>JABWDB010000010.1:0-2500000 GCA_019614645.1 Stratiolaelaps scimitus
AGACGTATAACTTTCATGATACAAAACTGTCAAACTTGCTTATCTACCAGTAACAATACCAATCCAACCTTGGCCAAAAACAGATCACCCTATGGATAGATTACATCATGCTTTTTAACTACCGATCCACCCCGAACGAAAACGGAACTACTCCGGCCGAGCTTTTCTTGGGAAGAAAGATACGGACTACCTTAGATCTGCTTAAAGAAGATACAAGACCTTAATCCACTCAACAGTACCGTACCAAGAAAGACAATCTACAACTTCGATTTCGACCTCTACCTGGCGATATAATCTTTGTGAAAGATCTCAGAAATCAAAAGACACCAACTTGGACCAATGGAACAGTCTTAAAAACACTTGGTAAAGTTATGTATCTGATAAAGGTCGGAAATCTAACACGGAGGAGACACATAAACCAACTTCGCCAGCGACTCCAAAAACGGTCAAACCTCTCACCGCTATTATACTATGGAACAGGAGTTAGGACATCTGAGTATACACCAGAAAGACGCCCCATTCCTCCTTATACTACATGTCATCATACTCCTCTTACAACAAGACGTTCAACTCGAATACGAAAAGAACCTGATCGATTACAAGTCTCCAATCAAAACAAGACTTACGTCTAATGTCTAGTTAACTACGAAAAAGAGGAATGTTATGACCTGTAATAAATAAGTGGGTATCTGGAAGACTAGGTAGTAAAGTATCTAGTATAATAGCAGAAAATAAAAGGTATTCATAAAGCTAGAAGATCATACAGCCTTACTATATAAAGCGCCTAGAAGAGTGCTAAGGCGAAGTACAATTTGATACCCAAGATCTTCTCATAACGAAGTGTCGTTACAATACTCATAAGGCTTTAGACTTCCAATATCAGGGATACAACAATCGTAAAATTGTAATCATTTGAAATAACCGAATTGTCGAATTGTTGAATTTTCGACCTCAGCCACCCCCCCATGCCCCCCCCCCATAATCCCTAGAAATAATTACTAACTACTGTATGTTTGAATAAATTGAGGTGTGAAATAACCGCAGCCCGAGGTAAAACCTAATTGCGAAATCTCTTTTTCCAGGAGAACAGACGCTTGCCTGTTATCCCACGGAAGTTATGGAAACCATTGTAGTCCACGCGATACGAAAAACTCACCTTTAGCCAATCAGAAACCCAACGAAAGCTCATTCAATACTGTAACAAGAAATAGTCTTACAAGATCATCATATCACGATAATACCAAAAAATAATGCACCTTGTTTAGCCCCGAATGGGTCTTTGTTTAAGAGAGAACGAGGTTATCGACATTCTCGGCGTGGTTGGGAGCGGCGTCATTCTCTCAATATTTTCGTGATAAACGAACGTGTGTTTTCACACACATTAAATTAAACCTTATAAATTAAATATCGTACGTGACAATTTGGATAAATTGAATAAAATCTTAGATCCTCCTCTTCTCAGACCGCAGATCAGGTGGACCTTAGTTGCAATCGCCAGCGATCTCGGTGTTGGCATGATTCGATTATTCGCACGCCAGAGATTTCGGCTCTTTGCGAACGTCTTGAGCGGTGCTACATTTTGAAATGCTACGAAATATAGATGCTATTCTTTCTTCTAGAAAACGACAAGAAGATATAAAATGATAGTTGAAATCACGAAAATCGAGCTCTGTTGCTATGGGATTACACACCAGCCGGGTCTCGCTGGCGACGCATTGTCAGACTACTGCAGTGTGCATCGCTTAAAGAACCGCAAATTTAGAGCCATTCACTGCTACTCACCACGAAGCTTGAACACTACGTCTGCTCGTTAGAACAGGCTGAAGTGGTCTGACCCATCTTCTACTGACCAGACGATCGGCTATCGTCTCGTGGATAAGCAGTAACACCCGTCCGGGAGTCCCTCTCATCTGCCAACAATGGTGGATGCCAAAAATCTACCTCCATACCTAATCGCTGGGTATGTACACACTGTATTTCCCCTGTATTGTGCGAACGAATCAAACGGTTTCGATCGTACTAGGTATCTGGATTATATATATATATATATATATATAAACGAAATTACGATGGGAAGAGTTCACCTGAACAACGATCTTCATTAATAAACCTACCGAGAAATGGACAAGTTCGACGTATCATCACCAGCGAAATTAACAAAATCTTTAGAGTTATTTCCTATTTGTTTCCTCTAGGTTTGGATAATTTCATTCTTGGACACCCCTACGAACTGCATTGACAATACCTGCAGAATTCCAGCACAGAATTCCAACACATACACACACACACAGTTACTTCTAATGTCCTGGACTTTACTGAGACGTTATGTTACGTCGGTAAGCAAGGTGAACTTTTTAGCAAGGTTACCAACGCCCTGGAGTAATCGTAAGAGCAATCTTTGACTTTGATTTTGTCTACTTAAATCGTTTACGTAAATACACAACGTGCGACGCTCATGCGAGTACTACTGTAGAATAGATCGGCGTATTCTGAAGGGGTACGGAAGAAAACCTGAGACCGAAAATAGGGTGGAAACAATTATAAGCGTTTACTTTTTAGTGAGAAATAACTGTTTATTGTATAACACCAATTGTGAAGATAGTTAGAGAACAATAGTTGTTGTTAAAAAACGGGTTAGGAGAGAACTAAAAAAATGCGATTTAGTCCAACGAAAGGATCCGCGCACGGGGCGGAGCAAACGAGGGATAACTGTAATCGTATGGATATTTAAGTTTGTGCAAGACACGAAGGGGCACTGCAACGAGATAGAGAAGCTTATGAAACCGCTACATATAGAGAGGGACGACACTGCGATGCTTCTTGTCACAAGGACGAGTGTGTACTGTCATTTCGGTTTTATTCTCTCTTGTTCTCTCAAATTCGCGATACCACCCGGCACATTCATGCAGTCGACAACTCAGTGACCGAGTGGCACAATATCGATAAAGGCATAGCACAGTCAATTTAATCACACAATGTTCGTTGATTGCCACGCTTTATGGGGCGTCGCGATTATTACATGAACTTATATACAACGTAACACAATAATTCATGGCATTATTATTAATCCGCTAATTCTGACCTTGTGTCCTTCTCTCGCCGCCAGGCGGCATCGATCATCATTCGTTTCACTAATGAGCAAGATTTCGAGTAGTTCTAGAGCGGTAAAACGATATTTCAATAAATGTTACAAAAAAGTTCACAGCGACCCCCTGAAACATAGCGTGTTTCAGGTTATAGAATCTTTTTACTTTTTAGATCTATCTCTCTACTTTGTCGGAATTATTGATTGTCCAGAATGATCGTCAGGTCACTCTGCAATCTCGAGTGGAATGAGCAGTAGCGCCGCTCGCCGGGAGCGATATCCATTAGCGAACCTTATGGTGTAGGTGCGGACAGCACCGTCTCTTCCTGGGTGTGTGTCTTCGATTCGCGCCAAGTTCCATCGAATGCGTGGAACGTTATATTCGTGTATCAAACATACATCTCCCTTGCGGAGCGGAGCGACAGGTGGGCCTCGCCCAACGAGGGCAGAACGGAGTAATAACAAATACTCCCTGTACCAACACACGGAGAGGGCTCGAAAATAGCTGGTGCGAAGTTGCCGACCGGTCGGCGCAACCATATAGTCGCGGGATTCGCAACTCAACGAGGCCGGTGAGTTCAGTTGCCCATTTACGGAACTGATCAACTACTTCGCCGTCGACGGCGTCGTCCCAGCTCATCGCTTGCATCCACAACAGCTGGATGATCAACTTCCCGCGAAGTACAAAGGGAAGTAACCATCCCACCGGGTCGTAGATTTGAGCGATGATTTGGAGAATCGAGCGTTTTGTGATTGTCTTCATGTCGTTAACACTCTGCGTCAATTTAGCAAAACGAAATCGAAACTGATCTTCAGCGGGCGCCCAAGCAATGCCCAGCACCTTGAACAAAGCGCCTTCAACTAGACCGGAGCTATCGGAGAGTTGCCTAATTTGAAAGGCGCCGGGGGCAGACAGGCTTTCGCGGGAGTTGACATATCGATGGAGGAAGTCGAGGAGAGCGGTGACTCGGCGGCTAGCAGCCGCGCCGCTGACCAAAGCGGCAACATCATGGCCGGTCGATCCAGCGTTATCACTACCAATAGTATTCGCGGGGGCCAATCGGAGAAGTTCTTCATGCTCGAAAATTAACCCATCGGGAACAGCTTTTCGCAGTGCTGCTTCGAACGGAATAGCAAATTCGTTTAATGGCACATTCAGAACTTGCATAGCCAAAACGGTACGCTGGGTTGACACAAGTAATTTACGCGAGCCGGGCATATCGTTTCGGGAATGCACAACGGGGGCACTCGATATACCTTCAATCACTTCGCGACTATCAAACCCTTCCGCAGCGTAATTCTGATCTAACAATGTCACGGCCACCTTAAAGTTTTCGTCGGTTAAAGCCAAACTCTCTATTAACGACCGCGGAGGACCCCGCAAAAATTTGATCAATGCAACAAGCCGGTCGCGACCCGTGGCACTAGTGTGCTTTGCCAGCCAATTATCAAACTGCGCACGCCACAATTTGTACCGGGAGGTCCTACCATCGAACAACTCAGGGGTTATGTCAATTGTCGGTGGGGGTAACTGCGCGAGAACTGTAGCTTGGTGTCCGTTAGTATCGTTGCTATTAGTCGTTGTACTAGATTCACTGGCTGCCTGTTCTCCAGTATCGCCATTTTGCCGTCCGCGCACGGGGCGGAGCAATGCTATGACTGCAGCTTGGGCCTGTAAACCAAGCTCGTAGCCTTCCAAGCTGTCATCAATTTCGCGTTCCGTATCAGCCTCGTCAAACTCGGGATGACCGCTGATTAACGCGTCGAATTCGCGAAGCATCGCGATGTGTGCGTCGATCCTAACACGGAGCTCGTGAATAGCGCCCCGATCTTCGTCAGTTGCAACATCGATGCGGCGCACTGCTTCCAGATCCTTCTGTAATGCGTTTCGTACTCGTGTACGCCTTCCACGCAAGACGCTCAATCGTTCAATAGGCATTTGAGAATTACCGGTGGAGCGTTGGTTAGAAGAAGGAACGTGTGGTGGTGTACGGTTGAGTGGCATGATTAATAATCACTGACAGATATGGCGGTGTTGGTACGTGCTTCTCTCGGTGACTTAGCAGCTTGCTTCACGACTCAGCACAATTTTTATCCTGACGTCACGGCACCATGTTAAAAAACGGGTTAGGAGAGAACTAAAAAAATGCGATTTAGTCCAACGAAAGGATCCGCGCACGGGGCGGAGCAAACGAGGGATAACTGTAATCGTATGGATATTTAAGTTTGTGCAAGACACGAAGGGGCACTGCAACGAGATAGAGAAGCTTATGAAACCGCTACATATAGAGAGGGACGACACTGCGATGCTTCTTGTCACAAGGACGAGTGTGTACTGTCATTTCGGTTTTATTCTCTCTTGTTCTCTCAAATTCGCGATACCACCCGGCACATTCATGCAGTCGACAACTCAGTGACCGAGTGGCACAATATCGATAAAGGCATAGCACAGTCAATTTAATCACACAATGTTCGTTGATTGCCACGCTTTATGGGGCGTCGCGATTATTACATGAACTTATATACAACGTAACACAATAATTCATGGCATTATTATTAATCCGCTAATTCTGACTTTGTGTCCTTCTCTCGCCGCCAGGCGGCATCGATCATCATTCGTTTCACTAATGAGCAAGATTTCGAATAGTTCTAGAGCGGTAAAACGATATTTCGATAAATGTTACAAAAAAGTTCACAGTTGTCTCGTCGGGAAGTTTTCGAATTTCGGCGGACAGCCACGTGTCCAATGGACAGGGCCGACCGGTATCAACAGGCGCCACTCCTACATATTCGCTGTTCGGCGTATGCAGCCGTTGCGTCCGTCGAAATTCTCCCCTCTCCTCGTCGAGTTTGTCCATATAGACCATCCGGACCAACTTGTCGTCATCGTCGATGGGAATACTGATCATGTATATCCCACCTTGGATTACCTTCAACCGCATGTCGAAGCGACGACGGGTGTCTCGCTGTCGGGTTTTGAGTTCGTCACCCCATTCGCCGGTTGATAGATTGAGGCTACGCACGACCTCGAGACCGTTTGCTTCGCTTTTGCGATAGAGAAGGCAGACGATGTCAGAGGTGGACTTTCCAGGGTCATCACACGTCCGGTCACGGCGTCGATAACCCGACCATCAAGCTCATCCAGCAGGAGGCAATTTGACCACGGTCTTTGTGATGCCGTGACCCACTCTCGCCTGTCAAAACGACCAGTCGAAGTGTTGGAGGCGTATGCTCCTGCAAGAGGCGAGTTTTCGCCCACCATCATATATAGAGCGGCGTCCTTGGTGGCCGTGTAAAAATTAGCCCATCCCGCTGTTGGAAAGTTGACGACAGTTGTTGGTTCAAGTGGAGTCTTTAAATCTTCACTTGATCTTCACTTGAGGAAAAAGAGTGGATAAACGATAAAGTGAACAGTGTTGGCTACGTAGATTCTTTAACGGCAAATGGCGTCACGAATAAAGTCGGCCTTTGTATCGTTCTTGTCACCAAATGGGGTGATCGGGAAGGCTCAATGTCATCTATGGAATCGCTGCATTTGTCATTTTAAAAGTAAGGATCTCAAAGCCAAGGATAATACTCCATAATGTCCCTAATCGTATCAGCTACATATCTCTGGCTTTTACTCTGTGTATACACACACACACAACCACACTGTTCATGGTGCAGAATATCATGTACATATAAGAACTACAGCGTACCAGGGAAAAAAAGCGAAAATGGAAAACTATAGCTTTGGAAAAGGTTTGAAAGAAGAACAAATAATATATATTGAAATAAATAAATATATAACAAATATATATACCGATTTGTGGTCTCGTCGTCGGTAGATGACTGAGACCTACTCACTACGAGTACTTCTCATTTACCCGACGACATCATTGTTTATTCTCTAGACTTCATCGCTTCATTAATGTTAATCTCTTGACATGAGATTAATAAGCTAACTCCATTACGTCTATAGTAAATATATAATATATATAATATATAAAAAAAAACTAAATATATATGTAGCACGTATAGTTATAGATATATATGCAACAGGTGTAAAGGTTTTAATATTGCACATTTATTGTCAATAATTCCTTATATATATAATAATAGTAGTTTAATTGATAAATAAGGTTTTAATTGATTATTAACGGAATTGCACTTTTTGAACGTTTAAATTGTCAACGGTCTCAGGTTTTTTTATGCCAGACACGTAGTCGATGTGCTGAAGGCTATATATATATATATATATATATAAGTATATAAGTGTAACACGAATAAACGTGTTAAATAAATAAATAAATAATTAAATAAATAAATTAAATAATAAAATAAAATAATAAACATAAATAAGCAAATAATAAATAAATATAAAATATCCATATACGCATGTAACAAGTTTATATATTATATCAATAATATATGTAACAGGTGTAAATATCTATATATAAGATGTATAAGAATATATATTAAGTGTTATCTATACAATACAACCTTCCAGATTTAAGTCTGGAAGTACAAATCACAGGTGTTCACTGGTTCGAGACTAGATTGATTGCCGCCGCCAGTTTCGATTTCGCGTAGACGTTCGATGAGCGTGTGTTGACTCGGTGTCTCGTCGGGAAGTTTTCGAATTTCGGCGGACAGCCACGTGTCCAATGGACAGGGCCGACCGGTATCAACAGGCGCCACTCCTACATATTCGCTGTTCGGCGTATGCAGTCGTTGCGTCCGTCGAAATTCTCCCCTCTCCTCGTCGAGTTTGTCCATATAGACCATATGGGCCAACTTGTCGTCATCGTCGATGGGAATACTGATCATGTATATCCCACCTTGGATTACCTTCAACCGCATGTCGAAGCAACGGCGGGTGTCTCGCTGTCGGGTTTTGAGTTCGTCACCCCATTCGCCTGTTGACAGATTGAGGCTACGCACGACCTCGAGACCGTTTGCTTCGCTTTTGCGGTATAGAAGGAAGACGATGTCGCCTCGTTGGGCCATGGAAAGCCAATGGCATTGTCGACTGGAAGGAGGTGGACTTTCCAGAGTCATCACACGTCCGGTCACGGCGTCGATAATACGACCATCAAGCTCATCGAGCAGGAGGCAACTTGACCACGGCCTTTGTGATGTTGTGACCCACTCTCGCCTGTCAAAACGACCAGTTGAAGTGTTGAAGGCGTATGCTCCGGCGAGAGGTGAGTTTTCGCCCACCATCATATACAGTGCGGCGTCCTTGGTGGCCGTGTAAAAGTTAGCCCATCCCGCTATTGGAAAGTTGACGACGGCTGTCGGCTCAAGTGGAGTTTTTAAATCCTCACTTGATCGCGTGCGGCAACTGTAGATTGAGCGATGGTCGTGCACATACAGCTGGTGACCACGGGCGGCTACGTCGACCAACTCCGGTTGTCGTTTCTTCCACTCGCCGCGCAGGAGAACGCGTTGACTCGTGCCGAGAACGTTGCACGTCAGTACTAACCGGCGAAGACTGTGGCCAGGCTTTCCACGACCGTCGTTCTTGTCCTCCTGCCACAGCAGGTGGCTATGAGCTGTACTGTACTTTCTCCGTCTGAAAGCGGGTAGGCTTAAATTCCACCTGGCGCTGTCGTCCGATCTTGGCAGGCCTCTGATTAGGCCAAACGCCTTCTCCAATCGCGCTACCGTACCCACTTTCAAGAACGGAAACCGGATTAGCTCTTTGAATTCTTCCGCGAAGCCAATTCGATCTTTTCTGTTGTATCTCATCCAGGCCCAGAGAAATTCAAACACCGAATCTTCACGCGGCACAACTAAATTGTCACTTTGTAGCAGAGAACGCACCAGACTCGCATCGATATACAGAAGCGAGTCCGCCTTCATAACAGACGCGAAGTTCTCCTCCAGGAAGCCGTAGGCCATATCCCTTAGGGAAGTCTCCCAATGCTGCTCTGCAGTGACGTACATCTCAATGACGTTGCTGGCGCTCATGTGGCCTGCTAATGTTGAGATGAGCGCGTCGATCTGAAGATACAACGCGGCTCTCAACATTTCGACAGCATTGTCAGGGTTGATTTCATCTGTCCGCCGGTTGTAGATGAAATCGACAATGAGCATCATCGTTGCCATCGTGATGTGCGTTAACCGTACCTTATTGACGACGGTTTCGATCATGGAACGGGCAAACAGCGCTTTGAAATACCCGGAGCCGGCCGCAAGCACATTTTGATGAGCCGGTAGACTCCCGACAGAGCATTCGATTGTGAAGTCGTACTCTGCAGCAGGGTCTTCGTTCTGGACGTGATTTGGCGAGGTTGAGTCCATGGCTGCACGTGTTTGCGTCGACATCTTGATCACAGACATTCTGTTGGTGTTACTTGCGTTGTTTCTCTAGTTTCGGGTAAACTACACGACGACACGTTCACTCAGTTAGAGTTTTTTTTAGCAATTGTAGGTGATTCTACTGCTGGCCAGAGACGGGTTTAGCTTTACTAACACCTTAACACTAGGAAAAGGAGGCCACGTGTTTGAAATCGGCAAGCGTAATCAAACAACAACGACAGGCTGCATTCAGACTATAGCTGAAACTGAGCACGTGGCTGGAGCCAACTGCACAACCTAGTTCAGCGGGGGTGACCATTGCTATTAAGAGAGGGAGAATCTGGCGAGAGGGAACATTTCAACACTCGATGGATGAAGAAGTCTACGACGTCTAGCTAAACAATGAGGAGGACATGTTTAAATACATCTCAACACATTAGGTGACGCGTGGTTCAAAGGTTGTCAAAAGTTATCCGATATACAAACTAGCTCTAAGCAATGCTGATAATATTCGATTCTTATACCAATTACGGCGAGTAGATCTATAAGCTATCGCAGCGCCTCGAACGACCCGAGATAGCGGGAGATCCGTTGAGATGCATTTGAACATGTCCTCCTCATTGTTTAGCTAGACGTCGTAGACTTCTTCATCCATCGGGTGTTGAAATGTTCCCTCTCGCCAGATTCTCCCTCTCTTAATAGCAATGGTCACCCCCGCTGAACTAGGTTGTGCAGTTGGCTCCAGCCACGTGCTCAGTTTCAGCTATAGTCTGAATGCAGCCTGTCGTTGTTGTTTGATTACGCTTGCCGATTTCAAACACGTGGCCTCCTTTTCTTAGTGTTAAGGTGTTAGTAAAGCTAAACCCGTCTCTGGCCAGCAGTAGAATCACCTACAATTGCTAAAAAAAACTCTAACTGAGTGAACGTGTCGTCGTGTAGTTTACCCGAAACTAGAGAAACAACGCAAGTAACACCAACAGAATGTCTGTGATCAAGATGTCGACGCAAACACGTGCAGCCATGGACTCAACTTCTTCAAGTCACATCCAGCACGAAGAACCAGCTGCAGAGTACGACTTCACCATTGAATGCTCTGTCGGGAGTCTACCGGCTCATCAAAATGTGCTTGCGGCCGGCTCCGGGTATTTCAAAGCGCTGTTTGCCCGTTCCATGATCGAAACCGTGCTGAACAAAGTAAGGTTAACGCACATCACGGTGGCGACGATGATGATGATTCTCGATTTCATCTACAACCGGCGGACAGATGAAATCAACTCGGAGAACGCTGTTGAAATCTTGAGAGCCGCGTTGTATCTTCAGATCGACGCGCTCATCTCAACATTAGCAGGCCACATGAGCGCCAGCAACGTCGTTGAGATGTACGTCACTGCAGAGCAGCATTGGGAGACTTCCCTAAGGGATATGGCCTACGGCTTCCTGGAGGAGAACTTCGCGTCTGTTATGAAGGCGGACTCGCTTCTGTATATCGATGCGAGTCTGGTGCGTTCTCTGCTACAAAGTGACAATTTAGTTGTGCCGCGTGAAGATTCGGTGTTTGAATTTCTCTGGGCCTGGATGAGATTCAACCGAAAAGATCGAATTGGGTACGCGGACGAATTCAAAGAGCTAATCCGGTTTCCGTTCTTGAAAGTGGGTACGGTAGCGCGATTGGAGAAGGCGTTTGGCCTAATCAGAGGCCTGCCAAGATCGGACGAAAGCGCCAGGTGGAACTTAAGCCTACCTACTTTCAGACGACGGAAGTACACGACAGCTCATAGCCACCTGCTGTGGCAGGAGGACAAGAACGACGGTCGTGGAAAGCCTGGCCATAGTCTTCGCCGGTTAGTACTGACGTGCAACGTTCTCGGCACGAGTCAACGCGTTCTCCTGCGCGGCGAGTGGAAGAAAAGCCAACCGGAGTTGGTCGACGTAGCCGCCCGTGGTCACCAGCTGTATGTGCACGACCATCGCTCAATCTACAGTTGCCGCACGCGATCAAGTGAGGATTTAAAAACTCCACTTGAGCCGACAGCCGTCGTCAACTTTCCAATAGCGGGATGGGCTAACTTTTACACGGCCACCAAGGACGCCGCACTGTATATGATGGTGGGCGAAAACTCACCTCTCGCCGGAGCATACGCCTTCAACACGTCTACTGGTCGTTTTGACAGGCGAGAGTGGGTCACATCATCACAAAGGCCGTGGTCAAGTTGCCTCCTGCTCGATGAGCTTGATGGTCGTATTATCGACGCCGTGACCGGACGTGTGATGACTCTGGAAAGTCCACCTCCTTCCAGTCGACAATGCCATTGGCTTTCCATGGCCCAACGAGGCGACATCGTCTTCCTTCTATACCGCAAAAGCGAAGCAAACGGTCTCGAGGTCGTGCGTAGCCTCAATCTCTCAACCGGCGAATGGGGTGACGAACTCAAAACCCGACAGCGAGACACCCGCCGTTGCTTCGACATGCGGTTGAAGGTAATCCAAGGTGGGATATACATGATCAGTATTCCCATCGACGATGACGACAAGTTGGCCCATATGGTCTATATGGACAAACTCGACGAGGAGAGGGGAGAATTTCGACGGACGCAACGACTGCATACGCCGAACAGCGAATATGTAGGAGTGGCGCCTGTTGATACCGGTCGGCCCTGTCCATTGGACACGTGGCTGTCCGCCGAAATTCGAAAACTTCCCGACGAGACACCGAGTCAACACACGCTCATTGAACGGCTACGAGAAGTCGAAACTGGCGGCGGCAATCAATCTAGTCTCGAACCAGTGAACACCTGTGATTTGAACTTCCAGACTTAAATCTGGAAGGTTGTATTGTATAGATAACACTTAATATATATTCTTATACATCTTATATATAGATATTTACACCTGTTACATATAATATATAATATATATAATATATAATATATTGATATAATATATGAACTTGTTACACGCGTATATGGATATTTTATATTTATTTATTATTTGCTTATTTATGTTTATTATTTTATTTTATTATTTAATTTATTTATTTATTTAACACGTTTATTCGTGTTACACTTATATACTTATATATATATATATATAGCCTTCAGCACATCGACTACGTGTCTGGCATAAAAAAACCTGAGACCGTTGACAATTTAAACGTTCAAAAAGTGCAATTCCGTTAATAATCAATTAAAACCTTTACACCTGTTGCATATATATCTATAACTATACGTGCTACATATATATTTAGTTTTTTTTTATATATATTATATATTTACTATAGACGTAATGGAGTTAGGTTATTAATCTCAAGTCAAGAGATTAACATTAATGAAGCGATGAAGTCTAGAGAATAAACAATGATGTAGTCGGGTAAATGAGAAGTACTCGTAGTGAGTAGCTCTCAGTCATCTACCGACGACGAGACCACAAATCGGTATATTTATTTGTTATATATTTATTTATTTCAATATATTTATTTGTTCTTCTTTCAAACCTTTTGCAAAGCTATAGTTTTCCATTTTCGCTTTTTTTCCCTGGTACGCTGTAGTTCTTATATGTACATGATATTCTGCACCATGAACAGTGTGGTTGTGTGTGTGTGTATACACAGAGTAAAAGCCAGAGATATGTAGCTGATACGATTAGGGACATTATGGAGTATTATCCTTAGCTTTAAGATCCTTACTTTTAAAATGCCAAATGCAGCGATTCCTCTGAGATGACATTGAGCCTTCCCGATCATCCCATTTGGTGACAAGAACGATACAAAGGCCGACTTTATTCGTGACGCCATATTCCGTTAAAGAATCTTCGTAGCCAACACTGTTCACTTTATCGTTTATCCACTCTTTTTCCTTCTTAAGAACTAAAACCTTTTCTGAGATTGCCGTTTTCTGTGAATTAGCTTTGAGCGAATGAAATTAATGAAAATAAAATTATATATTAGGCATATTAAGGAAAATTATGCAGAAATATTGTTGCTCGATACATTTCTTACGGTTGCTCAATCACTAAGTGATCTAACTACGAAAGAACACGAAGAATCGGGCCGAGATGATCATTTAACTGTTAATCACATCGTTTTCTTTAAAGTTGCCACCACAAACGACTAGGACTTTTACGTGAACGTCCCCCTCGCGCACACACAAGCTTATGTCTACTGGCCAGGCAGCGATAATGATATAACTTTCATGATACAAAACTGTCAAACTTGCTTATCTACCAGTAACAATACCAATCCAACCTTGGCCAAAAACAGATCACCCTATGGATAGATTACATCATGCTTTTTAACTACCGATCCACCCCGAACGAAAACGGAACTACTCCGGCCTAGCTTTTCTTGTGAAGAAAGATACGGACTACCTTAGATCTGCTTAAAGAAGATACAAGACCTTAATCCACTCAACAGTACCGTACCAAGAAAGACAATCTACAACTTCGATTTCGACCTCTACCTGGCGATATAATCTTTGTGAAAGATCTCAGAAATCAAAAGACACCAACTTGGACCAATGGAACAGTCTTAAAAACACTTGGTAAAGTTATGTATCTGATAAAGGTCGGAAATCTAACACGGAGGAGACACATAAACCAACTTCGCCAGCGACTCCAAAAACGGTCAAACCTCTCACCGCTATTATACTATGGAACAGGAGTTAGGACATCTGAGTATACACCAGAAAGACGCCCCATTCCTCCCTATACTACATGTCATCATACTCCTCTTACAACAAGACGTTCAACTCGAATACGAAAAGAACCTGATCGATTACAAGTCTCCAATCAAAACAAGACTTACGTCTAATGTCTCGTTAACTACGAAAAAGAGGAATGTTATGACCTTTAATAAATAAGTGGGTATCTAGAAGACTAGGTAGTAAAGTATCTAGTATAATAGCAGAAAATAAAAGGTATTCATAACGCTAAAAGATCATACAGCGTTACTATATAAAGTGCTTAAAAGAGTGCTAAGGCGAAGTACAATTTGATACCCAAGATCTTCTCATAACGAAGTGTCGTTACAATACTCATAAGGCTTTAGACTTCCAATATCAGGGATACAACAATCGTAAAATTGTAATCATTTGAAATAAGCGAATTGTTGAATTTTCGACCTCAGCCACCCCCCATGTCCCCCCCCCATAATCCCTAGAAATAATTACTAACTACTGTATGTTTGAATAAATTGAGGTGTGAAATAACTGCAGCCCGAGGTAAAACCTAATTGCGAAATCTCTTTTTCCAGGAGAATAGACGCTTTCCTGTTATCCCACGGCTGTTATCCCACGGAAATTATGGAAACCATTGCAGTCCACGCGATACGAAAAACTCACCTTTAGCCAATCAGAAACCCAACGAAAGCTCATTCAATACTGTAACAAGAAATAGTCTTACAAGATCATCATATCACGATAATACCAAAAAATAATGCATCTTGTTTAGCCCCGAATGGGTCTTTGTTTAAGAGAGAACGAGGTTATCGACATTCTCGGCGTGGTTGGGAGCGGCGTCATTCTCTCAATATTTTCGTGATAAACGAACGTGTGTTTTCACACACATTAAATTAAACCTTATAAATTAAATATCGTACGTGACAATTTGGATAAATTGAATAAAATCTTAGATCCTCCTCTTCTCAGACCGCAGATCAGGTGGACCTTAGTTGCAATCGCCAGCGATCTCGGTGTTGGCATGATTCGATTATTCGCACGCCAGAGATTTCGGCTCTTTGCGAACGTCTTGAGCGGTGCTACATTTTGAAATGCTACGAAATATAGATGCTATTCTTTCTTCTAGAAAACGACAAGAAGATATAAAATGATAGTTGAAATCACGAAAATCGAGTTCTGTTGTTATTGGATCACACACCAGCCGGGTCTCGCTGGCGACGCATCGTCAGACTACTGCAGTGTGCATCGCTTAAAGAACCGCAAATTTAGAGCCATTCACTGCTACTCACCACGAAGCTTGAACACTACGTCTGCTCGTTAGAACAGGCTGAAGTGGTCCGACCCATCTTCTACTGACCAGACGATCGGCTATCGTCTCGTGGATATGCAGTAACACCCGTCCGGGAGTCCCCCTCATGTGCCAACAATCTACCCCCATACCTAATCGCTGGGTATGTACACACTGTATTTCCCCTGTATTGTGCGAACGAATCTAACGGTTTCGATCGTACTAGGTATCTGGATTATATATATATATATATATATATAAACGAAATTACGATGGGAAGAGTTCACCTGAACAACGATCTTCATTTATAAACCTACCGAGAAATGGACAAGTTTCACGTATCATCACCAGCGAAATTAACAAAATCTTTAGAGGTATTTCCTATTTGTTTCCTCTAGGTTCGATAATTTCATTCTTGGACACCCCTACGAACTGCATTGACAATACTTGCAGAATTGTTGCAGAATTCCAGCACAGAATTCCAACACATACACACACACACAGTTACTTCTAATGTCCTGGATTTTACTGAGAAGTTATGCAACGTCGGTAAGCAAGGTGAACTTTTTAGCAAGGTTACTAACGCCCTGGAGTAATCGTAAGAGCAATCTTTGACTTTGATTTTGTCTACTTAAACCGTTTACGTAAATACACAACGTGCGATGCTCATGCGAGTACTACTGTAGAATAGATCGGCGTATTCTGAAGGGGTACGGAAGAAAACCTGAGACCGAAAATAGGGTGGAAACAATTATAAGCGTTTACTTTTTAGTGAGAAATAGCTGTTTATTGTATAACACCAATAGTGAAGATAGTTAGAGAACAATAGTTGTCTCGTCGGGGAGTTTTCGAATCTCGGCAGATAGCCACGTGTCCAATGGACAGGGCCGACCGGTGTCAACAGGGGCCACTCCTACATATTCGCTGTTCGGCGTATGAAGTCGTTGCGTCCGTCGAAATTCTCCCCTCTCCTCGTCGACATTTGTCCATGTAGACCATCCGGGCCAACTTGTCGTCATCGTCGATGGGAATACTGATCATGTATATCCCACCTTGGATTACCTTCAACCGCATGTCGAAGCAACGACGGGTGTCTCGCTGTCGGGTTTTGAGTTCGTCACCCCATTCGCCGGTTGATAGATTGAGGCTACGCACGACCTCGAGACCATTTGCTTCGCTTTTGCGGTAGAGGAGGAAGACGATGACGCCTCGTTGGGCCATGGAAAGCCAATGGCATTGTCGACTGGAAGGAGGTGGACTCTCCAGAGTCATCACACGTCCGGTCACGGCGTCGATAACCCGACCATCAAGCTCATCGAGCAGGAGGCAACTTGACCACGGCCTTTGCGATGTTGTGATCCACTCTCGCCTGTCAAAACGACCAGTCGAAGTGTTGAAGGCGTATGCTCCGGCGATAGGTGAGTTTTCGCCCACCATCATATATAGCGCGGCGTCCTTGGTGGCCGTGTAAAAGTTTGCCCATCCCGCTATTGGAAAGTTGACAACGGCGGTCGGCTCAAGTGGAGTTTTTAAATCCTCACTTGATCGCGTGCGGCAACTGTAGATTGAGCGATGGTCGTGCAAATACAGTTGGTGACCACGGACGGCAACATCGACCAAATCCGGTTGGCTTTTCTTCCACTCGCCGTGCAGGAGAACGCGTTGACTCGTGCCGAGAACGTTGCACGTCAGTACTAACCGGCGAAGACTGTGGCCAGGCTTTCCACGACCGTCGTTCTTGTCCTCCTGCCACAGCAGGTGGCTGTGAGCTGTACTGTACTTTCTCCGTCTGAAAGCGGGTAGGCTTAAATTCCACCTGGCGCTTTCGTCCGATCTTGGCAGGCCTCTGATCAGGCCAAACGCCTTCTCCAATCGCGCTACCGTACCCACTTTCAAGAACGGAAACCGTATTAGCTCTTTGAATTCTTCCGCGTAGCCAATTCGATCTTTTCGGTTGAATCTCATCCAGGCCCAGAGAAAGTCAAACACCGAGTCTTCATGAGGCACAACTAAATTATTACTTTTTAGAAGAGAACGCACCAGACTCGCATCGATATACAGGAGAAGCGAATCCGCCTTCATAACCGACGCGAAATTCTCCTCCAGGAAGCCATAGGCCATATCCCTTAGGGAAGTCACCCAATGCTGCTCTGCAGTGACATACATCTCAATCACGTTGCTGGCGCTCATGTAGCCTGCTAATGTTGAGATGAGCGCGTCGATCTGAAGATACAACGCGGCTCTCAACATTTCAACAGCGTTCTCCATGTTGATGTCATTCGTCCGTCGGTTGTAGATGAAATCGACAATGATCATCATCGTTGCCACCGTGATGTGCGTTAACCGTACCTTATTCACGACGGTTTCAATCATGGAACGGGCGAACAGTGCCTTGAAATACCCGGAGCCGGCCGCAAGCACATTCTGATGAGCCGGTAGACTCCCGACAGAGCATTCAATTGTGAAGTCGTACTCGGGAGCAGGTTCTTCGTCCTGGACGTGATTTGGAGATGTTGAGTCCATGGCTGGGCGAGTTTCCGTCGACAGGGTATTTTTGTCGACCACAGATATTCTGTTCGTATATTGCTTGTTTTGTTTGTCTACTTTCGGCAAATATTGCACTACACCTTGGCCACGTCGCTGCATATTAACCAATTGTGGGTGTACTTGCAATTTGCCAGACACAGCATTATCTTCACTCACACTTGACTTAGCGCAAAGAAAGCGAGACGTCACTGAGCAAGAAGAACAGCTTGCGTCATGCTAAAACCGAAAGCGCATATGGCGTCGACCGTTCCGCGAGATCAGCGGGGAGGATGCCCCGGTCTGGAGAGAGGCAATTTGAATATCAGCTGGATGAGGAAGGGCTACGGCGCATCCATCTCAACACTTCGTGTAATCATCTCAAGATATCGGATAATTTGTCATTATAAACAGATTTTTCAAGCCACATTATTCCTACACACAAACAATTTTACATATATATATAAATATACGATACATTTCGCCGTATTAATTGTCAATACACTATACATCAGTTGTTCGTTGAGCGTGATTAGCTGCTACCTCGCGTCGTGCAAGGGCGCTGCGATCGTTCTTGGATCTACCCGTCGTAATAGGCTTATGAATTCAATATATAACTTCTCTTTGACATAGTGTCTTTTATAGATCCAATAAAGTAATTATTGGTTTTAAATCAAAACGTCATCAAACCTGCGAGACCAAACGGGCCAGAGTACAATAAAAGATCCGCATCACTGAGCGAGACCAAACTTCTACCCAGCAATCGTTTGTGAAAACAGCTGTCAGGCGCAATGGTTAGAGTGCATAGTGACAGCGCGCTCTACGGCGAGAGGCTGGTTAAGGTGGCACGTGGCTTAATGTGGGCACGTGATCACCCGCGAATCTGCGTGTGTATAACCAACAGGCTCAGTGCACAACGAGCCACGCTACAATTGTTCGTAAGCACGCATGTACCCGTGTGTAACATCGGCAACGATATTGGCGATATTATTACAATAAATCCGTTGTATTCAATCGTTCGGTGTTCTCCGCCTCAGCCATATTTAAGCCCTGACATACGTTCGTTGATCGCTCGGCTTCGAAAAACTATAGTTGAGTTTTATAGGTGCTTTTTGTCTTTATAAAGCAACGAAAAAAAATGGTGGTCGAACAATTCGATCGCGGTGATGTCTGTTTAATTATGGGGTCTCTGAGCAATTACAACAAACGGTCGTTAAATAGATCAAGCAAATATTAACCTAAGAAAGGTCAAAATCAGCAACAAGACATTCATCTAACTGACATCAGGTTGTATTTGACGATTTTTCGCTAGCTCCACGAGCGAGGAAAACTCACCGCAGGGTGAGTCACCTGAATTATGGCTCAGACACAGAGCCACAGTATGATATTGTCTTAAAATGACACATTTTCTGAAACAACAAAATAATGTTCAACACTAATTAAATAAGAAATAGTTTGTTATATGCACGCTCTAATTTCCTATTACTCTGTGTCTTACTATAGTGGGACAGCTGGCAACAACAACAACAATAGTCAACGTTAGTCAAAGTTGATCCATAAGTAACACCACTCCACAAGCGCCAGCTATATAACACACCACATTATGCTGATGTGCATCAGCGTGTATATACAGACCAATTACGTCGAGCAACAATGATCAGTTAGAGGCCGACGCTGTCGTGATAACTAAATGTTTCAGGGCTGACTCCCAGTCAACATTTTGCGTCCACAGAACTTACTTATTTATTTTTTATTTGCAATATTAACATGAAACAAATTTATTAGTCATTTATAAAGGTGGGTGACAATTGTGCCAGCTGAACGTGAAATACATCTATGAACAGCAGCAACTCTTAAGAACATCTATTCTTAATCGAATATCTAGAACAAAGAGGGCCCACCTATCCAGTTCCTGAACGTGACCAAAATAGAAATTGCCCTGCCCCCTTCTAGATATCCATGGAAAATCTTTGCATTGAAAATTCGGTTGCACGTGCTTCGCCTGCGGCGGATGCTAATCTTTCTCTAATATCAGAAGAAAATTAAATGATTGCATCCTCGGCCGCCCCCAATGTTGCGAAGGCTACAGATCTAAAGTTGTACTCATTCGTCAAAGAGGCGTATTTTCTGTTCTTGGCTTATTCCGCTCTATTGGCTGCATGACCAGGCTGTGTTGCTTAGCGACTGACATTGTAGGTAGCTAAAGTGTCAGCCACAGTGCAGCCCCAAACCAGAGTTCTACCGCTGGGAAAAGGGACCCAGCGCTTCGCAAGACGGACCCCAAAATTCAAATGTGCAACGGTGGGAATCGAACCCGCTCACCTACGTGTCTCTCCTCCAGTTGAAACGCAGGAGTACCCGGACGCAGCATGCGAGCGGGCTTTCCGGCTACCCCGATAACTAGCGAGTAGTAACTGGCTTCCTGGTTCGACGAACCGTGTTTCAATGCAATACAATATTTAACGAGTAAGTGGCTAATTATGCACATTCTGTTCGTGTCCTTCTTGCTTATTATGCAACTCACAAGCGCAAACGAGTGTATTTTTAACAAAGACTATAACTCATAGACTAGATGGGAGAGGACAAATTGACGTTCATTCGCGTTTGCGTGTGTGTGTGCCTTTATTCGTGATATTATGTCTTTTACACATTGTGACATTTACAACTTTGCCAAAATTCTCCTGGGCAAGTTCATGGTCATCTGCAAAACTCGACGTGATTTATCCTTTAATGCACGAGCCAGATAGCGTAGACCATCCTTCTCTGCCCGACTAGGATTAATGTCTAGTGAACTCGAAACGCCGTACTACTCTGCTGCTTATTCGTTCTATTTCAGTTGCACACCTCATCAGGTTGAATTACTGTACCAAAGACCACAATAGGCAATAAAGGCGTTTTTTTTCTGTTTTGTTCTATACTCTGGAGATTCTCGGCTATCCCTGTATGTGTGAGTGTTATTTTTTTTCGATATGACCCTTAGCTGTTCCCCTACTTTACCGGCCTCAGCTCTTAGCCTTTTACTATGAGAACCTGTCGAGGTCACCTTTGCTTATTTTCTCCACACTACTTATCCCTGTATGTATGTAAGTCAGATAAGTGTAAGTATGATTCGAGCCTATGGGATTTCCGGAGCTTTTCACTTTTGACAATAAGTCTCCTTGATGGTCTTGTGGTGGTCGTGGGAATTTGAATATCCTTTCTAAGCAATAGGAAGCTTTCGCCAGAAGAAAAAGCAATTCGCCACCCGTTTTTCGACTTCATCGACAGCCGCCAACGAAAATAATTGCTTCGAAGTAAGTGACGACTCCCGGCAAGCTCAGATAGTCTACTGTTCGAGACCGCATCGTAGCGATCTCGACATTTCAGCTAAGTGCAAGTTCGAGTCCCGTTACCTGGGGCACACATCGAGAACTTAAACGCCGGTAAAGAGATGCAGCTCCCATAGCAAATCGAAATGTTGTATTGTCTCGTGCAACTTCGCTGTGACACAACCAACGGGCCATGTGTCAAAACGTAACAAATTCGTTTACCCGCCAGCGGCGTCGCTATCAGCGGACAAAGCAAGAACGCCCACATAATTAATAGGACATTCGCCTGGGACGACCTCGGCCCTCGGGCTTCCGCGACAACGAAACACGAATGCGATTCGGTAGACTTCGATTCTCAGCCGTCGACTCAATGCAGTTACGTCTGCGAGCGGTTGGTGTCTGCACCTCATCTACAGTCGGTCCGCTCTTTGTTCCAGTGTTGCGGAAAATCGGAGCCAGTTCTGCTTGTCACAGGCCCGGCGGGCATCTGGCCGAAGGACAAGGGAAGGGGAGGCTGGTGGGGACCTACGCTGGAAGATGCTTCGCCAGCAGGCCCAGCAGGCTCCGCCGCTGAGCAAACGACCGGCCATGAAGGTCGTCGACGACAACAGTAATAATAATAATAATAACAACAACTACAGCAACAACAATACGAAACTAAAAACTTCCCAGGATATATGTACAATGGAACACAAGCGCTAGCAGTCACAGCAGCGCTGAAGTCATGCGACGATACAGGTTATGCTCAGGAGCAAACGTATACACACTTAACAAAAATAGACAAAGCGATTGCTGCATCCCGGCCACGAGCGTTGCAAAGCGACATGATCGAGGAGTGCTTGAGGCGGGTCTGTTAGTCTTTCGTACGGATGACGCGCGCGCGCGCGCGTATACACGACAAACAAACAGATCAGGGGAGAGACAACGTGCGGGACAGCTGAATGACGTAGGCAGCGACGCTAATTGCATTAGAAGATGAGCGGTTGCAGAACCCCCAAGCTCACAACTACCCACCAGCACCGCTTGCGCTCCGATGCGGATGCGCCGGCTAAGCCCGCTCATACAGTCGGCTAGGGAACCAGCCGGCCAGCCAGCTGGTTGTTCGATTTGGAAAAATCGCAGCGACAGCAACAGCCGCAGCAGCAGTAGCAGATATTCTGAACAGATAGTGAGTGCGTCGATAGGGTACGAACGACCGCGCGAGTGGAAGGGTGAGCGGGGATGAGACGATCGCCGGATGCAAATGGAGACGGTGGCTGACGTTGGCCAAAACCGATGAATCATGTGAGTACGTGCTTCGGTTTGTGTGTATGAAGGACATCACTGTGTAACAAAGGCTAAAAATATAGGAATAAACATATGTATATATATATATATATATAGAGAGAGAGAGAGAGAGAGAGAGAGAGAGAGAGAGCGAAAGAAAGAAAGACCCGAATTCGGTTCAGCTGACCAGCGCACTGCTTTTACTGTAAACCAAAGTGCAATACTAGCATTTTAATAATAATAACAGTAATAATTCTCTATGAGCAACAATTCTCCCGCATGATCTATCCCGTTGGAGACCTCGATAGAAAATGACCTCTACGATTAACACACGATTATTGTCCAGTGTAAACACCATCTTCATGCGAAGTACAAGAATGAAAAAAAAATCACGAGAAGCGAAGATTTTTTACGTCGCAGCCATCGGTTACCCGGTCAGGTCACTTCACCGCCTATCGAGATTGAACGTCTGCCAACGGATTAGCTATGGCATCAAACGGCAGCCATGTACGAACCGTGGGACTGCTCCCACCGAAGCAGTGAATGCACCAGCCACCGGCAGTATCGCGAAAACCCTGCTGGGCCGCCACGTTCACTCGTCGCTGAAGCATCCCGCCACGTCGATTGGACAACAGAGCTATTGGTAGGCAATGCACGTTTGGGTCACGCGTCCGTCTTCGTGGGCGACCGGCTGCCCATGCGAGAACCCGAAGCAGCCCGGCGCTCTGCGGGGCAAGGGAGCATTTACAGTAGTCCCCTATTCGGGCCACTGAGAGCTGGAGTGCTTCGGTCGGAGTCGGAACAATCGACCATACAACAAACGGCGAGACAACGAGACGGAATCAGCCGATGCGGTTCGGTCCCGGGAACCCGGCCAGGTCACCTGGTAAAGCCACTGATCATCTGGCCGGACGGCCCTTCGAAGAGCGTAGAAATCTCGAGAAAACTGAACACAGCAAGTAAAAGTTAAGGCTAACATTTGAAGCGAATACGAAAGTAAGGTCTCTTCTCCGACCGCCCGATTGGCCCTTACATAATACCGTGTCGTAGGTTTGAGGGAAAGTTGAGCTGGTTCTCGGTAATGTTCAATGCGGCAACGTCCTCCCAGCGTGGTGAATTCCCAGCAACGGCACCCTGCAGCAGCTGTGTTAAAACTCGCCTATGACTCGCTTGATCCATGACTAATTAACATAAATTCGACACAACGTATGATATTTGCCTACTCAATGTGTGCTCCACTTTAATGAAATGCTATTTACGTGCTTGCTCCGAGATAGCGAGTACATATGTGTACTCACATAGAGGGGAAAGTTGTTGTTCGACCGCCTGGAAAATTCAGGGATCTATAATATATCCCACTCGAAGTCTGGGCCAGGCGGGTCTAAAAATTCGATTGAAATGCGCATAAATCTACACAGACATACTTGTTCAAGTGCTCCTGCGGTGAAAGCGTCAGAGATTCCTATACATAGTATCACTACAATTGAACTGGACCAACCAGACAACGGAGTTCAACACCAATGCTATGCGCTGAACTCAAGCAGAGCGCCGAGACTAATTAAACAGAAAACATCATTTGCATGCCATGATCGTTCAGATCTGCCTCGTATTGAGGCAGCTCGGCATTATTATTAACATGATAATTAACATGCTTTTTCCGAGGACACCTGGAAGCAGTCATCAACGGGTGCGCTCCGGCTGGTCAGACGCCTCGCAACTGGCTTATTTGAAACATATGGCGAATTTCGCCAATTCATGGTAAGTCTCCATGGTGCTATTAGAGAACTTCGGCGTCGTCACGTCATCAAATAAAGGTGTCGAGCGCTAGTACTTACGAAGTCGTCAAAATATATTCTGGGGAATGTTAGAATTATTAGGCAGGCGTGCTGCCTTTATGACTATTGACGCAAGCAAAAAACACCGTGACTGTAGGAGTGGCATCTATATATATATATATATATATATATATATATATATATATATATATATATATATATATATATATATATATATATATATATATATATATATATATATATCTAAACGTCTCCAATGAGGTTTAATCCTTTATAATGTTTTCTAACTATACCTTTATTATACACTAAATTTTAAGAGCAATAATCGCTGCATTTGATTGGCCATTGAAAATTGAGACCGAGTCGTGTTCATTCAATAACTACTGTAAAATGTTATGATAAGTAGAGAATCGGTTGTTCAAACTTATTTGTGTCTTCGTCAACAATGGTGCTCATTTAGTATTTTGTTCATCCCAATGAATTCGAGCACTTTGTTTCATACCATACTCTTGGTATAGCGCTCTTGACTATATAGAAGTCTCCTCCCGGTCGAGAGTCAATTTCTGCCTAGAGATGTTGAATGGGATTAAGATCTGGGCTCTGGACTAAGAAATCGAGCAGTGCGACCTTCTGTCAGCGCACAAATAGTTATTATGATGCAGATTTATGCTTAGGATCATTGTCTTGTTCCCAACGAGGACGACCTCCTCCTAGACGCATGAACGGTAATCGATTGTTACGGAGAACCCTTTGATCTGTCACCGAGTTCAATGTGCCCTCAACAAAATGAAGAGGGGGCTTGGATTTACCCTGGAGACAACCCCAAATCATCATCGACTTCCCCCCGCCCCTCAAATCGGGATGGAGACACATTAAAAGGCCTCATCGTCATTCCGTCATAGATACCCTGGCATCGTCTCGTTCCCTGTAGCTTGAATTTCAATTCATCTGACCAAATGATGCTTATCCAGAATACGGGTGGGGGGGGGAGGCTCGCCTTTATATAACTGGGCAAACTTTATCCTTGCAGCACGTCTATCTGATATAGCGCTGCTTTTTACTGATACACGGCTCTTTAATATAATATTATACAAATATTTAGCTTGTAATAGTGTTTTACAAAGCTTATATAGTATTTTACAAAGTTCTCGATATGTTACGCCGCATAGAACAGGCAGAAACATTTCAATCAGTAAGCACCCTGCGCACAATACAGACGTCATCCCCTACGGCCGGGCTTCACTGTCCACATTGCCTCGCTGTTGCTATTTGAGCCACAATATCCTAACGGTGTCCCTATGAACGTCGAGGTGCTCGACTGTTTCCTGAATCGTGGAAGCCGTTTCAAGAAGCGTTATTTCTCTAGGCGAATTTCCAGAGGGGTTTCAGTTGTCCTTACCATGATTTTTCTTCAATATTGTTCCTCTATAAATGATAAGTATACTCATAGTCTGAGACCAATATGTTTTAGCATTTAAATTGGCGAACGCACATTTGCGTATGATATTTTTCTTTTCAACTGACACATTCACACATATCTGATATCATTTTAAGCATAACACCAAATATATATATATATATAAATATATATATATATATATATGGGGTGTGCCCGTAGTGTTGGAGCACCGTCTGTATCTCGGGTTGTGTCACCTATTTAAACGCGATAGCGTTGCCCTATTGTCCGAGCGCACGACGTTCTTCAATAATCCTGGTTCCCTTGGCCTTCATTACATCTACGTTAGAGATCATCTTATTTCATATTATTGCATGTCTTAATCTATAGAATAATTAGAGTGCAGATCATTATTCGCAAATCTGTATAGTTATCCCTAGCGATTACGGATCACAATCGGGCGATCGAACAATCATTCGCTCATGTTTCTTTTCGCTTGGGGGGCTACTTTTAAAATTACCGCCCAAATACTCTATCATTTTCGTGCTTACCCATCTCCTGCCGACGAAAGCCTATAATCGTAATGCATCCAGCATCGCCTCACTCACGCTCTTACCCGCGTCTCATCCAAGAAGCCAAACTCTGAACGCTAGCCTATTCACTCACCATCCAAAGTGAGATGGAGTTGTACCCAGAGAGATATGTATGCTCCCTGTCGTCGTCCGATGGCTCAAGCCACCTCCGCGGCACAGGTTTATGGCGCCTTCCCCCCATATCGTACCTCAAGCACCCGTGGGCGCCCGTTTATTCGCGCTCGTCTTATTTACTTGGTTGGGAACGGGGCCGGCTCAACGGTGGCCTGCGCCGCTAGGACAGATAGAGAAGATGGCATTCCAAAGCCGAACGGCATTAGATGACGCCGGAGTCATACGCCGGGCGCCTATGACTGCCATCAGCGCCAAGCGCAAGCAGCAGTAATTAAGGCGTTTTTACATGTGCTATTCACTCAAGAAGAGAGCAACTCATATCTAAGGCCATGCACACAATGTCTATGGAGATGACCGGATGGGGTCTGGCTGTGGGAAGTGTATGGCAGCTATATGAATAAGGCCCGCTTAGTTTTCAACTGGTGCTCGCGCGCGCCCATGGACTTCGTGTGTTAAGAGTGTGATATATCATCCCCGGGGCAGGCTATAAAAATGGCAAACTTGTTAATTGTTCTGAGAAGCTGCAGCATTGATACAGTCCGAGGCGATTTGAGTTGATCCACTTCACGAAATCCCTACGAGTGACCATCGAGATAGCTTTGTAGCAGATTACGGCAAAGATTTTTTCCCCTCTTGCCGGCCTGCCGCGAGCCCTTTAGGTTTTTATAGACCGCTACCAAGATGTCAGTGGCATTCGCGGGACGTCAAAGCACTTACCACTCGTCCAGTGACTGTTTGGAGGCGTGAGTCAAATTAGTATTGGAATAGCACCGTTAAGACAATCCGTTCCGTATAATGTGACGCGTTCGTCACCTTGAATTCGATCGAACTCCGCCATTAAATCGAACTCCGTCCAGTCTACGGTCACTTAAGATGGTGCGCCTCTTCGCCTCGCCGTATTCAGGCCCTATACGATTTCGTGGGCATATTACAGCAGCAGCAGCAGGTAGAATATACCACACTCAATGAGGTTCGAGATGAACGCAAATCAGACAATGCAAGACGGTGGTTGGAAACAACGATGATCCATAACATTAGTGTATTTCATCATTCATTTGTTTGCCGATCATTTATGTACGAAAGCTGATTTAGATAATTGTTCAACTTATTTGCATTGCGCCACCGAGAAGATTCGCCCCATTTCATCGGCGAGCGCTCGCCAGTTGGGGGCTCTATTCAAGCGCTACAAAAGTTCCGCGGTATTACAATACCGCTCATGCGGCGTAATTCGTCGTGTCCTTTTCAATGACGTGCCGTTCAACTTGATCCGTCACCGCTGCACTAACATGTAATACGGGCACAACGATTCTAATTAGATCATAGAAGAACCCTGACCCCCTGTTGAAGACGGAAAAATAATAAGATGGAGGGAAAAAAAAAGTCAATAAATTGGTTCAGTCCGTTGTTGGAGCTAGAAGCAATTCACTTGTTCACTCTGCGGGAGAATACACAACAAGTTCCTCTCTCTCTCTCTAGTCAGCCGCCAGGCTAACCGCATTGTTTATTCTCGTTACCGCTCGCAAAACAATTCCTTACCCCCCTCCACACACACCCCACACACACCCCCTAGTCGTCGTGTATTTCGAAACGTAACCGTTGCCAGCGAGCAGCGAGTCAACTACGCAAACCGCTGAACAGTCGCCGCGGCACTGCATACAAACGTTCGCTAGTCATATGTTGCAGTTACCATGAAATAGAAGTTTGGTCCCGTTCTGCCATCTCCGCAAGGGAAACAGTACCACACGGCCCTGCTCTCACAACGGCGATGGGCGATGTTTGTCGTTTCCAAGGCTCGCTGCCGACTCAACGTCCAACTGTGTGTGCCTATGTGAGTTCGAGCGATTTTCATGTTGCTGCTAGTTCTACCGAGGGTATTATATATATATATACAAGTATTCTCTGTAGAGCGAACCCAACTAGAAGTTGGCCATATTTTTACGACGTTTCTGGGTTGTTCGCGTATATTTGTGATGCAAGCGAGCGATGCGTTTTTATGTACAATGGTACCAATAGAGATAGGACATATTGGGCTTTGAGAATTCGCACGTTCTAGTATAATTATAATATATTGATAAGTATTTCATTGATTACAGTAAATAAGTTCATATATATATATGTATATATATATATATTTATATGTTGCAAGTACAAGTGTTTGGTGAACTTGAGTAGACATATATATGTTTGCTCGTTCTTTTGAAATTCCCGCCCATGTTATATAGCGTTTTTCGTGAGTTTGCATATTTGAAATTTCGATTCTCTTTCGATTGCCTCAAAAGCGCTCAAGGGGATCGTGAGCCAATTCATTTATAGCATCACCTTGTGTTGCAACAACGTTTGCTGGAACACGAATGAAATCCTATGGAAATGTTCAGTGAAAGCAACAAATATGGGTATTATTAGGCACTGGCTCGTCAAAGCTGTCGAAGCGACGATTTATTTTTTTGTTGCCAGCCCCAAAGACAGATAGACAATTGGCACCATCCGAAGGTTCTGGGTTCAAGTGGCAAAATCATAGCCTAACGAATTCTCGCAGTTGAGCGCCTTCAACTTACTAACAAGTTACCAAATTACGCTAAACAAAGACAGAAGGTGGAGCAATCTTTTGTTCCGTAACTTCTTTCAGTGCAAGATAAACGCACATTTCCCGAGCGTATCGAGGCCTGCATCTATCTAAGGGCTGTATTGCATCTGAACGCATCAATCGTTTCGTTCCTCGGCGTGGCGCGTTCGTGTAGTGAACCTCGGCAGCTCATAGCGGCACTGTAACGAACATGGGAGTTACCCAACAAGCTTCTCCAATCCAGGGCTTCTTCATCCTGCACATGATCAACTTCCAGGCTACTCACTCATCTATTTGATGCACTCCCTTCATTTTCACATTTACTGTATTCGTCCCTGTTGTCGATTCATCGTCCAGTTTGTGGTCATAGTGGTCGCCACTACCATCGTCACCTCAAGCGAACTTTGCCGCCTTGAGCGGACACTTTCTCCGCATCAATCGTTGTTCGAAGTTGCCTTGTCGTTTTGTTGTTGTTGCTTTCCTGTTGATTTCTGTTGTTTCCCTCGCTGCCTTCCTCCGTCCCGGCCGCCGGTCAGCGGAACTTTTCAGAATTGCTCGCAAACCCCTGTGGTCGCTTGCGGCCGGTTCAGAAGCGAGGGGGGCGAGGGGCTCGCTGAACGGCGTGGGATCATCAAGAGACTCGGGGGTAGCGCAGGGCCCCGTGTGACGGCGGAGGATCCGCACACAATCATGCCTTTCGTTCCCAGCCCCGCCTGAACCCCCGAGGGGTTGGCATTCTTTCAAGAATCCCTCTCAAGGGAATACGACGTCAATCTTCATTCGAGTTGGCGGCCGTTTTCGACCACGAAGAACGAAATGGACGCCGCCTCTGAACAGGGCAGGCAGACCGCGAATGTGCTCCTCCCAACGGTGATCTTACCCGAATGCAAACCCTTGCTGCGTTGGGCTCAAACAGAACAACTGTTCGTTTCACGTCCATTGGGAAAACAGGCGCCGGCTTCTAACGGGTAGAGCCGCAACCAGTCAACAAGCGATTTGGCAGGGTACTGAGGCAGGGGAGATTATCAACCCCCGGATCTAGAGAGGCGGTTGGAGGCAGCTGGACTCATTCACCACCGGTACTGTCGACGAAGCAAGAGACGACGTCGAAGTGCGGCAGAGAAGGTTAATTTATATTGGTTTATTAAACGAGCTGCAATTTTACAGTGCTTAAGCTCTCTTATATGTGCTTATCACGCAGCGGGGCTTGAACCTGCGGCCTCCGGCTTCCGATAGCCAGAGACCGCGCTGACTGAAAATAATTACTATTGAAGGTTCGCTTATTTGACGGGTTAATGGAAAGCGGGAACCAACGGAGATAGTTGAGAACTCGACACTCAGTTCTCTATGACCATCTCTCATACGAGTAGTGTCAAGTTGTTTCTAAACAAATGAAAGAATACATTAAAAATCGCCATGGTCCTGCGCCAGTTATAAACGGGGGGGGGGGTGAAAATAACAGAGTCTTCCAGTGGCGTACTCTAGGTAAGTGAGGACTCTCAGCAGAGCATGGGGGTTTTTCGCACGTTGAGGCGTTTTTTTATGACGTCAACTGTCCCGCACTGGATCGGCCCACTATAATCGAGATTGGAATCTCTTTAGCGGTGTCCGTGAGTTTGAAGAATATGTCCTCCCCTATCTCTCTCAAAAGAAAAAAAGTAGCCTAAGCCGTAGTGCCATGGGGAAAAAGCAAACGCAGGTCAACGGTCAAGAAAGACGTTTCAGTGAACTGCCTTTTGCATCGATAGACTACCGAGATGTGTTTTGTTCTGTTTAGCTGAACCACGCTCGAAGCAATGCAGAAGCAATACCGCAGCTGTAAAATGTCGACTGAAAGTCAGCCCGAAAACACTATTTAGATTCGCTGAGCAGGGACCGATCGGCCTATGCATTGATCTACGAAGAGAGGGATCTTTCCCTCGGTATTCAGACGAGGAATTCGAGATAGTCGCTCCCAACCTGAGGAATGCTTTCAACAAGTAGGCATTGTGAGCTCGTTGTTCATTGCGTCGATTACTGGGATTACTACGCATCGGAATAGACTGACATGACAAGCGAAGAGTGGGGCAGTCGACCCCTTGTAGGAGCAAACGCCCTTTTGTACGCATCGCCATTTGAATTTGATGGGTCGGGCTTCGGAATTGTTCCGAGTGTGCCATTTTAATTAGCTGATAGTAGACTACAAAATGTCTTTGTACCGTTATAAAAAATAATTTAATAAATACTATAGATATCATATATTTTATCAACATATATATATATATATATATATTATAATAAATACTCCATATATATATATATATATATATATATATTATAATAAATACTCCATATATATATATATGTATATATAATTGACACATATTTTTAACGTGTCAAAAGTGTCTGCGCTCTATCATTCACATGAAAATGCGGGCCCCACCGTCTTTTTCTTAGAGATCTAAGCTGATACACGGCGTTATTGAACCTTTGGTGTTTTGCCGTGCCTGTAGACACAGCTGCAGCTGTCTCTACAGGTACGAGGGTGCGAGGGAAAAGAGGAACACCTGCTGACCCAACCGCTCCGGGTTCATATCACCACCACGGGGGTTGTCCACAGGCGAACGCCGTGTCAAACCGTTGTGACGAAGGCGTCCCCAATGGGGAGACAGTCGACGTACGACGATGTGGATCAACAAATGAAACAACGTGTGCTTCCGCCCGGATACCGCGGAAAAGGAATCGATAAACGAGCAGGGACGTCATATTTCTTACCACGTCCTGGCCTGCTAATGCTGCTGAATTGCATCTTCAGTGGACTAAGACACACACACATTTAGCAATCACCGTTTACTTTGATCCGAAGGGGCCAACCCCCACCACGTCTTCTACCTAAACGGCTGTGCCCTTGCGAGCGGAGATCCCCAAGAACATTTGCTAACTACCCGCCAGTTAAATCCACTCGACAGGAAACTCAGTTTCGTCTTAGTTTTGTGTAAAGCTAAATTTATAGGCGCGGAAGGGGAGGGGGGAGTAGTTAATGACGACGTACCTTCCCTGACCTACTGAAATGTTCTGGCGTCTATCACGCAATGTGAGTCGTCGTCGGCAGCGTGGCCAGCCTACGTATGTATCTCTGACCTTGATCGTATCGTACCTATCCTATATTCCCCTTGCTTACAGGCACCTAACAGCTCTCGGAGGCAGAAGTTAAAACAATCACCGAAATGCACTACTTGTTAATCAGGGATTGTGTACAGGTTACGGCTGTAGCAACGTTCCGAGTTCTTTCCGGCTTCAATCATGCGCCTATGTTAACTCCGTACCTCCTTGCCTTCCAGCCAATGCGGCTGCTCGCGTGTGCTATTGCTGTAGCCGGCAGAACCGTGTGGACGTACAGCTTTTATAGTACTAGCGTTGTACTGCTGATAGGCAGTGCTTCGTCGAGAGAGGAGCAGACCGAGGTAGGGCGCAGCAAGAGAAGCCAGCGGCCCCGAAGACGTTTCAAGGCCACGAGACCAATCAGGTTCGCCAGCATTTCACGGAGTGCTGCTGCTCTTGCTGCAGCAGCTGCTAGTATTATTACGAAACCTCACCGTTATTATCCTGGGATGCTGCCGACGTGTCTACTGATTGAAACGAGAGGAGGCCCCGGCGACTGAACCAGACGCGAGCTGTCGATCGCTCGGGAGCGCACGTGGGACGCACGAAGCGTCAAGAGCGGAGAAAGCCAGTGGACAAATCATGATTGTACGATATCACCACAAGAATTATGATTATGTGAATGTCAGCCTAGAGTACGCCAGTGCGCGGCAGTACTGACTGGTTTGCAAGCTGATTCCTTCCGAAATATATTCGTTTGGTAACGTTAGCATACATTTAGTTTGAACAAACTAAATCCGAGTCACATTAACCAATGAGGAGTGTGAATTTGCGCGATGTGTATTAGAGGCTCTGTAATATTCGCTAAAACCGCTAGTGTGCTGTATTGATAAAATATCAAACGGTTTCTTGGTAATAGGTTTTGAAAAACGGATCTATTCTAGAACTCCACCTAAAGATGAAGCAGGGTCTTGATTTGTCCTGCCAGCATTTTGCCAAATAGGCCGCTTCGGTAAAGGTTTTATTGGTTTATTAAAGGAGCTGCAATTTCAGCTGAAAGTTCACTCCAATTTACTTATAGCAGAGACTTACAATGGAAATTGTAGAACACGAATCTGTAGTGTTTTTTTTTAAATAGGCTTCTATTGCGGCATAGAATAATTGCTGAACAACGTGATCAGACAGTGGCGGTATACCACGCTTATCTACCGATGACAAGTGCAGGACGCAGCTTGTACTAATCCGCACCGTGATGCCAGGGAACGTACAGCTGGCCAGCTGCGGAACAAACCCTTTCCAATGGCATGGAAATTGAGTTCTTACTATTTTTGATGAATGAATAGAAATTCATTCGCGCTCAATTTGTACAAATTACCTATTATTATTATGATTTTACATATATCGTTTCGTCGCTCTGCACTGTTCAACGGGTCGGGCTCGTATTTCGTTTGAAAGACTGGCCCACTCGGATGGCCAACCCTAATAACGCATCTAGACCTTCGATCCTGTCTAGCAAGGGCATTTGACAGAAGCCGAACTGTGTGCGCTTCGTTCGGGCCGCAGACCGTCTTACGTTGGCAATGCGATAACGCGATAAGACCCCCCCTCCCCCCCGTAATCCTAGACTGCCCCACAGCAGCATTGTACCTAAGTCGAGGCCGACACGAAAGAGAGCCTTCTCCACCTGTCCCTGCTTGAAACAGATTGACCCGCGCATGTTATCGCATGCAGATGAACAATTCGAGCGAGCGACTGGTTGTCTACACCTTGTCGGCGTATGGTGTGCGCGGATCGCGCTCTCATCTCTGCCTCGAATCTACGATGGACGAAAGGCAACGAGCGGGGGCCACACCCGGATGTCCTTCGCCTATTGTCGCCTCCGCCCTCCCCGGTCACCTATAGGATAAACGCAGCAACATATACTGGAGTATCTATGAGCGCATGTATTTGTGGATGCATGTATGCGCACATATATATATATATATAATCAGTTCGGTCGGCTGCATGCGTTTCGAAATATGGCCGCGCATGAAATCCTGTGCTCGCGTTACGCCGTCTGTGGTGATGGTGGCTTGCCTCATATGTTATCTCATATTAATTTTCCCATCGTTCTGGACAAGCCTTAGTCGTTCGTAAATAAGTGCATTACTGTGCGTATGCGAGAATGCCCTTGTATCAATACGAACAATTTGTTTTGCACTGATGCAAAAATGTACCCTCCAAACAGGATCAGTACGTCTTTCGGACGTTGCATGGTAACATTTCATAGACGCCACTTCAGAGATATACAAAGAGAGGTATTTTGTGAGTTCTATACCGTGTTGGTTAAATCATCGAAAGCTCCGGCAAGGCGCTTTGGATGTAATATATATATATATATATATATATATCGAGAGAAGGAGAGAGAGAAAGGTGGAATATAGGCCAATCATTCAATCAATTAACTAGTCGTGTGCACATGATCCAGACATGTTGAAACCAACGTAGTTTCTATATCTGGTAAACGTATAGCGGCGCGCACCCAACAACCAACGAAGCTAAATAAAAAGCTGCACAGAGCTCTTCAGTGACTGTACGTGACACAGACGAGCACCAAGCGGCTGGCGGAAGGCGTCCCATCCGGAAATGTCTAAGGACACCGGAGACCCGAGCCAGACTAAGCAGTTGGGGGTGTCATGACACAGCAGCCTAAAAGAGCCTGTAGTGAGATCGTCGGTAGCCTACCTGAGGATTAAGTACGCCTCAACCATTCCACATTTGACACCAACTGTCACGAACACACACCCTATACCAATCTAGAATAAATAAATCTAGCTAAATGACAACACGATCATACGTAACAGAGGTCAGTTAGACGTGGACGGGACGGGGGGGGGGCGAATTAGCGTGTGTAATGAACCTGGCTTCCGTGTAATCGCCCGTAGAGCAGTGTTGAAGAGACGCTGTCACGGAGGAAGATGGCTCAATTAATATAAATGACGAGTGAATAGTGACACGACCATTGTTAGTTACCCGTTGAGGCGACCGTGTTCCGTTGGATGGCAGCATCGATTCGCCGGGCTTTAATATTTCCAATTTTTATTCATATTAATTATAATTAGCATACACATATAATTAATATGACGATATAGCCATAGGTATCGCTATATATTAACATTCGTATTTCATCCTATTTAATACTGAATATAATTTGACGTCTTGCAGGTGCCGCCAAATTTGAATACGGATACCTATGACGATAATGTTCGTCACAGTACGTCCGCGGCATGCACACACTCCTTATGCAGAAGATGTGGTCTTTGCTCGACGGACGACGACAGTACTGTCTTCGTGGCTTTCGCGAAGCAGCATTCAATATGACTTTTCCTTTGGTTAGTTTTACCAAGGTAGTTCAGACAGACATCGTACGGAGCCGGCCTCGGGTTGTTCAGAGTCATACTACCAGAGAACTTCACTAGGGATTACATTGCATTGCAGAACTCGAACTCTTCGGCCAAACAGCTCTGGACTTGAGCTAGGGGAAAAATTCCACTCCACGACTCTGTATTATTTAGTACTGATTAACGGGCTGCCCACGGCGATCAGAAGGTGGCATCGACAATATAGTTAGTATTCTCCTCTACGCAGCTGATTTATTATTATATATTGCACGAGCCGGGATATCCTTCCCAGAGTGATCTGCCATCTTTTGATCTCTACATAAATACCGTCGTGCTCGAGGAGAAGATGCGGGAAATTGACAACCGAGGTGTCGGACACAGTTTGGTGACACAATGAAATTTAGCTCACCAACGGTTCTATGAATCTCGGCGTTACTCCAACATCCAAAACCAACTCTCTCTTGGGTGTGCTATTCATTATATTTCCACTAGCTATAACAATATATATATATATATATATGTATCGAGAAGAATTTCACACCAACCGATAATCGCTCATACAACTGACAGATCTGAACCTGTGATTGGTACGACACGCTGAGGCGTAACTTGCCGAACGACGAAAAAAAACACACATCTATGAAAATAGAATCATATTTGAGAGCTTCCATAGGTGAATTTGACCTTCGTAGAAGATCGCCTGGTCAGATATATAATATTTACGTTCTTGAGCGTCCTGTTTGACTTCGTTGCAAGACCTAGGAGGACACTAAATATTATAACAGTTATCGCGCAGGCTCGCACAGGACGACGACAAACACATATGGATTTGTTTGCGACCCAAAAATTCAGCAATCTGAAATTCTGTCGTCGGCACGGCAGAGAGCGCCAGCTCTCCTCGATCGAATCGAATCGAGGCTCTCACGAACGGATGAACAGTGGAAAACGCTGGCTGGGTGATGGGAAGCGTGGGGGCAGGAGGGGTGCGAACGGATTTGTGTTCGTTGACGAAAATCGACCTCATAAATATTGCACGTCAGTGCATCGATCGCGTAATCTCTGTTTGGCCTTTGAACAAAAGGGCATGATGTCCATGTGCTTGCTCATGATGTTGCGACTTGATTGACGAAAGCAGCTCAGGATGAAATGTAGATACGAAGCCCTAATGCGCTTTGAAGCGATCTGTCTGAGCACGGCAAATGCTACCCATTTGTCAGCGCCGGCTCATAGAAGAGGAATAGGAATGCGTTAGTCGAACGACAAAACCGATACATGTGAACAAAACCGAGCGCTTTATTTTCCGGACGGACCCAGGCAGCTCTAATCTCTATGGGGGCCCTGTGAAAATGAACGGAACACCCATTCATCATTGTCTATTTTCCAATTTTCCTTCCCGCTGCTTAACTTATTCCACGTTGATCATCAAATACGTCGACAATATTTCTACTATCTATGTTCACACTAGACATTTGTTGGGTTTCTACAAATATTCTCTACCACTGCTCTCCACGCCGCCTTGGTCATCTTTGCCTTGTTCACTGCGTCGTTGCCAAGTTGTCCTTCTAAAAGGGCAACCCTTGCCACAATTGCATTCATGCTGACAATTGCATCAGCATCCGTTACCGTTACCAAGTGACGATCACAAGACAACAGTTTGTGTTTTTATTCTAAGAATATCTTAGAATGTTTCTATTCTTGTGTTGTCTCTTCTTTTTTTCCATATATCGCTTCCTTTCCCTAATTATGTCGCGTTCACTCACAATTTTAACATTAAGTTTTTTTTCTTTGTTACCGGCTTACTTGTGCGTTTCTTCTCGGCGAAATATTGATCTACCTCGGCCGCCTTTTCAAAACACTCAACCTTACTTTGGGTTTGGACACTGTTCTCGGCCATCGGAGCAACGCAACAATGTCGTCGGCTTTAAGTATTACACTGGGTCCTGCATTCAATGATTTCTTCTAGCTTTCTGCGTATAATCGTCCTTGACAAAACAATTGATGGATGGATAGAATGATTGAAGTTATCGCTGCTCTTACTAGCCTATGCTGATGATGTAGTTTTTGTTGTGAGCGCTTTGGCACAACGAGTGCTAAACCCGACTTGCAGCCTGTTGATGTCAAGGCTATATGCTGAGGTTGAGATTATCAATGGCCTGTCTCACCATGTACGTCATGTTTGGCCTGTGTCTCTCATAGAGCTTGACTGCGTATCGGCGTCGTTCGGGCCATTTGTCCAAGTCGCGGAACAGCGGCAAAATTAGGTCCATTTGGCCAACGGACTCGAGGTAACTATTGATATGTTCTATAATTCCTTCCCACCGGGCGCGGATGCCCACACGCAGCCAACGAACGACGATTTCGGAGTTCAGCAACCGTTGCATTTCGTACAACTCCGTAAGGTAGATCACCTTCTCCCTGCTAATCGGCTGAGACTCTAGGAGCTCGGTGAAGAAGTGCCGCTTCTGGTGAGAGTTGAGATTGTCAAACTCCTCCTTCTTGAAGCTTTTTAGCTCACAGTCCGTGGCATCTAGCCACCTTCGGCAGAGGGCCTCACTTGCGGCAACGAATGCGCATCTGTACTGCGGAATCACCGGAGGCAATCCCGGAGTATATATCCACGTTTCCCAGTCCACCTTATCGAGGATCTCCTTTTTGTCGTGAAGGGAATTATACAAGAACGAACGAAACTGGTCGGTGTCTAGAGATTTATATTTGAAACGATCGACGTATGCTCTGAGAAACGCGTCCATGGTATCGGATCCCAGCAGCGTCTCGAGATGGTATAGCAGGGTGTGTCCTTTCTCGAAGGGGACCACAGAGATTGATTCATCCGGATTGTCATTTTCCAACTGTAACACGAGCCGTGTGAAAACGTTGGTCTCGCCCATCGTCTGGATGCACTCCTTGAGTTGTTTGAGTCCATCCTGAGCGATGAACGATCGTACATCTTCGCCGCGCATCCGTCCAATGAGTTTACGTTCGATATACAACGCAAAGCCTTCATTGAGCCAGAAATGTTCGAATGTTTTGCACGTGACCAGATTCCCGGTCCATGAGTGAATGACTCCGCGCGTCAGAGCATCGGATAGTGATTTGTCGCCGGTCAAGACCGCGGACGTCATGAACGTCAAACACGGGTGGCCCATGCCAGCAAACGGGTAACATGGCGGTAGAATTAAGACGTCATACGCACCCCAAACATAGGGGCCCAACAGCTCCTCAGCCTTTGTTAGAATGATCTCGACGTCCTCGAAATCGATGGCCGCCTTGTCGATCACCTCCTTCTCGCTCCATATATTGCTGCGTGGACCAATCTTCTTGCTTTCGATATTGCCCACTGCAAGCGCAAGGAAACAGGATGACATGGGGACGATTTGTCGGAATTTGTATATTATATTTCCCTCCGAGCCTGGCTCCTGTCCAGTTCTCATCGCCGATACCAACGGGGTTAGTCCTTGGCCAACCTCAATATCTGCTGTGAACGTTGATTTTATAGATGGTGCATCTTGGCAAGGAAGCAGCCCCCGGCCATAGATTGCCTGACACCGTGAGAATACATATGGATGTCGCTTTCCGACAGTTTGCTCCTTGGTTATCCAAAGGAGCGCCGTAGAGTCGGGCGTAGTCTTGTACTTGACACGGACCGTGAGAGTTCTCATGCCGTAGGGCAACCGAATTCGGATGCTGTTGCCAAATTTCTCATGTGAATGATGCTGCTCGATGTCGAGCCTTTTTCCAGTGTCAACACAGGTGGCTCCGTGGATGACAAGATCGTGAGAGGTGTCCAGGATGAACACTTGTGCATTTGGGATGACTCGAACAACATTGAAGTCGACATGGCCCTCGATGACCTCTGAGTTGAAGTCCACTACGGCGCTCCAGTGGAAATGTTTGGCGACGGTTTGATTCGGTCTGGTGAATGAGTGAGGACCTGCCTCGCCGCGTGTAGTCATCCTGCAACAAACAGTAGACCGTGCCTATGAAGTTCGCATATTGCGAGAAATATTGCAATCCTTATTGCAACTATAATCACCGCGGTATGTTCGTCTAAGACTATGCGCAAAAAATTAGCTAAATGTCGATACAGCTGAGAGTCTGAAGATCGACTTCTCTCATGGACCTCAAGTGCCACTAACTCACCAAAGGAGAACAGAATATATGTAATGCCGCCATTTCGTAAGTTCCTATATTGAAACAGTTGGGGTTCTATATTGAAATATCTACTATTTACGGTAAACTTAGCAACTTTTGAACTCGGCCGTGGGACGCAACAAACCAAGATCTCGTGGGCAAACTATGGTATAGACTTCAGCTATAACAGGATGAACTCGAATGTTAAATCACCTTCCCAATTGATGCGGGCCTTTCACTTTCGCGATTTGACGTAAAGACGGCCTATTTGCACTTGGAACTGAATTATTTTTCATGTCACAATCATGAAGGTTTCATGCACGGAGCCAAAACAGTCCGTAACAAAAATAAAGCTCTTTGTCGTCTAAAGCAACCTGCCACAAGTTTCCACTATTAGGGCAAATATGCTCTCTGTAATCTACAATAGACATAACATAAAACCCACCCCTGTGTATCTATAGTAAAGTAAATTTTTCGGGCTGACTCTCAGCCTTGAACATTTGACCTCCACGGAGCTGCTTTCGGAATTGCTTCATAAGACGGACCCCTAAAATGCAAATGTGCAATGGTGGGGTCCGAGGACCCCTGTGTATTTAGCAACACTGAACCGGACTCTACTCAGACAGAACTCTTCTCTGCATCTATGTAGACGATTCAATAATAGCCGGCACCTCGGCAACAAATCGTAACAGCTCTCCTGAAAAGTCTACAACCGACACCTGGGATTACTGACCAGGCATCTTGGGAGATGCCTGGCCAACCCAGCATATTTTTACCCACCAAACCAATGTGGATCAAAGAGATTCTAGAAACATATCACATAACTGAGAAGTAACCAACATCAACTGCGTCAGACAATGATCTATATATATATATATATATACATATATATATATATTAGATGGTAGAGGATAATTAGACGATGTAGCATACCGCGGACTAACACGAACAATAATGCATCCAGCTCTAGGGATTAGATTTGACATTAGATGTGCTTACTATCGGATACTTACTCCGACTTGCTGCAGACCTTCGGCGAGGAGCCATCCATGGATCTCACGTTAGAGGGTGACCACAGATCGCGAAATTAATTACATCAATCAAAGTAAGAGAATTTACTAACTTTGTCCGACTCAGATGCCTGAATTCTTCATCACAGACCCCGTTGAAAAAGGAACGATAATCATCCAATACATCTCACTCGAGCAAGAGCAATCAGGCATTCTGATTAAACCACTACCTAAAACAACATTCGAACGACTACGTCAAGTGGCTGAATTGACCGAGCTGCGAAAATAAATCGACCGACTATCCTCCCGCTACGAACACTAACAAAACAAGCAGGACGTCACTTCGGGTCTCACTTCTTCAAATTGTCAATCTAGACTACAACAACAAAAACAACCGCTAAGCAGCAGACTACTTCAAAAATGAATGTATTAAGTCTAAAAAAGCTTATGCGAACAAGAAACATCACGGACTAGGCGATTCGAGAAGAAACACGGCCATGCGGCGGAACGCAGCTCATGACAACTCGGGTTCGTCGTCCACCAAACAGGGTGTCTTCCTTCTGGGCGACGATAGCGTTAGATTGAGAGATGATCACCAACTGCAGGCCAGCCGCTACCGTGGACATTGAATGTTGGCTCTGAGAGTAAGCCCGAGGAAACGTTTTAGTTTACCTGCAGACAAATGCCACCAACAAAAATGAATACTTATAACATAAACGCAAATGCCAGCGAGGACGTTACCACTAACGACGCTGTCCCACCACCGGTTCGTCAGAAGCTCGTATCTCGTGTCGCCGAGCGCCCTTGTCGAATTCCGTGACACTACCGCGATTCCATATTCATTGGATCGTAACCCAGCTACGTTGATATCAGCTTGTCGTCAAGCGTTGTGCTGATAACGTTTTCTAAAATTTGGCCAACTGTCAGCTGCCGACTGAGAAAATAAAGTGCGGCCGTGTGATAAACGCGATTTACGTTACACACTCATATGGCAGAGCGAACACATAATAATCGCACTGTACCATCATTCATAAAATAGCTAGGCGGATAGCCACATGATACTACAGGCTACGTTGATATCAATTTATATCCTCGTTAAGCGTGGTGCTGATAACGTACTTGTTGCATCAGGCTATCAACTATCCGCCCATTAAGAAAAAAGCGATTAAACGCTTAGTTAAACGCTGTTACGTTGCATGCTCATATATAGCACAGGAAAATTCAGAGTCTACTCTATCAGCTAAATATGAGCACATCGTTTTAGACTGCTTTGTTTATTGTTCTACTACTACCACTGTGATGGGACCCTCAACTATGGGGCTAACCTAACTATGGGCAACTAATTCGATGCGTCAGTGAGCTCCACCTCGTAAAAATAAAACAAATGACACTACTAAATAATCACTACAGCGCTCGCTTAGTCATCCCATCAAAGATCGCTCTGAGGTTCCCCCGATTCAGTTCACAGGTTCACCCTTTGCCGGGGGGAAATAGTCCGTAAAAATACACGCCGGTACTCGAAGAACACACTACTGGGTAGCGGCTGCAGCAGCTATTCGCAAGAGTTCGTCACGTGTATTGCCCCTTCGTCGATCTCCATGCCCGGGGGCCCCTATGTTCGCCCACAGCCCTCCCGCCCTCTGGTTGACGTCCATTTATTTCGCTGGCTCCATCGTTGCCATTCGTTTGTTCTGCTGCGCGATGGTTGTCGGTGGCAGACCGCCTCGCTGTTGCTGCATCCTCTTCGATTGTAGCTTTCCCATAGTTGTGATCGCGCCCCCCTACTCTGTGGCTGTTACAGTCATTAACCGCAGTCGGGAAAACCACGTTTTTCCTTTTTCCTTTCCTCGTTCGTTCCTCTCATTCCCCTGGCGACCCATTCACAAAGGCAGGCGGGTTGCCCGTCACACCAGCCCTTGGTCCCTCGCAAGCTCTTCCACCCTTGGCAGCTTCCCTCACCGCTAGCCGGGAGGCGAGGCCAAAGGATCCGGGAAGAATCGAAGACTTACTAAACACTACATACGTAGCGACACAGAGACACCCGCACACGCTCACACACACACAACCCGAACGAATACTAGACGCTGCTAAGCAGCCAGCAAAATCAACAAACAAAGCCAGAATGACAGCGACCAGAAGCCATGGAAGAAACACAGTGGACGGAGTGCCATTTGTCGATTGCAGTCGTGTGTAGTCGTCTGAGACGTTTTCGAAGGGCCGCGGCGATGCGGCGCGGGGGCGATACGGCTCCTGCACCGCCCCGTCAAACTGCCCGGAACGAGTCGAACGCACTGATGTTCGCTTCTGCCTCCCTTTCTGCTGCGGTCCCGCCAGAAAATAATTCCGTTCCGCAAGGAACATGGTGCCCGCCGATCGGCAGGCGGCACACGGACAGAGCATGGGACTACTATTTTCTTTTGTCTCGGCTAAATACTACGTGGATCTGAACGCAGCGATTACTCAGGGCTGACATATGGTATAGGCCTCGGGAAGTAGGACAGACTAGAGCAGGCCATAACAACGGTGGGCCGAGCCCGACTCGTATGGTGGACTTGGCTCGAGGGTAGCTGGCCAGCTAAGGAGACAGCTGGGAGTATTTGCGATATCAACACATTGTACAGACCATGTGCAGTGTTGCGTCGTCGTGTCCATTCATGTACGCGTACCCGTAACGTAATCGCGTATTGACCGCTGTTAATAAAAGTCATGTTTGTTAGAAACTTTTTAAAGCATTTCCAATCAGAGCTCGCTTATGCCTGTTAATTACACAGGCATAAGCGAGCTCCGATTGGAAACAAAAGAGGCTCCGCTTCCCTAGTCGTGCCCCTGTAGGTACTGAGTTACAACATGTTGGTTGGCCCAGCCGCTACACTTCCATTCAGCATTATTCCTTGCTCCCCCAAACGACCTATGATACGACCAGCAAAGCGGAGTCAACTAAAATGATGATGTCTAAATCGGCAAACTTTTGTTTACCTGTACTGATCTACCAGTTCTCCATGTATATATATATATATATATATATATACTTGCTTCTGCAGCAATTCAGCTGCGATTGAGTAACGCCAATCCCAGCGGGGGAGCGAAATGACGTGGAAGCTCGACAGTTGCAAACGAACGACTAGCGCGCTGGGTCGAGCCATCCGAGTTCGTCCATTCGGTGCGAAAGACCGGTTCGCGGGCCCCCTCCCGCGCGGCGAAACGCTGAGGTCCAACTGTCGCAATAAACCTCGCCCCTTACTCGCCTCGCTCACGTAACCATAGTGGTAATAGTAATAAAAGTTATCTCAACTCCGCTCTCGTTTCCTCGCGAATGGCTCACGCTGACGTGGACAGACGGAAGGCGGGGGGGGGCCACAGTAGCGACGGAGATACGAGGGCCGAATAGGACCCCCAAATGTGTGTGGGCATGTATGTGAGCAAATGATAACTGATGCGCGGCTGAAGTGCGCCCGGAGATTGCGCTAAGGAAAATAAGCTTTGTGTGGATGGTCAAGGAAATAGCGTTACTTCGAAATACCGTCTGTTTTGTTGTTGTGGCGCGGCAGAGGGGCTCCTATGACGGCGAGCATAGCGCACAATGCGGTTCGGTTGTGGCCTTGAAAGGACGAATATTTAAATCGGGCCCCATTGCTGACCTCGATCGAGAAAGCTGATGGGTGAGCGGGGTCCGCTGTATTCAACGATTCTAGCCACGAGGAAATGTATCATATGAGTTTCTAGCTTTCGTCTATCCGCCCTTCGTGTTTGACCTTTAGACTTGAGACCATTGTGTTACGCTTGACTATATATATATATATATATATATGTATATATATATGTTCTGTTCGGACATATGAGAGTCTCGGTGGGCCTGTATATAGTGTACCCAACTCTTAAGCGTTCCAAACGTGTTCACCTTGACTAAGGGTAGTGAATAGTGCGGGGGAGGGGAGGTCCCCCCCCAACTATATCGAATATTCCCTTCAACATATTGGCATTCTGATTCTTATTATTTTTTTATTAAGTGACCACGGTTCAACGATTAAGTAACTGCATTATAGGGTCTTATCATTTCGGTGTGCAAATTAGCGACGATATTAATGTGTCTGATATCCTCCGCTACCGTATTGAACGTATACGGTGAAAACGGCGCATTCTTCACCATTCTCTAGGTTATCTTGCCTATCCGGGTTCACTTGATTCCGTGTGATGTTTCATGGAGAGCGGTAGGATAGACCTAGGGCTATAACTACCTGTTGGCCATCATCAGCCATCGTGGTTAAATAACAATTGGAAAGTTCACCCCTCAGTAAGTAACGCGCCCTGCACCAGTTGGTGACTACCCGAGCGTTGATCAGCCGAACCGGAATATGCAGGAGTTGATAGACACGACGACGCAGTCAGACCCAGTCGATCCCTATACATTTGCGCCCACATTATTATTATTATTATTATTTGTATTATAAACCTGATTTACCCCACAACGCCATATAAATGCTTTCCTTAGCTACCCTGCGAGACCCTCTCCGTCACTGTCGTCAGCAACAACCGTAAACAGCACACGGTTGGCAATAGTAATTCGCACAGCCATTCCCCAGCAAGGCTTGCATAGCGCCTTGGTAATTGCCTTCGTATACACAGGTTAATCACACCCACGCGGGTAGTCCCGCATTTGTCTCTCGCTAGCTGATACTCCCGCCGACGATGACCGTGAATTAAGGAATACACACCCAACGAACAAGCAGATCCCTCTACACACATACACACACACAACTTAGACATTATATTAATAGCAACATGCCGCATCATTTGATTAGAATTATTCGCCCATCCCCAAGAGGTCAGTTTCCGTGCTTGTTTAGCTGCTTACGCGTTGTTGCTTGCACCTTACGCAGGGCCAATGCTTCCACTGTGTGCCGTCCATCGGCACGATAGGAAACGAATAACGAACCCCACCCCTGGTCGGCCAACCAATGAGCCCTGTACAACCCTGCTCATAATAGACACAACATTCGCACGCTACTAAGTTCACATGCCGAACACAGGTGCCCTTCACAGGCCAAAACCCGTACTTCGGCGTTCGTGTCGCCTCGGCAATTTCTAGCCTCAGCAGGTCCCACAGTCCCCAATCGGCAATCGTTACTCCCAACTCGGCTGTCCCGCCCTCTGGTGTCTGTTCGCTCTGCCCCGCTAGCCTTCTACAGGCTAACGGGGCCTACTGACAGGGCAGGTTGTCTCCCCAATGACGGCGAGCTTTCTTGTGCCTACATCTGTTCCGCGAGTAGACGCAGTCTGCACACTCGCTTGCCTCTGTCTCACTTCTGCCAGTGTCACCTACCGGCGCAGCTACCAGCGAGTACCACCACACGCAACTGCTGCTACGCACGATCAACAAGTGCGGAACGAAAATGGAGCAGGGAGACTTTCGAGGCGAGGCTTGGTGCCCGTCCCCGAGCTATCCGTTGGCCGAGCAGGCCGATGGTCTATGGCTCGGGGTAGGTTTTTGTCCTTCAGTGACCTCCTAACTTCGATAGGAGTCAAGAGGCGAAGCAGGTGCTGGGTATCGACGCGAACGGTGGAAGGCGGCACCCCCGTACATGCTGTATGCAACCAAGGCGTTTGGCTACATCTGTCCTGTTTATGCTACAGTGTGTTGTCACGGTAGATTCACTGCCCGCGAGAGCCAATGCACTCAGGAGACTCCCTCCTTTTACCCGAGGCGTCCAGCAAATCAACGTTATAGTTTGCGGTACGGAATACAGACTCAAACGAGCGTTTCTGCCAGAAGACGGCAGAAAATATTAGAAATTGTGGAAAATGCAAAAAGGACGAATATTCCAAACATGCTGGCACCGCCGCCCGATGAGCGGCTTCCGCACTCGAAGGGAAGGCCTTCCGGATATCGAAACACCTATGCGCAGCCGATACAATCATGGGGCTACACGACATGCGGCGATAACGTCTCGATCTTTGACACAATGTCAAAGGGGATGCCCGAAAGCTTTGAAAGATTCGAAAGCGAGCTGTTTCCCTCTTAAGTCTTCTATCTCTGTGATTGTCTGCCAGCCGCCATGTCGAACATCTCGAACGAGAGCTGTCTCCAGCCAACTGTAGTTCCTGATCGCCCCGAGAGAGCTATAAATTTCCATTTCTAGTCGAAGTAAGCGTTGCCCCGGCCTACATCGGTGTCCCGGCCTAAGTATCGGTTCGCACCCCATGCAAGCTGGCCTCATTCGTTCGAACATGGAGGGAGAGAGACACGCTAAAGCCTTCCTTACGATCGGCATTTCCTCCTCGAAGCCCTTTCATCTCCGGTCTGGCCGCGTTGCAATTTCTGCCCAGTTGGCTGTCGCAAATTGGAGCCACAGGGCGAGAGTAATATAACCAAATTCAAAAATAGAACAGGAGAGCACAACACACGGGGTATACGATAGTATGTCGATATGTAGTAGTCGATATTCGGGTGTTAGTTGTCGAGTTTCTGCAAAATGAGGAATACGACAAGATATTCCTCATTAGGAGGGGATTAACATTCCAACAATAGCTATGTATGTCCACAAGAGATGTGTGATATGCAGCAGGCTGATGACACGGGCAGGTCCGCGCTAGCGGGGACAAGCACAGCAAAATATACAATATATATATATACGAATCATATATCTACTAATTCGGGCTGACTCTCCATCAACGTTTAACGTCCACGATATGTATGCTATTTGACACCACGCCGCCACAATGAGGCTGTTCGTAATATATACATTCTAATGTAATTCCCGTAGTTACCGTTGCAATTGTTTTGTTCTATGTCGGATATTGATTTTGGTTGTGCGTCTTAAAATACACACTAATGAGAAAAGAACTAGGGAAGAGTTGGGCGCCAGGCTGAGGCCTTCGTGGTCACCTTTGGGGGAGGCGATGGTATTGCCTCTCGTAGTTCTGTAATATAACCTCATATATGATCGCTTCGTATGCTTGCTAAAATATATTTAAACTTGGCATCCCATAGGAAGTAAATAAAAACGAATTCATCCTCGTCTGTTAGTGGCGAGTGCATGTGAAGTTCAAACTGATTTATGAATATTTTTACAATCTTTTTTTATACACCTCAATTGCTAATGGAGGTAACACGCCGGGTACCTTGAACCATCCGGGTATCCGGTTCGAACTCCACAGGGCGCGTATGAATCGAGACGGTCGTCCAGATTTGTCAATAGATATATGATTATATTTTCATTTTAAGTTGTATTGCAAACATTTCTCGCAGGCAAACTAAATACATCCTGCTCAAAATATTCACTTTTTCCCCGAGATCATACGATATGATGCCGCATTGAGACGTTTCTTTAGTCCAGCAGCAGTGCTAGCAGGCAGCAACAGGTACAAGTAGTTCAAAAAGGTGCAGCTGACCCCGGTGGATCGTTGAAGTAATGCCCGAAAGTGGGTCCGAGGCCTGCCACATAGAACGAATTCAGCTCAAACATATTAGCAGCAGTAACACCAGCATCATTCGCACTTACATATATATATATATATACATATTTAACTTAAGTACGTATTGCGAGAGTCTAGATAGGACATGGCACTATAAGGGCGTCGTGACACCAGTGACCATAAAATGCTTACCTGTACGCCTCTTATCCAAAGTGTTATTAGTATGAGCTGCTCGCGCGCACATACGTATCACGTAAAACACGTGGGTCCCCCTGTGGGCCAGCGGTCCACCGCTGCTAGATGTCCATTGATTCTCTGTAGCGACCATGAATATTTGACACTAATCCTGACGCAAGACTCTGCTGTTGCGGGATGCAGCGCACTGTATTGTACTGGGTTGTTCAGTGCGGTCTATTAATTGCAAACACTTCAAACGGTGCGTTTCACGATCGGGCGTCCTGTTGAGTTCACGAGCAAGGAGCATTAGCGGCATTGAGACAGGATAACGATGTTATTTGCCCTCGATGGATTGCTGACCGCTGTGAATGTGTTACGCTCTAAATAGAATGAGATATTTAGAGATTTGACGGATGGCAATTTGAGGGGTACAGTATGGGGCGAAAATAGTTGAACTCGATTCTACCATAATAATGATAATAACTCAATTGAAATATTCGAGCATTATGATACTCCATCGTTTCGAGCGTTCAGGTGTAATTTTGTGTAGGACGAAGCGACATATAAGTAAAAATAAAAAAGTAGTAACAATATATATATATATAATATATATATATATTATATACATATATATATATATATATATATATATATACATGTGTATAGAAATATAAATCATTATTTACTTATTAATTAACATGTACTATAATATAGTTTCATTTACCCCAGTTTGTTTACTTTGTCTTACTTCTCTCTCCGTTTTTACTATGTTCGGTGCACATGCTACACAGTGAATTAATCTCCTTAGTAATTGACCTTTACTTTTTTTTTATTATTGAGAAAATAGGAATACATTTTGATCCCGGGACCGACTGTAGAAGTAATTTCTTCGGGATCTTTCGGGTTACATGGTATCACCAAGCTTGCTGACGGGCGGCGAGGTCCTTGGCTTCGATCACCTCAGCGGCGAAGTTTTCAGCTAGTTCGAAGGATGGCCGATCTCAATTGACCTTTACTAACGAGTAATTAACCTTTACCAGCGCGGTGGCTTGGACGGCGAAAAGTCTCTGGCTATAAAAAGGTCGGACGCCGCACGTTCGAGTCCCGCGACAACCTGGTGGTGACATATATCGAGGTAAGTTAAGCATTCCGTACAACTGCAGTTGTTCCAATATATATTAATAGAACCTTTGCCTCTCCGCTTTTTGCCTCATACACAAGGTAGGAAATAGGTGTCGGTTAGATAAAGCGTCTCGAATCGAAGAGAAGCAAAAACTGCTAGCACAGATGTGACACCGCTGAATATCGTAGTTGTTGATGTCGGATATCGAGGATGCACCGATTGGTTGAAGTTCCACATCGAAGGCAAATATGCTTTTTAAATCTTTATGTACATTAGATTAAGAGATCATTATGGCGTGGGAATGACACTGATAATAATTCGCTCTGTACATTCATCTGATCAAAGTACCCATTGCATTCACCTGAAGAAAAATGATTCACACCTGTATTTGCTGCCCGACAGGGGATTCTACAAGTTGCGGATAATGAATTCGTTGTCTCAGAATCGACCTCATGTCGTTAACACTGTGGCCAACTAGATAGCCATGCCATTCTTGTTGTCTTGTAGTAGGTTAGTTCGTTGACAGGTCTCTGAGCATTCTGGGGGTCCTTGAACACCCACCAGTGCGCGAAGGAATCCACCTCATTCGTTGTCCCTCCGTCCCTCCCTATTGCATCGCAAACATACGAACTTCGTTGGTGAGTTTGTGCCAACTAGAGGGGATGATGTTGGAGGTGCTGATCGGTTATACCTCGGTGGGGCCTAAACACAGTACCCCAGGGGTTTTGACTTCGATAGATACTTCGTGCCGTCGTTGCTTGTCCGCCTCATGGGAACATCTCGGTACCCCAGCATTTCCTCATGACTCAGGGTCAGCAACTTCATTATCAACACTGTTTTCTTGAACTCTTTAGCAACGAAAGTTCCCAAAGAGGACATACGTACGACCAGGAACAGATTATCGGAGCATATTATTGGGAAAATCCCCCTTGACGTATCGTACCTTTACCCTGTCTAAAATACTTGCTCTTTTTTTTAACTTGACTTCTTTTCCTTGCTGCGCTGAACTCCTCATGTGGTTGAATATTAAATAACGAAAAAATTACAGACAAGCCACCGGGTGAATCGGTCAGTTTAATTTCAAGAGCCGAACTCGAGTTCGAACTTTCTTAGACACGAGCTTATTCCTTCGTGTCCTACGAGACACACACACACACATACACATAGAAACCATTATATGATGATTATTATTATTATTATAGTAACGTGAGTTAGTTAGCAATAAGCGTACGAAGCCTCTCACTTCACAAATTTTCAATTATCTCGATTTTCCACTCAACACTTTCTTAATGTCGCTCATATGCGAGTCATAATTGCTTGCTAATTGAATCTCGTGCTGCTTGATTTCACTTGACCCCATTTAATCAGGCGGTATCACCTCACGTTTTGCCCGAGTAGTAGCCAGCCACATGCGGGCGCCTCGAGCTCAGCCATCAAGGCAATATAGACCCGCATCATCGGGCGGCATCATTAACGTCGGCAGTAACAGCAGTTTCCACAGAACGTAAAACTATCCGCGTTAAGCCCTTGACCACATGGTATCACATCAGTCTGTCACTGGATGTGTGTGTGTGGGGGGGTCCTTTGTGATGGCCAGGCCAGGTCATACTCCGGTGATTTCGTGCCGCTGGCTCCTAATGGCGCTCCCCAGGGTGCAATGATTTCACATACCTACGCCATTTCCACTATTATACGGTGGTATAGTGCTCGAAGCGAGTTGTACACGCACCACGATGCGACTCATTAAATAGATCTGAGAGCTTGTTTATCGCAAATAGGAGTGTCTCATCATAATGTGAGGACAGTTACGAGCGACATTCTGAGTCGATATAGATAATATAGTATTATTTATTATTAATTATTATTATTATTGTTATCATATGAGCAGGATCCGATGCACGAACGCAGAGACTAAAGTCGTAATTGGTTGTGCGTATATACACATATTAGAGCGATTGGGTTCAAGGTGTTATTGATAGTTTTAGGCCACAGTGAATATATGAGATATGTGAAAAGAAGACAAAAAATATGTGAAATATTCTGCTAATTTATTTTCGTCATCAGAATGACGATTATTATATGATGGTCCGGGATGCAATGATTGTGAAATTGTTTGTTTGTCAGCTAAAGTGCGCTTGGCAGCAAACGCTGCCGTGGTGGCTCACGTCCCATGAAATAAACAACGAAGGGTTCGAATGGTAAAAATGGTTGACTGACTCCACTCACGAAATGTGGGGCGGAACTGCCTCATAGAATTCGCTTACAACATTTCACACTACCAAAAAACAAGACGATTTTAAGAAAATAGATGACGCTTTCCGGACGAGGGTAAATTCGTTATACAGTGCTTAATTGAATTGCGATTATGCAGAATATAATGTAGCGAGAAAGAACGAACCATTATAACGAATAGCTTTTTCACAAGATTATCGAAGCAAACAGGATGTTCTTCACTTGCTTCATGGCTGTTCATCGAACGGTCACCTGCCAATCACCGCTACCGAGTCAATTTAACACTGTCCACCCTAACCACCATAAATATTCACGACCCCCCCCTGTATTTAGACGTGCATCAGCTCATCCCTCACGTTCTAACCTCTCGGAACTCTAAACAATTATGTACTTGATTTATCGTCCTTAGCGACGTCTATAGAACATTATAGCAAATATGCGTCGCATCAGCATCGCCTTAACGGCGACTGGCACCCATAGTTCTGCGTCATGTTAGATTCGTTTTCTCTCTCTCTCCATGTATATATATATATATATATATATATATATATATCTTCCTCCTTATCTCTCGCTTTTCTTTTGTTTTTCTGCATTCCCTCTTTAGATAAAGGTAGGTATGCGGCCCTTCACTAAACATTGTGTAGTTTCTACGTGAGACTAATCTGTGGGGGGAGCTGCGCTGACCTACCTCGCTTCATGGGCATGGGTTGGACCCCGTAGACGGTTGGAGCGCCCACTCTTGATTGCCTTCATAGCAGCAGCAGCAGCAGCAGGATCCGAAGCACGAACACAGACTAGGCTTCTAATCATCGCTGCTTTTCACACGTTCGCGTGTGTCTCTGGCGGACACGAGAGGTGAGAGAGACCCTTGTTCTCCTCCATTATCTCTGTCTCAGCAGACGCGAGATGGAGTTCAACATGGAGTACCCAAAGTCGAAAAGGGTATGTCCCAGCTGGCAACGCATGTTGGGCGGGATAGGTGACAAGAGCGGTAAACGGCCACAGCAGAGATTTGCTGGAAGTTTTAGTCGAGTGAGAGCTAGTTCACGCGACTACTGCGCGATCCGCTCAGACGCAGCAGAAAGCAAAGACTCTCGTGGTGTCAGTTGGGGTGCCCGTCTACCGAGTGGGTTAAGGACTGCCCTCTATCTTAGGTGTACCTTAACCACCTCGGATAGAGGTTGGATAATGAACCGTTGTTAGAGCAGCACATACGCACACACACACACACCCGGAGACACTATCGGACATACGCCCACACAATCCACTTTGCCAAGCAAACAGCCTGCTTTGCCTCGGCGTCGAGTAGCAACGCACTTTCGGATGCACATAACTCCTGTCAAAAGGTCTCTCAGACCCTCCGTTTCTGTTGCTTATTCTGTCGATGTAGGTAGTACAAGGGTGCTACTGGGGTTAGTGTATGCACAGTGGCGTTGGTAAGGAGCGGATGTGAGAATATTGTTGATGTGTTAGGACGTCTAAAGAAAGGGGAAGTCTATGTGGATCTTGTTGTTCGACAGGAGATATATTCCGTACTACGAAAACAAAATAGCTGGAAAATAGGAAAATATTCAATATTCTGTTTTGTAGCTATGTACATATTCTGTTTTTATTCTAGTTGTTCAAAAACTAAAGCGAGCCGTGTTTCTATGCTCGCGGCGCATGTTTTGCTATGCGTTTGTCATCAGGGTGGTCATTAACGGGACGGGATAAAATTTGTAGTTCTCATTAGCCTCATAATATTTGTCGTCTTCCACCGTCATCGGTTGGTTCAGAATGATCTTTTTCTCACCATCTAACGCAACCCTCAGTTGTTTCTCTATGGGACAGGCCTCAGCTCTTATATATATATATATATATATATATATATGTGATTCAAATTGTACCTGGCAAACGAAATTACAGACGTTCCTACAAGACAAGAGCGACCACGAGCAAATATCGTTGAAGACTACAGGACTGACTGTAACCGACACCACTGCTAGTCAGTTTTCCTGCTGGCTACCTTCGGAAGACAGAAGATGCAGGTTCGAGCCCCGCTGCGTGACATATATAAGAGAGCTTACGTATTGCAAAATTGCAGCTCCTTTAGTAAACCAATAAACCTTGACCTAGAACAGCAAATAAGATCGAGGTGGTAAGCTTCTTCCGGACATTGAGAGAGTCGGCAAAGCACGTATGACTTCTTTAAGATACGCCTGTCGGAGTGCGAAATTAGTGCACAAACTGTGACGTTGGCGATCGGCTATACGATACATTCGTCATAAGATCAACAGGGGGCCTTCCTTGTTACAATACAACTTTCAACGCCTCATCGTCTTGCCCTCCCCACGGGGTCTCCTCCCGTATATCGTGCGATTCTACACCGAGGTGTAGCCTAGGTAGGGCCCTTGTCGGCAGGCCCCTCTCGCGGTGGGCCCTCTGCTCGTTCTCACGGTGTGACCGTTTGTATGTGTACTCGAGCAACGCCATACAGACTCGTATAGATCGCTTCTACTACAACTACTGATCGCTTACACAAGTCATTTCACAAGGTGATTAGTACGCACATGTACTACTTATTATTATAGACGGTCGAAACGAGAGGCAATATATACAATAATACAATACAAGGTTTGGTTTATTAACGGAACTGCAGTCTTATCACAACGCTTAAGTTCTCGTAAAAATAATAGCGAAAAAGTGTCGTCTCATGGATTATTTCAAATGCTACCGATTTCTGGAATATATATATATATATATATATTCCAGAAATTAATTCTAGGTATATATATATATATATATATATATATATATACCTAGAATTAATAAATTATATCACCTGCTGTTCGGTGTGAGCATGAAACCTACACAGGCCGAACATCTGAGCGTTGGATATGCAATTCGTAAATGTGTTCTCGTCCGATGACACTACCAACAGATATATTGTATGATATGTTGCTTAGATTTCAAGCTGGTATATAGAACGTTAGCGCGTTATTATTCAATTTAACTCGTATATATATATATATATATATATATATATAATGTCGTCTCAATGAATAAACGAGAGTGATATTGACTCATAGGCGCGCAGCGATCTCCTGTCGTAGTTGTGTTTGTTGGACGTGGATGAATCCTCGTTGTTGTCGTCAACAAAACGTATCGTGGAAGGTTTTTACGCAAACACGCTCGTATTTTCATTAGCTAAACACCGACAGCTGATCCTGCATATTATTATAATTCTTAATTAGGTATACATAGTGTCCTGCCTGTTATTCCCAAAGCTAATTCTTTTCTAACGGCCACAGCTGCTATGGCCACAATCAACAACTAGAACTGTTTCGTCTGACTGATCGATAGCATAAAAATGTGAAAACCCTACTAATTAGCTAGCCAGTATATTAACGCATACGTCGTAAACATGAGAGAGCTGGCCTATTCTACTGGACCGTCCCACGCGGCCTCTGTGAGCTTAATACCGCATGCCACCTTTAGCGATGCGGATTTCTATTGAATCGTTGACAAGCGTAGCGGACACATTAATGCATTAACTAGGCAACGTATATATCTATTTATCATGAGTAATGCGAGTGGTCGAGTGGAAGAGATTAAGCAAAGGTGGCCCCGATAGCTCCTCATTGTAGCACCTAAAGGTTAAGAGCTGAGGCCTGTCAGATAGGGGAACAGCTGAGGGGCAGCTCGAAAAACAATTATTATCATTATTATGAGTGATGCCGTGAAATTACGGGACGCAAACATCGCGTAGCTGTGGTGCGAACCTTGATGAGAATTAAATATAGTGGATCGTGGCTATGTCTAACGGGTCGGGCGGTCCCCCGAATAAAAAGTTCTGTTTCGACCCATCATTAATTGATGAACAGGACCAAGTCGGCCATGTGGTGTTGGAGTGTGCGCGGAATGAAGGCGTCACTCGAAGTGTCCACCAACGGGTGCTTGAGGCTGGATCAGTGTTTTTAGCTGCAGAAACTACTAAGGTACGGTTACAGCTTGCAGCGCAAGGACAACAGCTGCCAGCTAGAGTGCGCGTGGATGCGTCTGCTGAAATATTGGACATCATCTTAAAGTATCTCCATACGCGAGAACAAATCCAGATTACGAGTAAGATTGCCATAGAGATGTATGGCGCTGCCAAGCGATTCAGCCTAGATGAAATTGTTCATCAGATTGAACAATTTCTACAGTCGAACATCGAGAGTTGTTTGGCGGACGACCACTTCTTCAGCAGGTCGAAGCATGTAGCAGACGTCGAGTTGCTGATCGACGTGCTCGGAAATCTCACACTTACAGATGCCGTAAAGTTTAGGCTGATGCAATGCGCCCGAATTTGGAGTGCAAACAATCCTGCAAAGTCTGCAACGTATGCAAGGCTTAGTGACATACTGCTTGCATCGGAAACCATTCATCCAGCTCCGAGCCTGCCGGGTCCATGTCGGCTCGAGACTTCAGTCGCTGTCATCGGTTACAAGCACATGGAACGCTTGGAAGGTGCCGCAGTCTCCGTAGCGTTAATGGCAGTCATCTGGAGTGGTAGGCTTGTCGGTAAGACAAGTGTGCCTGATTGGAGAAGCGTGATTATTGAAAACCACATCTACATTTCAAATGGCAACAAAATATATGTACGCCGACTGGATTCGAACGAGTTGGCTCGCGAGATCGAATGCTCCCAGAGCAACAATAAGGACATATCAGGCGTGGCCGTGTTTCGCGGGGAGGTATTCTTCCATACACAGAACGAAGTGTATGTGCTCGATGCTCACGGGTTGAGCTGCACAAAGATCGCGCACGTTGTTGGCAATCTCGACTATGGCTTCTCGGTGCTCGAACGGGATGTCGGAGGGGGCAGTATCACCATGTCAATCGTTGCCGGATCGGAACTGCTGGCGCTGACCTTTAATCGAGGTGGCACAGAGATGGCTGTTCGGCGAGTCGCACTGCTAACCTTGCCGCAGTATATGACACCCATGGGGTGTTACGGGGAACTGTTCTATTTCCGCACTACGGAGGGCCCCCCCTATTACTACGTAGCCTTCCGAGGCTCAACGGAAGTGAAGCGATGCTGTATCGAAGACTGTCACCTACTCCTCAACTACTTCATGTGCAATGGGGTCGTCTATTTTGATTACATATACAAGGATGCTAATGGATTTCTTCGGTATCTGTGCGCATATGATCTCAGCTCGGATGCTGTCGTGCTAAAAAAAACGTGCTTTGAATTGGGATTGCTGGATGTCTGTTGTATGATACCCGTCTTAGGAACGCCCTCACCACTCTTCATAGGGTAGTTTGGATTGGCATTTAGATTCGGTCATGTTTGATCACCGAGATTAGATCTAATCGAGCTGTCGGCGGGACGCTATGACTCTCGTTGCAAACTTGATCAAGCGTTCCATAAGCAATTCTTTTCTCTAGGTGAATTGTACACATACACGGATCTTTCTACAGACACCCTACTTGACCACAGTAGTTGTTCACAGACGGGAAGTGGACAGAGGTATTGAGAAAAAGTGTGGTCTTGAGAGAGTGAGAGAGAGAGAAGGGAAGCAGCTGAGAGTCAGCTAACCACGTCATGTCCGTACGGTGAGGAGGATGTGTGGTGCTCGTGGCTGGCCCTGTACACATCTTACCACACTTACTGACGAATGCGCTAAGCGATACCCGGAAGGGCAGTGCTGTTGAACATCGTCCACAGTTCCACAAGGGGGGGGGGTCATGGCGGGTTACCCCTTCAAAAAACAAATTAAAAAAAGGCGAATTGTACATATGGATGGGATTCTAGCAAAACTACGTTGGGATGTTGGCTGACTGTGCCACCAGCTTCAACAGAGGTAATATTTTCACCCTGACAACGATTACTGAATGTTAAAAAATATGTACATATAATATACTTATAGATCCTAAACGAATAAACTGTCCCTGTGCAAACACACTGCTTTTGCCCCCTATTTTAAACGTTTAACGACACCTACGTCCCCCGCCTTACTTACTGCAATAATTCTCACTCGAATAATTCGACACGCTCATCGAGTAACCATAGTGGCGATAGCGTCCCACCATTGATTTGAGCAGAACAAAATAATGCCTCCGTCTAATTCGAGGTTTATAGATATAATTATGATTATCATCATTATTATTAATGAATGAACGATTGGTCCAGTCCTCTTCGGAGGTTTCCGCCGCGCTCATGAAGAAAATTTGTATAGTAATTAATTTCACCAGCGTGATCATACCTTGGGCGCTTGATCATTTACGCCACCTCCCCCATAAACGAAGCAAACGATCCGCGGAACGGCCACGGCAGCTATCGCCAGCGATGGTAACATGAGTCAGCCGGCATTCGGCGCAAAATCGCGTTAGCGAATCTGACGAATCGCCGCGATGGTCCGCCGTGATGTTTTGGAATTTCACAGGGCCGGCATCAGCCTAGACACTGCTCCCGTCTCCCGGCGAGCTAGGCGTGAAGCAGTCCATAATTCTCGGGAGTAGTGAGCCGCGTCACACGGCAGCCACCAAATATACTTAGTCGATCATTGCCTCTTTCGCGTTTCGGGGACAATTCGATCGCTTGATGAAGGCATCGCCTCATAGCGGGCTCCATTAGCTAGCGCAAATCGACAGCACTGGGATCGTGTGCTTTTGGCACTCAATTCAAATTGTATCTGACGAGTAATCTGGTCAGGTGCTCCTGCAAAACGCTGCTGACTGTACCTGACACGAAATTCATACCGTCTAAGGGCGAAGAGTATACGCAGCCGATTTCACGGGGGAAGATGCTGCGGGGGTTGGCTGCCTGCGTGAAAATGGACAACATTTTTATTCAATTGCATTTTTCTAAATGCGCATCCTTGATAGTAGTGCGGGGTTTCTAAGCGGGTAAGTTCTCGTAACGAAACGTACGAAGTTCGGGGGGGGAAGTTCTCGTAACGAAACGTACGAAAAGTTTGGTGAACATGTTTGAAAGCGGGCGGAATTTTAGGCAACATTGGCCTAGATTTAAGGTATATTGGTTTATTAAAGGAGCTGCAATTTTACAAGGTTCATCTGAAGAGAAATTTTGTCTATGTTGACTCATTGTCATTTCTTTTTTTGAGGTGCGCGTTACTGTCCGTCTTGGTCTACGCATTGGGGCATGAAACAAAATAATTCCGTCGAAGGTTGGAAATCTTTAAGCCGTCAAACGCTGGTTGGTGGTCATGGGCCACGCTCTACAGAGAAGTTCGTCAATGGTCTAGCGGAGACTCTCCACATGAGCATTAGCTGAGTCAGTGACTCACTTTATGCAATAACAAGATCGATATTTGAACATACTAAATACTATACAGTTATGCTGCCACAATGAATATATGTTTACGCGCACTCTCGTTCACAATTGCATTCGTATCATCAGACGCCACCCAGATTCAGCTGTCACATATGAGTTATTTACTTCTGTACGGGACTGATAATGCTCATCTAGTACCAAAGCGCATAATGATCACTAGGTAACAGCAATGAACGCCGTACCCTCCGGCTTGAGATGTATCACGGATATGCCACGAATGTCGGATAAAAGATATCGTAGTGTACAGGTGCTGGAAGCTCTTCACGTGAAATGAAAGCCTACCCCTCGCACAATAGAGACATGACGCCTGACAAGGTTACGTAGCTGCTGTTGCCTTCCGTTGCCGCAGGTAGAGGGGGAATAAAGGAAGAAATAGCGAGAGAGAGATAGAGAGACCGAGAGAGAGAGACTATGATTGAGAGAGGTAGGCAGATAGAAGCTGCAATGTATTATACTTGGTGTCCATCTTCAGCTCGCCGTTGAGCCTGTCCACTGTTGTATACCACCGTAGGACAACGCAGAGAAAGCGCCGAGGAGTGACAGCTTCCGGCGAGAACGATGAGGACACGACTGTAAACGGCCATGCCGACGCCCCCGACACCCCCGACACCCCCGACGCCCCCCACACCGTTGACTACTTGTGCATTCAGCACTTTCGCTCGTGGCGAGAGATGAGAGGCGAACGTCGAGGTGTACGAATGAGTTAGTACAGACAAGCATGGGGACACTCAGCGGTGTCAGAGCGAGATAAGCAGTCGACAAACATCTTAGCTGTCAATCTCTCTTCCCTTCTCTCTCTCTCTCTCTCTCTCTCTATCTCTCTGTCTTTCTCTCTAGCAGTTGTTTGCTTAACGATGATAGCATTCAAACGTTGCCTGACGCAGGCTCGATACGGCTAGTCTTCGTGGCTAAATGTCATTACGACACGCGGCACCGCGTCGACACGAGCTTGGCGAAATGACCTTGTGGGTGGCTACGTGAGGACGGAATCGGTATGAAGAAGGAGCAGGCGTGCTTTCAGAATTTGTGATTCACAAAAGATGTCGTTCGTCAACTGACATTGTTCTACGTGGGTGCTCCGATTCTGCCGTTGGCTGGCACCTGCACCTTATCGAGCTGTGGCCAGATGAGAAAAACGCGTGCATTGTAAGCACATATAAGCATATTCATATAGAGTGGGGTCGAGGTGTTCGTACGGGCACCAGGAGGTGTGCCGGGGTTGTCGGCTATATATATATATATATATATATATATATATATATATATATATATAGCTTTGTCTTTATTAGTCTACGGATAACATTCAGCAATTGGAGCAAACAGAATGCGACAGTCGAGATAATACGCGAACGTGGCACATGACAACGGCTGCATGTATAACGGACCGTTATATATGCAGCCATCAATGGTGACTATTTCGCCGACGTGAGGTAATGTAGTAGTCACATTGAATGAAACTCGAATTTGTCATCAGAATGTAATTGTGCTTACAACGACTTCGATAATTCGCCGGCTATATATATATATATATATACATTCATATGTATCTTGTAACCTCATTTTCGTAGGAGCTACACGCTGTTCTTAGCTCACGTCGAATAATAACAGGGTAGCAAATAATAACAAAAACAACTACAGCGAGTTAAGCGAGTACATGATAAAATGACAGAATTTGAAGATCTCATTTGGCGGGCCGGTTCAAGCCCCGGCACAAGACGAACTCTCTCTTAACAGGAGTTGGCAGATCAGTCGAGTTCTAGATTTGGCTGATGAATTGGGCCGGATGCAAGTGTTTGAATTGTTGAATTGCGCCAGGCGTTCAGACTAGTGTTACATTCAAATTATGGATTTCTCAAAAATGAAGCCATCTCCCTTGGTCGCGTGCGCAATATTCGCAAACATTGTTTTTGCGCAATCGATAAATCGGCCTATTCGCAGCCTATTCATGGACCAAAAAAAATAACAAGCCTTCTCATAATCCCTTTTAGACCCCTTTAGTGGCTGTTACTAGATGCTTGTTAATGATTGCCATAATGAGTTGTTTGTCCATTGGTTTGTGAATTGTTAAGCAGTGACTTCATAGATAAACTATCAATTAAACAGAATTTCTCATCGGTAGAATCCCGTGAGGGTAACTCTAGGCATGGATCGAACGACACTGTGGCCAGGTATCAGCGCAAGTTATCACATATCATACTACGATATAAACCACGGCGGGGGGGCGGGTTGTGTCTAGTAAATTTTCCTAGCTGACTTACTTAACATTCAGTCCTCAGTCCAACTGCTTGCGGCATTGCTTCATAAGACACCCCTCAAATGCAAACGTGCAACGGCGGGGACGTGTCTCTCCTCCGATTGCTAGACGCATATGAATGCCACACGACGCCGGTCTCGATGTCGTAACTGGCATTAACCCGCCAGCTCATTTCCCGTCGACTCCCGTTGCAGACAGCAGCAGCAGCATTTATTCGACAATATGTCAACGCATATATCCGTTCGAACTCATGCCAGAATCAGCACAAACACGAAAAGCCGATCGAATACCTCGTTCCGGACATGTTCGACTAGCTGGCTCGGGCCCCTGCTCATGAGATCGACTTCAGACGCACTATATATTCGATGGACTATGAGCGAGTATGCATAGTCTAATATATGCTTGCTCCTCGCTCAGTTGCGTCTTACCAACTGACAACAACGGCTGTGGGTGCTGATACCGGCCGCTGCTGGTACCTATAGACCGATCGTCTGGCGTCGGCTGGCGAGGCATTTCTCTTTTGAAGCGGCTGCCCTTCCCGTCGACGCCGTCGGCTGCTGAGGGCAAAGTCTGTAAGGGGTTACGACCGCCCACTCTTACCCTTCTACATGTCCCTGCATAGAGTCAGCCTGAAAGCGGGTCGTCGTGTTGAAATTCTTACTTTCAACAGCTGAACCTTCCTGAAGGCACGCCCGAGGCGCAGGTGTTGTCGCTGCATGAAACGTCCATTGGCTTAGGTGGCACTCGACGCGCTCGACGATACAGGCCAAATCGACTCTGCTAGACAGAATCACACGTATCTTGGGATGGAACTAGGAGCGCGGATAGGGGGCAACGAGTCGATCGCCGATTTTCACAACCCTCTAAAATGCTGCCCGATGTCCACCTTTATCGCGAGGCCACGGCCGTATCGAGTCGCGCTGCTTTAGTTGCGACGGCACGATTCCTACCTCTGTATAGCTCGTACCTGGACGAGGTCGCACTGCAGAGACAAAGCCATGTATCGACTCATGGCTAGAATCGAGGAGGCAACATCTCATCAGCTTGCTGGACGAAGGCCACCCTATACGCTGTGATGTCCCGTCATGTCTACCTAGATGATTCGCACAACCCTGAAAACCTCATAGGAGCAGAACATTGGTGTCAAGATGTTGTCAATATCTTTCATGGTCTCATACATATTGACAAAAGTCGACAAACTGTCTCTGATTTTGCCCACGCTCGCACAAATGAACAAATTCATTATAAAATAACGAGCTCATTTCATTTGATGATAGATTCCAGGGACACTGGCAGCATGTGCCGCATGCTTGTCCATAATTTTCATAGATTTCCCCATCTTTTTCTAAAGATGCCTCTTACGCCACAAAGCACTGCTATAGTTTGTGATAATATTTCGGACGCTGCACGGTCTCCTCGGCATTACATTCGGCGGCACTCGTTGTGTGCCCCTTGTTGCAATGCCGCTTCGACTCAAGGTAGATTTTCCTGTGCTGCGTGCTGCTGTGATATTTTCATCGGCTTGCATTTCGTCTGGCCCTCTGTCCAGTATGGATTAATGTGCGATATATATATATATATATAAACGATACTATGCAGTGCGATCTTGAGACATGACAATACCGTTGGCATAGTAAAGGTAAAGCTTTAATGATTTATTAAAGGAACTGCATACAATGCTTAAGTTCTCTTATATGTCATGCAACGGGATTTGAACCAGCGGCCTCTGGCTTTTTACAGCCAGAGACTCAGCCGTCCAAGCCACCGCGCTGACTGTGGATAGTAGATAATCGATGCGAAGCGGTCGTCGGTGCTGCCAAACGGATTGGGGACCCTATTGGATGTGTGTTACAAATGGGCTCGTTTACCAACGTGTTCGACATATATCGAGTAGGCGCCGAGAATAGATCAGCTGGTGAATTGTGGTAATGATTGATCACAGTTGAACGACATGCGTGATTACGCTGATTACACTCACCTGATTTCTATGGCAATGATTTCGCGTTGATTTCAACCCGAGGGGACAACAAGAGGCGCTGCAGCAACAATGAGGCTAAAACATCGTAATAATTAATATGATATTAAGATGCGAAGATAGTTATGCCTATTGGCTCATTTCGTCGATTTACTCATAAGCTATTGTGTTCTACATACCTAGTCTGCTTTGCGAAACGGCAAAAGCGACAAATTACGGATGGTAGATGGCACTACATGGTAAAAACCTAAAGGAAAAATGATGGATATTGTAGATAGTCGATTTTGCGACAGCGTGTTGAGTCTCAAAGGTGGCCGACAACGCCGGCAAAACTAATATGGCTGTTTTGCGACGGAGTGTGTGGCACCTTTCGTGAAGAGACATGTGGATGATTAACGTTTAATAAAACAACAACAATGACACAATTGCCCCCCACTGTTCATGTGGTGGATAGTTTTTTTATTTTGTACGATTGTATAAATCTCTACAATACTGCATTGATTGTAGATTGTTGACATTGGATTGAACTTATTTCGGGGTTCACAACGCCCCCGCGACATCGAACGATTAGGTTCGACTTCCTACGACATATCGATACATAACGAACACGGCGTTTGCGAGTTGTTGACCAGCGTCGAACACAAAGATGAAGATTCTGCAGAAATAAACATTTTAGGCAGATTTCATGTACCTATTTTAGAAACAAATTAATGGCTCATATGACTGTGGCGTGTCAGGGCGGACGCCGCTAGAACACAGTGTAGTGTGAAATATTCAGTGAATTCTCCAGTACAGGACTGAACTCTTGTTCGGAATGTGAGTTTGGCTTCGAAACAGATTCGACAGCATAATATGCACAAGCGCAACAGCGGAAGCTACCAGGAACTTTGAGATGATCCGTTAATTATGGAAGTGTTGTGATGTGAAGTATTTTCAAGAAAAATTACTTTGGTTGTGTACGTGAGCTGCATGGTTTCCAGTGACAATTCGCAAGCTACGATTTTTCTAAATTAGGAAGATACGCCAGGCCGTAGATACAGGATACGCAAAATGTAGCTCATCGTCTCTATGTTCATGGTAATTGCGAGCTTTGTCGATCGATTATATTTATGTGTCTATAACTCAGAACACATGTATCTTAAAGCATTTTCATATTGTATGCGAATCCTGCCTACTATCTGGGAATCTCATTTTCGAATTTCAGAACAACTTTTGCGGACTTTCATAGTGTTTCGCAAGCAAACATCTAAAAAAGAAAACAATATATAAAACACCGCGTAGTTCGACACGTCCAGCTAGCAATGCCGAAAGCAGTGCCCCCTGTACGCTAAGCGTTGGCTGTGAGGCAAACCCGTAAAATGTACCAGGTAACCTAATCAATTTTCCGGGCCTGACGCACAGCCAAGAATCGAACGTCCACGGACAGCCTGCTCTCGGCATCGCTTCATAGCTCGGACCCGTTCATTGCAAATGTGCAACGGTGGGGGATCGAACCCGAGCCACCTGTGCGTATCGTCCGGCGCACACGAATGCACCACCGGACCGGGCTGGACGCGTCGATTTATAATGTGTTTATAACCTTTCAATTCATTCGTGACAATTGGAACGTGTCCGTATGACGGGTATCATATAGTGAATATTCTGCAGGCCAAACTCGTCAAACGACTTCTCGAACACTGTCCGATTCGACTGGACGTCAATTCCACAAAAGCGCGCCGTTATCTCGTTGCCGTCGTTCACCTTATAGGCAACGTACAGGTGTCCGTTACCGATGTAGATATGAATGAGCTGGTAACAATTTCTTATATAGCCAGAGTTAATACAGTCGTCCCCACGATAACCAAGATAATCGAGAGGTTCACCCGGAGGTCTCACTGAATGAAAATACAGCACGTCTTCATGGCTGCCAATTAGTATCATGTCTCGCGAGAGCTCTTGACGCTGCGCTCTGTGCGTGGGAGAGGCGGGGTCACGATCCCGGTGAAATGTGACTGTGTGCACCTCACGAGCGGAATAAATCGGTAACGCGATGGCCAGCTCGTTGGCGTTGTACTTCACCACGGTGAAGCCTTCTCCCAGGTTTTCATCGAGGTGCGCAATCTTCGTACAGCTCGCCCCCTGCGAATCAAGAACGTAGATGTCGTGTTCGGTGTAGAAGAATACGCCACCGTATGCGACGTGCGTCCCACAGATATCCTCACCGCCGCAGCCGACAGCAATCTCATGGATCAGCTCGTTCGAACGGAGGCGGCGGACGAATATTTTGTCGCCATCCGGTATATAGAGTTTGTCGTTAATTATGACACTGCCCCAATTCGGGATCTCGCTGTCCTCCATCGCCGAGCGGCCGCCTCGCCAGATCTCCGTTGTGGGGTCCATCGTTATAAGGACGCGGTCCGAGTTCACGTTATCGGCGTCGCCAACGATGGCGGCCACCACGGTGCTCGCCTCATCGTCACACGACTGCTGTGGAGCATCAAGTTTTTCTGTCATTTCTCCAGTTGATTAAAGCCGCTATCACTCCTACTGCCGGAGCACTATATCAGCCGGTGGCGTTGTTCGGTTGTACGTTGGGTACCTTAATGGGACATGCAGGCTGGCGTCAAGCCGATCGGCACTACAGCGCTGCTCCTCTTCTACGAGTTGGCCCCGTTTTACCACAAAGAGCACATCACGACACAATCATCATAACGGACAGCAGCGCGCTCGTCTAGTTCGCAGAGTATGCGGTTAATCGATTGACAAGTGCTTCGATGTCAAATGACACTTGACATCAGCTTGCTGACCAGCTGAGCGGACTGGCTTATACGTGAGTTGGTTCAACACCTCGCACAGCTAGTTACCATTAGAGTGGCCACGCGTAACGCTGCATTCGAGTCTGGAGAGCGAGAGAGATGAGAGAGAGAGCGAGAGCGAGAGAGAACGCAACGCAGATTTAGTTAGTGTCCGAACGACAACATAATAGCATTAGTCAATCAGTAGTAGACATCGAAGCACATGCATATAACACCTACACTGGGATAACGCCGTCAATGCACGGTGACTGTCCCAACTCACTGTGCGGCATCAGTGCTGGTCATTGGTTCGCCAGCAACAAACAGCGGACGGGTGGTTCGCGCAGTGGTCACTTCGATGGCGTCGGAGATGATGACGAACGGTGATCACATCGTCGTGGACGGCCTCCGCTGCGGAGCTTCTGCCGCATATCGTCGTTACGATAACAAACGACCATAATAACAACAAGCCACCCTCTCCCTGAGCTTTCAGTGGCGGCCGCTGGATGGCTCTTGCTTCTGGCGCCGGTATTTGACAACGGCGACGATACTTAGAACGCCATCGTCATCCTTAGCTCGTTGATAAATACACGCTGGCGCGCTTGATAGACTCTCTGCCGCATAACACTGTGGGTTGTAGCAGTGTTTCCGTTGGTCGCATCGGACATTGAGGCGAGACAAGACGCTGATACAGTATCACTGTTATGGTTGTGCCCATTCGGGAACTTCGCGGGAATCGCGTGGTGGGTTAGCCAGAGGAGATACGACGGTAGCAGTAGCGAGACTTCTGAGAATCTGCTGCCACCACCATAGATGAAGTTAAGCATTGTAAAAATTGCAGTTACTTTAATAAGCCAGTGAGCCCTTACGTCTACCTTACTATTGGTGATTGCGTATATATATATATATATATATATATATATATATATTCTTTGTAAGCATGAACAGCTATCTAGTAACAGTTCGAAAAAATATATATGTATATATTAGAATGCCGGAATCTTGGGTAACACGGATCGTTCCGTTCGCCGTTACCGCCTCGATTTCTGCGGACTGTTTCTCACACGAACCAGAGAAGGAGCGTTGAAAAACGGCATCGTCCTGTTCACCTATGCTAGCACCCGCGCGCGGTACATCTCGAGTTGACGGCTGCCGGGTCGACGCCGAGCACCCGAATCGCAATCCCGCGCTTCCTCACATCGTGACCCGGCGGCACTCAGCTTGCAGCTATACATATATATGTATAAGCGCAGCGATGTAATCTCATACTCGCAAGTTTCATTTGACAGGATCCCGCCGCGTATTTAAAGTTTTACAACTATAGTTCGCTATAGCCTCGGCGTCCAGTTGTCGATTGCCCAGTGCGGCAAAGAGGGCCACGGTCTCAGATATTTATTGTGGTAACTTGAATAAAGAAGGAGGTGTATATGGGAAGGTCATGGGAAGGTCGTATGGTCACGTGATTATAGTGAGTCTTCCGGCATATAACGCATATATGACATTGTTTTTTTATTGTACGGCACTTTGCTCTTCTGTTGTGGTTCAGCGACAATTGAGCTACGAAGTCAGAAACCTAGGCACCGCGCCCGATGGCGGGTTATGGGTTTCTTCGACTGGGGAGTTTGCAGTATGTACAATGTATGCTCCTTGTCCCCCGTGCTACCAAACATGTAGACTGATTAAAAAGGTCCGCTTGAATAAAGGAGAGCCTGTATTGCATTGTGTATTAGGAAAATATAATTCACACGAACAATATATATATATATATATATATATATATATATATATATATATATATATATGGCTGGTTTTTGCACCATTAGACGATATCTGTCGCATGGACGCTGTTCAAGATAGACAGACCACATCCAGCACCGTGATCCCATGTAGCCAGCAACAGCAGCAGCAGCAGTAGCTCTCGTGGCTGCAGCAGCCATAACCTAACTCATACATAGCAGCGGCGAAGACCGGCAGATGGTCATCAATCAGGGTGGAGCCTAGCCACCTAAAACAGAAGTGTATCCTGTCACAAGGTTCATAATCTGTTTACAAGTTGTCAAGCCCCGGAGCCGGCTGACGTCAGCGGAACGGCTCGAGGCCGGTGATGCGCGGGGCCGGTGCTGCTCCCAGCTTTGGCAAGAGGAGCGTTGTCTTGTGATCACCAGGTCCCACGGTGACGGGTCCCACGACAAGTCTCTCTCGTTCATTTGGTCAGTGCCACCGTGGCCCGTTGACTACTGATGATTCCCGCCTCGCTATCAGTTGGACGAACGGCGAGACCGGAGTGCATTTGTCATAGACGAGCGGTTCATTGGCCTCCCGCAGCGTGTGTTGACAACAAGCCGGCACGTTCGAACGCTGGGTGACCACATTAGCAATACAATGCTATGTGGCAATATGACATGGCATCACTTAAAGAGCGAAATATCACATCATTATCTAACTAAACGAAATTACCATAAACATGAGGGGGATTTGCTGACTTTCTGTGGAGGAACGAGATGGACATGGGGCTATACCGGCGAGGTCAGTAGAGAACCCCACATGGGTGACCTTAAAATGGAGGACCTGTCCAATGGAGGAGGACTCGCAAGTTGAATGAAGTGCAAGTAAGTGGTAACTTGCTGATATTTGTCTGACGAAGATTCTCGTCCTTTCCCAATAGGGGGCGTTACCTGTCAGTCTACCCAATTAGATTATTTATTCATTATACACCATAATTTGTCTAGTACCTATAATGACATATGTATATAATATAGGTTTATAATATATATAATGACAAATAATGTTTATGCGTAATAATGATAATAATAATAATAGCACCAATTCGAGTGTATATATACATATACTTATCTATACATATATTATTGTTATTATTATGCATAAACATTATTTCTCTAATTCTGCCTATATATATATATATATGTAGGTGTGAAAAAGATGTGTAGTGATCCATTAAGACATCAAATGTACGACCAGGAAGAGGGTTTTGGCAGGTGTCAAGTTAATACGCAGAACCCTACTTTTGAGCCCTGCAGCCCTTCCTAGAGCCTTCGCAGCCACTGCAAAGACAGCCATCATACGGAGCCTAAGTAGAACGAAGTTCATTCTCGTGTCGAACAAGCGCGCGCTCGTTATGTTGAAGTCAAGAGTCGATGACGCACATCCTTATTCCGGAGACCTTTAGGTGAGCTGGAAATTGTTGGGCGAACCGAGCCCCTCTTTTGAGCTATCTAGAAGTTGTCCAACCAAGAAAACCTTGCAGCCGTCTATGGTATTGGTAAACACCTGTTATCGTAGTGTCTAGAATGTGGCTTTCATGAATTCATGCACAACTGCGGAACAGTGTGTTCGTAAAATAAACCACTCGGAGTAATCGGGATTTCAGTCAGGTGTCCGATTCGGTGTCCGATGAACCCAGCTGCCGATACACCACATCACTATTACCAAGCCATAACACAACAGGAGTGACTCAATAAGCAAATGATTGTACATCGCTTATAGTTATTCTGATATGAAGAATTATAGCCGATTTTAGCGATTTTCAGTTAACGGTGTACTTCGCTGATCTCGACGTGCCTTGATTTTCTGTGAAATGGCACTTCGTCAAAGTTTCTTCATCGAAGTTACGATCTACTTCAAGTATTAAGACGATTGTTCATCCCCGCAGTGGACATTTGCACCATTCAATGGCTGACACCGAATGCACCGCGCGGCATTGGCCAAAATGCTACGAATGCTTAATATTAAGCAACATTATCACCATAAACGACGAATCAGCCAATATTTCTACTCAATCATTTACCCATCACACGTTCGCCCTATGTTTACACGCTTCGAAACGGGGTCCGCTCAAGTTAGATGAGATACGCTCATCAGCAGCGTCGCCGCCGCGGTATAAGCAATACGTTGTATACTCTTACCCCCTTAACTGGCTATTTCTGCTCCACCTCGTATATCCCGTATCGCGGTAATGCCGCGAACGTGTCCCGCTCAGGTCCCATAGGCACACTATGGGACACCACAGGGTGCGACTACAGGATGCATCATTTCCCTAAATTGTCGCATTACCTTTCAGTGCAGGCGCTTCGGTAACGGTAGGCGACCGTGACCAAAACAGCTCTGACTTAGGCAAAGAGCCCGGGAGTCCGGGACAGCCACCACCAGCTAGAGGCTTTCGCCGTATCGTCCGCGAGGGGGAAACTAATATAACGGCTGCATTTCACAATGCACACACATTTATACACACAGACCCCCACCAGCGATCACTGTCAGCTCGGTCGGCGTCTTAGCCCTCGCTCCCTCCCTGGGGCGCGTTGCCGGCGCCGCCACCGCCTCCTATTTATCCTTTTCTTCTATCGTATTTCTTCCGTCTGTTGCTCATTTGGAGCATTAGACTAAATTGTAATGAGTTCGTAAGGTGCAGTAAGCATGGTTAAGCAACACGTGCGGTCGTTCGGTCTGGATGGCCTCGCGGTGGCTGACCGACACTCTCCATCTTCGCTGCCTCTATGTCCACGATAGCGGGATAGAGCACGGCTGAGCCAGAGGGGCCGAATGAAGGTATCATTGCGCGCAGCGGAGGTGGGTCACTCGAACCGCAGCATCGTCAGGACCCAGCTGCCGCCAGGGAGCTGAACGGTTGTATAATATATGGCGGGTGTATCAGCATGCGGGACACTCAGAAGCGCCTCCCGCCCCGTGTCCCTTCGAGTGCTTAGCGTCGAGGGAGTGCCTCTCGGGGGAGGCCACGTATCGCGACGATAAGCGACGAAGAAAAGGAGGTCCGGTGAAAAGCTGGCACATGGAAGACAGAAGTTTCAGCAAGACGGATTCTAGTCCCGTTTCGTCATCGGGATCAACCCTCCCGAAGGGACCAGCGTTGTTCCCGTGGCTGTTACGACGACAGGGAACCGAGATCCAGAGCAGCCACGCGGGACTGCGAGCGTTCTGCGCTTCGGTAATGTTGGCGTTCACGTTCGCGCGTAAGGACACGCGTGCTTCAAACGAGCTGTTGTTTTGAACGTGCCATGAAAAGGCGCTGTTTGCAGCTGCTACACACTCCCGTGGAGGACTCTGTCGGAGCGGGCTAGTTGGAAGGGAAAGAGGATGATTAAGCACAAACTCCCAATGCCGCTCTGTATATGATCCCCTCAGACCACTTAGAGTTTGCGGTGCGCTTCTTGGAGCACAGCTTTCGTATCTCTGACGGACGTTTGCCAGCCGAGGTGCTAATCGAGCTGTTCTAGCATCGTTACGTCCCTTAATAAACTTGTTCCGCCGATGACGGGGGCGACCGGCAACATGCTCGCTCAGAGAAGTCGATTAATGATGCCAAAACGCAATAAGTGAGAAGGACATCATTTGAGTTTGAAAAACACAACCTCGCTCTATATTTTAAATTGTAATAGGTTAATTTTTGCTTTGGCATTTCGGTGCGCGACCTGCTCCACTGACTCCCGACAGGATCTACTTGCTCGGCGGCAGGGACGGACAGTAGGAAAATAGCTGTGTACAGGCAAATCCTTATTGACCTTATAGCACAGCCATAGGATAGAATCAAAAAAGCCTTTGAACTCCTCCTGCCCGCGATGTCGGCAAGGCAAACCTGTACTTTCGCTGCAGAGAAAACCACAACAACGTCGGGAGTGCGAGCTCACTCTCACCGACCAGGTTGCGAGCGAAAAACCGGATGAGTAAGTATAAGATAAAGGAGAAGATGGTGGGTGTCGTCGACTACTATTCGACACCAAAAAGCTGCCACGCCGCCACTGACGCCACTCAAAATCAGCGGGAGGGGGCGGGGCTGAGCTCTCTATTAGAAATACAATATCTGCTGAGCTATCGCTCCGTGAGTTCTGGTAGAGACTTCTAGCCGTACAGAGCATTGGAGTCTAACAATGAGAAGGGTCGCGGATAACATCTAACATCCACGCCACCAGAGTCTCTCAAATCTTTGTCCTGCAAGTGATGACAAAAGATAAATTTTCGTTCGGGGAGAGGAAGCAGGTCGTACCATTATGATGCGGTCGTGTCCTTCTGCCATCACTGTCCCGTCGGACTGACAGCAGATATCTGGTTGATTTTGATCCTGTGGCGTTCCGTCTGAAATTCAATCCGTGACGATTTCGGTTTGATAAATTCTCCGCTGTGACCCGTTTCATGTTAGCTTCGTGTCACATTTGAATGTGATTTGTTGGTTTGTTTATTCGTTTATTTCCGGTAGACGTGTCATGTTTATGTTGCACGAATTACACGCAGAGTGGGGATCGCCTGAAATCCTCGAGCACTAACATTGGTCAGCCCTTCTCGTCGAGGAAACGTGCACACATGTTACGGTATTCACTTTCAGCCTAAGTGATTCGAATGATTTGTAAACCCAACAGCGTCGACGGTACCTCGCGCGCTAGCTATAGAGAATCTCTGAGAATGTTGACGTTCTGATATGTAGTAGAATGTGTCTGTCCTTCGGCTGGCTCCTCCTGACAAACGTACCTAATACACGTTAGGTAGGTGTAGCTCTTCACTCATCCCAGATGAATATACAGCCCCCCCGTTCCCTTCCCGGTGAGCGCAGCCTGCCACCGCAATTTGCACTCACCGCTTTTGGCGCTTGAAATCGTGCTTTGTCGCCCACGAGCCCTACGCGATGCCACTCCGACGAAGGGTATTGTATTCGAAAGCGCTCGTTTGGTCTGGTCGCGCAGACGCTCGGGAACATCTACCTTTTTCCTGCTCGCTGGCTTTGATGGCTAGCTCGAGGTGGACACAAAGAATTACCCGGTTCGCCGAGTCGCCCATGAAAACAGCGACGTCGTTGGACAGTTCTTCGCTGAGGACCTCATCGCGTTCGTGAAGGCGACCAAGCGGTAATCAAGACGACGAGCAATCCCTATCGTCGACCTTGGCCCGAATGCGCCACGACGTGTCAAAGGCCGATGGAACACCATGGGCGATTGTGCTAGCCGAGCTGTTAAATAGGATCGCGAGTGCTGTGATTGATTTGACTCGAGATAACGAACGGATCAGGGCGTTTTGCCGCTTCTTGGAAACGCCGTATTTGTTCTATTGACAAGAATGAGTTATGGCAGTTGATGAATTCGGGGATATCTTCAGATATATCCGGCCGGGGCGATTTCAATTTTCGATAATAGTCTCACATTTCTGACCGAGTGCTGCTGACCAACATTAGCTGGAAGAATGCATCAGGAGTTCCTGTGATTTCGAACAAAAACGAGCAGATACGAATTAAGACAAATCAATGATAATATCGAGGTGCTGGTGGCGTGATGTTCAGTCAGATTCGCCGTCTTCGGAAGTGACCTTTAGTAACTGATTCCCTTTCCGTGTCTGTCCCTTATCTGTATCATACAATACACGCTTTAAAATGCATGCTTTTAAAATGCATGCCGCCCATTCCCGCTATCAAGGGGCCGGGAATTAGGCGACCGAGCGTTCCCGGGCAGGACCTCAACACGAATGCCACAGTAGTCATAGGAGACTAAGGCGCCCGGCTATAGAACATATCATTTATTTTGCCCGCAGCCCTCTAGAAATATCTAGTCTTTTAATATTTTTACCTTTACTCGTTACGCTATTGCCAACCGCGCCGAGCTCGCGGGCTCTATTCGAAATTAGGTAATGTGCCGACTACGTTTGCACTTGCGGTATTCCATTTGTCGCTCCTGATCGGGCGCAAATTCGCCGTTCGACCAATCAGCGGCCGTTATCAATGTGAAATACGTGTTGTGGCTCGGACGGCACAACTATGAAAATATGTGATTCTAGTAGTTGTAATGTGTGCATATTATCACGTGAATTGCGTCAATTAATGAGAAATTATGAGGAACACCTATACGAGTAATTTCTGTGGCATGTTAATTGTTGATGTGATTGTTAGAAGAGGTCTAGTGCTCTCGTAGCAGAATTTCTATGTTAGTACTTCGCCGATTGAGTGATGGAAACTTCACTCTGAACCAATCGAATTGTTTGAAGTGGCGCTGAGGACCACTAGCGGAGGCGATGTCGGGGAAGACTCGACCTCTGACAATAGAGTGACACTAGACGCCGTCGTAGACGGCCGAAGTTTGTGCAATACAGCCGCTGGGCGGCAGTAGCCTATTGCTGCTAGCACTACAACTACTGTGTGTTTTTACTGACAGCCCCATTAGCGTAGTGAGTGATCCCCCCGTTCGGTCAAGCATATACGGTCAGCATCCAGAGATATTCGGCGACCGTAAGCGGCCCTCACGGCCGCACGATCTTGCTACCCAAACGACATCTCAGTTTGTGTACCATTGCACCGCTTATCCCTCAGAACACTGGCCAGAGCAGTACACACCTTCCCTAGAGATCGAAGTAATGCCAAGCGTAAAGCGGACTCTAAGGAAACTAAAGTAAGTAAGAGAAAGGTAAAGCTTTATTGATTTATTAATGGAGCTCATAGACTTTATAAACGGAAGAGAGAGAGACTCTCAGCAGAGGATGGTGGTTTTAGCAGGCAGAGGCGTTTTGTCATCCACGTCAACCCCCCTGCACTGGATCGGGGCCCACTTTCACCGAGATTCGAATGTCTCTAGTGGTGTCCGTGCGTTTGAAGAGAAATTTCTTCCTCTAAAAAAAAAGAAACAGTATTATGAAGTTTGGTTCGGATGTGATTACGGTTTGAGGTCCCCGCTGTCACAAGTGTAACGAGGCGTCATGATCATTTCAAATCGCTCTCCCATAACTCTATCCGCTCAGAAACTTGTCGAGTAATCAGTGAAGGGTTGGCGTGTAGAGTAAATTTGATGAGGGCTCTATCAGCTAAACAATAAGGTACCAGGAGGACATACTGATCATGCATCTGATCAATGGTTTCGGATAAGCTAGCGAAAACTCCCGCTCACCCCGTATCTTCCCTTGAGAGTGTCCCGTTTCGGAGTGGGCCACCCTCGTCCCCGTTTGAGTGTACGAGCCGACTCACCGGCTGACCACGTCGGCATCGTGCGTCTTGTCTACCGGTGGTACATACAGTGTAAATGATGAATGCATGCTCAGCCTGTTACACACGACTGATGGACAAATTATGATATGAATGGCGATACACGTGAACTAATGTCCTTATTGAATGTAACGCCAGGTGAATTGACGGAGTAGGTAACACTTAACATGGCATGAGGCTGTATGAAATTAATTTAATATACATGTGTAAGACTATACACACATATCGAAGTTAACGTTGTTTCGTATCCGTATTAGACACCATGAGCAGCAAACAGCGAACATGCTGCTATCGGACGCACTCACGCGCGCATGAACGGCTGACCAGCTAGAAATACATAAGAGCTTTTCACGCTGCTCTCGCTAAGGAGATCCTGCACAACTCGTCCATAGGAAATCTGTGCGTGTTCACGTGTTTAAAAGCTCGTCTGTATCGACCCAATAAGTGTTGCGATAAGTGGACACCATTACCATTATATTCGTTTTAATACTGGACACACTGACTAGCTAACGTTCGCTCATTCGCAGGTTTAAGTTGGTGCTGTTGAAGATCCTATTGCACATATCGCACAGATAAGATGGGCAGCAATATGACAAAGGGATTGAAGAAGGCCGCGCGCCATAGACCCCAATGAACGGACCCGAGACAGCTGAGAGTGTGACGATCGCCAACTCAGCTTCTAGCGGCGATCTAGCTAGAGAAGTCCTCCTCGTCCGCTCCATCGATGGAGGCGAACCGCGCCGAAGATATTCATCTCACTCGAACCTCTGAGTCAATCTACCTGGTGGGCTCTTCGAACCCCCACAGCGTTTTGCCTTTCGCTTCCACCCCACCTCTCTCACCCCTGGTCTCATGTGAGCAGGAAGGCGCCGGCTAGCGGTGACGCTCCGATCATCCTGGATACACGAGCCATTGCGAGTATATCAGATGTATCTGTGCGGATCGGAACGCTACCAGGCCAGACACAAGTGGAAAGTGACGTCGTAGAGCGTAGGGGAGAAAGTGTCAGTTCGTTTGCGACGTCAATGAGCAGCTCACAATAAGGGCAAGTGCGAAATTCAATGCTCTGTTCCTCTGTTATTTCGAAGTGTTCTGCCGGCCAGCAAATCCCGACGCTGGAACAGCTACAAAAGGAAAGACGGCAGGCAACGTATAAATAGTGATCGATTCCGCGACCATGGCATCGACTTCCGCTGCGCGTTCGTCAGCTCATGAAGAGCCTACCAGAAAGCGTCCATGCAGACGGAGCCCCTATGACATCACTATCCAGTGCAGTGATGGTCATTGTGTTCGTGCCCGTCGAGACGTACTCGCCAGCGCATCGGACTACTTCAAAACGCTGTTCGCTGTGCCGATGAGCGGTAGACGGTCGCGAACCGTGCAGTTGAAGGGTTTCCCCAGTTCGACGGTCGCCCCAGTGATAAAATTCATGCATGCTCACACATTCGCTCAAACAGATGTGTACAACCTTCTAGGGCTGCTACAAGCGGCCGACTACCTGCAGGTGACCACGCTTGTGCCTAAGTACGTGGAGGTACTAACGGCAAATATTAGCTACGAAAATGTTGCTGATATATTTGACTTGGCAGATCGGATTGGTAACATCGATCTTCGGCAAGCTGCGATCGGCTTCATCGCGAAGGACGCCACGCCACTTATGAATACGGCCGAGTTCGTGGCTAACACCGATGCAAATCTGCTGCGTGCCCTGCTCGACAGTGACGATCTGATTGTGCCGCACGAAGACTTCGTGCTTGCGTTTCTCAGAAGATGGGTTCGCGAAGATCAAAAGGCCAGATCGAGCTACGCGGACGAGCTCAAGGAGCTGATCCGATTCCCCTTCCTGCGAGTCCGCTCAGTGGCAGGGTTGGCGAGGTCGTTTGGTCCCATTCGGGGTCTGCCGAAACCGGGGAGCATCCGATGGGACCTAGAGACGGCCGCGTTTCGCCAACGAAAATACACTGAGCTACACTGTCACACACTATGGCAGCATAGAAAGTCCGACGCCCAGCCACCACGTCCTAGACACTATCGTATAGTGCTAGCCTGCAAGGTTCATGCCAAGGCTCACCGAGTTTTCACCCGTGGTGCGTTTTCGATTATGCCACGCCTGCACAATGTGACAACTAGTGGCCACACGATATACGCGCAGTGTGAAGATTCGCTGTACAGTTTCAGCTCGCAAACGAAGAAGGATGAGATGCCGTTTCAGCGGAAGGGGATCGTCCCTCTGCCGGCGTACTCTTCACTGTGGACAACACGTCCAAATTACGATAACCCTCTGTTCACCGTTGGGATCGTGACAACTGACCACCGCAGGGTTAAAAAGTTCTACACGTTTAACACGGAAACACAGGAGTTCGATCCGTTGAAGATCTGTCACCAGCTGGATCCTGGCGTCGAGTGGTCTGGCCGGCTCATCCTTGACAGCCTGAAACACCGCCTTATTGATCCGGTAACGGGACAGATAATGAAGCTGAAGAAACCATTTTGTGATGACGTTCGGCCATTTGTGATTTGGCGTTCGATGGTCCGACGAGGTGACACTGTCTTTTTTAGGTATAGAGAATCGCATGTTGGCCTCAACTCCCTGGTCAGTCTAAGCCTGTCAACTGGACAATGGAGCCAGCTGGTATCAGACGACATACCAGATAGGGAAGTCAACTCGATGTGCTTGGAATTAATCCAGGGAGCTGTCCACCACCTAAACATTATATGTGGCCAAAGACACCTGTCCGACAAAGTGGTGTTACAACGATGGGACGAGGCAAACCGAGTCCTCCAACGCAAGTACAGACTGCAGATTCACGATAGCGCCTTTTTAGGAGTGGTGCCTCTTGATGTCGGTCCACCATGCGGCATGGACACGTGGCTCTCTGTAAAGATTCGAAAACTTCCCAGCGAAACGCCCGATCAACGAGCGTTTATTGATCAATTGCGGCAGATCGCGCGTTAACAGCAAGGACACGGTTTGTCCAACAGCGGTCGGGACCCCGGTAACGAGAATCACTGACCTGATTTACCCCATCGTTTACATTGTGCAATAATGAAAATCCAATACAGATGGGTCTTTATTTTAAGGCCATCAAGTACCTGCTATTTCACCTAAGTGACCATTGGAATTACATCCGCCTGTGATATGACAATGCGCTAGAGAAGTCAGTAACAATATATGTATGTTATATACTATTTACATTAGGTATACAAGTATTTTCTTGTTGTTGCTCAAGTTCGGATAGTACAATCATAATTAAGCTAGCATAGCGCATTAGGAGCAATGGAAACCAGGGTATGTGACACGCCTCGGTCACAATTGGTCAAATGCATGTTGACATGCACGACACGGCAATACTATTGTAACAGAAGCACATCGTTGATTGTTGTTATAGATATATATATAGATATATACAATATCAATAAAGGCCTTTTTTATCTTATTTTCTCAAAACTATCCCGGTGTTCCTGTTCGATATTATCTGCATTACGATGAGAACAAATATTCCGAAACAAAGCTTCTACACTCGGACAGCGTCTCGGTCAACTTTTGACGTCCACGACATTGCTTTTGCATAGCTTCGGAAGACGGACCTCTAAGTAAAAAGCGTATAAACGTGGGGATCGAACCCATGCACCTGCGTGTCTGCTCCGATTGTCTCGTTCATCTGGAGACGCCAACCAATCAGCCAGCGCCCTTGTCGTGACAGGTGAACTCTGAGAAAAACGATTTCAAACTTGTCATCACGTCGTCCGCTCTGTTAGGACATTTGGTAAGATCTAACTAACTCAATTGTTCGAGCTGACGCTCGGCCGCCATTTAACGTCGACGGTACTGCTACTTTCGCATTGCCTCGTAAGACAGACCCTTTAAATGCAAATGTACAACGCGTAGATACAGGTCTCCTCCGATTGCAAGGCGCACACCAACGCAGCACGCCACCGGGCTCGACATAATTTAATAAGATCTGGAATCAGGGAACGAGCCTCATCCGCCCCCACTGACCAAGGGCATAGTTCCAGATGCGATTTGAAGGAGGCAAACGGCTCGCAAGGTCAATCACGAGCAGATCTACAAGCAGACCACGATGATAGCACCTTGTGCCCACGTCGGCCTGCCAAGCTCAGTATACGCATGGTACGTTAGATATAATATATTCCGAAAACTACCAAAGGGCATCAGGACCAGCTTCTGGCTGGCTCGTCGGAAGTAGGGGGGGGGGTATTATTCCATACAGCCTTGCTTCACTCATTCCCTCCTTCCTGCCGGCCAACCAGCCTACGACCCGGCTCTGAGGGGAGCTCGGGTTTCTCTGACCCTTCTTAGCAGCTCCGCTTGCTCTCTTCGTGTCCAAACGCCTACGCACAGGTGTGTTGACAGGCGGCTCACGTCCGTCGGGTCCATTCGCTCTGCTGCGGGACTCAGTGCTGCACTCACACTCCCGCTCCCGGGCCGAGAGCTCTCCGAGCGGACGAGAAGCCCCGGCGGTCAGTCGGTGAGTCACTGGCGTCCTCTATAATAGTGATGTCAGACCCTCCAGCAGTGCCATGAAGCCCGAAGCCCGAAGTCGTTCTGCTGCTGCTGCTGCGTGGTGCTTGATCTTGGAGCCTGAGGGCTCCACCACTAAGTGCTTTTTTCCTCCCCTTTGGATTCGAAATCCACTTGGCCTCTAGGGCACTCCCACTCGAGTTCTTCACGCGTCCCTGTGATGCTAACAGGAGAACGTGATACAGCCCACACTGGGGTCTGCTTCCCATCACGCTGTACACGCTGTACACGCTGGATACTCATTATACATCGTACATACAGATTCGACTTCGTGAAACAGCAGAGCAGATTCACGCACGCATGCTCGAGAACATCGAAAACGGCCAACTCTTCAAGAAGCCGATGAGAGGGCATCCGACAATGAATGACATGGGAAACCGCGGGGCGGGGGGGGTGCTTGAAAGTCGACTTGCGTTTTACGAGCATCCCTGCTAAAAGCTGAGCATGCAAGCTCGAGCGGTGGTGGAATATATTGTGGTCCTATTAATTGGTAACGTTTCAGATATCTAGGGAACTCGATCGGCCAGGCTTCGTTAGGCCCCTTTTATCTCGTCGCGTCGGTGAGTCCGTGATATGATCTCTGTCATCTTCAGATAATCTCGATCACCAACTGCGATACTGTGTTGTCTGCGTTTAACAAGCTTCTTATCTAGCACATAATCATTGTAAAGGTAGCCTACGTGACAGAAGGGGAAACCGTTGATTGCTAGAACAAGTACTTAAATAAAATCATAATAACGAACATTTAGCACAAGTGTGCGCCAACCCATTTGTTCCAAAGCATACAGCAAGCTCTATAATAGATCGCCCTGTGTGCTATTGTGAATGAATGAGCCAGTGTTTGTTTAATTTGCTCTCGTAAACGGGTATACAGTCGCCATCTCGATACGTAGGCTATTTGAAAGGGTTTCACTGTTACAACTCTCGCGAAGTGTTACTGATCTCTGTTGCCAGTATCAGGGATAGAACGGAATGGTATAACGTGTTTTTTTTCCGACCAAATTGTCTACGGATATCTACGGTTATTGCGAGTGCACCTCGTTCTAGCCTGCGTAAACTCTTCACTGAGGATGCGGAAGGTAACGGCGACCCATAGCGCTGACCTTACGGACGTCAGGGCGGCTACGAACGCGAATCGCGCACACAAACCTGTAAGCGACCTAGGCACAAGCACGCAGAACCCGGAGCGACGACTGGCCTCATTGGCTGCCTCCCGGCGAACGCGAAGCGTATGAGTCTCAAAGCGATGAGCAGTATCCCGCTTAGGCAAAAATAAGAGAACACATTTCCAAATTTAATCTCGAGAGCTGAAGGCAACCGTCTTTGAAGTTAACGGAGTAGACACAGCGGCACAGCCGGATTAGAAGAGGTAGTCCATCTGAGCAGAGTGTGTGCCCAATTCGAGAACGCAACAGAGAGCCAGAGGGTCAGACACTAGTACCCCAGTTGATTGCCCAGTCAATCCGCCATACAACGAAGCCGGTTCATTACTTTATACCATTCGGCACCCGGTCATAACATATATGTATATGTATGTATATATATATATATATATAAATTCATATGCGACAGCACCATGCGACATTGCGGCTAGAAATCTTTGTAGCGACATTTAATACATATAATAAATCAATAATAAATTCCTGGCAATTTACTAGTGAAGTCAGAAGTACAAAATGTGTACACCTTTTGTATATAAATTTATATTATTAATAATCCATGAATCGCTGGCATTAAGGTTATACGTGTACGTGGAGTGGTGACGTTGAAGGCCCTTCAATAATTCCGCCCGGTGATCTTCATCAATGGAAATTGGCCGCGGATAGAGAACAGTGTAAGAAATCTCTTGTAGACTTCGGCGTGGGCGTTTTTGCTTACGGATTTAAGCAAGATACGGTTGAGCTATGAAATTATTGTCGAATGTACATACTCACACAACTCACACACGTACATCAACGTGCGAGGTGTGCTTTGCCCATGGTGCTCACCGAAAGTTTGAGGACGCGCAGATTTAGGGAGAAACAGTTCTACAAAGAGGATCTACCACAACAGTAGATACCTGCTGTAGGTTGACTTCCCATCCTGCATGCAAGTACATGACAAAAAGATGATCCTTCCTGGTGCCATCGGTTCAGTTTCTTATTTCCTAGGTGCTGAGTACATTGTAAAATCGTTTCCTCTCTGAATTCCTGTCTAGGGCGGACTACTGGCGGCTTCAGGCGAACAAAACCGACTGTGTACTGCTTATATTGATGCTTACAAATATATGAATAAAGGTGCTGGGTGCTTAAGACGCCCTGAGACAGATCATATCGAAATAACAATACCGGGATAGTTCAGAAGGAGCAAGAGAAAAAAGGTATCTTTATTGGTATCATAGGTTAACTGTTTTCTTTACAGGCCCTTGCATGTTGCCACAATGTGTGACAGTGTAGCTTAGTGTATTTTCATTGATGAAACGCGTCTTTATAAGTCGCGTGATGTCCTTCGCGATGAAGCCGACCGCAGCTTGCCGAAGATCGATGTTTCCAATCCGATCTGCCAAGTCAAATATGTCAGCAACATTTTCGTAGCTAATATTTGCCGTTATTACCTCCACGTACTTAGGCACAAGCGTGGTCACCTGCAGGTAGTCGGCCGCTTGTAGCAGCTCTAGAAGGTTGTACACATCTGTTTGAGCGAATGTGTGAGCATGCATGAATTTTATCACTGGGGCGACCGTCGAACTGGAGAAGCCCTTCGACTGCACGGTTCGCAACCGCCTTCCGCTCATCGGCGCAGCGAACAGCGTTTTGAAATAGTCCGATGCGCCGGCGAGTTCGTCCCGGCTTTCTCGAACACAACGACCATCATTGCACTGTATACTGATACAGCGAACAGCATTTTCGGGAGAGCCCTGAAATAGTCACAATCGTGAATACGTTATCCTATGTATACGTTTGAGCATTACAATGATCAGATTAAGAACTACTGCCTGATACATATAATAATAGAGATATTTTTGTAACTGCGCAGCTTCTTACATGAAACTACAGGTACATACGTAAATATATAGGTTCTGTAAGATATATATTTTTTTATTATTATGACAACTATATTATTATATTACGACAGGGGAAGAGGTAAATTATTGGGGTAATTTTCTTGACGAGAAAATTCATTATAATAACAAACACTGATTACACACTTATCGAGCTGAAATTGTACAATGATGAAGGAACTCAGGAGGTATTATCGCAGAAAATAGGCAGGGAATACCTTGCAGTTCCGTGAATAAACTCCATCGTGAATGAATGGACCTATTGCAATTATTGGAGAGAAGAATCACCAGAAAACAACTACTTCAAGGTAATCCAGGGGGTAACTTTTTCAGATGCACTCGCGCATATCACGCGTATCCCATTGACTCTTATAAATTGCCAATATTCTCACGGCACTGCGTACTGTTCAAAACACAAATATATATCCAGCTACATATGGAAATACTTTGAAAAATCAAACTTAGAAATGCAAGCCCATGCAAGGATAGTTCCTGCTATGTGCCGGTTGTCGATCATACGGAAAATTAGCAAGGTCTGCAACAGCCTGTCCACTGTAGTGTGCCTACAACGTATGCAAAGTGAAATATCGTATACAACTTACCAACACTCAACAGCAGCAATCAAAGCACTGACAACACAGACAACAACCTGCATAGAGCAGAAGAGCAAGGAACCATAGCTTAATTACCCGAAGCCATAGATAGCCAGATCCTATCAGGCAGCTTAATCTAATGAGCTCCGAGAGAAATAGAGGGGTCAACACTACGTCGCCAGTCGAAATTGTTACCGTTTTCTAGATGTGGCCACTGTCGGGTCCCGCTCGTCGTGAAACCTGGAGACTCCCTGTTCTCAACCTGCGAAGTCTATACTGCAATATCAGACGTCGAGACGCGATTCAAACACTGCAACAAACCGGGACATTCATGACGCGACACAAGTAGTGTACGTTCGAAATCGTTGTCACAACGCACCCACCTCCGAATCACCATGACGTTTCCCCTTCGAAGAGATCTGATGCATGTGCACGGAGACAGCAGTATCTGCATGTCCAGTGCATGCAATATGACATCAGATATGGGACGTGCACCACATAGACCACGAGCCACCCTACACTTTCATGACACACACGGCAGAACCAAATGTGCAGAGATCATTTAGCCCAGTAGCACCTAAGAGAGTGAAAACGCTATAAAAGCATGACTAGGGCAGGTATAGCATATACAGCTAGGAAGACGTATTGATTTATTTAATCTTTCATAAATGAATAAAATTTATGTAGTAATGGTATAGGAAAATTGAACTTTGGTGCAAGTTTCAGTATATCGTAACATATCACATTTGCAACATCATAAAGCAACTGAAACTTTTGTCATACTTCGCACACAAATGTACATACACCTTAGCAATGGTTCTAACTGCATTCGAGGGGTCCGCCTTATGAGGCACTGCCGAAAGCCGTTCCACGGACGTTAAATACTGGCTGCGAGGGTCAGCCTGGAAAATGTACTAATCCTAGCTGGTCTCGTCGAAAATCCGCTCATCATAGAGTTCTACCTTGATCACGTTCGATATGCTAGATAGTCTGTGTTATCAACTGTGTCGCTGATTTGTGTGTGTTGAACAAGCTTCTTATCTGGATGGTTTTCTAAAGCTTCTCTTCGCGTTTGGTTCAGGATTCGTGAACAAGCGCAACAATGAACGAAATGACAGGAGGTTTCCTCTTCAAAGAATACTTCTCAAGGAGCCAATCCAGCTACAGTTTGCTTTATATATATGTATATATAATTTTCACTGTACACGAGCATATATATATAAATATATATTTACACATACATATATACATACACATTCATATATATGCTCGTATACAGTGAAAGGCGAAGCCAGTTCAGGTCGTATGATATATACTACTACTTCCCCAGTAGTGGTTGTCTCCTGCCGTCATTTTTCACCATTATGACCTGACCCTTTCTGAAGCTCTACACCGATTTCCTTTCGACTTTCGTTGAAAGCTCACATGCATACGCCTCATGTGAAAATAGATAAAAAGCGTTGTAAAAGTATTTCAAACGAATTCTGAACCAGTTTCTCGGAGCCGATTCGTTGAAAGGTGGATTCTTTATTTCTAGAGCGGGATAGTTACAAATATCCCTACACCGTTCGCGTGAATGGTGGCTATTTCTGACTGGCATAAAGTATTGAGTCAACGCCAACATCTGATGACGATGATGCTGGTTTGCTAGATAAGCACAACAGATAAAAGGTCCATATACAAGTACACTAGGATACACACAAATAATCGTATATAAAATATTTTTAGGGGGGTGCGCTGCAACAGGTCAAGTGGTAATGATCTCACATATAATCACATAAATATAACTCCCGTGAAAATTTCCTTTACAGTAACTTGTGCTTCTTACAGTAACAGCTTTACAGTAACTTGTGCTTCTTACAGTAACAGCTTTACAGTAACTTGTGTTCTTGTGGGATTCAGACAGTTCAGACCGCCATCCTCAGATAGGGCGCGAAAGAATAATGAATGGGCAAGGCAGCTGCATGAAGAGCTCAGCTATGATTTGATCATGTCACGGGGGAGGGGGCCCTCGGACAAGCAGTGCTATGCCGCTTAACCTGCGATCGCTCGCAATTTCTCAATGAACGCTCGCTCAGTCGGTGTTTTATCGGGGAGCATTCGGATCTGTGTGGAAAGCCACGTGTCCATGGCGCAGGGCGGAGCCGCATCAACAGGTACCATGCCTATGAAACAGCTATCCTGTACTAGGAATGTCCACTCATTTTCAAAGACCCCGTTTATCTCGTCGAGCTTTTTAGTGGTCACCTTCTGGGTAAAGGATCGGCTATCTGATTTAATCGTTAGCTTGTAGATTTCCCCTTGAATCATTTCAAGTTGCATAGAGCTATTCGCGTCTGAATTTGGTTCGGGGTCGCTGATTATCCGGCCCCATTGGTTGTTTCGCACATTCAGGTCCCTGACGACGTCGCTCTGTCCACTGTGGTAACCAAGCCAAACGGTGTCAGCACTTTTTCGGAGCACCGATTTCCAAGAGACCGTCGGCTCATCGTCCTCCGCGCCGGGTGGTGTCCCTAGCTCATATATGTGTCCTGTTCTCAAATCGATCAGGTGACCCTGCGGCTTATCTAGAACGAGTCGGTCAGACAGAGGCCCCTGCGAACGAGCGTCTGCCGAAGCTGGCAGGTGTGTCATCGTTTCCACTATTTTCTTAAAGCGTCGGGCGCTATTACGGAACATGTTTACCTTTCGACGTAACGTGCGATCACGGTATGTGTACGAACAAACTTCGAGATTGCCATTCCCGCCCCCGTATAGCTGTATTTCCGGAAGATTCCCGTGACTTCTAATTGGGAGGCTGTCTACTTGTTTAGGCTCAAGTGGAATGAAGTGCGACTCGTTTCGGCAAGGGTAACTGTAGAGCGACCGGTAGTTCCGCGAGTAAATTGTATGCCCGCTGACAACAACACCCTCGAGATAGTTCATTAATCCGGTAACGCCACAGACATGTACGTTGTGCGACTCGCCGAGAGATTTGCATACAAGCAATAAACAGCTGTTGGAACAATGGGGCCATAGGCTGTTCATCTTTTGCCACACCGAATGACAATGGACAATCGTGTATTTTCTTCGTCTGAATGCGGCCAGCTCCAGGTTCCATCTGGCGCCGGGTGATCGGTGTTGCAGGCACGTGATCGGACCCAGCCTATGTTCCAGCTCAGCTAGAGCGTCGCACGTCAGGAACGGAAATCTGATGAGCTCCCTGAATTCATCTGCGTATACATTTCTGCTATCTCTCCGGCGTATCCAAGCCGCAACGAAGTGAAACACCGAATCTTCATGTGGTACTACCAGCTGGTCACTTTCGAGAAGCGTTCGCATCAGGTCGGCATTAACACTTACTAGAAAATTGTCCTCTGGCATCAGTAGCGCAATGTTCTTCGCCAGGTAGCCCAGGCCAAACTCGCGAAGATCGTCGATATTGTATTTAACCGCCAGGTAATACACGTGCAAGGCGTGGCCTAAGCTTGTCTCGGCCGTTAGTATCTCCAAGCATCTCGCGCCAAGCGCGGCCATTTGAAGATATTGAGCGACTACGATCAGTTCTAGCGCACAACGAAAGTGTAAATTAAGGGGCCGCTGGTAGATGAAGTCGACCACCTTCGTCATTGTCGCTATCGAGGTGTGATTCAATCTCACCTGGCTTAATTCATTTTCCATCATGGACGCATCAAATAGCGCTTTGAAGTAGTCCGACTCAGAGGCGAGAAGAGCTTTGTGCGCTGTCAAGCTCCCATCGGCGCATTTGATGGTAAAGTCGCAAGGTCTGTCACGATACTGGCCCGGATCCTGGTGCAGAGTTTCGCTTGGAGCATCTAACTGCTCCGCCATTGGTGTTCTAGGCTAGGCGTTGTTTTCGGTGAGAAAACGAATACCACGGTACCAAAGGTTCCTTTTCGGCGTGGCAAGCAACCTGCAAAAAAAGCTGTACATCTGAGCGACTCTCTCTCTCTCTCTCTCTCTATCTCCTCTCATGATCTCTGATGAGTTAGTCATTTGTTACTCCATTTAAGTGGTTAGTTTGTACCCTAGAATTTTGCTGGATTCCTCCATAAAGCGGACCTTTAATCCTAACTCCGAAACGCTAACCACAATCATCGACGCCACCTAGAGCACTCGAAGGGGACGCGGTACGCGAGTCACAGAGATCGGGGTGGCAATTGGCAGAGGCCCTGCTCGAGTCGTTTCTTGATGGACCAGTCGTCGTCCGCAGACGAGTTGCTTGCCCCTCGCGACTGGCGGTGTTTACACTCAAGGCGTTGGTATTACCTGAGAAAAAAATCAATCATTGTCATCTGGGTCATCAGTACGCCTGCGCAGGACCGTTGCATGGTTCAGCTTTTCGCAATGCGTTTTCGATTAGCACATTTCCAGGTGGAAGGTCATCGTAGGACAACTTTCAGGTCCCGCTCCTCGATATTGCTGCATATGAAATTAGGCGCCTGTCCCTCGCTGTGCAGAAAGGCAATGCCATCGCCTTCCTCGGGACATTGTCGACCTCACCCCCACCCCATAATCCCTAGAAATAATAATTGCTAACTACTGTATGTTTGAATAAATCTGCTGATATATTGTTCCTTAATTAGGCGAAGGTGGCCAAGGAATACATTCATGATCGTTGTTCGTTGTCGCCGTATCACTCACCTGCGATTGTCCAATGCATTCAGGACACCAGCGTTTCGAGATGGTAGCGCGTCACGTAGAACTTCCACGCGTGACGGCGGCAGTGTAAAACAGCTGTGTCGCCTGTGTCGGAAAAAATGCTCAGAGACATTATTTGTTCGTCATCGTCTTTCCTTACGATGGGGGACTCTAATTATTGTTGTGACGCCATCAACAATTAGTTACGATCTCTTCTCTACATACATTGACATTCTATAAATATCCGTGTTTATTTCGGGAGAGCTGTCACGCGTCGTACGTGAACGCGTCCACACGGAGCAGGTCAATTGGGATTGTTCTCCTTATCTCAACGATGCAATTTGTACGATACCACCAATCATTTGCACCATTTACATTGAACATGACTATTATTACTGTTATGTCCCGTACGGAGCTGAATGAGGCGGCAATAATAAATGCTATAGATTATAGATCTAGCAGGTCGCGTTTTTGGTCTAAACAACTCGAATCGAATGCAGATACTACAAATTAATAATAATAATAATAATCCTGTGGTTGTTTTGCATGTTGCGCTTTGTATTGTATCCCCTGCGTTTTTTTATTGTAACGGAAAATCGGCAATTAATTTTTATCTCCATGAAGGTAATCGGCTGTGAAAATTTAGTTGCAGTGAAGTGGTTCGCACGCTTATAAGGTTCCCTCATTGACTTCATCGTGTCAAGGCATGACGGCACACGCGAACGTACGAAGCGCTGCTGATCTATGGAGACTGGTCACAGCTGATTTACCTCTGTCGTTCGGGTGGGCTTGACAAACTATTTGACAACGATTTACAATGGGACAATGGCGTTTACGTCATTCGACGGGGATGGCTCGACGGTATTATACATTCGACCACACGTGTTTTTTTTTGTGCCTTTGCCCCCGAGCCTCATCGATCTCATATCTCTGACGCAGTTCGGACGCAGTTCGGACGAGCAAACACGACTTGCTGGACAGGTTTCGTAGGTCAGACGAAACAGTTGTTGGGCAAATACAAATAATAGCGGATGACGACGAGGAGCGAGTTAAGGTCGTGGGTCATGTTGACCTGCTGCTGCTGCTGCTGGTGGAACTCGACGGGTGGCACTTTCCCCGTACGAGAGACGATCCGTGCGATCGGGCGGTCAGAGCATTCAGAGCATTTGTCGCACACAATCGTACTCCCATCCAGTCGTAGCCGGTCAGACCTGAAGGATTCGGTGTAGCGGAGGGCAAACTCGGTGCGATCCGAAACTACGGCCAGGTAATCTACAGCGTATCATCCTATATAATCTGTACCGACACAGTAGGCTATATGACTGTTTGACAAATACAGTCTACACGCGTAACATTCTATGTAAACGCTGCCTGGAGACGAAGCCCTCCGGGTCTGAGCTCCAGGCAGCGTACCAGCGGCCACTAGAAGTGGCCATCCGGGTCTGAGCTCGTAACGTTCGTTGGTATCGAATGGCTCGTGTCCTGTGGAGACTATCACATTATCCCTGTGTGTACTCCGCTCTAACTGGCAATATCGGCATGAAACCGCTCGCGTCATATGATCAAGCTGTGAGTATTTCGACGAGTCGGTTAGTTTCGTCAGCCTATTCCTTGCGTGAGAATTCACAGACAATAACAGACGTAAAATAAATGAATCACCTATTGTATCTGTTGAACGCTACACCTTCAGTGACTTATGTGCATTCTCGTTGAAACGTCCCGTCGCGTCGTCCATGTTGTACTGGCGTGTTCAAAAATTGCCTACTTCTTTATGTCGACGTTTATGTGTAATAGCTAGACATAGGCTGTGTGTTTCGTCGCGTTTGTTGCGATCGACAGTTCATTTATCAATCAGCATTGCTGGATATTTCTGAGGACATCGAGTTTCGAGTCTGTGAAGTCTATCGTATGAATTGTCATAAACATGAATCACTATCGAGTTAGTTACAAGCTGCTTTTAACAAGCTCCGTGAACATCGTACGCAGATCGGATGCGGCCATCCTCTTTGTGTTTTGGCCTGCGTCGGCGTTAACGATAAATTGTGTCTCGCCCGCTGAGATTGGCTTTGCATCAGATTGCGTGGCATTGTACGTCGAACGGCAAACTCAGCGACGGCACCTGTCAACCGTTGCCTGAACCGCACAAGCTCAACAATTGCATTCGTCGTTGTTACGGCCGTCTCTTGTTGAGATGATTTCGAACAACACGAGAGTCTTTTCATCGAGGCGAAGCCGGTTCATTTTGACGATACAACGCTAAATAATGCTCGAGAGCCTCATCTGTTGCATTTTCCGTTTTTTGAGAACTTGAAAGCTAGCCACTTGCCGAAGTTGTCACCGACGAACAGCTCATCGGATGAGCAAGTTGCGGCTGTCGTGTTTACGTCTAATCAAACCTCAATAATCGCCGCTATCCCTCAACGATATGAACTCCCCCTCTGTCCACCAGTCGATCTCGTCGACCCGAGCACTAGAACGCCAGATACTAAAATGAAATAAACGGCGAATCTAAACACCATGCGTATCACGTCAGATGGCTCGCGTGTGCACAGCGCACGGGTCGAATGCCGCAAACCGTCAGGCGGACAGCTCGACCTCAGGCTACTATGGTCTCATGCCAGGGTTTGTTCTTTCACAGACAAATCTATACCGCGTTGTCCTGCCACTGTTCCTGCTAGAGCCTCTCGCCGTCTCGGGGAAGCCCCGTGGTCGCTCCCCGGACACCGTGGCCCGGGAACCCGTGAGCCATTTCCATGCTGAATTGCAAAGAATATCGACTTCGTTATCAATTCAAAATTCTACCGAATTCCGATTCTTTCTCCGCGCGACTCTGTCTGTCGACGAAAGGCATAAACGAGCTTGGCCTTGGTCGGCCTCACATCCACAGGCCACGCACAGACAGAGCGACGGTGGGGTATACAAGACGTCGTTGCTTTGGACGGCGGATCAAGCCTCGAGGGCAGGGCGGTACAGAGGGTGCAGGGATCTCTATTTCATTCGGACTCAGGTTGTTCCGTTCATATTGACCAAACACTCAACCTGACTACTGCGTCTGAATGTGTAGTCTATGAACATGACTGAGCATATTCGAAGGGTGTCCCGCGTGCGTACAATTGTGCATGGATTGCAGCGATCCTGTCGAGTTACACTAGTTTGCACAGCACACAGCACGTGGCTTCAGGCGTCCGATTCAACTGCGCGCTAACTGCGCTGTGGCAAGTGTGAAATATGATGTTTTTTTTGTCTAGTACTTACTGTTAGTTATGAGAGCAGTGAGCACTAAACACCAACACAATGAATCCACTCGACTCTGCGCATTGAAGCACACGAAACACCGCATCAGCCATCAGCTGAGCACTGTTGACAACATCCGCATCTAGAGCAATCGGTGTGACGAAAGAAAGACATAGTTGGGCCAGATGCCGCAAGCTGGCGCTGCTGCACCCGGAGAGACGGCAACGGAACGCAGCAGGCCATAAAACGAATCAGCTGCTATAAATCGAGTACAATTGGTATATACATACATACATATATATATATATTATATATATATATATGTGTGTGTATGCATTGTTTCATTTGTCATCAGTTCGGTCGATTTGAATGCTAGCCGTGCGTTGTTCACACTGACTTTTGCACGATGAAGACGAACGCTCAAACTAATCCTCAACAAGCAAAGAGGGCAACAAAGAGGAATTACTCCTTTACGAAACCTTCTCAAAGAAAATCTCACGAAACCAACATGTGACTGCGTATGATAAATAAATAAGCTCAAGTGAAGAAAATTGCAAGAACAAACCGAACAGGGCTGGCTGTGGGTGCGGCCTCGAATCGTATCAAATCGCCAAGAGCCCCGAGGACAACGCTCGGAACATGGAAGGGGGGCGCAGCTTTCTTTTGGGATTGTGAGTTATGATGAAAGACTAATGATGGCGTACGGTAAAAGACAAAAACAGAGCGTGGTCAAGATTTGCCTGACCGTGCAACGATTCAGACGCAACGGCGGCAGGCCGATGAGACAGGGTTAGTGGCATCCTGTACGGCGTGAATTCGTACAAGAAACGAATTTTTATTCTAATTCTATGCTTATTACACCAGCGATTCGAGATATACGCGCGCGTAATTCTCGTTTGAGTAAGGCGACGAATTTCTGTTCGTGAATTTTAGCTGAGCTTCAGATGGCTAACGTACACGTTTAATGGCGATTAGTTCTCGGGCTAGATTCGATAGTCCATGCATATTCTGGCGATGGCATGACTGGAGCAGCTGGCGGTAGGTTCAGGGTTTTAGTGGGTGAGTCGCACGGTACCAGATGAAAACCTTCGCCGTGATCGTCGGCATAATAGAGCACGCTGACCATAATATCTATAACAAAAAATTAGCGAGCGACACCCCAATGGCTCAACGCTTATATATATATATATATATATATATATATATATATATATATATAAGCGTTGTGCCATTTTTTTTTTATGACCGAGAATGCTCATGCAGGCCAGGCCTCACAACTAAGGTATTTGGTTCTGTGTGTGCCAACATGTAAACATGCCAAAATGTATCTAATTATAAAAGTGGGCGATAATTGTACCTACGCTAACAGCCTCCCCTATATATCCTTAATAATAATAATATATATGCATATATATATATATATATATATATATTAAGCGCGATTAAACTCTCGTCCGCCCGTGGTCGTCCGTGGCGACCGATTCGTGTAATTAAACCTCTCTTTTAGCTCACCGGGAGCAAAGCAGCCCGCGTTTGGCCAACGGAAACTCCCAACCGTCTGCGCGTTGAAGTCTCTCCGGTGAACTTCTTCTCGGCCGGGGGGTGGCAATTCACTTCCAAATGCACTGAGTTACTAGGGCGGACTAGTCCCTCCACCCCTTCCCTCCCTCTTAGTTAGCTCCCGTTCTGCTGGTGGCTCCGCTTACCCCCAGCGGCGTGCGCTATACATATGCCGTGGCCGAGTCCTCGCTGTTAGACGTGGCTTCAGTCGACGATGGGGCAGACTGGGCCCAATTTCGGATACGATGCATTTGCGTAGAGTAAAGAGAGAGAGAGAGAGAGAGGGAGAAGGGATTTTCGCTGCTCCGCCGAATCACTGATGCAATCGGCTCGGGCTAATCCTCTGCGACGAACACGCAAGCGGGTGACGTGAGTCACCATACCGCAGTGAATGAACCGTAACCCAGTGACCGGAGTACGCGCGGAAAGGCCACGCGGAATCGGAAATTAGGTCGGAGAGGACGCCGTACGACGGCTGTGCACTGAGCTAAACATTGCTGTTACACTTAATTCCCGCTGGGATTTTTCGCTATTTGATTGGAGTTCTTTCAATGCAACGTTTGGCGTATCGGAGAACTTAGCTGACTTTGGATGTGGCTGAAGTTGAGGGCAGTACAATGTATATATATATATATATATATATATATATATATATATAGGTACACAAAGATAATTAACCTTGTTACTGTGCGTGTGTACCTGTTGACATCGAATTCGGCTACGTACACTTTGTTCCGCTGCACGAAATGTCACCAAACAAACATTATCTCATGCTATCGACGCGATGGTTGGCTAGCGTCTAGCCTCGGCACTGCATGAATCAACATTGCCCGCTTATTATTATTGTTATTATTGTGTGAGCATCCGAAGCAGGCAGTAAACTCAGGTTTGTGACCTATATTCGTATCGTATGCGAGTTTGTATAATCAACTTAGAAAGGTCGCAGCGCCCTTCGACCTTTGAAACTGTTGACACCACGGTATGCGACATTGTACGTCGGCACTGGGTGGGGATTTACCTCTTGAGGTATACGCACAAGTACGTACAACATAGAGACCGACTACGCGAGAGGCATCTTTCTCCTTTTCTCCCTACGAGTCATCTAACGTATGAGCTGCCCTGTCGTTCGCTGGGATGTAGCGAAGAGGCTCATCGTGCACTTTGCATCTCGAGTATATATATATATATATATATATCTATACATACATAATACGCCGTTATTGCTAAATATTGAGGTTCTTATAAGAAGAAATATATCAATTTAGTTGTGTGCTCGAATAACGGACGTTGTTTTGTTTGCACTGGGAATAATTCGGGCAACAGAGTTTGAACGACTTGACGTTGCCCGCCCACAATAACTTGGCTCAAGACTTACGGCTGCGTTGTGTCGAGCGGTAATTAAGTCCAAGGGCAGCTTTGCTGTCACCACAACGACAACAACAGCGACAACAACAGCAACAACAAGAACGACAGCAGCACGGGACACGGGGAATGACTTACAGCATCTGTAGCACAGGGTGATAGGGAATCTTGCTATGCCGATCAACAACAAGAGTTCCAATGCTTGTTGTTCATATTGTGCCTGTGTAAACCTATTCGTTGACAATTGCACCGCAACCTGTAAAAAGCCAGAGGCCGCAGGTTCGAATCCCGTTGCGTGACATATAAGAGAACTTAAGCATTCTATGCAGTTCCTTTAATAAATCAATAAAGCCTTACCTTACCTATTGATCACCCCATTGCGGCCCCTCGTCCACAACTTGGCAGTACACCACTATTATCCATCCCCGCGTATACCGTTGTGCGGTACATACAAGTGCGTATTCCCGCAGCTCTCGTATATCGCTCCGTGCCAATCTTATACAGGCGTCGGCCGAATCGAGCCCACCGAAATCGAGCGGCCGCAGACGTGATGGCCACCAGCCGGCATCGACGGACAATAACACGTAAGGATCAAACACATGTGATCGGTATGACGACCGCGTGATACCGTCGTCGGTGGCTCTGAACCTATTCGATAATACCTTAGCCCTTCTGTGCGTGAACCACGTGTCCACGTATACTACTATTTCGATTAATATTATAGATACAATGACGGCGGGGTACGCATCGTGACCCGACAAAAAAGGCCACGGGTGGACGAGCGACGAGATACGCTAGAATGCATTTGCGTTTGTTGATAGCTTGCTGTTGCTTCATCTGTCGAAGAACGTCACTTGATCTAGCTTGATTGGTTGATTGGTTGGTCTAACAACGTCGAGTTGTTACAACACACAAGTCGATATTGCATTCATATGAAACAGCTCCGAGGTTCATTTGGTCTTCCGGTCAGTGTCCAACGGCCGCAGTGTGGAGTTTGTTGGCTTGCTCGACTAATTTGGCAATTGTATCTATTTGATCACGACTGTGCTATCATTAGTGGTTGCGAACGTCGTTGCTGTGTTATTCTTATTGTTCTGAATTGCTAAAGCTATCAAGAAATGCGTCATCCATATGTTAAACAGTTATTTTCGTCGATAACAAATTGACGTATATGGATACGTATATGAATGTAAGGGCGACTTTATTAGTTAGAGCACCGGGACACAATAGCTTAGATGAAAATGAAATAACAATGAAAAAGTGAACAAAATTCACATGTAGTAGTTCATTACAGTAAATAATAATAATAATAAAACTAATGATCCTATTACTAATATTTAAACGTTTGTCATTTGTCGAGAAACTGCCGGGTGCACATTTGAGGGAGCGCGTACCAACTTAACGACCGACAAGCAAAGCTGACACTTAACTACAAAGTTATATTGCAACGGCTGCACAATTCTCTAGAGAAAATAGCTGAGACAAAAATGCCGACAGAATTCGTGAGCATTCATTGAGAAATGTCGTGCTCCTGATCCGGACCAGATGAAACTATTTGATTCCTCTGTTTAGTGGATCGAACTGTGTTGTCACCCCACGTCGCCTATTTTTACCCGGAACCCACTAAACGTTGAACCAACCTACGCGAACGGGGCTGATTGAATACTACAGACGGTAATTGAGTAAATCATTTACTGGTGCAAGGGTCCGAAGGGAACGGCGGTGACAAACCGCCTGTCTGGATACGAGCTCAACTCGCAGTGAACACTGGACAAGGTGAATATCGACGAAACTTTATTGGACTTCTTGCTGAAGTGTTCCGACGAATCGTAGACGATGGCGACGTTCGTCGACGGGTTTCAAGACACACCGGCCGACCGATGCCGAGTATCCCTCTTGTCGACAGGTACGTTCACACACGTGTATTTTAGGAGCAAGTGCACACGATGTGGACGGTGACCTCGCAATTCAATTGTTTTGGGGGCAGAGCATATGTGGATTACCCGTTGTACAATACACTGTGCTGCGACGTGTCTAGATCGGCATCGTGCATTGTTTCATATACACGCTCTCGAATCGCTATTGGCTCGACGTGAAATTGGCCCTGCTAGGTTATAATGCAATATCACCACGGAGTCGGTGACGAACCTTCCTGGTCATGGCAAATGATAAAACTTCGATTTTCAAAGTCGCTGACACGACTTCCCCCTGGTGACATGAATTGTTCGAGTCGAGCTGTCGCCAGGTATAACAATTCAGTGTTTTCAATTTTCAATGCAGTTCCTGAGGATACTCATGGAACTGCAAATTTACAATGGTCAATATTGTAGTTAAAATATATCATATCGTCTCGAGTAAAAATAGATATAAAGCGGTAAAAGGGGTCTGGCAATCATCATAATGATAGAGACTAAAAACATGCTCTGCGCTGACACTCAGCTGTTCCCCTACGGGACAGGTCTCGGCTGTGAACCTTTAGGTATGACCACTAGGACAGGTTGAGGCCTTTCCTTTACTCTTCAACCATGTCGCACTTGGTCAGAATCCAGCCAGAGATCTAGAACGATAATGCAGAAATCCAAAGATTCTCCGTAACCGGCGGGATTTGAACCAAAACCATATGTCCCTTCTATGCCGCAATACATGACTTATAAAGTAACCCCTAAACCATCTACAGCTATTAAACCATCTGAAAGACACTAGGATCTACGGTAGTGCCAGATGTACGTGACCGAGTGTCCTGATAGCGGGGCACCAGGTTTCCATCGGGACCCGTAAGGTGACAATGACTTGAAGTGGAGCAGATTTGGATGACAACGAAAATCGCAATACGGAATTGTGGTCTGGGATAATCTGCCAAGAATGAGCGAAGGATTCATAAAGTACGCGCATGTAAGCTTATATGTTCCACCTACCTGGAATTGATCACCGTGGATGTCTCATATTTATTGGTATTTATATAAATATATATATATATATATACAGGTTTGACAAACTGGTGTTTATATACGTATCTATCTTGATTGGACAAACTAACAACGCAATGTTGTAAGTGGTATAGATCGAAACAGGCCTCATTCACCCACGCGTTTGGTTGCTGGTAAGCGTTGTTGCGGCTTACAAAACGTGCGGCCCGCTCTTATATATAATAACGAATGAATCCTCTGCCAATTTCCTAAAACGCCGTCGGAACCTTGTTACATCCTATATGCCTCTATATGTCTCTTATCTATTCTCAACGTCGAGCAAAAGGCCGCCGCTTTTTTTATTGCTTCTCGGCGTCTGCTCGCTTCAGACTCGCTCTCTGCCACTTTTTTTTTACCACCGACCACCAATAAACATACATTTCCCCCATTACCTTGTTTCCATTCACTCTCCCACGTACATATACGAGTAAGTTTGAGGGCGCGACCGCCCTCAAAGAGTGGAGGCATCACCGGGTGTTTTAGCACACAGTCGGTACTGGCTTACGAAGCCATGTTCACCTTTCGCCCAGGTGACTACTTTGAGGGTAGTCACGAGACACGCCGACCGACCGACCGATCGGCTGTGCGCCGACGACGCACATCCGCTGGTACACTCACACACAGACACATGCACCCAGTGAATTCCCACCTCGAATGCGCTGTGTGATCCACGACAGTCGCCACCAATACAGGGTGAGGGGTAGGGTGAGGGGTCCGGGCAGCCCAACACCCAGACGTACATGCATGGTCCTATTCCCGCGGTCCCCTATAAACCCCCAAACCCCCGCCTCCATCTACTCCTCTCTGTGTCTTGCTGCGGCGCCCTCCTTTTTCCCTCGTCCTTTTCGTCCTAGCATTCGGTCCTGTCTTCGGTCGTGTCTTCCAAATTGTGAGAGGACCAAAGTGAGCTGTCGTTTGATTTATTATTCACCCTTCGAGGAGCTTCGACGAGCTCCAGAAGCCAGCGACTCGTAATACAACTGTATGGCCGAAAGCCGACGGCGGTCGAGGGCGAACGCGGGCCAGCTTTTCGCTGTTCGTCCGCCGCTGAACTTTGTTGCCTTCGGCAGACATCGTCGATTTTTGCACCTAACCACACTCAATGCTAGCCCTGCCCGCCCTTCGCGTCAAGTTCGGGTACGCCGCATATCCCGCCGCCGACTGCCCTCTACTCGTGGCACCCCCGGCAGGTCTCGCCGCGACACTGCAGCGTTCGGATGGGAGCGATGGGACGGTGAGTCCTACAGGCAGAGTGAGCTTTCCTGATTACCCGTATGGCGAACGGTGTCGTGGATAGTGGACACCGAACTCTCGGCGGTTTTGTACCTGCTGTCTGTCTCTAATGTCTTTAGGCGTTTGTGCAGTTCGGGTGGCTTCGAATGAAGTGGGAAATGCTCGTATTCCGCTCGTGGAAATAGGATATGTCGCTTAACGAAGGGTTATAGATACTACAACATATGGCATACGAGCGTGCCTAGGAGCGTTGCTTGTTCTAGGCGATGCTGGAGAACGGGCATTCAACGAATGCGATGAATATGTGCACAGAGTCAGAAACGGGCGGGTTCGTCAGCAAGTGCGCCTTAAGTATTGAGCAATCACCGTCATCGCATATTGATTAGATGGAATCGACAACAACTTCGAGCGGTTCATGCGATAGGTGCGGTACACAATGTGTTGTCGTCGACAGCACTAAGAGTACGTTCGTGTACTTTATATATATTATAGATGCAACGCATTGAGGATGCCTGTTGGCCCCTCAGATTCGTTGTTGGCAGTTGCTACGCTCTTACATGTAGTGTAATATTTTATCGCCTGATCATTGGGACCATGACCTCGGACCCTGACCGAAAATGCCGTGGACTGGTGTCCGGCCATATTTTGTTTATAAGTTCTCCGAGCTGTTGCGAAAATCTGTTTCTAGACTCCACGGAGGGTTGCGGCTGTAGTGCGTATTCTCAATAAACAGCGAGTCTCTAGACTTAAGCTAACAAAAAGGGACGATTTGGGGAAATTGCCCCGGGGTGTCCCAGTTAGTGTATACACGCATTTCTCCAATATGCCTCTGATAGTAATAATAATAGAAAAGATTCATTACGCATATTTTTCAAGCCAACAACACCCGTCGGCTCATATCTCTCTAACATTACTGATGAACAGTAAGTGCTTGAGAGCGCTCGATGTAACAAGGTAACGTAACAATGTATGAATACAACACTCGAACTCGATATAAAGATTTCTTTATTTAGCAGTAGTAATAATGTTGTTGATAAATTATTTGCCAATTTTCGCATATATTGTAGATGTTAACTCGTGATGTTTTGGTCAAGCTGCTCGAGTTGATCTGAATACTCTACGGCTGGCTTTTTGTAACCAGATTGTTTTTACACTCGGCCAAGATTGTCGTATGTCACACTGTGATACAGGCAAGGCGTTGTTATGGGTCTTTACGTCTCGAGCGTCACTTAACCGGAAAAAACGTCCTTGAGTGGCGAAGTCGAGAATTTCGCTTCTTGCCTCCCAGCGATGGAGTTACCTCAGTTGACGGAGGAATCATATATTATATCATGTATAGATATATATATATATATATATATATATATATATACAAACTGATCAGTCATACATATATATATATATATATAATATGATCTTTCTCGTTTGTATTATTGTTATTATTGGAAATCATCTATCATGCAATCTACATAAACATAATATATTATTATATAACGCCGGTAGAAAAACGATGTCGGAGTTATAAAAATAATGTTAAGTATGGATTGCACTTGGTCAGGCGCTTGCCGAATCCTCTGTGTCTTTATTTTCGTTTCAATTTTGACGACTGATGTCGCTGCGTAGATTCGAAATGATATTGCATTGTGATTTCATCTGTAATTGTGTCTAATCTTCGGGTTGGCTGTGGGCCGGATTTCTCGGATTCGTGGCTTGACCGTGAAAGAGTTGTTGTTGAGGAGCCAGTTTCATCGAGAAGCGACAGCGGCTGCAGCAGCAGCAGCAGCAGCGGCGGCGGCGCTGCGAGGTCGCACTACTCCTCTTCCTCGGCGGCGCCCTCCTTCTTACCGCCCAAGGCCCATTCGGGTTTCTCGACCTTGAAAGGACAAACGTGCACAAGGCCACAGGCACGCATTATGCTAGGTGGATTTAGCGTGAGACATTCGCGTGGATCAGATCAGCGAAGAAGGTTCTACGGTGTAAATAGATCGATTGATAGATCGATCAGTACCCGACGGAGAAAGGTAGTGGCATATATATATATATATATCTCGTGTTCTGTTCTCGAGAACAGACATGTCTCGACTTGAAGAGAAATAATGAAGGGAACTGCTAATCGGACATACAGATTGCGTATACTCACAGGCTCCTTTCCTTCGACGTCGAGCTTGAAGTCCTTCTTCACAGTCTTCAGGTTCGAACGGAAGTCGATGTCGGTCTTGACGTTCTTGATCTTCATCTTGTCGAATCTGTAAATTGATGGTGTACATAAAATAAAGTGTATTGTTCAAACTGAACTTAGTGGTAGATATATTGTTATGTATACAGATGAGAAATACGTACTTGGACACCTTCTTGAGAGAAGGCTTGACGAATTTGCCTCGGAGATCGTTGACCTGGATTGTCAACTCGTTAATCTGTAACATACACAAACAATTCAATTACACAATTGTTTAATGTAACCGTACTAATTTCCATATATAGAGCCTATGATTTAATTTGAAATTAATGTTAAACCTGTGGCTGAACTAAACAGAGCCTTACACATGAATTCTAGATTCACCAAGAAGTTTGCAGGTTTGGCTTACAGTTACGAGGATGTCCTTGAAAAAGGTATACCATTAGTTCACACACATTATAAATGCCCAAGGAATGACATACCAACATTACAGAGTATTATTGAATTACTGATATTAGTATTATTAAGTAATTATTCATTGAATTATCGAAAGCCCTACAATGAGATAATGTTGGACCCGCGCTTGTAAAACACTAGAAAACTTTCATGGAAGTCACGAAGTCATTTCACTCGTGCAGTGAATCAGCCCGCTTTGTAAACGCCCCCACTCGATTGCGCCATGCTACTTACGAGGAAGTCCTTTTGACGGACCTCGTACTCAAGGTCGTACTTTTGGCATTCGAGATCCGTGATCCGTTTGTGGTATTCCTTGAGGCTTGATTGCAGGGACGCTACGGCCGTGTTCAGGCAGAGGGGTAGAACAGAAGGTAAACTTATTGAATAACTCGATTGAGTGTCAAGTGTCACAACGTGTAACGAGAATTTTGCATCCGTGTGGTAGTTATATGGACAATTTGTCTTGGCACTGATTGTTTGTGCATATATCATGAGTCGATTCCTTATATGTCTGCTAGCCAATCAATTCCTCTGTAATTATGTGTTCCTAATATACCCATAAGTTATACACCTAAGTTTCCTGGGTTTTTATTTGTCTAAATTTGTATATATCTATATATGTATATGTATATAGGGCGAGATGGATTTGTTTTATCTGCCTTCAATAAGCTTGGCTTTACGAAGAAACGCTTTGCTGAGAAGGACATCGCTGTGAAAAATAATTTTCTTCAAAATCCTATTCAAAAATGCAAAAACCTATCTTGGTTTATGACGCCACATTGCTCTAGACCTTTGTGGTGCGAGGTATCACATCGTCGCATATCATGCAATTTCTACGCAACCCTGTACATTTCGTACGTCGGAAATTTAGTTGTGCCGACATTTTGGCGGCGCAAGTTGCGTATATATTATTACTGCTAACATTATGCAAGATGAGACTGAAAACAAGACGCCCTCAGAACAACTCTATCGAAAGAGATTAATTTTACGAAGTCCTTTAGAGAACAAAGCATCAAAACACAAATGCTAACGAGCTAGGTAAATAATAGCTTGATAAATAAACGCGTGTAATAAACGACTACGATACGAGTAATATAATTCAGCACGTGTCTAAGATGCATTCAAGGTAAGATCGAAAAGGTAAGGACAACGCGAGAAGGGGGACTAACGAAACGCATAACTAGCTCAAACTGCCCGCATCCTATTGGAGGTCCGAACGACAAAGGCACGGCCAGCAAACAAACCGGGAGAGAAAAAAACACAAACACAGTGCTCTTGTAGGGTTTACCAGATGAGCATGATAAGCGGCTAGCTGCAGAAGCGGCAGCACAACAGTCATCAGCATTCTGTGCGTTGAGTAATGTAAAAACAAACCTGTTTTCACGTTAATCCTATACCTGCACGCGCTGTACACCCACATGGATCATTCCCCTTTCAGCGCAACACAATGCAAAACTAAAGGCATACATGTGAACTTATAGTTGTATGCTAATAACCCTCTTAATGTCGTTCTATCTACTTAAGAAAAGTGGCCGCTGAACGTGAAAGGCATCTGAGGACGGCCTCTTCTGTGTATCATTGATAGAATATTTAAAACAATGAAGTCTCACTTGTCCAAAATATGCTCAAAATGGGACTGCGTTACCCTTCTGGATATCTAGAGAAAATCTTTGCATTAAAAATTGGGGGTTGCACGTAATTATTATGTTGCGGACGATAGCCTTTCTTGTGGTATCCGTAGAAAGTTCAATGATTGGGTCCCTGACCATTTCAAAGTTTCGAAGGCTACAGTTCTAAAGTAGTTGTCATTCATTGTTCAGGTGTATTTTTGTTTATAGCTTGCTCGGCTATATTGGCTGCGTGAGCAGGCTGTGGTACTCGCGCGACTGATGTAAGAGGAGGTGCTAACGTGCCAGCCACAGTGCAATCTAAAACCAGAATTTTACCTCTGGATAACGTGATTGACGACAGACTATTTTGGACGCTTCTCATTGGAACAACAAAGACCTGTTCGTTCACGAATGCAAGCAATGTACAAGTCACAATATACTGAACAATTAAAACATCGGTGATCTAAATATATACATTATACCACTCACTGAACATAGCACAGTACGCAATAAACATTGGAACATATCTCTGTAGAGAGATCCTTGCCAGTGAGGATTACGGTGGAGCATCTTATGACTCATAACCATCTCTGGTGTACCCTGTACAATGACATTATCAGGAGTTCGAATAGTTCGAAGCTGCATTTCGCCATCGTTTGTTTAGCATTAGAACAGCGTTCCTCACGTTACCTTCGTTAGCACCGTCGACGCTGCGGGGTTGACCGCACCTCTCGGCAATGACCTTCTTCCTCGCCTCGGCCTTCCTTTCCTGCTCTTTCTTCAATTCTTCCGCAGCCTTCTTACGGAGTAGAGCCTAGATATATGTATAGGTAGATAGATAGACAACAAGATTTGCGAATATCAACGCAGAAAAATACATTATCTTGGCATTAGAATCGACGGTAGGGCGAAGGATCACTGGCCTTCGCAAAGCACTGTGATGAAAAGGTCGTTATTGGGTTAAACGCAAAATAAAATAAAAAAGTTTCGGCAAACGTATGCTACAGCGTACGCTGTCGTTGCCTAGTACAGAGCGCACAGCGATATTTCGTTTAGGCTGTTGTGTGTGGTGGTTGTGAGCGTCAAGCTCGCTGGCTGATGGAAAATTGAGATTAGCCACTGAAAGTGGCCACAACTGTGGTCCATTAGTCACAATGCTAAGAAGCAGTCTGAAGGTCGTTGCTGTAAAACGAGCCCGACATATTCGTCGGCAAAGCGACATCGTGGCAAACTCATGCTCTTCAGCTTTGTGAAGAAGTTAGTCCGCGCTGTACAAATGGCATAGCTCTGCTGCCGAAATGAGCGAGAACTATACGTATTCAGAGAACATACGGTTCTCGTACGTCAATTTGATCAAACCTCGCTGCTTGCTTAAGTTCAAGGGTCGATTTCCGACCATCGATTTGACTCTAGTGCAGAGTCTAGTCCCTGTAAATCAATTTGATTCGATTGCCTTATTACCCTGAGTTTCTTCTTCCTGTCGGGTGTCATGAAACCCTTCTTTTCACCGCCGCCCTTTTTGGCCTTCGAGGCCTCCTCGAGCCGCCGTCGGACCTCGGCCTTCTTGCGCTCCTTCTCTTCCATCTTCCTCTTCTCTTCCTGAAACCAGACAGAATGAACAATGATGTCATTATTATTATTATTATTAGTATGATAATGATTATTATTATTATTGTTATTCCTAATAATACATGTCTATCGGAAGCATTTCATCATGTTTCCCAAAACAGGATTTGTGTGCTGAATACTTCAATCCACTACGCGCACATTGTACACCCAGTCACCCATCGCATGAACGCTGCATCTGCAACAAGAGGGACAATGCGGAAAGAGCACCCAGAAATTCTGTCAAATATAATTCATAAATAGTCTCGACGTTACCTCTGTCATCTCCGGCATTTTGGCGGCTGTGTGTGGCTGGTACTGTAAACAGAAATCGGAAACAACAAATGAAACAGACCCAAAACGTGTGAGAATCAACGTCATGTATTCAACACATATATATATATATATATATATATAGTATATATACGCATGTGCATGTTACTTCGGCACTTCAACGAACAGCCTGAATCAGTTTATTCAAGGCGAGTATGTTTGGCTAATAAGGTACGAGGTTTTGCTAAACATTGTTGTCTTGTTGAATCACGTACACGAAGTGAATGCTATCGAAATTGTTGTCAATAAAACAAGTTCAGCGTAAACCGAATCTCCTCACTTAGCGCAGCTAGCAAACGTGGAGGGGGTAATTCTTCATAGCGATTTTGTTTCGCCGACGAACATTGTCCCCTTCGTTATCTAATTGCAGTAAACTCGATGGCATATTACAATCGAAGATCACGGGCGAATCGTCGAACAGACGTGTCGATATTATGACTGTTGAGCCACCTCTATCTACCAGTGCAACTCTGGTTAACAGTCGACCCTAATTATCACGTGCTTCGCTGGGAGAAAAAAAAAAAAAAAAACACCAATTCCTTTCAAATTAATCAGCACCAACAGCTGTTCCCCCTGTGGCGAAGATAACAATTATAGATAAGCGTGCGAGGGGACTGATCGAAGCCTAACGCGATTAATTTTATCTGATATGCGTACGACAATGGCACATTATCGCATCCGGTGGCCTGCAACACTGTAGGCAAATCATCAAGGCTTCAGCCAGCCTGCTCGCTCCTGCCCTCCTCCCATCGGCTGAAACCCCGCCAGACCCTGCTATGACCCGACGAAAACCCCGTCGCGCGAGTCGGCAGTCGGGGCAAGCCATTCGAACGGTAAGCAAGACCCATTGTCTCTACCCACTCGTGCAGTCATCGAGCTGTGACGTTACGGTCTCCGATTAGAGAAGGGTTGTACCGCGCTGTCTGTCCGTGACAATGCCGTTCCAGACGACGACAGCAGCAGCAGCAGCAGCAGTAACATCTGCAGTAGTCGTAGCAGCAGCGGCGGCGGCCGCAGCAATAACATGAGAATCAGCAGAGCGGCCTCAAAAAGGCACAGACACCGATGGGGGTCAAGGCTGATATCACACGGAGATCACGAGATCTCGGCTTTCTCGCTCTCGGTCTGTGTCTCGCTGTATTTCTCACAGCCTGTCTCTTTGCGCGCCAGCAGTATTACAGCAGCAGTAATAGCATCGTATTGATACTACCACTGCTGCTGCTGCTGGTGCTGTTTGGTTCCCAACTAAGGAGGAAAGAATGATTGTCTCGTCAACCCAGTGTCATTGTCGTTGGGTCAATCACACCTAATCTTCGTTTATCATCGTTCCGTCAAGCTGCGTAGCTGCTATACTATAAAATCCTGATTAGACCGCTCAAATAAGCCACTCAGATTCGCTTAGCTAGCTGGCACGGCTTTGTACGTGCTCGACGCTCGGAGGCGGACAGACAGATGGCTCTCTCTCTGAGAGCGCGCGTTGATCCAACCTCATCACAATGTAACGGGATTATCATCAGTGTTCGTAACACAGGTCGTATGCGAGTGAGTCTCTCTCCGGAAAGCATAATTAGCACCTGATTCTTTAACAGCAGAAGTAGCAAGATATTGAAATTTGCTCCATATCGGACAATCGAAACGAGCTGCTGAAACGTATTGTCGAACTGACGCAACTTATGGCACATAAATTGCGGTTGTGTATCCTCTGGCATTCGCGAAGCTCACTTTAAGAAGTTCTACTATCAGAGCGCATGGGCAAGTCACTCCGGAAGAGATTTGTGCCTATTGAGTATATTTGTTTTTCAACAATAAACTATAATAATGCTCGCTTTCAGCAACTCTCGGTCAGCCAACTCGCGGTTGGCGGCCCCGCTACCACCACCAATAAGGGCAGGGATTGGCGCGCAGGGCGATAGGGGGGGGGGGGGGGGCTGGCTGGCGGAATCATAAACAGAGAGAACCACTTTTGTCTATCTCCGTGCAGACTGCATAGTTATATTGCTATAATATTATTATTAAGGGCTTCTATGTTGCGTACGTATCACCCGGATGTCTGGCAGCACAATGAGGCAGATCAACGAGAAGCAACTGCGGAACCGGACAGACCAGCAAAAGTTTTCTTGCTGATTTAATCGTGTCCCTGAAACGGCCATACTAGGGTTTACGAGCTTAACAGCAGCCGTTCAGAGACGATATGTTCGTCTACAGCAAGGGTAGAATAATGAATACAGGTTACCACTTAAATTTCGCTGATGAACTTCGCAAGTTCTTTGTTTTTACTTCTTTCGCCGTCATCGCGATGGCTTGGACGGCTATCGGAAGCCAGAGGTTGCAGGTTCGAGCCCCGCTGCGTGACATATAAGAGAGCTTAATCATTGTAAAATTTCAGCTGCTTTAGAAAAATCAACAAACCTTTACTTTACTCTATTTACTTGTGCTATTTCTACGGGCAATAAATGATACCACTTATAGCATTAGGCAGTTTCTTCTAAAGGTTAACCTGTCAACATCGTACCGATTTTCCCACCAACAAGTATCCGCGCGTTCAACTGCTAATTATTATAATACAACTGTCAGTCGAAGATTCGCAGACACAAACGCAGCCTGAACTTGTCAGCGTCACGCTGCCACAAATAGATACATGTACCGACAAAAAAATGCGATCAATCACCACGAGCAATGATTAAATTGATGGCGCAAAAATGCCGGCCGTGTGCAAAAAGATAGAGTCACTGTCACACCTTCGTTTACTAACCGTCTCGATATGAATACACGATAGGCCCCGTTAGGCCATCTGACCGCCGATGCATATCTAAAATAGCGTTTTCGTCACTATCCAGTGCTAGGCGCGTGTGCGCCTGTGTAAATGTGTACGAGAACAAAGGTAGGCTACAAAAACCGACGATGTTATCTACGCATATGTAACTTTAGCTGGTTTTATCTGAAATCAGTGACATTTGTGGTGAAGCCGGACTGGGCACACGGACAGACAAGCTCGGCGAAGGGAGAGCGCTCTCTGTAAACGCCTCAGTTGTAGTTTCTATATTGTTTTATAGTTGTCGTTATCGTATGGTATTATGTATGATGTGTTATAACTAAGTAGTTATTGTAGTGATTATTATTATTATGTAGCATAATGCCGTAAATGGTTCGTTTGTCTTTGAACAGCTATAGAGCTATGATATAGTCTTACGGGAAAAATCCCATAGAGCAGTATCGTGGACGTCAAAATGTCGGCTGAAATCTGGCCCCAAACATTTACTTCACTTAGAGATATAGTCATAGTAATATGTTAACATTTCCATGTTCACCTCGTGTAGCTATCATTTTTCCAGCTGGTGGAAATGGCGTCTTGCAGAAGTCGGTGCAACTAACTCCGTTTATTTTCCCATCTTTTCAATTGCATGCATTACAATTGGCACGCTGCACTTCGGTCAACAACCCCCCGCCAATCATAACCAGGCAATCCTGCGTTGTCAAGTGAAGTTTGCGACAGGTCTGTTCATCAGCATGTCCACGATTCCTCTTCGAAACTGAGATCTCTTTGTCACTATCTGTTTTCTAGAGAGTTACCTCTTTTCTCTCTCTCTCTCTCCCCCGCTCTCTTGCCATGCCCATGAAGGCCAACCTGAAACTGGTTCTCGTCCTCTCTCGATGACTAGCTGCGACAACGGTACGAGAACTTCTTCTCGTTATGATCGGCGAGAACAGTTTATACCCCGGGGTCTGCCGGCATCTCATTTAAATACTATTTGTAGAATGACCAGAACAACTCGAGCGCGACTGCGGGGCCGTTGCGGCTGGCTCTCCACTCGTTGCTCGGTTATTACACCATCGTCCACTATCGAGCCGTCATAGACACGAGCACAGCGGCGTCCTCCTCGCCAGCACGCGGCAGAATTTGGGACGCAGATCATTGTCGAGCACACTAAAGATGAGGAGAGGTAGGGGGCAGAGAGCAGTGGCGCGAGTTCGTAGCTATTCTACAACAACCGCGACAGTAACATTGACATCAGCACTCTGGCACCGCCAGCGTCGGTAGCAACAGTCAGGACTGACCACGAACGACAAACGGGTCTCTTGAGGTCGGGGTCCATCGTTCTTCGCGACATTTCTCTGTTTCTGCCGTGAGTTGCTAAACGCGGTCAACGGCGACAGCAGCAGCAGCAGCAGCAGTAGTTGCGGACTCGAGAACGACAACGCTTAGCAGCGCCGTGAGTAAGTGGCCTTCTCGGCCATAGAGAGGATACTCGCCCTGCTCGGTATTATGACCCACCCGCACTCATAGGGCGGCGGGAGCGGTGCCGGCGGCGGCGGCGGCGGGCGCAACCGCTGTTGACCCGACTTGCCTGCCGAGACCCTTAATCATCTGGCTTACTCATTCTGCAGGGCCAAATGCAGGACTAACGGAACCAGCGGCCAGCTCGAGCTTCCGTGTTTTGTTAGACCGTTGGCATTTTGCCGTTTAGCGCTCGGCTCGGGTCGCTTGCTCTCAGCCCACCTCAACTCCATCTCAGATCATATCGCAGCAAAGGAGTTAACAGTCGTGTGAGTGTGTGTGCTGCTGCAATGCTTCGTTACAAGAAACACGGAAACAAAGATCACCACCAGTCGTTGCGGGATTTGAACAACGATGGATTCGAACTGCAGCGGAGGAGGAGGACGCTCGCACGAGAACGATGTGGTGAAAACATACGAGGAAAAAGAGACTGCCAGCTAGAAAATGAGCGCATCATTGTCCCGACGATGACGACTCGACAGTGAGGCTATCTAGGGGTGTGACCCAGCCAGTATCGGTATCTTTGAGACACGTTCTGTCATCCTGCTCGCGCTGACTATAGTTCGAAGACGGGTGTCTGACGCCCGTCGAAGATACCTGCCACCGCAGCCACCACCGTCGCCCTCGAGTCTTGAGCGACGACTGACACTGGCTCGGTAGCCCGGAGGCACCTTTCAACCTTTCTTCAAAATGAGAATTGACTACCTATCAAGGCTAGACTGTCAGGTTGAGCAATTCAGACAGGATTCTCTAGCAGCCTGGGTCGCCTGCCCGACTTCGGCTGACATGTGTCCGAGATATATGCGTATACATGGCCGCCTACACAATCGAGAACTCGACCCTTAAAGGGAAGCCAGCAGCGCCGAGAATGGTCCCCGGTGTTGCGGTCGAGAAGAGAATACATATTCAAGCTCAGGGTGCCACTCCCCTAGCAACAAACAATATCTTTCATAGAGAAAACATGTGCCTTTCCTATGAAGCATATTCACCTCTATTAGAAAGTAGACGCCCAGAAAAGCCTTCGTTGAGAGGATAGAAAAATTCTCGAAGCAGAGTGCAGATTGTGTCGGACAACCCATGAGTACCCGATAGAGTACGAGGGTCTTTTTTTATTAAAACAAAGCAGAATACCCGCACTATCAGATGTACAATCCCCCCGCCCCTTCACATTGGTGTGCGATCTGCCAGTAACTTATTTCGGTCATACTTTAAAGGCAAGCTGTAAAGTGGTACAGCACGACATGCACAGCATCGTGGTCTTCCAGAGCAAGCCTTGACCATGCAGGATCAAAGGTCCTGCACCATTGTCAACGGTTGCATGTTTGTCTCGTTTAGAGGTATGCCTCGTCCTGGACCGCTCACCTCAGCTCAGCATACAAGCTTATTACTGGCAGCTACAATTGTAACTGTCGCCTCGCCGTGAGCGCACTCGTCTGAACGTTTTGAGCGTATGTGCATCGCCCGTTGTATGCATCGCTCACGAATATGTAGATAGGGTATTGTGGGTCGAACAACTGAGGCCCTGTGCCTGAACATGGAGAAGAGACAACTCGCTTGAGCAGCAGGCAGCTCATGCGATATTATCATTATCGCGCGAAGATACGAAGCTCTTTGTCAGTCATGAAATGGAACCAAGGTCGCGGCTGCAGCGGGGCGTAGCCCGGCTTGCGTTGCGCCTTGCGGTGAGCCACGCAGCGCTGTACTGCTCGAGGCAAAAGTGGAAATCGACACGGGCAACCCCTCACCAACAGGCCATCAAGCAGCGTTGAAGGGAGGCAATCTCTGTACGCTCCCCATATTCTATACGTTCTGGTCGCCAGCCATCGTCAAAGAGCCATCCAACTCGTTGCGAGAGGGTGAGGTTTTACGCTCACGGAAGAGCAGCGGCACTCTGAGGATGTACAGCCCGTTCGTGGATGGACCCGCCGCGAAGTCGGCAGATGTGTATGTATAGAGCACATGGGGAAACAAATATCTTCAAGTCGCTGGAAGAGGTCGGCTGGCCCGCGGGCGGTGGTGACTGAGATGGTGTTACAAAGCTACTGGGCATCTCTGGTCACCTCCTCGTCAAAGACGAGATCTCTTTCGTCGGCTCTAGTTCAACGGTGGTTGGCTAGAGCCATCTGAAGGTGCGGCCGGCGGCTGCGCGTCAACAAGGCGAAATGCGCCTAAAGCGTCTTGAACAAAACAAGCGTTGAACAACGAACGTATAGAGAGAGAGAGAGACAACGATTTCCACTGAGCGACAGCCCAGACTCAAAAAAGTGGGCTTGGGCTTCGGCCTGTTGCTCATAACATTCGTACAGTATATGTACGCAGTTGTGTCAAGTCAAACAGCGCGACAGCTGCACGAATGGCCGGCGGGCCGAAACCTTTCGAACGGCTAAAATTAACTAGTAGCCTAACAACCGAATTTGGGTCTCGTATAGCCAATATGATATTCGAGCTCGTGTACTAGGTCGTAAAGTGAGGCAAGCTGTTGATGGCTGCCGCCGTTGTCGAAATTTTGTCTTTTGGAAAAAAATGCTGTTTTTATATTCGGTGTTATTTTGAAAATATTTTTTGCCATTTTTGAAAAGAGATTTTTTTTGCGTTCGAAAATAACTGCAACATTAATTTTTTTCAAATTGATTTTGATTGTAATTTATTTTGCGAAACGATTAGATATTTTGGAGTGAGATCTAGGTCGACTGGTTCTTCTCGTTCCCTTCATGTATATATACAAATTTATATATTTATATAAATAAAAAAATAAATAAATATTTAAAAAAATATATCTATATATATATATATATAAGGCTGAGCTGAGAAAAGGGTGAACTCGGTTTTACCAAGTATGAATAGGTTCCTCGATCAGTTAATTCTCGCAATTTGTGTTACTTGATTGATAATAGCAATCTTCTAGCTAGATTGGCTTCGAAGCAGATTCGCTGCTCGAAGATTTATGTGATATTGGTCCACAAGCCGAGATGCGCATTTTCCATCTCAAAGACTGATTTCGATACTGCCACATTTGCTATCCGCACGATACAATACGGATACGCCATTCATCGCAGGGAACTACAGCCAAAGGAGGAAATTATCTCATGCACTCTAGTGCTATTTTAGAGCAATAACAATAATAGTGATCGTATTTTTAGCACCCCGTATTCAGCTGCTTTTATAATTTTATTGTGCATTTACATTTTATTTAATTAGTAGAAAATCAAACTATGCGGCTATCTTTAGCAGCGGTCTATTTGTTAGGGCAAAATCTATTGAGAGATAAATATCCGCGATAGGCTTAAATATAGTTGAGGTGCACACGGCCCCTCACTTCGAGTTTACTGGAGGTCGAAATTTTGGAGGTTACCTCAACAGCAAGATGAAATAGGCTCTCTGTACTTTCCAGCACAACTACACGTCCCAGTCGGCAACCTTAGACGAATTAGATAGCTGAACCAGATAAATAAGCTGTATCTTAGGACAATGCCGGCCTCGGCCCCGGTTCCCAACTAATCCCTAGAACTAATTCCTAATTATTGTATGTTTGAATAAATGACTTGCTATACACATATATATATATATATATATATATATATATACAGCTATATAGCTGCATTCTATATATATCTCTCATTCAACTGTTATCTAGTTACTATTATGGAAATAGCCACAGCTCATGTCTGCTTGCGTATGCAAACAAGCCTTGTGACAAATTGGCCAGCGAAAACGCAGGATTGTAGCATAATTCAAACAGCCCTAACACACATTCTTATATACAGGTCAATACATCACCATGCATGTCCGCTGTAGGAGAATTTACATGGTACATGTCCTGCTTTCTACTTTGTCTGCTATCAGGAAGGAACATATAATGTATAATTTTCGAAAAATCCACGAGATCCCACCTGCAGCATGCGTTCGCTCGCAAATCTCAGCGGGCTCACCCGTTCTAATTCGTTAATTAACTTACGTCATGTGAATCGATCCCAATCAGAGTAGTTAGCCATTTCTTCCAGCACATGTACATAGCTCATTGTATTATTATTACATATATATTACATGTATACGTATTTGGGACCGAGCCCAGTTGTTCGACCTGAACAATTATAATTATATCGTTTCAGCACGGCACGACTATAATGTTATGCTTCGGCTGCCTACCGCGCGACGTTTCGTCATTTGATAGCGAGGCATTGCTGCTGCGGTACCGCGAGCACCGTGCATCGGGACTGAATCCACGAATGCTCCCTAAATTATAATTGGCCGCGGATGATCACAAAATGGTGCCCACCGTCAAACTGGAGCTGGTGCACATTTTTCATTAAATATTTGACCAATTGATTTTCCATATTCACGTGGGTTGCTGTTGTCTACGCCTGATTATGCGCATTAATTGCACACTCATTTATATTGTTCGGCCATTGTGCAAACACTCAATTCTACCCACGTCAATTTCACACCCGCCTCCCTTTGTGGAAGTCCTCTTCTGGAAGGGAACTTCTTCTGGAAACCTTCTAGGCTTACGGTCCTCAGCGAGCGCAGAAAGGCGCGAAGGAACGAACAATGATTCAAGTGGAGTCGTCGTTATTATATTTACGCATGGTATCGTCACATTTCTACATTCGTGACTGCTTGTAACAGGCGGCTGTTTAATGCTGCTTTGGCCCATACGATTCACTTCCGATCCCGATTGCGTCACCCAAGATATCAGATTGTTAACTTTGACAGGAAGTTGTAACGCGAAACACTTGTTATTCGCATGCTTCCGGAGTTCGTTTAGGTGTATCCACCAGTCGGGTACACGCATAGGGGTCAACCCACTTCATGGACGGAAGGAGCCGTCCCAAGAGGAACTATCCAAGACAAAAAAAATACGTGAAGACGAAGTTAACACTATTACTACAGTTGCGCCAATGATAGTCTAGCTATTGGTTTCGATCGAAATTGCTGTTCGTGTATTATTTCCATTCTCCTCGAAACACACGAAAAAAGACAAGAAAAAACGAAACTCCTAGTGCTGACGGACATAGTAGTCACGGAAGACATTCACCAAATTACGGCCAGCTTTGCGTAGTTCATTGAAATCACGTTATTAGCGTCGCAGTTAGTAGATCAAATGTACGCTGCTGGTGGGATAAAGGTCTAAGTGCTAAATTTACCCCTGTGCAGGACGTGGTTCCCGCGGGGTGGTCACTGCCACTACAACGGATCGTCAGGGTAGCGTATCCTGTCGAGATCGGTGGCCTGGTGGTGCATTCGTGTGCTCCTAACAACCGGAGGAGAGACACGTGGGTGGACGGGTCCGATCCGCACCATTGTACATTTTTGCCTAGGGGTCCGTCTTACGAGGTAATGCAAAAAGCTACACCATGGACTTTAAATGTTGGCTGAGCGTCAGCCGGGAAACATTGGAGGGTAGCGTATCCCAAGTCGGATGCGGCAAATTTGATCCACGACCCATGCCGCGAAGATACTCGCTTTAACGTGGACATTGTAATCCACAGAAGAGAGTTTACGAGGGAGGGGGATTTCAAGGTTCGGCTTCCGCGTTGAAGCGTTTACGTGAACCCGGACCATCGAGGCCACCAGCCATTTTTCTGGTAGAAATATGGTGGTAGATAGCATATGTCTTCGCCCTCGGCTGGACAAGTATGCAGGACCGAGCAGAGACTACCGAGTTGTCCGATCCCATTGACGATATCGTTTTGCACCACAATCATCGCTGGTGCTGGCTGTCCATGTGCGAGGTGCGAGACATATATCGGATCCCACCGAGCGGCAGGCACCACCATGTTCACAGCAGTGATAGGGGGGAGCCAGCGTAATGTGATGCAGTTCTTTAAGGCATAACAGCGTCTCCTTGGTGCACCAACCGCCGGGGTCGCATGGACGATCTTTGACTGGACAGATACCCCAGTCAGAAGTTCGTTTCCGAGCAGCGTCCCCGCCCACAACGGCAACTGGCAACCAACATGATCTTCGGGACAGCTCCCGGCGCGCAATGAAATCATCATCATCGTGGTGACGAGATTGAGACACCAGGAGTGCCGAAACCTGTCTCCGTCGTCACAGCTCGATCAATACGATATCAATATATCAATACAACAACACGAACAAGAATTAGATGAAGACGAACTTCCGAGTAATTCCGAAGCGGCTGCTTGCACACCTCTCTGCACAACTACTCATTCATTTGCTTCTTCTTTCACAAGCCACTATCACCAACATCACCGTCGCTGCAGTAGCCACCGCAGGGTGTCATCGACAAAGGGGGATCCCCTGTGTCTGCTGGTTAGTTACTCACATCTGCTGGCGTCGACGAACTGACTCTGTGCGATCAGTGGTCGCTCTCACCGCCAACTGGCAACTGAGACCAGCTCGAGACGGTCTTCTTGTTCTTCTTACATGCAGAACTCGCAGTGGCGGCGTCCGCCCGATACACCCCGAACGCGAGACGGCGGCAACAGCGACACACACGAGTTGATGGCCCACGAGCCGGCGATCTCTGCAGACCACCGGTTAGTGGTGCGAGGGAGGGGAGGAGGTGGCGGCGGCGGCGACGACGACGACGATCTTTGCCACTGGGTTGGGTGGTTGGCCGTTTCTGCGGTTGTGTGACTGTGAGTGTGTTTCGTGTCGCTGGTGATGTGTCTGAGAACAGCAGGACCCAGTTGGGTTGCGTCTGGGCTAAGCCGGCCCGGCCTAGTGGTATCATGACGGTGTGAACGACTCGGCCGTCGCTAGCGACAGCGGGCGGTGGTGCCAGTTGGGTACAAGCTGTTCTTGGCAGCTGGAAGAAGAAGCGCCTTAGCAGATATGGCGGTCTGGTTTGGAGAAGAGGTGACGGCTCTACGAGTGCCTTTCTATGCCACTGCTTACCACCGCCACTAAGCTATGATGCGTCGCCGCGCGCTCGAGTTCGCGCGCAGGCGGTGGCCGTGCCAATCGGCAGGCGGGCCGCCCGAATCTATATATGTGCCATATGTCTGCGATGCAGTTGCTCGAAGAAATGCAGTAGGCCACACCGACGCGGGTACACAGATAGGCCACCGGTTATGACCAGGCTACCGTGGCCCCCTTGTCCTGCACTCATACCTAAGCGGCGACGGCGGCGGCGGCGGCGGCAGCTATGGAGGGCGGGTTGAAGCAGATCAGAATGGATACCCTGACAAGGGGAGCTCGTCGCAGTGATTGTAACAGCGGTGGCCAAGGGAACAGCCGGCCGGCCGGTCGGCCAAGCGGGTAAAATACCGTCAATACCAAAGGCACAAACACCACTGCAGGCGGCAGCTATTGCCACGAGGTACAAGAAGCGCGAACGGCTCGGCCCGGACGCGGCCGACGTTGCGGCCGCGAATGCCAACGCTTCTGTTGTTGTCGTCGTGGTCATCGTCGTCGTCGTTGATCTAGAACGCAACGAGGGGGAGTTGAACGCGCTATACCATCGCTCAGTACGGATGACCATTGGCACCGCATGGGTCTGTGCACACGACCCATCGAGGTTGTTGATGCCCACAACAGTGGTATATGCTACAATGATGCCAGCGTGAAATAGGCTTGCTGTGTATGTCAGATCGCTAGTTGCTCGTCGCTCGTACAATACACATAATAGTCGAATCGCGATGGGACCTGGTGGCCAAATGGGCAAATCGTTCGACACCTGTGTGATGTGTCATAAGTGAGTAACTCAGTGAATTGAGCTGATATAGGTCTGGCGGATAGCCAGACCCTGTTAATGGTGTTGTCGAGAAAAATCGATGGCTTCAGGCTGACGGTGGCGATAGGTAACACGCACATTATCGCCTCAAGATAGACAGGCGATAACGTGTTTAGAAATAGAGCCTTTGTCATGAGTAAGATAAATGCAGTCCTTTTACAAATCACCCTGCGATTGGTCGATTGCTCAATTGTTCGCTGTGGTTTGAGCTTGCGAGCAGAACGATCGGGCATCGAACAGCCATAGGGATGGTGGGCTCGCTGGGAACGCAGCTTGATCAGACACGTAAGCGGCGTTTCGTTTGTTGAGCGGAGGATCTTTGCGCGTAATACGTTCTACAGGAACAATATGCATTGGGGGAAGAACAATGTGTTCTTTCACTTCCTGTAATACTAGTCGTATGCAACGTGGATACCCAGTACTCATCGCATGAGCGCGTTGTCAAATGATTAAAATACATTTAGGAGCATAGGTCGAGGATATCGAATGTCCCTACAGAGCACAAGGCCTTAGATCTTTAAAATCTGCTAAGAAGGTTCGTGGCGTTTCCCTATTTGTTGTTTACAGGAAACAGCCGACACGCAATGTTGGCGTATTGGACGAATCACGCCGTCTTAAAATGTCTCAGGACATTTAGGATCGCGTAGTAGCCTGATGGTCACTTGAGCACTTCCCCGGCAAAGAATAGATCCGCGTTTCACGTCAACTAGATCAAAATATGATCATACATGTCATTATGTCAGATATATATATATATATATATATGTGTATTTAATTAAAATTGAGGTTTGCATAGCTTGCTCCCATGCCCAGTGAGGCGGTTTGATTACTTTAGCTCAGCTTTGCAGATTCCCCATTACAAACGACCTCTTACCTAAGGCATCCTAAATGTACGTTTGTGCGTTTACAATCGACCACATTATTGGTGGTCCCCTTTTCACAATATCTACCAGATCCACACTGATATCACTCTGTCGCTCATTCCAAGACGATTTATTGATTGCTTCAAATGATCGTATATCCGAAGTTATCCGTACAGAACCGGAGGGTGTTCTTTTGACACAATCCCACCATGTAACGTAATCATGAGTAGTTCCTTGACTCGATTGTCATTTAAGCTCTCTCTGAGTTTACAAGAGTGTACCGGTTATAGGCGTACACGTGCATATCCTTGTATATCTATATCAAGTCCACCCGACCCCTGCCAAACAAACAGACGTCTCGCCTCGTACGGGTCAGTGTCGGTTACCGTTTGGCGGTGTCATAGCCCTGAGAGGAGACGATTGCATTAAAGGCAGGTATGCTTGTGTGTGAATCTGTATCTATGACAATACGTCCCATTGTTAATCAGCGGCTAATTTATAACCCTCGGCCTCATGCACCGTTGGCAAACACGCACGTGTGCGTGTTGATCGTGCCCGATCCGAACGAACTGTATTTTCTCTATTCCTCTCTCTCTCTCCCTCTGCCTCTCTCTAGCTTCACTGCGCACTTTCAGGGGTCTTGGTTGTCGTTTTCGATTAGAGTCGCAGACTGTCTTCACCGTCGCCCTCTTCTCCGACCAGCAATAATGGCTCTGTATCAGACAGTGTAGTTAGTTTAGGCGAATATACTGCTCGCCTGAATGTCCCCATGACCACTTGACTCACCCGCTTGACAACAAGCTTGACAACAAAGCATCTTGACACCTGAACGGCGACAGTCGGCGCTTTCGGCTGGGCATGTACGGGATGGCCACGAATCGACCTTGTTCTCTTTCTCCTTATCGTACATATATATATGTATATGTTCATTTACAACGAAACGAAACCCTAAAATTAACCAATGACCCAGAGAAACACTAGACAGTGGCAGATCCCCCAAGGAAGGAGATCTGACAAATAGTGGGATAGCGTGCGATTGAGACAGTGAGCGAGACACACGACAATAGTACGGCGTTATTCACCTATACAATAATACTGGTCGCCACGTATCAGTTCCATTATCATATGCTGATACAATAGCATGATTTTGTGCCAACGCAGCGGTGCCACCCAGTTGAAGAACGTGAGGCATGCGTGCCGCCCCGACACGTTCGGGTCCCTCCTGGCATCGATGACGTCGCTCGCTCTGAACAGCGCTGCTTCTGGCCTTCGCTGACGTGATCTCGGCCGTGTCCTTTTCAGCGTTCCCTAACCACACCCTTGCAGGAGTACAGGAGTAGTTTCGTGGTTTCGTGCCGTCGATGGCGGCGTTTGACTGGTCAGCTCAGCGTGGCGAAAGCTTCGGGCAACTGCAGCTGCTGCTGCAGCACTGTGTAAATATATTCTCTCTCCCTCTCGGTCTCTCATGTGGCTCTTCCTTCGAGTGGAAATAGATTGACGGCATTTTGCCCGTTAGCCAGATTGCCAATTGCATTTCGCTTAGCAAGGGTTAAATAGGTGAACAGATGAGGTTCGGTAATAGGTGGGGGGATAACGATTGATAGCGATCATTTCGATGGCGACTCTGATCTTTGTATTATACGTCAAGGTGGTGCGGGTCAGTCTGGGAGAACGGCTCAGCACGCCGAGAGCTCACTACGCTGGGACTGGTGGACATCAAGTAGATGTGTGCCGAGCCAGTTGACACTGCGCGCATGAGTGTGTGTATGTAACCTATGTTGTTAAGAATGTTGCCATCGCGACAGGGCGGCCGTAGGCGGCCGTCTGCAGGCACCCGACAGTTCTGGTCGGGTGCGTAGATAGCAGGCCTTCCTTGCAGAGATACAGGAAGGACCCGGCATATAGGTAGATCATCGCGCCGTCGTCGTTGTCGTCATCGCCACCACCAGCAGCACCAACGGACGCTCTCAGGGAGGTTTCTCTCAAAGGGTCTGAAGAAGGAAGCCTAGAAAAGAAAGCTAGCCACCACGGGCAGAAAAGAAGAGGTCTGTGTTGTCGGCCGTCGCAGTCGATTCTTCACCTCACAGACACACAAGCGAGTTACGCTAACAAGAAGCCAATGCAGAGAGTCGGTCGGCACCGTGTAGGAGGTACACCTACGCTCTCGTATAGAGCGAAGCAGCCAAGACACATTGCCAACTTTCAAACAAAAAATAGGTACGTCCCTATTTCAAGCGGTAGGATTTATTATAACGGTCAATGTGTCTGTGCGGGAGTAAAGATGTGCCGCTTCCTTTGAGGTGGTGGCGTGAAAATTGCTTCCCGGGGGCTTTTCGTCATGAGTTAGAAGGCGGGTGCTGGTGGTAATGCTGGTGGTGGGGGGGGGGGGGGTTCACTGGGGGAAACTTGAAGGGACGAAGATCATTCATTGAAAAAACATTGCCGAGCTGCAGACGTTTTTCTTTCAATATGGCTTAGTTCTGCGGGGGGTTATATGAGACGATCGAATCATCTGCCGCGTGCCGACTACATACCTAGGTGCCATTGGACGTCAACAAGTTGACGTCCGTAGCAAATCGCGGAGTTTCCCGCCATGTGGTATTTGAATAGGACTTTGTAGTCCACAGCAAAACGCAGGTATGTGCCGTCGACAGACGTAACCCAAAGAGACCAACCTGCTTATACGTTCAGCGGTGGCGGGGCTTCGGCGTGTAACTCGACATATAGATACACATCTTGGTGAAAGCTCTTAATACGGTTTCTTCCTCTCTGACTTAGCTATCCGTCGGGTCCTCCTGAGTGCCGTAAGCCTTACGAACCGATCGGGCCCTTAGAGGACATATTCCATATGTCCTGTACTGCTGGCCAGCTCCTCCTTAAGCCATGATCATCCCTATGAGCCGCTCGATTTCGTCGCATGGTGGGTAAATCCCAATTCTCGGAAGTCATCCCAACCTGATCAGAAATGGGATCCCTTGTGCTTACTTCGCTAGTGTTATACCAGTCCGATGGAGTAACGCCCAGCGTCCATTGAGATGTCCAGCTAACGACACTCATCAACGAAATGCTCGTACTGGTGGGCGGACGGGCATCATTGAGCCTGCCAATGGATACAATAAATAGGCATTCGTGTCTGCTTTCCCTGTCGACATGTGATAGGTGTCCCTCAGGACACCCAGTCATACCTAAAGTCATCGCTACGTCACTAACAATGAAGTGAATATAGATCTCATCGTATTTGCTACAAGACCAGCCGCTATAACGGCAGCTTAAATGGAATACCTGTTTTGGCGTATTCAATTGCATTTCAGCTAAACAACGAACATTGACACACATCGTGTACGGCTGTTGTCTTTTCATTACTGTGGTTACCATATAGCGTGTGGCAATCAGGAAATCAGCCACAGCATGGCAAATCAGAACTCGCGCAAAATATGATGGGTTAATTAAAAATGATAAGTAAAGTATACAAAGTATATATATAACGAGGTAAACGAAGACAGAGCGATGTTGTACAATTTGTTTTACAATTTCGCCGAAAGGAGAATCTATTTCAGAATATATCTGTGATGCGGTCGTTAGATATACGACAATTAGAGATGTGTGTGGTCGGGAATAATCACTATGTTGATTATTACTGTCGGCACTTTCTTTCGGAATGAATAACTTTGGCGTTGTCATTCGGCTCGCAAACATTGGCAATGGCAACGCGAGCGCTCTGGCTGACCAGCTCCGACAAATGCGGCAAATCACTAAAAAATGAACGAATTAATATACATATTTCCATCGACGAGATGCCTGAATAAGCCAGCTGTTGGGAGAAGCGTTCCATTAAAACGACCATTAACATGTGCGTACATTATATATATATACATATATATATAAAACACAGATCACCGATAGCCGCGACATGCGACAGGCAACATTCAGCGCGGCTCTAGAGGATGGCGAACGCTGGCTGCATCGTCTGTCTTACGCTAATTCTGCGCTAGCTCCAGTATCCCTCTCCAATCCCCCCTTTAGCGTCCTCTCTCCGGAGCCTCCGTGCAGCCCCGTGTCCCGAGCTGTCATCACCTCCTCCAGAGTCTGGGCAAGCTAGGCAAGACCGTCATTCTTCTTCAGGCCGCCGGTGCTAGGGGGTCCGGGACCCGCTACCGTCAGCCAGCGGTTCACTAGCTCGGGGTGGCGCCCCCCTTTGTCCAGAAGAGCATACGGACGGATGCCGTAGTCGATAGCATCGCCGGCAGCCTGGCGTCAGCATGGCTCGCTGCCTCGGCCGGCCTTGTGTCTCTGTGCCCGCACGCGTCCCCGGGTTTGCGACCATCTCCGGTTTGGCTCCGGCTGGCTAAATGAATAATTTACCAATGGCTAGTGCCAGTAGTAGTGGTGGTGGTAGCAGCAGCAGCATCAGCAGCAGTGGCACGATCATCACGTTAACTAGTCAGTCCCGTATTCTCGCGTACGCGTCCATTTGCTCGTTCTCGTCGGTGTCTTTCCGCCCTGGGTGTCTGTCTGCCGGCCTCGCGCGGCTCGGTGCTCACTTGCCCACTGGCCCCCTGGCCCCCCGGTCCCGCATGCCCTGAACTCGGTAAGAGTCGGAGCACCGGCGGCCGCCACCAACACCCCGGCTCCCCCCGTCGCCAGGGCCGCCCGTAGCGACTGACTTCGTTCAACTGAATAATTACACACGCAGCGAAACGGAGCGGGAAGACGGCCGGGAAACAAGAGAAGTCCGAGCGCATGCTTCAATGTCAACAGTGTACTACGACTGTACACGACTACGAGCTCGGATGGGATGCGCGAGTCGGGGGAGGAGGCCAGGCTCAAGCATAAGTAAAATTAACGTTGTTATCGGGAATCAAGGTGAACTGGATGTGGAAGAGCTGTGATTTGTATCGTGTCCTCAAACACCTATTGTGACGTAGACCAGTATTCGTAACACTTGGAAGTATTCTTTGCAAATATTTCACCATTGTGAAACGTTGAGTCAAACGAGAGCCAGCTCTCTCTATCTCTCTCTCTCTCTCTCTCTCTATAACCTAATGCGCACAATAATAGGCTTGAGTCCGGGCCGGCCCGGTAGGTCCGTTCCACTGAGGATGGCCGTGTGCACTGAGCGCGTAAACAGTATCTGCATCTGTAAGGAGCTTGGCTCGCCAGCTAAAGCTTAGGAAAATAACTAACAAGTAAACACACCAGCAATTCCCGTATGTAAGCCATTATAGTAATTGCTAAAACTGCTCGAAATAGGCATTCAATGAAATGTCTATTTGGAGCATTCAACGAATCGATCGCCTGCCGGTGTTTGCGGTAGCAAGGCCTATACGGCTGTGGGCGAGGTTCGGCTGCACCCTTCGACATCTCACGCCAGAAAGACGTTTTGTCGAGATGGATTGAAACGGATAAATCCTTGCATACACAGTTGTCCCTCGCTGATTGTCTAGCGAGAAGGCAATGGTAAAGGTTTGGTATTGGTTTAACAAAGGAGCTACAACTTTACAATGCTTATAGAAGGGAAAATAATGAAGGCCTTCCTGATAGATATAAGTAATGTGTTATACATGTACTTGCCAATGACTCTGGGTGAGCGATAGCTATATTGACACTTGCGAAATGTAAACATTACAATGCATTCAAATAGTGCATCGTTTCAAATTATGTTGTAGTTTTAGTTTAAAACACTGAAACGAAAACGTCATCAGTACCACTGCGGGTCACTAATTCAACTTCAACAATTCCGCATAAACGGGATTCGAATGACAATACAAGTCTAGGCTGGATGAAAAACAAGATGTTTGCTCACACCATTAATCCTACAGAGAGGGGGGCCACTTGTGGGGCGCGGCAACCCCAAACAAGAGCTTGCAACCCCCTACAGGAAAGCAAAAAGAGGAAAAAAGGCGATATCTGAGTGGAAACATAATTTTGTTCGCGGAACCACCAGCGAGAATTGAGAACGGTATCTCCATCCTCACGGAATAGTGCCCCCCTCTCCAATACAGTCGCGCAGTAAAGGCTCTCTGATAAAGTGAAGCTATGGTGGCAACGTTCAAATTTAGCAGAAACCCAATTTGATCCAATGACACGCCGTTCACGAAGAACGTGATACTGCACCAATTGGATGTGGTCTCCAAGCCATGAAACAAGGCTGCTACCGTACTCCAAGGGTTGGCCTATTTGGCTCCAGTATCCTCATCGACAAGGTTCCAAAATAACAACAACCAAAGATACTCACCCCTCCAACATATATGTCTCGTTTGTACTTGAGTGCTTTGCTCGTTCAATTGGCACCCGTATAAAGCTACTATATATCACATAATCGCAGGTGCCTTACTTTCAATTGGCACACTTGCGAATGACACCAAATAATGAAACGGAATCAACTCGGTAATTGGACGTCCCGTCCTCAACGTTTCCCAGTCAAACTCTATACTCGCCGCCTTCTTACCCCAACATAGTCTCGAGCATAAGCGTGTCGAAGGCGTTCGGATAAAGGCAAACGTCCTAAGGCTGAAATATCGGCCAATTTACAGTGAGCTATCGTTCGATCAGCGCTCTTTGAACAGGCTGGACCTACGGGAGAAATGTGTAGAGGTATCTACGTCGCGAAGGAGATACGCTCCCCTGTGTGTTCACGGATGCCTTGCCGACAGATGATTTTCAATGAGAGAAAAGTATGTTTAGTTATTAGGGTGATCTCTCGGCTCGATCCAGGCGCCTAGGGATTCCACACCTCTTGACGGTGAAGCTTCGCCTCGGATACACTGCGACGAATAATGCCAATCGGCCAATGACCGTTTGACCTATGACGGGCTTAGGTTCCTCAAACCTCTAAAAACCTATTTGTATGCTATAGCGATCTGACCTTGCGGACCCCTTCACGCCAGCCCGTGAAACGGCGGAAACCACTCTATTTTTGCCGTTTAGTTAGCGTCACGTTTTGTTTAAGAACAAAGCATATATATATATATATATATATATATACATCTTTGTGCATCTATATGTATATGTATACATATAGATGTACAAAGAGAACGCATCCAATTGGATCAAAGACGCATATTTAAACGAGTCCGCGGTAATGAGAATTGTACAGAATTGAGAAAATGATGATGCTTGACACATGATTTTTGCTCGATTGCGTAACGCAATGCAACCAACATTGTGTGACGGCACACCGTTTGCTATATCAAATCTAGTCATTGGTAATGGTCGCGGTAGGAACGAGTCGTCCGACAGGTTCCGCTATAACATTAGTCTGTGGCTAATATCATTTTATCATAAGCACCCTCTCGTACACCCTTACGCATATATGTACGGGTCGTCTCTGTCGCTGTTTTAGGTTGTGTATAGGTATAGTTGCCGCCTACGCCACTCGAACTTCCCGCTTGGCAAATAACCTTCAGAAAAATTCTCCAATATGCTTTGCAGCAAAGCCCAAGCGACAAATACTTTGACCCAGATAACTAGTTGTTAGACTGCAATACTTAATATAGCTTGCCCTGTAGAGCGATTGTCGTTAATAGTATCTCCACGCATATAGTAGAACCAAATGCGTTACTCGTTCGTCGACAAGGGCATGCAATGTATTTTCCGAGTGGTCACAATCCGACGATAATATGTGGTTGGAACTGTAAGTGGTCGTTTTACGGGAACTCCCTAGTCTTTCGCTTTGATCTTTAATGTCAACGACAGTATTTATTACCCGTTGCTAGGATATGTTTCGTGCAGCAAACTCTGTCTGACTACGACAGACACGACTATTACCCTGGGCGAAAAATAACTCCTTGACCTTCGTGTATATATATATATATGTATATAGCGCTATGGATGGAAATGGTAATGGATCTTTTTAGTGGCAAGCTAAATACACACAGATATATATATATATATATCTGTGTGTGTTTAGCCTGCCACTAAAAAGATCCATTTCAACCCATACCGCTGGACAATTCACCATTGTTAATTATCCATAATGCCAAACAATTATTGTTTCCGGTAGTATTTAGCTATAAGGGCGACGCAAGTCACCTATGATTGATCATTAACCTCAGACGGTCCGGTACATACTCAGCTTTCTCTTAATCGCTGACAGACAGAACCCCGAGCCCCCAAGTCACCCATGACCATTCGGTCCTCGCCTTGCTCTTTCCTTCGCGACACAGGCTACATCGGTGTCTCTATCTTGATCATGCACTCCTTTTCATCACCGGTTGCACAGCGGATCCGAATTACGGCACGCGAGCGTTCACTACTCAGGAAAAACGTCCCGTATCGGCTGGGTCGCATGTGTCTCGAGTTACCGCTCCGGCAGAAGCGGTCGGGTAGCAACAGCGATTGTCGGGACGGAAGGTGCTGGGTGTCGCCGCATTTATTCCGAGCTTCTCTTGGGTGGGTGCCCACAGTCCCAGTGATCGGTTGGACAAGGATGACACATTTATGGCGGCTCGCCAGTGGGCCAACGGTGGGGACACACTTCGAGATGATTCGATGGATAATCGGAGCCGGTGGATAGTAGATGCAGCGATGTGGCACAAGCTGCTGCTGCTGGTCACTACTGCTGTTGATGATACCAATGAATATCATGATGCGGCGCGTAGAAGGTGGAGCAAATCGTCAGCGAGATGCGGGATATCATATGGCAGAATGAGATTTCCGATCTCATTCCTATTCGCCAGATCGTCTTCGTTGAGTTGGCCCTCTCTAGACGGTTCGTCCTGCACACAGTTCCATCGTATTGTCTGTCCTGCAGGCTATCGCGGCGTCGCGTGCCAAAGGGTGAGTACTGTCTGTAATCGGGAAAGGCTGAATATGAGGGGATTCGCTGCCGCCGCCGCGGCCGCCGCCGGTCGCGTTCTGTGTCATAAATATCCTATTGCCGGATCGTTGCTGTCCAGCATGGCTCGAAGGGGGGCCGACCGGCTGATCACTTAAGACCAATTTCGCCTGTGGCTAGTAGCGATATCCGGAGATATCGCGAGCACGATCGACAAAGCGCATTCATTCGATATCGGGTTCGCTATTTTTCTTCGTCTTTTTCTTTTGATGCGCAGGGGAAAACGCTGAAGCGGTGGCCGATGGCCGAAGCTGAAAACCGACATGGCGGCCGACCGGGATCAATTCGTCTATTTTCTATGTATAGTATTATACTCTCGCAAGGGGCGCCCAGAGACATGAAAAAAATCCGTATTCTTCGGGCAAACAACAAACAGACGGGCGAACGAAAAAGCTAACTGCTTTGGGATTCACTACATGTTCTCGATGTATAAAAGCAGTATGAGAAACCCATTTTCGTATAATAGCCGAGTATTATTTCCCGAGGGAATTTTCAGCTGTCCTCAGGCAATTATCCAAAATGCATCTGACTAGCGACAATGTGACAGTTCGACACTAATTAGGCCTACAGTTAGGAAGGAATAAATTGACATTTTGAGCCAACGGCGGCAAGCTCACTGCTGAACCAGTATCTGTGTATACTGTTAACCTAAGAAAAAAGGATTGAAGTAAACATTGCGAGCTGACTCACAGCCAACATTGAACTTCCATGGCACTGCCTTAACCTGGCGTTTTCCTGCGTGACGGCTATTTTTCCTTTCCGTTTTCGCCTTACATATTGCCCTTCTGCAAGTCTATTTTTGACACCGACGAACTCTGCTTTAAAACCTTCAATGGTGGCCTCCTAAAGCTGTACCGGACCAAGCAGAACATACTACACTACAAATCAATCTGAACAATCCATGCATACGCCCTATGCTTCCATCTTAGCGCAGTTCCCCGCGGCGGCTGACCGGTCCATCCCCTATACGCAGATATTGTAGATGAGTCGGGGCAACTTCAGTGAAGCCACCCCAAACCTCGGACCCGTTTTTCTGATCAGACTTCGACCCCCCCCCTTCGCCTCAGTCCCCCATTCTGCGATGGGTTCATGTTTAATCATCTAGCCCGCCGTCCCTCCCGGAAGCTGCGCGTCAGCTGCGCCACAGCTATACCGTGGAGCAGGCCTGCGAAACGGGCCGTTGTGAGCTTTCTACTTTTGAGAGGGGGGTGGACAAGGCAGCGACGCGTTTTGCTAAGTGTGGGATAAGCTGATACCGTGAACCGTTCGGTGGAAGGATCCAAAGCAAGCCTTTGCTTCTAGGCTTCCTTGCACTAGTGTTCGTGCCCTTGCAGAAATGGCGAAGCTCAATACATGACGTAGCTATTGGTCGCTAGGGAGTGCTTCGGTGTTGAAAATGTTCGTTTGCAAAGGCACGAGGAGCGAATGGACGGGGACGGTTATGATGGTTGGATGGCGGCACAGTCATTAACAGGAGAGATGGAAAATGAGGGGAAACTTTGTGCGCCCAGGGTTCAATCGGAGAGATGAATCTTTCGAATGACTTGTATTTTTTTCATGTACGAAAACAGTGACTGACTCATAGTTAAACTTGTTTCCTGCTAAAATACAAAGCGTATCTAGTCGATATAGAACGTTGCTTTTTATAGGCGGCTATAACTCTTCCGGGGGTTGAATATCTTTGTAAGTAATGCTACTTGCTTGCCCATGGCATAATTGGACACTGTCGAAAGTCGCCGTAGTATAATAGAGTCCGGCCCCGGATATAAGCCTTTCATAAAGGTATTCTCGAACGCGAAACGGCAAACGAATGATGATCCACTTTGTCAGATCTAAATTTACCTTCGATCCTCTTCGAACATTGATCTAGCAGTCAAATAGAAAGGAAAACCTCATCATTTAAATGAAACCAGTTGCAACACTGAAGGTTACTTCTCACCTCGTTGTTAGGACGAAACGAAACGAAAAGGTCCAAGATAAGCACACTACTACTACTGTTTTTTCGAGCTGACCCCCAGCTGTTCCCCTATCTGACAGGCCTCAGCTCTTAACCTTTCGGTATTACTATGAGGATCTGTCGGGTAAGCACATTACTGGCCTTGCGATACCGTAGTGATATCCTACTCCACGTGCCCTTGTGAGGGTGTTTTTTTTCTCCCAACAATTTCTCCATTTTTGTTCGCCATATTCTCTAAATTGAATTGGAACATTGACCAGTGTCTCGCAAGAGATCAGGGTAAGATCGATGGGCTGGGGACGACGGGGCGAGGCATATGACCGCAATTTCGACTCCTCCAACAAATCCATCTGGATACGCGCTGTTAAAAATGAAAAACGAACAAGGCCTCCCACACGACGCGGACACACGGGGAACTTGACAGGATGAAGGTGGCCGGGGTAATGGCAGGACGCAAGATAGAAATGCAGGCAAAAAAAAATCGGTGAGAAGACCTTCCCCCGCTTTTCGTCGAAGGCAACGAGGGACGTTATCGATTCAATAATGCAGGCTGTTCGATCGAATGATAGCAGTGGTGATCACACATACACACGCGGCTATAAACGAACTCACTCAGGCATACAGATCAGCGAGCACACACACATACATACATTTGTACGTACGACTCAAATAATGCTCGGTAAACTAGCCCCACTCCCTCTGGGAGAATTCCCCTCGGGAACGGAGCAGGAAAAAGGGAAGAGTGATTTCCAACTGAACAATTCTAGACTGGCTAACGCACGCGCGGCCCGCACAGGCGGACCTGACCTCGGCTCTCCCCAATACCGCTGCTCCCCACAGTCCCACAGTGCTAACTCTACCCGGAGGCCGCTCCTCGACCAGTCCACCACCGCCCTTGTGTGAAGAGGCGTCTTGACGCTGGAGAGGCTGCTCGGACGCAGCTAGAGAAGATCGCTCCTGACGAAGCCGAGCAAAGCGGAGGTCTACCGGCGGGAGGAATCGAGCAAATGGGCTGAGAAAGGAGGCCGCTGCCGCTGCCACCGCCGTCGTGGTAACGGGGGAGCACGGAGAGGTCTAACTGGAGAGTCGTCTTGCTCCCCCTATCTGATCTCGTTCAGAGTAGCGGCCGCTAGGTAGGCCGGGAGGCAGGCCGCAGTGCCCCCTAAGTAACCCGGACACTAGAGCCTGTCTCTGGGGCAGTGACAGACAGTGTCAGCCAGGCGGCGGAACGACGCCGAAGCGATGCTGAGAAGAAATTCGATGGGACCCCGCAGCCACTGCACCGATGCCCCGACTCGGTGGTTTCGATTTGTCAACCTCGAGCAGGACACAAGGAGGCAACGACGCCCCTACTTCACTGTTTCTGTGACCAGCGCAGCTGATAGGAAACCGAGGGCCTATCGGGCAACTCTGTGGGCCTGCGGCTTGTCGGGGTGCGGAGGCCAAATCGGTTCCTGATCTTATCGATGGTTCCCGTCGCAATGATCCCAGCTTCCTCGCAGCACTCAGGGAGAAGGCGGGTCTCCATCGTCGGCCCGGACACCAAACACTGAGCATCGAATACCGCAGCGCACAGCACCTATCTGTTTTCACTGTACGGGTACATGTGTGTGCTCGCGCTTCGTGCTCCCTGGTAAAACTGGTTAGCGCATACGGCTTTGTGTATGAGAGAAGAATTCCGCGTTCCCCTCCGTGCCGGGTCAGTAGCGCGCTGCTTAAACAAGCGTTTTAGCGCGATATCGAGCGTTTTCTTCGAGTCGACCTGTGGAGAGAACCGAACGTCTGAACAACTCGCGTGTCATTATCGAGCTTCGGCTTAGACATTGCATAGCTGTGATAGGGGCTTGCAGTTTCTCAGGCGGCAATAGATAATTGGTAGGTAAGGTGAAGGTGAGAAAGCGTATTAACAAACAAGCTCACAATTACAAGCGCCGCGTCGCTTTCGCCCTCACGAATCTGAACCAGAGGGGGTACGGTTTGTTGAGTCTTTGTTGTGATGCCTGCACTAATAGGGCGGGGAGTCCCTCGGGTGATTTGCTCTGGAACGTCGCTTATTGATAAAAAATGAAATGGTTGAACGAGAGATGTTGCTCTCGCATTATCCCTACTTTGATAATATTGTTTCAGTGTGTTTTGTAAGATGCATTACCACCTCCTTATTTTGGAGCCATTTTCTAAGGGCTAAACGCAGCGCGATAGTCAAAAACGACTTTCAGCTGCGGATGGGAGAATTGTTTTATATACAAATGTTTTATATTCTCTATTATTGCATGCTGGCTGCATCTATCCAAGTGAAAACTACTCACGACCTGTATGTCGCTGAATTCATTAGCAAAATTCAGCTAAATTCGATTCGACATCACCCCGGGGCCCAATGTACCCCAGTCGCTATGCAATAATGATGGAGATATGATTTATGCGGCCGACGCACGAATAATTGAAGTGGTCTGTAGGCGTGTCACCGCTACGGTGGTGGCCTGCACCAAACCAAGATGGGTGCATGTACGTGGGCGGTAATGTTGTTTATAGACGGTGAACTACCCGGGCGTAGGTCATAGCGGCTCGGTGGGGTGACCGACCGTTGAATCCTATGCCGCCTATCTCTTATCTGGCCATTCATTCATGCGAACCGATACGCATGGGACAATCATAGTCGAGCGCGAGAAACGACGGCGGAATGGCCGCCTCGAATTATCTAAGAAATATAGGCAGCACATCGATGCGACATAAATAAATACAGCATAGGTGGACTCGATGGCTCATGCTTATATGCTTGACCATATCCTCGAATTGACGCCGTCTTCCTGCTGTGTCGGGATCAATAAAAGGGGGCAATAAAATGTCTTTGTTTTGTCTGTTTTGGTCAAAACGCACACTATTTGTTTGTGCTGGACAGAGGCGGCGATCCGTGCTTCATCTGTCTCAAAAACGTTTCCTCGTGGCAATCCATCGTCAAACGTCTCGCTTCAGAAGAGCGTTGTACGCCTGGTGTGTCTTCGTCGAACATGGACTCGTCATTGTGAAAAAAGTTAGCGTCAACCCCTTTACGAGTGTCGAAAATTTTTTTTTTCACATGCATTCATGCATGTTGAGTACCGAATTAAGATTTGTCATTTCGAGCCATGTTCGTACGAACTCGAACATGAGATTCTAATATAGGCAAGTACGGAGTTATGGCACGAGGTTCGCCGGGTGCCATACCTCCGTACTTGCCAATATTATAATACAGTGGCGAGTGACATCATTTACACGGCGCTAATGTATGCCCCGGGGGGGGAATGTTCCAGACGTGTTTCAGAATTAACGCGCTTAGAACTAAGGTATTCGCCAGGGGTGCGGTCGTTGTGAGCGCGTGCCTCAGATGCACCATAGAAATATGACATAGGGGGAGAGATGGGTGTACGTAGAATGGCGTCCGATATGCATTACGTAGATTGCCATACGTACAATTCGAAAAGAGTTCGTAGTGGTGTTGCACTAGTTGGTAAACATCGCCATGCCTCGTATGACTTAAGAATACCCGTTCACAGGGCACGTTCACGGTCCCGGAGAAACTCAACTGCTGTGCAGAAGGACGGCTTACTGAGCCAAGTGCAACACCCTGTGTGTGTGCTTTATGACCGCCCGTCGACGACGCTACAAACCTATTTAGGGTAGTATCCTTGAAGCTGCCTGATCGCATTGCATGCGCCGGGTATCGCTCCACCCCCGGTCGAAGTTTCAGCGAACACTTTTCTCGCATGGACACTCCGTTACAACAGTGTCCACGACAGTATACACTGCGGCCGTATCGTTGATTGTATAACACTTCCGCTTGCGGCTCCTATCTGCGCCCCCCCACACTTTTCTGGCGGCGTTGCCTTTAGGACACGATTTGGCCCAATTGTCTCATCGAATATCCGCGATTCTAGCTCGGTGGGTTCCGCTCGCCAACGAAACTATTGCTGAGCGGTCCAACCCGGCGGACATCCCGCAGCGGTCGCGTTTCGTATTGTATAGCTACGCGCCGAATGAGCCAACCGGCCACGGCGGCCGTCGCGCCACGCAACCACTGAGCCGCCAGCTGAACGAACGGGCCGAGGAACATCTGTAGGGCTCAACTCATGCTATCCGTTGCCTTCGTCTTCTAGGAGCCCAGTTTCAGGAAGACAAATGAACGGAGGCAAATCCGCCGCCCGCCGCCGCCGCCACCACACCACCGCCGCCACCGCTAGCGCCGGTCGAACCACCGCTACAACCGATTCCCATCTGGACGAATGAAGGGTAACTGAAGGCGCTCGAGCGGCTACCCCGAAGCGGATGGATCCGCTGTTTACCAGCGCGGGCCCCGTTCAGGGGCACGTCCCCGTTCGGACTGGACGCCCGGATGCGCCGGGAGAGATGAGCAAATGTGGAAACCTTTTGTGGAGCCAGCCGACGAGTCGTTCTGGCAGCCGTTCGCGGTGACTGTAGCAGATAGTTCTGGAAGTGCTAGCAGCGGTTGAAAAGGAGGCTCGTTACGTTAAGTTCGTCTTCTTCTCTATGAGGACCATGATGTGGAACGACCAGGAGCGAGCACGCGGAGAAGCATGGCGAAAGCTTTGAAAGTTGTGCGTAGGAGAACGTCGTCCATGTGGGCTGTGTGCCTGTTAGCGAAGCTCGGAGTTGGATCTAATTGAGACATTATGAATGGGCAGTTAGAGAGCGAGAGAGAGAGAGAGAGAGAGAGAGAGAGAGAGATAGAAAGAGAGAGAGAGAAGCATATGCATAATTCTCGACGAGGATCCAACGAGGATGCGTTCGACAAAGCGCACTGATCATTGCGAAAGGGGTTGAGGGGAGAGAGCGAGTCATTGGGGGTTGTCTTCATAGTAAACTTGTTAAAAAGGCACTGGCTATCCTGTTGTTGGAAACTGCTTGTTCATGTGGGCCAATATATAATATATATATATATACTAGGTGGGCCAATATGTTTCCTGTAGAGAGAAGGAAAACAATTCCTTAGGGAAAAATGTTTGATTCATTTATTCAACATGGTCTCCCGGAAAACTCAGTTCACCTGGTCCAGCAATCCTCAAGTGATTTTATCCCGTTCGAATAAAACGGTGTTTTCGTTAACCCAACATACTCGTTTGAGGCGGTATTAACGCTATCATTGATATTGTAGCGCTGACCCCGGAGATGTGATTTGAGATTTTTTTGAAGCAATTCAGCAATTCAGTTATCGTGAGAGGTGAGCAGGCGCACATTCTAGTGAAAAGCACCTTCTTCTTCTGCATGCCAGGCTGACTCCTATGACGCATGCGTTACTTAAACGATCCAAGTGTCAGGCATAATATTACCCTGTAATATTATTCTAATAATATTATTCATAATATTATTCTACTAGTGTGAAGGTAGTCGATTCAAGTAGTTCGATGTGTATCCCAAAACACAGCGCACAAGACCATTCCGACTGATTTGTCACTCGTGGCTTGATGAGCGTCGGTCGGCTCGGTCCGCAGTCAAGCTATGCGGCATCCATGAGCTGTTCACGTTTTTGATGCTGAAATTGCGCCATAATGATTGAAGTAACTGAACCCTTGCTAATCTTGAACACAAACCGCTATCTCATGAGCCTTAACCCGACGATTCTGAAGCACTGTCACATGCACCTTTTGTACATTTTTTTTTCATTCGTTACCGGAGCTTCCTGACGTGGTTCGTTCTGGACACTTGATTGACCCTTTTTGTTTCGAGTAGTGTTGGTTACTAACAGTTCGAAACTGTAACGGTCTATTTTGGCGACACCGTTCGACCTGTTTCCATCCCGTCGTAGATGTCGCAAAAACGAATGACAGCACCCATCGCCTTTGTTGTTTGCCATCTGCCGTTATTAACCCACCGCACATACGACTAGAGAATGTATTTACGATACTACTGTATGTTTGAATAATTATTATTCAACCGATTTACGATATATATATATATATAATAATTAGTGCAGTCTTTTTGCGTGTTTTTTGACATACACTCTCATACACGTCCTCGTTTCATTTGTGGGGCTGGTCTGACCTATCATACACCAAGAAGTCCATGGAGAAACTGCAGCGGATTCTATAAGTCTCGATCAAAGGTGAAGGCGTTTACATACTGATGAATGTGATTGCCTATTCGACAAAGGTAGATAAATATATAAAAAACGGCAGGAATCACTCCTATATATATATATATATATAGTAATTTATTCAAACATACAGTAGTTAGCAATTATTATTTCTAGGGATTATGGGGGGATTATATATATATATATTATATATATAAATATATATATATATGTTGTTCGCAAGGTACCGCAGCCCAAGGCCAGCCAAAGTTCAAAGGCGGCCTGCAATGTTACTCTTCATTTGTCCTATCAATGCGTATTTAGAAAGTATCGCGTATGTTCGAGAAGGAGACGATGAGACAGCGACCAACTAGAAATGACCCAACGGGTACCAAATTTTACGTGTTCACAGAAAACGGAAAGAGCGACAATTACCTTCTTCGGTAGATTTAGTTGGTTAGTCTCCCATAGGGTTGAGTGACGTCCCGAAGAACCTGAATATACAACATAAGAAAGCTCGGAGGAGGACAAAAAAACCGTCGCTTCGACAGAACCTTCCTCACGGGCTGAGGACATCGTATGCTACACCGATTGGCTTCTACCTGTGATGAGCATAGGAGTCGGTGGGGCTCGCACGCGGTTCGAGATGCCCCGCGGTGCTTGCCAGCGACGTACGACGCTGCTTCCGCCACGACCATCACTGCCACCGTTGTCGTGCGATAATGCACCTCACCTGGTCACGTACCTCGGATAGGTTCAGGCGAGCGAGGTAAAGCAAGATAGGCTCTGCCAGTCTAGCTTTGCCCGGCATGACCCGACGTTGCCCAGGGACCATCCGCCCGTCGCCATACGGTCGATCCAAGTGGTGGCGACCTGACGTGAAGACTTCAGTCCAATGCGCGGAGACGCCACTCAAGATGGTCATTAGCGTTTCGCCCAAGGCGAAGGCGAGCACGCGGGACTCCCTGTGCGCGTTGCCGGCTTGGCTAAGCGTACTCATTATACGTCACATGAGATATGCGACTGTTAGCACACAATATGTAGATGCGTATGCATATTAACAACAACACCAGCAACAACAACAACAACACACTGCGAGAACTGCAGCAGCAGCAGCAGCAGCAGCAGCAACATCAACGAGAACCTAAGCCAAAACAATGGCATCAGTATCATGGCCACATGACGAAGTTGAAGGCTTCTCGACCGGACGGAGGTCAACATGGTGGGAGTGGTGAAATATTGCATAGAAGCGACCAGAGGTCGAAATTGGTATTAATTGATTTCTGTGTCTATGCTCAGTAGAGGACGCTGTGGCTGATGCAAATACCCATGATTGGTTGATGATATTCAGTTAAACATCTGTTACGAAAATAGTGAGCGTAAGTAGACGCCGCTGAAAGCAAAATTGTCCTATCTTCTATATATATATATATATATATATATATACAGACCCCACGATGTTGTATTAAAGCACTGAAAACAAGCTGCCGTAAAGTAATGGCAGTTATACGCGGCGCAAAGTCAAGAACGTCATCATAATAGACGTTTAATCCGCCGGGTTTAATTAACAACAACAATCCCAGGGCAAGCAAAGGGAGCGGCGATCTGTGTACGATCTGGCGTTTATGGAGGAAGGGTTGGCTGTCGAACACAACAACAGCAGAGAAAACGGTGCCAATGGACAAAGATGTCGAGGAGAAATAACAACAACAGGAAAACAGTGGACAGAGCAGGAGAGGTCTGCATCCGCCGGACGTATTAATATTTGCCCTGGTACGTACACACATACTGTTCCCTAATTACCCGTAATTTATTAATCGCCGCTGTGTCTGGTACATTAATTACAGGGCGAATGATCATTCTTGGCTGGGGCGAAGGCGGTGAATTGTGGCTGGCTGAATGGTGACCAGGGGGGTCAGGATACGCTAGATCCCTCAGGAGCAGCAACTCCTGTTCGATACCAGGAGACGAGTCAGTGATCAGACAGTAATTTCACCCTGCAATTACTGAATCGGAGTCCCCCCCGCGCGGTCCGCTTCTTATCAGTGGGTACGATAGTTATGTCACATAATACTCGACCGTTAGTCTATACAAATAAAACTGTGATGTGCTCGGCCCCATCGACAGTGCACGTGTACCTATTGGGGCAGTTGGGCATTCATTCCTGCAGCTGCAGTCATTAAAGCTATGTTCTTCTATGAGCATTTTTACAGCGCGTGTTGTTGTCTTGTTTGACCTCACGCGGAACGAAGTCATGCGACATTAATAATATCGTATCAGGAATATGGTATCCCCAAAGATCTCTCATGTACTGTCTCTCGCCACAAATCGATTTGATTATGGGCAGGCCTATCTCAATCGTTGGGTAGCAGTGAGGACAATGAAGACATGTGCGAGAGCTTGACTAGGAAGGCGTTTTGCAGGTGCTGAGTACCGGCTAACACTGGGCGGCGCAATTGTACAAGTAGCTATATGTATAACCAGCACAATACGTGGAGCAGGTTGCTTCTTTACAACTGCTCCTTCGTGGCAATAGGGGTCAGTTTATACGTTAGGTCTGAAACGGCCTAACGTATAAACTGACTATGATCTATCGTATAACATTGGCAAGATCGTCGCAGCTGCTTGTCGCTGTCAGGCAAGCCCGCCGGCTGGTAGAGTCGGCCAAATTGACGACACACGCTCACTCGTATAGAATCGAATATACAAAGTTAAAAAGTCAAGTTATCGGAAAAGCCAAACGCTAGGTTAAAGGCCAGAGGCTGCCTCCGACGACAGAGGCAAGCCTACGTTGATGCGTCCCGCGAACATTTCAAGAGCCACTCGACGAGAATCCACACCATCCATTTGCCCGGCAGGGTACGAGTGCAACGTCAATATTATGCGGAAGTAGATGGCGAACAGCGAGTGGTTCATATTTGACGACGCGAACCATTCGAATTGTGGAGACCCAACACATCAGAGAGAGAGGAGATAGAGAGAAAGGCTAAAGACGGCATTTGCAGAGGGTGCTTACTCTGTAAGCTGCATGTTGTCAGAGTTCACAATGCAAAAACAAGCCACCAAAGAAATACCGTGTCCCCAGCCCCGTTAACACACGGCAATAGGGGATTTTGCACCGTGGTGGCAAATCCCAAGATACATCAGACCTTAACTCCTGAGTAACGCAGTGGTGCGTGCGTTGAACCCGTTGCTGGCGCTCAAATGTCACCCATTTATGGGAAATGCATTAGTGAAGCTGCAGTGAATTCTGCTGAAGATGTGAATTCTGCCGGCAGCAGCAGCAGGCGACGCCTGCTTCAGACGGCACAAGAAAACGATCTCTGTCGAACGGTGTCGTTGGTGATTCATTCAACTTTGACCATTTGTATTTCACAGGATTATCGGTCAACCTTTCAGTGGCATGTGATACATGCGAGCATTGACACTGATCTGTCTCTCACTGAATGTAGCATATGCTGCTTGCCGGTAAAGGCTCGCCGAGAAACTCGGTGCTGCGTTTAGCTTTTTGTCGTTTCCACGAAGCACATCAACGCTTTGAGGCCTAAGGCGCATCTGCCTACAGCGTTGCGCGGTGCAGGGCGATTGTATCTAGGTCAGGTGTCGGGTCGATGGCCGGAGGATTAGCATCGTCGTGTAGCGAGATCGCACAGTGAGAGAGACAGACGGAGAAAACTGTTTGAACCATTTCCGCTTGGCATCCGGGCCGATGAAGGCGGAACGAGAGATGTTGCTCTTACAAAATGTCGCATTTACATTCGAACGCAGGTCGAACTTGAGTAAACCTAACAGCTTCCCAACGTAACACCTTCTAATTCTCTCGCCACGGATTCTGAGTGTTGCTCCTCGCGATGCGACACAGGTTGATTTGAACCTAGCCAGCGGATATATGTACACACACACACACATGCACACACAGACAGCGCGCTAGAATACCAAACATTAGTTTTGATGACCTTCTCCGCCGTTCATCGCCTCTCGGCATGGAACATGCGGTGCAGCTTGTCGCCGGCACCCGATCTGGACGCGTCCTTCTGGGGAGAGGCAGGAATGAACACTCGACCGTGCATGCAGAAGCATTTTCCTGAAACGCTCAGATGCTCGGGAAGGTATAGACGCCATTCAATGCGATCCAAGGAACAGAGGCGACGCGAATGAGGTAGGCGTATCTGCCTATAAATCTACGGGCTTTGAAATATAGTGGCGAAGGCTACTTGAGACACCGTTCGATACAGCAGAACGCGACCGAAAGGAGCAAGGCTCAAGGCTCAATGAAAACATACGCTCAGGTAGGAACGGAACGCTGCCCAATTGCCACCTGCGGTGCTATGACGAGCTGATGACGGCGTCAAAGCCCTACCGTTTTAGTTCATTAATTCCGGTAGCGTGCCTGGCTGTGTAGATGATATGGGATTTAGTGTGTACGGCGAGTCTCTACCAAAAACGCAGGGAAAGGTTCGCTTGGACAGCGACAATGTTTCTCTCGTGCAACGCGCGTGGCGTTTCATCGTCGCGCCGGCATCTCGACAGCCCACATCTCGAAGAGTACTCTTGTCGGATTGAGGCATCTACGGCGACGATGGGGATTCCACATGGTTAGGCGGGATAGCGTTGGGCGGAGAGAAGCCACGAACGAGCGCATTTTTGTGGCACGCAAGCGGGTCCTAGCCAGGCCTGGACGGACCAAGCCTGCCGCTCCTGGCATGCGGAAGTGGCTCACCAGGAGCTCTGACCCTCCCGTAGCGGTAACAGCGTTCAGCTTGTATCCCTATGCTGCCGCGGCAGGCAGGCAGATTCTGCGTGAGCGATCCTGCGAAGCAGGCCTGCTCCGCTCGCTTCACCGAGTGAATTAATGACGGCCGCTAGCAACAGCAGCAGAAGGCAGTAGAGTACACAGGAGAGCGGACGTCCAAGTGCAGATACGGCAGACGACTACCTCTGCTGCTCTGACTACTGCTACGCGACTCTGCTACATACCGTTCGCCATAGTACGACACAGAGACATTACTGGCTGGTTCCCTGCTGGCTCAAGCCTGCTGAGAGTCGATCTCCAGCGGCCGACCGCTTTTCCAGCCAGCGGCTGCTGCTTCGCAGGAGAGCGAAGAGGACGCTGAAGGAGCAAGATGAACGGGGAGACGATCAGTTTAGTGGGGTGTTCGAATCTCGCAGGATAGCATCTCTCGTACGCGAACGGATAGCGGAACTCCTGCCGGCAGGCGGGGTTAGATATGGGATGAGGGAGAACGAGTAAGTGTATTCGTCGCCCAATCGTGCTGGCCAGAGCATCTCCAGGGGCTCGAAGGGATCGGCCGTGAGGGAACGACGTGTGTATCACATAATGATGAGCATGGCTTGGTGCCTGGCGGGAACTGGTGAACAGATTGTGTCCTAGTAAAGGTATGGATGCGCAGATTTATTTGATGCGAAGCGAAATCATTCCAGTAAACCAAATCTAGAAGAAGGACATTCTGAGGTGGCGGTATTGTGTTAAAACACAAAATAATATCATCGCCGTCGATGAGAGCCGCATGCACAATCGCATTTCGCTTAGGACAATAGCGAAAAAGACAAGAAATACCTCAACGTGCAAAGCATCTATTTTAAAATACAGCGTAGTTATGTCCTAAGGTGTCTGAGAAAAGCAGAAATATGCAGAAATTGAATTAGAGAGAGAGATAGAGAAGGACACTTAAGTGCGACAAGATTATAGCTTTTAAAGTCCGCCACAGTTAGCCTCAATCGCAAATGTCTCTGCCTGACATTGTCGCAGTGAATAAGCGCAATCCACTGTTCACTCGTCTACTGTGGAGGCGTCAGCACGTCGCAACAGACGCATGCATTGGCAGATAGCGCTTTGGCTCAGCCAGCTTGAGGTCAGGTCAGTTTGGGCGCACATCAGGTTTCGGCGGCGACGCCGAACACTATTCCTCCTAAGGGAGTCATTGGGGGGAGCGTCAGTTGCCGTGAAGAGGACAAGAGACCTCCTCGAGAACGAAGGCATTACGGAAACCTTAACATTCAACAGACTTCGTTCGATCACCGTCCGATGGTACCGGGCGAGATGAGAGCAGATTCAAGAACGGAGTCAAAATTGCCCTTCACCTTCGAACGTGCGCGACATCGGCGGTGAACCCGAAGAGATACCACGCGGGGACACCAGAGATAACAACGACATCGTTCAGTTCCCGTGTACTTCAATCGTGTCAGCGAACGAACCTGTATCTGGACTGGACACTATCTGGACTGGACACTACCGATGCCCATGGCGATTATTGTGCGTGCGCCATTAGTATAGTGCTATGCAAAACAGTCACCGGAGAAGTGGTAGCAGCAGGAGCACGCGTCCAGTCGACGTCGGGGGGACGTCGGGCGACCTAGTAACGCTGACCTGTGTGCCTGACAGACACGAGCGCTTCCGGGTCGTCGAATGCCGCTGACAAAGACGAGGACGACGCTTGCGACGACTTGAGAGACACCCTTCTCGCGGATGGGGTAAGTGGATGCGCACACTCTATAGAGTTGCTTCGCGGGGCGAGGCCCCGTGCAGCAGGACGAGGCGTAGCTCTTCGAAAGGACGCAGCGCACGGACGGTCCGCACATAAAATAACCGATACAACGGATAGTTCATGAATATTGAAATAACAGCACACGATGAAAAATAGGGGCTCGTGCCGTCCGATAAGCGCACGCTAGCGTTAGGGTTGCCACACTGCTGTCTTCTCTGTCAGTCAGGCTAGCTATTAGTTGCCTTCAGCCGAGGCCGAGGGGGAAGGGGGGGGAGGCTTGAGCCAAGAGAATAGAGTTTATTTTGTTCATTCACTGAGAAAGTGAGTGGATGAACGTAAGACTCAGCAGGGGTTCGGGGGTCCTAGGACCGCCATTGCGGTGAAAGGGTTGCGCATCCCAGGAGTATTTACACGCTGTATATATATATATATATATATATATATATATATATATATATATAGTGGGTTTGTGTGCGCGTGTGTGTCTATACGACATGGAGGAGGTAGTGACACAAAGCCTGTCAGACAGATAACCCCACCATCGAGAAAAGGGTCGTGGTGAGGCTTTTCTGTGCGTCGACTGGCGGTGGCCGCTTTTTTCTTTGTTATTTAAGTGTGAAAACTGCCCATATATTTATACTATGTGTTGTATATTATAAATATATAGACCTTGTATTATATTGTATATTTTTGCTGCCTTCTTGCTGTTTTTTTTTGAATAATTATATTGCATTTCAACTATAATATCTACCGAATATAATATTGTAAAACAACAGAATACAGGTGACTCAAGGTGATGTCCTTCGATTCAGCCAGGATGTGTTCGTTAAATATATATATATATATATATATAGCGTTAGGGTCAGACGTCACATCGCATCTCTGATCGGTGATAGTGAAAGACGCCAATGTAAGGTGTCAATCTGCTCTTGGACCCCCGGAGGCCCTCCGTAGTCTACCCAGAACATCTGCGAGAAAAGGTAAGTAGCCCACGGTCACCTAGCGTCTCTTGTGCGTCAAGCGGCGCGACATGTATTCCCGTAACTCGTTTTGGTCGGCCATTTAACGGCCACATGACCTCAATGGACCACCCTATGCTTGACGTCAGATTGGGCTACAGTGGCATCCCAGACTAAGTTTTTCTTGATCCCGGGGCAGTGCATAAGGGTCACTCCATCTGGATGGCCAACCTACCACACCCTGCTGCACCGTCCGCAAGCTTTCGAATACATGGCATCAATGCTCTACATAACGCCCTGGCTAGCGTTTCATTGAGCGTCGTGGTACCCGGCCTGCACTGAGGCAGGAAGAAAGACCGTGTTGGCCACGCGCATCCACCTCTTCTCCGCATTGACAAGTATGGAAAGCGAGCTGACAAGAGTCCAGGCGAAGGCCCTCATCAATTAGCAGCCTGGTGTCGTCAACGCCAAGTCCCTGTATATGTTAAATGGATTGTGTCCAGCCAGGCCCCCCCCCGCTCACGTGCAGGCTCGCGCTAACAATCTGACTTTGTCCTTGTTTTCAGCACAGGAGACAAGGAAGCTTACCAAAATTAGTTTGACAACTATTTCTCAATGTATACAACAGGGTTGATGCTCTTGCGATTTTCCTCGAGAAGTTAGACATGTGGACGTCCCATTTTTGAGTTTGATTGCACAGGGGTTCCTAGGTATTTTTTATGAGTAAGTTACGTTAAGTTTACTCTTAAGGTACTTATACTCTAATTACATTATTGTCGGACAGAAGAAACTGGGTGATTTTCTGGAGTCATCTGTCGGAGCGTGTGGCTGACCGCAGGCGAGACTAAATGCTCAGCATATAAATATAATAAATATAAATATAAAAATATATAAGTATATATATATATATATATATGATACTATCAGTGTGAATTCGTTTTTTTCTTCCGTCGATGCTGGTACGCCTCAGCGACAAACGAAACCAACAATCATCCAATAATGTAATCTCGTCCTCAAGGACAATAATGTCAATAATACTATCGCCTGAGTATCATATATGAACAAAAACAAGCGAACTCATGCGCCGACCGCCATCCCTGAACTAAACAGGGCGGGCGATCCTTGTAAATCGTGAATCTCTCGCCCGCAATATAGCTAGCCTCAGGTAGCCGTAAGCTCAGCGAGTTCCACATAGTCACCTCATTCAATTCAGTGTCCCGCCCACGCGTAAATGACACTGTCATATTGTCCCGCACACTATGACAGGTGTCGGACCACAACTGGATGCGTCTGGCTTATATCTTTGTGTCTCTGCTGTTGCATTTCTTGCCGAGTAAGTCGACGGCACAACTGCTTTCGGCATTGTATTTTTTTTCTACCTACCATCAGTTAACTTCAACGAGCCGAGTAACCTCGTTCTTGGCTGCGTCCGGTGAGCGCGTTCGTCAGCCCGAGCCAATGGTGATTGGCCAGATAAGCTGGTCCTGGCGGGACGGCGTCTGGTATTGCATCAGACTCCAATATATATATATATATATATAGAGAGAGAGAGAGAGAGAGAGAGAGAGGGAGAACAGCACGTACACAAATGGTCGGCCCGTTCGTGTCTCGCGCTATGAGAGTGCAACACACTAATTTTGTATTCCAAAGGCTAACTAAATATTCATGTTTACTCATTGCTGCTGAGGCAGCCATCGCTGCTACATGGCCTGTTCGTCCCACCTCTGGCCCACTGGCTCAAGCCGTAGTGAAGGCGGGCTGGCGTTAGCGAATGCCGGAATATGATATATCATTACCAAGGCTGGCTGTAAGTACCAATGCTCGAAGAAAGGTAAGTCGAGGGGGGGGCATTATGCAATCTACAAGGAAGTCATTAGTGACTCTCCACACTGAGAAAAAATGAGGTTGCTCGCGAACCCAGAGCTAACGGAAAACGTGGACAAAGTCGACATATCAAATGTACAATGCAACTTTTGCTAACGGCTAGATTTCTACTCAAGGTTTTCACTTGGCGACTAATTTAGCTACGGTGCATATTGTTACTGTTCGTAGTGTACGGCGAGCGTATTCATATCAGAAATGCTCACCAATGGCAGGTTGACATTTGCTTCGTTTCGGCCAGCGTTCACTGTTCGCGCGTGGTGATGGTACCACGACTCTAACTGGGTGGGAACACTTTGGTGTCATAGCTGAACAGAGTGCAACCGGTGCGCGGTTTGAGTGAGTGTGGTAGTATGCTATTTGTTGTCGGACTACTGCTGCAAACTGCTGTTAGAGCTGCGAGATGTATGCGGCCTGTGTAGAAACGTGGCGCGATGATGGCTTTTGGCCTCAACGCTCTGATCTAATATGACTTATCAGTCATGTGCCTCGAAGGGAATGTTCGCTCCATATAATCTCCATCCAGGTCGTCTACAAAATTAACACTAACACCTATCAATGTATCCCTATAATATATATATATATAGGGTCACAGAACAAGTAGAAAGAAGAAGTTCCCTTTTTTATTTGCAAAAACAAATGATCGTCTGTGATTTCCTTGAATGCTTTCATCATTAGAACGTCTCGGGACGTTTCTTGCGAGGACAGCTTCTATAGACCCAAGTGTTAAATTTGAAACGTGACTTTGTGCCGCCCGACGCCGTCCCACAGGTGGGCAGCAGACGATCTTCCTGTGGCGTCAGTTTGGCCCGATGAAGCGTCCTGGCTATGAGCGATTTGCACTTTACAGGGAACAACGCTGCGGATACGTTCTTCAACGAAGACCGCTCGAATTGAGGCCAACCAGCGTCTGTCTAAATAGTTCTTGAACGAAAGGGCGATTCCCCGACTACCCGCCTGCCGTCGTTGGCTATCGATAGTACCTGTCATTTATTGTGTGTTGATTCACGCGCACAGTGGGTGTTTGAACCGACTAATAGTCCAGTGTATAATATAGTAGCTGTCTCTCTTTTTTAATTACGCAACGTTCTTCGCGGTGTATGTGCTTTGTGCTCAGTTTGGATCGTCCAGAGAATCGAGTGTTCACGATAAATGGTATTGCTCAATGATCCGGTGGAGTAGTTTCAGGATATTCGTATATATTGTACATGTGATGTTAACGAAATCCTTCAGGAAAACTCGCGCGGTAAGTGTGTCCGGGCAATTCTAGGGTCGTAAAGACCGTTTGTCTACGGCACAAATCTATACCATCCCAAAAAATTGGGGTCGTGTGACTACCAAACAGTGAAAGAGCCAGCCGTCATACTATACCTCGTAAGACCGCAGCTTCAAGCTTGAGTTCACCGAGCTATGGGAACAATGCCATATGCGCATGCCACTGAAATGCCACCTTAGTGCATTGTTAGTTACTTACCCGAGGTCTGAGTTAGCCGGGGTGACCGCATAAGGGTCTGACCGATACGCAAAGCCTCCCCGAAGAGAAAGACTGTCCCTAACGAGAATCTACAGTCAAATTGATGTTGTTCTAGTTCTACCAAAAATCCTCTTCCAAAAACAAAAGCTGATGCCAAGCCTGCAAGCAGCCACTGTGCCTTGGACGTTCGTGTGTTCGTACACTACCTTCAAACGAGTACAATGCAACGGTGAGATAATATGAGTAGACACTATGTGGATCTCATATTTCCTATAGCCCTCTCTGTACGAGAAGGGTTTACGATACGAACGCGTTTAGTAGTAATGTAATGCACTAGCTCAATAGCAGTCCAAATGAGTCCAATATTTGAAACAAAATATCTGCAGTGGTTAATAGAAGTTTGGCGATATTGCTGGCTAACGTTATGCGCCGTTTTGCTGTGGGATATTGCTGTGGGATACAGTCTAAACGCACTCCGCATTCACTAATCGCTTTACAAATAACTCGGACCCAATCTCAATTGTTCTATAGAATCTATCTTTTCTACGAAACTAACGAACTGCACCGGAACAATCGATTGCCAGCAGACACACAGTTAGTTTAATGTGAAGAACGCGATACACAGGATCACACAAATATATCTATGCCCCTTCCTCTCTCGGTCTACCGACGTGGAAACTACCTGTCCTCAATCGATCTGAGGCGTCCACTCCTGCTGTTCTGCTAACTCCTATACCCTTGAGGCTGCAGCTATCGCTGGTGATCCCTAAGGGGTTCCCATATCATGCAGAATAAAAATGTACTATGTGAATGTGCCCGTAGTGCATTGCCACTTCATCATGTTGAATAGCAGAAGATTGTTTCTACGTTAGACAGGCGCCGGACTCAGTGGCACAACTCGGTCGGCCGCCGGCAATATATTGCTTTGTCAATTGCATTCGGCTTTATTCGACGTTATTTTAATCCCGATAAAAAATGCCTAACATTACACGTAGATCAAATTCTAACTGGCGACCAAATTAGGAGTTCAACCTCCGCGGTGATTAGGCAGCCATAGCTCCATCCACAAACTCAATACGATACGTACGATGAATTCAACATTATTGACGCGAATCCATCATGGTCGCTGAGTCCCAACGTTCACCCGCGACCACCCAGCTCATTGCTCCACACCCACACCTACCCTTCTCGCTCCTTACCGAATTGCAGGTCGTCGAGGCGCTTGTCCTTCGAAAAGCTTCACCGTCATCCATAAGCCACAATCCGTAAGCTCTAGATATCCCTGCATATCGATCTTCATAAATCCCGAATCCATTTTTGCAGGACAAAACGTCTGCTATGCTCGTGTGCTATTCGACGATCTAAGGGAACTACCAAAACCTGCTGTCGTTGCTGGCACACTGATACGTCGCATACTGATGCCTTTTCCAGATTCTCGGGAGGTATCACCGATTTATGCGATTGCTTTCGGGCGGTCGGGCGGCCTTGCTCGTTCGATTGCTCGGTCACAAACGTTCCATGATTATGTTATCTCTACGAACGAAGAGTAATGCCGACCCCCGACGGATATACGAGAGTAGATGGTGCAGCAGCAGCAGCATAGATGAAGCAAGAAAAACGGCTGGAAAATATCTTCATCCCACCACACCGCCACAAGAGATGGGTCGCGAGCTAACCGCCGCGCAATACTGCATGAGAGTAGACGGCGTGTGGTACGTTCGTGTGCGATCGAGCTTTAGGCGGAAGGGGTTAGAGGTTTCCATCATGAGGAAACAACGGCGAATCCAAACATCTTTCCCGTTCCACAAGGAAAAAAAAGTCTTTATTTCTCCCTAGCATAGAGCTATTGTAGCTAAGAGATTTCGGCCAAGCCGAAGGCAAGCCTCTGTTACTGGGAGTCCCTCTCGTACAAAACGAGAGGGATTTTGAGAAGGGGTGACATCGCTCTGGCAGGGCGATGAAACGGGTTTAGCGAATTGACTCACCGATGGCTGGCGGTTATTCCTGGTCGCTCTTCCTCTCCCCGCTAAGACGCGTAACAAAGACCGCCGCGGCGTCGTCGTCGGCCACAGTCGCCCTCCGCTTCTTCGCCGTTCGACGGCAAATGTCGAACCTCCAGCGAATCGTAAGTCAGACGAAAACGTCGAACGCTCATATTCTCGTGACGCCAGCTGCGCTAACGAGCAATGAAGGTAGGAACTGACAAAAGGGACGTTAAACAGCATCGATCGCAAGGTCTTCGACAACAATAGGAAACGCTTTGACAGGGTGAAGTTTGAGGGGCGAGGGGAGAAGCAGTGGGGGCTTATGGGATTCTGAGCAGATAGCGTACCTCCATTCGTCTCCACATCGTCGCGCCGTTACCGCTTGCGCTTACAGATACCCGCATCGAGAGGAATTGCGAGAGGCATAAATACAATGAGATCGTCCTTCCTTAACCCCTCACAAGTGGCGATTTGTGTATACAAGGCTGTATGTATCTTTCTCGAGTCGGCGCACCCGTTCACAGAAGAGCACACCGCCACCACCCGGCCAGATTCACGTTGCAGCAAAACGTCATGACCCAAAACTATTCGGAATAAGACGCGTACAAGAAACAACCGCAATGCAAATACACGTACACAATGCAAATATCTGGCCTTTGATCGTTGGTGGTCCTTGTCGGGACGTTCATCGTATCGGAGAGAGAGTAAGTTGATATTGTAACGAATTTATGCGGCAATGACCATATATTTATCGATCTTTTTCGACCCGGGACCTCGTCTTGTTACTGTAAATACTGATTGATGCTAATCCAACGAGTACACTCTACGAGTAGATTGCTAGCTTTGTCGTTGTTCTTCGTTGGTCTGTTTCGAATACAATATTTAAGCAATACGTGAAATGTCTGCAATACAGTACTTGAGAGATATATGATATAACAAACTCATATCATAGATCCACCCCTTTTGGTTTGCTGGAGAAAGCCATATGATATTCTGGCGAAGAACTTGAATAGGTTAATATTCTCATTTTAGTTCATTTCCCTTCATCTCGTCTACGTCAGTGTTACTCAGTTTGTCACGGTTTGATGCTGTCGCGTCTACGGGCAGCATCCCTATGCTGTGCCTCTAGACCTTAAACTACTCTCTACAAATCGTTCCACTTCAGATCGTGCCAAAAAAGAAATGAACTACAAAAAAATCTTCTGTGTAAAACACATTCGCTATCTACAGGCACCATCAACTAAGGTATAAGCATAAAACCTTCTGCGAGTGCTTTGGCAAGTTGGAGCGCGCACCCACCCGTCCTCCTGCCGTCCTGTGCTGGGCGAAGCCTACTGAATGCAGCGGCATCTCCTGCACTCCTAGCTTACTTTCTATGGAAGGCGACGATGGCGTCGACGAGACGAAGAAAAGGACAGGAGACTAAAGGAGTGCCAAGTGCCTTGCTGGCTCCGCACTGCACGGCACTGCTAACTCCGAGCCGCCGTGGACGCTGAAAGCATAGAGTCTTTTCCGGATTACTCTGGCCTCTGGTCGGCGTAGGAGTTCTTGGTGGGGCGGCGTACGGATCCGGCTAAGAGTTTCGCAACCACCATACTCGCCTGCTCCGAGTTCGTTCCCCGGAACCCAGACAACCTCGCCACCCTCCACTTCGTCGTCTCCGCAAAGCTCCGAAAAGCCGACACGCAACGAATAAAGCTGCCTTTTTTTCTCTCCACATGCGGCTGGTTCCGTGGTGCACGCCGGAGCGAGACCATACGCTGGTACGGACTCTCTAACTCGTGCGCGTAGTGCAGGCCATCGTCGGACGTGTAGACACTGAGATGATCCGGAAAGGGGACAGGCGAGTATCGCTGTGTACATATATATATATATATAGTACACGATGCATATATTATATTATTGCAGCAGTTCCGTCAATAAAGCAAAAACTTTGTATAGTATTGTATATACCTTAGCAAATAGAATAGAAAAATATCTGCGTCGGAAATTTCAAGCAACTATTTTACGCAAGCTACGCATCCAATTAACGTGCAACCCGAAACAGAATACCGCTGAAGTGCTCCAGAATGCCAAGCAGACTACGGATGTTCGGGGCTATCGTGCACTTCAAAAGAGAACCTTCCCAAAGAATCTTTCGGTTAACTGTCCTTGTATCCCTACTCGTGGTCGACCAAGCGGACAAATAGACGTATTATATAATACAATAGCAAATTTTTACTTCGGGAATCGCTGAAAGACAGTATTTTGCTTGATATTGAAATCAGCCCAAGCTCGGGGATGGGTGAACTCTGTGATAGACTCAGTGAATGCCTAAGTCTCACAAATATGAATGAGATGAATGAGATATATGGCTGAGATTTCAATTCTCAGCCGATCATTTAGATGCACTCAAAATCCGAAATGAACCTACGACCTTGTCGACGACCCCACTATGCGACAGCTTCAAGTAGAAGTTTCTTATATTCGGATTAACGAATGTGTATAACCACGGTAGATAGTGATGTCCATGCCATGGTTCAGTGCTACATGTGCTGACAGAAGTGAAGCGCTAGCTCTATCGATCTGTTGGGCTCGGTTCTCTAAGGTCCGAGATGAAGCCTTGTAAAGAACAATGCAACAGTTGAGTATTACTCACTACTGTAGTCAAAACCTGGGACGTGCCCTTCGATCTCAAATGGACTCATTCAGTTCTTCGAAGGGTTGTTCGCTACAGGGGACGCAAGATCTAAAAAAGCCCCCGTACTGCAAGGACCCCATCCCTAAGAAGCCTGCGAAGGTCGGGTACCTTCTGAAAGGCCATTTACAATCGAAGAGATTTCTTGCGCCGTGCGACGGGTAAACTCAGACAAGTCACCGGGGTCGGGTGTGGTAGGGGAACCTAACCCACCAAGCATAACTCGCTTGTTTAGCCAGCTCATGTCTCGATCAACCAATCAATGAGCTGAAATCAATGGAGCATTATTTTCGCACCTTTCGAACCGTTCTCTTGGCTATCGATTGCTAAATAATTGCATTTACAAGCTCCTGTCACAACTAATGGCGTGTTGTCTCAAAATCGTGCTCGACTCTTCGAGAGGAAAAAAACACCGAGTTTTGAGAGGGGAAATCAACCCATACAGCATGCTACCCTCCCCTAGACGACATGCTATTTGCTATGTCCCTGTGAAGTGTATCGATCTTTTCGCGGTCCGCGTTCATTCGTGTGAATGAAACACATGAAACAAAATCCAGAAGGGTGGCCGGCCTGCCACATTGGATTTTCTAAAGTCCCAAGGCGAATCTATCGATCGGTCTGTAAATAACTTACCGTACGTCTGACATTGAACAGACGTCTCTAAAGATTTCTTTCTCAAGACATATGCATTGAACGAATCAGAAGATTGCTAGGGGCTAATTGTACCATCAAGACCCCCCCCCCAACAACCATCACTTGACATTTGCCGCCTTATGCCTCTTCTATTAAAAATTGTTCCCACAGATACATATCTCTCTAGGCAGTCTGTCACTACGTCACTAGAAGGAAATTTGGATGAACTGGATTGCCTGAAAGTGAACTTTTTGAAGAACAAAATCCTAGGTGTTCTTTGAACAAACAGGAGTAGGTAGCTCATCTATCCGCGAACACCGAGCTGCTCACCGAAGACTTTTAACGCCGCTGCAATCTTTTAAAGACACTAGCCTATACTGAACATTTGCAAAACTGTAATGAGAAAATGGCACATGAAGATTTGGACTTCCACTAGACGCAAACGATGATAAATGAGCACTGGACATGATCCATCACCCGATCTGTACAAGAGACTTTGGGCCAATCCCGCATGTCGACGCCGTTCCTGCGGTTGATCAATGGACAACGTATCGTCTGCTATACAGCAGCGTGTTACCTGTTGATAGTTATGATGGTATATTATTTTACACAGGCACACAGTCGAGTAAACATAACTGTGGGAAAATAATCGATGAGAAAAATCCATTGGGGTGTGTACATCAAGTTCATACAACGCAACTGTGTAATGTTCCTCTAAAGACAAGAAAGGCAATTGCTAAGGGTTGTAGTCGCATTCGTTACCGATTGCGGTTTGATACAGCGATGACAATGGTTGTATTTGTGTCATTCCATATGCCACCGGGGATCAAATGTATTGGCCTACATAGCGGGTCTACTAGTGACTACCAGAAATCATCGGTCTATTTAGAAAAGCCCTGAGATAATATATATATATATATAATAATTGAGCTCGTCGGCTCCCCTCTCACGGACGAGGCCATCCGGCCGCTATTGGACCGTTGCCTCGAGAGGACGGCCGTGATGCTCGACCGGCTGCCCCTGTTATCGGCTCACCAGGGGCTGTTCCTGCTTCGGTCCTGTTTCTCGGCGGCACGCATGCAGCACTTGCTTAGGACATGCCCGGCCGGCACTGAGGCTTCAGCCCTTCACGAGTATGACGACTTGGTGTTGGAAGCCCTGACGACGATCCTGAACCTCCAGCTCCCTCCGGAAGCGGCGTCGCAGGCTTCCCTTCCAGTCCGCTTCGGTGGCCTCGGCATCCTCAGTGTACGCCGCTTGGCTGACGTTTGCTACGCCGCGTCGCTTACGGCGGTTGCCGACATGGTCGCTACAGTCCTCCCCCCCGAAGCGCTCGCCCACTTCTCCGCTTCCCAGGAAGCTGCCCTTGACCAGACGGGCGTCCGCGCTCGGGTCCCTCCGGACAAACAGAGCAAGCAGCGGGCGTGGTCCGATGCCCTGCACCAGGAGCTGCGGGACTCCCTCCTGGCCTCTGCGCCACACGTTGCTGACCAAGCTCGCCTCCGGGCTGTCGACAGGCCTGGTGCGGGGGCGTGGCTCCACGCGCTGCCCTCGTCGTCCCTTGGTACTGCTCTAGACGATCGCTCCCTCCGCTTCTGTGTGGGCCTTCGCCTCGGGGCCCCTGTAGTTGCGGCCCACAGCTGCGAGCGTTGCGGGGACCCCGTCGCAACGAATGGCCATCACGGTCTCTCGTGCGAACGCAGCGCCGGTCGCCATCCGCGACACACGATGCTTAACGACACGCTCGTGAGGGCCCTCCACTCCGCCGGTATTCCTTGCACAAGGGAGCCACAGGGCCTCGACACCTCTGACGGGCGCCGCCCTGACGGCCTCACCCTTATCCCCTTTCATCGAGGCCTGCACCTGGTCTGGGACGGCACTGTGGTTGACACTCTAGCACCTTCTTATGTCAACCACTGTGCAACCATCCCCGGTTACGCAGTAGCGCGTGCGGAACGGGCAAAGCTAAGGAAGTACGCCGCACTCCAAGCAACCCACCTGTTTTCCCCCCTTGCCTTTGAGACCTTGGGCGGGCACGGCCCTCTCACTGCGAACTTCCTCGAGGGGGTCTACCACAGGTTGATCCGCGCCACCGGGGACAAGCGCGCTGGCTCTTTCCTCCTGCAGCGCCTGTCCCTCGCCGTGCAGAGAGGCAATGCCATCGCCTTCCTCGGGACATTGTCGTCCTCACCCCCCCCCCCATAATCCCTAGAAATACCGACCAACCGTATGTTTGAATAAACGATCTACTATGTCGGTATTATTGATAATTATATTCCATATTTCGCCACTTGATGGACCTCTATTAGCTTTGTTCTTTAAATAAGACTTGTCTCCCTTCCAAATGTCAAGGAGTACGCAAATAACGGCTTCTGTAAATACACTCGCCCACGTTTGCCCTCTCTTCCCTACAAACGTTCTTGTCCAGCAACGCAACTCAACGTCCGAACAGCAAGAACGTCCCTTTCTCTATTCCTCGCTGCCAGGGCTCTACTAAACCCCCATTTCCGTTCTCGCTGGCGCGCTATCCTCTGTCATTAAATTGCCATCATGGAGACATCGATATTTTGGGGCGACATCAATATTGGATCTTCGATGGCAACGGTCCTCACTGCTTCGAGCGGCGCAGCGTAACCAGCCCCTGTCCGCGTCGGGCTCCTTACGACCCGAATGAATTGGCTTACGAGGGGAATCACAGAAACATCGTTGCGAGCGGCCAAGCGCTCTAGCTAACCGGGCTTATCCCGGTGCGGCTCGTCGTTGCGGACAGGCAATAGCGAAGCAGAAGGTGACGAGACAGCGAGAGATTGCGAGGGAAGGCGAGCGCTCGATACTGAAATGCGGAGCGCCGGGGCGGCCTTGGCTTTGCGGCGCCAGTTGGACGAAACCGGAAGGCAGATCTGTGTTCATGAACCGCCGCATGGAGTCACTTTAGGTCAGTATCCAATAGGCCTTGAGTGAGACGACGATATGGTCGAACGGTTCCGGCTGAGGGTAATAGTCAGCTTGCGCACCCGCACAAAATGGATGGTGGAAGTCAATGCATATTACATTGGCGGGGTTACGCAATGGTATGGTATTCGATTCAATAACACGAAATCGAATGCCTTTTGCTTTTCCTATGGCTGAAGTCGCAGCGGTCTGCTATGGACACATTGCATGTGAGATGACGCTGAAAATCCACTTATTGGTAAGATCATATTCTCCTGTATTTCGTACATTGTCCAATGGCGATATGAAGCCGGGGGCGGGGGGGGGAGATTTAAGACTAGAATGCAAGGGTATCAATAGACTGCTTCGATGAAAGCTGATTGATTTAAGGCGGGTTGCTATCCTTCTGGAGCCAGACAGATCGGAACTCATTTTGGCCCTTCTTGTTTCCTTGAGCAATGACCTTGACTCGTGTAGCCTCATGACGAATCACTTTTCTTGTTTGTATTTGATCATTCACATACAACGCCGCCGCCGTTGGCGTTTCCGTCATCCATCTCCTATGGCTCATGCGAACCATGCGTATCCCACGCGATCCAACTCCGGGCATCTGTTATCTAAACGGACATATTTCGAAATAGCCGGATAGACCCCCCCCGGCAGACACACAGGGTCTAGGTTAGAAAATGAAGAATAAATTGATAGACAAATAACTTCGCTCTTGTTTGTGTTGTCTGACATCTTTGGTTCCCTGGTGACGGGGACGGCGAATCGTCTTAAAGAATACATGTCAGCTCGTCCAACAATGTAAATGTCACACTGCTCACGGTCAGCTGAAGGCGATCCCGGTGGCTGGGTTGTAGGTGAGGACATCTGTTCAAAATATTCGAACTGTCATAAGCCTCGTTAGGACGTCGAAAAGCGGCCAGCACCAATGAGAGGTTTCGATATTTTACTCCGCATCGTTCCCAGCGACAATGGGCTAATCTTGCCAACCAACTACGTCTAAAGTCTACTACCCCCGTATCTCTTTTCTATAATACCAATTCCTCTGTGTGTGAAACGAGAGATCTACATATCCGATCAGATATGCCCGTCTGTCGACTTGTACTCACAGCAAGGTCGATCGGACGATGAGAGCGCTATCTCATCTGGAAATGCAGCGCAATCTAACCCGCCAGCAATCGTCGAAGGGACCGGCGTGCGGAGACATGACAAACGTGTTTGGCACGCGGCAAGTCATCGCACAGCATCACCATACGACGCCTGTAACGGAGGATGGAAAACACGAATCCTCCTCGGTGTTACTACCCCCGCGTGAACCGTAGATTTTTCCCGCTTGACACAATTAGGTGGTAGTTCCCAGTGCGCGAACTGTGATTTTGAATGTCTTCCCGATCGTTCCGAGGAGGCTAACACCGGTACTGCTGAGATAACTCGTCAAACTTCACACTTGATTTGTCGCTGCACAGGGTCATTCGTTTCTGCGTTCGCAAGCGCGAACCTGCCGGTGTGAAGTGGCTCCCGCTCGCCGCCTTCGACCGTTCCACCACGAACAGAACCACAGACGGCTGCGCTTGCAATTACACGGAAATTATTGCCCTTTTATATGCTGATAGGTTATCATATGGTCCTCCTCTCAGAAAATAAAGGTTATTATATGCTAGCTAGTTACAGCAGCTCCGAGGTTTCATCACGTCTATCCGCACCGCGTTCCTCACGTTGCCCCCGGAAAAAAACGCACGCTCATACAGCTATCGTACACCCATAACGTATCTGCACGCTAAACATGCCACGTATAGCGTACGCATGCTTTCCGTGCAACAGCTCCTGCGGGTCATCTACGCAGGCGATGTGTTTGCTGTGCATTCCGTGTAATAGAGACGGCTGCAAGTAGCGTCAGACCACGTGCGGCAGAATTCTCGGACTGGCATCTGACTAGCTGTCTGTCGCGAGCAGATGGCAGACGATGCAATCCTTCTGACACCTCAGATGTCAGAACGACTCTTCCGACATCCCTGATGTCTGATCTATTCTACTGGCGGCGGGTGAGGTCTGTGCCGCAAGCGGACAGATCGTGGTTCACAAGCCCAGCTTCTGCCTAGAACAGGTGCCATGCTTGCGTAGTGGAAGCCGCGTGCGACTGACGTACACCACGAAACAAAGCGTTCCATAATTGCCATCAGCAGCATCAGTAGAGGCACCACGGGGGAAGGGGGGGGGGCGGCAAGAATGAGAGCGAGATATGTCGCGCCCCCACAACTACTCCGCACTTACCCGTAGTCTGTTGCAATCTCGTTGCCAACGTCCAGATGTACTGAAGGCAGCATGTATTCTTCAGGTGTCACCTTCGCGCCGCCGTTTTCTACACGAGCAGCAGCAGCAGCAGAAACTGATGTCGGCAAAGCGGTGACAGTTGCTGCAAGCCTCCACCCGTTCTGGAACGAGTTCTTCTTCTGTTGGGCGCGGACTAACGGACTAGATTAGAGCAGGATTCAGGAGCAGGATGCAGAGATGGCAGGTCACCTCCTTTCGTTCGCGGCTGGTGGCTGTCTGGTCGGTTGTTTATTGATGCGCTTAATGCATGCTGTTTTGTATGTTCCTGCGGTCGCACAAGGTACCTGCTTGGCATGCACACGCCGGCGGATAATAGGCCTGAAGGTCATTAATATGCACGACCATTAGAGGACGCCTGTCTTGGGTCGAGACGCGAGGCGGAGGCGTCGTCGGGACTGAAAAATGAAGCGGGGGGAGCCAGCTAGCTTAAGCGTTGTTCCGCGATGTGCCGTTTGTCATCGCTGCGCACAACCACACTGCGCACACACGAAATGGTTGTCGCGACGGCCGTGGACTTGTGAGGAGGTAAAGGGCGCTTCACGTGAAGTCTAAAGGGACGCCCTGTTTCTCTGTTGCGGACTAGTCCGTTGCCGCCAGCTGCGAAATTGACTGAGCTATAACAGGACAGGTTGCCAAGAAGGGCGGCTAGCAGCCACATCGTGTTATAATGTCGTTGATCGTAGTGGGCTGCCGTTGTTTACACGGGGGTGCTGACAGCAATGAAGGCGGGTTTAACAGTCAGGAGCGAAGAGGGTCGTCGCGGGCCGAACAGCTTGCCGGTGTAAGTAGATTGGTTAGCACTGATAGCTCTAAGTAAACTTACATAGCTTATTATTGTCTAGGGTGGCCTTCGACGGGTAGATATGAAAATATGGGCACTCGAAAAGGGGCCGTAATAGTGGTTCTGCTGCTACGGCAGATTCTTCTAGCTCAAATCTTCTAGTTCCGCTTAGGCCGGCACATTAGCGTGTGTTATCTGCGCGTAAGAACGTCCGTAGCTATCTACTGCTCGGACAGGTAGACTGGAGGTGAATTAAATGCCGCTTATTCGTACAGCGGCACGGATAAAAAAGGGATAACAAGATCCAGAGGTCATGGACATAAGCGCCAAGATGAAGGACGGTGGTATAAGTGTATTTGTCCAATGAAGACCATCTCATGCTTACCTACTTGCATGTGTCACCAGTACACCAGTACCTAGGGGTGTGATATGATGATGGTGAGACATGGAAGAAAGGTTCGGTTACATGTGGACTAGTCGCATGCTTGTCGCAATAGTGGCTTGTTATATACCAACTCTGACAGCAAACAAATATGCCCTTCTAGCATATTGCAGGCCAGCATGTAATTGCTCGCATTCGACGTATACGAGAACTTGGGTTTCCGACGGATTGCCTCCCGCTTATCTATAATTCCTTGCTAATACCGACGTTGGGATATGTCATGTCAATCTGGGCCAATGGATATAAAAAGGTAGTGAATAGAAGAAGAGTAATTCAAAACGATGCACTTCGAGCATCGTGTTTGGAACGACCCGCAGAGAGTTTGTTGCCGACATCTATAACAGATACAGACTCCTCACCGTGGATAAGTTAAGTCCACCGCGATTCTGCCTTTCAAAATAATCAAGGGTATTATCCCGCCGGATGCTGCATTCCCCATTGTGGTCGTCGACAGAAAAACTTCTCGCCGGGCAACAGAGTTTGTCCTACCTACAGCCGCCAAAGTAACTACCTGCCAGTTTCTAACTGATCGGATGCCCTTGGTTTGGAGCTCGCTCCCGAAGGAAGTTAGGAAGCTCATCTTTGGTAGGAAGTTTGCCAATGAGATAAAAAAAAGATTGCAGTGCTAATGGTATATAATTGTGTGAATTAAATAATCTGATCTATTGTGAATTGTAAATAATTTGAATATGTGAATGTATACATCTGTTGACAGAATAATCTATTATAATTGTGAAATCGTAATTACATGACCAATTTGGGTGATAATACACTTTTCCTCTATTCTCTAGTCGAGAACTTAACGATTGTTGAATTGCAGTTTATGTTATGTTCTTCGTTCCAGATATAAGATAAGCTTTGTTGATGTCTTTAAAGCGATCGTACAAACAGCTACGGAACAACTAGCTCGAACGAGTTAACAATGAACAGTTTGTTCACCTATTTTAACCTGTCGAATGAAATCAGACAATCACCTCCGAATTGTGGTTAACTCCTCTTGTTAGCTCGTTCGAGGAGTGGGAGAGGAGCTCTCGTTTGGCTGGCCAACCTACATCATTGTGAGAGATGCGCCTCCCAGCAACTTACGTTGATATAAATAGAATAGAAGAGAATGACACTAAATGATGCTGGACGTAGTCTTCGTGGACAGAGCGATGATGGGCAGCTATAACAAGTGAGTCATACTGTCTACGTGCGTGCGTTGAAGTTGGCGTGCGTTCCCGTGTCGTATCTATGGGCTGCTCGAAATCGGACGTCGTCTGTGCTAAACGGGAGATTCGTAGTCTAGACAGGTCAATAGCTCGCAAAAAGTTTCAAACATGGTACACACAAACAGGTCATACTGGTTGGTCGCAAGTTATTTTGAGCCCGCATCGAACGCAACCGGGTGACGCTTGTTGTCAAACAGCTCTTCGGGTTCGAGTATTGTATGAGGCTTAGTTTGGAAAAGTCGAGCTTTAGTTTTAAAATGCAAAAGATACTTGAAGCATTTTCTTTAATATCATCTACATATGAGAAACTCCACATATATAACAACAATCATTCATGATCGTTCCGATAAGGGCGATCTCTCTCTCTCTCTCTAGGGAAAACCGGACAATACATATTGCCACCGCTAATATATATATATACATATACAAAAATATGTATATATATATGTATATTTTTTAAAATAACTTTATATTCTAAATTAAGATTATATTCTTAAAAAAGGGGCATTGTGAAGTTGCAGCTCCTTTAATAAACCAATAAAGCTTTACCTTTACCTTTAATATGCAACTCGCCTTGATCGCAATCGAAGTTTCCAAACGGCAATTTCACGACGTCACCACTGTTTTAATTTCTCATCCAGAGTAGAATAAGGACATCTGACGCTTTACTTGGCAAACAAAGCCACTTTCAGTTTTAATGAACCTCGGTTTCGTAAAGGGTAGTCTTTCCATTTCGCTAAAAGCCAGCTTCCGCGTGGCGTCGGCCGTACGGATAAAGGAAGTTCCCCCAGCAGACCTATTCACAAACGAACTAACGGGACCTGGGCACTGCGAAAGCATAACTCTACTCTATAATTATTATTATTATTATTATTATTATCATTATTTTCATTACTTTTCCTCTACGCGCTCTCCTTCGCAGTTTAGCCCGAAGCTCTCTCTCACTCCCTCTCCTCACAAACGGTTTCACCAATATAAAAACAAAATGCCGACGTGGCAATTTCGCTTACCGCATCTGATGTCTATACATAGTTGTTATACATCAACGCAAGCAACTCGTTACTGCCCTCGAATAAGCCTGCTTCACAGAACATTAATTCGGCTTCTCCGGCTCGAACGGCTATGGTCATTTGCGAATAACGACCACCATCGCGCACACGACACCGCTTCCCCTAATCGCGACATTGCGCAGACGATTAGACCAATTCTGGCTGGCCCTTGGGAGCGATTGGACGTGGATGATAGAATCGACCTACTGCTGTGTGCAGTTGCCTATGGGCGTCGCTTGCTACGGTTACTTGCGGCGTGGAACGTCGAGGTTGTGATAACGTTGAACGTATGATACGGGACGTATGAACAACTCGGATGATCTTATCTCGAACCCTTTCGAGGGGAACGCGAGATAGAGAGAGATAGAGAGAGAGTGAGAGATAGAGCCCGCGCGCGCGCATTGCCGCTGGTACTGGTTCAGGTGAGCGGACGTTGTATCAACATACACTTGGTGAGTTTTTGTGTCTTCCACGATAGCTGGCTTATTTGCATGTTGGCTAGATACCTGCATATGTCGAGGGTGGATGCTGATCGCGGATAATGGGATACAGATGTTGATCGAGGCAATGGCTTCGAGACGTTCGAACGGCGCTGATGCACCATTTGATGGCATATTAATAATAATGTCTAAGTTTAATAATGCGAAATGTCGTCTGAATAGCATTCATGTAGCTAATAGCGTGACGTAGTACACGTAGTCGATCGCGAAAATCGATTCGACCGCATTAGACGGTGACAGGAAATCTCCACCTCAACGAGTAGTAATTCTGATAACTAATCTGCTTAATTCTCGTAATTCGTTGTGAAACCTTACCGTATCCTGGTTTTAGCTTACCCTTGGATATACAGCACGGCGTGAGGCTAATGGCCACCAAAGTACCTCTGAGCAAAAACCTGCTGTGCTCCTGTTCTAGAGGTGGATCTTTGAGAGTTGTACACATGTCTGTGTGAAGACGAGCCTAACCAAGAAGCCTCTGGCGTTCCCCAAGTGGAACTACGATAACACAATAGACAAACCATGCTAGCTCGAGAGATCATTGAAATCTGAAGATCACTGAAGCTATACTCCCCTCGCTGAAATCCGCGCACGGCTTCTCCCGTGCGCACATCTGCAGTTCTGCGAGCACCGACGGAACAGCAGGTCCTTCGAGATAAGGCGACATAAACTGTCATTCGCATGTAGATTGATTTGTTTGTATTGTCCAGTCCTCGCCCGTTGTATGTCCAAAAAGTATACTATTGTGCAATGTCGATAATGGGCGCGAGCGTATCCAGTGCTGGTGGCTACGCTCTCTGAGCTACTCCCGATTGAGCCTAGGCTAAACAAAACCAGAGGCGGACGAGGTGTGTTTCAAAAACGTCTATCACCTCACTTTCTGGTACTCTGGACTCACTCCAATCGCTGAAATGATCATTTTCTCTAGCCCTGATTGGAATTGCATATTATCGATATGCAATCGTCTAACTTCTCTCGATGAGACGGATCGGGTCCGTTCTGTTCCAGCAGCCTTCTGGGTCCTGATCGGTATGTCGCGACCGTGTTGTTCACCAGCGAGAGACGAGGAAGACCCTTGAAGACTCCCTCGCCGATATTCAGTGCAGTTTTACAATCAGCATTTGACTCTCAATCATCGCGACCTTCTTCGTTCATGTGCCGAGCCCCCCATATCGAATAGCCGTGTGTTGACGCGTTGTATTCAGCCCTGCACAAATGGACAGTCTTGAGTCACCCTAGGGTCAGCCTCCTGGGCAGAGGGTCCACCCAGACATTTGCCTTTATCCAATTGGAGATATCGAATTTCCATTCAGATAGATGACCAAGGAGAGGGCGGAAGTGTCCTGAGGGAGACGACGAGGGCCGTCGTCCTATGAATTCTTCCCGGGGAGAATTCTACGAGTTCTCGCGACGATAGAGGAAGCTGACCAGTTGTCCATCCGAGACATTTTGTCCAAGGTTACTATGGTGACATACACCTGTTTCTGGGAGCAAGAGCCCCGAGAGTGGAGGTCTCAACAAACGTGTGTGTACATTTTCCAAAATACGGCACAAAACATTATGGAAGTTCTGTCATATTCTTAGGTAAATAAAATAAGTTCCATTGATATAAGTTTCAAAGTATTCTTTTTTTTGCAACCGGAGTACACTTTCCTCAATCGCAATAAAACATACCAATCTCTCAAAAAAAGTGGGCCGACCCAATGCAGGGTTGACATTTATGACGAAACGCTCCTGCCTACTAAAACTATACTATGTTTAGTGGCTAGCTCTTCCCCCCGGACACTGGGATCGCTAGGCATTACCTCGATATCTTGGGATATATGTAACTGGCCCAGCCTTCTCTATACCCATAGCTTTAACAAACTAAGTTGTGTAACTCTAATAGACACGAATATACTGCACGAATTTCCTTCAAACCCAAACGAATGCTGCTCAAAAAAGCATAGTGACAGTGCTGATCTTGCCTGGCGTCGCCCCTTATCGTTCCACTGTACAAACGCCGGCGTACAGCCAGCAAAGACAAATAGTGCGTTATAATGCCCTGACGAAGCATTATCGATCGCGTCTTCGCCAGCAGACGTCGTGACAGACTATACAATGCAGTCCCTGTTTGCTGGTTACATGCCCGGCCTTGTTTGTGATTTGACGTATCTCTCTCCCTCTCTCTCTCTCTCTATCCCTCTCTCTAACGGCTACTTGACTTGGCTTCAGTAGGGAACCACTGAGCGAGCCCTACGCCGCTAAAGGCTATGTTGTCTGATGTCTCTATTTTTGTTCGCTTATTTATCTCGAAAAGTACACATCTCCATTGCTTGTAGGGGAGCCTTCTCTCGGGATTTGAAGAGGAAGGTTTGCCATTATAATGTAATAGCAGGCGGACCGCGATCGAAGAGGGCAGTGTCGACGTGGGACGGTGGTAGAAGTTCGATCTGGACATCTGTGCCACCACACGGGTCGGCGAATTTGTGTGATGCGGAAAAACGAGCAATGGGCCAACGTAGGGACGCGCCACCCTGCTGCTAATCATGCGATGGTTGAAATCAACCAGGCTCGCTTTGTCGAATTGTCACTGTTGAATTGACTGTTGATTGGACGGACGAGGTCATCATCACTGTAAAACATTATTACTGGCAGATGAGTATGGTCTTTTGTTTGGAGACAACGTGGCCAACGTGGCCTCTCGAGACTGCATTTGAAAGACTCAGCCAAGTCAGTAATTAAATTAATTGTCTGTAATAATGCTTCGCTTCTCTTTGTAATTATCTGTAAAAATGTTGTGAGCGTCCCCCAAGCAGGGGCAGTGCTCGCCAATGCTGCCGTCATGGCCTCTGGACGACGGAGGCTCAAAGCCCCGTATAACTAATGAGTAAAACGAGAATTTACGTTATAGAAAAAAACTAGCTCAGCAGATGACAAGGGGAACTTGTCTTGTGCAACATAAATTGCGTATACTCGAATTTAAGAATTTCGATTCCAGTTAGGTTAAGCCTGTGCGATTGAAACCAGCAACGTCGACATTCCCATCTACGATATGTAGAAACCCAATAGCCAGAGGTCGCTGGATGCGCTGCATCAAACGAGGCTTCTGTACGAGACAAGTAAAGCCTCAGCAGAGCAGTAAAGCTATACACCCTCAGATGAGAAGGGTAGTGACGGGGCCGATTCGGAGCCCAAAGTCGATAACAGAGCCTTCAGAGGTCTACCTTGATTTTACTCCGTTTGAAATGCTCGCCTTCAACTGTTTCTGGACCTTCGGGACGTGAAATATCCTTGCGGCTGTCGACCAGAGCCGCGTCACAGAACCTAATCGAATTTGTATCTGGAACCCATTTATACGGTTGTGTGTTCACGTGTATCTATTATTATATTAATTATTATATGTCATATTGATATTTTTGTTCTAAATATAACGTTTCGAGACTCGTGCATCGAGCTGCAGGGTGCAAATGTGGCGTTAACGGTCCAAATTTCGAATAATCGGAAAACAATTGTGAGCATCGTTTTACGCAAAACGAAATCCAACTTGCGCTACAAAAATATTGAGGGCATCTACACTACAGATACGGACGGTGTATTAATCTTTTCAGAAGATTACTCAAGAGATTGCCATGAACGTCCGCTGCAACGATAAACACTTGTAGGGTCAACAATTATGGCTGGTATTACCTATGCTTACCATTTGTCCTACCTAATGCCCCCCGAGGGCAACAGTTCCTACCCCCCCCCCTCCATGATAGGAACTATCTAGCAGAGAGAATAAGTTAGTTATAGCCAGTCAGACCCGGCCAGCTGCGGACGATAATTGCGTCTACCATTGAAAAGGAGAAGCGATATAATACAGGATAACCGCTGGCAACAAATAAACGCCGACTGCATTTGATCCAATCGGAAACTAAGCTCAAACATGTACAGCTACCATCGTTTTGCGTAACATCGAGATAACGCCCAGTAGCACTAGGGAGATCTAATAATATATTAGAAAGTTTTCCATTTTATGACGCTCTGAAGAGTGTCACAACTTAAACGCTCCCAACCTCCATCGTTCCTATGTCCAAGCGCACGTTCTATATGTTCCAACGTCCTGGCGATAATCGCATACGGATGATGGCTAGCTCGGCGATCGATGGATGATTGCCTAGGTAATTACAATGCGCGTAATTATAATTGCGTGAGGTTTTGTTAAAAAAAAAATAGTTGCCGTCTGCGACCTCGTGTGTATGTTGAGATGCTGTTGGAGTAATACTTCGAGCGCCGCGCATCGACTGCTAACTATTATACCTACACGGTGATCAGCACTGCTAGTCGATCATCGCCGCTTCCACCACATACAGAGGTGGCTGTACGCCTCGGGACACCGTCTCAATTACGGCCTCGTTCAGGCCCACCTGCGCTGGTCCTGAAGGTCGGCACGACAGTGACAAACGAGTTGGAGGAGCACAGGTCAGCGCGGAATTGGAGGAGCCGAACGAAGCTCGGGAATGCCAGAAGAGGTGATCGTGTATCGCAAGCACTACATTCACGTCCTGCATACGGGGGAGCTTCACGGCATACGGCGCATTACCGTCAGGATGTCCAGTGGCAGTAACGGACCACGAGAGAGCGGAGCATGAACCCCTGGATCGACCACGTCGTGATACCAAGCGCGCAGGCTGTTTCGATGTCGGACTGAAAATTACTGTCGTACGATCGGGAGAAAGAGAATTCGAATCGTAGAGTTCACCTTCGACGTCATCATTGAATGTGATCAGGTTGAGGCGAGGTTTTTTTGCTTTCTTTCACGAAACCGAGAGATACCGAGATCTACGCAGATCTACAGCTGTGACGCGCTCATGAGTCTACGTTGGCTAGCCTTGGGGGACTTTGTCGATGAGAAGGTTGGCCGATCTACTCTTAACCGCTGCGTGGGACGTACGTTGACTCGTTAATCTCGTTGACAGGGGAGGAGGACCACATACTATATATGCTCGTACTGGGAACGGCAATCAATCAAAGAGTTGAGAGGATTTTCCTCTCGGATTGCTATTCAATAGTATGTTGCAATTAATTGATCACTAGGTTGTTATCCTCATAAATTGACACTCATTCGTATCGGCTGTGTTGGTTCTGCGAAGGCTTTTGATGTTCGCGTATGAAGAACGTGCGAACGCAATATGTATCCGTTTTCAGAAAGTTCCATTATATGCAACGCATTCGTAATTTTCACTACGTGGCGTTCTGCTTCCACGTCGCCGTCCGTAGGGACGCATCAAGATCAACCAATAGAGGCGGCAGATGCCAAGGGTTATGTCTTGTGTGCAGCTCACAAGTGCGCATTGAAAATAGAAAAGAAAATACATTTGTGGCGTATGTAAGGTGCGTTTTCCCTCGATCACAAAGGGCTTCACAAGTAGGAACGTGGTGGTATGAAGGGTAGTGCGGTCGTCTCGAAGTCTGTAAGATTTGTGCCTGTGTACAGTCGTCACAAGTTCGAGCCCGGCAAAACTGATGTATATGGATGTGTATATAGGATCTTTGGTGATATGGCAGTCGCCAACACGAATCCTCTGAGGGTCAGTTGTCTATCGAAGCTGAAGGCTTTCTCTGGCTGACTCTCAGCCAACATTTAACGTCTACGGTACAACTGCTTTTAGCATTGCTTCGTTTGTCTGTCGAAACTACCCCTCAGCAAGTGTCCCGTTAGTTCTGCTAATGTCGAATGATTACCGCTGGCCACACTGTCACGAAGCCGGGGGCTGTACGGCGACCTACAGCGTTCAATTCCAAAACGTACATCGCGTAGCTTGGAAGCTAAGCAAGGTTGAAGCTTGTGATAATCTGTATACACTGGTTGCGTACATTTTACGGGAATGCGGCGATAGTAATTTTACACCAAGCGACATAGAAACAGGGATCATTTTCATCGCATACGTAATACATTGAACGAGCACCAAAGCGAAAAAGAATATCTTCCCCTGAAGTCAATAACTCTCGTGAGAAGTGTGCTCCCCTGGAGAACAACGTCCAGTAGTGCAATCGAAAATCGTGACCAGAGAGTTTGAATCATCTACATTCGCATACACCCACTTTCACATAATATAATGAAATCCACAGAGCATCATCTATCGGGCCGTACTTGTCTCAACAATTCGGTCTCGTAGCACCGTTACGAACGCTGGGCGTCGGGAACTAATTGTATGAATTCGTACCTTAATCTGGCGCTATCTTAAACAGCCACACACATTACTGTGTGGCAGTTTTTATTACTCGATATGCTTGATAGACATCGGCCAATCACCGGCAAATAATAGGCTATTCTTCTGGCCTTATATTCTCAGCTACGTTAGAGCGGCTACATGGTTTTGGGATCAGTGTTTCTTACGGCAGCAGGAGTTCACTAGCCTGTGAACTACTTTTCAGGCACCCTAAAAACTACTTTGATGACACCCCACCACACACCTATTAGGAATAAATTCAGGATTCACGAGTCTCAACTGAACTGACCAAGTGTCGCGTCTACGTTCCGCCCGAAGTCTGGCCTGTGACAAAGGGAGACAGGGAGAGGCTGGCTGCATCGGATTTTCGCTCGAGCTGAACATCACGACCCTTGGTGTCCGCACTGAGATCGATTTCATTAGCACGAAATAGAGTCCCAGTAAGCACGTGGCTAGAAACCAGGTGGGTTAGGCGCGCGCAGCGTCTAGGCGCACAAGGGTGTGAGGTAAGCAATCATTTAATTAGTTTTTTTTTTGAGCGGTTGAATGAACGAGCGAGTCAGAGAGAAATCGCTGGTAAGTTCTGAAGCGCCCATCCCTGGCGACAGCGAGGGTTCAGACCTTCCGTACCGCGTCTGAGCGTCCTTTGCGCTATGCTTGCGAGAAACAATTGGAACGAGCGCGCCACAGTGTGTTCGTCTTCTCTAGCGCGCCACTCGACAGAGATCCTGTCTGCCTGCCGGCAGGCGGCTGCCCGCTCTTTAGTTTTGCCCGATGATTAATTTGCCGAAGGCGGTGTGCGGGGTCGTGCCGAACAAACGGCGATATACGTTCGTGCGGGACTCCCCTCGGACAGATGAGCAAGGAGGGAGATGAGACGAGCGCGAACCAAGAGAATCAGAGTGAGTTCGGCGGAATTCATACATCTCGTATCACGTCTACCGGCGCTCGTACCATTAGTAGCGTTTCGGGGAGCGTGTGTGGCACTGAAACAAGTTGGAATTGATCCAGGAAAAAACTGTTAGCAGAGGTGGATGGAAACTGTTCCATAATCGTTCTCGCGGTTGTCGTCGAAACAGCTCAATGGGAAATGGATTATCGAGATGGGATGCTGCTTTGCTCCAAATTCAACTTTCTCTGACGTAGCTCATGGCACAGGCAGTCCGCTAGTAATTTCAAGTGTCCAACATATATCGCCTATTCCATAGCTTCTTGTCCATAGAGCGGCAACAGATGTCCTCACTTAGTTAGATGGACGCTTTAAAAAACATATAAAACGCCCCATAATGTCCGGTATACCTGAAACAAGAACAGTCCTCTCTCTCTGGATAATATCGTGCGTACTATATAGCACGACATAGACTCAAATTATTTCGGCATGCCTCCACGACTGCTCCCGGTGGCGTGTTCATCTAAGTCACAGGATCCACTCCCTTAAAAGTCTAGACAATAATCTTATATTCTCGAATGTCGAACATATAGAGTCGCGGGGACAGTGCCGTCGTTGGCGGGCTTCATACAGACACCTTAATACGCCGTGACAGAGAGAAATTGTTAATGTCTCGAAGGCGCCCCATTCGCTCTTCCGCGATGGGAAAATGATACCCCACCAGCTCGAAATCCTCTGCTGGATCCCGTGGGAACAACTCAACCCCAGAAGGAGCTGTCTCCAGATTATGAAATATCCGCTGCGATTCGTAGAAGTGAACAGCAGCCCTGACGTTCATGTGTTTGAAGTGTTCGATCAGATGATTTTTCCATCGATATTCAGAGAGGAAATAGTGCCTCCTTCAAGAGTGCCGTAAAACACAGATGAAAACATTGTCCTGTCCAAGCAGTGGTCAGCCTGGTGCAGAGGTCGGTCACTCATAGTTGACTCTGCGTCCAATCATTTGTCATGTGGATATTATTAGTCTCCTTTTTTGTGTCTGTGTGCCATAATTAAGAGGGGGAACTATAAGGCATTTCTTCCAAGTGGTGGCTGAGGCAGCGCGCAGATAGAACCTACTCCATAGGTAGGCTCCAACCTCTCGTCTAGTCCTTATATACGCTTGGTTCAGCCAGGAACATAAACATCCGAGGATAGAGAGACGAAATGCGCCCGAGGTATGCACCCTAGCACTAAGAAACTAGCGAATGCAGGATTAGTAATTGTAGCATTTCGGTCCGCGTACCCTTTCGAAATTGCAGCCAGCTGAGCGACTGGAACGGCCGACGGATACTTAAATGAGTCCCGTCGGAGTCGTTGAAACTTCAGACACCACACTCAAAACACGAGATAATGTGCGATTGATGAAAATGAGGTGCCCAGCAACCAACCGAACACGCCCGTTTCCTCTGGCGGGTTATTTCGTTTTTTCAGAAGTTTTTGTACGGCTGGCTAACGCTAGGTGCGAACGATGCGTTAGTCCCGAGCGAGCGCTCATCTCTGTCGTTAGATATGAACGCCTTGATGAATGAATCCTTCGCGGTCAGACGGATCCTTGTTGTTTTCTTCATTTGAATATTTCGACGTCAACGTATGTAACCTGCTAACCGCCAAATGCGGCCAAGGCTATGGCTGGCTATGTACCAGTTCGAGCAATTGTAATATTTGTTAATTATTAATTAATGTACATGCTCGTTAGGTGCTCGCAGCATTGAAGGTTGGTTTTCCGCTTCCGATTTTATCTTTGGCCGAGGAATCCAGTATCACTAAACATCGCCTCCTGTATTCGATTTGGGTGGGCCTTGCAATCGGAGGAGAGACACGTAGGTGCACAAGGTTCGATCCTCGCCGTTGCACATCGACATTTAGAAAGGGGACCGTCGTATGAAGCGCTGCCACAAGCGCAGTACCGTGGACGTTCAACGTTGGCTGTGAGTTAGCCCGAAAGATCCACTTGAACATCATCAAACAGCCTATATATAAGCTGCTCCTAAGATAAAAATCTAGTCGAACTGCACACACCCGCTCCGATCCACTTGCTCACTCCATCAGATCTTTATATTCACATTTAGCATCGGCGACTGATGTTTATGGTATTATAGATACCATATGGTATGATCGAGTCAACAACACAGCTTTTAACTAGCAGCGTCCTGATACGTGCGAAATCCAAACGCCAAAGAAATCCTGTGATGGTAAAGGCAGCAGACAGCCACTTTCGCTAGGGCCATAGTCGATGCTGCACGCATGGTTTGGTATGAGGCGTGCATCCGACATAGGCCATCCCGAGCAGGGCTTTCAGCGAATTTGTTGGCACGATTTGTGTTCGGCGACCGGCCGTCGCCAGCCCCGAAGCTATTGTTTGCACATAGTATGTCCGCTAAATCAGCTACATGGGTCGGCCTTCGCGACTACCGATTTCGCCTCTCGACCATAGCTCCTTGCCACTGTAGCAGATGGAGTAAGGCCAGACGAAACTCGCCATGCTGCCAGCATACCAGGCAGGTCTCTCTCTCTCTCTCCCATACACGGGCACCGTCTCGTCTGCGGCGATGTTCGGCCAGTTCTGTAATTACATGCGAGAGAGGCGTTCTGGCGGAGGCGCACCGGGGGAGCGAGATGTGGCGAGGTGAACGAGGCTGGGCATGAGCCCCTTCCAAACCGCCCCACACAGACAGGGTACTGCCATCCTAAACTAGCCGCGCGCTGCTGGCTCGACGGAGGCACCTACACTAGGAGACGAGACGGAGTCCGTCGGCGGCACTTGGCAAGAACCCGAGGTAGGCGGCGCGAGGTATAGGGGCTTTACGTTAGTCCTCGTATGTGGCCTCTGCTACTCGGCAACGGACAACTCAGATTCCCAGGCCTCGAGTTCTCCTTTGCCCAACAACGAAGATGAGCCCGAAATCACTGGGAATACAACCGGTGGCGTTTGCCGACGGCAGCACTAGCAGCGGGGAGAGAACAGGAAGTTGCCAGAAACGAGGAGACCTTCGTAGGTACGCGGTAGCAGGACGGACAAGCAGGCCGAGGGAGAAAAGATAGAAATATTAGGGACGGTCAGACAGTCAGACGAGCCGAGAGCAGAAGCTCGCAGCAGGCACCGAGGCGGCTGAGAATACTATGGCCGAACAATTGGGGCGGGCGCAGGTTCATTTGGGATTATGTCCGACGTAAGAGCGAGCTTGCAGAGAACGCAGCCGAACCTGGCCGAGAAATCGGGCGAGCGAGCGAGAGACAGACTAAGGGGAGAAGAGCGGCGAAGGCCAGACGACTAACAGCACAACTGGCGCTTGTGTGGAATAAACGCTGCGGGGGATACGATTGCCGCGGACAACCGGGAACAACCCGGGAAGAATGGGTAGGTGGAAGAGACAGCTGGGAACAGTTGGCGGCGGTAACATTATCGCAGTGCCTATCTAACCTATAGGCGTGTACACGTGTGTATACAGTGACGAGAGATTCGGTTGGATGTCGGGTGTGGAGTTCATCGAACTTCGTCGGTGGTAAATGGAACCGTGGTGGCGAGGACCGAACGAACGGGGGAGGCGGAAAAGTGCAGAGACTGCATTCGTAACTGAAGCGGTGAAGGTGGATATTTTGTCGGTTGTGTTTATTAGAGCCCATCGGACAGTATGAGATGTGGTGTGTTGTCGGGTTCGTTGGAGGGGATATATGCCCCCCTTGATAGAGAGCATGTATCCAGAGGGCTGGCCAGTATCACGCGCGTGGCATGCCGTCTGCTTTAGGGGCCACGTACACTATTCTGCGGGTGATGATTAGTTCTTTAATATATACATAAATCCTGTGCTGTTATCATTTGAAATATGAAGAAGCCCCCGGGAATGTTAAGCGAAGGTATTTAAATCTTTACGTTCACGAGCTAAACGCAGGGAGCTGCGCACCATGGACATATATTGTGTCTACAGCAGCAACCATTATGTGCACACACAATCGCAGCTGATGTTTAGTCGAATTTGTGTGCTTGCTGGTGAGCAGTTGTTTACAGTGTTCAGCAACTTAGTAGCAGTTGGCCATATAGAACTGTGCCTGTAACTACAACAACCTCCTCAGAGGTCCTCGTGTGCTAACTCAACTGCGCGGATATATATATATATATATATATATATATTAACCATTATGTCACTTTCCGTGATCTCTTTCAGTCAGAGGTGCGTCTTGTGTGCAAGGCCATAGACACAACGGGTTGTAATACACCTAGAATATCTGTATTAATAACAATACATACGAGGCGGTCGGCCAGCGAGATATTGTGGCTGGCAGCATCTTGCACGCCTCATTAATCAATCGCGTAAGACACGATTGATACAACTCGTTCATGGATACCCATTGATACCCTAGGTGCACACACATGCTGCCAATATTATCACGTAAGGGTCCTGAATTTTCCGTGTGAGATCGTCGCTGCCGTTACAAATCCGCGGGTATTCACAGGAGTACTGCAATGCCAACTGGCGTCATCCCCCCCCCGTTTAAAAAGGCCAAACCAAACCCCCTCGTCAGTAGGGTCCACGCAAGCACTTATGCCAGGAGCCAATGAGCTCCGGAGTAGGCAAGCAGAATGTAAGTCTGCCCATCACGGCGACGGTAGTCCTTCGTCTGCATTCACATCCGACGCTCGCTTACCGGGTCACCCATCCAGTCGAAAGACGAGATGCTGACTTGGGCACACTCGGGCGTATTGCCTGCACCAATTCCGATCCGCGCCCCTCTACTCGTGTCTAGCAGTAGTAGTTGTGGTGTCCGATACGACTGTAACGGTGGCACACATGGCTAGCTGGGTGCTGCTGTATTTCTCGTTCGGGTGCGAGTTGACGAAGAGGTTCTTCGCCGCCCAGTGAGAATGGCTCGAGGAGCGGGACGGGCCAGCAGCAACGGTGGGGTAGGAATGGGGGAACGCTATGGGACATGCGCTCGGTATCCGTGCTGACGCGGGACAAGTAATCCACTTGGTGCCGGCCAGCGGAGCAGTGCCGCGTTGGCACTGCATGCGACGAAGCCAGACCGCACAAACACGCAGACGCCCACAACGTAGGCAACTTACCCGAAGGCGCGGGAAAAGGGGTCTACTCAGGCGGCAGCAGCAGCAGCAGCAGTTGTGGTGGTGGTGGTGGTAATAGTCGTAGTAGCAGTCGCCAGCAGAGATAGTTCGACGCCACGGGTGGCAGCGACTCGTCGAGTTTCCTCGGGTGTCCCTGTGGCAACGGTTGGGGGCTTCAGGGGGGGCTCGACTCGGTGTGATCTCGGGCTCGGCGGACGAACTGATCTCAGCGGTCCGCGCCGACAACTCAAGGACTGGTAGGGCTAGTGGGGTGAGGCTAGACGAGGATGAGGGTCGTGGGACTGGATACGCGGCAAATAAGCGGAATATATAGCTGCAAATATTTCATAATCTCCCAGACAGAGTCGCAGCCCGAGTCGCTCATCTCGCGCCGTAGAGGCTGCTCGGTTGGGCGTCGGCGACAGCGGAGGCAGCGGTGGTCCGACGGCTGTGCAGTCTTGCTCCCAAGGGGGGCGCCAGTGTAAGGCGGGTCCACTGCCGGCTTCGCTCTCTCCGGTCCCCGCTGTGGGAGACCCGGCAAGAAGTGATCATCGTAAGGGTTTCCCGTTTGTTCCAGTTACACTGTGCTCCAAGAGCTTGGCAGTGTGCGCGCTAGCTATGCTATGCAGAAGTTGGCTCATTGTACGTTCATGTCTAGTAGATTGAGGCGTTTTTTTGTCAACCATCGGGTGCCATCTCGTCCGGCGGCCTCCATTCTAGCGGTCTCGGAGAGCGAACATCCATCTACAGTGTGCAGCGTGGCTACATACGACTCACTGGATACGTCACGTGTTGAACCCGAAACGCGTGGGCTGAGGCTTGCTTAAGGTTTAGTAGAGAGAGAGAGAGAGGCGGAGCTAGAGGGAGCGAGAGAGAGACAGAGCTGGTGCTGGCATTTATGAGACAATGGTTAGCATTTTGAAACTTCTTACTCGGCTACAGTCCGATGAAGAAGTTTGTTTACGAGCATTGCCCGCGAGCAAGGCGCCTCCCTTAGCCCAGTTGAATTTCTCCTGCTGGCTTCTCTATCATGCAGACACACCTGTTTAGTCGAAACGAATGCATTGCAAGATGCGTCGGAGTCAGCCCGTTCATATGGGTTTTTTTGTTTTTCATTTATTTGCAAAAGATTATGCACACCGACGCTCCGGCGAGATACACAGAATAGATGCATAAGAGTGAATATGGCCAGCGTTACAGATCCCATTTGGACTGGTGCTAATTGCCTTGAAGGGCTCGAACCTAATTCGAGTGTCGATCCTCAGAGAAGGAAAGTCAGGCCCGCATGGCCGATTCTTGCTGGCCAAAGAGACATTAGTTCCGTTTCTATCATTTTCAAGGAGTTCTCCCGTTGATCTCATAAGACGGTCAACCCCTTTAAATGCAAATGTGCAACGGTGGGAATCCAACCCATACGAGCATCTAACCTCTACGAGCGTTTCTAACCTCGACGAACATGTGGCCTCAGTTCGATTGTCGCATATATATAGTCCAGCTAACATTATCCGCAGAGTATGTGCCTTGCAAACAAGGAAAAGCTTGCGAACTAGCGTGCGAACACCTTCTTTTTAAATCTAGATTACCCACAAATGCAGCACGATTTCCGCAGCTGCTCCTGTGCAAACCACGAGCATAGATCAGCAGAATAATAATGCACTCCCAACCCAAATGACACGGGTACTCCAAGCTCTCCGGGTAGCAAGCGTGGTATGAGGTACCTCCTCGCGTCCTTACCGTCCAGGGGACATTTCACGTTGTGACAAATACGACTTCTAGCCGAATCCCTTTACGCAGCATGGTAACGAAGACAGCCCTGCGCAACACGCAATCTTTGCTTATACTCAAAGGTAGTGGATGTTGCTGCTGTTGTTGACTTCGACGCCGCACGGAGGATGCAAATACCGATTCACTCTGTTCGTATGGAGCTGTTTCGCAGCAACCTGACTGTGGCAGGGACCCCAGCGATCCGTACACTGAGAGCTGTTCGTGTCGCGTGCCAACGTGGGTGCCAACAACCGACAACGGTCGAACAACAGCGGGCCCATGTGGCCGGCCCTTGCGTGCACCGCTGCTCGCGGTAGCCGGAAGTGTGTCGTAATCGCGTCGAGGGTCGCCGCTGGGGCCATCGAGGGCGCATGACGAATGACGTCGTCGTGGCGTATAAACGTCCACATAAATGTCGCGCACATGTATAATAATGCATACACGTATCTCTAAATGATTGGCTAACTGAACCTTAGTCAGCTTGGAGACGTTCGCAGAAGTCACATGTTATCGCCCGCTCTCGCGCCGTCGGTATTCGCACCAAGGCACCGCCGAACTAAGCCTAATCGGTAGCCTTTGCTGTGGTTATCCACTGGTGACGCCTGCGGTGAGCAGAGATTGTGGACGTTACTTCTCGCTGGTGAACCTGCGTCGCAGGGACGCGCGTATCATCTGAGTGATGATGACATGATGGTGAATCTCCTTTCATCTATGGGAGGTCGTTTTCGCTGAGGATAACGATAAAAAGAACTATCGAGGCAGCTAAATCAGCCTGGTCATCTATTTAGTGACGCGCATGGATGGATTAACGAGATTCCCACTGTCCCTGTAAAAAGCCAGAGGCCGCAGGTTCGAATCCCGTTGCGTGACATATAAGAGAACTCAAGCATTCTATGCAGTTCCTTTAACAAATCAATATAGCCTTTCCTCACCTGTCGACGATGTAGCGAAACCTCAGCCAAGGCAATGGGCTTGGATTGAAAGGCACGGAAAGAAGATCCTGTTGATCTGGATTCTAGTATGACTTTGTGAGGATATATCGGATGTGTACCACACGAAGGAGATTTGTCAACAATGAAATAGCACTACTTATATTTATAATATATCGTCTCGATCTTTGGTTGACACGATAGCCGTTGTCTACCGTGAACTATCGATTCTCACTTCGTGTATGGGAGGGTGCTGTCTGAACGAAATTGCTAAAGGATGCAAGATTGCAACCGAACATAACATAACATTTGCGGTTTATTTCCGGAACTGCAATTTTACAATGCTTAAGTTCTCGATTAAAAAATAGGGTAAAAGTAAGAGTGTATTATCAGCAAATTGTTCATGCAATTACGATTTCACAATTATAATCGATTATTCTGTCAACAGATATTTACATTCACTCAAATTATTTACAATTCACAATATTCAGGGTATCTAATTCACACAATTATATAACATTATAACTGCAATATTTTCTTTAACTCCTTGGCAAACTCGCTCCCGAAGGAGGTTAGGAGGGAGCTCACATCCCTAACCTCCTTCGGGAGCGAGCTCCAAACCAACGGCATCTGATAAGCCAGAGACTGGCAAGTAGTTACCCTGACGGCTGTAGGTAGTACAAACTCTGTTGCCCGGCGAGAAGTTTTTTCTGTCGACGGCCACAATGGGGAACGCGACATCGGACGGTATTACACCCTTGATCATTTTGAAAGCCAGAATCGCGGTGGAAACGTGACTTAACTTATCCACGGTGAGGAGTCTGTACCTGCCATAGATGTCGGTAACAGACTCTCTGCAAACAACGAGTAGCATTCCATTCTTACCACTCTGCCTGAAACAAAAGGTGTATTTAATCGGGCCACGACTGGACAGAATGAGAGGCGAATTCGTTGATTCTTAGTATCCGTACGCTGGGTCTTACATATATTATATATACAGACAGATATATATACAGACGAGAAGACCTTAAAGAAACAAGCGCGACCATTAAAAAATTGCAGAAATCCATCCAGCCAGATGTCCTCAATCAGCGACGGCGTCAATCAAGCCGCCGAGACAGACTACGGAGAGGGAGATTTATGAAACACGGAAATCGCCACGTCCAGCAACTGGCCAAGCTGTCGTCGAGTCGTGAAAAATCAACCATGTTTCAAGGAAGGCTCCAGTTCGCTAAGGGGACTTCTGTGACTATCGCGACTAGACATATGTTACAGATCCATTCAACAGGAGGGGGCTTGTTTCTGCTACTGCTGCTGCCACCCGGTTTATTCTATATCATTTTTAATTTATTTCATATTCTTGAAATCGCTCGTTCGTCGTACGATATGCCCGGTGTGAGACAACCAGGAGCAAGCCCAGCAGACGCCACTTGGAATACATTCAATGCCAGCAATGATACGATTTGCCGAATGCAGTTTATATGTAGAATACCAAGTCGAAAATATTCGCCAAATACTGCCGGATAGTCAAACCTGGGATGTTGCCGAAGAAGTACTTTATAGGAAGTGTTTTACTTAAAATGTGCTCATGGTCATTAACTTCAAGTATTTCCAAATAGGACGAACCATCTTGTTATATTGTAAATATAAGCGATATAATTTAGGTGATTTAAAATGACTCTCGTCTTGAACCATTCCTTCTTGGCCGCTATATTCGACTTCATATTATGATTTTTATAGCGGGCACAGACGATCCAGAAGTATAGCAAAAGCTCCCGAGGCTTTCCTAGAATTTAAAGACCACCTCGACTAAGATAACCCATCTGAAGCTTGCTTGCCCATTCACCTTCCGTTTGTAGGAGTCAAGCACGAAGCATGCACAAAGTGTAGGCTTAGATGGCGGATGCGACTTCACTATTCGTAAGCCTTCGAAAAAGGTGAGGAGGATTTCTCTCTATGGGATTTCTGTTTTCACGTGTCCACACAACACGATGAACTGAACCGCGCACTCGCTTACCGTTTAACCCTCGGACACCTCAACCACACGTTTGCCACTTCGTGAGATCCCAGCTGCTTACGTAGAGCTAAGTGGCTGACGGGTTGACACTAATCCTCGGGCTCGCGAGCCCTAGCCTCGTGCAGATTACACCTTACGCAACCCCCGGCATGCTAAGGTCGATGACATCTGCTCTGTGCGATTGCGAGTCGGCACGGGCAACCATCAGTATCTCTACGATAGAACTAAGGCAAAGATGCACACGGCATCATGGAACCGAGGTTGCAATTTGTGAAACCTTCTATTAATTGAGGAGCTCCCACCGGCGACGAGATGAGTATCCGTCCGGTGTTCGCATGATACTCAGAGAGACTCTTTGTCAGATGCTGCATTCACAGATCTCTTCCAATCGATCGACATATAGCATGCATTATTGGCAATGGACGACCACGCTATATTGTATAGCTATATTGTATCGTGGTTCGTATTTCGACTGATACCAAGTGCTACACTTTATTGAATGCCCCAATTTGATTATAATGCATACAAAAATTGCTATTAGGTATAGGGTGTCAGGCCGAGGCCGTAGCGAGTCATTCGTAAAATATTTTACCATATTGTCTCTACTAATTTCTTTTTTTTTAACCAGACGTCTATATGAAATCACAACGAAAGCTAATGAAACAGCGTAAACAAAATGACAAACAGAAGTGGCAAGAACAACAACACATATATAAGGAGACAGTGAAACGATATGCGCTGTCGTGGAAATGTAAACTATCTCTAATTCCGGAGCGTAGGGTACTGCTCGCAGACAGCGAAGCAGCGATGTTAAACATTAGAACAATGAAGGCCGAGTACCAAGAAATTGTGAAACGCTCATGCTATGCGGAGAGGTTTAGAAATCGGTGAAGCACCTAAATGCTGACATGTAAGACATTAGGCTGGTAGGCGCAGGTTGGTAAAGTAGAAGGGGTCCTAGTGTTATACGGAGTAAGGCTTTACTAACGAGGTGTTACAGGTTAGTGGAAGTAGACCAGTGAAATGGGAAGAGGCCCTTACAATATAGGAGCAGATACGCGCAATACGCTGCGTGATGACACATAAGAGAGCTTAAGCACTGTGAAATTGCAGCTCCTTTAATAAACCAATAAAGCTTTACCCTTGCCTTACTAACTGTGAATATTGAAAAATAACAATAATATCAAGAATAACGCTACCAGCATAACGTGTGCTGTACACAACATTCACCTCTGATATGTAGGGGGTTTCAAAGGAACTAGTAAAAAAAAAAGAAAAAAAAAAAATATATATATATATATATAACATAACATAACATAACATTTGCGGTTTATTTCCGGAACTGCAATATAGTGCATATAGAGAAAATTACGTGTAACAGGCTTGAGATTACGGCAGTCCCTTGTGTGAGCTGCTGCTGCTTAATGTGTTTGAATTGTTCCCCGGGGTGTCACGCTACGAGTGAGTGCCTGTGACGGCAGCTGGTGCTCTGCCCGCCGCCCGCCCGCAGTCGCCGAGGTTTTTCCCGAGGTGTTCAAACATTTCACCCGCTGGCCCACGAGCCCCGTACGAGAAAAAGCGCCAAGAATGAAATTATATAGGAAACGAAATCAGAGGAGAGCGGCAAAGGGTGAAATTATTTCCCGCCGGTTGAGGAGGAAGCGGCTGTGGCAACAATTGATCAATGGTGCAGCACCGTGTCCAATGGCCGAGTGGCCTAGTCCCACAAAGTCCTGCCGGCAGCGAGAACAAAGGAAGATGACGTAAACGGTGGAGCGTGGCAGGGGGGGTATGCTATTGATAGGATGAGGTTTCCGCAAGAGTCGGATCTGGCCGCGAGTTGAAATCCGATGTTGGTTCTGTATGTTGTAATATGCGTACGTGTATGTTGCATAAAGTTGCACCGGCTTATTGTGAATGTACGTCACGCGTACTGCATTGCACGGTTACTCAATAATCGTAGCGCGCTGATCATTCTGGTGGCAGCGCATTCCGTAGCACTCGAGTAGTTTCCAAGGCGTTGCACTATTGATAGACCTTGATGGTAAATGGTAGCTTGAACTATATAGTACCTTATCAGTAAGACCAGATTCATTTTCGTCACTATCACCTGCTACTTACGCCTGATTCGTTCAAGTTGACCGCTCGAAGAGTGTCCTGAGATACCTCCTGTGTGGCGAAGCGCAATATTCCATCGACGAGCACCCAACGCAACACTTCAATGATGGATATCTCCCCTTCGAACATCGAACATCGAACCTGGAACTTCCGGGCTCCTGACTCTGAGACAGGCATAACCTGTTTTCGCCAAATTGCCGATTCGAGGAGGTTCCCCTCCACGTGCTACTTATGGGATCCTTTGCTCCACCGCACCACCTTGCCTTAACTGCTTATACGGAAACGAAAGATAAAAACGCGCCAACGTTGACTCGACGGATATTTGCTTTTCGCACCAACGATCAGCGACTATCTCTGCAAAGATGATATGACATTTACTATATATGTGCGTAGTCAGCCCAAAGCATAGGAAGTTCGTTCGTCTTGCCTGGTGTTGCATTGAGCAGCGAACGGAATATACCTGATGTCGCCTCAACATCGACGAGAAATGACAAGCATCTCAATATTCTTTGCCCGAGGATTCTTTCTATTATACAAAATAACATCAGGCTTCAAAGTTATATATATCACTCTGTGAGTTTAACTTATTATAGATATATATACAGCTTTTATAAAACCAACATGACGCGTATGATTATTATTAATTATAACCAACGTCACATTTATACGGTTGACCGATCCCTATCGAGTGATGGAATTCTCTACTTTTCAGTAAGTGCACCATGAATACATCACGTTCTCTATGTCTGCTTCTGTCGTAACGATGCATATGTACGATGTAATGCTGGCTGGTACGAGCCATCTACTTATTTGCCATGCGTCTTATCGTCTATGATCTGGCATACTGATCTGTTTGTTATAACGAGCGGCTCGACAAACTACCAGTTGAGCACAAACCCTATCCACGAACGCTTCGAGGCTACGGCAGGCACATGGGAGTCATCAGTGTTTACAAGTCTTACTCATCTTTTCGTGGTGTAACATAGTTAATATAGCAGCTACAGTACACAGCCGCGAGCGAGCTGGCTTGGACAGCGATAGGTCTCTGGCTGGGCAAAGGCCGCGCACGGTCGAGTCCCGCGATGTGACATATAGCGAACTTGAGCAGTCCGTCCAGCTGTAGTTCCGTATATACAGCAATAAAACCTCTACTGTTTAGTAAATATGCTATGATATATGGGGAGGCCACTTCGAGTTGAAGTCTCGAGTTGATGTCTCGATCTCACAGAGGTGCTCACAGTCCCTGATATAAGTATAGATAGCTTCGCTGGCTACACGATATGCTCTTTGTCGACAACATATCAAAAACATCTGAGCCACCTATGTCGTCATCGCCACTAACATGATCGTGTTGGAACACCTCCTCGAATGTGGCCGACTTCCGCATAGGGTTCCAGAGTGTGACTTCATGAAATCAAGCAAAAGAGAACAGAAGTTTGAAGAATCGAACAACGCAGATGCAGACGACAGCCGTCATTTTGTAGCTCTCGGGCGGGACCGCAGAAGGCATTAAGTTCTGTGAATGCTAATTGTGTGATGCTGTGATTCTGCCCGGAAAATGTACGTTAGATGGAACATGATTTCATGTTTTATGAAGTATTGATTCAAGTAGGTGGAACTCAATGTCGATGTTGCAATACATCGAAGTAGCGTTTGGGAAAAAATTCATTGAGAAAACATAATTGCATGGTATGTAAAAGGCGTCTGTCTTTGTAGCTCACAGGGAACATATTTGTGTTATGCTACTGTCGCTTGGGTGCATCGCCTATCAACAGATCGAGGTGAAGGTAAAGGTATATTGGTTTATTAAAGGAGCTGCAATTTTACAATGCTTAAGCTCCCTTATATGTCACACAGCGGGGCTCGAACCTGCCCCCTCTGGCTTCTGATAGCCAGAGACTTAGCCGCCCAAGCCACTGCGCTGAGGGAGGAACGTAGGCGATATATTTTTTTTTTTTCTAATAAGCAAGGATAACAATCTATTCCTTAATCTTACAGACTTCTATATGAATTTGTATGAACAGGAGCAATACGCAAGCGCGTAATATAAGTCGAGTTAGTGGGCTGGCGCCTTCGTGCGCGCCTTGCAATCGGAGGAGAGACACGTAGGTGCACGGGTTCGATCCCACCGTTGCACATTTGCATGCAAAAGGGGTTGTCCGTCTTATGCAGCAATGCTGAAAGCAGTACCGTGGACGTTAAATGTTGGCTGTGAGTCAGATCGGAAAATTGATTTATTAGCTAGTCATATAAGATCAGCAGACATATGCTGGCCTTTGATGGTTTGAGTTTGCAGAACTTCGAAGACGGGTATGTAACCAAATACTTGCACTATGCCGCTCAAAAACGAAGTCGCCCGTCGAAAACGCCTAACGCGTGACCTCTTAAAACGCCTTCGTTCAAGGGGCTCCCTTCGAGGGGGACTGGACTTGGGTACCTTCGAAATTGTGGACGCAGGTGAGTCCGGAGCCGCATCTTTTGGGACTCTCGCTCCATTTCGCTTTGCCTCGTATGTTCAACAAGCACTCAGGGGGGTGCGGATTCTCGTGGGTAAGTACGTGTTTCCGGCGCACGATAAAGCGAACGCCAACCTACAAGCATGGTTCATGCAACAACTGGAGAGATGGAACTCGACGGATCCAAATCGTTTACCCTATCCGAGCTATCCCCGTTATCCGCTCTACGAAGTATTCAACGATTATATGAACTACATAGACGTGTGGCTAACGAGCGAAGGCAGCTGCCGAAACGAAGTCGTAACCGTCAATTTTGCAGGCGGGTTTAGCTTCGCCATTCGGCATAAGAGAACGACGCGGTGGCGTGTCGATTGGAGGGCTGGGGTGCCAATTACGACCACCGTGAGTTGGTCGGTGCCAGACGGTCCCCAACCGCGGGCATACACCGTCACCATGGACAACGTCACCGTGACGAACGTACGTGGTGACAACATGATCGAGGTGTCTACTCGGGCGCCGCGTGAAGGAGGAGAGACGGTCGTGGAGGGAGACACATACCTAGTAAAGGCGAACGTGAGGTGGGGCGGCCCTAAAGAAAAGTTGACCCCGACGTACATAAAGAGTTTCGTGCCGGATAACGTACTCGGCACTGGAGCGTAATTTGCTACGTCTCTAGCCGACAATAAATATCCGTGTGGATGTGCGTGTGTGGTTCGAGAGAAGCTCGTGAAGGGGAACACAGAGCTTATCTCCTAAGGGCGACCGTGAGGTGGGATTGACCCAGAGAAAATTTGGCCCCGACGTACGAATACAGTTTCACGCCGGGTGACGAATCTGGAGTGAAATTTTGCACGTTGAGAGACAACAATAATTTTGCGAGCGTGTGTGTGTGTATCGGGTCTGAGTGCAAGAGAGAGAGAGAGAGAGAGTGATAGCACAATATATTAATCAAGTATAGCTGGGAAAGGGGGAGCATTTCCCTTGGACGAACTCGACTCTCTACTCTTTCTCTTTACTCTTGGATTAGCAATGTAGACCCTCGTAGTCAATGGGATAAATGGATCTTCGCAATTTTCCTTGCTCAGCTATCGTATTCGCTGCGCTGAAATGTTGTACCGCAAACTGGCTGAAGAATACTAAGAGGGGTACACTCTGTGGCTTGGAAAGGCTCGCATTCATTGCTTCCAAAATGTTTGCAGCGTACCAGAGCCGGCAGGGTATAAAGACGACATGTTCGTCTAATAAAGAGTCACTATTTTACGAAGGGAGAAATATGCAGAAATGAATGAGAAGCTGCGGTTGTGTACAACAGCGAACGGGAAACAACAACGAAGCCAGACATGCAGACACCCGCCCGAAGGGACCGACCAACTCCGAGAATCTGAAAATCTTGGCACGCAGGCAGCGCGTCGTCGGCACCACCTGGGGCATGTAGCCGTGCCATATGTGAGTCGGCTTATTTGAATTCTGCGACAATTTCCGGAAAGCTACCCAAAGATTCAGCGAACGCGTGTCGTGGGACAAATTGGCCGATTTACCAATTGTCCGGATTACCAGACGCGCATATGTGCCGGTGACGGATCGGCTGCTCGTGATAAGCTAAATCTGTTGAAGATAACTCATATTGAGACAAATAGGTCGGCGGCTATATGTTGAAGACATGAAGGGTATTCGTTCCTTAATGTAAAAATCAATACTTATTCCCTCCTCTGAATAATTCTCCCTCAGTCCCAAGCCCCTCTCCTGCACAGAGAGAACAGTCCCGAGTTTCAAGTAAGTTTGGCAGATTCAGTTATAACATAAGAGTCGTTCGAAGGTCTTGGACCCTCTTGCAAAGTACTAATGAATAAGGGAAATAACAAATAATAATAAAAGTTCATGATATCAATATGACCATTTTAATGAATCGAATGATGTACACCCTGCTGAGGACCGAACCCGGCCTTTTTTTGCCAGGAACGTGTTATAGACTATTAGGCTACCACGCAAACATATTTTTCAAGACCTTCACGATCTAGTCCGTGGGATAAACCGCTGCATTGGCTGGCTAACCACTGGCCGATAAAAATTTAATTTCTCAAATGACTCATTCAACAAATGTTAGAAATGTTGTATATTAATATATTACGTGTAATAATGTGTGTATATATATATATATTATATATCATTCATAAATGTTAGAAATATTTCCAGGTGCTTTCAGATCACACGTCATCCTTGGACAGTATTCACGCTAGCGATTTATTTGTGTACAGCGTTGCATAGCTGCTGCGGTGTACAGCTACTTACACAGATACGACACGCCGCGCACGTATGTGCACTCCTTGCTATAGCTTGTCCACAGCATATTGCGCACCGTTTGCCAAATGAACATTCAAGCCAACTCGACCTGCTTGGGTGTATGGAGATGACGGATCGGTATTCGCTGTTTGGGGAGGCGAAACTCAGCGACTGTCTGACTGTTTCTTCGGAATCCTCGCCTCGTCGACGGCGTGCACGAGCTTCTCGTTCGTTGCATTTGACGCGCTATGCAATCTCCGTCCTGGGGCTCGCCCACGAGCTAAGTCCTTGTGGCACCCCCTAATGAATGACTCGCACAGTCTTCTCATGTAGTCTACGCACCGAATGGGGCCAATCAGGTAGCTGTGGAAGCGAAAAACACAGAAGACATATAGAACCATCTGTTGGCGAAGGAAGTGAGACTAAAATTAGGGTTAGGATAAAAGTGTCACAGTCCGAGTGCTCGGGTGCACGGAGCTGGTGAGTGTACACAAAGGGTGCCCTACCTCGTTGAGGGATCTCGGTTGAAGGCGTAGGGCAAGCAATGCGTTAAGTATGTTGACCTCGTTCTCGTATGGAATCGTCAAGCACATTTCAAGTAATGGCACAATGGTATAAGCAACGTAACCTGAGATTTCTTTTTTTTTTTGTTGGTAATTCTTAGGGCGGTGTCCAACCCGGTTTGTCTTCGAAGTCGAAACGGGTACAGGTGACTGTTGCGATATCTCTGTTGAAATTTGTTGTTTGTTATCCGAGCAAGATAATCGAAAAGCTGGTTTTTTTTTCAGCAGGTTCATTTAGTAGAGTCTCGACACCTCTGACGGGCGGCGCCCAGACGGCCTCACCGTTATCCCCTTCCATCGAGGCCAGCACCTGGTTTGGGACGGCACTGTGGTTGACACCCTAGCACCTTCTTATGTCAACCACTGTGCAACCATCCCCGGTTACGCAGTAGCGCGTGCGGAGCGGGCAAAGCTGAGGAAGTACGCCGCACTCCAAGCAACGCACCTGTTTTCCCCCCTTGCCTTTGAGACCCTGGGCGGGCACGGCCCTCTCACTGCGAACTTCCTCGAGGGGGTCTACCATAGGTTGATCCGCGCCACCGGGGACAAGCGCGCTGGCTCTTTCCTCCTGCAGCGCCTGTCCCTCGCTGTGCAGAGAGGCAATGCCATCGCCTTCCTCGGGACATTGTCGTCCTCACCCCCCCTCCCCCCCCCACCCCCATAATCCCTAGAAATTCCGACCTATTGTAACGTTTAATATATGGAGCATTACATTTGGACATTCTGAACATTTGGTCCTTTCGGAGGTGCAGTTTTTCCGCGGGCGGCTCGCCCCAGACCTTCTCCCATCAGATTTCTTCGAACATTACCTCGAGAAATGTCGGAAGAAAAAATCGGAACTTCTTGAGATCCCGGGTAAGATTCGAACCAGCGATGGCCACCCCGGAGTAGTCTACAGGTATATTTTCCTGGCTGACTCAGAGACAGAATTACCACTCCTAGTCGTCCATTGCAGCTGTTGGCTATCTATAACTTCACTTCGTTGTTGAAACCACACACGTCCTAAACGTGAATGCTAAGAGTGCTACAAAGCCATCATTTCCTATGGATTACACACATCGTACGCCGTATAATCCCGTGATATCTATACGGGGTGCTATCTATATATATATAGATTGCAATTTTTATTACGCTAGTCCTGGAAATCGGCCTGTGCCAGACTGGGAATCATCCGAGATTTGCACTGCTCGAAGAAACTCGTTCCCTACGATAATTAGTGATTATAGGGCACAGTTTCAACGAATCGTCAAGGAGCTCACATAATTACAATAAAAACTGAAAATCGTCACGGTGCTCACGGTTATGCAACTGTTACTATTCATTGGTAGTATTGTTATTGTTGTTATTAATCATTCGTAGTATTGTTATTGTTGTTATTATTAGTAGTAGTATGATTGTTATTATTGTGATCTGCAGCATCGCAACTAATACTGCCCTCATTGATACTGCAATCTAGCACGTCATAAAACGCATTGTCCATATACTTTATTCGCATCCATCACTTGAGCTCAGCGCCGTAGACCCGTCAACCGACTCGTTTTGGGCCACGGCAGACGGTCATGCACTCGCCCCACAACGAAAATCGATTTGAGTTCCCACCGTCGATGTTATACGTGAACTCCTTACAGTTTTTCTCGGCGGGGTCGTAGTAAAACATCCGTCTGGGCGAGCATTTCCCTTCATCTCGAGGTAGAAAGCATCTAAGACGGTCGCCTGCAATTAACATCAGCGGCTGTTTCAGCATTCGGCTATCATGTTGTTCTAGTTAACTGAGATGTGCGCTCCAATTCGCTGCATGGCGGCTGACCCACTCGAAATTGTCAATGGTCAAACGGAAGGCTGGCTACACCCGGAGTGGAAAGGTTACGGCGGTTTGCATCGAAAAAACGCTTGCCTGCATATACCCACTATACCGGGATAGTTGTTCAATTGAACACACGCAATATTCCGTTTCCACATGGCTAATTTTCACCTTTTTTTTAGGCCTGTGTGTCAAATCGATCATTTAGCAGATACCATCTGCACGAACCTGTATCAAGTCGCGCGGCGTGCCCGAATCGCTTTGCCACGATGCTAGATAGTGCGGCGATGAAAACCACAAGGATCGTGGCGTACATGGCGTGGAGCGGGACGCACGCTCTCATGTCGTTGATGGCATGGATTTTGTTCGCGCCTGCTGGTCGAAGTCACGCTACAGGATAACGCCGTTAGCCTCGAGCGCTATCTAGTCATTTACGGTAGCAGAACACACTCTCTTCAGAGCGCACTTAACTGTTTTTCGAGCTGACCCTCAGCTGTTCTGCCCCTATCTGACAGGCCTCAGCTCTTAACCTTTAGGTATTACTATGAGGACCTGCCGGGGCCACCTTTGCTTATTCTCTGCCTTACTCGTACCTGACAAGAATCTTCAGATAAAGAAAGAGAGAGAGCACTTGGCCGAAACGAACTGGCGCTAAGTGTCCTGGGGTATGCTGATCGGTCGGGTTTGAAACGAAGCTCTCACATATAAGTGAACTGATGAACAGAGTTAAACTAATGCGGAACTGTGAAGTGGCAGCTGCTGCTATACTCGTTTAGAAATGACTGAGCTTAACAACGCCGCCTCAAAAGTGTTGTTCATGGGCGAAGCATCCTGCTGCTCGACGAAGGCATGCCCCTTGGATAAGCTTGTCCATCTCACGACTCTGTTGGGTATTTTTTTTCGCTCTCTCGGCACGGATTTTGAAAGCCATAACCACAATGAACAATTCTCGACCTCCATCAGAGACCTGTTAAATTACTCGCCGAAATAATCTGTCCGGTCTCTCTGATCGTTGTTATGTCGCCGTTGTCGGCGACATAGCAACGATCAGAGCCAATCGGTGACGCCGGCATGCGTTGGTCACGTGTGTGTGTGTGCGCTTCTCAGCCAGATGAACATACTGAATAGAACTAGGCTGGTACGAATTGCTCGACCAGCAGGGTTGTTTCGAAGCGTGTTCTTCCACAAAAGTTTAACTGAATTATTTCCAACATATTTACTGTCCGCGTGGACGAGTCGAATTGGCCGGTGTTCGTCAGAGACTTTTTTCTACTCGTGGGCGAAAGCGACGGAACTCTAGCAAAAAAAAGATTGCAATCTTTACTAATGATTGAAGAAAAGATTGCAGAACTAACCTGTTATCAAATGAATAGCGACATCCTGTATACTGTTCGACGCGTACGTCAGTCACATAGGCGACGGGTCAATCCATTGTGGCACGTTCTTATATCTTGCCCAACTTGGGTATGAGCCCAGTTCTGAGTTGATACGAAATTTGTATCATTTTATTAAGCATTACAAAAGCATTTATGTTGAGCTCCACTGTCGACTCGTTCTATTATCGGCCACCGCAAGCAAAGAACCGCTTGCATCTATTATTATATGACAACATTGAAGAAGTGATAACTAATGTTCCATCGAACAAATCAGGAAATCTCTTTGACGCCGCCACTGAGACAAAAACGCATCGGTGCTCTACGAAGCCGTTAGTTCTTTCGTAGGAAATCATGTTACTCGGTTTATTATCATTTATTTATAGTGAATTTCCCCTAAAAGATAATAGTAATAATTAGCTGCGTACACTCTCCGACCTTCATCACAGTCTTCGCGACCAATCCAAGGATTACTCCGATCCAACTTTAATAGTTTACTATATCGAATTATATCGGTGTTTAACGCCAATGTTCAAAAAACGTTTCTTTTTGTCCAATGTTGCCGGGCTGTCCATTGTTCCACTCTCACATGATTACGTCGAATCTGTTGAATCTGGTGACCATACCCGTCACGGTGTTTACATCCGAGTTACCTGAGCAACGCAAAACGCGAGTACATTGCTCAATCAAGCCTCTTGGGTATTGTATTGTAGTACTACTACAAATAACAATTGCATCATCATCATCATCATGAGTCTCTATGTGTGCGCAGACTCTCGCTGCGTCGACGGCTGCACATCGTTAAGCTATGCATGGGCTGCCTGCTTGGTCAATGGAATACAAAAGCGACAATGTTTGCCAAGAGAGAGAGAGTTGCACCTGTGCATACGTGTCCTTCGGTCACCATTCGGGGGTGATTTTTTCAATCGCTCAGCTTTGCTTGTACTTTGCAAGCCAACAAACAAAAGCTGAATGGTTGCATCCCTCTCCTCCTCTTACATGATTGTTTAGCCCAATTGCAATTTATTCGACTGGACATATATATATATATATATATATATGTATGGAGTAGGACGGTGACGAAGGCATACTGAGACGGGAATACTCAGGTGGGGCTGCCTATTTGTGGCTAAGGCACACGAGTCTGGTTGAGGCTCGGTTCAGGTCAGATCGGACAAGCACGCTGGGCATATTCACGGGTAGCAGTTGCAGATGCATGATTGAGATGGTGTGGAGCCTTCATGGGCGTGCTCTTCGTTAGGGAGTGGAGCCGAAGCAACGAGGAAGTTTGCCCCAGGGCGTATACGAATGGAAGGGGCAGTAGCAGTTTCTATCGGATAAGTGAGGCTCGGGTAGCGCGGCGGCTCCCGTTCACTACGAGTGAAGCATAGAAGTGCTTTCGTTATTATGTATCTCATCATGTGAAATATACTATATATATATATATATATATATATATATGCATTCAGAAAAGTGCACCTACACAATTTGGTCAGGAATGAAGAACATTCAATTGTTTTAATGAATCCTTCTTTATGTGGAACTGCAGTTGCGTGTATTTCATGGCGTTGATTATGCCGGAAGCGTGTTTATCCTCTTATGTTTTGAGGGTTGTCTCAAAAGGTTGCGGTGGTTTTTGGTCGGGTCATTTTTCAAATGGGGACTCACTGGTTCGGCGTGGTGGAACACATTCTTCCCGTGGGTAATACTCTGCCATATATCATTATGGGTGACTCAAATGATTATCTGTTAATTGGCTCATACTCTGGCCGTTGTTCTAGCTTTATCGATATCAATAATCATGTCATTGTAGTATCAATCATAAATGTCACCAGTCCGTCTTCTGATACCTGCATTGACCATATAGTTTTGAGCTATACCTCAAGATCTCTGCGGCTCTTTGGCGTGGCCCTTGGTTTTCTGATCACTATCCAGTTACAGTTGCTATAACCTAGGTAGGTCGGCCGTTAATCCAGGGAGTGTTCCGCCGGTGGTGCAAGTCGCTGTTAAGCAGCATGGCGCACAAAGCCTTGCTCGCTTTGATTGCAGTATTGGCCAACTTAGCTGGCTTAATGCGCGTGACACGGAGGACGTGAAGGTTGCCTTTAGTACACTCAGTAGTTCGATGTCTGTAGAGCATGATAGGTGTTTCATCACAAAGCGCCAACTGCGCCCCAGTGTTGGGATAAATTTATGTTTTCTGCTGGCCTTCGTCGTCTTAATAGACCCGTAAAGCTCTAATGTTGGTACATTAGGTCGGGCCCGCAGAAGTCTAACGCGTCCTGTCGCGGCAGTCTTCTCTCATATTATATAAGCGAAGGCTCCGTCGTGCCAGGGGGCCCTTCTTTAGAACCCCTTGTCTCCTTGAAACCGTCTCAGGCCGTCTGGAGGCATCACAAGTTATTGCTGACGAGTTAAACCGTCACTTCTGTCGGCTCGGATACAGTATCTGAAGTAACCGTCCAAAAGGACGTTCGATCAGAGTTGGCATCTATTTGGGAGGCTCAGAGATCAACGTCCGCCTGCTTAAAGGTTAGCACAGTGGAAACTGAAAGGGCCCTGGATCTAACTAAGGCTAACTGAACTGTTGGAGCAGCCCTAACCATCCTAAGCGAACTTATCAAGTTATCCTTGTCAGATCTTGTTCGATCCTAACCCCACGATATTAACTTGTCCTCTTAGGGCAAGGTAACATCTAGTTTGATCAATTTGATTCGGCTCAGAATCTCCTCTGGCAATTTTTGTGAGACTGTAGCTTACGCGGATGACACCTATTTCGCATACGTCCTTCAGAACTGAACACAAAGTTTCAAGCTGCTTTAGCGAATGTGGAGAAAGTTGTGACTTGTTGTCAATACTAAAAAAACGGGTCATACGCTGTTGTGCCCACCACAAAGGACTCCATGATGATCCGGTGTGGCTTTGCGGGGTGCAGGTTCTGATGTCGCCCATGAACCGAACATTCACGCTTGTCTGCAGTCTGGGGCTCGCTCCCCCGTGATATTAGAGCCCTTACATCAGCTAAGGCGTTTGCACTGGAGATTAAGAAGTATAATCGTAAGTAATTCAGCTTTATTGTATGCCGATTGTTATAATGAAGTGAATCGTAATTTTGGTGTGTTTAGAATCGCTGTTAATGCGCGGAGTGCATACACATCTGTTTGGCCGTTGCACCATGTTATTATATGATTTTTATGAGGATAAAAGTGATGTAAATATTGCCGGTAAACTTTGCATTTCAATAAATAAATAAATAAATAATTGTTTGCCCGATTTCGCTTTCAACGTTCTTCCTCTTACCGTGTACGCATCGAACAGCCAGGTTTGAAAAGGAAAAGTTTGATAGCTCACTTGTACCGTCCAACTTCATGTGTCATCTATCTCATCATCTATCCTCGATTGCGTCTACGCAATTCTCTATGAACTTTTAATTAGGTGATAACACAGATGGTGGATCTCGAGAAGACAACAGGCTAACAGCGACTCTCTTCTCCTTTCGAACTCGGACGTCTCAAATGACAACGGCGTTGTTACCCGTCGTCGAAATCTAGCTAGGCAGACATAGAGGAACCTAAGCCACCCGGCATAGCTGACATGACTATTTCATCGATTTGTCCCTGACGAATCATATTCGTACGATAACGCCCTATTAAATGATCGTCACCGAAAAGGGGTGCACTCAGGAACGCACACACACACGGTAATGTTGTGGCCTTTGCCGAACTCGATCTGTGCGATAACCTAAAATCGATCTTGTAATTTTGTAGCGACTTCCGCATTTCAAGAAGCGCCTCATTAGATGGTCGTAGATATTATTTTTATAAAGCTGTCTCCAACGATGATCTTGACGAGTTGACTATAGTACAACTGTGAATACGAGCTATGGCCAGACTAACTCTACAACCGTTACGGTGTAGACTATCATATTTTAAACTGGATCTTAACACGTTATAACCAATTTATTCAAACATACAGAAGGGCGGGATTTCTAGGGATTATGGGGGGGGGGGTGAGGACGACAATGTTCCGAGGAAGGCGATGGCATTGCCTCTCTGCACGGCGAGGGACAGCCGCTGCAGGAGGAAAGAGCCAGCGCGCTTGTCCCCGGTGGCGCGGATCAGCCTATGGTAGACCCCCTCGAGGAAGTTCGCAGTGAGAGGGCCGTGCCCGCCCAAGGTCTCAAAGGCAAGGGGGGAAAACAGGTGGGTTGCTTGGAGAGCGGCGTACTTCCTTAGCTTTGCCCGTTCCGCACGCGCTACTGCGTAACCGGGGATGGTTGCACAGTGGTTGACATAAGAGGGTGCTAGAGTGTCAACCACAGTGCCGTCCCAAACCAGGTGCTGCCCTCGATGGAAGGGGACAAGGGTGAGGCCGTCAGGGCGGCGGCCGTCAGAGGTGTCGAGGCCCTGTGGCTCCCTTGTGCAAGGAATACCGGCGGAGTGGAGGGCCCTCACGAGCGTGTCATTAAGCATCGTGTGTCGCGGATGGCGACCGGCGCTGCGTTCGCACGAAAGACCGTGATGGCCATTCGTTGCGACGGGGTCCCCGCAACGCTCGCAGCTGTGGGCCGCAACTACAGGGGCCCCGAGGCGAAGGCCCACACAGAAGCGGAGGGAGCGATCGTCTAGAGCAGTACCAAGGGACGAGGAGGGCAGCGCGTGGAGCCACGCCCCCGCACCAGGCCTGTCGACAGCCCGGAGGCGAGCTTGGTCAGCAGCGTGTGGCGCAGAGGCCAGGAGGGAGTCCCGCAGCTCCTGGTGCAGGGCATCGGACCATGCCCGCTGCTTGCTCTGTTTGTCCGGAGGGACCCGAGCGCGGGCGCCCGTCTGGTCAAGGGCAGCTTCCTGGGAGGCGGAGAAGTGGGCGAGCGCCTCGGGGGGGAGGACTGTAGCGACCATGTCGGCAACCGCCGTGAGCGACGCGGCGTAGCAAACGTCGGCCAAGCGGCGAACACTGAGAATGCCGAGGCCCCCGAAGCGGACTGGAAGGGTAGCCTGCGACGCCGCCTCCGGAGGGAGCTGGAGGTTCAGGATCGTCGTCAGCGCGTCCAACACCAAGTCGTCATAATCGTGAAGGGCTGAAGCCTCAGTGCCGGCCGGGCATGTCCTAAGCAAGTGCTGCATGCGTGCCGCCGAGAAACAGGACCGAAGGAGGAACAGCCCCTGGTGAGCCGATAACAGGGGCAGTCGGTCGAGCATCACGGCCGTCCTCTCGAGGCAACGGTCCAATAGCGGCCGGATGGCCTCGTCCGTGAGAGGGGAGCCGACGAGCTCGAGGGACAACCTCTGAGTGAGACGGCATCCTGGGAGCGACCGCTGGAGGTCGGGCTGCGCGTCCAAAGAGAAGATCTCGCACTTAGTGGGGTTGAGGGCGAGGCCGCTGCGCCCCTCGTAGTCGAGTACTCGCTGAACGTCGGAGGCGACGGTCGCCGGATCACCTGCCAACGTTCCGTCGTCCATGTACCACAGCCGCAGACGCGACTGGAGGGACACAGCGAGGGGCCGGAGGGCCAGGCAGAAGAGGGCTGGGCCCAGCGGGTCCCCCTGCTGGACCCCGCACTCTGAGCTGATGACGGCGTTGTCCATGATCAGATGGGAGGGACCACGATAGGCCAGGTCGACCAGAGGGAAGAGCCCAGGGACGTGCTCAGCAACCTCCCGCAGAACGAGATCTCGACGGACCGTGTTGAAGGCATTGCGAAAATCAAGCTTGACCAGGGCCGCGTCCGGATGAGCGTGGATGAAGGCGCGAGCCGCGTGAGCAGCGATCTCCGTCCCAGACGCCTGGCCGCAACCCAACTGGGTTGGGCCGAGCAGGGTCACGACCGTGTCCCTCTCGTTGACCCAGGCTATCTTAGCAGCCAGGCGACGAATCGTGCTGGAGCAGGCGATGGGCCGTATCGACCCGTCCTTTTTCTTGAGGGCGATGAGGCGCGCGCCGAAGAGTATAGGCCGTAGCGCCGATGGAACCGTGCCGGCCCGCATGCAGTCGACCACCTTAGCGAGGGCCTTGGCGAGGGCAGTGGCGACGGCTCCGAGTGCCGGAGAGAGCAGGTCCCTGAGATGACGCGGCCGAAGGCCATCGGGGCCGGCTGACGAGCTCGGGGGGAAAGAGGAAACGGCCGCAAAAACCTCATCGGTTGACGTTGGGGCAATGTCGACCTGCGGGGGACGGACGGGGAAGGCGTAATCAGGAGGGGCGGGGGGGTGCTTCGCCCTGAGGGCGTGGAGAGCCTCAGCCGAGTCCGTGGCCGAGTCGGTAGAGCACAGGGCCCGGGCGGCACCAGAGATGTCACCCTCGGAGAGTTTTTGGGTGGCTATACGCGCAGCCATCTGGCCCGTATCCGTGGGCGGAGGACGAGGGCCGCGGGGGAGTTGACGACGCAAGCGGTACTCCAAGCGCGCCCCAGCACGGAAGGCCGCTAGGTTTCCCCGAATCACGGCTGGGAGGGAGCGGGAGGTGTCGCCTTTGTCCGGCATCTGCAAGACCACTCGGGCGAAAGCCAGGAGCGCTTCCCAGGAGGAGACGTCGTTATTGGAATGAACGTCCCGGAGCACGTCTGTGAGGGCCACGGCGACTAGGGAACGCGTAGCCTTCGGGACAATACTGAAGACTCGGGCCTCACGCATGGCCGCCTGTAGTCGTAGCTCGAGCGGTTGGGGCGCTGGACTCGGCTGAGGCACCGAACGGACCTCCGGGTGCCGCACCGTTATGTGCCTGTTGAGACCGCGCCGGGTGAATCTGCCCTCGCAATGCGGGCACGGTACACGCGGGGGGCCTGTGGCGTCTCGGGCTGAAGCGGCACGACTGGCTGCGGTGGCGTCTCGGGCTGCGGTGGCGTCTCGGGCTGCGGTGGCGTCTCGGGCTGCGGTGGCGTCTCGAGCTGGGGTGGCGTCTCGAGCTGGGGTGGCGTCTCGGGCTGGGGAGGCGTCGCGAGCTGGGGCGATGGGACCTGGGTTCATGAAGAACGGGGGGGATTGAGAGCGGCTAGGAGGGGGGCGAGCTGACGCTGAAGCTGGAGGAGAGGGGCCAAGACCTCAGCGAGGGACCTCAAGGCTGCGACGATGCCTGGCACCGCTGGCGCGGCCGTGGGGCGCCGAGGCTCCGCGCGGGCAGGTCGACCAGGGGCGGCTCGACGGGGGGCAGGTCGACGGGGGGCAAGCCGGCAAGGGGCGGGCCGACAAGGGGCAGGCCGACGAGGAGCAGGCCGACGAGGGGCGGGGCGGCGCGACGGGGCGGGGATCGCCCTCGGGTTCGGCAGCAGGACCATGGGGACCTGAGCACCGTCGGAGGGGGCCACAATACCCCGAGCCGCCGCAGCGTACGAGCGGGCTGGCGCCTGGGTCGACACCGGGGCCTCGATGAGCATAATGGACGCTAGGGGTGAGGTGTCCTTCACCTGTTCGAGGACCCTGGCCTCAGTCACGAGCCGCTGACGCTCGCGGAGGTAGGCCGCCCGAGGGCACGACGGCGAGCCCGAGCGATGGGCACCCTTGCAGTTGACGCAGCGGGCAGGACGGGCGCAGGAGGCGGCGAGGTGGCCGGCTTCACCGCAGTTGCTGCAGGCCCTAGGCAGTGAGCACCGTGCCGCGATGTGGCCCGACCGGCAGCAGTTGAAGCAGAGTGGTGGCCGGTCAGGCTCCAGGACGACCGGATGGGACCTGTAGCCGAGGAACACCGAGGCAGGAGGCGGCCCGCTGAAGGTGAGCAGGACGGGCCGAGGCGAGCGACGAGCCGGGCCGGGCGCGGCGGGTAGGCGGCGGGCGGAAGTGACGCCGAGGGGTGAGAGTTCAGCCAGGATCTCGGCGTCGGTAAAAGCCGCGCAGACGTTCGTGATGCGGGCCGTGGTGCTTGAGAGGGCCGAGCAATGAGCGGTCACAGGGACGCCTCCGAGGGTCGTTAGCGTCAACGCCTTGCGGGCGAGCTCAAGGGTCGGCGCCCAAATGATGAGCCCGTCGGCGCCACCAGCCGGGGTGCAGCCCGGGAGAGCCTCATGCGCGCTCTTAAAAAGGGCGAGCATCTGGCCCTGCTCGAAGGCGGGGGAAGGCCCGCCGGCCCCGACCGCCTTGCCACGGACGGTCACCTTGAATAGTCCGTCCTTCGTATATACATATAATATTTATTTCAATATCTATAATAGAGTACACTAAAGATGAGTAGACTAAATTGTTCCGCTTATACCGGAGGTATGGGGCTCTCTCCCGAGTGAGATTCGATCCCTCACCTCAGCAAAGAAGTTTGTCCACGAAGTTAAGAAAATTTTTAGGGGTAGTGATCACTGTGTTTGACATGTAAAATTACGTATAACGTTGATTTTTGTGACTATGATGGAAGAGGAATCGTGTCAATGTATTTGCCCCTATGTATGCGTTGATATAATATGTTGTCAATTGTAACTTCGTCTGTTGCAATGTGATATTTTACACCTTTTACCTATTATTTTTTACGAGAACTCAAGCAATGTATGTTGCAGTTCCGTCAATAAACAGCAGTTTGTATTGTATTGTATATGTGCCTTCATTGATCATGCTGCTAAGGCCATGCACGTTGCCATACATATATATATATTACGATGGTCACAGTGAATTTGTTCAGGTCTCACTCGCAACGAGTCTCTCGGTCTGGACAACTTCCTTGTTGTTCTCCGACCATATGAACGTTGCATGCACACCATATCGTGCGAGAGACGAAACTCGATTCTACGTCACTTCTACATAATTCAACCGGTTTCAGGGAACGCAGCCAACGAGTACAGCGGCATGTCGCGCCGAGACCATGCAACCATGAGTTCTTTCTGCGACCTTCAAGGCCCGCTGTATACAATGCATATATATATATATATATGCATTGTATATATATATATATATATATATATATGCAGCTCAACTTGTAAAAAAATACGTTGGCGGTGGCACCGACGAAGGAGAGTAGAAAGGGCCACTGGGAGCCGCTGGTTTGATTACAAGAGTCATTATGTTACTGCTATACTGTGCTGTGCCGGGAACGTGAGTTCTGTCTGCGCGAAGGGAGCATCATAACTGTTTCAAAAATTTCAAGGAAAACAATTTCAAAGGGCAAGGCGTTTGTTCGTCCGGATCTTGTGGAAAAAATTCAGTAATAGCGAACACGAACTCGAGGAATAATAATATTTATCAAACATGCACATCTGCACCTAGTGTCTATGTATATATATATATATAAATATATATATATATATATATATATATATATATTGACACATTTGTGCATATTTGATAAATATGCGCATTTTTCCTGGAAACATGGATGCCTAATATTTGATGCTAATTGTATGACATGCTTTTCGATAGTCCCTGCTAATGTGAATCAAACCTATAAACTGCATCCCGGTAGGACCTTGTAGAATGACAAAAATACTATTTAAGGCGAAACCATAGCATTGTAGCCTAATTACGCCTGAACTCGTTATGGGTTGTGTTATTAACAATAATTAGTGACGCATGTATTTACTATTCAGCTCGTCATTCCTGGGGATTATAACAAGAGGTTATGCATTTACTTGTTGGAACGAGATGGACCTCCTGAAAACGATTTTTGCAGGATTTACTTCGACCTTGTTGTCAACCTTAACATTCATCACGAGCTATGACTCAGCATGACACGCATTGTCGAGCCCGGGTGACCTGGTTCATTAGTGCACGTCCTGCGACCGAAGGAGGCGAGAGTTCGATTGCCACAGTTGCGTACTTGCCTTTAAGGGTCCGCCTTACGAGGCATTAAATATTTATTTCATTTATCGAGAACATTAAATATTTAAGGTTCAGAGTCAGCCTGAAAACATTAGATCGCATTACCCATCATAGAGGTCAACCAAAGACGCACAACGTTTCGTAACCAACCATCGAATATCATTTCATCTGTCGGCACCATCCCTGTAGGCTAAGGTTGTATTTGCGGCCGCCCACGATGCCACAGTCCATGTGACCAGACACCGTGCGAGAGAGACGAGGACCGGCACTGTTCGCCATTCGGAGAGGCCACAAAGTCAAAAAGCGTCGGCAGTATCTTTTTATTCAATCAAAAGCGCTGAGGAGGATCTTTATCGCAGGGGCTCGGTAGAACGTCTGCTGCCCGCTCTATGCATGAATGCGGTTTATTGTTTTTCGGCCAAATCGTTCGCCGGCTTCGTCGTCGACGCACGCCGCACCCCACGGGGACTCCACACTATTGTATTTGATGTTCATAGAAGGAGGATTGCCGGCCGATCGGGCCGACGTCGAGTCGCCGGTTCATTGACTTTGTACAAAGCTCTTCCTCACTCAATCTCTCTTCCATATATATATATATATATATAAGTCTCCACGCGCTCTATTGTTTGTCTATGGATGACTCCACCTCACCGTGAGGGTTGAGGTGAAGGGGAAGAGCCGATGCGTTCTCTCGAACACTGGCCGCGATGAGTCTATGACGACCAGTCCCTCATCTACACGACAGCGAGCCGGTCAGCGAGCACCGCTCGTGCGCTCACTCGTATAACGAGTTCTTCTGTTGTGAAGGAACACTTGAGATGTGTTTGGTATCTTCAGCGTATAATATTGCACGTATGTATGTCATAGGGACGCGTTCTATGCGATAGAGAGTTGAGTTATTGAACCTAGGTAGCATCGCTCCAAAGGCCCTATGATAGGTTTTCAAGGGTCAAGGGTGTTTCGTGTGGTAATATATGTAAAAATTATTATTTTTATTATTATTAGTGGTAGCGATAGTGCTACGAGAGTAGTTCCGAACCATGGCTCAAGTAACAACGTCGCCAGGATAAAAAAAATGAGCATTATTATTATTATTATTATTATTCAATCGTTACCTTGATCAATAGAAAAATGAATTCGAAATAAAATTGCGATTATTTCACGAGAAGCTTCAACAGATGTGTTCAGGTCACCATAAAATCACGCAGACCACGTACCATATAGCGGAACTTTCTCATTGGGTCATCTATATTATTATTATTATTATTACTATTATTTCCATATGAAATGTGTTGTGCGCTTTGTGTATCTCCTGTATATACCAGCCCAATAGAGCATACAAGGCACTCTCTCTCTCTCTCAAACTTCGCTACATATTCTTGAGTTGAGCGACTATTCCCAACCATCGGAACGATGACAGTTACTATCATTCATCAGGGCGACGCTACCTCTTGACTCATCGTCATTATTCCCTTGTATTTCGTTGGGGTTTTCAGTTAGGTTTTCCCCATTGGTCGTCAGCTGTTGACGACCAAGAGGGTCCGCAGGACATGTAGTGAGATTGGCCCTCGCTGTCAAGAGTCCGCGTACCCGGCGGCGCCAGCGCACGGGACGAACGGCCGATTGAATACGCTCGGCCGGAAGGATACCTCACCACCGACTCACTGAGTAGTAGCATTATTATGATAGATCAGTGAGGTAGTAACAAGGGGTGCGGGTGGAGGGGCTGATATTTCAGTTTCCGCGTCATTGACCTGCCGAAGCAACAGCAGCAGCAGAGGCGGTGTCAGGACTTCGTCAACGTCGAACGCCAGTGAGCCGTAGATATTTTTGGTGTACAAAAGCACACGATATTCGTCTGGTCTAGCTATTCGTATAGCACAATATAAACACAGCTTCCGGCCAATGGGTCCTGTGAATCGTTGGCGATAATACGCGATCCACAGTACGGGCGTCATATTGAGGCGCAAGGGGCCCGTGAATATCGAGCGCCTATACGTCAACTTTCCTGTTGTCTTTGCTGTGTTATAAGTATGAACGAATGACGGGTTGATTGTGAGCCTTCACCGGAAAAACACCACTCACAACAAAATACGCGTCTACCTCATTTTTTTTAGCCCTGCTCTATCCTATGGAAAAAAATATTTAAAGCGGGGACAAGCACGAGGAGTCGGACAACTCGAGCAGTTGTTGCTAACAGATCTTCCGGCGAAGATATAAGATGGGCCACCCAGCAACATTGCCGTTACATGAACAGGGGGTGAAATTTGCCCAACTCATGGTACTTGTGTTTAATTCTTCTAATATATATATATATAGCAGGATAGGGGCGTCGAGGATCCGTGCCCTCATCCACCACAGACAATGATTGTGTAAGTCGGCCTTCAGACAAAATCGAGCCCAGCACAGCCGGGCCTGGCGTCCGTCGACAACAGCAAAAGCGAACTCAGCCCCTCCCTTCTCGACCTATTCCCCGAATGCATTGAATAGCAAAATATATCTATTATTTGAAACGAAAAATAGCGATTGCTCCACCACCGCCCATCTGCATACAAATGATAGGCTATGTAGAAAGGGTGAGCTGTACAATGCGTAACCGATCTGTTGAAAAGAGAGAGAGAGAGAGGAATATGACACAACGTCAAAGTACAGGGGATGCAATATCTGGGTGGACGCTGTAAACTGTTCCCGTACTCGTTTCCCAATCGAATTTAATGCTCACGTAATTCGTCCGTGAGTGGACCACTCATTACAAAGTCATATTTGTTAAATTTCAGATCATTACCATTAGAGATTATCTATGGGGTGGAGGCGAAAATAGCGGCACATACCCACACATTATTGTCCCTCTCGTCGACAGACAGCGCCAGCCAATTGGGAAACCCAACGTCTGCAAGGTCTTTTGCGCCCCGCCCTCAATCAGAGGATCACCGGACGACGCATTCATATGGTCTATGGTTCATTCCCATATCACACACATATGCGCCTACTGCGACGATTGTTTCGGTCTGCGACACAAAATAGTAGTGACTCGAACCAGAGTGAATTGGGGTCCACCACCGTATTGACCGTAGCGTATTGACCTGATACTGCTGACCCTTGTAGGTACGATATTATGTAGGGAAAATGGGCGTAGCGAGTAACGTAGAAGATGACGGTAGCGTTGGTGGCCGCGAGACGTTGCTGCCTCTGACGTATCATATCGAGTAATGGGTACCTGAGGTCCCGCAGGTAATGACGACTGGCTGGGAGCCGGGGGACCGCTCATGTCGCTGGTGGCATCGTGTTATGCGGAGTTAGGAGTGCGGGACAAGATATTCTGTGACAAAAAAAAGTAGAAAAACAACATCTCCCGCTTTGAATTGTGCTAAACGCTAAGATCAAGCTAGTACCTACCGTTCTGCTCTATGCGAGCTCACTCTTCTCGCCGAGCTGGCGTTAGGACATCTGCGTTATTTTTTTTGACAGTTGTACCCCACTCCAAGTCAAACTTCCCACCTGGCTGATTCTTAGTCAACATTTAACGTCGACAACACTGCTTTCCGCGCCGTTCGATCCAAACCCATTGCCTTGGCTGTGGTTTCGTTAGACATGGACAATGTATTTTCGCTGTAGAGAAGAACAGTCGGAATCTCGTTAATCTATTCATGCACGTCACTAATTCGACGACGAGGCATTTAGCTCGAAATGCTAGCTCATCCGATACATATCGTTGCAACCAATATCCACTCCCCTCACAACTTCGAACGGATAGTGTTATTTTCGTTAACGCCGCTTACTTGTCCCCGTTTGCATTATTCCTCGCTGCCTCCTTGTCTCAACACTCCTCACCTCATGGCGCGCCACGCAGACTGGTCTCCTGCCACTCTTGTCGGGGCGTCACGACGAATGAATCTATTTTCCGCCGTCACGGCGAAAGGGGCGCATCTGTTTCTCCTTCTCAGAGGCCGTATTCCCCAAATGCAGTGCATTTGCTCTATTTCTTCCTTGCGCCTCGGATCTTTGATACTCCCAACTCGGATCGACCGGCCCGGTCCCCCTACGACACGGTCGGACTGCAGCCGCCCGAGCGCGCCTCTCCGCCGGCGCAAGATCACTTTTATAGCGGAAACGTGGGGCGGACGAACGTCGAGGAGTACATTTATTGACGTCTCCCCGCCTTTTACGTGTGGGTGTGTGTGTATATATATATGTGTGTCTGTGTGTGTGAGTGCACTCGCGCATGTGCGGGTATTGGCGCATGTATGCTCACCAACGGCCATCTGTAGAGTACGGGCCGGGGCTTCGAGTCTCTAAGACGACTTCTACTCGAGAGTTCGGCAGATACGCGTGGTGCTATTAAGTATGGGAGGCCAAGACGTGGGACGAGGGCGGGCGTAACAGCCCCGGGGGTGGCCAAGACGGAAGGAATGATTGTGGGGAAGAGATAGTCGGGGACCCGAGGGGCAATTCCGCTTCGGGCCGCGCAGCAGTCAAAACGGTGGACGTCGGCAAAGTTTTACTCGCTTAGCGGTAACCGTCGAAAGTGGACGCTATAAGCGGAACTGGCGCGGTGTTGTTACGTCTATGCGGCGTGAAAAATACAGCGTGTCTTCATCCTTTATCCGCCATTTAGCTGTTGTTTTGTGCTATAAGTCATCACTAATTTCATCAGCAATGTATTTATGTCTGTACGTCCAGATATTGATTGACAGACAACTTACTCCAAGGTGCTGTTACGAGGCAGGGACTTCAACGTGTATGAAGATATTGGTAGAGACGGCAGTAAGGGGATTAAGAGTATTTGAGATTCAGCCTAGAATCCGCTTTTCAAAAATTGCCACAACGCTTCAGACATAAACGAACTCGAAATACTATTATTTGAAGCAGCGGATGAGAAATTATGGAAGATATTATATCGTATATTTAATATGGCTCGAGCTGTACGTGAATGACAATAAATTGTATTTTTTTAAACACTTACAGTGCTATTAGGAACAGTTGAAACTAATATACTGCTTTTTCTCTGCTTTTTTCTCTTTGGTATTCAATACCAAACTGGACCAATATTATTGATTCACTACTCTGAATACTATTGCATACTTGCTGACATCGTCTCAAGGGCACATTCCAGGAATATATATACATATATATATATTATGCAATGTTTATTTTTGTTTGATTTCAGATTCAGTTACAATCGTGATGCGGTAACACATCGGTCAACAGTTTCCATGAGACTGCCCATTCAAATGGATCTAGATTCTGAGAATGAAACTCGTCAAAGGGAGGGGCAGACGTTTCGCCAAGATTTATCGGCCACTTCCTCTTGTGATGCTGGCTCGTTTCATTAAGCAATTCCGAGCAACAGCGACGTAACGCGCTGAGTGATCGTTGATTAGACAACCCCCCGCACACTTGAACGATGTTCTCTGTTCGGCCTCAGCGAGGTGTTTATTTATAATGGGAGAGGCAAGGTGTCGCGTTCACAGCCGACGCCCAACTCTGGACTCCATCATAAAACACTACGGACTCTGCCCTGCGGCCGTTCTTGTAGAACGCGCACGCGGCAGACTATACAAGCTGAACATATAGCAGAGTTACTGTGAGCAGTAGCAGCAGCATCAAACCGTCCCGGGCAAATTGGCAATTTCATTATAACGCCTCATTTTATTTCAAGCTGCCCACGTCTGTGGTTTGTGAGCGATTGTATGGTGGTGTAGTGCCAAGAGCTGACGCCTTGCCCCGGTTGACGACGCTGACGTGGCGAATGCACTGCGCTTGCAATGCTCCTGCGCCACCGATAGATTACTATGGCCTGGGAGCAACTAGGGAGGAGCGTATGAGAGCTGGCAATTTATAAAAAGTAGTTTATTAGTTATGCTTCATTCCGCCTTCTCGCTGTCTAGTAGCTGCGTCCGTCTGTCTCCAAAGGTAGCTGCGGATTAAGTTGTGAAGCCAATACGAGGATATAATACATTATCGTAATGCAGCTCCACCAGTTAAAAGACTCCCCCAGCAAAAAGCTTTCGTGATTGCAGATTGCCACGCCTGAACAACCCTGCTCGACAAGCGATGAGTAGATATAGGCTCAAATCACCGGTTACCTGTAATCATCATCGTTGTATAATACTAGTTATAATATGTTGTACTAATAATAGTTAGGGTGTTTCAGCGACTTTATGTCCATATCACTGCCAAGTCAGGTCGGAGGCCAGCTCGCCAAAGTGTCTACGCAATCTGTATGTTCTAACACGCATCATACAATCAGTGCGCGAAGGAGCATAAACCTGAGGTCCAGGGACCGTTTTTTTTGTTGACCACACGCAGACGTTTAATGTCATTAGCCAGCCGCGAATGTTCCTCGTTCGCTCCGCCAACGTCGCGCCTGTGCGCCCAGACAGCGCCGGGCGCCGCAGTCTCTGTGCGACACGAATCTCTTCTGCGAGGCACACTGCACATGTTTGATTCGTTGGCCAATCGGTCGGGTGGCTAATTTCGGCCGTTCGTCACTGCTGTGTCTGCTCTGGCGAGATATTTCGCTGAAGTCCCCCCCCCATTCGCCCCCTAACCCTCTTTGTCACTGACAAAGCACTGGTGGCCATATCCTGGCAACGGGTAGACCAGGGCTCGTCACCAGGGTGACGCATGGATCCCTTCGGTCGCATTTTGTATCACATTGTGCATCGGGAAACATATCTCTCATGTATGAAATTGATGAGAGAGAGAGAGAGAGAAAAAGAGACAGAGAGAGACGCTCTTCGTGCGAGAGAATAGGACAGACGTGGAACAAACCTTTGATCCTCCTTAACTATTTCCACCCGTGGCCTCAGCCACCGTACGCCAACCAGCTGAATGTTCGCAGCTGTCCGGAGCGCGTGGAGCATGGCGCAATAAGATCGCTGTGATGCATTTGGCTTTGCCGTCAAACCGGCAGTGAACGATGAGGGACGACCTCGAGGCGGCGAATAGCAATATCGCAAACAGCGAAAATATCCAGGGAGCAACACGATATGCGTACGGCTATACGTTGTGAATAATATTTGTAACGAGTGCATTACAAATTAGACACCGCAATAGAGAACGGTGTGGAGTGACGTGGACGGGCGTCGCAGGGATCTACTCGTTGAAATCTCTCGTTGTTGGTTGATCCCCAGCCCTCTCCGATTAGATATCTGTCCCCCGCAGGGGTTCCTTGGTGGGAGGAGGGTATTTACGTCAAGAAACACGTGGAGGAAAATCTCCGCACCCCCCCCCCTGGCGGCGCAGCACGATGTGGACCTGCGGCCTAGAAATACGTCGGTCTATCTACCTAAAACTCGGTGTCAGTTTTAACCTTTAGGTTAAGGTCACCCTTCAATGTTACTTTACGAAATATATTCCTGTCCAAATTGCCGCTCAGTTCCCTGTAAGCACCAGATAAGGGACCGGTTATAGACTGAAATGATGGAATCAAATACTGTTTAATGGTCGACATCGATCGAAGCTATTCTCGTCCAATTCGCGGCACTTCGATGACATCACGCATAGAGCTCCACACAGCATTAGACCGACGAGGCAATATTGCGTCACTTCGATTTGTGTTTCACTACACATCACAAGATGCAGCCAGCTGTATCTGCGCCATAACGGGCAAAGGCGTTTGCTTCGTAGAAGATTATATAGGGCCGGAATACCCGAACGAGTCAGGGGCCCTCGCGTGGCCAGCGTTTTCTCTAGGGCGCTTCGTCATAGCGTAGCACTTATAAGGGTTACGACGCTTCGAGTAAATAGCGGCAGGGGGTGTTGTCATGAGCCGGTTTGGGTTTGTGAACCCGGGATGGCCGTTGTCTTTCGGATGGACAGCCCTGCACGAGCACACGCTTGTGCGGTGGAGGCTTGCGCTCGTAAAACGGTCGCCGCTCACATGCGTGCTGTGCCCGAAAATGCATATACCCTTATGAATGTAAATGTCCTTCTTTCACTGTGTCAGATTGCCGAGATATGACGGTAAGTGCTGCGTGGTGTGTTATACAATAAGACTAATATAAATGAAAATTAAAAATAATATCAGCATGCCTGCTAGCAACGATGATCTCATCAAAAAGTACGTATCCTTCTCCTATCTCTCTAAACGTATCCTTGTTTAGAGGCATATGGACGATTCGCGCTCCAAGTGGAAGTCGTGTTAATATATACACACACATATATATATATATATATGGAAGAGGCGACCCCGCCTTCCTACTGTAAGCAGTGGCTATCCGCGCCTTTGTCTCGCCGTCCCCGAACGTGGTTGCGGCGCCTTGTACACTATGCGAACTACAGCCCTATTGGCTCGCAGGCGTAGCAACAATAAACGAAAGTAACAAGAGTGTTACAAAATGTATTGAGTACGCGCCGAGTAAGTAACCAGCCCGCGTTCGGGCCAATCGAGCTAGTGGAGAGTCCACGCGCGACGGAAACGCACAATTTGCTTTCGTCGACAATATTCGCAATAGTCGCTTGCGCAAACACGAAGCGCGCGTGGATCGAGTGGAGCAGCAGCTCTCTCAGAGTTTCCGCCGTTTGGACAGATTGTATAACGGACCGCGTTAGTTTCGCGCCCTTTAGATTCATTTGGCCGGGGGGGAGGGTGTGTGTTTCTAGCAATTGCTGAAATCTTCGCCGACTGCTTACTAACACACACTCAATTGTTATCTACACACATTATCCGGAGACAATTATTAGCCCCTTTGTTTGATCAATAAATCAATAATGACTGTTGGTGCTGTCCTTTGTGCCTATGCCGTACAGCAAGTACAAACCAGTGGAAAAAAAATAGGATTGCGGACGTAGTCCAGTAAAAACGTGGCGCCGTCATCGTTGATGAGACAAGGTCGCCATTGAGCAGCACCGTGGAGCTTGTGCAGGACACTGAGCGATCTTCAGCGGACACAGGGTACTGCATAGATGTGTGTCGTATTTTTGTTCTAGGGGTGATTCAGAGACAATGGGTATGTTTTTCAAATTTTGCCTCAGAGGATAGTACAATATTTCTACCCGATTCTATGTTTCTATAATTATTATTGGCTTTATAACGCCATGCACTAAAACGCTGCGTGGCGTACAAGGGATTTTTTTGAAAAGAGGGAAATTCCTTCAAATGCACGGACACCACTAGAGACACCTTCCAATTTCCGTGAAAGTGGGCCCCGATCCAATGCAGGTGGGGGGTTGACGTGGATGACAAAACGCCTCTGCCTGCTAAAACCACCATCCTCTGCTGAGAGTCCATCTAATTTTTTTTTGCTGTACATAATGACAATGTTGTTAAAGAGCATGTTGTTATATATACGAATATGCAATATCGGGGAGACCACTTCAAACTCAAGCAACAGAGGGCTGTTTAAAGCGTGCTTATCGGGCTGTTGACATTACTGATCCTAAAAATAGTAAAGCTTTGGTCATTGACAAGTCCATCATAATTAAAGTTTGCGCTGATCGCACAATGAAGACGACCATGCCCTTTTTCGAATCCTCATTTAGTATGAACCTTTTGGGTCGGCAACCTTTGTCGACGCGCTCCAAAATAACAACGCCCCAAGTTTCCTAATACGCACGCGACCTTTCACGACCATTTGCTCAGAGATCCTGTTTATAGGACGCGGCGTGACGTAGCCTAAGAGTCATTAAAGAAACTTTGTCTAGGGAACTTGAAGCGAAACGCAAAACACAGTTTTATCGTCAATAAACATTCGCTGGCAACGAATACGACTAGTAAGGCAAATCCTTCAAGCGGTGAACCCTTCAGGGCGCACGGTGAAAGGCCTAAAGATTGCCACTGTGAAGCTATGAGCGGTGACATTCATTGTGGCGATTAGTATACGGCTATATATAATATATATATCTAATAGAAAATCGACGAAAACAGGTGACAAGCGAGAAAGATTGTTCACTTGAGCACAATCTGTCTATACACGAGACATCATCTCAAGCACCATATATATGTCGATGGGAAATATGATACGTATAAATCTATTCTACAGCTTGTTTTCAATGCATGCGTGGTTAGGGTACTATACATCCATTGAGAAGTGTGCTGGTCTAACCGAGGATGCCCCACCGAACGTCAGCACCAGGAACAAAACCCGCTGCACACGTTTACATCTGAAGGCAAACGTTATACAGTAGACTGGGATGTATCTTTAAGGTTAGCATAGCAGATGCCCATGAATGTATATTCTGCCGAATTAATGCAGAATCTTTTTCTCCCATATGACATTTAAGTCTTATGTCCTCTATATATATATATATATATATATATTTATATATATATATATATATATATAGAACCTAGATTCAAGTCATGTGCTTCAGCTACAACTCGTGCCATACCTCGCCCCTACCCGGATTCCGACAGTACTGAATCCAGCTGTGCATCTATTTCTCTCGTTTTCTCTCGTTTTCTTTCTGAGTCCCTCCCCGACGTTGGTCCCTTTTGATAAAAAGTAGCTCGAGCATTTTTTGCCAGCCACTGTCGCGAATCTACGTTGCGATACTACCCAGTTTGGCCAGCCCCACAATAACGGCAATACACCGAAGAACATGTTCCGTTCCCTTTCCTTCACTTCCACTCGCTCACCCTATGTCGCACACACTATCTCTCTCTCCTCCGAGGTCTCTCATGTCGTTGTCTGGAGGTGTTGTTACTCGTGCTATTGTTCGGAACTACTTTCATATTATCTCAAACCATATGCGTTCTGCAGGATTCGAACTGGAGACCCTAGAGTTCCAAGTCCTCGGCCGCATCCTAGCGTCCTCGCCTCGCGACTGTACCTTCCTTACGCTCCGTTGCATGCATTGCGTTCGCCACAGCTAGTAGATGAAGAGAAGCCCACTGCCGTCGAACCGAGCGGACCCTAGCGGGCGTTTCGTATGAGAGGCGGCTAGGTCAAGTTCCCTGGTGTTGTTGGTCGGGAGATGTCCAACAGCCAAGCAGTGTCCTGCCGTTAACGGCATTTCGACAATATCTAATGTTAGCCGGACGGACGCTGTTGTTCGACCGAGGCAGGCTTCGTCTTCTTGTACTTTAGCCCTTCTCTGTATCCATACAATGTCTCAATCTGCTTGCTTCTTTCGTTCGCTCTCCCCCCATCCTAATTAATCAATCCTGACTAAGCCTGATGCGACACCGGCCGGGCGACACGAGTTAGTAAGTAACACTCAAGGGAAGGGAATTCATCAATATTCTTTGCTTTTCGTCGTTTGCTTCCTTGAGCGCAGGGCTGTGGGACCGCGGCGGCCAGCCCGATCGCTGGCGAACGATCAGGTGCCACGGCCAGTTGCTATGGACACTCCGTGTGTGGCATGACACCGGTGCGCGCCCCACACTGCGCGCCTCCGTGCGTTGGTGGACCGGAACATCATCGAACAAGTAATTTTAGTGAGGTCTAGCAGATACCCCCCATTCAGGCTTTGATACAGCTTAGGAGAGGGCCCGGAGAGTTACTTTGCGGTGTCATTCGCGTAGCTTGCTAGCTCTTTCGTGGGCGGCCTATCTATAATATTTAAATAGAGGAGGAAGTGGTTTGAGCGATGTGGCTATATGAGAGATGAAAGGATGAATTCTGGGTGGGCTTTTGGCTCCCCAGGGGCGTACTGGATGTATAATAAACTGTGGTCTTTTTTTACCTGTACTTTTTTTCCCCTTACTTTCCATCCATATAATCTATAAGGAAACTAGAGTAATATCACTGGCTAAACACACCTTCGTATAAGACTTACTGGATAATTTGGAGGAAACAATGTCATTTTATTCCACTTCCTTTTGAAGAGGTTCTGTATATGTGTTGCCTGGAGAGGTTCCCCCCGCCCATATTTAAGATGAGCGGGATGCCTGATGAAACTTTTTCAACGACGCTAAAAGTAGAACAACTGCTTAACAACGTTAGACATTGCTCGGCACAATTGCCTTCTATTTGGGTTTGGAAGGCGCGAGTATTTTCGATCATCCGAACAGATCGGATCGATACAGAAATGATCATTTGGAATATGTGGACTATCGTAGCAGAGGAAAAATCAACAGTCAACTCAGTTCATGATGTAATCTATATCAGAGACTATATTATAATTGCAAGGGTGTATTACTTATTTCGCAAGCGGACTAACTTATGCATTCATCGTATTTCCGGCCGGCTCAGCTTACAGCACAATGGACGACACATTGACTCTTGATATGCAAGCCTATCTAGACAACGCTGGGCTCCCCTTCTGCCATCATACTCCTCTAGCCATCATAATGATAGAACGAACACAAAAAGGGTTCTTACCAGGAACTGCTCTGCATGTTACAATAGTACCCATTATAAGAAGTAACCTTTCGCTCTGTCGAGAACACGCGAGCATATTGTAGTTCACATAATGGGTTCACTAAACTCCGGGGGGTGTCTCTTGCCCGCACCGTGCCCGTGTCCGCATGAGCGTGTCCCCATATGAATGATACGGCTGGCTCTGACCATCCTGTCGCAACAGAGCGTTCCCTGATCCCGAGCTTTACCGAGCTTTCATCCAGACCCGACTTGTCCGCTCTTTCGCAGCCTTTCCCAGAACAAAGCCGAACGAAACAGCTAGGCGGGCAAGTGCGAACTCTGACAGTACACTTTCTCTCGTCCGATCGACGTAGCGCCCACGAGTCAGCTTGCCCACCCGCGGTGCATGCAGTGCGGTTTAGGGTCTCGTCTGCCTGTTTTTCCATTGTCTCAGCCACCGTACACACTGAAGAGCGGGAAAGAGACAGAGAGAGAGGGAGAGAGGGAGCCAACTGCTACTGTCGGCAAAAATTTCACTCTAAGTCAGTTACAGTGAGCACCTCCTTCACAACAACGGCATGGGCGTCTTCGCCACAGCCGGCGCCCCTATACCGGCACCGGCACCAAGACGAGCTTCGCGGTTCCGCTGTTTCCGGGTGGTGTGTACGCTACCGCGACTGGTGAGAATAGCCAGCAGGATCACCGTCACAACTACCCTGTGTCTCAAACTGGCGACATCGTCGGTCGGTTCTTCATGGACAACGAGATGTCCTCGCAAGTTTGTGTGGGTGCACGTGCATACGGAGAGCGACGTTGGGCGCCCAACAGCGGCGTGTCCGTTGTTATTCCTGTCGACGTTGCTGCAGTCGTTGGCGCCGCAACTTGCAGCGTCTCTCTCTACCTCTCTCTCTCTCTCTCTCGCTATCGCCTTCTCGTATTCTGTCGCGTCCTGTGAGAGCAAAAAGCACGTTGTCCTGGTGCGCTTGCAGCATCCATATGACAACGGGGGATCTTATATAGGGCTACCACGACTACCACGACATGCATGGCAAATAGCTTCCCTTTGTGGCGTAGTCGTGATCGTGGTTGTTGGCGGTGGCGTTGTGATGGGCTGGTCATGTCTCTCCTGCGCAATACTGCGGCAAAACAGAGCAGAGTTCCGCCATGTCGCTATCCATGGACGCTGTCCGAAACGGCGGAGGCCACGGGGCCGCGGCGGCCAACAGCGGCGGCATTTCATCAGAACTCCGGGACAGGGAAGACGGACTCATTCGCGTTGTTCGTACGCTTCCCCCTCGCGCTCCAAGGTGTCAGAGAACAAGGGTTTCGTCCACATCTTATCAGATATCATATCGGCTGGCCGTTAGGCCGGCATGTGCAAGAAGTGGGAGTTCAGTAGAACTTTCTGTATTGTCTCTTCGAGACCATGAAATCAACTGAGGCGTAAACCAGGTCCTGTTTTGTGGCTCTACTATATTAGCACGCCCACGGCTCATTGCTGCCGTTATGACATTGGTTTGCGCTGCCGAGATCAGCAGAGTCCCTTTTGAACACTCAAGGGGGGTGCCAGCGAAAGGCGGCTCGAGTGGGGCCGGGGGATGTCTATTCTCGTAGCAAACTCCAATGCAGAACAGAGTTCAGAGGCCACTGCTTCTTACATGTTCGCTCGGGACAAAACGCAAGAGACGTAGCCTTTTAGCCACCTCTAGTTCAAGGAAGGTCCGGCTTCAGGAGCAACTTGTGCCCCGTGTTGACTCGTCATGTTACCCGGGGCAGTTGGCTGGCGATGTTTTCGATCAATACGTATGGCGAGCGTGCTCACACCCACCCAGCGTGGCTAGCTGGTCCGCCAAAACATCTCTGGTGGGTTCCAAATTGCTGCCTACAGTACCTTGATACGCGGAGACCATCAACTGAAAGGTGGCGTTTTTTCAACACGCCCCTCCGCGACCTCGTCATTCGTGGGGTGTCCCTCAAAAAAATAACAATGCCTCCATGCGGGTGTCCGACGCGTCAGTACGGAGGGAGTGAGCATTATCTGTTCGACTCTATCAAAAACTACCAGTTATAATTACGGTTGACATCCGTTAAAGTTGATTGGTTGTTTGAGGTAATATTTGTACCCCCTTTGTTTTACAATGGCTACGAGACTCCTAACGATTATCGAGTGATTGGCTAGTTTCTAGCAGTGTTCGGAGGTCGCAGGATTGGTTAAATGGTTTCGGGCATATAATATCGAGATATAGAATCAGATGGGAAAAACGCATACGAACATCTGCGGAAACGGCCGATCGAGTGTCATTGTGCTTGACTCAGCGATGTCTATGGAAGGAGAGCGGTAGCATCTCGATAAACGCCAGGTGAACCTTTCAATATATAGAGAAGCCCTCTGAGATTTCTTCCCTTTACTGATGTACGGTGTGCTTTAGCTAGTAAAAAAAAAAGAGAAGGGAGTCACTCTCGGCGTAGCTTGCCCAGGTAGAAACTGAGCGGCAGCCTACTTTAGAGCTGTACCCTGGGAAACTCTAGAAGACTAGCTGCGATCCAGTCTTTGAGCTTTCTACGTCCATTGGGAGAGAGAGAGAGATTAACTTCTGCTAGAGGAAATCCTCGTAAAGGAGAGTTATTAATGCACAGATTTTTAATAGGCATGCAAAGAAACAACGCCATCCCTCTTTGGGCACGCTTGGTAACTGGGGCGATGGGGCATCATTTGAGAGGGGTGATAAGTTTTGCTGAAAGTGATACCCTCCTTAATTACCCGTTCACGAGGTGCAATTTCTGCCCAAATCACATGAATAGACAACATTATAGCGGCAGTCTGTCACTCAACGTATTAAATGTCGAAATAGAAAATGCCATCAACAAAGGTGACAAAAAATACATACAGAAAATATGCCGACAACGACATCTCTCGAGATATCCATAGCGCCACTCCGTACATTGTCATAAATCATGAACCGCATTCAACACCTTAGGACAGAGTTTTCTGTTTGTCTTTTTTTCTTATAGTTAACACCACGTTATTATGGAACGTGGCAACCTTAAAAAATGTGCCACATTTTATCAAACATGATTTCACTATGCGGCCGGCAATCGTTATCCGACGCGGGCAGACGCGCCCAGCAACCATGGCTCACCTTTATACCTCTGCTGCTTCTGCAGATGAATACAACGTGTTATTCACGACTCCATCCTGCCCCCCCTTAGCTGCTGCTGCTGCTGTCGCTATGGCACATGTGGCTCACGAAGGGACGAAGCGACAAGAAGCCGAACCCTTGGTCGTCATCTCGGCGACGAGGACGACGATTTGTTTGGGTTTGCAGTTTCATATTATAGTTGCCACGCCCGCGTGAATATGATACGGTCACGTTAGACGGAGGACACACACACGCGTGTAAATACATAAATAAACTCGGTCCGTCGCAATGCCCGAGAAGGGCGTGCAGCCATTCGGCGTGTACCCATACGCAGGTCAGCATTGTTGCAACTGTAGAGCGGTTTATTCCCCGTGTGTGGAAATACTTGCAAGACTGGCTCGGTGCTGTTAGCGATGCAGGCCGTCGACTGCGCGGCCGTCTCGTTTCGCCAACAGCCTCACAACAAATGTTTCTGGTACGCTGAGTGCTCGCGTTCGTTGGGCATGCAATAGGCAAGACCAAGCAATGACCTCGCCTTGTATTTGTGCAATTGGTTTCTCCCACGCGTTTCAATACACTCGTTGCAACAAAAGTTTGCGATATGTTCGGGCTCGTCCGATCACGATCTTCCGAAGGCGGTGGGGGAGTATGCCTAGTATTTTCGAACAGGACAATAGTCATAGCGGAAGTAGTACTCTACCTACTTTGGCAGTACTGTACCTACTAGAGACACCTACTTTGGTTGCGCCTTACAACAAATTGGCATGCAGTGTTCATTGTCAACGCGCGCATACGTTCACCGACTTAACGACCAGTACCGACCGGCAACCGTCATTTCACAACGACAGCTGTGACACGGAGCTAAACCAGACGGTCACACCCGACCAAATGGAATTTATTGCCTAAGAAGCTGGAAGCTCGAGCCGTCGCTTTCATAGAAACTCGGACAGGAGTAGAATATAGAGTTTAGTCAGTGTCAGTATCATCTCATCTATGTGTTCGCGTTTATGGATATGAGTGTGCGTGTGTTCCTGCAGGCGTCGACGGTAGTATCCGTGCGCCAGGTTGACAGTGCGCTAACATTGATTAGGCAGTCATTGTCTAAGGGAAATCTATTTTTGCTAGGCTCCCACTAGCGTGGATAGATAATAGGCTGGGTCACAAGTTCGTCCCGTTTTTCTACTTACTTTGACTTGCTGGATCCTTTGACAGAATGAACCGATCTATCCCTCGCACTCCACTGCTCTCGTTCATCGACCAGGTGGCATGTGGACCCCGCGGCGGTACACATCCTCGTCATAGGAGAGGATCCACCCATCCAGCCAATTTTGGATCTCTGCTGTCTTGAAGTGCTCCGCCCGCAGGCCGTGCTCCATGGACCTGAATAGGTGGTAGTCTCGTGGAGCAATGTCTGAGCCAGACGCCGGGTGCGGCAGAATCTCCCAGCCAAGATCGGTTACGATACGGTCGGTCGCCAAAGTAGCATTGACCCTAGCGTTGACACGTTGCAGTATCCCGTTACGCAGTCCCCTGCCTCTTTATCATCGTTTCCTTCTCAGTTTATTGACTCTGTTTGCTAAGTTGTCTTGTGTACCGCTATGCGTTGCCCGTTTCACAAGATTAAAGCAAATTGAAATATCTCGATTATGTAATAGTACTGAAGGAAGTAACTGTATAGCCACACCGTATAACATACATTATGGCTAGCGCAGGAACGAACCCGCCTCCTTTCCCATATGATATATTATAGAAGACACCGTTACACCTCACCGGAGAGATACAGCCACGCCATTCACCACGGCATTCACGTTAGTTTTTTTTTATTTAAGTCATTACATAGCCGGTAACAGCAGTCACAGTCTGATCTGTTAAAATCGCTGTTCAAATTATACTAATAATTGTGACCACACATTGCGAAACAGACGACATACTCACATGTCGTACTAGGCAGGCCAGGAATGAGCGCCCAGTTGTTGAAGTCCCCCTCGGGAGCTCGCTCCGGGAGATGCCTGGCGACGATGTAATGAGATTTCGACTACTTCACAGGCTGCCGAACAGCGCACCGCAGCTGGCTCGTTGGCCGGTGGCTGCGTCTGCAGAACGTTCACGACCTTCGGAACTTCCGCGCTGCTCTCTCAACGATCGGGGTTCAGCTATTGTGCATCAGTCTGTCAAGTGCCACACGAATACTGGACAACAGCGATAGCCCTGTACAGAATAGGAGCGATACGGCACCATTGCGTGCATATGTGCGTGCATACGCAAGAGCAGTTAACACGGGTGTTGTACAAAAACAAACTTCTCGACAGACCGAGCAGGTCCAACGCGTAAGGTGCAGGTCGGGTTGGGGATCCGCGGCCCGGGACCGGTCCCAGGGCCGAGCCCTGCTCGTACGAAGTGTTATTAAAATGGGACGAGAAGGCTGGAACGAATATGGTAATAGTCGTAGGAACAGTGGCACAAGTAGGACGCAGGGTGTATACGAGCAAGGCTGGGTACGGGAGGGGGAGGCATTTAGTGTCAGTAGCCATACTGGAACTTGTCGTTCCTGTTGATACAAAGTGACAAAAACACGGCAGGCCAAGCGGCCGCCTACCACACAGTAGCTAACACATTATTATATATACGCCATATAGAAAAAGAAAGAGAGAGTGGGAAGGCAGGCTGTTATGGAACAACGTAATGCTATTAGTACTATTGATATTGATCGCGCCGGTCATGCGTGTGTGGACGGGTATGCGCCCGAATTGAAATTATTCAGCAGATTCAGGTAGAGAGATTACAACCGTTATTTATGGCGACGATTTGGTGATACGATGAAAAAGGAACTACTACTAATACAGTCTATTTTTATTGCCTTCACATCCCAAGTCCTTCGACTCCTCGAATGTCCCTCCCTTGTTGAGCTGACTCTCAGCTATTCCCTCGGACGTGCTCTCAGCTACTAAATAACAAAGTCTAAGCAACCTGCGTGGTAGTAACCATCCTGAATCCGCGGAACGGCCTTTGCAGATGAACGAGGGAATGACATCAAATTTCTGCGGAGAAACCTCACCAAGAAAATGAACGCACAAAAGGAAAATCTACAAAGAAAAAGCATTTATACCTTCAATTGTCAGAGCTCCCATAAGTTCCCGTTCATCTATCAATCACCTTCTAAGTGTCTCACTTGGGCCGCACACTGGCTTTGCAGTAGTACACCATCAACGGTAAGAACGATCTGTTCAATCCCTCCCATCGCGTTCTTCCGGGCATCCTCCTCGCCGCCTCTGTCGATATCTGTCGGTCTGGTGATCTTCACAATGTGTAGAGTGGTTGAACGTTCGCAGCGGCTATATAGGCATATCAAGATGTCAGATCTCATTTAGCTGCTAACACTTGGGGTGACCTCGCGCAACCATCTCCGACCCTTTGCCCGGCTCTGTTTCCGCAGGCCTTTTTTGCTCTGAAAGTTCCGCCCGCCTTCCTTGCCGGACCCCCAAACGTATGCCATCTGCTCCATATCCTCGTGGACAAAAGAAAACTCGAACGATATTCGATCCACCAACTGCGTCTCTCTGCGTCGAGATCTATCCATGCCGCACGACGATGTTGAACGGAGGACGCAGAGAGGATAAGGGAGATACCGTCGCCTTCCAAATATTGAATTCCCCTCACGTGTGTGTCGTCTCGATCTCCGCCGAGCGAAACAAAGCACAAAAATAACGATTGTATTGTAGATTGGCGCTTTACGCATTGGTGGCCTGGTCCGCAGTATATTGTTTTGCTGATATGGAGACTGTTGGTATTATCTTATGGAGAATATTAGCATTACCACAACATATAGAAGATGCAGTTTGGGATTCAAAGTGATGCGCCCACTATTACCGCGGTTAAATCTCGCGGCCATTCGTACACAACCTGTGTAAAATAATAGAAGTTCATTGCCTTTATATATATATATATAATGTTCACTCTTATATATAATATATTTGTGAGATAAATATATAGGTAAATGAGTAATAGCCTACAGGAGTGCTAATTTATTTCGATTGTTTGCCTCAAATATAATACTATCTCATCGAAATGGTGGCTGACTCGCAGCCAACATTTAACGTGCACAGCACCGCTTTCGGCATTGCATCATAAGAAGGACACTCGATTTGCTTTTTGGCATTCTTTCACTTCGAGTTGAATTTGTTTACACCAAATCTCGTGTATATGTAACTGTCCTACTTCTCGCAACGTCCTGTCGGCTTCACCGCGATATCACGGGCGAAACCCCAACAGCTATGTATAGCACTTGACGTGTGCAGACATGACCCTTTTGGCTTTTGAGGAAAGCTGCACTTCCTGGAAATGCGTGGCCACTTGTCACTCCGCCTAGTTCCATCCCGTCCTACCCGAGAAGGACACGCGTACACTCGGTAGCGGAGTTGAGGGTCAAGCAATTGTCAGGCAAACGCTACATCGCGGCTCTGCATTGCATTGCCGACAACTAGACGGCGTGCCTGCAAAAGGGAGTCCGGGATTACCCCGGATGGGGACTCTTGCAAAATGCCTTGGAGGCCGAATCTTGTAGGGACTGCTGTACAATACCTGCCCGTGTGCCAGATTTTCGCGAACAGCAAGACCGACTAGACGCGGTGTGAACGGCACAAAGGCGGCACTAAAAAAAAAGGCAAGCTCCAGAAATCCTTGTCATAGGGCACGCTTCAAGGAAGTGCGGTTACAGCCGTACAGGTGGCGCCGAGACAGCAAGCCTTGAGCGCGGCCACGATGGGTGTCCTCCCGAATAATGGTGGAGAAGGCTATCGAGCTGGCGGACGATGCCGATACGCCGCTAGCGCATGTCACGAGCGAGAGTCGGAATAAGACCTTCTTAATGGCACTGGAGCTCTGCTGCAGGAAAGTCAGCGACGGCACCAGGGTCCCGGAGATCTGCTCGAGACCTTCAAGCACCGCTATTACTGGGAGCGACACCAAAGTGGAGTGCGGGGTGCGGAGCACGATCAGAAGCACAAGAAGGAAAAACCTTTGCGGACATACTCCGGAGATCAGGGAGCACATTATGACCGAGGAGGCTTGTATCAAGGTGCGCGGGGTTACCCAAAATAGGGAGGGGGACCAACAAGCTGGCCTGCCTAAGCTACAGGCAGCTTGTTGAGCAATTGCCTCAGAGCCGCAGAGGTGGCGAAAATGTCGACTCCTAACCAGTTGACGCTGCCAATAGGGACGACTACAATAATAGAGGAATCAATCAAGGAAAATACGAATAACTCCACTAATGAGAAAGGAAATACAGGAGACTCGACCTGGAAGCAGGTAAACCGCGCAAATCGCCACATCGTGACAAGATTTGCGGAGTACGAGTTCCATCATGTTCTGCGCGTGTAACGCGGTTTCCAGTAGGCGAGCCCCGAGCGAATCCTGCGGATGTCTCCTGCCAGCGATACCATACTGCTGCAACCTGCCAGCACGTTACTTCGCTCAACAACCTGGCAAGATCATCAAGCAGCGGATGACCAGGATGAACGGCGCTCAATACCTTCTATATATAGTTTTTATATATCATATATTGTATGAATATTATAAACTCTGATCATATATATAATACATATTTATACGCACATATAAAGCTGTGATACTTGTGAGTGTTTGCCTACCAGCTTATGAAACCTCAGTTTCATTCGAAGCTAATCGCACCACGAACTCATGGCGTACATTGTTAAAAAGCGATTCCCTGCAATTGTCGGCCTCAAGACGCGTTGACGGCAGCAGTGCGAACGGGTTTCACCAATAGACGGGCGAATCCGCTTCCGTTACGAAGAAGGCTTGCGGCATGTATATTATTTTAATTAATCTAAGTTATTATATATATATATATATATATAATGGATTCGGTGCGCCGTCTTTTTTTCTCACGCGAGCCAACGCCATCGACCGGCTGTATCCAATGTACAGGCGTTCATTAGTGAACCGGCCCAGCTGCAAGAACTTCACTTGCTGCGATGGAAACCATCATAGCTGGCAGCGATGTGTCAAAGACACGCCAGCACTGCCCCTCACTGCTGCATCGGCTACAGCATCGACTCGATGCTGACACGATGGCCAAGACAAGAGACTCAGCTGATGGTCAACGATCGTGCTAGGCACGCTTGGCGTTCGCGGGGTCCGCCGTGGTGCCGTAATGGTACCACGGCAGAATGCACGAAATGCGAAGGGACCCAACCCGTCAACGGGTTCCCGGTGTCATCGTCTTTTTTTGTATTTAGCACAGAGCGCTATTATGAGACGCATGCGATAGACGGATGCGACCTCTCGGTTCGAGGTAGGTAATAGTTATGGATATCGTGCAGCGTGCACTGCATCGGATACGTAGTGCGAATGTGACAACGAATGTGCCGACGCATTTTTTTTTGTCCATGTGAGCTGTGTGAGAGCTCTAGTTTGATATCCACACTCCGCGTGGAGTTATTCAGGCCTCAACCGAAAGAAAATATCATTGCGTCCGGTTGCTGTGATCTGGTTCGTTGTCCTCACTGAGCGGTCAACGCTCTAGTCACTAATCACTATTGAAGCATGTGTAGAGATAGATATAATATTGCACGTTGATTAGATATTAAGCTTTCTTACGGTGGACTGGCAACGCTCGGCAACTGACCAAGTACATGTCTGTACCACACCAGTTCTTCTTTACTGACGTCTCGACAAGCGTTCGAAAAGCAGCGAACGCCCGCGGCTTCAAGGCACATATAAATACAGCGTCGAAAGTGGACGAGATGTGGAGTGCCTGTCTTTTAGAACACTGTCTCGGTCCACTGCGGAAGCTAGCCACGCCGTCCCTGGATTTCTAAGCGTTTCTAAGTGCGAAGTGCTCGTCAAAATGCTCCCCGAGAAATACGTGATCTCCAGCACTTTGGCGCCTTCGCCCCATATTTAGCTACACCTTTAGCAGCTTACCGCGCAAAGCGCTGCTCCGGCACTCTTCAACAATATAGTGATACCTCGTCGTCCCTTGGGAAATTCCCTTAAACGCTCTTAATCGGAGCGGTGATGTACAATAGCGGTACCTACTAATGTCTGGCTGGCCGGCAGCCTGATCAATATCGGTATCAACGCACCTCCAAGGCCAAAGCTGCTCCCCAGGCTTCCGTCCACTAGTGTAACACCCCGTGGGATGCTCACGCAAACGTACAGGAGCCACCACTTCCGGTCAAACAGTTCCGTGCCATACGATATAGGTCGATTATGGAATAGAAACAGTTATCTATCTCGAAATGAAAGCAACAAGGGTCGTCCGTTGTACAGGAAAATTGCTACACAGTTCTAGATGACCGCTATCTTGCATAGATGATTGTGGTGTCTCTATAACGTTGAGCAACCGCACGACAGCGATACTACGTCCTGATATGTCACACAGACAAAAGCTATATATAGATATATATATATATATTTATATAATATAGTCGTCGGTTTCCCTAAATCCCGTACGCCTATGCGTAAACGAATCTCAAACCTCCGATAAGCCATCTGACCACCGTCCATCGGCCTTCTTATCAGGAGTCTCGATAAAGCGATTGTGATATTCCCCATCCATCGATCAGGTCTAGGTGTCCCTTTGTTTCTTCCCGCTGTCCTTGTAACCAATCCACTTCGACCCAGCAGCATGCAGCATGATTTAGAATATACTAATAATTCGTTCGCGGTGACGCCACGATGAGCTCGCCGTGGGCCTCGTCCTCACCTGTCCACCCTCTAGTTTTCCGCTAACACCCCGGACCGTATAACGCCATTAGCTGGTTGTGCGAGTTCGAATAGTTTGAGAGTGTACGAAGCTGCGGCGCGGACTCAGCCCTCATCATCGTCTATTATATTCTTGCTCGCCTGATCCTATCCGACGTACACGCGCCGACCGCTGGATCCCTCCGGGTATCTTCCGTCCGTTACCCCTTAACGCGCTCTCGCAACACGTAGCCGCTTCGTGATCATCTTTGACATTTTTTCTGTGTGGACGAAAAGGGCAGGCTACGTCGTGTCGTGTTAGCGTTGCGTGGTAGCGAAGAAAAGACGATCTTGAATGAACCAGACCAGATCTACGCGGGGGTTGTGACTGTACTGATCGTATGTCGCTGACTGGATGTGAACGTGTGTGTGGCCTGTCGGTGGTAGTGCGCACGTGTATCTGATTGAAGGACGCGACACATAAGATGGTTATATATATATATAGATCAATCAGTAAATCATTTGAAGTACCGCCTATTTTTGCTCATCTAGTGAGATACTATCTTCCAATCGTCTTAGCTTCGTTTAAACAGCATACATACCCTACTGTGCGAGATTTCACACTGTTACATTACTAGGCCGCATTGCCAGATCGTACCGAGACACTTCAGTGCGCCTTTTTCGGCTTTGCCGAACTTCCGCAATCTTTTTCTCACAGTGCTCTGCGTTCGTCCGCCTCCGGCGTCCGGGTTCCGAGGCACCGAACATCGGTGGCACACGCTGCAGTGAATAGCGCCAGGGATTCTCGCACCAGGACGACGACAGATCGGGTGGGATTTAACGGAAAGCGTCGGTTGTAGGGACGCTCCTTCTCGAGAGCGAGAACGGAAATCGACGCCAGGGGCCGGGGTAGCGGCAAACGAAGCAGATACAGATCAATGTCATCATTTGCCTCACGGTATCGTAATTATGACAGGAGACAGGCAGTGAAGCGGGTGGGGTAACGCTATCTCCGTTAATGTATTCGGAGAGCGCCAGTCGCCAGGCTCATTCATAGTCCCTGCCGTACTTCTGCTCAACGAAAATCGATGTAAGCCAACTGCTGTTGAGGACGAGGTTCGCGGTGAGCCTAGTCACCTCGGTAGAAGAAGGGTTATGCACTGGGAGAGTGGGAAAGAGAGAGAGAGAGAGGAGAGAAAGATGAGAACTCCGAGGAATATCGCAGAAGCGATGACGTCATCTGGTCACCCGCCCTGTGACTGTCATAGCTGTGTATAGGTTGCATAGTCCAAGGAAAATAGCCACTTTAGCGATCTCGTACGCTTCGCAGACGTGTGCTGCACTCGGTCTGTTGCCCCCCCCCCCCCCGCCCCTTCTCTTGCTTGTCCTATGAACGACATTTCAATGGAAGATGTTGGAATTATTGTCATGGCCAAGTTTGCCCGAGTCGCGCTTGTGATTCACCTAATCAAAGGTGAAAAACTTACCCCAACTTTTATTTAACAGCCTGATTATGCTTTATTTATTCTTTGAATGCGCTTTTCGTCAGCGGTTCGCTTGATGATACGCTCGGGTCAACCGAGTTCGTTAAACCGAAGGTTGGACTGATACAATGATATTGTATGATTTGGTTGACGTGTTTAAATACAGTTGCAATTTGGTTATACGTATTGCTCGCGTATGTCTTCCACTTTACAAAGATAAGAAAGAGCTGAGAAAACTAGCAAGCTTATAGTCAGGCTAGTAAATTACTTACGATAAACCCGGCATATTGCGAGACGATTAACAGGTGTAGATAAAATTATGCATGCTAAAGATGAGACTTAAAAAGAACTATGGATAGATTTGAAAAAATATCGCGTCCACTTGTTAAGTGGAAGAGTACTATTTTGATTCTCCCCAGTGGCAAAACAAGACATATTAATATATTTTAATAATAATAATAATAATGAATTTACGTTGGCCCGAGTATGCGGCAACGGACCAATCACCAACGTAACTGGCACGCGTTCCACCTCGAAACTTCTGAAAAAGCTCGAAATTGATAGATCGATATCAATTCCGCTAGCTGCTTGTTTGCGATTTTCAAGGTTACGCACATGCACACACACAGTCAGCTTGGCTCAGGTTATACGGGTATGCAATACGCTTTCACTCGCTGTCTCACCTGGACCCATTTCTGGTCAAGGCCGAGCTGCGCAGGACAAAAAAAATCCAACGAGCTTGCCCACAAGTACGTTAGCTACAACTCATTAGCTTCGTCGAGGAGAGATAAAAGTCATTACGTCGTTACCGAACCGTATCGCAATACACAGCCACCTCTTACGGCTTCGAGTGGCGAAGTGAAGCTGCGCAGAGGCCTGTTCCCCGGGTGCCTCGCTGGCCTGGAACCTGCGAGTGGCCAGGGTAAAGAGTGGTCCACGCATAGAGCTCCACGACGGTACCAACGGCGGCAACAGCAGCAGCAGCAGTAGCGGCAGGCGCCGGACGAGACACAGAAAGGTGTCCAGAAGCACCAAGAAAAACCTTTGTGACCCGCTCCCCCCGCCCCCCCGGGCCCGACCCGAGGAAGCACGAAATCGAGGTCAGACACAGCAGAGCCTTCCAGTAACAGCAGTCGTCGCAGCAGGTGCAACAGACAGAACAGATCTCTCGACTGGAACGACGAGCGCGCAGCGCGAGATTGCACTGAAGACCTAGTGCTACTATGTATTACTGTTACTACTATTGCCTAGCTACACTGCAGCTCCTTCCTTACTGGCTTACTTTGTGCCAAAGTCGACAAAGCACTAGCGCATATCCGTCTTCCATAGGACACTTTCACGAGCCCGGAAGAATGGCTGTGAGGAAGAGGTGGGCGGGGGGGGTGGGTTGCAAAAACTTCCCGCCTCTAGCTGTTTCGACTAGTACTCGTTAGCTGGAAAGCAAATAAATACCCGAGGGTAGATGGAGAAACTCGAGTCGCATGTACTACCATGACGAGTACGTGTGTGTGTGTGTGCCAGACAAGTGGTTGTAATTTTTTGTCGTTTTTCTTCGCTCATACGTTCATCCATGCCGGATAGGGAACGTTCATCCGTGCCTCTCCTGTGTAGAGAGCGACCCTAGCGGAGGGAGAAGATGTCAGCGTTTGCATACAGTAAACTACGGTCAGGGATTTGAAACAGCAGCAACTCCTTGGTGACGTTGTGCAAAGGTGTGCGTACAGTAAATATGATTGATACGTATGATGGCTTCTTCCAGCGCACCACACCTACCGACGAGTAAAGGTCAGGGTAAAGGCAAGGGATCTTCACTGTGCCGGAGCTCAGCGATGAATTTCGCAGCGTTTAGGGATTTTGACAGATCCATTGGGTGATCTAACTCAGCACCTTAGGCAACTGGGAGGTGCGCACCTCTCTCTCTCGCTCTCCAAACAACTAAATCAATGTCGTTCGAATCGTACCGTGGAACGAATCTTGCAATGAGCAACTGAGAACATTCGCTTGACTCGAAACCCTCCGCACACAGTTTGAACCCTAGCCACCGGCTTAGAAGCCTGTCTCTCACCTTATACATGACACTCGGTCTATTACCGAAGTGTACTGTTATGGCCGGCCAAAACCAACAGCGTGCGTGAATCAGCCCACGACGTCGAAACGCAAGACTCCTAACAATTTGTATCTGCTACCGTGATAAATGAATTGCATAAATCCTATTCTATAATACAGAGATTCTCTTGCTGTATATTAAATTCAATCAGGAGTCATTTCACACAAAACAACACGATTGCATCCTATGCCGTAGAACTATGGAGAAGCCGTATGCATCACTTAACTGTGAAATCACTTAGTCGTTTCGTTTCTACAGAGAATTCCCATGAACGCGGAACAGCGGGCATTCAGATTTGCCGAATTCAAGTCCACGATTGTTACACAGAAGCCTCTACCTAAACAGACTTTAACGGTCACTTCACTTCCGTATTTCGCTATCAGTATATTGAGTCAATATATTGGGTCAGTATATTGGGTGGTGGGGTGATGCCTCCAGACGACGTGACGAGGGTGCCGCCCTTGAAGAGGGCGAGGTCTGGAGCGGCCGACGAGGTCGCTGTCGTTGGGAATGACGACGCGAGGGAGAACGCTGCACCGTTCACGGAGCAGCGGACGAAGGACGCCAAGCGTCGCGCAGGCCGTGAGGCTCGCGCACTGGAAGCCCTCCGGGCAGGCCTCAACGCAAGGTCCCACGGACTATTTAAGGTGACCGTCCGTGGCAAGGCGGTCGGGGCCGGCGGGCCTTCCCCCGCCTTCGAGCAGGGCCAGATGCTCGCCCTTTTTAAGAGCGCGCATGAGGCTCTCCCGGGCTGCACCCCGGCTGGTGGCGCCGACGGGCTCATCATTTGGGCGCCGACCCTTGAGCTCGCCCGCAAGGCGTTGACGCTAACGACCCTCGGAGGCGTCCCTGTGACCGCTCATTGCTCGGCCCTCTCAAGCACCACGGCCCGCATCACGAACGTCTGCGCGGCTTTTACCGACGCCGAGATCCTGGCTGAACTCTCACCCCTCGGCGTCACTTCCGCCCGCCGCCTACCCGCCGCGCCCGGCCCGGCTCGTCGCTCGCCTCGGCCCGTCCTGCTCACCTTCAGCGGGCCGCCTCCTGCCTCGGTGTTCCTCGGCTACAGGTCCCATCCGGTCGTCCTGGAGCCTGACCGGCCACCACTCTGCTTCAACTGCTGCCGGTCGGGCCACATCGCGGCACGGTGCTCACTGCCTAGGGCCTGCAGCAACTGCGGTGAAGCCGGCCACCTCGCCGCCTCCTGCGCCCGTCCTGCCCGCTGCGTCAACTGCAAGGGTGCCCATCGCTCGGGCTCGCCGTCGTGCCCTCGGGCGGCCTACCTCCGCGAGCGTCAGCGGCTCGTGACTGAGGCCAGGGTCCTCGAACAGGTGAAGGACACCTCACCCCTAGCGTCCATTATGCTCATCGAGGCCCCGGTGTCGACCCAGGCGCCAGCCCGCTCGTACGCTGCGGCGGCTCGGGGTATTGTGGTCCCCTCCGACGGTGCTCAGGTCCCCATGGTCCTGCTGCCGAACCCGAGGGCGATCCCCGCCCCGTCGCGCCGCCCCGCCCCTCGTCGGCCTGCTCCTCGTCGGCCTGCCCCTGGTCGGCCCGCCCCTTGCCGGCTTGCCCCCCGTCGACCTGCCCCCCGTCGAGCCGCCCCTGGTCGACCTGCCCGCGCGGAGCCTCGGCGCCCCACGGCCGCGCCAGCGGTGCCAGGCATCGTCGCAGCCTTGAGGTCCCTCGCTGAGGTCTTGGCCCCTCTCCTCCAGCTTCAGCGTCAGCTCGCCCCCCTCCTAGCCGCTCTCAATCCCCCCCGTTCTTCATGAACCCAGGTCCCATCGCCCCAGCTCGCGACGCCTCCCCAGCTCGAGACGCCACCCCAGCTCGAGACGCCACCCCAGCTCGAGACGCCGCCCCAGCTCGAGACGCCATCGCAGCCCGAGACGCCACCGCAGCCCGAGACGCCACCGCAGCCCGAGACGCCACCGCAGCCCGAGACGCCACCGCAGCCCGTCGTGCCGCTTCAGCCCGAGACGCCACAGGCCCCCCGCGTGTACCGTGCCCGCATTGCGAGGGCAGATTCACCCGGCGCGGTCTCAACAGGCACATAACGGTGCGGCACCCGGAGGTCCGTTCGGTGCCTCAGCCGAGTCCAGCGCCCCAACCGCTCGAGCTACGACTACAGGCGGCCATGCGTGAGGCCCGAGTCTTCAGTATTGTCCCGAAGGCTACGCGTTCCCTAGTCGCCGTGGCCCTCACAGACGTGCTCCGGGACGTTCATTCCAATAACGACGTCTCCTCCTGGGAAGCGCTCCTGGCTTTCGCCCGAGTGGTCTTGCAGATGCCGGACAAAGGCGACACCTCCCGCTCCCTCCCAGCCGTGATTCGGGGAAACCTAGCGGCCTTCCGTGCTGGGGCGCGCTTGGAGTACCGCTTGCGTCGTCAACTCCCCCGCGGCCCTCGTCCTCCGCCCACGGATACGGGCCAGATGGCTGCGCGTATAGCCACCCAAAAACTCTCCGAGGGTGACATCTCTGGTGCCGCCCGGGCCCTGTGCTCTACCGACTCGGCCACGGACTCGGCTGAGGCTCTCCACGCCCTCAGGGCGAAGCACCCCCCCGCCCCTCCTGATTACGCCTTCCCCGTCCGTCCCCCGCAGGTCGACATTGCCCCAACGTCAACCGATGAGGTTTTTGCGGCCGTTTCCTCTTTCCCCCCCGAGCTCGTCAGCCGGCCCCGATGGCCTTCGGCCGCGTCATCTCAGGGACCTGCTCTCTCCGGCACTCGGAGCCGTCGCCACTGCCCTCGCCAAGGCCCTCGCTAAGGTGGTCGACTGCATGCGGGCCGGCACGGTTCCATCGGCGCTACGGCCTATACTCTTCGGCGCGCGCCTCATCGCCCTCAAGAAAAAGGACGGGTCGATACGGCCCATCGCCTGCTCCAGCACGATTCGTCGCCTGGCTGCTAAGATAGCCTGGGTCAACGAGAGGGACACGGTCGTGACCCTGCTCGGCCCAACCCAGTTGGGTTGCGGCCAGGCGTCTGGGACGGAGATCGCTGCTCACGCGGCTCGCGCCTTCATCCACGCTCATCCGGACGCGGCCCTGGTCAAGCTTGATTTTCGCAATGCCTTCAACACGGTCCGTCGAGATCTCGTTCTGCGGGAGGTTGCTGAGCACGTCCCTGGGCTCTTCCCTCTGGTCGACCTGGCCTATCGTGGTCCCTCCCATCTGATCATGGACAACGCCGTCATCAGCTCAGAGTGCGGGGTCCAGCAGGGGGACCCGCTGGGCCCAGCCCTCTTCTGCCTGGCCCACCGGCCCCTCGCTGTGTCCCTCCAGTCGCGTCTGCGGCTGTGGTACATGGACGACGGAACGTTGGCAGGTGATCCGGCGACCGTCGCCTCCGACGTTCAGCGAGTACTCGACTACGAGGGGCGCAGCGGCCTCGCCCTCAACCCCACTAAGTGCGAGATCTTCTCTTTGGACGCGCAGCCCGACCTCCAGCGGTCGCTCCCAGGATGCCGTCTCACTCAGAGGTTGTCCCTCGAGCTCGTCGGCTCCCCTCTCACGGACGAGGCCATCCGGCCGCTATTGGACCGTTGCCTCGAGAGGACGGCCGTGATGCTCGACCGACTGCCCCTGTTATCGGCTCACCAGGGGCTGTTCCTCCTTCGGTCCTGTTTCTCGGCGGCACGCATGCAGCACTTGCTTAGGACATGCCCGGCCGGCACTGAGGCTTCAGCCCTTCACGATTATGACGACTTGGTGTTGGACGCGCTGACGACGATCCTGAACCTCCAGCTCCCTCCGGAGGCGGCGTCGCAGGCTACCCTTCCAGTCCGCTTCGGGGGCCTCGGCATTCTCAGTGTTCGCCGCTTGGCCGACGTTTGCTACGCCGCGTCGCTCACGGCGGTTGCCGACATGGTCGCTACAGTCCTCCCCCCCGAGGCGCTCGCCCACTTCTCCGCCTCCCAGGAAGCTGCCCTTGACCAGACGGGCGCCCGCGCTCGGGTCCCTCCGGACAAACAGAGCAAGCAGCGGGCATGGTCCGATGCCCTGCACCAGGAGCTGCGGGACTCCCTCCTGGCCTCTGCGCCACACGCTGCTGACCAAGCTCGCCTCCGGGCTGTCGACAGGCCTGGTGCGGGGGCGTGGCTCCACGCGCTGCCCTCCTCGTCCCTTGGTACTGCTCTAGACGATCGCTCCCTCCGCTTCTGTGTGGGCCTTCGCCTCGGGGCCCCTGTAGTTGCGGCCCACAGCTGCGAGCGTTGCGGGGACCCCGTCGCAACGAATGGCCATCACGGTCTTTCGTGCGAACGCAGCGCCGGTCGCCATCCGCGACACTCGATGCTTAATGACACGCTCGTGAGGGCCCTCCACTCCGCCGGTATTCCTTGCACAAGGGAGCCACAGGGCCTCGACACCTCTGACGGCCGCCGCCCTGACGGCCTCACCCTTGTCCCCTTCCATCGAGGGCAGCACCTGGTTTGGGACGGCACTGTGGTTGACACTCTAGCACCCTCTTATGTCAACCACTGTGCAACCATCCCCGGTTACGCAGTAGCGCGTGCGGAACGGGCAAAGCTAAGGAAGTACGCCGCTCTCCAAGCAACCCACCTGTTTTCCCCCCTTGCCTTTGAGACCTTGGGCGGGCACGGCCCTCTCACTGCGAACTTCCTCGAGGGGGTCTACCATAGGCTGATCCGCGCCACCGGGGACAAGCGCGCTGGCTCTTTCCTCCTGCAGCGGCTGTCCCTCGCCGTGCAGAGAGGCAATGCCATCGCCTTCCTCGGAACATTGTCGTCCTCACCCCCCCCCCCCCCCCATAATCCCTAGAAATCCCGCCCTACTGTATGTTTGAATAAAATGTAGACCTTTCTAGTAAAAAAATAATTAACACGTAAGGCAAAACTTGCCTCAGCCAATTAAATCTCCAAGTGGAGAATTGAGACATATTGAGACCGCGCGCTAACAGTCACACCAATCGATAAGTAATTAATAGATTAACCTATAATGTAAGGAGTCGCAATGCCACACAACCAAATCGACTAAGCACCTCACAACGATTGGCCACCATATAGCCTCTAAGCGTTTACAGGATGGTTGCGTGATACACAAACACACACACACGCCACATAGCAATAAGTTACGCATGAATCGCCAACGTGGTTCCCCAAAAGTTGCAAGGTCAAACAGGCACTACTAGCTACAAGCTACATCCATCAGCCATAGATGATGTATGAAATTATATATGGGATATGGCCATTCGATCGAACTCGACGTGTCCGACTTTGAGGCTTCGAGCAATTTCGGCGAGTCCCGCGCGCAGATTGATCGACGACAGATATATTGGATGTTCTGCCTAACGACACTAAATCTTGTCAGGGTTATTTGTTTGACCTTCGTTGTGTACTAGTGCGCGTTGCAAATTGTTTATTCACATGTTTTGTCTTGTTCAGCACGCAAACGCGTGCGCCTCGCACTCCACGTTATCTTCGCGGATGGATGAGGTAGGCGTCTATGAGCCTGTTCACGCCATTGGCGTGCGGTATATTATCACTCACATCTGCTCGTTCGCTTATTCTGACAAAATCATGTGTCGTTATTTACCACCCCCCAACACGTCATGCCACTAACTAAATTTCTATTGCTACGTTTGTTGCTGTGCCGGATCGAGTGCAAATCAACGAGTGGTTTGCTCAAAAATCTCGGAACGACGCGTTTCGTGCGACTTTGCCCCGATATCTTGGATCCCCAGGACGGGCTGGATGAGTAGGATCCAATAGCGGAACGCTAGCCGCCTTGTCTACCATATCCACAGACGGAAAGTCATTACTAACCGATATGTGATTATTCACATTCGCGAACCCACCGGAACGACGGTGCGTCAGCACCATACGGGGAATCCTCACGCAGCGAAGTGGAAAGGAAGCACTCCCACAATTGTTGGACTTATCCAGCTTTTTGTATGCTCGACACCGTAGGGCACGCGCAACCATACAGCTAGCAGCTCCTCCTTGGCCTCGCCCGCACACATGCACTCTTGCCATATTCAAACTGAGATAAACTACAATTACAGCAAGCTGAAATTAAGTCCACTGCCCCTATGCTGGGGCGGCGAAGCCGGCCACTCACCTCCATGTCCAGGCAACGCGGAAACGAGACATCGTCGTCGTCGACGACCGATAGACAGACTCCTCGCAATATTCGTCATGTGTCGTCGTCCGGGCTGCGGCTACGCTTTCCCGGCCAAACTATCCACGTCGCGCCATGCGGCGATAGCTCCGCACAGGTGGGCTACCGGAAATGGCTGAGGGAACGACCTAACCAATACTGCTGAGGGTGAGCGACTGGGGCAGGAAGAAAAATCGAATTTATAATTACATTACTACAACTACTACAACTGCTACTGCACCTCTTAGGCGAAGCTGGGCTTCGCGGTCGTTGGCAGCGCAGGGTTCCCGTTGACGACTGCCCGTATGTGACAGGAACACCAGTGAAAGCCGAGAAAAGGAGATTCTATTCGATGGCACGGGTCCCGCGAAGGAAATGTCATATTTCGGCTCGTACGCCCGCCCTGCGCTCGAGGAACACCGAATTCGATTCGCCTTCCTGCCATACTATGCTAAGGAAGTTCCTTTTTCGGCATGCAGGAACTCTTCTAATAACTAAGGGTGAAGGCTTTTGCACCATATAAACATATATGTGGATATTACGGAAGTGAATGTGGGAGCGAGGCGGATTTACGGTATCAATCAAATAATTGTTTATTGTGATAGACCTGTTGAACGTTATTGATTGCATTGTGGTTTGCCTGTATCCCGGACAACAAATGATACTATATAATTCAGCGAACTACCTTGTCGCTTCGTTGTAACGCGGATATATAATGTATGTAAACACTTACGAGAACCCGATTAAAAGGGTGTAATCAATAGCATGATAGGTTACCTTCACGGCGCCGAGCATTATCACAATCAACGCGAAACTAGTTACATATATATATATATATATATATATATATACGAAAAAAATACGTTTTTTCCGGTTTATCTTCATGAGGAATCCATTTTCCGAACTCATGAACTCTCCCCAATGCGTGCAGATAATATGTAACAGTTGGCTCTACAACGTTTAGCCACGCAACCAGCATAGGGACACTAAGAGACGCATCGCATCTCAAGCATTTCCGTAACTACCCTGTTATCAACTGCAGAAGGTCTTCCTTTGCGAGGGGAATCCTCCCGAGATTGCGGTGGCCGTGTCCTCTGCGGTATCTCCGATTTTGAACTTGACAACCATGATTCCAAGAAATAGCGGAATAAAACCGGAAAAATGTTCTAGGGCACCTACTGTATATATATATATACATATATATCGACATGGGTTCGACAGTGCTTAGCTTCAATCCAATATAAACACCTTTAATGAAGGCGAATAAATTATTCATACGCTCAATGCGGGGGCAGTTTCATTGAAGGCGTGATTCCTTACAAGCGCTTGGATGCCTTCTTTGAGCAAATTCAACAATTCCCCGAACCTGATCCCTACCTTCGTCTCGTCTCTCTTATGGCTATGCCCACACTCTTATCCGCGTGTTTCTGTGTGGAGTCCCACAAGACACTCGAGCGGACTCTGGGGGGTTACCAGCCTGACATATCTACATATACACTCTGTATATGATCCACTTGCACACGCGGGCCGTATTAGTTATCTATTGAAAAAGAATGTGCTTGTCGCTTCTGACTACAATACGGTCGCCCAGATAGCATACGCGATTCAGCAGTGGTCCTCCCAAACGCGTTCCTATCCGAGTCACAGCTAAAGGAATGCTATGAAGCATTCACACACGATCATTCCATAACTGTGCATCCTGCGAGCGACTGGAAGCCCTTCGACTTTGATGACTTTCATGGATTTGATGTTGAGCGCTGGAGCGATAGTAATAACATTAATGACTCGTTTATCAACGACACGAGGTGTAAAAACTTTGTGACCTTCTCTCTCTCTCTCTCTCTCTCTCTCTCTATATATATATATATATATACATATATATATGTATTGAGGTCACGCGCAGGTGCGAACAAGACAATCGTTGGGACGTACCATTGCCACTAAACTTACACCATTTTCTGAATCTACCCACCACATTAAACTCTCGAAAAATACTGGCCAGCTGTGATCTGCATGTGTGAAAATTTCAACCTGTCTCTTCTTTCAATTTCTTACCGACGCGACATTCAAGGCTAAATGTACAGCAGAATTACTCCAGCGCAGAGCGTTCACACAACTACCACATGCATTGCGCGTAGATTCGACGAACTGAGGTGTCCTCACCCAGTGTGAATGTAAAATGATGACTAATTAGTGCAGCGATTTAAGCTAACTCCATTTCTACAGTTTTCCCATTTGATAGACTGGAACAGTTGGGCTGTAACCTTAACCCATCCCTTATCTATGCGGTATACAACTGGATACAAATCCTTCAAACCAAATGCCTTGTATGGCCTACCAGTGTGACATATGAAAATGTCGTTGATAAACGAGTCATTGATGTTATCACTATTGCTCAAGCGCTCAACATCAACTCCATGAAAGTCATCAAAATCGAAAGGCTTCCAGTCCGTCCAAAAAAAGTTTGGTTTCCATATACGAACGATATTGGGTCTTACGTCGAGCGTTTCACTTATGAAGAAAATAAAAACATAATATCTTAACTATCACGGGTCGATCAGAGTACCGAGCTGTTTGGGTTATGTTTACGCACATAAATGGTATCTTCACACTTCGACAGTCTAAATACTAAGCCGAAACAGCCAATACAATATAGCCTCAGGTCCAACAGCACGAATCTGTTAATTAATCACGTTCACAAACTGATATTCGTAGGCTCACTTCCATGTCGTCAATGTGTAGAATTCTCCGCCAATGGATCTGCGGAGACTGAAGGGCATAATTCAAGCGTCTTAGACTTGTGTTGTCTCTAATAACTTGCCAATGCGAGAGAAACTCATTTTTGTAGATTGTTTTCAAAACGACGCAAGCTCCGTACGAGGCGTTACTTAACTAATGAATCGACCTCTGTCCTACCTCAAGGAATCATGCGACGAATCGATTGTTTTATTGTCGCGGTGCTATGAATGTCCACACGGCAAATCCCTGGTCATATACTCCCTGGCATATTACTAGGCGCAATCCCGCAAGAGCTAATGATGAGATAGGTGGCTATGGTACGATGGACTTCAAATTTACCGAAGTGTATTACCTGACAAAGAGCTCGGTAACAACAACACTATATCAAGCTATCAAATCGTGTACGCCTAAAATTATTATATATATATGTGTATATATATATATATATATATGTGTGTATATATATATATATATATATATATATGTGTATATATATATATATATATATGTGTATATATATATATATATATATATGTGTATATATATATATATATATATATATATATATATATACAAGAAACGCTTTGCGTGGCCTTTATGTATACTTGGGCGTGTCAGCTCTTAAAGTTATATGCAAATGGCAAAGGCTGCAAGTTACGGAATTAGGCTGACAAACAACGAGTCATGAAGTCACGCAACAAACCGGTCCACGCAAGGGACGCCGAGAGTGGGTCCTATAATCGAGTGTTACGTCAACAAAATTCGGGCGCTGATTCATCGTCACGAGTGACTCGTGGAGGGTTTGAAGTGCCCGTTCGAACGAGGACTTGCACGTACAACTTAGGCGGCTGCTACTGCTGCAGCACCGGGTCCAGCTTGCGAAACGTCTCGAAAACAGCGTGCTCTCGACGTCTGGGGGGCCAAGCAGATGCTGCTAATTATTGACCATAACGATCACACCCAGACGCTTCGTCAAACACACGGTTAGGAAGCTGACGATAGAATTATGCTGGACGGAACACGAGGGAAGGGCACGAGAGGACCTGTCGTGCGGAGGATCCCTCGGCGTCCTTCGGCCTATATCGTCGGCCTGCTCCATTCGTTGTTAAGCCATTTCCGCCTCAGCTCTTGCGTTTGTATGCATCTACTTTCAATCTATCATGGGAATCTCCATCTTCTTCGTTGTTTGCGATGTCGCTACAATTGTCTTGCCAACGTTCGACTCCGCTCCTGGGCTGATTGCCAATGCGATCAACATGATGACTAGCGAGATTCAAGTACACGTACGCATGTCCCTCAGCACTGACTAGGCAAGCACACACGAGTGATCTTTGTTTATTCGCCGATTCACTCAGCAGCCTTCAAGTGCACTTGTCGTTTGACTACGTTTCTACAGTGTATTAGATGTGTATTATGGACAGCCAATCTGTTCTTGCAGGTCTCATCGTACAGCTCGAGCGCCGACAATACCAACACCTGCGAGCGCAAATAACAGATTCATCTCGTAGCTAGCTAATCAATGTGTGCTGTGAGGGGTGATCGAGCCGTCAAGGGCGCGTCCACCATTTCGTTCTAACAACAGCAAATGAAAGCTTCGTTGAGTAGTCGTGGCTGCTGTACGAGAGAGAGCGAGAGACCGCGCGGAGTGCTGTCTCTCGTTCGAGCAGATGAGAGATTAGCTTGAGAGAGCGTAGAGACTTCTTCTACATCTGCTTTGTGTGCTGGTTAGTCGTAACAGATTGTCAATAATTATTATTGGCGATCGCAGTTCCGCCGGCCTCGTTCTACGATGGCCCTGGCAGCCAATACGCTCCATGTGTCCTTATATATACATATGTATCTTGTGTTAGATAGATGCATCCGCTTACTGTTGGTGTGCGGACCCTAGCCATATATATATACATATATATATATATATATATATATATATATATATATATATATATATATATATATATATATATATATATATATGGCGGAAGTATCAATTTGGCATCAGGAGGCGAGCCCGAGACATAGCCAGGCTGAGTCAAGTGGACAGCACGGACAATGACGTCTCTTTGGTTCGGCTCCATGCGTCAGCTGTTGTTGAACACAAAAGAACAGGATACGTGAAAGGCGAACCCTGGAATGAACTAATCTATACAACCGACCGCAAGAATCGCAATGTAATGATGACGTGACAGCCGTCGGAACTTCACCAGAAGCAGGAAGGCGAGGAACTGCGAGTTCTCGAAGACAGCACATCTTGTATGAACTATGTATCGTCGACCCGTTCAGTCGATGAAAACGAGCACATAACTACAGAAATAAAGACTAGGGTAAAGTAAATTTTCCGGGCTGGCTCACAACCTTAAACATTTAACTCAGTCCACGGCAGGACTGCTTTCGGCATAAGGCTTCATAAAACGGACAACCCCTTTTTTTATATGCAAATGTCCAACGGCGGGAGATCGAACCCCGTGTGTGCACCTACGTCCGTTTCTTGCGGTCGCAACGAAGGCGCACACGAATGCACCCTTATGCCACCGGGCTAGACACAGAAACAGATAATACTGATCGCACTAGTTGATAACCCATGCGAGCTACAGGCCAAACCGAAACAGTATTCGTTCTTGCTGTTATTGTGATAGATATATATATATATATATATAGATCGGGCATACACAGAGGGGGCGGACCATAAAATTGGTGGAGGGGCCCATCGCTGGGCTTGTACACATCCCACCGCTCTTACTGACGGCATGCGCTAAGCGATAGCGGCAGGGCGGTACTGTCGAACATCGTCAAGAGTTCGCAATGGGGGGCTCTCCCCCCACCCGATGTGTGGGTATGCCCGCACGGCAACACCCTTGAAGTGACTTGATAGCTAGTTGACATTATGGTTGTAACCTTGAAGCAAACTTTGAGGTAACAGCCATAATCAAGTCAAGTGTCATTAACAAAAATACACAAACGCTAGAAAAGCTGAAACCCTTAACGCTGACGAGTCTGTTCAGTGAGCACCATCAATGCATTAACCTTGATCCAGTTCATCTTATAGCAAGTGAACCAATGGACGAGTCATTGTCGAGGCCTAAGCACTGGACTAGATCCCTGGGATGAAAAGAGAAAACTAATTAATATATCGTCGCGTCGCGTGTAGCTATAATACAATGGAACAGAAATAGCCGGAGCCAAATTGACGCAAACACCGACCCAGCTGGGTAAGGGATTTCCGTCACTTTGGACCCGGCCGACTTCGCCAAAGACCGAATTCTACTTGCCGTATGTCCGCCACCCATTTGACACTCCATTTACTAACGGCAGCCCGGACTCAGAGCGCAGATACACACACACACACTCGTGAAACGTACAGTAGCGCACGGTGTTATACGAAATGAAACAATTTAATGGGCGCACCTTTGGTCGCTCGCAGCCAGCAGCAGCAGCGGCAGCTGCTCATTCGTTTGTCGCACAGCGACCCAAATACACTGCTAGGAGAGCTTTGCCGCTCTCGTCGCTTCAACGAGGTCAATGAGCGGTCTTCATAGCGAGCTCTCTACCCCGTCTCAGCCCCCTGTCGCTTTTCAAGCTATGGCCAGTAGCTGTGTTGGAGGACGATGGCTCGTCGCTTCATTCCGTGTTGTGCGGTCTACCTGTCACGAGTGTCGCATCACGGCTAACAATGAATGAGGGTGGCAGTCCACTCGAAGCAACACGAGCGCTACATATATATATATATATAGAGATGTAGAGAGAGAAAGAGAGTTAGAGGGAGAGAGAGCGAGAGAGAGAAATAGCATTCGACGACGCTGCAATAACGGAATCGAACGGGGCGCGCCACACCGTCCGCGTGCGTCGGCTGGCGGCAACTGAGATCGCATGGGCGCGATACAGCCCGCCCATAGCTGTATTCACGGTGCATGATAGTCTGCTGCTGCTGTCGCCGGACCACGCGTGTCGAGTTGGCCGAGGCGACAGAACCGATCGAAACACGGACGACCTCATGAATGAAGTGCTCGTTTAAGAGATCACTGCCGCATGATACGCCAATGGACTCAATGGATATGTTATGCGCAGATGGTGGGTGAATAAGGTTGAAGGAACATTCGTGAGGGAGAGAGATGACGAGAGTGAAACAGCTCGCCTGCATACAACTATGACAGTTATATCGGGTGCGTACAGTGTGCAGTTGTCTGAGGCAGGTGATCTGCATGTGTCGTATCGTATGAAGAAAACGTTTGCTGAGTGACTATAGAGTCGCGTTTCAAATGTCGCCGGTTTTCTACGGATAGAAGAAGGTCTAGAAAGGCAGGTTTCCGTGGATCATATTCAGTGAACGAAAATGATTTGAAATAAAATTACAACTCTTAAATAAAGGGAGACACATCCACGAAAAGGCGTTTTATCTCAACGATATTTCCTGTGACCACCGTGTGCTCTATAGAGCCTCTCACTTTCGTTTCTCAAGCAGTTGATGCCTATGTCAGCAAGCGACGCACAGACGCGGGTTATAGTTACGAATCAAGTAAAATGTTCCTTTGCCTAGAAATCTCGCTCAGCGCAAAATGGCCGGCGGCAGCTCCTCTTATAGGGAGACGTGTCCATCTGTACGTACACGATATACTGCGCTCTAGGGCGTACCAATGGATCCGCGATATGACATGGTGACATGACACTTTGAAGGTCTGTGACATCCGGTAGGCTTTTGAAGCTATGACGAAAGATGATTCTGAAGACCAGGATTCACATAGGATAGCTGTTGGTCAGCTCGGAAAACTAGACATTATGGTGTCTGCTGTTGCGACGGCGCAATCTCTCACCCACTAGCCGCCAACACCGAAGACAGCCCAAATAATCGAGTAATCTCCCTGCGGGTATAGGGTTGTCGTCCTTCGGCTCCGTTCGATCGGGTTTGCGGTCCTGTGCGGTTTGGCGCTGTCAGTGCTGTGGCCGAGTTGCGGCTTACTTGTCATTTTGCGGCTTGGACGACGTTTGGACGATCGGCGGACGTCTATAGCTGCCAGCTCATACGGCGGACCTGCTACTGTCGGGCAAGGCTGTCATCGACCCAAGCATGCTACCCACGAGATTGATTGGCCACTGGTTGATTGCGCAATTTGATACAGCTCAACGGCTGGAAGATGACAACATTCGCCACTTCCATAACTTGGCAAGGTTGTTTACCTAGTACGTAGGTACATTGTCTGTGCGCAAGAAGTGGGAAGAGGATTGTGCAACAATCCTACAGACGTAGGATTGTTGCATATTTCCTTCCTAGCTTTTAACTCATGGGCGCCATCGATCCGGGCTTATGTACCCCAAGCTAATACACTCGCTTATTTCCAGCCGCTATACATATTTCGCACGTTAACCTGTGGTTCACCTCCACATTTCTAAAGGTCTGCGACAACACCAGAATTATCCCTAGCTGACATTGTCCTGGTTATACATTCGTGACACGGGCATCGCCTAAGCTGCTTCATGCAGTTATCTGATTAGCGTGCTTCGCAAGTACCAGCGGACAATAGAGTGGTTTCGGCCGTTGACCGGAACCGGAAAGCCGCTGCGGATACTGGACATTGAGTCTGCAGTGCCCCCGCCGAGACCCCGACCGGGGTCTCCAATTAGTGAATCCGCTCGGTGAGCATAGAGCACTCGGCATCTTTGTCAAGCCCGCTATCCCTGACGGCTGCGGCGGCGGCGGCACTGCTGCTACTGTCGCCACCGCCGCCGCCGCCTACGCCATTGAGATGCTGTGGAACAGTTTACGAAGACGCCTAGTGGAACCTGAAACCAAATGATCCGTTAGACAAGCCCGCTCAGCTGTGAGCAGGCCAACAAGGTCGTGGGACTCACGCTCCCAGACACAAGGCCGGTTACAAACGCGTCTATGACGGCTGGCTAGCCAGCTGACTGGCATAAGTATCATGTAGAGGGCGGTGTTGTCTTGGAGGTTTCAAGCTAACCTTTGCAACATCTTGTTCGTCTCCGCCGAGAGCATGCTGGTTATCCAGCAGATTCCTGATTCGAATCATGCACATGACGTTTCTTCAGAGCTGGTATCGCGCAGCGGTATCCCGTGACCACTAACCGATTTGCGGATCGGACGCAATAGCGCGTTTTGCCACAAAGCAAACTGAGATTAATCAGATAACGTAAACGTAGTTCATGCCAAACTTCTGATATGTGCGTATCACAATGACACACATATTGGCCAAACATCATCATGATTAGTTCCCTCGTGTGGCCAAAATAGAGTAAGTTTAAACGTCTATCGTACGTTGTACAAATAATATAATAAAAATCACATATCAGATGTAGCTTGGTACAGCTAAATGCCGTTATGAACTACAATAATAATAATCTACTGTCCATATACGCCGATTCGATCTCACTAGCAGTCGTTTATAGGGGCTAGGCCTCTTCCTCGCTTGTTGGTTGGTATACCACTTTATTGGCATTGACACACATTCGTATAAGACCTCCGGACTAGTCTCTCGTAACCAGCGATATCCTCCCCCCATTACATATTTGCGAGATGTTGTCGGTGAATACGAGCGCGGTGCTTCCCTACACGATGGATATCCATATGTGTTGCTGAATGCTACCAGGTCTATTCTGCAATACCAGCAAACGGCAGCGTCTATTTGTTGGACTGGTCGTGGCCCGGGCCTTGATCGTCAGCGCAGTGGCTTGGACGACTGAGGGTCTGGCAGTAGGAGGCCCGGGCCGCTGGTTCGAGTCCCGCGACGCGACATACGGTGAAGTTAGGCATTGCGAAACTGCATTTCTGTGAATAACAGCTAATAAACCAGCTTTTACCTGTATTGAGCCGTAGAGAAAGCAAGAAATTGACGATACCTTTACTTGTAACTTACCTATACTCGCATGGTATAACGTTAGACCAAGTTTGAGAGACTATGGATAACCAACCTCACCGCGAGATTTGATCGTCTCAATCGAACGGCAAACAGGCGGGTGAACCTGATGGTAAATACGCCAAAATCTTAAGACGGAGCGCTGGTTCTTCTTAATAGCAAGGACACCCTAGACCGACTTAATGGCTAAACACGCTGTAAATGTTAGAAATCGAGATAGTATTTACAATTGTAGTCACCAGGCTTTCGGCGGATACGCGCTACGCAGGTCCACCAGAGCAAATCAATCGATTCTAGCAAATGGTCACACGGGATCCTCCTTATCGCTAGCTATCGTCCGCGAGGAACAACCCTCCCCAAATGCGGCAGATTGCAAGGTTTTCGCAAACCTGACAGAACGAGTATCGCGTATTGCCGAAACCCCCCAACTCGTCGCTATATCACACTGACGACGTTCGCTAGCATTCAAACACGTTGGAATAGGCGATTGGTTGCGTGCCGTACAACGTTTGAATGAAGTTACGCAATACGTACAATATGTCCTAGCAAATATTGCCTGCAGATACCAAGAGATGAGACGGTATGTAATTGTTGAACGCTGCCGTTTGCGCGCGCATCACAAGCAAAGGCTAGCGTAATACCGGAAACCAACTATATGATATGTATATGTCGCAACACGACGAGGGGGCAAGCGAGCGAGGTCCGAATAGTCATAGACGGGCGTAACTTGGCGGACTGACCAAGGTCGAAATCAGCAAGAACCAAGCAAAGTAAGCACAGCGGGATGAACTTCGCCGATAGCATTCGACGTGGTTTCTACTTCTGTCAACAACTATTCATGAACATGTATATGTGTATTTATTATATATATATATATATATATACATATATATATATATATATATACATATATATATATATATATATACATATATATATATATATATATACATATATATATATATATATATACATGTATATAAAATCTGCTCACGATTCTGACCGCGATGCACGAGCAGCGATCTGATCGAGAGCAGCCAGATGTCGGACAAAGTTACATGGGAAGGAGTCCAATGAAAAATTCTCCCACTCTCGATAAACAACATCAAGCCAACGTTCGCTTGCCCCCGGTCAGCGCCTTCGTATCGGACTTCTCGATCTTCGGATCGCAGCAGCGACCACACGCACAAGCCAGAAAGAAACATGATCAGACATTTCGTCGGATACTATAGCAGATGCCGCCCCGGGGAACATTAAGAAAGAAAGTTCGTTTTCGTACGTCCGCAGTAAAATGCCACGTTACGCGTCCATTCACGTACACATTGCGTGCTTCCCTTGAGATCAGTTGCCAGCAGCGGCACCCCCCGCTCTGTGTCTCTCTCGCTTTCTCGTTGGTTCTCTTGTTATCGCTCCCAGCAGCTTGCGGTGCACGTAGAGCAAAGAAGATGTCGCGTCATTTATTCACGCAGTCGTCAATGAGATACATCTGAAGAAATGCCGAGGTGACTTTTCTCGAGAGAGATAGAGAGAGAAAGAAAGATGGAGAGAGAGATAGAGAGAAGTGATCATGATGATGACACGACATCTGTATCGAAAAAACCTCCCCTAGCAGCGAAGTCATGCCGGACATAAATATGTACATATAATAGCCCAGTAGACGTGTCCTTACAGTTATTATTATAGTCACAATGCTACTTTGAGTGCTGCTCGTCAAGTTAGTGAGTCAAATTAGGGCTTAAATATTATCGAAGATAAACCCTCTAGCTTATAACGCAGTGCGCAGAGATGCGTGGACACGCGTGCACGCGTTAACCTTTCCGCAGGTGCACTTGCAGACTTGCTCGACGGTTAATGGGGTTCTTGGCACACAACGGAATATCAGGCTATGCATTCGGCGACTGAATAACGGCCGTGTCCAATGCTTATTCGTTTCTGACTTCGATCACTGCCAACGATAAATCTCACCCTATCATAGATACATTATGCAAATGAAAGGTTATCCATCCATGTTTAATACGTGGTTATACTCGCCTAAAGTGTTCAACTTGTAGTTACGAATTGAGCTCACTAGACAATTACCAATTATCCCTTCATATTCGCGTCTGTCCACCCACCCACTCTCATGTAGACATTGTACAAATTTCAAACGACAGCTGCCACCTTCGTTGGGAACAGTTTCCGCGTGGAAGTTATCCACCGGTCGCCTCCTTCAATCCTTCCACCGAACCCATCCCGTGAACGGCTTCGTTTACATCAGCGGGATATGGATAGGCAAAACTCGCACATTGTTAATACCCTGAGGATGATATTCTCATCTCTCTCTCTCCATCCACCATTCTCTCTCTATCACTCTGTCTATATTCTATATTTATGCATATAGTCACTTGATGCATGCCAGAAGCGTTGCCGTTGCGTGTCTTGCATTCCGGCCTTCGGGCCGAACGAGCGGCCAACCGATTATCCCGCTGCTGTGCCTCGATATCTCGCTCCCTTCTTTTGAAGAACGCCAGTGCCCCCGGCGTCTCCGAGAGGCCCCCTCTTTCCCTCCCTTTACCCCCAACCCTAAGCCCCTCGTGTATTTTCGCATCTCTTCTCCGCCGACCGCATCGTTTGTATCGGCGCGTCCAGACTCACGCGGCCCTGATCTGGCGGCCCTTGCTGATCTAGCCGACCAGCCGTCGGCCAGACGTGCCGTCCGCGCGGGCTTTTCCAACTCAGGAAGTACTCGTTATTAGAGCCAGCGCCAAGCTACACTAAAGCCTGCCCTCCGGCCTGCGTTTCGCCTCGGTCGAAGCCTTCGACTGGAACGACGACCCCGCCACTGCAACGCCGCCGAGCGTCGAACACGATCTCCATATTTTCTGTGGGCCAGCCTGCCGGCGAAGTGCAAGTTGCCTTCCTCCACTAGCTAGTCCTATAACAGGCCATATTTTGCCATTTTGTATGGGCGCCAACAGCCAGCCAGTGGGCTAACACGTGGGTTGCATGATGCCAGCGGACCTATCCCCGACCGTAAACATCGAGAACATATCATACACATGCGTAGAGATAGAAGCTGCCACATGTAGATGGTGCGGGAGTGGTGAATGCCCAAAGGAGACCGCACTGCTGTAGACTTCCATAATAAAGCAAGAAACAGTGTATTTGTTGATATGTACTGACATGTTGATAATAGCACATCTTGCACAACTGTTCCACTGCGGTTTCTTCCAGCACGAGACTATCATCGAGTGGAACTGTGTCAACTCAGTCAAGTCAAACCTATTCGTCAGCTACACACTACGCATTACAGCTGACGAAGTCGTGGAAACGTGCAGCAGACGGACCCGTTGCCAAGCTGCTAGCGTTGCCGATAGTCGCAACCACCAGCACACGACCGCCATTCGGAAACATTCGCTGGCTGGCTCGTGTCGCTGACTCGGAGTAGCCTTACAACGTTCCTCGTAAAATGGTCCACCTTGGTTCACTCGCAGGTTCGTGACCTTCAGAGCACTCCCATTCATCCATTCGCCCTCAACTAACTGCGCCTCCATCTCACGCCCTTCACGATTCCTCCATTCCATTGGCAACTGCATTTCCCCGCTCCCCCCATATCTTTGGACCCCTCGCCTGCTCTGTTTTCTTCATCGGTGTTGACGTCTTGTCCAAGACGAGCTACTGATACTTTTGCCGCTTCGTCCGGCTGCTACTTTGTTTTTTTTCTCAGCGGACTCTCCGTTGCTTCCCCTTGTGTTTTCGTCGGGCTACCGCCCGCCTGGTGACTTCCCGCTCCGCCGCCTCGATGGGCTGCTTGGGGACGATAGGACGAAGCAGGGAAAAAACGAGAAGCGGGGGAGCAGACATCGAAAAAAACGTCCACCCAAACCCCAGCCCGACCAGCTCCCGACTGCCGGGTTGCCCATCATTAAAGGCCAGCGAAGCAAGGAAACGAACACGCAGTTCTGATTTATGAATGATCAAAATCGTGTCTCGACGCCCCGTCCTCGCCGCCACTGAATGACTGACTGGGTGACGTCGGGCTGCTGTATCTCGGCGTCAATGTCTCGGAGACTTATGGGGACCTGGTCGGGCTCGTCGATCCCACCAGCCCGTCGCCTCCTGCATTACTACGCGCAGCGTATGCGTCGGCGACGGCACGGGAGACAGCTAACGAGAGGCGGGCGGAGGATGAGGAGGATATGATTATGAAAAACCGATTTCCTTTCGTTCTACGATAGACAGACGCCGTAGAAACGCTGGGCGCTGTAATAGTTGCGACGCTGGTGGTGTTTTTGCTCTTTGTATGTTGTCGTCCCGCGTTATGTGGCCCGGTTTCGTGGCGTCAAGAGACATCAACAATAAGTGTAATACGATCGTTCTGCTGTTGTGGGCCGGCCCCATTTTAGTGTTGGCTTCTCAAGGCTCCAGAGGTTGCGTTACTCGAGTCCTTCTTGGTAGAGCACGAACGTAACTCGGTATCGCTGATGCGTGATTCGGCTCTGATTGTTGGACGCGGCGATTTATTGTGTGACGTCGTCGTTAAAGCTAGTAGCATATTATATTTCAATAGAAATAATGACTCTGCTGTAATAAGAGGAATTGTGGGAGACGTTTGTAGCAGCAGTTCCTATGTGGGTAAGCAGCACGCGTCGTCCCAAAAACGTCGTCGGCTTAGAGACACTAGCGAAAGAGTAGATTTTCCAGGCTGACTAACAGCCTGAACATTTAACGTTGACGTTACAACAGCTTTCGGCATAAGGCTTCAAAAGTATAGACCCGTTCTTTTTAAATGCAATCGTACAACAGCGGGGATCCAACTCGTGTGTGCACCTACGCCCGTGCTCTCCGATTGCAAGGCGCCTACGAACTCGCCACGACACCGGGCTTGACAATGTCTAACCGTCAGTGACATGTATCGAGGTACAGCGCGTATCCTAGTCCTACTATTTCCCGTTATCTAGTGGAATGTCCGGTGAGTTATGGGATCAGGTGAAATATGGTCGATCCTGCCCCCATCCACCACCACCACCATCATTCAAGTCGAGTGCATTCACCTTCTTCTTTTTCGCAAAAGAAACCGAACAACGTCTGGAAATATGGAGATAGCTATTGTGTCGAACGCAGCTATTCGAATCGGATTATTTCAATGTACAGACAGATATCGCTGCTGTTTCGAGAGCTGGTAGACAGAGATGGACGGGAGGCCGCAGATGAGAACCTGGCTGTCGTTGATGATCCCCACAGAGACGTGTTGAAAGGACACTTGTCACAGGAAGAAGCCGGTTCGCTGACTGGTCCGTTTTAACGGCTGAACGTCTATTTACTTGTTGGGCTGACAACCTCGTCCGGTTAGGCGACGCCCGCTGCTCGTTCGTCTTTATTAATTATATGGAACATTTATAGTCAATATGACAATATAGGCATAAGCGTTTAACGGTCCCCTGTACCGCTTTCGGCATTGCTTCATAAGACGGACCCCTTGAAAAGCGTTAAATGTTGGCTGTGGCTCAGCCCGGAATATTTATTTATCATTACAGCCATAAGCATGCTTATATATTATATTAACATTCATATTTCATCCTATTTAATACCGAATTTCGTTTGACGTCTAGATAATAACGCCGCCAAATTCGAATATATCTGCGACAACTACGAGAACTACGTTTGTCACAGCTACAAAAGTTCTCTTCCGCTCGATGGTTGCTAACCCCCCGCGCAAACGCCTGCTGCTCAAGGCCGTTGAGTCCACTTCGTGGTAACTGTTCTGTTGTGCCAGTGGTACAGTATCTCTATGCTGACTAGTGTAGCTGCTGAACTACCGTGTTGCCCATTACGAATGGTAAATCAGTGCGCTGACAGATCCAACATTTCACACTCGGGGTCACCGGGATTGACGAAACTTAGCTACTAGTAGCAGAAATTACGTAATCGCCTTCTCTGAAATATGCAGAGTCGTGGTCCAGCTGAAATTTTTCATGCTAGGAACTGTTCATTTTTTCATGTCGAATTTTTCAAGCTGTGTTGAGTCGCTTGCGTTCTTCGTCATTCTGTCTACCGGTGGCCGTCCCGGGCGCGATTTGCCGTTCGAGTCGAAGTGTCCAGCTTTAAAGTTCCGAAACCAATTTCGACAAATTCGATCGGACAGTGCGCGTATTCCCTGTAGTGTCATACACAATGATTGTGGCTCTAGGTGAACTTTTCCCGGAGCGGAAACGATGAGATACCTGTTGTGTGTCGGCCTTGCAATCCTTACGTATTTCCGCAAAAGAAAACGTTGCGTCTAGCGAACTCCACCAACTGCTGAATAGTGCAGCGAACGCATAACGTCAGCAGAGAAGGAGATCGCATTAAACAATAACGACCACCGACATGGCGAAAGGGAAAACGCCAGGAAGCTGGCACCATAGGATTTTCGGTTCGAACCCCGTAGTGCACACGCAGATTGATGCAGACTATCTTCTACTTGGAAATTAGCCAATAAACTCGTACCAAGTGTATCAGTACTCTCTTTCCTAACGAGTAGGTACACGCGAGAGCTGATATGCTAAGTGGACCCGGACGGATTCTGTTTTCGTGGGACACGTACAACAATAGCCACTTTCCAAAGCTATTCTACGTATGTCTTCGAGGAGCGAATATTGAACAAAGATACACAGCTTCCGAGTGTAGCAGCAGCGCTGGCAAGCTCATCTACAGATTCAGGCTGGCCGAAATTAAATCCGTATGCGATTGCGGGCGGAATCGAAGCCGCTCCGAGCTGGATTCTAGTCTCCCCAACAATTCAATTACACAGGATGGTTAGGAAGAAGATGCGCAGAATAGCTCCCTCTGCGAATCCTGTAAAAATTTGATTTATTCCATATTTAAACAAGTTAAACACTAAGCACACTTTTCCCTAAACAATGTTCAACAGCAACAATAACAACAATAACGAAAAAAAAAAATGCAAAATGCTACTTAAGCCTGAGGCCTTGCCTTGTTGTGTTCAGCGTCATCCTTCCGAACGCTTCATGCAGTGGTATTGCCGATGGGCGTTGACTCTTGGCGCCGGCATCGAGTCGATGCGCGAGTGTCGCGTAACTGTGCGCGCACCAACAAAAACGAGATTGTTCCGCCAGCCGAAAAACGGACTTCCTCTCAAAAGCTTTGCCTTCACCCTATCGTCTTTCGTTGCTGTTTCCTTCGTTTGTCCACGAGTAGAAGAATGACAGGGATTGGCTGTGTAAATTAGCCGATACCCGATATCAGCAGACAGCGCACGAAAGAAATGACGGGTAGTGCGAGGCGATATGCAGGAAGCGATCCGCCTCTTGGCAGGAGAGAAGGCCTTCGATCTTTCCCGGCCATCTTCGTTGAAGTCCCGGAGACGCCGGACGCAGCCAGCTCTCGGCCAGGGTCGGATCTCGCTCTGCTCCGAGTCGCGTCGAGGACGACCAGACATTGTCGTCGCCAATCGTCCGGGTGTGCTCGCACTCCCGTTCGAAGACAGAAGTTTCCCCAATTGCCGGCCTTCTTGAGCAAAGGCAACTGTCTGCTTGGGCTATTCTGGGGGTGTCGCACACTGGCTGGTGGGGCGGGGGGGTTATCGGTGAATGGCTGAGATACAAGTGTTTCCATTTAAATGCCCTCCTTGCTGCTTCTGGCAGGATATCGAAACTGCTTGTCATGTGTTACCAGATGATACGTTTGGGCTAGCCAGCCCAAAATAGTGTTATAGAGAGAATTGCCACCGAAACAAAGTAACTATATATTAGATGTGGGCGGCAAAAAGGGAACGACCAGCGTCGCCAAACTGCATCAACGCCTCTCTAGCGTTCGGTTAAATTTCACGCATAAGCGAAAATTCAATATGAATACCAGGGCGTTACGTATCTTAGACATTAAGTAACGGCAATCACTTTGCCAAGCTCGAGTGCAACGGTAGAAGTTGCTGTATTCCCTAGGACACATTTGTGACTATTAAACAAGCTCGATCGTTCAAGAACTATGGCCAATCGATTCAATTCGTATTCGGGTACATATCAACGAAGGACAAAGGGAAATGCTTGATGTTATCTTGAGAGTACATTTCGTATTTCATCGACATTTCTCCCGAGACGTTGCGCACTGCAAATTCGGAAAACTTCAGAAAGCGCTCATGGTTGCAGCAACAGCGTTGAGCTCTTGAATTGCGTCCTGTTCGAAATGGACGTGCGTTTCAGAGAGCATTTGACTCTAGTTCGTGGCCGTGACACCTTTCGCGCATCGGTGGACAATCGATCCCTCGCAGCCTACCTGATTCATAGCGCATCGAGCCAAGCGCGCTCAAGGGCTGAGTGAGATATGGCGTTGGTCGGTCGGTCGGCTCCTTGAGTGTGACGTCTGAGAAAAGAGACTGCGTTTAGTCACCTGCCTGTATATTTTAGGCGTGCCATACAGACTCGACGCTAAAACATTCGCACGCAATTGGCGCTACCGCGAACCTGGGTTTATGGCGTACTTCGAGGAAGGATTCCCCCTCTACCACTCAGGTACATGTGTGCTGGAGGGGGTGACAGATGAATAATGTATTGTCGTATGATCATGTCACACACATGTATCACGCAAATATTGTGTATGGGACCCTGTGTAGCTAAGCAAGGTGAGCTTGTGAGAAAATGCAATTGCTATACCCAATGACTCTGATACTCCAATACTATCAGGGGTCAAGCGAAAGCAGCCGACGAACAAGCGTTTTTATGGATTATCAAGCATACGTTTTGCGAGGTATATGGCAACCGGGGCTGCCCCTTCTGTGTAGTCAGTCCATCGTCGATTGATGCGCCTTTACATCATAAGTAAGTCCAGGAACAGGTGCTCCTGTTTGGCACTGAGAGGATTGTTACTTTGGAAACCTCTGCTGTGCCGGTTTCGGCATGATGCACAGCTACTCTGTTGATGGGTCTCTGTTATCGATCAGTGGAAAACTGCATCAGTGAGGCAGCTAGGTTCGCGAATCTGCATAGGTGGACGTCTATGAGCAGATGAGAGAAACGTCACTTTCCTCAAAAGGGCTTTATCGAAAAGGCCTCCAGTCAGTTTATTTATATATATATATATATATATATATATATATATATATATATAGTGAGGAATAACTCTGCGTTTGATTATTCCCGATTAAAGAACGTTGTCTTGCCAGCATTCGCTGGTTTCGCTGAAGATGATCATCGAGGGCTGTTATGGATCCGAGTCTTCAGCGGAGCTTGAATAGCACAAAATTTGAGTGAAATCGTTAAATTCGGCGAGTTGCAAAAACGAACAATAAAAGCCACCGGAAACAAGCGTCGACGCCTGGAAAGCCATCCGCGTTACTCTCCTCGCAACGAAATACTTCATAAGGGAGACTGGTAGGCATACGTGGTTTATTGCGGGAAATAAAAAAACGTATGTGCTAGAACCCTTTACGGTGATGTTCCTCGTTATGCTACAAATAAGCGATCGCAATCACTAACGGCTGTGGTTGGCTATGTCCACTTGACAATACACTGTTGTATATACACGGGGGCCATATCGTTCTAACGGTAAGTCCGTCCAGCAATGCTCATCGTGTCATCGGGGGGTGAGCCCGCGCTCTCACTGTCGTGCGGATCAGACAGTCCCGAGCGAGACTGTCGAACATCTGGCCCGACAGCGTGGTGGAAGCAAGCAACCACCCTCGTAACGCTGGGCAAAGCGAATGTTTTCGCGGGGGAGAGATAGTACGAGGCCAGTTTTCGGCGAGGGTAGTGGCAAGGGTTACCGCAGGAGAAAGGGACCAGCTGGAGACCCCTTGGAGAACGCCCGAAGTGCGAACGCTGCACGGGTGGTAGTAGTTCCACGTGGAAACAGTGCTGATGGTAGGAGCAGGCCGGTTGTATGGACTGTGCCGGGAGCAGTCCGTTTACCGGGGTGCTAGGCACGAGACGAGATTTGCGCCAGCGAAAAAAAGTACCAACCGCCATAGTGCCCCGCTGATCAAAACCAACATCGCGAGCATTACTTGCATTGCTTGCGCGCGGAATCCTCCGCCGACAACGAGTAAATGTACAGACGTCCTTGTGGTCCCAAGATGTGATCGGTGCCGGGTGTCGCGAGGCGCGATGCACCAACTCTCCTTGCCAAGCAGCGGTAGTGCCACTGATGGTGCGGCCAAGGAGACAACGCCAACAACACAGAAATAAATAGTCGTCCTGGCGATTCCTGTTGGGAGCGAAGCAAGCAAAATGTGTCCGTCCATGTCGCCAAGTATAGTACCAACAAGGCAGCGTTCACAACTGGTATTCACGACGACACTGCCAAATCATCCTTAACATAGAAAACCGTCTATCGCACTGTGGCATTTGTGGCAACGCACAAATTGAAACTGTCCAGCAGCTGTATATAGGCACTGAGAGAGGAATACAGAGAAAATTCGGCCCAAGTGTCCGGTGTCGAATTATCCTCAAGCGTAGGAAAAGTTTCGGATATGCGATTCCCGCAGCAGTTTGCAGCAGTAACAGCTGCAATCCACTGCTACTGTTGGAGACGATTTATGGCTGGAAATTTGATGCGCAATGTGGCGACGGACCACGCGTGACTTGCTTGGAGCAGGTGCCGACCGGTGCATTGTCACCCTATCTACCACTGTCTACATCGAAGTCGACATGAGCGGATACAATGGCCCAGTGTGGCATAGCAGCGTCCTGGGAAACGCCTGAGATCTGAGATTGAATGCTGATACACGTGCAGAGTATTTAAGCGCTACAAGCTACAGCTAGGGATTATCGGCAGGATTCCCACCGAGGAATTACATGGGGCGGAACGGACGACTTCGTCGTGGGAGCGGAGCCAGTCCGTAAATTCTGCAGGGCACAAGGAAGTTTTAGGATTGGCTAAACATAGCTGACCGATATTCTCCTGCGTGTCTACTCACTCGGCTGTAACGAAAGGTCTCCGGGACGTCTGCCGGAACCGGTCGGCGATATTCAACCATCTCGAGTCCAGAGTAAGAGTAGAGTCCAGTACCTCGGTAAGAGGTTTATCCTCTGGATAAAGGAAACATACCGATTGAGTCGGCGGTATTGAGAAAGTGATGCTTATTTCCCCGTAAGTGAAACCAATACAACTTGCTGTCAGTGTGGGCGTTTATGGATACGTAGCCAGCGAAGGCTACTGACGAGTGCTAACATTCGGATACTGTGATTCGCTGCGCGTGTGCGTTAGTAGTATTGGTGTGAATTTGTTCAACAGACCATACGTCCGATGCTTCGTTCATTGGTTGCTTTTTAGTTGGCTGGTTGCTTCTGCAAATCGTTGCTTTTTTTCCACTCTCGTTTGGATAGATCTCATTGTGAAGTTCACTCCGGAAGTGTTGAGCAGTTGTGAGTTAGGAGAAATCTTGTGTACAAGTGTCTTGTCCATAGCTATATATCGCTGTGTGGATTCGTCGGTGGTGATGTTCTCCTCCTGCTCACGGGTTCGTTGTGGCGTGCCGGTGATGGCTTGGCTAACTTGGGATAAACATAATCGCTATCATCCTAACAGTCATCGTAACAGTGATGTACACTATCGCCCCGATCGGTGCTGAAATTCGCGGGGTCGAGAGCCACCCCTCTGCTCGCGAGTTCGCAGTCGCCAGCGGGCACACCGGCCCCGCAGATGGATTCTCGGATGTGTTGTCGTAGTCCCAACGCTAGCGGTGGCCATAGGAATTGTGCGCCCGCGAGCGTCACTCGACCTCGACCGAGCCCGACGCAGCAGCCTCGGGTTAGTGACACGACCGCCTTCATGAAGCGTCACCGAGTCACGCCGGCAGGAGGACCCGAGCAGATTTGTCGACGGCAGTTGTCGATACTCGCTCGGGCTCGCCATGGTCTGGCCGCGACGATGGTCCAAAGAACGCTTAACCTCCTGCTCATTCTGGCGTTAACGTCAACCATCTCATCGCCACTGGAAGGTGCGCACGGTGCACTCGTCGAAACAAAAGGTAGAATAAATCGATAGCCCAAATTAGGTAGCTTAGCTTAAGCAATGTAAAATTTCAGCTCCTTTAATATACCAATAAACCTTTGCCATTACCAATTTTATGTCATACTTCATTAATTCACCGTGTTTGCTTATGTTGTCAATTAGAGAGTGCGAAAGCGACACGAAATTGCACTCTTTCTATTCATGCCCACTTGGGTTCTATTTTTTTTTTGAGAGGAGGAAATTTTCTTCAATTTCTTCAAACGCAAGGACAATGCCCACTTGGGTTGAAGAGGCTCTGCAGCAACGTACAGTGCGAGCCTTGCGTTCACACGCGTTTATACAAGACGATCATGTATTTCGCTTAATAGTTATTGTTGTTATTAGTGTTATCTCGTTTAACTCTCGTTAGTATGTAGTAATTTATTAGAGTATTTCTCATATTTGTATCTGTCGTCGTTTCCTCTAATATATTTTATGTATCGATTTTTTTTTGGGACAATGTTTGGCGTCCGTTCGAGTCACTTGCCAGTGCCGCACAGGTCAATTTTTCGGGTAGACTCTCAGCCAACACTTAACTCTGTCCACGGTACTGCTTTCGGCATTGCTTCATAAGACGGGCCACCCAGGTGGATTACCTCTGGCCATCGTGTAAGCCTCAGGTATATGAATCTCTCCTCCTGGCATTCCTGGCCACACAGACAAGTGCCGAGTAGTGTTCGATCGAATAAGGGCTAAGGTCCCGTCAGCCGCCAACGAAAAACAATTAAACTTGAACTCCTGCTCCCCATATTTAGCCTATTGCCAAATGATTTTCGTTATGCAAATTTCAACTCTCGCGTTCAAATTCTAGCAAGGAGGCAGTTGGTCAGGCCGTGTCGCTCCTAGTACCGAAATGTAGGTGTACACGTCTATACGCGGGTGTATGTGTGAATACAAAATACGTCGAAATCTGAACGTCTGATTCCCAGATTTCGGAATCTTGTCAGATGGTTGCTTGTAGCTCCGATCGATAGAGAATTCCTTCGAGATGTTATCAAAGCAACATCACTGTCCTTTGAAGCTCACTGCCCGTCCTAATCTACACATAAATCAGCATAAGTAGACAGTTTGGTCTCTGTTTTCACTCTTGGTGTTGATGATATATCTCGTATGTATATAATGCGGTATACAAGATGTAAGGTCCAGGTGGGTGTAATACAGTGCTGGGTATCACCTTAAGGCACCCCTATATTTACACGAATCGTTACAAGGAGCACACATTTGAGGAGTTTAATCTGTATCATATTTATGTAGCATATAAGAATAACATACCCAGCACAAAGAGGGCAGATTGACTCGGTTTGGCATCGTATCAACTAGATTTAGCAGGATCTGATCGCGGATACCTCCCCAGGCTTCCAACAACGCCTCTTTCTATACTTCCACGGAGATGTATACGAACAAGAAGGCCTTAGAGGTTCTCTATCGTGTTGAGATGTGGAGAACGTTCTGGCCACTCTAGGGTGTAAATGTCATGCCGTCCGAACCACGCACGTATGCTAGCGTTGTCGTGAATTGAAGCGTTATCGTGTTGGAAAAGACTTGCCAGTCGATGAAATCTGCTCCTAAATGGTAGCAGGTTGTTGGTCAACATCTGTTGATATTCCTCGCTATTCATTTGAGATGAGACGAAATCGAGTGCGAGTTTGCCAAGCTCCACAAACCAACAAGCATGCTCCGCCGAAATTGCGCTTCGAGAAGTACCGCGACTGAAGACGATCTGAAACGACATAGTACCTTTTAGATATACGCGCACCCTCAGGATACAATTTAAAAAACATTGCCCCAATATTCACCAATGTCCAGTCTCAGTCCATATTGTTGCAAGCGAAGTTTAGCAGTCATGTGGTGCTGTTGAAGACGCGGTCTTGTTTTCATTTGCGCCCGTATGATATGCGAATAACTCTTAATTGTCCTTAAAACTGCTAATCTAAGAACCTGAAGATTTAACTCTTGCCTGATTGCTTCACAACTTATGGTCGAATTCGAGGCCAATCGACAAATGTGCATGGCAGTTCGCTGGCTAAGCTTTCGTGAACGTCCTTTAGACTAATTATAATAGTAGCATACGTCGACGGACTGCGTAAATAATTTTCACTACGCAACGACGTCTGCCAATTGCAACCTAGGCCTTCCCTACTCGAAGGCTCGAAGCGTGTCCGATGACTACAGTACAGCGTGAAGGCTCAACACAAACTGGGTTCATTCAGCGAGAAGTCTCGATAAGTGAGGATGCGTTATCATTTTACACAACCGAAATATATGACACATATATATATACAGAATAAATTCCTCAAATGTGTGCTCCTTGTAATGATTTGTTGAAATATAGGGTTGCCTTAAGTTTGTGCACACCACTGTATAAGGTGCACGGACAGTTATGCCAATTGTTAACGAGTAAGGTTTTAATAATCATAAATTAAATATTTTGGGATACAGACATTGTGAGAAAGGTTAGCATCCGCTACGTGTGAACCACGTTCTTAATGCAAAGATTTTCCTTAGCTATTCAAAGGGGCAACGCAATTTCCATTTTGGGCACCCGCTGAAATCGACTAACGAAATCTAATTTTACCATTATACGATAATGAGACGGACAAGGCAACGGGCACATTTGAGCTACCAAAGGCAGTCATGTTGTACGAGTGCTTCTCTGGTAAAATTGACGATGACGGTGCTGTCGGTGAGGCACTGGAAACTATGGCAAATGATGGAGTAAACTGGATTCGAGTTTGGGTGGATCGAAATATTCATTGCGACGATAGGAAAAAAGATCAGATAAGTATTATAGTTTCAGGTGAAAGAAATCCTTGGCGTAAAATGTGACCTTTAATGAGTCTGAGTCGCACACTACCGTGGCGAATCCCTGATAGCCGTGAAGGGTCGGTGTCTGTGATGATGAATTCTACCCTGAGACTCTCAATGAAAAAGAAGCTAAAAATATTAAGCAGGGATGTACATGTTCGTTATCGCTGTCCGTCAGGTATACAATGACATTAGCAACGCGAACACATGGGGATAAACCAAGCGTTCGGATAAGTTATTGTCAAAATGGAGAACATGTATTGTATTCTGTCATAATTTTTAGACCCTGCATCCGATTAAATCCAGAAAATCTGGTGGCCGTGACCGAAGGAGGCCGGTCGGGGTTATGACAGATGTCGAATACTTGTCGGAACATGGCCTCTAGCGTAGGATTGATTAGCTTTCAACGAAAGAAAAAGTTCGCAAAGGTTGCCTTCTCAGGAAGGTCGGTCGACCAAACAGAGCTAACTATTATATACAGAGAACGAAGGTGGCATGTCAAGAACGACACGAAATATACATTAATCTAGTAAACACAGATGATATTTATAGAAGAGGAAATGCTATAGGAAAAGACAGAGCTAGCTGCAAAAGGGTCACCAATTACGTTCGTACTGAGAGGACCATAGAGCTGTTATAGGTATGTACATGGTAACGTGCGAGCTCTGCGCACCGATGCGAAACCATAGTTATCGACTCGTGTTGGTAGTTATCTCGTTTACGCAAATGTTACACTGGGTCGTGACGGTAATACAATACAATGAAGAAACTGTCAGATGGAATCGAACGAGTCCATGGGAAGAGTCGCAATGAAGATTTTATTATAGCTGTACGTGCACAACACAGCTTGCCAAAGGGGCTTGACTTTGAGAGGAGGAAAGGCAGGCTAGCGTATCTCCATATGTTATCTATCAAGGTTAAGGGTGACATGACAAGGAGAAGCAGGTCGAACACTGCAAGAAGCACGGATATGCCAGCGCTATCGTTCGTAACATAGGTTGTACACTAGTTGTACTGTACCGTGGTAATAAATAATTGCTGAGCACAGCAGGTGTGATATTTACTCATACGCATATATATATATATATTTGGTTTACCCAAAAATAATGAGACTCCTATCGTCGTGCGCCGAACTCTTATTCTTGGATTCTATAATGCCCTAAGTCGACCACAGGTGTACCGTTCGTGTGCGCAGTTTAGGCAAGGCAACTGGGACATTAATGAACTTCGAGAACGCCCACCCCTTTCCGAGTCACGATTCGACGAACGGATCGAAATGACCGAAGAACATTTTGAGCAAACTAGAGCTTGGTCATTGATGGCCTTGTCGGCTGAAATTGGCGTGCCTCGTGAAACATGTCGTCGACTTATTAAAAATGATCTGAGGATGAACTCGGTCCTGGCCAACTGGAAATGCGTGGGGAGTGTTCGCGAGACAATTTGAAGATATGTAGGCAGCAAAAGAGTCGCTTAGAGCATACTGTTGCAGTGGACGAGACATGCGTCAGCCTGTATAGGGGACCGGAAAAAGATCAAGTGAAACAGTGGTTACGACCAGGGAACAGGCAATGGCGGTAGCAGTATTAAATGGATTCGAACCTAAAGTAATGGTCCCACTTGCCATCGATTTCAACGAAATTTGGTATTGCGAGATTTTGGGTCCAAAAGAAAAAATGAACTCGGCTCGATATCTCGAGTTCTTGAAGGGACCCATGAATATTTTTAATGGCAATAGGAAGCACCGAGTGTGGCTGCTCGATGATAATGCTAGGGCACATCGTACCGATGAAATTAGGTCCTAGCTTAAAGCCAACAATATTAAGCCCGTGTGACTATGGTTGCTTCCATCAATTAAAGAGGGCTATAGGTGGCAAAAGGTATGCAAACATCGATTTGCTCCGGGAGGCCTTAAATAACCAAGTTATAAATGGGAATTGGAGTGGTGCATACCCGTAGCTTATACTAAAAAATCTTTGTTTGAACTCACTTAGTTTAGCCGATATTGAAATCTCAACCTAATATATATATATATATACAGTAATTAGGAATTATTTCTAGGAATTATGGGGGGGTATAGGGGGATTAGCTGGGACCGGGGCTGTATATATTCATATATACACAAAAGACCACATTGTCCGACGAGAAGATACAAGTGGGCGACAGACGTAACTAAATGTAGCTTGAAGAGCATTAAAAAGAGCTAACGCAATATAGATTGAAAGAGAACCAGACAAAGAGCGGTTGATAAATCCAATAGAACATCGACTGAATAGGAACATTCGCCTAGAGATATAGAGAGACAATTAGAGACCGCGAATATGAAACTTCGCATATAGCTTCGCATGGCGGTGTACATCGTTGTTAATTAACTAAACGTAAATTCAAGGGCATCAGACAATCTTGCCGATAGAAGGAGCTGAGTGCCGTAAAAACCAAGTTTTTGATGGCTAAATCACTTCGATCAGGCTAATCAGAGAAAAATAAAGTGAACAATGTATAATACTAACATAGATAGTAACACGTACACGAGGTCTAATTAAACTTGTGGCGAAGAAGACGAACCCATTGAACATATACAATGCCTAATATATTGTTGGTCATGTTGGGACACCGCGCGATATCTTTGCGAAATATTGGCCCGGGGTACGGAGAAAACATCTACAATAGGAAGAGAAGCAAAAGAGACCTTGGAATATGAGGAAAATTAATTGTGATATGTAATGACGACAATAACACTGGTGTGCATAATTTTAACAGAAGCGTAACGATTGTATTGAAAACATACACTATGCTCCCTTAATTATACGAAAGAGATTTTGTGTAAGAAAAGGCAAAAGAGAATATACATATATATATATATTTTTTTTTTTCTCTTTATACATATGTAGCTCTGACGGTGGGGGCCAGCAACGCTATCAATTTAACGGAACGATCATATCAGTGGAATTGATCTCTTTCGTGATACCACAAGCGATAAATTAGCAAGAAAATGTATTACATTTAGACTTCATGTAACAAACCATTGCTATTATCTACACGGTCGAATAACATCGCCAAAAACGACGTGGACTACCGCCGTCGACCGATTCGCCAAACGGCGAACGTCCGAGACCAGCCAGTCGCAAAAGCCGAGTGTACTAACGACAAATTCGTTTCGTCTTCCTCTTATTCTTCGCGAGCGAATAGTAAACACACATATTATATTATACCTATTTATATGGCATGACAAAGTTTTGCCTTCGGTCAGCCAACGTCTGACTTGCCATCGCTGCCACAAAGGCGGCGACCACTCGTCAGAATACTTTCAATGATCGCATTTGTCATTCAGGTGCTTGCTTATTCGGCCACAGCTCGGCGTGTGTTTGTTGTTTGGTCGGCCCTTCTACCGATGCTGGCCTAGATCCATACAGGGCAGAAACTCGGGCTTTGTCTTTAGCTCATGCCAACGCCGTGCCTCAGAGATAATGGGCCCGAGCCGCCAGCGTGAGCGAAGACAGTGCTCAACTTAGAGAATTGCAAATTTTCGCTATTCAACATTCGAGCATCATTCGCTCCTGTCTGGCGATGCTGAGATTTGAGCCAGCATCAGCTGGACGGAGCTGTTATCGTGGTCTGTGCGAGCCCGCGATAAAAATATACTCATTATCCATCAGGACAACGCCGTCGTGCACTTGTATATTCACCGGGCAACCAACCCTACACTTGAATCTTAGCCGAGGGGTTCTAGGCAGCCCCAGCGTGGTGTCTGTGAAACTGTGCCTTTGATCGATATCGGACGAGGCTCGAATCGTTTTCTATGAGGACATAATTTAATAGCACCCTTTATCATGTATACATTCGTGCGGCTAGCTCAAAGGATTATAGATAACCAGCCAAGTGTAATGCTTGAGTGATTTTTGAACTAATCCAACAACAGAGCCAAACATACATATATATATATATATACTTATATATATATATATACATATATAGCACAAGCAACAGTTATTGATCACGAAATTGTCAATTTACCGTTGTTGTAGACCTCGAACACCGACAATGGCAAGATAAATGAAGTCATGCATCGATTTCCACCGATGCCACGCCGCCTCGATAGTTGAGGTGCGACGGAGGTTCCAGTATCAGAGATACGTAATAATCAAGATGTCGATGTGTATAGATACATCCACTGCAGTCGTATTTTTAATATAACACAATTTGTTTGCATAAACGAGTTAGTAATTTGATACAGCAGGTAGGGCACTAGCTAATGGCTGGATGATCCAGTGGCGTCGTGGCGATCCAATCAAGGACATACCAACATAAGCCGTTCCGCGACGTTTGTTGACGACGGACGACCTATTAAATACGAGGGGATCGATGCCAGGAACCGCGGGATCGATGCCAGCGAATCGCCGAAACGATAAACCTCCATTAGCGGCGGCGGCGGCGGCGGCGAGCGGCGAAAGTAAACACAATTTTCTACATACATGGCAGGTATTCGTAAATTGCCGAATCACTATGGAATATGCAAAGTTTGTAGTAAACCTATTGATTGACCCAGTGAAAAAGGTACGTTGCTAGCTAGTTCTCCCAAGCTATAGTGTTCGATTCCTGGATCAAGCCAGTGAGACAGTGGATGCGTCAGGAGGACTCGACAAGGAAAGTTCAAGCCAAGATCTGCACATAGGACTCTGTTCCTTAGGGCTTCGTTTTCGCTAGGTGACGCTCGTGAGGACACTCGTTTCGATTTTTATGAGCACTCCGCGCGGCCCAGCTACGATGAGCTTACAACGAGTAGAAGGGGCTTCACTCTGACGGTGCCTGATTTTTCTGGATCCCACCAGAATCGAAACTTATGAGTCGCGGTTATGTTGAAGGCAATTGTTCTTCACAACTCGTTGTTCCGAAGCACGCGATGGCTGTGACCAAGGCGTGTGCCCTCAAAAGTGGAGGGCGTGTGCCCAGCAAGCAGAACTCTGGCGAACCTAGCAGATGCTAAGGAAGCCTAAAATCTCTACCCTTTTCGAATGTATTACAATGCCACCCTAGGTAGACTTGTATCGCGGACACGCAAGATTACGTAGGTATGACTACTACACAACTACTATGAATGTCATAGAAGAATATCTGCTCTCAAGGATTACATACACCAATTCGGCGATCACGTAACTCTGCTATAACGTACATAAGTGTCATCTGAGCCAGACGGCGGGGGGGGGGGCGTAGACAGAAAGCTGGTGATACAATATCTGTAGTTGGATGCATTGCCGGTACAAAAGGTCGTCCTTTTTATTCGACACACGCCGGTCAACCGGTCCGTTTCGTGCACAATGTGAGGAAGTCGTATCCATGGTAGAAGGCCTGGCCCCGACGGCCAGGAAGACTGTTAAAAGAACAACGTTTTTTTATAATAAGGGCGCGGCCGCAGAAATTTCCGTAGAACTAATTCTTTTTCGCATGAAAAATAGTCCTGCAGGCTGGACATAAAGTGGATTATTATTATTATCATTATAATTATTAGTAGCGAAAGGGTTTTTCCACTCTCAATATAGGCCACCTACAGCATCGAGTCCAGCGCTGCGCGGAAGGGATTAGCGACGCCTTCCGTAATTAATAAGTCAGATTAAATACGTCGGCACATACATATAATACAATGCCTACATATCGTTAATGACAATGGAGGCCAGCGTACAATGGGAGGCCAGGTTGACTTCGTTGCTTCACTGTTAGCTCTACGGACAATTGCTACGGTCAGCTTGTGGTGTTGACCCCTTTTTGAATGAGCAGCAGCCACCGAAGTTCGGCCTCAACAGGATTAGTATCTCTCTCTCTCAACTTTCTCTCTCTCACTTTGTGCGGGATACTTCTGACCCAATTCAGTTTTGACCACCGCGAACGACTTAAAAGAAGCCTCCGTTGTATGGTCAGCCTTCGGAGTGGATGCGTCTACTCATCGATGTATCTCGACGGTCGATTCGTATCCTTTGAGATATCCATTCATGTGGTAATTTATCCATGCCATCTGTCGCGACTCCTGGCGTGTCTATAACATATTATATTAACTTCAACAACTATAGATGCCACGCTGCGAACAGACAAAACACTCTGAAATGCAAAACCTGCGGCTCTCGCAAAATTCGTATGTTATTTACATGTTGCCGTATGTGCGACATGACACAGGTCAAGGTTTCGCGTTTTATCTATATACTTTATATTTATTATATTTATATATAGATATATAAACAGCTATGGAACCTGAGCCCAGTCTGGAACAGCTGAGGGTCAGCTCGAAGACAAAAAAAAAAAAATATATATATATAGATATATATTATATATGTATAATATTTATTTATTTATATAAATAATATTATATAATTAATTCTGTGCCATATATATAGATATATATATATATATATATATATAGTAATATCAAGGGTTTTGTTGCAGAACGAGCGAGACAAAGCGGTAGAGAGGACAGTTAAGCAATAGACAGTAATGCGTAATCGTCTCAGCAAACGATCGTCTAAGCTGTTATGTCAGTGCCAACCGCAATAGACTCGGTTTGATTCGTGCTGTTTCCACGCCACCGGGGGACAAGCGCGCAGGGTCCCTCCTTCTACAGTTTCTTTCCTGTTTCGCTGTGCAGAGGCAGAGACACAATACGATCGCCTCCCTCGGGAGCGACCGTGACGTCCTCGGCACATGACACCCAACGGTCCCCAACTGCTTCTCTGATTGTTGTACAGTCAGAGACACACAATCATAGTCAATAAATATTACTAGTTATAGAAACTGTAATGAAAGCCGGCAACCCATTACGGGTTAACGAAAGTGAACAATCGTTAGACAGACATCCGAGAAACAGAGAGAGAGATAGAGAGAGATAATCAGTTGATGACTATTCAAATAAAAAAATTTGCCACCATATTTCTTTGTCTTCATGTCCATTTGAAACTCCCGCAAGATAGCCGCATACGATGCGAGTACAGGTTCAACCTTCAGCTTGGATTCCCTTCGATGAAGATTTGAAAATTTGCCACAGTCCCGTGTTAGCTGTCTCGCCTCAAATGGGATTGCGTTGTTGTCGCTATGACCTTATTTGTAATCAGCTCTACAAATCAAATCGACCCCTCAGCTGTTTTGTTCGAATGCTTATTCCAGCTTGATAGTTCGATTTGCAATTACGTTTCGAGAACGTCATATGGGGCTTGTCGTCCGTTTAGCCTGCTATTCAGTCAAACTTAAATCTGCTGTCAGCGGTGCACAATCGATCTTCAGCGAGACATATGTGTGCGTTTTATTCTCAGTGACCCAGACTGGCAATCGGCCGTCGCTCAAGCTCCAGCCATGTCAATGATATTCACCAGACTTTAGAATTAAATGGTACCCTTAACATGCCGAGTCTGCGTTGCTCCTATGGGTCCATCACAAGGTTCGATTGTAACGTTGAGGCACTATTTCAGCCTATCACTGAACGAGCTTCTACGTTTGGGGAGGCCTGGTTTGTTCATGTACTATTTTTTGTATTTGTACTTTATTCCGGTATTTTGTAGTCCAGCGCACCGCGTACTATTGGCGCTACTAAGGTCGCTAGCCCCATGGAACCTCTCCGCCTCCATTAGGCTTCGTTCGCTGTCAATGAATCTGGCTTTGATTGTGCTGGAAACTGGAAGCTGTGCCGTGTCCATGATGGAGGAGTGGTCAGTGAAAATTCGACCATTTACCTCTGGTGACATAGACGATAGATTTTTAATGATAGATCGATTGTTAAATGCAAATGCACCAAAGGTTCACGCACGGTTCACGCTATGAGCCTTGATCTTCCTTCGATGTTGCGGGGGCGTACCACCTCTGATGAGGATACAGCGCCCTTTCCCTTTAACTATTTGTGAAATTTGACGTATCGATTTTATGGCGTTTCAATGAAATGGCACATGTCCAGGTTATCTCAACTGATCGAAAGGCGACTCCCGGAAGAGGATTAAAATTCAGACATTTTCTCTTCAAAGTATCAAGGGAAAAGCTCTTGATGCCCGTTGAATACGAATCATTGGGACAATTTAATCTCCACTTTATATCACCGTCATTATAGTTATTATTCTGAGCAAAGGGGGGGGGCTCTGTGCACTCCAATAGACCAGTTACGACAACGGTAGCGTGAACGCCGAGAAAGCCGAAGCACACTAACCCAAATGAGTTATATTATGAGACAATACATAGGTAGTTTTCAATAACTGCATAATATGATACACTGTAGCGGTAACTGCCATCGGCAGGATTACATCGATTGGACTGCATTGCGCAGCTAATCGCAGCGGCACAATAGCCAACGTATGTGAAACAACGAAGCCTAGATAAAAATTGATGAATTCCCCCAGCCCCATGATTTTTTTCAATGATCGTTCACTGTCCCGGCCGCTCACCCTGGCCTGATTGACTTTACCAACCCCTTGATTCTCTGCTGAACTCTGAATTTGACTAGAGATTACACTGTGCACAAAGCTAACTAAACCATTGTTGTTCACCAACGTAGCTTTGGAATAGCCAAACACCCGCTAGCGTGTTTGCTGTGTAGTCTCTACTCGAGCTTTAATCACGCGCAATTAATCAGCACACTCAACTTCTGCCTATCTGCAGGCCAAAATCTCTATTCAGAAGGTTGAACGCATTTCTCTCATGTGTTCCTTTAGCTTCGTCATAGCCCCACACACTCACTCCCCTCGCACCATCTATGCACTAATATTATATAAACTATGCCCACTCAACATTGCCCCAAAGACTCCACTCTAGGGCTATTATGTACCTTCCTATGTAGAATCCCCGATTCGCCTCTCCATCGGCGGGCAGACTCCTCGCGATGGAGAGGCGAATCGCTCGACCTCGAGCACGACGCTTTGGCCCCCCGAAGTCTATTGGCATTCATGGGGTAGAGCCGACCAACCGCCGCTACAGTCGCCACCAATGCGTTGGCCCGACTTCTGCGAGATGTGTCTAAACGTGTGCACGTCCATGACGATGACGCTCGTTCCCGAGGAGGAGTCCCGACAGACAACGTGGCTCGCCTCCAAGGACAAAGGGGGCTGTCCGTCCTGCGGGTCCGACCGTGCCGCTCGCTGTGGCCTCCGCCGTGTAGGTACAATTTGCATCATCGATGAATGAGCAGGCCGCCAACCAGCGTGCAGCGTATACCTACAGCGAGAACAACAGGCGGTTTCGCCGACATGACGAGTAGTCCTCGGGAGTCTCTGCGCGGAAAGCGAATGGGAGGGGGAGGGATACCGAACGCATGAGCGTCGCTAGGCCGCAGGGAATTTCGATGACGCCACTTTAGCCCCGTTGAAGAGTTGACTTGCCGCTGGGCATTGGCATAACCGAGATCGAGAGAGAGAGAGTGGAAGAGAGATATGGGCACGCCATGCGATGGGGACGGCGGAAGGCGATTCGAGCTCGGGGCGGATGGTGAGCCTGGAGAGTTTCGGCGTGAACAAAGCATCAACGTTAGCATATAGAACGTGTATGGGGGGTGAGAGCATTTTTCCGCAGACGAGTGGTTTAGCTTGACGGTGCAAAACTCCACCATGGTATATGTATATGTATATATATATATATATATAAATATATATTGCTCTGCTGTATAGTCTCTCTGAGAGCAAATTGTTAAATGGAAGAAGCTGGTCAACGTGAACATCATAAACTCGACTTGAGCCTGGATTCGTGAATGATGATGATACAGATTTAGAGTATAATCAATGTGTACGACTCTGGACCGATGGGCACTACTAGTAGCAACGTCACAGAACGCAATATGTGATACCGGCGAAAAGTGTCGCTTGCTACTTAGACAACGTGTGCATATAGTTATGACGTTAATGTACTAACTTCGGCAGGACCAGCTCCGTGTTCTCGACTTGCAAGACCACCTTGCAACTTAGTTAGTTAAGTACACTCCTTACCGAATGTAGCTGCTCACTCTAAAGATAGCGTTCTCTAGGGAAAAACAGGACTCGACTCAGAAGCGAACCCCTCCCTCCCTCTCTCTCTCTCTCTCGCTCTTCGCTAAGAAAACGAGACGCTCCCGCGACGGTAGAGGAAGATTGATAAGGCAGGCCGCCAAGTTTTGACGTTGAACGTAGCTTTAGTGCTGCTCGAGAGTTCTTCTGTGGCTTTCCTTTGTACGATCTTCATGTCTGCAGTCGCCTCTGTGCTAGCCAGTATGGATGTACTCCTGGGTGGTCTTCGACTTCGAAGTGTGCAAAATGCCGCCGGGCATAGGTCGAGCTTCCGGTAAAATCGCCGTGGATAGCAGGATAGCTCTCTTTAAGAAGGAACTAGATCTCGCGGCACCAGCTAACATTTGAGAACCACATGAGTGAAAGCGAGTCTATGATCCCCACCTATCGAGGAACAACAAGAAGAAGAAATACCCTACGATACAACGAGGAAACTCTCTGACACTTGTCTTATCTTGGAGCACATAGAATACCATATACGTGTACAGAATCTACGCGTGTAGAATATTATATACATAAATATATGTGTTGTATATCATACGTTGGTTTAGATTGGAGGGGAATTGTGTTGAGGGAAGCATAACATACCATCTAGAAAATCTGAACGAGAATTTACAGTGCTGCTTCGTAATGGTGATCTCAGAATTCTCCGTCAACGGGTTAACGTTGATAGCGAACCGTTTTTTTACCAGTAAAGATTTATTCAAACATACAATAATTAGGAATTATTTCTAGGGATTATTAGGGGGGAGGGGTTAGCAGGGATCGGGGCTGAGGCCGACATTGTCCCGAGGAAGACTCTGGCATTGCCTCTCTGCACAGCGAGGGACAGGCGTAGCAGAAGGAAAGATCCTGCGCGCTTGTCCCCGGTGGCGCGGATCAGCCTATGGTAGACGCCTTCGAGGAAGCTCGCAGTGAGGGGGCCGTGTCCGCCTGAGGTCTCAAAAGCAAGGGGGGAAAAAAGGTGGGTCGTCGGGAGTGCGGCGTACTTCCTTAGCTTGGCCCACTCCGCACGCGCTACCGCGTGACCGGGGGTGGTCGCACAATGGTTGACATAAGAAGGTGCTAGAGTGTCAAGCACCGTGCCGTCCCAAACGAGGTGCCGGCCTCGGTGGAAGGGGATGAGAGTGAGGCCGTCAGGGCGGCGCCCGTCGAAAGTGTCGAGGCCCAGTTATTCTACCAGTTATTCTTAGTGAATTTCCATCCTCTTAGTGCTGTGCGGATACGTTTCTTCCATATTAGAAACCTTGTATGTTCGGTCGTCCGTTATTTTGCTAGCTAATTTGTATAGCGCAAGAATCCTGACCACCCCGGAACCAAGCGTCACAGCAAGGTGAATTTGACCTGTTTATACTTGAGTCCTTTACTTGTTTGTGACTCAGCGCTGCTTCAGTTCCTTAAAACGGATATGAATCTAGAAGTTGAAACATTATTTAGCGCTGAAGGTCAAAGGCGTTCCGTGATAAATTTTTTGCTTCTCGAACGAACAACCCTGTCCCCAACTGCTTCTCGAATTATTGTATATTTAAGACGTACAATCGTAATCAATATCCGACATAGAATAAAATAATTCGAGTAAATAAAATTCATCATAAAAATCGGGAAAAATGTTGGACAGGTAGGCGTTCACTCGGCAAAACGTTTACTGCTGGTGTAACCGATTCAGAAGGGGCGATTGGACCTTTGAAGACCACGGAGGCCAAATGTGAACCTGAAGTGAGGTGGTGACTTCACTTCAGGTCATCTCATGAGCGAGCCAGTTGCGAGAATTACCGTAGACTTTTTAGCAAACTAGATGTTGGACAATAATTCATTTGTCGGCGCACGTCTTAAGCGAGGCCGTCGACATCGAATGAGAATGTTTCATAATATACTCTACGTGCTATCATCGTGCTGCTGTACTACTGTTCAAATAACGTATATGATACCATGCTGATATGGGATGTGTATAAAGTAACGAAAAATTATAGTTATTTGTTAGTAAAGCGTTGGCGATTTTGTATCGGTGGATAATAGATTGGCAAGTTATTAACTTTGACGGCTTGAGGCGTTCTGGCAGACTCTTCGAGGAGCACACACACGGCAGAAAAAAATCATGTCTTTAGTGAACTATTGCATCGACGATCGTTGAAGTCTATTTATGGGCAAGCGCCTGGTGTCGAGGCGAACTCGCGACTCCCCTCAATTCTTCGTAACTGCCCGGTGACCATACCTTACGAGGGACGTGCAGCTGAGTGCTATTGTTAGGCTCAGCGAAGTAGTTATCGTCCAACTATGAAACTTGGATAATCGAGACTTCCATATATAGAATGGTGTCCCATTCTACTTGGTTCAGTCCAGATTTAGCTTTCATTCTTGACACTTGGGACTCCACGATTCTGTTTAGAAGGCTGCGTCAGCATGGCAATACGGTTTCGAGATATAGGCTTGCTCTTTCTACCCGGTATCTTTTCTTCGCTATGGTGCGAGTTCACCTTGATCCAGACAATCTATTCTAAGTTTAGATTTCGAACACTAGTTTCTAATCTTGTTTTCTCTGTGTTCCACACCTTTTTTTTTTTTTTTTTTTTTAGAGGAGGAAATTTTCTTCAAACGCACGGTCACCACCGGAGACATTCCAATCTGTGTTCCACACCTGTTCAATGCCAACTGTCCGGTGTTCAATGAAGTCACCTAAAACGACGCAGCATGTCTATAAACCTTAGTTGTAATGTCATTCTGAACTGTTAGATCTGTGCTACCCTTCTTGTCCTCCTCGTAGTCGACGAATATAATCTCATGTCAAGCTGCAAGCGGCAAAACTCACCTCTGTATCAATACAAGTCAATTATTCATTCGACAGCACCTTTGCCTCCCGTATATCTTCTATTTGAATCTGCGATGATTTTATCTCGCACTACGGCTAAGTCTCTGCCTATAAATGGCCGGGGGCCGCAGGCTCGAGTCCGGCGACCTGGTGACATTTATTTTTTTGTTAAGACGTTGAAGGATAAAATATGGTGACATATCGAGATCTTCAGCGTCGCAAACAGCTGAAATGCCATAAATAAACCAAACACTTGGTATTAAGAAGAGATTTTCAGGCTGACTCTCAGCCAACATTTAACCTATACGGTATTGTATTGTATCAAATGTCGAGGCATTCGATACCGAACACATAATTCCTTCGTGACACCCTTTCAGCTGATTTGTTTTCAATGCCAGATGTGCCATCTCCTTCTGGGCGTTCCCATCAGAGATAACGGTTCTAGCTGCGGAGACCTCGTCTCTCTAATTTTCACTGTTGCTCAAGCTTACCTGACAGCATGCGAGTCGAGACACTGTTCGTACATTATTTCATATACGATATATAGCGGGCTCCGATAGCAATGCATCATGCTATGAACGAGAATATGCATGTACGTACATAGATACGTGTTGCTGAACATTGTTCCCATACTGTAAATATATGATATATATTCGTGAACTATAATTTAACCATTGCCGGATATCTGTAAGGTAATTGTTGTATGACCTTCTCTTCGGGCACTTATCACGGCCGTGGCATGTGCCTCTAGGCTAGATCGCCGTTCGAAAGGTTTTCAACCTGCAGGCAGCTGGCCGAACTACGAAATAATAATAATAACAGTTAACATGCTGAGCAGAATAAATATGCAACATAGTCCATTAAACGCCGCATGTCCATAGATCATTGTACGAATACATTGTAGCATAACCATTAGATGACTTGGAGAAATACGTACCGAAACGCGTTGCTGGCCACTATTGCCCGACGGCAAAGAACGCTGTCGACTCGTATGGCCGCCACGACTCGTGAATACTTTACTCGACGACCCGTGACGTGCTTTTTGTGTTTGTACACGGAACACAGTCTTGCCGTAGATGGCCACGTGAGCGCCGCAGGCCCTCGCCGGCGTCAGGAGACCTCGAGGAGGATAGCCCGTACGACTGATCATAGGGGCATTCGATTTCATATTGGATCTAATCGATTTCTTACATCGTATCTGGTCAATTATGCTACGGGTTATCTCGAGTGTTAGTATATGCGTGTTGCTGTTTACCGCTGGCTCAAGTCAAACTCGCTACACGCAGGTGTCGTGATAACTGTCTAGGAGAGTGAGTGTACAATCGGATTGCTGCAATCGGCCAACGGCCAATGGGTTAACGGGCGATACTTTGTGTGTCGGGGTCCATTCGTCAATAGCCCCTTATGGCTTGCCTGCCGTGTCCGTCTATAATTTCATCAATCAATTAAAGTTTATCTATTCGTTAGGTGCAAAATCGTCAGGCAGATGCGTTCATTCGACTCGTGGGAGGGTTCCGTAATCAGTTCTCTTTTTCGCGCTCTCTCTCTGCCTCAATTTGATAACAAACAAATAACTTCAATGCCCTCGGAAGGGTCCGATATCTGTGAATTTCATTTAGCGAACTAGGCTGCTAGATGTTGGCCGTTAAATGTTGGCTGAGAGTTAGCCCGAAAAAGTTTAGTTTAAAGCAACTAGAATAGACCGATGAAGGTCAGCAGATTAACACTCGGCTGATAAGCTGAATGAGAGGTGTATGGTAGAATTTCTATTATAATAGATGTATCCTCGTACTTATGCACTGCGTTACGATGTCCCGCTATATGCAACAATTTCGATGAGTGATGATACTGCTTTCGTGATACATTGGAAGCCACCAATGCAGTTTGTGAAGGGTTCTAAATTGGGAAAATATGACCTCAGAGGCCATTTAGATGTCCCTCTTTAGGGCCCAAGTCAATATGGGCTCTAAATACATGCTATAGTCGTTCGAGTATGTCAGGGTGTCTGTAGAATGTTGAGATATCTGCATTTGACATATGGATTAAAAACGCTTGGAAAAGGTGAATATGAGGCGAAAAATATGCTTCCGTGCGGTGTATTATGCATTGCGAGCGGGGCTGACGTCGAAAGTCACACCGCTGAAGTGAGCGCCGTTCTGACGTAGAGCAGGAGTCATATTTTCTAGACATAATCGATCACACGATACACCAGGGAGAACCTCTTGACGCTCGAAGGAGAAGTTCGACAACCTCCTGGAACGGATGGCAAAGGGGTCGGAATCTTTTTGGGATTCTCGTGAACCAAAATTGGCTTTGGATTCTTCGACGACAAAATGGCGATAAGCCTAAACGAGATTTCTCGAACGATATGGGTTGCATCAAGAAGTGCTCTAATTGTCTACCTTTAGGGAAAACATGTAATAAGAAAATTGTTCCGCGGGACAGAAATTGTACCAATATCTGTTTTACGTAAAACGAATACTTGCTATAGAGAGACGTATGCAATATGTGGCTGCCACAGCATTCGGCCTTCTTTTAAACTAGCAAATATGCTATATTAAAAGTGCATAAATTCGTGTCATCACGCACATTCGGTTCAATTAGTACACCCATATAGTAATTGTAGTAGAAGCGCGATCCTTGTACCGGTAGCTTTTCTTCTACGAGAGAGTAGGAAGTGTAGATTTTTCACGACCTTAGTTTAGATTTTTCACCCACAGCTAGACCGACTTGATAGTGTCTCTTCTATCAGCATCAACTCTTTGGTGGAAGAAATAAAGGCATTGACACACCACAATGCTCAATCTCATGGCGTTCACCATCACTACAAGAACCCTGACGCAATCGTTCCCAGTAGAGTTCCCAGACGAGGCGTCGTCTATCCAGGCAAGGGTCCCCGGGGGCGAACAACGGTCAGGATCTACCACATATTCCCACTACCAGCATTCTCGTCTACGGCCGTCATCGTCAGCAAAAACATCTACATTTTCTGATACCATCCCTAACTGCCAACCCTATCGCCTGCTATTTGCGAATCGGTGACGCCTGACCCCTGCTCGATCAGTGGCATTGTGGTGCGGCAGTGTGTGTGTGTGTGTGTGTGCTGCTTGTCGTAGCTCCATCGTACGACGTCTTAGAAGCTGCTTAGTTCCGTAGCCATCATTTCTCTAAGCCACCCTGTTCTGTAGGCCACTCGGTGTCTACTCAGCGTACCCCAGTTTAGCAGAAAACATTCATTCATTCTTCCTCCCGGGTTAGCCTCTTTCGATAGGTTGGACTCTCGCCCAATCTCTCGAGAGAAGTTTGCGTCAGCGAAGTACGGTAGAGGCGGTGGGGACTGGATGTGGGAGCATGGCCTGATGCCCCAGCAGCGCTGGAGATCACACCCTACTTCTCGTACACTTTGCCGCGAGCGCTCCTCGCTATCGTCATAACTGCCCCCACTTTGTTATAGGGCAGCGCATGTGTGCTGAGGTCCTTCCATTGTAGGCCGCTGTAGGATAGGTCACCAACCCCTTGCTGCTTTAGATAAGCGCTACTAGAGCGCTGACGGTAGTCGACGACAACAACGAGGGGAACATGGAAAAGCGAGGGAATTCAGGCATCCCTCGGGATTTAGCCTCTAGAAGGAGTCGGTGGCGGGGGCTTATACCTGGGGTTTAGCCTCTCGAAGGGGCTCTTAGAAGGTTCGCCATCGAGGGAATCGTGCGAGCTTCGTCGCTGGGGTCTCACAAGGTTCACCGCTTAGGGGAACTCCAAGGATCGCCCCAAGAAAGCACGTCACCCTGCGTACAAATGCTAGTGGTTTCATTGTGTACGAATCTGGTCGCCAACGGAGATGTGGATACGCTGGCAAGAACAGCAGCTCTGAACGGAAAGACTGCGTAGAGAACGATTGCCGTTCTCTACGCAGTCTTTCCATAACCGCTGCCAGGCGCCTTTACCCTAAAACTGCCAACCCCAGCCCTCTACCGGAGCGCGGCAAGCATTGTCGTTGCTGTTAAGTCAGGGCCAGCCGAGTCTTTTGCCTAGTCGCCAGCAACCATTGCAACCCCGTATGTGGCGGCGGGATAACATGTAATGGCCGACTAGTTACAACTGTGTGCCTGTATACGCATGGGTATAATATATTTCTGAATGTGGTAGTGTTGTCGCTGGTGTGCTACGATAACCGCTGATGTAGATACCGTGAGTTCAATAGTGGACGTACGATTGTGGGAGAGCACTGTACGCTTGTTGTTCCCCAGCCTCTATCCGACCCCATATGTATTATTATATATACTAGATAGAGTGCTTCCCGTATTCCTACAATCTCCATTTTACTTTTTGTCCCTGCGCCACGTTTCTCGCTCAGTCAGTCAGGGCCGCTCGGAGGGCCCTGTCGTCTACTATGTAGCAGTCCTTCGATAGAGAAGTAGTCATCGCTCGCGTCCTTGTCCAGGAAGGGTGCCGCCTGTCGGTCGACTGTCAGGCCCTCGGAAGTCGTTCGGGGAGATGGCGTGACGTATCGTATAGTTCCGTACACCCTCGCTCCGTCTCTCTCTCTACGGTCTCCCCAGCAGCAGTGAGCCTACTTCCTATCGAAATGGAAGGCCAACATAACAATATCGTGCGGGCTTGACGAAGAACCGAGTACCGACTTTGTCTGTACTACGGCCGTTCATGCTCTCCCTATCTCTCTCTCTCTTGAAGTAAGCAGGAAATCTGGGATAGCCAAATCAGAACCTCACTCCAAGCGCCCCAGTGACGAATGCAACAGAGCCCGACCACTGCTGCTACAGAGACCCAGTGAGGGACGATGCTGGGCAGGGACTGGCCGTCTGTTTGGATATGGGAGATTGGTTCCGGACTCGAAGGGAGAGAAGGGAGGAGAAAAACAACACGAAGGAAGAAAGAAGGACAAAAGCGCCATCCCACATTGAAAAAGAGTCGAGAGCCGACAGTGGCGACGCAGCCGATAGCTGCCCCTGAGATTTGGGCACCGCAGCGCGATCGACGAACGGCCTTCGCAAGTCGACGACCGGGTTGCGCACCGCCTAACCTTCGAATCTGGTGGAACCCAGTGAAAGGCGCGCCCTGGGGGGCGAGGGGCGGCGGGCGCCGAGATTGGAGGATCTATTTCGGACGGAAGTGGAATAGAAAGAATATCGAAACACAACCTGCACTTACATGCAAGCCACTCATTGGCGAAAGTATTCATCTATATTGTGGTATACAGTAAAGGCGCTGAGTGCGAGTGGTTGCGAATGACACGAGGGAACGCAGGAGGCGCAGTTGGGTCCCGATGATCTCCTACAGTACTGGGCCGATAGGAACGATTGTGTCTCTACGATCACAACGGCGATCTGGGACAAACTATCAGAAGCTGGTCGGTCCATTTGCTACTTGTATTGAGCCTATCTCGGTTTTGAATACGGGTATCGACATCGAATGACAAGAACACAAGAACCCCTACTGTTTTCTCACATCTCGCCCGAAAGGTTCGACGACATCGTCGCAGTGACAGTTTGGCGCAATATGGACCTGTCTAGCACCATCCGGCGCTGTGTCCTTTAAGGAGGGAAAGGCGAAAGGAATTACTAGTAAGGGTTCTCGGATACGGCGGCCAGGAGAAGCTAGTGGCAAACTGGTATCCTAATGAAAACGGGCTTGAGCGTTATTCAGCTCGAAATATGGTTGAGGTACCAGTTTCGGCTGATTCATAAATTTGCCCAGTAGTTCTAGAATCGGATGGCATAAATGAAAATATGAAACAAAAAAAAATGAATATATGACTACAACCAAACCAAAACACAGTATTTCTAAACATACCTAGCTGTCAATGACTTGATGCTACACCGTGTACTTGAAAGTGTTCAATTGCCCCGAACTATATCTACACATGACCAGTTGACCGCCTCCTAAGAACGAACTGGTCATTGATAGGGAGCCGGAGTGAGCACTTTGTGCAAGATCCTCTCTTCCCGTTTTATGGGTTTCTCCGGTTGTGCTCTTCTGTGTCATAGAGGTTCCTGCTGTTCTTGCTGTCTGTAGCGGCAAATTTTAGCTTGATTCCCTTCCCGCTCTCGCCCGTGAGTGTAGTCGGATGCTGCAGACAATTCAGCATTGATCCATCTCACCACTTTTTGGCAGCAGCTAAATAAGAAAAAAGTTGGCCCTTAAACGCTCTCACTATACGAAGGTCGTCGCCCTTCAACCCACGGAGTTCCACGCCGGAGTGGTCGACGCCTATGACTCTCCACCGTCCATGAGAGTCAGAAGTGGTGACTTCGTTTGCCAGGGTCGAAAGGTTGGATGCTATACCGCATTGGGGCCAGGAGCGATTGAAAGAGACTGAAGTGCATAATAACGATAATCCTATAGAATCGTGCGTATAGACTGGTCTCGACAATGCTGGGACACGAGGTCTCGTTAGGGAACAAATACTGTTTAGGCGTTAGCGCGCTAATGCGCAACAAGTACGTCCGTTCGAACTTGCCGAACCCTGAAAGCATGGCGGTCGAGGCACCGTAGCTGGACGTTTTTTCGTGTAAACTTCCTTGGTCCGCGACTGGAGATAAATACCAGTCATTGTGTTATGTGTATTAACATGCCGTAGCAAGCCCTCAACTGCCACACTTGTTTATCGACATAATACCCTGCCAATTTTGAACTGTAGGCCACCTTTAATTTTATTTTTCCTGTGTTGATGAAGATGCGCCTTCCCATGCGACCAAGTAACTTCTGCCACCACCTGCTTCAAGTAAATAGGCATGCCTTTATCTCTTACCTCAGATCATCATTTGGCCCAGACGAGTCCGGCGGCTCATGTCAGCCAAGGCAATCAAGAACGCTCTGTCCATCTCTATTTTTCTTCCTACGCGCTCCCCAAAATGCATTCGTTTTGTCCAATACATGTATTCCATTTTTGAAGCAACTGCGCAAATCTTCCACTGTTTGAACTATTGCTTCTATTCCCGAACCGGATTTGTTCTCTTTCGTTATCCCGACTTTGGGAGACGAAGGGCGAGCTGCAACAACTCAGGCCAAGTTGTTTGGGCCATTTGGCCGTTTCCTCCCTTTTCCGCGGGGAGCTACGGATGCTGGCCAATGGCCCAATGCGGCCGGCACTGGGCATCGTGTGTGCGTTTATCTTCAAGAGCCGAAGCTCGAAGGGGCCTTCGCTTGCGAGAAGGCCTGCGAAGGAGCCACTGCCCGATCTTTCCGACCTGTTCACCTCGTTTTTCCGTTTGTACTCACAGGCTCACGTCAGGGATACTCGGTGCTTCGGCCGCCGGCGCTAACCTACGGGGGAGGCTGTGGACTCAATGGAACTCTACCATTCGACCCTTGGCTTGTCGACCGGACCAACGCCAACTGCAAACGACCGTTTCCACTATTCAGCGAGAGGAGATATAATAGCTGGGGGCGCCCGCGGCAGCACTGAACTGAGAGTGGCGCCCGGCCTCCGCGTTGCCATTTTCTGGGTTCGAGGTTCACAGGATTCTTGGTTCGCGCCCCACTGCCTACTTCATACAGCGTTGCCTTAGCCCGTACAGCGTTCAGTGTATGTTCGCGTTTTCCGCAATTTCGAGTACCGGCCAGAGGGGCAAGAAGAATATCGGGCTGAAAGAGGAACAAGAACAAGATTTTCTCCTCGTTGCTCTCTCTGACCTCTCTCTCTCTCTCTTGCTCTCTATGGACAAACTGCAGACTATTCCAAAAGGCGCCAGACTCTGGTGGCCCGAGCCAGCCTTCGTCAGGGGAAGGGCAATGCCACCGGGCAAACGCCTCTGCAGCGAACAGCACTGGCGGAATCCGACGCCTGCCTCCGCCGCGAACGAAGTTGAGACTCGGAGAATTTCGCGCGGCTGACTCGGTCTGGACCAGCACCCGCTCGACTGCGTCAGCTTGAGAATCGGGACCGTGACCCAGCCGTCGTCCAGCCGGCAGAACTCAGAACTGCTCGCTTTCTCCCAGTCTTGTCTGGCCACCCTTCGAGTCCCACGTGCTTCAAGTCTGTGAGCGCGACTGGCTCAATATGGTCGACAAGCAGCAGAGAAGGATGCTTCGTGGCGCATCTTCTCCTTCTACAGAAAAGCAGCACGGCGGAGCAGTACAGACAAGGTCGATTGCGCCTCTCGCACTTTTGCCGACGCGTTCGGGGACCGCGTTTCGGTACAGGGGTGAGGATATTCAGGGGCAGTGTCGGTCTGAAGGGCATTTTTGCGAATTGGCCTTGGGTACAAGCACGTTGAGTTTCGGTGGTTGCTTACTAGCTCGTCGGGTGGTTCAGATGAGAACGAAAAACGAGAAAGAAACAGCGAATACAGACAATGGCGGCAGTGGCCGACGTTGAGCGTAAGCAGAGGCAAAGACCTGGTCCGAGAGGGCGGCAGTAGAATAAACTGTAATGTATGATCTCGATAGGGTTAAGTTGGATTTCGTTTTTTGAGATAGTTTCCCAGGGTTGTCCCGTTTGGCGTTCCCCTCGACGTCGCTGTACCCTTGCTTCGCGTACATCTCAGACGACCTAGGCACATCTCCGCTCGTGCAGCCAGAAACTTCCCCCACAGTGCGTTCTCTCGTTTGTGGTCACATCGCAACGCTATAGTAGACTCTATGGTGCACGTTTATCCTGGGCTTTCCCAGAACCATCCCTCCTGGCTTGTAGGCCTTTGGGATAAGAAGCCGGAACAGATCAGAAGTTTCGCACGCGATATTCAAAGTCGACGAGAAGGCAGAGGCGATGATGCTAGCAGGCGGGTACGAGCGGGTAATTCTAAAAAAAAAAGCCAATTGATTGAATTACGTATTATAACGTTGATTTTTGTGACTATAATGGGAGAGGAAACGTGTAGATGTAGTTGCCCCTATGTATGCGTTGATATAATATGTTGTCAATTGTAACTTCTTCTGTTGCAGTGTGATATTTTACACCTTTTACCTATTATTTTTTACGAGAACTCAAGCAATGTATATTGCAGTTCCGTCAATAAAGAGCAGTTTGTATTGTATTAGAGATGCAAACACGGATGGGCACTGACAGGCACATCTGTTTGTGGGAAGCTGTAGCAGCGAATAGCAGCCGACAAATGCTCGAAGGAACGAATACCATTACAACATTGGGTTATTACACATAAGGCTGCTATGTGTCACTCTGGAGGATGCGACTCTATACATGGACCCGTAGCGAGCGCTGGTGTCACGCTGACGCAATACAGTGGCTGAGAAATTCGGGCCGCCATACAGCGAGATCATGATGCGCTGGTAAATGGTAAACTTGTGCTCAGGATAACACTGCGAAAGTGAAATTCTATTTAGCTTTCTCTATTCATGCGAGATGAAATTCTTCAGTTTGAGCATCATGTAAAAGCGACGAAGTCGTGACGCGTTTATATATATATATATATAATATATATATATAAATATATTATATTATTCGGTATTAAAGTACCCCTTAATTCGAAGGGAAAAAATATATTATATATTATTATTATATTTTATATAATATATATGAATATATATACATATAGTAATTAATATGCAACTGTAAACTAGTTTCTTGACTCAGTGTACATACCGTCGCCACACCATGCATGCCTGTCCAAGAAGGCTCGATTTCTCCAATGAAACCGCCCGCGCCATTTTTCCCGTTACATTTGGTCACAAGCAGCAATTGTCACCAAATGACGAGAAAAGCGATCCCGTTCACAGTGTGAGTGGAAAATTCACATTGCATAGTGACGGCAATGCTGTTGTTACGCAGCAGCGATGAGTGACACATTTGCACATTTCTGCTAGTGAGATCATTGCAACAGTAACGAGTGTGGCTGGGGTGCTGTCGCCTGCGAACTTGCCGACTGTTAACGATATGGTCCCTAAAATGTGCCAGGTTTCGCGTAACAGATTCATCACAGCCGAATCATTATATTGACTTAGTAATCAGTCCCACGGTGGTCGTCAAAGAGAACTTGCCCGTACTTGCTGCTTGCTTGAGTTTCTCTAGCAAGCATGTTGAAGTCGCACAGACCCGAACGTCGTCCATGTAAAACGTGTACTTAGCATTGCGAAGCTGGAGAGTTTAGCTTGTGTCACGTCAAATGACGAATGACTTTATGATAGGTGAACAGGCGGCGCAAGGATGTGCGCTCGGTCGCACCGAAGAGTTCGCTTGTGGTAGGATCTCCAGCGGGATTACGACTGTGAGTAAATGTCGATTGGCTTGTATGAGGTGGGGCCCAGCCCACATTGAAGTCGAAGATGAATGAAAGGAGACAAATGAGTCTGCGAAGCCCACTCAAGCATAAATCCTACTCGCTGAAGCTCCCGATTTGTGAGGCGCGAGGCATGCCTCAGCTTTCATGATCGCGAGTTGAACTGATCTATAGTATTTATAAAGAAAAATGGTCATTAGCAGCCACGCAATTTCTCCCAAAATCAATATAAGTTTGATAGGAACATAAGTATCGAAGTACATATCGAAGTAGCACATTATTAGGGGACCGTGTAACAATGATGTAATAATCAATAAATTGCACTGTGACTATGCAATTAACAATACACTGTAAGTGTTTCCGGGATTAGCTGGGGCGCGTATCGCCAGACAGAAAACAGAAGCTTAAGCGATTATTTTAGACGCTATGAGTACAAACCTAGACAAGCCTAACTCGTGTAGAATTGTACAATAAATATAAATTTATGTATTATACAATATTAGCTGGTCGTAGTCAATCCCTCGAATCACTGTTTGACGTATGCATACATTGCAGATTCGCAGACTCTTCAGTTGCAAATCATAGTTGGATATTCGGCTAAATACACCTAGCGAACACTATAGTTCATCGCCAAGGTGTGCTTATCTCGTTTAAAGTTGCCGACAACCAAAAAAGTTAAAGCTACAACAGCACACAACTATACCAACAGCAGCGATATCCGACGAGCACTGTCGTACGTTAGAACTAAGTAGCGCTAGTTATGTGGTTGTAGAAATTTTGGCACATCTCTGCTCTCACCGATAAATATTAGACAAGGTCACGTTTGCGTCCGCGCCTTCGGCGGCTTCGGGGGGTGTCGACGCCGGGGGATCAGACCAGCGCTTGCCATCTCAGAGAAACTACATAGTACGACCTTAACGCTACGCGGTCCGGGCGAATCTGGGCTTCGGCGGGGCAAGCCAAGTTAAGCTGAGCGCAGCTCCCTCGCCACGAGAGCGGTACGTCCATAGGGATTGCAGCTCCCTTACTGCCCCTTCTGAGCATCACCCTATTACATACCCTTAGCCAGGCGTTCTTTGACTTTCTGCTCATAGCTGGGCGGCGGTATGGCGTTTGCGAGTACATTCTCGGGCAGGCAAAACCGACCCCCTCGCGCACGACGCACGCTCACAACAGAGAAAAGTTTATTGGGGACTTTGTCAAGAGAGCCGGCCGAGGGGGCAAGGGGGCAAGGGGGCGAGAGCGAGAGAGAGAGAGCTAGAAAGAGAGCATCATAAGCTGCGTGGAACGATGACGATGCCGACGGTAGCTGTCGGTAGCCATCGTTAGGCAAATTTCGAGACGGTCTGGCGGTACAGCATCATCGGTGATAGGAGACGCTGAACACCGGACGCCTGCCAGCTCTGCCCAAGGCTCTGAGCTAGTGGAGAAAGTTCGGTCTCTAGAAGGTTAAGGGAGAAATCTTCTACAAGGACGAACCTACGAGTTGGGCCCGCGGAGGTCTTCGGCGGCCACCCTGCTTAGATCGCAATCCCGAGATGCGAGCCTCGCTGAACTCGGCGTTAAATCGTACTGCTGTTGCTGCGATTGGCTGCCGTACCTGCCAGCCTGTTCGAATGAACAACCATGCGGTAGGTTGTCGAATGTCGGTACCTCGCCTTCGTCGACCACGAGAGCGCCGACGAGGCGGGACCGAGTTTGTCCTGTCATCACAAAACAGCGTATAATATAAGTACAAAATATATACACTTATTTTTGATTAGCTGTCAATGATCGCACAATGACGTGTCTTGTATGTAAATTATATGATGACCGAAACTCGCATATGCTTTGGGCTGGTAATGGGGGCAGGAGTGGAGCTGATACACATGGGACCATAATAGAAACCTTGTAAACATAAAATAAGAATAACAATACATGGAAAATTTAGAAACTCTGCTGCTTTGCGCCTTAAGGGACTATTAATAATATTATTAGTGGCCTCGACCTTGAGACACTCCCTCCCCTTGTTGTTGATAAATTGCTGTTGATAAATGTAACATTACTGAATATAAATCGATAAATAGTAAATAAAGTAAATAAGCACTACATACGTAAATGAAGAAGATAATTAACTAGGCGACATAAATCCTCATACACTGTAGGCTTGTGAGGAAGGATTTCTATTAGGAAATATTCGACGACTCTAAATAAATGGCGATTTCGACTAGCCGATCCCCTGGTGGTGACAGGGCCATTTAGATGTCTTCTCGTTACATACTTTATGATTTATACTCACGGCACAGGGGGCACAAATGCTCCGAGTACATATCGATATTCTCGTCAGAATATGGAAATACCGATTTCCGTACAAGGGGATAGAGGTCGGCTTCGTTCCGCAACGCATCTCCTTGTCTCACATGTCGTACGATATATCTTATAGATATGTTCTTGCCTTGGCAACAATGCCTAATCGAATATGTACAGGGTGTTTCTAGGAACAAAGAATAAAACGAGTGGTACCTGCAACCGGCCCTAGACGTACGCGTAGACGTAAATCGTATCGATAATTATCGAATGAGAAGGCGGCTCCTATTGTTATTTTCTGATAGGCATCTACTGTATCAGCATCTGACGAAACAGCACAAGGACGACGTTGGAACAAACATTTACCTGTTCGTTTGAATCGGAAATTAAGTTCCTCGTGTCGAACAGCCTTGACGATTGGAGTTATGCAACGATATGACCACGGCAGTGTTGCTTCCATCGACAGCGCGGCGCGGTGTGACACAGACGCGACACGAACTCTTGTTTGGAAGCGTACGAACCCGCACACACACATGCTACCCATTGACACTAGGACGGCTCTCGGACAACGGTGGCTGACATCGGACAAGACTTCGTCGCAGTAGCCGGTCCTACAGATACACCAACACAGCGCTATGAAACGAGGTATACTTGAGGTTCGCAGTGGCACTGACCGACGTAATCCAGCCCTCACGTCATTTCTCCGATACGGGAAACGACCTTGCAATCGGCACTAGCTACCGTTACACTGGAACGGGATGATGAGAGAGTGGCGAATCTAATTATGGCTTGTCGATGTGTACCCCAGAGTTGTAGGAAGCAGAAGACAAGACTTGGCTTAGCATTATCAATGATGGCATAAGGTGTTTGCATGCATATTCGCCTTATTATTTAGGCCTTTCACTATTGTTTACCGCGCCAGGAGGCGTTATGCACGGACGTCAATATATATATATATTGATATACTGCATGCCTCCAACCACCGGCCGAGGTGATAGCTAAGCCAGCACTATGCTGCCCCAGACGTAACAAACAAGTACAAAGCGTCGAAACATCATAGGATTTTTGTAGAAGGCCGACCAATCCTTTGATATCGAGTCGAACGCAGCAACTGTTGGCAGCTCGAGGATAAAGGACATCGCGGCAAAACATGCAACCCGAGCAGGTAGGCCCAAACACACCGCTAATGCTAATGCTCAATGAGGTGGTTGCGCCTCTGTTCTGTATTCTCTCTGTACACAAATAAAAAGTCCCATAAAATGGCAGCGGTAACTCTTGGCTACAGGGGGCTTTATGAAGAGGCGGCAGGTACGGCGTGTCAGCTGGCATATCGCACTAGCCAGACACGTGCTGTTCGCAGGATTAGGACAAGCTGCTGCATGGCACTAATCCTCTGTACCTACGCCTCATACGATGTGCTTTATACGGACGTAATGTGCTTTGTTATAGAGCTTGTATAGGTGGATACCTGACGGGAAAAAGTAAAAGTCGTGAGCGTTAATGACACCCTGCTTGACAGCAATAAGGCAGATGTTTCTATGCAATCGAGTGAACCCACAAACATGTTCCGCAAATTGGATCTGTTTGGCCCGAGAAATGGAATTTGCAAACAAAAAAAAACAAAAAATATGTATATAGATAAAGAGAGAGAGATTGAGATATGTAGACTAAATACTCATATCGTTGCCTAGTTGCAATAGTCGCTTCTGGCGGAAGCAAATCGTCATTGCGACGTAATAACACATGTGAGAAAAAGGCATGTCGGCTAGAAGGAGCCTAGCTACGAGTCACCATACGAGGCGTTCCCCATTTTTGTGTTCTCGATCATCGCGCCGATCGGGAGTGGAGAGTTTAGGAGAGATAACGTCAAAATGGCAAAACGGGAGGTATTCTTTACACATAGCTTGACTTGGTGCGCCCGACGATAGACAGTCAACCGGCCAGCTCGCTCTAGGCGCTTACACTGCGAGCGACAGCACGCAGCGCCTATTAGCTGTTCACGGCAGAAATGTGTTTTCGAGCTGGAGAAGGCGGCTGCCACGGTCAGCTGCAGTCAAACGATCATTTAGCAGTATTGCTATGATTCTACTACGTAGCACGGTCAAAAGGATTGTAATTATTGTTACATTCTAGCGGTTAAGCTTCTAAGAACGATATTTGCTTATAATGTGGAGTGTGCTGTTTGCCTGAGTGGCTTTAACTGACGGGATGCAGATTCTTCAAGCGCACGGACACCTTGATGACAAAACGCCTCTGCCTGCTAAAAGCACCATCCTCTGCTGAGAGTGTATCCCTTCCCCAGAGTCGGCACGCTCGGCATTACTTCGATCTCTGGCGAAGGTGTGTACTGCTCCGGCTAGCATTCTATAGCCGGCTGCCATAATCTCTCTCTCTCTCGACGCTGACGCCCTGAGCGAAAGATATTGTTCAGCGCGAATCCGCGTTGAATGCTCTGGCGCGCTCTGGCCGTCAGAGCGCGCCAGAGCATTGGTCGAACCGCTGCGCAAGCTCTGTATTCTATTTTGACGAGGCGTGTCGCTAGATTTCATTGTGTTCATTATTCGCTCGCCGCTGCTAATGGCAGTCTGGTGTTTTATAGATAGGAAGCTATGCAGCCGTTCACGTAGCCACGCATAACATCTCGTCGCCTGTCTGCCTGAGTCGAGAAGTTGAGTGGCATCAATCCAGACAGGTTTACAGTATATTCGTTATGACTGTGATCGTGTATCAATCAACAATGTAGTCACTAATGGAAGACTTCGGTTTCAGCGCAAGCCCCGCCGTGTGTTTGTGAAAGCCCATCCCAAGATCGGCGAGCTCTTAACATCCAGCTACAATTAGACCGCGAACTGGATATCGTCACTATTAGCTCACACCCCTCATTAGTCACTTGACTCGCCATGCTCACCTGCATCGAATGGGTTTGAGGCGGATCCGCGCCGGCTGGAGATCTCCGGACCTCAATTTTCTAGCAGACCGTGGTTATTCACGATAATGGAGCTGGGGAGCTGTCGAATATTGACGGCGCACATTCTGTGCACATAACAACAGCAACAACGACAATGAACGATGACGTTGTTAGCCATATCATGCACCGAATCCCATCACGAACGAATCGTTCAAAGTGTTCGGGCTTTGCAGATTCAATGTGTGAGTGCTGTGTCTCAGCTGTCGACGGTGGATTGTTTCGCATTGAGTGAATTATTCACGTTCATGCTCGACGTACTCTAGGAGAGATAGTTTATTGATCTAATGTTGACTTCGCTAAACTTCAAGATGATTGGCCTAATCAATCATTAGCCAGCGACACCTAGGTGAATGTTTAACGCTCTATCGCCTTCTACGATCTTTTGGCAGCGTTTGAGCGGAACGTCTTCGAAATGCATTTCTCTGAATATTCGAATAAGTCCACTTACGACACGCAGCCAGCTAGAAGCCGAACGGTAACCCGAGAGGCGATGATGGCGGCTTGCGAGCGAGCGGTCGGTAAATCTTCACAGACTCAGCTTTTTACCGACTCGAACTCTTGTTGTTATCTGAGATTCGATATTTTCGCGATGCCATATCGTACAGATTGTACGAGATCAGGCGGATCGCGTCGAGAAGTACGTCGCAAAAAATGATCAGACAATTCGACCCGTTCAACCATGAATCGCACAAATATGCCACGTGTTTTCTCTAGCGTCTACGGCTCGGCGAGAACAAACCACACGAAAGGACATCGCTAGCATCGTGCAATAAGAAACTCTCTGCGACTAACTCATCTCCAGTCGAAATATCGATCTCAATCCGAACACGGTACCGAAAACGATCCCTTGTCGATACACAGCCGTATCAGCTAGCTCTTGTACTAAGTCCCGATGTATGTCAGCAATTCACCCGTAACTTGCCCTTGAAATGTAAACAGGCAGCATTTAGTCGATGGTCACAACAACCTGGCGTGACATGCTATATCGCACAGAGACTCTGGTTGTTTACTAACTGTGAAATAATTACCATGTTTAAACGAAACCTCGTTTTCGTGCTTACTGCACGACCGTAATAATAGAATTGTTTAAGGGCGATTACTAAAAAAATGCCTAACACTGACACGCACACAGCAGGCTTTACATCTAGGTCATTAGCCTAGGCTATTTGCCTAGACTCTCCATCGTTTCTGCGGCCGTTTCCCCCGGACCATTATCTAATACAACTTCGGAGACAATAACAATTTTTTTATCAACAATATTATTCTATTATTATATCATTGTTATTATTTTATTTTGGACAACAGTAGCCGTGGTCATCATGGACAAATATAAATAGCAAACATCAGCCATTTATAGCATTTAATTAGACTACAACTTGATCTATGTCCACATAATATATTAGCTACAATAATGACTAGAGACAGACAGGCGACTATAGAAGAACATGCAATCGAGGACGACTAGAATTTTCCAAATAAGTAGCACACTGACTGTGAGATTACCTCTGATAGATGAATGTTCACAGATTAGCCTGCAGGCTCGAGTAAAATGTGGACCATTACTTTTCCTGCCTGTGGAACATGTATTAGTATTGTATGTGTGCATGTGCATTCATATGAAGGGGAGATTCTTCAGTGCAGTTATAAATATACATCCAATATATTATAGGCTATGCATTTTTTTTGCACAATGTAGTCCCCTTGAACTTGTTGGGTAACAGACGGTGATGTCCTCTGTGTTTCAGGTAATCGCGGGATCTCGTCCTTTCTCGCTGATACATGGAGTGGATAACTATCGACACAGGGTACACAGCCAGTGTACCCTGTGTCGATAGTCAGATAGTTGCCGATCCACAGCTGCAGATCATCGAAGTCCTCCACATGTAACTGCATGAGCGTGTTGCGAGGAGGAGAGGGGGTTGTGGGACTGTGTCGTCCAAGAATGACAAAACTAGTCTTATGATAATTCAATCTCAATTCTGATATGTCAGATACCCGTATTGCTAAGGGGACCATGGCAGTCACACCGGTGCGTCACCTCTAGACATGGGAAGATCAGGTGGCTCAGGTCGACGGCCAGTCGACGGGTACGAGCTGGGGATGAATCCCGGAATAGCTACATTGGGCCTCAAAGGGTGACATCGACCTTGTAGGCCGTATATCTGTGTATGGCTGTATTCGGAACATTCGTATGCATTCTCGACTTCCATTTCCGTCTGTTGCGTTGCATTTGATCGTTCTTGGAATGGCGAACTATCGTGTTAGTTGAATGAAGATTGATGCAGAAATTCGGAGCAGGTCTTTCTTTGGTTAGGCTTTGTGGGTCGGTGACTCCGATGGTCAGCGAACAGAAGGTTAGATGGGGACGATAGCTGAGAGTCAGCTCGGTAGATGTAGAGTCATTTATGATTGTTAGGTATCGCATCTATTCCATTGTTTTGCATCATATAAAGAAAATTATGAACTGTTGCTCTCCCCACCCGTTCTTCCATCGGCGTTCACACATTTGTCGACACAGCCGTATTGTGGACCAATGGTGGGATCATATAACATGTATTATATATATATTATATGTGACCGTATTGTATAGTTTTATATAACTTTCCCGTCGTTATTTTAGGGTCCTAATCTGATATGTAATGGTGTTTCTAAGTAAGCAACATTTTATATACCAGCCTTGTTCACCCTTGACAGCTAGCAGTCCAATATCTAATAGAAATATAACCGCTGAATGTCGATATACGTATGTAAATTACCCACACCCCTCTGTATTATATCATATATATATATATATATATATATAATGCAAGTATGCTCGATCACACAAAAATGGTAAACATCTACGGAGGCTCAACGATTTCATCAAGCCTATCCCATCTATGTCGACGCACGCTAAACAACTAGATATTTGGCAAACGTTGAAATTAGGACGCTGAAATGATGACGCCAAAGTTAATAGCGGCAAAAGCCTAACCTGGTAGGGTCGGGCACGGGGAGCATGAAGATAGTAGACTCATCCAGGCGCGCCGTGTTGTTCAGTTCAGCTGCCCACGATGAGTTCCATTGAGCTCATACGCCCTCGTACTGGCGGAGAGCGAAATCTGTCCCAGAGAGAAAGAGAGAGAGGTCTCTGGGTCTCGCCGCGAGATTTACGGCAAAAAAAATATCCATCCGACCACTTATTCTTATCTCCAGTCTCCATCGGGATTGTGCGGCACTCGTTGGCCGGTCGGAGACGGAACCCGCGACTGAGTTCCTCACCAGACGAGCAGTAGATTAAGCGGATCATCGGGCGAGAATCGTTGAAGGCAGCGAGCTAACGCCTTCAGCTGCCGTCAACGATTCCTTTAATAATAAGGCCAACTCGCCATGCTCGAAGCTGGTGTACACAGGGAATCTGCTAGTCGCCGCCTGTCAATCTAGCCTGTGTCAATTTCAAGGCGCCTGCGAGAAATAGACCTCCTTCTCGTTGTAGGCTACTCATTTCGCAGTGCTCACCGCCACATGTTAGACCCGCTCTCTAACACTACACGCTTGAACAGGCCTTAAAGTAAGCAAGCGACTTCCACTACCTTCACTATGCTTCCGTCTCACAAAGGCGGCATGTGAACTCTGCTTGTGTCTGAGCGTGTATGCGTGTGTCGGCTATCGTGAAGTCACTGAGGGAAATGAATCCTTCGCCGTCGTCGAAAGTTTGCTCGGGCTCAACCTCATTCGGTCACATTCGCGCTCGGGAGAACCCTGCTCACGCAAGGGCATACGTGGCGTGGGCCCCACAACCTAAAGTCTGTTCAGTTGTGCCGCCTCTGCCGTGACGCGTAAAGGCCCGCCCATGTCGTGGGTTCCTGCTGTTGTCGACTCTCAGAACATTATCGCGATGGCGTCGGTGCTTCCAGGGTATTTTAATGCACGGAATGCGGCGGGCGACGCAGAGGAGGAGGTGGAGGAGGCTGAGATCCTGGGCAGGGGCCGGTGTCATATAGGTCGTCCCGAGCTTGGAAAAGACACGAGGAAATACGCTAGCGACGTGGTTAATGCGACCCCAGGAGACGGCAGTTGACCTGCGAACGTAGCGTATTGAACGGACGGTGACCGATTATTTATTTAAAAGTTTGCTAGGCGAATTGGAACTTTTTATCGACACGAGCTAAAGCGTTTTGGTAAACATGTTGTGTCCGCAATGCTGCCGGGGTAGATCTGGAAAGGTATTGCGCCTATAAACCACCTTAGGTGTGGTGAGATACGATCGTCTCAAAGTGCCCGCCAAGGGGCGGCACGGCAGCACCGTCAATCATCAATCATTCACTGAGCAACTCGCATGTTGTCAACATTTAACAGAAGATGCCATTTATTGCCATTGCATCCTTCTCCGGCTCAGTTCCGTGGCGCGTCTTTTGCACGTGGGGAATATAGCGCAGATGCCATGAAATCTGTGGCTCGCCGGCGTAGACTCACACGAGAGAACATCGCGAAAACGTAAAAAGATCCCTGATCTCTTTGTATCATACATATCGCCTTCACCCGCGCCTGCCGTCGTCCTCATCGGCACCATGCACTGTGAGTGAAAGCATGCACACTGACGTTGTCAACAAAAGAACAAGAGGAGTAAGGACCGATAGGGATCTCGATCTCCCTCTATATATATATATATATATATATATATAATTATCGTGTTCGACGCGCAAAATAGCACGGCGGCGGTGGCGGCAAAAGTCAGAATCTGCTGAGAGTCAATCTGCTGGACGTCAGACAATATCCGCTGATCAATCGGCTCATGGGTTCAGGTGACGTCTAATCCTGAACGACACAATAGCCGTAATAGCGACAAAAGTCGCAGCGTCATTGTGCCTTGTACCGAATCATACTGAATCAAGGACGCTGGTAAAAATCGGGCCAGCCAAATCGATGGTCGACAGCTGCGTTAAAAAATAGTGTTTACATTTGCTCGACCATCAGCAGTACGTAGATAGCTTCTCCGAACGGGGTCAGACGAGCGTCCCCGATCAATGGCTTATGCGCTCACGTTCGTGTTGAGCAAACCGTGAAAATGAAATATACTCCTTCGTCATTTTGTTCTCTTCTGAACAGACTCCTGTTCGCAGAAAGGGGGGAGGGAGAAAGGTAAAGAAGAGACGTCTTCATTAGAATCACCTTTACCGTCAACAACAGCGGGTCTCTTTGCGGGTGTCCATGGCTTTCACCCAACAGACTCGCTTCGGCGGTTTACGCTCGCGGTGTGGGCTCAGCCACTATTTGTGAGATATGCGTCGGCACGTAGCTTCTTCCTTATTGAACAACAGATTCGTGTGCAGAGATCTGGTAGCCGATTGAATTAGTTCCGTCGAGGAAAGCTGCAGTTGCTGTGTACGAAGACGACGTGTATGTACCTCTCGAAAAATGAAGGGAAGGTTCGCACTTTTATATCGATTAAAAATGGCATTAAATCGACATTGGGCAAAGAGTAAGTACTACCACTACTACTAATAATAATAATAACAATAATAATAACAACATAAACTTTGATGTATAGAATTTTGCATTAACGATTGTGCAACATATCATTGCTAATAAAACACTCAAAGCGTAGCTTTACTTACAAAATACTCGAGGTATACTCATATCTCTAAGGTGTATACTCATATCTCTTGTTGAGATTTATTTCATATTCTTATCTGTCTTAATATATACAATGTTTTGTGACGCAGTTGGGTACGGGATGTCAGGCCGAGGCCTTCATGGTCTTGACGGCGGCGATAGTATTGGCTCTTCCCACGGCGAAAGAAAGTCGCTGCAAAAGGAAAGACCGCTGGGAAGGACTCTGTATTCTCTCTCTCTCTCTCGGTATAGTATCTGCTCCTGAAAAAGTACCCTATATAGCATTTTCTCTTGTAAAATACCCCATAGAACATTTTCTCCTGTAAAATACTCTGTAGGCTATTCTTTTTATAACGTGAGTCCACTCGACACTTACAATAAATCTGTCCAGTTTGACCACCAAGCGAAATTCTATAACACGAATGGCCCGGACGCCGGATGAGACGAGACGGTATCACGGATGGATTAGTGAGCTAGTTGTACTGAATGAAGAGACCGAACAAGCGTATCTCAATGGCAGACCTATTTTGCGCGGTAGCTGAAAGTTTGCGCGCGTTGAGAGACATCACCTCGAAGTTGTAGCTTTCGTCCTCGGTGGGCCAATCAAAGCTTCGTCGGCACCATTGCTTGCAATGGGTTTAACTTTCTTCAGATACCGGCGTCCGCCAAGTGGTCCGTCTTGCACAGTTTACCAAGCAGAGTACGAACTGCCCTCACAATTAGAACGGTTCGACAGAAATACGAACAAAGCAGAAGAGCAGGCATCGCTAGCGTTTTCACTTTGCTGTTGCTGCATTCGATCGAGTGTCGACTCGCCACACAAGTCAGCTAGCAAGCTAACTTTCTGTTCGTTCTCCGCCGTCGCTGCGGTAAACTAGTAGCGACATTCTGCCAATCTCGGCAACTAGAAAGCGACTGGTACCGGAGCCGGCCGGCAACATCGCGCCGACGTGTGGGCGTGTGAGCGTTCGCGAAATTAATGGTGTGCATTGAGGTCATCTACTGCCGCTATACTACGGCAGCCATTCTGATGCAACGAAACAAGCAAACCACGATGTCGTCAAAGTCAGTGCGCCTCTCTGGGCGACCAATGCCGTATCACTTGTGACTCATTAAACAACAACGTCAACAACAATAACAACGTGGGAGTTCTACTAATGACGCACGCATGTGTACGTCGACTGCTTCGAGAGCGCACCATGCGAATGTGGTCCAAGGCTCTCAAGCGACAAAGCGCGAAAACTCACTCACCCATCCGAGGCAAGAATGTTGATGGTAGAATCGACGGCCTCCTCGGCTCCGACCCGTATATGACTGAGTCTATGTTCGTCTGTTGTTGTATCTGTGTGTAGGTTAGACGGATCACGGGGACGTTCCTTGCATATCTGCAGTCGTACAATTGTGTGCGTTCTTGCGAGGCTAACCTGAAGATTCTGTCCAAACGCTGTGCGTTTTACCCGTTGACGTCGATATTTCGGGCAACCTTGGAGGTCCCGCAAAGCGGTTCGGCCCAATACGCCGATCCTGGTGATTGACAGGCAGGCAGACAACTAACGTCCTTGACGCCGAATGCGTGAGAGTCTTGGCTACAATCGTCGGACTGAGCTGACCCACATCTATTCCTGCTATGTGTCGGATAGTCGGAATCACCTTCCCGCATACCCAGGAAGACCTGTCTGGTGAGGTCACGAGTTGGGTTGTCTCTAATAGAGCTTTATGGCGGCAAGGTCTGTTGGGGAATCCGAATCAGGGTGAAAGCTCTGGCTGAGACTTTTATTGTGTATTCCCACTCTATATATCTCTCTCTATCAACCGCGGTTGGCGTCCTCGACTACCTTCGCGGGTGGGGTCACACTCGTTGGTTTGGTGCGGGTTCACAGAGGGATCTATAACTTACTATGTACAACGCAATCAATTGTGATTAAAGATTCTTTACAAGGCATAATATGCACGAAACAAATCCCGTCGTACTCTGACAGAGCTACGCTTACAACAGCTTGCGCATGGTCGGGTTCAAGTCTTGAAGAAGAGAAATGAACTCGCTCAGCGGATATCGTGAACATTCGATGGCGTACCTAGTCCGGACGGTCCCGTTTGTGGCATTGTCACATTTTCTATTTCCCTGGTATAGTCTGAGTGGGCTACTTCTGTTGGGAACTGGTTAGCAATAGAATTGGATACAATACCATGGCAGGTGAGCAGGAAGCGCTGGCTTCAGTGAGATATTTCTGTTCTTCTATGGCCTATTTCTCGCCGTGGGCCGTGGGCAGTCTGTCACTGCGTATGTGTGATAAGCAGCGCTAGAAGTAGTCAGAGATGATTTTTCTCAATGATACCCGATCAGGAGGTAGCCACTCCGGAGAAAGTGTCAGCGAAGTTGAAAAATCTAATTTATTTAAGTCCTTGACCTTTCATTCAGGAGGGTATCGTCGAGTAGTTCTGAAATACGGTAGCCAGCACTGAGATAGTTCATACGGGGTCCGCAGAGGGCCATCTACCCTCATTTCGGATGGTGCTAGCCGAGCTTCCGAGCTGCCAAGTCACAAACGGATTGTTCGCTTATGGTCGATGGTGTGATTACGTTGAGTGTCAAGGGGTCTAGGCTCTGTCCGAGGCGGGTTGGCAACGTAAACTGTCGAATATAACTCCGCCGGCTAGGATCGTAGACGTATTTACAGTCGAGACCTGAATTAAATTTTGTCGACAGAAACTAGCCATTTTTGGGAATCATTCCTGTACAGAAGGGTACAAATCCTTCGTTCCTAATAAGCGTATGACCCGAAGTCCAGTCCACTGTTCAATCCAGTTCACTGATTGAACTACGTAGCATTGGCTGGCTTAGTGCGACAAACCTAATTCAGGTTACTCAAAGTTAAAAATATTATGCTTTCTCCAACTGGTCTTTAGCAGTTCTCAATCTGTAGCATGTGGTTCATCCTTAATACTGCCATGTTCAGGTTGCGTAATTTTAAATTACCACGTTAAAGACGACTTAAGCAATCGTTTGCTGAACCATCTTTACTAAACAACCTCTGGCTGTCGAAAGCCAGAGGCCGCGGGTTCGAGTCCCGCTGCGTGACATATAAGAGGGCTTAAGCAATGCAACAAATGCAGCTCCTTTAATAAACCAATAAAGCTTTACCTTTACCTTTACGTATATACAGTTAATGACAGACAGACGCGATTTCGTGTTCATATTTCATATTTTATTAGTTTCATCCATACACTGCGCCTAAACCCGCTCACGAGGGTAAGCGATAAAATATGCTCATACGGTCATTCATCTGTTCAAATATCTGCATACTCGTGTATCTTCAATAACAAGCTTAGTACACGAGAGACAGAGAGACAGAGAGAGAGAGAGACGTCAGCTACAGCGCAGGCTAAACTAGACGACGTATACGCCCCAGTCGTCTGCTCCTTTACTGCTCCCCGAGTGACCCCAACCTCGTCTGGCTACAGACGACGAATGTCGCGCGGACGCCCGCGGCGATAACTGCGTCGGCAACACATACGTCGAAAATCGTCACTGCCTTTTGGAAAACTCCCGCCATCGTTGCCGCCGCCGCCTCCGCAGCCGCTTTCTTATGCGAAGTCAGACGTCTCCAGCGGGGTTTAGCCCCCCAGCAGACGGGTGCGCTGATACCATCTCAATCGTAAGTGCTGGAAGGCGGTCAGCAACCCAGAAACAGGGCCCGCCAACGGTGCAAGCCTTTTCGTATCCCGAGGCGAATATATAGTCTTTGCGAAACGCGGAAAACTACGGCGGCGCGGACGGCCAGACGGATGCTCGCTTGGCTGACGATGCTAAAGTATAGACTCCACCGGTACTCTCTCTCGTACTCTCTCTGTTTTCCTCAAAGATTCGCGGCTGAGCTTATGGCCGAGCGAACGAGCGAGTCAACGAACGAAGGCCGCCGTCGCGCGAAGAGAGCCGCGTAAACATTACAATTTACGACAGCAATTGCCTTGCATTCGGCCTTCGGGCCTACTGCTGCGAGAGATAGAGAGAATGTTGCAGGCACGCTGCGCGCGGGCAATTGCTGACGACCGGCTCATACGGCAACGGGAGGAAGGGTAGCGGCTAAGCCTTCACAGTTCTTGGACAATCCCAGTAGCATACGGAGCGAAAACGCATACGACGAAAGCATACGGCAGCGGCGATGAGTGGAGGAGATCTCCTGTTCCACGAGATCGCTCTTCTCCATCGGGAGGTCTTGTGAAATAGGTGTTTCGTTCCAACACCGCTACTGTCGGAAGGTACGAGGGGCAATCGACAACGTTCTTCTGACAATGTGTCGAGGAATACAACGCGGGGCACAATTTCGGTGTACAACCGCGTATTGTAGATCTGCAAATGGTACTGTATTTGAATAGATTTTAATTTAGTGCAAAATTCATAATATCGCATAGCATAACCCTTCTAATAGCTATAGGGTCGCTTATACCTGTATCGTGGAGTACATAGCGTCGAAAATCTCGTCGCCCAACCATTATATAATACACGCAATCGATGGTATTTACAACAAGCGACAACCAAACCGAAAGATCGAGAGCTCTGCGGCGTCAAGTTTCGAATAATTCTCCATACGCTTGCTTGACTTCCACCATACTTTACACATCGTACACTGCACTCTACTAGAGTACTGTGTACACAGAATATGAAACCAGAGCCATTAAGCAGGCGATCCCTTCCCAGATAGACTGCATACGTTCTCGGTTGGCTACAATCCCAAAAGACACTTCTATCAAACTGCAGGATTCGACCGACAAGTTGTCACTAGCCGTTTGTCTAGTGCAAACCAGCATAGAGAGATAATTGCATAACTATGACCGTTGATTTGACAGCACAGCAGTCGCGATCGATGCCTCGCGTGACAGACTTAGGTGCCCCGCAAGGACTAGGAAGTAGTAACAGGCTGAGATTGCGGCAGTAAGAGGCCGGTCGAACTTCAGATACCGAGCCGGATCGAACGAAACATACTTAGCAACAAGGACTGCGCGATAGAAGCCAATAGCTTAGATGCACCCGCCCGTGCTTAGGCCACGAACGAGCCATGAACGAGGGATAGTGGTCCCTCCGCCAAATTCCCTTTGACGATTATTACATGCTCAATGCTATCGTCTCGATAACACCCGATTCTCGCCGACCTCGCGCCGTAGTCGCTATCCCTCGTGCGCATACTTCTAGCATTAACGGAAGTGCGGGAAGCGATCGCACCCTATGTGAAATAGATCGACGCCCGCATGAACGGTGCAAGAATTGGAGTCGATAGTCATCGATGAACATTTCACGACGGCGAGTGGCCCAGTGAGACTGGAGCCAGTAAATGCTCAATAACGGAGAGAGGAAACTGCATCGTTGTCTAATGCTTCGACGTCTAAAGGACGGGGGACTTCGAATGCGCCGTTTATAGTACAAATGGCCTCTTCTATGGAGAATGTATGGCGCTAGCTGCTTAAGACCCTAAGGAGAGCTGAGGACGATGAGGATATTTCTAAGCATCATCGAACGATCGCTGGCCGAGAACGCTGTGAGACAATTCTTTCGAACGTATGTCTAAAACGAAGTTCTGAGCTGACATATGCCCAAGGTTATTGTTTCGGTCTGGTCTCAAAGAGATGCAAGGGCGACATTCGCAGAATCAAAGTGAATGCCTGATGAGATCACAGATCATTTGGGACCGCTGTATAGTTTCACTTATATTCTGTAACCTTCTAGGGTTTTCGCCGTGTTGCTAAACACGGCAAAAAGCCTTGGCTCTAAATATCCCCATGTTAATTGCTTTTTATCGGCAGCCGGCAGATAGACCTCTGTTTGAATATTACTATAGGAGTACTCAAGTGAACTCATTGTCGCATTTGTCTCAGTGATAAGCTGTCTTCTCCGAATATACACCAGTCCTAAGAGGCTGAGCGAAACGTCCTAACAATTTGAGGGGTTCATGTAAATATCCGTTATTACGGTCCCTTTCCCTTAATCGCGCGATGTATCGACACTTCGAAGGAAATATATAGAGGCCAGAAGTTGTTGCAGGCACACTTTTCTTCCTTCAGCGTGTTAGTTATATTCCTATGGAAGAGAGGGGATTTACTCACTTAATGCGTGCTGTCGCCAGGCAGCATTGAGCGTAGCTGAATACGTGCGCTATGTATGATCCCTAGGTGACCTCTACACTATGAAGTAAGTGCAAACGAAATGGTCACGTTTTGAAATCGTTTGAATTCGTTAGTTGAATATTCGAAATAAGGAGGACAGGCCTGAGCTGCTGGAATACGTCGTTGGCTTAATCCCGAATACGTTTGACGAACTGGCGAGGGAACACAACGCGTTACCGCTCGCCAGATAGGCATTTTTCTGCCTGGAAGAAGCCATGAGTCAGAAGAGCTAGAATCTTATTTCGTAATAATCAGATGAAACAAAATTCACACAAATGTAGCCTGCGAGCAAAACATTCGTCCATTCGCTATTGGCTCAGCTAGCAACTACCTGACGCAATGCGATGTCGGCATCATACTCAATATGAAAACTAAATCGACACAAAATAGAAGTAATTCATTCCCGTTGAGCGGTGTCATTGACTGCACTGAAACAAAGGAAAACGCTAGTCATACCAGTCTATCAAGTCGAGACAAGATGGGACTGGAAAAATCAGACTCCAATGCCCTACGACGATTTTTAGTACCCACGATGCGAATGTCTCTGCAACCATAATGCTCTCCCGTGCAGATGAACGTGTAGCTGCTCTTCTGCTTCTCCTTGTCGCGCTATCCACCTCGATGAGAGTTCAGCAGTCTCGAGTCCTCGTGCTGGAGATGAAGAGGCGCCCTTCCAGTAATGCCCTTCCCTGTAGTAGCGTGCACATTAGGGTGCACCATGAAAAGGATGCGCCTTCCTGTTGACCTGCTGTGAACGGCTTTTAGTGACTGATGAATGTGCCAACTCGTGCCTATTTCTGGCTCGTATCTAGCTGCCTCTCCTGTCTTCGTCCTACTACTGGCAGAAGAGCCGGAGAGGCCGGAGAAGACGGGTCGCCGGAGGCAAGGCCGCTGCCGCCACCGCGCGCTTTGCTCCGCTATTAATGGTCGAGTTCCGCCGCGACCGGAGTAGTGTAGCCACAGTGAATGCGCGGCTGTCCTTTCGGCGGCGGCGGCAGCAGCTTCGAGCGAACACTGGTTCCTCTACCTCGTCTTGCCCCGTCCCGACCTTACAACTGCCTGTATGTATATATATATATACATAAATTTTTATACATATATAAAATAAATGAACCAACAGCATCTTTACGTCACGCATACTCTTCCCGACGTGGGCCGCCAGAACGGAGCTGCTTGGCGGTGGCGACGCGTACGGCGGTGAGGCATAATGCAGATGCGAACTAGTACTGGGTGGTTGAGGGGTATATATTTATTTATTTCGCCGCCCTGAGTTTCGAATGAATAATAGGGATAAATAAATACATTTGCAGAATAATAATAATAAATTTGCAGAACGGGATCCAATGAAGAGTTGGCATTCGAAAAGCGAGAAATTCGATCGAAACAAAAATATTTTCGTTATCTTTTCCGTCGTAGTGGAAATATTCTGGGGCACACTGTATCTTGCCTCAAAATGCTTCCTCACCTAATTAGGGATGCGCAGGAATGGATTAATGAGATCCCTATCAACTGTCTAGCGAAACCACAGTCAAGAGAACGGGCTTGGAGTGAACGGCAGGGAAAGGAGACCCTGCGGAGCTTGACTCTACTCATACTTTATGAGGAGACATATAATAAGCCAGAGATTCGTCAATAATGAAATGCCACTTGTTCGAGTTTTGTTTAATAATACTGTTACTTAATCAACGAAGTGCAATATGGTCATTCCCTATTTTAGGAAAAGGATAGTTGTTTGTGTGATTTATATCGAGGAAATAGTATGGTAGGGAGTTTGACTGATTTTTCTACGTATCGAACATCACACATAAGATAAAAATGCAGTAACATTGAGGGTACCAGATAAAGCCAACACTGATACAGAATTAACTAATGACGGCTGCATTGAGCCATCTATGTATTAAACCCGGAACTCGATACGAGGAATGAGAGATAGAGAGAGATAGAGAATCCTTTACCTTGCTCTATGCAGTGATTTAGTATCATAGAAGAGATGTAACGGCCTAACCTGGTGAGATTCGAATGTGACGCTCATCTACTTATCCTAAAGGTCAATACCTAGCCTGACAATTCACGTTTGGCGTTGAGCAAAACTCCGAAAATACTTTTGGTTATATCAAAGCGCGTACGGTGGCGCCCACCCTCTATTTTCAATGACGTATACGCTCTGCGTTGAGCGAAGAATAAGTGCGGGGATAAGTGTTTGACATCTACCTTTTTGATGTTGGCTGGTCCCTGGCTGTCTGTTTTCTGTACTAGGACTTGGACGCGGATGCTCAGTAGTCTTATTGCTCGTTAAAAGGCAATTCGGGTCTAGCATGTAGATAGACGAACTTTTCCAACACTGTCAGATGGGTCCGACCATGGTACATATTCAACCGGAGTGTTCAGGATTTAAATGGCTAAGCGTTTGCCAGCTTATGCATAGTCCGACAGTCTGTGCTGCATGGCTGACGCGTTGAATTGTCTCGATCTGGAGATTCCGATCCGAATTCTGGCATACGTCTCTCTGATGTGTTTTTCGAACAGCGTTGTTGTCGTAATTGTCAGCTCATACGAGCATTGTTACGATTATATTATAATTTTCTAATATTCCGTCGAGCTCGGATCGTTAGCTTCCATGTCAAAAGTGTTAGGCATTTTTCTCAACATCGAAATGAGAGTTATATATATGTATACAAAAGAAAACGTTTTCAAACAGTGTGGCGACTACTTCATTCACCGGGACGAATTCTTATTTCAAGGGCGACACAACCGGCGGACTTGGCGTTGCTCGGATAGTGGATTTAGTCCCTCTACCAGGCATGGGTTTTTTCAAAATGTCTCGAAGCAATAGACCCCACAGTTCATTCGAGGTGTGTGTTCACCCGTTGCTATTTTAGACTATATTGTGATTACGATCACCTTGATGGGAGCTGGCTGCTCACGTTCGGCCGACATTTCGAACCACTCGTCGAAAGGTTTCGATACGATAGCGCCACACGTACCGATGTGCGACCCGCACGATCAGGGAGTTGATGTATTCGCCAACCGAAAGGAATTGCCGGAAAGCCGACTGCACAACATCAGGGGGGTTCCGCCTCCACCGATCTCCCGCGTCTTGTCTCATCTCAGAGATCGTATTTGGATAGCGTTGCATATAAGAAACAAGCACGCAGACAGACAATGACGACGCGGTTTCGATGTCGCCAGCAAATCGATTCCAGAGGCGGTAGGACACCATAGTGTGCCTTTGTAAGGGCAGTCAGTCGGCCGGGCGATGAACTCGGGGTCGTAGAACCTCCTTCGCAGTTTTCGCCAATGCTCTCTCTCTCGCTCTCTTCCTATATATATATATATATATATATATATATCTCGCTCTCTCTCTTTCTTTATCTATCTCTCTCTGCATGCTTATCTCGATAGGTCGTCTTCTCGTTGACTGACTACGGCAGCAGCATTAACAACAACTAACGCTGCCATTGGTATTGGTCGGTGGCCGATACGGCAAGTTACGGATCAGGCCTCGTTCTGTTCGTAATCTCCTATTCACGCACAAGACACGAGTCTTCTCGTTTTCTTCATCTCGGTAGCTTTCTTTCTCCTACTTGACTCTATTTTCTATCGTCGGGCTTTGCAGCCGTTTATGTTATTGTTGCTGTCGCTATTGTCGCTGTCGTTGGTACCATCGGGACCATTCCATCTAACTCCTTTTGACGTCGAACGAGAGCGCAATACAATAAAGTGTAGACAATATGCCACTGTTGTATCCTTCTTGGAGGATTCCCCTTTTGACAGGGGGCTACGCTGAACACTCTAGGAAAAAAAACGGTCACCTTTGAAACCGTCGAACTTCGGCTAACGCTCGTTAGGATTGGGAAACTTTTCTAACGCCATATATTACCACATTTCCACCCATGAGTCAGTGTCGTATGTAGAGCAAATTGTGGCGACTATGTCACCACTGGACACGTTCAGATTAAACAACGATACCGACAAATTCGTCACATGTATTTGAGATGGCTCAAATGCCGAATCTTGTCGATCAGCGCCAAATGATATGCATCGCACCCCCATCAGTATATACATATTATTGTGTAACCTGTGTGCTAGATATTAATAGTGTTATCGACTTGTCTGCACGCAATGGTTAATGCCACATATAGCACCACATTTGTCCCATATGGCTCTGCCTTTAGGGCTGCACGGCATTTTCTCGAAAACTACAGAACCCCCTGTGCGACTGCAGTTGCACAAAAGTTAGAGGAGTCTCTGGAGAATACAGTCTCTGGCGTGTGTTTTTTTCTCCCACGCCAACGGTTATTCTCAAGGGTCGCGCTACGTGCCTCTTGCCCCATATAGCCCTAACTTTCCCTGCACTTTTGGCTTGCCACCCGCATAAGACAGTCGCGTCGCTGACGAACTATTCTGACTTCGAGTTCTCAAAAGCAGAATTCCCAGAAAAACGGACTTTGTCTGTCGACTGGATCGACTGACCATCGTTTAGCTCTAGACGTATGTTATACGCGAGATATCCCAATGCTGCTGTGCGCGTGCCTTCTTCTATATGAAGGCTGGCCTAGATAGGCCTTTGGCTAGACTTGGGTTACGTACAACCAAATAGAGTTGAACTTGCGGGGCCCTACATTTACCACGTATAAATGGATTCCTAATTGCCTGGATCGTCTGATGAGGGATTTATGTGCTTAAAGCTATTTCGCTTCGAGTCCGCTTGGCGGTCGGCTAGCCAACGTTCGTAAACATGTGTTCCCGACCACTGGTGCTGCGAAAAGATCACGGTTCAACCGTCGCCCACGTATGTCCCTTCCCGCTATCTGCCTGGACCATTGCTGTCTGTACTCGGGATCGTTGGTCGGCGAGCTTGCTTGGCGGGCCAGGAAAGGTCTGAGACGAGAATACGACTACGCATCTATGCCGAAACAGGGATGGCATTGGTCTCGAACCGCGAAAGAGAGAGAAGTCGATCTGAGGGGTTGTCAGGGAAAAATGCGGGGCGAGTACTCCGATCGTCGTGTATACGCTGACAGAGAGATAAAGATAGCGAGCAAGTGAGGAGCTATCTCTATGAAAGGATACTCCACGAGAAGAAGGCTAAGGTGAGAAGGTAAGAGGGGATGGCGTCTGTGTGAAGCAGATTGGAACAACTGCAATAAATCCAAATATCCCGCCATTACTGCCTTTACTGTACCCGGTTCCTCTCGGGTCCGAGGAAATAACGGTCGCGCGCACTTCCCATGTGCAAGACGCGAACAGACCGAGTATCGTCCGCTTACGTACAATCAGTACTCGACTACCACTACCTCGCTTCGAAGAAACATTTGTTGCAAGCTAGCGATGAGAGCCAATCTCATTCGTGGACGGATCTAGGCTGCACAGACATAATATGTGGAGGTAAGCCGACCGGATGGTTGGGATTGACATGCTACGAATTAATATATTAGATCGGGTTTACCCTCTTAGTGGAGCTTGGGTCCATTTTACTTTTCGGCGGGAGGCAACATAAATGTGTGTCGACAATGTAGAAAGTTAAATGCTGCAAGCGGTGGGAACACTAATTAACGAGGATGGTACAATAGTTCGCTTCGAGATCCTTAAATGGTTTTGATTTGTCGAGGTCAACCAAGTACTATTTAGTGTTTAGGCTTGCAGTAAAATCTCAAGGTCCGTTTGAACTCGTTACCAGCCAGACTCGGCAAGTCCTTTGTTTCATCCATATACCAACTCAGAATGAACTTAATATGTAATGTAGCTCTCGACAAAATCTGTGCTTGTTTACGATCGTAGGCTCATCCAGTCTTATCCCTAGTTCATATTCTAGGGAACATGTATTTGTTCCGGCCATTCTAGCTCGACCACACTCCATGCAAAGAGACATCTTCTCCACCTCACTATAGGAGTCTTGCGTGAGTTTGCCGGGTGAACCATTCCTGCCCTATTCAGTGTGCTAGTAGGGATTACACTCTTCATCAACACGGTCGCTATAACCGGCTTAGCATTCTCATGTAAACCTGACAAGGTCATCCCTTCTACTCTCTATGGCAGGAGGCCAACGACCGCCTACATTGCGCCAGGGACTTGGTCTATTTATCTCGATGTCGCACTGCCATCAGCCATAAACATACCAGCCAGCGCCATTCTTGACGCTTACCGAAATTAGTTTTCGATGTCCGATCATCAGCCAGCGACGGAGGTGTGGATGACGAGCGTGGATGAAATATCAGTGAAGTCAGCTTACCCAGCTGACGAGTTTGAGGTTACCAGTCGAATAAATGCTGTGTCCAATCTTATTTCCTGATGTCCTTGTGAGCGAAACAAATCTGGTGTCCCTGTTGTTTATCAGCGAATCGATAGCTTCTTCTTCCATAAAGAATAATCCAATCCTTCGTTTTAGTGTTTCTTCTCTAATTTTCCATCACAACGCCTCATGTTTTCTCGCTTTCCCGCATGTTTTCTCGCTTTCCCGCCCGCATTGTAAAATTGCAGTTCCGGAAATAAACCGCAAATGTTATGTTATGTTATCATCAGGCTGAGCCTCTAACGACCGACTGCTAGAACTCCGCGAAACTATTGTATGTACCTACTATGGCAGGGTCGGTCGGTCGGTCGACCGAAGGACCATTCGATGTCGTGTACCTGTCACCGCGCGCGGGAAACCAAAAAGCTCAGCCGCGATCCACCCATCCCAACAACATCAGCCAATAGCAGCGAACCTCCAACATCTATGAAGTGTAAGGAGGAGTACGCACTTTCTTCTACGGCGCGGCGGTCTACAACGAGCCATCGTCGTCCGCATAGCCGCAGAGGCTTACAGTCAGGCGTCCCATGGTCATCATTCCCACCAGCGCTCTGGAACCCCGGCTCTCTTCCAGGCTATTTCCATTCTAGCTATCCATCCTTAAACCGAGTAAGTCGGCCAAGAGAACGTCCTGTGATGAGAGGGTATTTTCCGTAGGCCCTTGTCGCTCTACCCTATTGGACTTCCGGCCATAGAACCTTCTTGCAAAGAGGGTTCTCTACCGTTACTATTGCGACGAGCCTGCGACTATGCTTCGACTCGCTCACTGTCTTCTTCTGCATTTCGACATTTTCGACATTCTCGCTATTCTCAACACCACCAGCACCACCACGACCATCGTCGCCATTGCCGCCGTCGGCGCCACCGCTCCCTTTGCTGCTGTAAAGGACGCTACTGCTGCAGTGTCGTTCGCTTTTGACGTCGTTGGAAATTTGCTATGGGACGAAATGCCTGCCGCGCAGCTTACATGGCTTACGATGGGACTGCATTGTTGTAATGCTTTAGAAATGACACACTATGTATGGCACTCCCACATAGCGAAGGGTGGAAAGTGATCGTTAGGAAGTGTGATGTATACTCTGCAAAGGCTAATAGCGCGTCCACTCATATATATCATACACTGAGTTGCGCAGTCGTATTGAGCAACTGCTGTGTCTGCCATGGCAGGGAATTAAGAGACTCACGACAAAATCGAGGTCAAGCATCCACACATGAGAAGTATGATTTCCTCTGAGTGTAGCATAAAGATTTCATTAACCAAGGTGATTCTATTTTTCTTCTTTCTATAATACATAGAACAGAAAAAGAAACGATAATCAACGCTCGTCGTTGTCGTATATGCCTCCCTCCGTGCGAGGTTACAGTGTACGTAGCCGCTTGTGCGTACGTAAAATCGGCCCGTCGTAGCATCATTGACATTCAGATGACAGTGCCGCCCGGGGTGGAGGGACGGAACTCTGAACGGAGGCCCCTGCCTTCATCTCATTCTCTAACCCATCCTTGTCCTTTGTTCTTCTCTTTATAAGAGAAGAATCAAACGAAAAAAAAAACGAAAGAGATAAACCATGCGAGACCATACTCCGTTCCCCTTCCCCCGTATGCTTTTTAGGTCTGCCCTGACCTGCCGTCCCCACGCTATGTGCTGTCCAATACCGCCCGTGCTGTTCCGCCTCTCCCGGTGATGTTCAAAAAACGGCGGTACCTGTAGTTTAGGTTTAGGCAGTTAGTATTAAGGGTTTTTCATGGTACGATTATACTTAGTGCTAGATTACTGAGGTATGTGGACGAGCAAGACTGTATGGTAGAGCGTGTGCAGTTCGCTTCGATTAAGAACCACCCCCGAACCAGCCCCGAACCCCGAAGGCCAAAACCGAATCGAGAAGGGAAAGTGCTTTCGGTTTACTCGGGGAAAGGGGTTCACGGGCTAGGGTCAGTCGTCACTTGAATTCGTTGGCAGTCGCAGTTAGCAGCAGGCTGCTGCAGGCGAGTTGCCATGTTGAAACAGAACGGCGGGTGGCTGGTCACGAGTATCTCTCTTCAAGTAAGTCAGTAGGAGTATTGAGCACCCAGCAGGCGAACGCTGCCTTGCCTTCGCCACGGGCTGCTTTAGACGACTCCATCCCTTTTCCCCGTTCCGCACCTCCTTTTCGCGGAAAGTCTGTTCGGCAGCAGGTTTCCAAGGATCGGCCTTGGTCGCTCCCGCTGTGGCTTCGCAGCCTGTCAGCGTCCCTCTTCGAGTCTCTCTATTGCTCTGCCATGTCCTTCTCCTGAGTCAACGACATTCCTAACTTCTTTGTCCTCTAGTGTCCGCCGGGCGGGTCCTGCTGTCGCAATAGTCGCGCCGGGTGCGCGCCTCCCCTTTGGGTAGTTTTCGTGCTGTTCCCTGATCCCGCCTTTCCTCCCATCCTTTTTCTTCCGTTTCTCTCGATTGTCTGCGCGCACCCGAGAACGGAACGCCCCTGCTAATGCAACCAACATGTGTTAACCCTTTGCTATTTAGCGCTCTTCCCAGCCAGAAACTGGCGGGACGAAGGGATAAGGGCCGTCTTCTATCGGCACAGACGACACCAGACGGTTTTGTAAGTACACGCCTAGAAAAGTCAGTGTCCGCGTCCGGACGCTGGACGTCCGTTCGTGGCGCGTTCGAGTGCACTGCGATGCTGCGAGGATAAGTCGACTCGTTCTAGGCGAGGCCCCTCGGCGATCCGCGAGAAGGGTCGCAGGACGACTGCCCGGCTTTGTGCTTAATGCAAAAGAGGGCCTAATGCTGTGGGAATAATCTCTGCGACGGAAATACAGCCAGCTGCGCGAAGCCGCCGAAGCAACCCAAGTTTAGCAGCCATACGCACTTAGCTAGACGGTCCAAGAACAAGGTAGCAGGACTATCGCAGGGATATGTGAACAGGCCCTTTAACCCTGCGAATGTCGATGAAATGTTGTGGCGATCTTGGACGGTATTTCCTGAGCGGCGATGTTCCAAACAACGTACAAATGTTTGACAGTTGTATAGGGTTGGCTTCTGTAAAGATATGTAGTCATGCTAGAATAGCTGCAAATTCCATACATATTTATAATAAGCCATATATATATACATATATGTTTTCGGAGGCAAGCTTGAGCTCGTTCTTTTAGAACCACAATACCTAACATATCCTGCACAAGTCGGTTGGTTGCATCCTGGCTCGCGCAACCGAAAGCCTAACTTACTTTGTTAATCTGGAAATAAGCTGTCCTTCAAATGTCGCCTACATTTGTGAAGTAAACAGGCATAGGCTCCATTAAATCAAATATAGCGCATTTAACAAGCTATTGTATTTAAGAGAAGACAAAAACAATGCTGTGGCATGTATCTTCAATGATACACGAGTTAACGCTTCTACGAGGCAGATATCACACCTCGTGTATGATGTAACCACGTCAATGGTAATTGCATTATAGGTCGGTGACGCCGTTCATCACAAGGGCTTGCCATTTTAGTACATTAGCACACGGCCCTTCGTTTCGAAGTACCCCCGCCGGCTTAGTACATAGTAACATCAGAAACTCGCCACTTCGAAGGAAGTACCTCTTCATTTTCGCAATCTGGCATCGTATCGTAGCCTACATAGCCTAACGTACCGTACAACCATCAGATGGGTTGTCTCATCGTTTGGGAGCAAGGCGTCATCGTTTCCAAGGTTCCTGCGGGATTCCTGTGCTACACTGGTACTCCCACAACAGCGGTGCTCGTCTGTCATATCACCTCTGTCGGCGACGACTTCTAGATTAGGCTTGCTCAGCAGAATTTTCTCTTCTGACATAGCCTACGCACGCGACGGTATCCCACAGCTCGCAGACGACCTTTTTGTGTCGACCCCCGCTTTGTGAACAATGATGAAACCTGGCGAGTCAAAGGGCTACTCTGAGATGAGTCTTGATCCTGCTTTCATTGTCAGCCTCAAGCCTATGACCTGCACACAGTCCCCAATGTCCGTCGCGTCGGGTGTTCTTAGATGGGATCAAGCGTGTATAGTCTTATATTTTGTGTACTTGCACATAATCTCGTGTTTTTATTTATTTAAAAACATAATCTAGTGTTTTTATTTATTTAAAAACATAATCTCGTGTTTTTATTTATTTAAAAACATAATCTCGTGTTTTTATTTATTTAAAAACATAATCTCTTGTTTTTATTTATTTAAAAACATAATCTCGTGTTTTTATTTATTTAAAAACATAATCTCTTGTTTTTATTTATTTAAAAACATAATCTCGTGTTTTTATTTATTTAAAAACATGTTTATATTGTAAAGATCGATTGTTATGATTACCTCATACCCTCAGCCATAAGGGCCCACACACAGCTTCAAAGTCCGTAAGTATTCTCAAGTTCGTTTAATATTATCCATCTGTGAGCAGCGTATTATTTCTATATATTCGACGACGGTAAGGTAAAATGTATATCTATCAGTAATAAAACCATTTTGGCTACAACACCACAAACATGACCTGCGTCATTCGAGATCCGAAATATTTGCTAATATATGATATTATCCGTTTTATATAATATTCGTCTCGGGGCCAACTGTCCTTGTCACACAACCGATATCACCCCGTTACAGTAACGTGGACAATGCCAGCCAACGTCATCGACTGTGTACGTCTGCTAGACTACCGCTCAGCTGGCGTGGATACATGATACGATGTACTGAGCATACTGGTCCACTCAATCCTGCGCGTTCCTCTGCCGTATTCGCCGCGCACAAACTCGAACATTATTTCCAGATAAATACGACACGAGCACACATATCATGTCTGGAAGTCCGCGCTGTGAGTTATTGCGTTTGCAGCGTAAAACTGAGTAGTACACCCCCGACCCTGGTCAGACGCCGTCATGTTCAGTCTGGACTCGGCCAGCAGCTCTCTCATGCACGGCGAACGTCCTTGAGGATGGGCGCCTCTCATTTTCAAGTCTGGAGCGCGAATCGAGAGCGAACGGAGTTCGTTTCGATTGGGCAGACCTCGAGTGAGTTTTTTTTTCTATTTCTCTCTCTCTCTCTCTCTCTCTCTCGGACTCTCTCTCTCGCTCGCTCGTGCGCTCGTTGTCTCCCCGGCCCAGTCCTCACAGCAGAAGACGGGCGCAGGGCGATCGTGGTAAATTGCACTGATTTATCATTGATATCGCCCTTATGTACTTTGTACTTCGCGCAGCTTCCTGCTATTTTTATTTCGGCATAAAGTACAAGTACGCTTGGAAAATGCTGATCGCGATAATGTGGTGATCCGTAGTTGCAGCAGTAGTAGTGGCAAGGGCGCGCGCATTTGCATACGGAAAGTATTTCCTGTCTGTAGCCACCCATCGATGTGAATCTCTCGTCTGCTTGTTGGTAACTGACTGGCACTCATCGGCAATTTACAGAAAAAGGTGAGGTGTTGGAATAAGATTTGAATAGCAACGTTCGCGATTTCCGCATCGTGTACGTCAAATAGCTCCCGATCACATACACATAATAGGGGTGGATATATGCTTTCTAGCGAACCTGGTCGTTTTAATAATTTCGTCGTCTTCTAACCATGTTGCCATAGTTCGGTGCCAGTTGCAGTTATCATTGGTATTGCGTTGCAGTTCTCTCGTTGTAGCTATCAAATAAGCTCATGATATTTCGGCTAGCCCACTGCATTTTTCCAGTCGTCACGTTCACCTCGCACTGCGGTTGCCCTACAACTCCATATTTGATGTAATTTTTGGCCGAAGATAAGTTTTTCATATTTGATCTAATTTTTAGTCTAGGATACGTTCCTCTCAGTTGACCCTCAGCTGAGTGTCGGAGACAGTCCTCTCGGTACCGCGGTGTAACATTGCTCCGAGCACCGACCAGGCCAGTCAGGCTAGGATACTAACTACTATACATCTACAATACGTAGAAACATAATTGAATTTATGATGCGCTGTTGTTCGTTCTCTAGATTGAAGATGTTTCCATAGGTTGTTGGCTTGTTCGTCGAAATACCCCTCATCAAATCGAGGTGCAATGTATGATGCCTCTAGTGCGCGTTTAATCTTGGGGCATTGGGAGTAGTGGCAAGGTCCCACTGGCGCGGGGAAATTTACAGCCAAGCTCTCTTCAATACGTACAGCATCGATAGCTACATATATTAGGTAGCAGGTTTATACTCTGGAGGATTGTTCGTTTCCCTTCCAACTTTTCTCATAGCAACGCCAAACGGGTAAGTACGGGGAGATGTCTGATGGAAGAAAGGCTGGGGGGGGTCCTTCAGGCGTCCTTTAGCCCTTGTCTCTCTAAATTCTGCCACCTTAAGATAGGAAGTCTACCTTGCAATGGTTATATATGTGTATACAGAAAATCCAGCTCTAATCCACGCCCAAACGCGATAGTGACTGTGTCGTAAACCAGCATCAGCTGCCAGCTCTCGTCAAAGTGTCAAATAGCGCTGACAGCAAAGCGTATGCAAGGCCGGCATGGTGTCTCGGCCGGGCCCAGGCACTTACCGCTTACGTTTTCAATCGTCGGCCGCATAACGGCAACAGTCTTTAGGCATCTGGCGAAACGCTCGCGACTGTCATTGTAGCCGCTTGACTAAATGACCGATATCCATTAGTGGCAGCAAGGAGAATGTGGAGAACATGGCCATCACAGTCCCGAGGACACATCATATTCTCAATAATCATAAATTATTCTTATGATAATAATAATAATCAACGCTAATAGTCGATATAGATATATATATCATCATATCATAATCAAATGTTTATTCTCGAAACTGCAATATGCATACATATGCTTAAGTTCTCGGTAAAAAAAAAAGTAAAAAAGTAAAAAGTAAAAAAAAATAAATATATATATATATATGAAGGTAACAGCACATGCACTAATAATTTTTTGCCCTTGGCGTCGTTAAACGGGGGTAATCGACACCGCTCCAAAAAAACACAAATACAAAAATAAACGAAAAACTAACAAGAACGAAACTAGTGATGATACTCACCACTATACCATGCAGCATGACATGAAACCATCTTCTTTACGCATCCAAGTTTCGGCCTTCGGCGGGGGTCGTTTCGTGATATCGTCCCGGCTGCACAAACAGACCGTGAGTTGAACCGCCACATAAACTGCCCTCAAAAATCCACCCATTTCGTGCGTCTTCTATGGAAGCATATAGATAATGTAAGGACACACACTATATGAGTGTTTACCTCCTTCATCCCATTGTTATTCTCTTGAAAATATACAGTCTCGAAGCTGAAATTACGACGCTTGTACATATATCTTACTTCTCGTGAACAGTAAGCTATATCTGTTCACACATACACACATATTCATATCCAGGTCTGTAAATATCGCTGCACAACCCGATTGCACACCCATTCACTCGGACGTTTCTTGTTCCAGTGGGCGTGCCGGCAAAAGCGGCCAGAAGCTCGGGCCCGCGTCATCGTCCGGTGCTGTACCCGTCGCTGGGATGTTGGTATACCACCGGCGTTTTTCTGCCCGTCGGTCTGTCAAAATGAACCACTCGTTGCCAACACCTCAATATTTCGCTCCGCTTTGCTCCAGTGTACACGGGCCAGCGCGGCCACCGCAGCCGTCAGCTAACTTGGCACTCTGCGCTATTACGAGCAAATAAGCTTGCGGCTGTGGCGCTCGGAGCGGTTATTGCTGCGGCGTCGACGGCCCCACCGCCAGCCGCTACAGATGCAAGAACAACGATTGTGGACCGCTCGAGCCAACCAACCCTATTTACACTGTGTGGCTGCTGGGCCTGTTGTTGTCGACACCGTGCTCTTCATGCTCGTATGCTGCTGCTGCCGCTGTTGTTGTTGTTTCCACCGGCGAGTGAACGCTCGGACGTGTACGTAAGACCTCCCGTTCGCTTCGCCCCGCAGCTGGACCGAGCCACACAAGCGTGAGATCGACACAGCAGAAAGCGTGGCTGTGGGGTCCTGGACGAAGCCGTCCCCGTTCAGTGTGCGCCGCCGAACTCAACCCAGCCACTCCTGCGTAGTGACTGGGCCGTCCACGTAGTGGCCACCCAGAAGCCGTGCGAAGAGGCGCTTTACGTGCGAAATGTTTGCGTACCACTGTACATTTGCTTTTATCACCGGCGCGTGGCCTGCGTTCTCGCTCGCACCGCGTATCTCTGGAGGGTGGCACCCCTCCGGGCCACCAGTCGTCCACCTGGTGACGCCCACGTCGTCTGGAGTGGCATAAGCAAAAGCGCAGAGAATATAGGCGGGTATAAGCTGGAGGAGCACCGCAAACCGCAGCATGTCGTCTCGGCTTCAAAGGCCAGAGGCGCTTCGGGGAGTGGTGTCTGTGTTGTGGCTGGAAAACTGATCGACGATGCTGCCGATGACGACGACAATGCCCGGATTCTGTGTCGAGCTAACCTACGTACCTTTAGAAGACGATAGGTAAGCCTTTACTGGTTTATTAAAGGAGCTGCAATTTCGCAATGCTTAAGCTCTTTTATATGTCATCACGCAGCGGATGTTTGCATCCTCAGCGATATGTGACATCCGGGAGAACGAGTGCATTCGTCACTATGAAGTATCACCAAGATGACTATGACTACCATGAACAAGAAATCTGAGGTGCTCGTTGTCATCACAACGTACTTAAACAGTGGCTATCGAATCCACCCAATGAATGCTTCTGATAAGAGTGTCAGGCCTTGGATACAAGTCGATATTGCTCATATCAAAGCAATAGCATTGTATTACGAAAAATAAGCCCTAAGCACAATTAAAATGCCATAGCATCCGCAACAAATTAATAGGCGAATTCACTGGCAACGATCTGTGTTTATATATATATATGTGTATGTGTGTATTATATATTTAGAGAAGACGAGCAAACGGACGATTTCGATGCTGCTCCCATGACATGGCTTTGCTTCATTAATGCGTTTGTTGACCTGTATATAGTATTGGCAAGAAGGTCAGTGCTTCTTGCGACGACACGCCTTACCTTTGCGCAATAGAATAACGCAGTTGTATAGTGCTCGCGGAGTGTTTCCACGGCAGCGACGCGGCCTCTCCAGGTTTCTCCTAAAAGGACATGACAGCTAGCCAACGCACACATAACTATAAGACCATGCATCGTAGAGGCGTTTTCTGATTCATCTCCCCTGGAGCGGTCTGGAACCTGGCAGGTACGCAGAGACAGCGTAACGATCGCGTCACGCAGCAGATATTGCTAGGTACGATTGCAATAGGTCGGCGAGGCTATTACCACATATGGCGTAGCCGGCGTAAATACGTTGGACGCTTTAGCCCTTCGGGCGAGATGGGGGCAGGTGATAGACAAGCAGCACTTATGATAAGTAGTAACAAGAACATCTACAGCAATAAAAAGACAACGGCCGCAATGGCAACAGCGATAATCCAAACCCGACGCACTGGACAGGAATATGTCTTACGGGGGCGCGAGGGCGCGCCTTGATGTTAAGGGCCATTAGTCCCTTGAAAGCCCATTCGTTCTGTACGCTGCATCAGTCGTCTGTGGAATGAGCTGAACACTACATATATATGTATAGGAAAAAAAATAAATATATATATATATAATAGTTCTTGAACTTCAGAAGAGACATGAGTCTTCGACGAGGGTTTCCGCATAATAGCAGCGAATTGTGCCAGTGGTGACTCTGTAATCTAAACATTATATATTTGGCTTGTCTCGGAGTAGCGAGAGATGAACTGCGCGTGCTATTCCCTAGGCTATGGTAGAATGTATTTTTGTGCCGTGAATGACACAGCTATGTGCGACACATAGCTGTCGAAAATTCTAGGCAAATAGTATGCACGCGATGAGTACAGAGTGAATTGTAATTGTCGAATGACATCAGTCTTTCACGAGCGTTGATGAAGTCGTCGTAGGCCCATTCAGTATCGTGGAAATATCGCGATAGCGATGCGGGGTCCAGCGGTGAAGATAGGCAGTGATCCTTCCCAATGAAAAGCGGAGCATTCAGTTGGCTCCGTTGACGCAGGCTCTCAGCTGAAGCAGACCCTGAAAGCGGAGTTTTACAGCGTTTGCCCGTTGAAATTAGAGGCCACTTCAATGTAGCCCCACAGACGCACAGACGGTGTGCGCAAATCAGGTTGACTTGAGCCGGGCATCGAAGATTCCCAGCTCGGGTCGGAACGATCTCGGCGTTTGGCACGAGCATGATAGAGAGTTTCCATAGGCGAACCAAAAGATCGTCGTCCGCCAACCTCGTGAGTGGCATCTGATCGTATATATTTACGATATTCTATATTTATCTAATAGCGTATCCATGCATGCTATTTATCCCATGATCTGTTCGCGGATTTGAAAAGGTTTTTGCATATATAATGCGTAGCCAATGCTCAATTTGAAAATCCCACGCTGGTTTAACCATAATAGATAATTTTGAAAAAGTGCCAATTATCTATAGTATTTATTGAGATCATCTTCCATCAATCTGCCAAGTTATTCTTCACCACGTTGGGTGGCTTGTGGTCATCGCCTGTAACGCTTGCTAATAATTCCACAATTCGAAATAATTCAGATACTAATTATAGTGTCCAATTCCGTCGGGCCACGGCTGCCACGATGCCTGTAATGATGATCAATTTATACTGAGTGTCGCTTCGGCGAGGCGATCGATCAGGATGCGACAGACCCCCTAACACGCATCGGGCTGGGTTATACACGAAAGAGAGACACGACCACAATGAAACATTACCAGTGATATTACCACCGTGGCGCGACGAATACGGGCTCTCATTTAGCAGAGGGCTATGTTTGTCTACCATTTGACTCTGAACCATCGATGATCAGGTGTTTGAGGCAAACGCGGCTGCAATTTGAGGCGAACTTGCAGTTGCGTTAATGAAGCTCCATTTGAAATTGAAATTTAACGTGCAATTATAGCGAAGAGGGTACCCCCTAGTCATGTACAAGTCGAGGACCCCAAGCTGCCGCTACTGCTGCTGCTAATGCGCCTTTTGAGATAGCGTGTAGCCTCATGACAACGAGCTAATGCAATGGTGGATGGTAATGACAGTAATAATAGTAATCATCAGGTTATCAATAATAGAATATGTCTATTATTATGTATTAATAATTGAATTGTTTGTGTACTATGTATAATATTAATCAAGGGCAAAACAATCACTGGAAAACACCTAATTGTCAATATTATTGTGGTATTATTTATTAGATAAGTCTTTCTCACGGACAGTTTTCTTGCCACGTTTTCAACCAAGAGAATCATTGTACACCATCAAGAATCCGACTAAAGCATAATGTTTATCGCGCGAACGTCAACGAAGTAGTGAAAAAGCCTTGAAAAGCTGCACAACCTTGACAGCGAGTACTGGACACGTGTCCGGCCTGTCACAGCAACAAATCACCACTACGTAGAAAATGTTATAGAATTCCATCACCCCGCATTGAAGGATCAGTACTAATGGTGGTAAATTGGACGGTAATATGCTGACATGCCGGCAGCATTGAGGCTCAGGAGCTCTGCCAACTTCAGTCACACCGTATCTCAATCATATGTAGCGTAAGTCAGCGACGTTTAATGAGTTCGATAAAAATGTTCTGGACAGAAGACACATCTGAATCCCGTTACCATAATGGCAACGCAGCACACACCCACTCCCCTCTAACAAAGCAAGCTATAGCTTTGCCACACGATAGCGAATAGGAACGATTTGGTGAAATCGGCGAATGTCGCCAGCAATGTACCGCCTACAAGCCCATCATTACGGTAATTGTAAATAGTTATGATTAAAAATAATAAGTAATTCTGTTCAAGCACAAGTTGATGGTGTATCTATTACGAAATTATTGTTAGATTGAAACACCGTGTCTAAAATGGGCCTCGGAGTATGCACATTTGCAGTAAGTTGTTGTTGTTACTATTTTCTGGCGTCTGAGAGAGAGAGAGAGAGAGAGCTGGAACCTCTCTACGGAGAAGGCTCCCCCAATGGGCAATATTGCTGGGTATAGTAAAATTCTATCTGGTGGACCGGTTTGATCGTCCATTATCGTGTAAAATTGCAGCTCCTTTAATAAACCAATAAACATTTAGCTTTACCGCCTGTTTTCAGCCAGCCAACCAACCAACCAATCGACCTGGTTACCACGCATTAAAGTCGAATATCGGAGCTTTACTTGCCCGGACATTGCTTTGAGGAGCCTTGGCAGGCTTGTCTTCATATTCATAACACTTCCCCCGAAGCGGGGCTCGATGCAACTTGTGCTTAGTACGATAGTAAAGTAGAATTACATTTTCCTAGCTGACTCACAGCCGTAAACATTTAACGTCCACGGTACAACTGCTTTCGGCATAGGGCTTCATAGGACGGACAACCCCTTTGAATGTAAATGTGCAGACGCCAACGTGGCCATTTGCATTCAAAGGGGGTCGCAATTTGCGCAATTAGAGGACACACTTATAACTTCAAACTGTGTCCTCTCCCTTCAAATCCGACTCCTGTCTGTCCTTCGGCGCCGATCGATTTCGAATCGTGTATCCAGTGAACGCTTACAGAGATGAACAGTCGCACCGTTCAAAGGGATGCCCACATCGCGCCGAATGCAATGTTCGTGTGCCGAATGCAAGCTCGCCGAGTTGTACAACGCAATCCATATGGGTCCATCATTGTGGCCCATACATCCTCGGTTGCTTCGTCGTGCATCTATAGTCTAGAACAATTGCTGCGTATCCGTCAGGCAGGTTTTATTGACCTATAAATGTAATAATACTGATTGACTTTGTTGAATATTGATTGAATATTGATTGACTTTGTTTCAGGTGAGCAACCGCGTGATCCTCGGTAGAGTCATCCCCACAATAGAAGCTGATCAGGAAAAACCATCAAACTAGGCCGACGCACAATACGACATAGGATGCTGCTGCTGTTCTATATGCGTTTGACAAACTTCGATATCGATTCCGTAGTGCAAGTGGTAGCAGTCGTAGCCACTTAAGCAAGGCCGAGCCAAACGCCTCGTGGATTTCTGTACGTGACACGCCCACTGACGGCAGGCCGGCTGTATGCTGCAGGCATCAACATGAGCCACTTATGGAAATTTCTTTTTTTCTTGCTCCTCGTTGACACTCGCAAGTAAGCAGCGCTAATTACAAAATAAATGGTATAGGCTGACATCGACTCGTGCGCCGAAGCACCATCTCTGGTGTATACTACCACCGTCTATTGTACTAATACAATGTCATATAGTCGGCAGTCAGGGCTTCCTCTGTGGTGAGGCGCTTAGCGCACCACCGCCTCGGCAATGCTCTTGAAATATTAGCCTTGTTTCATCATTCTCGTCTCAGGTATCTCGATCCTCGAACAAAAACTGAGGTCAGACAAATCTGGCCCGGCCGAATCTATTTTTCGCTTTATTTTATTGATTTATTGATCTGGTCGAACGGGGTGCTGCTTGACGGGGACAAATGCCGCTTCATGATATAGATTCACAGATTCCCAGACAACTACGACATGCGACAAGGAGTCCAGAGCGCCGTCGTAATCGAGTGGATAACTTCGGAATGGCGGGTCAGGTTTGTAATTGCAAAAACATACATACAAAGCTTATAAAGAACGATATAATATTCTTCTTAAGGACGAGGGGACCAAGGTCCGATGTTGGTCCAATAGGCTCAGGTCACTTTGCACTTTGGAGGCACTTCACGTGTACAACAACGTGAAAAGTGGGAAAGACCCACTGATTACTATTATCTTGTACATTTCGTATTCATAGATAGGTCTTACAATCATCATCACTGTAAAAATCACTAGAACTCGTTCCCTAGTTCCGTCGCAGCTGTAGAATGTATACACAACTATAATCCATCACTTTAAAGCGAGAACAATTTTGGGTGGGTACTCGCATGCTTGCTTGCGCGAGAGCGACGAGCGGTTTTGTAACGGTGTTAGTCATTTATATCGATGGTGTTAGATAATATAGGCGTTCGGACAGACATCGCGCGTTACCTCTAAACGAACGGAAATCTCACTATATATATATATATATATATATATATATATATATATATATATATATATATATATATATATATATTATACCATAACTGGAAGACGGTGAAAATTTCCACAGTCAAAAAGAGTCCAAAAAAATCGTTTATTTCCTAACCTTCGCATAGAAAATACCTGAAATGATTAGCCGGGGGCGCGTATGCGCCTTTAATTTGAATTGACTACAATCAATTTCCGAGCAGCTTCTAGCAATCTGCAAACATTCAATCTGTTATTACTGCCCATAGGGCGTCAGCTGATCGCAGCGCACGAGTCTTTTCCATATCATATTCGGGGTGTTTTTTTTTTATTTACACTCGTTCGGTACTCGTTGCCGCGCATGGCTACGTCGATAAAGACGTCTGGGCTCAGCCGTCCGCTCGTCGTCGCTAGGGTGACGCTACCGGCAGCGCGTCTCAGTGATAATTTCGCGCGAATTCAACTGTAAAATAGCCCTTCGCGAGCGGAAGGTCCGACATTCGAGTCGCCCGCCCCCCGGAGACGCCGCCCGATTCAGGCCAGGCGAGATTCAGGCAACTTTCAGGTGATTGAATTTATCAACAAGCCAGCTTCTTTCTCCGCCCACAAGCGTGCTGCCATTCAAATTGACGATCAGCCTCGAAATATGTGCGCCGCTTGGAATTGCATTGGAATATCTCGATAATACGAATCCCGCTACTGGGCTCAAATGCACGCGTCGGCTGTGACGGTGAGCTGTCTAGCGCTTGCCTCGGCGGGTGAGTAGCTGGTGTATTTTCCCGAAGAGATTTAGTTCGCCTTGGACAACCTAAGCTTGATTTTGTTTTTACTTCTGTAATATAATCAGGACGACGATGAAGTCTGCCGAGGAAAGTCGGCTGAGGTCGGCGTACGTTGAAATCGTTTGTAAACGTCCTGGAGTTCTATTCGGTTTCTGTAGATCCGTGCTTTGCTTCCATAGTCATTGTGTTCTGCATATCTGAATGGGTTACCGGTGACGTAGGCAGTAAGCCCATTATAACGGCAACAAAATAGTGTTTTCGGGCCGACTCTCAGCCAATATTTCACGTCCACGGTACGACTTTTGCATTGGCTCGTAAGACGGACCCCTAAATGCAAATGTGCAACGGCAGGAATCGAACCCGTGCACCTACGTGTCTCTCCTCTGATTGCAAGGTGCACGCCAATGCACCACCAGGCCACCAAAGGGCTCGATATTATAACGACGTTAGCAAATAAAATACCTACCCTGCTTAGTACAGTGCTGATTTCAGTCAGTCACTAAGAAATCGCGTATAAACCTACATTAGCTTTTTGAAACGAGATCTATCGAGTCGCAGAGATTATTTTTGGGTTATTTAAGAAGCATGAACTCGGGTTATTTATGAAGGAGGAGCCTCACTTAACAATTCGACCTGAAATGTGGCAAACAGCTAATTTTTTTTGAAGAACATCAAATTGTCCTATACAAAAACGACGATTCATTTGCCTGTAACCTCCAAACGAAATCCCTTTTACAGAGAAGGCTGCCGATTTCTTAAAAAGTCGATAGTAATCTCTACGGCCGAATGGGTGTCGGCGCTCCGAGTAGGGAAGCCCTGACGAACCCGCCCCCCATTGAATATGGTTTGTTATCAATACAACCCTGTGGGGAGCCAAATATGCCTTGAGCCATATTCAATAGAAGTTCTACAATACATTACATATATTGTACAACTCCCTGACATCAGATCAGACGAAGCAAGCCAACGGGTCCGTCGTAGATAAGGCAGAGTACAGAGTTATCTGATGCCTCCCGTGTTCAGTTCACATGTTGTCCCCGTCTGGACAACTCTGCCCGGAGATGATACCCTGCAACTTCTCCACTTAGCAAAATCGTGGCTTCCTCACAATGTTCGCGGTCCCCAATGCGGTTGGTCTCGCGGACACATGGCCGGCACATTGCTACTATTTTTCCCGCAGCGCCACTATCGCAAATGTCCATTTCCGCTAAACGTTCTCGCTGTGCCGTACGTTAAGGTCAAGCACAAACGGGCAGGTATCCGGAGGTGGTGGAAACCGCAGCGCCCACCGGCGACGATTAATTCTCGAAGGGGAGGGAAGCTCGCTCTGGAGGATGAACAGGGCGTCCCTCCGTGGGAGCGTATCCGGTGCGTCGGACCCCGCCGTACTGCCGGCGGAATTGTCGCTGTAGCACATGGCCGGACGATCGGTGGAGACATCAGAGGTCATTGCTTGGTATCGCTCTTGCTGAGGACGACACGTCGAGTTACCGTAGCAAAACGAAGTTTCTTCCAAGTCTTCGTAAGATTTCGACAAACGACGAAGGTGATTCTAGGCAGGTGAGCGTTAGCTGTGCGAAAGTCGATGGGTTAATAGCTTCCGTTGATGTTGTTCCGTGCCGCATTCGGCGTTTTCGTGAACACCGCCATATCGTGAACGCAGTGTGCACGATTGCGTAGGGATACGTTCCGTGCGCATGCGTGAATGATATATTGATATATATATTGAGACGAGACGCGCAACAAACATTTGTCGTTCCGTTGCCGATCTCGCTGCTAATCGCTATCGTTTAACACTATATAGGGTTGGGCCTCACCTAAGCGGAAGACCGATGTCTTCATTCGGCAGAATTCGGGCGTCAATGTCAACAGAAAGTAGAAACGATTTGCTTGTTAGCATTATATCGAGGGCAGTCACAGGGTGAATGTGGTGATCAAGGAAAAACGAGTATCGATAAAGAAAAACGAGGAAAACGTTTCAAAACAATGGATGTATGCCAACTTCCTGGCACAATCTCGTTTTGGTTTTGCAATCAAAGTTAATGCAGGGGTTTGTATGCACTAATGTATTCTGAGAAATCGCTGTTCTCTCTTCGACACAGTGGCTTGCACTTGCGGGGCGTTATCTCGATTTGACTTCTTGTTCAGATTGTCCTATACCTATTATATATGGAACCAGGCCCCATCTACGGGCCAGTAAATGCGTAACCATTCAAGCGTGCTGTCCTCCACACGGTCCTTCTTTTTCAGTAAGGCCGCTAATAGTTCCTCTGGCTGCGTCGAGCTCTGAGGAAGATCAAACAGCAGCGTTAGGAGATGTTGGTGGTAGTGGCTCGACTACTTCTGGACGCGTCCGTAACCGCAGCGGTGTGCTCCAACATCCAACCAGCCGGTAAACTACCTATGGTCCCACATCACAATGCATGGACTGAAAACGCGCTGGTCGGCTTGCACTTCAGAGGGTGGTGGCTTGGACTCGAGGTAGGCTGGAAGTCGCCTGCCGCCTCATAGATCCATTAGGGTTTCAGGAGGATAATGGAGCAACAAGCCAAGGGCCATCAAGCTTCGGTTCGACGATGCGTTTGGAAATCTAGGAATATCTACATATATAGGAGAGAAGAAATAGCAGTGTGCTAAGACGACCAGGAGATCCCTGCTGGCCACAGTAGGGAACGAGGCGTTCATTTCGCACCATACTCGATATAGCAGGTGACTGCAGTTGTGAACGGTTATCAAGGACGTTTCGCCGGCATCAACGCCAGCAGACAACCGCGTTTCAACCATAGTATATATCGCATAGCGCTAGATGTTTCCCTGCCAGTGGTTCTGGAGTTCCGAGCCGCTTGTGAAGTGAGCATCGGAGTTCCAGCATGGAACTCTACTTAGCATGCATCATTCAATGCCCGACTACGACGTTCTCATATTGTTCGAAGGAGACATGGCTCAAAAGTCGAACTGGCTGCTTCAAAAGGCATTTTCACTCTAACTATTTGCGCCCTATATGGGGTTAATATATAGATGAATACATTCGTGTTATTACTCAGACACAGGCGCGGCCAACGCCGATAGTCACTGAATACATATTACCTTGTCGATATTTTGCTTTACAGCGAATTATTCACCTGATCATACGAACGTACATTGGACGTCACAAATACACAGACAGTCGTATAATCATTGGGCTTTGTTCAGACGATGCAAAATGCTTCGAGAGATGTCATTCTGAAAAATATGGCGGCATAAATTATCCACCAGGGATGGAATGACCCCCACCTTCTCAAGGCACACGACGTTTGATTAATTCGAGCCCACAGATAAACCCAAGGTTTTCTGCATTTAGGCAAATCGCTACTCTCGGGAGCTATTTAATCAAATGCTGTCTTTGACCAGGTTTCTACTGCCCGCTACCAGCTGAATTGGTAGTTTGAGCCTTCCACTAGCCTTCCCATGAGCGCGTGCTGCTCTTTGGGAGAATGAACAGGTCCTATGCCTCGTGTTTTTGTACTCCACTTGCCCGGAGTAAGAATAACTGTGATATGTATCGATAAAGAAAAATACGTTTTTCTGTGTCTGATAGATGTTGTGTGGTCTAGAACACTGATGAGCCTTCTTCGGCCTTATTGACTGGCCACCGGATCGAACGTAACTTTTTTTGTTATCGAGGAGGACATTTTCTTCAAACTCGCGAACACCACTAGAGATATTCCAATCTCCATCGAAAGTGGGCCGATCTATTGAAGGATTGATGTGGATGACAAAACATCTATATATGCTAAAACCTTCCTCTGTTGAGAGTTGGATCGCTCTCTTCGCTAGTTGGACGGAACGTACTGTAGTTAAACTTCTCAATTCAACTCTTTTGGGCTAACTCTCAGAAAACATTGAGCAGAGAAGTTTAACTAAACTCAATGGTACTCAACTCAATCGTAGGCATAATGATCATAATAGTTATAATAGAAGGGCTTGTCCATACGACATTTGAAAACAGGAAAACATATTGATACAGGAAACAGAACATATTGATAACAGGAAACATACAGTATATTGCAGTCAGGAACTGAGTGTGCTATCAGATGAAGATGCGTCTATGCCAACGTTAAACCTTCTTTTTCCTAAGGTTTCCAAATTGGAGCACTACGGTTTTCTTAACTGTAAACTCGTTTCTTATAACATTATACGAAGGGTAATTTTTTTCAATAAAAAACAATAAAATTAATCATATCTGAGAACAAAAGGGGTCGGAATCCGGTCGAGTTCATTGTATGTGAAAACATATTTACAATAAGAGTTTAATTTATTAAAAAAGACCCTAGCTTAACTTGATTTATGATACGGACGTCTCCAATAAAATTTCGATTTGGATTAAAAATAAAATCCCCTGATTAAGAAAGCCAACGTGCGTTTCGTATGGAGAGATCCCCGGATTTCATAGATTTCATAGGAACATACATTACACAGTGTCCGATCACCCGTGGATACGCTGATACATCACATGGTTTGATGCGGTGTCACTGAACCGTCACAGAACTGATTCGATGACATTGCCCCTAACCAGATGTATCGAGGAGAAAAAGATCGTCCTACAGAGCTCGCAATAATATCTGCTCCCTTTGCTGACGGCCACGTCTGTCAGGGAAGAGCCTATTCTCCGTGACGGCAACACCCGCCATAGCGCGGGAAATTTACGCTATGCCTGCGCCAATGAGTGAGCGAATGTCGTCAGACGACCAGGATCGAGTAAGCGTCGTCATCTTCGCCCATCGCGTCGCCCGCCAGAAGACCCCCCCACACCAGATGTATCTGGTGTTGGCCACCGCGTCCTTTACCCTCCTATCCACACCTCCGTATGCGCCCCCGTCCGCCACCGATGTGTGAGAAGATAAAGATCACAGACCGCGTGCAGGCACGCCCTGCTCAGCTAGAGCGACCCTGCGTATCTGGCTCGAGAGCCCCGCGACGAGGGCGGCCTCGGCGGCGAGGTAATACTTTAGCAGAAGATTCCTCCGTAGCGGCCGCTACTGCCGCAACTACCCCGACAATTTGTTTAAAATGGGCCGACAATTTGTCGTGATTTATCGGGGGAGGTTTGCGCCCCCGGCTTACCGGGGTTTGCGCCACCTATCGCGCTGGTTTGACCGTCGACCTTTTAGCCTGATCACCCGTGTTAGGGACGGCACGGTCCGGCCGTCCAGCAGTAGGTGCACGCCGACTGTATGATGTGCTGCGTGCCTCTTATCTGAGAAGGGCCTGCTGCCTCAGCCGAAGACCAGACAGCGTTGGTCTCCTCTCCCCGCACCGGAAGGTACGAACGGATCTGCTTTTCGTGCTGCCGGAGCGTTGACTGTACGGGGCGGCGCGTAGCAGCAACTACTGGCCATGGGCGTCGATGCGGAGGGCCTCCAAGGCCTGGAAAAAAATGCTACAACGGAGTGGACGGAGTCAACAATTTAGCAGCACGGGGTGGTGGAGGATACGGCTTCGATTCGCGGCTGAGTGAAAGAGATAATCCAAATTGGGCTTGTCGTTGCGTTTCGGATTTCTTATCGGCGCGAATCATGCCGACGGCAGGAACGCTTCGCGCCGCTTGGGTCTGGTTGTCGTCGAGAGAGGTTACGCGTGTTTGGAAGAAGCAGAGCGGCCACGGCGGCTCTTCCACCGGACTCGTAAAAACTGCGCAAGGGTCCATAAATCCGTATTAAAAGGTTTGATAATTGAAAATTATTGGAAACAGTTTCGTGATTGATCTCGCAGTGCTGCCCAAGGCAGCATAAAAGCTAGCCGAGCTAGGGATAAATGAGAACTCATATAGCCATTTCACAGACGTTTGTTAGGATCGAGCGCCGTCTCGTTGTGCATGCGTGTTCACCTTGCGAATGGAGGAGCGACTCAGGCACATTGGTCCGATCCCCACCGTTGCACATTTGCATTTCGGGGTTCGTCTTAGGAAGTCAGGTCATTATTTGTCTCGAGCGACATCCTCTTGCAGATCTTGGCACTTGGGGTAAGTGTCAACGAAAACGCTGGAAGCGTAGAGGTACTCGAAGCCATGTAAATTACTAGGGCACAAACGGGAAAGCTTAATGCCTGTTATAAGCTAAGTTCATTTATAGTAATAGTTATAGTTATAGTTAATCATTTATAGTAATTGAGACAGAGCGTGATGTGTTGACGTCGCCAAGTGAATCGGTTATCCCCGACGAAGTCGGAGTTATCTTCAGCAGCGTTTACGATCGCTACAACGCGTATTCTGCATCCAAGATCGATTCTGGTATGGTAAGTCAACGAAGTATATAGCCGCTCACAGATTGCACCGAGGGTTGGCTAGACTGGGGGCAGCGTGGCCTTCAGCAAGGCCGCGCCTGGTCTTCTATGTTGTTGCTTGAAACCGACCCATAATCAAACGCGTTCGTAGGAGGCCTCGTTGTACAGCGCGTTCGTTCATTTTGTCGACTATGAGACTGTCGAACTCATGGAAGAACAGCATTGTCATCAGGGCCCTCTTACCCCTCCAATCACGCTATCGATCGAGGTACCAGCTTTCTAGCAAAAAGGCCACTATGTAGTTTGTGTCCGTGTGTGGGCGCAAGGAGGGATATAGCAAAAGGCCAGCCTAACCATCGCACGACGCACTGGACAACCTTCGCTCATCCTATTTGCTTCTGGGCAACGCCCCCCTCTTGCTGCCGAGGCAAAACAGGCACTGGAGAGAGAGAGAGGTCCTATGAAACGCACGATCAATTGATCTGCACGTCACATCTCGTGGACCATGCGATTGTTTTGGCTTCGTTTGCCAACAGCAACGGTATCTGCTATCGAGACGAGGCGGGGTGCGAGATGGACCTGCAATTGGCGTCCCTTGATAGTCCTACAATATGCCAATTTTCAATGGGAGAACGGTGAAGGTGAGCTTTTTAACGACATGAAGGATGCGGTCTGACGTGAAAAAATCCACGTTTTGTTCGCTACTAGCCTGAAAATTGTGCTCAAAAAACCTAGAAACTGATTGACAATTTGTACCTCAGAGGCTATCACTGAGGCGGTCTAAGCACAATCTGGCCCTCTGTTCGAAATATGCATAATCTCTCGTAATCTCTCTCTCTGTTGACCGGTAATCCGTTGCTCGTATCTTTTTTTAGAGGGGAACATTTTCATCAAACGCACGGACACCACTAAGGATGCATCTGTTGCCGCTCAGCGTTGCCCGTGGATCAATTAGTTTGAATTATGCACACTACTTGTATAGTTTGCACTACGCAGGAGACCGCAGAAGATCCGTCAAGTTGAGTAGGGCCGATTTACCCGACAACGAACACAACATGTACATCCCACTGTTGAATGATGATATCATGCCCTACTGGTTGTTTGCTTAATAGTGCAAATCTACGATACGCATCGAAACTCGAAAAAAGAACATAGCTGCGCCTACAATCTGCCGAAATAGGAACGCTATCTAGGCGCGGCCGAGTGGGTAAATAAGCAGAGACTTATTTACCAGCGCCAATCTCCGGATGCGACAGTTGCACCCGGGCCTGTTCGGCCTTGGATCGTTTCCGCGACGACGCCAAGAAACACCACCTCTCTGCCCGGTATAATCTCTGCTTGGCGGCGGTAGTTATGATTTGAATAGGCACGATGCAGCCACTTGAGTGTAATTTTCGAATCGATAATGAGACCCACAGTATACACAGCAGAGTCAGACCTATTCATATTTGTCTTGACATGTATCTATTTCTCTGCTTATGCAGATGTTCAGTGTGCGCGATGCCTAAGACAGGCCAAGGGAGCAGTGTATACTTGCTCAATGTCCACTTTCGTATCGGGGGAAGGCGGTCTGAAGGACGGCCGTGTATAATGTGAACGAGTATCTCTGTACACTTAACTCGTCTAATGTATAATATAAAATCTAATATAATATACAACATAATATATTTGTACAAGGAGGGAGGGGACAACGTCATACATATATTATACATATATATCTTTACACTTGCTAGGATTTAAGATTACAGGTACCAAGAACACACTTTTAATTAGGGAATAAATACGCCTCTAGAAAACACACAGCATTCTCAGTTGTTTCAACTGGAAATGAACTTCAGTTCCAACTGGAAGCCTATTTTTTTCCAAACAATAGGTCCCCTGATAGTGAACTTCTTACTGAGCTGGATGCCAGTTTTGGTTTTTCGCCTCGTTTGCTTCTTCGCTGCATTTTCCTGTGTCGCCGCACAAGCAGTATTTAGGATGAGGAATCTACCATATTAAACACCACGAAAAGAAAAGTTGGAAAGGTCCTATCTCCGCGAAACAACACTTCAACCCTGAACTAACAACGATACCCCCTCTGGCACAAAAATAAATGGGTCTCAGGGCCGTCCAGCGGCTCTGGATTCGTGCTGAATTGCGCGGCGCAATATTTTTCCCAGCATTTTTTTCTTCTCTTCCAATGTCGGCGGCCTTCTGAAAGCGCGCAGGCGGGTTCCCCCATCCCCATTTACCAACTCGCTGATCGAAGGGTCAAGCAAGGTCTAGGTTTCAGGCTGGGGGGGGGGGGGCTTAGGCAGGTTGGTAGGTGGGTAGGGAACGATTTGTGCCAGTCCTGGCAGCGCGGAGTCCTCTTCGCTTAGAACTACTGGCCTTTTATCCAACGAAGGCAGTGAAGAACGAAGGGAGACGGCAGGCATCAGCCTGAAGCCGACATAGAGGCCCCCGTCGGCGGGTTCGCGGTTAGGGTCTCGGTCCCCAGCAAAGGCCAGTCGACAAGGGAGAGGGGATAGGCTTTCGTAGCTAAAGCAGCAGCCGGAGAATGCCGACAGCCAATTGGGGCTAGCCGCTGCTCGGTGAACCTGGACAGGACTTTCGTACTGTGCGCTTCTAAACCCCCTGACCCACATCCGCAGAAGCGGCAAATATAGGGAAACGCATCGACAAAATTGATTTTCCTAAAATCTTCTTCATTTAGACGTGTAGTCGGCCTGCCCGAACCAGAAACCCGACTCCGGCTTCTCGCGAAAAAAAAAGAGGAAAGCGCAGAGTTTCGCAGAGGACGGACGACCAGACACAGCCAAACACTCCGTTGTCGTCGTCGTCTTCAAGGGAACTGCAGTCTCCAGCAGACTCTTTGTCGACCTCGATTTCGTCTAGCCACAAAGCCGCACGATGAACGTCGAAGGACAGACACATCGAGAGGTGGGACATTGTGGTGTGAGGTGTTCCTCAGGGTTCGTGTACCGAACGCCAGCGACGAAACCAACAATGAAAGCAGACGACGCCTCCTTTCCATCTCTCGATGGAGACAGAGGGAACCATCTACGGTGTAGTACAGTAGTGGCAGGAAAGGAGACGGCCCACCGAAAGCAAAAAGACATCTGCGTCCAGAGAATGAGCGTACAGAGTTGGGGGAGGGACAACGGTGATTGGGCCGGGTGTGAGGACGTCCGAACGGGAGGAGCACACTACTAAAGGCAAATGTGTACTTTGGAACAAAAAAATGATGCTTATGTGCCCTGAAAGGCTAGAGGAAATAGAGCACAATAGGAGGACCCCTAAATGGACGAAATGGGAGACATGATGGTAGAGGAACGTACGGCATGGCCAGGCGGTCAGTGGTGTTTTTGGAAGGTATGCTGGTGTGGTGGTGTGTGGTTTGCAGTTGTAGCAGATAGTCCCTAACCTGAATTCGATCGATCGAGTAGTTCGGGGACGATAGATGGTAACACAAGAGGAAAGCCAGGGCGGTTGGGATTAAGCCGATAGAACTTGGTCACCGTGGATTCGAGTTGCGTTAATGTTTGCTTGTAGGGAAAGGCGATGGCAAAGGTGGTAAGACAAAGATGCTATTGGTAGACCACCGTTTCTTCTTCTTCTTTCTCTAATGCGCCACGACGGTTTGGCTGCTTGTGCGAAGGAATCGAGCCGAAGTATATCTATGAGAAACGAGTGCTGCTGACCGCTTACATTACAGACCAGCGGTCACGAAATCAGGGGCATTCCGCTATGTCAGGCGTTTCTGCTGGGCATCGAACGTAGGCTAAATAAGCATGTACATCTTGATATGTCAGTTAATTGTGGCCATTTGTTACGGTCGATCGGTTGAGTGGACTAGATTTTTTTTTTCCAATTTAATTATTTCTTTATTGACGGAACTGCGAAATATTACAACGCTTAAGTTCTCTTGAAAGTATTGGCTCAATACTTTCAAGAACAAACAGGTTAAAGACTGTTATGGCAGATAATGAACCGTCAACCGCATCTCATCGGACCCCTATAGAGCACATTGTGTAACTCGCTGGAAACATGCTTGCTTCATGTAGTGCTCTCTTGGCCACTGCTGGTAACACATGACGCGGTCATGGTCGCGGTCGTTGATTTATTTGCATAGCAATTAGCCGAGTTGTTGACGTACTACTGGTTAAGAGAAATCTGATCGCGTCAGGTGAATATGTTTCAATGCGTCCACTAATCTGTAGGATCGCCTACTCCGAGAGCATCGACCGCTGCTTCGCCTGCGATTTCGAATATGTATAATATAATATTTGCATGGTGTCGAGAACAGTCATAACTGCTCATTGAATGTCGCTATTGCTAGTAGTTCTTCTCGTGTAAAGCTTGAACAACGACAACTCTTGAAGGAGTATTGCTCCGTGTTTATTTAACGTTTCGCGAGACGGATGATTATGGAGGGTTGGAGGTGCGATGTGAATGATTGCATTGAGCGAGCTGTACCTTGTGTACCTTGTAGCTTCGTATCGTGCGAGTTAGCTTAGCGTACAAAAGCAAACACAAGTTGCTCCGTCGTAAAGTGCCAGATCGTTGATTCACGAGCACAAGGCGAGGTTTCTTGCGTTCTCGGACCTAAACTCACTATGATTATTCAAAAATCTCGCAGATGCTCAAAAAGTTTCTCTCTCTCTCTCTCTTTATATATATATATATATATATATATATATGCACAGCGACTTGGTATATATAGCACGACATTTCGCAAAGCAGACGAAAAGTATGACGACAATTGTGAACGTATATATTATAGATACTGACGACAAGCAAGGTACGCTACGATCCTACCGAAGGGGCGTCAACGTATAATATCTGGTGAAGGCCGCCGACGCGGAGAGCTTGATCGAAGGCGTTATCCTGTGTGTATGTCAGCATGCTCGTCCATATTCATTGAATTGTGTACAAATGAGCGTGCTTCATCTGATCATCTGACTTGTCAATGAGGATCTCGCATGTTCTGCTGTGGAAGTTCGAATAGCCACGGACGGCTATGTATGCACACATGGATAGGCGAATGAAGTAGGCAGGCACATATGATGCATTGGGGTCTCACCCATGACGAGGAGGGTGAACAGCCGTCAGGATCAGGCGAACAGAGATACTGTTGCACTGGAACGTCCACAGATCGTGTAGTGAGTGTCTGGCGAGTTGGCTGACTCCGTCGTAAATGATGTTGACTGATAAGCGCGCCCGAGATAAAAGATATTCTGTTGAATGAACAGAGTAGAGAGAGAGAAACAGAGGGTAGTATAGTTTATATTGGCACAGTAATAATCACAGTAGTTCCATTTTATTCTATGTCAGATATTGATTATAGGTGTAATAATGTAAAATATGCAATAATTAGAGAAGCAGTTGGGGAGAGGGTGTCAGGCCGAGGCCGTCATGGTCCTGAAAGAGGCGATGACAGAAAGGTTCCTAAATAGTGTTATAATAATATGAGCCAATGCACGTCGACAAGTTTACGTACGTAAATATACGTGAAAAGGCCCACGCTATTTTTAGTCTACAGCAGCTAGCCGAGATTGCTGTGTAGATCATATTTGCTCTTCGTTACAAACATGACAAACTCTTTCGACATTAGGATAGTTGAAGGATGTTCTCCTCGGTAGGATGTTCTCCTCGGTCCTCATAGTAATATCTAGAAGGTTAAGAGCTGAGACCTGTCACATAGGGGAACAGCTGAGGGTCAGCTGGAAAAAACGGTTTCCTCGGTAGGGACGAACCGGCCCCCGCATGATTCTCCACCATCCGCTGTTCATGCGTTCAACCTGCAAGTTGCGACTATCAGAGTAATTGGTCAAGTTCATGTGGACTCCTACAGTGAGATCACCCGATAGCCGTTCCTGTTGTTGGTTGATGCACGCATACAACATAGAAGAACAAACTCGCTTGCCAAATGTGATCTGATAGTAGCATGACCATGAGGAGTGGGCCAGGCCGACTGGCCTCGTGGCCTTCAAACGGCGGCGCATACTTTCGTGTCATACTTTCGCATACTAGAATCGACATTAAATCGACTGGTCGATGGTCAACAATCGCATTGTGCTGTTCTCGACACGACTGGGTGGCGATTGCGCTAGGTAAATATGAGACCGATTGTCGAGAGATGTCGCAGCAGAGTTCCGATCGATGTTAGACATGACTTGTGCTGTAATACCCGCTATGGCCACCACAAGCTATCATAGGACGGCCACAACGGTCATCGGTCCGATGAACAGCTGCGTCCTCGCTGACGAACAGCTCGCGCACTGGACCGGCTGAGGAGGAACGGAGATATTTCCTCATCGGCTGCTCGTCCAGCCATCTTCGTGAACCGAGTGGACGGGATACGCGGCTCGGGGGAGACCGCGCCACGCGCCACCCGGGACAGCGTACGCTCGCCAGCTAACCAGTTCGCTACGCTAGCACGCACTGGCGAATTCGCAGGGAACAAAACAACCGACGTCAACCAACCACTGGTGACTGCGCCTATTGCTTTATCAATTTGCATAATTTCAATTATAGCGGTGACAGGATCGTGTCTCCTCGTGGGGCTCTCGGAAATCACTCAGTACGATCCGCGACGCTGCTGCGTCGAGCTCGTTAACATTGTGCCGGGAGAGCGAAAGAAAGAGAGAAGAAAAGATAGAGAGACCTCAAGGCCCATGGAGGTCTGACCTATGGACGGCGGAGAAACCAGGCCGGGATGATGGCGAAGACTTGGGTTTTCGAGGACCAGGCGAGCTCCGAGGGCCAGACCAGACCAGAGGTAGATCGTACAATTAGTCCTGTCCCTATCTGGCCTGCGCGCCACCCCAGACTACGGCGCGGTTCTATGGCTGAGTGTTAGATAGTGGCTACTTCGAAGTGACCTATTCGAATCACTTACCTTAACAACATAAAGGCGTTTTCCTCTGCAATGATTTCCGCCGATGAGCGATGGATGCAGCCGGTGAGAAGGGCCCATATACTTACGGGGGATACGGCGGCGAGTTCCCGCACATGAGACAGCACCATGAACACTAATGACACACATCGCAGTATCTAAATTCGATGTAATCATATAGTCAGACTAATGAACACCGACTGGAATTATCATTGCTAACCTCATAAGAGCGTCTGTTCACGACCATTCTCAAATCGAGCCTGACGTTTTAGCCCATATATTTGGACTGGGTCGACTTTTAGAGATCGTCGAAAGGGTATTGAAAGCTGCACAGTTTCCAGTAGAGGGTGTAGCTGCATATGTCAGAGGCGCAGGTGACGTTATTCCACTTCCCAAGATGTGCCCTTCCAATTAACTATTATAATACATTGAATGCATTGATCGTCGTGTGCGCTAAATGTGTACCAGTTTCTGTTAACATACATTTCGATTAGTTTCGTTTTAACATATATTTAAATCTATGTTAAGCGACTGACGCATGGTAATATCTCGCATAAGCGGATTACGCAACCATATTCCCGAACATCCAACAGTTGTTGTAGATCAGTGAAGAATTAATTTCCTTCAGTTGAATCTCGAGCAAATCTCAACGGGTTCGAACAAATTCGGCCGATATGTTCACGTGCTGTCGGGCAAACCACTACCAGCATTGGCGTCCCTACACATAAACAAAATATAAATTAAGCGTGACGTCCCACGTTGTAGCTCCTTTGTACTCCTCGGACCTTGTGATTCGGCGTACCCATGTGTATATATATATATATATATATATAATATGCACATTGAAATGCATAGAACTTCAGACACAGGCAGCATAGAGAGGAGTACTCGGCGCTCAACGCCGACGCAGAAAATGTTCGGTTTATATCAGGGAAGAACGCTGTTCGCAGAAATTTACTCGATATTACATGAATGAATAGACCGAGTAGGTTTGTCCGAAGCTGTTCCTGATTTCCGCGTAGGAGAAGAACTTGTATATATACGTCTGACCCAAGTCTCTTATCCTCAAAAGAAATGCACACTGATTGAAACTGATCTTAGAGTTTGCCGGCGTTGCTATTATATACATACTTGCTCTAGTGTGAGTATATATATATATATATATATATCCCGTGAGAAACAACACCGATGCGTTATGCTATGGGCCAGTCCTTTCCAACCGCCAACGATATAAGCCAGGATAGACAGATATATATATATCTTGTCTGATGGCTTATATATTATAAATACTAGACTGAACGGAACCTATTGAAATGCCGTTCCTCTGTTCACTTGTACGGTAACGTGCGGGGAGCTACGCCATAGCAAAAATGAACCCAGCAAATTATCTCTATCCGGCGTCATCTCGCGCATTACTGAACAGGGAGAAGTAGCTCGCCGGTACCGATGGGCCACGTCCCACTGCACCTCGTCGCCGCCCGGCCCCGCTGCCGCCCAAACCGAGCAAGCTCACTCAACGTCATAACCATAACGTCATACAACTGCGATCATAGTGCGAGCGGAAGGCGAGCAGTTTTCGTTCGCCGGCCGACTCCCGACCGAATCTGGGCTTCCGACCCCTCGTACGTCCCGCAAGGTTCACGAGACCAAACGGCCCCCCCCCAGCTTCTATGTATAGAGTTCAGTATCGACTGTGAACTGTCGGACTTCACAACTCGACCCCACCCGACGCCACAGCTGCCGGTCGAGCGTACGCCTGTGGGGGGAGCGAGCCCCTCACAGACCCCGTCGAATTCTGAATGAAAATACACGAGGGAGAAAGGAGAGCCCCGCGTCAGCACGAGATTATTGGTGTCTGCTGGCCCGTGAGCGCAGCACTGGCCTCGGGATCGCGCCATGGCGTTCCATGCGCAGGCTGCTTACCGTCGTCGTACGCTCCACTGCAGCCCAATTGAGGGTTTCGTCCACCTCCGAGTAGCACATGCCCTGGGGTTCATGGCCGATGTTCACCGTCCGGTGCTCCCTTCGCGGCGACGGCGGCGGCGTCGCCGCAACTCAGTGCCAGGCAGGTATCGGCTGCGATCGGCACGATGTACACAGAGACACAGCTGAGAGAAGTCGGCAGAGGGGTATCGTAGTTCAGTTAAGCATTTTTGGTAGGGTAAAAGTACTTAGGTAAGGTAGTAAACACATTAATACAAATAGCATTACCAGCATATATCATAGCGGAAAAATAACAGCAGCTATAATATATCACATTCGTTTATGTAGCATTTATGTTGCTACCGAAATGCGTGGGCTATATATATATATATATATAGATATACTAACACATATGTTCTATATGTGTATATAACATATATCGGCAGGTCCTCATAGTAATACCCAAAGGGTTAAGAGCTGAGGCCTGTCAGATAGGGGAACAGCTGAGGGTTAGCTCGGAGCACAGTTAATGTTATATGTGTATAAATATATAGATATAGTTATGTTAATATATACATATGTTCTGTATGCTTTTGTGGTGTTCTCTTGCTTCAAAATTGTGCCAAAACATGGGTACACATGCATCAAGAAACACATGCCTAATTTTGTATCAACTAGTTATTCATTTGTATCGACAGTGTCCTTATAGCTGTAATGATTGCAAGGTTCGTCCTGTATGACTCTTGTTGTCAAGCGACCCGGTATCGAGATCGCTTGTTGTGCGAGTCTTCGATACAATCCAGTGAGAAGGCATCGGTGTTCCAAGGAGAAAAAAATATATATATATACATACATATCTACACCTGCAATCATTGTATGTATAATGATCGCATGTGTCCAGATAATCATGATGTATAACCGTGACACAGTGGACACGCGCGAGCGGGCTACGATCTATGACCATCCATCCGCCCTATGGCCCACGTCGCAGCGTAACGACGATGTTCGCTTATTGGCTATTTGCAAATGCAAAGCTGATCTTGTCACGATAAAGTTGTGCACAGTAATTGCGCACATACGGTTACGTTTGGTGTAGAGCGCGTGTTGTGCCCGTTGTGCCATGGTGAATGTATATTAAGTGACAGATTATGCCAGTTCTCTTATCTGGATCGTATGTCGTAGTAGGCTACAAGACAATTCGAGACTCCAGTCAATATCCGCACATCGAATGAAACGATAGGAATTCAAGACGCCACCACCAAATCTGTAACGGTGAAGTTCAGCTGTATTCCCGACGTAGCTGGCAGATAGGTTGCCTGCGGGTGCTATCAGCTGGTAATATTACAAAATTGCCATCGATCAATACGATTTCTGAGGCACGAACGCGTACTAAGGACAATCTAGGGAGTAAATCTTCTCTTTTCAGAAACAATAACATTGATTGCTTGTTATCGCCATTGCTTGTAGCTGGTTCGATTTCAAATTTCAGTAATGACCCATCGTAGTCCTTCGTGTCGCGTGTGTATTTCTTAGAGGATCTGCTCGGAGACGATATAATGTTTTATATTTTAAAGACGCTTGCAAAAAATCTCTGTTTTCGCTCATGCCGTACGGGGCGTGGGGGGCTAACATAGGGTCACTCTCTATCGGCCTAATATCGAATCAAGAGATTGTTGTTTGTTTCGCAGCGAAGTACTAGACCCTTGAAGAGCATTGAAATGCTGGAAAAAGTGCTACAACATGCGCAATCCAATTGTCTAGCTGGCCCAGCCCGACCAGAATAACATGACATCGTCCTTCTGTCGAGCATACCCAGTCTCCGCCAGCCGAATCCGCTAGATCGCTCACGCTACAGCAAACACCGGTTCAAAGCCACGATACACAGGTTACGTAGGTACTAACAGAGCGATGATGATCAGCCAAACAGCTACAAACACGGGCACAATGGGCGCATCGACGACAAGAGGCCGACTACGCAGACTCTCCCGATCTATAAATGAATTCAGAGGGCATCAACCGTTGAAGCCACGGGTGGCACAGCCGTATCCCGCGGAACAGGAGATAGAGAGAGAGAGAGATGGGGAGAGCAATTTTGAAGACAAATGAAGGCGCGCGAGAGGGCGCGATGATCCGATAGTGTATTCCAACCGCATAATGCGTCGCCGTTATCTACTCTATATCGGCTGCTCTGTATCCGGCGGGCAGCAGATAGGGTGGTGTGTGGCGGCGGCGGCGGCGGCGGCGGCGCAGACAGCCGTATATGATAATAAGCTCAGAGACGCCGTGCCATATCTCTGTTGCCGGGGCAGCCAATGACACCGCTTTGCTGGCGTTTCGTGGCTCGCTATCGTATAGGTTATACGCATTATCTCGCTATAGACGTATGAATATCGTACTGGGCCTTATCTAGAGCTGCAGTTTGCAGCTGAAACCGGAGTCTGCTGTTTACCGCCGCATGGCGATGTTTAGCGCTGTTGGATTTAGGACTTTTTACAAGTTCAGGGTTGCACTGTACACAATTCATCTGACCTTCACGACGATATAACACAGCTTAGAGACACACGATGAAATTGTTGAGTATACATATAATGAAGTGATGTTGTTTTTCATATATATATATATATATATATGAAAAACAACATCACTTCATTATCACATATATAGATATATATCAAATATATAATGATGAAGTGATGTTGTTTTTCATATACGCAAAGAAGATAGTTTTCGCATCAAAAATTTAGTGTAATCCACTCAGTGTATGATATATAACGCAATGGAACCACACCTTAGGCGTTCTCGAAGATAACGCGAGCTGAACGCGGGCATGGTATATAGAAATATAATACTAAACCTAACTCGAGAACAGAACAACATTTCTCCGTTTCGTCCAAACTCAGCACGAGACTCTGTTCGCTATTGGGAGCTGGCAGCTTCACTCAAGCAACTCGATATCGCTGAAATGGGCAAAATTGCCACATATTGAGGTAAGGCTCTGTAACGAGGAAAGGACAACGCGGCAGCCGTTGAGAACCTCACAGCGCACCGCCTATTTCCAACTGAGGACCCGGGCAGTCTAAGATGTCGTTACAATGTCACCAAGCTGTGTGTGGCTCAAGGTATCGCAGGGTAACCCGTCTGTTTGTTGGTACCCTTTAGGTACTGGGTGAGGCCCGCTTCGTTCGACAGGCGCCCAAGGAAAAAACAATACGGAAAATGCTACCTACTCACGTTAACTGGTCATAACTGAAATTATATCGACGCCTGACTACACCGAGGAAACTAAACTCAATCTTATTCTCGTCCCCGCCGGGTCCCGGTAAAGGCTGTGACGGGCAGCGCTTATTGATGACTTCTAGATACAACTAGCAGTAGACAATACTCGACGTTACTATATATCGACTAACCAATATATTGCGAGGAAATGTTGTCGCTCTTTCCTGACTGTCAGATACATATATATATATATATATAGAGGGAACATCACATCGGATGGGGCTTGCGAAATCCAATAGTGCCACACGCTGCTCGACGCTCGTATGGCCAGTACCGGCCTGCGTTACTACCGTTTAGATATGTCTACTTCGAACTTACGGAGAGTTTGTTGCTGCTGGTGCGCTTGGCCATGATGGTCGGTGCTTGAATGCTCTCGATGAAGCCTCTGCCACCGAGGTAGCAACAGCCGACGTTGCTTGTCTTCTTGCGTTAGCCTATGCTTGACGGTGCCAACACAATGTGGCACCGTTACTTAGAAATTCAACAGCGGACAAAATCGAATTGAAGTTGAAATTGCAACAATCGCATCGACAGGTGCCTTCATCCATAAACGACGTTGACGCTGCCTGCATCTATATGTAGCTTACGCGGACGTCAAGTTGGCATCAGAGTGACCACCTTCTTCGGACACTTCGTTTCTTTATTGCGAACGTCGGTCTTCGGGTAGGACTATTAGAAGTCAGCCGTAGGTCTGCCTCTCAGCGCCAGGCCTGTGAAGCCCTGGAAGAGGTCCTACTGGGCATGTAGAGGCATCTCGACGACACGCGCCGCAAGCGACTTAGATATATTTATAAACACATATATACAGTTTGACAGCAATTCGATTGCCGTCTGGAAAGAAGAAAAGAAATGTGCGTCTTCGGAAGTTTCTCCCGCGAGCGAACAGCCCCGAATATTCGATGGATGGAAGTGTTGAACGAAGCCCGACGTTGAGAGAGATCCTCCTCAATTCTGGCTGTGACCTTATCTCAACCTCAACTGACTATATACACTACCTTCCTTCAGAACCCGAACAGTACAACGGGGGAGGAACCATCCACAGAAAATATACTTCAGTTGGTTTGGGTATATTATACCATGACGTGGCATCATATATATATATATATATATGTAGATATCATATATATACATATATATATATATATATCCTGACACGGCGGCACCTATGAAAGTTACATACCGGTGTTCTTCGCGATTGGAAATCGCCCAGGATAGCGGGGTAATTTCTCAGCTCATATCTGTTGATAGACAGTTGACCTTCGGTGTATTGCGATGTTCGCGGATGCGCTTCGTGCCAATTTGCAAGTCGAACAGTGGCCAACAACGCCGACATTTTCTATTTGGACTTGCTCTTCTTGTCTTTATAGACAATACCGGTCTGCATCTTTCACTCTGCCATTGTACATTGTATGCTCATCTCCGCAAGGGGAGAGCAGATACCCTTGCAGACCGACGAGGCGGCAGATTGGCGCTATGTGAGATCACAAGAAACTTCTTTGCGTTCTGATTGGCGGTGTCTGACCATGCTGGAGGCTCACAGATTTCCGAATAACAGCGCGATCCTCTTCACCCACTACCTAGCGCCCTGAGGTAATCCGTCAGCTCAATCATTGCCCAATCTGAGGTTCAAACACAGGGACGCCCCCCGCCGTATATCAGTAGGGATAAAGGTCGGGCATGATTGCTTACCATAAATAAAGAAATAAATAGATGAACAGTTCCGCAAGTATGCACAGGTCTATTATGACGTATTATACGGGATATTTCTGTCGTCTTTCTTCTCAGGTAAGCGATACGCGATATCAAGTATGGATCTTACATAATATCAGTACGATCGTATGCGGAACTCAGGTACGGTCACATGCCAAGCATAGCAGTCGAGGATTGCCGATCGGCTAATCAAACAGGGCCAATTTACTAATCTCTATTGTACGAAACTCAATTATGCTAGACCCAAGTCCCCTCAAATAGCAGTAATAGATTATATTTCTAGGGTCCTCGACTTCGTTTCTGCTCTAGCTGCAACACAGTTCCTTGTATATTAACACGGCTTGTACGTCACTCCGTGCATGGCCTGAACCAACCATCTCTCGTATTTATCAGTCAGAGACTTGTTTCAAGACCCTGTGCCAGCAACAATCTATGGTAGATGTGCGATTTTCCATGAGCGACGAAGTCGTCCACTTCAATCATGTTCACCGTTGCGAACATACGCCACCCTGATACGGCGTACGCATACTCACAGGTCGTCCAATGTCTCTTTGCCAGTTTATCAGCGCGTTCATCGAGTGTCTTGCTCCTAACTGCCTCTCTCATGGCTGCTATCGACACTTCAATAGCGACTGCCCTAGTTACGGCTGCTCCTGGTGCTGTCGTGTCTCTCTCCTCTACTGGCCTCGGTGGCTGGTCCGGAACATGCGCCTGTATATGGATGCTTTTAATGTATTCGAAAGTGTTAAGTGCCGACAGGTGTCTGATGTGAGAAGGGCTGGGGTCCCGTCAGCCACCAACGAACTTTTTTCAGTGTACAAGGAGAGATTCATATGGAAAACTCGTTGTGCATTTTCGAAATGAGAAGAGCTAGTGAGAGAGAGAGAGGCGCCGCTATGTGGTAGTGTTGGTGCAGTGGACTGTAGACGGAGTACGGGCTGAACAGCTCAAGTATATATATATATATATGTATATATATATATATAAGTTAAGAAAACAAGCTATTTATTTGTAGATACCGATATGAAAGATAGACCATTATCTTGCCACGAATATCCGCCAAGTGTCCGTAAACTTCCTATGTTACTACATTCGAAACCAGTAATTTTTGTTTTTTTTTTGAGCTGACCTTTAGCTGTTCCCCTATTTGACAGGCCTCAGCTCTTAGCCTTTAGGTATTACTATGAGGACCCGTCGGGGCCACCTTCGAAACCAGTAATTACTCGACAGTATACATATATATATATATATATATTTCGAAGCAGGAGAACATATATGTTAGAAAACGCACATAGCTATTTCTCGAAAGGAACCTCAAACCCCAGATGAAGTTGGACACAGTTTGCGGCTGATTTAAACGGACGGTTAAGTTTATCCATGTTTTCGTGTCAATACCCTTGAAATTCGGTCATATATATTTTCAATATTTTCTCCAAGCACAAAACCGTAAAATCTGCCAAATAGTTTTCAGCATTGGGTGACGCCTGATGTTAAATCCGTGAAGGAGCTTCGTGGTGAAATTGTGCAAAGGTTCAGGGTCTGGCCCTGTGAGTTCGTGCTCGTGTGTGTGTGTGTCTCCGTATGTCCATATGTGAGCGTTGCTTATTAAAATCATGTCAGCAAACCTCTTCTATCTAGGCCAGTGTTTGGATAACCTGCTGCTCGAACCAAGAGGCTCATATGGCCGGTTTGCTAGGCCGGTGCGCTGTCACCATCGGCGCGGTGAATTGGTTCCGCATTTTCCCTCGTCCTCGAACGGCGGCGACCCTCTGAAAGTTCAAGCCACTTCTTCGTCGTGTCCAAGTAGCGCTAAGCGCATATCCGAGCCTCCCACCGTATGGTGGGATACATTCTCCCTCGATTCCACGGCTGAAGACGGAGCTCACCGACGGCGGCACTCACTGAATAGCAACAAAACTGTAGCACATTCTTAGCTTAGGGCGGGGAGGTATAGGAGAGAATCGAGTTTTGAAAAACCCTAGAAAAAGTTGATGGAAAATATATTGAACTTTTTTTTTTCTGCTCGAATTATACCTGATGACGTAAATACGTTCGGGGAGAGATATACGTACATACCCACACATGCTTTGGTGAAGAATCGTTTAGAATGAATACCCTTTATTGAATCTAGCACAAGTCTAAGGACAACCTCAGCACGTCAGCCAAGCACATTTTTAGTGGTAAATTGTTCGTCTCGCCTTGACACGGTAAATATTGCTAAAATTACCATTTTTGCTGTTCAGCGAAATCGGCGAAAAAGTACATTTTTCCCCTTTTTCTCTATTCTATTTGAAAAGCCCGATTTATGATTTCTGCCTCATCTGCATAGGTTCATGCGAACATCTTTCCACCGTCCGTTTCCTGTTCCGCCGTTGCAAAACGGGCAACATCCGTGGAACATAATCGGGAAGAAACGCAACATCCTAGTTAATGCATCCATCGTCAGCTGAATATGAGCATTCATTCGTTAGTGTCATTATTATTATTATTGATTGCTCGTAGATAACATGGAGACTCGCTTCTTCCCCGATTCCTGTCACCGTCGATGGGCGGACCCTGCCCATAGAGCCAATCTAGCGAAAGCCTCGTTGAAAGTTCATCATCCAAGATCGACCGAATGCCACTCGCCGATTTGCATGCATGTCTACTGTGTGTGCCGGTACAAGAGTCTACGTACGCTCATATAAGACACTAGGAAGGAAAAGTTTGTGGCCGGACGACGACTGCAGCGAAATCACATGCATGCCAACAGGCAATCACGTCTCGAGCGTGTGAGACATGTGCGGATCGGTTTCTCCGTCGACGGTACATTCGAAGGCCCAGCGAGGTCTGTGGGTCGCCGGCGCGCGAGCGCCACGTATGCACGCATAGAATGACGAAAATCTGAATAGGATAGATACCGCCTTTTTGCGGGATCGAGACTCGTAATGCTGACTAACAATCTCGCGCGGCTGAATACCTAAAGAGGTTAGCGGCGCCGGCTAGATAGAAGATCGCCGTGAAACGATCGTCCAAGAACCCTGACTCGGTTCTGTTTCACGTTGTTTATATTCGAGGATGTCCCCTGGATGGTCTTGTGGTGAGCGTCTTAGACTACTAGACCGGAGGGACACGTGTGTGTTGGATTCAAATCCTGTCAGACGCGGAGAATCTTTGGAGTTCTTTATCATCTTTCTTTATCTGAAGATTCCTGTCAGGTACTAGTAAGGCAGAGAACAAGCAAAGGTGGCCCCGACAGGTCCTCATCGTAATACCTAAAAAGGTTAAGAGCTGAGGCCAATGTCAGATAGGGGCAGAACAGCTGAGGGTCAGCTCGAAAAACAGTTTATATTCGAGGAACGCAGGGGGCGCCAGGACGGATGTGTATGACTCGTGAGGGAATACTGTCATGAGATGGTATTATGACATATATGGCAAAGATTGCCTCTTTCTTGCGTGGCACATATGAATGATAATTAGTGTATGCATAATATGAGTGGCAATGTCACCACTTCTGCGGAATTCATGGTGTGTCCTCCTACCTCGAGCTGTTCGTATAACATTCGATCCGTTCCGTGTACCGTCTCCAAGGATAGCGACGAATGGACATGCGCGATTTTACGGTCACCAGCCGACCACCCAGATATGTTGCCATAAGGCGTATTAAGCCCAGGCTTAGGGTAACTGTTGCCAAAAATGATCAAGTATGAAATATCGCTGCATTTCCACATAGATGCAAGTACAGTCGGTCAATAAGGGCAGCCACCTTATATTATTAATAGTACCTGGGGGACGGCACATTGTCGTGTCTGCAAGTGGCATGGGATGCATGCTGACGACTCAGAATCGTATCGAAGAGATGAGGCAAGAATGGTATTAAGCATGACACTGATTATATAGTCAACTTTATCATTAAAAAAAATAATTCTAGCGCATTAATTCACACACTCATATTGAACTCGACATTTGTGCGTTGTCAATCACGGACACCAGGGACAGTCGAGAGGTTTTCGCATGACGCACGCGTGCTAAATCCGCAAACAACAGAGCGTGACCCCAACCGACACCTGAACTTAGGTGTGTGCTTGACTTATCATCACCTGCGCTCTTTCCCATGCTATCATCGTTCCCCATCACGCGCTCCTCGTTCAGGGAACCTTCTTGCGTACAGTGACAAGCTGTGGCTCCGCAGGTCGTCGCGCCACAGGGCGCCGTCGGGCGGCGAGGTCGATTCTACGTCGACGCCCGAGGGCCGTATCGCACGATCTAATCTTTGCTTAATCCATCGTGGCGCGAGAGGCGGCGATTCCGTACGTTGGCGCCTAACCGGGATGTTGATTCGCCGCTTGATACGACTCCTTTTTGACCTTGAACATCTCATATCAGCAGTCGTAAACGCAAGCCTCGGTGACGCTCGTTCACGCTGCCCACGGTGACTTTTCGGCCGGAGTGACGATTGGACCCGACGATAGCACAGGTGTTTTAGTTTGCGTCAGCATTCAGCTCGGCCCCAAATCAGAGAGTTTTGTCTGGGCGTTGGTGTTTGCCGTGTGTGTGTATGTCGAGACGAATTCTGCTTACACGATGCGTCTGGAGGCTGCTGCTGTCGACTGCCGATAATGATTTTTAAAACGTCGAATAGGCACGCTTCGGTACATAGGTCCCTCGCGTTTCTGTTGTTTAATTAATATCAGAAGGACACATAGCAAATAGTACGAGACACACGTGTCTCAATTGTATATGCGTACATAGAAATAACGCGCATGTCTAAATTGTGTAGATTAGTGGTCCACAAAAGATTCAATCATTCATTTCTATATTGGTTTATTGATGTAACTGCAGTTGTTACAATTCAATATATATATATATATATATATATATATATATATATATATATATATATATATATATATATATATATATATATATATATATATATACATATATATATATATATTTATATATATACTTATATATATATATTTATATATATACTTATATATATATATTTATATATATACATATATATATATATGGGGGGGACTTGTGTGGAATGAGACTAATTGCAACTTGTTTCTCTCTTAGTCTCGTAAACTTGCTTGAACTTTTACGCATGGTTGTGGCTCACAAGCTATTGCCAATGTTGGTTTAGTAAATACATTGGAAGATCCATCTCATAACACTTCTCCTTCATTAATATGCCGTACGAATTATTTCGCAGCCGGACGCAAAGTTCCCATTTACAGGCTGTTGATATTCATTTCAGCTCGAAACGCTATCCTAGATATGCTGTATAAAATACCGACTGACCTCTATATATATATATATAGGTCAGTCGGGGAATAAACGCAGGCTTACAGTATGGCTTACAATATGAAACCTACTATTTCCTAACTATGAACAAACTTTCCTTCTAACTGACACATTACCCTATTTTGTAAACCTACTTTTGCCCATTCTTCCACCCTACCATTGAGCCTTTTGTTTGATGCGTTCCTTGGATTGTTACGCCATCCAGATAAAAGTGCAAATTGATTATGTGATGCTGCTTCTGTAAGTTCATCGCTCAGATCGAACCGGGGGTCAAAGGGTTTCACTACCAAAACCACGAGCTTGTTATCCACAAAAAGTGGAGTAATAGGCGTCCACAGAGAATGACACATTTCGGAGAAAGCGTGACTCATGTCCCATGCTCACATGGAACATACACATATACATGTAGTATATATACATTCCGCATGTTGTACCGCGTCGCCAGCATCTCGGTCTAACCATCCTCCCATCCAGGCCAGATGCTGCAAGCTATTATATTATGGCAGAAACAGCACTTGGCATTAAAAGCGATGATGATAGACCTGCACCGGTAGCCGTAGAATCACCACTGCCGTCCCATTTCTGAGTGGCCGGCCTCCTATCCGACCGGGAGAACTGACGAGAACATGGTTTTCGTTCTATTAAACACGCCCTATCAGACACACTCACCCGCGCGCTCACACCCGAGATGAAGTCGAACGTGTACATAAAGGGCTGTGAGTGTCCTTGAGAACGAAGCAGCTAGTAAAGGCTACCTCCATCTACGGTGCAGGCCGCGAACAGCCAGGCCGCGAAGGTTCTAGTCTCTCTCTTGGCGCGAAGACGCGAAGATTACGTCGAGGAGCGATATTTTGTGAACAGAGACGCAGTGTTTTTTATGTATGTATATAAGTGGCTGGGAAGATGTAAGCAGCTCGAGGTAAGTGGTTCTGCTGACCGCTTAGAGCCCCCCTCTAGGGCTTACGCGTAATAGAGCTGCCGTGTGTGGGCCACATTGTCCGAGTGTGTGTATGCGTTTGTATGTCTGTTAGCGTACGTTTGCGTGCGGACGAAACGTCGGTGACAGGTGTGAGCAGTCTGGCAGGGTGTGCTTTCGCGACTGTGTTTATAAATGCGTGTGCCTCATGAGGTAAGAGAGAGAGAGACTGAGGGAGAGAGAGAGAGAGAGAGTGCTGTTAGCAAGGCTGTCATTCCGGACCTTCTAGACGTCCGCCGTATACTCCTCTGTTAAGGTCCACAGAGAGAAGCTTGCTGTAAGAGTATCGTGTGGGTCGTCTAACGGCTCTCCCCATGAATGGGTACCTATGGTGTCACTATTATCCCACCCACACGAAGCGGGTCTATCGAGTCGCCCAGTCCGGGTCGACCTGGCCTTCACAGGAATGTCTATACGCGTCCATTGCGACCGGTGATGGCACCGCACAAGGCCCGACGGGATGGGCTGAGAGTCGTGCTCGACACCTATCCATGAGGCTACATCTTCCAGAGTCCTTTAGCGACTACCGGACGACGATAGTGCTGCATAGATCTCCAGCGAAGTCGCACTGTCTAACGGACACCCATTCGGCTTTAGTGCAGACCGCGTACTGCAGTGTACAGTGTTAGTCCGCCGCTTCCGGCACTGTGAAGCAGCGCTCAGAAGCACGTAAACATTTGCATACATGCAGGATCTCGGCGGTCCGCCGGGTGTCATTGTCCATCGGCGGACACAAGTCGTCGCCCCCCGGGAGGGGAGAACTGACTCAGGGGTTTTGCGAAGTCTTCATCTGGCGCGAGCTGAGCTCGACCGACACAAGCCTGGATTCTCGATGCCGAAATGGTCTCTTGGCGTGCAGGCGTGGATCAGCCCGCTCGATCGGGCGACATCAACGATGGGACGAGACGGTACATGCATCTTCGACGACCCCCTTTACCTGCGGCCCAGCGCATGGATCAGAGAAAGGCCGTCTCCTTCAGCAGGGCGTACCTGCACAGGTATCTGACTACGGCAGACCTGACACAGAAGCCGTGCTCTATCCGCTCACCGCTAACGGCTCAACGTTGATCGTGGATGTCGCGGGACGCTGAGGATTCCTTTCACGTGAGGCTGTGGTGTATTGACACGCTCAGCACAGGCGAGTAAGTAATGTCTGAATGGCAGAAACAAAGCCAGACGCTCCAAAGTGCTGGTCAATGCGTCTACCCATCGGGTGTGTGGATGCGTGTTGATCGAGACACGGTTAAATGTCTGAACGACGATTAAGAGTAAGCAGTGAAAGTTTTGAATTAAGTTCGTGTCAGGATAAGAGCTTCGTTAGTCAGCCCTTCATTATAGTGCCGCAACACCACCGTGTAATGTCTCAACGTTGTCTGGAAGACAAATCTTCCAGGAGCCGAAGCAAAGGAATTAGCCGAGAAAATCGAAGACGAATGTGCAAGGAAAAGTTTCAAGAAACTGACTGACTTGTGTTAAACGGCATGATGCAGGGCATAAACTTGCCGTTTTTAGCCAAGCAAGCGTTCATTAATTACCCCGGAAGCGTCGTCGTCGCCATGGACATCAATCACGACCTTTGCTGCTAATACGCGGCGTTGTTCGCCAGCACGAAATATGCAATGCAATGGCATTTTCCGCAAAAATCCGCATCTATGAAAGCGTTATCTCTGCGACGCAGCAGGATAATCGTTGCTTCATAGAAGCGAATTTCGTTTAGCATGTACACAGCTCCTGGCAAACATCGCAACCCACAGCCTCCAGGAGACGTCAGAAGGGGTCTAATGGGACAGCCCTCCAGACAGGCTTTCATTTCTGCTTCACATAGGTATTCTGACCATTGCTTGCTGATTAACGCGGCAAGCGCCAGTCGTAAGATTGCCTGAGAGATAGCAGATTATTCATGGTGCAGTTTCATCACGGTGGGAAGTGGAAATAACATCTTTCTGTTCGGGCCGTTTCTGGTGGCTTTGCACTGAACGGGGGTGGCCCCCCTCTCGTGAAGGGAAACAATTTGACGGTTTTGCCCATCAGTTCTCTCGTTGCCGTGCTGCAAGGGTTCGTTTCGTGGAACACCGATCGTGCTGCTTGCTAGCAACGTTTGCTTGACACTGAACCCATCTAGAGATACATCCACACCGCGATAAATGGAGCGATTAATTTACGTCAGCGCACTCACTCTCGTCTCTTCCTTTCGTAAGTCCGAGATGAAACATGCGTCATCCGTACGCGACAAATCACCGTCTTCAGGCCGCAACTCATTTTGTTTACCCCCATTTAAAATAGGCATGAATCGATTCGTTCTTGAGAGCTCACCTTCCCAATGGCAAGTCCTGCTAGGTCCCCTACGTAATATACACATTTTTTCTTCCATGACTTTATCGTTAAGCTCGTCAGAGCACACGAAGGACAACCAATGTGAGCTTTTGACGACACTGTCCAAGTAGAAAGAGTGTCAACATCAACGACTGCGTCCGTCCAGAATTTACGTGTATGCGTAATAGTTAACCGGGTCCCGGCATCAGGCCAAGGAGATCCCGCCGTCCAGACCTACGAGAAAGCTTTTTCGCTACGAGAAAGCTTTCGCTAGCCAACTGTGCACACCGTCATCCGACCACTTATGCTACTGACAGCTACCTGGGAACTCGATGTGAACTTTCAAGAGCTGTAGTAACCTAACGGTTGTCTTTGATGGCTGATTGGAACGTGACACTTTTTAACCCTATCCAAGCAGTGGGTTCACAGAGGTGCAGGTTGGAGGATTTTTACAGGAGCTATAGCAGATGAAGGGAGCAATGATGAGCTGGATTCCTGTCGAATTCCCGCCGAGTTCTTAGTAAATACGTAAAACGCTGGTAGATTTGTTGATTCAAGCAAGCTATCCGGGCTGACTCGGAGCCGATATTAAATGTCCACTGTACTGCGTTTGTCATTGCCTCGTTAAATGTTAGCTGTGAGTCAAGCCCCGAAAATTCACGAATTTTTTTAGATTTGTCCTTTAATCTCATTGTGTCTCTTCGGGTTAAATGTCAATGTGACTTCGGGTATTTTTTTTCGTTTCTTTCTATATTCTAATCCGACACCATACAACTCATACGCTTGTAGCACTATGAAATACGGTTACTCCAACTAATCAACTATGCTTGTCAAACATATATCCACCTTTTCGTACAACAGCTGAGTTAGTTCTGACTCAATACACCTTGACTCCCATTTCGAAGCAGCCAAGAACAGCCAGCCGCGTCAAAGTGACAGACGTCGAAGGCAAAACAAACACGGGCCCAGTCTAGTCCAGCTTCGTCTACGAGGAGCTAGTCTACCTGCTTTGAATTCAAGGACCACGAGAGGGCGGACACGCAGTCAATGAACCAATTTCGCCAGTTTCCTGCCGCTCCAAGCTGCACGTCGGTCGTCATCGACGACGAAACGTGCTAAGCAGGAAGTGACGCGTAGTCCGCCTTAGGTTCTACCAACAGATGCGCACGGCGAGTGTTTGCTGTCACCGTACAAATTGCAAATCTGCGGTGTGTTCACAAACTGTGCGTGGCCTTTGGGTTCGTGCGGTCGTCTAGGCCACATCCATGCATAATGATCGCATGTTCTAGGCTATGATGGATGTTCGGGTAGTAAATTGCGGGTAGAAAAAATAAACAACAAAAACGAGGAATGACGGCGCTAGTGGAGGCAAATCGGGCATACTAAGGGAGACGAGGGGACACTTGGCTACTAAACTGAATATTCGGATTGGAAACAAGTCTACCGATGGATGATCTCTGCAGGCCACCGTATACTAGTCCTGTATCATGGCCTGTACGATATGTGTACAATGCGTCGCGACTGTACTTCTTTACAGTATAATCTCGCATAGAAGTCTCGTATAACGCAGACAGTTGTATTCGACAGGAAGGAACGTGTGCAATTTTGCTTATGAACTGTATAGGCATAGTGAATTACATACACCTCATATAGACATAGAGTAATATGCCCTTAACGACACCTGCATACAAATGCAGGTTGAAGCAACTTGACTTCAAAATTATCACATACGGACAGCAGTGGTTCTGTCTGTATTTAGATATATTTAGAGACTGTTGCGAGCGTAGATTATAACCTAAGCAAAAAAAAAGACTTTTACAACAATGTCGTAAAACGATCGTGTGCTGTTAAGTAAATATGTAGGTGCACATTTGGTGAAGGCGAACCATTGGAGCAGCATCCGCTTCAACTGTAAATCTACTATTTTGTCGTAGAGAACTATTTTTCATCGCACTCATTTGCCTTTCTCCAATCATACCCTCTACTCCTGCTCCCCACAGTACATATATATATATATATATATATATATATACAAGAATATATATATAAAGAGAAAGGTTTATATATATATAAAGAGAAGGGTTTAGTGTCTACCTGTTATTGCGTTACAGCCGCAAGGTTTCATTTTGATATCCAGCCTTAAGTACGTATTGTTTTGAGCCTGGTAGGTGCTCTGAGTTTTGCTCAAATGATCTTATCTGTAATTTGTTATCCGGCCAGCATAATGTATCACGATGGTAAGTCCGCGACAATAACCAACGTAAACCGTTCCTCATTCGTATTTAACTAAAAAAATCATTATCATTATTATAGTTATGTGTTAGTTGACCAGCTCACAGCGAGCGGATCAGGCCGTTGCTATATGGTAATCCTTTTAATCTACATAAACATGTTTACTGATCCACATATAAGGAAATAACTGAGACCCACAGAGACACTTACCGCTGAATGCACGAGTCCAAAATCAGACGAATGTTTAATTCACAGGCGTAACTCGTTTGCCATAGAGGCAGCAAATGCCGGAGTGTTCCCCGAATCAATGGGTACACGTGGAGCGACGTGGATGTTTTACAAATATCCAATCGCTCCTACGGTTTGTACTTGCTTAGGGGTCTGGCAGTTGGCTACAGACACGAGTTGTGCGTTTCGATTTGCATTGTACTCATTGGGAGCGTCGTAATGAAGACCGAGAAAGTTCTCCGCCTTCAGAACCCTTCGATAATAAGTAAGCGAGCGCTGTTGCCTTAAGTCACTCTACTCTGTTCGGTGGAGTTATCGACGTAGTCTGGAAACACAGACTATCGGAGCGATTCTGCGTTAGCTTAAGCGTTTTATAGAAGAGATTGCCATTGTATTATTTGTGTACAAGGAGCGGCCGAGAAAGACGGGCGCTGTCCGCTGGACAACGCTTATATTTTTCCAATTGGGAGAAGGCGATTGAAAGAGAGCGACATCATTTCATTCTTATTGTTAGAACAACCGTCGCTTTAAGGGTTTTTTTTGTCCTCTCTCTCTCTCTCTATCTCTTAAAAGCTCGGAGCGGAGAATCAGCTCTATGGCTGAGTCAATTCATTCAGAACGCGTTCATCTTTTCCTCGACGAAGGAAAGAACAATGTAGCCCTCGGCATTGGTACCGATCGATCGTCAGCAGTGGCTAACAATTGTCCAGGCGAGGCAGGGGATCAATGAAATTCGAACTTCTCTTCAACAGAGACAAAAGTAAAAGGGACGTCTCGAGAACGACTCATGTTCCGGCCACGCCAGATGCACGCTATCGGTAACAATGTGGTGTAAGACAGCTTTCAGGTACGTGTTGCCCGGCCTGCAAATACACACTGTGAGCCTGCCCTCGCAGTTACAGGCTAAGGCACCAACCATTCAATGGTAGACAATAGTAGTAGCCCTGTGAATAATTAATTGGTGGCTTGTTTGAAAACGGCGTTGATTGCGCAACATACAGAAGAAGGGTGGAATTGATTAGAAACGGACGAACAGCGACGACGATGTAGTCAGGCAAGGGGTAACTAGGCCAGGGTAGCCAGGCTTCCTTTGTTTTGCCTATTATAGGTGCGTGCATTTTATTCCACGGCGGTAATTCAATGCTGTGTTGTACACTGTCTGCGGCCTATATGAGCGGGGGTGGTATTGTATAATAACCTAGTAATTAACTCTCCTTTTTGGGGACCCCACCGAGGCTCGGTAGGTCCTATCGTCCGTTCCGAGGGGTATGCACGCAATTATCTCTGTTCGGCCGCTATCCGTGAGCAGGGATGCAATGGCCGGCAATGTGTCCGGTTGATGAGTGGCGGGTCTAGCGCTGAGTCGTGCGGCCTTTTGATTACAATTTTTTTTTGTATGTAACCTAACCTGAGAACGTTTTCAGGTGTCAGATCGACTGATGGCCGACAGCAGCTGTGCGATGTCGAGCTTTCATAATGAACACAAGTCAAATCTCAGCTAAGCTGCTTTTTCGTGAAAATTACCTGCTTAAAATGATTCAGTGTTAATAACGCGGTTTGCTTACCAGATCTGTTCACCTCAATGCCTGTCTTAGGATTCATAGAAACAGAACCAGCGGCCAGGTGGGATTATATAGTCCAGCCCGATGGCCTAGTGGTACATTCGTGTGCGCCTCGCAATCGGAGGGGAGACACGTAGGTGCACGGGTTCGATCCCCACCGTTGGACATTTGCATTTAGCGGTCCGTCTTACGAAGCAATGCTAAATACAGTACCGTGGACGTTAAATGTTGGCTGAGAGTCGGCCCGAAAACCTTTTTAAATAGGATTATATATAACGACTGGGGACCTTATTGCGCCAGGCAACGACACGCTCGAACGATGTCTTTTTGGGACGACATTTATTCAGGCACATTGGTTGGTTTATGTGTAGCACATTATTGGTTTAGTGCGTTAATTGCAATTCGACATATTTTTGTTACTGATGGCAAGTATGATTTCCAAAATGAGGGCGATCTTACGGGCCCAGTTTACAATGCAATAATACTGCAACAAGGCTTTATTATTAACGGAACTGCAATCTTATCAGAACGCCAGGGCTAAAACCATTTAGGTTTAGGGTTGAAACATTCATTCCAGCCAAATGGGTTGGTTCCAGTGTGGGTGGTAAGAAGGCGTCGATATGGACACAGCACGCATATGGGGGTTTCCCTTCGAAAACGTGTTTCTCTTCGAAGTAAGCCAATTTGGCCGCAGTGAATTATTTACCCCTGAGATAGGTCGGTTGAATCGATTGGTGTGTACCAGAATTTGCCTCAAGTTACTGAAACAAGCCGAACTTGTTACTATTATTTATTAGTGCAGACATGGAAATTTCCGATTAAAGGTACACTATTGTAGTTTTGCGTCTAACCATCAGATGGGATCTGCTTTCTCCAAAAAAACTGAAATCCGTTTACATCTGCAAAAAGCCGATAATAATCTGTTCAAGTGGATAGTCTCATTTCAAAAATCCTTGGCACAGGTCCTGAATCAGACCAAGGATTCCCCGTGAAAGGCGCATCTGCAACACGAGGTCATCGCTTCGTTCAAAAGCAGCTGGATATACAGAGAGAGTTAAACCATGTTAGTAGCCCGTCAATACATTGCGGGGACACAGGCACTGCAGGCGAAATGAATAATGCAGACTTAATTCTCCAACTATCTTCTGTGTCAACTGTGTCTGTGCTTTCACTTGAAGAAGGCGTGTCCACTGAGCACTACTGATCTACTATAACTGCGGTGCCTCTGTGATTCCAATGCTTTGCTGGGACTTCTGGAACAGACGGAGACGATCGTCGCCGGAACCAGCTGGAACAGCGGCATGGGTGGTCAGGTTTCCCGCGTCCCGTTCGTCGGGCTAGGTTAGGTTAGGTTTTGAAGATCCCGTAGCGTAGAGGCGAGGTACGGCGTGGGCGAGAGACAGACATAGAGTCGAAGGCAAGCGACCAAGGGCCGAGACTGGCAGTGGTGTGGCGAAGTCAAGTCGTTTGGAACGATTGTGACGACGACGACAAACGAAGCGAATACAACGGCGAATACGGCGTATTCTGACTTGGAAATGAAGTGAATATTGGTAACATCGTGCAGGGGGTGGAATATTGTTTTCTTGTGCGGGCTCGGCTTCCGCGAACGCGCGGGTGGGTCAACGCGCCAGTAGCGACGGTGGGAAAATAGTCGCTTGCACCCTGCCTGCGACCTCTCGGTTAGCACCGTCCCCTGTATCCGTAGCCGTGGAGGTTCCAGTTTCTATTCCACGCCGTTGTAGTGGTAGGCAGCAGCACAATCTCGCCGGGAAGAAACTTCTTTGCCAAGGGAACAGTATCGCTTTTGTGTTTCCCTCCGCAGTCCTTTTCGTTTGTGCCGAAAATGTCAAGTGAGCGGCCGGAGCCGCCAGGGTCGCGACCGAGTCAAGCCGACGAAACTGTGGACCTCAGTTGGCGGTGCCAGGCAAGGTGTCGTTTTCGAGCAGGATGGCGAACGCCCCGAGAAGCATAGCGCACGTATAGGATAGGCAGACGGCGTCTGGCGTCGTCCGAACTAAACGCCAACCAATGATGCGAACATGGAGCGAAAAAGTATTCGCAGCTCCTGCTGTCATTCGTATGCCGATGAAGTGACCTTTGACTGATGCTGACAGAGCTGCACCGAGCAGAACGAGCCAAGGCGGCAGTCTGGTCGCAACCGGCTGAATGAAGGTAAATGGTCACTCGGCGCACTAGGTCTCCATTTCTAGCAGAGAAGACTGAAAGCAGAGAAAATGTGGAGGGCTCACTAGGACGAAGATGCTCGTGCGATGGGGGGGGGGGGCAAGAAGTGGTTGACTGACTGTTATTATATTATCTACCTTTGGTCGATCGATAATGACGACGATCTCAGTGTGCTTGTCTCGTATTCTCTGTAAATTGTCGTTGGCCAGCCATGGCACTGGCTACTGTGCATGGATAATTCGGATCATTGAACGTTATTTAGCATTGACACGAAGCGCGGCCTCGATACCTGAATGGATGGCGGTTTTTCTCTGTTTTTTTTTTTATTTGACGATGCTCCGTATAGTCGAAGTAGTTTGATTCAAAACCTCATCTGTACGAGGGTTAATGTTAGATCACTACCTGATGTCTGGAAGGTATCAAGGATACGACAAAAATTCATATAGCTGGCTCTGAAGTTGTTTCCAAGAGGTATCGTCACATGAGCTAACCTGGAACACATCAGCAATGCCCTTCTGACGTTTTGATTGCGATCACGTGTTTGACATTATGATATAGTCTATTTTGGTCGGCACAATAGGCCCAATGTTGGCAGGCTGTGACGTTGAGCTTTCCAACGTTAGCTAGACTACCCAAAAGGGTCGTCACAATGCCCTCGAACTGCAATATCGCAGTCCAATGTGTCTCAGTTAACCTACAACACAATCCACGAGAAACTCCACCTGCGTCGTCTCCTCTTGTGAGAATATCTAACCAAAATGTAATACCCGGCTCGGCCTACATACAAGGAGAACTCATTGTCTATAGGACGATTTTACTGCCAAAGGGCCTCGTAGCTGCTCGATCCCCTATATCCACGCAACGTCAACAAGGCATCCAGTCTTCAAGGCCAGACCTTCGAGGCCGCGGCGTTATTAAAACGTTTTCCTTGCCTATCCACGTTGTTTGGTTGAAACTAGCCTGCTTGTCGTGCAGCAATAAGCCTCCTTTACATTCCGCATAATCATTCATGCCGATCACTCGTTCCCAGACTCCTGCGCCTGAAAGGATCAGCACAGCCGGCATGGTTCCACTATGTCTGCTGCTGCCTGGCTGTTTGTATGGCACCGACGGCATAGGGCTGGTATGTGGCGATCGAGGCGGCTTGCATGAACAGGGACTCGCTTGGTTCCTCTTTGAGGCTCACACAACGGACTGACGCCACAGACCATCGAAAGAGATTACCAGGACACTGGTTAACTAGTTCAGCCTTCGCCTCTTGTTGCGTCCACCGCATGCCAATGCGCATTGTACCTTTTGTGGGCGATTGATATGGCTGTGTATCGCCGGCGTTTCCCGGCAACCTTGGCTTCTCTCGCATTGAGTGCTCCACTCATATTCGAACCATACAAGTCTGGCGATTTGTCTGATTTGTCCATTAGAGCACTCAGGAATCAATCACGTCATATGCGCGTGTATGCGATGCTTGTTGGTGTGCAAGGGACGGGTGGGCAAGAAACACAGAACTGATGATAGGAGCAGCTGTATAGCCTTGAAAAACTCGAGCGTTAAATTTTTTCTACAAGAAAACATATGCCTGAGGTATTACCATTTTTATTGTCGGCTTTGATGCCTGTAATAATAATGATAATAATATTAGTTAATAATATACTACGTGTTGTAATGATGAAATGATAATAGCAGAGTACATTCTAATTGGTAGCCTATTGATAAAAATAAAACGGTGTAGGTTGAACGATACTATCATATATAATATGATACTGCACTTTTCTACTAATGCCTACTCGCACTGAGATCAGTGAAGCCGGAACGGTGACCTACTATAATTAAGAAACTCCTCGGTACACCACTCTATAACCTTAGCTGCCCCTATACACCTATTACATTGAACGGAACCCCTCACCGTGTAAGCTACCTGTCAGCCACATAGGTCCGCATGGGTAGGCGGCACATCATTTTGAGGTTTACCGTTGCCGGTTGCGAGAAGAAAATACCCCTCGGGTGAAGTAGGCAGTCGAACACAACGAACGATTGCCCGAGGGTGATGGTCGTCGCAAACACTGAAGCTCCGAACTCGAACGATACTACGAGGTACCACTGCCACTCGGCAGCATACGAGGCCCGGGCATGCCGCAGTGTATTTAGGAGGAGAGTCACGAAGGGAGCTCGGGCAGAGGGGCTGGCGGGTGAGCGTCAGGGATAAATAGTTCCCCTTTCGAGACCGAGCGTTTTACGGTCTGTCCCCTCGAAAAAGGCGAAGCAGTTGCTTGGGACGGCGAGGCGCATTGCAATCGAACTCGGCCAGGCTGACCGTCCGGCTTCCGTTGCTCCGAGAAATGTCGATACTTACCCCCCCCTAATATCTCGCCCTCACCTCGGCTTGCCTGGACGTTCAACGACGCTACGGACGCTGCAGGTGCACTCGATCGGGCAGTGTACACGATAGCTTGCTGGCCATCACTTGGCCATAGCGCGATAGCCGCACTGCGCGGTTTGGCTAGCTGCAGCGGGTTTTCGACATCCCTTTTACGTTAGACGTCAGACTACTCGGATCTTATCGCTACCTCTTCTGGAGCAATTTTTCCGCGATCGAACGAGGTCAAATATTTACTATGTGTAGTATCGACCGTTAGTCCAACAAGACACTGTGACCGTTACGTCGGTCGCGCGCGACCGGTATTAGTACCGAGGGGATTTCGAGCGAGAACTGGTGTAGCAGGATGACGCGATCGGAGAGCCTCCCACCGCACCGGGATATCCGAGTAAAAATAGCATCGCTTGCCGTTCATACGAACGAATGTATGCCATTGTATTCTTTGGTAATTAACATTTTCAAACTGGAGTCGACTACTGTGTGTGTGTGTGTGTGTCCAATGACCGTGCTTTCGACCAAGGGGAAAAGTAGCTGCCCTTAGTGGCTGTCCTTCGCAAAAGAAGGGGTAAAAACCGGCTGTCATTGTTAGTACAGTGTTTTCTTCTTGTTATACGAAAGAAAGAGACGGCAGAGTGAAGCTGCTTACTGTCCGTTAATTTCGCAGGCAGAAAGCTACGAGAGAGCGTAGCATGATTGCGATGTCAGAGTATTTTTCTTCTTTTTTTTTTTTCACTTCGTTCGCTGTTTTGTTGTATGACGGAATAATAATCTAGCTTTGCGCTGTTCGCGTTAGAGACTCTCTCAACTCATTATTAAGCTATAACTTGGGTAAGATGTCGAGAGGCTCTTGAGGCCGGTTTGCAACCTATGTCTCTGACTCGAAGTTGTATCCAATAATAAGAATAGTAACAATAGTAACAATAAAAAGCTTGAAAGTCATTGGTTCATTGCCCTCCAATCAAATAGTGTCAGGCGTGTAGCGAAACAACAGATCTTATGAGGTTAATCATTCTGACCAACACGCTGCAACAGTGCTCTATCATCACCGAACCAACAAATAGACAAGATAGCATGCTCAGTTCGAGCGTAGGCGATTGAACGGCTTCACTGCTCAACCCTGGAGCACATGCGTTTCCCTTCCTCATAACTAAGTTACATCGATGGCACTCGGTGAGTTTGTCGGTGAGGCAAAAGTAACAGAGTTGACCGATCAGATACTACCCGGCAACAAACTATACCTATTTAATATTGTATAGATGTATTTGTAACATAATCTAATGTCATACAATATATATATATATATAATAATGTTCACCCAATCCGTTGTAAGGGACTCGGTAGTCTGCTTTATCAAGTGGTATCTGACGTGTACGATTCGATTTGTCAAGCGCAGGGCAACGAAACTCGCCGTGCAATCGTCGAGCAAACGCATCGAGCTGCAGTCGCCCGTGGCATGAGTTTGTAAGCAAGTTTCACAAGTCATCTCGCAAGTCCTTACCATAAACTCGGATGACGGCTGCATGTTGTATGAGCGAAGATGTCAAAAGGAAACACGCTAATACCTTGCTCTCTTTGATGGTGTATGTTATTCATCAGCTATGCGCTCCCTGTCCGAGTTCCACTGGAAGTAGCTGGCGAACTATAAAGTTCTGCTTCTAGACACGTCAAGCGCGTGTGAGAGCCTTTCTCGGAGTTTCCACATCAAGAGAAGATTCCCCGAAGACAAACAGTCAGTGGAGGAGTGTTATATTTGGCCAAAATACAGAACACCATGTGATCTTCACACAGCCGTCAAACTGCGTTCACACCACACACCCTCACAATCGTGCACCTTCGTATAAGGAAGGTATAGCTTTTTTTGGACTTTTTTATCTGTAAGATTTTATCAATTCTTCTAATACACCATTATATGTGATACCGCTGATATAAGGCTGATATGGCTTGTGGGCGCGTCTCGCCTGGATCTCAGTTTAGTTTTAGTGCTGAGTGCTAACTGAGCACATCGCAGCTTGGTATTACCCGCTCGTTCAAATGGTGCCCCACGGAGCCAGCCAGTGCATTGTGGGTGTACATTGAATGTGGAATGGCCGGCCGATTGCCAGACTCAACGACTCACGCCGACAGACCAGTAGGGCAAGGGGATTAAGACGAAGTACTCTTCTCCGACATCTACTAGCCGAACACACAGCTACACCCACCAATGCCCGATCAGAAGCTTGAACCGCATGACGTCGACCTCGCTGCTAATTGGCCACAGAGGAACACGGGACTTCAGATGTTGGTAAAGGAGGCGGGGGGGGGGGGGACATTTCTTCTGATGTTAACTTTCTTTACCCTTCTGATCTGCTCTGATTGCGTGAAGCCAGATGTTTCAACAAATGAAAAAACCACCGCCCGGCCCCCGGCTGGCTGCTGAACCAAGTGCAAAGTGACGTGGTTGCCGATGGATCGACCTTGTCCCCATCCTACCCTAAGTATGCGAGGCGTTTAGCCTAATTGTCTAATTGCGTACGATGGTGGGCCGTTGCTAGGGGAGATCGTTCAAGGGAAAGGAAGGGCTTAAGCGTTCACTACATCAGCCGCAAGTCCGTTGTAACTAACATAAGCAGTGAAATCACTGGAGCGGAGTTCCGACGACTCCGTATCTATTCTTATATTAGTCTAGCACGAGCTAGCAAAGGTCAAACGGCTGGCCGGACGGAGTGGCGTGACGAAGGAAGCAGAGTGATTGTAGCTCCCGCGGTTTCAACTCTGAGGAAAGCGGCTGGCAAAAGCCGGCCGCGAGCTGTGCTGTGAGACACCCACGAGTGCTGCAGCTGGTCGCTAACATTCACCTACACCCATTGACGGGAAGGCTTAGCCAGAGCTTTCAGCTCTAGCCCTCACCGTTGTTCGGCAACATTGAGCTATGCTGTAGTTGACAAGCGAGCAGGGAGGACGGGAGGAGGGAACGTTGACCGATACAGGCGGCGAACGAGCGCCAGCCAGCGATTAGCAGGGTTCCCAACAGAGCAACCGGGGGTGTATGGCGGCTCAACTCGGGGATATCATCAGACGCGCCTGGAGGACGTCGGAGACGATCAAGAGGTAATTCAATTAAAGCTGGTTTAGGCAGAGAGAGAGAGAGAAAGTGGCAGAGATGCAAGGAAAATTAATACTTGAATGACTGGAACGCAATAGTAAAAGCTGCCTGACGGCTCGATGAGGATGTGAGCAAAGGAATTGCGTGTTTTTTAAATACAGTACCATGCAATAGTGATTCGTGTTTAATCTCATAACGATGTATCCGCTATATAGAACCATACATTAGTAAAATTTGCCTTGCCTCAAATTATTATAATTCCTTCACGAATCTTCTGCAAAGATTCGAGGTAACTCGCCACCACAATGCAGTCACCCAGATATGGTGTCAGTGCGCCGCTTGCGGCCACAAAATCCACGTCGCTCACTTACTCGAACCACAACCGCCGCCATCGACGCCACCATCGAAGGGTTGCGGTATGGTCCAGCACAGCGGCATAGATCATTTGACAAATTGGAATCGCTGTTGCCTTGTGAAATAACGGCAAGCACGCCCCGAACAGAATGAAAAAGGAACCCCGATCCAACAGGACGTCACGAAATCACCGTTGGACGAACGAAATGTCCTGCGGCTCCAGTGTCCCCCGTCTTGGCTATCCACGCAACAGCGGCTGCGTTCGTGCACATCCGCAGCGTATTGGCTTGCCGTCGTAGGCTGACGTTGCCCAATATTTTTTTGCCGCTGTTGACGGCGTCGTTCGACTACGCGCTCTGATGGGACCAGTGAGCTCGGTGGCTAGACGAGCACAGCTGGTGTTCTCGAAACGGGGCCGCCCCTGGGTACTGTCGGACCTGAACGACAGAAAACAACTAAAAAACTCGTTTCCACTCTAACGACAAGCTGGGATAGGACGCCCCATCCTGCCGTTTCAAGGTATGAGCAGCACGGTGTTATATATTTGGTCACGTACCTATGGCATCGGGCGACATATGATCACTCGGTCCTGTCACTTTTGCAACTTCGGTTTTATGAACCTTTCGATTTGAGTTCGAATTGAAACGATTCCTGAGGCAGAACGATTGCCAGCTTCGTGCGAAAGAATATTGATTATAGACACGTAGGCGTGTGGAGTATTGGCTTAGGCTTTATTGGTTTTTCGAAAGTTTATCGGAGCTGCACGCCGTTTTTTCTCGTCCAAAATATGTTCTTGTCGTAATAGCTTGTAACAACGTAAAACCCATTATAGTTATGGTTAGCTCATGACATTTGTAAGTATCATTACCGGGCTTATCACCAAAGTGCTTAAGGATATAAACCGAGATTCCGTCGAGCCGCACAGCACGGAGGCGAGTACCCAAAATTGTTACTGCAGAGAGATTTTGTTCTAAATATTCACAACTACGGTAGAGGCGCTCACATGTTACTTGGTGAACCCCGAATTTGATATATGCGTCTAAACCACACCTGATTCTAGTCCATGTCTGTCACAAACATAGTTGTCATGGATTCCTTTTTCAAATTAGGCAGCCCTAACAAGACGCCAAAATAAAATTCAGAATGTCAATAGACCGCCGGGTGGCGCCATCTAACGGAACACGTTACCTGTGCAGTATAAAAACTAGCGACGTTCATCTCGTTACCCTTCTTTTCTCTTCTTGACCTCTCGTGATATCAGCGAGTCGGCTTTCCCGTGATTCCTGTCCTTTCAACACGGCCCTGCGGGGATTGTCACGGCGGCCTGTTCCCTTACACGGCCTCCCCGCCGTTTCGGTCTATTTGAATTCCATTCTACGCAATATCGTGTAGAAATTTATAATAGTTTCGACTGATACAGATAGGGATGTGTTCGTAACAATGTCAATTTTTGAGTAACAATGTAATTTCTCGTGGAACCGCGGCGCACCGAGATCGACCGAGAGAGGTCTCAAAAGGGATCCTCCCCTAAGTACAACCCTTTACGGAAATCTACGTCTCACATACACATCAGCACTTTATCTTGTCTGTATTTCTATTTTACTTTAATTCATTCGAAGGCATCCACATTTCACTGGTTCACACTATAACACTAAGCTTACGTCGTATTTTTGAGACACGTTGGTGCTGGCAGCACTCAATAACAGTCGTGCATAGTTCCTTCAGCGGCCGAAGCCAGCTAAAGCTTCTTCTGATCTTCTATCGTCTACTTCTGCTGTTGTCGAAGTGCTAAAAATTTTTGGCTCCGCTCACGCATTCGCCTCCTAAACGCCTACACTCACCCATGAGCACTTACGTCTAGGCTCCTCCTTCATCTCCGCTTCCTGCTGGCGGCAAGAGCCTCCAAGTCTGCATAGGCCTAATGCTATATCTACCCCCGGCGTAGATAGGTAGATCGGTAGGTAGCGTTACGCGGTACGAGACAGCGGCGAGCACGTCTTTTCTATCCGGAGAAGAGCCTCGCCGTTTGGTCTACTCAGCCGCTCCTTTGGCTCCGTTGGCCGACGCCAGCTCCGGCATCGACGCTCACAGTCTATCCCTCATCCCGTTTATCCGGCCGCTTATTCGTTTCTTTCCTCGGTTCTTCGCGGGGATTACCTTAATCTCCTGGCGCTGTAGGAGTCACCGACTGCCGGCTACGGGCAGTGGTGGTGGGAGGCGCCCCCCTTCTCCCCAGGCGCGTTGGGAATCTGACCAGGTCTCCCTTTCAGCCCAGTTCGAGGATTCGCGCTTCTCGGTACTGGGATAGCTCGATCATGCATGCCGTACGGCTGGGCAACTATGAGTACGCTGCTTGGTTCACGCATGGTGCACCAGCAAGGTGGCATTGGTTCTCCTACGAGGCTGGCGGGCTCCACCGTCGGATGGACGATGATGGTTAGCAGAGCTGAGTTTGGCGGTAGGCGGCTGACTAGAGAAGAGACGTGATCTTCTAGGCCTCCTCCTCCGGCCGGGAACCGGCGGGACGGGTCCTGCGACAGAGAGGCTGGGGATGGAAGGCGATGATATTCTTCGGAAGGGAGCGCAGTAGAAGTACGATCCGTAAAGATGGGCTCCGTAAATAGGGGTTGGACTCGGGTTGGACGTCCAGAAAACTACGAGTCTTTGGCGAGCATTTCAAGAGAGAGAGAGATGGGTTGAGATCGGCGGCCGCTAACATACGATTAATAAACGTGACAGAAAAGAAAGCCCAAGTGGCAACAGTCTAATTTATTACAATAGTTGATAAACAAACACGAAGCGACTGAGTTCGATGATGATTCCAATGAGTGAGTGGAACTATGTTGATATTTCAGCTTTACAGCTGATGTCGTTCACAGTGTCTGTCTATTGTAACTCGTTGTTCAATTGACCATCCATTATTACGACTGGGCGTCATGGTGAGTGCCGGTATATTTGGAGCATTCTAAAATTCTGAACACAACTGCGTTCCTATCGAAAACGCTCGAGGTTACCGTTCAGAATGATCTCTACTCGGGCGTATCATTTATTGAGTTTCATACCTCAGCTAGATTAATCAACTTTCGATGCCGTGGCTCAAATTGGGACCCTGTGTGGCGGTTTTTGCTCAGGCGGAGTTAGCGACATAATTGTCGAAGAGGTCTCCCGAGAGGTACTGGTATCTCACTCGCCTCCTCTAATCTCTCTCCCTCTCACTATATATATATATATATATATATATATCTGTGCACAGGCACGCCTTCGTACGAGCACTGTGTGAATACTGCCTACAGCCATCTTCCCCTAACCTCGACGAAAAGATTGCACATTGTGCCCCTCGCGCATGTGCCCTGTCAAAGTGTGCAAACCGCCTCGTGCTATAGCTCGAAGTGCCCGTGGTCGAGCGAGCATCCGGTCTTCACTAGAGGTTATGCCTTCCCTGGAGGAACTAGCCACTGGATTGTTTAGCCCCCCGCCCTCTTCACTGGTTTCCTCATCTCGTTCAAATTTACTGCACCCCCAACCAGGACTCAGCAGGATAACCGCCCGGTGACCGTTACATATCTACCTCAGCTGGGAGTATGGTGCCACTTCAACCCCATCTATCCGACGCACCCTATCCGAATACCACACTAAAACGAACCGTGCACTGGCGAGCATCGCAGGCCAAACCTCGGCGAGTCTCACCGGATCCCCCGCAGCGGCCTCTATCAGTGACTTCACAGCCCTTGCACAGCTCTCGAACACGTGCGCAAATCTAACTGTCGTTCAACACCCGGTCTCATCGTTCGCTCTTTCACGAGACTCACCAGAGTTGCATGCAGTCATAGGGATCACAGACATGCCATTCACCAGTCGGGGCCAGGGGCGTGAGGTTGTAGATCGCGTTGAAAGTCCCGGAGAGACAGCGAGAAGCGTCCAGCGCATCGAGCCCGAAGGGGTGGCGAGCTCCGCAAGGCAGAGGTCCATGGCAAAGGCACGCCAAGCCTTTCCCCATCAGCTGCTCTGTCAGCGAGTGACATCGGTACCTATCCTATCTGTGCTCGATTCCCTCGCTGAGAGGGCTCCGCTGTCACTCCCTAAACTAAACGGGGAGAACTGGGTTAGACGCCCCATAATCCGCCGACGTTGCGAACCACTTCCCAGCTACAGTGTCGGCCGTCTCGGCAGAGAGTCCTCGCTAGTAGTCGACTCGAACGCCATTACTGGGGAGAAGACTTCGAGCGGGCAGCCGAGACCAGGCCGGTGGAGTGGCCCGCGGAGATAGCAGGGATCGGATCGAGGGCCAAGGGCTGGGGCTGGGCCCTCTTGTCATGAGCCTTCCAGCAGCCGGCTTCGGCTTCCGACAAGCTCGCCAGAGCTCGCCCCTCCGCGCCTCGATGCCAGCCGGCAGCTCTCGGATCGTTATGGCTGTCGCCGATAGAAGACCACGGGACGGGATGATAGTAGCTAGGTCGCTGCGCCGCGCACTACATATATGTAACTCCGGATACGCAGTATAGGTATTATTGTCCTGATTGCCGCTGCCGCCGCTGTCGACCCTGCGGCCTATCGCGAATTGTTCAGAAGTGCCGTCGCGGCCAAGCGGGAGAGAGACAGAGAGGACCATTGAATAGGAACCATACGGAGAGACCACGTGAGTGACGATATCAAGCGGCTCGACGAGTGTCACTATTATACTATGACTTTATTGATTGTATGCAGGGAATGCACTCCGTGTTTATTTTTAACATATGTAATTTAAGCGGCGTAAGTATCGCAATGATCGAATTAATTAACATTCGCTCGGGGCGGGGTATCCACAAACACCTTCACTTTTTGACAACACGATATTACAATAGAATCCTGCTACAAATGTTGACAAATTGCCGATTTCGATACTGGCTATATCCAATGATAGTGTAATTTAAATATGATATTAATATTTTTTTTATTTAGTTGGCCATTTACTGATCTATCCAGCGTGGGCCCGGTGTTCGATCAAGCGTGCCGATAGACGTCGCTTGCATGCAAATAGAAAAGTTAGACTATATCCGTTAGATGGACAGACACACGTCTGTCGGTGTCTCTGAATTTGACAGCTCGACTAGCTCTGAGATGACAGCTTTAAGGAGTGGCGTTTCGAAGTGTCTAAAGCCCGGTGTATGGGACGGCGAATGACAGAGAGAGAGAGAGAGAGCCCCAGGTGTATTGGATCGGCAAAAGATAACGCAAAGCACTATTATTAAACTAGCCGCCCGAATAAAATTCTCTGGAGACGACACTATACTATGGGCGTAGGGCTGATTGAGTCAACAAGTTGTTTAATAGTTAATCCTATCTTTTACTAACAATATATATAATCACATACAGAGATTATATATATATGTATATATATATATATATATATATATGTATAGCGGCATAATAATATACACGCGGCTGTTAAGATATTGTGCCAATGGATGAGTGCACGGCCACGATTAACACAGAGCACATAACTGAGACATGATTACGTCTGCGTGCTGACGACTCCGGTAGCGATTTCGTGAAGTGATTAAGCAATATATATATATATATATATATATACACATATGTTTTGGACGGCGCTCCTAAGCCCGTCGTCGGGATATCGTCCCTCCGACACAGTGACGCCTGCGTGCTTTAGGCTATTTTCAGGTGATGCACAAGAACTCTGTCAAAGATTGTAGCAGGCATCAGTTGGTGAAGGACCCAGAACCAGCGCTATTGCCGCTACCGAACTCACCATGTCTGGTGACCTCGACCAGCCTACGTTTTCCCCCGTACCCTTGTGGGTGCTTAACCCGCTCATGGTGTCCTAATCAGAACAATGAATAGACAGACGGCACGTATGAATCACACAAACGCTCTGTCCGACCTCATTTTTCCGTGGCGGCTAATCAGTCGGCCAAAACATGCCTATCGCGTAAACGCTCATTCCACTAAAAGCTATGGGATATCGTTGACATCACTCATATATGATTTAATGACACGGCACAATTCTATGGGAATTCCCGTTCTTGGCACGGCCTGTGTCCAATCGCCTATCGTCGATTCAGCAGCACTGCCAAAGTGGCCTACCACAGCATCAGTAACACCAGCGTATGATTCCGATCAGTAACGCGCATGTGGGCGGATTGAACTTTTTATTAAAATGTATCGTTTCCACTTATAGCCGTGGACGGTAGCCGCTGCTCTATCCACTCTCGGAGGTCTCTTTGTTTTGCGCTCTTGGCAACGTTGTGTTTCCCGGCAACAAACCCTCAGCTCCCGCCGCGTCCCGTCCGGCCTCTCGTCTTGGCTTCGTTCCTTTCCGGTCATTTAATATGGTCGCTGTGACTGTCGCAACGCACGTTTTATAGTCAGCCCAAACGCCTACCCGACCACGGCGGTAGTCTATGCCGTGGAGTAGGCCCACTTTAAGCGATGGCCAGATAAGCCAGCCTGTGCTGGAGTGGCCCAGCGCGCTAGCTACGCCAGGGGCGCGCATCTCGGCCGCTCGTTCTTCAAGGCCAGCCGTGAAGATACGGCCGTAACGGCGCGGCCGACCAACGGGCTACAATTTGGATTGAAATTCGTATTCGGCAAGCGAACGAAGTGAGACGAGTCCGCCCTGCTAATGCGTCCACTGCTACTCTACTGCTACTTCGATGATTATGAGGAGCTTACAGGAGGGACCATCTGCGCTCAGCTGATAGCAGTCGGATCTGTCGTGTGTCGCCTGTGTCGAGTTTGCTCGAGATAACGAGCGAACCAAGCACTTTGGGTGGGCGGGCGTTACAAAACATGACGATGAATGACGACACGAGAACTGGCTCTCGAGGTGAAATCCGTTCGTTGGTTTATCCGTTTGTGCAAGTAGTACACGTAGGCCGCGGGGCCGCAAAAAGCTGCCCAGCGAACGTAAGCCACACTATGAGTGCGCTCCTGCATGGGCGTCTCCATGGCCGTTCCCGGTGAATGCACAATATGCTTCGTTAGCGAAATGATATTCGCGTACGAATATTTCGCCAGAATAGAGATATTTTTGACTAAATGGGGAGAAAACATCATGAAGATGTTATAAGATTTACTATAGTAATTTAGTGAAGCTAGTAACTATACAATAGATGGTGCACTTGTATGCTGTGCCAGATTTTGTGTTTGTGCAATGATATATGGTGCCCAGAGTCTTGCCAGCGTGTAGTTGGCCGCTAATCTTGCGGAAACCATTGACCACTACGGGAAGGTAAATTGAGCGGTGTTGAGAATGATTACAATTTCATGCAGATTCCAAGTCGGCCCCAGGGCGATTGACAAGTTGCACTCCGAGCACGACAGTGAGCGAGGAGGTCACCTAGGCAGGGCGGCGGACACAGTAATTGCACGAGAAAATCACCAGTGGATCAACCCCATCTAGACAATTTCATGCGTCCATTCGTCTAGGTGGAACAAACACATTCGATAGCCGATGCTGGACAGTGAATTCGATGGACGATATTCTGGAATTCACAGGAACTTCAGTTATTTTTGCAATTTACTATTATTTTATCGTAGTTAGAGATGACATCTACATCTAGTCGTTTTATTTTCCTCCAAACCCGCATATGAAATACCGACATACGCATAGTGTTGATAAAAGCAAACCAACCATATATAATATATATATATATACATATTATGCAATGCATTCTGGCGATTTGTATCACAGGCACTAAGCACATCCCCAACGTATATGAATTTGTGTAGGAGTTCGAAGATGCACAATTAACTTGAAATAATACAGATTTTGAGATGCCAAAAAAAATTATCACGTCCAATGTTTGTGGATACAAAGGGCGCCTGATCCTCGGGGTTAGGCCAACATTTGGCATTTGCCATTTGACATATGGCATTGAGTGAGTGGACAGACACTGAAAGGGTAACTATTTCATCGTATCCCTCCGCTAATGGCGTGGGTCCCACATGACTCAGTGTGCGCGAAGGTTGGAGTCGAAGTTCTAACAATACAGCCTTTGGGAAAGAGAGGGTCTGGTTGTTTAGTGCGCGATCGGCTCTGTTTCTCCCTCAAATGTTATTCTGCTTCGGCCTTTGGCGCGCTTTTCGCTAACGTAAATCGCTCAGACCTTGAGCCGTACATCCGTTGGAGGTCGACGAGAGGGAACCTTTTTCGTGGCGCACGAATTTGAAATATCCTCTGGATCGAGGCTAAGTTATTGCCATGGCACGTACATATTGCTCTGCCGCCGGCCTCGGTCTAGCCCCACATTGGGTTCGAGGAAATACATAAGGTGGATGAGGTCATACCATGAGGCGAGCCGCGCCAGCAGCTCAAACGAGGATCGGGCCAGGCCGAGAAGTCAATGTGCCAAGCAAGAATAGGGCACGATGGCGAAATATGTACAGAAATGCCAATAGATCAGGGATCAGGCAGAAACAGCAACAGAAGCGCTTGAAGCAGCATTTCTCCGCCACTGTGCTATTGTACAACTATAAGTTTGCGGTAGAGAACAAAAGGTCGAACGGAACGGAGTGATGTAGGGTCAATGACGGTAATACATAATATTTTCCAGGTAGTTACAGGGTAAAGATTAAGATAGGCCAAAGCTAGGCCTCACGCCAATAGCGAAATAGTGACAAATAGGCGAAAGATGTACCTGACAAAAATGGGATACTTGTTCCTCATGGATCGCTTTCGTTCTTTGAGAAGAGAATGTCGCGTTTGGATTTAAGCAGCGATAAGCTGCACGAGTCAATCTCGGATGAAGCTTTTGGGGTCTAGGTATTCGCGCTCTGGAACGGATAATGTACGCCAACATATGACACGTCCTTCCGATATATTTGATCCATGTGCTATCTTAGGTCAACCAGCAGAAATAATTATGTAATCAACGTTTATGAAAGCTAAGTGCTCGCTAAAAAATGAATAGAATTAAATATAGAGGTCTGCTGCATTTCTCTGCGCATACTGTTCATTCAGTTCTGTCAGAAGGCGCTCCAAAACCTGTTTGTCTCAATAGCAACTGAGGATTAACGTGAGTTCTTGATTGATATGTTCACATGTTCATGGGGCACAAGTCCCAAGTTGACCCATAGAATAAATCGATAACTCTGTTTTTCGTCATTTGTTCACGGACACTGCGATCTTTAAGCTAGCACGGATGTACGGTAGTGTCCTCCGCGAAGTCGTCAACGAAGTAAAGTGCATCGCTGACAAAGTGATCCTAAGCCGGCTTGGCTGAGCCATTCAGAAGAGGATTTTCATCCTTATCCTGGGTGGCCGGGTTATCGAAAGGGTTCTACTGGACTAATTTGCCAATTCGAGTCTCCCTCTGGCCATCTCTAGCTATCTATAATGGACAAGCGATAATGAACGGCCGATAGCGCCAATAGGAGACAGAGAGGCCAAACGAGTAAACGATGCGAAGCAACTAGCTTTAGTTTAGAGTTTCGCTAACATTCGAAATATCTACGGCTCACCGAATTCACAGCGGAGTTACACAAATGAATGCCATGTGCAAGAGTAGTATCGTTCATCGCGTCTCATCCTACATCAGTTCGCAGCTCGCGCATGCATTGACACTAAGCAGCATGCAATAGCCATCCTTTCTTTGGAAGGAAGCTACTGGGAAAAAATGCTTTCGCCAAACAAACAAGTCGCCCTCTAGTCTCGTATATCCTTCTGCGAGACAGGCTTCCCCACCTTGTCGGTCTATGTGCCTTCGAGCAAGAGGGTAAGATTGGCCCCGCCCGCCCCACCGGAACCTAATCGATATTCAACTGGCCGGCTAACGGGCCGGACCTTCGAAGACTGAGAGACTGCGGCTACCATGATTGCTCGCATCTGTAATATTTCCCTTCTAGCGAAAAGAGAAAACAATGGTGACGCCAATGACGAATTTACGGGTCTTGAAGTCTGCCTTGTGCGACGTTGGCAGTCGCCTGTTGCGAGACCACCCCCGTCAAAACTCTTATCATATCAAAGCCTTTCCCTCTTCCTCGTCGTCGTGGTCGTCATCTGGGACAAATTTCATTATTCGCAATTCATCCCCTAGCGGTTCCTTTTCGGTTCCCCACCGCCCACTCGGAATCAGCTTCTCCGACGACTAGCACTCGTGCCAGATTCACGACCTCCGTCGGACACGGATACTATCCCATCCGAGCGTTCTTTCTCTACGTTGTAGAGCATTCGTGCGCCTCACATCGCCCTCACGTCACCAAGATCCACTCGCGGTGCGATGTGTCTTGGCGAGGATCCGTATATCCGTTTTTACGTATAACGACAGCAGTCGGCGCCCGGGGGAAATTCGAAGCCCCTGTTCCGTTTCGTCGCCTGACCCGAAGGTTGTCCTGTTTTTTTTTTGCGTTGTCTCGCTTCGTCGGCCTCGACGGCGGCCGCTGCTGCTGCTGCTGGGTCTGACACTGCTTCACTGGCTATCTTCGGCTTTGTCCAGGGGTCGGGCTGTCCGTGAGGTGCGGAAGCAAGGGCAGACCGAACGCCTGTCCTCCGCTCGCTCGTTCAACCGTCAATGTGATTCTCACCGGGATGAAGTCGATGTCGAAGTCGATGAACAGCGGCGACAGACGGGCTGGCGAACGTCGAACGTTCGCGCCGACGCTGGCCGTCAATGCAGCTGTCTCTCTACTGCGTTCGTTCTTGTTCAAACAGCATCGTAGGCAGGCACCTGCGGGCGAACCGAGCGAGTGAGAGTGGACTCAGCCGGCGTCGAATGATTGCCAGGGCCCGACAAGCACTGGTTCCAACGGACGACGAGGTCGTGTGTGACGACAAGGTCTGGCTGAGAACAGGGGACAAGATGGGGCGGGCCATAGGTAACAATCGTGTCAAAAGTCTGAAGGCCTATCCAAAGTCTGAGGGGAGTTTCCTCTCAAACTTCCAGCCTGGCATACATATCGCGGTGTGTAGAATAGCGAAGTGGAATAATCCCGGAATGACAAACAGCATGGCCGGTGTTGAGCTGGCTTTAAGTTTTCGAAACGTCTGAGATCTGGTGAACAACAAGCGGAAAATGAGAAATGGGAGTATGTCCAAGAGCGCGGTAGAAATGAAAATGACCGCACACAATGGGCGAATATAATTTCGCATTGAGCAGGATGGGATGTGACGACAAACGGAGTTACTGTGGTACTTCGGCCTTGGTTACAATGACAACTTGTTGATTTTGCAGCTTTGAAAGTAACGTAGAATATTCCTGTTTAGGATTAGGACCCTGTACAAAGCGAGCAGCGTAACGTGGTCGAAGGTACGCACTTTGGCAGCATCGATACCAAACCGAAGCTATGTAACAACATGACAGCTCCAGTTAATTAAAATACGATCTATGCGCTCATAAGTAAACGCTAGTATTGGGCTACTACCAGTATTAGACCAGGACGCTCGCTCTCGAAGGTATGCACATGCAAACATGGCTGCTTTCAGCTTATTCGAGTCAGCCTTCTGTAACTCAAAAGTAGGCTCGCTCCCACGAAAACGAAGGGACTTACACATATTTCCTATATAGCTGTAGAGCTAATGTATAGATCTACCACCTGGGTCGACTGACGCATTTGAGCCAGTGACCAAGAAGAAACTCCCGGCAGGAGTTCACGGTGAGAGAGAGAGAGAGAGACAGAGAGGAGAATCGTTCATTCTTCTAATCGATCTTTACGCGTAAGAATCCACATCCAACGTGTGGGCTAGATGACAGATTACTTTACAAAAACATAGATGTAGGGTGGAAAGCAGCCCGCCTGCCTACAAGCGACGAAGGTCAATTTGCTATCACCCAGTCTGCCACCAGCAGAGGTGCTGCTGTTCCGTGGGTAAAATTGAGGCGTGGTTTGCCGTCCGTGGCCAATGTAGCCAGCCGGTGCGGCGGGAGTTAGAACAACATCTTTCCTTTTGGGACCTAGTGGTGATTGATTACTCGAACGGCTTAAACAACACCGCTGTAGTCTTGTTTATAGCTCGACACGATAGTAATTCAAAATGTGCGCTAACTAGACGAACGAACACATGGATGATTTGGATCTAGACTACGTCCTGGTTGTCTCTAATCTGACGAGCATGTTCAAAACGGTCTATACATCGGTGCTAACCTGAATAGCCGTCCTGCATTTTCCCCACAACATCTCCTAGGAGCGATACAATATTGTACTCAACCGAAATGTGTGTGATATTCGCAGAACAAACCAACGTACAACAACAAAACAAAACACACATATATATATATACCTATAATTATGCAGATTCGGAGTTGATCCAATTTTTCCCCAAGAACGACAAGTGGTATGAATAAACGGACGACAACAACGTTGATTTGACCTTACCTTAACGTCAATTGTCTATATACCGATACACACGCTCCAGCCGAATTTAATATGAAATCGTCGAAAGAGAAATAACGCTTTTTTTTTCGCTCGAAATATTTTTTTCACTTTTTCGCCATTTTTCGGAGGGGATTGCGATCGAGGACCAGCCCACTCGAATGGTTCGCATCCTGCCTATGCAGCCGGTGTACTACCTGCTAGCTGACGCATTACCCTTGGTACAGCGGTATCCCCGCGGGCGAAAGGAGGTGCCTGTCGCTTACACACCGAATGACCGACCGGGACTAAGGTCACGCGAAGGAAGGATTTCTTTATTGGCCGATATCACATACGCATCATTTGGCGTCGCTGTAAGAAGAGCATGCGCGTTATGCAGACGCCGTGATGCATCCATGAGTCGATTTGGTTCCCGATCGAATTGCTGGCTACGAGCCGGCGTCGGCGTCCACGAAGGGTGGGTTCGGCGGTGGTTGGGACGGTTGCAGCGATATGGGTGAATCCTACAAGGAACCGATTCCTACAAGCAAAAAAAATGTAACTTACTCATCGTTCTCCGCATGCAGCTGTCCCTATAAAAGACGAACTGAGGGAACAACCGTACTCCGACAGAGTCCCGGGTAGAGTCACTTCGCCAGGATTCGACACCGTTGCCCGAGGGTCGTCTCTAGTCTCAGATAACCTCTGGCCCTGTGATGGATAGATTTATTGGCGGTGATGGTGGCGGCAACGGCAGTGGCCGGACCGCGTCCCCGTGCCGCTACGAATACTACGGGACCGTTCTGGTAAGACCTCTGTGGCATCGGTGTCCTCCTCAGCCTGCTAGGCCAAAGATAGAGAGAGAGAGAGAGAGAGAGAAAGAGGGAGCCTGGAGTTCGACAGTGCTTCCATCAAAGGGTCACTCGGCCGCAGGGCAGCTAGCCACCACCCGGTCGGCAAGCAGACGACTGCCTGTAAACAAGGTTTATGCATCAAAAACGACTTTACGTTCGTCGACGTTGTCCCCGCTGATAGCGATCCCCGTTCCTGTTAACTTGCGTCGCCCGCGCTGCATTCGCGTCCCATCTACCGCTGCCATCGCTTCCACCATCCATTGCTTCCGAGAAGCCGTCCGTGCACGGGTGGTGGAATTGCAAGTGCTTCCACCAAACGACGGTGAGGGAAGCGCACGAGAGACATATCAGAATGAGACCTCACCGCGCCGAGGCAGGAATGAAGGCGAATAAGAGGGGCGGGACGGAGGGATATGGCTCTGGGCCAAGTATCACATTCGTTGCCGTCCAAGCGATCGTTACCAGCACGCTACCTAACTCCGGCCTACTGCTAAGTGCCGTTATTCCAGCTAGCACAGATACGCGTCTAGCCATTAGCTTGATTCTCGGCGGACGTCTGCATAGAGACAGCGTTCAAAGGTTCCGGACCACGTGGTGTCGAGACCAGCGCAGTCATCTACTTTTTCGCTTTCGCTCTTGGCGCAGAGGAGCGACTTGTATCGTCCTGCTTCTTACGTCACTGGACAACGAAGAATGTTTGACCGCTCTCCTGGCCATCTCCGCCGCTGTTGGTACCGACTGAGGAATCAGGTTGGAGAGGTGGCCGGGGATGGTGTCGTGATGGTGCAGAACCGAGTCGGGGATGACGGTGCACCAGTGGTGGACCATTGGGCGGGGGACAACAGCGGACCGCTGGTAGCGACGCCTCCGACAGTGATCGATGCTGGCGTTTTTGCGTTCTCTGCAGCGGCCCGTGCCCCTCCACCAGCAGGATCTGCGGGAAGGGACGCAGAAACCAAGGCGGACTCACGAGTAAGGTGAGCAAGTGAGGCTGCTTCAGGACGCTCTGGTCACCCGCATAGGCGCTGCTAGGCTGACATCCACCCACTAACTGAACCCGAGCTGCCCGCTCCGCGGACCCTTAATAACATCCGCGGGCTGCACGGGAAGATGTGTGCACGCCTGAGATCGACGTTGAACAAACGCAAACACTGGACAGTGGACAGCATTAGAGCAGTGCAGTCGATCCAAGGAGTAGCCAATACGGCCATGAAAAACCCGAACGGAGCCGATTTTCGTCCGTGTGTCCCGAACCCAGAACGTCGATACTCGACTGGCAGAGGGAAGGCGAATATGGCTGTCTATATTTTGGTGATCGGCCATATGTGACGAACTTGTCTCAGTATTTCTGCTTATGTGTCTAGAGAGGTAGCCGAGCAAAGCCCTAACGACGACAACACCAGGCCGGCGCCGGCCGTTTCTATTCTAACGGACAGAGATCTCTCTTTTTCATGAAGCGTATTGCGTGCGGATAGGAAACAGCTAAAAAGGAGAGAGCCCTCGCTCAGGGTGTCTCGCCACAGCGGTCCCTACGCCAGTATATCACATACCAGCCTGTGTACGATGTCTTGGCCGAGTGCACGCAGGTCTGCGTTCCCGCCGCCACGTACAGCGCCGCGGTGCTGTCAGACAGCTGACCCTACTACGCTATCATCAGCGTACCGGTGTTACTCAGTGCAGCAGCGGTGCGTCAGCATCGCTTGAGTATCTGCTGATGTGTGAAAAGTGTGCGCTCGTTGAGCGACAAGCTCACTGTCGGCGACAGCTCGGCGCAGCTATGTACTCGAGCAATGGCTGCCGTCTGCACAGCCCACCTGTACGGGGTGTGCTGGATGAATGACAAGTTCGGAGGACGGAACTCGTCACGTACTGAGATAGATGACGTGAAGTAAGTGAAGTGTGGGAACCGAAGCCGTGGTGCCAATATCTAGCAACGAGAATCAACCTGGTGTTGTTGTTGTTGACAGATGACAATGTGTGAAAATATCCGGTCATTGTTGGGTTAACGGCAGGGCCATGGGACAGTGAGTGTCATTCATCAGTGGAGCTGATTTTCGGTGTGTTTTATTGCCCGAGAATCTACCGACATTATGCCTTGTCTATTTATTCATTTGATTAATGCTTTATCGTTTACGCGAGTAGCTTATATAGATATTGTAAATTACTATCCTACAACTTGATCACAGCCTAAGATGTGTATCACGGGTAGTCGAAACCCGCCGACTCGTGTCGTACGCAGCTAGCAATAATTATGATGCAATACACTTCTATGATATAATTTTTCAGGCCAATTCAAATGTTCACTCTTTGTCCAGCTATCACCAACTTTGCCATGTAACTTTCTGTAACAACTATCAACTCTAACAATAATAATTTTCATGCCAGCATAAGGCACACACGGAGACGCGCAAGATATGGCCAGACCCCAGGACTGGCCTCGAGTCTCGGTCTGTTCGCTAGCTACCCGACGGTCCAACCTTAAACACAGGCCAAAGACACCACAATGCTCGGGGCCGACTCAGGCCCAGGCTCGGTCAGCCTGTCATTAATGAGATGCAGATACCGTGGACAATACTGGCCTGTCTGCTTTGCCACAGAGGCCAACACCCCACCCGCCTCTCCCTTAGTCATGGCCCCGAAGCCCATTTAGGCCTCCCACGAATCGTGAGGGTGTGTCCTGACGACACTTGCAGCCCACCCGCCCTTCTTCAGACCAATCTTGGCCAGACCCCAGATCAGGCCATCCTTGCCACCAGCCTAGTGAGTGTCCTCTGAGAGCACGCCTGTAATGACGCCCCGCTCGTACTCAAATATATATATATATACATATATATATATATATGTTCTGCAATTCCCCGAGGTATGATTGAAGGAATTATCATTGTTATTAGCAGAATTATATTCGCCTACCCAGATCCAAACTGCCCAGCAACCCAAGCGGACTAGAAGGACATTGCACATTAGACGGATGGATGGTCGGGCACACATATATCGCCAGTCATTTGTGGTTAGCGTACCCGCGCCAACGGGGCAGTCGCTTCAGCCATCACCGTGGCCCACCGGAACTCATTCGGGTGAGCCGCGAATGTTACCAAGTTTGGTCTCATCGAATCGTCATTCCATTGTGTGCAGGCCACAATGTCATGCGTGTTTTCAAGTGGACGAAGCAGAATCAGAGAAGGGCGCAAAATTAGGTTGACACTCAGCCAAGACTAGCAGCTGAGCATTACTGTTCTAACAATGATACGCAAGAATGCCCACACCTCGTTCAGGGATGCCGAAATAGTTAGATGTGTACCTCGTACAGCAACGACTCTCTCGACTCGATTTCAGGCCAGCTCTCATAAAGTCGACCAGTAAATTTCGCAACTTTTGCCCTTGCCTTTGCGCCAGCATTGTGAATCGCGAATTTGTCCCCACGAGCTTTGCTGCTACATATGTTGCTGAATATTTATCGTAGACCTCTGGTGTGATATTCTCTGATGAAATGCTTCAAATGAAACAAAATGAAATACATGCATCGCATCCCGTTGCAACCGTTCTGAATGGCAAACGTGTTATTATTATTCGCCATAGATCTTGCTTGCTTGTCTACTTTCTACCGGCTTAGTCGCTTCCAGGCGTAAGCCAATACTCGATAGTGAAGTATGATCTGTATGTTCAACACCTTCGTATCAGAATAATTCAGCGCAGTTCGAGTAACGAGCAGATTCTGAGCGTACCCCTCCCCATCGGATGGTATTATACTTCGTCATGCGAGCTCGACGCACGCGGCGGCCGTCCGCGAACGCGGCTCGCCGCCGTATTCGTACACTCGCTTCCAATGAGATCAGTACGCACACAATGAGCAGATCACAACGCCGATCATGGATCAAGACGAGGTCAGCTACCCTTCGAGTGGCCTAAACAGCACCTTATTTTCAAGACAACACGATCGTGCAGTAAAGTAAATTAGGCCACTTTTGACTTTTGATCCAACGAATACGAACATTAATCTCGTCGTCACCACTTCGTTTTCGGAACTGATTCTCAGCTGTATTTCCATGGCAGAGATGCCTCGGTACCCGCTGTGGACCACTGATGCTGCCACAATAAAATTGAGACCGATTGTAGCGTAAAGACTTCTTTATCGATTCAGGCCCTCACTGGGCCTATCCCTTGGCCGGACCACACCGAACCCCTATGTAGCGGTTGCTATGACACGACTTGCTGACAGGCGATTGTTCAGCAATTGTTTATTATGGGAAGCGACGCAATGTGCATACTAGAGCGCATGTATACAATCGTCACCGCGGCCGCCTTCCTCTATTTCCGACTACAACAAAAGCAACGTCAAATGAGCAGAACAAAACAATATTGACATATAGCGCACGCCGTCACGAGCAAGAACTATCTGTCTAGCCTATGGATCTGTGTAAAAATATAACCTTTGTATGGTAATGTATAGAGGCACATCTGTATAACAATTACGTGTCGATCTTAAATTCTCCCCCTGGAGCATTCATTTTCCCCTTAGGGTCTGGTGGAGAGGAAGAGAGGAAATACAAGGCACTCTCATGTGATGATGTATGATGCCAACACGACGAATGGTTGTACGAAGCTGTGGATGGCAATGGGCGTCAGCTGGTGATGGAACTGGTCCTACAGTCCGTTGTGTCATTGTGATGGATACGTTGCTCGGAGGAGGCCGGCCCTCAGGGCCTATTGAGGTGGAGGATTTCTATGTGCTCGCTTCATTGTGTCCGGAGATACCGCCAGAGAACGCCGAGTTGACATATCACTCAAACGAAAGGCGACTTCAAACTGTATGCCCTTGGTCATGGATAGACGAGGAGACAAAAACGATTCACAAATCAGGCTAATTCTGCATTTCGCAAACGATTTAAACTTGATCTCGATATTAGTCTAGCCTAACTTCAGCATGGCGCCGAAGTCCAATTGTACATCAAACGACTTGCATATACATATAAATCTCTCCCGTTACAAAGGATTCGTATGTTGCTCGTTTTATTTAATCAATAATGACACTGATAACAATACTAATATAGGGAGATGGTGCTGTTATGTATTTACGAGTTTGAATCTAAATCCTGGCTCGCGACGGTTATTTAGCAATGGTCCATTTCAATGGTATATAATAATTTAATTAGGTGTATTATAGGTGTTACCTTGTAAATACACCACTGGATAGCTGACTCGACATCACAACTCTGCCTGGACAGCACACGCACACCTGCCTTGTGTAGTTAGCCTATATTCGTGGTTTCTAGGTGTCCAATTTGCAAGGGGTAACCACCATCCATATGGACATGTTGCCCATTCATGTTGAACATGAACAACTGCTAACCATGTTGCTTTGACGATTGCAGGTAAGCGTTTGCCAACTGGATAAGCAACACGTCGCTAAACGAGATCGTAATAAACGAGATCGTCTTTCGAGCCGATCTCAGCAAGATGACCAATCCCTGCGCGTCACTATGTCGGACCTCCGGTATGACGACCCAATTTAATATTGGTCTGACTCTGTAAAAAAAAGTAGTATTTCTTTTTTGTTTATTTACATATTTCATGCTACGTGCATACGTGATGCGCGAGCACACTAACATGTGTCATTATATATGTGGTACATAATGCGAATTTTACGGCTGTTATCGCTGTTACCACTAAGAGCACACCTTAGCTCTGGGTGACCGAATCATCACTCAATGTATTCATGCCGTTCCCAGTGAGATTATCCAGCCCCAAGAATGAATAGCATTGAAAAGTTATAAATACCCCATGCCTGGGTGTGTCTAGAAGCCAAGGGGTAGCGCAGTAAGACTGGCAGTCGAGTGCGAGCATTGCCGTATACTTTAGCTACTTATAGCGGCTAGACAAAACCTACACAACCGCACATTGTTACAAATTCAATTGCAATAGAAACTGCGTTCCGTACGCTGAATGTGTACACGGGCGAACCACGTCCATCATAACAAGAGAGCGGGCACGATCTACGCAGCATTTATAAACGTTTATGCCATTCTAAATAAACCGTTTATATAATTGGGCCAGCGATCCTCTTCTAGGAAATTATATCCACATTACGTTACGCGATCATGGATATTTTTATGCATACCCACTTATATATTTGTGTCGACCTATTTATGTGCCGCTTATGTTGCCCCTGTAGGCCTGCCATTTCTCGGCCTCAGCGTCAACGGTGACGGAAAGAACAAAATGTGCGCGTCGTTTAGTATTATATAATAGTTACATCTAATACCTAATTATACCCGATGATAGTTATATCATTAATCACAAGCGCATTGAGTCTTCTCAGTATCCTGTGTCTGCTTTTACCTTTTTTTTATTTGTTTAAGAGGTTAAAGGTAAATCCTGCATGGACACCAGGTCTCACAACTAAGGTATTTGCTTGGTAGTGTCAGAATCTTACTGACTAAACCCAGAACCGATTTTGACTTGGGGCACTGACCGGGACTGTCAAAAGTACTACTTCAGTCAATGTCAGCTTCTGCCTAGAGGACATCTTCTCGATTCGTCTGTTAGAGATAGAGAGAAGATTTCTGCGGCCTTTGAAAAGGCCGCGTTTGGCCCTGCAGATCCAGGTTCGAGCGGCACAGAATGATGTATCGTTCTAATTGCACGGCATACTGAATTTCGAATTGAATTTCTACCAAAAATATTCGAGCTCGTTGCAAAACGACTCACACAGCACGAAGTACGGAATTGATGAAAATCAGCACACATATAGCAGAGAATTTTTTGGCAGCGCTATCTTTGACATATCGCCGGTGGTGGATAAGTTTGTAGCATTTTTAGCAGCAGATACGCCAGTCTGGTGTTTGGCTACGGTATTTCAGCGAAAGCCAAGTTTCACTCAAAAGCAGCTTGTGGCCAACATGCAATTATCATACTTCTGCATGGGTTATCGAATTAGATTTGAGTAACTTGGCTGGCGAGATGCATACGCGAGCGAAGCCTGGGCAATGGACGTATCGAGCAACGCGTGCTCATCTTCCCCTAACCATCAAGCCATAAAAATCTTGGTTTTATTGGATCGCCGAACGTTCCCCGAGTATCGTACATGGACGGCTCGTTCTACCCTTGAATGTTTCGCGAGACGAACATATTTATAGAATGCATAGATTGCAGTTTATCCGTTGCGGGACCTGTCCATCGTCTCGGCGTCGATTTCGTCGAGGTGTGGCTCTTCAATGAGCCGCGAACTCGCTCTGTCCCTTCGAAATACAGGTGTGCGCAAGTATCGAATATTCTCTTTCGCCAGGCCGGGACCTCGACCACCCGAGGCACTCAGGCGATGGGAAGGGCGAAAGATCGAAATCACCTTCAAACAATTCTCCTGCTCTGCAAGGGTCCAGTGAGTCCTGCAGGTTCCTCCTCAGACAACGTCGGTTTGTTACGGCGCTAGTCAACGAATCGGAGCCGAATTAATTTCTGGCAGGGATGGCATCGAGTCGAAGACCACGACGTCACATCAAGGTGGTCAGAACTAACCATGTGTCTGAATCGACACCGCGACCTTAATGGCATTTTATATTTTTAAGGTCGACAGACAATTTCTCGGCACACCCTCGATTTCCATCGACCTTGCTTCTATTGCAGGCTTCCATTCTAACCCGGCCTCTCGACCATGCGTGTCGCTGGGCAGCCGTCAACCTTCGACTTTCAACTGGGTTTGGCTGAAATCAACCAACTCAACCATACGACATACCTCTACCCCTGTGTCGTATTGAAGCGGCATTACTTCGTCACATCTTTCCCCTAACAAGAGTCCTGCCCACCGGCGATACACTGTCTACATGACTAACTGCATCTGTTAACTTGCCCGTGGGAATCTACATATAGTTACAAAGGGGGTATGCCAACCAAACGCCTATAATCATGTGATAGCTGATGCACCAGCAGTTGACATCGACTGAAGTAGATATTCAGTTATCCGCTGGGTGCAACAGATATGGACAGATGTAGCCTTAATGTGTATGTCGGCGCGTGACGTGCTTGATGTATACACGTGCATGCGCTGTATACCACAGCCTAACAAATGCCGTTTCAGCCCCGGAACTACTACACAAATATACTGCAGAATCTATATCCTTATGTGAATCATTTGGTTCGCAAAGTCTTACATAAACTCCGGGGGCATGCTGAACATTCAGCCTAGATAAAAGGCAACGAGGGAGTGAGTATCAACAATGTTCATGGAGCGCATATTCTCTCGCAAGTGGGACATCCCGTGTTTCCGTGCAACAGTGTAAATATTGAGAATAAGCTTTCTGCAATAAAACGCATCTATGTATATTTATATTGTGTCAATATGACCCGTACGCGCGGTTAGGCACTCGCGTCACATGCTATCTCATGGACTACCTCGAGTGGTAGTCTTCGGACACCGCCTTTCCTTCCGGGAGCAGCTGTCAAAGAGGCAGCGGATCAGTGCATGTCAGGACACGTATGCTTCCAAACTCACGCACGGCCATATAAGAAGAGTCAAATATGCTTATGCATGTATGCATACTGCTAAATAACCCACTCTCTGCTAAGCACGAATGCAAATGAGATATGCGGAGAATTTTAGGGAGATCTTCAATAAGAGAATAGGCGCGATCTGTTGTGAGAGCACCGTACAGTCATTCGCTAACGAGGGGCGATCGCGGTCTCCATAGTAACTCGCCGAGTGCAGTGTCCCACCGCTGAGCACGCTTCTCGTAGTACTAGAGAGGATTCCCACAGCCTGCCTCGAGAGTCCACCATCGAGCCCCCTACAACAATCCTTAAACTCCTCATGTGGGACTTTCTAGCCCAAGACTATGGGCAGTCCCTATGCGTCGTCGATTGCGTTTTTGTCTTTTTCTGCGAACTACAAAATAATTCCTCGGCCTGCGCGCTTCCCCCGAAAGCACGAAGGAGGCCGAGGAAAGGCAAAAAGGATATGGTAAGGGAACACTGACCAGATGGCAAACGTATGCTGTAGGCTTATGAAGGTCCTTTGTCCTCCGCAACGATCCTCCACGGTAGTTGCAATGTACCGAACCTCATCGGGCGTCGTCTGTGTATACATACTCAGCGAGACACATGGAGATCCAGACTAAGAAAACGACGATTTCGTTAACGATCTTCCTTTCCAACCCGACGCAAGCAGGGCGAGTAGGCAGTCGCCTTACGCAAAGCTTGTCCCGCAGAGTTTGCCAAAATTGCCCATCGTCTCAAACCTCGCCGCAGCACACTGTCCTGAACGTCACGAACGAAGAGACTGTCAGGAAACAGCTAGGCCATCGTAAAACCACTCCCGAGTGACTGTGACCGGTGGCCACAACGAGAGGTTCTTCGAAACCGACCCGTTCACTTTTCGACGGCACTATTCCTCCGCAGTGCAGTGGCCGAGGACGTTCGCCACCCCCGCTGCAAGCTCTCTATTACTGATTCGAGAGTATTTACCACATTGTTGAGGATTGCGGCTCTATGTGGATCCTCAGCTTTTCGTCGCCGCCAAGGCTTTCTCTCATGAGTTTCACTTCCTCCTCTATCTCCCTCCCTCTAGTTTCCTTGTCGCGCCCCGTCGAATGACCCTCTACGACTGCATGGACCACAGCTAGCTGTTGAACCTCATAAGCCTGTGTTACAAGTTTAAATAGTCACGACTTGTTTTTTTTTGTTTTTGACTTGATTCAGTCCTCTCTGGTTCGTCATATGATATCGCTGTCATTCACAATTCATTCTGGCTCTTTAAAACGACGGAAGCGGTACTTTTCTCCGTGTCGCTGCTAAAGTTCCCTCGTCGACCCTTCGAGCTCGTTCTCGAGTTCGACATTGAGTTTCCGCGCCCTCGTACCGCACCCCCACAGATTCATTGTTGTGTTCGAACGATGGAGGTCCCATTTGGGGGTTGTCGGGTCCCGGTCGTCGCAGCAAAAAAAAACGCGGCAGCATTCGTAACGAGGACAAGGCGCAAGTATGACTTCTGATGTATACGAGTTGGCTTAGAGCTGCTCGCAGAACGCGAAACAGCGGCCAAGTTTTCGGAAAGGGAGGAGCGAAGCCGGAAACGACTTTCTATGGGAACGTTCGTATTCTGGGCAACAAGATAGATACCAGATGAACACGTGAGGCTCAAGGACATTTGCAATAGGGGTTGAGAGCGCACCATCTGGCTTATACAACCACCATGGCTTGCGTGTCGTCGTTCATGTTAGAAAGATTACGATTGTGAGGCATACGAAAATAGGGATGGGAACAAGAACGTTTAGAGAAGCCAGGTGATGTTGGCCTCTTTTCTTTATGCTGTTCTTGTTTCTCGTGATGGGACCTTCAGTCATAAGGAGTCATCTTTGTCGATCATCCGTGATAGACCACGAATGTACTCTCAAAAGGTATCTTCCTTCTCTGATCAGGATCTGCGCAGAAATGTGACTTGCGCCCGGAGTTCATAAGCTCTTGTTTTGGTCGGCGTCACAGCTGTATTTTATTGGAAATCTGCATATTTCCGCTCTAAGATGTATCGAGTATATTCACATTTGAACTCCTCTATCAATTAAATGTCAAAGTAATCTCAGTAGTCATTTGAGTTCGAACCCACAGCTATACACGTTTAAAACTACCTCTACTGCTAGTATTAATTGCAACTAATAATTGTGCCTGCAGTAGATTTTCTAGTTCATTAGTTGCCCATCTCTCATTAGCTTGCGTATACTCTCGGTAGCACAGTTTCAAAATCCCTCCATCTCTGCATTTTGCTCGTTGGCTCCCATACCCTCAAATTGAACGTAGCCACTCGCCGCGGTTTAGTTTGCCCAGGAGGAACATGGACCCATTATACTTATGGCGGTATCAGAGCCACCAGTCGGCCTCGCACAGTTCGGGGAACTCTGGCGCCATTTCTAATTGTGTCAATTTTAATCAGTTCACTTAGTGAACGGACGTGAGCCTTCACTGAGCCTCCTCACTTATCATGTCACACAGTGTGTCTAAAAGTGTACCAGTGTCCTGGCGGCCTCGCAAGGCTCTCCGCGAGGAACTCGAAAACGGGGAACTGCGCAACATGCCGCTATGTGACGGACGACAAAGCCTCGCGATACTGGAAAATACTGAGCGAGCGGAGGACCCAGCGAGAGGCAGGGGCGAGAGCGAACAGGCGACAGTGAGTTTAAACGTCCTAACAGTCGTAATGTGCTGCGGACGAACTTTGAGAGTGTTCCTCACTCCCGAGAAATGTGTGTCCTGAATGTCCGCCCGAGTGACGTCGCTCCACTAGTGAGAGTTCCAATAGCTCTGCTTTAGTGAAAATGTGCCTTCCAGCCTGGGCGCTGTATGCGAGTGGACGAATGTGGACCTGTTCCACCGACCACGTTGTTTCTCCTTGTCGAGGCGTTTTATGGCATGAACATAATATATGTATATATATATATATATATATATATATATATGTGTAAAACTAGGACCAGAGAGAGAAAACTGAGGGGATTTTGTGGTGTAGATATACGGTAAGTAGCTGTGTTCTGATATAGTGGGTTTCGACCCGGCCCCCACCGCAAACGCGTGTCGAGCCAGAGGAGGAAGAGGAACGCCGTATGAGTCTAAGACTTAATATTTACTATTATTTTTCAAATGAAAACTATTTGAACCCTGAATACAATTCTAATAAACGTGATAGCATTTATTGATGCTATTATACGTATATTATTAGCTAGTTGGACAGAGAGACAGAGAGAGATATATCCAATTAATCAGGGAACAAGCGTATGCTGTTTTTCATGGGAAGTGTGTGCCGTGTTCAAACGACCATATCAAACTGGTGGGGCAGATGGACAAACATGTACATATACTCTAGCATGTCAAGGATACAGCGAAGCGCATAGCATAAAGCGAGTCTGATGCCAACAATACCGATAGTTGTCAGGACGTCTAGTCAAGGCACTAATTAGTTGTTGTGAGAAAGCTCGAATATCTGCCTCACTCAGAGGCGCCGCTAGGAATGACTAGCATTGTTATAATTTTTCTGCAAACGATACTTGACAAAGCCTAGTACATATTGCCATATAGAACTGATAAATAGATGTACCGCAACGGGGACTTGAGCCTCGAGCCAATCCTTACTCATGCGCGCCATTTCCTCGTCATTGCATTATACGGTGTAGAGAAAAACCATATTGGAAGCACTTTATCTTTAACAGTTGCACACCTGTGCCAAAAACGTCTATCGAGCCTTGCATAATTTAGCCAGACATCAAAGGCACGCAGGGATAACGAAAAAAAAATACACACGTTGGTAATAGCAACAACCTGATGCACTCGGCTATTCTTCCGTAGGTAATCCATATGCGATTAATCGAAGGCTGGTTGCAGCCTGCTCAGGGTCGTCGTCTGGGCTATTAGCCTGCTATGTGATTTGCCGTGGTAGTCGTATATGGCCCAGTCGTAAGCTGCAACCAGACGCCAAGCTTAAACTCGCCATGGCTCGCTGGTATTGCTGTTGGATAAAGGGGTGTGCCATAAATGAATATGAGCATTTGATCGGCAGGAGGTTCTGGAATGTGGCCCCACAAACGCTGTAATAATAAAAGCGACGGGAGCTGGTCGCGGGTCTGTCGCGTGCAGTCCTCCTCTTAACAAACGGCTAGGTAGCGGTAATTGGTCCCCATTGGGTGTGACCTCAGCCCAGAAGTTTTTAGGGCTTTGCGGTAGCTCATGACGAAGGATCTGGTAACACAAGGTCGGGTATAGGAGACATGGATGAAAGGTAAGGGAGTAACTGAGTTAATCAAATACGAAGGAACATTCGTAAAATTCGCGCCAAGGCAGCCAATTATGATTTGCCGCCTCGGCGCGAATTATCTTATTGTGTAATCTTAGCCTGTGCAATGTTCAATGTTCTCTTGTCGAAAAAACGTAGGTCGATACGTTTCCTATTTTCCGCGCAGATTTGTAACAGTTGCCAGACGTGTGTTATAATCGTATTCAACGAATGTATTTTATCGGACATCCATACCACCTCATGGGACAAACGCACTCACACCGAGTGCAGCCTTGATTTACGGAATCAATATACTCGTATACAAGTAGATAGCCGTGCGGGACAGACTGATTCGAGAGTCCTTCATCTTGTGGCTCTGCCAAGGTCTGCCTATACACGTATCCGAGACGGGAAACATCTGATGCTGAGTCTCAGCTAGAAGGCAAGATCTTTGTAGAAGAGCCGCAGCGGTGGAGGCACAAGGAACTTATGTTTCTTGCTGTCGATCCAACGCGCTAGACTCGCGGGGCATGTTGGCCTCTGGGAAACGCAAGGCCAAAATGCAAGGACGCTTGCGGCTTGCTGGCGACTAGCCTACTCCACCTAGTGCTGACGCAGGTGCGAGTGCACTGACCAGCAGGTTTCCCTAGACTGACCCCGGCTGAGGCTTCCAGGCAGAGGAAACGGACGCAGGGAAGTACCGCCAGCTTGAAAAGGGATATATTGATTTGCGTTGTTCGCTGAATCCTGTATCGTCGGGGGATTGGCTGGCCAGCATAGCGTTGCCCAAAAAGGTCTCTGTCCCTCTCGCGGCCGTCGGCAGAGATTTCTCTCGCTGAAGTATACAAGCCGTACAGAGGGCATGGATGGCACGTACGTCTTCCACGGGATTGCCGAAACTCCGAGTAAGGAAGCCATGCAAGCCAGGTCAAATGCGTGGTGGACATCGACAAAATCGCCTAAGGGCCAAATTTTGCACTACCATCGCGAACTGCAGATGGGTTACGACGCGTAGGCTCCCACTGCTCGGCGGCGGATAGGTCCGTACCAGCACGCTGAAAACGCAGTCACTGAGAGATCGGCGTTCGTTGGTAAACGCCGGGCAAGAGTACTCGCCCGATGAAGGTCAGTCGATGATCTGGCCACCGCTAACATTGCACTCATTTGACTCTCCCCAAGGAACTCTGGCACACATCCGATATTGACCCAGATTAACTCTCCCGATCTCGATCTTCCCTCCAGCCAGCTGGACCTCCATGTTGGACGATCCGATATCTGTTACCACGCACATAGATGGTACACGGACTGTACTCCCACTACGCTGCACGAGTTTCTTGACTGAGGGTTGCATTTGGGTTTTCGTCCTCTGACTCTAGTCGATAACTTGTTGTCGTTCGAAGACTAAAAAATCTCAAAAGTACGTTTACGTTTAGGTATGTTCTGCTTCAATCGTTTTATAGCCGTAGACCAACGGCTTACCTACCTTCCCACCTATATATATATATATATATATGTATACAATATAATGCAATATACTTTATTCCAATATTATGCACGCACATAGGGAGCCATAGGCCAACAATTTCCCACTAATAAGCTATTACTAGCTTCATTATGGCTTGTACGCGTGCGAACACGCTTATACGAATATGCATACAATACAATCTTCAGCTGTTGTTCCAACAGCCGCCGCAGTACATAGTAGCAACATATTTCGTTCGACAGCGGCAATGCGAACATGCAAGCACGGAGCAATGGCGTTCGTAGAGCACAAAGGGTACGGATGCAGCGGGAGAAACGCTAGCCCGCCGACTAGAGCGAATGTAAATAGTAGAATGCTTAGTGTAGTCGCTGAGTGAGAGAAAGAGATGCCTCCGAATTTTTTCCCGTCACTCCTCTCGCTGCAGAGCTTTATGCCTGCTGCCGTTGCCCTGGTGCTGTCAACTGCATAAATGCTACTAGTACCACCAGCATCAGCAGGAGTAGCAGAGCACCACGTGTAGCCCTCTTGTGCTCCGGGTGCCTCTACTGAGTCGGCCGAAGGGCCTTGCCGCCAGCAGCAGCCGAGCGCGGCATCTCTTGCAGTTCAGCCTGCACAGCTGTTACTGAGTTTGCGAGCCGCTCCGTGGAAGGGGGAGCCGGCCCCAAGCCCGGACAAGTCGGTTCAGCTGTGCTGGAGTCCTTCGCTGCCCGACCCGCTATAGCCGACAACGGAGGAGTTCTTTCAGTTGCTGCTGTCATCTGCTAGAAGGGGCATACGGCATCGTGGGGAAGGCCGGCACTACCACCGCGTCCAGAGAAAGCTAGACACCCGCTATAGGGCGACGGCGAGGCGGCAACACAAGGCTGGGCAGCTCAAGGCGAACTCGTGCACATACGGCCGACACTCGGACGTCTGCCGGACCCCGTGTGCCACTGCACCGCAAGCAGATGAAGCGTGGGGGGAACCACCGCTCGAGGAACAACAGTGGAAAAAGGAGGTGCCTCTTTTTGTCCAGAACCCCCTTGCTTGCTCGCTACGCCCAGCAATGTCGTCCTCGTCGTCATTGCCTTGAGGATGACGCGTTCTCCATGCAGCTGGACTCGTCGACCATTACATGCCGGGGGAGAATGCGAAATAGGGTTGCGGGGATGGATGGAGAAAGATAGAGAGAGAGAGAGAGAGGGGCCATGTACGGACAAAAAGTAAGAAGTGCAGAGGAAAGGCAATAGACGCGTCGCAGAAGGAGTCTGCTATGACGCTTTCGGCCTCGTGGTGCTGGGAGAGAGGGAGCAAGTAAGTTAAAACGAAGACGATGAACAGTTAGAACGGTGGCGATAACAGCGGCGATAACGAAACAACAGCAGCGGCAACTGCAAACGAATGAAGTTAACGTGGCCGCTTGATGGTGGGGAGGCCATTGCTCAGATTGGTCCGCAGTTGAGTCCGCCGTATAGGCGTTCGCCGTAATAATAGACAGTGCTCAGGATACGGTCATTACGGCCAAAGGTAAGCGGGAGAATTTAACAGCACCAATCCTGCTCTTTATTGCACCTCCTTCGTCGCTCCCGTCCGTTGCTTTGTGCTTAAATGCTACTGCATTATTCACAAATAAACAGGCGATGCCGAACCATTTTTCGTTGGCCTGTAGCCCGCGCTAGTAAAACCTCTACGTCGCGAGAAGGACGTTGATTCTCGCCTTGCAAAATGGTGTAATGCCTACGACAGAGGCTCGGCTCTCCTCACTAGCTATACTATACACCAGCTATGCTCCTCAATAGCTCTGAATAACGTATTCGTTGTTGTACAGGCCGACTTGGCGCTAGGTAGACCCACACCTACACGCGATAGCTGTCTGTTAAAAACGGTCTCCGCTAACTGGCCACGATTATCCCATAAGTTACTTCTCTCTTGAGCAGCGCGCCGGCCGAGGCAGGTAAGTTCCCCTAAGCTAGTCATATGATGTCGTTAGACAGAGGAAATATTAGGGCTGTATGGATGCTGATTTAATAATCGTCGTGTTCAATTCTTCTTAATAGCCAAAGAAAGTGATGTGCGTGGCCTATCGGGGCCTACATGGCAAGTGTGTACCTTAGCTCTCACGGGGACGGGCACCGATGCTATGGACGTTTAGAGTGTTCGCACAGTATCCCAAGTAAGCCGGTGTCGCTAGTCCTGTTAGATGTAGCCTCGGTATTCTGTTCTCGTATGGCCTTTCTACGTCGCTTCTCTCGGCTCAGGTCTAGAAAGCAGTCCCTGGTTGGTTCCTGCGTGAGCACCGCGTGGCTCTCTTGCGTCTAATCTTGCTTGTACTGGCCTTACAGCGGCCTTCCAGAGGTCCGCATCGTGAACCCCACAGTGATGAACATGAGCCTGCTTTCTTGCGAGCTTGTAGGTACGTAGCTGGCTAGCTAGCTACCTTATGAGGTCATTACCATCTTGCCTAAGGGTGTAACGACAAGGGTGCCGAGCCTCGTTGGGCTGTTGTACCCAGCGGAGAGGCAAAATGCGGGGGACTCCATCCACTCGCCCAGCCAGGACACAGTGTTCGACATGTACAAAGCTTGTCGCCCTACTGCCCCGTACACTATGCCACGGCAGGGGTGCACGTGAACGTATAGCGCGATGTGGTTAGTATCGGGTAACCAGGACACGCCTATATAGTACAGGGGTGGTGGGTGGATTAGAGCTAGAGCGTGGGATCTGACCAATTTCGGATGCGGTTCAGCTCTTGCGAGTTAATCGTGCCTGTTTGGCCCCGTTCCTCCAGTCCGATCTTGCTACTAAGCGAGAAAATAATGGTGAACGCATGAAGCAATGGCTACTGAGGTTGGGAAAGCCTGCGCAGGGAGGCGAGCTCAGTTAGGAAGGAAGATTCGTTGCGCGGCGCGAGGGATATTTGAGTAACGAGCGCAGTCCGCAGTCGCAAGTTGCGAACTCGACCTGGTTCATCGAACCAGTTGAGTCAACGCGCTGTGTCGTCACACGCGTGCAAGTGTCGTATGTATATATTTCTATGTTGACTTCTAGGAATACATGAAAATATGTGGGTGTCGTTTCGAGATGGATCTCTGCCGAAATCCTTACCACGATGGTGGAGCTTATTCTTTGGGGTAGACGGTAGAAAGTTGCCCGTAGGCGGCAGCGGCGGCGGCGGCGGCTCTAACCTTGCCAAAGACAAATACGGGTTGATACTATACAGCATTTTGAGAGAACTGGTAGAGGCTAGGAAGACTCGAAAGATAAATGCGCGGACTCGATATGGAAAGTTCTATCCAAAACGAAAAAAATAACACATTGTTCAATCTTTACACGCAGACGCTGATATTAGTGTGTAGCGTACTCCATATTTGACCGCAACCCATGGAGGTATGATGTGTCCCTCTACCCTAGCAAAAATGAACACTATCTGCCAGTCACTGGCTAATGAGAACGAAAATCGTTATGAATAGAGGTTGAACATGACAAATCTCCCTAATCCTTGTCATGCCTCGCTTGCATGGCCTAGCCAACTAAATCTAATCTACCCTCTACCAAAGTAGATACGCAAGCACACCCTGTTTATCTCTAATCACACACACACACACACACACAAACTCACTGGCTTCCGAGCATTTAATCTAACCCGCTCAACTTCCAAGGCTCGTAATGACCTCCGCCCCCCGCATTAGGCTTTAACTTTTTTGGTATTTACTATAGATTCGTTTGTTGATATCATCTCCCATCGCGTATCTCACTCACATTAAGGCGTTCTCAATTATCGACCAATTCCTTCCCATCACGCATTCAACATCAATATATCGACTGCATCAGCTATGGTTGAACCGTATTTTTCTCATGAACGTGGCCTTTCGTGCGTCGGCACAGCAATTGTATACATCTAGTGTTGTCGTTTTGCATAAAGTTGTGCCCTGACGAGCATTATTCTGCCGTGATCCCGCGATGGTCCCATTCGACCACTGTTGCTGCTTCTTCTACGCCGTATGACTACGCCGAAGCGGTTAGTGCCAATGCGCCAGCTTCGTTGTAATGGAGTCAGCTATTAGATTTTATTGTTCACATTTAATGGTCGCAATATGACCATTGCTCGCGATCCCGCCCCGGTGTTCAGGTACACCAAAAGAACGCCACGACAAAACGCTAATTAGACGACGGCAGACGGCCGTTATATGGCGGCCGCGTGGGACATTTGTTTACGAGACACGTTTCGCTGTTAAGCGATTGTTTCGCAAGTAATTCATTACGATTTACCCATATCGTGCCCCGTGAATAGGTAGTACCTCGGCCAGCTAATACTGGTAAAGTGCCGGCTGTAGTATTCCCCGCTTGCGCAACGGGCAGGCGCACGGGCGACAGCAGCATAGATGGTTGCCTTAGCAACTGTTTCAGTTGCACTTATGCATTTCGTCAGAAAGAAAATAGTTGGCTGATCGCGAGCTACCGTTTGCAGGCGATTTGGGAGGAGCCCTCTGTGACACAGGCCACGGCTTTAGCTCAGAGGTTGCAGGGTTTCGAATGTGAATCAATATTCAAATTTGCAAATGGCCATCGACCTGTGTATACCTGCGTGTGGATGATCTCTGAATTTGTCGCATCTCGATTTAAGTAGAACGCTTTAGAAGTCGACTTATGCCAGTCACCGGCACTACCCTGCTCCATGCGCGGCTAGACAGATGCGGTGGTCATATTTCACCAACTCGTTGTTTAGCTGTATAAAATATGTGCAACAACCGCGAATCGATTATAAAGCCAGGTTGCACACTCTGCTCAATTATCATATAGCGCACTAGCCTGACGGGTGCTATTTGCTAAAAAAAAACTATCCTCCAACTACACCAAGTCTGTCGTTTCTTCCAATGATGTAATACATGTCAGTTCCATCAATTGGTCACCGTGCACGGGAGCGTATAGTCGACGTGACGACCTGCACGCTCGATGTCGTTGCTATTATTGCTACTCGACCCATGATACGCGTATTTAACGGCTGCGTTCTCTGACAAACGGGCCTTACCGGGACTAGGAGGCCAATTGTAAAGGACCCGTTCATTGATCCCTGGGTGTGAACGGTTAGGTCCGCCTTCCCCTCACGAACGTACCAGCTGATGGATACTCTGCTGGCCATCGGCGTCCACACTTCGACTTCGGTGCTTAGGCAACAGTGTCAGCAGTCCAGGGCCACAGTCAACAGCTAAGATGAAGAGGCAATAGAAGACAGACAGATACCCAAGCAAAAACGCTCACAGCGATGGCGCACGTGACCAACGAAGACCAGGAAAATGATAATCGTTAGACTGAAGCGGGTGAAACCAGAAAGGCAAGATGCGGACGCGAACGCCCACCGCTCTTCTGTTACTTAGATGTATCTCACTCACATGGCTACAAGGATAAGAAGAGGCGATATATAAGACACTCAGAATTAGGCATACGTACTGTAGTCGGCATAGTTGGAATGACTGGACAAATCGTATTTTCTCTGACTTCTGCACTGAGACTCTATCGAGATCGGTATCGGACGAAGGACAAACCAATTCCAGTTAATTCGGACCTTAAGGGACCTACCCAACGCTATAGATATAGTTTGTGTTTCGCTGAGAGGTCAAAAGCGGTCAAAAGCTTTCGATATGTCAACAAAATGTTGCCCGGCGCTAGGTTGTAGTCGGATGTGACAACGATCTGTTTGGCCTGATTTTTTGGCCTTTGTTCCCCCAAACCGGCTCCCTTAACGCTTCTGTGCTGTGCGTTCGAGAACGCGCCCACTAGCCCGGAACCGGTTATAGGACAACTCAACCGAATCACCTGAGCGACACAATCCCCATAGGGGGAGAATTAGCCTAGCTTGCTCTGCCGCCTCGGAAGTCAGGGTCTCGTGCAACGCAGGCAACGGGAAACCTATGTGCATTACGTACAGCACATTGAACACGTGTAGCTGGTGAATACGGTACAATATATTGTGTGTACACGTACTCGAGTTTTGAGAGCCATAATGGGGGGAACTGCCCACTCAAAAAAGACGAATCAGACCGTGCATCTAACAGAATAGCTAGTTCATAGTGTCAATATCGTATCAAATCATTTATGGGCCTGTACGTTGTACGTATCTACAGCTAGATAAAAGTTCACGTTGGTAAAACGAACCGAAATATACCTGAATGCAACAACCCACAGCCGAGCTCTAATTGTTATACGTGTCGAAATTTCTTGAAATATATTGTAATTTATGCTCATTCTCCATGCCGATTAAGTTAAACTTGCTTGCAAAAGAACAAAATGGTCCCGGCTCCTCATCGATCGTGCGACTGAGGTAGAACACCACGAGCTAGAACATAACCTTAGCGAGATAATCATTATTTCTCATATTATACCTGACCCTTAAATTTCCACAACGTCACAGAGATACCGTTTGCGATAAATCCTTGCTTTGCGTTTAAAAAAAACGCGGCCACGGCCAGCGCAGGACGCATGCTGCACTGTTTGCATATATGTCGCTAGCTGAACTCAAAAAGTTTCGCACATGTCTCTCTGTCAGAATACTGTTGTGTCTGAGCGCGCTTCGCTGTCTCTCCCTCCCGCTCGCGGTGATACTTTCCAGCGAGGTTCAGACACCTGCCCGCCGAAGCCTTCCCGACAAAGCATTCCAGGCATTCAGCGTTGCATTCGGAGGAGGCGTATTGCCCACAGCGTCATTCCTGAAACTATTGCCTCTATACCGGGAGACCTAGACGGGATTAGAGGTTAGGCAAATAATCAAAAATGGAACAGTAAAAGTTTAGCAGTTTCACCCGTGGAGTTCCCATCCGTAGTATCTTCTTTTGTTTTGGGAAACATGTTACACGGCTGTTGATGATAGCTGTTTTCGTTCGCTGTCTTCATGGGCAGAATTTCTGGGCTGAACAGTTCTCAGAATGAAGTCAGTGGTGGGTGGTCAAGCAGCGATGACGAAGTTAGGGAGTGTCCCGCTGCGTCTCTCTGGATCGGTTGTGGCTCAGCCGGACGGTTGGTGTCTGAGTGTTGGATTAAACGGCAGAGTGAAAAGTCTTTGTGGACTGGCTTCTAGGTAGGGCAAACCTCTGGCCAAGTTGCAAGAGCTAACCGACAAGTGGCCCACGGGGTAGACCTTGATAATGGTGTATTGTTACTAGAGCATCATCCTATGACCGAAGGGTGGAGGCAGCGAGGCAAGTACGGCAAGGGTCCAAAGTGAATCCGCGCAGCAAGAACGGCTGGTGGTAATAAGATACGTCGTTAGCATCCCGAGGCAGCCCGCCCTTTCAGGGACAACCCCACGACCTGATTGATGCACTCTTCAACAGCGACAACAGCAGGAACAGCGGTAAGAAGTGGTACAGCCAGCAGCTGTATGTCCTGTGCTTGTTGCATGCGTTGTTGTTTCTGGCTATGTGCTTGTACGTCGCTTGGTCTCTGTTCGAGTAAACACTCAAACACACTGTCCGAGCCTCAACCCTTGGACCGCCTCCGCGCGTCTGCCACAGAGGACCTAAAGAGGACAAAACAAGAAAACTCATGGCCTGCAACTCAGGAGTGCTGGACTCTCTTCTTGCCCGTCTGTACTCATCGTCCAATCGCTCTACTTAACAGTGGGGAGTGAGTTAGAGGCAGACGATAAACGGATGGCAAGACCCATGCTGCCGAACGGGTGTGTTTCGCGATGGTCGGGAAGGAGGCCAGACGAGTGCTGGTCGAGGACCTCCGCGGTGTGTCCGTTGAGGTCTGTGGCTGGCATTGCATTGGATGAACTGCTTCGGGGTGTGTCGCACTCGACCTTGCTGTACCTCTTCTTTTGACGGGGACTTCGTTCATCTTATTCTTCTGTGTACTATCCCCCTAGTCCACCCGTTACTGATGACACCTCTGTGCTTGCCGTCGGGATATACGAGGCACCTCAAATAAGAGGAACATCTTGGCTTAGGCTAGGCCAAACAACAGTTTGAAGCCATAGGCTAGATGCTTGTAACGAAAGAATAAGCCTCCGAGGCTGTCCAGGCAAACCAGGCCGAGTTTTCGGAGTCACAGCTAGACAGCTCAACAGCCACACTTAGACTGGGTTAGCGGACGAGTGACGTTTTGTCTCTCGCTAGACGAGCGACTTGGAGCAGAATTCGCATCCATAGCTCCGGCCGGCCGGCCGTCCGGAACCGCCAGTCCTATGACTGGGATTGCCGGGGCGCTGGAAGCGGCTGGGAGAGTTTCCCGGTACTCATTATCCTGCTGGATTCACTGGTTGGCGAGACCTAAGGTTTTCAGCTAGAGACAAGGATAGGTGGTAGCAAGTTGGATGCAGAAGAGGCAAGAGAGCTTCTCGGAGTGCTCTTCTTAAGTCCACCTGGCTAAGTGTGCTGTTAAGCCTCACTGACCGCACTCATGTCTACTCTTCACCGTCAACTTCACTGCTCAGACTGTTGCTGTCCTCGTCCCTCGCTCGATTCACTTGCAGCTACATGAGTGTACAATAGTACACAAACAAATATACAGCGATGTACACAGACGCAACGGCCTTGTCCGCTACACGGTTTGAGTACAACACCCGAACGAAGTTGGCCTTTTCTCATACGGGCGTGAATTGTTTACTAAAAAGCAGACTCTGTTTTCGGCTGTTCCTGATGCCCACCGTTCGACATTTTCTCGGTACGTATCCGTGCGGCACTGACCATGTCTAACTGCCTGTCTATTTATACGAGCTGTGTGTATACGTACTGACGTGGCAGGAATTTTTCGTCGTTTACGTTACATTATTTTATCAACTTGGAAAGAAAGTGAGTTCCGCTTTTCAACGTCTAAACCGTACAATGTTGTGCATACGTTTTTCACATCGTTTTTTTTTCGTTCTCTACTTGGCACGCTTGACTGATGCATTATTTACATTTATTGGCTGACGTTCGTTATCAGCAACAGCAGTTTTTATGTGATCAAGCATGGAGATCGAAAAACACCGCCCTTCCTCAATCTTCCGCCCTAAGGAAACCCTGCTGCTGAGACCACGAGGATTGGGTACGATATCAAAGTGGATGGCGCACCTTCTGATGGAGCTTGCCGAAACTGTCTTCAGCCTTGTACTAGAGATTTCGATTTGAATCAAAAATTACGCTTTGCGACGAGTAATGAAGCAGATGGCGACAAACTGCAGGCTCCCTGTTGTGTGGAACTGTTCGACTTGGTCCGAAAACTCCTTGTACAGCTAGGGGATAACCACGCGGTTGCCTTCAATTGGCTGGATGCGCTGTGGAAGGTGGGTCCTAACGGAGCTCGCAGGGAGTATCACCGGCAACCACTTGACCATAGGAATCTCATTGCTTACTCGGAAGGAGAGAAGAATAGAAACCGTTTCTACGCACGGTTCGTCATCGGGGCTTAAAAATCATCGATTGTTTAAGACAACCGTCAGCGTAAGCAAGAATGGAAGAATCCTCCACATCTATAGCCAGCAATCAACGTTGTGCATTCGATAGATTCTGAGTGGAGCTGCCCCGACTGCGACCTGCGTAAACGTGATGAAACGCTGAACGGAGTCGGTTGGCTCAGCTTGTCAAACTGAGCGAACACATCGACAAACTGAAGTCCTCGACAGACAAATGACTGTGGAAGACAAACTTTTCTCATGACATCGCTAAACGCCGTGTACGTCTGGCAAAGAAAAAAACAACTATTTTTGTGTAAACTCTCAGCTGTTCCCCTATGTAACATGCCTCAGCACTTAACGTTAGGATGTTACTTTGAGAATCTGTCGGGAAGAGAAAGAGAGAGAACGTCTGCTTTTTTGACTGATCCTATACCTGGCAAGGATCCACAGATAAATAAAGCTAAATAAAGATGATAAAGAACTTCAAAGAGCCTTCAAATCCTCTGACATGATTTGAACCGACGCAACCATGTCCCTTCTATCCAGCAGTGAAAAACGCTCGCTAGTAGACCATCTTGGGACAGCTTTGGCAAACCGGCAACACGCTTTCTGCCCCGGGGACCGAAAGTTCTCCCGGGCTCAGGTCATAGCACAAGCCTTGCTCAATCAGATTGTTACCTGTTCAGACTCACGCAGCCCTGACGGTGTTTCGAAATAAAGCCAGATGTCCAACAATTGGTCTATGAACCTATGGCCTCAATAAACCTACATATCTTTCACCGAAAAACCCACTTCCCGGCCCAAAAAAATCAGCTGCCGTTGGCATGAACTGTAAAACGGAATACACTTTCTTTCCAGCATCGTTTGCACTTTCCATAGTGCTTCTTTTGTCCCGCGTCCATGCACGTCTGTCGTGCACAATTAATTGACGTCCTGTAACGTACCGTAAAGTTTCGATTTGCTGTATAGACTATTTTTAGCCTCAATTCCAACGACAGCATCGGCTAGAAGTTTGAGTCGAGTGCGATTTTGATTAATGAATAAATCGTCAAAGCAGACGGCGGAGGCGGGCCCAGACTTCGAACGAGAGTTTCGCTCTGCAGGTATCTGCGTGGCAGGTAAACGCTGAACGAGACTCCAGCACTGATGGCCGACGACGAGCTCGCTCAACTCGAACACCAGCAAAAGGCACGCGCTCACTTCGATCTAGAAAAAGGACCATTCATGCTTCATGGGTCGTTTGCGAACACCGTCGACCAGCACCCAGGCAAACTAAACTTTAGTGGCCACCGTTCTAACGTCACTTAGACGTTAACCGCAATATTGGTTAGCTGAACGCCGTTGGACAGTTACATGACACATCGTACACTAGGCGCAAATGGCCTTCGGAATAGGTGACACATTTTTCTGCTGATTGAAAGCAATACGACTGCTGAAGTCCACCTGACTCGGATCGCCTATCGGAGTTGCCTGCCCCTGTATCCCGCGCAGCGCAAATGTTAAACCGAAAAAGAGCGTTTGGAACTCGCTCTCGCCGCATCCTGCGCGAACAACGGACAGTCCTTCGTCACAACGTGAAGGCTGGCAGAAAATCTTCGGCGTTCAGTGGTGCTGGCTCGACAGCTAGCTTCGCTCCGAGTCCCCCCGGAATCACGCGTCGGTCAGGAGTCCTAGCTATCCTTTGCACTGGCGGGCCGGACCGGCGTCGCTCGCAGGCAGACACTGCTGGCGGTGCGACGCTATCAAGTAAGGCATCGAGTGAAACCGATCCAGGCGAAATTGTACTACTATTCAGGTTACAAGGAACACTGCGTGGAACCTGAGAGTACAGGAGAAAGGGCTGCAACGCTAATGAGCCGTAAGAATTCCACTGTAGATTCGACTGAGCAAATTTACCGACGTCTTGCCCTTGCCGCAGCCGCCGCCGCCGCCTCCATCGGCGCGACGTTCATTCCTTCCTAACAGGGCAGCGCCGGGATGCTCGTAGATAGTCGACCTCGATGGCCGGTTACCCTCCATCGAGTCAACTCCGAATCAGTTTCGAGCGTCGGAAGGATCGGGAGATACATCTCGCATAAGAGAAGCTGACTGCCTGCCTGTTTCTCTATGTATCTCTCACTATCCGTTACCTCTGCTACCAAAGATGTCTCTGCAGGAACAAGCACATGCAATGACTAGGCGCGTTAAATCCAGATCTTAGCCTCGATGTTTGAACGGGCATGGAGGCAGCACCCGCCGACCTGGTTCCCGTGAGAACATCACTTGTTTTCTCCGTAAAACGAAGACAACGCCGAGAGACTGGAATAGCTAGTTCGGCACCGATCCATGACCGGAGTAAAGTGATCATTTGAGATCGAGGGTAAAAGAATGGGCAGCAAGACATCGCTCGTGTACGATCAGTTGGATTCGTGTCGTCAACTGAATACAACGAGGGCGCAGTTACTTAGCCGTGGCCCATAGTATACATAATACTGTGCACTTGGTTGTTATTCAATGGAATCGAATATGTGACCTGGCTGGTTATTGAAATCTCGCACCTCAAGCTGCCGGCAGTAGTCAGTGGGATTTGATCGCTCAATCCAGCTGTGCTATGTCTACGTAACATCTTGTTGGGCATGCGTTGGATACGGCTGACAATACAGCACATTACGGGTCAAGACCATCATGATCGCCGCTGGTGTCGATTGGTCCTCTTGTTAGCCTTGAGTAGGTAACCTCGGTGGTGTGTAGGGACACAGCGCTTTGATAACAGACCGGATATTGCGGGATTCAAATCCTGCTTCAGGTGGCAGGACTCAGGGAGGTGTGGATTTTTCTTCCCGATATTTCTCGTGGTAATACGCCCATCACGCAGCATACGGAGCAAAAAGTCTCCGAAGGCAAATGGACAGCAACCGGGCCCTTCGCCCGACAACGACCGCCAACCGTCACATCGCCAAGACTTTTGGTTTTTCGATTGGCCGGCACACGTGTATGCACTTCTCGAAACATCGCCAAGTCTCGAGACACACCGGAAAGAGTGTACACTCTCGTAAACAGACTTCTCATGCATCGTCTGGAAGCAAAGAAAAAGACAGGATGGCAACCAACCACCAGCCGACGGAACAGCGACAGTCCTGACGCCGAGCTGTCGGCCAACTCACGCGTCTTGCCTTCGGAAGACAAGCCAAAGGAGGCAACTCCTTTACGTCTCCCAAGCAGGAAGAAGAGTTTATGCGAACCGTTCAGCTCAATCGCGGCTCGCTGCTCCTCGACGTTGTTCATTTCCCTTGCTTCGTTCCTTGGGGGAGCTTCTTTCGCACCCGGCTCAATTGGCAGCAGGGGATTCGATTTGAGTGGTGTGTCTCTACGATTGTCGGGTCGACCTTCTCGAAGAAGCCTCAAGGGACTTTGGCGACACTTCGCCGGTAAACTGTAGGCGAACGAGGCGACGGCGGACGCAGGAACTCGCATTCGACCAGCTTGATTTGACATGGAGATATATATATGCAGAAAAGAAGACCATATGCAAAGAATGAGCCAAGCTAACATCGACAAAATTGCATGCACACTTACGTTAATAATGCTGTATGCGAAAATACGGCAAGTATCATATTATTATCTATGTATTATGCAATAAATAAATACTTTTGTATCTCATCTAACGTTTCGCGATTTCCAACACCATATCATAGAGTACGCGTGCCTTTCTCATATAACTCATAACCAAAATCGCCTCTACGTACCAATGTATGTATCCCTATAATCAACGAATTATATATATCGTGGTTTACCTGTTTCTATTCGCTGAGGCTGACCCTTAAAAAACTGCAGTCTGCTGAACCCGTGCATCGGGCAGATTCCGCCCATTCTGTTTGTGGAACGCGTTGCAGCGTTCTGCCACCGCTAGTTGTTGGGTTCGAGGATCGAGTTTCATTAGGCACTCAGCGATGAGCGAGAGTGCCCATGGGATATTGGGGGCTGAGGACGAAATTGAGACGATGTGGAAAGTTCGCAACGTTGAAAACGGCGAACGGTAGCTCTGATACGATGACGTGCTCTACCACGCCATTAATTACACTTCAACCCGCACTGCTCAGGCAATAGTAATGCTTCTGGCGGCCCCGCTGTCCTCGTATTTACGGACACTGATCTCCCCCCCCACCCCTATGAGGAACGCTTTTCCCTTTCTCGCCTACCGTACGTGTTTATGTGCTCGTCTATCCGACCTCAATACGGCTTCCACTGCCGTATTTATTTGATCTTTACGGCACATCTCTGTGGTTGTACTTTGTTTCCTTGATCGGACTATCATCTGTTCTCTCTGAACAGTGCAGTTCTAGACCTTTGGGTATCACTTCGAGAATATTTCGATCGGGAGGCTGTCTGCGATTGACAAGAGTGGCAATAATTCGAAATATGCGTTGGTGATACACAGTGAGTTATATCGTATTGATCATCACATGATGTTCTCATAGACAAAGCGTTGTAACGGAAATAGCCTATCGTCCTCTCGACGGCTGGGCCACGCATTACTATTAGCAGATTCGTAGCCAAAAAAAACCACTCGAATTTTGCGGTTCCTCTCTGAACTCTCGGAAGCTACAACGACCACCTTCCTGTTGATCAATTGACTCGGAATTTGAGACTGATTCATTCTCGCGTTCTTGTCCCAACACCTGCTCGCCTCTTGGCAGACCTCGATGGTGACGCGGTGCGAGTCTGTTCAACTTCATCGGCCCGTCGCACCCCTGCCAGTATTCCAGGCCAAACCACAATGCCAGGCAGAAGCGTGGCTGCCAGTGGCCACGGCCGTGGCAATTCGAATAGACACAAACATTCGGCCGACTATGGGAAGGGTTTGAGTTTCGAATGAGGCTTTCTGTCCCGGTCCTGGCCCAACAAGGGCCCCCACAGTCAAGGGCCAAGCATGCCTTGGGCTCATGAAATGCGACAGCGACCGCGTTGCAACCCGCCCCAAGGCAGGCCCCGAACGGAACGCAGGCTCGGCTAACGACCAGCGCTTGCTCGTCCAGGCGGACCGAAGCCCACCGCCCGAGGGGCATCGTGGCTCGGCCGTTGCTAATGAACGAAGCCAACCAAATAGATTGAGGGCCACCGACAGCCGAGCGGTCTTCTTGGGTCTCATCTCCGTCTCTCTCTCGATCTCGATGGCACTGCTGGAATAGCAGCGCTAGCGACGACCGACGACGCTACTGAAGACAACGTCTACAGTCGAAGAACAGCAGGGGTGTTATGAGCTAGCTGGAAGGGGACAGATACACCACTGCACACGAGAAGACGAACAGCCGTCCAATGAACGGAAAGCATCAGTGCATGGATGAATGGATGGAACAAACGCCGCTACGCGAGGCGCGCTTCTCTCATAGAAAAGAGTGTCCCTGGTTGGTACTGACAAATTTTAATATTTCGCTTGGAAGACATCTGCAATAGTCATCGAGGGGGCACTATATATATATATATATATATGTGTTTATATATATATATCAACCCTATTTTTCAGCTCATGTAGTGCGACGCGCCTCCGAACAGTGCCTCCTATGCAGAGGTAGATTGCTTAATGTCAGTTTCGCAGTATTTTTGCAGATCCAAGTAACTCGAATATTTTAAAACCTCCCTGCCGTTGTCGAGGTAATCGCTAAAATCGCTTGTGACCTAGCCAACTGTGTTGATGAGGTACTAATCGAACTTTTGTGAATTACCTACGATGCAAGAAAAATGTCTTTTTTTCAAACAATGGGTGGTTTCAGATAGTGGGAGCTGACACCATCTTGATCGTACCTCGGAAATGTCTCAGATGGTCGTATAGTCGACACGGTTAAAGATTTAATTTGTCTTTCCTGATATCGAGAGACGGCTAGCGAGTTTCGTACTTTCTCTTCAACGAGATAGGGGTATACGAGTATAATAAAGAGAGCGGATCCCTCGATGGACTCGTCAGATCTGTGGCTGGCTATTTTTTTGTCTTATAAGACGACTCCTTTTAATGTATATTGTTGTAGCCTGACTATCATGTCCTGCCAGGGTTATCAAGGGGGAGTGGTTTTTATCATTAGTGGAGTCGCGGATTGCTGGAGTCCGCGTGGTATCTTTAGAATGATAATAAGGAGGGACATTTTGTTGAAACCCTTTAGAATTTAGACCGAAAATATCCGCATGCTATTCCTGGACGTTCCACGCTTATTGCGTGATGAAGCCCATTGAGTGATTCGGTGATTGCGTCCGATTTTTAGCGTGGAAAGATCCATTACGTTGACGAAAATCAGTGCGGCGTGCTATATGAAATTAATCGGCAATTTACTTCATTCCTGTTTACATACTGGTTACATCTCACATTATAATAACCACGTCCGAGATTCTAATAGTAGATATCCGTACCGAAGGTATGACGGTAAGACATCTATTTTTAACATAGAATGTTGAAGAAATAGGAAGCGTAATTTCGAAACACTACCCACTCGATTCGATAGTTCACCACGATCTCGTAGTGTACCCAAAGAGCAAAGGATTTCCAGCTCATTCGATCACACTGTTATGTCCGGCAGAGCCCGCCGATGCCCTCGATAAAATCCCCCGTGAATTGCTCACGTTCCCAACTAACACCCCAAAATTCGAGGTGTTCATTTCCGGTGACGCCAACAAGGCTCTCAACAAAACGCATGCAAGGTAGGAGATAAAAATAAAAACCATAGTCGCATCTGCGGTTCTATGACAGATCGCGTGTAAGTGTGGGCAACTATGATTTGTATTATATATATATATATATATATATATATATATATATATATATATATATATTATATATGTAGTACCCAGCATTTGGTGAACAGCGGCAACACCATGAAGCGCATCGAGATGCCCGCCGACGATAAACGTACGATGTCCACAATCTATATTTTCATCATCCGATAGCTGCTCGTTCACCGTTCCCCACATTTTATTTGCCCTGGAACGAACCGCGATTATCTAATTTCTGCTTCGCTTCCTTCCTACTCCTCCTCCAACTTCACTGATTCTACGAGCTATACACGGGGGGGTTGGCGCGCGCAAACTCCACCACCCCTCTGTCGCACTAGCTAGTCAGCCAGCTGAACACTGCCATGTCAGCCGGCGTATATTGGTGCGGCGCCCGCCGTTGTCCTTTCGTCGACTCGTCGTTAAGAACAAGAAGTCAGTCAGCTCGGCGAAGGCGGAAGCTGCTAGGCTTCCCAACCCCCTCCCCCCGCCGATGCGTCCCCCGCACGGCAAAGTGCCTTGGCGAAGGCCGCGGCCTCGTCCCGGCCCGTGTATACCGCTAGCATGTCAGTCGATCTCCCCCTGTCCGCCCTGTATGCGGCTATGCGTGTCTGTTGAATCAGTTTCGTAATTCAGTTACGATAGTTTGCTGCTGGTGATCTCCCCTGCGGGCTTTCTAGCGCGGGGGCATAAACGCCGGGGTAGCGCGCCCCCTCCCGCTACCCCGGCTTGCCATCTTCGGATGACTGGGAAAGAACGCGGGGTCCGCTAGACTCGTCGGCAGCCGCTAGGAACAGGCCGGAGCAACCGACATCGCCGAAGATGAGTAAGATGAACACGAAGAAGAGCAAGCAGAAAGAACAAAGTAGCAGAAAGTGAAGGGCGGAGCCGGGCAGCCCGGAGGGAGAATATAATGAGCCACAGAGATCGGGCGAGATCATCCACTGGGGGCGAGATGCGAACAAAAGCTGAACGAACGCGAACTTCGAGCGTGGGCATGGGCCCAGTGTCAGCTAGCAAGCGTGAACAACGGGAGGAAGAACAGTTCTAGGAGGCAAGCTCGATCTGGGACACGATACGCGGTGCTTGATCGGCTGTTGAATGTGGGTCTTCACCTTGTACCCATGGCGTATGGTGGAAATCAGCAGAGGATTCCACCATCACTGGAACCACATTATCGGCCATGATACAGCTGGTGATGGTGGCACCAGTCTCCGCCACTGCGCCAACTCCCCCTCCCTGACTTCTTCGATTTTCGCCGCCCCTCGACGGGGTATTGAGCGGTGTTGAGCTTGTTTCAGGAATATTGTGAATTATGCAATATTACAAAATTCAAGAAGGTCGGCAAAACTCGTACACGCGACTCATCAAATAGGCTATCGCTAAAATGCAGTTACGGACGATCGCGCCTTTCTTCCTTGCGTAGTGCTTACTTAGCACCCGCTCTGGTCTGTCTATTATATAATATGACGAATAGGCCACCCCATTAGAGAGCGTTACGGTAGCTGAGAGGATTGTGGCACTCGGCGTAACGACGAGGCGATTGTGATTTGAGGGGACGAATGGATATCGAACCGTGGAGGGTACATCGATTATGACTGGTGCGAGATATCAATATTTCCTTTTCTATGGTATTTGCGTCTTATAGGTCTATCGACCCTGCTCGAGAGACGCGGACGTATGATTGTGCAATGTTTTATATAAATATCGAAGGAGTCATCAGGCGGTGAACACCCGATGGGGAGTATTAGGCAGCTTAGCGTTGAGAATTCGATCTTCTTAAACATAACTCGCTGCTGTGGACATTGAAATTATGAAAGAAGAAGCTCATAGATGTGTGTGTGTGTGCAGCTAAATTGAAATCAATAATACACATGGTTGAAGTGTTTGGTAATGCTCGACAAATCGGCGTCCATTCTAAATTTCAAAATAGTTTCCATCATAGAACTTCCTTTGAAAGGATTTTCTATTTTAGTGTATCTAAAATAAAAAAAAATATATATATATATATTATATATACTAATGCGTTCTGCTAATGATGAGGAATTGAGTGTACTGTTCAGCCGTATAAGTTTCACTCTGTTGGCTTTCCAGAACCGCGTCCGTCAAAAAATATCCGCGGTGTTAGATTCCGTCTGGTTACAGCTAGGGTCTCAGATTTCCACATCGTACGTGCATGAGCGCTGTACATTGAAGATGCACTCACTTCCTCTCTCCCGGGAGCGACCGCCATGATGTCTTGGCTAAACCACAGACACCACGTTAACTGTTTCCGTGAGTCCATTGCGAGTCACATTACCCTCGGTCAGTATTCGATACACCCCGACACTTATAGGCGTCATTTCGCAATTTGTTTGGCAAGGATACTCTCTGCAGCCGTTGGACATTGCCATTGATCACCTTTCACTTCGGTGTCTAACGCCAGAAGTGGTTTGACCATATATATCGCGCGGTGACGAGGTCGATCTTGCCTATGGCGATAAGGCTGCTTGACTGGAAACGGGGGCGAGGCTCTTGGTGGGGGAATTCGCCGTCGAAGACTTTTCCTTTGGCATATCGTCTCATTTGGCTGGATATACAGACTGAAGGTTGGCTGAAATATCCACGTTGGAATAACGTATGTATCTGTATAATGCTGTGCTACAGCGTCGGCGCATACCTGATGAGCCATAATTTTGGGCCAATTCCTCGTGAAAGTTCGGTCGAAAGAAAGCTCTCCTTCAACCATGGTGAAATAAGTAGGTGAGTGAAAATCCTGTGGAAAGAAAAATAGATGAGGACATTTCAGTTTAATTGCCTCCAGGTTACCGAAACCGAACGAGCTGAACGCAATTCGATGCTACACACCTGACAACGGCAGGTGAACTGCTATCTGTCAAGAAATCCTCGACCCGTTCGTTTGTCTGAAGTGCAAACCGCAGATACGGAAGTTTATGCTCGCGTGTGAGCTAGCGATTTGTCAAATGTTGTACGTCTGAACATTCGAAACGGGAGACCAAGGTTAGATATTGCACGATCGGCCGATTAACACGGGAGGCTATGGCATCGGAGGGGTTTCGATAAGCTCCTGAGTAACTGAATTCGTCGGCACACTGAATTGGACAGGGTGGGCGGGGGCGCTAAATATACGGGATCGTGTCTCGTTGCTGGTATGGCTAGATATACGGTTGCAGGCAACGAGTCTTTGGTAGGTCAACCTTGCTTCAAAGCACCCGGATTTAGCCACAGTTGGCCCGAGACAGATAGAGAGAGAAAGAGAGAAAGAGTTGACCAGAAACACGCTCTTAGAGAACTTTGTGACACACATGGCGGAACCAATTGTGCAGAAATACCTTGCTGACGAAGTCATTCTATCGAAATGTTGTTGCGAGCCAAATGTGGCCCATTGGTAACATTGAGATTAAAATGGTTCATATAGGTCTGCGCTTAGCCGCAGCCTGGAAGGCGGTCCCTGCCCTTCTTAAAGGCGGACAGACAAAGCTGCATTGAGATCTATAGCAACTTTGTCGCAAATAGTCCTACGTAGTCGCAAGCTCCCCAACGTCAGACTGTCTGCTGGTTTTTATGTTTGTTCGCGTTCCCAATGGTTGATCAACAGACTTCGCGTTTGTGGTTGAAATGAGCAACGCTCGAGTCTCTCCGCTCATTTAGATTTGCAGCTGAGCAAGCGTCAACTGGAACATTGAGGTACTCGCAATCCGAACCACACATATTTCACATATGCACTGTGCAAATCCGCCACTGCTCGATCGAGTTGGCGCCGTATGCATGCTGGCGAGTGGGCTTTACATCGAGCAGGGATTTCATTCATTTGCAAATTGGCGCCCATTGAAAATTCATTTGCGCGTCGCCGGCACCCGCCGTGCTGGGCGGTAGCCGGGGGTTGTGTTCGACCACAACTGGGGCATCGCTTCGTACCGGTCTCTGCATTCATGTTCGTCATTTCGTCACATATTTTTTATGCGTGTTTTTGCGTTCGTTGCACACTCGTGAAACGTCAATAGCCTGAGAGACATTGATTTTCGGCTCGGGCCAAACTTGTTGTATTGCTTTGGAGCAGAAAAAGACCCCAATTGCCATGTGTCTCGTTGTTTAGCTTGGGGAATATGCTTAGGACGGGTTAAATAGTGGAAATATCGATGAAAGCATTAGAGGCCTTCCTATAAGAGTAATACCTCTTGAGTTAGAAGGTTTGCATGCATTCGTCTATTATCAAACGACGCCTGAGACAATGTGACGAGAGCATAGACTCATGCTATGTTCCGCGCACTATCTACAATTGGTCGATCGTCTCTATGCTAGCGAGTAGCGTATACGAAACAAGGGACTGATATTGTTGATCACTTATTGTGTCTGGCACACCCTTTTGTGTTTTAGCATAGCTCGGCTCGTTTTTTTGCCAGATTTGAAAACAGAATTTGTTCCAACGATTAAACCTTCTCCTGGAGACTCACGCTTGTCACCTTCCAATTTCTCGTTTCATTGGATGAAACGTGTATCCTTTCTATCGCACATAAGTAATGGCGTACCAGCGCCTATTTTCCAAGATAAAAAAAAATAACCAAGGTGCTAACCCCTGACCTATTCGTTGAGTTGTAGAGTTGAGCTGAAAAAGCTATCTACTTCGGTTCTTCTGTTCGATTCGAGGAAGGAAAAATACAACCGGACCACGGTCACGCAATCGAACACGTTATCCAGCCGCACAAATTTTCCTCAGTGGACGTTCCCATAGGTGCACTTAGTGGAGTGGCCCCTCGCCGTTCGCAAATGATACAGCAAGTGTCAGCCGATCCGATTGGGCGATTTCTCGTTCGATGCTCCACGTACCTACACAAGCAACCTTCACGTACCTACACAGGAGCCACAGGAGCCAGCCACGCAACAAACGCACAAGATGCCTGTTCACTAACTTATTGCGATGCTGAACTGAACTTGTCGTGGAGGCACCGAAAGTGCTGTAGAGAAGGTCGACAAAAAAGGAACGTATAATCACCGATGGTGAGGGCCACTGGGTCACTGGTAGGAGAAACGGAGAGAGAGATGCTCTATGGACATGCTCAGTGGCGGTATAACTTCCATATATACATATATGTATGTATATATATATATATATATATATATATATATATATATATATATATATATATATATATATATATATATATATATATATGTGTGTGTGTGTGTTACAAGGCTGTGTTAGAGGTCATCACGGCCCATTCGTCTGAGTCAGCTTGCTCCCTGCTCTAGCCAAGACAACCTCCGATAATGGGCGGTGTCCTTCTATTGGCTATGTGGCATCTTGCGTTCCCAGCTCCGCAGCCTGTGGGGGGTAGAAGGAACCGACGCATTCGCTTTTCGTCCACTTCTTTATCCAGCGAACACCTCAACGCGGTCCAGGAGCAGAGGCGCAGGTGAAGCGAGACAGCTTGGAAACTGTAAGGATCCATAAGGTGCCATTGACTGGAATACAAATCGAGCAATATCAGCCACAGAGTGAGAGTAGTGGACCCACATTTGGCTTTATGCTTCATGTTTGCTGGTGGCAATATGCAGGTCAACCGTCGAATGGACGGACGAGGAACAGCAAGTGCTCGCTACGAAAAACTGTTGACGGTGCTGATGTGCAAATGTGAATTATGGAAAATGCCTTCTGGGTATCGTGGAGCCACACGAGTTGAAAGGATGGAGAAATACAATACAAGTCTGCTCAGTCGTCATACCGTTGTGTTTGACAATACATAGAAGAACCCTTTAGACAGGCTAGCCACAACTCATCTGCAAACGCTGCCAATGTCCGATTGGAAATCAACGGCGAACCCATCTATCCTAAAAACCGGATTAGACAACTCGGCGCGGGCGTTCGTGGCTCTTTGTCCAGAGGAAGTCTTGCTTGTCGTTGTCGCCTTGAGGGACCGTTCAGGAGTGTTCCTGGGACTCGCCAGCCTCTGCTCTGGATACTTGTAGTGTGATATATTAGGTGAGCTCGTGCCGCGAATTCGCACTAGACACAATCGAATTGTGTATTGCTGTGCTGTAAGTGTGTAAAGAGGGTCAGCTAAAAAGAAAAAACAGGTGGGTAGAGCCGTGTTCACCCTAGCGGAGTATTGCCGTTGCTCGTTGCTGGTTAGTGTTTCGAGAGTGAATGTGTATATATAGATGTGTCACCCTTGATGGTTCCGCAGGGGAAACGAAGGTTTGCTTCGTACACTGTGAACGTTGTGTCATTACGTACAGCTATCCTTTGAGATATTTGCACACATTTCGCTACAGACGATGCTTCTGTGCGCAGAAAACAATTGTGATTTACTTTTAGAACTGGGTTCCTTTCAATTCAGAGAGGATTTCCGGCGAGGCTTTTCTCTTCAGTGCTGATTCGATACATTCGATTAGAATACATCTCATCACCCTACGAAATATGTTTTTAATTCTACCGAGGTGAGCATTCGATCTACGGTGGATTTCAAGCCACCGATGAGTGCAGATTTCAAGCCACCATAGAATAGCGAGCGAGCGAATACTAGATATTATATATGTATCGACAAATCTTCAGTCCAGCAAGTGCCGGGTGACGAAGTCAGATCGCGGTTCGCGACGCCGACCGAAGACTCCAGCAGTGTCTTGATTAATGAGCGATTGTGTCCGACGGCCTCAACAGCCAACACCCCGGCACTCCGAACGAGGCGACGTGAGTGACTCAGTGACGAGTGTAATGAACGAATCAGATGTCGAACGGATCCCCAGCCAGCCGAACAATCCGTGTATTCCGCCCGGCATCTACTTGATGACACACCAACGCGACACATGACAGAGCCACACATCTAGCACTGTTCGCATGTCTGTATGTTGAGCTGACACCAATACCCGCGGGGTGGCCGAGCTTCTGTAGAACCACAGTATCTGGAGAGCTGATGACCGCCGCCTGCTAAGCGGAACTCGGCGGGCCGTCACAGTCAACATGTAACTTAATCAGTTGTGCAACCGAACTGACAACCCTTGCAAAAGGGGCGATGGCGGACACAGTGGATGGAGGCAGAGCGTACGTCGCCGGAACATTGTCACCTGGCGGACAGCCGACCGTTTTCTGATTCTCAGGTTCTGCTGCTGATTTCTCTGCGGCAGTGGGGGACACAGGAGGCAGAGGGCGGCAGCCTCATTTGCGCTGGTGTATCGATACCGATTCTGTAAGCGAGGTTACCCGAGCGTCCAAGCGCGATTGGATTTGTATCATTTCGAAGCTAAACAGGAACAGCCACAAGTTACCTCCATCGTGGCCGCACACACTCGCTATACCTAGAAGGCAGTATACGGTTGCTGCTGGTGCTAGTATACTCTCAGTGTCTGGCATGGTCGATATGCCTCTGGAAATTCGGCACAGAGGCAGAGTCATGCCGTTTCCGTTGACGGACCTGCATGAGCACATCGAACATGAGCGATGATACGGCAAGTTGGGTGAACGCCTTCTCGTTCCTGACCAGCGAGAGACCGAGAGATTGAGTCGGGTAGGGTATCTGGTGGACTGTGCGATCGTCCCTTCTCATGCCTTTGTTTAGTTAGCGGCGGCGCAGCAGTTTGCGGTCCGCGAGAATTAGCGGGCAGCCAACCCGATCCAATTTTCTCCTGTTTCTTCGGGTCGGGCTGTTTCGCTGTCTGACTGTGTAGGATCTGACGGAGAAGTACACGAACCACGCAGCAGTAGTAGCGGTGAGGTGGGGGACTTCAGCAGCCGCTCTTCGGCTGACGTTCGGATGACCGAGGGGTGTCGAACCCTGGTATCGGACTGATTAAGTTAATTAATGAAACCACACACCGCCTCTCTGCGCCGACGCTTCTGGCGTTGTGATAAGGGGAGGAGGCGCGTTGTGTTCATTGCTGTACGTCGGGCGGCAATAGTAGAAACCCTTGCAGTCAGTCTCTCTCATTCGCTGTTTGAATCGGCACTGCCTTAGGACGGATATGGCAGGACCTGCCACAGGCTGCTTTACTAGAGTTCCCTCGGGTATAATCAATAATCTCCGTTATTCGGCCGGGTGCTGCGCCGAGCTTAACCCGGCCGCGAGTGTGATACTCGAATACGCCTGTGACGTGGCACACTGTGGACAACGCGTCTAGAGGTTGTACCAGAGTTCCGCTTCCTGACGTTGGCGCCGGGCGTCACGCAGATGGCATACAAGCAAGCCAGTCATATTGGGCTTGAATGGGTAGGACTAACCGGGAGAGAGATGTCTGTAGTGGTGTCCGTGGGTTTAAAGAAAATTTCCTCCTTCGAAAAATAAAACAGACAGGAATAAACGCGAAGGCGCGGAGCAGCGCCGAGGATCTGGAACCCTAGGGTCTCGGTTCCCCAGTTCTCGGCCTTCGCTAATTCCTACTGTTTTTCATGCTTTTTTGTTTGTACCTCGGAGGTGTAGTGAATTGAATCATGGTTCGAGATTCCTTTCATATTACTTCAAACCTTTCGTGTCTCCCGGATTCGAACCGGAGACCCTAGAGTTCCAAGTTGTCTGCGCTATGCCACGCCATCCCGCTTGACCGTATCAATACGGTCAAGGGGGACGGAGCGCGGGTAGCGCCGAAGACTTGCTACCCTGGGGTCTTCAGTTCGAATCCAGCAGGACGCCTATGGCTTAAATCAATGCGAAAGTGGTAACCACGTCTCATGTAAGAATCCCTCGAAGTTTAAAAGATCCAAAAACATAAAAAAAATAGTAGCAATAAACAATAAATCCTCCATTACTCTAACTAAAGATTTTCTGGGCGGCGGCCGAGGTGCAGCGGCCACCGCAGACTTTCGAGGATAGGGTTTCCGGGTCGATGTTAGCGAAGTCCAAGCAAGGCGACGCCTTAATTTGTAATGTAGGGAATCCACTAATTACTACTATACACTAGTCGGCAGTTCCCTCTAGACATTGAGAAATCAAATAAAAGCGGCTCTCTATCCTCAGCTTCACGGACGACTCAGTAGTCGTTTTTCCCGTTATTGATGACCCCTCTGCCTGCCGGCCATATACGCACTAAATTTGACCCGTTTCCTTCACGACTGGCTGCCATGGACATACATAGACAGTATGCATACACGTGTGAGCAACTCGGTTCGGGGAACTCGTTGCCAAAGCTCCTGAACGTAGCAGAGTTAGCAGGCGACAGATTGGGAGCAAGATTAGGCACCGAGCAAACGTAAGAAAAACATCTAATTCTCTGTCGCCGACACCAGCTATTGCCACTATCCCCCAGCAGGGTGCTCCTGGAGGCGCAGAGCACCTCTGCTCGCGAGGCCTCCGGCAGGAGCAGCCGACTCGTCGACGGTTGCACTGAGCGCAGGAACGTTGTCGCCGACGACGACAACAACACCCCCACCATTAGCAACAACAAGAGCACATATCAACAACAACAATAATACTATCATGAACCAGGAGGTGCAGCAGAAGACCTTCCATGAGGAAGCATCATGATCGCGCCGCACTCTATGCTCTTGTTCGTCTTCGGGCGCGTACCGGCTTGCTTGTACAACCTTGGCAATCCCGTCGTCTATCTCGCGTTGCCCTCGCCGTGGCAAGGGCAGAGCCGAATGGGCGATAGCAAGCTTTACAGGAGATAATGGCGACGGAGGCGAATGGGGCAGCTGTAGTGAGGTGCTTCTTACCGCCTGCTCAGTTATTCTTTCTTCGTACCCGACGAGGCCGGCGCACACACGTCGTGCCACACATTCATGCACGCAGAGTGGTGCACCGACACAACATCCACACACACACAGACCCCCCCAGAGCCACGCACATCTGCTCTGTATTTACGCTGATCTAGGTTTGTTTACCTAACAATTTTTCACACCTTTTCCCCGTATTCTTTCATCTTTCCTCTCACCGTTTACTCTCGCGCCAAGGGCCGGAGAGGGAGCGACCTCAATTCCCTGTCGATGCTTTTTCTCAATTCTCCCCTCCTGCTGCTCTAGGGGAGATCGCGCAGGCCGAAGGCGAGAGGAGGTTTGCACGTCGCCAACGACCTCTCCTAACGTGGTTCGGGCGCACCCGTGTCTCTTTTCCGAGGCACGCGGGAGGCCTCCCATGCCTCCCGCCCCCTTCCCTCTGGGGCCGATCTCATTTCAGGAGAAAAGAAGAAGAAAGCTTTCCTTTCCGAGCCCTAGCCGTCAACGCCCATGACTTCCCATAACATACGCAGCAGTCTTAGGGAATTTAGCGGTCGGGTTCGAACTTGTCAGGTGCTCTGCGCTGCTACTTCCACGGAGCTCCTCTCTGCTCTAAACAGCAAAAAGCGTCGCCCCCATAAAGAACAGCCTGGCGTAGGTGGGTTCGTGAAGGCGAGCTATTTGAGCCGCGAACACCGAGGAACGGCCGCGAGAGAAAGGAAAATCCTCTCACTGGCTGCCCTCTCATCTCCACTACGTTTACGAGAAATAAGCCCCCGTTGTCTGTCTCTCTCGCTCTTGCTCTCACCCTCGTGCTTTTCTGTCGTGGCACGGCAGCGTGGTCCTGGTCCTGCAGTGGAGCATTGCCAGCGGTGCTGGAGTCTTCTGCTGTGGATCGGTCCCAGCAGCGGTGGATCGAGACGACCCGCTGGTGGATCGTGTAAGACGGACGGATGCGGAGGGGCCGGGGATTGGTTGTAGGCCCAGGAACAGAGGCAACTGCCAAGAGGAAAGACCCAGGTGGAAAACGAAAATACACAAAGCGATTCCGGACGCAAGGGGAAACGGCTCGTGGGCTGAGCGAATCGTTCGGATCACTCCCTCAATTCCTGTCCACCTTTAACAAAAGTAGAGGTATGGCAGCACAAGGGTGAGCAGCGGCATTTAAAAGTGTGGAAATGCGGTAAATTGGAAATTGAACGAAAAGGAAGACAGTCACGCGCGTAACACGCACACACACACACGTATATATCTACACAAAGAAGGGAATTGCTAGAAATTGTATCGGAGTTGTCAGCGGAGCACAGTCAGCACGTCAAGGTGTTAAATAATGTAGGCAAAATTTGGACCGAATGCTTTGAAGAAGTTCCTGCAAAGCCATCCATTTTCGTGGATGAATACAGTTCGACGTACACGACTGACACGTTTAGGTGTCTCTTTATACGTTATACTACTTAGTAATTTGTATATAAAATATACATAGTATTGATTTCCGTTTTCGGCTCTTTTCCTTTGTAAACGTGTACGTGAGAGTGCACCAGATTGCAGGAGCAGATGATAAATGCGAAATCTATTTTTGAAAGATATAAGAAATATCGTTGCACACACAGGGACCTCCTTCTATTCTTCGTCCTTCGATTCGCTCGATCTTTCCCTCCAAGCAATTTTCAACGAGAGCGTCCCCAGCGTATTCCCAGCGACCAAACGCTATGCTGGCTGCACGACGCTCAATGTTGGGTCGGCTGAAAGCCTGCTACTGGACTGGCTAGATCGGACTAGTCGCTAACCGCGGTCTTCTCCCCTCGTCTCCCGATTTTCGTTGGCCCGCTCGGCGGCAGAACGGAGGAACGACCAGGAAACCTTCAAGCCTCTGGCCGGCCCCGATGTATGAGAGTACGGACCGTGCAGACCACGGCAGACGTTCCACCATCCAGAAACCAACCGCTATATGTGCCGCCTGTCAACAGCAGCAGCCACGAACGAAGACTCGTAGAAGGGGACGACGTCCCAGCTAGCCTAGGCCATGCCAGGCCAAACTGTCCCGACACAGAAGCTCAGAGGAGTGCCACCCCACGACGAAGGGACCTTGCGGTGAGATGGCAGTTGGACGGCGGGTCGCTGGGTCCGACGTGGTCAAAGCTGAACGCAAACGCCAGAGTGCTCGCTCGCTTGCCTCACGCCAGAGTGGACCGACGTTCACCAGCCGTCCAGTACCGACGTCCACTGCTACCGAGTGCTCCCGCTGGTGTCACCGCCGTCTGACGAACTGACGTAATTGTGGTGAATTTTGAAGACGACGAAATCGAATTATCTTTCTGTAGCAACTAGTACAGCCAGGGAGGGGACGTTGAGGGGAGGGGCGGGGGGGTAGGAACTTTACGAAACCGAGGAACAAAAGTTGTGTCGGGAGTTCGGTGGCAATGGGGAGATATGCGAGACGGATGGGGTCCTCCGAGGGGACTGCAAGGGAATTGAAGGAGCGGACAGATGAAGCATTTGGCTGCGAGACATGTTGATACACGTACTCGTTGTCGTACTTGCCGGCAGGACAGAGGCTGGACACGACTTCGGGACACTGGCGGGGACACAGGGTTTTGAAAAATTGTCACCAAATATGACCAGAAACACACATTCACGCGGAAGCTTGGCACCGACTGCGGGTGGTGTCCTCGCTCAAAAGCCGGAAGGACTACGATGCTTGTAGTCTTTGAGCGACGTGCACCTGATTATACGGAGAAAGTACACAACAAGGAAGCCAACAGCGTTTATTATAATAGGTGATATCCAACATGACTTGTACCGGGCAGTTTGGCAGTTTTATGTTATTCCATGGTTTTCACACTCATATGAGTAACTTAGATTGAGAATTAGGTTGATCATACGCGTCAACATTTCCACAAAGAATGAATACAGTAAGTTGTACTCATCTTTCTAAAGGAGATATTTCCTGGTTGCCCTAATGTACCAGTTTCCGCAAAAAATAGTTTAGGTTAAGGTTAGGTATTCAACTAACGCATAGCTGTTTCTGTCGCCTACAGTTTTACTGATTCAACCTTTTTAATTACTTGTGGTAAATAGAAATAGTCGCGCATTTAAAAGTGGTTATGGTTCTTTGAAAGGTCCTTCTTCCTTATAATAATGCTGGAAATTTCCAAAACAAGTGGCCCCGTCACGAAGCCCTGCCTAGTTTCTCATTGGTGCCTTTGCAAGCGGTCGAGGTCTTCACCCTTCTATTCTGAGTTTGCAATCTGTTTGTAATCGTCTAATTTGCATGGGCTGACGATATTCAAGTGTCCACCACAGGAATGCCACATACAAAATGCGTCGAGGCCAAGCAAGATTGGCAGCGCGTCCAGCACCGCACGACTGTTCTCAAAATGCTGAGTATTATTCCCTGCCAAAGACAAACCAAAGAGTGGTGGTGATTACGGCCGATATAATATTTCTGCCGTCCCACTCTCTGGGCACGGACGCTGACGATCGATTGGATAGAACACTACGCTTCGCGCATGAGATTCCCTTCGGTAATTATGCCAATGCTTAGGGACAATCGTATGGGTGTGACAATGGTTTCATCGACATGTAAGACTATAAAAGAGGAATCTGTTCACGGTCAGTGTTACGTATCTGAATTTTCAGTACAAATATCTGCGGGGATCTATGATATAATCTCCACGGTTGTACTCGCGGTAACTGGGAGCCATATTTTTCTTTTGCTATTCTACACGCCGCGAAGCTATTATCTAATACTATCATAATATACACCAGCGATTGGCCCTCCGAACAGTTGATCAATATATGTCTGACGGATCATGCTATGGATACGCAATCCGTGATGATTTATTCGCAGTCGTCTGCTTGGTCTATTCGGACATCTATTTTTCATCATGTATAGTCACCTCAGCAAAGCCTCGAAACTCAGCTAGAATTTTACCGGAGACATAAAAATGATGATGTGGTAATGCAAATTCGCCTCCGCCGAAAATGGCATACAGACAGGCGCCTGGCCTCAGCACGAGATAGATGTCCACTTCATCATATAACCCAAACGGCCAATCCTCCTTGTCCAGGGCTAGCAGCTGCGGCAGGTTGTACTCGAAGTAGCTAGAAAAGATTTTTTCTCTTCACGAAGACCAGATATTGCAAACTCTTACTGTGCCCAGTGTCAGGTCGTGTCCGGTCTTAATGTGGACATTGAACGTGGGCTGAAAGTCAGCCCAAAAGCGTTTAGTTTAGACCTAGTTACTTTAGGCCGTCTGCACCAGAGCGGTACCCGACCCAGTTTAGGTTCTATTTCCATCTGACTCCTCTCCCCCAGGGGAGGACAAGGGACCTCCACGCTTTTTCGCACAGACGTGTGGCGTCGTAGGCCAATGTTTACGATTATCACGATTTATTCAGGGGGTCCACACGGAGTCTTCCTGGAGGTTCGACGCACCCAAGCAGACTGCTGTCTCAACTCCATGTATGTATGTATATATATATATATACCACTTGCCTCGTAGTTGGCGGAAATATGAACTCACAACGCTAGTTATCTCATCGCGCAAGTGGAGTTGCGCACATTGAAATCCGCCCACCGTTGACCGAAATTGCACAAAAAAAAATATATATATATATATATATATTACGTTTGTTACTGGGACTACATTTTATTGCAGAACGTGGATAAAGGAATATACACAATTTTTTGCAGATATTTCAATTCATTTGTTCTGCATCAGGGGCAATACTCAGCTAGGTTCTATCCTTTAAAAGAATAATGTAAATACCAAGGATTATGTACAATATACATAGACAAGAGAGGAATTCTAACCAAGTGAAAAGCGCTGCTATTTGTTGATCAAGTTCCAATATCGAACATCTATAATGCTATCGCCGACGAAGCACAATCATTAAAAAGTGAGATAAATATTTTAATCGTGGATCACACATTAGTTTCATCCGTTGCTTCCTCTTATACACAGCGCATGGTGTACCACATCTGAGGTTCTTTGTTTTGCAATCCTTCCAGGTAAGATAGCGGCAGATAGGGCAAACGGTGCCTTGATAATCCGCGCGCAGACGATCGTGTCGAGTCGAGTTCAATAATCGTTACGAAATTCGGAAAGAAGGTCGTAGATTCTCTGCTATAGGTTCGCTGATATTACTGATTGTAAGTACAGTTATATATATATATATATATATATATATACAGTCACCAATAGTATGTAATACTAACAGAATCTACAAATAAGGCAGATACCGTACTGGCTTCCTCGTAGCTCTAGAATTCAATACGACTTTCGTAACTATAGCTGTTACCGATATCTGTATTATTGGATGTAAGTACATTGTACGCGGGAACTTATTGCAAGAGCGAAGAGACTATCGCCGCTAACACCGACAAATGTTGTCTGTCGTGTGCGCACTCTACAAATCTACTCAGCTGCAGAGCGTTCTGCCGGTACATCTGTAAGTAAAAGCATTGGTCGCAGGTTTCTGTTCAGGTAGACGTTTGAACTATAGAGAAATTTGGACGTACGCGTTGAAATTGGCGCATTCGAATGGTGTTACGGCTGTTTCTTTAACTGGTGAACATTTTTTTCAAGTAATCTTGTTCACAGGCACCGTTCTACCGATTTATTGTGCTCACCTCACCTTTGAGGTGAGTACAATAAACCCTATTCGCTACTGCCTGCTGTTCGTGGAAGAATCAATATCATAGTAAGATCACGTCCACACAATACCACCCCTCGATATTGTGTAGACCTGGCCCCCTAAATCATGTGTTATGAAGTGCTCTCGCACGGCAACAGAGAACATACATCGCTAATTTGACACCACTCTCAGTGGAATACTGCAACTTCACAGTAACATCCCATTATCGAAGCACAGCCTCGTTTGTTACATATTCCGCATCGCAGTCACGAACATCCATCGACAAAGTTGGCCAAATCGTCCAGGCGCAAATTTCGTCAATGTGTTCCACTGCCACTCGCGTCCCGTGACGCAAATGCGAACTAGCGCGCACACAATTGCAAAACTATTACACAAACACAGCTGGAGACGTGCTCCTCGCGGCTCTCGCTGATAATAATGATAATAATTACGAAAAGAATCGTTTCATTCTGGCTAAGCGACTGTTCCGCCTCGCCGACAAGTTGTAGTCACGCGCCCTAGAGTTCGCGTCTGTCTACACCGTACAGCGTACGGATGGGGTCGATCCGCCCGTTCGACGACTCCTGGTTGGCTGGCGTAGAGAAATCCAGAAACTGGATCGTGGATGTGCCCCCTGTTACCAACCTCCGCCTGCCAGAGAGTTCTTCCTTTCACTTGCTCCCTGTATCAAGACGCGACCGGACGCGGTTGGCACTCGGCGACCCGGTTGGAGACAGCAGGCGGGCTAGTCGCTTGCGGAGAAATTGGCAGTGGCGCCCTCGAAGCCGGCCATTTCTTGTAGCACCACAGCTACGGGCCGGAGAATACTCCAAACGACCTCTACACCCCGCTGCCAAGACCCCACACATCCCCCCCCCTCCTTCCCAGAAAGCTGCAATTAAGTCGTTTTTGCAACAATTTACGTCTCTGCGAGTAAAAATTTTAATATTCTCTCTCTCTCTCCCCTTCTCTCTTCGAAGACGCGTCTGGTCCAGCGTTGTACCATTCGCTCCCTCCCACTATAATTTTCACTACGGGCGTTCTGCTGGCGTTCCTCATCTGCTGTTTGTGATGATGTCCTGGAAGCTGAGGAGTGGTTCAGCCCCTGGAGGAGCTTCGTCGGTCCTTTCGAGGCATCGCTGCATGAAGGCCACTGCGTCCCGCAGCGCTACCGCGATATTTTGGCTTACGGAAGCGACGATGGTGCGCTGACCGGCCTAGAGCCGAGCCTGGCTCTCCAGCTAAAAGCTGAACAGTAGCGGAAAAACTGCGACGATCGAGGCAACAACTAACAGCCTGCTGTTTTCGTCAACCTGTTGGGCTCGGATAGCATGGACTCTGTCTATTCCAAGATAGCGAGTATACGCCCATCCCCCTCATCATAACACAGCGCCGACAGCTTTGCAGAAACAGCAGATGTACGAACTGCGAAGGCCCGAGGGAACGGTGCAACGCCTAGTTTCCGTTAGCAGAAGCGGCGAGGTGTGTGGCAAAAGTCTATGTTCACCTTAGAGGGCCCACGAACACTGGAAGAGATATCGAACGGACATTAGCGCACACGATGGTGGCGCTTGTCGATGATCTCCTGCTTGCGCGAAAGATCGACACAACCGGCAGGATAGATGCTGCCGCGGATATCACACAAGCGCGTTGTTGGATATCTCACGGAGCTACTCTCTAAACATCGCTCGCACCGCCGGCCCTCCATTTCTCCCTGTTTTTTGGAGGAAAAATTATTGAGCCTCCTCGGTTGTGAACGCGCTCTCATTGGCTGTTGGCTCTGTCCCCCGGGGATCCTAGAACTGCTTGGATGAGACGCGAACGGCGCTAGGACAAGACATTAACGTCTGAAAAGTCAACTCCCCCCCCCCACCCCCAGAGACTCACGTTCACTCAGCAGAAGATGGGCTGCTATTGCGTTCGTTGTGTATGTGTATATGGAGGGTGTTTATATACATATATGTGTTTGTGTGTGTGTCTAGTATACGGGTTTGGTAGGGACGTCTGTATGCGGCGGGTCGATCAGCGCAGTATGTGTCCGTCTTTGCGCTTTGTACTGCTTTACTGCCTGCTTTAGAGAAGAGGTGTGCTCTGAAGGGGCCGCTTACCACACGAGCTCCTTCTGAGGGCCGTCTCCGTTGCGAACGAGCACTTAGAGGCTCGCCGTCAACTGAGAAGTGGCCAAGTGTGAAGTACTTGACCTCAGGACAGGCAGGAGGGCAAAAGCGGCAAATTGTGGTGAACAGCAGCAGCAGCAGCAGCACCAGCGGTAGCTTAGTTTAGGGGCAGCGTTCAGCGAGTTGAGCTCGTCCAGGGCCTTGCAGCTAGGTCCGGGTCTTGCATCCGTCCGCCTCTGCTTCGGTCGGCCGCTGTCGTTCTGGCTCTCGTCTCCCAACTCCCAAGACCCGAGTCAGGACCAAGGACCACCCCCAGCTACTATCCGCACAACCCCGTTGTGAGTGGGCCGCTCCGAGCACAGTAGCCGTGAACCTCTTACACCTCCTTCTCAACGCAACTCGTCGCTGCTGTCCCGCCACGGCGGCCGAAGGTCGGACGACGTTGCCGGGGCTATATAATAAAAACCGAATAATGAGAATCGTGCGGCGGTGGGTGGATTTTTCCTTCATTTAGGGCCCCCGAATGTCTGTGTTTGCTCGTCCGCTGCCAGCCAGTCGCTGAGTCTCCTGCAGTATCGGTGCCATAGACCGACGGCGATCAAAGACTGACGAACTCCCAAGGCTGACAGAACGTCAGGACGATAGATAGATACGATGCGTATGGTGTGTCAGTGCAACATTGCATAGAGCACAACTGTGTATCTTCGACCATACGACAAGTGTTGCTTCGATTCAAGGACTCTGGAACATTTGTAAATTATTGCCTATCAAATATAACATAACGTAAGAAGGACATTCAATAAGCAAGCGTGAATGTATGAAAATATATCGATGAGAAAATGCAGCCCATCTCCATCAATGACACGAAGCATATCGTTCGATATCCAGACCACTTGAATGGTATCGTAATAACCACAATATTAAATAAGGACAATGTCATGCTAGGATATCTGGCATGAGGTGACAATATAAAGTAGTATTAGTATAATCTATCTAGATAGTTAGTAGTAGTTGGTTGACCTTCTGAACACTTTGTAGGCTCGTTTAATGAATTCTTTCCAATTAGGACGATTAAAAAATACGCCAAATGGCACCGACAGATCCAGAATCGTAATGCCTAAAGGGTAAGTGCAACACCATGTCTCACAGGTGAACAGGTGAGAGGTCAGCTCAACAATATGTAGCGTAATTTGGCTTTGGTACCTAACCCGCAAACGCACTTCGCCATCCTGCACTGTGCCTACCTAGGTTCTCGGACTGACTCTCAGCCAACATTTAACGTCCACGGTGCTCTACCTAGCCTAAAGCTTTCAATTTCACCAGTGTCAAATAACCAGTGACTGTTTTAGCTGCGCATCGCGATCCGCAAAAAATCCAATACAGTCCCACTGAAAACTTTTCCTGTATAGACATGAATTGCCATCTCTAAAAGCGATTCTCGTTCGACTTGTGCTTGTGAAAACGCAGCTGTGGGGTGCAACACCCAGAAGATAGACAAGCGAACTATTAATAGTTATTTCGCTTCGTCACAGCTGTAGTCAAGTCCGGGTAAACTGTGGTTGAAACTTGATATTCCAAAAGGAGCCGAACAGCATTAAATATTTATCCAATAATATTATGCCTCAAACACGAGGTGTGTGTGTGTGCTTGTGTGTCCAAGTGTTTATTTAGAAAGGCGACCAAAAAACGCGTATCCCGAGATACACCAACTCCTTCGTACAAACAGATTCAGCCCACATCTGAGGTCTCATTTTGCACCGGCGACTCACGAGACGGTACAGAACTAAGCTATTATAGATTGAGCATCGATTCTGTCACAGAACAGTCAAAATGCAATGCCATGTAGGTTGAAGTAATGTATAGTATTATACATTACTTTGGATGGGTATTGCTGCATGCTGGCAAGTGTGGTAGATTGAAAATATGATATTTTAAGTTAAGTATGAGTTCAACTTCGCTGGATCCTTATCAATGCCGGGCTTCACATCAATGAATCGATCTATAGCGTAGTACACCAGGTCAAACTAGCGAGTCGCCAAAACCAGATCGTCGAAGTACGCTCACTTAAGAGAGTGGAGTTATGCGACTAGATTCAACAATGCAATTTGAACAAAAAATAAATAATTTAGTCCTTTATTAATGTCATTTTAGTATTCAGTGTCTAATGGCGGATATGCGCAGTTGGACTGCGTTGTGCAGAAGTGCATCTCGGGCTTTCGTTAACAACGGATAAACCGTCACCCGTTCGCACGAGATGCACCTCCGACACCTGGTGGGTCAGGTCATTCTTGGAGCAGTTTAAGCCTTGTGGTAGACTCGGGTGCAGACAACGCTGCCAGCCTTGACGGTGACCTTCAGCTTGCCATCGCACACCTCCCGAGTGGTATGGTAAGGCTTGCCATTGTTGTCGGACACCTGCTCGAGCTTGTCGCCGTCGACGGTGAAGGTCGACTTGCCCTTGCTTCCGTCGGCCTTGACCTCCTCGAACTCAACGCCGAGCTTGAACTTGAGCTCAGTGGTCTTGATCGAGACGGTCTTAAGGGTCCTGCAACAATGCCATTGAACCGGTTGAAGGCAAGTGTGTTAGTAGAAGTACACGGCTGCGGGGGTGCTTTAAGCCCCGTGTGTGGTGGTAGCTCATATTATCGAATAGTATGGCTGTGAGACATTGTATTCAATAGTCCTACTTAAATAAAAGCGGATTGTAAAGAACATCTAAACGCAAGCAGGTTTAGGGTTTCGGGGAGTTCATTGTAACTGTAATTTTAAAATTGTTACACCGAAATAGTACCTCCGAAAATCAAATCCCAATGTAAGATGAGTATTTCTATTAATTTAGCTATTTTGTTCGTGTCGTCCTTACTGTCGGGAGACAGTATAGCTGTGAGGCATTCTCCTGAGTTTGCTCATTCGCATGAGCAAACCAGCGATAACAAATCAATTCAAACAGACTTCAGGCCGGATGCTGAAATTCGAACGCTAATTAACCTCCTGAATCTGGTGGTACATCATACAGAGGCAACGTAGCGATAACGGCCCTTAAATCTCCGACATCGACAAACCTTCACCCAAACCTTAGCCGTGGTTATTCAGCTAAATTATAGGCTACATGGAACAACTCCCGATACCTTGAGCCATCGCAGGGCTCACGTCAAAACTGTACTCGCCGGCGAAAGTATGCGGGTTTGAATACTTTCACTACTCTCCCAAGCAAATAGTACCATCGTACAGATGCATCGGAGCAAACGTGGCTGCGCCACAGTCGCGGCCCGGGTCCATTTTTATAGCTCTGCGTGTATAGTATAGGGGTATTCTATAATCAACAGAACGAACAAGAAAAAGCGCGCTAGCGAGACAGAGAGAGAGCAAAGAAACATTATTCGTATACACAGCTTCACCCCGACACATCCATGCACAATCTATGCGACGTTCGTGCCCAGTATTGTCCCAGCAGGTATGCGTATGGAGGTCAGGATACCGAGTAGTATATGGAGAGCAGCTTGGGACAGCCTAGCAAGGCCACGTGCCCCGTTTCCCTTGGAGGGTCGTTCCACATGGGCTTGTGCTCCGGAGGCTTTTTCCGTTCGACTGGGACTTCAGCACACACACATATATATATATGTATGTGTGTGTGTGTGTGTAGCTCCACGCCAGTTCTCGGAGTCTCCTCACGCTGGCCGCTTTAGCCATGAATAGTCGGCAGCATCGTCTCGCATGGAGCTAGCTCGCTTCACCGCGGCATTAGAATTTTGTAGTTCGTCACTGAACCTAACTATCCCTTCCACCTCCTGGGCCCCCCCTAGTTCGGTCCTCTATCTGCCCCTCGCCAGCCACTTTGCAATCCACTCCGCAGCTCCTGCCCAACGACGACGACGACGTCAGCGGCCACGGGACGTTCAGGCAACTCCGTCTCGGCCACCGAGAGCAGTATCTGCCAGCGACCAGGAATGATTTCGTTCTTGTCGAAACGTACGGAGCACGATCATTGAACGACGATACTGAACGCTACGAGGTGGTTGCTGTTTATATCTCGTATGCGCCTTTGTCTACCTTTCCTCGATCCCAGCTAATCTGCAGTCAACGTACGTTCGATGCGCGCTGCAGCGTTTTACTTTACAATCGGACGATGGGTAAGATGGCTGTGGCGGTATCGATGCCGGAACAGTCTCCTACGAAAGGGTTTTAGTGCAGCTTCGTTGTCCTGGACTACTGAGAATCAACATAATACCAACGTGTGAGATGGTTCCGAAAGTCATTCAGGTGAAAAGGCGCACCAACAAAGGCGGCGGGGGGGGGGTTGAATGAAAGGTGTTGATATTTGTACAGGACTAAAAATACTATGGTTGAAAGCCAGTTCGAAGTCTTTTGCCGGCCGTCATCGCGCGGCAGTGCGGGAAGAACGGAGGGACTTATGCTTCGCAAAAGCGGACGTGGCTAGAAGGGTCGCGTTATCGATTCACTGAGGAATATCTCATGAAATGTTAGGTAAGGCTCTCGAACGAATGAATGGATACTTAGATACGTCGTCGTACTTATCGTTCATCTCACATCGTATGGTTCTGGCGCACAAACACGAATACGTGTTGGTTTTGTCCCTGGACGCAAGTAACACCGATGCTGTACCAGCGCGGTGGTTTGGCCGACTCAGTGTCTGGCTGTAAAAAGCTGGAGGTCGTAGGCTCGAATCCCCTGACCTGCACAGTTCCGTTCATAAATTTCTTATTGCATTGTCGAACTTCAAAAACACTATCCACAGAGAGCTAGAATGCATTGTCCCACAATGAGTTAAATCGTATTATAGTTTAATATTGATCCCCCTCGCCACATCTGCCTGTGCCACACAAAAACAAGCGCACTGAAAATGCGTAAACTCGTGCATACTTCCGGCAGCAATGCGCGGTTAGCACGAATGAGCATCATCTCCCAAAACATGAGACGTATGTAACGGCCAGCGAGCAATGGATGTCTAGCGTGTGTCTCCGGCACGTCCGAATACAAAAGGCAGGTTCGAAGCGTTGGGATTCGTAGCCAGGGAGTCTCGGCAAATTCTGTTCCACGACCCCGCGGCGAATGTTATACATTCGTACCTGCCGGGCTCCAAGCTGTCCATAGGGACTCAGTTGAACAGGCAACAATAGTAATCAAAGTCATTCCAAATCGACGATACATTATATTCATCCGAATATAATCCCTTCGAGTTGCAATGGAAAACAGGAGACAGACAACTGACATCTTCCCCGTTGCTGAAACCATTTACCGTCTATTTCGTTTAGAAGCTGTTTTGTTGCGCACTCGTTGTCAGAAGCGTACAGCATTTCACCTGTGCCTTTTAATTGTTGTGCCTTAATTGCGTCCCTCGGCCGCAGGCGCCGTCGCCACCGCCGCCGGCGGGTCGAATTGAATATGACGTATGGACCGAATGGCATGGGCAAACGAGCAGCGAAGCGAACTCAAGCAGAATCGTTTCAAATGCCAGGCCATTATGTCTGCTCCCTCCGCTCCTCTCGATCTACAGAGAGGCATCCAAGAAAATCGACGGCCACTTTTAAAAGGGCAATACCGTTCCTGTTACCAGAGCAATGTGCGCGGGGCACCTGGCGTATGGGGTTGTGCGTTTTGGCGTGCAAAATCCTCCCAGAGCCGAGAGGCTATTTTTGCGGACCACTTCGAACACCATTCCTCCGGATGTCCACATGTTATTCGTACATAGAGCCCAATAGATTAGGTAGGTTCGCGACAAGTTTGCGCATTATATTATGCACTTAAATGCAATTACCTTTCGGAGAGAGGTTAGGTGGGTCTACCAAACCAGCCTTACCAGTCTCGGTACGCTGAGGACACGCGTTTGCTCATTAGATTGGCTTGGTATACAGTAAATGACATTATTGGGTTTGTTAGTTGTCTCCATTGATGGCTGAAGCGGCAACGTCGCAATAATTAGGGATGCATGACAAACGCACCGGTAGTGGGATATGTCCCAGGTCGCAGGTTCGAATCCTGCCGTGGTCTCCGAGAGCTGTCGATTTCCCCTTCCGCCACATTTTGCAGTATATACACTATACGCATAAGCCATGAGCAAACGTCTGTTGGGCGCAACTTTTTGTATATGGACCTAGCGCACATATGCTGACACCGTCGAACCAATACCCGGAACTCGAGATCCGTCTCTGAATAGGTGGTCACATTTTAACAGATCGTATTTAATCACTCGTCCCCATTTTCATTTTCTGACGGTACTATTCAAGTAAAAGCTTCGAACTGCCATTTCACGCACAGAGCAAGTTCGAGCAATCATTACGCGTAAGTGCACCGTAATTAGACAACGTCAACAGACGCGCCCCTGTTTGTCGACGGCGGAGTCTCACAGTAGTTACCCTGATGGTGCCGTCGACATCGGTCTAACGATTCAACTCAGTTCAATTCCCTCTCTGTAAGTTTATCAGTCAGCGACCACGGATGCCGGATGCCGAAGTGGACCAACAACATCGACGCGAGCTTTTCACATAACGTAGCATGGGACTATTGTCGGCGCGATTGCTATTCCCTGCAGTCTATCATTTGTCATTAATAAACGGTATGTTCTCGATACTCCGATACCCTATGATCACAACACAGGGTATTTTACAGTGCGGTATTCGACATTGGTCGTTCATTTGTGCGTTACGGACGCGATATCAAATCATCGTCGTACGACTTGTCGATATGGACCAAGACTGGGCAATTTACCGTGAACGAGACAAAGGAGGACATATCGAACTTGTCGACTTTGATGTTGCGAAATCGATTTCATAGAGTTAACCACGCTTTGCTTTTTAAGACGCTGCGGAACTTAACAATAAGAAAAACGTCCACGGTCAGTTCGTTGAGTAACAGACTAACTCTGACAACATTGGCGACGCTGATGCTGGCATCGGTATATATAATAGGATATTAAAAAGCAACAGAATCTCGGAAGTACTCCAAGGTAAGACAAGATCACTTAAAGACCAAAGAGAGCGGTCGAGTTTTCAGAACCTAACGAATCGACAAGAGGTACAACTTCAAGTTTAAGGTTATTATGTTCCACGACGGTTGCAATTCTACTCATGAGTTTCAATGTCGGACAACAGTCGTCGTTTGTGAGAAATACAATACAGCTGCTATATAGTACTAGATATAAATACATACATCTAGTACCTGTTACCGCGTACACACGGATTGTCAGACAAGTCACTGCAATAGTAAAAAAAAACAACCACTTGATCCAATAACAAACACTGCTCGAAAATTGCAAAAAACTGAGTGGCCCAGGAATAGGCCCGTGGTGCAATTTCAAGATTTCATTGCAGGGAGAAGAGCTGTTTTCACCGACATTGTATGCATAGTGACTTGTCCAACACTGGGGTCGTCGCTGCTGTTATGGAAGGCGAAACATTTAGATACTGACCACTCATCTCCGTTTTTCGAGATTTCGACATTGGGCTTGGAACTGGTGGCGACCTTCCTCAGCATGAAGTTGACGCCGAGCTCCTTGAGCAGATCGTCGAAGTTCTCCGAACTCTCGAGCTTCCATGTTCCAATGAGAGCATCAACCATTTTGTCGGCAGGGTAGTGCTTCTTGCGCGGCGATAGACCAACGAGCGTTTGGCACCGAACGGGACGAGCTGGTACAAGACTCGATCGACAGCTTCACCAAGAGGACTGGCGAGATCGACCTGGCGCGACGCTCCCTAAGTAGCCCTGCGTTAAGGCAGCAGCTGTCACCGCTTCTCTCCAAACGGTTACATCACTCTCCATTTTGCAGAGGTGGTTCTCTCGCCATTCGATAGAGAGACACGTTTCCCCCAACCACAGCCAAAGCTTCGTTATCGCTCGCTCGATCGCGCGTTATCGTGGATATCGAAAACGAATGAATTGGCCGTAGGTAGCCACAAGTGCGGTGCTGTGTTACGCTGGACAATGGTGGCAAGGGGGCCGCTGGCGTAACAGTCTCAACGGCGACGAACTTATGCTGATCGGGCACTACGCGCCGAATGGCCGGCAACAGGGTCCCTCTCGACCGCAAATGAACTCAGCGAAGTCCACTGATGATTGCGAAACGGCCAGAAACGGTCTGTGCATATCTTCGCTCGAGCAGAATGACATTTAGGGATTAGCATTTGATCGAAAGTAAACTTGGTTTGCGGGCGAACGTAACGAAGCAATGCAAAGGAAAATTCTGAATCAAGCAAGAACCGAACAATACTGCCAATTTCACATAACAACACTGGAATAAATTCAAAATTGCCTCGCTGGTGAATGCGTCCGGGGCACAAGCCCGCATAGGTCGCATCTTCGAGGAAAGTTAAAAAAAAAACTCGATCGAGTACTCGATAATGGCTACTAGCTGCGACTAAATTATTACTGCTTATTTGTTTGTCAATCGTTCGTCTAAAAGTGGCATATACATATATGTACATTGCTGTATGACACACTGACACGTTGTTTCAGCATAGACGTTGTCTCGAAAATGAGGGCAGCCTTTTCTTGGCGTCTACATTCGAATTCCGGTTTGGCCGGACGTGATTTTTAACCCGGTGCGCCGGAATGACGGCTGGTGTCACACCCGTGACGTGGTTAGATAGCGATGATAATTAGAAAGTGCTTCATAATGAAATAACGCAACGATTATTTTACGTACGGCTGAAACCGGTAAGCACCCACTCCCGGGTACCAATGTGAACTTAATACGAGCACTATATTTAATTAAGGTTATCACAGGCAGGAATGCATTTAATGAGACGCATGCTGACCAAACGAAGCATCACCGTCTCGATCTGATGTTAAATGGACCCATAACATACACAGGTATACTCAGTGAGCTCTATGATTTTTTCTTTTTATCTTATTATCATTTTATTGCGAAAAATCGATAGCGATATATATATATATATATATATATATAAATATATATATATTCGGAATGTATTATCCAGATATACATAAACATCAACGATTTCGGCCAGCACTCCAGTCGTATGACGCGATAGACGGCGACCGCCTGCACTTTGAACGCTCCGCACAGACCAAACGCAACAATGAGACAGTACGCAACGTACTGCCGATGTAGATCCGCATGATTGGCCTTTGCCGGCAGCGTTCGCTGCCTCTGCGGGCGCGTCATTTTTTCCACCGCCATTTCGCCTTCGTTTTGCGTTGTCCGTGGCTCTGTGCGAGTTACCATAATAATATTGAGAAGTATCTATAACAGGACGAATTCTCTACTCCAGCGACTGCATCGTGGCGTCATTCATGCAAGACTCGAGCATGCGTCTGCCCCTCGCTACCCCATACCGGCATGCGTTTATGTGACATTGCTTGATGGCGTATTACTCAATAGACTCGAACTTTGGACGCCTTGCCGCTGAACCCGGACTTTTGCCAATTTAGCCACAAGGCGAATAGGCAATGAGGCAACGCACGGGACGAGCAATATGCATATGTCAGTAAGTGGCGCTTTCTATTTTCTCTAAATGAAATCCTCGATGCGGGCAGCAGCAGCAGCAGTTCGGCTGCACACGAACAGAGATAGTGGGCACACTAATCCGCGAGACTCTCGTTGTGAGAGTGCTGTCCGTCAACTCCCACATGTCGAAGCGATCGATGTTCCATTAGTTAAGATAGCAATTAATACCTATGTAGGGCTGTTTATATCTTTGTTACCATTTCGCGGGCGCCCCCCGCGCCCCCCGCGCCCCCCGCGCATCCTCATGAATATATTGCAAGAATTGAGCGGTTACCCGTTTCGGTCGTAATCAGCATTAAACGCGTGCCAACGACGCAGGTGCCTTGATTCCCTTATTGTGATCGTGAACAATGTTTCATCAAGTCAATGATCAAACGGCAAGTGCTAACAGAAAACGTCTAGCCAGCGAACGGCTTAGAGCTGCGAGTGAGGCGAACTATCTAAATACATAGTTACAGATATATACATATATATATATATATATATATATTTGTTCAAGCTATTTCAGTCGGTGGTGCCGGCGCTCGATCAATACCGCTATCCAACTCGATAATCGAATCGCAAGTTTGCTACGCACGTCCTAGTCGGTTCCTGTTAACCTGGAAAATTGAACCTTGAACTTGATAGCGAACGAATAGCCGTATGCTCATTTGCACTGATTTGACTGTAGGATTAGCGGAGCTGCTATCGGGACAGCATAGCATTATGTGGATGTCACTGTAGGTAAACCCAAGGCCCGCTTCGTGAGTTCGTCTCTTGATTAACGCCACGATAAGGGGGCAGGAGCGAAACACACCGATATCTTAAAAATCATTTATTTCTTTTACCACAAACCATTCGTTGGGAGTGACTCAAATGTGGTTCGAGCCCATCCCGATAAATAGTTCAGCAGCTTGTGGTGTTATTGTGTATAGGCCATTTCGCGGGTAGCACAAATAATGGTACGTATCGTTTATATTTGCCAAAATGCCATTAAAATAGACATGCCCAAGGGGAAAGGTTCCATGAGTCAACTTCGGTGCTCATTGTCCTCCTCTGGAACGGATCGATCATCAGTCGCCATCCATGGCTACTCTCCCGAGTCCAAAGTTAGGCAAGGATCTTCATATATATATATATATATATGAAGATCCTTGCCTAACTTTGGACTCGGGAGAGTGGCCATGGATATATATATATATATATGTCGAGAAATGGCCCCAAGATTTAACTTTAGATGAGCCAGATGATTACTGCTGTCCACGCAGAACCGTCGATTGAATATTATCAAGAACTATTCGATCACAGTTATGATGTACCAACAAAAGCCTTGCGAATGTCTAAAAACTCCCAACCTCAGCTAGACAGCCTGATAATATCCGGCTTGATAAATTTCGCTAAACCATGACCGCCCGCGGTGCGCCGACGCAACGCATATAATCCTTTCCATCAAGAAGCCTTCCACTAAGCCACTTCAGTCCACTCGATCACAGCATTTCCATTGTTCCACATCGCTGTTGGTTATCATCTGCCCGCGCAAGATCTCGCTGCTGGTGCTGCTGCTACTTCTGGTCGAGCTTGGCGTAGTAGTCCTGGTAGTTTCCAGTCTCGCGAGCTCAATTCAGATTTCTTAAGACGAAGTACTCTTTTGTATTTTCTACGATATAAATATATACGGAGCCATTCGAGCAATATTGGCCATTCTCCGCCCTCGGCAGGCGCCTTTCTATGGATGAATGCCCAATGTGACCTGTTATATCATAATGTAGCTGAGCCGTCCTCTAATACGAACTCCCGTATTCACAATGTGTGCAACAGATGCATGTTTCGGCTGGCCTCGGTTCGGCTTCGATACTGTCGTGTGAATCGAATTTGACGATTTTTTTTTCCCTGTTCGTCTGTGAAAAACGTTTTAAAACATATCAAACGTAAATGAACTTAAATAGACGGTATCAAGGAAACTCATAAATAGAAATTACATCGTTCGATTTATGAATTTTCTCTCTTTTATAATTTCGTCATTTTGCTACAACTTCCCGCATTGCATATTCAACTAATGTGGCCCAAGCCCGCCTAACATTAACTAGTTAAGAGAGCTGGTTAAGAGAACTTTAATAAAGAGCCGGTAATTTAATTTACCAATAAATTAAAATAAAATAAACCAAAGCCTTTACCTTGCATTTAGTAGGAAGTCGTATTAAGGTATATTCAGTTGCTATATGCTCATAGATTATGATTACCTGTGAACTGGTCTGTAAATTAGCACGTTTCAAATTAGTCGTGTCGCACTCGTGTATTGGGTATGGCCAAATTCGCCAGTGACAGATCGAGAAGGGCCACTGCCTAACCTTACCGTTCAATACTAAAGGTTAGGCCTTTTCTATAGCACGAATGACCTGCCCGCGTAGGCGACATAGCTAAAGGAGGGGGCTGATCAGCCAATCGACTGCTAAATGTCCCGCAACGATGTTTCCGTTAGAGAGGCATACGACTTTCGAATAAGGTGATTGAAATAGCGTGGGCGGGAGAAGGAAGGACCTAGGAAATACCTGTAGAAAGTTGGCCACAGGACAAGTGCTGAAGGCCACTTGAGGCCAACGAACACAACCAGTCGATGAAAGAGAGACGTCAAGTGCTGATTACGGGGTTGGAGCGGCCTCCGCCGACCGCTGCGGTATACCTATGGCCGCGGGAAGTCGACCGTTTTTAACATTCTTCTACTATATTAAGGGCTAACCAAAGAACCTAAAGGTGATGTTCATTTTTCCTCCACGTAAACGGCGACCGCGTAGCCGAGATAGACACCAGCTGCTTGACAAGAACTGAAACGTTTGCAAAATTGCCGCTCCGTGAATAAACAGCATTTAAATGAATAAATGGATGAATTCATATAGTGAAATGACATGCATGCGAGGCTGGAAGGATTCTCATTATGCGAATTGTGTCAGGTCCCAAATGCATTGTGAGTTATTCCGCCAATCGTTGATGATGTAGGCATTCAACTGGGCTATTTTTTTTTGTTTTTATAGAGGAGGAAACGTTGTGGACGACACTAAGCACATTGCAATCTCCATGATTCTACTGAACTATACACAGGTTGACTCTGAGCCTTAAACAGTTAAGGTCCACGGTACTGCCCTCGGCATTGCTTCATATGACGGACAACCCCTTGAAATGCAAATGTGCAACGGTGGGGATCAAACCCGTACATCTACGTGTCTTTCCTCCGATTGTAAGAGGCACACAAATGCATCACTCCACGAAAGAGCTCGCTGATTCTACAATTGGAACCATCCCTGAGCAGCAATAGGAAAACAGGTGATTCCACTCAGGTGATGCATACCCACTGTCATTGGATGGGCAGGTTTTTGCAACGTACCGCCGTTACGAAAGAACTGCGCTGATAATTACTAATATGTGGACACGATATCTGTCAGCCAACTGTGGACGACTCGCACATTTGGGAATGTTGTTACTCTAGCCAGGCCGTCTCTTCAGACTGCCATAGCACTCATTTAATTTAGTTGAAATATGGAAAAAAAGGCCCACGAGCATACCTTGACTTCAATGTGAATACGTTCGATTCATTCCCGAAAACTTGAATCAAAAATAGTACATCGTACAATTGAAAATTCCCTCCAAGTGGCTTCAACTCACAAAGCGTTGTGTCGCTGCCGACCCCAGCTGAGTTCAGTTGCGGACAATTTGTCTTTCTCTAGCTGTTTTCGACGAGGAGAAAGAGATCTGTCCTTGTGAAACTTAACTTCGATTTGCCGACTAATGCAACGTAATTGTTGTATCTGGCAATGTGGTACAATCGTGTTCAAGTTGAAATGTCGTTCCCGATTTGTTAATAGAACATTTTTAAATTTGCCTTCATTGATCCATTCATTTCTTCCTTTTTCCTGCTGAGCTTCCTTTTCCACGCACTCGAACAGTGAGCGTATTTATTTCATGAGCCAAATAGAACTGAGAGCAGACGCCCTGCCGGTCGATAACGCCCTTCGAGGAGGCCCTTACACTCAAGTAGCAAAGCTAAGTCAACGGCATCCATCGCCACTCCTCGTTTCTACGGCAGCCGTCTGCGATTTGATAAAACATCGAAGCGGGAGAGAGAAAGGTATATATATATATATATATATATATATATATATATAGAGAGAGAGAGAGAGAGAGAAGGCTGACATATACAAAGTTTGCCGGCGACGGCCCACCTGGGGGGCGGCTCCATCGTCGAGCACAATATGACGGCCTGGCCTGCTGCTCCGTCGCCCGTTGCCAGTCAGCTAGCAGCAGCAGCTCCCATGTAAAGATATGAGCTGATCTACAGGCAGTGTAAAAATTGAGCCGTTTTCGATTGAGGTGTGGGGGCGGGCTAACGCGATCGAACTTTTGGGACATTGCCGATATAGCGGATATATATACTACGCGCATTAGCCAGTCATGACTATGTTGTAGCGCTAGATGTACAACGAGACGTATATAACGCACTGAGAAATCGTTAGCGACGTCGCGAAACATGTTCACAATTGGACACCAAATCAACGCAGTTAGCTGACGAACGTCCAGCAGGGTGACGTCTGTCTGTGGATGAGCTGGTTTTCCGAAATAGTGTATCTGAATGTTGAATGCTTTCATCTTTTGTGTTCTTTGAGAATCGTTTATAATTGTTGTTGTTTGAACCAGGGTTAATTGAAGTACTAATTCGTCAAAACGAAATATTGTGAAAAGTCATCAGTAGATATCGCGAATACTAGCGTTCACAGGTAGTTGTCCGTTTTGGGATAGCTCGTTGTTGAAATGGATATCATAAATGCTATTGATTCGATTATTGTTATTGATTTGATCGGCTTTGACACGTATAATAGCAACCTCTATTAATAAATTCATATGTGTGGTACTCAAACAACAATAAATTCACGCGATTGTGATCATTACGAATCCTATCATCATCCTCATCATTATAACTATTATATTGCGATGTAAACATAGACGCGGTTGATCGAGATTTATCAATTGCTGCTACTAATTATTCCTAATCGTTTCCAACTGTCGACCAGCAAATCGGCGAAACACCGCCGTACCTACATTTACCTGAGGCTATGAGGGTTAAATCTCTGATTATGAACGTCAACCCCCAGGGTAAGATTAGCAATCCGTCTATTTGTGGCAAACGCGGCTGCCATTCTGATGAATGAACAGACCCCAGCGAACTTCTCGCCCTAATGAACTGCGGTCAATTCTCCTCACCGTCCCCTCATCGAGTAAAATCGATTCGTCCTGGGAGGCGACCAACCCCGGGGGATCGGTGCGCACGAGAAGTACAGTGAATCCCGCATCCAGATCCACCCCGCTCTCTCTGTGTGGTGGCCTAATCATTGTTACGCAAACAAACTTACGTAGCTAGGATTATGAGCGGAGTCTTCCGTGAATCCATTGGCTGTATAGTTCGATTTTTGGCCGAACCCTTTATTGGTATCTTGTCGAGAGTGATATCCGAAAGGTGCACGTGTTGTATAAAGCTCTGGACATTACATAGGAAAAAATTAGGGCAGATAATCTGTCCCGCTCAGTGAGATCGACGCCACGGGTTTCCCAGAGTTGGCGCATACTTGGCAACGCGACCATGGTCGACAACACGGCAGGTGAGGATTTTTTGGAGTTCGTACCACCTGGCTGTTTGACACAGTGTTCAATTGGTCGGTGTCTGGTTGTGTCGGACACACGGCCTACCGACTTAGGACAGGAAGGTTTATTAGAGAATGATAAAGATTGGCACTACTCAAAACGAATGTATATCATTGAGACAGGTGTCATATAGGGGAGCAAGATTAGTTGAGATAGATAGCCATCGCGCAGTGTTACTCTTACAGTCTGGTCATTAGCATCACAATCATATATACACAACGTTTCTGCGATAAAGTTCCCTGATCAGGTCGGGTTGAACTTCAGCTGCAACACCCCCCCCGCCCACCCCGGGCCCCGTTATCCGAGCCACAAAGCGTAAAACAGTCGTCACGATGCGCGGGTTTTCGTTCCTCTCATGTACCTGCTTCAGATCGTCCGATAGAAACACTGGCGAGAAGGTCGCATTAGGTGCACCATCAATCTCGACCTGATTGGGGTTCGCCGCGGCCAGAATTCTAAGCTACCATTTATCAGCAAACGCGCCCGGTCTATTCCGAGCTACACCTGCTGTCTGCTGCGGACACACAGAAGAAATACACACGGAGGCAAGAAATAGAAAGGGAAGAAGATGTATTAGAGTCAAATCGATTCGCCATCGATATTCCTCAATAGAACGTACGTAACAACGCGCCGTCCGTTGCCGCAATCAATTAACGATACCGTTCCATCGGACTCAATATTGCACGAGACAGCATTCGACTCGAATGCATGAATGTTGTCGACGCTGCTCCAGGAGCTCGAGGGACCGATAGATATCTAGTTTCGGTCAGATTGCTTATTAAGACTGTTTGCATCGGCAGTCCTTAGTTAATACGTTAACCGACAAATTTTCCGGGCTGATTCACAGTCAGCATTTAACGTCCACGGTATCATGCCTTCGGCGTTTCGCTTCATGAGACGGATAGATCTACTGGAGCTGGACAAGAACGAAGAATCCGTAGGTAGGCTTTTTGATGTCGATTCTGTTGTGCGCCAAGTAATACCTAAAGGTTAAGAGCTGAGGCCTGTCAGATAGGGGAACAGCTGAGGGTCAGCTCGAAAAACAGTTTGTTGTGCGCCAAATGTGTGATCGCAACGCTGGGTGGCCTAGCGAACTAAGAAGTCCTGTAACAGAATGTTCTCGACCACACTCACAATGTACCATATATATATATATATATATATATATATATATATACTGTGTTGTTGAGAGTATATGGTTGCATCTTCTCCCACGCAGGCGCGTATCATTCCTCTGAGCTAGAAATAGCTGGTGGTAGCATACACTTTTGAGCGAACTTTCAGCCGGCCTGCGACCGCCGCCGTTGCAGGAGCCATCGCCTGCTGGAGTTTGGTAAAAAGAGGGTCAATGCCCGAAACTCGAGTCGGAAGAGAACTCACCCGAGGGAATGGCCCTCTTGTTATAGTGTGTGTATGCGCAACTATATATCTGTGTGAACGTTGACAAGTTGTTCACTTGACGCAAGATATACTTTCAGAGGTATCTACATACATATCTAGAGATATTGGGGAGAAGGCATACTGCGACTTGAATATCCGAGTTTAATCGTGAGCTACTGAAGAGCTTCTTCAATCGACCAGACAGATAGATATATCTTAAGAACTCGTCCCTTTGCGGTTTATTAGAAAGGTAATGTTGTCGTAACGTAATTTGCTTCAATGGCAGTGCGGAACGGGAAGGCTCGGACAAGCTCGGAAAAGGGTGTCGTTCCAAATCGAGTTCGCTTTCGAATAAATTTCATATCGGGCTTAAGAAGGCCTCGTATAATATAATACTGCAGTAGGGTCGAATATGCTTTCCGAGTATATATAATACCTGAGTATAATGGCAAGCTGTACAAAGGACAATATACGTGGCAGGCTTCGTATTGCACTTAGTATAGGGTCAGAGATGGTGTTATGGAGGAGGCGAAACGATGAACGGGAACGCATTTCAGCAAATCGTGTGCTTTTAGAAACCAAAACTTTGTATAACTACGCCACTATTGATTTCCAAATCATATTAATGGAACTCATAAATATGCGTTTATACCGTTGGATCCATGAGGGAGACCCCAAAATGAAATCAGGCGACACTAATGTTGCCAGGCTGTAGCAGGTAAACAAATACCTACGGCGCTCCGAGTGTCCTCCGACGCGAAGGTCACAACAATGCCAACGAGCGCATTTAACATAAAGGAGTTAGATGAGGGGAAAAATGTGTTGTGAATTATAGACGCTTGAGACCTATTTACGCATTTACAAGAAGAGAGAGAGCCGTAGACAACAGGGTCAATATTGATGAGATTTACACCGGTCCCGTTCAGGCTTCGAGCCCATTCAAACATGGACTTCAAAGTATCCTGACACATCAGATTATGCACATAAATCGAACTACAAATCTATATATCGGCTTTCATGTGCGCGCGTTTGCAATGGCAATGAGACGTGTGTATCTAGTACGGAGTATTCGCCTTAGATGAAGACGAAGGGCGTGCTTCAGCAGGACAGAAATCTAATTCTCTAATGCAAGCGACAAATGCAAAATATTAGACAGATGCAAGCCAAGTCTGGCCATGCCAGGCTTGTGACACGACATGGCCGTGAGTCCTTCCCCTCCTGGATAAACCCTGAAATGTTGCCTGTCGACTAAAGACTCTGGGCGGGGTCAACCTAAATGAGATTGGACTGAAAGTGGGTTGAAAGAACCTTTATGTTTATATAGGAAAGCTGTCCGTTTGCATACGCTTCTTGCTGGTTCCAGCAAAAATCAGCCATTTCTAACATCCCATAGAGGCCCTTTTCGCTTATAGGCAATGTCACATGAAATAATGCGAGGAATAATCACCAGTGAAAACGTGCTCTTAATGCAATTCGATCTGACCGAGTCGCTTTCGTAACTGCTTCTAGTATAAGGTGGCTATTCCGATAGAACAAGACAATGCAATGGTTTGGCTTATTAACGGAAGACAGCTCTTTTTTGGAACGCAATTAAATTCTCGTAAAACTAATAGTGATGAAGAATTGCCTCACCGTGTCTTACTATAATATATTTACAATACGGCCTGAAGTGGCAATGTTTATATCTCTTTCGTTATCATAGAAACAATGTATAAATGGCAGGCGACGCCCGCACAAATATATATATACACACATACACACGCACACTCCACGCATTAACAGCAATCATAAACACAAGCTCTTGTCTGTTGATGATTGCTACTGATACAATTAACATTAGCTTTTACTGTTCACTTCTGGATTCAGATTCACGTTAAATTTCGCAACGTCACATTTACGTAAACTCTTACCTGTTCGTTAGAATGCTATTGTACCGAGTGATGTGTACAGCGTTGCTCAAAATACGTATACATTCTATGGTGAATTTTGCTATTCTGCAAAATATTCGATGGATCATTCGCGTTTCTGGCACCAAACATTTTTTGAGGAGCGCAATGCGGATTTTGAGACTGGATTTTGGTGGGGAAAGAGGCGGCCACTTCGAATTTTTCGAAGTGGCCGCCTCTTTCCCCACTCTCAGCGAATGACGTGAACGGGAGAGGTCACGAGTCGTTTGTCTGGAATATTGGGCATCGCAATCGTCTCCCAAGAACTTTCAATGAAATAGGCTGCTTGGCGATTTCTTCACCACTTCGAGTATTTCTCGCGTAATCTATTAGCAAGTATGAGCTCGATAAATGTATTGCAATGTGAAACTCCAAGGATTGTGCGCCAAACTGCAAGGATTGTGCGCCAACGTGCAAGGATTGTGCGCCATTCGAAAGGCGGGCAAATTTGAAGGGAATTCTCTAATATTACTTGGGTGTAAATAGGCGGTGTTGAGAATGAGCAACAACCGACGGTAAATCTACCGATATGAAATCAGAATAATTTGACGTATGAAAACAAGAATAGCGGGCTCGCAGATGAAGCTGCAGCATCTGCCTCAACCTCTCTTCCCTTGCTGCCAGCAAGGCTGCGTTCCGAGATTGAAACAATCCAGCAAACGTTTCGCGCCAGCCTACGCGTACAGAGTCGCAGGCTCCGAAGAGCCCGCGACCTCTTGCATCCACTGCAAGAGCAACCTGCCCGGTCACTCCAGCTTATTGTATCCCTACCAGTTCGACGTCTGTGTCGCAGACTCACTTCCGGCGCTTGTGGTGAGTTTGCCAGACCGAGAGCAAGAAATATAGAGAATATACGAAATGGCATAGCAGCGAAACTTCAGCGAGGCTTCAGTACGTACGTACGACTTCGGGGAGGCGAGCAACAAAGAAAATGACGGCATGTAAAGCGTTTTGCTTTTCAGTCGAAGTGGGACGGGCTCAGCCCAGTTTTTTGCGTCGGCGTCGGCTATCCCTACGACTTCAGCTGGTACTGCGGCTACTGTTGTTGTTTCCAGAGGCGTCAAAGATTGTGTTTACTGCCGGCCTTGAAGTGTTCGAGGCTCACTGCTGTGATCGTCGTACGATCGAGACTTCGTTGAATCAACGTCTCAAGTGTTCCAAAGAGTTGCAGGCACAAGAGGACAACGTGGTCTGCGTTGTCGCTCAGAGGTCAGTCAGTTGGATTTAGTGACAGACCGCTGTTCCGGCACGTGTCAACGGCTAGACTGAGGGAGATATAGAGAGAGAGAGAGAGAGAGACAACGTATATGAGAGAGAGAAAGGCTGTAAGGGTCGAAACTGGATGCCACACCCTTCGTACGTCCGTGACAAAACACAACTACGTTCGGCTGTAGTTTTGCTATGAAAAATGTCACAGCTTGCAAAAGTCGAAGTACATGTTGCTATCGATTGGCGAATCTCGACTTGAAATCAACAGCGACAATTGTACGGGAATGTCAAGGTATATTGAGTATTATAGAACAATGCTCGAGTAAACAGTACAATGAGTACTGGCATATAGAAGAAACTGAATTCCAATCGAAAACAACGAGAAATAGGTGTGAATTTCAACTCAATGAAAACAGACGATACATTTAGTCTTTTTTTTTTTTGTTCATAGGAACAACCTTGTTCCTTCAACTAAGCGGGTTTCTCGGACAACGATAGTGACGCGGTTGGACCGAACGCTCGGGCTGGGAAAAGGGATTTTGGAAGGAGTCAGAATCAATCCCCAGGTGGAAGGATCTCTTCGTGAGCAAGTGAAACCGGTTGAGTATGTCAGTCAACATGGTCGAGCTGTCTGTACCAACTACTAAGCCTTTACTTCAACAACTCGAGATACAGGTGCCGCTGCAGCCCGGGCAGGCGAAGGCGAGAAGAACCTCTTGTAGAGCCACTATGTATTATATGTGGACGGCTCTCAGAGGCGACAGGCAAAGATGCTGTCAGTGAGTGGTACGGGAGGGAGGAATGTAGAAACACTCTTGGAATAGACGCCCGCCTAGCTAGTTTCGTGATAAATTTCGCCCTTACATAGATGCATGCATACGTACTTAGCTGACGCATGCGGCATTGAATAGCCAAGCGATAATGGAGAAAAAAATTGTCGGTGCAATTTCAGGAAATTTTTGTGTGGAGACAAAGGGGAAGTCGTTACAGAATGAGTAACTGTTTGGTGCATTCTTCAGAGATAACATTTCTGCGTGAACAGACACAATCTGCTTAGGACATATACTATATATAGCGATATCATTAGTACATATGTATAAAAATGTACAGGGTAAAGCTTTATTGATTTATTTAAGGAACTGCATACAATGCTTAAGTTCTGTTATATGTAATGCAACGGGAGTCGAACCTGCGGTTGTGTGTGACTTCTTGAAGGTTCTAGCATCTCACAGAATGCGCGATTAGGCTGCTCCAGACGTCGAAATGGTAGCGTTTGTGATGTAATAGGGGCAAACTTTCTTGACACATGAGCTGCAATATTGTAAAAAAAAAACTGTAGTTTTTTTTAAGATAAAAAACCAATAATGACTAAAAAATCATGAACATCACTCTTGCACGTCGTTCCTCATGATTTATAGCAAACGTCAGAATGCTCTCGACGAATCCACGCGGTACCCACCTGCTGAGCGTGCATCAAGCTCGATTTGCGACAGCGTACAATTCACGGGGCTGTTTGCGAAGAACGCGCTCAATTGTTGAATGCACCTGCGTTAACGCCACCTTGCTGCCGGTGACATTGAAGCAGAGGTGTTCGTTGTGCAGTTTGCGTTCCTTGCCAGTTCTACGTACGGCCCCATGCCTGTGAATGTCTCACGGCGCCGTGCGCAATTTTACGAAATACAGCCCGCTGCAATTGATTTGAACTCGGAACTCGCCGTGCCGTCGAATGGCCCCCAAGGGCACTTCGTCGAGAAAGTTGCCGAAGACCTCTTCACGCATTACCCTCGAGCATTATTAGCCTCGATAACGGGATTTGCGATAGGATAGTCCCGGCAACTTTGAACTTGCTTTGGCCCTCGTCAATTTCCGGTTCCTCGCTTTCTTAAGTGTGCCAGGGGGGAACGAGGCGGGGAGAGTGGATCAGAGAGCGCTGCTCTCTCAATGATGACCATGTCATTAGTTCCGGCACACAAACAAATGGCCACTATCCGGTTGTTTTTTAGTGTCGCATGATTGTGTGACAATAAGCATCTTTCGCTCTGGTGCCCAAGCGCGCGGTCAGTTATCGGTTTCGAAAATCGTTTAGCGCTCCAAGCAAATGCGTTCTGGTCAGTATCTCGCTAGCAACGAGTTCCATTTTTGTCAAGGACTCTGAACTACCATGTTTAGCGTGCGGAACGCAGCAAGGAGATCATTCCGCCGGCCGCGTTCCGGTGAGCACACTGAGCAACTATGACAAAATCGCAAAGAATTGCCAAACTTTCAACGACCCTTTGAACCTTTGGGGAACCTTTGAGTTCGACGCCTTGTGCCGTCGCAAAGACCTGTCGCTCTGCTGTGGCCTGTTTATTAAACTGGTTGAATAGCAAGCGTACGTTCAGCCAACGCGTGCAATTCCGACTGTCGACTGTGGCCTGGAAAAATATAGCGGCGCGAGAGCGCGAGTGAACCAGTTCAGTTCGCTGTGATAATGACATATATCAAAGTATGGCTGTCCCCAAGGTGAGCTATGCAATTTTTATGCGAGCGTATCGGTAATCTGTATTCTGTACTCCACTGCGGCTACCCCCAGGGAACATCTATCTAAAATAGCGCTACGCTGAAATATGCCGTTCATAGAGAACAATGATATTTTGCAAAGTTTCCCGATTGTGTTCACCAACAGAAAGCACGCAGAACGGTTTCAGATTCGACAACAAGCCTGAGTAACAGTTGGTATTATACCTTTGAACGATTCGTTACGGAACCTAGCGTTATGAGTCAATTTTTTAGAAATCGAGCAGGCTTCCAGGCTATGTTTCATATTCATAGCACAAATCGTGTTTGCCACATCTTGTGGACGATTATATGGAACGATAGATAAATCGTGTAAGCAGCTTTGGTGTGTGTACGTTCGCGACTTCGATGTTCGGCTAGCCCCCCAAACGCGAGATTTCACCGGGTCCTGCTAATGAGACAAGTGCTAAATGTCCCGTTGTTACATCACTGCTGACGGTCGTTTCTCGGGGGGCGACACCGTTCCCTAGGATGAACAAGTCGCATAGTCAGCAGGCTTCGTTCAACCGAACGACGTCGCTAGATTACGTTTTTGGCTTGATGCTTGAACGTTGCGCGGCTGTGAATTCGTTCGCAGAAGACGGCCGCCTCGTAGAAGAACGACCCAACTGAACGCGCCGTCGACCTGACCCGCTGACGTGTGGGAATCGCACTTAAAGGAGCTTCCTCTTCTTCTTCTTGCTAAGTACAGGAGCTACACCAGGATTCTCTCGTTGCGAGCGTATGTTCAGTGGAACAACCGCACAACGAACTTCGTTGCTTGTAATCGAGGCAAGGGCGCGCCGAGGAAGCGGTGCAATTCGCCATCGCTGATTTCACCTCTGTCGCATCTAGAAATCACTCGCAGAGACAATGATTCACTAATGGGATGCTGTTTAGGGCGTTTGAAACAAGGCAAGATATGGCGTTCGTTGTCGGATGTGCGTCGTGACATGACACTATCGGGTCCGACTATTGTGGGACGGTCGCCGCAGATCTTGTTATATGCACATCATTCTAGAATATGCATGTTAGTTTGCAGGTTTAGAAAGACACCTTGCTGTGGATCACACAAGCAAACCAGAGGCTGCGACGGCCTATGGCGCACCCCGCCAATGAAGTGAACTCTGAATAGACACGAACTCATGAAATATTACGAGTCGACAGTACTTCACGTCTCAGCTGCAATGTTAATGCGATATAATCATCATGTTTCGTCACATGTAGTGTATATTATTTGTGGATGCTTCGGTGGAGAAGATATCTTAGGGAAGACAGGATATATTTGAGAGGGGTAAAGTGATGAGAGTAATTTCCTGCGATACGGACAGGAAAGCTATGGGCTAGCAAAGCGTTTGTGTATCGTTAAACTTAAGTCATTTACGAAATCTGAGGAGAACAAATGGCTTATTCTAAAGGATAGATGCGTATAGATTTTGTGTTTGCAGCTCGTGCCCAATTGCCTGACAAGCTCTGAAATTTATATATATATGTTCAGTGGAGTATGTATATATATATATGTATACATAAAAAGACACGTTCGAGTTGAATGATTCCTGTTAACAATACACTGGAATGTTCGATTCTTCTGGGGTTGCCCGTCGAGTTTCAAGCGCACTGCTACACCCGCCAATAGAACATGACACACTATAGTTGGTAAAGCGATGCTTTCTTTTGGCCTGAGTGGCTCCTTGCGCATAATGGTGTTAGGAATCGTGCCCATCCGTATGCATTCGTTCCTGTCAACATTGGCCCCTCGTCGCGTGGAAACCCACGTTTAGACGTCCCACACGTCCACACGAATTGTGCTCCTGGAACGTCACTACACGCCGAAATGGTCGGCTGCCCGACTCTCAGCCGTGATTTTATTAAAACCGCTTACTGCCCCTTGCAATAAACGACGAGATTTCGATTTCCGAACCGATCTCGGATTTAATTTGCATGCATCGTTCGACGCGAACTTCGCCATCCCATGTTGTTCTGCTTGCGAGGCGGGCGATACTTGCACACTGCAGTCGAAACAGCAGATAGACCCATGGACCGCAGTGGATGTGCGTACAGACAAGGGCGACTCGAAGTGCCCCATGAGGCAGCCAAATGAGATTCGCGAATGAGTTTGCCCAACAAGTATATATATATATATGTATATATATCTTTTTTTCCCCCGATCTATGCGTGTAACTTCTACTGACTAGTGGCAATTTGGACTCGCTCCAAACTTACGTATGCATTTGCATACGGTCACTTGTAGCGATCTGTGCGGGACTACGGTTGCACGTGGAGTCATGAGATTCTCCTGTTCTGCTACGAAGAAGCCTAGCTAGCTTATATGGGCCAAGATTTTAGGAGCGGTCTTGATCGGTCTTGAGATTGAGTCTACTTGATTTCCTGTACGTGTGCGTGTGGCTGCGTGCTCGATTTAAACCCAATATACGAAGAGGCAGTATTACATTAGGCGTACGTAAGTGCACATGCCAACGCTGGTATGAGGGTAGCGCTCGGAGCGTTCGGAGTGCATTGCTTGAATAGGTTCTCGTCAGTGAGCAACCTTCAGTAGGAGAAGGATACTTTGCTAGTCCGATCGAGTTGGATGCGGCCTTTAATAAAATGCGCACCTTTAATGGGGGTTGATATATTGGTCGATTTCCTAGTCGACAGTTCAGCTTTTGCATTCAGCCTATTTTAGGCTCATATTTGTCACATACATGTTTGACGTGCAAAATATGAAAATCTGTCCAGAAAAATCGGTCTGATTCATTTCTAGACTTGCGTCTGTGGTGCTGACTATCCTGGAGAGTGGGTGAGCACACTTTTGCGGATAGCGCAAGAGCCTGCAGGACCATAGACAATGATTGTGACGATGTTGTCATAGTAATAGTTACCTTGCGGAACGCAGTATTTAGCAGAGTAGCAAGGGCATCCTTATGACGACGATATAAAAGTCACTGTAATTCTGCCATTACTAGTGTCTTTCAGCCACATCGATACACAGCAAAAATACTTTGGTTCTGAAAAGTGAACACAGACTATTCGGACGGCAAAGCTCAGTGACTGATCCTGCTGCTCACACATATAAAATATACACAATTTTCTATAAAAAAAAAACAGCCTAACCTAACCGACCTAGACGGTTGCATTATGTATTGTTCCTGCTCGGCCCAAACCCGTCTGATAACGACCGCACGAGGAGATAGACGATGCGTCTAAGTATGCAAGGTGCAGGTAAGCAGGAACACAGTGCCGGAGCGTAGCATTACTCCTTGGCTAGGTGAATGCGTCCTTCGTCCTTGAGGCTGGTTGTGGTCCTGCCAGCACGTAGCTGTCAGTGATAATAATATTTATAATGATAATAACCATGTATCGGTATTCCTTCAGTGAACGAACAAGAATCAGATATGTTAATGGGCAAAGACAGTAGTGACGATTAGCAACAGGTCGGCGATCTATTTGCAAGCTCATTATTTTTACCGCTTCCCAGTGTAGTATTTGGCAACGAAGCAGGGCTTACTCGGTAACGGGCAACGGACCATAACACCATAAGGCAGCAATCTCCGTGTTCGGGAACAACGGGCGTTTAAAGAGGACGAACCTTTCAAATCTTTGCACTTGCGAGGGCGCCGAGGGCCACACGCTTTGGGAGAACATCAGGATGCGTAAGGTGCGCCCAAAACTACCTGCAACTTTCTTGAACAATCTATCTAGGATTCGTTGTAATGAAACATGCCTTATCTTTTTGGCGAGGGCCGCGGCCCCAACTTGGACGCAGTCCATCAGCTCCGATATAACTTCTGCAATATGCCTCACATAATCTTACGTGCATAACAGACCCGTTTCTCCTCACAGCAACGGATGCCCGCAGCGGAATATTCTGTCTAGCGTTATTGTATACAATGAACGAGGAAACGACAGCGTCGTCGCCTTGCTGGAAGTACTCTATAGTGAAGTAGCACACGATAATCGCATTGGCCCGTCTAGGTGTCTGTCTCGCACAGGCAAGTACGCTTGCCGCGTTTTCGGTTGCCTGTTGTTGTCAGGCTGCTGGTGGCAAACGTCTGTGTCTGCTTCACATATATATATTGTACATAGGCTGGCAACTAATTCATTTGGTGGTTCTGTGTCGTTAGATTCCCCTAAAGCCCCCATCGAAGCCAGGGTGGCTGTGTTTGTGTTGCTTGCAGCACAGCACAACGTGGATAGTGGCCGTTTCCTTCGATCAGACCGCGTTGCCCTTCCAGACCTAATCGAGACTCGGCGGCTCTGTCGCGTTGGTGGTTTGTTCGCTAGGCATTGCCATTTTGCATCGCCTTGGTCGCGCTACGATGCCCTTCGGCGCGATCGCAGCGACTCGTAGGGGGCTCTTGACATAAACGGCCATTCGGCGGTCCCCGCGACGATCCGAGACCTTACAAAGAGCTCGAGATCGAGAGAGAGAGAGATATATAGAGAAACGGGGAGAGGCTGAGAAAGGCCGAAGAGGGAGTTATACTCGCAAGCCCGTACTGACCAATACATTATTGGGAGGGCCTGCCATTGTGTGCCCTGCCCTGACTGGCGGTGGCGCTGCGGCGTGGTGTAGGCTGGCGAATGGCCCACGAGGCGCTGCAGCGCGCAACGAAGGTTCTCTATGCCCTTCGGCCATCCGCCCGGTTACCACCACTCAGACGGCGCTCGATATGCGATCGGCCATTATGCGATAATGATGCTTTAGCCAATTGTTTGATTCGACCGCATGGAGAGTACGGACGGAGGGGGGCAGGCATTGCGGTGATGTCGTCTGGTCGGCTGGTGAACGGCCTCTGGGAGACACACCGTGTCTACAAAAGCGGCGAGTCGGGGAGCAGAGCGCCTGATTGTCAGAGAGGGAGACGCTGTTTCGACTGGGCAAGCACCGGGGACGATTTGCTAGGAGGGATACCCCTTCCCCCAGCTGAGCAGTCAGCCCGAGGAACAAGGCACTGTGACAAAGGGCCCCTGAGAGAGACCAAACGGTGTCGTTTCCGTCGGGGAAGGAAGGAGCGATGACGGCGGTGGCGCCTGAAGAGGCTGACAGTACAGAGCAGAGAACAGAGGCGAAGAGCGACATTATACTTTCAAGAGGGGTAGGATGATTCCGAGAAGCATTTGCATCATCGTCGCCCACTAATTTACACCGTGAACACGTTCTATTATGGACGAAGGTGCGTACCACGACGCAAGAATGCTTGATAATAATTATAATAGCAAACTAAAGGTCATATGGACAGAGACTCGAAAGTCTGGGGCAAACTTCCATCCTCAACTGCGATTGGGCTGGATTAGAGGAAGTTGACAGTTTGTCTGTGAAGGGGAAAGAAGTGGCAGCCTCGCGGACGATTGTCACGTCGTGTCGAACCGTAGCGCGGTGTGGTATATTGTAGACGGGTTTTAATCGATGGCATGTAGGCGAGGTGGCTCACTTATGGTGAATTAGACCAACTAGTCATACCCAAACCAACTAGGGGTGGGGAGGGAAAACGGGTTTTAGTGAGTTTAAGAGTCTCACACTAGGTGGCAAGAGGTGGCTGTTCTGTCACGCATGTGCATTACGCGTTCCCGAAATCCCCCATAAAAAAAGACCAGTGTCATACCAATCTGCATATCAATACGTATGACAAGCGCATTTTGTAAAATACCAATAATCGTCGAAATCGTCTCAAGTTCGTTGAACTAATAGTAGGTTCGAGGTTTCAAATTAGAGCATATGCTTGTCCAGTCCTGAAATACGGCTTTCTTATATCGGTTCATTGCTATATAAAATTGACCGGACCATGATTTGGTCATGCAAGAAACGGCTCGATTTTTCTTATGAACGAATTAGAAAATCCATTTAGACAAGCCCTCAATGAGCTAGCCCATGGTTACGTATTCAATAGGTACATCAATACGGCCTTAGCATATATCATTGTAAGCAGGACATGCCGGCGCCGTCGTCGTCTACTGCAATTTGCGTCGTCAATTTATAATTTGCAATTATAATTTACTGCAATATAATAATTTGGCGCCGTTGTGTCTGTGCTCGGTGTAACCAACCAGGGCGAATTGAAAAGCACGTTTCGAAGTGCAAACACATTGCAATAAAGCGTTCCGCAGTGTCAGCCTACGCAAGCAGCGTTAACGAGCCGCAGCGCCCACAGGAAGCCAGGATGCAGGAAATCGTTGAGGTTCAACGCTCACGAAGGCGACGATGGAGGGTTTTTTCGTCATCGTCGTCGTTGTCGTTAAAAAGAACAAACGAGAGGAAAGGAGCGGGTGTTGAAAGTCGGAGAAAGATGTGGGCCACCATCCAGCACACGTCGCCTTTGTCCTCCGGCGCTGTTAGCGCCCCCCTCCCCTTTAAATGACCGGCGCCCTCTGATACGAGATGAGCGTCGTGCGGTAGCCTCCTCGACGATTACTCGGTGGCTGGTCGGTGGCAGGACCCCCCGGGAGGGGGGGGGTCGACCGACATGGACGTGCCGTATCTGGTGCATGCACCAACGCATCAGTGTCCGCAGAAGGGTGTACCGCGACAGACATCAGCGCGGACGTGGTCATAAACACGGCTGGCTTTGGTGACCGCTCGCCTTGTCCCCGAGTCGTTGTGTCGAGCGGTGATCTTGCAAAATCGTCGGTACGTTGTCGCCACGGGGTCGCTGCATCGACTGCGGCTCAGGGGTTCAGGCAGTGAGGTAGTTGCCCGACGACAACTGTGACGCACTGTTTTCCCCCGTTCGTCGAACGACAGGGAACTGCCGTGGCAGGTGAACACAGGCCCTCTAGACAAACAAGTCTCGCCCTCACATAGCCGGAATTGGGTCGAATTGGCCTACTGACAAACACCACAGTTTTCGGCTTGGTTGGCCTTCACAGGTTGGTTATTGGTCCTACTGGGCAAGCGGGCCAGATAAGAGCGCGTCTAACTATTTCTTTTTTGATCAATATACAATCAATATACCCTGCACAAGCGTCTAGCGCCGTACCTGTTCTCTAGGACGCCGGCGCCCAGACGGCGTTGCCTGGACACCAAAGGCAACAACTGATTGCACGTTCCCCATAAGCCATACATCGTGATAACCTGACGATTAATGATTATTAAAGAGTTTCACTGCATCCCGCAGACTGACTGCTTGAATCCCCGAAACGCGAGACGCGCGTCAAGCCTCACGTTCGGACGAGTTAAGTCCAGAAGTTGGGAATAATGAACTGTGCCTTTGTTATTACCGTGAGCATAATTCTAAATAACCGCCCGTGTGGATGTGTGTGAACCATTTTCGTATAGGAATGACATACAGCTTAAACCTTGTGTGGGACACTTGATGAAAGCGCCCGACACTGTTACTCGATCGTGAACTGTGTCCATTTTCTTTTCCCTTAATCAATTCGTCGTCGATGCCTGTTTGTCGCAGCTTCGGACGGGCGTATGGACGGTCCATAGCCGTTAATGGATCATGATAATGTGTCTGTTGTTTAGGCGATAGTCAGATAGTAGCAGATACCGCGCGTGTTTTCATATAGAATAGTTTTATAATGTAGTAGAATAACGCTAGCAGTCATAATGGCTCAATTCGTCTTTTCCTTGTTATGAGACCTCATATCTGTCGCAAACTCACTGAAGCTCCACCTCAGACTCGCTCAGACCGGGTACTTCGACAGCCACGAAGGAAAACATGTGAGCCAAACGAAATCTCGCATCGCGACTGGCACCGTGCGAACCGTGGATAGAAGGAAGTCTCGATCACAGTAGGAATCGAGAACTGAGCAAAGTGATTTCCACGCATTACCTCTCAGGCCTCCATTCGAAGGGGGTGCGGTTGCATCACAAGTCTTCAAGTACCTTTGTTCCTTCTACGAGGAGAACAGCATCGGGCGAGATCGTGCGACAGGCAGTCAGCTTCGTCCGAGGTACGGAAATGACGCCAGCCTCCGTAGCAACGAGCCGAACGCCAACGACCATTCGATTGTTGTTTTGGCAGCAGGCCCCAACTAGAAAAATCGAATCGACAGTGTCGATCGACTTAGTCTAGAAACCTCCGACGATGAAACCGGCAAATCGTATCGGACCGGCTATTTGCTGTGATCGTGACGTATAAGGGGGATTATAATTGAATTGTGCCACAGCGCGCGGAAGCGCTGTTCTCGAACACCCTTCAAGAGAAGGCGGGCACTTCGATGGGCCAACCAGCTGAATCGCTATTCAAGATTTGCGCCTCGCCTGTTCCACTTCTTCAATACAGATGGTAGACAGCTGGAGCTTTGGGAGAGGTTAGGCTCTCGTCTGTCCGACAACGAGACGAAACGCAGCCCCACGACGGCCTGTGCCGCAAAGGGCCACTGTCGTCGCCACCAGCTCGCCGTAACGGAAGAGAGAGGGTGCGCGAACAGAGCGGAGCGAACAGTGGAAACTGATTTTGTAGCGATGCTAGAGATTGTGGTTTTCTGGGGATCGCGCGATGCTATGATGATGCAGGAGAGGAAAGGACGTAAGGCTTTCGTGGGTGCCGGCCGTCTATGGTGGGGTAGTGGCTGTTCCGTCGTTTTAGTTTCCCCAGAGATATTTGTGCTGTGGAAGGAAAGGGGCTCGCCGTCAAGTAAATACAATGGTTGGTGGAGCGACTCCTCGACTGTGTCGACCCGGTACGACACACAATACACAGATAGTAGATAGCAGGCCTAGCTGGTGCCGTTTTACAACGTCCATGGCCGTGGCAGTGACAGGAAAATGACTGAATGATTGAATTAGGTGCTGTGTAGTAGCCGTGGCTGCTTCTTGAATAAGGCCTATGAAATAGAGAGAAAAAAGGCCGCTCTAAAGGCTGCAGCAGTTTCATGCTATTGAAATAGGAGAGTCCTCGAGGTAGTACTATGACTTTCGTTTGTGGCTGTCCTCCAGCCTTCTTCTACCGGACGTTTCGCAGTACTTATCCGTATGGTAATTCAACGAGAATTACGAGAAGGATCCGTATCACTTTCAAGGACTACGAGGTCACGACTCACCGGGCACGATCAGTAGGAATACTCGAATAGGGAAAATTTCACATGAATCGGAGAATTTCTAAGAAAATCGGGGAATTTTTAAAAAAATTGGAAGATTTCCAAAAAAAGACAAAACAATTTGACACTGTTTTACGAAATTCGTAGCACTGTTTCTCTGCGTTTATGCTACAATTTTGGTGATGAGGAAGTTCAGCTTTTCTTTGAGGCGCCAAATGATTAACGAAATATATGCTCACGCTATCCAATTACCATGTGATTAGCAAACGAAAATAGACAATGAACAAATGTGTGTAACATATTTATTCCAACATACAACAATTAGGAATTATTTCTAGGGATTATTGGGGGGGTGGATTAACTGGGAACCGGGGCTGAGGCCGACATTGTCCCGAGGAAGGCGATGGTATTGCCTCTCTGCACAGCGAGGGACAGGCGTGTGTGTTTATTTCCAAAAATATATATGTGTACATATTGTACTTACACATAGCAGAAAGGACAGCCGACCTCAGAAAGCCTCGTTTACAGATCAGAAGTTGGGGATGTATATATATTTATATATATATATATAGAAACACTTGACGTGCACCGTAATCGTACGTGGATTATGGCATCGTGGGTTGTAGCTTTAGCACGTTCTTGGTAAGGCGGCTAATCGACCCTCTTGGAACGCGATCGCTTCTCTTATGAGCGGTCGCACTCCCGTAATGGCCGCACTCAGACGATTGTTGCGGGGGTGTACTAATTTCAGCTTTAGAATCCTCCACAAAAGCGTTTCAATGCAAGTTTCACGACATTCATTCGCGTATTGCATAGCATGTTTGTGCCTCTGGTTACGATTCTCAGTCGTACTATGTGAGTTTTCATTAGCGGTATTTTTACGGGAGCCGCGCGCTGCTTCCTGCAATTCTCCATCTCGCCCGTAGCCTCTGTCATCTCAGTACAGTGCCGCCGAAATGTATTTCGTTTTTCTTGCGTTGACGCTTCCGTTCTGGCTAAAATGCCTAACTCTCTCGAGGCTGGAGATACCGCCGACATTCGTAAGGATTGTTCATCAGGATGCCGGCATGTGCCGATGGGGTCATGCATGCAAACACAAAGCTGAACACAATTTCTGTGACACCAGCACCAATGACAGCGAGTACAACGTAAACACGCAGCAGGGCCGTACGCAGCGACAACGAACCGGTCAGAGTTAAGAGCGTCCTTGAAGGGTCTCGCCTGTTGGCTAGCCTAGAACAATGTCACGATGCGCTTGCCTTTGCCGGCGTACAGAGGAAAAGGGAGAGAGAGAGAGAGATAGAGAGAAAGCCGCAGGAGATGCCGAGTGTAGACAATGCTCTAATCATCATCGTCATCAGGATCAGGAGCATTATGATCGAAGGCTACTACTGCCGGTAGCGGCCGCTTTTTTTCCCCAGAAAGAGCAACAGCACTGCAAGAACAAGGGCATAAACACACGCCAAACGATTACATTACTATCTTGTATGTATTGTAGTGTGGCGAGGCGGATAAGCTTCGGATCCCTGCTCTCGGGCGCGTCCGTCCAATGAATCATTCTCTCGTTCCCTTCGCGACTCTCGGCCCAGCAGTCTTTTGTCGTGCAAGATTCGGCGGCTCTACGGGTTGTGTACTGGCTCCTGTCACTGGATCGACGTTGAGAGACGTTGCCAGAGCGATGCTGCCGGACCCGACCGCACCGTAGGAGCACTGCCGTAGAGGGGGGCGTCTGTCACGAGCCGAACGAGAGAAGGATTTCGAAGGCCTCCGGTGACAGCACAGGCAGGAGGGTACGTAGAGGGGGGGCTCGAATGAGAACGATGATGGCTGTGGCCGCTAACTCCGTTCGCTCTCGCTAACAGAAGAGGAACCTGGGTGCTCGCACGTTGCCCAGTCGCGACTATGGCCATTGGTGCTCTATCTACTCAATGACTACTTGGTGCTATTGCATGGCCATACAGAGCGTCATGAGAGCCGAGCCAACCCGGCGTTCGAGTGGGGGCCGCAGATGGAGGATCGATGTCCAGTGAATGGATGAGAATGCTTGAATGAAGCTGCTACAAGCGCCCGACAAGCGTCCGGCTTTTGGACGCCGACCGAAATAGCTACGGGACGGCTAGTTCGGTTGTGGAGTTCCGCGCTGGGCTACTTCCTCGCGCGGTGCGCTGACGGTGTTCTCCTTATATATAGAGAGAGAGCGAGCGAGCGAGGTAGCCAGTTCGTCCTATAGATAGATATAAAGAATTACCAGCCGGTATCCCCCACGCTATAGTCCTCGATCTGGGTCCTTTCGTCCACCCGAGCCGCCACGCGGCGGTACGCAATGAATATCTATTCGTGCCATGTAGGCGAGTGTGTGCCACTGGTCTGGGTTACTTCGAAAGCTGCCGAAGTCGTGGTCTGCTACGGCCATCGGTGGGACTGCTCCATTGCTCTGGCCCTAGTGCACATTGCCTGTAGTGTCGCGTTCCTTTGTTATGAAGACGGATAGCCTTACGCGGCGATGGTGATGTGGCTTGGTTCCGTTCTTGAGAAGCAACAGCCGCAGCCGTGGTGGACCGGACCACTAGACGACTCCTCGGTCAGAAGCACGGCCCGCTAGCCCGACTCGGCAGTGGCAAACACCTCGTCCCCTTCTTGCGTTGCTTGTGGTTGACTGGCACGTAGGAAAGGATGTCGGCTCCTCTATACGAGGTGAGAAAGACGTCGGGACAACTCAGCCAGGCTCATACATAGTGCCGCCCATCCAGCCAGCGGAAAAATGCGTCCTCCATTGGTTCTAACCGATCACCCACCAATAGCTTAGCTGGCTACAGCCAGCGCATAAAACGGCAAGATCCGAGAGTCGCCCACGATCTAAATTTTCTCTATTTTTACCTTGATGCATTCATCCATTGCAAGCCGGTAGTTGCAGCCGGCAGTTGTGGCGTATCGATAGCGTCAATAAACCCGTTCGCGCCTCAATGCGAACGGTGAACCGCGAACGGACCTGCGCGAATGTTAAGATATCGGAAGGAGGCCGGCTCATCACGGACATAGCGTTCGCTTGTTTGGCAAGCGATGCCTATGCATTTGTGAGGCAACCGAACCAGTTGACCAAGAAGCGCCTTGCGTCATGGATGGCAGCCCTGTAGTTTTTTCTTTAGTGTCTAGGCATATCCCGGTGTTCTAACCGTAACACCTGTCCTGCTCCCGATGTCCGATGTCTGTCGATTGCGCAGTGTCCATCCACGTCATCTCTATCCATGGCGTGCATGGCACAAGGTCGCACGAGGCGAAGAGAGGAGAGGTTAAGAGGAACTATGGGGATATAGAACAGAACTGAGAAAGAACACTAAAGAACGACGTTTATGCAGGGGTCCCGATGACCCACCTCGGGGTTGAGATACAGTTTCGGGGGTGTTTCGGCAAGATCGGGGGAGGGAGACAATGGAGGGCCAATGGAACTCAACCGGCGGATATAGCCGGTGAAGAGGGCGAGTGCAATGCGGCGGAAAATTGCGTCAGTCGCGAATGCAGATTGGTGCCCTCATCAATTTTCCTCTGACATGAGGAAAAGTCTTCAGTGTCCCCCCACTTATCCGAGGGAGAGAAAGAGAGGGATAGAGATAGCGATAGTAGGAGATGTCTTACGTAATAGCGTACACCTTGGTGTAAATATCGAGTGTCGTAGCTTGAATGAGCCGGCTGCCATTTGCTAGCAGGGTGGCCCATTGAAGAGTACGATAATGCAGTAAAATTCCCAATTAGGATTGCGACTGGGTCTATCCACTCATCTCTACCGGGGACAGATCTGGGGCGAACTCAACGTGGGGGCCACAGGTGAATAACTGTGTCACTGTCTTCGAAGCGGAACACAACGAGGAACAAATGGTGATGATTTGAAATCGTGACCCATTTTAATGGAACGAACCAAGTTGTGTCCGATTGAGGGAATTATCTACATGAGTAAGGCGGTCAGCTGAAGATATGTTTTGTCAGTTGGTACACCAGTTTATAGATATCTCAGAGGCTTTTGATATCCGCGTGGAGTGAAATGCCCGCCAGGCTTACATTAACAGGCTACGATCCTCACAGTTCTCGCTAATTGGTTACTTTGTATCAATCATGGCAAGATAAAGCAGTCGAAGAGCAATTTCGAATATACCAATGCCTCATCGCGCTATAATTGGTCAAAATGGCTGAACCAACAGCTAAAATTGTTTTCAATTCACATTGTAAATTATCAGAAGAACGACACGTATCACAATATGGAAACGGGCACTAGCAATCAGCGACATAGCGTAGCGAATTAACCCTATCGACGATTGACTATGCTGTGTGCTGGGACTATGCTTTTGCAGTGGTTAATAATAAATCGCTCTACTGGATACAATTGTGCAACCTACGAAAGGATATCCCCAGGGCACAATCGTCCCCTACTCGTCGCCATCTTTGAAGGTCTGTCGACTCACATATGACACTGTGTCACTTTGGTGGATGTTTGTAAAGCTTCTACGCCCAATGGGACAAAGTGTTACGGAAGGTGCAGGATGCGAATTGAATTAACTAATGACTGGGCCGCGTAGGGTCGTCGGGGGGCATGCGCTTGTTCTATACCCCTGAGGACTACAGCCCGTACAACACACGCTCGCTTGGAACACCCTTACAAACACAGCCCTCGGGATCGTTGCGGAACTACACAACATGCTTGTCGTCTCCAGCTCACAACAATTCCAGCAGCCGCAGATTGCCAAGCCCTGTGAGGAAGTTCTGACGTAGGCCGGCTCGGCCTGGCGACTTTTTACATTCAGTTACTTCGTATATCGTTGCATCATCATACAAACTCGCTTTTGAGGGAAAATAAAGGGAATTCATCAATTCATCCTTCAGACCTCGATGAACGGTTAGCGTACGATAATGTAAGGTAATACGACCGCAACACTCTGACCTGCAGCACGATCTAATTTCTCAGGCAATACTGTGTCCTGTGCACACATGTAGCAGATGGCTCGCGATTGGTGGAAACTGACGTTCCACTTTGGTCTCTGCGCCCCGCTGGGACCTAGTACTTCCCAGAAGCTTTAGATACTATACACAAACTGCCCCACGCCAGCCGTCTACAAACATCAGCAGTAGTGGCGCACACGTAATCCATAAGATAGTGAACCCAATGGTGCCAACGCCAGGATTTCCCGCCTCTACCCCCTCTCGCCATTCCCCTTTTGGTCTCTCTGTGTCCTCGGTCACTAACACAGTCTACCGTACCGTTGGTTTCGGTGGAGCGATTGGCGTTGGCGGTGGTCAACGCGAAGCGAGCGTTTCCCGACACTCCGCGTTGAGTGAAGGTTTACCCGCCCCTCTGCCAGTCCCAGCGGAGAGGCAAACAAACGTACGACGTACGTACCCAACTACGTCAGTATATACCAAGCAATCGGGTAAGCATCGGGCGATGAGCGCCGCTGCAGTTTAGGACGATGACCGCACCCGGGCCTGTGGTGAGCGGTACAGGACGGCCTAACCTTAGGCTTCTCCAGAGGCAGGCGTTGCAGGGACATGTTGGCAAAGTCCAACGAGACCAGCCCCAAGGGGCAACGTGATCAGCCCGACGCTGGTCACGATGGACCATTGAAGGGGGACTCGGAACACATGCACACAGTGGCCAACAACATAAGCAGAGCAATGTCAAAAGAGCGGATTCGTCCTAGCCGCCAAGTCAGATAGATACGGGTGGGGGTTGAGCCCAGCTTGTCCGAGCGGGCCCGAGGACAGCTACAAGCACCGCTGCTCCGATAGCGCGGCAATTCCTGCGAGCAAACGAAAGAATTGAGTGCGTATGCGTAACGAACTGCTAGGAGAGAGCTGAGGCGCGAACCGATGCTGTCCCAAGCAGCACAACTCAGGGAATAATGTCGAATGCGGGAAAAGAAGGCGCAGGAGAAAGAAAAAGCGTTTGTAGCATTCGCGGTTAGCTGTGTGGGACCTGCAGGACGTTGACCAGCCGGGTGGAGGCTAAGGGGATGCGATCGAGGGTGGGCTCGTAGGACACTCGGTACAAGGAAGTGCGGTTGACGCTACGCCACGAACGAGCTCGCCCCGGGGGCAGATGGAGAGCACCGCATGGTCAGCAAGGGCTGTTAGCAGTAAACAGGGGTTAGATGAAGGACGGAGCAGGAAGAACACAACATGCCGGGACGAAGGGCCTGCTACAGGATGCAAAAAGAGATTGAATACGATAAGAAGAGAAGGGGTGCGCGTTAGGCATTTGCTGCATGTCCAAGTGATCCGATCGCTAGTGATAATAACAACAATATATGATGCAATACGGGGGGGAGGAGGTAAAGTACGCTCAATTATAGCCATACATGATTAATGTGAGATAGAATGGACGAGAATGTCGATGAACTAGAGATTTAGATTAAGTGGTGAGCGGCTTGTGCTGCTGTTCAGTAAGTTGCATATGGTTTGGGATGAAATGGTGCTGCCAGACGAGGAAAATGTTTGGATATCATCTTATCATCTTTCCTCGTCTACTCATTCCTGCCAGGCAGTAGCAAAAAATAGGCAAATCTCAGATCCTCACAGTTAAGGTGAGGTTGGATAGGGAAACAGATGAGGGTCAGCTCGACACGGGCGTGACAATGTCATTCGCGCTTGACTACCCGAATCATCTCACCTAGCCAATTAGCCATCAAGTGCCTGACATCTTCGACGATGACAGCTGCGAACGCCGTAGCACGCCATCGGAACGGGCAGCTGAAAAACACAATTAAGATTCAATCTGTTAGTCAATCAGCGCACGAGCAGCGATTGCACTGGCCCTTCGCTCATGTGTCAACGGCAAGAGGATATGAAAACGTCGAAAATTCAACATGAATTGACCTGTCGGATGCAGTCAGTAAGTGTGAGCGCTGTCGTCTGAGTTGTTCACCCAACAGAATCTGTTCGGCGGCAGAACATTGAATGTCAACGTGAATAGCGCTTCTCAAGCAAATGTCTGAAGGGCACAGACGTCCATCTCTACTCCCATGCACAGATGCATGGGAGTATGTTCGCGCGAGGCGCATAATGTGGACAGGTCCTGAAGCAGAGGCTGTGAATACGCGTGCGCCGATTTCGAATGACAAAAAGGCGCAATATGCCAAAAACATTCTCGACCGCGCCCTGTGTAGTGATGCGCGCCTGGAAATAGATGTACTTTTGAGTAAATACATTACATAGATGTATCTTTGCATATGGAATACACATAGTGATGGGGCAGGTTGGCCGCGAAAAATGGATCTGATCTGCTCAATCGGCCAGCCCGTCAGCTGAGAGACGGCTGCTACTGGGGGCTCAAAATTCCCTCAGCATAAAGCAAAAAAATTGTGTGCAACTTTAGTAAATGTTAATCCAGTTAATGTGATGATCGTAAGGATACAGTCCGTATTTTATTCCATACCGAATACCTCTGACATGATTGCCGTATGTCGGCATTGAACAACAAGAGCGCATATATATAATATATATATATGCGCGCTTGTTGTTCAATGTCGACATGCAAAAATAATGTAAAAAGTATATATATATATATATATATATATATATCTGCTTATAGCGATTTGTTCGACGGTTGCTATTAAGTCGAGCTTGCGGCATCACGCGTCTCCGCGAATGCCATCACTCTACGTGGGTCGCAATCTGGTTAGAAATAGATTAATTGGAAACTAAATCGTTTCCTCATAGAACTCCACGGAATTAGGCTCAATCCTAGCAGCGCGAATTCACTTTAGGCTGACTTCATCTGGGCTTTTGAGGCAGGTCGTCTATGCAATCCAGCTAACAAGCCAGCAGCAGTCATGTGGCTCACGTGCGACTCTGCTCAATTCCGCTGCTTCGCGCGCCCAATATACGTGTCTCTTCTCTGACAACAATATTAATAGTTCGCCGTAATGAACAAGCCGCGCTTGAAACTAGTCACTTTTCTCATCCGCTTCTTTCCTATTAGCGTCGGGCACCTACTTCGCTATCGGTCAAACGTCTACATGCGACTCCAGAATCTGGAAACCACTATCCCGAAGGCAGAGATACAGGATTCCCATTTGTAACGAAACGTCCAGCACGTTGCACGCCACTGCGGCTCACAGAGAGCCCCAGCCCTCGCAACGGGTGTGACTGCCGTCCACTAACTGCACGCTAACGCAGCAGCAACTAGGGGCCTCGTTCACCCGTTGTCGTGAAGTTGCGCCTTCCTGGAATGAAGGCCGACACGGCCTGGCCCCCTGAGCTGAACCCACAACGCCCCAACGGCGGCGGCGGCGGCGGCGCATACCAGCCGTCAGTGAAAGAGTCAGCTCCGTTTTCCGGCGTAGTCTGTCTCTAGATGGGGACGCTCGAAGGAAGGCTGCACACTTGCGCCCACTGCAGGCCCCTGCGCTCCAAATGCGCCACTATGTGCCTTATCTCAGCCAGCAACGGGCGGAGCTGAAGCTAGCGCGTGTCCGGAGTCCACAGTGCGTGGTGAGGCAGGCAAGAGCGCAACTGTCGGATATGCAGGGCAACTCTAGGATCGTCTCTGATTGTCAGTCCAAGTCGTCCACCACAACCACCATGGGTTGGCTATGGCCGTTGCCGACGTCATGGTGCAGAGGCGCTGGGGCACAGCGCTGCTGATGCTAGAAAAGAAATGCGGAACTATCTCGTCACGGACGCCACGGGGAAGCTATCCCCACCCAGCCCCAATGGGCCCCTCTGCAGAAGAGGGCACTCTGTGTTTGTTCAGGAGGATGTCGAGGAGGAGAAAGGCAAGGACGAGCCGAAGGAGCACCGCCGTTCAGAGCTAGGCGGGCAATCCTTCGGTGGCCTAGGCGGTGCCTTGCTCCCTGGCACCCGTTTCTCCTCGGCCTCCTCATGTAGCTGGCAGTGTCCGTCAGGGCATCTGGAGAGGAGCACCACAGTCAATGTAAGGCAAGCAGGCCAGTGTCTCTCGCCCCCGTCCTGAAGGCCGACGAGATCGGGGACGCGGTCGGGATTCGGGACTCGAGGAATCGGCCGTCTGGACGATTTCCTGCTTCCCCCTCCATTCGGCTGCTCCTTCATCGTTGGCGGTAGCTTCCATCGGTCGTAACAAATGGTTGCTCGGCTCGCGGCAGCACGCAACGGCCAGCGTACACGGTGCTGTTCTGCTGCCGAAGCGCTTGCGACTGCCCTCGCCCGAATCCGCTTTGCCGTGCCAGCCAGGGCCAGGGTTCTGATGGCCCTGATGAATTACTCGACGGCTCGACGCTCCATCCCCTGCATCCAGCCAGGCAGCCACCATGACACTCGTCCTTCCTCGGTCTCCCCTACGTCTCTGCCTACTCTTTCATCGCGTTTGCCCGCTCCGACGGCGGACAATCCCGCTTCAACCAACAGGCCGAGCTGCAGCTGCCACTACAAGCTGCGAGTGGCGGCCCAGTGGCGGCGTCCTGCCTCGGGCCATTGCCTGACAGGAGCCGCGAACGGTGGAGGCTGAGGTGCGGGGGGGGGGCGGCGAGGCGCCTTCGCTTGCTATTCCTCTACCGTCGCCTGATTCCATTTTCTATCCTTCGTTCATCCGTTAGCTCGTCATTCAGCAGTGCCCGCCTAAGCTCTCGCCCTGGCTCCGTTCTAGTTCTTTGGTGCCCGGACAGCCCGGAACAGCTTCCGCGTTGCTTCTGAACAACGTGCACCGTCGACGCGAAGCAATGGAACAACGCTGTGGCTGCTGACGCACTGCGTTGCCGTCGTTCGATCATTGACCACTCATTACTCGTTCACATAATCGAGGACGATGGCCATAGACTTGCCATAGCACAACACATCGTGTACTGTGCCGTAGGAGAGAATTGTATGACGAACAGCAGCCGCACAAGAGAGTACTCTATAGTGGTTGCATCTGTTGTTACTCGTGTACGACGATATGGACTGGGTTGGATCAGCTGGATGAGACGGATATACATATATATATATATATATATATATAATAAAAGGGTCTCACGGCGTGCTCCTCGATGAGTCTCCCTTCGACGGTTCCAGACCCTCGCAGCCGTCTCTCTACACGTAGCGCTCGCCTTCTCTTTCTTTAAAGGGGGGTGTTGCCATGCTAATGCATGACAGCACCGTGACCGCCCTCCGCTTCTAAAACGGTTGCGTAGCGCTCATCTGCTTCAGCGCCGTTCACAACGCAGACTACTGGACCCCCAAACAGCCTGTGTGGATCGGCGATCTGACCGTCCTGTGACCTACAAGACCTTGGTTAGCAATTGACAACACAGACGTCCGCGTTCCTGCCGTCCTGGCTGATCATAGTGATCTAGTGGTCCTAGTGGTACTTCTGTGGGCCAGCTCAAGCGAAGACTTCGTTCCTGGCATCTAGCCCACCGCTGCCAACAGAATTGTAAGCGAGGGACAATTCATGTGCTCGCTGACTGACCAGCTATCGGTCTACAGCCGGACAGGCAAGCTTAAGCGTGGCGACAGCATGACACAATTTTGTTATATAAGTATGTAGTCCATAACAATGCATATGAGTTGATGTATATGTATATACATTATGTAAAATAAATTTTATGGGCTGACCCGCAGCCAACATTTCACGTCCACGGTACTGCTTTCGGTATTGCTTCTTAAGACGGACCCCTTCATATATATATATATATATATATATATATATATTGTCCAGGACGCATTGTAGATAATTTACTGACGTGTATTTACTAAGTGGTCCAAAGCAGACGTCACGCTGGGGTCAGGGCTGGAGAGACCCGACTAGCTCGGAACAGCGTAGTTACATCGTGGGTGGTTCGTACAGTTGTATATATATATATATATGTTCTCTCCCCGTCCACTGCAGCGCAGCCCGGGGAGTATGTTTCGCTCCAAATGAATGGGTTAGCACAGCCGGCTTGGAGCGGGAAACCGCGCATGCTCCCGGACCTTCGCGCGTATCCAACAGCGAGCCCGTTGCGCTGTTGTCTGTGTATAGCAGGGGTAGCCGGGGAATAGCCACGTCGGCCCACGGACCGGCTGGTTGAAGCCTGCGTTGAGCTATCAGCGGCACGCCAGAACATCTATCCGAAAAAGTGGGTGCGCGCACCTCCATAGACCGACGCAGTCCTTCTGATTGTGACGCCACAGAGGTTCAGCTGCTGTATTCTTCAATAGCTTCATCTTGCGCATGCATGCACGCTGTACAATGCACATGGAAAGGCAACAGTAGCCACAGGTATATTCGACGGGATTATTGATTCGGTCGGGAGGATCAATTCAGAGCTCGGAATTGTCATACATATTTTATTTTATGTCGCTATTTATGGTAATTCGAAGTAGGATGATGCTGACGTGTGAGCCGTCGGGCTCACTGTCGATTTATGCCCCATCTGAATATGAATATAGTAGTAATATAAATGGTCGGAGACGCCACACTGTTATGCGTTACATAGGCGAGCGCATTCTGCAATGGTGTTAACGTTGTGCCATGGGTAAATGTTCATTGCATGTTAATAGATAGTGTGCGGTGTATTTCGGGATTAATGCGGAAAACGTCGAGATAATATATATATATATATATGGGAAGACAACCACAACACCGCAACATGCACCGCTAAGGCCATCTTCTGGCCAGGTACGCTAATAGATTTCGTTATGCAGCCCCATGCAAACAACAAACATCGCAGGCTATCGCGCGTGTCCCGATCAGCCTTTATGAAGCAGTGTAAGCGGGCGTGTCGTCGTTCGTTCGTGAGGCGTTTGCCAGCGACCATTTTTCCTCTGCGCGATCCACGATTCCAACATGTGCTCCAACCCAACGTTCGCAGAAGACTGTCCAAATGTAGAAGAGAATAAAGACAGCAAGCAAAAAAAAAGGGAGAGACACTGCAATACAGTGGCGCCCACATCCATTACAGCAGTAACCGCGCAACGTTGGCGGTACGATACGGCGGTGCGATTCTCTATGAGCCGAAGCATGCATCTGAAGAACGCGACTGGTCGCGAGACGGGGCCAGCGAAACCCCGGCTGGCCGAGGCTGCGGCAACATGACGCGGATGATGCTCGGACCACTGTTTGTTACACTGCTTGAAGGGTGAGAGAAGGGAAGAACGAGAGAGAGAGAGAGAGAGAGAGAGAGAGAGTGGCTCGCTCAGTCACCGGCGTTGGTGTCGTCGGCGACCGGTTATCTCGAAAACGGTCTCGGCCTTACCAGGCCCCGGGGCAGTCTGGTAGTTTATCTTCTACGCTATCTTGCAACGGTAGTGGCGGCGGTGGCGGCGGCGGCGGCGGACACGCTGAGTGAGCTTCTTTGCGAAGGGTGGGCCAGTGCGGGCGGTGAACGCGTTGCGCACAGCTCGGATACGCGGTGGATAACGGGTGCCCCACACTTACACACACACACACAAAGTGTATATACATTCATACGTATATGTCTGTATATATCGTGTTAAAGTGCTCGTCGGAGTAGCCAGCCGGTGTGATACCGCTAAGCAGATCTGACTGGCTGTTAGGTGCAACTCGGCGAGACGGTAGCTAAGTTCTGCTGAAGAGAAAAAGTATAATGCAACACCTAGACACACACTCACACAGACACCATCCAACTGCGTATGTTGCAACTATCCGGCTATTGTGTGACCCTTGTTAAGTCATGAGCATGATAGCAGGTGTTACTATTATTATTATTATTATTTTTAGTATACTGATTCAGGAAGAGGGGAAAGTAGGCGTCCATTTCGAGCAAAACCTGAGCCAATAGTTAGGGAGAACAGTGGCTTTTGTCTTGAACAAAAGGAAACCTAGAACCAGATGCTTTTGTAATTTATAAAGCGACGAGGAGGGAATGCTCATGCTGATGAGTGGACACCGCTAGGATGTATGAGACAATCCTTCGCATGCGGGCCAAACTATGTGCGGATGACTGTGGATATAAACAGTCACTAACCCACTGAATTCCTCCAGACTCGGCTGTTATTGAGCCTGTTAACTCGGCGCTTTTCGGACAGGTGTCGTCACTCTATGTTTAATACTTCGAGCTGAACCAGATTCTAGATAATCACAACTTCAACTGTGAATCTATGTTTACCGAATGCCGAGTCTACACGTTTGCTAGCCGTAGACTTACGTCTTGTCCTTCTATAAGAGAGGACGCTTAATTCGTGCGAATGACATCATGTGTTCGGTACAAACTACTCGAAAGCGTATATACACATGCAAACACGAAAATGTACCTGTTGCTCTTGTGGCATTCTTAACCAAAGCCTTCCTGATGAAGGATTTCAGCAGCGGGTAGCGACAATCGGCCAAATGTGAACGGAGTTGCCCTTAGGCGACTTCAAAGAGGTGCAGCCTAGGACACGTGTGGTGGCCGCCGGTAGCCGAGTCTCGTATCATGTCCTGGCCGGCACTGTGCCTGCGGCTTCTTCGACGAGTTCCGCTCCAGGCACCACCTGCCCGAGTGGGGCTGGAAGAGCTGCGTGGAATAGAGGACCCCATCGAGGACGCCATCGTGTTGGGCTCGCCTCCGCTCGGTGTTAGCTGGCCGAGATGTAGCCACAGACCGCGGCATCGCCGCCGCCATAAATACTCGTCCCCGGACGCTCCTAGCCTAAGAACTCATTTTACCGGCCACTACCTATCCTGCTAAATAAAGATTGCAGAAGTCGTTTTGTGGCCAATGTATATCTTCCTAAACAATGGATCAAGTTCACAGCCGAATATAAAACTGTACTGCACGCGCGTTATTCAGAGTCCACTTTGTGCCAATTCTAAGCTAGCTCATCGTATAGAGCCAGTAAATCGCTCCTGGGGATGCGTGACAGTATCAGTGTCCAGCTATACCAGCTAGTCTACACGGCTACGTACTGGCGTAGGACAGACGCCTCACCAAAGCAGCAACTGTTGTCGTAACATTGCAAGCCTACAATGTCACTTGTCACTGGACTACCCTCGGCGCTAGGAGTGGTCGTAGTACATCGCCTTGACAAAAACCCTCCACCGGACACAGCTCTACGTCACCGCCCCCCCCCCACGTCTCCAAGCTCCGAGACTATGTCCCCGCGCGTTAGACCATCCGACCAGGACGACGAACGGCGGAGAACGCACGACGTAGGCTACGCACAATACGTATCAATTGATCAAGGCAACAAAACAAGCGGCCGTCGAGCAGGCGAAGCAGGCCCACGCAGCCAGTGGAGTCGTGGGGCAAAAACGCCGTTCTCGTTCGAATAGATCGTCTTTCGGCAGACGCAGCGACGACGTCTGATCGATGCGATCCGCGCGGGCGAGGAAGCCGGACCCAGCGAACAATTGATACAATGAACGAATCGGGGGGCAGAGACGGCCAATGTTATCAGTGCAATTGCCCGCAATGACAAGGCGGCAGAACAGCCGCAACGAGTAGACCCACTGTAAACACCAGCACCAGCAGCTGCCTGCGGTGGCATAGCATTAGCTGATTAATATTCGAAAAATATACACAAGTGTTTAATGTGAAAGGTCACGGTTTTATTGGTTTATTAACGGAACTGCAGTGTTTTTTTTTTTTAATTCTTAAGTTCGCTATATGTTATCACCAAGTTGCGGGACTCGAACCTGCGGCCTCCAGGATTTAACACACTCAGAGAGGCCTAGTCACCGCGCAGACCACCTCGCTGACGGCTAAACACATTAGATATGATATGTGCAGGTGGATAAATTAGACTATTTTTTCCCTCCCTCGTCCTTGATCGTTATTTTCTCTATCACACTGATAGTATATATGTCAAATAAATCATTGTTAAGTAGAATAACAATGTCAACTAGAGCAAAGAATGCTATCCTGCTTAGTCATCTAAATACGAGCTGTGTACGATCGTCTTTAAATCCATAGTACATAAAATGATGTATACACTTTATTCCAGTCAAACTGCTGTGTTCACTTAATTGTCGGTATCATATCAAGATACACGAGTTGCACCGGCTTACCCCGTAAGCGAGGAAAGGACTACAAAATAATCCTTGTACATTACGTCATTATCGGTGTATACGACGTCGCAGTGGTAGAATGATACGTCACGTAGAAACCGTCCCCGCTGTCCATCACAGAGATCTGCAGGAAAGTTAAGATACAAGCAAATACAACTGATGAATTCGTACATACGCAGCTCGGTATTGATCCTCAACTCCATCCCACCATGCGTACACCCATACGTGAAATGCCAGCAACGTCTCTCTAATTGGACGCGCAGCCACCCCCATATATATATATATATATATATATATCACTCTTCCAATTTTGTTTGGTTCAAAGTGTCTTACCTTTTGTTTCGCTTACGTATTCATGTGGGTCACGTAAGCAAGTGTTTCCCCTGCGAATCGTGCTACGCACCTACAATCCGCCCGTCCGTCGAGCGAGAAGCAACGCTTACCACCATAGTCGATGTGGTCAACGGTCGTTGCTTGGCACTTTCTATCTCTCTGCCGAACGGCGGCAGAGAAGTCATCGCGATGTGGTGATCTTTGCAAATGACAGCCCTGTGACCGCAGGGCATCTTGCACCCTGCCTTTTACAATCTGCTAGCCGCGATCTGTCGCTGACCCACATCGCCACCGCTATACGAATCTTGCCGCCAGCTCGGCTAGGCTTCCAGCGTCATCTTTTTCATTAATGACCTACCTGCCTAGCCTGTCACCGAGGTTAGTCGACTGGCCTCGACCACAATTCGACGCCGTCTTCGGCAGCCACGCAGACAACACCCGGTCGGTCACCCGACTGTGCTCCCGGCACCCGAAACGCATTCATCAGCACCGGGCTGTCTGTTACCCTTCTGGTTAGCGGAGCCGACGCTCCACCTTTTCAAATAATAGCTGCGACGTTCTCTCGACGTTGTCACCCGTGGCGGACTGTGCCGCTCACTGCGCGCGATCGTGTACTTCGCAGCGGGACATCGAGCACAACCGCCGGCCCACAGCGTGTCCTGAGGAGACAGCGTGTTTGGGCACACCTTGAGCAGGCCGGAACACACGCGAGTCCACGGACCACGTTCCTGATTCCCCAGTAGCTGTTCATTACACGTCGGCTTAGGCAGAAGACGAGCCGGCAGTGATCCGGCGTCGCCGTCAACTCAACCGTCACCGCAGGCCATATGCATAATAATAATAATACCATATGCTGAATGATTCCGACGCACATCGGTCTATAACTTCAATATCACCGTGTTCACTAGGGGGGGACCTGGTATTGAACAAATCGCTACAATACAATCGAATGCCTTCGCAGATTCAGAAAAAAAGCAAACGCATTCGTCACGTTGGCGATTCTGTACATCGAGTAGAGTCGGTTTAGCTCCCAGGAGAAACGGGGACGCGAACTCGAAACGCCACTTGGACATATGTCATCCCCGGACGTCCTGCTCTGGAGGAGTATCTCTCTGTGTGGCAAGGGAAATTCGTTCGCCTCTTCGTAACCAGCGTCCACGATCGCCAAATTGCCAGATGGATGCTGCATCGCGTCCGCGCCTCTCGTCATGGAGATGATCCATCTCCGAAGGCGGGCCACATGGATGCAACAATGGGTAAAGTTTGAGCTTCGTGAGAGCTTCGCAAGATTCCTGATTTCGCTGGCTCTCGGCTGATTGGTCGATGCGCAAAATGAACGTACCTCGCTCTAAAATCAGATGAAGAGGGAAGATTACCTTGGCAGGATCACTTCAGTCACTCCATCATCGAGGTGGCGCGGTCGGGGCGAGGGTGTGCGCGGGGTCCCCGTCCGCCTTGGAGAACGTCGCCGTTCGATGCCACCTGGCGATCCGTCAAGCCAACGGCTATGTATGAAAAGAGCGCTGTATTTATGGGACTTTACTTGAAGCCGGCTGGCCACGGTGAACAGCAATCACCCATCCAGGCCGAGCACCCGCCCAGACTGAAACAAACCACAGTGGTTTATACATAAAAACACCGTCTTATAACAAATGTAGCGCCGTCACCGCTGGCCGTAACGGGTATCAGCGCCGCGTAACCAGCAGGAAAACGCATTGACGTCGCCCTGTCCACGGCGGGTACGCCCGTCCACGATGGGTACGCCTCAAACGCGCAGCGCCCGTGCATTTTCATCAGATTGCCCGATTACACTTTGTTTGATTGTGTGTGCAGGGCTGCTTGCGCGGACGCGACGTCCGGCACAAAACACAGCAATCATTTCGCCATTTCCGCCTTAATATTTGCTCCGCAGCTGCTCCGTCGACGAGGTGCGGATCGAGCAGATTGCAACAATTCCCCGCCGGCAAAATGCTGAAGAAACCTGCGGGTCGGGAAAATCGTCTCCAATCATTTTATAACAGGACTGCACTCATCCGAATCGAGACGTATGCGCTGTCATTACTGGCAGCGGGTGAACACGCAGGGCTGAATTGTTCTTTTACAAGAGGGGACTTCGGCCTCGGGGGTGAGTGGCATTTACAATAACGATCAACGCTGGAGTTGTTGTCTCATTGTTCGCCCACACGCTATACGCACAGTAAGCGAACGACCCTGGACAAGCTGTGCGCAAACCTACGGTCGGCCACTTGTTATGACACCCAATGAATGATTGAATTCTCTTGAATTGAGTAGCACGTGAAGATTTTAGCTATGCGTCCGCTCGTTGAATGTCTACGGGAAGAGACGGTCCGTTAGTATCGACCAGACGTCGGTGGCCGGTCGACATGACATCGAGGGACGGTTTGGAGAACGAGGTTTAGCCGGAAACCGCGATATTTTCCCTACAGTTGCCATGAAGCAAGGATGGATTCGAGTAGAGGTCGAGGTCGCGACAGCAGCACACCCCAGTTCATCGATGTCCATAGTTGCTGCTGTGGATGTTGGCCAGTGGCGTTGAGGCTCGGGCGCACGGCTAGTGACGCGCGAGTCCGTCGCGAGTGTCTGCACCTCCAGAGGTGGCGGTAGGAAATAGGGTTCACAACTCTCGAAACTCGGCATCTTGTGAGACGGAGAGTTTCAAGACCGCTTGTACATCTCCGTACGGAAGGCTTTACATTATCATGGACGATATCACAACGCGACCATTGGTCATCCTCATCTCCGCATCTCCCTTCGGCGCTCCGCGCGCGGACAAACAAATCACCAGTAAAGGCGTTGCCCCGATATCCTAGTAATCGCTGTTCGGCAACAATATTATTTATTTATTTCTGTAGATCATTTTATCACGCTGAGGTTGAGCTGACCTCGGTTGGATGCAGACGATTCCTCTGTTTCGCTTAAACCTAGCGATATTTTCGGCTGCGTTCGCTCGGCACAAATGAGCCACGCGTGAACTATGGAGGCCATCAAGCGAATAATTAAGAAGTCCCATAGTCCATACCGTGACAGATGAGTAAACAGCTCTCAAGGCCATTTTCAACTCGGGCTGGCTTGACGCCTCTCCCTGCCACCGCTCCATGAGAGTTCGCTTCACTCCGCTCTCACTAAACCTCACAGCTACAGCGTACACAGAGAAGCCTAGCGCACTACCAGGGGCAAATATCGCGTTGTTTGACACGTGAACACACGATTATATGATCCGCGACCCGACACAAGTAACGCTCCCCAAAGGAGAAGGGTACCAGCCCACGCGGAGGCGTAACCGCGCAGCCGTCCAAATAACCGCTGTCATTTTAGCTTTCGTAGAGACTTTCCTGCATTGCGGTGGCAGCAGTCGCCGCTGCAGCTGCCGTGCCAATGAATAGGCCAGCCCACTTATGGAATAGCGGGTCAGAGAAAGAACTCGTTCTATTTTCGCGAGAACGGCGCTCCACCGACGGCCATAAGGGCGAGATGTTTGACGGGTATGGTTAGGTATTCATATCTTCTGGGGATAGCTGGCTGGCTGACCAACCTGCATGGCGGAAACCAACGCATCGTCAACGAGTCACTCAAAGCAAGCTAGCGAGGGACAGAGCTTGTCGGAGACGAGATTATCATACCGAATCCGAGATATGAGACGGGGATCCGGTTCAGAGGTGGTGGGGAATCATCCTAGCCATTCGCACGTTGATGACCTATCGTAACAAGTGTGTGCTTGATTCGACAAAAAGCCCCTTAAACTTCAATGAGCAAAGGCGCCAGCTCCGCGAAGGGCGACGGCTGCCTTCTCGAGTCAGCGGTTGGATCGGCTGGCAACGTCTTGGCACGTCGTTACCGCGTTGTGTCTGTTACCACAGCAGAAAGATCGACCAATGAATGTATTATATAAGCATGTGGCAATCGTGAATTCCCACAGAGCATCAGGGTAGGTTGGCAGCCGTCGTGGCTCTCACTGTTGTTTGTTTCAACCGGTGACCGCAAGATGGGTCTTGCGCCCAGGCCGGTTGGGGAAGATACCCCAAAAGCGACTCGTATAGCTGCGTCGTGCGCAGGGAGTCGCTCGATAGGCAACTCGTGGTGACACTATTATCGACGGGGCGGAACGAAGAGATATGTTGTAGCAGCAACAACTGCCGGTGCTAGCTCACAGCGAGCGTGTTGAAGTTCTTCATAGCAAGCTGGCGTCAACTGCCCATGTTGACGAACGGATGTCGGCAGGAAACAAATTAGAACATTGCGAGGTAATGTGCTTCCTCGTGAGAACAGCGAATCCTTATTGTGTTACTAAACATGTATAATTGTCCTGGGCACACGTACGGGTGAGACAACGAAGCGCACCTCAACATCAACATTTCCTCTACAGGTCGATGAGCCCAGAACAAAGATCACCGTAAGGACAATCATATATATATATATATATATATGATATATATATCATTGCTCCGCTAATTTGAGATTTGTCGAGATGGAGACGCCGTCTTCATCAGCATGTACGAGAGTATCTTAACGCCGCCTAGAGCGAATATGGAAGAAAGAATGACATTCTATCATTTCTCGCACCCTGATATGCCCTCGGCCCCCACCAAACTCGGCTCAGGTCATATGGCCTGGTCCATTGGGCTGGACCCCTATGCTTGCCTTTACGTTAATCTCGCCTTTGAAGAGGATTCAATCGAAATTGACCAATCGGGCATCAAGCAGTTTCCATTCTTTACTCGTTTGGGATCGTGTCAATTGCCGCTGCTGCTTCTGCCAACGCTGTGCTTAACCCAAACTTGTCCTCGTGGATGGCGGCCGGTTGAAAGGCTTGCACGGCAGAGCCGGGATAGCCTTGGTATGCTCTAATCTGTTCTCTTGGATTGGCTGATTGATCGCAAAATATTATAGCAATTATGGTGACCACCGCGGCGAGTGCCCGATGCCAAATCAACCCGTCGACACGAACAGGCCGATGTGTTTCTGAATGTATCTAGTTGAATGTAGGCAGCAACCGGATCTCAAGTATCAGGAGTCCGTGTGTTTGTTACCGTAGACTTTGCTGCTTATGTGGTGCGTGTGTGCAAATGTGTGTATTACTTGCGAGATCACAATATTGGATATAAGTGATAGAATTTATATATATATATATATATATATATATAATATACACACGGAACAAGTTGCGGTTACCAATTTGGTCAACACTTGCACGCAAATAATGCAGATTACCTTATATTATACAGCAACTACAATAGTAACGATCATTGTCTGATCTCTGGATTTCAGGTAACGGCCGTATGTTCGTCAGGAAAGTGCTACACGGCGAATATGGAATAGCATGGCATTGATTTTAATGTAAACTATCTATTGCATTATTTCATAAAAGTAGGTTACACATTATGATTGTATACATCATTAGGATTACACAAGGCTCATGATTGCTCTGATACCAGCTCTGAACATCAGCAAATCGACAGGGCCAATCGTATTCTGAGAGACGACACATGCTATCACTATTTCATTTGTTTATTTTATTACATCTTACAGTAGTTAACAGCTTCCAGGACTAGCGGGCATCTATCTATATACCTACGGACGCAAATAACAGTCGGCCCCTTGCGGCAGAGTCGATCACTTGGCGATGACCGCCCGATGTCGCGACCCTTCGCGATCAAGCACAAATGACACTAGCGCTTTGGCGCGTGCACCAGCACGTTCCGCGTAAGGCACATTGTACATTGGGCAGGAGTATGCGCTCCACAGACGGGGCGAATTTGCGTCGAGAATTCGCGCTCTAAAGCGAACGCGGCCGAAGCAGCGGGACCAAATTGTTGTTAAGATCCTACGCTCTGGTAAACCTCGCCACTGATATCGTGCAACTGATTCTACACGTTCGCTGATTATAAACGGTCTCAGGGACACATCGTCGGTGGACGCATCGTCTCTTACATAGAAAATACGTTATGGCAAAGGTCATCGTCGCCAGGTCGAGCATACAAACCTCAGTCTGAACGGCGTGAAAGCAATTAATAAGGATGAAAGCTAATTTCGTAGACGGCGACGGGGTGGATGGGGGGGGACCGTCGAACGGATGTTCATTCATATTTCATGGGTAATTATTTCTGCTAGAGTGCTCGTCGTGGCTTATCGCATCGCGAGAACTGTTTTATTTGTTGTTGAGTGTTCGTGTAGAATCGGTGTTTTGCTTCTTTGCCTTGACGTAGATGATAGTATCTGGTGCTGATGCCGACGATTTTCAACTAAAGTTGCGTTTGTAGCGAAAATTTCTGTAAACTCATAGGGCTACGTGTAGATCTGTGAACTACACACACATATATATATATATATTTTTTTTTATTTCTTTATGTACACATTGCAATCAAATACAATCTATAGAATGTGTAAACTACAGTCCGCTATGTTAATATTTTGTTGATAACGTGACAGTTCGTTTAGGAGGCTGGAGGTTTCCATTCAATGTAAACTTCTTCATTCATTGATATAATGTCCTTACCAAACTACGTATTATATCTATTATATAACGCCTATCTGATTTTACTTCTTGAAATCCAATTTTCTATGCTATTTATATCATTATATATATATATATATATTATATATACTTAGTAGTTTATACTTTGTATATGTATATGTTGCATATGGTTGTATATAATACACAACGATAGTTATTATTGAGTAGTTTTTCTGGACTAATAATTCCTTGTCTTATTTTTGGAGATTGCCGGAATGCCTGATGCACATGCGCCCTAAGCGGTCCATCGATGAACAGCGCTATTGTTGAACTTTCATAGCAACTCATATATCCGCGCACTCTCCCGCGCCCACATGGCACGGAACACTTCGCGCATTACTCCGATTGTTCCATCTCAGTGCCCATACAGTTTCCACTCGGTCATTGGGTGAGCGCTGTCGAGTTTTGGACTAACGATTGGCCACCAAACGAACGTGCCCTTTATCAGACAACACCAATGAATGTTCTCACTAAATGACCACCCTTCGTTATTAACCACCAATGGACTAGCCTGCGTATATTCTCATTCAGAGAATGATTGCAGTTCCAATCATCGGCATGTGATTCAGCGCAAATCCAGCAATGCAAGCTAGCCAACCATTATACATCTAGGCCAGATCCTGGCAACGAGGTGGTTATGTAGTTGAACATTGACGTATTCAACCAGTTTCACTTGGTAGTGACTTTCAAACGCGTACCACGTGCCATCAGGTGTCAGAGGTGGCCTGTCCAGGGAGCTTTCGTATATTGTAACACAATTTCCAGTTCTTCCTAGAATCCACAATGTAAGCCGACGTTACGCGGGGACGTTGGTGGCGTACGGAGCCCATATAGCAACGAGGACAACAAGGACCGAAAATCTCCCCAGGTCGCTCCCGCTCGCTTTCTGAGTAAAGAACATTTTGGCGTTGTCGTTCGCCGAAGCTAGGCTGCCTGGAAAAGTTCGTCGAGTCGAGGTGATCTGACCAACCCACACAGAGAGAGACTTGGAAGGATGTTGGACGACGAGGATACGCCGAGAGGAATCACAAGACGGTTATACGACTCGGAACTCGAGACCCGGCTTACGGCTAACATTCAAGGCGATTAGCGATAGCCGCAGAACGCCGTTCATGCACAGAACACGCTGGTTAGCTGGTACATGGATGCGGAATCAACAGACCTCCCCCCTTGTCATCATTACTCTCAACCTGATACCTGACGCACTGCCCCAAGCTCCAGTGGTCAGCTCTGTTCAACTGACAGTATATCATTCATTCGGTCAAACTGAACATTCCGGAAATATGTGAGAAGTTCATTAACATTACGTTGGCTGGCGGTGCATCTGCCGTAATTTGCCACAAGGAATCGAACGCAGAAATTTTTGATTTCAACCATCCACGTATATTGCGAAGTAAGAAATGCTGGAATATGCCACATGATGCGTACGAGTTATTACACATAGTCACTATGTCAACGAAATGGGATTTGATCCACATAGTCGTGGTTGGTGGAGGAATCTACCAGTTCGAGCTGAAATGACTTGATACATTCATATATATATATATATATATATATATTCTCATTCGATTATCTCTGGGCTACTCGAAGTGGGCTCCTGCTTAAGTAACTGGCACTTGATTCATGCCTTGTGTCAAGCCCGAAAACACTTGGACAGATCGACCGGTCTATTAGTCTATTGTAAGGTCAATTTATTCCAATCTTTCCACGGTGTAAAGGAAAATGGTTTCAAGCAGACCCAATGACTAACGTGTCTGGTCCCTATTTCCCGTTCTGTGTAGATAGAGCCACACCATGGCCAGCGGGAATGTATCGTAAGTAGGTTAACTGTATGCTACGGCCACAGCAACAGGCACCGTGTCCTGATGATATGTTCGGCCTATTTAAACCTAAATTCGTCGGCCACGCCGAACCGCGACGAGCAGAACGCAGAGCGCGCGCATGTTGTCGACTCCGCGATGCAGGACATCGGTGACGATGACGTTGCCCTAATGCGGCCGCCTCTACGATGAGCCCTGACTGTTGCAGTCGCTTCCGCTTAGATGTAATCTGTTTCACCATTGGAGATAGCGCGGGAAGTGCAATATTTGTGCTCGGCTTTTTTTCTGCTGGCCACCCGGCTGAGTCAGTCGGATGGTATCATCTTGGATCTGAGTTTGGATGTTGAACGACGCCAGCACATTCAGACTCACGATTTAGATGATGAACCGAGGAGCCTATGTTCGTTCGTGTTTTTTTTGTTGTTGTAGTTGTTGTTGTTGCTGTCGGGTGGCAACTCGGCGCGAATCTTCGCTTTCAACCACGGATAGCAGCGCGCCTATGACAATGTATGTGTGACGAAATTTGACCAGCAGATTTGATGTGGAGTAGTCATTAACACCGTTTATTCGATAATAAACTGTGATCATAAAGATAAAAATAGACGATATCTATTTCATATCTAATAAACGATAACAGGTTCATGCATAACATGTAACTCGTGTAGTGGAAACAAAATTAGAGTGAAATAGAAAATAGTGCAGGCCTAGCCCGTGGACGTTGCCAATATCGGTTTCCTCAGCTGGCTCTGGAAAAGCAGCCATAGGTATGCGTTTTCCGATTAATCAGACGAGTGTGTGTGTCTGAGTGTTTAGAAATATGTAATACGTAAGGTATCGTTTATATATGCTGCCATATATTTCGATAGTACATTGAAAGTTGTAGTCGCACTTCCTGGGGGTTCAGGCACCCTGTTCTGTTAGTTTCAGACGACGTTTCGGGCCGGCCGGGAACTGGGAAGCGAGGGCCATTCAATGAGTCGTCGGTGACATGACAATACTGGGTACAGAAGGAGTTTAGAGATGTATGCGTATGCAAGGATTAATAATTAAACTGACAAACTGCTGGGTAGTGGCAAAGGGACATACGTTTCGAAAGGAGAATTAGAAAGTTTAGCGTGATAGCGTTGCCACGCTGCCTCCGCGACTTGCGACGGTTGACGGATTGTTAGAGAACGTGGCGCAGTCACCGAATGTGCCCTTGTCTTAATTTCCACTTGACACTTGGGTGGGTAAATTAACACTGACCCAAAATAGCTACTGACTACCGCTCTTATATACCATGCGGTGTGATAGGGGATTTTGACAAACGTATGTGCAATGGCGCTAATGGCGAACCAAATATAAATATAGCAATACACTCGGAAATGAGCGAGCTATATAAATACACCGCTGAACTCGAACTCGCAGCCGGACTCAGTCAGATACTGCTGCTAGAGATGGATGCTGACTGAAGGATAAAGATGAAAAACATGACATGTTGAACCTGCCTACCTAGTGTGCCTGCCCCCGGGAACATGTTCGTCTGCACATTTCCACCGTACTTTGCGCTTGCCGACGAGTAGGTGGCTCTAAGGCAATCTTGTCACGACGACTGGGAATATCTTCCTCGACAAGCGTCTTAGCACGGCTGTCCCGCTATGTCTCGCTGCGCCAGTCGAATGAAGTCGTTTCCTATGCGTGATACAGTCAACAGTCACCAGTCTCGAAGTCGTTTCGAAGTCGAACCATTGGACTGTTCCAGAACGATAACTCTCCCCTTGCAAAATTCCTCGATGACGGATAGCGCTCACTGCTATGGCGGGATCCGTGCCGGCGCATACCATGTCGCGATGGCTTGTTCGAAGAAGGAGCAGCTCGAAATATGCTTTTTCTTGCTGAGCGCGAAGGGATGCGCACGTATTTGCCCGCACGTTGTGAACGCGCTGGAATCACACAACGAGAGTTGTCCATCACGACTCGTTCTTTCTCTCTCTCTCTCTCTCTCTCTCTCTCTCTATTCAGCTGGTGCTTGCCAATCTTCGCGAATGTTTTCGAATGGATTGGGATCGCTTGCTAGAACTCGCTTGCCAACTCCCCTCTATTTCGGTGGGCTCTCCCCCAAACCCAACGAGTTACGAGGGTGACAGTGGACGGGGAGGAGCTCCTGCCGTGACGGTGAGCGTCAATGCCGGTGCTCCTCGAACAGGGAGCCTGTAGCGGCTCTCTACGCCGCCCAGAGAATAAGTGTACTCAGTGGCACCATTGTAGCTAAGCGTAACGGACTATAAAAACGGAGTGAACTGATGATCTAAAAACAGCTTCTAAATGTCTTCCTTCCAACTACGCCGGATCCCGCTTAAAGTGAAGGGAACGGCGAACAAAGTTATTGACGCCTGGCATATGCCCCCCGCGCGCGAGGTGCTTTCATGCTGGTCTCTGTCAGTAAAAAAGCCGGTGGCTGCTCTGTAAAATGTGTGTAACCGTTAGAATAAAAGCTGCATTTGTAAAACAAACACCAAGAAGCAGGCGGCTAATCCAGTGAGACAATCTGAATCGGGCACAATTCGCGTTGCATCTGATGGCCGATGTTTTATGCAAATATAAGGACATCCGTGTCGATATAATCAGTGTGCAGGGAATGGCGAGAGGAGTTCGTGGAGTTAGCGTGGATTCACTCAGGTTGCACTTCAATGACTGAATGGATAATCCCGTCCAATAGATTACTCGAAGCTGATGTGTCGCTGCCTATCTTGCCCAGGCTTATGCCTGGCCTTGATCTTGTCCTGCGCAGGACGCAGACAGTGACCCGCGCCGGGACGCACAGACGTGTCCTCACGTTGGCGCTCATAGTATGTACGTGTTTGGATGGTAATTATCTGATACGAACCCGCACACGTTTTACAGGCCAACAATAAAACGATCATCAATTTCTGTTGTAATCCGGACCGAACGTCCTTCATAAAGCTCATTGGGATGCGAAGCTGACCTAGTCCCGAGCTCAAAATTACTGATCCTCGTAGCGTGCTCCGCTCGCCCGACCGGTCCACTCACGTGTGACCAATGCCAAGAGAAAATTTCTGTGTCGACAAGATTTAAAAGAACAAGAAAATAATAATCGTTTTCAACGAATTCGGCTATCATAGCAAAACCAACTTCGCGTCGTGTTGTTTTCATCAATTATTTGTGGTAGCTAAACAGGCGCCGCGCAGGTCAAAAAGTAAATAAAATGTACGTGACCTAAACCAGCTATACAAGGTCAGTCTGCAGCGACGAAGAAGAGAGAAATTCACAGTTAATAAACAAGAGTATCCTTACAATTGAATACGCAATCGGTTTAACTGCAAATCCACTTGGTTTCCTAACTAATATAAGCCCACGCTTGTCTCTCCTGCCCGCTGTATACATCGAGCAGGTCACTGTCGAGCCAGCTGTCCAGTTGATCAATCTCACGGCCTTGCGCAGTTGCTTCTTGATCAAACTATGATCGCACACCTCGCATCGATACAGCCCGAACCCAACCTTATTGCGCGTTGTTTCTGGATACGTTAATTCTCTATTATTAACAGGGTTGACAGGAGATGCACACTACCCTCTGTCACCATGTCTGTCTCTCTCTCTCTCTCACTTTCTCCATATCCCTCCATGCTTCCGTCGATATAGGACGCAAAAACGCGTCACGGAACGAAACAATGAATGGGCACACGGACGCATTTCGGCAACGTCAAGGTAGGGAACCACAGTTGCCGGCCGTTGCGCAGAAGGACTGAACCTCTAGCGACGTCCCTTCAGGGGACTCATACCTTTTTCCCGTCATTCACGGGACCAGACCATGACAGAGGAGACCATATATATTACACATTGTACCGTTCGTACAGTGTCCCTCGGTTTTTGTTGTCGTTTCTGTTGCTGGTGCATCCAGTGTGCATTGGCTCTGTGTTGCACGACATTGCATTCATATAGCATTGAACTGAACGAGCGTAGTATAGTAGTATCTCCGAGACGCATTTCGTCCCTAAGGATTGCGGAGGAGCATCCAGCATACGCACGTTACACGATGCGTCAAAGCGGGAAACGCTAGCTGTTAGCCCCCGTCACTAGGCACGGACCAGCAGTGGTACAGCGTCCACGTCGAGATCCGCTGTGCGAGCCAGGGCCAGTGAAGGTGTCATGCGTCGAACGGATCCGGTCGCCGCCTGCCGACGCATCCGCGGCCTAATCCAACTCTGTCAGGGCCATTTAGGCAGATAGGAAATTGCGGTAGCGATTTCGTTCTATATTCGATTACACGGCACGTGCTTCTGTGACGTTTGGACGTGGACAGGAGAATTGGGAGCAGGGGCAGAGGCGGGGCTCCAGCCTGTGGCAGTGCGCTTTATTCAGTATTTACATATACATTTATATACCTCGACTCTGACAGGCGGGATACTAAACGGGGAGGAGCTGTGCAGTAACCGCAATGAAATATCGAACGTAACAGGAGGAGAAAATAATGATTTACGATACGAACGCTCGAGTGGACAATAAGTAGAGGTGGTATTTATTTAGCCAGATAAGCACAACGCCACTCGTCCCGTACACATGCGCATACGGATGACTAGGATGGGAATTACTTACCGAATTGTTACTGAATTTACAATGTAGCTACAGTGATGCTCAGTGATTCGTTTCTCATCTACTCCAAGCTCTGACATTCTGGTGTATCGTGTATAAAAACAAATCGAAATGGCTGTCGACCGATAGAATCAAACGACTGCCTAACGCCAATACCATGTCACAACAGATCATAGCGAAACACGGCAGATCTATGTCATGGATTCTGTGTCTCGAAGAACTAAAGGCAAGCACGTCGCCCACTGCCGGCCAATTTTAAATTCATGTGAATTCGACCCTCCAAGGTCAACTCCATCCGCCGAGGCCCAGCTGTCTCAATATCGTCTCAAATAAAAGGGGGCCAATTACGACAGCGAAGTTCGCCCAGCTTCACAAGCATGTCATGTTTGTTTCAGCAATCATCAGCTATCGTCTGTGCTTCACGTTGGCTGGCAAAGAAGTACTCACTAGGAGCGTCACTGACCTTGAATAACGCATGGCAGATGTAGCTGGCTGAGGGACAGTCTCGTGCCTGAAATAACCAGGAGACAGGAAGCCTTAGGAGGCGCGTCCTTCTTCAAATGGAACAGGCCATGTGCATATAGAAGTATTGTAGGTTACATTGCTAATGTAGTGTTTCGTCCTCCACGCCGTGCTTGGGAACACGAGGATTCTCGATACTCAAACGTTAATGGGAATCACGGAATATATGAATGTGATGGTAATCTGGTAAAGGACAGCTGGCAACATCGAAATCAGAATTTCCAATATTCATGAATACTCGCATATGGGCTGGTTACCGGTTTCAAAGGATCAACCTACCACGATCATCATTGAATACAGTTATCAGGCGCAGAATGCTGTCGTTTTAATCTTAGCTGGGGTCGTGCGATGGCATACAATAGTAAACGCTACCCAGACTATTCACATAATGTAATGCGCAGGCGTATGAGAGGCCACCCAAACAACGTCGCTTAGACAAATGTCGCGCGAACGTAAAACTCCAGTAAAAACGAGCGCAAACTGAAGATGCATCAAACATGTACTTCAGGACACAAGGTTATCCAAGGGGATGTCAAGCATCGGTCAAACTCCCCGTGAGGGGTTCGGCACACTTTGTCCTATGTGAAGGCATCGGGAACGTTACTCACACCATTGTTTTTCGCCTCCCCGAGCTCCAAAAGTTGTCACGGTGACTGCTAACCCTCAGCGGCGAAAACGTACTCTGCTTCATTTTCTCCATGGTGAAGATCTGCCCCCATCGAGTCTCTCCTGCTTGTTGACCCTGGCCGAATGCGTCAGCTGCAGTTAATGTTCCTTCCGCTGCTGGTGCTGCACGGAGGCGTTCACGTTAGTGGCTTGTACTATTATATCTCGTGTTCTACTACTGCGAACGCTGTCACTCAGGTGAAACTGCGGACTAAAGCAACATTGACAACGTTCCTTGAGAACGACGTGAAGGAGATTTTGCACTTGGAGTGAAGATCTGTTCGCTCTCCCCGACCATTCGTATAGTTGAGGTACAATAGGGTGCGTGTATCTGTCAAAAACAAATACCAAAAATAAAGGTACCATAGGGTGCGTGCAAAAACAAAAATCAAAAACAAAAATAAAGGTACCATAGGGTGCGTGCAATCGAAGGAGACACATAGGTGCCCGGCTTCGATCGAATAAACTTCGTTCCCCACCGTTGCATAGTTGCATTTAAGGGGTCCGTCTGATGAGGCAATGCCGAAAACAGTACCGTGGACGTTAAATGTTGGTTGAGAGTCTGCGTGGAAAATTTGGAGCGCGTATATTCACCACTGACTTATATATGGCTCCCTGGAAAGATTGCATTCGAGCCGATAGCTCACTTGCTAAACAAATAAATATTACATTATTATATGTATCTTCATTGGACTTCTCTCTATCTCTCTCTCATTCCGGGTCGCTATCGAGCTCCCTGAGCGAGAGCTTAGAGCCCCCTGGCTGTTTACACTGATCCGGTCAGTACGCATGCCTGTGTATGAATGCACCTGAACCCTAAGAAGCAGCGCGTTAACGTCAGTCCACAACGAAATGCTCCAGTGTCATTATACAATTTCTCAAAGCAATACCACCGATGATATATCATGACAATTGGCTCAAAACACAGAAGGCTCAAGATACATTCACTATGCAATCTCTGTCTCCTCCCAATTCCACAGTGGGAGTTCAGGGCCGCTGGCCAGATGGGGCCCTGTGGTGTTAGAGTAGGCGCAGCTGAACACCTTGCGTCTCACAGGTTGCAGTTCGATACTAGTGTAGCTACGAGTAGACGATAGGCGGCAGCAGCCGGTTATTCCAGTCTAGCAAGCGTATCGAAACAGCCCGTCTGCCGCGGACGCTTACAAGTGTTCGCTCATCGAGCGAGATCAGATCGTCTTACGCAAGCCAAGATACCCTCATAGATTAAGGTATTAACGGCCTTGGCTAGACTGCAAATGCCGGCGGTTTCGGATGGTAAACCTCGTGAATGTGTACAGTGATCAATGTACCATACCACCCGTTTTACCTCAGAGGCGCGTATATGTTGCGTGATGGCAAAACGCCACGAATTTCTAATTCGAATCCACTCGAGAGACTTCGCGGTGATTTAAGCCGGTGTACATACAACTGAACAGCAACAGTGCTTCAGTCTAAGTCAAGGCCCATATTGCGTCTATCCTATTCTATTAAAGGAAGGTTCCAACAGAATATGTACAGCAAGACGGCTGTGTCTTCCATTCGACGACCTGCGATTAGCACGAGCGATCCGTACAGGTTTTATGCCCCGTTAGTGCGTAAGCACGCTTTTTACGGACTGAATAAACATTCTGGTTTTATCATCTCGGACGCTCACATTTTTGCGGTCTCCCTGTATCTCTCTCCCTCTGTATCTCGATCGGCCACCCGATTGTAAAAACTACTTCTCTGCTCGATATGTATTGTTCTAAAAATGTCGCCCGTCTATCCTGTTGGTTCCCGTCGGGCGGATTTTACCCCAAGTGGCTTTCCCAGCGACGTTGTACGCTTCAAATGGCACGACTCTATAATGCCGACGTGCGTTGTGGCAACATGCAGACTTCCGCTTGAACATCCCGTACCGAGAGCGATTCGCTCCACGGAGCGGGGACAGTGAAGGTCAGCCAGCCGCTCTTGCCAACCGACGACCCCCCACAGTGTCTGTTGACTGGGCAGTTAAGGGTGGGTACAGCCTTTGCATGATATGACACATACACGAGCTTGAAGTTGCTCTCAACCAGTCCCACAATCAACGTGAATCTAGCCCAACTCTCAGAAAGCTGCCCTACTTGTTAACCCTACATGCTAACTCGCTCATGAATGATGAAATGCATCGAGCTTTGATATTCGCATTCGTCTCTTCCCGTCGGTACCTAAAAATAAATCTTTCAGGCTGACTCACAGCCAACACTTAACGTCCACGGTACTGCTTATAGCATTGCTTCATAGGAGGAGGACCCTTCGGTACCTGCTCACTCGATTGCCACCGTCGACGTCTGCATCGAACGATCATCGAGAGTAGGGCTACGATTTCATTATCACCACCTTCATCAGAGGAAGTAAGACAGAGGAATCTAAGACCTATAAAACATAGAGCATCACACCGAAAGGATGGACGCATGAAAGTACAATGGCGGACCACGAGCGTATAACACATAACAGTGTTCGATGTTCACCATATGTGAGAAAGGCCTGTATAGGCATACTTTAGGCTTTAGAGATGTTCAGACAAAGTGGCAAGGTAACGCGTCTACATCCCGACAGACGACCTCGAGAATTCTGCGGAAAATCCCCTCTGCTGCCGCTGCTTCTGTCAGACGTTTGAAGCGGCGGCGGCGGCGGCAGCCGGCGGCATCTGAAGCAGCCGCATCAGAAATGAGCACACGTAAATCTCCTACGCATGCTGCGACACGCTTTATGCTGCTTTGCAAGGTCATAATTCATGTTGAAAATGCGTCCAATGTGTTCCCAGTTGAGATATGCGGCTGCGGCCAGAGAAACAAACGATCAAGGTTAGGCTTTTTGTGTCTCGACGCTGAGAATATATAGACTGTTTATGATAGGCGTCCGATTTCTTGCAGCCCGAAGTGCTATAATTGTAGGATATACATATAATATAAAAAATATATGTGCCCAAAAATGTATGTAAAATGTGAAAATGTATGCATAAATAGGTATAATTACAGCGAATAGATGAATATTTTATAGGAAACAGAAATGGAAATTTGAACCGCGCTCTCTCACCTCTCTCTCTCTCTATATATATATATATATATATACTGAGCATTTGTTGTTCGACGATTTTAGGACGTCCTCGTCCCAATACATTATGATGCTTGTTCGCATGGATCGTTGGTATCGGCGCCAGCGTATTATTAATGTCACAGCTTAACTAGCCCGATGGCCAACTCGTTACTCCACACACTTCATTAATTCGTCCGACTTTGCACTTCGGAACTTTATCTCTTTGTCCTGCAGAGTGACATTTTCACATATATATCACATCCATATTTTCACACACAACTATAATTAGCGACCTCGTATGATATTTGTCGTTATAGAATTTTCATTTTATGGCGAAGCGTTTATTACGATGGTACGTTCATACGACCGGGATGTACGGTGTAACACCACGACATTGTCGTGGCAGTGGTGACATTTTCAAGGTGAAATTGCAATTCGTCATCGCTAATTTCTATCTTCGGCAAGTAAAAACACTGGACGGAAGCGTTCTGGTGGTGGCGCGGAGCCGGTTGACACAGCAGCTGAGCGATGCTGTTTGCTTTGTACATTTAGCGCATCGTTTCGAAAGGTCACGATGTTTGTGATTATCTTTAGGTTTGAGTGTTATGTCATAAAAATGGAGGCCGTATTTCAAATACGCACCTAAAATCAACGATCTATCATGTATCGGGCACATACCAATCCGTTCTGGGGGGCATTGGGGATGGCTTGGCGGCCATCGACTGACCCCACGAAATACGGTTGACTGTGGGGGTCTATGGGAATCTCATCGAGCGTTTACCCGCTCCGGCATACCACTTCGTTCTCTGTCTTCCCGGGCCTCATCGAATGCGCCGGCGGAGAGATCGACAAACGACCAGGCACGGGAAATACCAGCCACCATCGCCTCGCCGAGGCCATTGTACGGCCATAGCATCGTGTTATGTAATGGGTGTTCCAGCCATTCGACCATCCGTTAGGCAGTCCCTCTGAAAATGTACTGGTTCCCGCACCGTTGTTGTCCTCGTCGTCGTCGTTGCAGCTCCGCCGCAACCCGCGTGTCCACCAGTCGCACCGTAGTCATCGAGTTGCGGTGAGAGAGACAATAGAACCTAGGTAGCTAATACGAGCAGGACCTCACCCAACGTGGCCCTCACCCAACGTACCTTGTGCAAGTTTGACCGACTTGTGCTACCACGGCTGTATGGTATACCAGAGGTCGCTGCGGACACATGGGATAGTATATAGAACGGGCAACAGCGCACACACACACACACGCAGGCATACACCGAACGATACAGCCAGGGAGAGCTACCGGGGCGTTGACGATGCGGCCTCTCCCTTCCGGCCTGTTTCAACCTCTTCATCTATTTACCTACTGGTGATCCCAGTGGTCCACCACGAACGAGAAATCCGCTCGGACGGCTCCACAGAATGTCCACGAAGGGCAAACGGAGCGCGCCGGACGCTGTGATCAACTATAAAACGTTTATTAATATACCTCAGCGATGGCGAAACCTGGTGGGCGTTTGCGCTTCGAGTAAGAGTTCCCGTCCTTTCGGGAGCTGAGCCATCTGGCGAGACCTGACCCTTCGTAGGAAGGCCTATGATAAAACGAAGCTCCGTGCACAGACGAGGGCGACGTGGGCGCAAAGTTTACGCGCGAACAACGAAACCGGGTTTGGCGTTTTGGGCAATATTGAATCATGAGGATAAGGTGGCGCGAGAGTAGGTCTGCGCACTCAAACACAGAGCAGCTTAATGCGTATAATAAGAGCATTTGGTTGGCTCTAGAGCGTGGGGCAATTCCGTAGGTTGTCGATAGGAGGCTCCAACAGCAGAGCCGCTGGCCAGTGCTGCTGCAATACCCAATCCGTGAGACCGGCAACGAAACTCCCAAGATGAAAGCGGTCCCAGAGAGTGAAATGGTCCATTAACATCGACGGCAATCCGATCCCAACTCGGAGCACGTGGAGTCCACCCTGCCGTGGGAGCGGTCGCCGGGGCAGAGCTGAACGGGGGGGCTACCGTGGATCGTCCCACGGCAAGAGCAACTACCATGCATCTGTGGTGCTGTTCATAGCCGGCAATAGAAGTGAATATTATTGTTGTGCACTGATCCATAAATTGTATGATATTGCTGGCGAAATTGGTCCTCTCCGCGCTCGGGGAGCATTGCTCGAGATTGGAGTCGCTAAATGGCTAGGCTAGATACGCGTCGAGAGGTAGATAGCTAGGGAAGGTCATGAATGAAAAACAATTTGATGAGAGTTGGCAACGAGAGAAATTACAGCTGTGTACGTAGCCTTGCGCCGCGGGTATAATAACTCAGGGCCAGGAGTAAAATTGCCTCCATCCACTTTGATGATGCAACGGATGAGTCCGCGGAAACATTGCTGGTAGACGTCGATCCATAGGACCATAGTCGTAGAGATTGTACTGTTTGTCGTATGGCCATTGTTACACAATAACAATGGATATTTTGGTTTGCGCGACATATATATGTATATATATATATCTCTTTTTATTCACACGAGTTGTGTAATATTATAATATACCTATTTTACAAACAGTGTGGTGGTTTATAAATATGTTACAACGTGCTTTCGCCAGTCGCTGTGGCGAGAGTTCGGTCGTTGTTGTTGTTATTATCTACAGTCAATTTCATCAAATGGTTCAGTGATCTTATTTGATTGCACTCGCCCGCATGATGATATATGTATATATATATATATATATATATAGGTTGCAAGCTGTTTCCGCTTTTTCGAACAGTGGGGCAGAATATGGATCGGGTACAGCACACATCAGTGAGAGGAGGTGTTCAACATGTGTTAATTTCAAGCCCTTACTTCATCTATTATGCAAGTTCGACACATTCGCCCTTTTAAGCTTACGACTATGTATTATAGAGACACATCATCGCTCGTATACCATCACATTCCTTTGGTTATGTATTGTCGATTTTCTTGTACGGCACCGAAAAAATATGAAGAAAAACACTTCATGTAGTTTGCTGTTTGTATCCACCAAATAGAAGTACAGGCTTAAACGTATGTTCTTTACAACATCCCTTATGTACTCTTCAAGGCATCGCGATTCTGTGGTCCTCTCTCTCTCCCTCCGATCTTCGCTTCGTTTCGTTCCGCCAGAGGCCAGTCCTAGTCCTAGACTGAACACCGAACTGTAACTAGCAGTGCGACGATGCTAAGGGACATTAAATAGACTTTTTATGGCCTCCACTGCGCGCGGTCGCACCGCATCGAAGTTTCTTCTACTGTCCTTCAATGTAGTGGCGCTGTTGCTTTGAGGGTATGCCGTGAGGGGGCGACGAACGTGGCGGGGCGGGCGGGGGCGCACGCCTCGATTTGCGTCGAGCAGGCTCCCTCCTAGTGGCTGGCCCTCTCGTCTTCTACGAGCCGCTCTTGGGCTCATGCTCGCACGCTGTTCACTGTTGTTGATGAGGTTGCCGGAACCGCTACGACTGGTACTTCTGCTGCTGCTTCTGAGAGAGACAGAGATAGACAACTCGTCCAAGGACGCGTGGCTATGGTGGTCTCCCTCCGAAATACGGGGAGTGAGGTGGATCTGGCGACCATTTCTCAACGGCTTCACACCCTTGCTATTGTTCTCATGCGCCGAAAAGGAGGAAGGGTAGCATATATAAAATAACCTTCCATATAGAGCTTTTCTCGTTGCGTGCCCACAAAAGTTCGCACACCTATTATTGATATTGTTCATTAAGTGGATGCGTTTCATACTTTTTTTTGGGAGGAGGAAATTTTCTTCAAAGGCACGGACACCACTAGAGACATTCAAATCTCGATAAAAGTGGGCTGACAAACGTGGATGACAAAAAGGATACAAAGGATAACGATACAATTGCTAAAATTAAGACGAAAAATTTTGGCGACACCGTCAGTTTCATTGAGTTTATTCTGGGCCCACCTAGAGTAGACCTCAAGCTCTTTGACCTCCGTCAAAGCTGACACAGCAAGGACTCACTTTTAACCTTAGCATTTCTTTATCTTGGATGTTTGAAAAAAGTCCAAAAGGCCTAAGATGCCAAAGGTTTTGCTAGCGCTGCCAACAGCTCGTTTGTGCTTGTATATGCTGACGAATGAGAAAAGGAATACAGGCTAAACTGTAGCTGAACAAAATAACGGGAACAGCCGTGGACTTTCTAGACACCTCTTAACTCGCGGCCAAGCCTTTATCGGACCCCACTGTCGCCGGAGATACGGATGATCTCAATGACCTATTCCTTGCCGGGATGGCGGCATCGCAAACCCCGGTCTCGCGACCAGGCCAAACTGATGTGATGTCCTGCGAAAAAATGTGAATCAAATACGAACAAGCCCGATGAATAATGCATACACACATATCCAGGACATGCAGGTGCTTTCCGAGGCAACGGACACACGCGACCGCCCAACTACATACTAGCGATGACAACAGAAAATGCTCGCGCATGCAGAACGAATGCCGGGAGACATTGGCAGGTTGCGACGCCGGGTTGTCTCGATGCGCCTTCGCGCAGGCGACGCCCACCGCGGCGCAAACGACATGACGAGAGTCGAAAGATTTGCTTCGGGGGCTGTGGTTTCGTACAAGGACATTGCTTACGAATGCTTGCGCGTATGTTCGGCTTCGAGATAAGAGACAATCGAGTTTTCGGATACGTTTCGGAGTCTCGGATGAGGGAGGGGTCAGTAGGCGCGGGTGAAGGTTAGACGGCTTCGGGAGGGAGCAATGACCTCCCTCACGCAAGTACAGAACAAGCTTCAAGGGCGACGCGAACTAGAAGAATAAGGGATGGGTCAAAGGTGTCAACCATCAAAGGAGATCAAAACTGGCTGAAAACTAGCTGAAAGAAACGGGACGTTTTCGGTACGCTTGTTTCGCTGAGCGCATTTTCCTCTGTTGGCTTGCTCGTCTGTCGACTTCTTGGCCCGACAACGATGTCGCCTTTGGCATCGTAGCCGGTGTCACTGTTGCTCGTGCTATTAACGGTAGGGTAGGGTCCAGCCTTTGGCTTGTCGTTGCTCCGTCCCGGTTCGTTGCCGTGGTCTTGCGCCGGGCTGGTGAGGGCAGCGCGTCAGCCTTTAGCCTGAGCGCCGTAGTTCCGTTCCATTGGCGTAAATAAGTAGTATAGTCGTAGCAGTGGTAGTTCGTAGAGACACAATATCAGCGAACAGCGTCCCCCTGTAATCAGCGGCTGCGCTCCTGCGGCCGACGCTGCAGGACAACTTGACGAAGAACGGCTTGGTCGGGCTCGACTACAGGATCGTTCGCGGAACTGCTTCTTCGAAGCTGCTCGAGCAGCTTCAACTCGGTTTGCGTTCTCGCCATATTTGTGCTATCTAGCCAGCCCGATGTATAATGTCGGGGCCCGAGTCAGGCGCCGTGGCGACGGCAACGGCCACTGGCCCCATTGTGATGATCCTACAAGCTGGAGAGAACACAACGTGAAGAGTGGCCGAGCAATTTGGGAGCTCGAGGGAACTCCCCACATCGCCTAATCCTCCAAGTTGTGACGCCATTATGACCCGCTCCCTCACGATGCTGTACGTAGCCTCGTGGACCCGATGCGGTCGCGCGCAAGCGTACGGCTTTGTAGCTTCTCTGGCAATGGTGTTACGCATATCTGACAATCGTATGCGTGTACCTGTTCTCGACGAAGAGTAATCCTATTCATAGCTGCTACCTTCGGTGTGGAATTCGCCTGTGGTTATCTAAGGATTTCCTCCAAACTAAAATAGGCTGGCCGTTTCTTCCTCAAGTCGTTCTTCAGCGCCATTAGCACTGTCAACGATGAGCTTCGCAGGACACACGTGTGTAATATGTACATATCTACTGCCAGACGTTTGTTTGTATACCCGATTGTGCAGGATGCGCCAAGCGGGTTGAGAAACGCGATGACGCGCCTGCTCCGCGCACGAGATCCCCAGTCCAACGGCGTATTGCAGATGAGCCTATTTTAAGGAGGATACAATGCAGTTCGTTGTTGTCCTTCATTTGAGGTCAAGCAAAGTTTAGCATTTGGTTCAACGATAGTCATTACTAAGGTAATTCGTCGAGGGTGTTCTAGTTCGTGTGTTATTCTGCAATCACCTTTACTAACGTACTTTTATGACTAGATGTAACTATGTCGACAGAATATACTTGGTTCTATCGACCATGACTAACTAAAACTTACTAACGTCATTAATAATGTCACCTGTTCAAAGATTGCTCCATTTGCACGTTTCCTAGAGGGATTTGAGGCGAAACACCTACAATGGCAATGGTTCCCCGTCGATGCATCGGCGTCACTTTCCTGGAAAGGATAACCTGTTTTCGTTCGCTTTCCAAACCTGGACGGACTAATACGCAAATAGTCCCAGACAGTGGTCTAAGTTACCTGGCTGGGGTTTTGGATTCTGGGCTCTGGTTTTTGTGGTTCTGGGCCCCAGAGTACAAAACAAATACAGCAAATGTGAGGCTTTGTCTGCAGTCAGGCAGTTAGCCCTTAACCTTATATATATAAAAAAGAGTTCGCTCTCGAAAGAATTGCGTGTACCAGTTTTTACCACAGCCGGCTAACTCTACACACGTGCGTACGAGCTCTACCTTCAATGGCCCTGATACGCGCGTTGTCTTCTGAACCAAGTTCAGAGCGCACAAACGTTCATTCGCACTCACGATGTCGCTGTGGCGACTCTGAACGAGGAGTACCACAAGTGCGTTCCCACATGGACGCCCGCGCCAGCAAACACAGCATGGCCCGCTACATGACTTGAGGCGAGGCCTGGAGCAAGGCCGCTAATGACACAGCCCTGGACACAAATGGGATTTATTGCCCATCGCCCTGGTGGAACTCCCCAGCACAATGGGGACATTTTACTATGGTTCTACAATACAATGCCGGCCTACACGCGTGTGTCATGTTCCGTGGGGGGTCGAGATTTTGTGACGCTCAATTTGTGATGGCACACCCTGTTGGCGCTGACCTACGACGCAAGCGCGAGTGAGAGAACGAGAAATATAGAAGGAAAGAGATAGGCCGGCCCAGGAGGAGCGTGAGGCATAGGTACTTGCTTACTTCATATAGAGCACCCCCTTGTCGCTGTCCACTATCTGTGACGCTGGGCCATTGTGTGGGCGTGGTGGTCCTTCCGTGGCCGGTGGCCTGGCGTGCTTGGTTTTGACCGAGGAGCCACTGGCAGGTTCGCTAGCGCGATCATACAACGGCCGTATGACAAGGACAACTTACAACAATGGATGCCGATGGATTGTGGGTAGGACACAGGGCAGGCGGCGTCTGCGACCAGATTAACCCTGACGATAACGAACCCACGGTGCGCTGGATGCTGGCCCTGTCAAACGGAAGTGGCCTCTTCAGCTTGTCTGAACTAAGCACAACAAGAATGAAGAGCCTGGCACATGAACCGACAACCGGCTATCGAAGGAACTATCGTCATCGGGCCAGAGAAATCTGATGTACAATAGTTCGGCCATTTCTTTTTCCCAGTGACTAACATATAACTGCTAGTATGCCAACAGCGGAGTTTTTCTAGGACTCCAATGATACATTTGATATTAACACATAAACATAGATTCAGACTGATTCAAGATGTCACGATTAGGCGGCTTCCACTGTTTGTCCTCTGCGCTTCGATGTTTGACTTCATTCAAAACACGACTCATCTAGTTCCAATTAGCGACGTAATCGGATCGATATTCACCATCACCGCCAGTAACAAACGTTTCACAGTGATCAGGCGGGGAGGGCGTATAGCAGACGAGACCTTTCAATCATGACAATCAAACTGCTAGCTCCAGTGAACAAATCCGACCAGCCCCTCACCATCGACCCTCGTCTCGGCTTTCTCGCTCTGGTCTCATATGCATAACACACTATTCCAACGCAGCCGAACTGAGCGGCTGTACTTTGTGAGCACGAACCCTCGGACTTCGTCGCGATCGCTCAAGCTTCCCTTCACGATCCCCCGCAATCGAGCAACCCCTCTGCGAATGTCTATTTTGCCAGCGCTCTATCCCCTCGCGTTCACGACACTGGTTGGCTCTTCCATTAGAGATACTTTTGGCACGTTTGGCATTGCCGAAGCAGCACTTCGGGAGCCGCTGGTGTCTGGTGCCTGTTGCATCTACGCCTCCCGTGTAGCTGTCGCTGATCGGGCGCGAGGCTGTGGACGTATACTGCTATATGATGTGGGCAGGCGGCTATCGGCGCGGGGAGCTGTCACGTCCAGTGAATATGTCAGACAACTGCTATGCTCCTGTTAATGGTAGCTCGAGCGTCTCGTCTACGGCTTGCACTGCAGGCATACGAGCTGCAGCGAGTTGTCAGGAGATGTGCAATCATAATACTCTCACTACGCTGTTGTTATTGTTGTTGTTGTTGTTGTTTACAATATACAGCAATCGCATATCATGAGCGAATGTATTCGTGTGTGTGTTTGTGTGTGTTAACTATGAGCTGAATAGTGGGTCGGTAGCCAGCGCCACCCGACCGTAGATCTCTCACCGACGTCCATCATGCAGAGGCGACTGCAGTAAAGCAATCGATTTTTCTCTCAAGTGAAGGCGAAGAACGGTCTGTCGAATATTCGTGTATTCATCATTACGAAAAACACCAGAACAGAAAAATTACGACCGAAGATTGGGTTTTGTCCTCAGCTTGACTTTCCTGCGAAACTTCTATGGCTAACGTTGTCGTCATACGGTCGGTGATTTTCAGGTGCGCCACAACGTGAGAGTGCCAACAACGCGACAAGCTACTACGACCCTCAAATCTGTATATGTGCAGATATTGCTGAGCCCATGCCAAACATCGTCATAGATAGGGTATTATTTATGGACGACAAGGATATGGCAATGTTTACGGCATTTACAACATATAGGAGTAGATCACAGTTTACTCAACGGTGATCCGCACAGTGACGCCTGCAGTGGGCCGAGCCTTGCAGAAAACGCTGGTCAACGACAGCCGACGATCGCACGGCGGATAGCGAGAATTAGGGGGGAGGGTATTTATCTCAATTTCGTTATGTCATGTGGCCGAGCCGAGTTTCCACGCCGAATGAGTTACGGGACAGCGGCTGTATACTGGTCCATTGGCTTCCTAGCTAGTCGTTGTTGTCGTTATCGCTGTTTTGATGCGTAGAGGGCGACCTTCACGCCCTGCGATCCACGTGGACGTGAGACGTTCCACCTCAGCGTAGGTGGTGGAGGATGAGTCCTAGGGATTCAGTAACTTAGCTAGCCACTCAGGTAGCCCGGCACGAAGGAATACGAAAAAAACTCGACTTCCAGCCTTTTCGGTGGTGGCGATTCAATTATTTACGCTCGTTAGGAACTCTGGCCAGGTCTAGTGGTGAGGAGGCACTCGTATCTCGCTCTCGTTTGGAGCCCCTGTGGCCACAGCATTGGCAGCAGCCAATGTTGCTTTTATATAAAGCTAGTGCTAGATGGAAACTCAGTGCAAACGTTATTATTCGAGACGAATAATTGGTGGCGCCAAAAACTAGTACGTAAGTCTACCGTAATTGTGCTGTGTGCGTTACAAACGATACAATATTCAATGATACGAAGTGTATGGAAAACGTATTTTTGTCCCGTCGAAGTTTTAGCGTTGTCGTTACGAAGCACAAGTTCTTGGGCTCATACTGTGATGACACTTTATAATGACACTTTAAAAGTCCTTTATTAAAACATCGCCGTTAATTTTCGGCGTGTCGCTCTACTAGCTCTAATGGTCGAAAAGGGTTTTCTTTTAATACCGCGTGACACCAGCCGGGCGAGAGAGATCACCAAAGGCAGTTGGTTTTTTAAGAAGTATCGGCCATTCTTGGACATACTATGTCAAGAGTGTCGTCTACGAGCAATAAAAGTTGACCAACTCCACCGGGGTCCGACTATGGAGTCATCTCCGCATGTGAGATCTCTCCTCGCACAAGAGCGTGAAGGGGCCCGAGCCAAACACCTCTCGCGCAACACAGACGAGAACATCAGACCGACAAGTGTCCCTCGCTTCAAGTCGGTGGTCGGGCCGTCGCTTGTCGCCAGCGGGAGAACTGACAAGCCGGTCGTACACGTTTCGCGAGCGCTTTGCCACGTCGAAGTGGCATGCCCGAAGCCCGTTGAAGCCTAGAGGCGTATCGCTTTCTCGGTTATCCTTTCCTCACTCTCTCTCTCTCTCTCTCTCTCTCTCTCTGTCTTTCTCTGTTTCTTTGGAGAGAGAGAGAGAGAGTCTTTCTCTATGTGCAGGTGGCCCATTTGGAAATAGCTCAACTTTCTGTCAACCACCTCCGGTTTAAAGCCTCCTTGAGGCAGTCTTCCTTGTTTCTCTCGACGCACAGACGCGTACGACGAATGCCTGCCTACGCCTGCTGCTGCTGCTGCAACTCGGCCCGCCTGTTCGACCCGGTCAGAAACCCACCCAGCCCGCTAGTGTAGCCGGCCACAGGGCTGTTCCCACCATCACGGCCACTCGAGGAAATTGCATCACGCGAACGATGTGGCATCAGCAGCCACAGCAGCAACCGCCGCAGTATCCGCCGCCGCAGCAGCATAGAACAAATGCCGAGAACCGGAAAGCAAGGCGCTTTTTGTTTCGGCCGCCTTCGACGTCGCCGCCGTCGTCGTCACTGCCGCCATCGGGGGAACCAGTTTCTTCACTTGAGCACGGACGGCTGCGTCATCTCTTTCTCGCGTTCTGGCTGCGTTCTCTCGTTTGGGTAGCTTTGGAACGTCCCCGATATCCCTTGCTACAGGCTTCTCGTTCATCTGTCTGTCTGTATGAAAGGAGAATGGCGCGAAATTTCAACTTTTTCCTTCGTCGACCCATCCGTTTCGTGCTCTCTGTCGCGATTCGTTCCGTGTGCTACTGCTGGCTGCGTTTCTGCATCTCTGCTCTGCGGCGCCAGTAAACAATGCAACGCGCAATCGACTGGGAAGCAGAAACTAGCTGAGTTTGAGTATTTTCCGCAGTGTTTATGGGGGCGACGCCCAACGGCTGGCTTAGCTTGTATAGCGCGAACAATTGTTTTCGATACTTCGCGCCGCCCGGACCGCCGTCCAACTTCGGTTGAGAAACGAACACGTGGTAATAATTACAATTTCCAACTATGGAAGGGAAAGGGAAAACAAGAATTCTCTTGTTCTGCAAGCAGCGAACTATAATACTACAAGGCTGCGTACGCCACCTACAATGAACTTTATTTGTCATTTTATAGAGCACTATATATATATATATATATATATGCTTAGTGTAGGCATCCTGGCACTCGATTTGGAGATGACTGACTCACCGTCGGGGCAATGTGTCTTGTTGCATTATTTATTTATTTCCTAAAAGACGAACCTACTCAACGAACCATGGGTTAAAAGTGGCTCGGGCAACATTTCAGGCAGATTCTCCACCTGCCTCCCAAGTGCATAATGGAAGGCGTCCGCTGTTACACAATACCTTAATGGAGTGCCACAGTATCCGGCGAGTTATTGGAAAGAGGGGGGGGAACGGATTCCACGGGGTCGAATTCTCTACTTTTTTTCTCTCTCCTCTCTCTTCCTCGATCTCCCGTTCCCGTTTTCCCTTTGTCATTTCGGCCCGGTTTCATATTTGCTACACGAGGTTACAGCGTGGCGAGGCAAAGCCATCGTTCTGTCGGTGGTGGACACATACGCTGCGTGTGCTCGACTTGGCTTGTTGGCTTGTGCCATACACTGGTTGGTTCGACTGGCTAGCGAGCCGAACCAATCGGGCTCACGAATCCCCGGAGTCTTTTGCTCAACAGTATCGTCGCATTTCGCTGTTCGTTCTGCTTCCCCGTCTGCTGGGAACTACGTGGAGCCGTTGACTACGACAGCCCTACGATGGATGACGAGGACCCTCACCGTTAGCACACTACTCGTGTAAGATACTCAGTCTGCTAGAAACTTGACAGCTAGCGGGGCGGTTGCTGCTCGCCGCGGGAACTCTGCGTAGTAGACGATGTCGGAGCAAGTTGGAGTCGTCCGCCACGGAGGTAGGAAGGAGCCCTTCGGAGCACGACGGAATCCGGAGCGGGTCCGTGAGCGTCAAATATTTATCCACCAAAACGAGTGTGGAGGCCGCACTTGTGCTCGCAGCTCGCTCGAAGGCGTTCGACACCCTTCAACGTCCAGCCAAAACGAGAGACTGTCTGGAAGCGCACTCTTCGGAAGGTCCGATGTTGTTCGGTGGTGTGCTGCTGCTACTGTTACCCGAACGACTCGCGGACTGGACCAAGCGACCAGTGGCCGACTTAGCATTCTAAGGAAGAACGCAAGCCAAAATAGAGTCGAAGGGAGTCAGAATGGTAGACCTCGATCGGTGGTAGGTTCTAGCACTCTGTCTCTTCCCCCTATGTTTTTCGCTATCCACTTATCGTGCTGTGGGTTCGGGTCTGCTCTCAAGGTTTCTTTGAAGAAGACTTCCCTGGTCGAGGACTGGCCCAGTATCAGTTTCTTCTCAATTTCAGTGGACTCAATTCTGTTTCAACAAGAACTGTTCTATCCAACACTCCCTTCCCCACTACCCGTCTCACTGAATCACTTTCTTGGCCTTCACTTTCGCATTACGTGTACACTGCTACGACTTGGCTATCGTCGCCACCCGTGACAGTGTGTGCCACCCGTTGCGATAGCGTGTTGTTCAGACGGGCCAACGTCCGCGGTCCTGAGCTCTATACGACACACCGAACGGTCATGGCGGCTTTTCCGTGTGTTTTGCGGATCAGTCCAGCTCGTTTTGCTGGACTGAACGAAGTCGTCTTGGACAGGGCCGGGGTTGCCTGTTTCGTCGGTGGCGTCTCATCGAGATGAGACCAGAACCACTCAGACGTACTGTCACATCCGCCAGAACGGCACTGGGCCACAGAAGGCCAGATAGAAGTATCAGATGCCAAACTAATAGTGGAATACTAGCCACGAAAACGGCAAAACCAGCAGGCGAGAGACTATGGTCCAAGGACTTAGGATAGTTGTGGAAAGGAAACTTTTCTTGTCCGTCTTGTTTGTCAAACGAGATCATGGCAAAGCCGGGGTCAGACTGTTAGCTGACATGCTGCACGTTCGCTAGTAAAGGGATACTAGCAAGAACGTGGAAATTCTCCGAGACTCCTTGAGTGAGTGAGTGTGTGTCTGCATTTATGAACAATATGAACAGCCCTTCATCTCTCTGCGAAATGGATAAAGCTATCTTGTATTATATCTTTGATCTACTTATGGGAGCTATTATTAGTGACACAAACGCCACGGAAGTCCAGCATATGATTATGTATTCATCGAAATATATGTGGGCAATGGGTGCGTCTATACCCGCCTGCAAGAGGTGTCATGGCTGGTCAATTCTACCACCGCGTACAGCATTCAATCTAAAGAAGGATCATTATACTGATCCTCTGAAAAACATAGTCATAGCTATTAGGTGGGGGATCAAGGGCACCAAAGGCGTCATGCATTGGACCTGCTGTTGTCCATTAGATCGTCCACATACTACAGGACCATTCTATTAAATCATTGACGGAAAAAGTGCGCTTCTGCTGCTTGTCCCGTCGCTGTTCCCAGCTATTAGCACCCATTCATTCCGTAAGTACGTAAACGTGCCTCAAAAAGTGTCTCGTCGAAAGGACTTCAGGACCGGACGTCGTAATCGCATTTCGGCTTTCTTAGATTCTCGCACTCCCGTTTCTCCAGCTCTCGATCTGATCAGTCCGCGCCCTTCTATTTCTCTGTTGTTCTGCCAGCCATCTGAAAACCGCTTCTTCCACTAGCCCGCGATGCTGTTTGTTATACGATTGGGCATTCACCGAGTCGGGGAGGCGGGACGAAGCTCTTGGGACCCGCTTTGTATTCCAAAGGCGTTATTGAGGTGAGGTCCATTAGTGCAAAAAAAACTGATGTCTTTCTGGCTAATTCAACAGCTCACTCAATGACTGTAAAACGTGTTGTACACAAGACGCACTTACGCCCTTTACGAAGCTAAACAATGACGAGGGTCGGCAATGTTGTCGGGCAAAGCGAATTGCCAATATGAACGGTAGTACGGACCAGGCTATTCCTAAGGGCCCCTTACTCCTTTGGATAATACAAAGGGGTAGAATATCTCAGCGATGAAGCAATGAGAGATGAACACAATTGCCATCTGCAAGCTGCGTCACTGCTAAACAACTATTTAGGGCAGACATAGCGAATGCTATTATACCTCCATCATCTGGTTTTCATAAGCGTACACAGACTTTTGCTCATCTTGCCCGTTGTTGTGGTGAGAATCCATTCATCTGTGGCACCCACGGTATGTATCCACTGTGGAGACTTGCGCTGTGTATTCTTCGAGAGCATTGTCCACCGAAGGCACGCGACGCTGTCCGTCTCCTGTTGGAGACGGACCTAGCCTTTGGAGGCAGCCACACGTAATGCAGGCTTAGTGTAATACGCGCGCGACAACCCAATGACAATTGCGCGCAAACACTGCAGAGCTTAAGATGTCGCGCGTAACCTGCCTCAGAGAACGCACTGTAACATAATGTGACACCGATTCCCCGACAATCCTCCGGTGTCCAGTGAAATAGGTCGATCGTCCGCGACAAATGACGCTGTATACAATACATGACCTCAGGCGAAAACCTCTCCCCACTCTCAAGCACGTCAAGCGCGTAACTGACTGTATATATGTGTGCGCAACGCACCCTCATTGCCTCATCGACTGATCGTCCCTGACAACGGAAATGCCCTGCAGAGAATGCATTGCACGAAACATCACTCAGCTGATGGACATATTATGCCGTAGCAGAGAATACGATGGTGACGCCGAACAGTTCGTCGCTACAGTCAACGGGTCGCGTTGCGGCGATACGTCTCCATAGCTAGTCTACTGCTAATAGACATTGAAAAAGTGTACCATCATATCCACTACTGAATGCAGGAAGGGATTTCGTCAAATCGGACGTCTTCGGAGCTCTTGCAGGCTGGTATCCTGTGGCAATTGGGGATGCGTGCACGCAGGTTCAGCTGCAGGAGAAGTAGTTCGCGTCGCGCTACAAGCAGCGTCTCGCCGCTCGCCCACCTCAAAACCAATTGACTTGGCCTCAAAACCTCGTGGCGGCCCCCGAACCTCCGCCTCACCTTTCCCCTCTCGGCAGTCAAATGTAGTCAAATGTGCTCTCTATTCTGTTCAGCGCGGCCCGTCGTATTCATAGACGCCGACATAAACGGAGATCGAGGTTGGGTTAGGGTCCCCAATGGAGGTGCCTGGCAGATGAATCAAGGCGGGCAGGACCTCGCTTCCCCCTAAGTCCTGAGTGAAAAGCCTGCACAGCACAATGGGTTCCTCTCTCGTCCTCTCGGTCTTCGTGAGGTTTATCCCTCTCACTCTCTCGAGGGAAAGAGGTCGGCGAGTCAGTCGGAAGTTATGGGGTCACCCGTACGTCTGCGGGTCTCGCGTCGGACCTCTGGGCGTGCGTCGCCCCTAGAACCCGGGTTAGGGGGGGGGATAAAAACCGGACAGGAACTGCAGCGCTAGGTGCGCAATGGGTCTGTCGAGAAGAATGGACGAGTGCCACATTTCGAACGCACTCGTAGATGACAGAGCCACGGTGGGTTATACGGCGACGGTCTCGAAGGCGAGCGTCGGAACATCGCTGGCTAGCGATCCACACAGCGATATACAATCCGAGCCGAGTAGACACTCAATTCACTATCCAAACGCGGCTGTATTGGCCCAACACCTACTGCGCTGTCCAGTAGTTTTATATATAGTGTAAACAAAGTAATCCCACGAACAGATAGATGTCGCGTGTGCTGGTCTGAACGGTTTTAACGAGAAGCAGATTGTGAATACTGTGTCGTTCCTTAGCGATTGAGCTACCTCCCGGTTCAGTTACTTTAGAATATCCGATTCCTATCAGAGTATTCTCGGAACAAGTATTCCCCATTGTATTTCGCTATTTTTCACCGTCGGAGTAATTAGCGGCAGCAGTCAGCATTTGCAATTATAATTTCACTTGTACTCAAGATGAATGTAAATGAATGTACAAATAACATAACAATAAAAGAGCAACAATATTTAAACAAAAAAAATATACATATTTCTTTAATTACGTGTAATACAAGGAATATGAGCGTTAACTACAAAAAGACTATTATGACACTAACAGAAATTATTTGCGAAAAAAATGTACATAATAGGATAACGAACAAAAGCATATTAAACATATTATCTAAAGACAGAAAGAGGGCGGTTAGTTTCAGCAGAATGTAATGGATAATGTCGGAAAAGACAGCTTTCGAGCACTGGATTCATCTCTCTATCGTTCAGACCAAAGGTCGAGATGCCTACACCGAGCAAACCTTTCGAATATATGCCGAAGGGAGCCGTACTATGAAGACGGACTTAATGAATAGGCGATTACCTTAATGGGCCTGTCAGAAGAAATATCAAACGGGCACTGTACGATGGCTACAACAGCCTACTACTAACGGCAGCCGGAGAAATTGTTCAGATAAGCCTGCGCCCAAAAATGACCATTTGACCAGACAACGTGTCAGTCGACATCCAAAATTGAGCAGACGAATCGAGAATGATTTCAAATCTCGCTTTGTGGAAAACTCAGCATGAAAATATCTCATTACGTTTTCACACGTGCATAGAGAATATAGGCTATGAATGTTTATAAGTAGACCGATGTCACCGTATTGAATACAAAGCTTTTCAATGGGGAAGATATAGCTTAGTTATGCCCAGTTCTTTTCCGATTCCTCATACTTTGCAAACGCTCATAAACCGTCCATATAATGCCGTGTCCGAAAATGGCCCTTAGCCATCGCCCCCGCGATCCTCGCTGCCTGCTCTGGGGCTTCAAGTCATAGTACTGAAAATCGAAAGCAAGATTTTTGCATCAATAGCACCGTAATGGATAAGTACACCGCAGTATTTGCAGAGGTCCGAATCCTGCCTCCTTATCTGCGAGAGTTTGTTGTCACTACGCCTGTTATTATGGTTTTCTATTTGTTTTCACAGATTTTCAGTTTTTCATTTTGCACATTCATGTATATTTGCATTGATTATATTTGTTGTTGTTCTACCATATTTAGCGTTGATTAGTATTACATTCGTCTTCGGCATCTCGCTTCTTCCACCTTTTTTAAATCCTATTTATTGGGAACCCCGGCACTGTGTGCAAGTGAGAAACGACACATATGAAATAGGTATAAGAAAAAAAAAAGTTAAAATTGGACCCATAATTTCAATGACGCTCACATCTCGTTAAGCTTTATTATTAAGCTCGCCGAGTTGAGAACATTACTGGCATCTTGACACCTCATCCATTATATAGGCATTCTGTCGGCCCTAGTGGCCTGGCAGCCTGCATCCCTACACTCCGCTAATTATTACACTAATGCCCCCACGCTACGCGTGGTGTGCTGACTTGTGGTCAACTCGCGCCGCCCGAGCTAGCTGCGAGGGAAGCCTTCGGAGGGGTTGGCAAACACCCCTTGCTCATATCCTCATCGCCCATACTGGCTCAAGTGGATCTGCCAAATGACTGCCGAGCTCTGGCTGCTTCGCTTGCTGTGTTGTATTTGACGAATGAATGGATCTCGCCCCCCCCCCCCGCCCCCCAAACCCCAGCGACCCCACAGCCGAAAGCGTCTTTGATTAATGGCCAGAGCTCATCTCCTCATCCGACTTCTTGCCGACGCCAACAACACCGCCGCGCCAGTGAGCCTGACCTGACAGCGATGAGCGAGGCGCGGACTGACCTTTGACATGACCCTCTGGCTTGGCAATCCCACCCCCCCCCCGACTGGCGAACTAACGCGAACTGCTGAATTCTAAGCGCTGAATGGCCGTCGAGCTGTACCACGCCGTACCGCCCTCGCTTACGGAGAAGTGGAGAGCATGCTTTCTTGAGCATGGCTCCGCCAGCGAGTCTCGGAGATTGCAGTCCATTGGACTGCCGACTCATGTGGTTGCTCCACTTCGCCGCCTCTGCTCTCACGCAAGCGACAGCGAGCGAGCGAGTGACGGGAGCCGCCGGAGCCAGGGTCTGTGTCTCTCATTAACGTCGAACCTATTTGGTGGAAAGCTCGTCTCTCGTAGCCGCCAACCTAAAAAAAAATGGGGCCGCGACGCCTAATGCTAATCATATCGTGGCCTGACGATGAGCTCAAGGATTGCATTCAACAAAAATGCTACCGGGTCCAGGCTGCTCGAACGGTCTCTTCCATCGGTCGCAGCGACGTAGGCACGACGATCTATGGGTTGGAGAAGTTTTTGTTGTGCTTTTCTTATCTACCCACTATTTCTCATTCTTACTTGCTGAACATATGAATAGAATTGTTACGAGTCGCAATATGAATTAATTAGTGTTTGGGAACGATGAGAGCGAACAGACGCCGGCCTCTGAGCAGGCAATAGGTGTATTGACATACATCGACCATCAAATGCGAGTGAATGCTCACGAAGAGATATTGAAATATAAGCACGTATATATTGTAACGGGTGGAACTGCGCCATCGAACAGAACGACGCCAACAACTAGTTCAAAAGTTGATTGAACGGGTCTCCGTTGCTGTCGGTTGCCGCTATTCAAATCAGTTGAGTATTGTTTTTTTTCTACATACGCGCTTTGGTCTAGAGAGACGATACTAATTGGCACGTCGTTAGTAAATCCATGTCAATCCGTTGGATTAGCTGAGCGGTGATATTTGATGTTCTTATAAAGACGCTGTTCTGCATGCGTTCGAAATGAAGAATGGATAAACTATGTTTTTATATATGCATGCCTGCATGTGTGTGTGTGTGTGCTTGAAAATGTATATATCAAATTATTGATGACGACCTTTCAAAGGTAGTCGTAATGAATGAAGACTATTGATTGATTTCCCGTCCACTCATCCAATGGGGTAAACTTAAGCACTGAGCTGTTAATAAGGCAAGAGATAAGGAATATGCTATGTAATTATCATAGGGTTGCCCTATCAAATAGATCCACCCCTGCAGCCTAGTTAATAGCCATCACCAGCTCGTCCTCATTTTTTAAACTGAGCTCATATGAAGTCTGCTCCAACCGTTTGAAGCTTTCCCTTTCATAGGATCATTCATGTTTTCGGGCTGACTCGTTTAATACGCGCCCTTAGACATTGAATGTCGACGGTGTTGCTTTTACATTGCTTCGTAAGGCGGTCCCCAAAGTCCAAGTGTGCAAAGATGGGGAGCGAACGCGTACACCTACGAGTCTCCTCCGGTTGCAAGTCGCACACGAACCCACCACGCCACCGAGCTCGACCGAGATAGCATTCAGGAGTATCTATACTGCTATGAACGCCGCATAGACCCCTTGCGCCCGAAGTTTTTTTTTTTGGGGAATATTGTTCGACGTTTGGGTCTGCCCCGCCAGCGTTTTGTCTCTCCTAGCCATTCATGCGTTCGATAATGCAACGCAATCTTCCTGCTGTACCCTCCATAGTGCTCAGTGGCCATTCTACCTTTACTCCTTGATCCGGCATCCCCTTGACGTGTGCTTCCAAAGATATCAGCTGAGAAGCAACAACGTTAGAGGCTACGGCAATGGAGCTGTCGTGCTGCAGAATTAGACTGCGTGAATCTGACAGCTGATAGTTTGATTCGCGCAGCAGCAGCAGCAACAGCCGCCGCCGCCGCCGCAGTATCGGCAGGGAAGCAACAGCATCAGTGTCTGAATGGCGCAAGCAAATGGCGACGAATCGTTGGTCGACGACCCGGAAGGTCCGTTCCGTTCGAAATAGCCGCCTGCCGGCCAGCCTCTGCGCTGCTTGCGAGTTTTTGTCTTTTATCATAAATGCCACTGCTTATTCCCGCGCTAGTCCCTTCGCCGGCTGGCTGCTGGCCTTTTCTCCAATGTCGATGTCATTCTTGCCTGCGTCTCTGCACCTTGATGCTTATGGATCTCGGGTGGCACATGAGACAGGACGAGGCCAGCTACCATCGTTCCGGGGTCATCAGCCGACATCAGTGCCGAGCAAGCGGCAAGAGCCATGCAAGCATTCAGGCAGCCAGTCATAGGGACAAGTCTCAGTATGTCGATTTGCGAGATCCTGAGCCGTCCGAACGACAGACAGCCAAACGGGGTACTGCGGCTCCTCTTCGGTGTTTTCCATTGGCTCTATTGCGATTGCGGGTCGAGCCGGCCGGGTTTTCCTCCTCGGTCGTGAAGGGCGACCATCGGCGCTGTTCCAAGCCCGGGCCTCGTCCTCATCGGTTTGATCTCCATCATCATACTCGTCAGCGGCTGTCATCTAGCCTTCTCGAAAGGAATCGCGAGAATGAGTCGTTCTCGATTTCCCATCCATATCCGTTGCTTTTGGCCATGATCGTCGGGCCGTCTAGTGTGGTACCGATGGGGGGACCCCTTACGGGGCCCTTTGCTTGCCCCGCCCTTAGTTAGGTATTGGGGTGAAGTCTCTTCATTTACTGCAGCCACGTTCAGGACATCGGACATCTCATGAGAGCGGTTGTTACAGATGACACGTGCTGCTTTTACGCAGTCGCGCGAACCGTTCAGACAGGCTTTGGAAGCTGTGCTAAGCGCTAGATAGAACGACTTGTCGAGAGCGCTGTGAGCTTCAACGGTAGCGGGTTCGCAAAGGAGTCGTCATCGTCAAATAATAAAGGCGAGCTAACTTGGGGGTCGGGACGGGCGTGAAAAGAAAAGCCTTCGAAGGTGTTATATCAATGGGTGCCACGTATAAACGTCGAACATCTCAATAGTATAGGTACATTCGCACATTGACAGTGTGCTTTATCGACGGCACTGCTAAGGAGGAGATGGTGGCCTGCTGGAAATCATAGCTTGTGGGATGCAGGTAGGGTTAATTCAAAGCGGCATTAGTCTCGGCAATAGCAGGGCGTGGAGTTCGTGTCACAAATGGAAATATTTAGCATAGCTTAAAGGTCCGCATTGGTTTGACATTGTACCGGAGTGGCCCACGAAGCGCAACCCAACCAGCGGCAGTGGGCTTTTGTTCCTGAATTGTGTTTTGCACGGGTTTGACCGGCGCCGTTAACCAGCCTTGTTGGTATCACGGTATCACAACGATATATCTAATTGGTATTAACTATCATAGATCTCCCTTAAAAATGCCAAGTCATAACGGCGGTGTGTGATAACACGAAAATGGACCCTGCCGTGAAACAAGGCTTCGAGAGATGTTGACAAAGTTGAGCCCAACCTAAACAAACCCAATCCCAAGGAGCTTCGCTGCTTTTTGGTGATTGATTCCCCATGCCGTCCGCCCCGGCACGTGTTCGATTTCTCTGCGCTCCCGCCTTTCGCTTCATCGCAATGGGTTGTCTGCACAATGTCGATTGGGTTAGCTAGTTCACGGTCGCCGCAATCCGAACCGACCGCCTAGACCACATCAGACCCTCGATGTCAAATGGGAACCATTCCAACTGATTAGCCTGTTCTTGGTCAAAGATCTGGGGTTAACTTGTACAGCAGTTGAGCTCAAGCTACCCGCGGCTTGTCTCTGCTGAACCTAACAACCCGCCCTGGATGTCCCCTTCGAGAAGAAGCCCCAAAGAGGCAAAAAGATTTAGACGCACACCGAGGGGGCCGAGGAGGAGGAGAACCCGCGGGGGTGCCACAGGGCGACACGGCAAAATCGGGTCATGCTCGTTCGATGCTGAACCAGCCAAGGTACCACGGCTGCTGTCGCTACCATTCCTTCTATACTGCCACGACCCGGCGCCAAATCAGATCAGAGGCCTGCCGCGGCCGCCACTGGGCAGAGCTTCGCAGAGCTGTCGCTTCGTTCGAAGGGCCGTGCTACGGGCCAAACGGGACGATCCAGCAAGCCAGCGCGTCAGGGCTGGGGCCTAACCAGCAACTCTTATACACAGAGTGGAGGTTGGATAGAGGATTTGAGGGGGAGCAATAAGTTGTGCGCATGTGTGTGACCCCCTGCACCAACCGCTGCCACCGTCGCCGCCCAGTCGACGGTAGCGCAGAAGAAACGCGACGTCGACGGGGGTCGCGGGGCCCAGAAGCAGAAGCATTCGATTGCATTAAATATTTATATGCGGGACGCGTCCTCCGCTACCCCCTGATTTCCCCATCTCTCCTCCCGTAGCACCGATGCCCTCATCTCGGATCGCCCGTATCTCTTCTGTTCCAATCTTGTTCCTTACACGTCGCTTACTATGCCTTGCCCCCCCCCCCCCCCCCCCGCCCCCAAACTCCGAACGAATCCCTTCCGACCAGGCTCTCGCGACGACGGTTTCACCCCGCGCGTTACCCTTAGCCCTCGCCTTTGTATGCGACCAGTTCTGTGCGCGCCCCACGCGCACGAACATCTCGCGAAAAAGTGAGAATAAAAGGAAGTGGAATAAGATCTCGATTCTCTGCGCTTCGCGCGGCAGCCAGAAGAATTTCCTTCGGCAGAATCGGGAGTAGCCCTCGCTAGTCGACCAAGAGGCTTTCGCCGAGAGCCAGCCAGCACTAGCGATGGGGTCTTTCGGCGGGTCTTGACTTCGGCAGAGCAGTGCGTCCGGTCCGCACGAGAGACGGACGCAGACCCCTGTGCTTGCGGGACCCTTCGCCCCCCGCGTACTGGTTGTTCCTCACTTTGCCTCCCACTCGCTCGCACTCATTGGGTGTCCTTTTGAGCTTTGACAAATGTGTCATCTTCGTATCATCCGAGAAACCGGGAACGCGGCAATCCTCTGCACGCCTTGACCCTTGTCGACGTTTTTTCTCTCTCTCTCTCTCTCTCGGTCTATCGCGACATACGACGAAGAGGTTTGGCCAGTCTCCCGACTTCTTCCCGCCAAATGTCTGCTGCGGCTGATCTGAGAATCCATCGCTACTTTCCAGCTTATTTCTTTGGCTGTACTGCAATGGCTGGATGTGTTTGTCCATGAGAAAGGGGAAAATCGAATTTGTCCTATTATTTCTCGGCAAAGCGGATAAGTAGCAACGTACTCGTCGTATTCCCTTCCGTTTGATGTTATTTGTTACATTTTGAATTTAATTTACTGTATATACATTTTGTACCACTAGATGCTTGTATGCTTTGTATATTGTATGTGTATATGATCGAATGCTTTGACTACAATTTACCTTAGGTAATAGAGAACAGGGCAGCCATCGATGTCGACAGCAGATGTAGTAAGTGCAATCTGTGTCAAGTGGTTCCAGAGAAAGCGAGATCAGCTTTCTCCTGACAACAGTTGTGCACAATTGTCTGACCCCAAGCATCGCAGCGTCTTGCCCCAGCTAGGTTTCATAGTCCTATGCGTCTACGGCGTTCTTTGATTAAATTGCTCTGCCTGGTGTCCATGTATCCGTACAGATGGACGTCCGCCCGCCCGTCCGCCGACCGGCACGACTTTGAAACGAGCCGCAGGCGGCGGTCATTCGGTATCTGAATGTCTGTGCTTTTGCCTGGCCCAAGATGCTGCCTGCAGAGTAAAACCCGCCAGTACTGCAAAGCCCCTATCACGACAAAGGCCATAGGAACGAAACGAGACAATCGCTATTTTGTGGGCCAATGTAACCGTATGACACTGTCGGACTGTCAAGGCGGCAGCACAGAGCGTCTTACATGCAGCTATAGGTAACAATACATAATTTACGGAAATCTGCTCATCGCAGGCAAGGCGACCTTTGTCGAAATAACTAGTTTGGCTTCGTCCATACAACTCGTTCTGTTGAACTCTGTTGCTACTCGCGGCTATAATTCATGCCAGTTCATATGTTAAAAAGGAAAGTGCCTGTTCACTTTCCTGACGCTATGATGTTAAAGTCGGTGGTAGCCGGAAAACATCTGCTTCTCAGTATTTACCCCAGTTAGAATTTCACATAATGCAGTGTTGTACTCGTCGCTAGTAACGGCTATATTTACGACACTCCCAGTCCCCCACAGGCAAACGCTCCGCGCGGACAGCAGGCCAAAAACCTGACTCTCCGTATCGGCTTTTTGTCCAAAAAACCGTTCCAATATTGTTGCTTGCAGTCAGCGATGGCTCACTGTGCCACGGGTATCGGATACAACACGGTCTGTTCACGGCAAGTCATCGGAGTCATCTATTTGTTTTTGATATTGCCGTGCGCGTTCCGCATCCCTCGACCCTAGCCCGCCCGGGCCAGCCGCTGGCTCAGCTTAAAAAGCTCGGCACACCCGAGGTCTTGCACCCCAGTCCAAGAAAGACACGTCGCCCCCCTCTCGAACGGCTCCGATGACATCTATCTATGCCGGTGTCAAGACCGTACTCCGTTTGTGGGCCTGTACCCGAGCTCCATTCGACTTTGTGATCCGGTACTCGCTGGTAGTCACTCCGCCTTTCGTGAACCCCGGAATGGGACGCACTGCGGGCTCCAGAAAACGCTTCGTGCAAGAGCCGTCACACATGTCACACGTGAAGGATACACATTGAAGGAACGCGGTGTCAACGGTTTGGGTCGCGTAGTCCGTGTTTGTCTCTAGCATTTGCTGTCTGTTGACGTATATTTGTACATGGGGGAAGTGACTCGTTTACGAAGAGAGGAAGTTTTAACGGTGGTGGGTAAGGCTGACGAGCGAGCTAGCCCGAACGCCGGAAGAGGGGGAGACGAAGGAAATTTTGTTCTATTCGTTTCATCTATTCGCAGATGGAGAAGGGTACGAGACATCGTTGGGAGCTGTCCAGAAAGGCATCCGAGGAAAGGATGGTACTGAGTAAGCCATCTCTCTGTCTCTCTTTCTCTCTCTGGGCGTGCTTTCCCGTTGTTGCTGGACCGTGTTTAGCCGTATCAACAGACGTCGGTGGAGTAGAGGTGTGCCGATCGCCCCGAGCTTCAATGGGTTTATGTGTGTGCACCTGCTGTGGCTTTGATCCCTCGAGACGCCTTGCCCTTCGCCCAACGGTTGCATCGCCGTCAGAGGCTTTTAAAGTAAAAGGGTCTGGGGAACGGCGGGGGGGGGGGCTTAGGATGATTGCGAAGCAGCATTGCCAATGGCCAGGCCGGCTTGGCGCCAGGGATCCACAGGGGAAGAGCCCCCGATGACTACATCCCACACAGCCCTTCAGCCGCTAGCCCTGGCGTTGTTGGCCTCAGCCACCGGCCCTGAGATGAATGGGCGCAATGTTTCTTGAGGGCATTTCATTCGCATGAAAATGAAGCCCCATATCCGCACATCCGCGTCATGCCATCAGCGTAGATGAGGAGCCGGTTAGAGGGCAGGAGTTGCCAGTTCCCGGTGTCGGGGCCGAGACCGGCCCCGGTCTGCCTGAGCGAGCGCACAACAGACTAGCGAGGCCTGAACGAGCCAGTTGAACTGGACGAAGGCTGAGGTCATTGCTGAAAGGTCAAACGCAGTTGGGTGTCGTCCTCAATCATCAGCAGTAGTAGCAGCAGCAGCATCAGTAGCAGCAGCAGCAACAACAACAACAACGACGACAAGACGGATGTGATTTTTCTTCATGTGCGATGAAAATTTGTAGACAAACTCCCAGTGAGACCGACTGCGAGCCGCTAGAAGGAGAGATGAAGCAACTTGGCTTCACCATCCTGTGTCGTCTGTTCGATGTGGAGAAAAATTGATGTATGTGACGGCTTCGCGAAGGCTTTGGGGCTCATATCAGCCAAGAATCCTTCTTATACCAACGATATAGCAATGCAACAGCAGCTACAAGCAATTGTGGGAAACTCTTCAAATGGAAACTCTGCCTTATAGTTGGCTTGGTAAATTCGTGTTTTGGTTTGGTCACTGCCTATTTGCTATGAAATGTATTCGTTCTGACGGGCAATACGGACAGACTGAGCCGGTCTTCGAGACGCATGATTTGTCTAAATGTTCCCTCTGAATAGATTTGATCAATATTCGAATTATTGTTATTCGATTGCAATTACCATATCCGCCAGCAATATCATATTCAGGGTAATACATGCAAGGATTAATAGCCCTGCCATTGCGCATATCCCTTGTTTGATATAACCGATGATTTAACAGTGGGTTCAGCTGCAGCGTTCACGAAGGTAATAGTACTTCGACATTGTGAATCGCGAAACGCTAAGCGATATATTTTGCAGTTAAATATTTATCTGATGACGTCCTGAGTCACTCGTTCAAGCGGAACTAGGGTACGCTAGGATGGGATGCACCGCCCTTTCGCGTAGTGTTTCCTGTTTGCGTTTATTTATTATGGCACTGTCGCCTCGCAGCGTGACGGGCCCGCCCAGCGTGTACATCGTGACGATAGATCTGGTTACTGTAGTACTAGACGCATTATGTCGCGAGCGACAGAAATTCGTTCGCACCCCGTGAGACCCATAAACATTGCACGAGTCGAGGAACAGGTGGATATAAGTATATGGGGAGGGACCAAGTAAAATAATTGGGGATCTGCCATCGACGATGGTAAGTCGAGGAAAATAATTGAATGCGGCAGGTGGAGGGTGACGTGTTGAAGACAATAGTTGAAGCGTTGTTTCCAGTAGTCTGCACTCATCAATGGCGGTCGCGAGAGTACCATTATTTTTCTACTACCCCGGTCCCGGCTCCAATCTTGCTGATTTCATATAAGTAGTCCTAAGTATGAACAGACTTCGGCGGTTTGTATCTGCCGTCTGCTACTTGTGAAACAGACCGAGTCGGAAGAAGATTCGGGTTTGGCCGCTAGCTCGACCAGTTGTCCACTGCTCGTACACGCTTTGCCATCGAGCTTCAATCCGAAAATCTACTCCGACCAGCACAGCCGCGTTTGCCTATTTTTCTGTATCAAGTTGTAGGGGGTGAAGGACTTTCTGAGAAAATTCCTTCGGAAAGGTTGCGAAGGGAGACAAATATTCTTCTAACCGAGTGTAAGAAAGGCCTCGTTTTACTTGCCCCCTCCTTTTCTTGCTTTTCTTGCTTATACAGATTTTTCAATGTTGTATTTACTGCTATTTCTCGTTCTACGTTTCTCTCTATATCTTTAGCGACTCAGCATTGGCTCGGAGAAGGTGTAGTCAACGCGGATAGGGCGGCGGGCCGGGCGGCAAATGGGTACTTTTTCTCAGGTCATCTCTAGAACAACTCGGCGTGCGGGGAAGCCGAGACTCGTAGACGAGGAACCCGTGCAACGAACCAACCACCATAACAATGTGAAGTCAAGGGACAGATGAACTGGAGAAGTCAACATATAAAAGCAAAAAGATACCGCCCTGCTCTGCTGGCTCTAGCGTACAGCGAGCTGTATTGTACAATATTTATAATGGTCGGTGGACATGCGGCAGCTGGGAAGGCTCGCGGATGCGCGATCGCGGACCCCGCGCGGCGAAATCGCGCACACAGAACGAAGACGAAGTGACCGCAGAGAAGTAAATGGGGAGGGCAGGGCCAGCGATCGTGGAGCAGGGACTCGAGGGCGGTAGGACGAAGGGCTGGATGCTGCTGGTGCTGTCGAGGAGGGAATTGGAGTCCCTCCTTCGGAGATCTTCTTCTCCTGAAGATGAAGAAGCGGCATCTGAACGGCGCGCGTCCGCCGCTGGGTAACTGCCAGTTCCTTGCCGCGTTATTGGCGGTGGCCGCGATGGCACGGGAGAAGGCGCGAACCACAACGAGAGACCTACGCGGGCTGGAAACGAACTCTTCCGCCAGCGTTAGATGAAAGTGCGGGCGCAGAGGAGCAGTGGCCCCTTGTAAGGGACGAGGCAAACTCGGACCGGCAAAGAGAACGCTAGCGGCCCCTGCTTCTGCTGCTAGTGCCGCTGTCGTCAAAGGGAAAATCATACGGGGGCAATGGGATGTGCCCAAAGCGTCCGACGCCGTGCGAATGCGGGTGAGAATGGAGGTTGCCGGAGTGAAGTAGTCGGGGGGGGGGGTAAGAGCAAAAGAAGAAAACGTTGACGGCACCAAATGAAAAAAATGGCCCGACCTAAAGCAACTGACAGCGGCAGCGGCTCCCAGCTTGCTCCGGCGGGTCCGGTTCTGCGGCGTCGACAACGATGCAGAAGCCACGGTGACAGTGGTGAGGACGGAGACCGCCGCGTTGGCTATTGGTGGTTTGCTAGCTGGCTCGCCTGCTCACTCGCTGTGGTCGCAAGTCTGTAGAAAGCCAGTGCGAGCAGCAGGAGAAAAAATGACGAGGAAAGCGGGGACAACGGAAAACAGCAGCAGCAGCGGGAACAGCGTAGTGGGAACAGCAAATAAGAAAAATAGGACAGTGAGACAGGGGGTGGCATAGCAACGCTCCAAGGCGGAGTTGGTGGTGGTGGCGTCGTCGTCTGACGCGACGCCGCGCGATGAGAAGGGCGCCAGCCTTCCCTATTTTCTCTGGGAGTGGCGAACGACGAGGCCGCGCCAGTTGAAGCCAACGCGGGGTGTAGCAGTGGGGTAGACACCCCTCACCCCCGAGGAAGGAGCTCTGCAGGAAACGAGGCAGAGGCCTACAGGCCACTGCTCACATCGGTGTTCCTCACAGCAGCAGAGGCGGACAGGGCCGGCCTTGTGGCCTCTGGTCGCCGGGAAATATTATCTTGTTTTACGACTTGCAGAGGCAGGGACCCCCCGCTAGACTGGGGGGATCGAGGCCGATGGCTTGACCGGCGCCAACCAAAGTTGACGTACTAAAGGAGGCGTCTGTTCGAGACCTTGCGACGATGTCATCGTCGATGAGCGAGGCCTGGGGTCTTGGCGGCGAGGCTGCGGGGGATTAAAGGAACGTCCATCCTACGAGGAGAATGCCATTGCATAGGTTAGTTTCTGTGGTGCGCTAACTTCGAGGGAGATTGTGCTAAGTGTGCCTAAATCAGCGTAATATGGATGGGTATTGCTTTTCGCGCTCCATTGGTATCTCAGATGTACACACGTGTCGTGGTACATTTACACTGAGTTATGCTGGAGCAACAAAGAGGTTAGCCATCACAAATTACAGAACATAACATGCACAGTGTCGTTAACGGATGTATCAGAAAATGAAAATATAGCTGATAAAAAGAAGCACACATTTCTCGCGATTAATTACTAAACGCGTAGAACAATGAGTCTGAAATTTTCGTTGAACGATTAACGCAAATGACAACAGAGAGCTGAGTCGTGCTAGAATCTACATTATGTATCTCCCATTTCTTATCTGTATATGGTAACTTTGGTTCGAATAGCTCAATAATGTTTCGAAAATATAGGCGCCAAAATGGATATGCTGTTCATACTTCGCGTATATTACATTAGACGTTAAACGACTGAATCAGCTAAACCACTAAACCAATATAACCCTATGAGAAACCAATAAATGTAAAGTTGACGTACACAGACACAGAAGATATGTAGATGGAGCGTCTCATTATCTTCTTTTCGTGAACACTCTTTTCTATGTATACGCAAAATACAAATCATGCATCAGCTCTAGTCATGATAGAGATCCGTGGGTCGCAAGTACTACATATAGCTGGCTTTTTGTAGCAGCATCAATCGAATTTCAATGCCGAGACGACGAGGCCAGGAATAACCCTCTGTTTAGAAACGTTGCACACTGCAACCTATCAAATAATGTGTGCGTGCATATGTGTTCGTTCAGAAGGCGAATTCAGCATTTTCAGTCCGGACGAGTTCCCATGAACGAACAGCATCTTGCGCGTTTGATAGCCCAGCCTTGGTCATTCGAGTCGCTGTACGCATAGCAGCCACTTGCTCTCTCTCGTTATCATTGTGCCGCCCGTCTTTCGACTGTGATACGTCAGTTTACTGCGTCCGAGTGATACCGCAGGCTCAAGCGTGTTGTATCTCGACGACCTTCGCTTCATGGAGAAGTCAACCGTCGCCGACAGACTGTCGTCCCAATGTGGCTCTCCGCGTGCGACTCCTAGCTGTCCTGCGGATGCGTCCAAAATAGCAACGTGCAGTGGGCAGACCCCGACCTTCATGGCTGGGACCCATATGCGGCTCTGAGTTACTGCAGCCCTGCATCCCCTGGATACTGCAACGTCTCGCTGTCTTCGTTCGAGGGCAGTGTTATTTCAAAGTAACCTCTTCCGAGCTCGGCGCGCAATCGACAACGGTTGCCTCATATCGTTCATAACATTTTACTCACTAGTCTCTACCTAGACCTAGGTCTAGACCTATGACTCCTTTAATTAAGGGCGCCTTGCAATCGGGGGAGACACGTAGGTGCACACACGGCTTCGATTTCCACCGTTGCACATTTGCATTCAAAGGGATCCGTTATATAGGGCAATGCCGAAAACAGTCGCGCCATGGACGTCAAATGTGGGCTGAGCGTCAATCTATGATACTCTAGTTCCAATCTATGATTGTTGTTAAATTTTACCCAACCCGCCACGGGGGCACACCCCTAATAACATACGCCGTGCGCAAGCACCGTACCGAGTTACCTCAACGCGTTTGCTTGAAGAACTGTGGCTAAAACCGACCTGAATACGTTTGACAGTCCTGGTCAGTGCCCCAGTCAAAATCGGTTGTGGGTCTAGTCAATAAGACTCTGAAATGCTCACGTTAGCAAATGAGACACATCTAAAACTCTCCCGTCTTTGGCTACTCTCCCACGAAACTTCTCTACGGTGGAGTGCTATCGTCATCGCGACGCGAAACAGCCCGCAACCCTGTCCGATAACACTATTTTTTTTGCTGGTCCTCCTCAAGGTTCTGTAAGGCCCGATTTGTCCATCCTGGTCATCCGCACTAGCAAGAGGCATCATCGTGTCCCTGACACTACCCCTTTCCTCCTTCTTCGCTCAGCCGTTCGGTCACCGCCGTTGTGTTGGCTTATAGATGGGCGCAGATTTGTCAGGGGCGGTTTGCTGTGCTTGGTAGCTCGGTCCGTTGGTGCCACGCGAACATGGAGAGAGACCTCGGAACGTCACATGGATGGGCCAACGCTATTGGGCGTCGCGACCAGCTATCTATCGAGACCTATGACTCCTTTGATTAAGTGTCCCCTCGAATGTGTGTGTGTGTGTTTGTGTGTGTGAGCAGAAAGCGCGTCCGAACCCCTTCCCGTTTCGGCTCCATTATCCCATACAAAGACATATATACACATACACACTCACCGACACTAGAATTGAGGCTTGGCTCACCGCCTCGTCCTTGTACATCCGCCCCCAATCAGGCGGATTTTCCTCGCAGCTTCGAATCCGCCAACGCCAAAGCTCAAAAGGTCCACGATCCCTCCTGTAGCCCAATGGTGGTGTTTGGCTGGGCGGGCCACAGGGAATTTGCGGGATGATTCGGTTACGTATTGACCAGAGCGGCGGGGAGGACTTGAGGTCGTTGATCATTCCCCCTATCTCTCATGGTGGAGGCGAGGAGGCAACACTCCGACATTGGCCGGGGATTGCATTGGCGAGTGGGTGCGGACGTCCGCTTTGCTGCACTGCTGTGCTGTAGTTTGTCTATGATGTTTCCTGGCCGTTGAGTCGCTAGCGGCGGCCTCGCGGTGGCTCCTTGGCGTCCTGGCACTATTGCGTTGAGTATCCGTCCTCCGCCCGTCATTACCTGACTGCAACATGGTTCCATCGTTGTTACAGATGCTTGCGGCCGTAGTTGTTTCGACCTGTTGAAAGTTTTGTCACAAGACACAAGGAAATGCAAGGGCACAGGTCAGCAGGCATGGGAAAGCAGGTCAATGATGTAGTCATGTCAAAGGGAATCAGAACGATAGATCTGGCAACCGGAGACGTTCTTCTGAAAATGTATCTGATTACTGACGCCCCCCCCCCGCCCGCTCTGTAAAGCTCGACCTGTAGCCCCAACACCTGACCAAAAATGCGAAGACTGTATCAGCCAGCGACACGTAAAGCTGAATGGGCGAACTCTGAATTTCACCAGATTATTTGTTACACTGTACACAATTTGTTAAGCTGTCCCTTCCATAATTTTTTCTTCCTTCTATTTAAAAAACAAAATGCGCTTGCGTCATGGACAAGCTCATCCCATCAAGCGAATGGCAGTATTCTCCCATTTCTACCCTAGCCTGTGTATGTATGTATTTGCTCATGCATAGTACTCTATATGGGTGTCTATACGTGTGGGCCGGCCAGTCGTTAGGTTTTCGTTGGCTGGGCAAGCCGTCGCGTACGTTTAAGGTCCATTAACGTCATCGCTCGTAAAGTCAGCAACGCGAAGCAGAATATATATACACTATGCTCCGCTCATGTCTGCCGTAAGCGGTGGCTGTCGGCGCTATGGTCGCCCACCCGCCGATATGTAGTACTGCCCTCGATGAGTGCCCCTCGGACCCTGGCAGTGCTGTTTACAGGTTTGAGGTTTAGTGGCCGGGAGAATGAAAGCTAAGGAGAGATTCCTGTATGTGGTAACTGGCTCGCAACTCTTTCCCGGCCCGTAAGCCGAGTCATGGGCCTAGTGCATGGGGACGTAGCACAGCAGGCTTCAGGTGTCGATATCAGCGCGAGCAGAGCCGCTGCGTCTACAAAGCGTACATCAATTTGTAGATCAACCCGAACTGATGAAGTATTACCGCTGTGCCGTTGCTGTCGTCATAAACGTGACCGTAGCCTGGTCTAGCCATAATGAATACGCGAAATATTTACGTTTTATCAATTTTCCATTATTCCAGGTGAGTCCGGATCGATGCCGAGTCAGTCGATGATACGGCATATCATCATTTGAACCCTGAATGGTAACTGTCCTCGCTTTGCGAGCTGCAACCAGAGCAACAGCCATCGTACCGTGGCTTCCACAGCAGACTGACAAGTGATAATGAATAATCCATATTTAGTATCAAGACCCATTTCAAGTACGCCACAATCAGCACGTTATTTATATACGCTACGCTATTTTGTATAATTGTTTTGAATTTCGGCTTGCTCCAATATCGTTGCTAATGAATCAGTGCAGTCTCGATATCCCGAAAGATGTTGCCTGACACTAAAATAGACTATACGGCATCAACGTTTAACTCGTCATTGATACCGTCATTGATACTCACATTGCAAATGCACCTCTAATGCTCTCATAGGCGTATTCTGATCGATACGCATTGTTGTCTCCCGGTTTCATTTGTGCTGCAATCAACAAACCGTATCTCCGACACGAAGTGTGTGTTTACTTGCAAAGTTCCTTCTGCAATGCGCTACGCTTTAGCAACGATTAGTTGGCCTGATTCTCAACTGGTCACATGAGTCCGCTAGTGCATAATACATAGCGTTCTCGTCTCTCTCTCTCGTTGGGAAGATCACCTATATATCCATTGCGAGCAGCGTACGAATAAATAAATAATAAAGAATAAATACGAAAGAACACCAAAGCGAAGCATTATCCTTTCTGCTATATTTTCTCGGAGATTACAGACGATGCCGCTTAATACCACGAGTTTCATTTCCGATTGATATCGGCTCGTTCTGTTCGCCTACCGAAAGGTTGGAGCAACAGGCGGACAGTGATAGAGACCACGACATGATCCGATATTGATATCGAGCAGGAGAAATCGTCGGTCGGCCTTCATTCATCGTCCCTCCCGGCGTTGTCCGTACGAAACTCCGGTGGTCGACATCCGCGAGATCCAGAATGGGCCTGCTATGAATCCTCCTCGTCTGTACGAGCCACCACGACGTGGTGGACGGTCGACCTGTGGCAGGCGCCGGACAACGAACGTGGATCGTACGGGGATACACATTTTGCGCGGCGTATGTCCTAGTCACTAGATGCTCGTCGCATCGTTGCTGCCGCTTGATGTGCTGCTTCATTTCTAATGATGATGGCAAGGGGAATGAGTGACTTGAATGACACGATCGCGGAAAGCATCTCGCGGGACCTTCTGCTGCTCCAGCCATAGGGGGAGGTGTCAGTCTCTTCGACGCCGCTGAGGTGATCGACCGACCCGGTGGAGTTAGAGCGGGGCCTATGCCGGAAACGCTGCCGACGTTACGACTGCTGATTCCTCTGCGAGTGGCGGTGGTAGGAAAAGGTGCTGGCAAAAGCTCTCGCTGTTTTCTCATTATTTGGGACAGTCTCAAACAGGGATGCCAGCTGAGGCGGCTCGGGCTCGTTCTGCATTCAGCCAAAACCGACCCTGCAAGCGTTGTCGGCTGGTGGGAGCGTGTGTGTGTCTACCCACGACGAGTTGTAGTCGACGTCGTAGACTGTAGGATAGAATGAAGTTGTAGTGGGGGGGGAGGGGAGGCTGTTGATCCGGCCGACGTCGGAGCGACGCGCACAGTCAGCGGTTCTCGTCGGGGGCTACTTGGCATCGGCCGTCTCTTCCGCTAACGCTGCCTAACCGTCAGCCAATGTGAAAACGAGCGGGGAACGTAATTCAGAGCAATCGAACGAGCTGGTTCAGCCCACGTGTGTCGATAGCGACGGTACGTCGACACGCGTCGTGTGAAGGCGATTAGTTCCAGGAACATGTGAACCAATGATGTACGCGTGACGGGATGCAGAAAACGGGTCCGTTTTTTCAGCTCAGAGACTGCGGAGCGAGTTGCTCAGCGCGAGATGAAGGCAGGAAGTAAGAGAGAGAGATGATGTGTAACTCCCAAAAAAGGTCAATGTAAAAGGAGACCACTAAACTACCACAGAAAGCCCCATTATACATATATATATATATATATATATATATATATATATATATATATATGTATATATATATATATACATATATATATATATATATTTAGAGACAAAGAGGGAATTCGAAAACCGCATCGCTTCGGCGCCGCTGCTTTCAAGTCCACAGAAAGTTGAAAACGAACAAAAGTGGCTCATGATTCCACTGAGACGCCGTCGCAAGCAACGACCCACGTGTACACAAACAGCTACATACATGCACTGACAGACAGCAGCAGCCACCGGATAAAACGCAGTCCCCTATCGTCGCTCCACTGGTGTTGAAGAGAGGAGACTCATCAAGGTCATCGTTGGTGGTGTTCCACAACGGACAAATAGCAGTCAAGTGAGAAAAGCATGAGGTCACTGCTCATCAGTCGAGCGGCGTAAAAGAGGCGAGAGAGAAAAAAATATCGCATGCAGGAAAAACCGTCCGAAGGAGGCCAAAGAACGACGCCGTCCATATGAGAGGATGACGGCGCGATGACGAATGTATTGTAGCTTACATGGGAAGGCAAGCTCGCGCGCTTCATGTATCCGGATACGCCGATACAGTACGATACCGGGCCGCTTGTCGGAGATCTGGTGGCGACCCGAACTAATGGGGGCGGAGGTAAACAATTATGGTGTGTGTGCGCGCTAGCGCCTCGTACGATTATAACGAGATGCTAATTACAATTGTGAGTAATTGTCTCTGTGGCGAAGTCGTTGCGCTAGGAAATGCACCGGTGGGTTTTACAGTCAGCCTCTTTGCTAGAATTTTCGGCAACGGCGGAGGTAGCTAAAATGTGTTTGCTGTAAGAGTAAAAGCTACGGGTACTTCTTGTGTGCCGCCGTCGATATAAACCAACGTAAAAGTACGTTCTTCTCGGTGTAAGCTTGATCTCTCAAGTCATCTGTATTTTTCACACTGGCTAAAATATGGTATTTCCATTTCGGTCACACGTTGACCACAATTTGGAGAAGAGCTATTATATGATATATATTTCGTAATCATATGCTCGTTCAGGACTTTGTCCGCATCCGGAAGGAAGGACAGCGGGGCACACCTTTTGAAAACAACTGGGTGAGTTCGTACCCAGACGAAATCTGATTCGTGGACTTCACGGGGCCGGCGTCCCGAAAACATGGGGGTGCCTGGCCGTATAGGGAAGGCCTGACGTGGTTATCTCGGCTGGTGAGTCGTGTGGGTGAGACAAGCCGCCCTGACAGTTTATTTACCTTTAACCTCTTAAAAACAGAACAAATGAGCCATTACTAGATAGCTGTTTTCGGTGAGGCGAACTCATTTCTGTCATATCTGTCCCTATGTAGATCTTCCAGATGGATGGAAGTTTCGGGGGCACACGCAACGACCACCAGGGCTCCATCTTCCGAAAAACGAGATGACGTCCATCCAAGCGCCGTGCAGTTAACCCTCCTCCACGACGACCTTCATGACATTACATAGTAATAATTTATGCCATTACTAAGTAATCATAAGACACATAACGGTACGAGTAATGACTTGCCGCCAGCGAAGCCATAAGTGAAATCTAGCTCTCGGCACCCCTTACCTCTCGCCCATGTGTTCGTTTAACTGAGAACGTATGAGCACCTACCGCTAGAACCTGACACCTTAATAATATGTATAATAGTAGTAGATGCGTACCACAAGGTACACCAGTGCTGATCTATATCTTTGCCTATTTTGCACTCCGCCGTGGTTACACATTGGAACTATTTGTCCATTGAATTTCATGGGAGATATTTTGTATCCTATGGAATTGAACATCTGACTGTCACTAGTTGAATCGAGCAAATGTGCTATGCCTGATGTAATGGCTCCATCTCGATGCAGGCGCGTGGACTCAGCCGGCGCGTCAGGACTCATCATAGCCGGGTTGCTGGTCCAACACAGCCGCTACCCAATTTTGCAGCAGCCAGCTCTGGCCCGCGCCAGCCTATCAGCAGAATGTGTGTGTGTATAGGAACATATCAAGCGAGGTGTACCTTAAGCTCACGCCGGGGTGTCTACCATCGTTCCACTGTTCGAATAACGTCGACTAGGCAAGCGGACATGATCGATGCGCTGTCACTCGCCTGCGTCGACCCCTGTGATGAAGCTGTGTCTATGAGAATGGTAGACAGCGGTGAGGCCGTAGAGGTCGCCGTGTAAATGTTAGCTGTATGTAGAGCTTGAAAAATTATCCCATGCCCACCTTATATTCAGGTTATGGCGGCGTCCTCTGTGACCTAGTCCAGTGACGGGATCACCCTCTACTTCGATTGTCATAGGACCTAAGTCATCATCGTCACCGTCTGATCAAAAAGCCGATTAGAACCTTTGTTATCGAGGCGTGCCAGCTTGGAGAATGTTCGCGGGACGTACCGCCAACACGTTCTCTGTGTGTATTTACCGTTGTACCTGCATATTTGGTCAGCATATGGCCGCAACCTGTTTAGCTTTTAATGGGATACCGACGACGGTTCGTTGTGAGTGAAACGACACCATTTTTTTTTCGCTTACTATAATAAATTAGCCATACAACATATGATATAGCCGAACATTTGGCATGTTTTTGGATGAAAACACGAAAATGCCTATGATTTTATTAAGAATCCACGCGACAACTGTCCTACTCATATTCGCAATTCTTGGCGACGGCTTCGCTAGCTAGCTCGGCATGCAGAGATCCAGTCGTGCAACAAGGAAATGAGACCTCCATGTACTATTGAACAATTTCCAACAATTACCACTACTACTACTATTAATAATAATAATAATAATGAAAACAATAATATTACTAATAGTTTCAATCTATTTTAATTGAAATGGCAAAACGTATTAAATTTTGTTATGCTTCGGTCATACATATGTTCAATTCCATGATGCCTCGGATTGACAGACTCTCCAGCAGTCGTGGATGTACCCGGAATCCGCAACTGGCACAGTGACCGCTCGAAGTGCCCATCGAATAGCCTATCTTATGATAGCATGGCCATATGATCCATTTCGTCGTGTGCTAAACCGAGAGCACCGTTATCCATCGTTATTTCATCATAAATTTCATCGGGGGAACCATCAGCGTCCACGATCCACTGCCTTAGCTCCTGAGCCTCCCCAAATGGATTGACTGAAGAAGCTGCCAACTGCCAGTGCCTCCATGCTCGTCGAAACAAGCCGAGAACAGGCACTGGGACGACCACCGGTACTGGCGTTATTACTATCTATAACAGTAGAGCCGCCAAACAGCCAATGAGTGACCTCAGCGTGCGGTTGTCGGCGCCCCCACATCATATCTTGCGTTCGCGTATTTTCTGCTGTTAAGAACTCCCCCCGTTCGCCTGCTATGTACATCCAGCGGCAGTGCAGGGCTGGCCGTCGGTCCAAGTCCACCGTCAGTTCGTTGCGCCTCCACCAGCGTTGCTGTCCCCCATGGGTGCTGTACCGCCAAAGCGACGGCGATGGTTGGCAGCCGAGGTTGACGGCGATGGCCTGATAGGACCGGGAGCCGGCCGAGGTCGTTGTCGTCCTGTGTGATGGGTCGAGCAACGACTTCGGCGACGGCAGCGATGATGATGACGATAATGATGATGAGAGCATAACTACTACACCCGTCTATGGCCTTACTTCCGTCATGGCCCCGCCCGCTGCGTGTTGTCATAATAATGGCCACATTTAGCCCCATCCCAGTGGGCCCCACGGGTCTGTCCCCTTCGAGCATCACGCGCCGCGCACTGCTACGGGTGCGTATTACGGCCAGCACCAGCAGCGCGCCCAGCTCCGGCGCCGCCAAGGCTGCCACTATCGAGCGCCGACCGTGCCGGCATGGACATCATATTTCTGCACTTACACCAGCCCCAACCCAGGGAAAGAGCAGGCGCGAAGAGCGAGCTGCCGGCCGGCCTCGAACAGAATCACTAGCCGGCAAGGAGATCGGCCGCGTCCACAGGTTGACACACTGTTAGTGGCGACGGCTTTTTGCGAGCGCGGCCATATATAAGGTGAGGGAACTGGAGAGAAAGCGCACTCGTTTGCACACCTATACTTCTACTTAGTGGCAAATAGACAAGGACAAATGCGCGACCTGCCGATCTCAGATAGGCGGCAGCGTCGGCGTCGAGGAGAGGTTTTACCGGGGCGATGAGGTGCAGTGAGGTGGGATGCAGCGTCACGCTGAGGCCATATACAGGGCTGTGCGGGAATAGCCAAACGGCATAAGGCCTTGCGTCGGCGGCTTGCGGCGAGGTTCTCCTAGGCGGAGCTCCGTGGGGTGCGGTATATATATATATACGGCCACTCTCCGGCTCTTTCTAAGGCTCTGGTCGGGGGTCAACGGCTGGTCCACTCTCACACATACACACACGCACGCAGTATTTCTCTCTCTAAATCATCACCATGCACTGCTACCATCTATTCTATTGCATATATAGATATATGTAGAAAGAAGAAAGAACGGACAAGCAAGGGGTGACATTATTACGTCCCATTTGCGGCTGCTTCTACTGTGCTTGTGCACTATGTGGCCAGGTGTCTGCTGGTGGTGGGCCTTGTGCCTTTTCAGGACACAAGGACTGGGCCGCCGGACATCTCTATTTTTCTTTTCCTTTACGCTGTCTCAGATCGCCGTCCCTCGTTGTTGTTGCTGTTGTGCGGCCATCCTTTTTGTTCCACTTTTGTCTACCTTTTATCTGCCGATCTCTTGAGACTGCTGCCACTAGTGCCTCCCTCCTTCGGCTAGTAGGCTCCTATTATACTTGGACCACAAACATCACCAACGACCACGCCAGTCTTATCCGCGTGTGTTCTAACTCTAAGCTCACCTTCACTCTCCGTATATATATATATATATATATATATATTATATATGGCAAACGAAATAGCACGCAACTCCGATGCAGTCTGTGGAGCTTTACCGCAACAGAGTAACAGACAGTGCAACACATTGCCGACGACATGTGCGGTAGTTACGCCCCGAACGCCGTACATTAGCGGTAGGGAGGGGGCGGCCGACAGCCCGGCACGACTGGGGCCGTCCGCCGCAGTGTTTCTGCTCGGGTGAGGGAAGGCTACACATCATCATTGCGAGGACGTCGAGGACGACGCTCGTTGCTCAGGTCTGGTGGCCTACCCCGATCCGGAGGTGGGTAGGCCGGGTTAGCCGGGACTTGGCCGGCGCAGGGACCCGCTACTACGTCGGTGTGCAGCGTTCTCCGATGTTCTCGGACCCAGTGGCGCTCCTCTTCTCCTGCCAGCATGGAGCAATGCTGACAGGCGGACATTGCTCAGAAGTGGCGAAAGCAGCCTGAAGGCGGCGAGTGGTGAAACTTGTCGGGTTGTATAGTCTTCGTTAGGCAAGGCCGCGAGACGGGGGCCCTCGGGTTTGTGCCGATGTTCTCCTGTTCGCTGTCCGCTGGTTCGCCTATGGTCCGTCCATCTCTGCTTCGCAAGAGCATCACAACCAGTGTTTGTTGTACACTGGGTACGCGCCCCTGGCGACGTAGAGTGCCGTGAGTTTTCTTCAGGGAAGAGCAGAGTGAGGACGATGGCTGGCTGGTTACCTACGCCGATGACAATGTCAACAAGCAGCAGCAGCAGCAGGAGCGCCAGTGGCAGTAGTTGTCGCAGCAGCTGATGCTAACGCAGCATCGCCGTCCTGCCACTACCCCCGAACAGGAAAAAGGGAGCTCCCTCCACCCATCCTGCTTCGGTAGGCCGTGTAGGCCACAATGCCCCCCCACCACCCCCGAGACATAGAGAATATAGAGCAGTCTCTATCGTCTCCCTCGACGCTCTCTACCAAACAACTGGCCTTCTGGTACTCTTCTCACTTTTCCATCCTCCTAAGAGTTCCTCCTAAGAGTTTCGCTGTCCAACCGAACTGAACGCCGCGCGTTCAGTCAAAGGACTCGTGAGGAGATTAACGGCTGGTTGGCCACACTGTGACAGAGTGTGCGGGCAAATGCGAAGGCGTGAGCTCTCTGTTCCTTTCTATCTCTCTCTCGCTCTCTCTCTCTCTCTCTTACGTCGACGATGAGGCTGGCCTACTCGGTGTATTTCTATGTGTGCGTGAAGGGTGTGCTGAGGCTTGCTGCCAGAAAACAGCCGCCACGATAGCGGACGCGCCCTGGCTGACTTGTAGGAGTGTCTGTGCCCGAAGCGCTCGAGGAACTCTAGTGGTGTCTCACTCACACAGAGTTGCTATGTAGTTAGGGTAAAGAGAGACATCCTTGGGAGAAACAACCGCTGCTGGCAGCCGAAGAAGGAACAGCTGGTGGACACCCTGCGAAGCTCACTACGCAGCAGGTGTAGATCAAACGATGACCATAGTTGAGAACGGCGTTTGCACACCGGTACAACGTGTCGCTTGGTACACCACTCAGCACGATGGAACCGAGTGACTAAACACTGTGTGTTCTCAGCACGCGCAGAGTGCAGTGGACACTTTTTTACTAGTGGGTTCGTCAGAGGTCACGAATCACTACACAGTCGAAGGGCAGGCCTAAAATATACGTAAATGCGATGATCCCTTGTGCGTTAGTGGCGCTGCGCCCCAGCGGCATCTCGTGGTACAATACGTCCCCATGCAATTCTGCTCATCTGCGTTTCAATCCTTTTGCATTGTATAATAGCTAGCGGGTCCTCTTTGTCGTAGCGTCCACGACGATCGATCAGCCGATCGGTTGACTAATCTAATCCAGCGACAAGAAGGCAGAAGCAGTCGTCGTATGCGCGCACGGGACGGGTGCCTACAAATCGTATTTTCCTAGCCGGATCAGAGCAGATCGCCGCCGTCCAGCGGAGATGACCCCACCATGGCACGCTCTACGAGCCTATTACCGGATGCCTCTCAAGCGTCCCTGTAGCACTTGTTCGCCATCCCCTGCACCCACCACCCCCTGTTTCACAGGCACGCTGCCGCGTCCACTGAACCCCGGACCGTGGTATTGCGTCCCCATCCGGCCAGCCGGGCGGCTTGACGAGTCAGCGGGCCGACTAAGTGAACTGCCCCGACGGAGGCACTGCATTAAGCAGCCAACACACTCGCTCTCTCTTTCGCTCAACGACAAAGTCGGCGTTAGCTGTTTCTGGCTCCGTCTCTCTGTCTCTCTCTTTCTCTCTCTCTCTCTGTGTTTCTCAATCCCTGTGTATCTCTCTCGATTCTCTCTCTAATCCGACGACGCCTGCATAGTACATAGTGTGACGAAGCAGTGTCCGCGTACACTTCAAGGCGGCCACGGTCGCCTTGACGCGGCCTCTGCACGACGGCCCCTTTCTCTGTCAGGCTGCTACCAGCCGTCGTCCGCAGCGAACATCCACGCATCCGTAATTAGGTGACACGATGCGTGCAAGACAGCTGCGGCAACAGCAGCCGGCGTAGCCAATGGGGGCGACGGCACGCGGGCCGTGCCCTGAACCACACTTTCATTCCAGGCAAAAAACAAACGCTGCGGACGCGATTTTCTGCACGCGGACACGTGCATCGAGGTTTCGAGATGCAGCAGCTTCAGGGTCGTCTGAGCATCGCAAGTCGCTATCGCTCTTCGGCCCATCGCCGACTCATCCAATGTCCTTGCTCGTTCGAGTCAAGCCCCCGGTCGTTGTTCGGCTGCGCGCTGCACGGCGGGTCTACGTACAGAGCGAGAATAGAACGCGAACGCGCAGGGAACAGAGAAGGGTGCTTGTTTGCTTGTCGGCGATTCGGTGACAACAACGACGACGGGAGTGTGGTACAGGGACTGCTACCCCCCAGCGAGTTCTGCCGGGCCCGCTACCAGAGAGAGACAGAGAGATAGAGAGGCTAACCAAGGAGAGTGGTTGGCTGCAGACAACAATGTGAAAAACTAGATTAGCAGAGCCGCGGGCTCTACGAGCCGGGGCCGGATAAGGGTGTGTTTACATTACATTAGTGGCTGCGATAAGGAGCGCCGATGGAATCAATCATGAGTCTACCAAGGACTCGATTCTGGTGTCACTGGCCTTTGTGTACGGGAAGCGGAAAATATCTCTGCAATCATGAATCTAAAGCCCTTGACGTGGCCGTAGCGAGAATTTGAATAAAATAGCTGACGAATTATGGAGGTGGACCCTATTCTAGGGTAATATATTTTTTGTTTCTTTTTTGTTATTTCGGATTATTCTGCGTCTAACTGATTTCTAACGAGAGTAATCGATAATATTCATTTGCTATTTGAATGCATAATATCACTAGTTCACTAAAACTGAAATGCGGACCGAATTTAGGAGATGAATAACTGAACTGATGAGCCGATATACACAAAACTGACTCGGCTTATATGTCGGGGTTTTAATGACCGAGGTGCAAATGACAGCTGTTAAGTGTTCTTAGCAGAGAAGAGATTCACCCGCCCAAAAGGGTTGCGGGTTGTAGTAACATATGCGAAGCCGAGCACACCTACACTTCAATATGTGGGAGTCAAAATTATTTCGGTCAAATGATCGTGTCACTCGGTGGTGATTGAACCGTTTACACATTTTGGTGTACTGGCTGGTAAATTGGCTCTCAATATACCCCGCCACTAAGCCTAGTAGATGTTGTGTCCTAAGTGTGAGACCTCGCATGTTACGTCCACAAGTTGCGACCCGATTGGGCCCGATCGTTACTTCCACACCCGCAGAGTCCCACTTCATCATGAAAAACATTTTTGTTTTAATTACAATAGACGAAACTCAAAGGGCGATCTAACTTACACTACACGCTAACTAGGTTACACCTGACAAACTTAATTGCCTCCCCTCGCCGCCATTTCGGTGGCAGGGCCACGGCTAAATAATCACCGTGTCACTTTTCTTCACTCGATGCCCACCGAGTTGAGAGGCACTCCTCGCCCCTGCGTCCGTTTCTCGTTGCGTTTTCTTAGCTCTTCCCAACTTCTTGCCCAACGTCTTTCATCACCTCGGCGAGGTCCATCATCACCATTGTCCACTTCTCCCACTGCTTCGCTTGCTTCTTTAAATAACCCTTTTGTCCTTCCCTAATCTTCTTCTTCAGCCTCGTTTCCCGTCGGTGAGGCTCGGGATGGTGGGCCTCATCCACTCACTCGTCCGCCGGAGAGGACTCGGCTCATCCGCCTCTTCCAGAGGTGAGAGGGGACGCGGGTACCTTCTGCTTCGTCCATTCTCATGCCCTGGCGGAGTCTCCCAGCCGAGCGAGGTCCGCCACCCGTTTCCGTGGGAGGAAGCAGTGACCACCTCATAGCTCTCACTTCACTTGCTCCCTGATACACTTCCCAAGTCGCTCTCGCTTTCGGCTGCCGTCGTGCAGCGACTGGGCCCGTGAGAACTGGCGCAGGAAAGCCGTCATCACCGCCATAGCTGCCATTGAAGCTTTTTCTGCCGCCGCCGGTGCCGCTATTGCTGTCGACCGCTACGTCTCTTGAGGGGAGACGAGAGATAATCTTGTACGTGACCACTGTGTCGTCCTCGATGTCGACCCCCGTATTCGTTTCGACACTTGCCCCACGTCCGGGTCGCGTTCGGGCCTCGGCCGGGCAATACGCCACGCCTACTTCTGACTCTTTCCTTGCACCTTGTACACGGACGCAGCAGTATAGGCTCAAAGATAGCGTGGACAGTATACAAAGCCGCCTCTAGGCAAGGGAGCGAGGCACGGCCCCGATCTCTCTCTCTCTCTCTCTTGGTGATGATGCCTAGGTCGCGAGTGCCGGTGACGGCGTGCTTTGCACGTGCCCCTTGCTGATATCAATCAACATCGAGTGAACGTGGCGGACCCGGGGGTGGAGGCAAGCTAGCGAAGTTCAGGGGGTCCGGATGTCAGCCAGCCTCAATGGGCATCTCAGTCTCACCAAAAACAAGGCATGGCATGGCGACGTGTCCTTTGCGTCATTTCCATTAGCTTCTGGCCCGCTGTCTTAATCTCTTTCCGGCACCGGTCAGTGTATGCCGGGCCAGCCGTCCAGACACAAGGCTAGCGACAGGAGACAATGCTGGGGGACTTTGCCTAGCCGGCCGTCGAAATCGGATGCGGGACGTTGGGCACCATGAGACCAGAGGATTCAGCCACTGATTGGTCGGTCATCAACCGCCCACTTACAAAAGAGTTAGCTTATAAGCAGTGCGGGTATCTCGAACGAACGAGGCTGTACGCGTTTAGCCGATGCATAGGTCGATTCGACCAAAGGAACGCTGTCGCTGACTGTCTACGGTGTAGCGGTTGTCTATAGCTAGATGAAATCCATTTGCGTGAACAACTGTATTAGTTCGACGTACTGATTAGATGTGTCGGCAGCTCGATCACTAGGCCAGTACGAACCTATTACGAGATCTCCATGTGCATGTGTTGCATGTATAATCGATCTGGAGATACGATGGAAGTGGCCCATGTCGATGTCGTCCAATGGGTATGAAGTGAGTCCCTCTGACGGTGACTTCGAAATGAATCGGTATCACGTTGAATGCGAATGCTATGCGTGCCACCATACAGGTTGTCATATTCAATCGGATGTCGATGAGAAGGTTTTATAACGTGCGCATAGGTACAGGCGAAGTGGTGCTGTTGCAGGACGTGTTCAGAACCTAATCACAGGGTCCTGCGAAAATTGCCCTCCTAAGTGAGAGGACGTATTCATGCAGAGCGTCTAATGGTACTCCTCCTCCGGTCGACCCACTCGTCACTGAATGATCTCTCTTACACTAATCCATATGTATTATTACTACTGAGTTGGACGGAGGTGCTTTTGAGCATAATAGAACCAGTTAGCAATATATATTATAGTACAGAAATAATCAACTGTACGAGTATGCGCCCTACTAGTTTTTTGTATAGAGTGTTCTGGGCCGTATTGGACAAAGGAAATTATTATTCGTATAGGTTGCTTCCTTTATGCACACGTTGTCTGTGTACAATTGTCTATCATATGTCACAACTGTCTATCATAAGCTAACGACAGATATCACTGTTTTGTTCATGTCAATGCCTTAGTTCGCGTCCAGTTTGCAGGGGAAGTTGTCTAAGTGTACAAGAGGTATTGCCTTCCTATGCAGAGGTAAAATGGCCATATCTCAAACATCCGTGTTCCTTCTAATTTTGTCGCTTTTCACTAACCCCTTCTGTCGTCTCGATCCGTTGTCAACGACGCTCGCATCTCACACCCTCCACCGTTGCGGTGGAGTGCACTTCCACGTGACAGGCTTCGCGATGTTGGGACGACTCGTCCATCATTGAAGAGTTCTTTCTTCAATGGCTCTGATGTTGAAAGACGTTTATCTTGGCTTTGCAAAGTGCCATGGGAAACGTGCATGGTGGGATTTTCGGGGACGGCCTTTCATCGTTCGGAACGCTACTCCTGAGGCCGATATGCGAACAATTCTGGACTTTGGTAACTGGCAAGAACTTTGCCGTCCTGGCTAACGAGCATGTCAAAGCAAGGAGGAGCGTCAAGGCAGGCCATGCAAGTACTCCGGCACCCGGTCGAAAACCGGATGGACAAAGACGTTACCCCCTTGTTAGTTACACTGTGCCTTCGTAAGGGGCAATGACCCAGTGAGGGCGGTAACTGGTTGTTCTCCTTCGCGACAATGAGGCCATCCTTGTCCAGTCCAGTGTATGCAGAAGACCTATATACGGGGTTTTGTATAAATAAACTTAATAACGACGTAAACATCGATATGCGCCGCAATGCGTGTAGTAAACAATAGCTAACGATGCCCATTGGTGGCAAATCAAACGATTCGGTTAAAACACTAAGTTTCGCAGGGGTGCACGCCACGAGTAAGAAAAACGGCAAGAAACTGATATATCATAGATATACGAACCGTCGAGTTTATTAGGCGTCTTCAATCTGAACTCATATAAGAACGATACAGCAACGCCGAGTGGCATCGGCGCTGCCTCAACATCTATATTTGATCTAGTTGGGACAGCAGAAAGCAGACAGATATAATGACACTAGTATAGCCTACTCTTGAGGTATCCGTTTTTGGTAGCAAATCGTATCGAGCGGGGGCAGCTTTTTAGCTCTAACAAATTTCTGACTCCTGGTGGCACTCGCAGTGATTCCGCTAAACTCCGGCGCAGAGTCCGACCCTAGGCAAATACATCCTTGCCCACCCAGCTGTATCTGTCGGACGTCGGACAAGAAGCAGATAACGGGGACGGATAAACGTCTAACTGGCTAGCGTTACACTAGACAGAATTCGAACGACGACATTTCAATGTCCCCGAAAACATTCAAGGCCTTGGGGGACACCGCAAGCGTCGGAGATGGCTCCACTGGCGGCACCTTTTTTGTTGCTATCATTTCCTATGGGGAGTGTCTCTTGGTCCATGGCAGAAATTGGTCCGAACGAAACGCACAGTAGCGCTTGTGGCTTGCGGTGGAGTTTGGAAAACGAGAATGTCGTCGTGACGAAATATATGACGAGGTCGCTTAATATCAGAAGGATCCCGAATCGCACTGAGTCGGTTTACAGCGAAATATACAAGACGGATCCAACACGACCAAGGCAATGGGAAGTTAACTGAATAATGAAAAAGGGCTTGAAGACAATAGCACCAACCTTAGTAACCCGTTCACATTGTGGCGTTGAAATAAATGCTAATCGTAAAACCATGCTCTTAAAAGACGAACGAAGCCGACTTCTGCGGTTGACGCTTATGGCGACTTTAAGACTTTGACATGAGATGACACCACCGAACTAATAACCTCGTTTTTCCGCTTGTAGATTGATACCGTATCAAAATCGATCAGACGGTGGACGTGCCGCGTGGACACTTGAAGGCGTGAAGCACTTTGTGAGAATTCGGAGTAGCTCAACTTCAGTCTTCGAGTCATATTGCCATCGAGGGCAGTAGGAGATACTGGGAACGGAAATAGTTTAACTTTTTATAGGGACGCAGCTGCTTTTTGTGACTTTCGGCTAATGTATATATATAAAAAAAGACATATATATATATATATATATATATATATATATATATGTGTATACGCCTTTGATGCACCACTTGGCGGCAGCTTGCAGTCCGTCCCATATACAATGATAGCTAGCGTTCGTCGCGGTATCTCCACACCATCTCTAGTCCAGCCGCCTATGTTCGCCGGTGCGACAGAGGCACTTGGGGCATTCACACATACATACAAATGCATATACACCCATGTCTTCCCCTTGGATAGCCGCGATGTACACTTCTAGCGTCCCTTCCGCAATTCGTCGAGACATGGGAGTCTCAGCATCAAGGGAGGTGCCCCCTTACAGCCGTCGTGAGACCGAAACTATTCCTTCGGAACAGCCACCTGCAAGCGGCCACCAGCTTCCCCGCTCAGGCGGTAACGCCTTTGGCCTGACATTGCCATCTAGCCCCTGAGTGCACTCTCTCCCTCCCTCCCTCGTCCTCGCTCCGTTGCTCGCTTAGACAAACTGAGATTCTTTCGCTCGCATCGCACAAGGGGGCACCGCTCCGACACCGGCGTGTCCCAATCTGCACAGTTTCACGTAGTCACCTGCTGCTGGCTCTGCCCGTATCGTCGAGGGGCGCAAGTGCCCATGCAGCTCGTGAAACGCTTTCGCGATGGCGATGATGACAGTAACATAGAAGTAAGTGTCTCACACCATCGTACCCACCGTCCCCCGCCTCCAACAACTATATCATTATGACTTCGTAGGTGCGGCATCAGCAGCAACGCTACTCGTTGCCGTTCGTCTTCCAGCAGTTCTTAAAGCTATCGCATAGTTCCGTCTCCTGCGAACCCCATCCGAAAGACAACCCAAGTTCTCAATGCGAGCGGGGCTGGTACCACATGCCGAGCCGACAGAGGCGCTGATTCACTTGAGGGCACTAGGACACCTACTGCGGATTCCAGTGTGTGGATGAGTTGGTAGAATCGCGTACCCCTGACGGGTTCCCCCTGGCCACTCGCCATCGTCGGTGGTAAGGAGCCACCTCGTGCCAGATCTCAGCGTCGCAGCTCACAGGGTACATTTGGTTAATTTCGCTTTGCGCAGATTGCGGAGAGGTCTCGAAAGATGTCGTTGCCGCGAGAACGAAAGATAGAAAGGAGGTGATCACCAACAACGGTCAGTCGAGCACTGAGCTGTCACAGCTGTGCGGTAGTGCTACATGGTTATGCTCACGGGGGTATATGGGCAATGTAGTTGAAAAGCGCCGTTTGTGTCAAATTCAGGTTTAACGCAAGCAATCGGGTAACGCCCGCAGCTGATTGTCAATGAAATATAAATACTATTTTTAAATTAGCTAACTTGGGATACATCTCGTAACTAAAAACTGTTTTTCGAGCTGACCCTCAGCTGTTCCCCGATCTGACAAGCCTCAGCTCTTAACCTTTAAATATTACTATGACTGTTTTTTCGAGCTGACCCTCAGCTGTTCCCTTATCTGACAGGCCTCAGCTCTTAACTTTTAGGTATTACTATGAGCACCTGTCGGGGCCACCTTTGCCTATTATCTGCTCGTACCTGACAAGAATTGGTACATCTCGTAACTAGGAACATTTTAACTGCCAGCATTTTACTGAAGTCTTATTACCAACATGTTGCCGGCGCAACTTCGGGAAGCTCGGCATCATAAACTCTCAACGTCGCCCGGACAACTTCGCGGAGGTTGTCATAATGTCAACAAATAGAAACGAGCTATTCTATTTAACACCTTGAGTGCTTTATATGTTATAGTGAGTCATTCATGAGGCGTAATGTTATAATTAGAATTACAACCCGATATTAACCGGTTTTCTATGACTGATATTTAGTGGTAGTTGTTGATGTTCCATTATTGTTTTTTTGCCTTTACTTATCATTTTATTATTTTGTCACAGTTAGTTTTCCTAAAAAACCCCCAGTTACTTACCGTTGCTTGTGCGTTACAAACTAACGGACCCAAACGAACCAGAGAAAGGTATTTTGGATGATAAAAATACATTGACTTAGCATAGCATACTATAATCTCAACAAAAAAACCAAAGAAATCTTGATGGCATCTTTAGAAATAAAAATCGATTTTTCAGTATGATCTTGACAAAGAAAAATGTTATCTGTTGTTAACTTGCATCGTTTGAGCTTCCATACTTTTAGCCACATCTAAGCTGAAACTAACAAGTTTTCACCGAACTGTTTGCTTAATTATACATTACTTCGTATATGATATGTTTGAGTTAATTATGAAAGGGCGGCGGCGGGCTATAAAAGTAATATAATAGAGCCAATATATTATTACAGTTATAATACAGTTATATTATGCAGTTCCTTTAATAAATCAATAAAGCCTTACTTTACTTACTTACATGATTAGAACGGTATCATTTAGCTGTTGAATCGCTGCATAATGCACGACAAAAAAAAAATTATGAATCGCAAAAAAAATTCTGTTGTTAAATTTAAGTAATATATGTTGTTCAGAAAATTTTACAAAAGTGTTGCGATTGGAGTTAAGATAAATACCAAAATAAATAAATATAAAATAGGTGAGTGAATAGCATGCAATGTGCCTCATGTTTGGGCACGGTACTGGTGGCGCCCTCGGTTGTTTCATCCGGTACTACGTGTGTCACTGATTAATAGCGGTTACAGAGAGAACCAATAGGAGGCGCTGTGAGCTGTTCAACGAGAAGTTCCGTTGGTAAGCGTAGAGGGCGCCACAGGTGCCACAAGGCACCTATTTCAAAAAATTAGCGCGAGATACGAACGCGGTGAAACAACATCCCATATACCGATTATACGCTGATAAGATTGTGCAACTGAAGCTCTGTTGTACGTATCCCGGCGGAGATCTTCTGTGATCGTGCTGTACGAACCCGGTTGTCCAACTGGAGTATTCTCATAACATATTGACGGGTTTCTTGAGTTCTCTGAGTTGATCTGCGGGTTTCCGACCCCGTGATTTTGTTTTCCTTTTTTTGTTCGAAAGTGTAGTAATGAAGTTTTGCACTCAACGCAGTTTGGGAGAAGTTGACCACACAACTCAGGGTGAATCCACGCAGATTTCTGCACTGCTCAATTTCATGACAGTTGAAGTGTATGCCACGGCTAGAAAAATACGGAGTAGTATTTCAATTTTATTTTCAATTAAAATCGTGCTCTCGTAACAGAACTGCAGTTTTCTGTCAGGTACTTCAGTCTGGTACTTGAAGTACCAGTGCAAGAACCTAAGTTCTTGCACTTTCTTGCAACCTTCGTAATGGCGTTGTTCAGTCGATATCTTTTCACGCACAATCGGTTTCAATTGCCCTTCCCAACAACACATAATGTCCACTGAATCCCCTTTTTACTCTAGCTGCTCAACGGCCTCTGCATCTTCCCGCCACCAGCTGGGCCAAGCCTAGCATAGGGTTACAGCGCGAAATTGGCAGACCCTCTTCTCCAGTAGGACGGACTGACACCGGAGTGGGAGTTTCCTGTTTCGTAAAGCGATCGCCAGAGGGAGCCTCGTGGTCTTCGCTAGGATCGAGTGCAAAACACAATTTCGTCTCCGATCGTCCCCTTCCCTGCCGCGCCATAGCTGACAAGGATGGTCAGCGTCGACGAGGGTAACAGGCCTGATTTTGTTGCGGAACGCAGCCCACATCAGTACACAGAGTATGTCAGGCTGGGAACAGGCTGGCAGCCCATTAGAAGGCCATCTTAATATAAGCTTGCGCGTCGATAAACTCTCGCGAATAGATGGATAGATAGAAAGATACAACCTACTATGCACTCAGGCGAGAGGCAACTGAACGCACGTGTATGCGCGCCTCCGGTGGAACATCTCTGTCCGGAGCTTCGAGTGTGCGCCGACTTATGACGCCGTTCGTGGGACAGTAGACGCAGCTGTGCGACTTTGTTAAGGGTTCCACGAGTCATAAAAAGCGTGAATATGTATGTCACTTGAAAAATAAGTGAATTAATGGATACTATTGCTATGAAGTATTAGGGATATAATGGTAATACTAAAAGGTTAGCATAAGCTCAATTTGACGATTGCAACAGACATCCAAGAATTCAATGCTCATTTATCTCTGAGCAGGCAGCAACAATGAAAGCAACGGCAATGTTCAGTTGGTACAACAAATGAAGCCAAGTGTATCATACATAATAAGTATTCGAAGCAGAACGCGCATCACTATGATGAGCATGTCCCTCTCGCAGCACATACGGCTGGAGACGTGCACCGCACTGTATGAACGCAGTGAATCGTCTACATCGTTCCATTTTCGATAATTTGTTAAACCTAGTGGGACTACAATTAACAACTCGTTTGTTACAGCCATCTCTGCCCTCGGTCCCCTTAAATTATCAGAACAATTCAGGCTGAGGCGAATTGTATTGTACAATAAATATAGGTTTTCTTCCTTCCTAGTGACCATGAGTGTTAAGAATAGAGACAATGCAGGCTGCTGACGGCCATAAAGCCTGAAGACTATATATATATATATATATATATATATATATATATATTCATTACTGCGTGAATGTTATCGGGCATGGTGTCAGGGCCACGTCCGCACCCACCCCCGCCGTTCCAGCGTGATTTCTACTAATTTGCTAAAAAAGCCACGTACTGCCACGAACAACACCCCTATAACCATTGCTGCTCTTGATGGCACAGCTATCCCGCCAGCAACGCCTGTCTCACCAGGGCTCTAGTTCCTCTCGTCTCCTTCTGCAGCTCTAACAGGTTAGCCTTACTTAGTGTCGGACCCCGATCCCAGCCATCAATGCCGCCTAAAAGCCGCCCGCTCTTATTACAGCTATTAACCACCTCTCCGGGCCAAGCATGTTAACTACTACTGCTTGTATGGCCAGTCTCGCCGTCGGTGAGTTAGCGTTTAGGGTAGAGCAGTAGCAGCCGCCGCGGCGGGTGCTAGTCGTTTACTTGCGCGTGGACAGAAGGATACGCAACACCTTGGGCTTGCCAACATGGCACGGCCGGCAAAACTCATGGCAGGAACACTGATTGTGATAGCAATCATTATTATCATTATTCGCAATAGATCTCATTTATCCAGCAGCAATTATCTCGGTATAACAAGAATTAATGCTGTTATTATTACTTTGTTTAAGCTTCAAAGGTTTGTTAATAATAATAATCAAAGGTTTGTTAATAATAAGTAATTGTTAATAATATCATTATTATTACTAGTAATAAAAATAACATGTATAATAATATTCGGTTCACACGAGATGACGTGTTTGGTTGGTGACGATGACCGCACAAGTCGGTACCCATCATCATAATCGCGGGGGTATTGGGAGCTATGGAGACCTTATGGGGGAATATAATGTTCTCCGACACAGAATACCGAGCGGCTGATCGATAAATATGGCAATAAACTTCATTATTCGACAGTTCGTGTCACTGTCATAAATCGATTTATGATCACTTAATCGTCGTGGCAAATCATAATAATATGTCGATTATATAATAATAATAATAATAATAATATCTAGATTGCGACTGCTACCAATTCCTCTCAACCAACTGCGTCATTTTGAGAGGACACGGCGAAGAGTGTAGTTAAACGGTGTCGATCAACAACACGATGTCCGCGAATTTTTATCGTAAAAAACGTGACTCACTTACACGTTCGACCCATAATTGTATACGAGATCCTTCCATAGGAAGGTGCATATGGTCCTTCTGCATCTCTCAGCGTCAACTCCGAAGCTTCTCTAAGTATCGAATCCCAATGGTTTCCACTCTACTTCTCCGTGTTGTGAGGAGCGCGCCGCGATGTCGCCTTCTTAATCGGGCCGCCGGAGCTTAGGAGACAGCATCGTCCTCCCGTTTCTCTATCTCTATCTTTATGACGTTCGTATTCGCATGTTGAATCCATGCCCGTGTTGGCATTGATATAATTATTCCTCTTATTGTCTCTGTATCACACTGGTCTGCCCACCCCCTCATCGGCCACCGTCAGTGTGCCGCCGGTTGCCTCTCTCGCCTCCGTGACCAGCGTTAGCCGTCGTTGCTGCAGAATTCTTCTTTCATCTTCATCGTTTTCTATGCTCTATGCGGTCTTTACGCCGGGACAAGGCAGCCGCAACGGTATACGGAATATTACGATCGCTGATCGAGCGATGAAAACCCACGCCACACCTCTGACCGACCGATACACAGGTAAATATCATAGGTGAGGGGGGTGGTGGTCGCTCGTCGAGCCAGGGAAAACTATTAAAACGTTCGTTGGTCCGACTGCGTAGCTATTTCTCTCTCATGGGACTAGCCATCCCACTTAGCCATCGACGGTCACGCAGGAGTGCGCGACACGAGACGATATCCGCTCGCCGCCCTCCCCCTATTTGATGGGGCTCAGGCCAAAAAGTTTGCCTGCGTCGCCTCATTGCCAACCGTCTTCGGCTGCAGGAGTAACAGCTACGTACGAGCCTAACTGCCTCGTGGTGCCGTCTCGGTCATGGCCACCCAACGAACGACCGGCTCTGAGCGGAAATCTATGCAATGACTGCTGTCGTCATAAATTTGAACGACACCCCGTTTGGCCCCTGTCACACCCTTACTGTCCTACCGTTTCCCCTATCGATGTTCCGGCTCATTCCTAGTCTCTTACTGATCCGGGGACATTCCCGGCGAGTCTGCGTTGGCGGGGAGTCATACGTACCCCTGCTCCCCTTCCTCCTTCTATTGCTATAGCTGTTCCTGCTCGAGCCGAGCAATGCACAGCCTTGTCGAGCTTTAGCGGCGTAGAACGACCGGTTTATTAAAGCATCATGCATCCAAAGGCTTACTGGCCACCCTTCTTCTTAAGGAAAAAAGGCAGGCTTACACGACCTGGGGGAACACAACGGAACAAGGCGTCGAACGTCTGCCTGCCGGCGTATGTACTTGCCGCGGCCTAGGCGAGGGTCGTGTCCTCTGCTGGGCAAGGGAATGGCGCTCTTGTCGCACCCTTGCGCGCGCCCCCTCACGGCGATCCCGGGGAAGGAGAGGTCCTCGATGTCCGGCCAGGGTTCCTGGTGGACTCCTGCTTTGTAGCAGAACGGTGTGAAGGGTCTTATGTGAGGACACGTGCGTGCTGTGCTCCGAAAAGTGTTCCCTGACCACGCTGTCCATCCACGAAAGAAGGACAGGATTTATAGAGTTCGTTGGCAACCGTAGGCCCCCTCAGGCTTACGCTAACATACGAAAATACGACGCAGTGGTGGCTGTACTGAAATGAGCGAGACGGCGATTTCACTGTTCACGTGTCCAACATTCTCCTTGTTGTTATTGCTATGAATTAATCCGTATAGACCGACCAACAAAAAACTTCCACCACAGTCAATTATAAAAGTGCCGCCTTGCCATTGTGCTAATATCAGTGTATATACCGAAACACATACATATGCATGTTACCTCCATGCAGAAAATGAAAAGCGCGCCCGTGTCTGATCGTGTCTGATCAAAGAGAATTAACACAAAATCACAGATCGGTGGAGCAGCGCCCAGTGAAACCCAACGGAGTATACGTTCGCCAATGGATAACAGCTAATCGTCAGGGAGGGGACCCAAGGCATAGAGAAACTGTAGCGTATTGAAACGTCAATCAACGTAGGAGTCTAGTTGCGCTGCGCCACTAGCTAAAGCCATCGAGGTACGCGCGAAGCGTATCCAACGGTTCCTTTACGAATTCGATCGACCCGATTCCACAGTGGATATTCGAGTACAGGTATCAAGCAGTGTTGACCGTGGTGCTGACAAAGTGACGAAGTGTACCGTGTCATCTATTGTGTAGTTACGACTCCTTATTGTCCTTCCAATCGCTGATTTCACCCCCAGCCGTGGGCTCTAGTTGGGGTTCAGCGTGTGTGTGTGTGTGCGAGTGTGCCTGCCTGTTCGTTCTTAAGTGTATATAAGCGTGTAAACAAGTTCAACCGTGCATTTGCGCCAAGTACCGCATATGGGATTATCACAATTGTGTTCGACATCGGACTGGCCCACTCATACAGCAGCGGCAACAACGGCAGTGACATATGCCTTTACCACAAACGCGTTGACTGCTGTTGATGATACGTCGACTTCTAGTAACGTCAACGCCAAGCGCAGTACTCGCGGCGGCACTTGTGCTTCTGCAGGTGGACACCAAGGTGAATCTGTCGTAAGGGGCGGCGGTCATAGTTGTCGGCTCTGCACAGAAGTAGGTCCAGCAGGACGAGCAGCAGTTTCCGATTCCGTATCAACATTAGCTGAGCGATAGCCCCTTGCCGCAGCAGCCACATGCTTAGAGACCACGTACCGTGGCGGCGGTCGAGCCGCCAACAAGCTTCAACTGCGATGTTGTTCACGCACAGTTTCCGGTACTAGCCAGCCGGGCCAGCCCCGAGCGACCACACCACCGCAGGGGTTCATCAACGCTAACGCGTGCCCACACATTCATCTAATCTACTTCCTGTTGGTATTCGTGCGACTCAGTACGAAATCAATCGATCATTCAGTGACTCGTGTGGATCACACACGAGTGTGTGCGCCTCGACAGCCTCAACAACAACAACAACCGCAACAGCAACCGCAATCTAACCGAAGCCGGGGGACGGGTTCGCCAGGCCAGCCGGGTCGAGTCCAATGTGACGGATTTACCAACCGTTGGCCACGCATCTCAGTTCCCGGCTCCCAGCAGCATGCCACGATCGACGAGATGAGTTGGCGGTGCAGGATCGTCTTCGTCGTTGGCGACGCCGTCGTCAAGGCAGCCGCAGTCGAAAAAACAACGACAGCGCAACAACTGCAGCCGTAAGGTGAGAGGTGCAGCTAGCCGGCTGTGCTTTTCACGCGCGCGCCCGCGCGCGCGCCCCACCCCATATCATCCATCCTCGCCCTCGATGACTCGTCGGATATATGACGGCGTCCTGCTGTGTGCCATTCTTCTTGTGGCGGCGAGCAATTCGCCACGATATGTGCGGGCAATGCACGGCGGAGGCGGCGGCGGAGGAGGCGGTGGTGCCAGCAACGGCAATCGCGGTGGGGCGAGACTGCCCGTTCGCATCGAGCCGTGGGAGCCCCGAGAGCCGCCGAGGACTGGCCACCGAAGCAGGACGCATCACGGCGGGCCGACGTCACATCATCGAGTGCCGATCGAAGTGCTTCAGTCCGTGCATCCGCCACTTATCAGCGAGTTGGATACGATTAACTACGGCGATGACAATAGCCACAGTGGACCGTACGACGAGGTGCTGGCTGTCCCCCCGGAGCAGGCGCCAGCCGACACCGAAAAGCCGTTTGGTTAGTACTGACAAGAGATCACATCGGCACCTTGCAATGTTCACCTGGCTGGCTAAGTAGCTGGTCGGATAAATATTAATAGATATTAATAGATTGATTGATAGATGATGATGTTGTCGCAGCACGCTGTGTCAGCTAAGTAAAGGAAGTTTGTGTCTAGGAATGGGTCGACGGCGCCGATAAGCGTAACAGAATATAGTTCCACGTGCGTGATTCGTCTTCGACTGAAATCATGAGCTATTGCAATCTAGTTGATTCGTAAAACAAAAAGCATTGATACTAGGTCAAAATCTCATCGACTAGACACATGATCCTATGAGTCATGGTACAGCGGCCACCCGAGATGACCCCTTTCAGCAGCTGTAGTCATAGAGGTATTGTTTTCCGCTTGAATACATTCAAGGTCAACTTGTACAAAAAAAATTCGGATTTCTGACTTTGTGCATCTGTCTATATGATGAAACTGACTGGCGGGTCCCTGCTAGGCGATCTTCTGTTCGTCTGGCAGATTCAACGTTACTGCCAGCCGAGTCGGTCCACGCTCGTCCTACATTATTATATTGATATAGCAATTGGCGGTCATTTCAGTTGTGCCCTGGATCGGCTAGTCGTTGTTTGTGTCTGTTCAAATGTGTCGATTTCTAATCGAAACGATTTTCCTTGTTGTGGAAGGCTGAAAAGCGAAGAGTGATGGTGTCCCGCGGCCGTAAATGTGTCAACAAAACGCTTCATTCGGGATTTCCTAAGCAAAAAAGCAGAATCCGACATCGTACATTTGATACTGGTTTCGAAACAACGGCCTATGAATTATGTTAGACTATTCGCTGAAAGACGACTCAGAGCATCTACCATCCGTATGCGCTGACCTCGAATAGAGCCAATGTGAGCAAACGCGTTCATCCGAAGGGGCATAGATATTATAAATCGTACAACAACGTTATATATTTGCTTGTTCACGTTTGTCCCATGAGGGCACTACCACTTCCGGCGACACAATCTATGTGTTGCGTGCCAGTTCACACAAAGCGAGTGCAAAGTCTCTATCCACGCGGAAAAGCGTGAATCGCCTCGTTGACATCCATTTACCGGCGATGAACACGGGTAGCAGGGCTTACATCTATACCCGATATCACTGACAGAGTGGTCAATACTGCGTCGGGACTGGACATTGAGTCGGGGTATGTTTTCCGGTTTACAAATCTGAGAGGCTGACCACCGTCAAATGTACAGGTAAATTGTGATTGACATGATCACCCATGGTCAATGCCAATAACCCTGTATGGACATCGAAGCAATTTTTCCGTCTGTCATTGCAGTGGCATGTTGCCATGAACGCCACAGGGAGAGCACTAGAACAAATCCGGTCGTTCGCGGTTTGTTTTTCGACCTCAGCCAACATCCCATGACAAAACGTGATGATATGTGCAGAAACATTGCATTGCCCCGAATCGCATTGAATGCCACCCGTAAACACCAAGAATATACGTAAAGCAAACACAGAAAGACGGATCGACAACGAGGCAATTACCAAAGCAGGCTATAATTTATTGATTCGCTTTCTAGTCCTTTAAGTAATAAACCCCCCTCGCCCCAATTGTCTTCTTTGTGTCGGTGTGTGTGTGTGTTGTCTTGCCGTGAGGTGCGTTATCGCATACAAGCTGTAACCTCGTCAGACGTTGTCCATAAGGCTCTTGGCGTCCCGTTGCGTAGCACAACAGTTGACGAACTCTACCAACAGCGCATGATTGTCTAAGCTCTACATGGGTGGGGGAGGGCAAACGCAACGCGAACGTGGGAGGATAATCTAGCACATTTGTCTGTAAGTGTCGGCTGCCGCGATCATGCAATAAGCCATATGAGGCTGTATCCGAGGCCTGTCCGTGATTGATTTCTAGATCACTGTTAACATTGCCATTATCGTTGTCGGCGACAGTTAACCTCTAAGCACCGTTCCGCAAATGTATATATATATAGAGAGAGAGAGAGATTTAACAGGCGATTATTGACGCTTGTTACTACACCAAGAGGAAGTTGCCAGTCAACAGCTCTCTACGTCGCATCAACGTGTTGGCTCGCTGGACTGTGTACTGCTGACTGTAGGCTGTTGCTGCGTTATGAATGCTTCGTATAGCATTTCACGCAGGTACTCTCGTACCGTCTTAATCTATGAATTGCAATCGGCACTAAGCAAGCGCAGAATTCGTCACATGACAGAAAATACTTTGAGGATACTCCGATGACTGACAGCTGATGATACTGACGTCACTATTACAATAACGCTTAATAGCCACATCCCCTGAATACGAATAGCAGCCTGAAACGCTGAAATGTAGAATTATAGTCCCTTGGAATTGAATTGACTAAGGCAGCGTAGATTATTTCGTTCGTTTAGCTATTGAAATATTATATATATATATATATATAAGTGGTGCATTATCTTGTTTGTTTCACTGAAGTACATTTTTTGGCTATTTTTCTTAGCGAGTTTTTCCTGTTTCAGGCTACTTCGTTCTACATACGATCCTTCTGATATTTTCGATTCTAGCCCACGTTTTGCCAAATCGTCTCATTTGCTGTCGAGTCCCATGAAACATCGGTCGGATTCAATTAAAAATTCCCTCACCCTGTGCTACCTCACTAATTGACATTCATCGTTATTTATTTGTGCATAGCTTTGTTCAAGGTCATCTTATTTTTCACCTGTATAGTGTTTGCCGAAGATTCTCCATATTAAAGACTATCCAACCGTGATTCAACGCGTTTTCTCTGCTCCGCCAGACGCGGCTGAATAAGTATACACGGCATGCCACATAGGTAAGCTCCTTTCAGTTCGATTGCGCTGAGAATGCAAACAGACCGACCACATCGCTCTGCTTACCTCCCGTCAAACCCCCTCGAGACAAGTACGTCTCGTCCCGGGGATAGGCTAGGCTAGCTGATTAAATGGACTCACACAGTTCGGCGGTAGACAGTGCCGGATGGAGACGACGCCCTGCGAATAGCTCCACACAGAACGCGACCCGAGTCTGACCTAAGCGAACGCACGAAGGCCGAAGAAAAACGGTGAAACATCAGGTCATTCGAGACGTCGCGAATGCACCCCGCTGCCTTGGACTCTGTGTTCCATTCACAAACAACTCACTCCTATTAAGCGAGACGCCGCCAGGTTTGGCCATGCTTCCCTATTGCTACTGGACTGTTGCTGTTGAGGGTGCTAGCCAGGGGATCGCTTCGAGTCCTGGCGACTACGCGGCTCGTTATGTGGGAAAATGGGAGGCCGGGAGCTGTTTGGGGAGATGGGACGTCGCCTTGGCGAGATAAAAGGACATTTGCCCCGAATAGGACGCTAGATGCGATTTTCACGACTAGATAAGCATACATACACTAATAGTATGCTGTATACCGAGTATGCTGTGGACGGCCAGCAGCGATGATATGAGCCGATAGCAATCAGCGGCCACGACAGGCACACCTGATAGAGTCGACGGTGCCACAGAATAGGTCACGTAGCTGGGTGGGTGGCAGACACAACCGGTTGTTTAGTATAGTTGAATAGAGAAATGTTTGTGTGCATCCATATATATATATATATATATACGAGTCATTTTGTGGGGAGCAAAACAGTCTAGATTTTGTGGATGCGCATCTAGACAGAAAGATGTATCCTTTTTATATTGATACCTTGTGGAGCACTTTAGACCATTGAGCATGTTTAAAGGGTGAGGCGTCATATGTGGTAGTAATTTGCTTGTAGAATAGAAACAACGTATGACTGTGTTGTTAACTGTACTATCTAACACCGAATGTTTGTTCTTCTTAAATTCCTATCGCATTTGTTTTTAAATATTATATTTACTCGAATAGATCGGGAAACTCAAACACCGCAAACGAATCGGTTAAGCTTTGAATATATATATATATATATATGTTGTCGATTTTATGTTCTCGAATGATATATGCGAAAATTGCGTATCGGTAGCGAAAACGTCAAAACGTCTAGTTCTTGTCTAATAGTATATGTCCACAGAAACATGACGCTTGCACACTCCCACTGTGAACATATAGGAAGCGCGAATTTCGACGCTAGCTGACCAGGCCTCAAGCCTGACCAGAGGAATAAGCTCCGCGTTTGATTGGTCTTGTGCCACGGTATCAAAATAGGCCTTTAAATAATTCAGGTTTGTTTTTCACCCCCGTCCCCTTCTGTGGTGAGCCTACGACGATGGTAATGAACCGTTCTGCTTTCATTCGTCTCTGACTCGAGTCACCAGCGGGTCCAGATATCTTCTTCGTAAGAAGTCCCTTTCACGGCTGGTGAGTAGACTTTGAATCGAGTTCATGCCGCTCCCAAAATTTGAACGCGATCCGGTTAACTATAAGATTTCATTGACGTCAAACAGGATGCAGCTCGCTCCTCAAACCGTTTGACGGCGTATCGTTCTGTAAAATACTCGTATGTCCATATAACTATCATGTGCTATCGTTTTGGCTCAAACGCATGTCTACCAACTCCTATCAGAGCTAATGGCCTCGTCCACTTGCTTAATGGTGGGGGATACCGCTAGCATCACATTCGATTCGTTCGTTGATGTTGCACCAAATTGATTTCTGTATCACTCGCTGCTATCTACGTACGCACACCTTCGACCTTCCCATATCAAGGAGAGTACGATTTAAAGCGACTTCCGCCGTTTCGATGAGGCGAAGCACGTGTGATTTCTCAACGAAGGACCTTGTCGGTTTGTTCAGGTGCTATTCTGATCTGACCTTACTCAACTCGTAGTTCCTCTCACTTGAGAGCCGATTTTTTACGTTCGTTATCCTGCTGCGCGATTGAAATGCTCGTTCTGTTACTTTTTTGTTTTGTTTTGTTTGCCGTTATGTCGTCTAGCGGTGACAATCGGTGAGATGATATATGACGATATGTGTATACGTTATACTCACTAGTAATTTTTTATGGAGAACAATACGGGAAAATGATAGCGACTCCCGACCACCGATCTGTCCCTCACTGGATAACGCATATATAGATTGACGTATATTCGTACGTCGGTGCTGATTGACACCATCGGGATGCACTGTTCATCTGCGACATCTGTGACCAGTATGGGACACTGTTCCATACTGGTCCCACACTGTTCCTATGTAGAGATAACGGAGGCACGTAAAGACACGTTCAGTTGTGAATCGATCGCCTCATTTTTTTTCCTCTATATCACTTCGTCCAAAGTCCCTCGAAAACATAACATATACTACGAGAAACTCACGCACAACTCTGGCTCTCTCTCTCTCTCTCTCTCGCAAATGTCCCAATCAATACTTCGAAGTCGTTCATCGACCGTTCAGCCACTCGTCGAAGTGGACACAGCGCGTTCAATAGCTGGACGACCTATGTAGAGAAATATACGCCCTTGGACAGCGTGCACTCAGACACACAGCATGAGAATTATCGATGCCGCAAGGAGCGACGAAACGACTTCGCCCAGTAGTGCTTGATTGAACGCCTTTCATCCATCTACTAAAATCCCCGTACTGTCTCCCTCTCTGAATCGATTCCATAGCTATTCCAAGGTGTTTCCACAACGCCTGACCGCGTTATGATCGAGGTCGAGATCGGCGTTGTTGTATCTTAGCTTATGTCTATTTATTATATTCGGCCTTTACTAGGCCTTTTCGGCCCTTCGGCCTTTGCTGGCTTGCTGAAACGGCGATCACGTGAACAACTGGCTGGAAACTGATGCGCTTGGAATGGGCGGCCCGGCCGAACGCCAGGCCATGAAATGGGGTCGCCTCAGTGTAGCGTGGATCCAAAATAGCAGTGGTACAGTTGGCCTTAAGTGGACTGGGCCCTGAAAGCTTTCAAGGGACAAGCGAATATCGAGCAGTGTCGAAAATCTGTACGTCGTCGTTCTTCCTGTTGTGTTGGAACTCATCCTCTCGAATAGCGGTAGTACTGGGCAAAGACGGACGTCTTTTTGCCCAGTGCTACCGTTTCGTCTTCGATATAGACGACGAGACGACTGGGGGGTATTTCCCAGAGGTCTGTTACTTCTGAGATGGTCCAGCCGGGCCTGCAATAGCGTACAACGCAGAATGGCGCAGGCAAACGTTTCCATACGGGGCAGGTTGTGCAGCCTACATTTTAGCACGGATTTTCGTTGGGCGCCTAGAACTGCTCGCATTGTATTGTACCAGCGGAGATGTCCTTTTTGCCAGTGAAAATCAAGCTATATTCCATTATTTTTTGAAAACAGAATAATTCTTGTTATGAAACAGCTGCGCACTTTCCTCTAAATTGCGGACGGTCATATATATATATATATATACAAAACATCAAGAGCGGTCAAATCAAGCATATGCCACCTCTGACGATTTGCTTAATAGTCCATTTTGATAATGCATTCGATCATGTACACACGAGTGGCCGGACCACGTGCATTATCGAGCAACACCGTTGAACACACTCACTATGTGGTTGGCATAGGGGAGCAATGCGGGAAGTGGCTTCAGGTACAGAACGTCAACGAAAAGTGGCGTCTTGCAGGTTGGCCGTTTTCAGGATATATTTATGCCGTTTTCACTAATAACGATGACATCATAAGAGGTAGTAAATTATGTGTGAATATATATATATATATAATTCGATAAGATATGTGTGGTGAAAGACGATAAAAAGAGGCGGGGTTTGAAGATGCCAAGCAGCAAGTGTTGACCGTCAACGCCGTACCGGAGATATCGAATTGCATTGATTTTATTATTATTATTATTATTATGATTACTATAATCATATCAATCGCTTATTTCAGTGTTACCGAAATTACGAAATTGTGAAAAAGCTATACACGCCCCGCCCTCTCTCGTCCTCCCCCGCGTATCCCTCAAACTCACAACACCGAGCTATCGCAGGTAACTGCCCTTTTGATGTACTGGCCTTAGCGCGTTGTGAAATATATATCGAAGGGACTGGTCCGCATACGCTCTTGCTGACAGGATCCGAGATCTCCATCGCGATTGATACATGGCGCATTGGATCAGTTGAGAGAATCACCGCCTGTCCGTTTTTCGTTCGGGTCCGCTCGCTCCGCTAACCTGCCTGCGTGTAGTATTCTACTTTTATTGTCTACAACCACATATGTATTCCAGTATGCCAGTCGTTTATAAAGATCACTTACAACTCGTGACACGACATCTTCGCGATGAGAGTCGAAAATGAAAATAACTACATTCTCTCAATAGCGACTGAAAGAACAGCTGCCCGAACGGCTAAATCAACGGTCGCCGCACAGGCTAAATAAATGCTTTGATATGAATATGAACAACAAAAGTCGCCCCTACGCTTTGGTGTATTTCATTGATGACAGCCTAAATCACATGTGTTGTACCCCCAATACTATAACTCACATAATGTCCAACTGTTGCTACTAGATCGAGGTAGCGAGATTTCGGTCAGTGCAGCTCGACGACGAAACTCTTCGCTGACCTCTTCAAAGCAGACTGGCAGCGTTCTGTCACGTACACTCGCGGGTGCCATCACCGCTACAAAGCTGCTATGATATATATATATATATATATATATATATATATATATATATATCATATAATAAAAATAATGGCCAGGCGGTAGCCATAACAGGTTACTGAAATACGTATATAAATAGCGAGGAGGGCGATGCACGTTGTTCGGGTGAGCCTTAAGAGCGGCCTCAACCCAACTAATATTGCATAACGCTGGGGGTCATCGACGTGTCGACAACACAGCAGGAATATATAATATGTCGCATTGGCGACACACGACCAGAGTGGACTTGCAGACACATGTGGGCAGGCAGATGAGTATGTCTACGGCTTCGAACACATGTGACACCAGTGCAAACTATTAGTTAACGATGCATTGGATACAGCTTTCGCAGCAAGTTGCCGTAAAGAGCACACAGGCATTACGGCCGTGGAACCTCGTATACAGTGCCTTGCTGGGCAATTTTGTTCCATACGGAGTTTTTGGAAATTGTTGCACGAGCGAGAGACATGTGAAAATGTTCATAGGGGAGATTCAAGCGATTTACCAATGATTATATTTAGGTCAGAGCGAAATTGAGCAGCGGAAATTGCTAGTTTAGCTTTTGCTGTCAACTATAATATTTGCGAGCGAATTATACCACTCCGTATGAAAACAATAATAGAGTTCACTTACTTAACATCATCACCGCTCGAGCTAGCGCGTGGCCGCCCCATCGGTCGGGACCAACACCACAACACCGGTTCCACACCTGCCCTTGCCTGGCAATCACCACTCTCTTCGACAGCGCGGAGATACGGTATCGTCGCCTAGCGGGCTCGCTCGCTCGCCCGCCACACAAAGCTATCATCAGCATGGACGGCGTGGGTGGTGGATGGTGGGAATGAAGCAGGATTGTAGAGACAGCATGATATTGTCGTGCAATTCTCGCGTCGAAACCACCCCCGCCGCCCCCGTCTATAGTTTGTACTGTACAATGCGCGGACGCAAACAGCGTGTGCGAGTAATTTCGATTGTCGCCGAAGCCCTGCCACCCCCCCCCCTGAACACACCGGACACGAGCCTCCGTGATGTCCCTAATCGACTGGCCGGATATACGAGGTCTTTATAACTCGCTGTCGACCGCCTCGTCATCGTCATAGCATTTCATTCAATGGAGGCATGGCGGCGAGTTGGCACGCCGATTATTGCGCCCTTCTATATGTCCACTGCAAAGGCGGGATACAGCAGCACTGTGTACAGCGTCCGACCGCAATTCTAATCGCGACAGCAGGCCGTGATGCGGTGTGGCGGTGGTTGTAGCGCGGGCCGGCCGATTGGTCGTTCGACTAATATAGCTTCAAGAGGATCCGAAATTCGCGTGAGCGCTCAAGATTGGCTGCGCGTTCGCGTGTGCCACCGGGCTCATCCGACCGGCGACGGCGGCTCCGTCTCGTGAAGCGTGGCATACTTCACGAATATAGGCCAACTACTTCAATACGATGCAATAGGATGTACCTAAATATATACATACGTGCATGTGTGTATATATATATATGCAATTTGCTTTGGGACGCCGGCAAGATTTCGATATGGAAAGATACCGCGCTCAAGAGTTCCTATGAGTGCTGTGAAAACCAGGTATTTTATAGGCTTTCGCGCGGACGCTGTGGGGTCGCGAACGAGAGACGCGTCGATGGGCTGCTGAGTGCGATACCCAGCACTGAGGGGTAGGTCCGCCGCTAGATTATCCGTCATCCGAAGGGCTGTCGCGCCCAGCCCAGTAACCCCTGTGGTGTCTCTTTGACGCTTAAAATGAGCGCACCGCGTAATGGCTGATTATTGAGGTCGAGTATCAGACGGGGATCCGCGCTTCGTAAATAATGATGCTGTATAAGAGTTAGGATGATACTTATGTCAGTATTCGGTCTGGACGGCTTCGCACGGTGAAAAAGACAGTTAATTCAGCGACTTGACAATAGTCTACATCAGCGTTGAGTCCATGGTGAACCTTAAGAGATTCCAAATACAATCTGTGCCCCGTATGATCAACAATGTGTAGATACACTACTCTATCTATCCCTTTAAATATCACGTTGATGATAAAGAGTGTGAATTAATCGCGAATTAGAAACTGATGTGATTATTTGCCAATCATCACTGAAGCATACATTTATATATCATAACAATATTGAAATAATATTCGTACTTGTATACTTACTTCGTACACTTGTACACTTACCGACTACGACCGGTAATCGTTCATATGAAGCGCCAACTGTACTCGAAATAATAATAATAATAATAAAGATGGCAATTAAAAACAACACAATTTTTAACGCGAGTCGACCTCAACAGTTATGGCACAGGGTGGCAATGCTGGAACGATTGCATCTTCGGCAGATCTACGCTCGTTCATGGCGTTCACTTTGTCCACATGCTAATTATTTCGTCGCGTAGATTGGCCCCCTCTCTCCGCACCCGCCTACGCGAATTTACTCAATGGATCATTCGTTTTCTTAGTACGAAGTTTAATGGAAGGTCCCTTCTTCGTGTAGAAACAGCCTCACCAGAAGTACACCTACCTTGACTCAGATATCCTTGAACCACAGTGTCACTCTGCCGCTGCGACAATATCCCTCCATTTAATCGCTGAGCTCCGATGAAGGGCTAGCTCGCGGGGACACAGAGAAAACGGTGATCGAATCGTGTGTTCGCTCCGATAGAAATCCAATGTTGGCGCGTTGCGCTGCTGAGAAATTGTAAAAAAATTAATGACTTTTCGTCAGTCGACCTTCGTGCGACATAGGATGTCTGCCTCCTGTCTACCGAAAGCAGTAGTATGGACGTTAGGTGCTGGCTGAGCGTCAGCCACCAGGAAAATTTACTTTACTTGCTACCTGTCATGCCTGCTCGCAAAGACTCGAATGATGTTTCGTAAAGGTTCCAGACCTCTATAGGCTTTCCGAGACACATTCGCGACTCGTCACGAGGCCGACGTATTTTTAAATGCAGTTAAAGTGCAATTACGTTTTTAAAATAGCTATGTCATAGCGCTTGGTGAAGACCTGTCTGTATCAGCCCCTCCCCTCGAACCCAGCTTAACTAGAAAAGCTTATTCGAAATTACTGTCAATTTATTACGAATAGAAAGTCGTCTTCGAAAAGTGTGACCCTTGTCGACGAGTGCGCGAGGGAAATTATTTTCGGCGGGATAGTATTATTTTCTTTTTTAGCAACTTGGCTTTCTGTATTTAATCACTCTCATGTCGAGTACGTATGTGCCACTTTACTGGATTCGAACCTGTGTCCTCCAGCGTTTTACCTCCGGGAGACTGCCACTGTTCAGTGTCTTGTAGAAGACAGATGTCGACAGTTACTTCAATTTAGTTTCTTCTCCGAGCACGTGTAGATATCTTTATCTCTGTTCTATGTTACTTGAGGCTGTCTTGCAGTGTGAGATGGACACCAAGGACAATACCAGAAACCGGAAACTCTGTACACAAACAATAAGGCTCGACCGGGTAATACATTGTTGTTGTTCTGAAAGGCTGAATCTGGTTGATGCTGAATCAAAATTTCATCTTACTGATTCCCACCGAGTTCAGTTTGTGTATTGAATTTCACAGCCAACATGTGGTGGTGTTTTGCTGCCATTTTCATATGCTTGTTACTTAGCATTATGGAATGATAATGACACATTGATATCAGAATGGAACGGTATACAATATTGTGGAACCGTCCGAGTTTATGTCCGCCTGCTGGTAAACTTAGCCAGTGGAACGATGCAAAAGTGGTTGTAAGTTTGAGCCAGAGCCTCTGCAACAATTTCGACTGATCAACGATGACGATCATGCACAAGTTGCGATGCTGAACTGACTGTGGTACAACTGTGGCCACGTTGATTATATCCGACTTGTGGTTCCATTCCTGAGTGGGCCAGGACATCGTAACGAAAATAGCGACCCCGCAACATCAACAGTAGTACTCACTGCACAGTGATTTGTATGGCGCGACCATTACCATAGCCCAATATATATATATATATATATATACATTGATCCGCACAGCAGGCGTACGAACAACAATATTATTATACTGCTTCTCTGGGTGGTCGGCCAACCGAACGCAAAGCCGCCACGCCGCACCAAACGAACGATAGCGGCGAACGTGCCTCCAAAGCTCCGGCGACCCCCAAAATTCGCCCCATTATTGTCCTTCCGTCTGCTGTAAGCAAACGCTGGCCACCGACCCGTCCAGGCCATAGGCCCATTGTCTGACGCGCCCGACTACCGAAAAAAAACCGTCACTCTCGGGAGCGGCAAAACAACGACGGGCTCGGCTAATCCTTTTTTTGTTCTTTCTTAACGATAAACGGCCAGCCGACCCAGCACTGGTAATGACGTCGTCCGCCAGTTAGACAACCAGTTCGCCAGCGGCCTAGCGGTAATCTCGTTTGGCTCGCCATCTCGACGCATGTTCTGGCTTGAAACGCCACCCCGCTACCCCCCGTCCACCCCCCGCCCCCCCCGCCCGCCGGTCCGACGTCTGTCTGTGCACGCGTCAGTTTCGCCGAAGTCCCCTTGTCTCGCGCAGGCACAAACACGCTCGCATGCAACCAGCCTCCCACTTGACGCTGCGGTTCCGATAACGACGGCGCACACGAGCCGAACAACCCTGTGAGTGGGGAGAGCAACGCTGGCCCTCGTTCTAACGGCGTCCGGGCCCGGCGGCCAATGGCTGGTCCCTCGTACGATTGAGAAGAAGGTGCTCGGGGCATGGCCGAGCGTCGAAGCGTCGTGGAACTTCGGGGCGGCAGCAGCAGCGACGGCGGCGGCGGCGGTAATCTTTGTGATTCGATGTGTGTGTATTTGTGTGTGCGTCCAGAGAGAAGGACTTAGGGGGGTGGCAATTGTTTTACGCCGGGCGGCGGCGAGAGAGCCGGGCGGCGGTGGTGGCGGCGGCGAAGCGGAACCGCAACCGATGAAACGCCAGCTGCAGCTCCAATCGTTATAACGGCCAAAAGCTGTTATAATGACCTTCTAATGCTTGCCTCGGACCAGCCTGCCCTTGTGGGCTCCGCCCTAATAGACGTCTCTGGATCAGACAAGAATAAGATCAAAATTCTCTGGCGGAGGCGGCGTCAAGGAAGTGGCAGACGGCCTAATCCTTCGCCTCGGCGACTAACAGTGACTAGCACGACAAGAACAGCAACATCAGCAGCACTATAAATAGCGGTTTCCTACAATAACAACGCATGGGTTATGTATATTGTTATATATATATCTATATATATATATATATATTATTTATATATATATAAATAAATTTTTCGGGCTGACTCACAGCCAACATTCGGCTTTGCTTGATAAGACCGGTTATATATATATATATTTATATATATATATATATATATATATATATACATATATATATATATGTACACGCTACGTCCCGTCTTTATCTTTCTCTCCCTTGATGTTGAAGGGTGAGCACAACGGGTTGTTCGCCTTTTTGTCACTAATCAATCACACGCTCATCAGTAGCCAGCCCCTGTAGAGGCGCGCGCCCAGTGATGTCGAAACACGAAACAGTTGAATGAACTAAACCAATGGATCTGTTTCCAGTCACCGCTCGCGATGACGCCTGTAGCACACGGTTGTGATTCGATTCAGTGTTCAATTGATCGTGTCGTCTCTCTCACGCCCGGTAGTCAGCGAAGCGGGACGTGTATAATAAAGACGAAGGAGAATCCGAATAGATATCGGTGCGTGCGGGCGTGCCAATAGCTGGCTGAGTGCGCCCGGTGCTCGTTAGAAGGGCCGATTTGCATTCACATGGGCAACCAGCGTGGGATTTTATCTGTGTCCTGCCTACGCTGGCAAGTCAGCTGCGAAATACGGCGTAGGCGAAAATATCTAGTTGACTCGGTGATTCGGGGACGTTCTTCTATCTCGCATAGAGATGTTCCATCATATATTTCTGAGTGTGTGTATATCGTTCGCTAAACTATTAGAAATAGAGGGTGCCGTGGAGATATGATTCCCCCATAGGGGTCTCGTGATGCTGCGCGAGTCGTATGGGTACTGCCTTGCTACTCAGGAGCCGGAGCGTGAAACGATCCTTTCAGCGTTTCTTAATTAAAGCAGAAATAGTATTTTCCAAAGCAAGTCCAATTTCGATCAATTGAAATTCTACGATTCATTTCCAGAATCGTAGCTAGCGTCGCGTTTCCTTCGCAAGAAGCAGTCAGCCACTATGGTCTATGGGAAACAGCAGAAGGGTTTAATTTCAAATAGAGTACTCAACATGTTTCCTCTGGAATCGATGCGCCGCTAGACCCTTGGATCGGACCGCATAAACCTGACAGCGAAATCATTTCGACGCAATTAATTACTCAAAAAAACAGAGACTAAGAGCCACCCAGACGACGGGAGTGGAAGGGTCAATATTTGGAGCAATGACTTATTTTAGCAACATTTTCGCTTGGTTTAATATACACCCGCTATCCGGATGTTGAATAACAAAGAATGGCGAATAATGTTTACCAAAAAAAAAAGGCAGAGCGGCAGAGAACGTAGAGTGTTAATTAATTAATCTACTTTAAGAACAAGTAGCATCCTCGACGTCGAACATACTCGAGTTTCCCCAGATGCGATGTCACGATCACAGCGTGTGTCAACTGTACGCGGCCATATGACAAACATTCTGTAAGAGAGTCGAATTTCACCCCATGCGTACATCTGGGTGCAAATCCAATGGGCAGTATCAGCTCTGACAATGCCTATTTCCGATTTGATTGAAATGCTGTATCGTTTCCAACGTTTCAACGTAGATGATATCGACTGCACCCGCGGATCCCTCTGGCATGAACAGGTCGCACGTTGTGGCCTGGACGTTCAACAAACATGACCCCCCCCTCCCCTCGTGTACGTGAAGATATATTAGGCAGACAGGCCTTATTGAACGTGACTACTCGATTTTTTTCGACAGGAAGTAATATCGAACGCAGGGTGATTAAGGTTATCTACTAATTAGAAGGAGACTGAAGGGGAGACGGTATTCTTGCTGGAAATCTGCCGTGTCGTACCTTTAAGGTAGCGACTCAAGGATGAGGTAGGATAGGAGAGGAACAGGGACACAATGATCATACAACCATTGCATTAACGTAAGCACACGTATTTTACAAAAAAAACGCTAACGTGAAATGCTCGTAATTCCAATTCGATTGACGCCAATCTATTATATTGCAAAAAAAAATATTCGTCGTGACAAATAATTCACTGAAAAAGTTAAATAAATTTGTGCCACTCTGAAAATTACGCGATTTCCCTTCTGTTGCTGCGGCTGCTGCATGCAGAGAAATAGATACTGCAACTGCTCAGCATATACACCCATTATTGATGTACACTAGGTTCACTTTGTAGTGTCATTATTTGTATAATAATATCAAGCTAATTATTCATTACACTTTGCCGCATCTAACCTAATCTTTCATTATGCCTTTGTACACCCTAACCTAATCTCAGCTGCACTCTACCGTCGGCAGGCCCCAGTAATTGCTTCGAGAGTCAACATCACTCGTCGTATCGATTAACTCATTATATATATGATGCCCACCTGCATCAAAGCGTACAGTGTCACCGTCGGGACGGATTTAATGCATCAGTAGACTGCCCACTTGCTTCTCCCCGTTATGGTACGAATACATACAACAAGGTGGCTTCCAGATGAGCCCCCAACCCTGTGAGTTCTCTTCGTTGAGAATTAATCCCACTCTACAGTAAGCGGGCCTTGTCTACACAGCCGAACAAGCTTTCGCTAGCGATTGTCATTACCAATGCAGTTCTCCTATGTCTCACGTTCTCTACCACGATGGTGGCACTCTTCATAACCCGAGGCAGGAGGTCTGTTCGACAGCCTCTCTGTATGGTACTGCGCGTCTCATGTCGCTTGTGTGTCTGTCCGTCGGTCGGTTTATCTGTGTGTGTGTGTACGTTGGTAGACGATTTGCCCGCGGAAAAGCCACGTTGCCTGGATGAATCGGGATCGAGTTGGAGACCAGGAAGCAGGACGATCGCGAGAGCAGGCATTTGCCCACACGTCGCTAAACCCTCGTGGTTTGGTCAGATCCGAAATTGGCCTCGGATAACCAACCTAATATTGACTCAGACGATTTGAACGACTCTATGAGCCATTATCATATTACGCTGCTATCCAGCGTTCTACTGTGCACACGTATGTGATCGACGTGTCATGGCGCAGATGACGTAGTTCTCTCTCGCAAGAGACTACAGATGAAGATGATATGTGCGAATTTCTCAAATGCGCTTCGTTGCGAGGGTGCCGAAGCTTTGCTAAATCTCGGAGTTCTCTCTGATCTTTCGTTTCGTTATGAGCTTCAGTTTGGAGATAGAAGAAGGCGTTTATAGTGATGTCCTTCCGACCAGATTTATTGATTATATAATATATATATATTATATATTGGAATTGGTTGTTGAATTTCTTGAGTGCTAATGTTCCTTGTTTTCTAGTGGTGAGCGTCTTGAGCTGTTAGACCCGAGGGACGAGTGGGTTAAGCTCAAATGCGGTAAGACGCGGAGAGTCTTTGGAGTTCATTATTATCTTTCTTTATTCGAGGATTCTTGCCTGGTGCGAGTAACGTAGAGAAAATAAGCTAAGGTAGTCCTCGTACTAATACCTGAAGGTCAGGTGGTAAGGCCTGTCAGATAGGGGTAGAGCTGAGGGCAAGCTCAAAAAACAAACAAAAAAAATAGTTGTTGCTGAGTTGAGTCCCCTGTGTGCGGTCGGAGCTGGAGCATATAAGAGCGTGGCTTCATTGGCCGTGCATCGCACACACACAGAACGGGACACGGCGCTGTCGGACAAATTTTCCCTAAAAAATAAATACAGTGCCAGGTGGCTGGATCCTAACCGCGAGCGTACGCCCATTGAGTGGTACATACATGTATAAACAGAACAAACAGCTAGTATCAGGGGCTTGTTGTGCCGGATCTCCTTCACCCCTCGATAACAGTGACCCTTGTCTCAGTACCACCGGCCCGTTTCAGTCAGTGAAGGCGGGGGATGTTATGTTACCCACCGCCCTGAGCTTGGTGGAGTGCAATGTATCTTCAGAAGTGCTTGGAGCCGAAGCGGGCGAGACGCAATTAAATGGCCGCTGTTCCGTGTGATGTGGCTCAGTACGAACAAACACACAGACCCACATCCGTATGGTGTTAACGTTTTGCGCTTACGCGCCAAGCGAATTCTGGCGACTTCCCAGTGCGTCATTGGGAGAGCTCGCGTGGCGATTCAACCTTTGCCACCTACCCACGCATCTTGCCGTAGAGTAGCGGAAATCAGCTATTTCCGTTCATTTGCGTGGGAGGCAGCCAGGCTGATCTGCTGTGATCTATGGTCCGCAGAGACTCGTCTAGGAGCTGTGGTTGCTTATCCAGAGGTTGCAAGCCCCCGCCGCCTTCGGTCGTCGAGACCGTTTGATCTGCAAGCCTACAGCCAGCGATAACTCCAGCCATCATATCAATGACACGCCGCTATTCCAAATAGCGTTGTAAAAGGCAACGTCTCGTATTTATTAGTAGATACATACAACGTGCTTTTCGAGGAGGGTTTGTATCTGATACAACGCATATGCAACACCTAACGCCATCATGAAACCGACTAACTCCGTCTTGCGTTCTCTTATGGAGTTCTTCCATGAACAGTAAAGTTCCAGCCGAATCGAGACGAACGAGGGTATCTCCGCCCTGAGCTCTCTCACTGTCGATCTGTGCCGTGCCCACTACCTAGCCCGGGTTGTTTCCAATGCATTCGAATGCATCCGCGCCAGCTCGTCGGTCGGCGTCTTCATGCTTCTATTTCTGCCAGGATCCCATTTCTTCCTGGCCATCTCCTACCCTCTCCATCTGCTCTGCTGTGCAGTGCTTGGCCGGCTGACTGACTGCGGGGGGGTGGGGGGGTTTCGGGCGTTGGTTTTTTCCTCGTCTTCCTCCCCCACCCCTGTGGTCCCCACGCCCCAGGACCCCCCCCCCCCCACAGCAGCGTCTGCAGTTGCCGCTGCTGCATTCGCTGCTTGTGCCACTGCCGATCCGTTCTTATTGTTGGCGTTCCGCTGGCCGCATGTTCTCCTGCGGCGGTGGTGGTGGCGGTAGCAGAGTCCTATGGTGGTAGAAAGACACGAGAAAATGCGAGAGCCGCGCCGCCTGGCGCCCCCCCCGCCCGATCGCCAAGCCGGCACGAAACACGGCCGGAATACATACGAAATGCTTGTTCATCCTTCTTCGCTCGCGGGAAACGAGTGCCATCAGGACACCACCGCGGGTGCTATACGACCGCCGCAAGCCTGCCGGGTACGTAAGAGAAGCTGGACCTCGACGAGAGGATTCGATGGTCGACGGGACGACGAAGGACACCCCTTGTATGTTGAGAAGGCAGAGCGAAAAACGCCGATGAACGGCAACGCGGCTTGCGGCTCTCCAGCCAGCCTGCCTCGAGCCTCCGTCGAACTGAGGCCCACTCGGCAGAGAGAGAGAGAGAGACAGAGCTCCTTCGGGTTTTCAAGTTCGCTTCTTCCCGTCCGCTCGTTCAACGCTTTATATCGACTACAGAATAGATAGGTATCAGGTGGATGGCCATAGACATACGCCAAGACCGCCGATCGTTCGGCAGGGGAATTGTTTCGGTGTGTGAGATAGAAGGCAACATCACACATTGAACATGAATGGATGAGCCGAGCTGCATACGGCTCCTACGTGTGCATGTGAATGAGCCTCAGGGCGTATGAGAACGGGCCGTTGCATCGGTGATGTGGCATTGTTGCGAGTGAGGCGAACATCATATGACACAACGAATCGCGTACTGCAAAGCGAATCTGGTCTGTTCCTCCCGGGTCAGACACTTCTCGGCACGGATCGGTAGATAGTCACAACTAGCGTTAGCCAAATCGTTATGATTACGCGTTGTGTTCGTCATATGAATTAAAGTGGAATTTGATACATTCAAATAAATTCAACGAAATCAAGTAAAATAAATCTGACTCGAGAAATTCAGTTTAACTAAACATATTCATATGACAAACTATATATATATATATATATATATATGATGCAAATCTTCACAAATTCTCTCCGTCTATCCCTGTAAAAAGCCAAATGCCAAAGGTTGGTACTCCTTAACGTACCACTTACATTCGAATAAAAGTGAAGATAAGCTTAAACGAAACGTATTTGCGTACAATTCATCCGTAGTGCAACAGTATTTCCTCAAATACATATGCTGATGCTGTACAGCCGTCGTGTTCGTCTCCTAATGTAGAGAGAGATCATGTGAACAGACAGATAATAACAAGCCGAGCAAGGACGGCACCCTGGGGCTCGCAGAGGACTGAGTTGCCGTGTCCCTGCTCCATCTACAGGCGCGACTGTTTCCCTAGTGGGTGCGTCGTTCTCTCAGATCGCCATCGCCACAGATCCCATCTGCAGACTGCGCTCAGCAGCACTGTACAGACCGCGTACCGCGGGCACCGAAGAGCATGCCTGGAATGCCTCGCCCAGATCGGAATGACCGAAACAGGCTTCAGATAGCTAGCCGCCAGCTCAGCGCCCTCGTGCATATCGTGGAGTCAAGAAGCAGGGGCAGTTGTCGATCGAAATGGCGACGGTGGCGGCGGCTGACGCTGCTGCCATTGTCGGAAAATGGGCTTCTCGTCTCGGACTCGAGTAAAGGCGAAACAGAGAGAAAGAGAGAGAGCGGGCGAATGGTGCCGGCTGCACCCAGCCTATGGATTCCTTTGTCTAGATGGAAGTGGAGGAGGACTTTACAGAGGGATGAGACAACGAACGGGAAACGTAAGAGGCGACGCAGCAACGGTAGCGCGCGCCAACGCTGAGTCGAGGCGGTAGGGCTACAACGATACTGGTTCCCGTATCTCCGCTTACCGATAGATCGGTAGATACATTGACACATACAAGAGAGGGTGGCCGTGTTCGATGGCGAGAATGTCGCTGTTCCTCACTCAGCAGAAGGGAGGATAGATTCCTCTAGATCGGAAAGATAATTTAGGGCGTACATCACCGCCGAATGAGCTGCTGCTGCTGCTGTTTCAGCTACCGCCAAACGTGTGCTGCACCACTCTGCGGCAGCCGACTGTGTCCCTGGCCTGAAGGGAAACGCCGCTGAAAATGCTGGAAGATTCAATAAGACAAAGGACACGATTGTATAGGACGAATGATGGTTCGTTACAGGTTGATTGCAGTAGAACGGCTCGCGCTAGGAAAGGTACAAGATGTTTGCCAGATGATTCCGGGTGGGGCTGGGGAAAACCGCAGTGTAGGGACTTTCGCCATATCGATCGCCACACGGTGCTATGCTATGCTACTGGCCGTGGCTTGGAGACTAAAATGCTTGTTGTTCAAACAGAGGCACCCCCGCCCGTCCCACTGTCCCTGTGCGCTCGCAAAACAAACATTCGTTTGAGATCTATATACAACCTGTGTCGGGCATATCACAGCAGATCTACCCATCTCGTAAAACGAAAACCGCAGGACTGAATTGATCGCTATATAAAATCCAAAACATGGGCATCGCTATATGACCATCTACTGTCGTCAAACTAACTGAGGAAGTTTACCTCTTAGACGTCGTGTAGTACGCCGGAACAGAGCGACGAGCCGGGTGGCCTTGTATCCTAACTGCTTGTTGACACACTATAGACAACACGAACATCACCAAGATGTAGGTTTTGGAATATGGTTGGTGCTGTCCCACTGCCACCGAGGTTGGAGCAGCCAAGGTAGATATAGCATCGACCATTCGAGACATGATTATCAAAGGAACGTAATGAATGTCCCGCCTCGAGTGTAGCCACACATCGGGAGGCATCTGGGCGATTGTCTACGAAAAACTGTCGCTTCTGTGATATCCTTGTAAGAGAGGACAGTGAACAATGATAATAATAATAATAGAATAATGTCGCAAACAAAATCACTTGATACCCGAGCTAAGAATTTACGCAGTAAACAAACATATGCGCCCCGTTGTGGTCACTCGAATGGCGCACTGAAACAATGACTCGTGTCTTCATAGCTCGCGTCAGGCCTCATTCGTGGGTCAGATTGCTCTCAGGCAATTCTCAACTCATGTTAATTTTGTCACTAAGTGTGTCATTTCATTGTTCGAATACAGTTAGCCCCAGCTCTGATCGACGGGCCACAGACAATAACAAGCATTCTACTTGACCAATTCAGAGCGCTAACAATGAAGTAGAATGCGCGTATGCTCCGAATTTTTCGTTGCTTACGCATGGTCTGAACCCGCAATCTGCCCTGCATGGTTCATGCTGTAGCTAGAGATCGGTGGTTTCTTTCGCTTGTTACATTCGCACGACACTAACTGCTCAGACCTAAATGCCCACTTGGCCTGACGAAGATCTGCCACATTCGAGCTCTCAGGCGTCCCCTTGTCGGTCGCCTTTGCCTGCCGTAGGCCGGCCCAGGAGGACCTGTTTACGCTAACGTGGAGGACCTGTTTACGCTAACGACCATCCGTTGTCGAACATATGAACGACGACACTGCGTCCGCCTCCTAGCAACGCCGCTGTCTATAGTCGGCTGTGTACAGCCCGCGTGCTTAGCGACGATTCTGCACCTAGTTTTGATCTCCGACCCCTTCGCCGCTTTCTCTTTGGTCCGCGTTGACCCTTCTGGTCGCCACCGCTAAACAAGACCGCTAGCGTTCCTGCTCGCGCCGTCGTGCTTCATTGCTCATCGTGCATTAACGCGATGCATGTTTGCACGCTGCACGCACAACGCTGCTGCTGCGAGCGCACCAGCCCTCGTGGGCTACGACCGCTGCTCGAGGGAAGGGCAGTGCTCTGCGAGGGTGAAGTTCCCTATTCTCTCTCTCGTTATCCCTCCTAGTCTACGTACTTCGATTCTCGCGGCCCCTCTCCCCCTGACGCGGTGGTGCACGCCCAACAGTTCTGGACCTTCGAAAGCTGGACTTCGTAGTCGCCCGTTGTCCACGAGTCCACACTACAGCAGTCGAATCCGCGGAGCCGTCATCCGAGGCCAACCAAATATTATAGTAGGGGGTCTGTGTTAACCGGGGCCTCACCAGCAGTTGGTTGAGCTTAGCGAGCAACGAGACTGCTCATTTCGAGCGGGCGTTCACTGGTTCTGCTGGATGCAGGGTTTGAGCGGAAAATGGGACGGAGTGACCGAGAAGAACTGTTGGAAGGACCTCGCGCACAATGTATTGGAAGGCGTTTGTCGCGCCTGACCATAGGAGTCCCGCGTGCTTGCCAGGTCCACCCTCTTAGGGCGTAGCCACGCCGTCCACTTTATTCGAAAGTTCCCTCGTGTCTGCGTAAAGCACTAGCACTCTATGATGTCACTTTGTAGAGAGCGACCAGACGCAGCCAAAGAGAACGTAATGTACGGCCGCACCAGCTGCTGTTTCAGTGAGCGACCTGAATGCCGGTGGGGGGACGGGAGGGGAGGTGGCACTAATGAAGCGAGCATCCTTCGGCAGAGAGGAGAGATGCGGAGTTCGTTTTCCGACCTTGCCGCACGGCCTAGCCAACTATGCATGTCGTTGTACATACCGGAAGCTAACTAAATTTTCCGGTGCTGCCTTCGCGTTGCTTCATAAGACGGTCCCCTGAAATGCAAATGGGCAACGGCAGGGCCAGAACACCGGATGCTGACCGGTGCTGAAACGACTGCGGTAGTCTGCCATAGGATCCGAAGTTGGCCGTAGGACCTGGGGGACGCCATGCTCAGTCTGCAGAACCTGCGAGTGGCCTTAAGCCTTTCAGATTTCTCCGCATTTATCTCTCTCCCTCTCTCTCTCTCTTTGCCCTCTATGTTTCTTTAGTGGACTACAAGATAAATTGTGCTCGCAGATGGTTCTTACTTTAAGAGGACCGGGTGGGACGCTGAGCGCTGTTTATACCATCGGCGCTATTCTCTTCCGTGTGTCGAAATTTGCTAATCGAGAAAGCTCGTTCTTTAGACCATACCTGCGCGAAAATTCGACCTCTCTCTCTGCTACCCCAATCGTTGGCCAGTTTCGGCGAAATAAACATGCTACTCTGTATGCTCTATACAATATGATTAGATATATATATATATATATATACGTGCGTGACTGTTGTACGCATAATTTGTTTGTACAGAATCTGTCCGACTTGGAACAGTAAGTACTTTCGATATTGGTCGCTGCTTCAAATGCCAGAGCATATGGAGATGCGTGCAAACAATGCAGACGTATATATATACAGTATATTTAAGCAAGGCTGCCACTGAATTTCATGAAACAATGAAATTCACACCAACTAGTTGGAGCTACGAGGACGATCGGTCCCATCTCCTACTCATCCCCTACAACCATATAACATATGGGATCAAGTCGTTTCAACATACTGCTCCCTATTATAATATTAATCGTACGTGTTATCGAACACTGCTGTCGTCTACTGATCCTATGCCAAGTCATCTATCTGACATTTTCTTTCTCCGGCAGGGCGAGGCCGGACGCTGGTCAAGCGTGTTTCAGATGGTCAGACTCAACGGTGCCTAGTTTGGCCTTCCCGACGCAACCAGCAGGCAGCAGTTTGTCTATACAGACATCGCACTGGCGTATACCAACCAACCAATCTGGCCAGCGATCTAACTTGTGTCTATCCTCTTGCCATATAATCTTTCCTGGCTTCGCCTTGCGGGACTCCTCTAGTGTGTTCGTCATTGGCCCCGGCCGGTAGCGGTGGCGTGCGAGACTTCCACCCTTTTCTAAAGTTAGGTTTAGCGCGTTCGCGGCCCCCTTACCCGCGGCCCCATTTGGCCGTTCGTCGCTCGTTAATTGAATCTATTCCTGTTCGGTGGGCCCGCAGCAGGTTGCTGGAGGTCTCCGCCGATCTCTGCAACAGAACAGCCTAACCTCTCAGCACCTTCGCAGCGTATGAGAGACCCCGGGATTGTGCGATCCACCTAGTCCACCTGTCTGACCCATATCGTCAACCGGTACTGCGCACAGACCCGGGCCAGAGTGCAGTGGACGCTGGCGGACGTATTTAAATTTGCTCCAGGGCTGCCTCACAAGATGTTTGCACCTGCGTGGAATTGTCAACAGCAAAATCGGCATTTGAATTGATCCGTTGTTCATTTCACAGGGTTGCTGTGTTGCTATTGCACAGTTGTCCAAACACTGCCACGTCATTGGTGCACATTAAGTATAAAGCTGGGTAGAGCTGTAAGAGACAGGCGTCATTTCATTATTTGCTGATGATCGCTCGCCCTCTTGTCTGCAGGCAACGCTCCCGGTAGTCGGTGACGTCTGCCATATTCGCGTTTAGTGTTTTATCGATGGTTTGCGTAGATGTATTATACTGCAAAGATTTTCCCTTAGATTACCTGAAGGGGCAGCGCAATTTCGATTCTGCGCACACGCTTGGGGACGCGGGATATCCTGATTTATTAAAGGTCAAATAATTGTTCTCAAAAAAAAAAAAAAATATATATATATATATGTATATATATATAAAAATATATATCTCCGAGAGATAAGGTATGAACTCGCGAATTCTTTAACGAACCCAAAATCGGTGTCCTTACCAACAACGCTCTAAACAAAAGAACACATAGACATGTGGCACAGAATATAACGAGGATTGTCTCATACCAAAGTGGTTACAAAGAGAGGGATAGAGAGAAAGAGAGGCTAAAGCCAAAATATCCTAATCATTTTTCTGCTTCTTCTTCTGTTCTATCTCCGTTTTTCAGCGTCGATCGTCTACACGGCCGTTGTCCGGGGCCGCGTTGCTCTGCCGTGCAACATTATACCGCCAAATCACGACGACGAGGTCGCCCTTGTGCTCTGGTACAAGGACAATATACCGGCTCCAATCTTCACGATCGATGCCAGGGAGACCCGCGAGCTAGAATCGGCTCGGCAGACGGCCATCGAAGATTTGAGCAAACGGGCCGTGTTCAATATGGCCAACAAGCCGGCGTTTCTCCAGCTGGACCCCGTCACCGAGGCGGACGGTGGTGAATATCGATGTCGAGTCGACTTCAAGCACGCCCGCTCGATTAACACCGTCATTAACCTTCGGGTCATCGGTCAGTACCTGGCACGGAAGCGGCCGATCGGTCGTGTATACATATCGCTTGTTAGTATTATCTTGCAGAAACCTGCCATCGAACCGTAGGAGTTGGGGGGGCGGGGGGGCAGCCCTACAAAGCATGTAAATATCAAAACGTCATCTAATTATTGTCTGATCATGGTGAATAAGACGCGCTAGACCTCGGGCTAAATCGAGAACAGGGAATCAGGAAGGGAAGTGAGAAGAAAATTATAATTAATTGACATCATCGTCCTCATCAACGAATCATAATACGACCAAGATTAATGGGGCTGAGCGGATCTTCCCTTTATCAGCAGCGGTAATCTTCTCTCTGGCGGTCGACTGAGATGTGCGCCCAGTGTAAACTATGTGTTTGTGTGCTTTGGGTATATCGTTGATTCGTCCTACGGCGCCCTAAAGCCGTATCGCTGATAAGAGATCCGCAGCTGTTTGTCAGCTGTAGAATTCTTCATTTACTTATCTACATTGATGTCCTATTTGTTATATCAGCTTTTTGCCTAGAGGGGCTCGATTTGCAACGATGAGACAAAATCGACAAAATGTTACATGCTAGTTAAATGCAATGCAAATATGCACTTCGGTTTTATGGCGACCGTCGTTCAACAAAATTATGAGTAACTCTTCCTGCGACGGCGACTGTTTGTGTGTCATGTTTGAAAGTATCATATTCATTTAGCGTGTACGCATCCTCAATATATATGTGCTCTCCTATAAAAGATGGCGAACTTTCGTCACTATGGGACGCTAAGACCTAAGACCCCCCGCCCTGCGCCACTGTGTATCCAAATGCCGTATGCAAATACGGCAGTTAAGATAAGTTTCTCTCCGCTAGCTTCACTTTGTTACAATCCGTAGTGCGTTTTACAAGGGCTTTTCCAACTATACCCTCAGGTTGAGTGTGTGTGTGTGTGGCAGGGTGTCACATAATCTATGCACAAGCAATTAACTCGAATTGTGCGAATTCTTCGGAATTCTGTAACCACCCAAGGAACTTGTCCACCAAACCCTATCGCGCAATCGGCACATGTTTACCTATGAACACGCAGACATCATTGGCATAGCATATTCTTAAAAGTAACACAGAAAATTATTCCGTCTAATGACTAGCGTAGCATCTAAACTCTATCTTTTGGTTGAAAAACAAAAAGGCGATCTGGCAAAGGTGTTCAACTTTTGGTCCTTGTCTAATTTGCTGGTGAGGTTTTGTCCTATATATAAATATATATTATATACACATATATATATGTTTATAGAAAATACATATTATTATATTTATTCATATTTTAGATATTACAGATGTCTTTTATAAACGTATTCAATGGAAAGACCGCTATACGAATTCTAGTCCTTCCCTAACCCAAGCAGTCTAACATTAACGTAATGATACCTAGCGTTCCAATTGCGTTTTTCCTATTGTGTATCTACGTCTACAACGTATGCCTGCAATTTGTATTCCTCCATTAAATTCGACCGGAGAGCTTGTCGTGGTCACCTTATACAGCAGTAGTTGATTTTTCCCGAATCTCTCGCTCTTTCTCTCTCTATTTTTTTGCCATTTGTACCATACCTAATTGATTCGTCCGTTTCCCGATTCCCCTTCCAGTTCCTCCTGGTGAGCCTGTGATCGTCACAGAGGAAGGTAAACCACTTCGAGGTCTGATCGGCCCGTTTAACGAGGGCGATCCCCTGACGCTGGCATGCCGGGCCGACATTGGCAAGCCTCGTCCAACGCTCAAGTGGCTGCAGGAGGGCCGCGTGATCGACGACTCGTTTTCGTTTGACCACGTCGAAGAACGCAACAACATTGTGCGAAACTCGCTCGAGATAGCAAAACTCAGCCGGGCCCACCTACTTGCCGTGCTTTCGTGTCAGGCGGCCAACAACAATATCACGGCGCCGTCGCAGACATCCGTTACACTCGACATCAATCGTAAGTACCCCACTGCTTCTCGACCACCCCCGGCAACCACCCCCCAGCAACCAACCACCCCGAGGACATTCCCCTAAGGCCTATCCCGGCCTAACTCTCGGGCCGGCTATCGTGCGACAACGGAAGAGGTCGTACGAGGCAGTAAGTTGTCGCTGGCTCGACCCTGTCCGCCGCTTGCTCTCCCAGCAGCGAGGTCCCCCGCCATCTGGATCGGGCCCCACCATCACACTGCATTGTAATGGATGCTTTCATACTCGACTGCTACCCTCAACGCAACCGTAAGCAGGCACATTGCTTGTGTCTGTTTGGTTTCCCCACCATACATTGGCCAGTACCCACAGCATCTAGCCAAGCTCAAACCTACGGCAGGGCCCGCTCCCACACGTCCCGACAAAATCGCCGTGGTGATGCGGGGCCTTGAGGGACAGCGGTGGGTATATGTACACGAGGAGGAAAATGAAAGCCAATTCCACCCGTGGCTGGCAGCAGTACTAGCCGGCCATACGCGGCCTTATTACGACAACGATACGGCGCTCATGTAAGCGTGGACTCGGCAAGCAGGACGAAGGGGAGGATGTGGAGGAACTTTGTCGGGGAGGGTGGGGGAACTGGCCGAGCGTTGGGATCGTCTGGGTGTAGGCGCAGGCCTGATCGCGTATAGGCATAGAAGAGGATTGCCTTTTTCGAGTCAACATGAGAGCGACAGAGAGAGAGAGCCAGCTCTTTCGATCCGTGCGGGTCCGGCAACTCCGTACACCGCGGTCATACGAAGGCACGAGACACGATGGCGGCCGTGTCGGACCATGGGAGCCGGACCCTGCCGGTGGTTGCGCCGTTACGGCAAGTACAGTAGCTGCTGCTGCTGCCTCTGCTGTAGGAGTGGTCGACACCCGACGTTGCTACGCGCCGGCGGGTGGGTGTCGATGGCAGCGGTTCTCCTATTTGTGGCCAGAGCAAAAAACCAACACGGTACAGGTGTGCTACGCTACGCTGCGTTCGACCGCCGCGACAGCTCGCCCTGGAAAAGTTTGCCGGGGACGACTGGGCCGGGCGTGATGCGATGTGAGGGGTTTGAAGGGTCGGGGGCTTTCGGAGGCTTTCGGGAGACGAAGCCTGGCTGGCGCTTTGGCAGGTGCGACGATGTATCGGAACACAGAGACGCCTTCCACATCGTGAAGGGCATTTTTTTCCAATGGAAAAACTGAAAGTGTAACTAGTCCGGCAGCCCAACGCTATCCGAGTGTACATGATCACTCGGCTAGATATTTCCGAGTCGGTAGGAACGGTGGGTATGTGAGACGGGTCCATCTGCATGAGCTTCCGGGATCATTTGATGAGGACATTTCGATGTGGAGCACTTTGACTCCAGGTAGATATCATGATGAGAGATGAGTGCGCTGTGTACTAGATACTAGAACACAGCTTTGCATGGAACCCAGCGGCGATCCATATAAATATCTGCATATCCGGACTTGATTTATTTTCATAAAGAAACGATGCAGACCGGTGGAATGCCAGAATGGTCACGCTAGCATTGATTACTCATTACGCTTGAAAATAGTTTCTGTTGGCAAAAACAGATCCATGCCGACTCGTTACCTATTGCATGCGCTTATGGGCTTAAGCGACTATATATATATTTATTTCTTTATTTCTTTATATATATATATATATATACAAGCTTATTTTCCACTACATTGAGCGTTCTCGCCAGAAGCGATGCAACACCAGCATGTACGTTGCCCGGCACGAGGTACAGGCACGACCAAAACCAGACTACCGTAAATGAGAACTACAATGCGAGCTATGCGATTTGCTTGCGCCAGGCAGTTTCCTTCAGCAAGAACTTACTCAGCCCTCTTATTTTGGTGTTGGAATACGATACGAGAGAAAAGAAAAGACTGCAAATCGCTGCTCATCGAGTCCTCGAATTCAATTAGCCAGTGAGTGGCTCGAGACGGTCGGCTACCGCAGCCGGCTATTCTCAAGGCTAAGCCTTCCGAGAATCTCTCCCAGAAGCTTCGGCCTCCGCCCACCTCCCTCTCCTAAAGTAACCTCGCTCAAGCGTTTTCGAAGTCCATCGTATTATTAAACGTTCAACCCCAACAACTCGGCTCGCCTCGCCGCGAACCTCCCACCAAGCCCCGAAGCCCCCAGGGGCCCGCAGCCAGCTCGGCACGCGAAACGTGTCAGCGGCATCGAGACGCCATCGTAGTGTCTGCCTAACCAGTTCGAATCACCCACATTATTAGTATGCAAAGGTCCTCTCAGGCCGGCCGGCCGACCGACCGCCCGGCCGAGGTACCCGAAGTAGTCGACTGGCTGCTGGCTTAGCCCTGGGAGCGAACGCGGACTTAGTCAGAAGGAAAAACGGCTTTGAGCCGAACGTCGTGGCACTACTACGCCCGGCTAACAGCAAGGAAGAACACTTTAACTCTTTTATCATAACGTGGCAGGTGTTCCTCGGAACCACTGCGCGCCGTAATTGCAGGCTTTCCCAAGGAAATGTCACGATAGTTCATCGAACTGTGGAGCGCTCGCGCCCGTGAAGCGTGGCCACGGAGAAAACGTGCCATGACTACGTGCAGACTACGGCGGCGGGGGAAGGGAAATTGGATAGTTCTATTGACAATCAGTGGTATACAAACGGGTAGAATACCGCTTATTCATTCTAGTTCGAATGAACAATGCGCATTCGAGTGCTCATCACCGTGGTTCGCGCAAATCGCCAGGGTATAAGCGCGAGCGACCTTTGTTTCGAGGGACCTATTTCTTTCGTTTGGAACGCACGGGCGCCGCGCCTGATAAGTCTAATCATTTTCGAGTCGACCCCAGAGCAGCTCTGCTGTTCGTTCCAGTTCAAATGGCCGATCAAAGCATTTGCTTTCGACATCGAGGCCACTTCGATCTATCGGCCCTATTGGTCCTATCGGCGAAGCTTGTCGGTGGCGTTTGACCTTAGCTAAAGAGACAGACCACCCGTCTACCCGAGCGTGTTTGCTGTGAATGGACGTGTCATTGATAAAACACTTGGGGACAATCGATCAGCACAGTCGATCTGTTTTCATCGATGCCGAGACCAGTTTCAAATATTGTTCACACGATCAAGATGGATGCCGATGTTGTCTAATTCGGCCGACAACTACAGTATCTCACATGGATATCTCACCGTGACATCTCACTCGCAAACGTCTATAAATCGGCTCGACGTCATTCCTTGGCAAAGCGTCGTCGATAACGCAAGCGATCCAGCAATTATGTCGAACAGGGGCATAGGAGCAATTAAGCAAATATCTGCATAGAAATTTGCATGGTGTCCTTCTCGTGGCGGCTGTGCCCGCCAGAATTGACATCGGTCGCCGGGAACGATGACTTTTCTCTAACATTTGCAGTATATTACCGTGTACGATATTTGAACAGAAATTTTGCCTCGCATACCGATTTCAGTTAAGCCGCTCGACATCAATATCCAGCCTCCCGAGAAAACCCTGTCAGCGGGCAAGACCGTGGAGCTGGTGTGCGCCTCGAGTGGGTCACGGCCACCAGCGACACTCTCGTGGTGGAAGGGTGACGAGCAGGTGAAAGCTACCAAAGAGGATTTTGCCAAAGGTAAGAAAATCAGGAAGCCTTTGTTTTTCGTCCCTGACCTTCAGCTGTTCACTTATCTCACAGATCTCAGCTCTTGGCCGTTTAGGTATTACCATGAAGCAGCCATCTGCAAGCTGTAAATAGCCAGCGCTCGATACATACGAACAAGAACGGACACACGTACTCTAGCATAACGCATGTAACTGGCTAAGCCCCCTCAGGAGGTGGGGCTGTCCCTGCGTGTGGAGTGGATTCACCTTTAGACATTGAACGACCTGCACTTGGTTGGGGTGACCTGACAAACTTCGCAATATCGGGCTACTACGTGGGGTGAGACATACGTGTATGATATAGCCAAAATCGATATGAGAGGACATCGAATAATCGTCTACAACGTGCACACGCGAGAAGCGTCTTCTAGAGACGTCCGTATTATGGGGTCGTGAAAAATTTACACTTTTCGAAATGTTATGTTAGCCAGCCAAATATATCATTGAAGATATTTCTAGGCGTGCTTATATATAACAGCTCTTTTGTGGGTTCATTCAGCACTCGAGCACAGCGTAGCTGGCCACTCTGTTTCCGCAGACACTGATGGACGTACAAAATATTATACATCCAATTAGACATCTATAGAATCCCAGCCACAAGGACCCATTTTGTTAGGGCGCTCGTTAGCTTGACGTTAATATATGTGTGCATTGTCCAAACCGTGTTATCTAGGCATTAAGACGTTCTTCCTGTTGACACCTAGGCGCCAACCCTGGATACGAATTTCTGACAGATGCCATCCACCGGGCAGGCTACACGAACGCCGCAATCTATTTGTGCTTGTTGCTCGTTCAAACGCTGTCCGACGCTGTTGTTGAACAGCCGTTGGCCGAGTTAAGCGAGGCCTCAGCGATCTAAAGTTAGCTAATGTCCCATATCTAACGGGCAGGATCTTCATGCTTCTCGTGTGTGGGGGAATATTTCAACGATTGAGATCCGCCTTCGCACGGGAAGGGCTAGAAAGCTATTCTTACCCGAGTGATAATTGCAGCCGTGTGGCCCGTGTATTATACTGACAGAGTGGGCCAACCTTTATGGCCACCAACGACGCTGGACTTTTAAGAATTTTATGCTGGCTGTTGAACAGAAACAGTCCCTGTGGTCGTTAGGTTCAGCGCGTTGCGAATCACGCTGACATCCAGGAAGACGAAACAACACAGGAATAGACTGGATGAGGACCAGTCGTACGAATTAGATAAAAGATAGAGCTGTTATTTAACTAGGTCGCACCTAGTAAACGCACAGATTCGAAGAATGATTGGTTTATTAATTATTGATTGCGCTTCGTAATGAAGAAACGCGTATATGTATCGTGTGTATGTATATATATATATATATATATATATATATATAGCGCGACATGGAAGTCTCGCAGAGGCAGCGTATGCTGAAGTGACCAAACGGATATATGAAGATTGAAAGAAATTTGAAGATAATTACCCAGATGATGATAAACATTTTAAGAAAGCGCAGCTCTATGCTTCTATCACACGTATATTTCGAGTGGGGACAAACCTGAAAAATGACGAAATACAAACCTGAATTGAAGACACTCCACCTTAGAAAACGAGACCGAAACCATTTGTTTCGGGCTGAGTCGTAGCAAACGTGGCCTGAACTATAAATGCACCCATCAGGTGTTCGTCGAATGTCACTCAAATCGAGATTCGCAGGCAACGACATCCTGGCGAATGTGACCTGCTATCCTGCTAAAACGATCTCGAATTCAAACTCCCATACGGGTAGTATTTCTCGTCATAGATTGGTGTATCTAATTATGCATAGGGCAGTTTTCTGAACGGGAAATAACTACGATCGATCATTGTAATGAAACTATTCCATCTTAGTCATTCTTTCAAGCGGAACCTGTCCGACTTAACGCAGTAATAACGATAATGATAATAATAATAAGAAGAAAAAGAGTGATAATTGGTATTATGTTTCTCAGCCCATGACACGATCTTTTAATATGATATACATGTTCATACTTGACGTTGAACGATTTCAACATTAGGCCTCCTCCCTCCAACGACTAGATGGGAGTCTGCTTCTTCGACCTATTTGCCTCCCTGGCAACTGGCCATGCATAGACACAAACCTAGTGCCTGCGGGCATGGCGTGGTGGGCAAGGTAGGCAGCACCATGAAGGGAGTTTTGTGAAATCTGAGGCTCAAATCTGAGTGGGGCCATATTCAATTTTATGGGCAGTCCCTCCGCAATAAGATTTGTTATGTAGTGGCAGCGCCTAATGTGGTCTGCGGCACAGCTACGACTGTGCAGAAAGGAAGCTGCCGCACACCCCCTGTATGCGTTATAAATACTGCATGTTTACATACAAGGACCTTTCTACAGACACCTTATTGACCACAGTAGTCGTTCACAGACGGGAAGTGGACAGAGGTATTGACAGGAAGTCTGGTAGTGAGAGAGAAGGGAAGCAGCTGAGAGTCAGCTAACCACGTCATGTTCGTACGGTGAGCAGGATGTGTGGTGCCCGTGGCTGTACACATCTCACCACCCTTAGTGAAGAATGCGCTAAGCTATACCGCGAAGGGCGGTGCTTTAAAACATTGCCAACAGTTCCACAAGGGGTGGCGGTCACGGTGGTGACATACATTAGCATGCCCACACACTTTAAAGCAAACAAAAAAGACACACAGCTGTGAGTGAGTGATGTACTTAAGGAGAAAACGAGTAAATCATCATTACTAGACAGACAGACAGACACTGCTACTACTATACAACCACGTTCGATACAATCCACCTTGAAAAGCTCATGCGTTGTACCTATTAGGACCTAAGGTTCGTGTTCGAACAGCGTGAATCCCATAAGGAATCGCCCGCTACAGTTAATCACACACACCCACACACATGCATGCATATATATATATATATATTTATACATATTATATATGTATATCCAGATACGAAAACAACCATAGCGTTATCACAGCTTCTATATGCCGATCTCTTCAGGACATTGTCGGAGCGCTTTGATTGTCAGCCGCGCTGTCGCCAATTTCATTACAGGGCCACAGTTTGGCAGTCAAATCACCCTGGCGGGCCACTCCAGGTTACCCTTTAGTTAGCTGGCTTATTCGAACACTTTCTGGCTGGTGTACCCAATACACCACCTCCTGCGCATAATCGCCTGTTATATGGCTAACATCGTATTTTCTCTCTCTGTTCGTCGATGTATGATTTTGGTATTTTGACTTCGTTCCCGGGGATTTTCCCGTCTCATCGCTGCTGGCCGTTTACCTTCGACCGCCGACGCTACGATTCCGTCCGCTGGTTTTGCTGCCGTCGCCGCCGCCGCCGCGACGATGATCATTTGCATGCGCAGGAGGCTTAAGTACGAGCACGTCCGTCCTCGTGCTTGTGCCGAAGGCCGACGACGATGGCAAAGTGATCGCGTGTCGGGCGGATAACCCAGCGATCAGCGGGAGTGCTCTCGAGCGCAGCTGGACCCTGGACGTTCACTGTGAGTACGCGAGTGGTGCATGTAGGATTGGTTGGTTAGCGGGTTGGTTGGTTGGTTGGTTGGTTGGCCATCCGGCAATCGCACCTGCCAGCAAAAGTGGAGTCTGCCGACGACTGTAGCCTCGTAGACCACACTCTGTGTATACATATGCGAACGCTATAGATGAACGCGAAATCTGTGTTTGTTGCTGTCCTGCTGCCGTCTGGCGTAATCTGTCATGGCCAAGGCAGGCTAGTTCAGCTCACCTACAAAGCAGCAAGCCGATCCGACCAACTCCGGACTGTGTTGGTCGGGGGCCACGCTTGCTGGCCAGGCGCCAGTAAGTGACCAGACAGACGTCGCTGTTGCCACGGCCAAGTTTCCCTGAGAAACGATACAGATGTTATGGTTAGGGCAAGAGAGAGAGATGGAGAGGTGGGGGATGAGTAGTTCCAGGATAGGCGGAGCACATCACATTCGCGGAAACTGCATCGGGAGCGTGGAGAGAGCGAGACGCATGTCCGTCCCCGAGGGGCGAGGTGTCGGAGCGGGGGTGAACTCGATGGGCAAGGGGTTCACTGGCGGCTAATCAGTTTTCTAGGCTAGGATATATTACCTATTTGCATGGACGTGAGCGGTTAGAACGGCCATGCAAATAGGTAATATATGCCATGCACACTGGGTGCTATAGAATGTAATTTGTCCTGGAAGCTAGATATTTGCGTCGACAATCTTTCGATTATGTGTTACTAACTTGGCTAGAAGACTAGTTGCTAGTGGATTTCACTGGCATTCTCGATTTGCGCTGCGAGAATTCGAGCTTAAATGTATTGATATTCAGGGTTGCAGTTGACGTTGATATTTATGATTCTACTCTAAGAAATGGCGCGGAAATACCATCCATAACCTGTTGGTTCATAAGTGAAAGGGTAGTGTATACGTATCCGACCTGAGGAAAAGGCAGTTCGATGTAACCAGAAATCATTTGCATATAATAAACCGGTATAAATAAGTCGCCTTTTTTTTGTAAAACTATTTAGATATGATAGTGCGAGCAAATAATCTTCGTCTAGAGGGCTAGCAGTTGACCAACACTACGGCAACAACAGTTACGGTTCGTCAAGTGAACAAAACGCTTCAAAACGTCCAGTATCACATCTGATTAGCATCGGTCGCTGGCATGATCTCTATCTACGAACCACTTAGCATCGTCAATTCAATGCGGCTGCCGGTGTTGCCGCGGTCACCCGTTTTATGGCTAGTGTTTTTGACGTCCTTTGTTCGATCCACCCACAGACGCACCTCGCATCAACCTAGTCCTCGGCGCCAACCTCAGAGAGAGTGACATTCAAGAAGGTCGAGACGTTTACCTTGAATGCAAGATCAGCGCAAATCCGCGCGCCCCCGAGGTTACCTGGGAGTTCGAAGGCAACGAACTACAAACCGACAAGAACAAGGGTACGTAGATAACGGTGTGCTATCTATTTTTGCTCTCTCTCTCTCTCTCTGCTCGTGTCGTCGATCGATACGTCCACTAAACAAATAGTTTTCAACGACTTTATGTTCGACACGTGCACGAATCTGTTATGAGATAGTTCTATTTTCGGGGTACCGGAATGGCATTCAGTGATAGCTAGCGGCGATACGCGCCTGGAGCGGTGCTCAATGCTGACATCTAAGCTGTATTTAGACTGGGAAACATGTCACGGGTCGACTAGAAAGGCCAAATTACAATTGGTGCGGTATCCTCGGGTTATTTCGGTCGCCACCAAGGAAAGTTCATAGTAAACGCTCTTTGAGTATTGCATCTTCGTCCACGTCATTCGTTCGTTGAATCCTGTGAGCCTATGTGCAAAACCCTTTGGGACCCATATGTTAACGAAGACAATGTGACTAATTAACAATTTACATTACTTCATGTAAATCAATTAACAAAATTGTAGTTTATCAGTCAATGAAATCTACAGGTCATCATCTCAGATTTCTCCCTAACTTTACAAGTTGTTCTAGGCTAGGAATCGCCGAGCATTATGTTCGGAGCGAGATATGTTCGAGGAGGTTTATAAGATAATGCTTTATTGGTTTAGTAAACGAGCTGCAATCGCTACAACGCATTTAGGTTATTTGCTTATATATCCTCACCAGGTTGCGGGACTCAAACCAGCGACCCCTACAGCCAGAGACTTACCCACCATTCAAGCCGTCCATCGCGCTGACGGTCATTTATGTCTTGGATACAGTTTGCAATTAGCAGCACTGGGAGAAATCGCAGCAGCGTGCATGCCACCTCCATGACGACTTGACGAAATAAATTCAATGCAATGCTCGCGTCCAATTTTCTGTTCATACAACCACCCCCTTGGAGTTTCCTCATTGTTGGCTATTGTCGACAAATAGATCTAAATCTATGACACTATTTTCGGCTTCGCGGAGTGTCGATTTTCGTTGTATCGTATACTTAATTTTATAATTAATAATAATTAATATGAATTAATAATAATTTTATAATTAATGTTAATTGCATCGTCGTTTATTGTACGAGCTACAGGTGTCATTGTGAGCAGTTCCTCGTTGGTTCTCCAGTCGGTACAGCGTTCTCAGCGAGGATGGTACACCTGTTCTGCCAGTAACCGGGAGGGCGGAACAACGAGCAATCGACTTCAACTAAAAGTAAAATGTAAGTTCGACGCGTATCTGTCTTACGAATCAGTTGGACACGGCAGACAGCCACAGGAACAGTTGCTGTTACGAAGTCGATCTCACTCGAATGCAATATTGACGTTGTGTGTGTGCCCCCTGCTTAATGCAATGTATTACAGACGCACCCCGATGTCGCGAGCAACAGCGGAGGGTATACGGTGTCGACCTACATGAAACAACGCAGATCCGATGCGATCTCGACGCTGATCCCGATTCGCAAATCGAGTATACTTGGGCCTTTAATAACTCGCAGGGAAAACGGGCAGAGCTCAATCCACTCAACTCTACGCCGCATCGATCATCGAGGTAGGTGGACACTTGCATGGTGGGCGCCTCGTAAGAAAAGGGCGTACGTGGTCGGACCTTGCACAGGAGCGGCGATCGGTGCACACTGATAATGATCAACGGGAGTGGGAGAGAGATTTTAACGTTCAAACGTCATTTTCGAATCTTCTCAGGAGATTGAATCGAGACACAAAAAAGCCACATAGAAATATATAAAAATTATTGCATATGGGCTATACCATATAAGCGAATGTCTCCTACAACCAGCGTAGACGACTTCGATATATAGCATACGCTCCATGCAACCACCAACAACTAGTTATATGTATTTCCTATGGGAGAAAAATCCACTCAGTAGTTCGAGTTCTTGCCTGAATCACAGACTATTAATACGATTGTGTTATTTTACGATTTGTCGCACTCAAATAAAATGCTATATTCATTATACATACATATTGTCTTCTTGCATAGCAGAATTTGACCGATGCAATGCTTGCTGCTGAAGCGTCCCGTTCGAGTTATTCTATTTGATAAAATCATGAGTAAAAATGTGCAATAACCTATATGTGTCTGCTGCGAAAGGGAAGCGGAGATATATATATAGAGAGAGAGAGAGAGGGGAGAAAATGAAGGAGCCCCGGGTCCGCATGCGCGACCAGAGGAACAAAATGCTTGACAAAATCAACTAGCGAAAAAGTAATGTTTGCTATTGCTAAGATACACTACTCATGTTCAAATGACAACCGAATGGTCCTGAAAACCCGATATCCGACCGAACATGAAGAGGAATTGGGGCAGATGTCCAGGCCGAGATCAGACCGTGACCTGCATCAGCGGCAGCCAATCAGACTGTGAAGAGATTTTGTTTCTGACAGTCGGCTGCTCGACACGCTTTTATACTATATGTAAATCACTTCGTGATCAATCAAGGCGGCCGGGCTGTGCCCGCACGCTTGCGTAGTCCATAACATCTAGTGTCCTCTGTCTCTCTCTCTCTCTCTCTCCCGTTTTCTCCGAGTCATTCGTGAATAAATGATGATTGTCTAGCGAGTTCATACTTTTTATTCTGCTTATGCAAAATAGACGGCGTCCTTTGCTGCCCTAAGAGACGCACTAATTTGCAATCGCTCTACAATGTGATGATGAGCCTCATTCACGCCTGATTCCTGTTGTTCGGCCGTCCACAACAGTAACCACCGTGACCATTTACGGACAGCGTGGGACGGTGAAACCGAACGCACTAATATTTATGCTCTCTCACTCTCTGGCGCCCCTCGTTTACGAGCTATTGTAGGCTAGCTAGGCCGTTTGGCGGCGCAGGCAACTCTACCTGGACAGTACAGGCGATATGCTCTGTGGGACCCAGCGTCGTCTGGGGGTGCGCTGGGCCAAGCCTCAAGCCGTTCTTCTCCCACAGAGAGAAGTGTAGTTTGTCGGCCAGCATCTGGAGTCAGTAACTGTTTGTCCATTGCGACCATTGGAGTCCCGGCCCGGCCTCTGGGGGTGCCCCGAGGCTCAACCCAGGGGCCAGAATGAGTGATTGGTCGGTATGCATGGGTTGTGTCTCATTGTGCGAGGCGCAGAAACAACGGGGACACCCGCCGTGTTGTGTCAGCCACCCTGCTCTGTTAGGGTCTCTGTCGCAGGCGCGGGACAAAGCGCCTCTCTGTTTCGAACTGGGACTTGCACTGTCCTGACTGCACTTGCACTGTCCTGACTGCACATGCACTGTCCTGGTAGCGCTGTCCATCCTGCGAGTTTACGCTGTCTAGGGGGCCCGAGGACCCCGTTGAGAGTCCTCAGGCCCCCTGGCGATGCCTCACATATCCCCATAGCAGGGTCTCGCGCTGGCCGGTTTGCGCGGTTGGTGGCCGGGGATTGGCATACAGATGAGGCAAGGCTAGGCAGTAGGCGGCACGACTGAAGTCAGCCATGGATACTGAAGGTCACGCAGGCGAACCACGAGTTCGATGGAGTTGCTGTGCTATCGCAGCTATATTTTCTGGCCAGATGTATGCGTTATCTCTAAACAACCTGGCAGAGTGAATATGTATGGGTATCTTTGCGCGACTGCAAACTATAGTGTCATTTGATCGCAGATTGTAACACTGTGATTGTTGCCACGTTGTCTTGCATTGATTTTGTGTGTGTGTGTGTGTGTGCGCGCTCGTGCATTTGTATGTATTTGTTTGCTGATAGTTGCCGCTTGTTAGCATTGCTCGCCACTAACTCCCCTCCATTATCATATGACCACAGGTCGATCCTCAACTACAAGCCCATCACCGAGCAGGACTACGGTGAGCTTCTCTGCTACGGACATAATGCGGTCGGACATCAGCTCGTGCCGTGCGTCTATCAGATAGTGGCTGCTGGCAATCCTGATCCGCCGGAGAATTGCACCCAGGTGAGCGTCGTTGTCAAACGTCGACAAGACACCGGAGAGATTGACGACGATGACAACAAGAACAACATGTTGTGCATAATATTCATTGTATAATGATGATACTATTGATCGACTGCTATCAAGTAGTACATCATTCTCTATGGGCAAATTTCGAGAGAGTTATACAGCCATATGCTTGCGGTGCGAGCAGCCTGATGTGGGCTGCTCAATTGTTCTGGTGGAACAGTGAAGATAGCCGATGACGACGATCCTAGTGAGGATCATGATTTCTGTGTCATCCCCTTTTGCTCTGAGATGCCGAGATAGTTTACTATGTCTAGCGAGAAGGTGGGTCGTCTTTTTCTCTGTTTCGCTGTCAACTGTTGAGCTAACTGTGGGGAAATGCGTTTTTGTTCCATGTCCACGTGTGTGTGTGTGTGTGTTTGTCTACATGGTAGGTTAATGCAACGGAGAACGGCTTCACGGTCGAGTGTGTCTGGCCGGACACGGCGTGGAACGGCGGCGTCGCTTCATCCCAGCTGTTATTCCTTGCCGAAGTGATTAACGAGGACACACATTCGCATGTAGTCAACGTGACGACGGAACCCGGTGTCCTGCCGCCGATGATCGTCATCCGGGATCTGGAGATGGCGGAAAACAACCAGGGCGGTTTTCGGGTACAGATTTACGCCCAGAACCATAAGGGACATCGAAGCAATCCCGTTGTGGTTATTGCTCACGTACTCAACGCCTCGAAGTACCAAACGCGTAAGTGGGATCGAAAGGGAATAAGCATAGCCACCAGTGGAGCTGTGCTCGTTCGGTAGATAGTGTGGTGTACAATAACCAGGTCCCAATATATTTCGACCGAGTGACAAATGTCTTTCATCTGCATACATCCATTACTGGCATAGACATTAACTACAGAAATTGTTGCATATATACATGTTGTATCCTGCGACCGGTTACGAGTCCTACTGCCCTGTCGCTGCCGAGCGTAAGCCATGCGGGCGAGTTCATAAAACAGCAGAAAGATACAGCGTCATTGCATAGCCTCTTCCCCAAAAATAAATGAATTCTTACCGCATCGGATTATTATCAAAGTTGACTTCTCATTGGTCTTGCCGTTGACCTTCACTGACATTCGTTTCTATCATTGATTTTCTGGAACAAACCATCATGATTGGTATATACACTTTTGTATTTCGCGGGCAGGCGAATAAGAAATGCTTCGTCGCCTTTACTCTGAACGTGATTCATAGGGAATGTTCCAAATGCGACTACTCGCTACGACATCTAGTTGCTAGGATGCGAGATAGCTAAAGGCTCCACGAAAGGGAAAAAAGCATTTTGTCACCACCTGGCCCGCGGCGACGTCTGGGCGGCGACCTCTCCTCTGAGACGCCCTCGTCGAAAACGGCCTACTCGTCGCAGCCAGCAGACTTTTTCGGGGAGAGAGCCGCCTATCGATTTCGTGCGTCGAGTTTAGCTATCCGTTGACGCCAAAGGAGGGCAATCGCCAGCAGAAGTAGTCTCAGCCATCTTTGCAAAAAGGCGGCTGCGGATCCGGCTGAGTTTCTTCTTATTCTGCCTTTTATCTCCTCTGTCGGCCTCTCTTCGAACCCTGAAATTTCAGGGGCTCACGCCGATCCCTCCGCCTCGATTCAACCTCTCACTCGCCCTATGCTTCCACGCGATGTTAAGCTGACGGGACAAGCAGTGGAGGGGTTTCGTGTGAAATTAGTGTTCGTAGCGGCGAGATTCGGCTACGAGCTTTGACAAATGTATGTCCAACATCGGGGGTCTCAGCCCACGCAGTGTACTGTCGTCAAAAACGCACTCGGCAAAAACACAATTATCCACAATCAAATGCTCACTTGGATCTAAAGTGAACCGAATCGACCCAGCCGGAGTGGCCAGGCGCCTCCTATGAATTATCGCGCCCCTCGCGCATCGTACGAGAGCAGCAATTAGTTGAAAAGTAATTAAGTTGAGATGCGGACTCCCACGACTCCCAGCGCATCTCAAGGCCATCGGGTCAAGCCTCAACAAACCCCTCGCCCTTCGACACCTAGTAATAATTACTCACCACGAGGCAGTGCCCCGAACGTTGAGGGGTAACGTTGAGGAATACTTTCTCCAACTTTCATATTGTGCCATACAGGACTTGAGAACGCGGGCACGCGGCGCGAAATGGTAGGCAATTGTACATAATCGCTTATCTGGTAGAGGACCTGGGAGCTGTTGCAGATGTTTACCAGTGAAGGCCAACCTTGGTGCCTTGTTTTTTTATGTCTTGCTATTGGCCAGACCATGTTCTGTGTACGACGTGATTCCGTTGTAATGTCACGCTGCGATGGATATACCAAGAATCATGTTGGCCAGTGATGAGAAGAAGAGACAGAGAGAGATAGAGATACCGAAATGATGTTCAGCTCACATAATCCGGCTTCTTAGTTCGGATACTTGAAGAGTCTGGGGCTACGAATTGCACAGAACGACATACATATATAACTCACAGTGGCTGAATTAAAGGTACTATTGTATTGTACGCACATACGCGCGTATGAATGTGGACCTATATATTCACAAATGCGATCGATCTCCAAGCTGCGACTGAATGTTCAACAGTTCCAACAATCTCTCTCTCTCTCTATATATATATATATATATATATACATAATTGGAACTGTTGACGACGCCGCTTGGATATCGATCGCATTTGTGAATATATAGGTCCAAATTCATACGCGCGTATGTGCGATAATACAATGGTGCCTTTTATTCAGCCACTGTGAGTTTGAGTAATATCACTTATATTTGAGGGACTATTTTATATCATATATAAAATAGCGTCTAAAGTTGCAGAGATCACCACAGGATAATACGCAATTTTAAGGAGCAGTATTTAGAGCTGTATGCAGCGTTTGTTCCGATAGTCGAGCGACTAATCGTCACTTTTTTCGAGACCTCGAGTTTTTTTCCCTCTCAGATATAATGATTGAAGCTGAGCTTCGGATCACACCATATAACGGTGACTCCGAATATCACTGTGAACGACAATTTCCTGATACGTTTCGTTCGATCTGGTCTCCGTTACTTTCAGATCCGCCAGGTCGTCTAGGCCTCGTGGTGATACGGCCTGTGATAGGGGTCGCTCTTGGCCTGGTGTTCACCGTGGCGTTTGTTGGCCTCGTCGGATTCACCGTGATCAAGTGCAAACGCTACCAGGAAGAACACAAAGGTCAGTCAGTCAATCGGCCGAGCCACCGATCCGAGTTCCCCGCCCGAAAATGATCACTTCACCTGAGTGGCCAAACCACAAATTGGTCATTAGCCCATGGTAGAGTGTACATCAAACGTGTAACATCGATGTAGCAGTTCGTATAGCAGCGTGCCATAGTTAGTTATCGTCTCTTCGTTCGTCACCCGCTCAGGCCCAGCCAATCAGACATCTTGTTCCCATGGTGTTCTCATAACAATTTTGTCATACTACTCGCGTCTCCTATCCACGACAAACGAGAGAGGCGAGGGAGAGAAAGAGAGAGAGATGCCACATTGACTTCCCGAAACAAGCGTCAAAGGCTATAAAAGTGATGCTTGCTGTGCGCCGATGTTGAATGCCGCGAGCGGCGTACTAATTCTACGTCCGCGCGTAGTTGTTAGCAGTACTATGAGATACGCTCGTCCTTTCGCGTAAAACCGTTTTCCATAGCTCCTACCCTCAAACTCTCCTTCCTTCTTGAGCAGGCCCCTACACCGCCGTCAAGACTCCTCTAGTACAACTTTTTCTACAACTTATCATATAATAGAGAAGTTACAACAAAATGCGTTATGCACTGATTCGGCTCCTTGACGGTTCAGGCACACCACCTCCTTCGGTTCGTCAACGTCGTTGTTCGTGCGCGTTAATTCGCTTTGAATTGCCATTGCGCCATTGGGCTCGGTCGTGACGCGTAGCTTCTTGCTTGTCTTCTCTCTCTCTCTCTCTCTCTCTCTTTTGTTCTCTCGCTAACTCTGGGTCCCCCTGACTTGCTTCTGAGATCGCTCAGACGAAAACTGCCCCTCAATCACTAACCGAAAACTCACCGTTTCTGTTAGTACATGCAGTTGCCGCACAACAGCAGCAGCAACTCGACCACCACAAAGACAGCAGCACCAAGTGAGTACTGTATCTCTATTAATTATACTAATTGCTGTTATTATACTAATCTGCTTGGCTGTTCGAATACGACGTGAAGCGTCTACCTGGGATTATTTTTGTGAAAATTGAAGAAGAAGATGTTTGTTATAATAGACCCCCTCAACACTGTGTGAAGTCAGCCTGCGGTGCTGGCGAGTTTGCCTGTCTGGAGACAGCATTGGATCCGTCAACAGTGGACACTGCACCCTAGCCTTTCGCGGTACAGCGGAACAACATCACATTAATCAAACCGTAACTCGAGCATGGTTGAACGTGAGCTGAATCACTCAATTCAATGGATTCGATCTGATGGTGGGACCGACTTAATTTGACTTCACGAGCAGTCAACACTTGAAGTTGTTGGCTGGCGTGACGACTGTGTCCTCGTTTAGCAACATCTAGTCAGCGTGCACACAGCTCGTAGACCATCAACGGTCTCTAGCCTGTTCGCATTAGGAATATGATGTGAAATCGTAATAACACTGATCCATTTTATTTGTGTCTATTAAAATACAATTCACTTGTACGAACGTCTCAAAACATTTAAAATTGCAAATGAAAGCCCGCTTGGCAAGGCTGCCTAAAAACGGCATGGCTACGCAGTCAGCTACATGGTATTTGGGGTATGGTTCGTCGCACCCGGAACTAGGAATATATAATAGAAACCAACGGCGTCATATATAGAAACAACGCAATCCTATATAAGAACAGGGACTAGCGATGGTTTTCAACATGATGACAACACCAGAGGTTCCGGCATGGCGGAGGGCAGGAGATATTGTGATTTCAACTGCATTTTTTCTGCTTGATCTTAGCGGTTGCATGCAGCCTCGCTTGAGATTAGCTTCGCTGATTTGCTTGCCGATGTATACGATCTTTACAACGTGGCCATTGCACCCCAGAGGGCTGTACTATTGCACTCTGCGATGATGCAAAGATGTTACTCGACTTGAAGCATTACCTACGGGTCCCCATGTGGTCGAAAAGCAAACGGTGCCTTCGGGGTAGTCCAGTATTCCTCAAATTCCCAATATGCTAACAGATCATTTCGTCTTGGCATCGTTGTCAACGACTCGCTCATGGTCTATAGCAAGTATCGTTTCTTCTGTCAGTCGACCAAAGGCCAGAGACTGACAGCCACAATGAGATAAAATGTGTATCACCCCGTGGGGCAGCCGGGACGATATTGAGAATCCTGACCGTCAATGAGGATCTCTACATATTTCGAACATAGAAATTGAATCATTCAAATCGATTTCGATAAGCGTGCCGTGACCCGTCTTAATCAACTATTCCTTATGTACAACTGACTGATTTCTGGCGCTGCGCCAGGTCCGCAAGCAATATTGTGAATTGCCTGCCAAATAGCTCCCTGGCAATACCAAATTATAAGCTGGATTCCATCCATGCGTGATAGAACGTATCTCCCCAATACATATATATATATATATATATATATATATATATATATATATATATATATATATATATATATATATATATATATATATACAATCATCGAACGAAGTTCACCTCTAGCCGAGAAAATAGCAGAGTAATTACCGAACGTCGCCCGCAGACGAAGACACGCGCCTTACTCATCGGGCGAATCGGGCAGTAAACAGCGGCAGCAGCAGCAGTCACTCGCAAAATAACCGTAAACAGACAACAGCGACTCGAGTCATGCGACTCTCTCATCCACAACTCAGTCCAGAATGACAGGCAACTTCGAGAGGCGCTAACGGATCGTAAACAAACGCCGTGTCGGTCTGCTCATCGCGCCGTCCTCGGCACTACGCCATGGGGTGAACAGAGAGCTTGTGGTGGCTGTGGTTGATTTAGGAGCTCGACGGAAAGGGTGGGAAAAATTACCATGATGTCGTCTCTTTTCTCGTTGGCCTCCTTCGTGCTGCGATGCACCTCATTGATGACTGCCCCCTGCTCAGGCGTACGCGTGGACATTATGCGTTCGCGCGAATCGATTCTCGTGCAATGACCGCGGCCCGAGAAACTGCCACCTATCGAGAGGGAGGTCGGAGGTCTTGGAGCGGGCGAGAATAGCGGTACAACAGGTGAGTACTTTTGCCGGGCAGCGATATTCTGCAGGATGCGTCCGTTGCCTCGGACGCGGCGACTGTGACGGCAGCGACGGCGACGGCAGACCGCTCCGCGCCGCTTCATCGACGCTGTGGCCATAATAGCACTATGGCTTTCCGCAGTAAATTGTCAGAGTGCAATCATTGGGTCTTACGAAGCAATGCTAGAAGCAGTTCTACCGTGGACGTTAAATGTTGGCTGGGAGTCAGCCCGAAAACCTTTAAGGCAAGCATTCGGAGTCATGTAATTGATTATCGATTGATCCTTGTTTCGCGTTGCATAGCAAAATCAATATCGCTTGTTCACATACGAGGATTTGGCCTAGCGCAGGTGGGGGGGGGTGGCAGGCACGTGTTCGACGCCGGCGTAAGAAGCAAGGTAATGGCTGACACGAACAAAGTGAGAACTGTCGGAGATGGCGGGTGGAAGAGCCCTTACTAAACGACAACAATAACAATATAATTATTATAGTCCAGAACTGACCATCTGTTATATCCCAATGTGATAAATATAGTCGAATTACCGAAAGCGGAGATGTATTTCATCCGTTCTCATCGAGGATTGTTGTGGTGTGTCACCCAAAAATAGACCAGCAACCAAAAAGCTCAAAGAAAACCAGTTCACTCCTTCGAAAAATGCACGTCTTTCTGGCGTCTCCAAGAAACCTCTTCTCTTGCCCCAGCTGATCAGTCCAGTCAGTCTCTGCCCTTGGGTCGTCCATGAGAAACGGCTTATTTCTGGAATCCACCAGGTTTCCTTTGGACCTGTATGAAAATCGCGTGCGCTTACAGCACGTCCGTCAATGACCGATGACGAAATGCTACTCAGCGATATACAGCGATGACTGGCATCGCGGCATTATTGTTGTCTCCAGCCGTACGATACGTTGTCATCTAGGCTGGTTCCACTTCTTTAGAGCGTTCGTGTTCATGGTGGCGGCCGATGGAGGGCGTTTTGTGCCCCCGCTTTTCAAGGCGCCACCACCCCAGCTTGGCTCCGCACCCACCCTGAGCCACAAGTTACGCGCGCGATCGCGCCTCCCTTGAACAGCGACGGAGGAGTGGGCTGTCGCAGACTCAACGAGCCGGAAATGAAGTGTACGCACCCCTGTGGTTTCCTCAATGGCGGCAGCTTTTTTTGAGCTAGTTTAGGCAACTGGTGCTCATGCTGGCCGTTCGTTTTCGGCCCCGGGGGGTGTTGGGCGTAGCGGCCCAACGAACTCGTCGGCGTTCGTCGTCGCACCGTGCCCCCGGAGTGGAGCAACAAGTATGCAACTCTGCTGTTTTGCAATCTGCCTACCCTTGTATATGCATCCTGTTTATCAACGTCACTTCTCTCATCCCCAAAAGCTGAGGTAAACAGATTTAAGCTGCTTCGAGCGACATGTGGCTAAGGTTTAGGATACGAAGCCAGACAGAGAGAGAGACAGAGAGGGGATGGCGATCGACATTGACGGGGACGGCATGGCTGAGTGTTCGGTTGAGGTCGGGCTGAATGCGATGAGCATGTAGCCTGCGTTTCATGTTTGTCACCATTTCCGGATAGACTTGCAAGAGCCGTCGCCGCCTGTGTCTACTTCAGTCGACTTCGCCCCGATGTTGATGGAAGAGTTCCATCCATTATTTGCACCCGTTGAGATGTATTATGTATATGCACCGTACAAGAAGACGTCAGTTGCCGAGCCTGTCGGTGATTGGTGAGAGCGATCAATAAAGACCAGGACCTCTGTGGGTTGAGTGGGCACAAGCGTCACCACTCCGGAAACACATGGTACTACCGTCAACAGATTGCGGCTCGAGTCGCACGTGTCTTCGCGATCCTGAGTAGTTAGACAATCGTCACCGCTGCGAACGCAAACGCGGCAGCGTTACTTTGATTCCGAATCGCCGAGTCTACTCTGGCCACGCTATTAGCCACCGGCCAGCCGCTACGGTATGACACTAAGTATGCATTTGTAGATATACATATATTGTGTTTACCTAATACCACACACAACGGCCACCTCCAACTCGCACTGCACGATGCGACGTCTGTATGTCCCCCCCCGCACATATCAAGCCAAGGGCGAGCTCTGCCGCCTTTCCACTGACTGTTTCTGCTGCGGCTGTGGGCCTGTGGTTATCGCAATTCGCCGAAGGCGACCATTCGGTCACAACCGTTTGCAGCTAAATATAATATAAGCGAGCAGTGCTCCGGTCATCCGCCAATCAAGCCATCGGGTGGGCAGTGCGGCTCGGGGCGACTCTCCCGTATCATTTACATCGCAGCGTGTTATCCAGGCGATGCGATTGCAGAGCACGAACACCGTCGAACAATGTTGCCCACTGATTCCTTTGGCTGTGAACGGCACTCGGCGGAGGAGGCAAGCGACAGACACTCTCTCTCGCAATTCCGCCAGATGATTCTGTCGTGAGACGTCGGACAGACCAACCTGCTCTGATTGGCCACAGAAGGAGTCTCTCGATGGCGCTGACAAGCTTCTCTCTAGGTGAGTGTTACCAGAGCCGAGGAACGAGTTGCAGCCATATGTCATAAAAAGTGCCGAGTGTGTTCTTGCTGCCATGTGGATGTTGTCGCTGGCTTTGTCATGCCGAGGCTACCTCGCCGGCTGCCCGCTATGGACAGGCATGACACCCCCGCAATGGCACAGCCTGAGGACAGAAAGCTGCTTAGGCCCCTGGCGTCGTTTCCTCGAGCGCTTGCCTTTGATGAGAACCGAGGGAAAGAGAGGGAGCGAGAGAGAGATGCTCCAGCTGCAGTGTGTCCAGAGAAGCGAGCCGCACGGTATAAGAACTGGCCAGAGCCGCCGTACATCGCATACGACGAGGCTGAGAGCGAGCGACGAGGCGCAAGATGTTCGGAGCTCGGCGTCTGGCGGGCGCCTGCCTAGGGATAAAAATCGCGCGGGTTTCAGCACACCACTTCTCTTCGATGGTCTGCCAGATGCCTAGCCAGCCCAGTGGGGGTCTAGGCGGTATTCGACAACGAGGGAGGCATCCTAAACGCGTTAGGGAATCTATCGATGGATGCACCAAGGGCACTAGATGTATTAGCGGCTGCAGCCGCACGCTAGGCACGCATTGCTGTTCGAGGAAAAGGTTAGCGTAATAATCGCGCTGTAGCTCAACGCGCTTCGCAAGTTCGTGTCGAGATGCGCGCGATCGGGGGCGTCCTCCGTATCGATCTGTCGTGTATTCGCGGGCACGACGAGGAGCCTCAGCCCTTGCAATATATTCTGGCTGCATCGTACGGCTTTGTCCGCACGCGATGCGTATCGGCTGTGCACTGAGATGTCGTAGGCGAGGAAACGACGAATGGTTTAGGCATCGGGTCCTGAACGGAATTGAACAATATCACCATGTATATATATATATATATATATATATATATACGTATATGGCGTGGCACAGAGTAAAAGATGATTTATGTGTACCGATTGTGGCAAACTGGCCTGGCGGCGAATCAAGCTTAGGCAATCTGTCATGCCTTTGTGTACTCTTTGAATGGACAATCTTATTAAGGGAGGTCGGAGACGGTGGGGGCCGGTCCATATTGAAGACGTGTTTTCTTTCCGAAGGGCTTTCACAAGAGCTCTGCAGCTTGAACTCGAGAATCTACAATTCCCTCTGCGGTATCGCCCGAAGGCTGGGATATCTGACGAGGTACACTAGTTGAAACGGTGCACCAGTTTAACGTATTGTGATAAGATGATTATGCATTGAGTATTTTCAATGTGCTTTTGCTCATTGTATCTCGACCTATTTTTGTGATAAACTGGCGCACAAATAAGGAACTAGTCACGAGTTCCTGTTGAACAGCCAGCCTCACGGCTAAAGGAGCCTCTTTTGTAGAAACGACTAAACGTGTCTCCCAGATTGGGCCCTTCCCGAGGGTCCACTAGGGGGTCAACTGCAAAACAACTTGATAGGTTCGTCGACGTCAGTTTAGCGTCTATAGGATGTGGTTATGACATAATGTCATAATCATACCACTCGCAGTTGTTCGAATGGGAAGAGATCGAAAATCAAGTTTTTGCGAGTACAATAATCTCCTTGGAAAGTGGCCTCGAATCTTGATGGCAAAAACGCTAACTTTAGGGGACCGCACGCCAACAACCACTTCTGGTTGTTGTTTTTTTTTTGTTTTAATTCGAATGCTCCAAACATGCACGCATACAACGCCTCTCTGTTAGATCACGCACCAATCATTCACAGTTCGCACGGGCTAAATATAGTGCGTCCCTCTAGCCAAGCGTAGCGGCACACGGTTAACACGTAGCTCTTCACGTAGAATTGTTGCCACGTCGAAAAGCAACAGTCGACACCGCAATAGCGAGCCCCACAATGACAAACGTGCATAGCTACGTCTGTGAACGACAGCAAGCGTACGTGATTTTCTGTGTTCGAGAGGAACACGGCCAAGAAATAGCCTCGAACTGAGATGCAACGAAGTACTTCTGTCGAATACCGTACGATATTATGTAATTGGATGAAAATTATGATAGATGATTGAACCTGTGAAGAATTAAGCTCGTCTGCTTAGGTAACACTGAACGGTACAAGGGTGTTTGCTGTCTTGCCTATGCCGTCTGCGCAATTCAATCACGGATTGGTCCTGTACGAAGGATCAGGACGACCTGGCGAAAAAAAGGCCTTGTACGAGAGATTAACTCTGCTACGCATGCAATGGAAATCAGTTGAAGCGAGCTGTTTGTACCCCTCCGATCGCTAGATTACCGATGATTGAAGCCGCCAACTGGATAACCTGATAAAAATGCCCGAGAGAGAAATAGAGAACGAAATCGGATTTTGCACGGAGTAGCCTAAGCCTGATCGCCGTAGGCACCGCTGGCATTCTGGCCCTAACCTAGCCTTCAATTCCCTCCACCGTACGACGGAAAGTCGAAATCGTTAGCTGAACATGGCCGACACACACGTGTTTGAGACGATTTGGGACAACAAGGGAAAAATGGAACACTGCAAAGACTATGGATCCTAGCAATTATCGCGGGTAGAACGGTGACCCAATTGTTGAGCGTGTTGTTATACACCGAGTGAGCACAGATCTGTTGACAATACGGCGAGAAACGATCACATGCGAATATTTCGGAAATTAGGTTGCCCGGTGGCATGCAGATGTTCCGGACACTTTAAACGCTCACGGAACAAGACACTTAACAAATTCTCGCCGCTACGGGGTGAAATCACTCGAAGGCTGGGTTACGCTGTCCGGCCGGGCTGTTCCCAAGACTCGTGCAACGTTCTATACTTAGTTATGATAATTGAAAATGGAACGTCACACAGAGAGCGCAGTCAATTAGTAGCGATTGCGCAGAGGTTTCACAATTGGAGCGGATACGCGAGCGGTGTTCGCTGAAGTCCCCGGGGGATACGTCGAAACGGGGTTACCATTGAAATGGATTTCCCCAATCCGTAAACGACGAAATCTAGACAGGTGTAAGCCTGTGAAAAATGAATGCTTTCATAATCACGGCCGAATCGAAATTAAATTAGACCACCGCTGACCACGAGAATGTAATCGCATATGATTTTATGGATGCGAACAGTTGTATTAGTTCGTGAACAGAATCCGAGCGGTAGAAGATGATATAGCTACTTGTCAATATGGACAATGAATCAAGAATCGGGGAGGGTAAAGGTAAAGGCTTTATTGGTTTATTAAAGGAGCTGCAATTTTACAATGCTTTAGCTCTCTTATATGTCACGCAGCGGGGCTCGAACCTGCGGCCTCTGGCTTCCGATAGCCAGAGGCCGCAGGTTATCCTTTCATCTTTGTCGTTCACCATACCGCAACTGCTTTTATGGTGAACGACAAAGATGAAGGCATTTCTTAAGCAAATGAACACAAATGACCGTAAATCAATGCCCCTATGCATCAATTATAATAGTACAAAATCATTTATCGCTCTCTCTCTACATTTACAGATAATATATAGTTAAATTGAATAAGCACCATGTACTACTTGTACACACCATCCACACGTTTGCACTTGTCAAGCAGCCGTAGCGGGAATCTATACGTGCCACGAACGTCTCAGTAAACCTGAAGCCACGATTATAAGTAAACGAATTGTAAGCAACTTTCACATTGGAATCAAATTCGTCTCTACCGTCGGCAAATTGGCATCAGTCGAACTGTCTATGATGAACTCGCTACAAGACACGCGCTATCCGTATCTACATCTAGGTAGATGCAATAGTAGGTACGCTTTGGACTATACTCAAGCGATCGTATCGGTGTACATACACTTGCATACGTCTGACTGTACATCAATACGAACTCTCAGAACATCTATCGTTCGATCGATCAACGGGCGATCGATCGCTGGGTCGATTTTTTCGAACTAACCTTTAGAGTTCTCGCTCCTTGACCTGTTCACGCGTTCTCCCGCGTTATAGATCGGTGACACAGCTGAAGCCTGATGCGGGCTCTGTTGGCGGCCTCGGGCCTCTGGGGAACGGCGGTGACCTGAGCTGTTCTGATTCGCTGTTCGACCTCAACCGAGCACCAGATATCATCCAGCAACAAACGGCGAACGCAGGACATCGCGGACTCATCGGTGGCGACACGGGTGGGCCTACCGACATGGACCTGGGCCAGCTCGGCAAAATTCAAAGCGCTGAGCATCGACATCAAGTCATCGCTAACAGTCCAGGTACAGACGTACACCGATACGTAGACAGGCCGGCGGTCGTCACTGCTATCCCCATCAGCAGTCTCTACTGAGCGCCCGATGGCTTTATCTATCGCCGTTCAACATCAACATGAACATTATTATTACTATTATCATTGTCATAGACTGTCCGTCGTATGAGGAAATGGGGTTGAGGTTGAAGCTATTGTAGATTCCCAGTGATTCGAACGGACAGCATCTAGCTCAATCGTACTGAACGCCCAATGACCATTCGACGGTCGGAGGTCTCGAGTTGAGTGGATCGGGAACGAGAGGACAATTTCAGAAATTGAACAATGTCGCTCGGACCCCGGCGCTGTATCAGCACGAATCGTGCGCCAATGAATGACCATATGTGAATGGTTGGATCTCGATGTGAGCTGGTTCGATGAACTGAATAGCTCAGTTTGGACGGTTGGAGTTGCGAGCAAAAAATTGTGTGAATTTGGATGAGGCGAAACGACTTCCATCGCGTTCTTTTTTACCATACTTTGAGTGCATACTCTTGTATTTGAATCAGCCAGGAATCTGGATTTCGCATTCTGAAGATTGCTTTATTAACAGATTTTCAAAAATCCAGAGATTGTATGAACACCTGCGCCAGTCGATAGATTAACATACACGCTCGGGACCTCCCAGCTTACGGACGGACGCGAGATTGCTGGCGATTGCAGCCATACGCGACACCACCTTTTCCGTGCTTTTTCTGTCGTGATCTACCAGCGATTTATCGGTGACTGTTTTGATCTTGGCAAAGCACTCGACTTGTCTGTCGACAATGTCTGCGACATTTCAACAGAACACAATACGTGCGGGGCGAGGACCCTAGCCGTGAGGAACTATGTCTATGTCATGGGACTCCATGTGGAGTAGACGAATCCATCCTTCCTTTCCGGGCTTATGCTTGAATAAAAATCGACGAGGTCGCTGCTGAGGGAAATCCCCTTGCATGGTCATATGCAGCTGATGTCGAAACGAACGTCGACCGCCCTTCCGCTTGTGGATCGCTAAAGTCTGCTCACGATAAACCAGCCTATCGGGCCGAGTGTCAAGCAAAGCGGAGTGTAGAATAGAAAAGCGTGCAGAAGCTTAAGCAAGCCAACGTTGGATGTTATTCGTTACGTTTTCCGTTGCTGTGTTTTTTTTCAGATTTTGCAACTAACACCGATGGAGAATGCGATTTGTTCTACACAACCTCAATAGGCGCTCCTACAGGAGGGAGTAGCGGTGGAGGCCACACGACCGGGTTGTCCGTCACCAATCCAATTGTTAGTCCGGTAAGTGTGCTTAATCATCGTTAACTGCCATCCAACCGTAATACATATAGAAACAACAAAACAAAAGGTAAACATAGGACCTTAACATGAGGAAACCAAGTTTCTTCAGGAGAAAAGAGACACAGATAGCAATGTAGGTAAACGAAGAGCTCACGTAGACATTTCCGTTAATCAACTAACATCTGACCGTTGCGTTTGCCCGATTTGTTCCTTCAGGGATATGGGGGATTCACTGTTAGTGGGAAGGGCAACCACAGCTCGGCAGGCACCATGGGATCAACATGCGTTTTATCTCCGGTGTTAAACCTTGACCACGAGTCCGCGGCGTCGTTACTCGCGGACACCTGCGGAACTCTGCGAAGAAACGGAACCAACAGCCACAACAAGCACAATAGCAGCGCCCACAACGGTCCGCAGCAGCACGGCATGCAGCAGGTACGAAAAGCAAAAGCGAGGGAATGCTGCCAACGCAGAGACTACAAGGCACATACATCGATCTGTATGCCCTTAGATATAACGGGATGTTTTTAACAAGAAGGGGGGTGGGGGTGGCTGTGTGCTGTAAATTAGTGAAACTGCTGCCGCACGCGTTACTGATGATACTCATTAAAGCAAAGAAACACACAAGTAATTATATTTACGAGAAAACTGCAACGCTTCCATGATATGTATAGCGACCTGAAGTGTAGTCTACGCTACCTTTAAGAGCCTGCTGCTCTAGGTATGAATCCCTTTACGAAAGACGTTACCACGATTAGTCGTAAGTCACCTTTTGCCATTGAGATGGCCAGAACAAGCAAAACATTTCGTTTCGATCTTGTTCAAATTAAGGCCGCTAGAGTTGCCAGGTATGAGAAGGCATGAATTGCTTTGGAAGGATAAGCGGCCTTCGGCAAATTATGAGGGCCATTAGGAAGAATGCGCTGCAGGGAGCAGTGCATAGTAGTGGCTAGACTGGTTGTGGAGCTCGCGTAAGGTGCTGCATCAGCCAGTCACCAGCCGTATGCTTCTCTCGGGGGCAGCCACCTTTATCCTCACAGAAATCTCACCGGTGGCCAAGTTGAACGGTGTGCGGAGAGAGAATTGTTGGCTCAGTTATCCATTCGCGAATGGAACTTCTCGCAGGTTCTCGTTCTATTAATGAGTTGGGACTGTGTAGATTCCCCCACTGTCGGAGTCTTGGGCAAGGAGGGGAACTCCTGTGATAGCCAAGGCAAGGATAGATAAGACGTATAGGTCACGTAGCAGGTTCAAGCCCTACCCTGACCTTACAGTGTGGAGTTTCCTCCCAACATTTCTTGTACTAATGCCCTACGGATGGGTTCCGAGAAGTGTATTAATGCAGAAGAGCTGGGGGCGCTTCAGAGTGGCCGGCCGCTGCTACCTTTGCTCTTGAAACATCATTAGCTCATCGCACCAATTTGTCCCGTGGTACTGCGCGGCGCGCGACGAAGGAGTATCAGCCGTCACCTGTTACCGACCGACTCAGACCTCCTGTCACGGGTTCTGCTCGACAGGCAGACCAATGGAGCTCGTTGTTGGTGGATCGATAAAAAGGACATTAAATGCCTCTGACTGCTGCTTCTGCTGTCAATATACCTTGATGTCGAAAGGCAAGACCCTGAGAGACAATTACAAGACCACAGCGTTGAACCTCATTGATCAGAAATCGCTGCAGCAGCAGCACTTAAATTTAGCTAAATACGACAAGTGGTCTGACGTACTACAGAAAAATAGACTGCGCCTTAGATCAGACTTTGTAGAGCTCATCATAATCAATTACGGAAGTGCGCACTCCTGGACAAAATAAGCGCCAGCGATTGGTTTCTCGTCCCAGTGTTCGCGTCGCAAGACGACGTCATCGCCGAACGGTCAAGGTTGAACGACGAGGGTCAGAGATTGCAAGATTGCCAGAGCGGTCCAGCGGGTTGTTGCTGAATGACAAACAATGTCGAGGATTGAGGACATGCGTAGGCTGGTCCGGAAGAAGCCCGAGGTCAAAAATAGATCCGTCCTGATTGCACCTGATTCAGCATTGAAGTGGACAAGAGAAGCCCTTTAGTGGCGCGACAATGGATACTGCAAGCGGTCGGCGGTCGGGCAAACACAGCAACATCAATGAACTATGATAATACTGTTTGGGTTGCAGGTTCTTTATTCTTTACGAGGGCACCTCAGGGTTTAGTGAGTCCTTCATCCTTGCTCAAAACAAGTTGATAAGGCTATCTCCAAGCTTCCAAGAGATGTTGAACCTTCAGCTAATTTATGCTGGGGCGTCTTTCGGTCGCAGATTTGGTTCATTTTAATTAGTACCTTTTACAGAAACTCACAAAATTACAGAGTACACATCATAGATGGGCGAATTTTTCGCGGCAATACTGTTGTCCAAACGTCCACGGGTGACTTCGTTAAGCAGGAATCTACAAAGATCGAAACCACAAATTTAGTGAGCTACGGAAATTCGACAGGCCCGAACCAGCCGATAGTCACGTTCGCTTTGGCCACCCGATACCATCCAAGCTACCAGACGGCATTGTGCAGCGAACTATGATCAACAGGTGTACAAAGTGAATCGGTCCGCAATGAATGGTCACTGGCCAACTACTCTAGGAGTTTCGACTACGTTCGTATGCTTTATATACTTCTATATACTGTCTCGAGCATTGTCCCATACAGTATCCCCAAGGTCATAGTATGGTACAGCATACAGCAGCAGTTCGATCCCTAGGAAACTGCTATGGTTAAAATGAGCAACCGTCCTTCGCGTTCATAGATACAATAACAACTGCTCAAGTAGCAAGGTCAAGACACAAGGACACACGCTCTCAATGACCCTCCCCCCCCCCGAAGCAGCCCGCAAAGCTTCCGCCGATTCGAGGCTACTGAAAGATTAAACAGCGCATCATACTAGTAATCAAAGATTCGCTCTCCCTCTACCCCAATGATCGACTTATTCTATTTCCCGCCCACTCCCTGGTCAAGCTGAACCCCTCAATCCTGCTACAGACACGAACGATACGTGTGCATGTCGGTAGCACAAAAATTGCCAGATGCTCCACCGTATCCCACCTCGTGTCCGCCTCCAATTGGCCAGCAGCATATACTGCTCGCTTTACGCGTATGCTTTACGACGAGTACTCCTCTGCGGTGGCTCAAGTGACCCCATGCCCTCTTATAGCACGTTGCACGCGTGCTGTTATTGGTGTGACGATTCTGACGTAGTCGTCGGACGCCAACCATGAACTGGTCAGGCCGCCATGTTGACCATACATCTTGTATCTAAGCGTATCGCCGACAGCGGTGGAAGGAGAGCGCTGCCCTCGGCTGCTACTGTTGCCCGCCGAAGAAAATGGGACAGATTCGTGACGATCTCTCGATCGCGTGCTGATTGGCATCGCCGCGTCTCGGCGTCTGGCACATCTCTGTCTCTCTCGCGCGTGCGCGCGTTCTCTCTCTATCTCTTAGCACAATCCAGTGAGTACCTTATACAATTGTGGAGACGTATATATGTATATATATATATATATATATATATATATATATATATACACGCATATTGTGCACAACGAAGCGCCCTTGTTCTTGCTGCTGGTGCCCGCCTCGAGCCGCTTTCGCTGGCGTCGGACAATCGAGTCCGCCTGTTCTCCTGCAGCGTGTCCAGACTCAGTCCCGCGCCGGCAACCCCCCCCCGCCCTCCCCTCCCCGTGCATGTGATTCTGTTGTTCTGACACATCACGCGAGTGCGTCCAGCAAGACGGTTACGCTCCTCACGTAGCCTATCCCCTACGTTGTATTATACAAGTACAATGTAATGAGACTGTAATGACAGTCAGACAGAGATATAGGCGCGGGGGGTGGCGGAAGATGTGCATATATTGATGAGATGCTGGGTCTAGCGTGTCCTACTTGGTGCACATAGGGCGCAATGATTGGTGGTCCTTCTGGTTTGACTGCGTTTCATAAATAAATAAACTCGCTGACTGGCAACCGCATCTCGGCTGGCTAATGACGAATCGATGTAGGTAGCAGCTGTAACCGTTGCTACCGTTACTTTCCGGATCAGAGTTGCTAAGCTCTGCGGTGATTGGCAACGATGGCACAAAAAAAAAATAAGACTGACTGTGTGAATAATGGATGGCTGTGTGGAAGGTTACCCGAGCGTCGGTGGGGTAATTGGAGTTACGGAAAGTGAAGATCACTGCTGGAACTTGTTGTTTTACGCTTTGGTGTTTGTTCTCTCCGCCGAACTAGAACTCGTGCCGGTGCACGGTGTACTATGGCTGTTCCTGCAGGGTGCCTTTTAGGCATACTTTGTATCTAGCACGTCTGTGAAATACCGTCGGATCTCGGCCACTTCGAGGCGATTGTGATGAACCTACATCTTCCTTGGCTAGTCTAGTCGTGAGCGTCCTGGACTGTTAGACCGAAGGGGCGTGCGTATTGTGTTCAAATCCCGTCAGACGCGGAGAATCTTTGGAGCTCTTTATCATACTTTTTTTATCTGAAGATTCTTGCCAGGTACGAGTAAGGAAGAGAATAAGCAAAGGTGGCCCCGACAGGTCCTTATAGTAATACCTAAAAAAAGGTTAAGAGCTGAGGCCTGTCAACAGCTGAGGGTCAGCTCGAAAAACAGTAGTAATGAACCTACAGGCTGACAACCTTTGGGAGGATGAACAGGCCTATCGACCGTTGTCGTAGGTGGACTCCCAAAGCTAACCAATACGCTCTATAGAAGACGACGACCTTATTTTTATTATTATTTTTGTATATATATATATAGATATATATTTTTTTCGATTTCATTAATCATCAATCTATATCAGCCGCCATCACTAACCAATAATCAACTATTCTCATTGCAGAGCGCCGTTGACCTTTACGCCACGCTCCGAATACAACAGCCGTCATCACAGCGTAAGCACAGCCCGCTGCAGCATGGCGCAATTGACGAGATCTGCAGTCTGACCAATGGAAGTTTAGGAGGAACGCCCCGGACGCTACTTGGCAGCGGGGCACTCTCCGGCGGTGGCGTTCACAGCGGCCAACCACCCCCGCCGCCCTCCAACTCGAGTCAGCTCGAGCAACACTTGCGGACGTTGCAGCACGTTAAAACCACCGGCTCTATCGTAAGTCCGACATCGCAGTCTCATCAGATCCCTTCTCACCAACAACAACAACAACAGCAGCTGCATCATCATCATCAGCAGCATTCGACGGGGTCAGCGTTGATAGGGGCGCCACCTTCGAGCGGTGTGACGCCTGCCTCAATGTCCGCGTCGACGATCAGTGTCCCCGGTATCACAACGATAATTTCGCCGTCTTCTGCAGGCGGCGGCGGCGGTGGCAACATTAACAGTAACCCGGCAACACTCGGCACCGTGACCCTGGCGCTGTCGTCCACGACATCGGGAACGGGGACCCCGGTCCCGCTAGTGCAACAGCAAACGGGGGATGAGATTTCATTTTTGAGTACGCTACAAAAACGGAAGCGGGCGGCAGCCCAGCAGCATCCGAATAACCAAAGCACTGCTACATCCTTGCAATTGCAGGATGACAAGACGACCCCGGCGACGGCGGCGACAACCACCATCGGAGTCGTGGCCGTCGCTGGGACCGGCGTTGGCGGAGCGTACAACTCCTCGCGGGAGAGCTGTGTGTGAAGACGATGTTTCTCCTCCAGTACGCTGTGTTCTGTGCTGTGTGCGTAGGTAGAAATAGTTGAATGAATGACATGATGAAGCTAAAGATGATGCAGGAGAAGGAGGGAATAATAAGGAGCAAGACAAAGAGGAAGGAGTAAAGAGAGAGCGCAAACAATAACAGGACGAAATCTATGGCAGCAGGATATTGAGATGGGGTTCGCCGAAGTTGGAAGGCGGAAATTCGTAAAGCCGAGAGGAAACAGCAGATAATTAGGGACGGGGTCGGTGTGGACGGCGAAGTTAACTGTATAATCGTTAAGTGGGAATGAAGTTTCACGGTGGGGACAGATTAACTCGGGGGTAGGGGGGCGATGGCAGGTAAACCCGATTCCAAGGACAATGCAAAGATGAAATCGTTGGCCGAAGGCCGAGGTAACGATCAGGTTGAGCTAACAGCTAGCGAAGTCGAGAAGCATGGCAGTAGCGACGGCAACAACCGGAACGGCAGCAGGTGTAACAAGTATATAGAAACGTATAAAGAAATGCACAAATCCCTGATCTAAATGGCGCAGTTCCTTTCGCACACTGTTTTTGTTCACGGTTTTCTTCTGTGGTATTAGATCATTGTACACAGTAGTCTATCTCGGTAGTGAGACGCAAGCGGGGGTGACATTAGCCGCCGATTGAAATACAGTTGTACAGTTGTGGACGTACGTGAACTACAGTTCTCGCTTGTGTCCCCTATGAATAGACTTAAGTTGAGCGAGAGGGAGGGGACCCACCATAGACATTAAGCGGAAATCGCCTCATTTGAAACGCTTCCACGGGGATGTTCGCGGACATGACAATGCACGGACGTGAGTCCGCGTGAGGTTCGAAATTCGGGACGATTTCATTTAATTTCGTTCAAATGCGAAGAGAACAACCGTTGCCCCGAAGCGCCACAAGAAGCCGTACGAGATTGGCCGTGAACACAAACAAAAACGTGTCTACTCGTACATAACAACGATAGATACGCTTAGATACGCTTGACGCCAAATATAGAAAAGGAGATGACAAGTTGCCGACGCCGAGTTGGGAAGATCAGGAACGAAGGACTGTATATGCGAGTCGAGTGAGCACACTGGGCTGAGATGGCGCGGATGACAGGAATAGGTCCAGAGGAACAACTGCAAGCTGATAATGTATAATAAAATATTAGTTAATTAACTAATAAGCGAAACGGAAGTAAGCGACAGTCTTAAAGGTACACTAATTAATGACGTTTAGAAGGAACGATGCGTTCCAGTGATGGTGATGATGTTGGTAGGCGATTACATGGGGGGAGAGCGCGGTTGGCAGAAAACCCGGCCATCGATGGTTTTCATTGAAACGAGGGTCGAATAGATGAACACGTTCACAGCCACGTATTGTACTTTAGCACAGGCTAGGAATGGCTGTTCGCGGCAACTGCAATAGGAAATAAGGGGGAAGCTCGATTTGCCTGTGGGGCTGCGCATGGGACGAGGGAGCTAATCCTCCCGGAAGCTGACGAGCGTCACAGCAGAGTTCACGTGAATGGTCAGGCAGCATAGCGTAGAAAGAGAGAGAAAGAGAGAGACAGAGAGAGAGAAAAATGTGATGAGGCATGCTGAGTATGCAGACCGTTTTCCTTTCCCACGAGAAATAGAAAAGGAAAGAAGGCGAAGCATGAAAGAAAGAAAGAAAGACGCGTGCGTGTGTGTGTGTACATATAGCGAAATATATTCAGCGCGTTATTGTAAATAATTGTATTTTGAAAACTGTTTGTATAAAAAAATCAACCGACAAAACCGGCAAATATGGTAGACCGAGAGCGAGAGAAAAAGGCCTATGAAGGAAGCGGAGAATGGAGACGAAATTTGAATGGTTTGAAACTGAGTGTGTATCGAAAACGTGAGCGTGTAAAAAGCAATTGACAAAGCGCACTGTTGAACAAGGTTAGACCGACGTGTTTGGCCGGACGACTAGACGGGTAGCGGGCGAATTGGAGAGTGTCGGGAAAACGATCTAAAACAACGGAAAAAATGGGAGATTGAGAATCGTGTCCGAAAGATGAGGGCTAAAGAAAATAGAGCGTGAATAAACTGATTGACTCGGTGAAACGATGACACAGAGCGAGTGAGAATTGAAAAAAAATGGTACGCAGATGGGGGGGTGTGGGCAGCGGCGGAGGAGAAGGTGGGATAATGTGAAAATTGTGTTCTTATATTTCTAATTGGTATGATATACGGCTAAATTGAATCGAATTGAGCGAAATGAAACTGAAATGGTTGAAGGGTTGAGCAAAATAATAAAAATATGACGCTGTGATGGTCTCAATCTAAAATGGTTCGTCAGAGTGTGTTCCTTTTATGTAGCTGTAAGGTATGAAAATAAGGTAAGTGGGGAGAAGAATGTGACGAATTGTAAAATATATATATATATATATTATATATGATGGAAGGCATTAATTATAAGCAACGAATGTTTATTATATTAGAAGGGTCATATGTTGGATTTCTTTATTATTTTGTATAGCTTTAATTGATCTTCAAGGGAGTCCAAAGTATATATACAAAATGTATACTGTTATGGCGCTTTCCAGCACTAATGTGACCTCCGAGAACCCACTATAACATAGTAGGGTGGCCTCAGAATACGACTGCTCTTTTACTACCCGCTCGCCCAAGTTATAAAAATCAGCGATCGTGCTGATAACGTATGGTGGTCGCATGAGTTGATCCATATATAATCATTAACTGCATGATACATTGATCGACTGTCAAACACGAATTGCTTGGATTTTGAAAAAGCTTGTGTTCGCAGGCTTCTGATTTGAGGCTGCTTTGAAAATTGAAATTGAAATTTTAATTATACATAAATGTTTATAGTAAGGTATGTACCACGTGAATAAAACAAAGTTCCTTATTGGTATTGTGCTATATGAGTCGCGGTTGGTCGTCTACCGCACAAATATTATCCCTTATAAAATGACAATTGCAACGACGCGAGCGAACAGGAAAGTGCAAACACGACACCGTTTCGTGAAAGCAAGAAACTCGTATTGGAGCTTTACTTGAGCAATCTAGGTTCAGCAACGATTCGCCATCCCAAACATCCCCACAAGTGTTATAATGTGAAGCTATAGACGAGAATCTATCATGGACAGCAAGCGTCCGTGTTAAGGTATTCGCCGTTCGATAGTTGGAGACTCTTACTCAGTAAGAGCCCTAGACCTCCAAGAGGCTCAGGCCCCAGCTTGACACTGATTTGTACTACTTGAACTCCGAAGCAGCTGTGGATAGCGCCTAATATGACAATAGTTATGAATACAGCATTTTGCACAGGATCCGTCTCCCGCTGATCCTCTTTGGCGACAAAGCAAAGGATGTCACGTAGGCAGAGCCGAAACGTGCCGGTAACTTCATTGTCAAAAATATTACGATCCTATCGAAAACGAAGCGCCGAAAGTCAAACAAGACTAGACCTCAAGCTCACTCATGAGCAGGAGGCTCTTCCTTCCTCGTTTTCTGCTTTTATCCGGTATCTAACCTAGTTTTTGTCGTAGACCACTGGTCCATATCGGACAGAGGCATGCAGCGGCCGAGGTTTAGATAAGCTCAGAGCTACTAAACAGAGTAGACACCTATATATATGTATATATATATGTGTGTGTGTATGTGTGTATACCGTGAGCCACTTGCCCACCGACATTCACACGGGACGTCGAGCACGTGGTGCAGAGTGCCGCAGGTCACGCCATTTTTGCTAGGTCACTCACACGGATGTACGGGACTAAGAGCCAGCCAGCCAGCCAAGCAGGCCGTCGTCTTAGTGGTTGCATATAGAAGCCATGGAACTTTGTTCGACATTCTCTTCAGTTGTATGCATCAGCAGCAACGGTTGTGTAGGTAGTTACTAGCATCTTCTGTAGTGATGGGACAAAGGCGAGTTAGCAAAGGCCTTAGCTTATAACGGGCGATTCTGCCTGACCCAACCTAAGATGGACGTATCCACCATCAGCAGCCAAATAAAAAATCGACGCTTGCAGGTATGACACTGGGAAAGCATCGGCTAGAGGAGAGAGCCGATGAGTGTTCGCCGGCACGACACCACGTCTCTCTCTCTCATCTCAGTACAGTAATCGCTCGCGATCTTACAGGCTGTACATAACCCTTAGAGTAGTGTTGGAGCTAGCCCGTTCTGCTTAAGTATTCACAATACAAGGCCGGGAGCGGCAGAGCAGCCGTTTTTCTCTCCTCTCCGAAGACGAACAAGAGCAAGTGGGTTTGTTAACGAACTGTTGACAACTATGGCATTAGAGCATACCGAAGTGATATGTAGATCGAGGTATAATCACGTGTGCATGAACAAGCTAGCAAAAACGCGTTCGTTCGAGATAGGCAATATGGAAGAGGTGAGTATGTTGTACGTTCAATGTATTGTGATATAAGAAGACGAAAAAAAATGAGATTCTCGTGTCCCCCTGGACAAAGGTAGGATGTTTTCACGCTCGGCCATCTTGAGCAACTGAAGGAATTGTGGTCTGAGATCATTAGTTAAGGCCATTGTGTGGCACATAAGCGAAGTCGGAGTATGTCATCGCATTACGTAACAACGGCTTATTTTGATCATTTAAGTACATTTGGGCGTCTCGGAGTAATGACAGGTGTGTACGGATGATGAACAGCCTCACTTCTGCTCAGTATAGATGAGCGAACGTTGGAACGACGTGCGAAAGCGCTCGTTCCCGGTAGCGCGCTCAACTCAAATACTCGATGAGGCATTATTCCTATAACAAGTTATTTCAAATTATCTATTATACAATTCGTTATGAGTTACCGTATCCGTATAAATCTAACTTCTTGTCCAATATGCTATCGAATGCGTGGATTATGTGGATATCTTCGAACGAAATTTGAGCTGCGTTTGACAAGTGTGTAGCTTGCGTTATCTTTTTAGACACTGTTACATATTTGCAATTCACTAAAATTAATCTCTCCTCACTAATTACTCTCTCGGTTGTCTGTATCGTTAAGTATAGCTGCGGGTCCTGCTGAGCTACTGAATGTCTTATTGACTGCAATTTCAAAAGACGACCTAATTTGTGTAGATCAGTATAAGCATCATAATCACCAACCGACCCGAGCTGAGCTGTATAATAATTCTTGATCTATCTCTATGAATGATAGCTTCTTACTCAATATTGCTGTTTAACAGACGTTGTTATTGATATTATCCGTATTATCCTTGCCGGTTCGTATTATTTTTATTAATATTTCCCGCCACTCCGCTCTCACTTCGATATTATTATTATTTATTATTATTATTATTATTATTATTATTATTATTATTATTATTATTATTATTATTATTATTATTATTATTATTATCATCGAAGTGGCACAGTGCTCGCTGTGCGCCATCATTCAAGTCGCGAGTCTATCGATCTGTGTAGCTCATCCTCCCTAATGTCGTGCCGTGACGATTTATTGCCCGATCCCTGGATATTCCGGCTGTTGCTGTGTGAAAACGGCCGAGTTGATTCGCGATGTTTCGTGTCAGCCACCTATAGCACACAAAGCGGCAGCAAAGGCACTCGATGTACATGTAGGTAGTCGGGATCCATTTTCGAATAACTGTCGCGACCCTTACAAGAGCGGATGCCGGACGATTCGTGTCCACGTGTGTTTGGTGTCGCGTCGACGCTGTTTGGCGACGATGGGTTACAGCTTTATAACAGACCCTTTATATATTCTATGTGACACCTTCATTAGAGGTGGTGGTGGGTGGGGGAGGTGGGTAATTGCAAAACATAGACGTTATCATAATTAATTTAACATAGCCTACTACGTATTTGACGCCTGAAAAGCCCGTTGATGCTACCGAGATAATCTACTACGGTGATTTGAATTGATTATCGCTTTCAATGTGGAATCTACTCAGGTACGACCTGGGATCGTTGTCTGCTATGACGCGACTGTCGCCGCCAGTAGGAGAAGGTGCAGTTTTGAATATCGGTTTTGTATATATGGTGCATATATTTACTTCCAGAAAGGTTACTTACTCCCGAGCCACTAACAGCAGGCACAAATCTGTTCGCAGATCTGCTGTAGTGCCGGTGCGGAGTTTATGCCTCGCCTGCGTATAGAGAAACGGCTACAGGACGATGATATTCCAGGACTTTCCTGGACGGGCGTCCCAGGAACGCTGCCGTTGATTGAGCGGAATTGCGCTCATTGGAACTAATGGCGCAACAGGTCCTGATTGAATAAATGCCGCAACAAGCAATTGATTGGTTGGCAATCGCCACCGACAGCAATAATGAACAAGAAGATCACGGACGCAGCAGTGTAACGGCCTCCACATAGACACATCGCTGTTTAGGTGGTAGTCAAGAATAACGGTCGATACGGAAAAAATGAAATGTGTTGAAATGTGTTCTCGCAGAAATGCACGATTGCGGGAGAAGACTCATTTCGTAAATTTTTCATTTGATTGAATTCGAAGCGCTCGGTGGCGATTCGACCGGCACTGGCAGTGGATGGCTTCAACAAAGATTCTAGCAATGAAAGTCTAGAGGAGACCCTTGGGAAGATATAAGAACCGTTTAAATTGAAAAAAAAGGCAAAATTGCGTTTCGTTTAGGGTTGGAGCGGGACTATCATGATAAAATGAAGAATGGTGAGAGAGAGAGAGAGAGAGAGAGGAAATGGTTTGCAATTAGTTTTCCGTCAGAGACATTGGATACATGCATACAATGCAATGCAATTAGACACCGTTTATTATCGAATTGTCTTTCAGTATAACTATGCCATTATAACGGCATCACCTCATAATGAATAATGCTATATCCGCTGACGCTATTCCGGCCGGCATGCAGCCTTAATGAAAATCTTCGAGTGCTGGAGAGATTCCACGCAAAGCTTGCCATCGTCCAACATGATATTTCCTGTTGTCTCCTCGTTTTGTTTTTGTTTCAAGGATTACAAGCTACAGCGTAAATATGCGTTTACCAGAAACAAGAATTCGCGGAAGAAATTCGTAAAAAATAGCGCCAACATTTGCTGAGTCCAATACCTGGCGGATACTGCGAACTATTTTTTGTGGCTGGAACTGTAAATATATATGTGGTACATTTGATATAGAATAATTATAGAGATAGTTGGGGACAAGGTGCGAGTTTTCATCGCTAAAGTGCGTCGTTTCGCCAGAGCGACATACTAATTTCAACAAGAGGATATCGCCGCATAAAATCATCTCCCGCCACATATTCGACATCACTGGTTGCGTTGGCAGCAACAGCAGCAGCAGCAGCCTCCACGGCGGCTATTCTGGCTTCAGACGCACCGTATGACGCACGTAGACAAAAACAACGTATACAGACTTCAAAGAAAAACAACGTCACCTCCAACAGTTTGTCGAGGCGCATCCCACCGCTAGACAGGATAGCCGTTCGGAGCGGTTCGGCAAATAGCTATTATAGCTTCGAATAGTAATGGGATTCGTAGCGACTGTTATGCGTACGGACCTGTTCGGGAAGCTCCCGGCATTGTTGCCCGTCGGCTATGTCTCATTATCAGGCCGTGACAAGACCTAATGAATAAATAGATGTATTGTACATAAGATCCTCTCTGTTTGCTTGCAAACATAGCGTGGAGTGACAAATAAATATAGTAAAGGCCACCGGTGAGCCTGTGTCCCTGTCGAGTCCCTCGTACAGGGACGCCCGGATGGAACGAGTTTTTCATTAAGCGCTTCGTGTGAATCAATCATGGACACTGATTCTGCCGGGAACGAACAGTAGACGGCCATTATGATACAACGATTTTCGAATGCAAATGAATAACGTTGCAAGGCTGTTGTGTTTCGGCGCTCCCTTCCCACCCAGTAATCCAGCAAAAGATTGGCTCCATGCGGCCTCTGCCAGTCCATTCCATAAAACTGTATCAGGGTAAACTCCGCGAGAAACTTTAGCGGAGAAATAGAGGGCGAACAAGAGAAACGCAATGTTATCATGCTGCGACCATTGACCTATGAATGGTCAATGTGTGATTAACTCATCGATCTTCATTCGAAATCGGGTTGCACAAGCCCGGCGGAGTCCATCAAGTAAAGGTAAAGGTATAGCTTTATTGGTTTATTAAAGGAGCTGCAATTTTACAATGCTTAAGCTCTCTTATATGTCCTTATCACGCAGCGGGGCTCGAACCTGTGGTGTGATATTGTCAACGCGCGGTGGCTTGGTCGGCAGAGTGGTCTCTGGCTATAAAAAGCCAGAGGCCGCGCAGGTTTGAGTCCCGTGTCGTGACATGTAAGAGAACTTAAGCATTGTAAAAACTGCATATCGTTTAATAAACCAATAAAGCTTTACCCTTACTCGACCATGTGTACTCACAAAATGCATGGGAAATTTCCTCATGTTTTTCGTAGGAGTTGTTACTGTGACCCAGACAAGCGTTGATCCTATGCGGTAGTTTCGTTTGATTGCTGTTCGAATGGGAATCGGGTTAGTTTCAATTGGAACCATTGCTTTCCACCCGATGACGACTTGACTTTTGGGTCTGATAAACACGTTGTCCTTCACCATTAAAAGTCAGCGTGCTGACTGATTCGTAATGTACGTGCTTTTGTCAGAAAATGTGCGTTTTTTGCTATAGGACGAAGCATGGTTTCTTCGGACTTCCAAGTCGCCGTGTTCGACTTTTCAGGACAAGCCTCGACGTCATCTGGGTCGAAGACCTCGCTCTCGCATTGTCGTATAGTGGGATATCATATTACTCCATATTCGGTCCCTTGTTGAACTTGTTGCAGGAAACTGATCCTTGTCCATCCCGTATTTACTATCTACACCATACATGCGTTCCAATCAACTTTACTGACATGGTGGTTGCATTGGTAGCCAGATGCTTCACTAACAGTAGTCAAGTCTGTGAGTTCTTCAAGTAGCAAGAACAAGCCCATTGGTAACCGATTAGAAACGATATCCTAAAACACTCTTCAGACGGTGCCTAATAAGAAAATCTTCCCTAGGATTGAGATGAAAGAAACGAGAAAGATGTACAATGGAACACTGCTATTTTGTATAATATCATGGGCCTCATAGGCACAGATGTTATTAAGATAAGCTCCTACAGCTGTTATTAAGACACGTCCTTTGTCCCATGGGTGGTCTAGTGGTGAGCGTCTTAGGCTGCTAGACCGGAGGGACACGGGATCAAATCCTGTCAGATGCGTAGAATCTTTGGAGTTCTTTATCATCTTTCTCTATCCGAAGATTCTCTCCAGGTACGAGGAAGAAAGCGAAATAAGCAAAGGTGTTACTGGACCTGTCGGGGGACAGGTCCTCGCGGAGCGGTGACACCAGAACTCCTGGTTCATTTGGCACAGAAATCTGTACAGTCCAATGGACGTACGCCTCCGAAGCAACGTTGTAAGAGATCTTTGACTTGAACTTCCGCAACGATTGCTTTCCAGTGGATGCCGACGACGACGCACCGTCGGATTTCCACGTTGGACACTTTCTTAGCCTTCGAGGGAGATATTATTGCCTGGGCCATGGTTTGGAACTACGTTAGTACTCTTCAAACTACCTGTGTCCTGCGGGATTCGAACCGGTGACCCTAGGGTTCTGAGAGACCGACACTCATTGCCGGACTCCCTTCCTGCAGACTTGATATAAAATTTAAACTCACTCACTTAGGAGAAACGCCGCATTGCGCTAACCCTTTGTAATTATATCGTAAATTATTCATTTGCCGTGTTTGCAAATTAGCACCTCGAGCTTTTCATTAAGTTATTGAAAATTACTAACGATATAGAAAGAAAAACATACTAACAGGAATTAGTATGATTATTTAGATTAAATTATTTAAATTATTTAAATTATTATGATTCTATTACATCCAAATAGAATCGACGCAGAGGTGTGCACTTTGACGATTGTTTCTACGGGGTAGTTGGCCAGACGAGGATATTTGAGCTGTCTTTTTGTTTCTGCACTTGACCCATACTGAGCGTACCTTCATAGTCTCACGCGACGTGTTGCTCGCTAGGACAATTACAGGTCAACCTGGGATCCTGCATCATCATGACGCGTCCTTCAGGCCTCTGCATCAACTATTCGACGAATCTATCGTGGTATATAGTCGCATCACGGCAGTATTCCCTTGCTCATGCGCAAGGTAACGCTTTGGCCGGAGCAATTAACACCGTTTAGTTAGACCAGAACGCTCTCCTCTCTCTCTTGGTCAGCCCTGCTGGTTGTCTTTCACGTTAACAGTAATGATCCTCCACTGGCGCTGTGCCAGCCAGTGTCGGAAACCACGGGGACATGCGCGTCCAACGCCCATACTGCGGTCCGTACATTGCAAATGGCGACCTATCCCGCTGCACCGTCGGGAGCTGTTCTGGCGTGCAGCGGATTCTCTCTGTTTCTTCACTTGTGATGCAATAAGACACTCGTGTCTCTCGATCGCGAGCGGCCAGTAGCAGATGACGCGTGGGCGAATTCACACCCCGTTCCGCCCGCTCGTACGCGATGGACCGACGGCGGGACGTAGCGTCACTAGCGAAAGGGACGGGCTGGCGTGGGAGGCGCAGGGATCTATCGATCAATCAAACGAGATCGATAGAACAAAATGACTTGACTCTGGTCGGCTCATAGCGGCCCACGCAGAGCTGTTGGCCGTTCTTCGAGTTGTCAGTAGCCGAGCGATCAACTGGTGGCATTCGATCCGTTCGAGTTTGACGCGTGTGCTTTGGGGCAGAGACAAGTGGTTGAAAAGTTCTTGGCATCTTGTCGTAACTGGGCTACTACCGTCGCTGGAATGAAATCGAATGGGATACGGCTTCGCTTTCATTAACACAGGGGGAGAGGTGAAGGAAAATTTACTTTAGAAAAATTCCTATTCGCAAAGACGCTTTTCCTTCGACGATAGATCAGCGCAGCGATGTACACGATGCCATGAGAGGAATTGGGTGTGTGTTGAGGCCAGGCCCAATTGGGCTCATGTCTTTGGACATCGTAGCAGGCCGAGTCTGCCATTATTAGGCCCGACAGCACATACGGTGAATATTCGGAATGATGGTAGTCTATGCAACGAAGGGATTCGACAGTCGTTCGTAGGGAATCCGCACGATCTAGCCGTTGTTTTTTTCGTTTACAAGCTGGCCAGGTAATAATCCAGGCTGTTCGACTGACGTATCATTTTTGTTGGGCCACTGGACGACCGTTCCCGAACGCCGTGTACTATTCAACACTAGGAAGCCTTTCAAAAATTTTTTCGCGTTTGTTTGGAGGTCACGTATCTGTACTTGCTCCGCAGGAAAACAATGTCAACACAAGCCGAGAATTACGTATTATGAATAGCTATGTAACCAGGTACATGTCACATTTGATTACGGGACGGGACATCATAACGTCTGTAGACGCCTTGGCAAGCCAATGTAACGTAGCTGACGTTAAATGCGTTCGGCGTGCCTTCCAGCCAAATACACAATACAAAGGCTCCTTTATATTCAGCCAAGGGCGGCGGCTATTATCGATGAGTTTCGAGCAGAGAACACATTCAAAGTTGCATTGTGACGTTCGTAGCAACACTAACGATAAATAGTGAACACTAACACCGTTGATATATATATATATTTAGATATATATATATATATATATATATATATATATATATATATATTTATATATAATATATATATATATATATATATATATATGCAGCGCGACATGGAAACGTTACATCTACGGCGTTTCTGGGAGGCCACGAAATTTTCACATGCATTTCTCTGCTTGCTGCCTATTCACGCTCATCCGGTCATCTAGCCAAGTACAGCAAGGCTGGCTGTCTTTCGAGCCGCGCCAACGTCCGCTTACGCATCGTGGTCTAGCCGAGGACAGACCTATAAAACGGCGCTATCAAAACATCGCGGTGGCAGCGGCGGCAGACTGACGTTGTCAACCCCCCAAAAACACATTATAACGATATAGGCTGCCAGATAGGGTAGGTATGTACACACGAACTGACAACCTTACCTAACCTTCGCTCTCCTATGCTCCACCATTAGAGCTTCTTTTGCGGTCAACGAAGACTACGAGACAATATAGATAATGGGCTGAAACTACTCTCCATTGCGCTTCATATACAGTAGCCGCTTCTAGGTGTGCCGTGTGGCAGTACGCGGCCGACGTGACCGTCGTTTAACCTTATAAGCGACGAGCGGGAGACAAAGGAGCTGCACACAGTGGCGGGTGGCAAGGTCGCCCCAATTGATGGACAGATCCCAACGCCGACGTCTCGGGAGGAAGCCTCACACCGGATGTTCGAAAGGAACAACAACATTATTATCATTGTTACTATCGTTATTATCATCAATAACAACATTATTATTATTATTATTATTATTATTATTATTTTTACCATAATTATTATTATTGCAAATGACTACGAGCGGTGGGGCCACTTAACGGCGTTTTTCGAAATCCGGCTACAATTCAAAGGAACCCGGTCGCCGGCCACTTCTCAGCTGTTTTACTATTTCTCTACATATCTCTTTCCTCGAATATATTCGATGCGTCTTCGGGGCACAGATGAAACAGGGGCTACTTCGTTGGGCGCAACGTCTCGTACCATGGGCGGTGGTCAGCTACGAAATGTGTGTTCTCCCAAGCGTTGGATCAGACTACCGCCAGATGGCAAGCCGGTGCTCATGGTGGTTTTGGCATATGCGTCGGTCATGCTTACGGTAATTACACACTGAAATTAATGAGTTCTTCAAAGGGGATGCTTGGACGTTTCGTACTCCTCCTTGCCTATTCGAAGGTCATTTCGACGTAGGCGTTTGCCGGGGGGCCTAATTTCGAGATGACGAAGTGTCCCTGTCACATCATAACTCATGCTTAGAGAGTTGCTAACAGCGAACGGTGAACGGGTTTTGCCTTTTTACCTGTAGAGAATAAAAGATCACACGGTTTCTCTCCTGCATCCATAACATACGCATATCGCGCTGGTTTAGAAATGTCGATAACAACAGCTATCTAGGAAAGATGAAAAAAAAACGGTTCAGTTGTCTAAAGATGGCTGGTAACGGTCTGCGCAAGTTTAATACAAAATGATGTGTGATTATCTTGGTATTCGGCGAAGCTAGGCTATCCAAAAATAGCAACTTTACCAGTCGAATAAGACGCTCTTAGCTTTAGTGTAAATCGTCCGAGGCAACCTACAAGACAACCTATGGTTTTCACTATGGTTTGTGTAAAATGTACAGTACGCAAGCAAGCCGCGCGGAGATCTACCGTAAATATAATGCATGACATGTGCACGGAGGCCAATTAGGCCATAATTAGTGGATCGGCTAGCCGTTTCGTCAGTTCTGAACTCAGTCGATTACAACCAAGGCGATGCGGTAGAACTCCCACCAGAGCTCTTGCTCAACACACGCTAAGTTCTCTCGATGCCCGAGGGTCGCAGGACAGGCATATTGCGCAGGCCTCATCGTGTCCTTAAAATGAACCCGAACTTACTAATACAGTTCATTGTGAAAGGCTTGCTCGACCGTCCCTGTGTCCAGCGCAAAAAACCGGCCCGATCAACTTGGAAGATCTGCGGAGAAGGTGAGGCGCTTCGTGGTTGGTTTCGGCACGTGGCTAACATCCACATTATGGCTCCCTGGCACCTGTGTTGCCGACTCTCACCGATTCACGACAATCAGCAATACATATAGTTCCTTCGTTTAAAATGAAACAACTTGTCTACCGGGTACATGGCAGAGGTGTGATGCGTAACGACACTCCAAGCCTTCTTCTTCTATCATCACTTGCGCCAAGACAACTTTAACTGGGCGGGATTTGAAAAATGTCTTCTATTCTGGACCAGCCACACAACAGGACCTCCACTACTGAAAAACAAATCAGTGACAGAGTGACAGAGTTTCTATTATACATACGTATAACTATCTAACTAGCAAATTGCTATGGTACAATTGCAGTTTCGCATTTTCAATCGAGCAGATTCACTGAACGCAGCCAGTCACTCAGGTTGCGAGACGCCGCGCGGGGCCTGCCTGGTATATTCCTGCTGGTTTTTTGCACAGACTTGCAGCTGCTATCTTCGCGAGGCTATCATATCGGCACCCTTTGGATGCACATAAGAAGATACAGACTTTAGATACAGGATGCCGTGCACTAGATCCTTGGCATTTGCCTCCTTGTGTGTCCTCGCTCCTGTCTTCGCTGCGATCTGCAGCCGTTCACACGAGATTCAATTGTGCCGAACGCGCCGCCGCCACCGCTCGTACGGAAATGGGGGGTAAAAATGCTCGAAACGGCTCGGAATCGATGTCAGACAGCGTCCATCTATTTCGCATGAACAGCGAACAGCAGTTGGCAATGGCAAATTCGACAGCTGCCTCGGTTCGATTACTTTTTACCTGCGCAGTCTTCCAGTTAAAATAATTCCTATTGTTTCACCTGTACGTGTGTGATGTGCGTGTATCCTTTGGGATCGCTCTGTGAAGGTTCACCGTGGATAGTTCGTCGGAGTGTACTGTAGGTATGAACTCGTAAAAGTGTCAAATAAACTTCGTAATCGACTGGCAGGATATCCAATATGTTGATTAGCGCGGAGGACACGGGTGATGTGGGTGCGCATGATCGGAGCGAACTGTGTGCGGCGTGTGGCGGGCTGCAGATGGGATTCAACTCGAACAAGAAATCAATTTCGCTAACAGAGATGGCTTTAATTTCACGCTGGTATGTGGAATACCCATAGCCCATTATAATAATAATAATAATAATAATAATAATAATACCAGCTGTCTGAGGGCCTCATGAATAATATCTGTCGGAAAACTACTGGTTGACAGGGTGAACCGTTATAGTTCGTAATAATGTAATAGGAAGTATATAAATAGTACTTTAATCGTGGACCATGCCAAACGCATTGCCAGGCGAGTTGTATGACTTAAGGGCCAACGAATTGGAAGAGGGCGACTTTGGACAGATACATTTGACGTGAAAACTTTCCTTCGGAACTTATTTAACGACTGAAAACTGTGCTTTGTTAGGCTCCGCGATATTATAATCTGACGATATGCTGTTCAGCTCGGATCACCCTTTGTCGATGTCATCTTTCAGCCTCTGTCTCGGCTCAGCTCTGATCTTGTGCCTCTGTTAGAACTGATATGTCCCCGAAAATTGAGCCATGTGTTAGACAAGACGGCGACTACCGGACGACAATTACTACCTGGTACAATTTCTTCTCGCGCCAGTAGGTCGCGTAGAGCCTTAGTCTTAGGCTACATTTGGAATGAGCTACCAACCTATGTTCCATTCTGAACGCTTCGATTAGGGTAGAAGCAATCGAGACCGCCAGTTTTGTCGATTTTCCGTGGTACAACCAGTTAGAGAATAATCTGATTGTACGTTGTATTTATGAATAGTTTCCAGTGGTGCGATCAAGAACTGAGTCGGTACATAGGCGAAGCGAATGTGGCGCTGGGCAGCGTCTGGGACAAGGACGTCGTCTGGCAGCCTATGTGCGTTAAGGCTGCTTGAGAAAGGCAGATACATGGGCCCGTTGAAGACGGAGTGCTCCTTTGTGTTACTCGAAACAAAGCCAGTTACTCGGAGTCCAGACTCGGGCCATCTCGTCGCAGTCTCTACCAACCTCAATACGCTACTGTTCGTCCCGCAGCGCCGCTGCCAGGTGGCGCTGATTGCTGATTCGCTGCTCGAAAAGATTTGCTCAACTAGCCGAGCGTCTGCGCCAGTGGGTGGCGTCCAAGGCGCCGATTTGGCTGCGACACAAGCAGATTTCATTTATTTTGTTTCGATTTCGCCAGCAATACTTCGCCCGCTCAGGGCTGGAACAAACCCTGGCAACGACATAGGACTCTCAAACCCGCAGCTACTCGCCGATGAGCGAAACATCAAGGCCTTGCGCGGTCTCTCCCTCACGCCTCGCTTCCAAAGAGAAAAGGCTATGGAATTCCTACACGATTTTCCTCGGCGCTTTTTTTTGTCCCTGTCGAGTAGCAGATGTCGCCAAATTGCCCCAAATGGCACTTGCTTCACTTGTGCTGGGTTTCTCCCCGTTTTTCCCTTCCCTCAGGGAAGCAAAATATAGCAAATAGTGGCGACAACCGCCAAAGCCTCCATGATTACCACGGTTCGCCTCAATTTCTACCGGTGCAAAGATCCGTAACGACACCCGCACACACGTGGACATCTACCGTGCGATTCGTTCGCTACCCTGTGACGAGAGATCTTGTCCCTCTTGGTCTAATGCTGCCGTGGAGACAGAAACGGTATCGATGATGCCGGGAATGCGGACATGAGCAGTATATGTTGCTTGGAAAAACCGGTCTGGTCAGGTTGATGTTCGATAGGTTCCGCTTCGTGTGCGCCTTGCAATCGGAGTAGACACGTAGGTGCACGGGATTGATCCCGCCTTTGCGCATTTGCATTTAGGGGTCCGGCGTCCTTCGAAACAATGTAAAAAGCAATTCCGAGGATCGTCAATGTTGGCTGAGAGTTAGCTCGAAAATTCTTACGTTGCAGTCATTGGGGTCAGCAAGCTAGGAGGACTCGAGCTAGACTTCGAGCTCGGCATCCTAAAGGAACACAAGCCGACCAGTGATATGTGGAGGAAACATCTACACGCAATATATATATATTGTTCGAAGTCTGACTTACCAGGTACTAATACCAACTAAGCTGAGGCTATTATATGTTTGTTGCATTCACTTTCCTTGACAAGACCAATAATCTACCTATTGAAGTTTGCGGTTCACACAATTAGGCCCAGCATATAAAGAAACGTTTATTATATATATACATATATGTGATTTTTGCACATGTTTGCCTTGTTGCCCTTGGAAGCACCCTCCATTGTGGAAACGGATAAGCCCTCAGCGTGGGTGGAAACACAAACAAATCTCGTACTACTCTCGCTATGCCCCACGAGACGCCAGAGCGTAGGCAACAGTACGGCTCTGCTCATGTACGCTATATCTCTCTCTCTCTATATCTCTCTCTGGGATTCTCGTTCTCCTCGCGCACTCGTGGGCGTGTTCTAACGGGATCGGCCCGCGAAGGATGAAGAAACCTCGGTACAACAATGAAGGACAATTATTTTCCCAATTTCCCAGAGGAGTATTCAAGCCTCGATGCGACACTGCAGTCGATTCCACGACGAATCTTCATTCTATTTTGTGGTCCCTTCTCCCCTTCTCTCTCTCTCTCTCTCATAGCTGGCACAGCTCACAGAGAATTGCTGCAAACAGAGATGAATATGTTACTCGACCGAAACTATCATATAGAGACTCTGCTTGTCTAACTGTTGTACATTTTAAGATGCACAATCATAATCAATATCCGACATCGAAATATAACAATCATTATATAGATTTGCTAAGTGTAGCTACGTATGATTGGTTCAGCGTCGACTGTCCTCGCTCTTGTCGAGCCCGGTGGTGTCTTGCGATCATGTGTGCTATGCAATCGAAGAAGGCACATCGGTGCATTGCACTGTTGCCTTTTAGGGGGCCCGTCTTATAAAGCAATGCCTAAAGCAGCTCCTGAACGGTGGATTAACACGGTTAGGTGTTCGTGGACCCCGAATGTTAAGGGGCAGGAACGTTTCTACAAAGCACTATGTCGCCTTTCTGCTGTTCTTCTTTTTTGTGGTAAAGATTCACAACGTTTTCCAGTATGTCAATGCAGATGGCCTCCCAAGCGGACGGTACAACTACCAGGTAAACTACTACAACCACTGCTACCACAATCGCGAAAATATCTTAAATTGCCACACACGAATATTGCCGGAATATCAGAACGCCGATGGTGTCTTTAGCGGAGCTTGTTTGTTTGACGTATACGTTCTGTCTCGGAAGCGGGACAGAACGCTTATATTTCGCCGGAGGGCCGGCTGCTGGACCGAGTCCTGCTGTTGTAGGATAGTCCGTCCAGCTCTGTTAATTATTTCTGTTTTTGTTGTAGAAACACTAAACTAGACGGATATGCTTGAGCTGTTACACGGCGACACATTTTGGCTAATGCCATGCGACGTGGTCAATGTGTGCTGCTGCTGTCGTTGTTGTTAAAGAGCTGATTGGACATCGCTTCCTGAAATAATGAACGGCTCAATCTCCTGCACGAGGTTAATCCGATTAGGTATTTCGAATGCGAGTCAAGGTCACAGCCCATCAACGTTACGAAGTCAATTATGTTCTCGTCGCGCGTGTGCAAGCGCACCACAGAATCATATCAGCGACATTACATGGCTCGCCGTCGTCCCTATTGTGTCTGCTCGGCGTGTGTACATGTGTGAGTGTTTGATTTCGAAAGTTTCACATATGGCAATGTGGCGCCAACCTGACAGACGGGTTAACACGCGCTGGCAATATATCCCAGTTAGTACATCGAGTATTTTGTCGTTGGCAGCATTTGGCAACGAATCCCTATCCCGTCGGAGTAATCCCAGGGGTTGAGGGACAAAGGGATTTGACTACCCTACCGTCGGCGGTCAGCAACAACGTCGTGCGTACGAGCAGAAAGTGTTCGCGCACGTTCTTAGCCGAAAAAGGTCCGAGTTCCACTTGGACCAGCGAAGTCTCAAGTAGAATAGTAGAACGAATTGCTTCCGCACTCGAAGCATATAGTCATTTTTGGCCACCTCAGCCCCTTCGTGCAGCAGCACCGTGGACGTTTAATGTTAAATCAAGGGTCAGCCCTTCCGTAGGCTTGGCCCTGTCCACGCAACGTATCAATGGAAATATAATGAACTAAATCTATTTTTATCAACCACGAGCTCGCTGCGCTGACTTTCTACTGGCTATTCCCCTATTGGTAACTAACCTATTTATTATTCGGTTCTTTGTATACGTTTCACATTGGTTCAATCATATATATTTTTATAATGTAGGCTCGTAGATTATTCATTATTGTTCGTCATTATTATTATTATTATTATTATTATACATCCGATATTTGCTTTTACTGTAACTGCATTCGTCTCATTCAGTGATGCTTAAAATAGAAGCTCTATTTTATTTGTACAAATCGTTCATTTCCTCATAGTTCTTTTGACATTTGTTCGTTCCTCCGCACTGTTATAATGAGAAATGCCCCTGTAGACATTTGCAATTGTTTACAATTATTGTTGTTTTAAAAATTGCGACTACATTCTAATCAGAGAAAGATATATTTCGGACGTTGCCAGATGGGTATGTACATATCTACGTTGTGTAATACCATAGCCTAGCCAAGGAGCGAAATCGCCCATCGTACTTGTCCCGTCCTCCCCTACGGGCTCTGCGCTTGTATCGACATTAATTGGCACTTGACAGGTTAATCTACAGGCACCACCCGCCGATACCATCTTCACGACGGCTTTGACCACTCGACTGGAACCGCCCCTTGAAGAAGGGCTGAAGGGAGTTTTATGTAAAAAAAACCTACTGCTGTCGCAATGCACCACTCATGGGACTCGTTGACGTTGACCTGTGAGAATTTGAAGCAGTGGATTAAGTTGTTGTTGTTGCCTCGATTTAAGTTGTCTGGTGAGAATCTCTCTGAACTGGATCCGCCTATAGCGTGTCAGTGTCTGCAGATAAAGGATCTGCCATAATCTACGCCAATCCACCTATGGAGGCCACGCAAAACAAAGTCCTGCTTACTTTGGTATGTGATGTGAGCGGTTTAATTTTGGATATCTCCAAAATATTGATTAGAGGATCGATAAAATGACAAATAGGGGAGACACAGGAAATATCTGTATCTTAATAAGACACAGCGAAAACCGAATGTAAGCGGCAAATATCGTAGAATCCGCTAGGCTTTCGTCATATGCACGTATCTCATTATTCACTCGTTACTCTCAAACACTCGAATCTGAGTATTTCCTCAGCTCACAACAAAACAAATACACTCGTTCATAAATACACCACAAGTACAAATAAGAAGCCGTCCATACACCCGTGAAATGGACGTACCGAGAGGCACAAAAGTTTTATACGAAAAGGGAATTTACTTCGCAGTGCCACATATCTCGACCTATTACAATCTAGCTGCACAAATATCGTACGAACTTCAATTTGAGCGTCTTTTATCCCCGAGAGCTCTTTCGACATCGTCTGTCCACGCTGATGTAGCAGGTCACAAAGATTCGCGGCTTCCGAAAGTGTCAGTCAGAGGATGGATGGCAGATTTTGGCCAGAAGAAGAGGTAGGTTCTCGGTAGGCGTCCTGTACACGAGGGCGTGGGCCCCAACACCGCCACTCGGAGTCGTTGTAGTCAAACATTCGCCTGTTCATTCTCCCGGTGAACGTTCGTCCGGTGTTCCTCCAGGGTCTCGTTAACGATCTCGCGCACATCCAGCGGCATCGAACGGAGACGAGACCGGCGAAGAAGGTGTCAGCAGCGATCCCCAACAGCGCTACCAGTACGGGGGGGAAGAGGGGTACCTGCCTCCCCCAGTCTCAGTTCGCAGTTTGTGCTATCCTCCAATAATGACACTGAGGTACACCCCCCCTGGGGGTACACGGGGTGTTTTTTCGCCACCCATAGAGTCCCTCTCAAGGGAAATCGATCGAGGCCATAGCACATCGAGTCACGAGCACACACCAATACATATATATATATATACAGCAAATAGGGGTTGTCCCCGCGCCTGTTACGCGATTTCGATCGGGTACGCAGTCGTTGTCACCGGCACTAACAGTGGTGAGTCTAACCGGCCCTATGAATTTCGCGTCCGCCGTGCACGCTGATCGCGTAAAGAGCTGACGACGGCTGGGAGCCAGAGTCGATGTCAGCGTTTACAGAATAAGGTCGATGGAAATTATTTCGAGCCCGCGACACTGCTCTGACATATTAGTCATTGATATTGAGAAGCACCCTTGCAACGGGTCGTTTGTGCTCATGCATATCATAATCAGGAACTTCGAACTATGTTTGTTTCGTCTGTGGGAAACCGGGCGGAAATGTTCAATGATACTAATTCAAATTCAAATTCAAACAAATGTTTATTGACGGAACTGCTATATACATGCTTAAGTTCTCGTAAAAACTGGTGATATTATTTTACTTTAGTGATGTTTATTAGTTCATTCTTGATCTTATTTAGTTAACGGGAAGACATCAGTTAACCACATTTACAAACGAAGACACTTGTAGTCGACGCCCATCCAGGAACAGCTAAACATTGATCTTCCCGTTAACTAAACAATATCAAGAATGAACTAACAAACATCACTAAAGTAAAATAGATAAGGCAGCGAATAACACCGTAACGATAATAATAATAATAATAATAATAATAATATGGTAATAATTATACGCTAGTAATTTAATTGTGTTACACATCTGTTACTGCATATCATTCTAAGGTGGGCGATATAGTCGCCTAGGCGTCCTTATACACCCCGCACTGAAGGTAATACAACGAACGGAAGCGGGTACTTGTCTGTCCATCGGTGACTCCCAGAGTTATTCCTTCTAGGGCACTCAGGCCTCGATGCAACTGCGTAGCCTCTTGCTTGCTAGCTCAGCCACAATACGACAACGCCGGTGCCTAAGCCGCCGTTCTGTCTTGTCGAAGAAAACTCTGAGGACGGCAGCGAGGAGATTTGCATGTATTTTTATCTCCGGCCAGCCCGCGATTCCCGGTAGCCATCGATGGTCGTGTCGGTCTGGCAGGTAAGTTCGTGTGCCACCTCTCGCTGCATCCCAGTCGGGGTTCGTCTCTGTGGTAGTTGCCGTAACTGCACGCTTATTTTTAGCTATGCAAGGTCGTGGAAGTGGCATCGGCGAAGCCTTTGGAAAGGTCCTGCAATGAGCTGGATCTTCGTAACTCCTTGGTGCGTGTCTCAACGACACTGAGAACATCGACCATACTTTTCAATTATAACTGCTATGCCTTGTAGCGTGATATATATATATATATTTAATATGATAAAATGATACTTACCAACCTGGGGGGGGGAGTAATAAATCCGCAATTATAAGAATAATAATAATGACCATAAACTGTAAACTGCTGCCGAAGTATTTGTAGATGTTCTAATCTTTAACGTTAACCGTGAACGCCCTTGACGCACAAATGATCTGACCAACTCTTTTAGCTGATCCCACAATATTTTTGTAGTAGTCAAGTTTAACGTAAGTGCAAGTTTACTGCACAAGGTTTTTCGCCTTAAACGAGCTGTAGTAAAGCTTTACGCGCGTTAACTTTCGAGCTTTGAACGGCTCACAAAGGGCGATTTGTTATAATGAAAACGTCTCTGAGCTGGCTAACATAAATTCTACGGTAGTTCCTAGTTCCTACTACAAAGAGAATATTCAGTCTCATAGCTATCGAGCCATCGTCATTTCAAGTTTGATATATATATATAGATTTCCATGGCAGAATGATAATAATAATCTATTTAAGAGCAACTAAACCCACGCTTCTTTTCCAGAACATCTCATCAGAGAGTTTGTGGGATATCGCCACTATAGTATTATATAATACAAACCTCGAGCATCCAAACTGTTGTTTCTCAGCCCTGTCTCCACGTCGAACACTGCAGACTTCTCTCCCTCTCTCTCGTGTGTATTTTCAGCCCTCAGCTACCGCTTCAACTCCTCGCTGGCTACATTTCTCAGACAAAAGTTTGCGGCTACACCTGGAAACACCCGGTTACAGCTCTAACACAATCCCACCTAGCCTGGTAAGAGACCATTTCAACGCGGACATATCAAAGCGCCCGGATGGGGCGGGGCGCGGGGGCAGGGCTGTAGTTCACATCACTTTCTTCCCGCCTTTTCAAAGCAGCAACAACAACAACAATACTACGACAGGAGCAGCCGGCGCACTGGTGCAGTGGCGCTAGCCCGAGTGAAAAGGTCTAAACAAAAGGCAGACAGACCTCTTCTCCGCCTTGTGGGCCATCTGGGGTCTCGTCGGCCGGATCAGCCGTGTAGGTGGGTCGACTGAAGCACACAGCAGCGTAACTTCGCCCCAACACCCCCCACCCCCCATATCCCCGGACGTTTCCGCCATTGGCTTACGCGCCACGTTCTAAGACAACACCGAGTGGTGCAGGTACACAGCCGCGCCACCGACGTTCCCAAAAACAGCCAGCCTCTGTCTGCTGTCAGAGAGGCGGCAGCCACAGTGGCACTGGAGAAAACTCGGGAGTCGCGTGAAGACCGCAACCATGCAGAATCTAACGGAAAGGCTTAATTGTAGTGTCGTTGTATAGGGCTTAGTCGAAAAACGCCACTTTCAAGACGAAATGTCATCTCATTCCCTATGATATCAGCGACACAGGGGGGGGAGGCGAAGACGTCGAAGAGTCGGCCAGTTCCAGCCAGTATAACATTATAAATCTTAGAGTAAGCTACGTATCTACATTTTGCAAGATTATTCTTCAACTGACGTTCCCTCGAACACCTTGAATTGAAGTGACCGGTAATTATTATATCGTATGTAACCCTGAATTGAACTATAGCAAGTTGAGTTGCTCTGCTCCCGACCCATTCGTTTCGCCGTCGATTTGCGCACCGGTGTCCACGTACGAAACAATTGTGACGGGCATTCCATATGTATATCAGCATTTCGCATCTCGACCACCAGGACGAATCTATCTGCTAGGCTCATCGATACAAATACGAGGTTCTGCCAACGTCCGAAATACGCTTGCCGGGGGGGGTTGCCCTGACTTATCGTTCGCTTTCACTACGCCTGAGCCAGCTGGCCTCCAGCGAACGATCAATAGTTCCTGCGTAGCCTGATTTTTGCTGTTTGAGGTTAAGTCCTGCTCAGGATAGAGGTTGCGTTGAGGCTACATAATGATTGGCATAAATTAACTTAGAGAGCAGTGCAGCATTTTGAGAAAGCTGTAGTGATGTTAGGGCTTATAGATGCTTCATTGTCCCACTCGTTATCATTTCGTAGCACATTTCTTTGTTTGCGGACACCCCAATGCACCTATGTCTGCCTTCAACGATTCCATGCTTCCGGCTGCTCCCTCTAGCCTCTGTGGTTGCTTGGGGCCAGCAAGGTTCGGCGTTGTCTTCGAACTGATGGCCACGAGGAAGGTCAGCCTTGAGATCGAGGGTTTCATGGGTAGAATCGGTCACATTCAGCCTGGAGTCAGTCCCACAGTACCACCACGTCAAATGGCTCAGATGTGAAGCCGGCAAATCTGCATGAGCGGTCACAGTCAGGAGCAACTGGAGCACCTTTTTTTGCAGCTTGCCATATGCAAGCTCCCGCACCGAAGCGCACTGAACAAGAAGGCATGACAACATGTGTACATGCATATTGAGTCAAGCCAATTATGAATGGCGTTAAGCTGCATGAGCCCTTGCAAAAGCTCGAACAGAGACAGGGCCTATTGTATTCTGTGATTTTGCGCGACATCATTGACTAAAAGCACAATAAAAACTGACGAACGATTGGCAGTGAAGAGATGCCCGCATTAACGTGTACATTTCAAATGTGTACACAGCTTGAAGAAGACAGATGTTCAATGTCCGAGCAGCGTTAAACTGATTCGGCAATTCGCTTTCTCGTCATTTGGTAAGTTTCCTTCTCGATCGGGGACGGGTGGATTATTTATGTAAGTAATTAAATGGGAAACTCAACAAGGGCTTAACGAAACAAGTCACCGCCAAAGATGCCTTCCTGTAGGACTAATGCCTGCAAACGGGAAGGGGATCGAAGGTCAGACGTCCTTCCGCGGGCCTGTTTGTCTCCGACAGAGCCTCGTTTGGCCTCCACCTCGATTGGATTACGTAATGCTTGTTGCACAAACATGAAACACGTTATTGTTTTATTGACCATCAGAAAATGATTGCAGCAACAGCAGCAGCAGAATCAGTCTTAAACAGTGGCACGTCGCACATGTAAGATAGACGGTTGTACACGCACTTTTTAGGAGGGCGAGTATTATCTTGATTCGGCAATTTGTGCACAAGCAATTGCACTGCGTACTGGACGTGTCCGAATCAGGCCGTGATAACGCAATCAGTTGACAGACGAGATGGAGAAAACAATGGAGCAGATTGCAGTAAAAAAAAAGCAAGAACTCCGAACGACTTCTATCCTACCGCATGTATTGAGCAATCGCCACGGCTAGTTCGGGCCAAGTTCGGATTCGAAAAAATCTATATGAAGACAGCGGAAGGCGCTGCGGCTTACTGATACGGAAAACGTCGTACCAATCATCAGTGATACACATGATATATATATATATATATATACATATCACAAACACTAGACTAGTCTAACTTAAACTCATAGTACAATGACGTGCGTTGCCATAGCTGGTAATTATTATACTATATAAAAAATAATAACTAAAAACTAAGCGTCTGTGCTGAGGATCAACAACCTTCTCCGACTGCGGAATAGTCAGTAGCTGGTGTATAACAGCCCGTTGAATGAAACGAACGGCATTAACAAATGGCTAAACATAATAATACATTGTATTAGTAATGAGCGATGAGTGGTGAGGCGACAACGCCAGTGGCGGCTCTTCGTTGGTTGCGCATTTACCGTCGTCTCATCGTTTCCAGTAGTCACGCACGGGATTATTGCTACGGCGGCTGCCCATGTGGCCTTGGCCGATCCGATCCCCGGCACACCTTTCTCACCCATTTTTACAGACTCACCCTTTAGTGAGCGGTCGCCTCGGCACCGTGCACCGCCACAGCAATTGTACAAGCAGCAAAGCACGCAGCGGAAGACCTAATAACAACGGTCAGCGGGGCAATAACTCGATGGACTAAACTGTAGATCCCTGTGTGGTGGTCACGCTTCGTGTAATGTTTTAAACACAGGGGCGGGTTGTGGATCCGAAAACGCGCGCACAGTGCTTCGTCTTCAACAAGTATATATATACTTGTCAGATATATATATATCTATAATAGTAGCCGACTATAGCGCATGATTTTGCACAACCATCGAGATTATGACATTATATTGTGCTAGTAAGGCACACCTAGAGATCTAGCGGGTGTACCTTGTCATCAGTTAGGTATGAGTCCGGCGTACATAGGTCCTAAAGGCATTCATGTTCGGGGCGCGATTATGCCTGCCTACCTAATACATGTGACACGGCATGGCGCAGTGTGCCGTAATGGCATTGTAAGCGAGCCTGCTTCCTGATAGCGTTAGTTGGCAATTAAACCTCCATATCGAGGGTTCGACATACTCGGATCGATCCGCTGTGACCGGCAACATTACCCGTCGTAAAACGATTGTGGCCGTCAACTTTTGCTAATTAGTTCGCATTTCTATTGCAAATGGAATATGGTGCATTAGCAGTTGACAACTGCTGGGCTATTCTCTGCCTCTCTCCTCTCTCTCTAGCTCACCCTTCCTCGCTCTCTGTCGCTGTCGTATTGACTTCCCGTACTCTGGGAGCAGCTACGCACCTCACGACATCGCGAAACGACCTCGCCGACGGCTTCACCGCTGCGGTGTCAGCGAACGATATCAAATCGAAATTACTTTAGCAATAATGGTATAGGACAGACCCTTCATACGACACTAAGTGGATTTTTTTCTGTTTATATAGATACCGGCAGTTTACTTAGGGCTTCACTTAGCCGCAATCTGAACCAAAAAGACAATAGATATATTATTCCTGTTCGAAAAATCTGTCATACGTCCTCTCCCCCCCCACCCCCCATAGATACGCCCCTACCCAAACGTGGCCTAATCTGAATAACAAATATTCAAAGCCCCGTGAAAACTGTGCCATGTGTGCTCGACAACAACGCTTAGTGCAGTAACACCTATTTCTAGCAGCAACAACAGCAGTAAACAACCGCTTAGTCGCGGCGGCAGCGGCGGCGCCGCCGCCGCCGCCGCCGCCGCCACTCACCCGCCGCTTCATCCATTACAACTTGAGTGGTTTTCTTGAATACGCCTTAATGATGCTCATTATCTTCCTCGGCGTAACGATCGTCGACTCTCCAAACGTGGCGAGCTCTTAGCTCGTCCGTAGTAGGAACTCGGTTAGTTCTCGTAGACAAACGCTACCAGAGCATAGTTCACTTTGAACAATAAGTGCCGAATACCTGTATACATATATAGTTTGCTTATCAGGCGAGTGACCCGGTATTTTGTCGTTGTTGTTTTTTGCATTGCCACGCTAGCAAGCGGGCGAGCACTTAAATGAATGCGGGGTTCGTATAATCGCTCTCGGGATGCAACAGGCACGCCCCGCGGACGGGCCAACCGCGCGCCTGCTGTGCACGCTTCCCGTAGCGTGCTGGTCCGCTATCGCGAGACGCGTTCCCGTTCCGCTTGCTTTGCATATGTTCAGTACAAGCCCAACAGGGTACAAGCCCAATGGCCCCCGTGGCCTGCATTGGGAGTTGGTGTTGCTAGACTGACCAATAGGATGGGATCTGAGTAAGTAGCTCAATTGCTTTATTATACGAAGTATTACTACTATAAGGAAATAGCAATAAATGCAGGTGGAGAGCGTTGGCATTGTTGTCGTTTTTTTTGCAAATTTCAACAGCAGCTAGACCGCAAAGTGAGGCAGTATATCATCTACATCGTAATAGGGTGATATTGAATATTCATATATTTGTAGGGGGTAGTTTAGTGAAGGAGAGAAGGCGGGCAGGTCCATGCCCGCTGTATGGTACGCCTTACTTTAAAGTCAGGACAAAGCATATGGACTAACTCTAAGCCCACTCAATTCCTAACCGCGAACCTACAGTTGTTCGTGCTGGTGACTTACGTCCGACGCAACTCTGCGTCTACTTTTGTAAGGTCTCTATCGTATTTTGTGTAAGTGATTTGAACGTTGCGAATCATTCTAGACATGCATGGGATGTTTGTGATCTGCATAAGAGAACGATTCGTTAAATCGACCTTGAATGGACAGACCCGCATCTGCTGGGCTCGAATGCGTCAATTTATCACAGGCAAATATGCACCATCGTCGTATAGCGTCAAGGAGGAACATGCGTCAATGCGTTTTCAGTTTGTCCAGTTTGTTTTTTACAATAGGGCAAACACCGACCGGGACCTCTGGCGCAGGGTTGAACCCGCACGCTCGTGCCTTCAACTCAGCTCAAAATCAGCAAGTTAACTCGTAGGCGCCCAGAGGCTGCCACGCATGTCCACGAACTCGCGAGGGTACCTGTACAATTCCATTGAGCAAAATAGCTACACGCACGGCCCCGTTAGCAGCAGCGAACGCTCGGAGACAGCTGGCCACCGCATACGAACGTGTATCCGTGCACGTTCCAATCTCATGATGGCATGAGGTTGGAACGTACACTGACATCCCCTCAAGCTTCCCCTCTATTCCACTCTTTGAATGTTGCTCTCTCTTTCTCTGTCTATCTCTCTACCGCACACCGAGACCTGCTGCAGTGAGTCAGTCAGCCGGTCAACAATTAACAAAGGTGAACAGCGTCCAAGTTAACACGAGATCATGCTGGAAGCAATGGCATATGTGACGCGCAGAGCTGGAACTCAATACATGCAGGGGGACCAGAGCGACGAGGTGTGCGACGTTAGCAATTCCCTTTGCCGAATTGAAATCAAGAGTTACGCATACCCAGCTCGAAGGTCAATAACGGTCGAAAGTTGTTTAGGTTCGTCTGCCAGCTCATCCTGCTGCTAATGTGCTAGCGAGTACGAAACAGTGGTCTGATTGGAAATCGCGGGTGTTCGCGTTGTATGATAATGAATGCGCACCGACGCGTTTTGTCTGACGTCAACAGAGTCAACAGCATCAGCATCAGAGCGTCTGTGGCCGTCGCTTGTTAAGTACGTGCTGTTAGGGCAAATGGCGTTTGAAATCTTAGCACAGGTCCGAATCGTATCTTCCTTCTGCCATTGCGCACACATATCGTCCGTTCCCTATGGCAGCAGCTGCAGCGAAGCTGCTCATCGACAGCCGTGGCTATCAGCATGATTTACTATCATGGCTGTCTCCCTCAACACGAGCCAATTCCTCAGGGGCAGGGCTAACTCGTGAATGGAATGCCCACGATCCCATGACATGATCGGCTCACGGTAATGAATGCTGCCCGCCAGGATGAACAACTATAATAGCGACCCGCCTGTCCAGGAGGCGCCACCTCATTGGCAGAAGCGCAGAGCGCGAAGCTCTCCTGGCAACATCAACAGGCTCGACAGAAACCCCAACTGTGCTGCATTGGATGCCTCTGCATAGAACACAACAAATTAACGGGGAGACCACCAACAGCAGGAGCTACCCAGCGACGATCGCAATTGGGACCCAACGACTTGCGTAGCTGATTCTATCCAATTGGCGAGCAGAGGGGGACCGGTCGGACGGCCAGCTGACCACGGACATGTAAGCACACCCAGAGCGCGGTTCCAGCAAATGTCGGTGTCCAGCCATGTCCAGCTCGGCCTGTCGGTGTTTCAAACCGCGCATCGCCAGCCCATTAGATTCGTGTCCGCGAATGACTGAGTGGAATGCATGTACATATGCATTCAGCGTAAATGCTTCTTGCTTTTGGGTTATAGCAACCGATGCGGCGTGGGTCCACACGTCGGTCCTTGCTCCCAGCCCGCTGGTGAACAACACGGACACAAGCGGCAAATGTGGGCACGGAAACGAGTCGCGATCGCAGCTACGTATCACAACGGTTCGCCTGGTGGAGGAGGCTCGGAGGCCGCGCGGGGGAGGGTACCCATTCTTGTCCAATTCAGTTCCATGTGCATAGAGAGGAATACAAAGTAGATTTCGATGCTGTACAATGCTAATCTGCCTGTGCAAATTTCTTTCCTTTGCCTAAACGCATACAGATTCTGTTGTGAAAGGTGTGTGTGTGGCATTCTAGTTATATTCAATTCCTGCTGTGCCATAAAGAGATCCATATTAGCCATAGGCCACCGTCATTTAAGGGATCACCTGGACACAATTGATGTCACCCAGTGACGATGCATCGAACCGCAATGAACGCACAATCCAGTTGGGATGCGCTGAGCAAATTTTCAACGGTGTCGTTAGTTATTTCCATTCGAGAGGAGGATCCTGACCGACGGCTTTGACTGTTCGCCTGGCTAAAGGCAATTGCGATAGTAACGGATCAGTGCCAATTGAGTGGTACACTAGTTTTTGCATGGTATGCTCTATCATCGCCGATATCAAGGCAAGCAAGGTTAAGCCCGTGTAGCACACTGTGAAGTGAATATCGTTCATTGCTTTGCTATGGCTTCGAGTCGTGCCTCGACTCTGGACAGCGTTGATGTCTGCTAGCTCAACGCTACTCAGACCCCTTCTGGTGATAAAGTGCCGCTATAATAATAATAATGATAATAATACTAACAACAACAACAACAATAATTATTATTATTAAAAACGCACGTTATACATATTGTAACTTTCATAACTAACGTTCATTGCAGCTCACAGCTAATTACGTTTGTCAGATTTGTTAATAGTACGACTTAAGTACTAGACTGTTCAACTTCGTTAATTATCATATTATTGCAAATGCATATGAGATTATTCGAAAGTACAATACATAATTAGATTACGTACAGACATTTCGTTAGCATATAGAAGCATAATGAATAATAACCATTGGCATTTACGGAGGCTTGGATGACGCAGGGCCGGCATATCTAGGGGTTCATGAAGCTCTCAGCGTTAAGCTCGCAGTTTTAGTCCGTCCACCCCCAGAATTGCGTCAACACCGTACGTTACCCGACGTTCACTTTGACGGTGTTGGCCCCTAATCTAAATACCAAAGCGAAAAGGTTTGGCCTGCTCGTTACAACCGGCCGCATATGGACGCGTTTGCTCAAGGGCTCCTTTTTTCTCAGCTTGAAATGTAGGTTATGTCTGCGTTTCGTTTAAGCGGGGGGGCCCATCCGCCCGAGGTGTGCAAGCAAGCTAATCAAACGCACGCTGTACCGTCAGCACACAGACGAATAGATTAATTCGCCTTGATAGAAAGGCGACACAACCCCGATCTGCAGTGATCACGCCAAACGAACTGGTTGCGCGGTCGAATAACGGCGCAAACCTATATGCGATATCAAAACAATTACCACATTGCCATTTGTCGTCTTCGTTTTTTTTTGGCGGTTGATGGGCCGACTTTCGTAACGACAGCGGGAAGTTCTTTGTACGCGATCTATGAGATTTGTAGTATCCATAATGATCCCATTGTTTCTATTGTTGTCCTTCTGCAGGCCAAACAATCTCGCGCAAACACACACGTACATCCACATACACAGCGTCGAATAAGTAAGCCAAATTTAAACTGGGCAGAATTATGAAAAATGTCAATTTCTAGCACAACCGCAGCGATGAGGGGAAATCGAGGCAAAATTCCGGCCGCCATTGTCCACCCACGGTTTCGTTGATGTGGAAATAGGCAGCGCTACTTATGCAAGCCACCCTCGCCCGTCCTGCCATTGATTGTTCCTCTCTCTCTCTCTCCGTCTCTCTCTCGCGCGCGCGCCCACTCGTTACCTCTCGTCCTCCTAGTAAAATGAGACCTGCTTAAGTTGTCCATACATCGCGTAGGATTTACATCACCGTTGGCACGCGATTGATAAAGCTCGATTGATTCGTTAATATGTAGCAGATCGAGCCGCAGAGTTTCTGCCGACTGAATAAGTCCACCAGAAGCGAGCGGCATATACGAGCTAATATGGTATATGTGCCTATAAGACAAGGAGAAGAAATGTTCTGCAAAGCGCCAAAAAGTGCTCATTGGTAAAATCCACAGGATACGATTGGGTCGCGTCTCGCGAATTACCCGCCAGTTCGTCGTGTACGACTGCGTGTACCACTGGCCGCATCGTGTCGCGAACAGCTGGCGCGAAGATCGACTTTGCGTGCAGAATGCATCTAATAATATAATATACTTGCCATTTCATTAATGGCTTGTTCGTAGCGGGGTCTCGCCCGCGGACCAGCTGAAATGTGATCATATTATACTCCAAACAATGGCCCCAATAGGTATATACATATATATATATATATATATATGTGTAAGCGAGCTTACAGATCGGATAGAGGTATGTACTTGACACAAGCCGTTGATCGGTCTCGGCGGGTACCGGTCTCATCCAAATGACTAGATACCGTTCAGTTTTATCTCGACAGCATACGATTATTATTTCACGCTTTGATCACTATTGTTACTATCCCTAATATCGAATCGTCACGAAGCCGGTCCATTTCTGGATTTGCCACAGCCGTCTCGTTCCACCTGCGGCTACCACTAATAGTCAGAGCGCGAGCAAAAGATAACCCCCGGCCTCCCCCGTCTGCTGGCCTCGATAGCGATCATCATTATGGAACTAAGCGCAAACGCACAGCAAAAGTGACAGCGGAACCGACTACGGCCAAACGCTCTGAGAGGAACGAAGGAGGGTCCACCACGGCGAGGTAACGTAGGATACTCCTTCTGAACTCCCGATGTGTGTCTGCGTAGGCGCGGTAGGGGGTGTCCGGGTCTGCTCTGGTAGGCTCTATGAAGGAAACACCGCCTATGTCGGTGCCTGCTATTCTTGGTGTATCTCTCTCTCTCTCTCTCCCTCCCTCTCTCCCTCTCTGTCTTCGTACCCTTTGATGAAGCGGGGCACGCACCGGCTGCCTCCGCGACACGCGACTCACTGGCTGATAAATAGTTGAGGGCAAAATTTTGATCTTCGCTCCTCTGCAGCTCGGTAGTACTCGGCACAGGCGGTACCAGCTAGCTAGGCTTGATGCTGCCCAGAGTTGAACCATTATCTAATGCTATAGTTTGGTTTCGTGTGGCGTCGGCTCATGATGGCGTCTTCAAGTAGAATAACTTTCCCTCTTCGAGTTCGGCGGCGTCGCGAATCAAATGGTAATTGAGATGGTCATAACTAAAAAGACGGGACGCACGGACAAACGGAAAATGCGCATGAAGAGAAATAGGTTTTTTTTTTAACGATTTTATACGTCAACCTGATTTTTCCCAGCCAGGCCCGTCTCGACAGAATGTCTTCTCGGCAACCCAAGCCACTAATCCCCAAAAACAAAAATCATTGAGCTCTCCTCAAAATCGTTCGAACCAATGCCACGCGACCATCAGGACCCCTATTTTTTTTGAGGCGGAACACTATTATCATTAGTATCCTATCTATGAACCGCATCGACAAGCGACACTGGACTAATTTCCTTGATTCTGCCTCCGATTCTCACACGTTCCCTTTCTCTCTCTCTCTGGCTTAGACATATATATTGTCATCTCGATCTAGTGTCATCCACACAAGGTGCATTAGGCGCTTGAATAGGTGATCACGTTGTTGTTGTTGCTGCTGCTGCGATTGTTACTGTTGTTGTTGTTTTCGTGAGAATGTGTCGTGTCCCCAGACTACGATCCGTCCACACCAAGCGGCTGTCATAGCCTGAGGTTGTCATATGAGACATGATACTGCTGGCTAATACCGCCTAGAAATAATGGATAGCTCGGAGTCGAGGACATACCTCTTTCATACAACATCCATACGAAACACATGCACGTCGCATTTGCCGTATGCTCAGCGAGGTATTCAACGAAGGCGAAACTTAGGGCGAACTTTGAGAATTAGCATCTCTTGTGGACTTGGCAGAATTTGGCAGTGACACGAGTCCCGATAGTCCGCCCGTCAGCGCTACACCTGAAGCGTGCACGAGTCGACCTTGTCGTACCACCCAACGTGGTCCTGGCCTAAGTGTTCGTCTCAGTTACGCACGCGTTTACACAACACAATGACTTATTTTATTGGCTAAGCCGTAGGTCTTTTGCGCTGTGCGCCCGTAGGGGACGCCAGACCAGTGCCAGTCTACATAGCATGCACGCTCATACATGAACTTGCTCAGTGACAATCACGCACTAAACCTTCCTCCCCGCCGTGCATATTGTACACAGAGACATAGAAGAAATAAGTGTGCCTGAGGCCAGCTCTCTCATCTTATATTTAGTAAAGGCCACGAAACTAGACGCCAGAAGCGCTAACGGGCAGTAGCAGTGTACGTATGCTCGCTCGCCTGTTTGAGGCGCTGGCTGGTGGTCTCTGCACGACTGGACTCTCCCGACTCTCGCAATCTGCGATGGCTGTCTCGGCCCTGTGTGGGCGTATGCATGTGTGTGCCTGCCTTGAAATGAGCCTTAGTATCGTCTCCGCTCGCACCCTTGTGTCGCGCGGGGGAGATCAAGCCACCCAGAATGGGCTGGACTCGCCTAGCAGATTCGAGCTGACAGAAAGCCCCCACCCTCCACCCCTACAGCCCTGGTCTGCTGGAGGCGTGGCTGTTGGGCAGCGTTAGGCAAGCGGGCCGGGCGTGGGTGTTATGCGATGAGAAATCTCTCATGGAAACGAGGGGAAGTGGATATTTGTGTGGATGGTGGGTTTTGACAGGGCAGCTAAGCGTCGTCGTTTATTCATTTACGCTGGAAATGCAAGCTGCAGTGCTGACGCCGCCTTGGGAAGTGATCATGTTTACCAATGAAATGAAAATCTGCCACAGGTCAAGAAATCGGCCTTTGGGTACAATTACGTACAGTCTTGTACGTCAACGTGTGCTACGCACAACGACAAACGTTGACGGTTGTCACGAACTTGTACCATCCAACACCGCTGTCCATAGTCTGTCCAGTCGCACTACATTACGCCTGCCGTGAAAGCTAACAATTACCCGTGCATAGTGCCGAGTCACTCGATGCCACAGAGACATATGACGTATGAAGACACCAGGCGGCGTAATACACTGCACGTCCAAAAAGAGGATTATTTATTTTAATATATATATATATATATATAGTTTGATCTTCCTAATATCAGGCACACCGGACTTCAGAATATCCAGCAATAATGAGCACCTGATGTCCCAGCAGAGATCACTCGCATTGTGGCCCACATTGCGTTTTAGGTGCTCTCAGATGAAGTGTACACACACACACACTCATAGACATATATATATATATATATGTGTACTTTTGACCTGCTTGTTGATTCTGTATCAAGTGCCTGCCACCAGCACTTGTCGTATGCTTATTACTATGATTATTGCTCCTATTGCCGCACTAATGTTTGTAATAGAGTGGACTGCACAGCTGCCCATGTGCGCTCTCAGACGACGCGACAAGTAGTACCTACCGCCGTACAACTACAGTCACGAGTTGCGTAGCCATCTGCCTTGCGGCCGCTAATACTACAATGGCGAATACGGCGGGGAGGGCGGGGACAGGCTCTACGGCGGAGCGCCTCTCTTGTTGATCCTATTCTGCGCATTCAGCTGGGAGTCCTCTGGGGAGTCGGCCTCTGGCCTGAGGCAGCACGAGTTCCTGATCCCGTCTGATCACCCCAGCCAGGACCCCATGAAATGTCGCTCTGTTTCCGCATTTCGTCTACCTGCATTAGATGCTGCCACTCTGTTTAATTTCAATCCCCCAACCACCGTCCGACAATGGAAGCCGCCCCTCAATGTCTGTACAACGTTTGTAAGTAGCATCTGACGTGAGAGCACCGTATTAGGCAATTCTAATCAGCGGCAGTGCGGAGTGCGGCCACCCGAAGGCCCGACCGCCAGGCAGTGATTTCTCTCTCTCTCTCTCGCTCTCAAGCTCCTCTCCTTCGCCCACTTCAGGCTTTCATCTTTATCCAGGACACCGGACCCGTCCGGCGAGGTCGCTTCTCTCGGCTGCGACGTAGGCCGCTAATCGCGCAGAGCGATACCAAGACGTGTGGTAGAGTGAGGTCAACGCACAACGTCGGAAACGCACCCCCCATTCGCCAAAAGGCCAGCATCAAATAGGTCGGTCCGATGCCGTTCGCCTCGCGTCGATGTGTACCTGCAGCGAAGTAGTGTTTGTGAATTCAACACGCATGCGGCTGGCTCACCGAATGCTGGCGCTAGGGATCGACCTGGCGGTTGGCGATGTTGTCGTCGTCAACGTCCGTGGACCGTCGAAATGAGGTGGCCGAGATCAATCACCAGATATGAGGCTGACATTGTTAACCGCTGTTCAGTAGCAGTACATGCGCACACACGGTCGAATTTGTTGGACCACTCCAGAGACTGTGACATTTATCTTCTCAATCTTGACTGCATCGTTTGTCAATCTCGTCTGCATTTTACTATCTTTATGTTCAGATACATGTGCTGAAACTGGACCAACTCAGAGCAGATTAGCAGGGCCCCTGAGCAAGCGGTGGCCGTTAGTGTATGCCGAGCAGGCGAGATGTTTGCTGCGTGCACAGTTATCAAGATCCCGCTGGAGACATACAGTTTTGACACTGTCTGGATGCTAGAACGCACAACTAGCCTTATAGTACTGTCTGAGATAAGGTGTCGACAAGATGATACAACTTTAGGCCATGAAAAGTCCCTGCGATAGCCAAAGCGGCAGGGACTTTCTTTGTAACGTTTCTCGTATCTGGGAGAAATCTGCGATATCGATTCTATTTTATCCAAGCTGTGGCCAAGCTGTGGTTCATCCAAGCTGTGGCTCATGTAAAACATACAATGACGATGACAAATGCTTACACCCACCAAACACAGGTGATAACCGTTTTCAGATGAACATTCGGCTTGGGCTCGTCGTAATAAGACTTGCCTTTCAGATCTGCATAGTGGCACAACTTTCAGACCCCACGAATTATTCTGTACAAAGGCCGGTCCTTCTGGGGCCGTGTTGCTCGGCGCCGAGCGAGGTGTTTAGCAGCTATGAGCCGATTTGCCTCGTTCACTTTGGTCAGTTCATGAGGAACTTGAGCGCCAACAGTTTGAAGAAGCTCCTTGACAGACGAAGGAGAGGAGTCGTACCCAATCCACTTGCGAGTAGCTCGCTAGGCCATCGCACCCTAGCGCTACACACAGGGCACAAATGTCTCGGACCGCTCCGTTGCGTTGTTTTACCTTGTTGGAAGGCATTGCAAAGCAGGTATCGAGAGTGCACTTTTTGCCCGCCTAGAACATCCATCTTCCGACGCTTCGCGTGTTGCCCACTTGACTTTCAAACAGAAAATGTACCGGCAAAGGCTTTTGTTACGCAAACGCAACGTATTCGAACGAGTGGTCACATCAGTCGGATGCATCGGTAGTGTGTGCCAATATAGAGCATTTCACCTACTGTTCTCAACGATATATATATACATATATACATATATATATATATATATATATACATATATATATATATATATATATATATATATACATATATATATATATATATACATATATATATATATATATATACATATATATATATATATATATACATATATATATATATATGTTTGGCATGAAAGTATGTTCGTAGAGACGATTCGCCTGGACCCCTCTGACATGTCAACCCTGCCTTAGAGTTCTTCCTTATGTGAACTGATCTCTATCCACGTCTTCGTCTCGCTGCTATTTACCCATACGCCATGTGCAATCACTGTTCATCAAACTGATAAACATTCCCTGAGACTGTTGACTGCCTCGGTACTCGACCAGTGAGTCCTGCAGTGCAACCTCTTTCTCTCTCTCTTTCTCTCTTTTTTCGAGCCCCAATTCGGAAGGCTTCTTGTGCTTGTGACTTGACCCACTGCTGGAATCGCGGCCGGACCCGTTGAGCGGCCTTCAACCAGCCCAGCGTTCTATGCGGATAGAGTTACACGTTACCGAGACTAAGCAAGGCGTTAGGTTGGCTGGGTTGGGCCCACAGCGAAGCCTCTGCGTGCGCCCAACACGGCCGCGTTCCACTCTCTTATGTGTCGCCAGCACAGGTCGCATTGCCAATCGACAATTGGCGGAGTAGCCGGCCCCCGACGAGTCGGTCCCTACCAGCTCATCTGCTTCTCTTCTGCGCTATCGTGTCGGAAGTGCTGTCGCATCCACGAGCGGCACAACCGTTCTCTGCTTTGCTTTCTCCCTCTGCTAGTGTCTCTTCAGCCTGGCCGAGCCAGAGCGTGCCAAGCTTCGGCCCGGTGCTCTCGCCTTCCTGTCAGATGTGAGTCAGCGCTTCCGTCAATTAGGATCGAATAGTCGAACGAACCGACGGAGTTGCGGACCTACCCGCGATAGGAGAGCGGAGAAGCGCGCAAGGTACATTAGAGCACTGCCACCACGCGACGTCGAGCAGATGTCTGCTGGGGAGGCGTGCGGGCGGTTGAGTAAGCAGTCGGAGTGGGCCGGGAAAACATCTGCCGACGCCGGGGAACTCCCCGGAGGCAGCTCGGAGTGCGGGAGCGAGCCCTCCCGGTGCTTGCCGCAGTTCGGCCGAAAGACGAGAGAGCGACGTCCGGGTCCCCCCATTGCTAGCCAACGCTGGTCAGCGAACGTTGTCGCGTGGCACCCAAGTATGTGGAGCCTTTTAGTACTCGGCAGGGGGACCAACGGGTGCAGACCGTTCTCTTCTGCGAAGGGCACAAGCATTGTGTCTCACTCACGCACTCAGTCGTGGCGACGCTGCCGCATGCTGCTGTGCTGCTGGTACCACGACAACGTCGCTGTCGAGCACGATATACTCTGCGATGTACCTGTCCTTTTTCTGACCTTTTCCTCTGGGGCTGTTCGAGTACTACCAGCGGAGTAGATCGAGCCGAGTCGAGTGGCAGCAGCACTAGCAGCGGCCACGGGCGCGGGAAGCCGGGCTGGGACTAAGACGGGTTCGGTCGTAATGGCGCCCCCGAGGAAAGGTCGATAGAGCAAGCGAGCGATCGTCCGACTGCCCGTCTGCCAGTTGGGGACTCCCGAACAGACGAACGAGCCCAGCGACAGACGGTCGGAAGGACGAACGAGTCGCTGCAGGAAGGGCCGGGCGAAATGAGTGTCGTGACATCGCAGATTACATAAGGGCAAACGAGAGGTACAAAGCAGCAGCAGCAGCAGTAAGGTGAGCGACAACGCTAGGGGCTCCGGGCGAGCGGCAATGGCCAATGGGGGAAGGGAAGAAGCAGCGAAGCGCAGGACACCCAGAACACACCGGCACCCGTACGAAAACCGAGCCGAAATAGCCAGGTCTACTGCAGGCGAGCGGCCGCACCAGCAACGCAAATGTTCGTACCGCCGCGGCAGCTGATGTCGACGCCGGCACCAACGTCGACCCCGCCGACGCCGGCTGGTTAGCTGGCTGCCTATTGTGGTCCATTAATTCGTTCGTTGGTCCGTTCATTGTCGTGTCGTGAGGTAAGCGACGGAGACGGCGAGGACGAGACGTTGAAGACGAGACGATGTCTACGATTAGCGTACGAAAGGGGGCGTGCACGTGTGCTGGGAGCGGTACGGAGAGCACACACGCAACCAAATCATTCCGCTGTAATTATACATACAAATGAGTCGGGGATGGAGGGGAATGACAAGAAGGTAGCGTCCGCCGGCGGCGAGCAGGGGCATAATTTAAAGGGGAGGGAGGGACGGGACAAATGTCGGGTGTGTGTGCAGAGCGTCTACAATGTCCCCCGTAATATATGACTGTACGCGCTTTCGAACGCTGCTGTAACAGTGTGTAAACGCGTTTGGGTTAGGGTGCGGAACTCAAGGGCAATGACGGTGGGGCTGACGTGGCAGGAATTAGCCTGTGAAGCATCTGACCCGGCTGCCGGCCGTGCTCAGAGTGAGGAGGCTGCTTGCCAACCGCTGCGTCCATCGATGGGGCGTCGTGGCGCGCTGGTGAAGGCGGCATTACGGGTGATGTTGGTCGTTGGCCGACGGCCGCCTAAGGAGCGTGTGTCGGCCAGATATTTCAGCTTCAAATCAAGGTGAATATCCCAGTCCACGCTGAACGACTGGCTATAGAGACAGTTAGCTAGTTAGGTAGCTTTTGCCAGTGAGAGATGGTAAGGGCTGTGTTGAGATATGACTGCCGTAAGTGGAAAGCGGACAGCCTTATTGACAGGATCCTAAGGGAGGGAAGCATCAGAGGTGGTCAGCACGCGAGGTTCTTGTCTGATGTATCAATGTTAAATAGCCATTGGTAAATGGTTCAGTCTTAGGTACTGCAAAAATATGATGAAGCTTCGTTCACGTAGAGATGGAGGCATACACCTGTTCATTCTGTCACTCTTAGCGGCACGTACAAATCACGAAACAAATCGGAGCCAAACTGCGAATAGCATTCATAGCGTTGGTCATTATGCTCATCGTCGATTTGCGAGCACGATATGTCATTGCCTTAGTATAATAACAATAATCGAATAACAATTTTCCTATAGCAACATTTTCCTATAAATATCTACATAAATAACCTAATATAATATAATATAATATCACCTAATATAAAACATATATATTATAAATACATATGAAATTCCTATAAATATCACCTCCCGTTACATTCATCATGTTAATGATGAATGTCCATGGCAATACAACTCTGAAACAGATCGTCGTTCGTCGAACAAAACACGGTTTTGGCTACAGAAGTCGACTGCGAGGCCTTGGCTGATGGCGATACCGGGCGATCCATATAAGCACTTCTATATAAACCAGCTAAAAGCTATCTGTCAGTGCGGCTAGCGGGGAAAGATAGATATGCCTCCATGTTAGTATAGCGTATGATGGGACCCATACACTCTCGAGCGAGAGCGAAAAAAGGATAGAGATGTCGCAAGATTTCGCTTCCACCGAGCGCAATGCTACGCTGCAGGGGGTCGGTGGCATTAAGCGTTCCCGATTTGCCCGATATCTAGCATCCGTCATCAAATCCTGCGCCCGAACATTTATCTATAATACATGTTTGCCAGATTCCGATTTTCTCGGCGCACAGCCTCGTGCCCTCTCACACTTTGTTCCATCCTGCATCTGTCTAGCGAGCACTAGTATTTCACTTTCGCACCCATCATGATTATCTGGTGTACGACAACGCGAACTTGCTTATACTGCTACTGCCTCTAGTTTGCGTTCGTTGGGACAACGTTTTTTAATGTAAGCGCATGCATAGACCGGCATCACGTACACATATCCATAGGCCGTGCCTCGCCCTCTGACAGCTTGTGTGCACAACTTCTCGAGTGTATCCATCCAGACAATGGTCTAGATGCCAGCCGAGGCGCCTCGTTGCCCCAGTCCACCTTCAGCTCCCACGAAATGTCTGGTCATTCATCTTTATCTTCGTCCTTTTCTCGTCCATTCTACCACTGATCGAACGCGAGTAATGACTCGATTCTTTCAATGCGTTCGTGGCCGCTGCTTCAGCCAGTTCTGTAGCAACTTCAGTTGCCCCCCTCCCCAGGACGAGCGTCTGGGCCGTCGACCGCTGTCCATAGCTTGCGCTGCTGCTGTCGATGGATTCGGGGGAACTCCGCGCTCCGTAGTTCAGCGACACGCGTCGGACGACCGGTCCGGACCCTTCAAGTACCCTGGAGCCTCTCCTCACCCGGCTTCGGGGACCCCAGGTCTTCATCCAGTAGCTCCGGAGCGACACAGCGAGAACAGGAGGGAGGGGCTTTGCAGGGCGAGCTTGAAAATGCAGGACGAGGCCGGCAGGACGAGAAACCTTGTGTGCTCGCTTGCTTCTACTGGCCATACACTTTCTTCATCTCTTCAATGAAGAAACATCAGAAAATGACAAATGGAAAATAGGTGGGGGGGGGGTGCGTTCCAAAACGGAGATGGAGTTGGTGGCATCGAATATCCAAGCCATCGAAATAGGGTTGGTGGCAGAGGAAAAACCTAGCACACATCGCAACATTATTTCTGCTCCCTTCCTGTCCAGAGACATTCGGCGTCTTAACGCATAGTTGCGGGCGAATCGAAGCGGGGAGGTAATGGTTGGTTGGTTACGCTTGGAGGGGAAGGCAAAACAAGCAGCAAACAGCCGCAACACGAAAATCCCTTACTTCCCTCGTATTCTCAGACCGCAAATTGCGGGAATCGCTAACGTACGCCGAGAAGGACCGTAGTGCGAGGCTTCTACGTATAGGAGACGAAGGAGGAGCCCGTGTATCTGCAATGACCACTCGTCGACGGATGGGTAAAGGGAGCATAAAATATTGGATAGTTCATGAAATTATAGGCTAGAAAAGGAATCGAATAGAACTACTCTGATGGCAAGGGTCACGGAAAACAAACTGTGAATAGATCAGTGAAAAATATGTATGTCGTATTGACTCATGGATAGAAACTGTATTAGAGAGAGAACGCAGGGGGTACGCGGTATAAAACATGGATACTATAGGGAGAGGAATAAGGGCAGGGATGCACTGAGACAAATTGTAATTCCCCATGCTCGAAGACTTAAGATAATGCTCTCGCATGCAGTATCCACTTTCGTGTTAGGTACACGCTCTAGTAGCAGGCAATGTTTGTAGCCATGTATGGCGTTCTTCATTTAACAGGCTCATCTCAAGGTCGTCGTTATACGAAGGCGTTGCAAGGTGCCGTTCCCTGACCCACTATCAGCCATGCGTGTAAGGTGTCGCTGGCCCTGGCTCCCAGCTAAATCAGTTGACAGCATTTCTGTCGTCAGCAGGATCCATCCATTGGTGTTTAACTACCGACTGTAGAAAGGCGTCATTCATACCATGAAGGAATAGGACGCGCTCCCTTGCCAATGTTTACGCGCCTCCCCTAGACCGTCTGGCATAAGAGATGCCTGAATGCGTGCGTCGCTCTGTTTCGACGCCGTAGGGTGGCATATCCCACATCTGCAACCCGCACAGCTGAGGTAACACGTACGGGACGAATACGTACGGAAGGTACCATGTCAAGCGCCAAGCAGCCAGCCAGCCAAGAAGAATTTCGAAACTTTCGAAGGTGGAACCCATGTCGGACAACGTGGAGGAGAGCATATACTCGTCGATCATATATATATATATTTATATATATATACATATTTGCTCGCACATACAAAGCTGTGATACTTGAGAGCTTTTACCTACCACCTATGATAACATACTGATGTATTGCTACCTAACAAAGCTCAAGAAATGAATAAATTGAATTGTTATATGTCTTAATATTACAATAATTAGTGACACAGTGAGGAACAAGTATCATTTTATGCATTCAATTGCACAAAATCCGAATTCTGAGCTGATCATCATTTGCATCCAAATCACTAAAACCTGGTCAACGGTCGTATTAATTATCTTCGTTCGTTCTTCCCGACATTTTTTCATACGAAATTACTAAACTTATATCATCTGGTCAGACACCAGCCCTTGGCATACCATCTCAACTCAGCTGGTTGCCGTATTTCTCTAGCACACAGGAGCGCATTACACCTTGAGGTATAAGAGCATATTATGGGCATTCAGACAGCAACATCAGGCGGCCAATTTTCGCAGTTTCCTCGACCCCATTGCTCGACGTGTAATAGCTACCTGGAACGAAGCCATTTCCACAGTAACAATATACATCTTCTTTCCGGCACGGCGGCTGTACCGCCGCTGGCCTTTTGGCCCGCTGTCGTCCCTCCGATGGATGCGATGTCCCCACCCCTTCGTTCGTTCGCACAGATCTCTCCTCTCTTTATCTCTGTCTGACACAGATACGACAGGATTTCTGCGGGGGAGAGAAAGCATCCATCGAATCGGTGGCCATTAAAGCGGCCGGCCTACCACGACCCCCCCCCCCCCCCTGCCTCGCCTCATTCTTCAGCCTTCACCGATACTGGCGCTTTCTCTAGCCGGCGGCTCCACCCAATGGTGACCACAATGGTTTCTCCATCATTACCTCACTTGCGCGATTTCTCTACTGTGGCCGCTCTACTTCAGCTGTACCAGAAGCAGTCGCCGCTGGGGACATGGGTCGCCAACGGATCGGCCGCCTCTCTCTGTCTCTCCCTCGTGGGGTTCGCCGTTCCTTTCGTTCTGTGTTCCGCTGCCGCTGTCTGCTGCTCCTGTGTTGGCTCCTCCAGTGAAGTGGCTTCTCCCATTTCCTTTAACCCCCGTCGTAGCTAGGGTTGTCCATAGGCGATCTGTAGGCGTCGCAGTATGGGTGGGCTCGATCTCGGCGTCGTACACTGAGGGATTGCAGCCTCTGATTCGATGCGGATGTCACTGAAGGCCCTCTACGTACATCGCCACGGCAACCGCAGGGCCAGGAGCACCGGGAGCGGCAGCAGTCATCATGTCACAGACTGCCTATGTATGTCGGCCATCAGCCTGCTGCCTGGGTGTTGGCGCTCTTGGTCGGCGTTTGCCAGAGATATCTATGGGCTCTCAGCGCACTCTCTGGAAGGGGACTGGGGTCCCTGCTTTGCCTTGCCCGTCATGGTGCTATATACAGGCCTCTATTCACCTGCTATTGCTGTGCAGTGAGAAGAAAACAGACTGACAGAAGACACCGAGCGGTGCTGAGGTCGATATAAGATGAAATTGCCGCCCATGCTGAACGAACGCCTTCATTGGGGATGCATTGAAGTTGAGTTCATCAGTAGATGGTAACTCCCGTTGTGATTATCAGGGTGTAAAGCACGCGGGGACTAAATGTAACCTTTTTTTTTTAGGTAAACTCGGATTTATTTTGCTGTCGATTATATTCACGGTATTATTTGCCCGAAATTTGTAAGAGATGCTTCATATGTGGAAGAATTCAATGAGGTCAATTTTATAGATTTGACAAATTACCTAACAATACATAAATTGAAGATTACATTACAGGTGAAGTCCTCCAGGCGTCGAACCATGAGCTCTTCAAGGTGACCTTTTCCGTGCACCTCACGTACAGCTGTGCCCGTACTGGCCACATCGTCACTTCAGACGATAAACGAAATTTAATGAGTAGCTCAGTGTTTCGGAAAGATAGGGAGGTTTTCGGGCTGACTCTCAGCCAACATTTAACGTCCACCGTACTGCTTTTAGCAGGAAAGCCATCCCTTTATATATCATTACCGGTGGAAAACGACTCCGCTATTGATCTTGCACGTGCTCGAACCCTTGTTGCAGCGTTCACAGGTAGTTTGACATTGAATGGGAATCGTTATTCGATTTTTCATCGCTCTTACTCGTCAGGTAACAACAGGTTACAGCCCTAGCCTTCTATACTTTGCGCATTAAACATCCATTCAAACTCCTCCTGTAGGACATCTCTCAGCACTGCTCCAGAATTCGTCTAAATGTTCATCCAGCGCATGTCTACAACGTAGGAGTTTCATGAGACTCGCCATGAACCAATAGGATCATTCCCGCAGACTTCCTGTCAATGAGGTTCGGCGACGAGGAGCCTTTGTCCTGCTCCTTATGATGGTGACATCATCAGCAGCGGCTGAACCACTCCGGCCTTTCGGCCTGTCTACCAATCAGCAATGATATGAAGCACCATTATCCCATGCTAGTGTCCGAGACTCAATCTAACGCGCGGTCTCTCCGTGTCTGGTCAGTTTAATGAAATGCGGCGATGCTGTCACCAATCTTCGCCGCGGCCGTGGACATCGGATACCGGCGACACTATAATGATATGTGATGTCGCTCGCCCTAATTGTAGACTCAAGTCCCGAACCTGGGCACGCCACACTTCCTCTGCCCCACCATTACGACTATACTGTAAATGACTTTTGATTAGTTCGGTTGCAGTTATTGTATTATATATATATATATATATATATTTACATGTATATACACCTATATATATATATATAGGTGTACATACATGTAAATATATGTACATATATATATCCCTCCAGCTTCAATAATCGATGTTCTAATTGGTCAGTACTTTCTTTGAACTACTCTCCCTTATCCTATTCATCCTACGAGAAGGTAAGCGTTAACTATAGTGCAGTTTTGTCAATAAACCAAATAATTGTATTGTATGATGCGTTTACCCAAACTGACACATTCACGCACTCACATTCATATCGGATATTATTCTGAGTATAACACAGGACGTGTAATCAGACTACCAAATCATTTTGAGCGTTTTTTCTACTTATAATGATATGCTACCGTGGCCACGCGTACAGTTAAATTCAGCCCTGACTAATGTTTTATCTCGCCTATTGAAGTAATATTATTCGAGAATATCTTACAACTTCAAAGCTCATTGATTCACGAACCAACCCGAGGCCAAATACTTTTAAGCACGCTGTATATATATATAATATATATATATATATATATATATATATATATTCCTCTATTAATTCTAGTTCAAGGACATTGTTTCAATTTATCTGAAACATGCCTATCGGAAACTGGTTGAGTTTCCGTGGGCAAATCCGTTCCACTGGACAAGACATTCATCATCCGTAGGTGCCTACATACTGAAACTTTCAGTTTGAAATCATAGAGTCACGCTCAGTTGCATATTACATATGTTCAAATCCGAATATGCAATTCGCATGAGATAGACACTCCCTCGGTGCGCACGTCTCACCATAACAGACTATGGAGTTGGCTGTTTTATATACTGACACTGACACACGCTGTATGTGGCCGATAGGAGTTTGCTTGGCCAGGTTGTCTGTTCCCAGGTCGCCAAAGAAGGCATTGCTTCTTGGATGCAACGATCGGCCCGGGTACACGAGACCAGGGACAAGTATTGATATTCTCAAGGGTCTCGTATATCGGGTACAAATACATACAGTGCGTCTCCCGCCCCGCCCTGCCCCGCTCCGACTCCATACGTAAGCCGTGAACGATATACGGAAGGAGGTATTATGTCATCTATCGGAAGGCCCTCCTAACATAATAGGGTAACAATAATCGAACAGGCCAAGAGGAGGCTCGAAGGCATACCATCGTCGAAAAACAGTTCATACGAATTCGCGGCAGGTTTGCCCGTCATAGTGACCCGCATAATTTACGCTTAATGATACGAATAAGCTTAATGATAGTTAAGCTTCTCATCAAGCTGGTTAGCGGCACCATGCAGCATTTCGATATGTCATAATATCCATACATTGTACTGATGAATCTGTATTTTTATTCGGTCACTATATATTCTCAGCTAGATTCTACAGAATTCGTTTGCTCTGCATCGGCAAGCATCGGTGTTGCTGTTGTCTATTGCATTTAGAGATACAACTTGAATTGTGCAACATAATAACTAGAGAAGTAGGTGGGGACAGTGGGGTGTCAGGCCCAGTCCTGAGGTGACGGTCATCCCCGAGGGAGGTGATGGCATTGCCTGTCCGCCTCTGTACGGCGACGGGAAGGCGCGTCATTGTTACCATGTCGGAAGTTCCAATAATGAAACAAAGTGCAATTGGCAAAAATTAACCGAATGCACAATTCCCTTCGAATGGCAACAACTTTTGTGCCCTGTATTGTCTGACCCGATCGTAGTATTGAACATATTCAGACCCCTTCGTCACACAACCTACGCGCACGAGCAGTGTGAACTTCAATCGAACCACTGTATATCGCCATCGCCTCGGAACTGTATCGAGTGTGTTTGTAATGACTGACGACTACTGTCAACCAACTTACACTGTCTCCTCCCGTTCTCCCGCTTGCTTTTTGACTAACTAACGAACTAGGAGGTTGTAAGGAGTGTCCATATGCCACCTCCCATCTATCTACCTGATGTTTGTGGGCCAGGCGGGATCTACCTATGAGTGCAGCAGTGGGTGGACATAACATGTGTAGTGGGGACCAGCCAGGAATAGCCATGCTTGGTCCTTCACTCTTATTCCCCTTCAAAGCATTGTCGGCTGTTCACATCGGACTGGTCAGGCGGCTCGCTCCGCTAAGATGCATGCCCCCGCTCGCGTAGGCACAGGATGTGCCGTGCTCGACAGGGGCGAGCATGCAAAGCACGTTTCATTATGCACGGCCGTGTTCCGAGCCCTACTCCACCTGGTCGCTGGGCCACCTAGGCGTTTGGGGCCCTGCCTTGCCTCGACCACCTATTGACCAGAGGTGACCCCCAAATCCCCCAAAATGGACGCCCCCCCCCCCTCCCTCCTTCGTTCATGGTCGTCGTAACATTGAGCTTAGTAGCGTGGAGGTCTGTGAAGGCGGACGTGTAATACTTTCGCGGCATGACGCGATGAGATGAGCGGTCCCGAGCGATGCACGACACTAGCGATGCCTGCCATTGTGTACGAGGTGAACAGTATAGGAATTGTCGATGAAAGCATAAGAAAGAAAGCATTTACTTCTAGTTCGTCATAAAGCGCGGCTCGCAGTCGATGCGAGCCGCACCACGTCCTCCTGTGTTATGAGGGGGCGCTCAGAGACCCAGGGGTCGTTTCGCACAGGGTTTCGCACAGAGCCGGCTCCCTAGCAGTGTATGTGCAACACCAACAGCAGCAGCAGCGGTTTTCAGACCAGTACCCTTGCATGGCCTTGCTGTCCGAGTCGGCCGTAAACAGCCTGCGTCTGCTTACGTGATACATCATCCGCTATCGCCGCCGCTGCCGCCAGCGCCTAAATAATGAACTGCAGCCCACTTAGTGCAAGGGGTTGATGCGCGATGACCTTCCTGATGCTGTTCAACGAGAGAACGAAGGGTTGCGAGACAAAGAACAGTAGATGACAGTGAACAGTGCAGGGTAGCATAGTAAAAAGTGCTCGGCAAAGTGGGTTCTCAGGGATTCGGGCGTGCCCACTATTGTTGTTGTTGTTGTTGTTGTTGTTGTTGTTATCCTTGTTGTTGCTAGTGTTGTTGTTGCTGCTGCTGCTGCTTTGTTGTAGCAGAAACATCCTTATACATAGGTGAGCACGAGTGTTAGACAAACACCCCGGGATGCACAGTGGTACTTGTAGCCGGCGTGACAGCGGTCACGATCGAGGCAGAAGCTACAAGGCCTTAACGATACCGTGCACTAGTATCCATGAGTGAAAAGAGAATGTGTGTTATGGCAGTAGCGTAACACGAAACGCTCGGCCGGTTGTTGCAGTTTGCGAACTCACTAACGAGGCCACAAGTAACGTGGTGGATAGAGCAATCGCCAATCGTCATGCGTGCTGCTGTGTTCCTCTATTTTTCCTCTTTTGCAGGAACTCGGATAAGGTTTACACCGGATTTCAAGAAATCAGTCTGGTGTATTTATTCAGACGGGTTATCGTTAAACGGCGTATACCCGAAACAGTCCACTTCGGACATATCGAACCCAGTTTGGGAGAATTTTTACTAACCGCACAAAAATAGCAACTTATGCGGCGGAAACTACAACCGAAATGTGCCTTTAGTCAGATTTTTCAACGTGACCTAGTGCTCGTTTCCAGGATGCCTATCCATTCTGCAATGGTAAATGAGGCGGAGTAGTTCACATACGATGAGACTGGAGACGCGTCATCAGATTCTATTTATTTGAGCAGTTCAACCCACGTGTAACCTAATCGACTATGAAGCTATTCACCACCTGTATGGGCGTTTTAGTGTAGAACATTACCCATGCTAAAAAAGACAACACGTTCACCTACCTGCTGGTGTCCTTGCAAGAACATCCTGGCGGTAATGCGTCGAAAGGAGGCGCAAAACTACAATTGAAAAGTGCACCCTTCAGGCGCGAAGCGGTTGGGAGAAGTTTATTATTGTTATTATTATAATCATCACCATCAACGCTAATTAGCATGCATTGCATTAATGCTGTACGGGACCTTCGCTATAGAAGTGGCAGAAAAAAAAGTAAAGGGTAAAACACTCAAGGGCAACCGTCGTCCATACAAAGTGTTGAACGATGACATCCGCCTCGAAGTCCCATTGTGGCTGGTTCCTTCCACTCGGCCGCTTGGTGTGGCCCAGGCTGATAACCAGTTTTTATGAGTGTCGTGCCTAAGCGTTCCGAATAGCACAGAGGGATGAATGGGTGAACAGGGGTCCCATAGCGCGACTCGATGAGAGAGTGAGAGCTGCAGGAAGAGGTGATTTCAACTTTGGCGTAGCCATTTCCTCGTCAGGTTCCCTCGACGAAGTTCGCATCTTAGCTGCGCATAGGAGCTGGCCGGCCGACCGGCCGGATAGAAGGATTGACTGGAAGGATTCCATGTATTGACTGCGTCCGCTGTGCAGAACTTTGGCGGTAAAAGAGAAAATTGACGGCAGCAGTTCATGTGAGCTGCGTCAATTCGAAGGAACGAGGCTCCGTACGAGGCTGAACATATTAGCCACGGGGTTAGTTGCAAAGCACGTTACCGCTCAGATCGGGCATCGAATCAGTTCGCTAATTCCATTTCGGAGTTTTTCTTCGAGTCGGATAACGACGAGAAAATATCAGCCAGCTGGTGACACTGACCGATAACGAAATCCTTCCTAATTCTGTGGGGAAATGTAGTCGAGGACAGCCTCTTGCTTCGGTTCAGCCGGGTCTAACTTTGATATCGCATTCATGATATATTCCTTCAGCAGTTTAAAGCAAACGATGCCCGCAAACCTTTTAAGTGAAAGGTACTTCGACAACGAAAGTTCAAGCAACTACAATTCGGAAACTGAGATGGCAATTGTTTCGGAACACGTTTGCCGGTCACGGGCCAAACCAACATCTCTGCCAAACATTGGTCGTCATCTCCTATGAACGTGCAGTAGATCCTGGTGAATTTTACCCTCTTCCATCGAGGCTACATAGCTAATAGGTGGCGAGAATGAGCCCGATCGTAGTCGTCCATTTTTCGCGACAAATTAATGACCATGGAACGCGGCGAGGTCCACGTAACGTCCGAGCATAGCCAAGCACAGCCAGGCGCTGTTCCATTGAAAGGTTTCGAATTGTGCAACTCCAATTCTGACACGCCGAAATCGCAGACTCCGATAATTCCTCAATGAAGAAGGGTGAATTTTCAATAGCATCACCGAGCTACCGACCGATCGGCCAGCCGGTCGAGCAGCCACGCACCGTAATCGTAATGGTCGGTAATTAATGACCCTGATGGTGAACATCATGGCAAATGCAAACGGTGCTAATTGTTAAGATAATTGTTGAGAGAGGACGAGAATTAATGATCATCTAAATATCCATCCGCGTAAAAGTTTGCTTATTTCTAGCGGAGACAGTGACGAAAAAGCGTCCGTACGCTTTCGACGCATTCGTCTCCCGAGTTCCTCTCTAGCCACAAAGGAACCATATGCTGAATATGAGAATAATATTATGCTATTATTATTATTATCAATATTATTATTATTATTATTGCTCGTTGCTGGCACACAACGGCCTAATAATTAGTGCAGCCTTGCCAGCAATAAATATTTTGCGCTCGTGACCTCGCGGCGAGTTCCCCTAGCAGAGACTCGCGTTGAAACAGCTCTAAATCCTGTTCTAGGGGCGGGGTAGGGTTCGCGAACTAGCTGAATATGGGGTGTCAACGCGTGACACGGTTACATCAGGTTTCTTCTTTTTTTTTTCCCAGTAAATTTATATACTATCAATAACCTTGCCCACTCATCGATTTCTCTATAAATGCGAATGCTAATCGACAGAGGCGGAATGAGCGATTGAGGGCACCAACAAATGATGACGTTCGTTAGCTGCTGTTCCGTATCGTTCTGCGGCCTCGGAAGTTGTTGTGCTAGTGTACAACAAAGGGATTGATCTGTGTTTAAACGTAGTTTTCAGTTTGCCTGCTTCCGGTGAGTTGAGCGGCACCGCTAAACGTCTTACCGCTTACGGCCACCACCGGTGGATCGGGCTCTGTGGCGCGTATTGCCAAAAGTGAAAACGCACTTTTCAGGGCCGTTGCTCATATCCGGCTACACGAGATAAGAAAAAAAAACTTGATTGAATAGAAATAATTGCATGTGCAAATGAACAGCGCTACCCTTGTAAACAAAATTCGGAATATGTTGAATATACAACAGCCGACGAGTAGTAGTGTTGTGTTCTTTCACTGATGGTCGTGTAGAACGAGACAAAATGAGAACAATGTTCAAGTGCGGTTCATTTGCGGACTGTTTGTGTCGCCCGGTTGCTTTGCTTTTATTCTTGTAAGATGGCTAGGTATTGTGGAAAGGGGTGTCGTCAGGTTACCTAACACTTGTGATTATGGTGGGCGCTCTACGGGTCCTTGTTCTATGGTCTATTCTATCTTCACTTGAAGTGACATTTGTCACCTCAAGTGACGTCTGACATATCAGGTGGTTATTGGTTATTTAAAGTGACGATTGACACATCAGGTGGCTATCGATTATTTATGGTGACGTCTGACACATCAGGTGGTTATTGGTTATTTAAAGTGACGATTGACACATCAGGTGGTTATTGGTTATTTAAAGTGACGATTGACATATGTCATAGTCAGCGTCTCCAACACCTTCCCCACGTAAAAAAAAATTAGTTCTTTTTTAAAGATTTGTATCTTGGGGAGCATGTCATCGTAACTTCCAGGAATGATGGGTGTTTTCGGACTCTCTCGGAACGTCGTGGAAGTAGGTCCTGTTGTGGTTGGCTTTGTTGTTCGCTTGTTCGTCCTATTCCGAAATCAGCGCTCTCGTCGTTGTCGAATATGGATTGTTCCAGTGATTCCAATTCTTCGACGGACTCGATCGGTTTTGGTTCTTCATCTTCGGGTGGTCCGTTGGGATGGTTTTGGATGAAAAGTTGTCTTCTGGCTGATATTAATGCTGGTTGTTGTTCTTGTTGTTGCCTGATGATGGTGGTTTCAGTTCTCCCATCGTTCTGTTTCTCTGCTGTTACCAATTCATCGGCTAGGGATGTCGTGGCGATTTCTGTTAGTTTCTCAGCAATTTGTTTGGGAGATGGTTGCTGTTGAGCGGGATCTATGGAAAGGTTTTGTAGGAGCATTGAGACCTCTTCTGCTTCTTTTTCAGTTTGTTTGAAGTTTTGGCGAGTTTGACTTAAAAGCGCCTGAATTTCCGGGTCTGAATCTCCGATTTCCTGTTCCAATTGGCTGATCGTCTCCATTAGCTCGTCTTTTTCGTCACCTGAGACTTGACGTCCCTCCATGGACCTAAGTTTCTTCGCTAGGGTCTCAACTTTGGTTAGAAACGGGATTCCAACTCTCGGTGTTTGTGTCGTTTGGTTTTCCTTGTGGGCCTCCTCCTTCTTTGGAGTTTTGGTCCTTCCTCTAGATGGAAGTGGCATTTCGAATGCCAGCATGAACCCGTCATAGATGTCTTCATTTTTATGTTGTCTTGGGTTGTACCGTTTCCTTAGTTGGTTAGCATGGCGAGATGTTGTTTGGTTGTTGACTTCGACGTCATATATAACGTTGTTTCGTCGTTGAATCGTTCCGTGCGTCCAGAACTGTTTGTTTTGTTTTTGCATGCGCACGTACACTTGTTCATTTACTTTGAAGTTTTTCTCTTTGCTTCCGTGGTGTTTGTCGAAGTTTTGTTTCATTTGATTTTGTTGAGTCGTTGTTATTGAAGCGATATTTTTCGTTGGTATCAGGCGTATCATGTCGAGGTCGGTGCGAAATTTCCTTCCGGTAAATGCCTCTGCTGGGGTTTTACCATTGAGAGCTGGTGATGGGATGGTCCGGTAAGTCCTTAGAAATTTGCGGATGATTGTCGACGTGTTTCCTTCATTTTGCATTTTAGTTAATGATCTTTTGAAGGTGTCTACCATCCTCTCTGCGCGGCCATTGCTTTGTGGGTGATATGGTGCTGAGAAAAACTTCTTGATACCATATTTTTGGCAGACTTCGATGAAGTTTTGTGCGGTGAATTGAGTACCATTGTCAGTTACCAATTCTTCAGGAATTCCATGTTGAGTGAAGATGTTTTCGAAAGCTTCGATGGTGTTAGCTGTGGTGATCTTTTTCATTGGAACCACTTCGGGCCAATTTGAAAAAGAATCGACTATTATCAGATAGTACGTGTTGTTCATCGGCCCGGCAAAGTCGGCGTGGATGCGAATCCATGGTCCTTTTGGGTGTTCCCAGGGGGAGAGTGGGACTGTGATGGGGTTTTTGCTTGCAAGTTGACAATCGTCGCATCTCCTGACGAAGTCTTGGATGTGAGTGTCGATTTTTGGCCAATACACGTAGGATCGTGCTAATGCTTTCATCCTGTTTTCGCCCGGATGTCCGTTATGCAGTGTGGTTAATATTTGCTGTTGTAGTTCATTCGGGATCACTACTCGATCGCGGTACATGATGATGTCATCTGTGATGCTCAGTTCGGATCTTCTGGAATATAGAGCAAAAAGCGGGTCTTCCCGTTGAATTTTCGGCCAGTGGTCGTTGATGAACCTTTTTGCTCTTGACAAAATTGGGTCGGTTGAGGTTTGTGTTTTGATTTCATTTCTTGTGACCGGCAGGTTTGAGATGTCTTCGTCCACTACGTTGTCGTTGTCCAATTCAATGTTGGCAATGACTTTGTCTGGGAGTTCATTGCTCACTTCGAGGGCGGTTTGTTGTGTAGCAATTAGGCGGGAGAGTGCATCTGCTTCTCCGAAGGTTGTTGTGCTTTTGTAGTTGATGGTAAACTGGTAGTCCAGTAGTATTACAGCCCATCGTTGTAATCTGTTTGCTGCGTGAGCTGATATTCCATTTTTGGAACCAAAAATTGCTAGTAGTGGTTTGTGGTCAGTGTTGATGGTGAATTGTCTCCCGTAGACGAATTTGTGGAATTTTCGTACGGCGTAAACAATTGCTAGTGCTTCCTTTTCGATCTGACTATATTTTCGTTCCGTGTCAGACAGGGAGCGTGAGATGTGCATGACCGCCATTTTTGAACTGTCGGCAGATTCCTGCATCAGGACGGCGCCAATTCCGTATTGGCTGGCGTCTGCGCTGATGATGAGTGGAAGGTTTGGATCGTAGTGAGTTAGAAGTAGGTCTGACTGCAAATATTGTTTCATTTTCTGGAAGTTTCTTTCGCATTTGTCTGACCATTCGAACTTCACGTCCTTTTTGAGAAGGTTGTTTAGTGGTTCCTTCAATGTTTTCATTTCTGGAATGAATTGACTATAGAACGTTATCATGCCAAGAGCTGCACGAAGTTCTGAGATGTCTTTTGGAGAGGGCATTTCTATTATTGCCTTCGTTTTCTCTGGGTCGGGTTTTCGTCCTTCCTCGTTGAGGATGAATCCGAGATACTTGATTTCTTTTTGGAAGAATGAGCATTTTTCACCACGGATTTTTAGACCGTGTTGGTGTAATCGTTCGAAGACTTTGTATAGTCTCTCCTTGTGTTCGGCGATTGTTTCGCTAGTGACCAGAATGTCATCGAGATAGGCGGTCGTACCCGGTAGTCCGTTTGTAAGCATGTCCATGAATCGTTGGAAGATGCTTGGTGCTGTCTTAATTCCGAACGGTAGTCTTTTTACTTTATATAATCCTTTCACAGTGTTTATTGTGAGAAGTTCTTGAGATTTTTCCTCCACTGGTATCTGCAGGTACGCTTCCGCAAGATCCAATTGTGAGAAAAATTTCCCGCCGTTCAGTTTGGCAAAGATATCCTCTGCTGTTGGAAGTGGGTATTTGTCCTCTTCAATGGAGTTGTTTAGTCCTGTTGAATAGTCAGCACAGAGACGGATGGTTCCATTTTTCTTTTGTACTATGACTACGGGTGCTGCGTATCTTGAGTGGGTAATTGGTTCAAGGACTTCTTGTTTGACTAGTCGCTTGATTTCATCTACCACTTTAGGTAGAAGTGAGTAGGCTACAGGTCGTGCTTTTCTGAAGCTCGGTGTGGAGTTTTCTTTTGCTTTGAAGGTAGCTTGGAATGTTTTGCATTTTCCCAAGCTTTCAGTGAATACTTCTGGAAACTTTTTCGAGAGATTATCTTTTATCTCTTCTTTTGTTTCTTCCAGAGAGTTATTGATTCTTTGAATCTTTCTTGAAGGTGTGTTTTGCAAAATCTTCTTTAGATTGGGGTCCTTTTGGATCCAGTCCAACCCAAGGAGTTCGCACCTGTTTGTTACGTGACATTCCTCCTGGAATTTTATTCCATTGATATTTACAGAACAACGTAGTGTTCCTATCACGTTTAGTGGGCTGCCGTCAGCCAGTGTGAGTTTCACTGTTGCTGACGTGAGAGTTGGTTTTCCTAGTTGTAACCAGATTCTCTCGGAGATTAATGTCACTTCTGCTCCGGTGTCTAATGTCAGATTGAACTTTTTGCCATTTATGAATACTGTCTTGATTATACGGTTGGTAGCTTCATGTAGTTGTACTTGCTGAACATGTTTGTTTATTTCTGGTTTCTGGTTCAGTCGTTTTGATTTACATGCTACTGCGATGTGTCCTGCTTTCGCGCAGTTTGTGCATGTAGCAGTTTTGAATCTACACTCACTGTGGTGGTGATTTGTTCTTGTGCACCGGTAGCATGGGACGCTTTTGGGGCTTGTTGATGGTTTGTGCTGCACTTGATTGATCTCCATTCTGTTTCTTTGGGTCGTCGTGATGTCTTTTTTGAGCTGTTCGAAGTGTTCCAGGTCATCCAAGATCTCAGGGAAAGTGAATCCGTTGTCTGTTTCCATGAGACGTGCTGCTCTTGCACGGATGTCGTTGTCTTCGCTACCCATGAGTGAAAGCATCAGTATGTACTGTTTCATCTCATCTAGGGAGATGCCTCCCCATTCAGCATCTTCCGCGACCTCGTTGATGAGCCCTGTTAGTTCTTTGAGTGGTCGGCCTGAACGTCTGATACTGAGTGATTTTATGCGTCTTTTGAATAGACTTACCGAGACGGAGAACAGCTTACTGAGTTGTTCGATGGTTTCGTCTGGTTTCAGTTCAGACACCTTTTTTGGCCTGATGTAGTTGATGAAGGCGTCATATTCGTTTGTGTTTAATTTGCTGACTATCAGTCTTCCTTTGTCGGTCGGTGATAGTGCTTGACCTTCTGACTCGAGTATTGGTAAGTACCTTGTGTACCACTTCTCGAAGGTGTGTCCATCCTCCGGTTTGAAGGTGAATCGTGGGATCCTTGTGTTCAGATGCTCCATGATGGTGTGTCCGGATATGATGTTCTTCTGTCTGGATGTAGCTTGAAGAGCTTCCTTTACTGCGGTCTCCACGATTTGTTGGACATCTTCTGCTGTGAACGATGCCATTTTTCACGATGTAGTAAACTTTTAGTAGAAAACAGCACAAGAAGGTTTCACAATTATGACGGTAGTTTGATGGTCGTGTGAGCTCGAAGTGTCTTCGTCGCCAACTGTTGTGTTCTTTCACTGATGGTCGTGTAGAACGAGAAAAATGAGAACAATGTTCAAGTGCGGTTCATTTGCGGACTGTTTGTGTCGCCCGGTTGCTTTGCTTTTATTCTTGTAAGATGGCTAGGTATTGTGGAAAGGGGTGTCGTCAGGTTACCTAACACTTGTGATTATGGTGGGCGCTCTACGGGTCCTTGTTCTATGGTCTATTCTATCTTCACTTGAAGTGACATTTGTCACCTCAAGTGACGTCTGACATATCAGGTGGTTATTGGTTATTTAAAGTGACGATTGACACATCAGGTGGCTATCGATTATTTATGGTGACGTCTGACACATCAGGTGGTTATTGGTTATTTAAAGTGACGATTGACACATCAGGTGGTTATTGGTTATTTAAAGTGACGATTGACATATGTCATAGTCAGCGTCTCCAACAAGTAGCTTATTCGGCGTAGGGTTAGGCAAAGCAACTGTTGTATTTACTGAACTTTGATTAGGAGGGGTACCCGCGATACCACGAGTGGGTATCACCTGTCGTTGAAAATTCTTACTGGTTATTTATATATCGTTGCGATAGCGACAACGATCGATAATAATGATAATAACAATTATAATACAAAGGCCCTAGAGTGATATGAAGTCTCTGCTGGTATCGTTTTGGTCAGCGACATATTGCGAGCTATATAGTACTATAATACGAGTTAAAGTATATTTTCCGGGCAAATTCTCAGCCAACAGTTAACCTACCTAATTGCAGCTCCTTTAATAAACCAATAAAACCTTTACCTTTACCTTTACCTTTACCCGGTGGTACTTTCAGCATTGCCTCCTACAATAAAATGTAATTGTGGGGATCGAACCCGTCCACCTACGTGAACTATACTCCTAGTACACGACTAGTGCTTCGACTAGTTCTGCTATTGCCACCAAGTTCCGGCAGTCATAAGCCACCCCCCCCACACACTTAAAACCCTCTCCCGAACCCCAGGCACATACACCCATTGTTTTCTTATCACGCCACAGCATATTGTTCACATTGTTGCCAGAGATGACCAGATGCGGTGTCTCGTATTCTTCTCCATTCGTTCTTAAACAAATTGCGCACCACAACCACCACTGGCACCTCTCGGTATACCGCGTACGTCGTGGGTAGTGCGTTTCAGTGAGTTTCTGTGCATCGTCGACTCCGGCCACCCCTCAGAATCCCCGACGGGGACGACCACAGCCCCCAGCAAACATCAGACACATCGTGATACTGTCCGGTAACACTATTTCGTCTCCGAGCCTCCCTCCGGCAGAAGACAGCGATCTCTCCGTCTCACGCTCTCTCGAAACAGCTGCAAGCGACAGGCCGGCAGCTCGTAGCCCACCAGTCCGCTTGCCTTGTACTAGGAAAGGAGTCGCCCAGAGAAGAAACGATGATGTGCTCGGGACTTAGGGCGTTCAGGGTCGGACGCCACCGTCGGTTCCGCCCGGCAATCTTCCGCGTCTTTCTAACGTACGTAGCTAGAGATCGTCCCCTCGTCGCGAGCAAGTGATCTTCAGAAGAATGCCATAACATAAGAATAACATAGAGCCTCGAGGGCGGCGGGTAGCTGTGCGACTTCGGGGTGTGGGGTTTTCTCATTCAAAGAGAGAGAGAGAGAAGTTAGAGAGCTAGCTCCTCCGCAGGTTGAATGGCCGACGACGGCTTCGTACACCTTTACACATTATTTAGCGTTATCGTATAGAGATGACAGGCTATTTCGCCTTTGGCGGAAGCTCGAGAGCGCTCGCACAGCGCGCACGTTACGAGACTCCGCCCGCACATATGCCAAGAAGGAAAAAGAGCACTGCACAGCTCACTATCCCTTGGAGTAGGGGGAGCTGTGATACTTAGGGGACGCGAACGTGGACAGGGACACAGCTGAAGCTGGATGAGAAACCTGTACGTGCCATAGGCCGTCCGCAGTGCGGCTGCGTTGAAGGGCTGTTTTTTACTCTGTTTTTGGATTTTTTTAATATCAGTATTGCACGTGATCCCAGATGCTGCGAGGTGCTGTGTATACTGATTCCATTATACCGAGCGTGTATAATGAACCTATATTGCGCTGCTATCGTCTCCAATTCACTCAAGTACCGAGGCCAAATAAGCTGATTTACATATTAATATCCATTGTGAGAGCTGAGGTTGAGTGATTAAGCTGCAGCCACTTGACTTCGCGCGAGATACCTTGCACGATGGGTAGATTTACAAATCGCGCACGTAAAAGATGGATTAAATATTCTACACACGTTCTATTCAATGTCCATCGCAGCGACGACGACGACGAGTCCAGAGCTTTTTGTCGCGAGATGAATTCCCACTGGTTTAGTATTTATTTATTAAAAACATCACACAACTGGATCCCCCCCCCACTACACATGGATACGCATTTGGATCTTAAGGTGATATAGGTGACCGTCTATCTACCTGAAGCTGAACACGCATCGACTGCCGACAGAGCCCCCCACAGGCGGATCTCTCGTAACAGACTATCGCAAGACGCTGGCCTAAGCGCAACGACACGTGCTAGCAAGTGATAGCTCGAGTTCCAATAGCAGCAAATACCACTCGAAACCTTTTCGAAAGCAATATGTTACTCCCATTATCGGAGACCAGCGACACTAGAGTCATTAGCATAGGACAAACAGTATTATAAAAAAAAAATTATATATATATATATATCGGCCACTCGGAACCTCAGCAAATACAACGAGAACTACAACGTTACAAAGCAAATACAACCACAGACCACCACCACCTGTCACTCGATTGACAAAGACCACACGAAATATTCGCCATCTTCTTTTTTGTTTTTGTTCAGGATTGCTCCGTTCGTTTGACGTAAACAAGCACAGAATATCATCATTCCTCGTTTACTTCGTCCCTTCGTACGATCCGTCGAATCTGACGGCGAATACGGTTAGACACGTATACAGAGATATGACGCGAGAGAAACCAGACACGTGGCTGTGCGACTCAGCAGCGAGGAGAAGGTTGAATGTTTATTGTACGCAGCCAGTTTGTTCATACGACACGAGTGCATGTACCGATTTCGAATGGCGATTGAATTTGCAGCATAAGTTCGATCTTCTGGAGCGGAAACTGTGCCTGTTTTGCGATACCAACATCTCGTGGTGACGCGAGCACAAGATGGATATGCATCGTTTATATTTTGTTACAAAATCGCGGCGGATTTGTGCTCAAATCTCGTTTCCGCATTGCGCATACATTACATCGGCGTATGTGTACCCGGAGCCGGGTGGGCGGTTTCGATTGGGCTAACTGAGCGAGAGGCGAGGTGGGGGGGGGAGGACACTCTGATTAGGCATATAGGTTCTGATAGGGTTGCCTGACAATAACCTCTAGATATGTAGAACATGAATTAGGTGAATTAGTTGGCGAAAACGTACAAATTAGCATCGTATAGCCGGATAATATATTGTATTATTCCAAACGCAAAAAAGCAGAAAGGTTTCAACTGTCTTGCGGAAACGTCATTAAAGGAACGATCATGAAAGGGGGCCTCAGTCCCTTCCAGGTAATAAAAACGCTCATGGTATCTGAAGATAAATTAGGATTTCTACTAATGTCATCACACTCTGTTTCGCATCTGCTACGCTACATATGACGTGCGATACTATTATGCTTCGTATACTCACGGCATGATAGTATCGCTGGAAATTGATAGAGAGGCGACAATTTAGAACTTCTGAGAACGAGGTTGCTACGACGTGTAGACGTGTTCTGGGCATCGAGCCAATGCAAAAGTAATACCGTGGACGTTCGAATGTTCAGCTGAGAGTCAGCCGCGAAAAAACTACGAGAGGCTTATCGGTCAACTAGCTAACAACAAATCCCCCACGAGTTTGGTCCTCATCTGGCACAAACTTGGGGCATCGACATAAACACAGTCGAGTTGATCAGCATGACACGCATACGTAGGCGCCGGTCAGGTAAGCCTTTAACTGGGTCGCAACTTGGCTGCAAGTGTCCCGCTATCTAACGGGACTTTCTTCGGCGATCGCAAGCACCGCTCCCCTGAAGGCCGAAGGCCGTAGGGACTGTCCTACCTTGTGCCGGCCTACCGGCTGCCGTTGCCGGCATACGACGACCTACGCCGATAGCCACTATATTATGTTCGGAGGAATAGCACACAAATCCTTCGATGTCAGTAGTACCAGAGGAAGATAAAGCTCACCCAGTAATTACTGACGAGACTATATTATAGGCACAACGGACGGGACCCTCATCTTCTACCTGTGAGTAGGGTCGAAGGGGTCACAGACGCTTGGACAGCCAGTGTCGATGGAATAGATACGCAGCTACCCAATGATGACGACATGTGCTCTCTTCAATGGTAGACAGCGGCAATGATGCAGCTCCGGGAAAACTGCCCAACTGTGGTGATCGATCCGTTTTTATTAGCTTTGTTCTTCCTAGTTCATGTTATATATATATATATATTTATGTAGTAAATTGTTTTCCTTCATATCAATCACTAATAGCGATGTGGTCATTGGTGGTGACCAAGGACTAACGAGAACTATTATGTTCCCGTTTCATATTTACACGCAAAACCTCCCCCGTCATCAAGATGAATGATACGATATACGACAAAAAAAACGAAACAGACGTTTTCACACAAAAAAGCAATTGTTTTGCGCATTTTCCTTGCTCTCTGTTTGCGACCAGTTTGTGCGACTCACTGTCCCTCAGATCGTCTATGCCCTGTATGTAACTAACGGTCAACTGCGTACGTTTGTCCTTCTCGATCAGGCCAGCGTGGAACAACCCAGGTCGGCGAGCGGGAATGATCTGGCCTGATGTTTGGTCTTTGGCCGAACGCCACCACTGCCGGTACCAAGCGGAATGGGTTGTCGAGACTGGTGGAAGAGAGGTTGGGGGGGGGTCAGCAGCAGCCGCCACCACCGCCGCCGCAGGCGAAATGCAAGCAGGTTTTCTCGGCCAATCCTCATTACGATCCATCCAAGTCCCTTGTACATCCACTCGCGGCCTCTACACACAAGCACAGCCAACAACTGCTAGCTAGGCCCAAGCTCAGCTAAACCCTACCCAGGGCCCGGTAACTCTTCAGGCCAAGAGAAGATCCATCCGACAATCCGCGAAGCAGCTCTTTCCTCATCATCAGTGAGTACTCCAGCGGGTGGATTCGCCCCCTCTGCTGCTTTTGGCGCCTGGCCCTGCCACCGCGGCATCCATCGCTGCCGCATCCAGCCGCCGCCATCTTTAGCGCATAGACTAGCAACCGTCGGGCCCTCCGGAGAGCCCGACCGGCCGGCCCGCCGGCCGATACGAGCCCAAGGAACAATCATCGTCTCCACTTGTCTACGGCTCGGCCAGCGGAAATAGGCTATCTACAACTGCTGCACAGTACGACTACCACTGGCGCTACTGCATCCACTACCACGACCGACGACGGGTTCATCCCATCATGGCTCCGCAGTGTACACGCCTGCTATCGCCTCGTAACAGAGCAATAGGCGAATAAATGCACGGGGGCTGGGTGTGTGCGTGTGTTGAAGGAGGCAAGGATCATCTGAACGCGAATGAGAGTGAACCATGGAGAGGTCAAGGGGAAGACAGTTACATTAGCATAACGGTATTACGATTGACGGAGGCATGAGAAAAACGATGAGTCCGAATATACCTGCCACGGCTGATGATGATTACTGTTAGTTGTTACTGTTGCGTCGTCTACAGGTTGCAACATGAATTTCGTTTGGCTGTTAGCATTGAGAATAATCAATACAGTTGTATGATAGTACTACTGAGCAGTAATTCTAATAATAAAGAAACAGGGGCTGCAGCTCCGGTAGCTTGCAGCGGGAAGCCGCGCGTTCGCCGTCGGCGCAATAACCAATAATCAATGTCAACATTTAATAAACATGTGCGTGAATGCGTACATAAGAACATTGAACGTCGAATGCAGACTGTGATATGTGCCTTGGTACAGCTTAATGCAACAATTGTGTACAGAAATTATTCATGAAATAAAGTTGGCCGTGGACGTGCGTCGGTCGGCCCATAACAGCAAAAATAATAATCACTGTTGTTATTGCTACTAATATTTGTTCGCACGTTAACCACATAATAAATGATTACAGTGTGTTCAAGCGTCAAATAACCACTGGCATGCACAGGCCACGTTTTTCTCATAGGCGGGCCGTGGGAGAAGATAGTGAATACGCCCGAAGGCACGTACAGCGTTTTCACGTTGCACACGCGATGGGAACGCTTTCAATTAAAGCACCACACCACTGGTGAACGCGCGTCACGCGAATAGCTCGGCGAATAGGCCGTTGAAGGGGCCTGTCTGATGAAGGCAAGAAGGCCTTGAGTGGGTTTTACCCCAGTCGTTTTTCCCCCACTAGAGTGGACTAGGTCCGCTAGTGTCGGAGGTGTTTGTCTCAGACTGTACCAGTTCAATCAGGTGGCGTGTTCGGCTGTGCAAGATAGACAATTGAATTACAGATACTTCCTTGAGCTTCCGCAATCGCAGTGAGTTACATGGACACTGAAATTGTCCAGCATAAAGCCTATGGCTCGTGGCTCGTTTAAAGCCTTTCGATTAAAGCGTCTTTTAGATTGACACCAGTTCGAGAGATTTCGAAGTGCAGTGTCAAATGTATATGTTCGCAATAGCTCATAGCTCATGCTCATTTGGCGTATTCCAATTACTATCGTGTAACTTTTACTATTACTATTATTATTATATTAAGTTAGTAGTACAGAGACATCAAAAAGGTCTTGTTATATAGTAGACCCTCTGTCGGCCTATGAAATGTTGAGAACCTCTCACAAAAATCGTCCAACTACTGTGGGTCACTTGACCTAGTCGTCCGAAGCAAACTCGCCTAGACCCTCTTCGTCAAAGGTTCGTACTGCATATGTCGCGAACATATTAAGCTCGAGACGACCTTCCATACGCTCCAGCGATTAGCGACGACGAACGCACAACTTGGAAGGCAAATGCCGGAAGGCTAAAATGGCCAAACGGAAACGAATTCGTTGTCAGAAGAGATTTCAAGCGGAAATCGACCCTCAGAGACCCTCGGCGTTCGTCATTTCGGAGTGGAGCTTCCGCTTTAGATAAACGCTATTGTTCTTGAGCTCGCCGACTGACCTTTGCGATACTGAGAACGTTATTGGTGTCGTAACCTTACAAGGTACAATGGCCTAAGTCATTATTTCGGCTAATGATTTATACCCTCGGACACAAAGCGATTATGAATGTCACAATATCACGAAGCTGAAACGCGAATAGGTTTACGATACCCCAGCTCCGGCACGGTCGGAAACGTGTACATGTTCAACTTTTTGAACAACACTACATTCCTGCAACCGAGGAGGACTACAGGTATTAAAAGTAAGCTAACAATCGCCACATCGTAATGTCACCATTTGTTGTTTTAAGATGTTTACCAGCGAACAATTTCGAATTCATCAGCAGGTTCCGAACGACGACGTTATCATGTACTGTCATTGATTAGTAACACCTTTAGTTTTCTCGGAGTCGATGCAAATATCCCCTATCCCTATCCCACCGCTAGCGATTAGTGTACTTGTATCGACGAGACAGTTCGTCACCGAATTATTAGACATTTACATAGAATGAAGATATCGTAGGTCGTGAAGCTTGCGCCTGCTCGTGCATTTGTACAATCCATTATGTTTTGATGTTGTAAACATTTGCGATGCTGTTTTATCATGATTTTATTACGAGCCATTAATTGCATTGCTGTAATTGTCGCTCCGTCAATAAAACATCATTTATTGAACGAGCAACGCCAGGACGGTATTAACCGGATTCTAGCCCAAATTTAGTCATAGCTGTGAATTGTTTTTTTTAAGCCAAACAGCTTTATATTGAACACTCCAGCGTCGTATCAAAGCATAACAAGTGGTTCTACGCGTGACCGGCGGCAGACAGAAGATATCTCCTGGGCATTAGGCACAACGCCACAAAATGGACGAAACGCATAATAAATCTACTCGGGTGGACCTATTATAGTTGGTCGGTTAGGCTAGGAAGCGCATTATCCAGCAACCAGATGCGTAGTACGGCCGAGCGGTCCATCCGGGCCTCTACCGGATGGACCTACGTAGTCCACTCGAGTGAATGCAATCTAACTGCTTCGTCCAACGCAGCCGACTGCGCGAATGCAAGCAACGCAAACCAGCAAGGGTGTTCGTCTGTTATCACCTCCCTGACTCAGTTGTCCCCATCCAGGCCCGGCCAGGCCAACGATTGGAGGCATCCGGCTTAACTTACCTAATGGAGACCCGACATGGGGCTCGGCCTCAGGCTCTGCCCAACCTGCATATGTGATATGTGCAGGTGTATGGTCTTATGAGGTGTACGTGGAGAGGCAAGCGTACGCATTTGCTCGGCACCGAGCAGCTCGCGCAGGTCTTTGATCCCCGTGCAGTCGCCATAGCAGTAGTGGTTGCCATAGCAGTAACCGCAATAGCAGCTGGCGGCGGCCGCAGCAGTAGCAACAGCAGCAGCAGCAGCAGATGAACCCGAGTCTTCTTTCTCGCCTGCCTTTGCCTGGAACGGATCGCAGATGAACGGCCAAAAGGGCCGCAGCGCCGGCCACTTAGTAGTCCATGGGGTTCTCTTTTCGCGCAACCGTCTCTCACATCACCATCACCGGTGCCGGCCCAGTTCCTGCTATAATACCCTGGCAGCGTTCAGCACACAGGCACACACCAAGTCACTCATGCGAATCGCAGGTAGCTGGCGTTCTCGCCACATCTTAATGGAACAACCAAAGGCCACCGCCACCAAAAACCATTGCGAGCACCGAAGCAGTGCTCGAAGCCGGCGAGACGTAAAGGGACACGAGGATCGCATTGCTACCTGCGATGCAAAACGCTTCGCGAAATAGAAACGCTGTGGGTATCCGTAGGAAAGGCGGCGGCGGCGACGCTCGGGGGGGGTTGGTCAAGGGGCTGGAACCTCTAACCGGGCTTAACAGCAGAATGAAGAACGAAGCGATATTGGGCATAGGCATCGAAGATCACACATTTGTTTGACTAGCTTTGTACCATTTAGCGATATGCAACGAAGCCACCTGACCGAGATGGCAACGGCTGTCAAGTTTCTATCACCTCACCTAGTGCTACCGTGTGGAAAATTGTTGCCGCATGGTACCTTCGAGAGAAAGAGAGAGAGAGATGCCTCCCCCTGTCATCGCGGGCCCCGTTGAGGTATCCTATAAGACACCAACCACTAATAGTACTATTCGATATCGTTCCGTGGCGCAGCCATCATATCGACGACCGCCTAATGATCACAGAGGGACATCACGGCGCTCATCTGTGATGGCTGTGTAGCGCACGTATTTTTTTGTTTTGCTATTTCCATCCGCGATCGGGTTTCGCATGTGTAACCCGCATGCGTTGTGACGGGCTCGTTCGATGTTGACCCACGTCGTTAAACAAACACTTGCCGGCAGGCCCAGCAGAGGAGGAAAACAAAATCCCCGCGTCCACCCGCGTTCACATGCATACGCATGTTTGCTATATGCTAGAGATTGTCTGTACCGAACGTCAACCGTGTCAATCGTCAAACAGAAAAAAAGCCGCATATTTTATGGGCGGCATGCGACCGAACATGGCAGCGACGCTCGCATGCTACCACGCGGACGCACGACCTGCCCGACCTGCGTTTAAGTATTCCCTTTTGTTTTGAGGCGCTTTGAGACAAAGAGATGAAGGCGAGCGCAAGATCGAGAGGGAGACGGGGCAGGGGGAAGGGTGGAGAACAAAGAGACCTGGAAACAAACAAGAATAAAGGAATTGCCGACAACAACGGAGTACCGCGATGGTGGTTCCCTCGGGGCAGGTTCCTGGGGTTACTCAGCCTCCACCGCCGGGTACGCTATCGCTGGTCATGTGAAACATGGCTCGCAAAAACACGCACCTAGAGCAAAACACGTGCTTCTTCGAAGGAGTTTACAGAACGGCGAGGACGACGACGACGAACAAAGCATATCTTCGAAATGTAATCGAAATGATTACGCTACACCCTGTAGCGTGATATTAGTCCATGTGAACGAGTGCTTCTGAGCTTAGACGGATTTTGCTGAGAGACGCTTGATCATATATATATATATATATATATATATATATAGAGAAGGCAATGGGGTTTGCGGAGTCGAGCCCGGTGGCGTGATGCATTCGTGTGCGCGTAGCAATCGGAGGAAACACGTAGGTACATGGGTTTGATCCCGACCGTTGCACATTTGCATTTAAAAGGGGTCCGTCTTACGAAGCAATGCTAAAAGTAGTACCGTGGACGTTAAATGTTGGCTGGGAGTCAGTCCGAAAACCTTTTAATGGAGTTTGCTGAAGTTCGCCACTATCTATCTCTATATGTTATTTAATATGGCGATACTCTCGAAAGGAACATAATGTTGAATCTTGTTGACAAAGAGCCCCATCCAGCTCAAGCCCGGCCCAATTTGACCGCACGAAAATCCCAACGCAGTCGCCTCTGCGCCTCTCAGACTAACGGGCATATGCGACAAAGCTGAAATCTAATCAATACCGTATCAATTATACTTATAAGATGTACCAGGTCTTGTCAGCTACCACAACATCGAATCTGGATGCCTCATTCTCCCGGAGCCGGACCTCTCAAGACCTCAAGTTGGCCTGATTTCCAAAGTCCCTCAGTCCCAGCATTAATATGAATTGCGGCGTAATTATTAATCATTCGAGGATATTACAGCAAGGTTGACATTCTTGGATTGCATTAGGGTTAAAGATAGCAATAATATTGACTCGATCCATCGTGGAATAGAATAAGTGTAAGACTTCTTCCTAATTTTAGTATAGTCATTACCGGAGTGGGGGCAAATACCTTGTGGCACATCCCGTGGTATCAGGCCAAACCATGCATTGAGGATCTTATCGATTACAGAAGTTACGGGATCCAATCGCGAGGGATAAAAAAGATGTTGATGCTTCTGTCTCGTATTGTTCTGCCTATGCCATTTGGTATCAGTATCATACCCACGGCATTCGCTTATCGCGCAATTAGATCAGATGACGTAGTTGCCAAGGCAGGCCGTCGACGCAGCCACATCTTCGTACAGTAGCCGGCAAAGCACTTTAGTGTCCTTTGAAGGCGAAGCAACTACTGATGGCAACGGCGCCGAAACAGCGTGAACAGATGGACCTATCGCGCGTTAGACGGCAGCCTATTCCGTATTTTTTGAGAGGCCCGTAAACAATACAATAGGGTGCGAGTATTGTTGACCCTTCTATATATTTCTCTATACCAGAACTAATCAGAAAGAATACGTGAGGGTCGAAGGATCGAAATATAATAATACCTGGCAAGGGCGCGCTCAGTGGATAAACGATCTGACCAAGGACACGGTCAGGCTGATTGTCCCGTTCCGAAGGCCTGATCACTTCGAAATCACTGCGGCTCCCCCCGATGAATTCGTGCGTTGGACTGGCCCAAAATGGCGCGTCTAAATGTGCCCGATCGTTTAATCATCGGTTTATCGAGAGTTCGCGATACAAATTAACGGTATAGTTTCGACGAATTGTGTTTTAAAATTCGGCACAAGTGCTATCCTATTCGTGTTCGATCAGCGGGCGGGTTCGTATGTGCATAAATGATGCAGTCACCGTGCCCGTGACTGACACAACGAAAACTGGTCCTGGTCCATAATAAACTACTGAGCTCGGCTGAGTATATGCATGTACGTTGGATGTTACTTCGTCTACGAATCATGAAATTCATGTCATTCGCTAAAACGGATTCGATATCGAGCGATGCTCGGTTGTGTAGGATTCGTGAGGACAGCGAGACCCTTCCGGTTACAGGGCAATGCTAGAAAGCTGTGGCTAAGCGAGGCCTTACTGAATTGTCGACAAACTCAACAATCGTTGCGGAATAAATTGCGGAACAAATCGAGCTGGCGGTACGGAGCCGTCCGCACCTGTCGACGTCGCCGTTCAGACCATTGCGCCGATTAATTTCGACGCGGAAACCATAAGATCAGCCGGAAATCATAAAATCAAGCTTAACCATAAAATTTCTCCTAATTTTCGAGTTCTACCAGCGAGCGTAATATCGTCGTCCGCGATATCTACGTCTTGCAATTACATTTCAACGAAACGCGAAATATATAAGCATCCTGGTCAACCAGCAAATCTGCAATGTAATGCGCCAAAAATTGTATGAAACCCAGTTAACGCAAAACAGGAACCACGTGGTTATTCGTCGCCTGGCAGGCGATTCTCTCAACGGCCGCGCACACAATATACACAGCTAATATACACACTAATATACACAGCTAATATACACAGCTATATACAACAGAATATATATCGGGTATAAACATATTACTGCATGCTGTGTTGATATGTATTTAAATAAATAGCTCAGGCCAATAGCTGTATCGCGTCACCCGGTGACGCCACGGCCGAAATAACGTGGGCGGACCAGCCGGCCACGCTTTTGAGCCGTCACTTGCCGCCATTACCGCCTTCGCCTGCACCCCCATTCCCCCCTTTCCGCCGAACCCCGCAACCTCCCGGAACATTTAGTTATAATATACGGGCGGTGCGAGCTCAGTCGGTGGTGGCCAGACGCCGACTGCACTCGCCCGTGTGAGCGTTAATGGCTCTCGTGGTCCGGAAAGGTTCCGTTGTAGAACAGCTGTTTGATTGTTGCTTCTCGTGACCGGGTGGCAGAGTTGTTCGACGTCGAAGAGACGAGGGCGGCGCAGGCAATCTAGGCTGGCGATCGTTTAGGAAGTGATGCCCCTGAACAGCGGGAGTGCGCGGTGCCTGCGCAGTGCTTTCGGGGCGAGGTTCTTCACTAAAACAACGTCTGCTGCTGCTGTTTCTTGAACGCCCACACACACGCGTTCGGTGGCTCGTCTTTTCTTGTCCACCTTTCTCTTATAGTCTAACCTTACTCGGTGCGAAGAGAGCGCCTTGACGCATGGTAAGAACGTATTATGAAGATAGACAGGTTTACCTCGCTCCGCCAGATAAACCCCTCCTGTTGAATCAACCGCAAACTTTGGATCAGTCAATGGCGGGGCCAGGTGAAGGTCTCTGAACGCACTCTTAATGGGATTCACTGCAGAGACCGTACAGCGTTCGCTGTATAGCGCCAGCAGATGAAAACTACCTTTCCAATGGCTTTCCTAAGGGCTGGAGGAAGCTGATTTATAGATGGACGCCTATAGGTCACAGTGATCAGGAATCAACGAGGAGTTGATATGGATGGAAAAAAAGGTCAATAAGACATCGAAAAATTGATGGCTGGCGAATATATTGTCTTGAGACGCGACAATCGAAGCTCGTAAGTCCGAGCAAAATCAAAGGAAAAAAAGCAAAATCACGAAATCATTTCGTGCCGAAATGTTTTCGGGCTGACTCTCAGAAAATCATTTCAAGTCCATGGAATTGCTTTTTTGCATTGCTTCGTAGGACGGACGCCTTTAAACGGAAATGTGCAACCGTGGAGATCAAAACCATACGCCTCCGCCTCCTTCGACTGCAAGGCGCACACAAACGCACCACGTCACCAGGTTATTTGTTCTATTCACATTTCTTTATATATGTCGAACGATTTTGCCACACGCCACGAAGGGGCAATGACAAATCGTTCGCACCTTGGAACTATTCAACTTACACATTGGCGTTTCATCGTATGAGTTTACAGTAGTTACATATGGATATTGAGAGTTTGTCGAGGAATGCATGACATAAACGACATCGTTTAGGGACCAGCTCCTTGACCCGAACTGCTAGTCGTCGACAGGGTCATCTCTAGCCAAGTGGCGGAGACGTCTTTACCGGATGTTCACTTCAGTGCTGGCTCCTGTTCTGGTTAGATGTCCATCTCATTCAGCCCCAACCATTTAACAATGCCGTTGATCATGCCGCTACATGTTAAACCTGTCTAGGATGAGTACTCACAGATTATCTGGTGCATCTGTGGCCTCATCTCGTTCAGGGAATAGAGATATATCCTGAGAACTGTGACTGGTCGTCAGAATGACCCTCTCGTCAATCACACTCCGCACGTTAAAAACGTTTTTGGGAACAAGGGTTTTCAACGTCAAGGTTATGCTCTGCCACAATGACCTTATATGGATGCCGGTGTTGCCTGGAGTAGCAAATCACTGCAATCTGCCCTGACTCGTCTCCACCTTCTCTCGCACATTGACGGATGACACTTTATTTCCGTAAATAGTTGGCAGATATCCTTGTTTATATATATATATATATATATATATATATATATATACATATGTTCGGGTGACCCAAAAAAAATGTCACACATAAATTTCAATATCGGCTAAACTAAGTGGGTTAAAACAAAGAGCTTTTACTATGAGTTTGAAGTATTGACCTCTTCAATTTATACACTGGTCCCAGAGATCTGGCAGCCTTGTGACGGTTAGGTATGCACCATTCTATTCCCATTTATACCTGCGTTATTTAAGGCTTCTCGAAGCAAATTGATGTTTGCATACATCTTGCCACCTATAGCCCTCTTTAATCGATGGAAGCAACCGTAGTCACACGGGCTTAAATCGGGAGTATAAGGGGGACGCGCCGAATTTGAATTCAAGCCGGCCAATCATAAGAACACTGCGCAAGACGATAGCAGTGTGATTTTCTTTGGGTCAGCCTAATATATATATATATATATATATACCGTGTGTTTCACAGTGCATAGTAAATATCCTACAGGTTCCTAAAGCTCAGAGAGAGAACTTACATTGAAAGCATTTTCATATTTTTGCATCAGAGCTTGTCATCATCTAAAATTGGCTCAATGCGTGAGTGTGCTTATTGTATAGTGTCATTCCTGTCTTGTTCAAATCCGCCTCAATGCAATCACTTTCTATGTCATCTTTCTGTGTGCCGCCACCAGTACACAATTGGAGGGGCTATCTCACTCGCTTACGGAGAAGTCAGTGCATCGCTAGCGTACTGTATCCCCAACACCCGAACAAAGACGCCGCACGAGATTTATCTCATCGTACGCCTCAGTTCGTACCGCATGTAAGCCCGAGTGGACTCACTTCCTCTCAATGCCTCTCGACATTATGGGGAGCTCTACGAGAGGCTGCCAACAAAAAATTGAAGCCACATAGGTGTATCGGTATGTTCACTGACAAAGACGAAGAAGTTTGTATACACGCCGGAGGTGAGCCGGAAGGCGTCCGCGGAATGGTTACCCCCCCCCACCCCGCAACCCCCCGGCTCCTGCATGTATCCGCCCGCAGGTGACATCTCGCCACTACTGCTGGCAAGCGTATTTCAAATAATTCTCTGTGGCAGGTGGATTTGTCGCCAGCGTCCGGAATGAAAGCCACCAAAGCCGAGCAAGATAGTCGCGTCGAGCGGTTCTTGCACTAGGCGACTATTCTGGCAGAGCAACTCAACTGATGCCGATTCGAGGCCAGGTCGATTCAGTGCTATTCGCTTCGCTTTCCAATGTGGCCACGGAGATGAAGCAATTATTATCTAATAGGTTTATGGTATACAAATCGCTCTATAGTTTGTCGTCGTCAAATGAGCATCACTTACAGGTAGCCAAGTCTTTAATGGGCCACTAATGAGGCTAGATGGTGGATTTTTTGTTAAGCTTACGTTCGTCAGAGACTCCTTGCCTTCTCACCGGATCGGCGTGCCGTTGAACGCTAATGCCTCGAAGTTTGCTGACAACCTTGCACATATTTGAATCGAATCACAGCCATTTCGGACCATCTTACAAAGGCCTTTAAATGTATCTTAATATTCATCAAATTCTATGAAATATACAGATATGTAATTGTTTAGAAAACGACAAATAGCATCAATAGATTCGACAGTATGCTACGTTGCGCAACGCGTTTCGAATCGGCGGATACGCCGGGGTCTGTTACACATCTCGCCGCAGTTCGGTCTAGCCCTTCCCAACGAAACCTCTCCGTCAGATCCCTATGCGATCCCTATTTTTCCGACAGCGGAGTCGGGGCAGCGTGTATGCACGAACGGAAAAAAAAACAGGATCAGGGCTTTGAGCTGCTCGCTCGCTCGCTCGCTCGCCCTTGTCTCAGGGTGCAGTCATAGGCCAACAGGCGGATACGCTCTGGTATACTTCACTCAGCTATAATACCTAGCGCCTTGTTGATCCAGCCGATCCAGCGTCGCGGCCTAGCTGGGTATAGGAGACCGACTAGAAGCCCGCCCCGGCTTTCATCTACCTTCCTTCTGTCGCGAGCGACCGATCACGATCGAGCTCCTCGCATGTCTACCTCGCTTGGATATGTCAGTATTGAGATTGTTCTCTACCAATGGGAGAAGAGGGGATGACAGGAAACGGGGTAGACGCGGAGAAAAATGGCGTTCACCTGCAAAATGCACCCACGAGTGAGAAAAAAAACAATGTAAAGATACCACTGCGGCAATTGTTGAACACGCTCAAGACGAAGTTACCATAATGATCCATGTATCATAGAGATCTATGAACGGTCTCGCTACTCGCAGGTGCATACGCAGCGTTGGAAGTGCCAGATAGAGGAAATGATATATAGAAGTTTGCTACTTTTTCCTGTTGTTGTTATTGTTGTCAAAAAAAAATGGGGAGAATTCACATCAGACGTTTGTGCTTGCGATTGCGCCCCGCCATGTTTTTTTTTATTAGTTCCATCACAATGGAAATCCCAGAGAAAGTAAAATCGCTAGAGAGACTCGGGGAAGTTCTTCTGCAATAGACACGGTGGTACACATCGATTAAGGCTCAGCGGTCAAAATACGACAACACTTATTGGAAGCAGTGCGTATTAGGTTTACCTATTTGGTGGTGTTTATCATTACCATGCTCTTCCTACGTTTTCCGTGCTCACTAATTCCTCCTCATAGCATCCTTTGCTACTGTGTATTATTACCTCCATTGCGTTATTCGTACTAATAATATATATATATATATTTTTTTTTTCTTTTAAGAAGTTAAAGGTAAATCCTGCATGAACACCAGGCTTCACATCTAAGGTATTTGCTTGGTAGTGTCAGACTCTCAGAAGTGGACAGGTCGTCTTAGCAACATGTGCTTTTTTGCGTTGAGACGCAGCTGGGTTTAATTTATTACCAAATTCAATAGAATGGAAATCTTACTATTTAAAACTAAACTTTTTTTCCTGCCTAAAAAGAATATCTCTTTCTTCGCTCTGATTATTTCACTAGACTACTATGCGTTCTACACCGGTCCGATACTCAATATGTGTTGAGTTCGTTCGGAGGATGACTCGCGATAGAGATAAGCAATTTCTCCCCATGCGTAACCCTTATCCTCAAGTTCCCCGCCCATTGGTTCTAGTATACTTACAAAAAAAATGGGTTCCGGTGATGGGTAAGATGGTATACTAGCGGAATCTGATCTTTACTATCTACCTGACTGAGCCGGTAGTGTCATCGGCTTTAATTAAACTCGAGACGTCATTAGGGTATCAGAAAAAAATAAACGGTCACAAAGCCACACATCCAACCATTTACCATTAGGCTAGTTAGGCCGCCTGTAGGCAGACAGGTAATTGCTTTCTTCTTCGTAAAGTGCAAACACAAACCGATGAGCACACATATCTGAGTCAGTTCGGCTGTGACCTGTGGCTAGACGCTAACTATTGCACTACGTTATCGGCACCCAGTTGAACACTTCAGTTCGAAGCTAAATGCCACCTGAAATATCTGCTTGCCCCAAATATCCAGACCCTGTCGGACCACGTGCCTCAAAACGATCTGGCTCGATGCCGGGGTCCATACGGCGTTCACCCATGCACGACCGCTGGACCGCACGATGGCACGGAGCGATTCGGGTACATTACTCGCGGGTACACAGGGCTCGACAAACAGCGTCACGGCTCGAAGCCTGACGCCCATGCTTTTGTGCGCCAGCGAAGAAACTGTGAACAACGAAGCAACCTTCACCTATCGTGTGTTTAGTGAGGTTGAAGCACACGTGTGACATTTGAGAAAGAGGATGATCTATTTTTGACGTTCTTACTGATTCGAGGACAGCTTGCTTTTGGTACTCTGATAAATGTCTAGAAACGTTGACCATGCGGAACCGTTGGTGTCCAATTAGACCGATCCGCGCTCTTCGCGGGCACTGAAACGCCCTTTTTGCCGTTGTCTTTATATGGATCCAGATTCGTGCTGGATTTCAACCTAACCGAACCGAAACTATTATTTCGAAGTGCAGCCGCTACTCAGTTCCAGGCATCTCGCTGTAGTTCTCCTGCGATCCTGCTGCACGAATCCAGTCCCACCACTGGAACACTACAGTAATCGCATTACATTTCTGCAGACGTCCTGAGTGACTCGTGCACTTTGTTCCGCGAGGCCCGTTCGAGTTTGTGCTGCTCAATATTGTTCCTACAGAAAATGCCGGCAAAAGTTGAGCATACAACAAAAATGAAGTGTGAACAAAACGCAGCTTTTCGCACAGCACGATATCACCGCAGTTCAACTCGGTATCACTGCTACAAAAAGTTGTCAAACATAGATTGATAACATTGATTCGATTGCGTAACATTGGTACGAACAGTGGCAATTATATTGAGAGAAACTGAACAGGATTCTGAATTCACATCGAATCGAGTTCTCTGTCGAACACCGACGTGGAATAGAATGGTCTCTAAACGATTGACTCAATACCTCGCTATGTTGTTTAGAACTTCTGTTCGTGCGTGTGTGTGTTCTGCTGCATAAACGCGTAGACGGCGACAACAGCCCACTAGTCAGTGAACACAAAAGCAACGTGTGTATATACGCTCATTAAGGGTTGCAGAGAAAATGAGAATAGCTAATTGAAGCGGGGAAATACTCAAGCGATAGTCGTTAGTCATGTAAAGCATACCCACACACAAATCAGATCAAAGCATCTCCCGACGAAGGCCGTACACATGGGACTAACAGAACTCGCGTTCCAGTGCCACACATATGTATATATATATATATATATATATATATATATGTGTGTGTGTATGCGTGAAAGTTTCGCCTCCTCCGCGTATATGGAAATGAACCTATACGAAAATAATAACCCCGTAACTCAACTGCGCAATCGAGATACGATTGTGTGGGATAATATTCTTCTTCTTAGTAATATTAATATTATTATTAGTTTTACTAATATTAGTACTTTTATTATTTTTAGTAAAAATAATATTATGGTAATATTTAATAGTATTATTATTATTGTTATGATACGATTTTCGTAAGAAATATATGCCATCGCATCCACGGCATAAGCTTGCGCCACCGGGACGCGCTGAGACGGCTGGCGAACGAAGTAGCCATCGAAAGAGGCAGGCTGCATCTAGCACACGCCTCCGTCCGCTCCGCGAAATGTCCGTGGTCACTTCAAACGAAAATTTACCCGTACACGCGCAGCTCAGTTTCGCTTGCAATCCCCTGCCGCAATCGAACGGAACAAGCTATTTGCCAGCACCAGCAAATACGCTGTCGAGTGACTGCATGTACTATATGCGTGTGTGTGTGTTTGTGTGTTCGTTTATACGTGTAAGAACTCAAAGATTGTTTTCCAAATCACGTAACTGAATTTCACGTGTTGGCAATACGTAGTCTTCGTGACACTTCGGTTGTTGTTGTTCTTGCGCACAGTGTCGACGTGCTTTGTTTCTTGAGTTTGCCTGGCGACCGTCGACGTGAGCCGCTGGAGTTCGCGCGTTCCATCGCTGGCGGAGGAGCACTCGATGACGAGAACTACGATTTTATCTACAATACAAGATCTTAGTTTGTTAGCGAAACTGCAGTTCTTTGCAACGTAGATACATTGTCATCTTGTAGGGCTCAAAGACTCAAATACGCATCGGGCTTCATTGCAAAATCCATGAGGTAGGCAGAGTTGTCTATGGCCTATAGAATATGTCGAAGTGATCCACCTTGCTCAGATCGCCCAAGCGGTCCAGCAGTGAATCACGGGCGGGTCACGAAGCCTACACGAAGCTAATCGACGCACAGATTTAACATGAAAATTAATTACCACATAGTCGAGCCATGATTATGTTGCTGCCCCGTAAGCATCGAGCACCATCACCACATTTATAATCGTGATCATCATAATAATCCTAATGACAGTTAATACTTAGTAGTCCAGTATTGGCCGCACTGAGTCGATTGACTTGTTCAAACTGGGCTCAATAGGGCGAAATTTGATAGTAAGAAAAAATAATTCGGGGTCATTTCGCTATCTCTAGCTGGCCCACCAGAAATAGGCGTTTCACTGATGACAGGTCCACCACCCAGGAAAAGATGAAGGCCCGAATTTTGCTGTTTGTGGCCACGTGCTTGGTGTTATGGATAACAATCTTAGCAGAGCCTGTGGCCAGAACCCGAACGAAAGAGCCAGTCGCGAAATGTGAGTACTTATTTATTATATATATATATATCCATATGTATATATTACATATATTGGCGCCGATACGTTTTAATCGGTCAATAGACAATCCAATAGTAGTGACAATGGTTGTGATATATCCGACATGAACTTTGCGAAAAATCACATAAAGGTCAGATTGAAACAGAGGGAGAATCCGCTCACCAAAACAGCCAAAGCATCCTATGACTGTGTAGTTTTTAGGTCAAAGAGCCTGTGTTCTGAATAGTGTAATCTATTCGCGATGCATCTTGCACATGTATGGATTTATATATATATATATATAATTATGTGGGATAGTATCTTAACATTAGATTATACTGACTGGTATATTTGGTATATTGGTTGGTTTGTTTGGTATATTATTATTATTATTATGCATATAATTAACGTTGTTCTTTAAAGTCGATGTCGATAAATGTAGCCGCAAATTGATGCAGGGTGTCTAGAAGACACCTCGCTATTTCTTTTGTGGGGGGCAATGACAGAGCTCCGTTGAACAAACACACTATTTGCAATGTGGCGCCGAGACATCAAGATGATAGTTGGTGAAATCTGTGCAAAAGTGACATGACCGACATGACTTCAGTGAACATTGTGTGATTGTGTGAGAAAAGATGCTTTGATTGAGCTATCGTTTTCCATCAGATGTGTGGAAATCACCGGGTGGCTGGACTCCATTACCCCACTCCACCCCCCAAATCCCTAGAAATAATTCCTAATTATTGTATGTTTGAATAAGTTATGTACACAGCGCAAGATTGCTTGTCGTATCGAAATGTCTTATAAATTCAAAGCTATGTTGGACACCTTCGAACCCTTGGACATCAGTCATCGTTCGCATGGCCACGGCTCTAGTTCTGCGCAGTAACGGCATCTTCTTAAATATTTGGTTTTGACTTGTAATTGCAGACCCGCCAAGATGCTTGCTACCTCCCGAGTATGGGACTGGCAAGGGGTTTTATTGGAAATGGTTCTTCAATCGTAAGGCTGATTTTTGTTGGCCCTTCGTGTACAGCGGATCCGGTGGAAATTCGAATAATTTTCCCTTTTTCATTAATTGTTTTAATAATTGCCAAGTAATTGATAGTAGCAATTAGCAGCCGCAGCGGGAAAAGGCGCCACACCAGCAAGGAAACATAAGATCACAGGTCGCCGTGGACACAATCGACGACACTGCTGTGGCTGTCATATTTAGTGAGATGGCCGACACAGGAAGTTCGAGCAGATTCCAAGTGACGAAATAATCTGGTAACAACCCCCTAACTGATAATGAGTATACACTGAAGGAACCGACACACGTACCGACTACCTACTAAGATCAATGTCAGTATCGAATGAATGGTAACTGTGACATCTTCAGTTCAACGTGCCGATATTGCGCATCGACACTCACTGACCTGATAGAGAGATCAGAGCGAGATAAATAAATAGAGTAACTGGTGTTGGCCTTGCTCTAACGCGCGGCGGCCAACTCTAGTCCTGCTCGTGTCCTACAGCCGAAGGCTCCTGGCCAACGCCTTCCTCGTCCCGCCCCCCTAAACCCGCGCGAGAAATCCAGGTCATGTTAAATCCCTATCTCTCATGTGGTTTGCTCTAATAAATATATAGTAGTACTTCGCACCAGTTCAGTGCTATTTGCATTAAATTTCGTCTCACGTAGGCACACTAGAGGGTCGACGTTATATATATATATATATATGACAGTATCACATTGCTTTAGCAGAAGTCCATAGCTATGAAGATTAATTACAATGGTTATAACACTGTACCTAAAGCGTCTAGCGTCTCAGTCGATTTCTTTTCTTATAAACCTCCACCCCTTCACTGATCCTACGATTGCTGGCTTCCTATTCGTTTCATATATTTTGTCCCATTGTTTGATCTCACTGAAGCCTATAGTACATCTGTTACATTGACACTCCGAATCCATAGAATTACATCGTTAGAGTTACATCGTACCACAATATGTTCAATTGTTTCCTCCTCAGCACCTTTAATGTCTACATCCTCCCTACACTCTACCTCAATAATGTATGCAATACTCGGTCCCGCTGCCCAAAAACAAACCTGCTACGAACGAATTGGTGTCCTCTATGGCATTCATTCCAATCTGCGTTCGCTTTGTCGCTCACGGTAGAGTCCCAATGAATTATTTCCCTCCAGTTCCCCGCCCCGATTTCGATTCCGGATGCAGCCGTCACTGATTTCTCGCTCGCCCGTGATTGACTTTTTGCTTTTACTTCAGTGTAACCTATCACTTTTTGTCGTCTGCACTCAATTCTGTAGTTGATTTTACAGTATTGCCGCGAATATTCGTGGCAACACACAGTACACTTCTCGCAGTCATAGGCTTATGATGTTCTAGCTTTGGGTTGCCCGCGTCCCGCTTAACAGTAAAGGATATTCGCATTCGCTGTTCATAAATTGTCTCGTTGCCCTGACACAGGAGTGAAGATTAATATTTCTTAAAAGCGTACGCATTTTGGATCTAAGCGACCGACGCGAGTGCATCTGGATTGCAAATCGTATAACATCTTCAGATGTTTTATGATAGCACCTTTATAGCAGTCGCTAAGTGTTACTGAATGGTTCTCTTTTGTAATGCGTTATGCTCACGGGAGCATATCGGGAGGTCGCTTTAACTTAAACTAGCACAAAAGTGCCCAAATGTAGGCTAACGAAGCGAACTGTCGCGGCTCACGACGCGACCCAAATATAGGTTTTCAGCAATTCTACCATGTCGCAGGGTAACTGCTAGTCTACACGCCTGACTGGGAGAATTGCGATTGTCCAAATAAAAAAAGAAACAATTTAGAGCTATGATTACATTATTAGGACGGTCAGTAAATGCATCCCCATGAGCTAGCTGAATGCAGCGCAGCATTCGTGATGATCTCATTTACGAGCTTGTAATAATCGTTATGAGTTTGATTCGCTTGCCATAAATGATAAACTATCCCCTCACCGTTTTATAGGACAACATTATTATATTCCAGCAGCATCTGGAGTAGCAACAACCACAACTTATAAACAGGAGGATTTCTCGCAGTGGCCCACTTTGCACAGATCTAACCGGTCTAGTACACAGCGAAGCCGAACAGCTTCAATTTCGAAACGCCGGTTACCGGCCAATGTACAGCACACTCTTCACTAGTATAAAATATGAATGTCTTGATCATTAACCTAGGGTAAGTTGTACCATGGAGATCTCGAGGCGAATCGCAGCTTGCCTCCCTGACAACAGTGTTACCCGTCCGGAAGGCTGAAAATTCGGATTGCGCCATTCGTAGCCATGTGCTTCATGATACATGGCTCACCCTGCGGAGAGTGTGGGCACACGACACGGACATGCCCGTTGCGTGAGCAGCGAGCTAACAACGGCACACCTGGCGGATTTCCTGCATACAACCCGAGCTAATCTCAGAGTGTACACTGGCGTCTGTCAAGTCTGATGGTGATGATAAAAGTAGCATTTCAAAAATGGCAATTTGTCCTAAAAATTCGATGAACCACTGAACGCATTCACTAGGTACACCACAATAGTAGGACTTATTTAATTACAAAACGGAGGGCGACCATTGTGCCCGCTTTATTAAGTGACCGAGCTAGATAGACTGCTTCTCGATTATCGGAATCAACCTTTCCTGTGCGGTCCTAACCGAAGTTGGCCGATTCAGAGGATGAACACAAAAACAAATCTGGTACAAATGCGAAACGACGAAAAACAATTCAAGTGACCCATTAAATGATTTACTAATTAATCAACGCAACATGAAAATCATTGTCTGTAGGATTTAGCTTAAAAAGAGTATCTGGCCTATTTTGTCAATTGGTCCTATTGATCATTTTTTATTTATTTCTTGAGTTTATCTAGAAATCGCTCCTCCTGCTCTTCACTACACTAGCCACGGTCGACGACAAGAGGAAATTGAGTATGGCATGAGATAGGCTTTACGTCACCAGCATTAAGTCTCACAGGTATCCCATAGGAATGCACAGAAGTGCACTAAGCAAAACCTTTTACGTAGAGCTTCTCACGTCGCTGAGTTCACGAAATTCGCCTATTTACTCGGAGTTCCAGGTAGCGCATAGCTCTTCCGGTAATCGATTCATGGTTCGCGTTTTTCAACCGTCCCAACAAACGGCTCGAGATTTAGGTTCCGTGATATGTGGGTGCGAGTGCAGACTCCGTCCCCTTCCCCGCGCTGCAGCTCAAGAACGATAGTACAAAATAGTCCCACTTATACGGTCAGACTATTCCGTACACAGCTCTATTCTTACAGTTACCGCTCATACAAACTCCTTGCATATGCAAATTCGGCGACTGGCGATTATGCTTAACAGCGGCAGCAGCAGCACAAAGCTCGAGACGATGAGCAATAAACAGTAGGGCCTGAAACGCTCACAGGGGTCGGGGGAAGCGGTCGGCGGCGCCAAGGGATAAAGGCACTTCTATTTCACACGCATGCAAAGAACACGAGCTAGCCGACGGTGGTCTCAGTTATTTCGAATGTGAACGCTGGGTTAGCGAAGGACAGGGTAGACACCAGAGCTCGTGTTCTCACTGTACGAGAATAGAGCTCCTGGCGACGGCGTTTCCAGAGGCGGCGTTGGCGGCGACGACGAACGCCTCAACGTTCGCCCCCCTGCGTACGTGTTTCGTACGAACCATCCTTCGCTTAGGCTCATACCCAAGCACCGTCGCGTTTCTCTGGGGACCTCCGAGTATATATATATATATCCGTCTTAGAGCAGCGGCTTCGACTCGTCCGCATATCTCGTCCCATCTAAGGAAACAATTTAACTGTCCGTCTCTATGCGTCTCGGAGACAGGCCCTGCCTCAACTTGAATGTACGAAGGCAGGAAGTGTGGGCTCGAGGCCGAGCCCGCTGGACGGGGGCTGATGTCGTTTAAAGTTTTTCATCTCCAGTTTTAACATCGTAGCTAACTGGGAAGATCGAGTTTGACTGCAGATGGGTCAGTCCTGAAGCTTCTTAAGCGAAGTAAGCGCCTATGCCTAAACTGCGTCATTCCTACATTCATCTGGCGTTGTGGATACCAGCAGGAATTCTGGCGACCCTTCGAGCATGCTTGCTGCCTTACCGTTCGAACATTGTGGTGGTATATATTGTGTGCGATTCATACGTTGTTAGGCTTGACGGTTATATTGTTTGCGGAACACATGTCTCCGTTTTATTGAGTATTAGATGTAGCTCCTATATTATCGTCTATCTTATCTCTTATCCGGGGGACAAAGCGAGCGCGGGGAAACACCGATCGGGAGGGAGAGATGCATTAGATCCGGGAAAACCTATGAACTTTTGTGTCGACGTTTTATCGTAGATACGACATCTCCTTCTCCAGGATTGTACATAATATAACAGATGCGAGACAACAGCCAATGCGCGCACTGGCTAGGCTACAACTCTACTCGACTGGAAAGCAGATCTTGAAACCTGTACTCATGTTTAATTATACATCTGCGACTCTATCAGTGACTTGGTCGCTGTTTCGAACACAACCTTCACTTTCTATCAACTTCCATTAATAAACTCGATCGCCGACTGTTACTACAGAAGTTTACTACCGAGCAACGATTGGCAACAGACTCCAACTGACCTAAATCCACCGACGGCGACACCAGCTAGAATTGTTCAACGAAAATTCCCTCTTAGTCAGCAGAGCCGTTTTCTCAGACGTGGCCGCCTCCTTTCCCTTTCCTTGTGAGGCCTCATACGACGAGTGGCCTTGAAACGAAATGAAGCGCTGCAATCATTTGAGATTTTGTAGCATGCGAGAGTGCCACCGAACAATGTGCCCCTCCCTAGCTCCGACCGACCCCTGATGCCTCTCCAGATTCAGACGAACGCTGTCAAGGCCCCAGATGAGGTACCGGCGCCGATTCATCCGCCGCTGCTGCTACCATCGGCCCCTCTCCCCCCCCCCGTTGCAGTGACGACAACAGTGGGGGTTGGGGGGGCGGGCGGGCTAGCCGGCCGCATCTCATGAGTGGTATTTTCGAATTCCCACAGGACTTAGTTTGCTTACCCCCACCCCCGATCTGACTAGCCCCGGAGCGACGGTTTCCGATGCTCCGGGCGATGCTCCCCGGCCACCGCGAGCTGACTTCAGCCTGTACAATTGACTGTGATGCGTGCGCCGGACTGTTCTACTGCAGAATGTCTGAACAGTATCGTCGCCTCATCGACTCTCTCGATTTCTGCTGCTGTTACCCCGCTGGTGCTTTCATTCCCGATCTAAGTCCGTAAGTTTGTCACGGACACGCAGGTGACGAAACGGAGACTTTTGGCGAAAAGGCTGTTTTGTGCCTGTGCAGCTGTCGAGTGAAGAGTGGACACGAAGTGGTAATAGCGTTTGGGCAGGCGGACAGCGGAACGATTCGGGGGTGGAAAGCAGTTGTTGAGATGATGATCCAGATGGACTGGTGCGGCCGCGGGCACAAGTGGCCAAGTAGAGGCTCTATTGTCAGGGGTTGACGACTGCGGCATTGAGGCGTCGATCCACATGCAGATAGACCAGCGTAATAGAGCAGCGATATCATACAACATATATGTGTATAATACTCGCTTGGTAGCTTTGTGACGTCAGTTTTATTAAGTTTTTTGATTACCAGACCTCATCTTCAATGAGTGTTTCGGGCTGACTCACACCCAACATTTAACGTCCACGGAATCGCCTTAGGCATTGCTTCATTAGACGGACCCCTTAAATGCAAACGTGTGATAGTGGATATCGAGCCCGTGCACTACATGTCTCCTCCGATTGCAAGGCGCACGGAAATGGACTACGCCACCGGGCTCGACAGAACTTCACCTTCTTTTTTGTAAAGGGACAGACTTCACCTAACTTTATCTGACCGAGCAGAAATTGATGTCATATTCACCACACCTACCTCTAACTTACCCGCGGGGTTTAAGTTTGAACAGGCTTTCTTTATATTGCCGGTTATCTTGTAGCAACGCAGCCGTTTACAAATGTTACTTGAACATATTACATATTGTACTTGCATGTCGAGTACACAGAGCTTATCTTCGTCTTCTATCGAATTGTAACCTGTTCGTATTGTCACGAGGGCAAAATCCGACCACAGGAAGGACGGAGCTAGCAGAACAGGCGTTCCACAAGGTTCGTCGCAATCTTCCACGTCTTTACAATCATATGTGCCTCCAGCGATCCCCTCGAACGTGCTCATCTGTATCATGCCGCTTTCGCGCACACTACCTTCACATAGCAGTCCATAGGATCGGCTAAGGCCGAAATCGGAAATCGATCTCTCCTGGGCGCTCCTATGCCCAGATGACGATTCCGTTACATAACACATCGCGATAGCGAAACAGAGATAGAGAGAGGGAAAAACACAAAGAGAGATTATACCTTATCTCGCTACTGTCGCCCCGATCGCCACTGTCGCTTCGATGCCACCTCACTCAGCCTCCGGATCGTGGCCCCCCTGGGGTCATTACACCTGGCCCCCGAAGGCTACATCTCAGCGCGTCCGAGCCGACCGCGGGCGAGCGTGCTCCACGCGAGCCCCTCTTGCTCTCGCCTTCTCGGCGATGTCTCATTAATCAGACAGGCGCGGCGGGCCTCGCTCGGGGGTGGGGTTATTTATTTATCGCTTCATTAATAATTTTTCCTCCCACCTTATCATTATCGTGCGTTCGTAACGGACTCGCCGCCGCCGCCGGCGCAGAACGGTGAGGGGTGCCGGCGACCCTTGCTTGCCATACGCGTTAGTTGCTGCTGAGCATTGAGGAGACGGATCGCTGTACGTATAGATGTGTTGCAAGCCAGCGAATGGGTCCCTGATGCATGGGGGGGTTAAGGTATCAAGGCATGGCTGAAGAAGCAGAATGTATAATATCAACGTATCTGAGTTCATTTTTTCCTAATGAGAGCCCGTTTCAACTACGATTCCTAGATAGCGCAGGGGCGGGTCGTAGCAATGAGAGAAGGTCTCGGGACTTGGAGGCGTGAGTGCGGTTCGCTGCTCGATATAGTCAAATGTGAACTGAGAGAAAATTCGGATGAATCCCAGCCTCCAATCAGAGACGCTGCAGAAACGATGTGGATTCCGCCGTACCCGCTGCGTCCAGCAACGAATCCAGCAGAGGCATTCGATGTGCTTTTGCAACAAATTAAAGGGACCCAATAAACGGTGCAACTTCTAAACAGGTGATCCGTTTCTGCAATAAGGTTGAATCAAGTCTTGTGGCTAAACAATATTCAATTCTCGCTCTGATTTATTCGAGCTGATTCCGAGCTGTTCCTCCACGTGACACGCCTCAGCAATCAACCTTAAGATATTACTATGAGGATCCTTGCTTATTATTCAACTGATTGTACCCGGCAAGAATCCACAGCTAAACAACAAAGATAATAAAGAAATCCAAAGACTCTCCGGGTCTGGCTCGATTTGATCCTAAACTCTATGTCCTCCCAGGTCTGGCACCCCACGACGCTCACCACGAGACCATCAAGGCGACAGCTATCGCTCTCAGGGGAAGCGGAATGATACCCAGAGCTAAAGCAATTGACGCTTGCCCTCACACCAACTGTTCCGAGTAATCTGTTGCCATTGGGCGCCACACGTTAACATGCTGCGTGGTGACTGTATTATACAATAAATTATATCAGCACGTGTGACTATTATTGATTATCATAGCTGCAGATCTCATTAGCAAACAGCAGGTCATTAAATGTACAGGCTATGCATAGCTTTAGACGCGGAGGTGGAACCCGATCGTCTACAAATTTCTGCCATGTAGAAGCAATTTTCGAGCAACTCCGAAGCCGTATTGCAAGAGAACTTGCTGTATATAAAATATAATTGCTTAAAACGCATCGCCAGTGCGGCTAGTATTCGGGTCTGCGCAAATGTATCTAGTTTACGAGCGATATTTGCCCGTTGAGCTACTGTGTATAGTCACCCTGCATCCGCTTCGACGTCGAAGTGCCTTGCTCGACCAGCTAATTACGAGGTCACGTGTCCATACGACATTTATCACACGTTCACAGGGAGCGAGTGTGATTATACGGTATTCTTGATAGCATTGTTGTTTGAGGTGGAATACAGATCTGATTTATTCCTTTGGTCGGCTGGCCATTTCGCTCGCGGGACACGATCCATACCTGAAAGTCCGAATCCCTCTGCGTGATGAGGACACATAAGAGAACTTGTTAAGCATTGTACAAATTGCAATGTACCTTTAATAAACCAATAAAGTTTTACCTTTACCCGACGTATACGTTATCCATGCGTTCTACGCGTATCAGTAACGCTACAATCGTCCCTCACCTGCCTCGAACCGTATCGAATCGTCATATCGCGCTGTACTTACTGATGTTAGCTTCCACAGCACACAAACGCTGAAGGCTATTCCATCCTCTATCCTCGCGAGCCTAGCAAAGTGTGCGTGTGTGTGTGTATGGTGTGGTGGGATTCTGTTCTCCTGGATGGCTCCTTGGCGTTGATTGTTGTCATTGTTCCTTGTGACGATTGTTCCTGTGGATCAGAACTAGATTTCTATGTCCTTCTACATCGTTCGTATTGTAGGCTAGCCGTTAATGGTGAATTTAAAAAGCAATAACATAAGTAAGATGTTCTTGTCATAACTGTTGCGTCGTCGTTACGGCTACGCCACGAAGTCGATCCCATTGTGCGTTGCTATAGCAAGATCGGTACGGTTTCCGTTCCAGCCAGTCGAGTCGTCGTTATTGTCAGCAAAAGCGTTTATGAACACTTTTACGTAATGCATATACATATATATATATATAAGGCGACATGCTGTACTCGTAATCAGATGATTACCAGCAGCAAGCAGCGTATGATGACTTAAGCACTGTAATCACAACTGCAGTGTCGTCAAGAAACGTCAATTTGAAAAAATGAATGGATTAATATCATAGGTCTTCCCATTCTGCATACATCCATCGCGTATTGAATTGCCGTCGTTGTGTGTAGCTGTGAATCAATGAAGAGGTCTATTTGAGCAGAATGAATGACTCACTTTGACTCTACTCAATGAACAACGCGAAGCTGAACCTCAGCATACGGCGTCATTCGAGGTCTCCCTAGCGACGAGCCCAGCGTATGCGTGGCAAACGTGGTACAATTATTTATCCATGGGGGTTGGGGGCTGTCCAGCCCGCCAAGTTCGAAACAAATTGCCTGTTAGCGAAGGCGTGGCCAGCTACCGCATCCCATCCGCTGTTAGCTGCCCCAACGAACGCCTACGAGGCTCAAAGCTGTTGCTTTTACCCTTGCGGCTGTTGGTTCAGCAACGGAGGTGGTTAGTCCTTTGTTCGAGAAGTTGAACGACGAATACCCCCCCCCCCAGACGAACGGAGCTGTTCCGTAAGAAAGAAGCATTCGTGACGCCGCGGACGCCGGTCTTCGCTACTTCAAGCGGTGAATTTTTTTTTTTAACACAAAAATAACGATCACAAAGATTGAGGAACGTGTTTCAGCTGCTGTTGCACGCGCTGGCCAGCCGTGGACTTTGTGTAGAGGGTGATTCTCATGCCGACAATGATAATCATATTAAAAATAATAATGATTATTATTATTATTATTATTTTTATGCAACGAGGCAAGTTTATTTCACTGAATAATTTTAGTCCACAACCGTATTAAGCTGTACGAGCGGTACGACAGTATATCTAATATGTTACATTACGCGTACATATGTATACACGCGCATGCATTTGCATCTTGGCAACGATTAGCCAAGATAGCGCGGATGATAGACGTTGTGCTCCCTCTGCAAACAATAATAGCTGCCGGCTGCTTTATATATATAGTCTCCTTTCCTCTTGTCTCATGAGACGGCCACGAGTTTTTGCCAAGGTCCTTGGTAAACTTTTCTGACCGTTTGCTGACCGGGCCCATGGTTTCTATTGTTGGGGTGGCGAATTGGTACCTGTCACTAATGTCGGCATATTAACGAAGTTTTCTCGGCTAGACAATCGTAGGGACGCTGCGGTGGACAGTAGGACTTAGCCACAGTGAAGGAAAGAGTCACGTTCCATATAATAATCCTTGGATTTTCATTGCTATTATAAATCTCAGATTCTCGGTTGCTTCTTCTATTGACCTGTTCTCACTGAAATGTATTATACATGCATGCATACGTCCTCCCGAAGCACAACAAAATAACGCACGAAGCGCACGCAATTAGTAATAGTCATCTATTGCAGCGGTCCGGTTGCACATAAATATGACAAACGCATTGTTCGCACACTGCCACCCCAACTATAATAGTACCTGAGGACAAAGGGACTCTCCATCAGTTCCTGTCGAGGCGGTGGCAAAAGAAGTGTCCTGAGCGTGTCGCTCCTGGGGCTAGCCACCTCGCGCGTTGCCTGCTAGACATTAGGTTACTCGTCACTGCCAGGAGTAACGGCCGACTCCACCACCACCACCACTACCAACGGCTAAACGAGAGACCATCACCGAAGCTCCGGAGAGTATGTGAGAGATAGAGAGAGAGAGAGAGAGAGAAAGGAACAGACCAGGCGACATGTAAAAGGATACAAAGCCATGGCCGAACGGGGGCAGGCGCATGGCTGGGGGACTGCTGTATTTGGCGCGGAATAGATAAGGAGACTCTTGGGACCCCCTCTAGCAAAAAAAAGGAGCGAACGCGCACAGACGCGCGCGCGCGCGAGAGCGAGAGAGGGAGAGAGAATACGAAAGACAGTGCGAGGCGAAACGCCATGGAGGGACTCGGCGAAGCCGTCAACGCCCAAGGGAATGCTCGACTAGCTGGGTAACGCTTATTGTCCACGTTCTCCGCTGCTGCCTCGTTTCTCCAGTAGCAGCAGTAGCAGCAGCAGCAGCAGCCCAGCGGGCCAGCTTGCAGACGTTAGCTAGCCCCGCTGGCAGCAGTGGCTGCAGCCACCGCCGCCACCGCCGCTAGTCGCGTCGCAGATACGCACACGTGCTTACATCCACAGTGTGTAATGTATAATGCGTCCATTCATTCATACGACTTGCTCGCTACTGGTGACAGAGCAGTCGCCGCGCTTCCTCGTACGCGTCGCGTTCGTGCGGAGTCCACAACGCGCCATGTTGAAGTCGTTCTCTCAACCTCATCCCCCCCCCCCCCCTCTCTCTCTCTCTCTCTCTCTATGTTTTCTTCCATCCACCTCTGTATCTGCTCGTTTAGCTCCGCTTTCCATCGGTGTTTATTGCATTTCTCGGATGCTGGCCCTGCTCCTCGCTTAGCGTTTCTGCCTTCCTCTCAAGCACGCCTTGCCTTTCCTGCGCGGACTGCCATCGCTGGATGCACTGTGTCCGACGGGGCCACCCTCCGCCTAAAGTGACATCGAATTCGACTACGCCGTCCGGTCCCCCCCCGTCCCCCCCGGGTAACGCGTTCTCGCCAGCGACGGAGGCGTCGAGGACAGCGATGCCGATGATGGCTAGACATCCGTCTGAATCCTACTCATCAGCTAACTCGATTGTTCCCAACGTGTTCTGTCTTTCGTGTTTCTCTCTGAGCCGCGTTTCCTCTCCGAGCCTCTGGATCTTCCTCTCTCTCTCTCTCTCTCTCTCTCTCTCTCTCTGTCTGTCTCCCTCGCTGTCTTCTACTTCCTAACGCTATCTGCCCTATACAGATGCGACTGTTGTGGTGCTGGACCAGGCTGGGTAGGGGCCGGGCAGGGCAAGACCGCTTCGGCGACGCTCGCAATAGCAAGGAGGCCCAGACGGACTACAGAGTTACAAGCGGCTACAGTGTTAGTGCGATGTGTAATGCACAATACAATTACAGTTAGCGCAGAGGACCGTCTGACTGGCTGACTGACTGGCTAGCAAGAAGGGCCTAGCCGACTGAAGGGATGAGTTAGGGGAGGCGGCAAAGGACTGACAAGGATACCGTAATGGCAAAACGGGACTGGCAAGAGAAAGTAGTAGTCAATGGAAACGAACACTCGGATGGCACAGGCGGCACAGCCTTCGCTCCAATGGAGAGAAAGAAAGAAAGAGAGAGACGGAAGGGCTCAGATGGGGTTCCAAGGGGGAAGCACTTGCAGAGGCAGGCTTAGCTAGACGAGGGCCGCGACAAGTACTCAAAAAAGCCCGCATGACATACGCTGGCTGATTCGTTGATATTCGTTTCCGCCCGGTCACCACAAGCGTACGCTTATAGGGTGCACTGTTGTGGTTGCCGTGCTAGCCGGTGAGGTTAGACAGGTTAATGTATTAGGTTGGCTCATAAGTAATGTGGATGTTTCCACTTACTTGAAAGTTATGTGTCTTTTGAACGAATGAACGTATCTTAATCAATACAGTTTCCCACGCTTTGTTTTACGAATGTGTGAATGAATGCTTGTTCACAGCCACAATATTATATTGAAGAGCTTTCGAGATTTCAATACGTGAGGCGACAACATCGAATCATCGATCTATGAGACAAGTCTGGACGTATATCTAAATCTATCGCCCTGCGTGGTTCGCCTGCATATGATAACTTTTCAAATGATGAAACTTCGTGTTTGGCCTTGAAACCCGGCCCTTATGAAGCAGCAGCAGAACGGGGAACCGCCAACGTCGCGATGTTTCGACTACGATGTAGGAACTGGCGTAGTAACTGGCGCCGGCCGACCGTTAGCCGGAGAACTCTAGGCGGTACCCTGCTAGCGCTATTCGTTCCTGCCGTCCTGCAGTGCGCCTCGTCGCCAGGACCCCCTCCCACATGACACGGATTGAGGTCATAAGCGTGAGCCTGAGGCTCGACCAGCGCGCAACTAGCCTCCACCGGATAGTGAGTGCGTAGCAGCTGATCGTAACTAACGCCAGCAGCAGCAGCCGCAGCCGCCGCAGCCGGCAGTCTCCGTAATAGTGGAAGACATTCCAGCACAAGTATACATAGCCGTCCGCATGATTGATGGAGTGGAGGAAGCTGCCATCTTCCCTCGGCCAGGAAGAAGAGATAGACAGTAACAGCCGTGTAGATCCAGAACTCTGCCCTGATCGTCGGTGGCGTTGTAGGCTACGGGTGGCCACAACGACGACCCTCCCGGGGCGGGAACTACCGACTAGCGTTAGTCCTGGAGGCTACGCACTATTACAAGTACACTATGACGACGTTAGGCGAAACGAAAGCCAGTCATGGCCTGGCGACTGCCAGTTAGGCTGCCAGGCAGAGAGAATCATCGCATAACCATTATGGTGTTGGGGCGTACGCGTACCCGAGCTACACAGCTGGCTACGAGTGCATCTCGCCTGTCCCGGCAGAGTGTCTTGCACAGGTAGCGACTCCATCTCGTCTTACGTAGACACGTGTCTTCCCGACTCACTGAAACTGCTTCTTGCTTTTGCTACTGCCGGTGCCGATGCTGCCGTTTCGGCGCTGTCGGGGATCTCTGAGCAGATCTCTGCTGTGAGATATCTGGTCTCTGTACTCTCCTCCAGAGAGCGTTCTCATCGTCGGCAAGCGAGGCCTGCCTTCTTACCAGGTTCCGGCGGGTCATATTCGCGTTGGGACAGCCTCGACGAGGCAGGCTAGTCAGGCCCGCTCTGTTGGCGGGTCCGGCTAGTCGACGCGTCTGTGTATATCCGTATAGCCCCGGAGGCTAGTGAGCAGACAACGGGGTTCGTGCATTTTCACCACTTTCGCCAGAAAGACAGTTTATACCAGGAGGCGGCTTTCCAAAAGTGTTGACGTTAAGCGGAAGCAGCGAATGGAGATCGACGTCGTGAGCAGGCTCAAACGGGTCGAGGGAACGAGCGGATCCGATGGTTCAGCGACTCCGAGAGAACAGAGAACGCTATGAACGAGGCCGAGACTATCAACCGCGGAAGGAGCATCCCATGAAAAAGGACGAAGAATCTAGCTACTGTTCGAGTCAAGGTCATAATCACAATAAGCGTATATATGGTCCATGGTACCATGCAATGAGAGATGGATCAACGGTCATGGTGTAAGATGATGAGTCGAGCCGAGCAGAGGATTCGCGATAGGGAGAAGTGAGTGGGACAGGTTACGTGGTGGGAATGGGCGAATGATGGGTAATCTGATTTATTTGCCTCGCGATTAATATGTGTAAGATCTAAAGTGTTATGATCATGAATATCATAGCCCCAGTTCTTACACAGGAAGTATTCGAGATAGGCAGAAACCTTGGTGGATAATGGTAAAAAACGCCCTTCGTTCGGTTTGGGCCAAGGTTACACTCACCGGGGAGCCCCAGCTGAGGTTGTTTATACTCTGTGCTCTCATTCGCCTTAAGTCCACCTGTTCTCGTCGGTATTCAAGCCTTACCTTGTTCAGACCCAGTGCGAATAATTAGTCTAGCATAAGTCTAACGCTTTTATAATGAACTACATTTTCGATCTTCAGCTTTACTAGTCCAACATTCGAGGTCTCGTAGCAATCGTAAAGGTTAGACAGTGGACTATCAGGATCAGATAGAATATGATAATAATAATAATAATAATAATAATAATAATGATAATAATAAATAGAATATAATATCGAGACCGGAGTTCGTTACAATGTTATAATCTATTTTCGTCCATCTTGAATCGTACAAATCGGTTTAACGTCTGCTGCTTAATAGATGACCAATGGATGCTTAACAATAGACAGCACAGGTTTAGGATTAAATTTCGTTATTGTGTTTAGTGTGTGTGTGTGTGTGTGGTTCGACAACGTCGCCCTACTTCGACAAAGTAAGTTCCATAATCGAAACAAAGCATAACATAATCGGTCGACGTTTTGGATCTATTGTACTATAATATAATACATTTGATAGTCTGAACTACTTTGCACAAAGAGCGAACAGAACGGATATATCGAACTGTGCAAACGACGCAGAGTATCTGCGTCGTTTGCACAGTTACTGCTTAGTAACTGGGGTAATGGCAGCTCGAAACAAAACGGCCGACCATAGTAGAGTCGAATCGGCACAGACACACACGGTTGAATATCAACTCGAAATTCAGCAGAAGAAGCTGAAATGAAGGACATGTTCCCTTTTGAGACAACAAAAATAAAAATGGGAAAATGTTCGCTGAAAAATCCGACCGGCGTCGCTTGTGCACAGACAGTCTCATATAATGCAAAGTAAGTCTCTCTCTCTATACCATCCACTATGATACTGTTCCATGTCTAGTGCCGAGTTGTGCGCCAACCCACAGTTCGTGCTGGTGTGTGGCTGTTCGATCCATAACTTGCAGAGACGACTTCATAATGAAGCAAAAAGGTCCCCGAGCCCGAAGCGGTCGGTGCCTTCGCGACCCTTCGCCAGTGCTCGGTCAGACGGCTGGGAGCAGTATTACACGACGTCTTCATTGCTACGCTGGGCATACAAGTGCGCCATTGCAAGTGAGCGGGACAAGGTGAAGAGTCGTTTCCGAGTTTTCCACCCCCACCGACGAGCGAGAGTTACCTACGCTCAGCTGCTGACTGGAAATTGCTGCTATCGAACAGAATCAATCGCTGCACGGTCGGCAGCTCTGTTCATCTCCGCCCTGCCTCGATGTATCTATATATCTATCAATCAATATCTCTCCCGCTCAAGCTCTCACTCTGAGTAGCTAGCAGGCCCCGGATCTCCATGTTTCTGACGGGTCATTGCTTAGCATTTTGTCGTCTGATCGTAGTCGGCGCGTTCGTTCGTTCAGGATATTTAGTGTCATTTAAATAATTTATGCAACAACGAAATGCAGAAAACGCCGACCCCTCCCTCTCTGAGCCGACCCGGCTCAGTCCAGTCAACGGACGAGGCTCAGCCAGCAGCACTCAGTCTCCATACTATATCTCTCGCGCGGCTACTATATATATATATATATATATATTCAATTTGTGAGAATCACAACTATAAAAAAGTATAGCAAGCCTGCCCACCATTATTCCGTCAGTCCACGCACTCGTGTACGGCCACACATCATTCACCCAGCACCCGGCGGGGCAGAATGCCTCCTGTCAGCACCAAACAGCGGATTTCTATTGGTGACAGACCTTCATGAGGTCTCAAGGATGAGAGACAAAATACACGGCGAGTCGAAAGCCAACATTCTCCCAACGATGATGGCAGCGCAGGAGGAGGCGGACGACGATGCTGTGGCCGCTGCTGAAGTGCGACTGACGTGCGCTGTGCCGTATAATATGGCCTCTCATAAGAGTGGAATAATTCGATCGTTCATGCGAGCGTTCGCAACCGGCTACTGTTTTCTGACTGCCTGTCCATCGGCTTCGAGCTGCGAAAAAATCTCTCAAACTTTAGTGTCTCCCTTCACTAGCGCCCACTGGTCCTTCGTATGTATAGAGAATTGGAGAAAGGCGTTCCTGGATGGGTAGTGCGGAGTGTAGGTATGTGTGTGAGATAGAGAGAGAGTGAGTTATTATTCCTGTACATAAGTAGGTAGTTCAGAGTGAACGAAGCTAGCTTGGCCTGTTTTTTGTTACTATATTTGTCCTTCAGGGTTGGCCTGTTTGTATATTTCCTTCGTGGTCCTCCCTCTCTCTGCTTCCGTCTGCCTCCTTAAGCGAGAGAACTCCGTTTGGCTCTGCTGAACAGAGAGCTTGGCCGATCGTGTGTGTGTGTGTGTCGTTTGATTAAGAAGCAGCTCTCCTGCTGAATCGAATTCGAGCGTCGAGAGGAGGACAATTGATTGAGGAGTAGAATGGCGACGCTACTGAGGCTGCCGTTGCTACTGCTGCTGCCACAAGCGTTGTCGCCGCCGCCGCCCACTCTACAGGCTGCCCAGAACGATCATATGCGAAAGTATGGTCTATAGGTCGGTCTGTCGCGCGCCTTGGAGTACAAGTGCCCGTTTATGGAGAATTGCCAACGAAATGAGTGCCAGCCACTTTGACGACGACCGGATCAAATCGGCCGTTATATCATCATAATAATAATAATATTAATGGAGATAGGAGAGGCAGACACGTTGGATCGGTGAACAACATATGTCGTATCGATTGACCCGCGAATCCGAGGTCCGATCGCAGAACCCGATCGATCTGGATCGAATGGATTCAAGAAGGAGTTGCTCGTTGGGGATGGAAGCATGGTGGTGTGTGGTTGCCGTACGCGTGTGGCTGTTGATATAAAAACGATATATATTTCAAAACGATACAAAATATCGTGTTATTGAAAATTAATCATTAAGCGCCACGAGCTTGTTTGTCTATTTGCAAATGATCGACTGTTGGAGCTGTGCAAAGCAGAGGAATTGCAAAGGTAAATATCGGGCTGACATGTCTCAGATGCGCATAATAGGAGGGTCCGACCAGCAAATACGAGATCATTAAAAGTAGTTTTTGTACCGATGAGTTGCCAGTGTAACACAAAAAAATAGTGCCAGCTCTTCATTGGAATCATTTCCTCGACAAATGATGTCTTCAACGTTCGAACAGAGTTGGAACTCAGTGTTGTCCGACGGCGAAACACCGCGCGAGCAAGGCGAACCCACATTTCAGTTGTTCACCATATTCCTGTTAAATGATTTGCCCCGTAGACAAGGCCCAGAGACAGTGTTAGACAGACGATCGTAAAATCGAATCACACGCTCGCTATATCTGTTAGCTCTAGCGTGGAAAAGCGCGACTCTCCGGCTTCATCGGTTTGATCAAAATGAGAAGAAAAACCGCCGCCAGCGGAGTTAAGTGACCAGCTCGAAAACATTTCTGAATCAGTCCGGCCTCATAGCCATCCCCCAAAAACTAGCCAACCACGGGGAATCAGGACTCTTGCGCTCTCTTGCGCTAGCTCTCGGACTCTTGCGCCGCTACGAGTCATTGCTGTCGATTCTCGCCTCTTACTAATGTTTCGACCAGCTACCTTCCTGTTCTCTATAATCTACTCAGACCTGACCAACTCACCCTGCGGTGTGCCATGGTCTAGCACTTACCACCGAGTAACTGCCACCGCTTCTGGCTGTTTCACTCATGGAGCACCGCTTCTATTCGGGCAAGGCGTCACATTTCGAAGTGCTCTTAGATCCATCCGTCCATCAACCCACAGCTTGTAGCGTTCATATCTACCACTGGCTTGTACGGGGCCAAGCCAACAAAAACGGCTCACTATGTGCCGGGATGTGGTCCGCTTCGCTCGCCGTGGAGCCGAAATTAAAGAGTCATTTAGGAGCAGTCACGGCAGGGCTAGTCTCGGCTCTATACCGGCCGCTTAGCAGCCACTCACTTCAACTGTTTTGTTCAACAGCTTAGTCGACACATCGTCCGCCCGCGTTAATTCGTTCGCTTGCTGTCACGAACGATCCACTGCCGGCGGTGCAATCCGGTTCGGCTGTGAGGTGCGCATCTCCGGTTGCTCCCAGGGAACCCCTTCGCCCCTGACAGACTACTTCCCACGATATTACTCAGGGCCGGCGGGCAGTCCCCCCGGGCGACCCTGCACACGATCACAATCTCCCTTACATTAGCGTAGTGCGGCGAACCTCTTCGGGGCCAGAGCCCACGTCGGTCGGGAGCCGCCTCCGAGAATTGTCTGTCCTCTTGCCCTTGCCACCGTTACCCGCTGCAACATCTTCGAAACGGGATTGAAACCCGTCGTAACGAAGGTGAACGGAGCTCTCGAGTCCTGCTTGAGGCTCACTCTCCCCATGATACCTAGTTGTTCGCCACTTGGTGATGATGTTGCGGCTGCTTCGCGCTACTGGCTCCTAACGATGACGAAGGCAACCCTCTACAAGGCAACCTCCGTCGGCGGCTGCTGGGATTCTCGATCGGACGACGATACAGGCCATCAGGGCAGGGGGGGCTGAGTGGAGCTGAGACAGGACCGCGTCCCTCAGTATCGGACCCCCGCGCGCGGGTCGATCTGTGAGTCTGTCGGTGTGAAGTCCGCCTCGACGTGGAATGGCTCCGAACGCGGCTCGAGAGCACAAAAAAACAATTCCAAAAACGGACCTCCATCCGGCCGGCCATAGCATCCAGCATCTCATCATTATGATCTCTGTTCCTCTTAGATAGACCTTCCATCGGCTACCCTGTGAGAGCCGACGCTAGCGCCGACTGTGCTTGCTGTTACTAATTGAATTGCAGCGACCGGGACGAACATGGCGCGGTGAAGCAACCAGCGATGATACACCGGGCTCCACGAAGTTACTAAGAACAGTGTTAACGCCACTAAGAGCTTTCGAGTAGGCACTGCAGCAAACGTGAAGTGTGCATGTGTGAGAGACAAAGATGTGGATGACACACACACATATATATATATATATATATATATATATATATGATGTGTGTATGTAGATTCTCAGCTATGGACAGAGCGACATACAGTGGAGGGCTACTTATCGACCCGCATGTGTTCACGGGCTAAACGGCTGAAATCGTTTCGGTCACCGAGCACCAGCAGAGTTGTTGGACAATGCGTGCGGTTAAGATTTCGGCGGACGGGACGAAGGCAGCCCAGCTCGAACGAGTGTGATTAGAAAAACACTCGTAAACACAACAAAAGAACAATACGAGGTGAGGAGGCATCGTTAAGAACAATGCGGAGCAACGAATGGAGCTGGTACAGTTTTTTTTCCCAGGAGTTAGGCTAACGCTAGTTTCGCTAAAGCAAGTGTACTAACAAGATGGAGTGTACCTTGCTTCCTTTCGTGGTCGTATTGTTATTTATTATGATTATTATTATTATCATTATTATTATTATTGTTGCGACTGTTTGCTCTCGTTCGATTGTGGCCTGCTACAGCCAATCGAAGATGAGGATTGTGCATGGAAAACAATTGAAGATGAGCTAACGAGAGCTCCGGTAAGAAAGGACGCACAGCGCCACACTAGTTTAGACACTATAGCTTCGTAAAGGTACCCTCTCTCCTCTACAGAAAAAGAGTAACTGTGCCAGCATGCAGAGGCGAACGACACAGGGGGCGACAAATGGCGACACTGGCTGCTGGAAACTAGACCGGGCCATCATCATCATCATTGTCAACGTAATATCACTTCTGCTTCACTCTTAAAAAATTGCGAGCACCCTGTATATATATTTTATGAGTTATTACTGTTTCAAAGTGCCCGCCAAGGGAGCTGGGCGGTGTCGTCAGACTCTCGTGTTGTCAATACCTAACATGTTAACAATATATACACTAAATCCAGTTTGTGTAAAGAGCGGGCCAACAGTGAGGACAGAATGGGCTGACAGTTGCTTTAACTGTTAATCCACTTTATCGTACTTGGTATCCAATAATTCCTAGATGTAGACGTTCTTACATAATGCTTTTCCGTTGATAAACCAATAAAACCTTTACCTCTACTGGTATGAGCTCAAATGAGCGCGTTATTGCACCAACAGCTTACAGCAACCATTGAAAGCTTATGCCACACACAACTAACGGCAGCAGATGTTCGGACAGCTTCGATGACTGCCCTCCCACGGTTGTTTTTGGGGATCCACAAGTTCGGAATGATCAGAATCGGACAGTCACAAATATTTGGTCTAATCGTTATCTTCGTATGTTCATCACTAGCGTCCGTGATTGATTAAAATAAGAATAACTCGCATAATAGATATACGTATACCTAAGCCTGAACGCTGAGCAGGGTTAAGTTCCTTCTGATAACACGATCACTGGTGGTAGCTAGGTCTGACAGTGCGTGATCAGATTAATCAGCGCTTGTTGAAGAAGCAGAAAGAGCGGCGAATCTTGCACGCGACTGTTCTAGGTACATGGCTCTGGGTTCTGAGACGCCCGCCTAATTCGATAGGTCAGGTCGGACGTATCCGTCGGGTCATCGTGGACTGGATGTCGTAAGGAAGCGATGAACGGTTCGCAACGAGGCGAACAGCCTTCTCGTGACATCCACTCGTACATCGTTGTGAACCTCTGTGTCACTGCATGTGGAAACACAACGAGTGAATTTTTTTGTGCGGTGAAAAATTGTTACCAAAATGCCTTTTCCTTAAAAGCTAGTATATATTATGTTTTGATGGTAGCATGCGTTTCGCCCATGCCATGCAGCTCGGCCACAGGAAGTTGTAGAGCTTATCTGAGCATATATAATAAGTAGTCTTAGAACCTGATTTGAGGTGCGGTCTACTGACATTATACACAGTGATTGCTTTTGCGCATATTTTATTGGCAAGGACATTGCATACATCCACCCGCAGGTTCCGACTATGCGTAGACAAAATTATATCAAGCATTCCACGACGACAGACTACTTAATTAACTCAATTAAAATGTGCGCTTCTATGTGGTTTTCGACATCGGTAGGTGACCTCTGTCTCACCCTTTGATCGTCTCTCATAAGACGGTGGCAGAGACATGCTGATAGCGACCTTTTAGGCGAGCCGACTGAGCCAGTCTATATATATATATATATATATATATATATATTTAATATTCCCATCTGGATTCGTTCTGAAAGCCGGCCTACTGGCTAATTAACCTCTGATAAGTCGAGTAACGAATTAAAATATGCCTGCTGCATGTTTTTTCCTTGCTAGCACCAAACCAAGAGACTCGGCTTAAGATCCAGACGAATTTGGGCTCTAAAAATAAATTTCGCCTCAAAATGATACTTCTGATCCTTCATTTGTACAGGGTCGCGACGCTGAGCCACCAACGTAATATACCTTGCATCTGATAAGCGCTGACGTATATGAAAGAACAGGTAACGACTTAGTTGTATTTATACGCCAACGGCAGGAGTAACTCCTAGAGTTCGGGCTTTTCCCAGCGTTCATGAGCTGAAATCTCTCTCTCCCTTGCAACATATCGTTCACAAAACGTCCTCCTCGTACAAGCTGATGTCAACGAATCCCGAAATAAATAAGATAGATTCAAACGCCTATGCAACTTCAGTCCGTTTCTTCGTTTTCTTCAATCAGTGTTTATTCCCCTAGCCATTCGCTTATTCGGCCCATAAAACTGCTCTTTTAGGCGTCGTATGAAACGAATGGGTCAGTATTTTTCGGCCTCCGACGAAAACGACCTATGTAGATGCTATTCTATGCCAACAAGTGCAGGTACTATAAATACAGGAGAGTATTTCATTAATTGCTCCGCTCATTAGGAGCTTCGACGAATAGCCACTGATCACACTAAATCTAATACTGTGTGGAAGGCACTATTTTTGGTGCAGGTTGTTGGAGTTACCTACAGACGAATAGGTTGACAGCTGTTGGTATACATACGAATCCAATAATATAGTAGGAGTCAGTATATTAAAGTGAGCTCGTGCGCAGGACAAAAGTACAGTTCCAAGGTGGATGATATCCACATGTCGCGACGGTGGGTTAAGGTGTTTCAGCTAAGGACGTGCCTCGAGGAAGTAACACAAGGCATGCATACAATCGTATATTTCCCGTTGTTACCTACGAGCCGATTCCGAGCAGGGAACGCAGCCATGGGGCTCACCACTGAGCTGAGAGCACAGCGTTTCGCACAAAATGTTTGATCACACAAACGAGGTGGGAGTTCACACCCGAGTGTACGTGGGGGTATGTTTTTCCATTGATTTGCCGGATCATTTCGTTGACGGCACATACACATGTGGACATGTTTCCTCTCGCGACCGTTTGTTGAACTGCTACTTATATAGCAGGCTCTAGACTTAACCTTTAGGAGTTACAACGAGGGAACTATCGGGGCCACCTTCGCTTATTTTTTAACCACTCAGACCTGGTAAGAATCCGCAAATAAAGAAAATCCATAAAGATATCCAAACATTCTCGCCGTCTGGCAACAGGATTTCATCGCAAAACCATATGTACCTTCCTGTCTAGCAGTCGAAGACGCTCGCCACTAGACCATCAACGGGGCTCCTATGTTCTATCCTGGCTTGAGGTTTGCTAATCCAGCATCACCGTTGTTTCCCTGAGTCGCCAGTCACTAGTGTCCCATGCAGTCAAGCGCATAGACTCACCTCCCATCTCTTCGTATAGCTGCTCTCTCTCTATACGCAGAACACTAGACTTCGGGAAACGCTTATCATATGGGTCCAGCCGAGAAAAGCAGGTCTGACACAAGTTCATTTCGACAGCAGTAATCGATTTGCCCTAGCCTCACCTAGTAGCCTTGCTTTGTCTGCTCGCCCCCTATTGTATAGCCCGTACAGCAATTTCAGCCACCAGCTTCAATTGATTTATCAGCCCGTTTGCTTATCTATACTAGATTTGACTAGGGATTGTTCTACGCTACGACGTACGCGGCCTTACTCAATGGGTCACTCTGCCTCATTAAGGACCTCTGGCTTGCCTAACCCTAGACAGACAGTTAATCCACACTGACTCACGCGAACTCCGCTGCAATCGCTGTTAAACGTGAAGACTCAGCCTGTGGCCCAAACAGCGTATCGTATCGTGTACAACAAATGGTGACTGATCCGAATCATTCAATGGAGCTGTTCTATCGCGAAAGCCATTACAACATTAACTTGTCTTAAGGCGCAGTATACGCTAGTGTAGGCCGTACCGCCGTTGCCTACGATAAGCGGAGACAAATTCCCCTGAAGGACGTTACAATGACGGATGATGGACTTAGAGGGCCGCTTGTTAGGCACGCTTGTCCACGAGGCTAATCAATTTTGCGACGGTCAGGAGATATACAGACTGTGCATGCGTCGACTCATACTATAATAGCATGAGGTAGCATATCATGCAAATGCCAATAATACCTATATCGTATGAGGGTTATCACACAAGGCGTGACACTGCATCATGTAGTCGTAGTCCATCAAGATACCACAAGCAAAACGTGATGGGTGCCTTTCTCCGGTGTTCGAAACCCCCTCGTCTATGAGATCTTCCTTCCACATTTCCCTCTCTGGGTCGTCCCTTACATCATTACTCGTTTCGCGCTCTTATTGACTTTTCTATTACTGTTTATTGCGCACCCTGTTCTCGCAGTTGTCGTTGAGCCACATCAATCTATCTCCCTTCTCTATTTGTCCCGATCAACTGCCCCCCCCCCCCCCCGCCCCTTCTACAGCTCTGTCATCGATATCTCTGACAAGTCTGCTCGAAACCTCGTAGACCGTGCTGTATATTAGCACTGTGTTAAGAAACTATCCAGGGAACTGCCACGATATTCTCAGCAGCGTGAACCCCACAACCGCTTGCGGAACGTTGAGTGCCACACAGTGGGCACCCGGTTCGCCTCGCGCTTCAGGCTTCGCTCTCCCTGCTCTTCGCAGCGCCGCTCGTCTCGCCGAAGGGCGAGAGAGTCCTTTGTGGGTTCAAGTTGATTGGCAAGCTTAGCCAGTTGCTCTCAGTAGCTCGGTAGCCAAGCCCAGCGGTGTCAACCGATCCAGTAACTGTTCGGGTCGTCATCCACTACGCACAGCTCTGTGTGCCGCAGCACAGCACTATAGTACACGCCTTCGTCGGCTTCCAGCCGTCTACAAGCACATACATTGTAGAAACGCACATTGCGACCGACGCGGCATAGCAATGCGGCTCGGCGGAAGATCCATGCCTGAGCTTAAGTCTCTGGGCGCCAAGCGCTATTCCGCGGGACGCGCGAGATTTAGGCAGCACTCATTAAGCCGCCAAGGTCGCAGAGCGGCGAGGGTAAGGGATTGGTATCTCATTGCCGCACCTAATCCTGGGCAGCGAGCTGGCGCGTGGCTGACTGAGTCGTAGCTTACTGAAATGCTGCCTTTGCCCGACCACCGATGCTAAAAGGCCGTGCTGCTGGTAAGGCCGCCCGACTGCTCTCTCGAACCCGTTGAGACAGCAGCAGTGGCATAAAGTCTACCGGGCCACGTGCCCCCGCAGGTCATTTGGTAGTTCACTCGCTAGTTAGTCTACAGAGCCAGTGTGCATGTTCGCAGATTAATGTTGACGCACTGGACTGTGGGACAGCGTGAGCGGGAAAAACCAGAGGGAAAATATTACGAAGTCGTCCTCGTGCATCTGTCCTCGAGTCACCCTCGCAGTGCGGTGAGTGGTGGTAATAGTTTGGGCAAAAAAGGCGGAGATTCACAGCCGACGAAAAATGCTATCAAGTATTTAATAGTTGGGACATGTTATGTGTAATGATGCTACCAAATCTAATGACTTGGAATAAAATGCTACTAAGCTCAAAGCCGTAGCTAGGTGGACATCGTCAGATGGAGAATTTCCCGCTGAATTATGGTGCGTCACACGTGTGCGTCTGATAGGATTTCTTCATGTAGGTGGAGACACGCATGTAACGGGCCCATGTGTAGAGGTCTTTCAGTTGAATGCGGTTGAACTCCCACGTGGCGATGGATACTATACCAGCAAGCAGCGACCTCCATTCAAATGTATGGCTTTCAGGTCAGGTTACAGAGATAATGTCACTGTGCCAAGGAGAGCGTACATTTAGATCTCCTGACCTAGTGATGAATCGAGAGAGCCTTCTTAGTTTGTGACGACCTACTCCTTCATTGAAATAGCGAGCAACAGGGGACGGCGAGACGTCCGGATGGGTTCAGGGAAAATTTGCAGATTGAGACCTTTGTTATTTGACTGGGATTCCTATAGGCGTCCTTGCAGTGCAAGGATCAATCCCCTCGGTGTCGTTATCGACAGCTTGTTGGAGCTCTGTGACGTCCGTCAGTCGAAATGAAGCTTGCTCTTGATTTGAATGGCAACAGGATTAAAATATTGGTCCCTTGAATTAATATTAGTGCTTTTGTAGATTCGATAGATTAATTAATACACCTTAGATTAATTAATACAAATCAAGGGTTGGTCATTTTTCCAGTTATTTTTCAAACGAATATCGATCGCAACGTTAAGGCTGCCTCTTGTATCAACAAAGTCATGTATGCAAATAATTGATGCTGTCTTGTTTAATAAGGGTTGTGATAGATGCGTTTGCTGAGACGTTGGTTGTAATACCAATGTCAAGAAAAGTAGTTACAGTATCGTGGAGAGCCTTTCGTGGATATTTTGTTGTATTGTAGAATTCGTTAGTCATTGTAGAATTCGACATGGGGAGAAGGTGTATTAATTAATTATTATTATTATTAATTCTCCATTAATGGTACATCATTTGCTATATCAGAATCATTACGTGTCTCGATACAACAGCTCACGCTTGCATAGCCTATAGCTAGCTACAGTCACTAGATTTCAGTAGGAACTTCGCGCGCCTAGTTTAATAGTGAGCTGTCGACATTACGACAGATTAAGGCTAACTACAGCGCGATACTGTGTGGCTAGTCCACGATTCCGGGGCGCCAGGCCTCGGTATCCAGACGTGGTTTCCCAAGGTCCCCGTACAATCCCACACCTCCGAGCGTCACTCGTCAACGTAATCAAGGTAACCTATTTATTATACTAAAGACGCGCTGCTATGGACGCCATATCGTCACATTGCTGTCTGCTTATGCGACTGAGTCCTGCTTAGCTCGAATGTGATGATCCTCCACACGACAAATCGTACTGGCCAGCACTTATACCTGAGTAGCCGAGCCGTTTGCATACGTCCGCGATAGTAGGAGGATAGCAGAAGAGGCGGGCGAGAGCTTTTACTTGATTCACTGGAACCGGACTTACCTTCTGCCCGGGGTAAGGTTCCGTACAGACTGGCACGCACAGGTAATGTATACCTCTACGCTCGTGGCTACTTAGCTTATCTCGTGGGGCCCATCTCGTTTACTTAACACCCACCTTTGCCTCGATTTGCCACCGGCCTTCGTCGATCGACCCGCGGTCGCCGGCGGTATCAGCAGATTGTGTCGACCCTCGGCCCGGGAATATCGCATGCGTCACATGCAATCGCCGTGCGGCAGCAATCGACGATGTTGCCGCTGGTTCGTCTTCGTGGATATCGTTGATCGCCGCAGCTAGTCGCAGCCAGACGCGGCCTTTTTTTTCGCGGCCTTTGCCGCGGTTGACGTCCTGGTTAGTAGGCACGAACGTAGATGGTATCGGGCAGGTCGTAGGCTTGACGGAGCGACGGTGCCAGCAACTGTGTCATCCGATGATCTGATATATGGCGCAGGTTTCTGCTGGAGATCTCATGCAAAGAGCGTCGCGGGCATCATTCCCGTCCGATCCGCCGATGCCAGATGGCAGAAGACGTGTCCGAGCGGATAACTAACGGCGAAACGGCTAAGCAGTAGGGGTAGGACGATGGCCATAAGCACGAGAGATCCTGACAAGGGCCCGACCTCATTGATGGTGGTGCACTTCCCGGCCCACTACGGCTCGCGGAACCTTCTTCGGAGCGGTGTCCCTCCTGCCGTTGCGGCTGTACCTCTGTGGGCGATAGCACTGATTGAGTCCCCGATGTGTGGCCGCTCCGACCGGCGGACCCGGCGAGGACCTTGCACCGCAGTGGTGACGATTTACCTCAGTGGCGACTTTTTGATGCGAAGTTGCTTGTCGGCTTGTGAGCAGCCTCAGTCTACGGCACGTACAGAGGACAGTACGTGGATATAGGGGTGATTTTGTCTGATACGCTCATAGGCAGAGGCTGTGGATGCCACTATTCATATTCGTGTCAGCTGTTCATCCAACCCTCTATCGTTTCACGCAACGCGAAATTGCTCTCAGCCCTATCAGTGGGTGTTAACGAACGACGCTGCTGAGAAACTCTACTGAAAACTCTACTTTACTATCTATTAACCGTGGCTCGCCGGCTTATCCATCAGCATCAGTATGCAGATGCTCTCGACGCAATTAACGGATTCTTGATCAACGTGTGGCCACTGGTCTTGACACATATGCTAGCCATCTTATATATGAAGACAACAGGAACAACATCATATTAATTGGCCAACAGTAAACACCATATTAGATGTGTACCGCATGCATAATACAATATGCATCTTAAATGAATGAAATGCGAGCTCGACACCGCTCTCAGCTATGCTAACCAATGCAATCGTGTTTGTCAAGCGGCCGATGCGGGCGCTGGAGTTTCTGCGACGCAGTGAATCCCTCGAATGATCCTGGCACAGCAGATGCATCTCATGAAAACTTTCTACATATAGATAACATTTCAATGCTTCTGCAACAGGTGGAACCCTTCCCGCGGTAAGCGGCCATAAATACACCGGGTTGCAGATGTCGAACACCACAAGTTAACTAATGACCAGTGCAGACATGATCGGTATGCAATTTCCACGGATGAGCATTCTGCGAATGCAACTTTTCAATGGGAAGATCAACGTGTGACTAAATGTGACAATGCATTCGCTGAAGGCGAAATTCGAAATGAATTTCTACAAGTTATCACTTAATTATTTTTAGTTAATGATCAGTTCCAATAAGCTTCCTTGGAGATCAGCCCGAAGCAGGTAAACGTTCATCATGCCGGACAGAACTTGAAGACAAAATGTGTGTCCACCATCCACAGAGGTGACTGTTTCAGCTGCCATTGTTGTACCCGTTGTTGTTCGCAGTCGCCGGAATTGATTGAGTAGAACCTTATTAGGGGCAAGGTTAATTGACGGAACCATACACACCTTAAATCTAAGATATTCCATGCGCGGTTAGTCGCTCTCATCCAAACCAACCAGCAAACCAGTCCTCCCCCCCCTCTCTCTCTCTCTCGCTTTATACATTATTTGAAGCAGTAATTAGTCAAATCCGGCCCATTAATAGCATTGTTCATGTTAGGGGACTTCGTTTTTTTTATCGCTATCAAAATATGCGACACGCCTGCCGTTCGTGCTCAGATCCGGTGTGCCGCAATCAGCCAACCTGTCGTTGCTGTGAAGTGGCACTGCTCCTGTTGGAACTTACCCGTAGGACAGGCTCCTGTAACTCAGTCCTAGAGAATGACGGGGTAGTTCGACGACCACGTGTGGAATGGTATATCATATGATAAGATCAGACCTCCCCTAATCCTGCTCCTGTAGGCGTATACGTCCCGCTTTCCCCTTGAGGTCGTACGTGTTTGGCGAGTGGCATTTTCCATAGGTAGATAACCCGTCGTTCCTGACAACTGAAGCAGCCACTGCTGTTGCATGCCGTACCGCCGGCATAAGATAACGAACCATGCCATCGCGTTGGTCGTTTTTACTGTTGGCACGAGACCGTCGATCTGTAAGGCTGACGGGGTCAACTTTGTTCGGCCGTATCTTTGAGACTGGCCCGTAGACCTCGTGGGCACAGCGACGTCTCTTGAGAAAAAAAACAACACAGCGGACGTTGCCTCATAGCTCTCCTTCTTCTTCTTGTCCTTCTACGTCTTTTGTCACACTAGATATAGCTCAACATATGGATTCACTTCAGTTCGAGACAAGCGGAGGACAAGAGGACCGATCAAGTTGCCCTTCGATACTTCAGCTCGGAATGAACGATGCTCCCGATGCAAGCGGCGTGACGCATGTTCCCGCTGCTATTCTTGCTTCACAGAAGGACCCGATAACGTTGATGGTCGGCAGCTCCGGTAGGCAAAAACAAAAGGAAGTGACGTCCTACGAGTCGCCGCTCCTCAAAATAACATGTGAATATTGTGAGTTACCCTAGTCTAGCCTCCGTAAGCAAGCCATCAAACAAGTGATCCCTTGACTCAAACCATACGATAGCACTCCCAAAATGAATACACCATAAATCACAAGTAAACAAGGAAAATTAATAAACTGCGTCTTTTTTTGGGTCAAAAGACATCATAGCTGCGCGGTCCAATACGTGTATTTTTCTCTGCTGCTCTTGCCTGTGTATTTCTTTGTCTGCCGATATAATGCCATACGCTGGGGTTAGATGGGAGGAAATTTCACAATTGCGGTATTAGCCTTGGCAGCAGTAAATCAGCCTATGGCGCAGCTATCACCGCCGCTGCCTCTGCGAGTCGACGGCGGCGGAGGTTTTTTTTTCGTCGTCGTCGTCATCGTCGGCGTCTTCCGTCAGCGCACTGTTCCGGCAGCAACAGCAATCCAGCACAAGCTAACCCAAGCTAAGTTCCACCGTAAAATTAACGCCACAGGCATTTCCGTCGAAAGTAAGAGAGGGCAGAGCGTGGCGGGACAGGTCCGGCGAGAACGAGGCCTTTCACGGTGGCGATTCACTTGCTCGCTGCCGTGACGTCGCTAGCGGACGACTTGTAGACGACAGAACCCCCACAGGCCAAACACGTTTGATGGCACTGGTGGTAGAGCTGGGGCTTTTAGGGGTAGAAGCGTCGCTGCTCGGTCCCGAGAAACCCCTGGAAGGTGCTGCTTTGCGAGATCTCCACTAGCGAGCCCTGTGGACACCCGAATCTCCCTGAGGAGAACGATCGCGAACGAGGCCGTACGGAGAGCAAAGTCTCCTTCGCTCCAGCACCAAGTCGCGCATGCGAGTGGCGTTCGTGCCAGCCCGCGCTGGCAGTAAGTCACAAAGCAGCAAGTCATTAGAGTTCAGCAAGTTTCAGCGCGTCGTGATACGCGGGAACTGAGGCGGCGTCGCCCAGCCACCGCAAACTTGTGGACATTCAGCGGTCGGAGCGCAAATGGACACAGGCGGGCCGCACGGCGCGAGATGGAACGAAAGTCGTTGCGACGAGAGCGGTAGACGAGAAGGCTTTACGAGAGAGGGGGTGAACTTGGGGGTATACGAGGGTGGGGGCGCTTTATTTGGATGGAAATGGGGTAAACGATGCAGTCGCCAGCGAAGCGGAAGGTATTGGCGCAAGAGTTTCAATGCGGACGACAAGGTCACGAGAAGTACACGTGCGCTGGTTCGGACAGTTCGAACTGTGCCGCTGTGATATTAATGGTTAAGGCCGACAACCTTACCCCCCCCCCTCCAGAAATAGTGTCGTATACAGGCGTGGCCTCACTATGTACGCCCTGGTGATGGATGGCTCATCGAATTTGGAGTTAGGATCTAGTGCACAACACTAGATCGTCGAAATAAATGGGAGTTTCGTAGGCTCAAACCGAATGGATGACTCGGGATGTGCAGAGAAGTTGGCTACACAATCGCCAACATCAACATCAGTTACAGGCCTAAGAAGTCGTAAAAAAGTGCAAGATTGTTTGGCAAGAGAGAATTGATGCCATTGTAGACGGCCCGCTTGCTCTATCCTTCATCGAGTATAGCTTAGCCTCACAATCGATTTCGTGTATTGCGAGCAAACGCGCTGTCACAGGAGGCGTTACTAATCTTTGTACACGTTTTTGAAGTAAGTGACGTCAAGCGCTCGTACGACCGACATGTTGACGTCACTTACTTCAAAAACGTGTACAAACGTCAGTCAACGCCAATCAATCGGCAAATACACTACTTACCGTCCGATGTGTCTCTCAGATAATTTTCACTCACCGCAACGCCACACTGAAGCCGCTGAGGTCAGCTGAAGCCAAGCGCGCCAACGTCGTGGCGGAAATCGACTATTTTGGGAGATTTCGAGAGTTACTCGACAGCTACAAGGTCATCATCATCATCATCGCAGTCGACGACGGCGGCGTTGAATCACACACCGACTCACTTCGTATTTATTCATGCAATATTTATATTGCATGACACAGCTTTCGGATGACACACCGACTCGCTTCGTATTAACGACAAAAGATGCATATCCTATTGAATCTGCCATTAGTTCATTCTGACGCGCTGGAATCGATCCCGCAGCAAATGCCCGCCTCTCTGCCCACCCGGTTAGTAAAAGTCTTTGCAGCGTTCACTCAGTCAAATGGACCAGCAGCTAGCTGAGCGGCTCGTCTCGTTGTGATAGACGCACTTATTTTCGACGGTAAAACCCACTCGCCGCCGCCCGGCCGGCCGGCCGGCCGAGTTAGCTCATCCACGCAATCCTCTACACGGCGCTCTTACAGGCGGCAGTTTTATAGCTGTTGTCGTAACAGACCCGAGCTCGCTGCTAGGTGATGTAAAAAGAGCCATGGGGCTGGCCATATGCTGCTTGCTCACCGTTTGGTGTCGACAAGAGGAGCCGAGGCGAAGCTGGTATCATCAGCTCGGTGGCGGTGGCCCGGAGTTCGGGGGGCGGCGGGGGCGGCGGGCTTCAGCTCGGGGTGGTGGCTAGCTAGCATCCAAGCAAGCAACCGCTTCGTTGCGCAATATAGCTTGTCCTACTTGGCAGCGAATGTGGCGTTAGTGGTGGTGGTCGTCGCTGAGGCGGCCAGAGGGATCAGCAGTAGAGCCTGGCTGTATGCTCCCACGGGACTCGTACGCGTCACTCAAGTCGTCGGCTTTCTCTTCTCGCTGCTGCCAGTTACTCGTAAGTATCTGCCCGCCATCGTGCCGCCCACTTGTGTGTACACGATGCGAGTGGCGAGCGGCCACGCCAGCGACCGTCAGCCTAAAGGGCTACGGAAATGGTGACAACAATTACGGCGAACGGATGCAAGCGCGATTTGAAGCAGCTGTTCAAAATCACATCCCTCGTTGTCGATACTTGACGATCACATCAGTGGTAGACTGGAAGTCATCTTCGTGCAGGACGATTCGCGTACGTTGGCTTGAAGAACAAACAAACTACGCCCATTCGCCACCTGTATGTCGATGTGTATCTGTGTGTGCGCGTGTTTGTTCTGCTAATTTTGCGACACGCCATTTAGTGTAGACAAACATGAAACGAGCTGCGCAGTGGATTGTGCAGCTGCAACATTGGCCAATGCGAATGTCGATCATTAAATGTTGAGATATATTTCAATGGGAACATCCTATATATATTTATATATGTGTGTGTATGAAATAAAGAGTGAGACAGTGACAGACGTCGACGACAATCGAGTCAAGGCCGACTTCGAGTCCTGAGACGTGACATATAAGAGAACTTAAGCGTTTTCAACACTACAGTGTGTGTAATAAACCAAGAAACATTCATCTTTAACGAAACAATCAGAAGTTCATTTATTAATTAATCCGACGCCGCTACTAAAAAAAACACCCCAACGTCGATGGCATAATCGCATAGACAGTGGCTGATCCTTTCGTACGTGGGCAGGCGAACAGCCGCTGACTCAAATAAAGAGTTAGCTTTCAGTGCCAGAGAGTCTACGTTCACCACATAGCTATTAAGAACGATAAGAAGCAGGTCGTCACATGAAAAATGGATTGAAAGGGATCCAGCAAGAGCTGTTTCGAGACGGGGGGGCATAGAATCACGATTGGCAAGCATCGCCGCGCGGGTAGGAAGTGGCGATTGTGAAATATGGCGAACACTTCTGTCGGCCTGGTCGAGTCCTTTACATATGTGACCCTATTTTTTCTGCATATGTGATTCGAACGACGTCCACTGTAACGTTTAACATTTTCCCGGATATCAACTGGCTGGGTGTTTTCTTAAACGTCGATCTCGACGCCGATATGCCGATTTATCGACGACCGAAGTGCACAGTCCCCCCAAGAGCAGGCGTGTAGTCCAAGCCGGGTCAGAAGGTCACAATGACTATTTTAAATGACGCCCTTTCAAGTTTCGACGATTTATTCTAAACGACGTTACCCGCAAGCGACGTCAACGATAATCCTTCTTCGTATGACAATTTATCACCGTTAAACTTGTCACCTTCGGGTTGAACTTTAGCTCGAGCGCATTTGAAGCTGCCGCATGGCCATTCACATAAGCAGGTGTTCCTTAAGTTGATAGCCCCACCACCCCCCTCCCCTCTTCCTCAGGGGATCTTCAGCTGGGGTCTTCTCCTTGATCTTCAGCCACTTGGCAGCACTCGTGCAGAGTTCGTCCATGAGGAAAATCCCGCTATATAGGTATAAGCCCGATATATTCAATACCTCACAGATTCAGAATTACGTTATGCACACACACACAACTGTTATTGGTCTTCATCCATTTTCATGCGGATCGATAGTAATCAATCAGTTGTTGTTTCAGTATGATAGTAATGAATGCCATAAACCTCTGAAATGTTCACATTGTACCGCGTTAGCACACAATGAAGCAAAACATATACGGGTATTTTCCAAGGTCTAGCCAAGGTCACACAAGACTACGGAGGGACTACGGTTGCCCTTGGTAAAGCCCTTCACCATTGAGGGCTTCTTCATCTGGCGAGCTTCTGGGTTGTTATCTGTACAAAACGCCGATCTGCACCGAATCGATGATATTCATCATCGACGAGTAGAAGTCACGCAACTTGTTCGTTACTTTCTACACACAGCGGATTCGCCCGCGATTTGACTCTGGGCAAACCTCTCCAATATATTGGTTCTCCCCCCCCGCCGTTCTCTCTGGCTCCGATTGTCTATCTCGTATATGCTCCGTGGTCAAATGTTTTCGCACCGTCTATGCAAACCACTGTGAGTCGTTCGCCCGAGGCGACGAATGTGCTCCAGTTCCAGCTCAACGACAGGAAGCCAGCCGTCAGCTGGTGGATTCTCTGGAAACTCGGCATACAACCGCAGAATCCCTGGGCAAGATCCAAGCAGCTCCTGGACGAATATATCTCGCTCATATATCATGCAGCTTCTGTGATATGCATGTATAATCAGCTCCACATATAACAGATCCGCTCCAAGTCGATATCATGAGTCTTCCCAGAGGTGGGGATTACCTCGACGATTATTATTATTATTATTATAATTATTGTGTACACGTGATTTTTTTCTGCAACAATGTAATATACTTTGACTGCGACGAATGACCGCCGAATCTTCGAATTCACTTTTTCAAATTCAATTTTCCTCCAGTGGCATATCGATGTAGCCAACTACAATTTCTGGTTGGTCCTAAAGGAAGTCTCTACTTTTTTGTTCAAGCACTGCTGTGGAAGGGATACCTTTTTCCATCTACTACTGGTATTTAAGCAAAGCAGAGGGTGTGTGTGTGTGTGTGCATAAATGTTCTTTTTGATCCTTCACAATGGCCAGCTATGGGCTTGCTAGCTAGCAGCCATTAACAAGTAACTGCAGCTGCTTTTGCCGATCATGCCCCATGGTTCCCTGCCGTATTGTAGGCCCTTGCACGCCGCCTACAAAGCACAGCTTGGTATGGCAAGTGGCAGCGAGTCTGTGTATGTCACACAATTTACGCTCGTGTATGTCACCTTGATTATAGTTTTCAAGTCCTTCTCTATCCGAGCATCTTTTTTTGCTATGCCAGTCAGAAATAGCAGCCTGTCCTGGTGATGTTTCTTACGTTTACCGTCGTACCTCGAAAGTGCGATTCTTAATTTCACTGTTGGAACAATTACCGCAAATCTATTATCGCAGCAAAAACGAGCGTTTGCGCTCGGGACGTCGCACAACACCTTTGCGGAATAAAACGAAACAAAAGACTCGACCGCAATTCCACTATACGGCCGAACACGTTTTACTGCGACCCCTGAGTATCCTTCCAGACACTTTCCAGAACTCGACCGTAGCAACGAATAGCGATGTGCCCTGCGGTTGGGTAGACGCGCACGTAGTATTCGTTCGACAATACACACTCACATACGCACGCACACAGACACACCCACCGACGCTTCACAGAGCCGAGAACAGCCGAGAACCGAAGGACACAAGGCGCAAGGACTGCCGTACCCCCTGTGCCCGCTCATGGGGAGGGGGTGTAGGTATGGGGGTTCGTATTGGACGACGTCATTACTACATGCGACAGCCAGGCCACTACGGTAGCGAAGACACTCCGCCGCAGTGACCTGCCAAGACGACGAGGTAACAGAGGACTAATGGACGTGGGCATCCAACCTCGAGCCCTTAGCTCCACCCGACGCTGGCTATGGTCCCGGGCATCCGGCGAGCGAGGGGTGGTGAGCACTGCCGCGCGATGACCACCGAAACGTTCTAATTGCCGCAGCAGCTATACAACCGTCGGTGTCGCTGTGTGGTTGGCTCATAATGATGCTACGATTGGCCACCATGGCGGGACAGGTAGCACCCGTGAGCCTGTTCCAGCCCTTCTCACCCAGTGCCCCCGAACGTAAAGCACTGTCAGGCCTGCGTCGTACACCGATGCTGGCTGGCTGGCTGGCAGGCAAGTACCTATATGTACTTTCATTTTCGTAAGGGCAAAGCGTTCCTGGAAAAATCGGGACAGACAAGGACGAAGTGGCCAGCTGCTTGGAATACGGCGTGGCGCAAGAAACCGAACAGCGAGTGTGTTAAATGGTGGCTGATCGGCTCGTTCGCAGGCCGGTCTTTCCATAGATTCATCCATGTGTGTCGTGCGAGGCATACGAGACGATTTCTCCCCTTCTCAGTTATGTCTGCTCGGAGCACGACGGCATGTTCCCGTATTCTGCGCATAGGCGATTAATCACCTGTGGAAGTGTGAGCGTATATGACATTCGCAGCCAGGGACGTGACGAATGCCTTCATAACACTAGTGCAGGGATTATCGATTTCGACATCGATTTGAAATCGCCATGTACGCAGAGCAATGCGAACACGTTCGTTCAAATAAAACATTACTAATACAGAAGCCGGCGGTAAATAGTACATAAATCATCTGTGTCTTTCGTGGTTCAGTTATTGATTCCCCCTCGCAACGCTGTTCGATCTAATGTCGACATAGTAAAGTGAATTGTCCGGCCAGATTCTCATCCAATAGTTGAGGTTCACGGTTCTGCTTTCAGCATTGCTTCGTAAGACGGACCCCATAAATGCAAATGGGTAGCGGTACGAATCGAACCCGTGCATTAACCATAATATAATAGCTATGGTACAGTTACGTTGTCAGGGGTGCATAAACCTTCGTATGGTATGTGCACAGTACAACCCCAATCTCCTCATTCCAAGCCTCACCAAGCCCGCTTCTTCTGACGTCCAAGCGAAATCGTTTCAATGCCAATACTCCACTCAAACGAAAGCTCATACTCGAACCTGTGCTAAACACAAGAGAATTGTATCACAGTTAGTATGGCGCCTCCAATTAACGAGATTAACCCCGCCGCCACCCGGTGAACACTGCGGAAAGGTTGACATTTACTGCCTGGAGTATTACTCCGACGTTGTCATTCAGAAAACAATTCTGCGGCCGGGTAGCACACCGAAGCTAATATCGAGCAGCGCAACCTAATTTAACTAGATTACGTTCACCAGCAATATACCGTTGAGTTCAACGTAATCCGATTGGCGGAACATGATAAGCAATGATAGATGACAACGAGAGGATTATTCACCAACTGTGCACACACTTCAGTCTCAACGGTCAGGTCTCGACTACCTACTCACTGCGTGAGCTCGTCCCATAAGTGATCGACTAAGAACAGAAGGTAGACTTTCCGCTAGACCGAAGACAAAATAGCCAGCTCTCCTCTGGACGCAGCAACAGCAATCAAAAACTAAAAGGAACAACCCGTTCGCCCCGTTCTCTTTGTCCACCTCCTGTTGCCGACCCGAGCCACAAACGATTTCGTGCTGCGAGCAGCATCCGCTTCTCTATATCGTCGAGGCCGGCTTTATGATACGTGATTGACCTGTAATATTTAGTCGGCCACACGCCGGCAGGACGTGCCGGCACGTTTTCGTCCTGGGATTGGCCCAGGGAGACTTTGTGTGCCCGCGTAGGATTGCGCCTCTTGCAACACGCGTGGAACGATAGTGGAAGGCAGTCGAGTCCCACTCTCTAGCTCCATCTGGTCAGTTGGCTCGCACTGTTGTGATTAGGCCTTGGCTTGAGCGTTGACCCGACGGCGCCTGCAGCGCGTCGTCCCATGCCTTCGGTCGCTTCGTCCTGTTCGGATGCGCCCATGTCACAGGGACAGGTCAGTCCCGCAGGGAATTGTGCATCGTGCATCCGGCTGCACGCTGCTGAAGGCCGACACGATGCGAGCAGGCGATAAACAGGCCAACGGCTCATCGCTCCTTGCAGCCAATGTTCAGAGGCATCGCAGACAGAGCACGGGCGACGCATCAGATACAGGAACAACAGTAGCAGCTGTGGCGCGACAAGCTGATAAACAAATAGGTCGAGTGAGCGAGTGCATGTGCTTTGTGATATACATATAATATATACTCATCGCGGTACATAAAAAAAAAATATATATATATATATATATTATATATATAAGTACATTTTCCGGGATGACTCACAGCCTTAAACAGTTAACGTCCACGGTACTATCCTCGGCATTGCTTCATATGACGGACCCCTTTTAGATGCAAATGTGCAACGGTGGGGTTCGAACCCGTGCACCTACGTCCGTCTCCTTCGATTGCAAGGCGCACACAAATGCACCACGCTACGTATATATATATATATATATAGGATATGAGCGAGGCGGCCGTGCTCTACCGGAACGCAAAAACAAAGGAACTGTCCACGGAGTAGGAACGTGGGGCTGTTCACTATGGGACAGTGGAAGCGCTGAGATGCTTTGCAAGACGTTTCGCCTCGATCAGCGGTCGTTAGTGCACGATGAGGTTGGCAAAAGCCAGCCGCTGGTGGAGGTGATGAAGCAGCAGCTTCGTTGTTTGAAACCGCGATAATTCGGGGATAGCAGGCTTTACATATTTATCTCTGGAGAGATTGTAATCTATGTGAAAGTTTACTAGGTGAGTAGAATTAATCGTGTATCAGCTTATCTTGCTTAGAGGCTGTTCTGTACGCAGGGCATAAAGCAGGACGTCGTTGTCCGACTAGGGCAGTGCTTTTCCCAGGTTAGATATAGTTCTCTCAGTTGACAACCATTTCGATGAGGATAATAATAATAATAATAATAGATTTACCAAGCCGGCTCAGTACTCGGTACACTTTCGTAGTAATCAGAGATTCTTTATTTGTTGTTATTTATTGTTCTTATGGGCAATTCAGCACCGACACCCCACAATGGACATGCTAAACGGGTTTGAATACATTACTGAAAGTGTCTGTGATCATATTCAATATGAAAATTACATGTTACTATGCAATTTACCATGATATTAATACTTAAAAAACAATTTGCCACATCACCTAATCTGCGCATACAACAATATGATGTGAGAACATGCCCATTTTAAGCTAACCGTATATACGCGTTTTCAATACGTGATATTTCTTCAAATACGAATCAGTTGATTCTTTACCAGGGCGTTGAACGAGGAAGTCTCATACTCGAGTCGCCTTGACCGTACGGCCGCCACGGCAGCAAAAAAAAAGGTTAATGAATAAATTAATTAAGAATGCATTACCTTGTATTATATATTGAAACGAATGTGACTTTTGGCCAGAATCCATTGCCGGTATCCGTAATGACACACGTCACGGGAAGGCAGATCGCCGAACGATTGGTTTGCTCGATTAGCTGAACTCCATTTACTTGTTGTCTTGTAACACACACCGACAAGGTGTATGTGATCGTCCAACACAAACAAATATAATGTATATATATAATGATCTTGCATGCGGCTAGAGCAAATACGCATGCTAATTAGAGGAGCGACAATTGCAGCCTCGTCTACCGATCGTGTATACCGCCGTCATTTTTGCGAAATGCAGAAAGCCATAACTGATTTGGGCGTTGCCCTATATATATATATATATTCCACTATCCGCACAACCATTTCGATTATATTTTGTGGATGCAATAAGGCCGTACTCGAGAGTCGAGTAATTTTCCGACGCGAACTATTTACCAGAAAAGCGGTATCATTTTTCTAAACATGTGTCAATTCTGTTAAATGAAATTCTGCGATCTCTCCATAAGCTACGCTATCCCTCTTCGATGGATGTCGCGAGATCTGTGGGCAAAGAATGGGTGTTACGATGTGTTTTTGACTAAGTCCAGATAATTGAAGGTTTGATTATTCCAAATTATTATTTGCCCGGTATTCGCTGAAAACGTTCATAGCGGTCCACGAATATGTACGGGTCATCCAATGAGTCCGAACCACATAACTAATCATCTAACATAGTCGAACATGTTTAGACAAGACTTGAACCGAGCGATATTCAGCTCTAGGCCACTGACTTTGTTTACATCGCACACACACACACACCTTATCATCAATTCCCTATTCTCAAGCAACGTACGCGAAGCCTCTGCGTACTACTATGATTTTCCTAACAGATAAGTACTGAGTCGACGCCTAGGTTATACGTTCCTCCGTCAGAATTTCATATGTGAAGTTCAATTTATGTGCTACATGTTGACGTACCGGTTAGACATCATCGTCGACGGCCAAGGACGGAAATCGATTTCTGAGTCGCTCATTGTGCGCGGCCTTAGATCCCACCGATCCCATTGCCAGAACGACCGTAGGCTACATCTATGACGGGACCCCAGCTCTGTCCGCATCCGTTTCATTTCTCGTTGGCGCCCCCGTAGCTCTGTACGAGCTTTGTTCGTCGTCATGAAGAGGTGCACCTCTCCCTCCTCGCGTTCCCCAGTTTGCGTGTCCCTCTCCCAGGCTGTGGTTCCCAAGGAAGAGACTTCTTCCGCTGTCGACCCTTCAACTTTCCCAAACGTTGTGTATATGACGAAACCGAGTGAGATACCGTGGTGGTCGTTCATAACCCTCCGCCATTGCGGCGTACGCACGTGTCGCGTGAGAAAGAGCCGTCGAACGCCGGCAGAACGTCCGCTGAAGGAACTGGGCGAACTGAGAGACTGTGGCTTGCGGCGAACGGAGGCCCGCTTGCCTCCGTTTCTCTACGTTGTGGCTTCTGTGTGAGGTTGAGGTTAATGGGACTTTGATGGCCGAGAGTCATGGTCAGGCGGTGCGCAGGCAGAAGCGGCAACGGCGGCGGCGACAGCCGCAGCGTTTTCGGCTCTTGTCACTGGCAGCTCCGCGATGTCTAGAGGGTCTCCGCCGGTCAGTTCGGGCCGACCCTGACCATCGGGTCTGCCGGTCAGCCAGTTCGGGGAGAACTCCTTGATTACCAGCGTGTCTCAAATCTGGAGAGGATCTTCTTTTCAACGCGAAATTGAGAACAAGAACGAAGGAAAAAGGCAAAGATAGAGAGAGAGAAAGAGAGAGGAAGAGAGAACGGGGGCAGTCCGTAGACGCGGCTCGGATGACGCACACGAGAAGCAAAGTTTTTGGCCATACGTTTTTATTAGTAGAGCGACGTACGCTGAGGCACGCTGTCACCCGACGGATGCCAGCGCGGCTCAAGGGCCATCGGGGCCCTCCTGCTATCTGAGGCTCGCCCGCTTTCTCTGGCTTCACAGCGTTTACACGATGGAAAAAGGATAATGGGAAGGATAGTGCCACGAATTGCTCCGCAAACGAGAGATCGTTGGTTAAAATGCTTTTTTATATCACCTGTTTGTAAGGTATAGTTACATATGATATATATATATATATATATATATATATATATATATATATATAGTTATAATTTTTTTAATTAAATATTTATTCAGCATATTTTGAAAACCTTACTGAGTAAAGGTTATCCCTAAATGCGCCCTAACGACGGGACTAGAGGACAAGCTGCTGCATGACATTTTTGATATGGTTCCCCACATTTTGAACACACGCAGGGGGTGTTGCAGGGGGGGTTTGGAAACCGGTTGTCCGGGATAACAAATGATAAAACCCGTGGATGGCAGCGCGAGTTACGAGTATTTTGATATGTGTCTCGCCCCCCCGCACAGGTATGGCATACGAACTGATTGGCTCACAGATAACTTTGTATACCGCATGCAGAACATGAAATTATTATGAGACTATCGTAGTCGTTCATAGATGTCTCCGTTCATTGAGGCGTTTACCGCTGTTTTGTGTGACGTTCAATGATCCGCTTAATGTAGCCTATCTCAATCTAAAGCACAGCAGCGACAACGACATTTGCTAGATAATATGAACATTGCCCGATGCCTTAGCGAAACCGTCTGTATGCGACGACCTGGCACTGCAGTGCCGCCTCCCGACGAAGGAGACCACTCCTTTATCGGAAGTCCCTCAAGTCTACTCAACTCTTACTGATGGGGGGCCGCGACAGCGCCCCCAATTTCTGGATAAGTGTGTGGGTCGGAGTTCGTCAATGGAGCGCTGCCTCGGTATAAAATTACGCTTCCAGTACGGCCCAGACGTTTCCTGCGCACGTACGGGAACAAACGGGTGGGCTGCTGAGAGAGACATCCACGAATGAGCACCCGAAAGGTGGACGGAAGAGACTGAAGCGAAATGGCAAGGAGGTTCGGCTTGGGCAACCAGACAAAGAATGGCAGCAAGGAAGAAGTAAGTTTCGGGCAGCTGCCTGCTCATCGTTGGGTCAGCCGCCGTCAGCAACAATGACCACACATCAACGTCTAAATCATCAGCGGGTACGAACGTGGGACTCGATGGACAGACGGGCACACACGGGGTATACGGCAACGAGTGAACTGACCACGATGGAGGAGGGGGTTTGCTGGGGATGGGGTTTGCCAGACGGAGCTGCTGCCAGACGAACGCAGGCGGATTTCCCGGTCGGGGACATCCGACCAGGGCCGAGCAGCAGTGCAGTTTGCGAGATCTGAACTGTGGGGCTGAACGAAACGGCGGAGTGCGTCAGAAACTTTGGAATCGGGAAGGGGAGCTGGTCAGCCCTACGAGATTCTGCTGACAACGGACAAACTGCCCTGACACAAAGGACGCTGTGGGCGATGACGATTCACCGGGAGAGAGTCTGCTGAGCGAAGTGTGCCCTTTGAAGGAAACGTTTTACGTCGTTGTGTATTTCTTAGGCTGCTTTCTTTGCGGCTTATTAGTGGCGGATAATTAGTGGCTGTTCATAGTTCGTTTTCGTTGTCTGTGATTGCTGTTTAATGATGGTAGGTCTACCCGGAGCCAATTAGTCAGTAGAGAAATGGCAAAATGGAAGCAGCTCAGGTCGTAGAAAGGCGTGGAGTTTGCTTAGCACAGTTTGAAACAAATAGTCTATGTATATAGACAATGGTGACGCCTTTTCTTGTCATCCGCGACCTCTATCACCCCTTGTTTGTGTGGATGTGTTATCAATGCGCTTATCTATCTGGATGAGTTCGGCATATATATATATATATATATATATATATATATTGTCCTCTCTGGGGTCAGTCGATCAGCGCTTTGGATATGACCTATTATTGTGATTAACATCGCGACCGACGGCATTAATGACATTGACATACGATATGACCTGTTTGGGCCATGGAGACCCCGCAGTTGAGTCTTATGCCACGGTGCTCACTTACAATCATCTATAGAAAAACTGGGTTGACTTTGAGACAGTCAACTTTAAGCGTGTAATGTAACAGCCATGTGTTCATGTCCGAATGCGAGCTAAACAAAGGTTAGACAAGCGAGTTAACTCAAGTGCCTCGAAGACCCACAACTGGATCTGGATACCACCGATCGAGAAGCCTTAAAGCCGTGACTCGATCCCCAAGTCAAACCAGCCAGACCCTATACAAACGCTGCTACCAAGCATACTGAACTGATCGGCACATAAGCAAAATCCACGTTGTGCTTGCACGAGGACCAAGCTGTATCGAACGTCAACCATATTCTGTTAAACTCGGCTAGTTTGGTGAGGGAATATTGAAATTCGCTTTTAATTCGTCAAACATCTCCGAGCATCTTCAGTGAACGTCTTTACCTCGAGCAGTTCCAACCCGTAATTGTATTACTATACCATAATAGTACAACCATGTGGTGGCTAAAGTAGCCCGCTTGGATGACTGCGTTTCGTCAACTCACCGCTTGGAAGGGGGGGGGTCACTTGCCTGATTTAAACCCTTACCCGCTGTTCACCTTCAAAACCTCTTTGCTATCCGCTGCTGCCCTCTAGTTAACCTAACGATATAGCTATAGTCGTATTTGGCCAACACCGAAGGCTGCGGGCTGCAGAGACCACCTGACCAGGGAGGCTAGTCCGCTGGCTGGCAAACAGCTCAGGTCTTCTCTTATTTTTTTCTACTGTTTTGATCATCCGCCAAGAGGACGGGTCCAGAGGACATGGAAGGCTACACCTTGGGAGCTTCTCTATCTCAAGGGCAGCAACGGCGGGGAATCGCGGAGCAGCAGTCAACCCCGCAGACGAACAGCTTCTTTCAGTTTTACGGTCGCTTTTACTGCCCTTCTACTGAGCGCGCTTGGACCTGGGCCTGAGTCTGGGGAGGCCTGAAGGAGAGACGGTAAGGGTAATTTAACTAACTACGAAAGCTTTTACACTTTACGACGCCGACTTTTCGCTGGCCATCGTTTCGGCGCTCCCAAGGCTGGCGCTGTCTCGTACAGGCCAGTGGCCGCGGAGGCTGATGCTAAAAAGGATCTTGGCCAGGCGAGCGGCCCTGGTTACGTTTAGCCTTGGCTTGAAACTTCGCTTGCACCTCCGCCGAGTCACACTACCCGCTGCGGCTCGAGGGGTCCATGCGCGACGATTCCTGCCATGGACAGATATGACCATAATATGGTGTGTACGCACATTCGGTGATGGTGGTGGTGCTGCTTTAGGTGCTGAAGTCCGAGACACAATAAATGCACCTTCAGGAAAGTGGTTAATGGACCAAAAGTTGATTTACAATTAGGAAAAACGAAGTCGGCACCTAGCGTCTCTAAATAGCAAACCTGAAAGAGGCCTTTTGATCGAATCGAACCTCGTCTCGTGACATGTCTGCAAAGCCTGCAGGCGTAAAATGGAAGGTAAGCGATGCAGTATTAGAAGTAAAGGTAGTTTTGTAGAGTCCGAGGTTCAAATCTGATTGGTGCCATATTTACTTTTAACATTTTGTAAGTGTTTGACTGCTACCAACAAATGTGAACAAATGAATATTTACTTTTATGGGCAGTATCCTCGCAATAAGATTTGAAAATAATTCCTGGCTACTAATGTTGTCTGCGGCTCAGCTACCACTTTGCAGAAAGGAAGGCACCGTACACTTCTGTATACGTCATGAATATTGCGTGTTTACTGACAGAGATCCTAGAGAGGGGGTCTGGAGAAAGAGAGAAGGGAAGCAGCTAAGAGTCAGCTAGCCACGTCATGTCCGTATGGTGAGCGGGATGTGTGATGTTCGTCGCTGGGCTTGTACACATCTCACCGCAAATACTGAAGCAATGCGCTAAGAGATACCAGGACAACGGTGTTGTTGAACATCGTCAACGGTTCCAGAAGGAGGGCGATCGCGGCGTTGTTATGCATCAGCATGGTAACACCTCCCCTTTAAAAAAAGCGTTTGCAAAGCAATGGTACACGGCTATGCCAAGGAAAAGCTACGCTACTTATTTATTGAGGTAGTTCAGATTTAGACACTGGGCACACGACATTGAAGTCAACCTCAGGAACCCATAGGTCAAAAAACGATAATACAATAATAGTATTTTCCTTTAGTCAAGCGATTGAAACTAATATATTATCAATATTTGTTCAGTAAATTAACACGTCAATATTTATTTATTTGCAGCATTGCTAATACTATTATTGTTGTTATCCTTTTCATTCAAACCGTAAGCATTTCCACCTGCATTTACCTGCTGCAAATCGAAACGAATGCTTTTGAGCAAAATCTCTCCACGGGAGAGATTTTCACGTCGACAGCTTTGGGATGACGTACTCGCTCGCAACTTGCAAACCTGAATAGTCTCCTCCCCTCCCAGGGAGTGTCGTAATACCCAGCCGACATGTCTGCGCGAGCCACTTGTGAGGGTTTCGCTCGCGAAGGCCAAGTAGTAACCTGGGACGAGCAGGTCGTACACACACAAACAACAGCGACAAACACCATCAACGAGGGCATCGGCAGCAGCCGCAGCAGCAACAGAGGGACGGGACAGACGCAAACCGTTTGTGTGCTTCGTGGGGGATTGCACCTCTACAAGCGTTGCCCTTGACTCGTCGTCATGCGCAAGAGGTTCACGATTTCTGCTTCTCGGCTTGCCCGCTGGCTGGCCCCAGAGCTCCCTTCCTTTTCACACCTCGTGGTGCTGGTGGTGGTGGTGGTCTGCGATCAGTGCCAGATGTCAATGACTGCAGTTTTCCAGCAGCTGCTGGAATGGCCACCAGTTCTCATATGCCATTGTAAGCTTGTATGCATTTGAACGCGAAGGGTCAAGAGAAAGATCAATGTACGGCGCGCTCGAGACGGGGGGGTCGTTCTTGCATGAAAGCCCACATAGCATTGACAACGAAATGTCAATGGAATGGCTTTGTGATCCATAACGGCACACGATTTGCACAGCGAGTGTGCTCTGGATGGGTGGCTAAATCATCATATTCCTCCGATGACTTGTCGGCTTTGGCACGATCGTTGACCAAGGTCCCAAGGCAGCGGAGTTTGGCTCGCGATTGTCAACCCCTTCAACATAGGTATTGTTCCATTGTCAAATCATCATGGGTAGAGGCAGGATGTCACGTTTTTGCAATGTTCCGGAAAGCTTCGTTATGTTATGTCTATTGAACAGTGTTATACATAGAACTAAATCACGCTTGGGATAACGGCCTTTTGTCAAGATGGCTGCTCAAAGGAATACTTCACTAAAGAAGTCTGCAACGTGCTTGAAGTCTCGAGGAACACACAAAATTTTTAATTGATAATCTCGGAACCCACGGCAAGATGTGAGCAAATGAAAGGCTTAAAAAGTGTCTCCGCCAAACGCATACCCTTCGATCTTTAAAATCTTGAAGAATATTCGGGGTGTTTCCATGTCGCGAAGTTTACATCAAAGAGCTACGCCAGAAGGGGGCGCACTCGATGAACCAGGCGCGAAGTAACTAACGATGTTGTTTTTTTTTCCTTCTTAAAACTTATTAAGAAGTTAAAAAGTGGGTGCGTCGTGAAATCTTTCATTTGATCATAATGTGTCGGTGGATTTGCAAAGTTATGGCATTAAACCTGAATTTTTCCGACAACCAAGGTTTTCGGACTGACTCTCAGCTAACCGAGCCCCGAGGTACTTGTCGTCATTTGAGCTGTTCGTTGAGTTTCCTCCATTTTTCCTTCGTACCGTTTCAATATCTTCGTTCACCACTTCAGCAATCCTTCAGCGATCAAATACATAAACATCCTCACGGCGCCCGGCGCAATTTTAGCCGATAGACAAGTAAAATCTGCCTGTACGTATGAATTTATGTATATATTTATGCCTATTTTGGTTCAAAAATACAATATTATCATCATCATCATTATTATATATATTATCGTATAATATAAGAGCTAGGTATGTTCCTTAGGGGGCGGTCATATCAATTGGCGCAGCGATCCGCATGCATTTGTCAGCCCGAGGCAGGATGACGACCACGTTCCTTCTGTCTCGACGACCTGTTTGGTCATTGGAAAATGCAAAAGGTATACACTTAATATGCAATAGCATTAGGCAAACCTAATCTCTCGGCTTGTTTATTAGCAAGTGTCGATTATGCAGCGTTGTTCCTGCTTCGTCCCTTCTGGCAAACGGATAGAATTAAAAGCCTACTCTTAATATACGTATGGCGTGCATGAATTCATGCATCGCGTTAGCAATGGCATAAACTGGGTGGAACAGTTGTCTAGTGGCGATATGGTATGATACGGATTAGCCACAAGGTCGCAAAGGGTTCCACCAGGCCCACCTCGGGTCGTTTCAGAACTTTTCGGCCGTAATCTTCATATACGGCACTAGACGTTCTCTTCAGTAGAGGTTTTCAACCGGCCGTTTACGAGGCTGAAATGAGCCTCGCATTGTCTGGAACGCGATCCGTTAGACGACATCCCGATGCAGTGCCACCTCCGTCGAGCTCCCAGCCCCGTACAACCGATACATATCAGCGAGGGATCGTCTTGTTTTACTTTGTCGAACCGAAACCCCTCCAGGAGTCCCCTCTGATCTCAACCTCGGAGGCACCTTCTCGACGTAATCTATATACACACGATGGCGGTGGAAACACGAATGCTACCGCCCGCACACCTACAGTGGCATTGAGCTCTTGTACCTCCTATTCTGGCTGGAGGGGTTTGGGGTGGGGGGGTTGCGGAAGGGTTGGCGGCGGTCTATTTATCAGATCGGTCCGGACAGCGAAAAACAAAAAGCCGCTTCATCAATCCTCTTCATATCTTTTTGCTGATGTAATATCCCAGCCTGGAAATACTTGCTGCAGCCACAGCATAGAGCACACGACCGCAGACTCGCGCACTCTTCGATATTCCTTGCTAGACCTTCCATGGTAAAGCCCGTGGGGTAGCAGCAGCAGCGTCAGAGCTCGGGGGGGTTTTTCCTTCTGGAGGCAGGGACGGAGCGGCGATGGTTCTTCTACAAAGATCTTCTCAACCCTTGCCTGCCGTCCGTGTCAGCTGAACAAGCTCGGCATCAACCACTTGCTAAAGGGAAGCAGAGAGCAGCCGCCGATGGCGACGCCCCTGCCGCCACCATAACGGCCACCAACCAAGCAGCGTTATCCAACAAAGCATTGCATCCATTGTGTCATCTATCTTCCGCATCGCTGGGGCGGACTGGCGCAGTTCGGTTTGAGGTATGTTTGTACGCTGCGGCTCTCCTGCGTTTGGCCAGCGGGGCTTTAGTCGGCTGCAGGTGCTGCTGGACGGCTGAAGTTTAGATTTTTCCGCAGGTGGGCTTTCTGGTCCAGTAAAGTTAGACGTAGCCTATGGTACATACCTCTACAGAATCAGACACCCTTCTGGTGCTGATATTTTATGGGTAGGGGGCTGACTTCATGTAGCAGTTGTCCCGTGCGCGCTATAGATGGTTGATTGCTACCGGGACTGAGCTCAAAGATGACGACGAAAGAGGAGAGCTGTTAAGGGGTCTCAGGAGAGTTGCAGCGATGTGTATTCCTTGCAGAGAAGAGATATAGGGGAGAAATAAAAAGGAAGAAGCTCTTAGCGGAAATATGGTTACCTCAAAGAAATCAATATCAAGCATTACGTACTACTACCAATAAATCGAGATAAGCGCACCTTCCCTGACTGTCCACCACAGAAGCGTAAAGTACATTCGGGTGTATTGTATTCAAGTATTATTTATTTTGTTTACTTTATAAAGCTATATATATATATATATATATATATATATATATATATTATAGCCAAACCATAGAATTCATTGCAGCAGGTTACAAGCATAATTGTGCAAAAGTCACACCCTCCCTGCCCTGTACCCGTCTGATAACGGCAAGTGCAACTTATATAATATTTAATATAACCACGTAATAGTGGCCAGCTGCGTCCTGCTTTTAATGCCCAACACTCTATCTCCCACAAAGCGAACTTCAGCCGTCGCTTCACGAAATATAGGATACATAAGCTTAGCAGTAATCATGTACAGTGTACAAGTTCATACCGAATGTCATACAATTAAGCCGTCAAACTACTCCGCGATCAGCAGCCACCCTCAACGTATAGTGTGTACCCAATTTCAACTCTGCCTATACACATACAGACATACTTACACGCATTGTTGTCACACGCATGGCGTTGATAAAGTGTACAGCCACGAACAAATATGCCCGTATAGAGTCTACTTAGTTGAACAGAGTGGCGGATCTGTGCAGCCACTCCCCATTTCCCAGTCTCCACCTGTCCTGTGCGTTGTTGTCCAGTTGGTGCCTCTTCCTCTCTGTTCCTGTCTCGGTCTCGATCGCTCACTGTCCTATGACTCTCTCACTGATAAATCTCCGATGTGCGACCCGTTCAGCGTGCTCCTCCTTGACGCTGCTGCTGCTGCTGCTGCTGCCGGCGTTTGCACACACTCCTGCCTCTATACATATATATATATATATATATATATATATATATATATATATATATATATATATATATATATATATATATAGAAGGGGATTGTGAGCTCCGCCACATCCGTTCATGATGAAGTGCGTGTCAGGTGAGCGTGACTCTGCCACCTACACCTGCAGCACAGCGAGTCGAGTAGGTCGTCTAGTGTGCTGTTATTATTCCGACGCGCCTACCGCCTGCTTCAGTGTGCGTTCCTGCCTGCCGGCGCTGGCGGCGCTGCTGGCGACGGAGGCAGAGGCCGGGATACGGGTCGGGGCAGTAGTTGCGGTCGTAGCCTTCCCCTTCGGAGAGCTGTCCCGCCCGGTGGCGCGCTTCCCTCTGGGGACCACCCCCATCTATCTGCTATCTGTTGTGTCCGACAACAACATCGAATTGATTGACACCGACCCTCTGTCACGGCGGAGCGGAACCCCCGGTCGCCAATGACCAGCTGCCTGGCGGCGGCGGCGGCCATTCATTCATCCATCACCATATTGTTATTCCGTGCGATTGTGCGGTGTGTAACTCCCCAGTTCACATCCATGGGCAGCCATCCAGAGAGCTACACGGCATCGGCCACTAAGACCAATTACGTAGAGCAGAAGAACATGAGAAGATCGTGTACATCGAGGTGGGGGCGCAGCAGAGGACGAGAGCGCCTACATCATCATCAACAATAACAACTGCGACTGCAGGGTGGCACTTGCAAAGGGGCCAACGACGACGAATGAGCGAGGCGAGTAACAGAGCAGCAACGATTGTAAATAAGAATAAAGGCCACAGTAGCAGCATTGCGTAGTAGAATCAGGCTATCGTATAAAGCCGTAACAATCTCAACAGCAACAACAAAACCCCTGCTCAGAGCCCAGAGCAGACTCACGGTATGGGCAGGCGCGAGATGACACACACGTGGGTGAAACTAATCACTGATCATTCATTGGGCTGGCCCACGCGCAACACGGCTGACCACCCCATAATTACGGTTGAGTAGGTCTACCGTACTATGGTCTACTATAACTACTATTACTATTATGTGCGCCAGCCAATCGTAGCGGTTTGAGTCAGGATTGAGAGGGCAGAAATCGTAGTCGCTCAGCTGCAGGCGCAGCAGCAGAGGTGTATAAACTGATACGTCAATGACACAACCAACCACCCACCTAATAAAGACGAGCGTGTGAGATAGATAGATAGATAGATATAATAGACAGGACTTGCATGCCTCCTTGCCCTGCTGCCTTCACGTGCCCTCGAACAATTGTTTCTGTTGCATGGTCAGTCGCGGTAAAGGCGCAGACTGTGACGAGGGCAGCAATTGACTCTCAGCGGCAAACGGCCTTGAAATGTCCCCGACAGGTATTAGATATAGCGAACAAGAGCGATCCGCGGGAGGTACCTCGACACTGTCTCGGCGGTGGTCTCAATTGGTTCACTAGGAGGGGGGAAACCGCGAGAGAAAATCGACAAATCCCACCGTGGCTTACTTGGCGGATGTGTTCATAATGATCTGTGATTGAAGGCAAGGTTTGTCTAGGCAAGGTTCGACGTCGGCAATCGTTTGTTCGTGTGCTTCGAGAATGGGCATCCCAGCGTAGGGATCTCACGGAAATTGACCCCGTTGCAGTGGAGCTGAGTCATACCGTGAAGAATTAAGACAACTTCTATGCAATATATGGCAACATTGGCCATTGTAACTGAATCGGAAACCGTTGCGAAGTCAAGGATTATCCAAGTTTATGACTGGGATAATGGGCGATCCTATCCAATTCTACGTATTCTATTCCGCTGAAATCCAATCCGGGGTCGCTTATCTTTGACAATGCTTCAAGCTTAGCGTGGTCTCCATTGATTTTTCCAACGGCCTGTTTATAGTCTTTCGCAGATAGTCCATCAATAGCCCATCGCAGATAGTCCATGTATGCGTCCCCGTGATACCTCTAACTAATACGATCTGAGCAACGCCTCGCGGCGCATAACGGCATGTCCAGAATATAGTAGTGGTTAATCGACCATATTCGATTGGTCATCGAAGACAATTGTCGAAGTCTAATTCATTTGCTTTGATGATCGCTGTGTTTGCAAGCGAGCTGGAGATGTGCGAATTCCTGTTCGCAGAGCATTTTCTGGGCGCTTTGCAAACGGAGAGATAGATTTAATGTCCTATAAGCTGGACGCATCGGTGTAATAATCCCATCGTTTTTCCAGCCCTCGACTGGCCATGCTAGCCCGAAAGCACTCCACGTATCACCCTGAGGTTGATCCGTAGTCGCGAAGCTACCGGCGTCTGCCCCCCCCCCCCCATTTCCCAACGCGGCGTCCAACGTCGACAAAAAACGTATCCATCGTAGGCTCAGCCCGACGTTAACGGTTGGCCCTGCCGAGGACTGTCGAGCGCTAAATGAGCCGGCCGTGCTGTTTTTCTGATTTCCCTCAGGTCGATTACTCGGTCAGACCCCGACGGGAGTAAGGGGATCGGCTGCTTCCATTTGACTTCGTCGCACCCACTTCAAATCAACTCGGCCGCCGACGACTGACTCCTTCGATACTGTTCCGTCGGCCGGGAGCGCGTTCGCGCACTCTGTACGAAGCTCCCAACACGAATTTGCTTCTCCGCTGGTGGAGCACGGTGATAGGTTTGCTTCCGAGGAGGACTACCAGCAGTCGCAGCCGGTGGTGAATACAGGCGACTCGCATATCGGACCTGACCCCCTACTGCCTTACTCCTAGTCGTGTGCTACGCTAGAAGGACACCATTGTATTCTGATTTTTGGTCTGTTTTAGGATCGTTGTACAGCATCACTATGCGACATAGGAACAAAATTTGAGATCCGTCATACATGGCAGGACACATTGCGGTGTGATATTACAGGGTCATTTAGGTTAGGCATGATTGGCGTAGTTTAAGCGACGAGTTTCCTTCAAGCTTGGTGGTGTAGCGTGTTCGAGTGCACCTCGCGATCAGGGAAGGCAGCTTAGGTGCTCGGATTCGACGTCCGCCGTTGCACATCCGTATTTTAGGGGTCCGTCTTATGCAGCAATGCCGATAGCAGAACTGTGGATGTTAAATGTTTAAAGGTAAGCGTCAACAGTAAACTTTACCTCACATGATCGCATCGGACAAATCGAACGGTACAGCGGTGCAAACGTAAAAATATTGGGCAACTAATTCCAATCGTTTATGGTTTCGCTTGAGCTAGCATTGTTATATAATAATAAACATTGCATAGAGACGTGTCCGCACCGTTAAAGTGCAATTGCAATTGTAGAATGAGAGCAGCTAAGGATGCTCATGACGAAGCAGACAGAGAGCTTGCACAAGTCATATCGATTCATATTACAGCTCCAACAGTGTATCCAAGGTATTTCGTATTTGTGAGCTGTAATCTCATCTTCACAGCACTGTGAATACTTGTTGTCAACTCTTCGATGAGACGAAGACGGGCTTGTTCTTATTCTTGTTGTTATGATTATTATTATTATTATTATCATATGCTTAATGACAAGACCAAACATACATAAGTCTCCGGCTCAAAAAGCCGGAGGCCTCAAGTTGAATTCGCGCGACGTGACATCTCGAGAACTTAAGCGTTGTAAAAAAAAAGCTGCAGTTCAGTTACTAAACCAAAACGATGTTTTGTATCTATCGTATTTTAAACCACTCGTTCAGATTTTAATTTTCCAAGCGAAGCCCTGCAGTGTGGCTTACAAGCAAAGGCACCAATTGCATCATGTCCAACCGATTCTGGGTCGGAAGGGCAACGCCATTTGAAGTCATAATGATGCATTATTTGTATTATTCCTATTATTATTACCATTATCGGACACAGGCATTGGCAATCCAGCGGCGGATGAACGAGCGGACCAACGCAACGCTAATGACACGGTGTTTATGGCGTCCTTAGTTACGTATCACAAATTTGACCATCATCTCATCCTCGTTGCTGTGCCTTACGGCAAAGTTATTAGCCATTTGTCGAATGGTAATCGATGTCACTCGACGTTCGATTAGCAGGGTCACCAGGTATCGCATGATCACACGATGACAAGCGTAATGTTATCCTACATTATAAAGCCATCCCTGACACGCCGACCTCCGAGGTAGGTCGGCGTGTCGGGGATGGCTTTCGTCAGCATGCTGTCGAGTTCAAGCGTCTCAGCGGTTAATCGATCTTATGGCTTTCGGCGTCTTGGCTCGAGCTAGGCCAAAAACAAATAGGCAAAAAGGAGGACAATGATCTTGCAGCGGTAGAAGACAGTTGGATGAACTAACTATTCTATGTAAACTGATTACAGTCTGTGCGCAAATATTAGAATATCCGCACCGTTCTTTGTTGCTCCGCATAATCCTCTGCCGGGCCGCCTGAAACGCCTCACTGCGGTCAGCTTCAAATCCGTATGTTTTCACCACGATAGAAATTCTAGTATAACACGAATGAGTTCACGACCCTTGGGACGTTGCTGTGCTACCTGTCCGACTTGTTAGATTTTGAATTACCCGCCAGGTCCGTTGCTTAGCGACTGCAGCGACTCTTGAGTAGTCTTATGCAACCTCACCCTATTAGAGGGTAATCTAATATTTTGATTCCTAACGACGTGGCAGCGAACATCCAAACATTGTATGATAGGTAAGGAAAAGCGAATGCTCTGCGGTCCACCGACTTTGCTGGCCACGTGGAAACATTTAAATACGTCGTCGAACTGCGCCACTGCTCGCGAAGTAAGCCTAACCGAGACAAAATATCTGTTTCTTGATTAGGCCTCACGTGAACGTTAGCTGACACGTATCGGTGATTGCCGCCTGTAATATGACATCTATATATATATATATCACGGCCAAAAATAGAGCCTAATTTACTAATGTACCCCTTCCACCTTCGCTACGTATAGAGCACGGGTAGTTATGCTATTTCCATGATTATATGTGCACGCAATCCACACCTCGAAACATTGCACCAATACGATAAGAGAAAGCCCGCGCCCGTTGGGCCAGTCGTCGCCCACTACCGGACGGCCCGGACCACGCGGTAACTAGTCGCAGTCTACATCGGCAGGGTAGCTCGCTAGCCGCCTCGAACAGGAGACTAGTTGGGCAAACCTCGTTGGTTGCCGCTTGCAGGCTTTCCCGTGGTTTCTTCCTCCCTGTTACTTGCGGGGCTGCCTCGTTCCTTCCAACGTAGACATTCACCTATTATCGTTATTACTATCGTTATTTTCGTTGTTGTTGTTGCTGCTGCTGATGCTGCTACTGCTGATGGAAGAGAATAAGTGTATAGAGAGAAGAAAGCGGAAAGAGAGGACCGCCAACGCAGAATGTGAGCAAGATAGAGACATGCCTTGCCCCGAGCCGCGCGTGTGGGCTTCGAGCCTTGGAAGGCTTGAGGCGGCTTGGATCTTGCGAGGAGAGCTGGGAGCGCTCGTTGATAGGTGATTTATTCGACTCACGTTTCCCCGTCAGGGGTTTCCTGTGCGGGGGAGAAGCCCGCCCGTCTGCGACGAGCGGAGCGCCAGGGACGACTTGCCTCGCTGAGGTGCATCGAGCAGAAAAGGATGAAGAGGTGGCTGAGGCAGGCAATGGGCGCCGCCCAACCAGCCAGCCAAGCAATGAAGGGAGCGCTAGAATGGACGCAGGACGACGCACGGATGGCGGACGCCACCTAGCCAAGGAAAGAAAGGAACGCTGGCTTCGAATGGACGAGCCGAAAGCGTGGCACAGCAGACGGCGAAATCAGACCCCAACGAATCTTGTGCAGCCATCGCCACCGTTACTATTTTTGGTGGCATTTTTGACAGCGATGAGCGGCAGATGCGGCTGGCAGCGGCGGAAGAAACGGCACTAGGCCAGGATAACAGCGCCAACGGCTTCCGAAGTAGTCGAGACATGTTTCCCCGAGGCAGCATGTGCGGTAGAACAGCGGGGGGTTTTGCGTCAGGGTCGTCGACGTATCGGACGCTTGTTCAGGTTTGTGCACACGAAACGGAGAACGGGAAGAACGTCGAACGACTGCTTGACTCGTTAAATGAGACATAGAGAGAGGTAGGGACCGGGGGGAGGATCCGCTACTCAATATCGAGGAGAAAACCTATCGCGGGTATTGGCCGCCTACAGCTGACATTGGCTGGAGTTTACATTACGGCAGATGAGCATACTATGTGGAAGAGAACTTATGGGAAAAGGATAGGCTGACTCCCAGATGGACGCTGCAGGAGCTGAAAGCCGGACACGGAAGTTCGATGCAACGAAACGGTCTGGCAGAATGATGGGGCAAGCAGAGCGGCGGATGACGAAACAAAACGATATTGTCATTCGTCAATTACTATTATACAATACAATATAGGATGGCGTCTGCTACACCCAAGTGACGATTATGTATTCAGGTGGTATCCGTCGAGGAATCTGATTAACGGACGGAACGGGAAGGTGTTGAAATTAGCATCTGGGATCAGACTGTGCCCAATCGGGAGCACGGCGATACAAGGAACCCGCAGGGTTAGAGGAAATATCATGAGTGGAACACTATTTGTAAGAATAGCAGCAAGTCTTCGATGAGGAATAAGAATGGCCTTGGTACAGAGAGGCTTTGTCATATAACATGATGATTGTTAGCCCCCGTGCCGCCTTCCCCCATATTGTTTCCCCTTTGGGTAAGCAACTCTCTCTCCCTCTTTCTCGACCTTTGCTGTGACAGACAAGGGACGCCGAGATCACCAAGGGATTGAGGGATGCAGGTCCCACTAGGCTCGGCAAGGCCACGCTAGGCTGGGCTGGATCAAGGCGAAGCTAACAGTGGTTGGCGACCTTGCTTGATCTCAAGCGTGATTCGTTCTACCCTCGATTTATACCTCGTCTTCTTCTAGTCTTCTCTGCCTCTTCCACTCTCTCTCTCTTCTTCACAGGGTCCCAAGTGGATCTTGTCGAGACGATCTCCAGGGCTGCCAGAGAGGCAGGCCGACAATCAAGCCTGTATGTAAGTCTTTTCTTGTCTGTATATATCAGTGTGTATGTGTTGTCGTTTTTCTGGATGTGTCCTCTTCTCGCCTTCGCAGTGTGCGCTGGTGGAGAAGTTATTGGAAAGTCATCACCAGGGGTTTCCGGGGGCCCGGAGGGCCCATCAGGGGGGAGAGCATGAAAGCGGGCACCTGAACCACAATCAGATGGGCTGAAGCAGAAAGGAAGATGTCGCGACGGGCGCCACCTCTCTGCCACTTGCTTAGAACAGGATCTGCCCTTGCCGCATCCGAAACGACGGCGGGCGCGAAGCGGAGCAAGGCGGGGCCGGTGACATCGACATCTATTCTGCCCTACTCCTCCATCCTGATCTAACTCCATTCGCTTTTTCTCGTTCGCTGAGGCCTTCGGCGACACACCACCACAAGGCCACAAGAGATCAATGGGAGTTACATCGGAATGAAGCAGAAGATGAGATGGGACCCGGTGAGCCGAGCCGAACCGAGGAGATCCATCTACGATGTTGTGCGAAAGCGAACGTACGCGGACAGCAGAGGTGAGTGGGCAAATTCAACGGGTTGTGGTACACCGCGAACAGACATCAACCCTTCGACAGTTGTGCAGGAACCGAGCGTGAGCGAAGCCGACGATGTCGGTGGCATCGCCGGCTTGTCACAGAGAGGATCCGAGGGGCGATTCGGCAGAGGGGGCGAACAGGGCTGAAAGACAAGTAGCTCAACAACTCGAAGAGCGGCTGCGAGTCGACGATCAGGACGAATCAATGCGAGACACCAATGGAGGAACTGTTCGGAGGCAGCAAACAACACAGACCCGCTATGAAGTGTTGGTTGGCAGGTTAGCAGTACTATGCATTGCAGGTGGCATTTGCTTTCGTTGATGTTGCCCCGGTGATTTATTAAGTTAACAGTGCTTAGACGTTGACATCTCCGTACCGGGACGGACTTGTCCAATTAGGCACTTTTTTGGGTTATCTCTAACTGGTGTAAACATCGTGATTAAACGCTTCTTCCTTTGTGGCCTCGCACGATCCACGCCATAAAAGCACATGTTCGTTAAACATGACTAGCCTACATATCTACTATCTATCTGTCCCAAACGAATGCTCTAATTATTGTATATTTAAGCTTGTATAACTAAATGAAATTAATTAATATTATGAAACTTACATATGCCTCAGTAATAAATACACATACATTGCCATCGAGTAATAATTCAGCCGTGAGTGATCACTTTGTTGAATAGAATCGCTATGGTGAAGGCTAAAGTAAACGTATAAGTAGTTCAAAGATGGGTACATTAGGCTGAGGAAAATCTCATCACGACATTTGGGCATAAAAACATATGTCTCTCATTTTGTTGGTATTAGAATAACTTGTGTATACAAGTTAAGTGTACGGTTCGATTGAGCAAGTCAAGGGTTCATAAGATCGTCGGGACTGTAAATAATATTTTATACACTATATTTCATTTATAACCGAGACGGACATTCGTGGCTAACATTCCTCCATTATATGTATATAATGATATATGATAGAACACATGGCTCATGAACGAATTTATATAGATGCCTGGATAATGTACGATTTGTTGAAGCTGTAGCGGATATTATATAATTATTATTTCATCCCTTCTCGATCTTCTTAGCTGTTGGTAATGTTTGTGGAGACATTATATGTGCTAATGCTTATTGTATTCGGTGGTATTGTATTAAGTGTGTATGGAATACTGTTTGTATTTCGATCACCGATGCTCTAATTGTTCAAATTCGCAAGTTAGTCGAGAACTGCCGTATCCGGAGGTCTAGGACCTCTGTATAATGCCATCGCGTTGCTTGTCACGACACGAGCAACGGGATGGTGGTAGCGAGCCCTGAACCGGCGACCGGGTCCGATCAGGTGGTCTCAGACAACCACAGATTCACAGAAAGCACCGAGCAAAGTGGTTCAAATACGCTTCAAAATACTCTCGACACAGCGTGGTGATCGTGTGCGATTGGTCAGGCCGATTTAGGTCCCCAGGTTTCCGCCCAATGAAACACCGACACGGACTTCGAGGAAAACACTACCGTTCGCTACGAGTTGAATCTGCAAGCAGACGGTAGTTTTGCGCTTGTTATCACAACTGAGCTTAGCTGCCACGTTGCCGGTGGTTACCGCGATGAAGACAGGGCCTGTCTCCTCAGCTGTCAGTTTTCGACAGGCCCAGCTCTTTTGTGTGTCTTGTACACTCAAAAGGCAATGGCATCGCCGTCCCCGCTTAGCACTACTAAACTAGGTAATATAACGTTCGTAGGGCTAAGCTTCGTTTGTTTGGCTGCGTTACTTGTCTGTTGGCTGTCTTCGTTTGTATAAAATGAATGCCTAATTTAAGTGAATGCGCGCTGTGCCCGTATACCGTTTAGTTTAGCATGGCATTCGACTCCTTGTCGAACTCTAATGGATTTAAGGCAACTTTTAATGAATCAATATATCGACCTTGTTCATGGAACGATATGAGACGACTGCCTACCCTCAGCTTGGTTTTGGCTGGCCTGCACCAGCAACATGCTCTTGTGGGCCACTTTCACGAAGGCGGGGTGTAAATGGTAGTTGGTTACTTGAAATTAACGCGTATTGCCGCTGTTAGTTTGCGGCAGGTGTTCGGTAACGTAAATCCCCGAAAGGAGGCCATCTCGATTGCTAAGTAACTGAGTGGCAAATCTCGCCGACTTGGCACTCTACTCAGTACTAGTGTGTGTAAAATTACGCATTTTTAGAATTCGTTACTATTATTATTATTATTATAGTACATTATTACATTAGGGAATACTTCATGTAACGCATAAACGTACAACACTATTGTCGTGCCTGCTCGCCTGTGTTCATAGGAGCAGTTTGCAGTTGGCCGCCCTGGGCACGTCCTTCAAGTACCGGCTCCATCAGATGTTTTTCCTCACGCTATTCGACGCCACGTGAACAAGCGGCGAACAAGCAGCACCGAGCGTCAAGATGGCGGACTTGGGCGCTAAAGCGTCGAAGGACCCCCAAGCCACCTACCTCACGAGCATACCGGGCCATGCGGTAGTGTTCCTCTAGATCCAGCCATCTGCCCCAGCATCCCTTGCCGGCCCTGCAAAGTACTCCCTGTTCATTCATTAGGCGAACCATCCTGAACGACCTTGACTCGCTTTCTTCGTAGAACGCCGAGCCATCGTTTGCGTTGCGCCCCACCACCCATAACGGTCCTTACACCCACGTCTACATGATGGGTGCGATTTTCACCACCAACACACACTTTGTCTTACTCTCTCTCTCTCTCTCTCTCCCTCTCTCTCGCTCCATGATTCTCCACCAGAAAATTGTTACGGCTTGTGTCGCTGGTACACAGTGAACTAGCCTGTTTCTAGCGTGCCTCAAGCAGTTCCTTCATTAGCGAAACAGATAGATGGCAGGGGAGCGATGGTGTATCACATCCGATTTTCGTGTCTGTGTAGAGCACGCCCGCAAGCCGTGTGGCCCTATAGGCGGTGTTCCCCGTAGCGTGTGTGCCCACCGCTGCTAGCTAGCACGCTTGTGCTCGCAACGAACTCTGCCGGCATTCAGGCAAAGTCAGGTACTCTGCCGGTGCTGCTAAGGGGGACTCAAGACGGCGGGGGGTTCCATTTCATCGCGCCTCGCTTTCACTCTCCGGCATACGCAATGTTTGCCGATCCCTACGGCGTCTTGACGCACGCATGCACGCGCGCGCACCTACCCTCGTGGGCTGATTACGGCGAAAGCGCGCAGTGCACCCTAGCAGGCGTGTGTACAAGGCAAGTAGACATTAGTGCTTGTGTACTACGCGAGCAGCCATCACACCTCGCCGAGGCAACTAAATCACCGCTTTCAAATTTGCAGACCCGCCGCACGCCGCTTATCTTTAGGCTCCGGACGACGCGGCCGATCGTGGCCAGTTAGCCTGTCCACGCATGTGCGGCTGGGCAAACTACGCGAGGCAGCTACTGCTGGGTGCGTTTTCAAATGAGTTTAATCTATTGCGGTGACGTTTCCAAAAGCACTTGTACCGAGCAACGCGAAGAGATAGGTGGGGAGAGAGGACGCGAGTCTATACTGTTCTTTCTTGATGGAGACAAAAACCAATCTGACTGAATCGAATGACATGATCGATTTGGAGTTGGTGATGTGATTTGGGCAAAACGACAACACAAAGCTATGTTGGGAAAAGAGCACGTTGCCATAAAGCCAGTTCAATTTTAATGATCCTTGCGGCACTCCCGATGTCCATTTGAGTTACCGAATGAGAAAGGCTTGCTACTTACTTCCAACATAGACTGCCGTTCACTAGGACAACCTCATGTCCAAGTTAGGGTTTTGATCGTGCGAGACCCTGCCGAATCGCCCTTGAAACATTGAATTGTTGCAGGAAAAATTTAGTTCGCTAAATCTTTTGAAATCGTGCCTAGTCCTACGCCATTTATAACATCTGTGTCGACGCAGACTAGCTGTCCATGAAACCGTCTTGGGCATCAGCATGCTATGTACGGTATTCATCCAATGATGATCATTGAGTTAATGTGTTTGGTTCATTATTGTGCTGTCAACGCTCCGAAAAATGTATTTCCATAGCTGTTTCGCAGCTGGCCCTCATCGGTGAACCCTCTGGCACTGCTGTTCAGCAGTTCATCAGAGACCTATCAAAGGAGGCGCCCTGTAGCTGGCCATTTCACCTGACCTTCACCAGAAGTGGGTGGGGATTATGTATTTGCTAGCGTACTTCCAATCGCTGACCCGAACTTGTATCGTGCTTGTTCAACTATTTGTTTTTAGCTGGCACGAGATTGAATTTCACCCCCGCATGCATCGTGATCGTACCTATCATACCGAGTAATTACAGCCAGGAACCTATAACCAGGATACGATGGCCGCGTTGTCAAGGTCCTTTAATCGCCAGTGCGCCAACTGATGGCGACCCATGTTCTCTACAGTCCAACGGTGTTGCCCCTTTATCACGTGAGAAGTCATTATTGAGCGCGTGTAATGCGTACGGAGCGAGACGTGTTCGTGCGTGGGAGTGCGTGTTTATGTAAATCTCGAACATATATATATATATATATATACGGGGGCTTGCATATCCTGCAAGCAGTGGGTGTTGCCGCTCCCTGCTGAGAGTTCCGCCAGCAAACCAGGCAGCCAGCTATGCCAGAATGTATCAAGAACCTACGCAACCATACAAGCCCAATGTCCATGGTATTATAGAGGTGAAACACCTCCGCACAGCGTGCACACGCAGACAACGCCAGCTCAGGCGGGATAACTCGCTGCCCGCTATTTTACACTCTTTCCTCGATGGAGCGGTGCAAGGTCGTTCATAATGCTCCAATAATATTGCTGTTGATGTTGTTGTGGCCGTTGCTCGTCGCCGTGGACACTACCGACACGGTATTATAAAAGGTCCCGAGGGACTGGCCAGCCCGCCTTATAGACAACCACGCAAACATAGGGACTCACGCACAGCGACATATCGCGCACAAACACAAAGTCACTCCCGTACGTTCACATACAGGCGAGAGATACAGAGATACCTGCATGAACTAGCCTGCATACGTATCGGACGTCAAACGCAGCCTGCTCACGATGGTCAGGCTGCCGACCGCAATGAGTTATCCAGCTGCCCGCAAAGCGTGTGAGGGGGCCTGCATTCAAGAGGGCGTTCGGGCGGTATCCCACGAGGGATGTCCGCTACCTAGCCTTGAAGAACTTGGGGATAGGCCTTGTCCAAATGGGGCTTGAGGGTAGGCTAGGCTGTGCTAGTCACCAGGGAACATCCCCAAGAGACCGGCCGGGAACCCGATCGAGGGAGAACAAGAGGCAGGGAAAGGGGAGGCCTACACTAGCCGCACATGACGAGGTCCGCATTCGGACGAGCAAAGGTGGAGGTCGCGTTACCGGTGGCGGCAGCGGCTACGCCGACGAACGTGGCCCCATGATGGGTCGCGAGGAGACGGCGCTTTCGTCATGTTTGTGCGTCAGTCGAGGACCCACGAACATGAAGCCTGGACAAAGGATACCGCCGACGGCAGAGAGGGCAGGAAAGGGAGCGACGAGTTTGGTTCCACACCTGGTTCCTACGTTCATTGTCTAGTCGAGTAGGCCTTTCTTTTATAGTAAGCTCTCGTCGGAGTCACCCTATTCAGGTTGAGCGTCCAGGTAGTTTATGCTGCTCCCCAGCCGGGAGGGGGGGACGAGAGCTGGACACGAAGTGGAGGGTGGGTTGGGGTCTTGTTAGGAAATGGCTAGCGTGAATTGAATGTGCCGCCAAAGTTGACGAGGGCGACTGCAGCACCACAGAGGCCGTAGCGGGTGGAGGTGGCAGCCACGACGGCAGCACCAGCTGCAACGCCAGCTACCGAAGCTAAATAAATATCAATCTTGCTAATGCGAGGCCACCACCGACTGCACTGGTCGGTGACCACTTGCTGCTGACCACACTTGGGCACGCCAGAGCTCTGCAGTGGCAGGCCAAGGTCGAGCCGACGAGTAGATTGTTGTACTGTGGTTGTATAACGTTGGGCTTCTGAGAATCTGTCTGTGGTGAGGTGTAGTCCGCATCGGAAACTTTAAGTCGCCCTATACCATCCGTAGGGATTCGTTGGTTGACGTGTGAGGTGGCGTGTGAGGTCGATTCGAGGTGCCCTAAAGTCTGTTCATCCAGCCATTTTAGGGCTTGTAGAGTTCTACTTTCTTTCGTTTGCGAATGAGCCTTAACCTTAGCAGTCGTCATAGGGAAAAAGAACGGGAGCGCGCGTGGACGAACAATACGTCGCTATACAAATGTTGTCATCTTCGTTTCGAACTCGGCTGTGCCCATTCGAGCTGCTCGCTCCTGTGAAATTTGTAGATTTTATCAAATCGTAGGGTAGAAATCGTAGGGCGGTTGCTGCTTTTGTGGAACCGTGGAGCTGTCCCACAACAGTGGAGTATCTTATCTGGGGCGCTGGTGCCTAGAAAATTTGCCGATTCAGCTTGTATTAAAAATATTAGATGAGGGAACAAGAGGCAACCGTTGTGCTCAAGCGATGAAGTGCCATCCAATTATTGCACCGTTAAGAAGACCGTTAGGGAAATTGATGTCTCACCACCGCTTTCTGTCATATATAGGGTGCGTGTGCTGCAAGCGCCCCATGCACTTTAGATATGAGGAATTGAATATACCTTAGAGCTCCAATAATCGAGAACGATGCTTTGACAGCAATGCTTAACAGGAGCCGTCGAGACTCTGTTGATGAACAACTTAAACAACTTAAACACCTTGTCCGAGCCGGCCTCCAGTTTACAAATTATACACATTGCGTCCACAGGTAGGATTCCGTCAGGGAGCTGTTCCCACACACCGCCCTCATCAGCCGTTAGATGCTAGTTCAGATACCCTAGACTCTAGTAGGTACGCTATCGCATGCCGCTAACGTTAATCTAGACTCCACTTCCTCGTGAAATTCGGTCACGCTACTCTATGAAACAATGCTTGAGACAAAGCATAGTTCATGCATACATAATAATAATACATGTAAATATGACTACATGTGAATATTAACACATACGTTGATCAACATATAGACGATATTAGCGAGATAGAATACCTTGCACAATGTGATCCCCATTCCACTATGATATTTACGAGAACTTTAACGTTATCATATGTATCTCCAATTGCATTAAGGGAGCGTATCTATTGTACAACTCAGATCTAATCTCCCTCGTCTACCCAGCACCATAGTCGCTTCCTGCCAGCCAACTCGAGTGGTCATACGAGTGACGTTGGACCTCAGTGCTGCGTTTCGATAAATCTAGTAAAATCTCCGCTGTCACCCAACCTGTTCACTCCATTTATTATTATTTGCCCTACAATTGCTTTTCGTGCACGTGTACTAATAATTAACTCAGTGGAATAACTATCTCCACTCTGTTATGATACGTAACTTATCCATATAATCTATAATGTCCTTATCAATCGCTCTCGAGCCTTTCGCTGGCAACGGTTGCTTCAACTTGTCATAGTAATCATGTCCTAGGGCGGTGCATGTTATACACGGTGCAGCGATCTTGTGAGACTCTCCAATGCACCCTAGGTGGTATGTGGCAAAAAGCCTGCCTGCCTGCCTGCCGAGACATTAACACAGGGTCGGGTCGGGAATCAATGAGTGCAGCTTTTCCGTTCCGGGATCTGTTTTCTTGAAAATCAAAAATCGCAGCTCAGCGCCATGAAAAACAATCACGTTAGTTCTATCCTCCCACTGTCGGTCATCCCAAGTAGGAAATGCTACTCTACACTTCAGCGTCTCGGGGAGACGAGGTAGAGACAAAATCAGGCTCAACGCTAAGTATTGTTTAGGAAAGTTGGGGAACGCTTTCTTTTTCTTGCGTTTTTTCACAAAAGCACTTTCACAAAAGCGCTATTGTTTCGAAGTTTTCCGACAGAGCTCTGAAGCAGTGAGGACAAGCTGAGTTAAGATATCTGTACCGGGTGTGTCCGATCGTATAGTCTAACGTGGAGGTTGCCGTCGGTGCGGACGCTGGGCACAACGGGTCGGCTAAGCCGGCGTATTCAAATGACTCGGGTTCAAGCTTCGGTGTTATTTACTGACACCACTTTGTGACGGGATATCCGAGCCATAGCCGAGTGCTGCAGGATCGTCTATTGAACAAAATGAAAATATGCATCGAGACACTTGTGTAACATATATATCTATATTATATATATATATATATATATATACACATATATATATATATATATATATATATATACACTGTTCAAGCCATAGTGACATTATCTATGTACAATGGCACGTTCTATGCTTCCAGGTATCGTCTTCAAGTGCCGTGGACGTTAAATTTTGGCTGAGAATTAGCCCGAAAAAGTTTAGTTTTACGTATCGTCTTCCCATGCTTCTATCTCCAGAAAAGTCAATGAGTTGTTGGTTGCCGGAAATCCTGTCGGCATCTTCCCGCTGCCAAAATTGTATGGCACGATATAGGCATCACAGCTGACACCATCATCACCACCAGCATCGTTGTCATCGCTTGAGCGTTTAACGAGGAAAAGCCATGAGCGTCTCGGAAGGCAATCAATCCGGAAAACGCACCGGTATCAGCTTCTTCCGGGTGGGCAGTCGACAGCGTCCTGCTGGCCAGGACATCCAGGGTCCAGACTCACACGTTCCTTAGTGAGTATTTGCATTTTACTGGGCTTGGCCTGAGCGGTGGACCCGTTTGCCGACTGAACGAATAGCTTGCTTTTCTTGGAAGCACCACCTGCCCTGCCTGCTAACCTGATTAACTTGACAAATAAACATGCTGATAGCGAAAGCCCGCCTTGCAATTCGCAGCGCACCGTCCATAGCAACAGGGGACGATGCTCCTAATCTGAGCTAAGTCAAAGGTGTAAGGATATATATATATATGTATAAAAGAAATGTTGAGAAATCAGAACAACAACTGATGTAAGCATTTTTCGTCCGGAATTTCTTGACGAGGTAGTCCGGCAGTACGTTTGTGCCGTGTTGTCGGATAGGCGATCAACACCGGGCGACCTGGCCAACAACTGTCGTCAGTCACTGGATCTTCGAATGGAATAAATGACCACCACGCAGTTGCGTTTTACAGATTGAGCTCAGCTGTCCATGCACCATTACCATAATCCTTTGCTTAAATCGCTTTTAAGTCAGATTCAGACGGATCAGCGAACGGTACAGGGATGGACCTGCTCCATCAAAGTATGATAGAAACCGGTCTTGGATATATATATATATATATATATATATATATAGTCGAGCTAATAGAAAAGTTACATATGACATATAACGGGCTGCTACTACTTACGATTCTACCACGGTCTATCAATCTATTCATGAGCGAGCGATGCCTCCTCATCCTGTTAGAACTCGATCTACGCGGAATTGTTATCTGTTATAGTCCTTCTGCTTCGTGCGTTATCTGAGGTCGTCGAGTAGAACTCTTGTGCGAAGGGGGCTTCGCTAGAAACCCCTCCGATTCGGGGGTTCTCCATCCACTCACGACCGTTACCTCACACACGCGGAACGTGAGAGTTTCCGTTGCGCTTCGCCGGTGCATAGTCAATGGGGAGGGGGCGAGCCTTCGAAAGGAACTCCAGGAACGTGGCAGCCGTTAGCACGTAATCCAATTATGAGCAATTACTGAGCAATTACATTGCCCGCTGCACCCGGCTTACCTGCTACCGCTGGTGCCCCTACGCAGGTCGCTGGCTGATGTTGTTGTTGTTGTTCTGGTCGTTGTTGACGCCACTAAACCGGTAAAGCAAATGGGCCTCGCTCACGTCTGGTCCCTGGCGGGCCAGCGAATAGCTGAATTTACGTCAGGTATGAGTAGTCGCCAACGGCCTGGCGACGACAACCGCAGAGCGGATGACGGGGGCGGCGACGGCAGCAGAGAAGCTTCGTCGCTCGGGTCGATGCTGCGAGCGAGAGAGACGAACCTATGGGAATCTCTAAACTAAATCTAAGAGAAGATCTACACAAGATCCCCCTCCCCCCATCTTGTGTAGTCTCTTAGATTTAGTATGGATTGGGCCAGGTGGCGACGCGCACTTGATTCGAGTGTCGGTAGGGCTACCGAGTGTCTAAGATATTCGTATACCAATGATCATATGATGCTGTCGGAATCGGAGCTCGGACGGGGATTGAAACAAAGTGAATAATGCTTCTGTTAAAAGCGTCCGACGTCATTCGTAGCAATGTGTATCTGCGATATTATTTCTCTCATTCGAAAAAATGGTAGAATTCGATAAAACTGGAGCTTCGCTCGAGAACGTCCCCAGGACAGAGACGACTCGCAGCTAATCCACCCGCGAGCGAATCCACTATTAGGTTTCATAATAAAATGAGAACGAGAGATCAAGGATCGAAAGATCATCAATTAAAAAGTTCTCACGACTTATTACATTCATATCGTATTGTTAATAATCCTAAGCCAAATATTATAGATAGTAGTAAGATCGTAATTGGAATTAATAATTGTAATCGTAATAGGAGCATTCTGGAAACAAGATCCCTTTCGGCAGTGTTTCCGCTGAGATAAATACAAACACTAATTAACTAGTGGCAACAGGATGGTTATAAGCGATCCGTTAGATTGGAGGAACGGTGAAGTCTATATTGGTTTAATTAAAGGAGCAAGCAATTTTTACAAAGCTCGAATCCTCTTTTGTCCGGATTCACAACCTAACGGTAGGCTGGTCCCTCACGACCTGCTTCTGATGATGTGATGTCACCTCAGGGAAGATCGGAGCTGACCGAGCAGTCGATTCTCAATGTTGATAAGCAAATGAGGGATAGTACCTGGTACAGATTCAACAAACAACACTTTGTAAGGCTCATTCCCAGTATGCAAGGCAGCTTGTTTATTTGTACAGCAGCATCAGATGGCGCTTAGAGTATGCACGCGGAAATGTCAGTAACGAATCAAAAGAGCTTTGTAAGCTAAACTAACGCTGGCCCTTAAAACGAACGACTACGGATATATCGTCGTTAGCAGCGATTAAGCAGATCATTGCGCATAACTGCGCTTGGTTGCCAGCTGATTAACAGCGGTCGTTCGCTGTTGCTGTTGTTGCAACGAGAGAAATCGTCAGCTTGTTAAACCGCAGACGTAGGCAGATAAATGCGCTGCGCCGCGTCTTGTCTCGCGTCGTAAATATGCTCAGTTCACTGTAGTGGCCACCACCGAATTACGGGAGCTTTGCGCACATTCGACTCGTACGCGTGACGGCTGCGTTGTTCTTGTATCTTGTTTGCAGAGCATGGAGAAGGGTGCAGGATGACTAATTAAGAAGATGGAAGATCTTCGACGCCAAATGCTAGAGCCAAAGTTGAAACCCGTCGAAAAATTGACGTCGCTGTAAAGCGACTCGTACCTAGTAGTTAAGTGGCTACGGGGAAGCAGGAAGTGTGAAAGATAGGTGCAGATAGCGAGCGGGTGCTTGTACCGATTATCGCCATACCTTGTTGTCTATATCATGAGGATAATACATTTCAATATTCTGTTCGATATTGAAGGTTAAGAGCTGAAGCCTGTCAGATAGGGGAACAGCTGAGGATCAGCTCAAAAAAACAAAAAAAAAAATATTCTGTTCGATACCCTCTTTCGGCATCCCATGTTCATCCCATATATTTTTCCCACTGAGGGACGCCAGCTAACTAATGTCAGCAGGGGAACGCGCGAAAGCGAACTCGGCCGTGAATGTTGGCCCGTCCCTCGCCGCCGCCGCACTTTCGAACGTTCGCCCGTTACGGCGGGCCACTCCGCAAATGCCTACCACATGCAAACCGCACACACACAGACACACAAGCACAGTGCCGTGCTCACGCAAATTTACACTGATTTCCTTGATTTCCCTTCGCCTCTATCAGCCGTCAAGCACGACCGCTCCCTCCGGCCGTCGATGCCATGCTTGAATAGTTGAGGCCGAATGATTCGTTCGTTTCTATTAGCGTGAAGCGGTTTCCGGGGAGAGGTTTTGCAGTGGGACGACACGCGCTCGCCGTTCGTTGCGGTGCTCATTCGTCGAACAAATATTCACGTGTCAGCATTTTTCCGCCTCTCGTGCCCTGCCGTGGTGAGTTCGTCCCCGGAGGGCGGTCGCCGATGCTTGGACTTAGGCACGACTTAGCGCCCAGCAGCACCACCACAACCCCTTTCTCCCCCGAGCAGTAAGGAAAGCGAGTGAACATATAAATATTCAGCACGTTCCGATCTCTAAGTCCAACTGCACGTCGCGCACCATTGCGGGTTTCGCATTTGTAGTTGGCTGCTCGTACATAGGCGCATCGACGCCTACAGGCGGAGATCCAGCCACGCAGAGCCACACACGGAAATTCATGTGGTGGACACGCAGACAGATAGGTGGACATACGTATATTTGCTCTCATAGCAGAACAAACATTCGCACAGGGCATATTTGCCGTAAGCCCGGGCAATACCGCAGACAGCGGCCTATACAGTATTACACAAGAGGCACGGTGATGCGATGGCATACATATGGCGGCTGTTCTCCCTTGTGAGCGATGAGGAGTCCTTCAACGGCGCCGACTCAATCTCTGTCAGCCTCTTGCGGCAAGCGACGGGAGAGGTCGACGCGTCTAGCTGGCTAGTGCATATGTTTGCCGAGATCGTCTATATATATATATATATATATATATATATATATATAGTAGCGCATAACTATATGTATATAGCGGGAATTGGACATAGGGACAAGATTTAGGATTTAGAGCGCGGCTTTAAGGGTCTCTGCATGACGGGGAGGCGCGCGGTGCCGGGGTGATGTTCCTACAGCAGGGTTATTACGAAGTTGGACATCGAACGGATGCTGTTTAGTCATCTGCTCGTGTGGCTATGAAGCTGGGGGCCACACGGCTATGCTACGCGTATGCGGGTGCTGGGGCTTCGGGAGTGGATGTCGATGCTCTTGGTAGAGTAACAGCCCAGCTTTATGTGGATTCCACTTCCTGTGGCACTAAAGAGAGATCCAGAGGGAGGAAAAAGCAGACGGAGCGACGTGTGGGTCGCAGGGAATTATAATACATGCAACAGCGTGGGACATATCAGACAACTCTCACGAGGGCGTGGGTGAACGTCATAAGGAACACAGAGGGAGAGGCGAAGGGCGGACTTCGCATCAGCTCGCCGCTCACGCCGGCGACGTCGCTTTTATACTAGTCTGTTCCTGCAGTGCTGCAGAACGAATGCGCGGGATGAACTGGAGAGGCGCCGAGTTGGTGATTTCTTCGCTGAAATGATTATATAATGTTCGAGCTCCTCGTAATCTCAGCTGAGCGCGTAGTGACGCTTGACAAACGTGAATATCGTCACGCCGTCGCAGCACGTAGGTATATGCGAGCTGACCCACGCGCCACGGACAGTTGGCCTCTACGGCACGGTGTTAACCGTACTGCAAGGCTTCAGCCTACCCCACCCATATAGCACAAAAAGTATGTGTGTTTATCAAAAATGATCCTTTAGCATGCTCCTCCTGCGGTATTTTCTTTACTCAACGGGGATATTAACCATACAACGAGCCAGAAACCTAACGACATCATACCCCAGCCAAGTGAAAACGCCTTCCGGACTTTCGAGAATCTTGTGGACCTAGCTGTGCAGTATCCAAAAAGAGCCGAATAAGCTTTCGACCACGCAAAAGGCACGGCCCCAATTTTATTGTTTATTATAGCAGTGACACGTACAAGATCAGTTGAATTCGTCTGCAATCCGCTGGACGAGCTTTCCGGGGGTCCGGCCTACACACACTGTCACGCTGAAAAGTGACCTGCCCACGAAGTGTGCACTTACGTGGGTAGGTGACTATGCAGCGTGACAACACGATTGAAAAATTACTGATAATTATAATAATCGATGTGACAACCGTCGGCCACTGCACAATTTTTGCGAATTTACGATGATTCCGCTCAGACGCTCAATTATTCTCGACAACGATCCCTTCAGTAAGGCTCGAAGTCGGACAAACATCGGTCGAGTAAGGCCGACAGCGGAGGCTGTTATCCACTATAGATAGCCACGATCTCCTCCTGACCGAATGCAATCGCTAGCGATGACAGCCCCCACATCACTTCAAAACGCTCTCTCAGATCATATCGTCGTAGCCAGCTCGCCCGTTGAGATGATATTCGTTGGCGTGGCGACAATTTCCGTAAGCCTTGCAATAGCCGTTGTGGCATTCATCGGCATTGTAGTCATTGTCCACCGACCCAGTCCCTGTGGTTGTTCCGGTACAGTTCGCTATCAGCGTATGGTGTCCGATGATGGCAACTGTCGAAAAAAGGCGCTCGAATTCCCATCAGGCAGCCTCCTACACCCGTCGCTCCAAGTATGAGCGAGTCCTTTAGGTAACTAAGGGTCAAAGCTATGAACCCACAGTTAGGTGCGTCTATCTCTGCGTGTGTGTGTGTGTACATTTCGTCGAAGATATACAACATTTGATTATGCCTGTTGCTAAACGAGCAGGAGAAATTGCCTCCTGCTTTTCATTTGGTTCAGGAGCCAAAGCAGGCAGGCGGCCATTGGAGGAGTTTGACCGATCGCAGTATTCGTGTGTGCTGGTGTTAGCTTCAGGAATTAGCTAAGTGCTGTACATCGTAATTCATATGGGAAGCTATTCGTACAATACGAATTGCCATTGCAACAAATTGCCGTGCATCAAACGTCCATTTGTGGCGCATCCGCAAGCGAGATCCACCGTGGCGTTGGTCGCACCATTGGGGCTCGCCAGCCGGGTACAGCAAAGAGGCGCAGAACGCATCTTGCGCAGTCGGCGGAATGCATTGGACGTCTCGCGAAACATCACAAAAAGACATTGGGGCGCAACTCTCTGATTCGACTGATTCCGAATCCTAATCCCTCCGTGTCCGAGCTCCGACCGGGCATCGACCCCGGCCGTCGACACCAGACGAACGCATTGATTGTCGATAACTTATCGATTTCTGATATCTAATTAAGCTTTACGAAATTGGACGGCGGACTTAATAAAATTGCCGGGCGTCTCTCCGGCGCCCGCTGCAACACAAAAGCGGAACTTTTTGACTTCTACGGTACCGCGTCCGCCCTCGCTGACATCGCCGGAGTCAATGAGGAATCTTCTCGAGACACTCAGACACGCGGAACGAGATACGAACTCGAAAAAGGCCGTGGGTTACTGTGTTTCTCGTCTCTCGTAGGCAATGGCCTACGAAGGACGTTACGCGCTTTGAGCCAATGCGCCCCGAGAACATACGAACAGTGGCTATCCCACAAACGGCCGCCACAAATATGGCGCGGCACAGCCCTCTGTGTTAGGCACGACTGGAAGCAATGAACGACATGTATTGTAGCCTTCCCTTACCCCTTTTCCGACTTCTTTTCATGCCATCTGCTGGTCAACTTTGGCGACGGCAAGAACTGTTTTTTTTTTTTAAGTTGGCGTTGCTTTTGGTGCCTATTCGTCCAATCCTCAATGAACCGCAAATTGAGCCCAAGCTCTATATAAATTTACCATCGATACCAGCGACGTCTACAACCGGGAAGCGGAAATTTCGGAAATCTGTTCGAAATTATCCTTCCAGTCGACATCGCCCTTTTTTCTCGCGACAAAGGGTGGCTTTATTCGAAAGTTTACCCCGAGTCATCTACCACCTGCCCACCAGCTTACATCGACAGCACTGTGTCCACAGCGGAATTCCCTACGCGAGAAGAGCAACAGCACACATGCTATGGGAGTCCTATGCAATCATGCTTCAATGCGCGCGTAGTATCGCTATGAGTATACTATGCGTGACTCGCTTCCGAGTTTCGGTGCGTACCCGAAGTTGCCCGAAACGACAAAGCTGAAGTTGGCTGTTTGGCGTTGTCTCCTTTGATACTGAATTGGACCTGGAACACAATCGAATCTGCCGAACGTACCGCAACCTGATGCTACAGCGACCGGCATCGAACGTCAGCAGTTCGACCTTGGCAATGTGACTTGACATTTGACACAGGCCAGAGCGCGTTGACAGGCGCTTACGCAGGACATTTGGTTCGAGGTTGGCCAAGCATCGGTCGGTGAAGCAAAATCGTCTATCCGTCTAACGACGACTTCACAACAAGCGTTTGCTATCCATTGTTGATTTGACGGTATATACATTTTGGGATCTACTTTATTTACATCAGAGGCACGAATAGAAAAAAAAATATATATATATATATCATGTCATAAATTTGTTATATATGCTTGTGATCATAGCAGCATTACGGGTCTGCTCGTCACAGCAGTAGGCCACACGAAGTCCACTATAGCTTGGGCAGGAAAGCTGTTGGAAGTTCGCCCAGCTTCGTGTTCGTTCGTCTCGACTGTTCCTAACAAACAGGGCGCATTACTTCCAGCAAAATTGCCACTCGCCTGCAGTTGGCTCACTCTCGTGCATTTGCAATGAAATCACGTTGTAACGGGTCTATTACAAAAAAAGTCAACCAAGTCGATGTCCCCTCATTTCTCTAGGCCTCATTCGTAACCGAGAACTATGATAGTTAAACAATAGCTATCAGGGTTCGTAGCTAGAGCCCTCGACCATATTGCGGGTTGTTTTTGATGCCGTCATCAAGCGAAAATACTGTCCAGAGAGAACACCTCCTTCGCTGAGACCAATATTTGCCGAATATGTGGCTACACCATCGGTCGCTGAACTCGAGGCGAGGTAAGGTAAGGCTTTATTGATTTATTAAAGGAAGGCTTTATTGATTTATTAAAGGAAGGCTTTATTGATTTATTAAAGGAAGGCTTTATTGATTTATTAAAGGAACTGCATAGGTGAGCCCTCCTTCAGCCGGAAGCTGTCGACCTGCTTCAACCCTGTCCAAGTGTGTGGAAACCCTAAATTTCGAGCCATGCTCTGGTCACTGGCTGAGAATCGTCTGAACAGTGATTTGATCATTATTTGGTACTATAATTAGTGACAATTAACTAGCGCATATTAAATAAATTTTCCGGGCTGACTCACAGCCTTAAACATTTCACTAGTGTATACTAAGTAAGTCAAACAAGCGCTGTGCTCGGTTAGTTGAGATGGATTGATTTGACAGAGGCGACCTTTGACTGCCACGCTGGCTTTTGATGATAGCACTCGCATATGATATTGACTGAACTCATCGGTACAAAACTTACCGGTGTCGTAGAACAACACCAGGTAGAGCTTCGTTTTTTTCTCGGGAAAACGCTTCGAAATGACTACTAAACATGACATCAGATCGAGCGTACGTTTCTGCATGGTTACGCTGATAGCCATCGTTCCGGGTACGGTGATTGTACGTTTGATTGTACTAGGCGCCATGCTCACCGTATACCCACAACAGACCGTGACCGGGGAGTTTTGAGTCAGCTCGCAGAAACCCGAATGCATTTTGTCCTAATTGAAATCCGTGATTTGACCATTGTGCCTGTGATGGGAGCGCTCATTTGAGTTGACATTTTGGCAGGGAAACTCAATGCGGACACTTTCTATCGTTTGTTCATATAGTGACGTTGATTGCTTTTAATTTTCTTCGAACTCAACAAGGTGTAGTTTGTAAATGGATTGGTAATTATTTGAAATTGTAAATTCCTCATATTTTGTATGAATAGCTCCCCATTACCATTGCGAAGCTGGTCAATGTCGTTTTGTGAAGGAACTGTGAAGACAGCATTGCTCCAGGATGTTCCAGTCGCTTTCTAGTCACACCCGTGCGCAAAGAGAATTCACAACTCTGTACTGGACGGCTACACATCTGTAGCCCAAGAACAGGTAGCATGCATCATTCTCGAGAAGATTGTGGTTGATCATATTTTCAACTAGTATCAAAGAGCCTATTTGATAGTGATCAGCACGATTTTGCCAAGAGCAGATCTAGCTCTATCCCTGGCAGAGTGATATGTATCGTGACTGGGTTCAATATCAAAACTGGAATGTTAACTTTGACTGTGTATGCTTCGATTTCTCCAAGACGTTTGATCGGGTTTCTCATCCATGACTAGTATGCAAACTCTGCGAGCTCTCTAATTGATAATAAAATCATAGCCTGGGTGTCAGGCCCGGTGATCTCACGGATCGTCGTTTTGCATGCGTCTTTACGGTGGACCTTAAAAATATATATACGTAAAGGCATTGTATTGTAGGGAGGGAGTCAGTACAGCCATCATTAACGCCATAGCGGAGTGGAGAGAACCAAGCGAGATGTTCATATCCGTACCCAACTGGTTCAGTTCTCTCACCTTAAACGGTAACCGCATGCTCAGAGCGCATACATTTCTGGATCTAGGCGTTCTGATGTGTCCTTCATCAGATCTCAGATCTACCTCTATCCTACCTCTATCCTCAGATAACAGACAATCCTTCGGGCTGCAAATGCTCTCCGTTGCCGTACTGTCAGAGAAGTTCGAAGTCAACCAGAAGGTCACACAGAGGTCATGTGACCTTATATAATAGTCTGCTTTTGCCTAGATTATTATACGGTTCCGGTATATGACGCTCGTATCTAAAGAAACACTTTGATGCCTTAAGCAGGTTTCAGGACAGATCAATTCGTGGGGCCAGCATCAGATGCAGTGTTCCGCAAGAGCTCGTTGTTCTTGAGCGCGTATAACCGATCTCCACGATGGCGCTAATATTGGGACTCTTTCTAGGATAGTAAAGCGAAATACTATCGACTCGTTTCTAGTCATTCACGAAACTAGCTTGCGAAGCTGTAGAATCGTGCAATAGTGGGAGATCGAACGCGTGCACCTAAGGGCCTCCTCCGAATGCAGGGCAGGCACGAACGAACGCACGTGGGTTAACATATATATGTATATTAGTATAGTATTAATGAAATCAATGGACGATTGTATGTCCCGCTTTTGACTGTTACTAATAAAAGATTGCTTGTATTGAAACCGGCGCTTGATTAAGGTAGAGCACTGGATTGGTTAATGTGTCTTGTGTATTGTGTTCTCATACATCAGTAATCGTGAGCTCTTCGACGTGCTTACGGTATTTCGGGGTCCAGTGTGGTATAATATCTATACATATACAATATATATATACGCAGTTCATACGAACGTCTGCATTCGTCAGCGTACCGCCAATGTACGCCGCGGTCGGTACATTGCCGAAGCTCGGTTGCTATCCTGCGTCCAACGTTGGCGATACCCGCACATATTTCTATTTGTAGCGTCGAGCGTTTAAAGATACGCACTTATATTCGATCGCTGTCTGAGGCTCGGCTATAAAAAAACTTCAGCTATAAGCGGGTTGGTGTTCCGGCCCAGCGGCGCCCCCCTCCCCGATCCGCCGGTTAGTCCTCCGCCGGTTACCCTCCCTTTAGTCGTCGAGGCACACAAACTTCTCGATCTAGTTAACTCGACCGAACGCCGGTCCGAGTCGAATCCGAGCCAGACCGGCGGTGGACGGGGAACTATAATAGTAAACGGGGAATAACTGCGCCCGCTAGCCAGCTAGCTAACTAGGGAGCGATTCGCAGGGGGCGGGGGGCGGCTAAAGGGGTGGTACCACGAAGAAGTCGGAGGTAAACGCGAATCGCCGTGATGGTTGCCCTCTCCAACAGGGGCGCGTGGAGCGGAGACAATTTGGCTGAATCACATTTCGCTCGCAACGAACATATGGTAACATCATCGAATAAAAGGCTAGGGGACAAGAGGTGTAGTTAAGCCGATGCTGATTACGATGTTATGGTGACGACGATGGTAAAGCTAGGGATTTTATTGGTCTATTAACGCAACTGCAGTTTTACGGAATATTTAAGTTCTCGATATGTTAAGTCACTGAACTTAGATCTGCGGCCTTCATATTTTTAAAGCTAGAGACTTAGAGAGAAATTGAATCTGCACACGACTAGGAAACCGATACAAGAAAAACTATATGAGATAATATCAGGCTTCGTTTGACAACCTATCAGGTCACAGAGCCCAAACAGGAATAGCTAACTAGCCAGCTGTATTTCTTGCCATCTCAAGATCAGATTTACCAAGGTTTGTTTGCCAGGTTTGCCCTGCCACGTTTTGTCAGGACAAACCCATCGAACTCTTCGTTTGACCTAACAGAGCGAGGTAACCCCGCCGAAAAGTTCATACTTAAGTTGTTTTTAAGCTGACTTAAACTGACCCTCAGCTGTTCCCCTATCTGACAGGCCTCAGCTCTTAACCTTTTAGGTATTACTATGAGGACTACTTAGTTCATACTTAGAAAACCTTTGTCGCAAATATATTTGCTAGCCAACTTTCTTTGTCTTCCGTCTAATGTCTGTGCCTTACCACAGTCGTATTTTTCTTTCTTCCCACGAGAGACGTGTTTTCAGGCACCGCTCTACGGCCACCCACTGGATACAGGGGGCGAAAGCAGTCGCGGCACTCAGTCGGCGTGGAGGTCTGGCGGAGAATGGGGTCAGGTCGCGCGATGTACCTCGTCGGGTGTCGTTTCTGAGCATTTCTGACTCTTCTTCTCGGGGCAGCCTGCGTCGAAGTCGAATCGGCGATAGCGTCGGTTGCCGTGGCAGATGATGAGGTTAATGCGAGTTTGATGGTGGGGAGCTGGCGAAGACCCGGGCGAGCATCGAAGCTCTGGAAGAGCAAGACGACGGAGACAGACTGCTTGCGGTGCCTTACCTCACTCAAACGGGCCTTGCGGCTGGTGCACCCGAGACCACGAACCCCTTTCTGTCCAACAACAAAAAAACGCAAACAAAAAAAACGCCCAGTGTTTACTCCATTACCCAGTTGGAAATAACAGGAACGTTATGTCTCCAATTCGTCGAACATGTTTCGCAGCGATTGCATAGGCCGGCAGCGCGAACGCTCTCTACGTGGCCTAAATTGGCCTGAATTGCGTTAGCCAGGCATCCGAGAGCGAAGATGATGCCACCCCCCCCTTCGAGCTCCATGCGGTTCTCTCTGGACGAGAAGTCTCAATTCATGCGCAATTTCACACGTCCCCACTAAGACATGCATGTCCACAGCTCCCATCAGTGCATCGACGATGAGTTAAGCAATAGGCGATAGCTGTTGCGAGTTACACCGGTGCCGATATTGTTGCAGTATTGACGTTCCTTCGTCCAGGCAATTCTTCCTTCCGACTCGCGATATAGGCCGTCGATAGTAAGATCACCCTGTATCTTTCACGAAGAGAAACGTCCTCGTAGAATTGGTTCGATTTCTATGAACAATTTCCGTTGCAATTTGTATCTCGCCAACGCATCTCTGTTCGGGTCTGTCGTCTGATCATCATCACGATCTGGAGAAGCCGCACAAAATGAGACCAATCCTCAAACACCGAATACAGGGTAGAACTTAGTACCACTTACGTGTTGGTGACATTCTCGCGACAGAGTCTCGGCCGGGCCACTCATTTGTATACAGGCTGGATGAGGCCTAATTGACACTCGACTTTAGTCGTGTCGTGGGCGGACAACCCTCGATCAGGAAATGGCTGGTTTATCTCCGCTCGTCCACATACACGCTAATGGTAGAAACGACGAGTTCACACTGCTACTGTTGCAGTTTAGGCATATTCCCTCCCCCGCAAACCCCCCGGGCAGCTACGTACACCACCGCCACTCTGCCTCGTCTTGTCGAGCAGTGTCGAACGAGCAAACGACCGATCAGCAACCGCCGCGTCATAGAAGGCAAAGCACGATGCCGACGTCAGCAAATTTGCTCTGTAAACAACGCTGTGGTAACGGATGTAACAGGGTGGCGTTCGTAGCTGAACGAAGCCTCCGGGACAGGAACCTTTGATACCAATCAGGCAAACAGATGGCGGCGGTGCCGGCGATGCGACGCCTGACAACGAGCTGAGCGTTCGCCCATTCATGCCTTCATCGATTCGAATATCGCGCGTCGCTCCGATAGACAATGCGCTGTGTGCATGAGCAGTCCAAAAGGAAGACTGGACACAATCGTAAGAGGCGCGATTTGCTCCGCCGGATCGCCAGCTTCTCATGTGACCTGGCATGTTCGGGTGCATCCGGACCGAAGCGAACGCTACTTGTGGCGTCGGTAACGACCGCCAACGGCCGGCTGAACGATATCAGCTGCGGCCGCCGTATATACATATAGCAGTGTCAGACAGCTGCTAACGAGAGGAGTGTTGTGGACGAGAAAGTGCTCTTCGAAAAATGTGCTCGACATTTCATGGACGCTGTTAACCAAATGTCGGCCCACATCGTCCGCTCGAAAGAGAGGCATATTCGACACGAGCGCATGGCGGATCGGCCTCCCATCATTACTGTCAGCAGTGAATGGCAGTGACGATTCGTGGAAGCACTCGTGCAAGGGATTTGTGGCCTCGAAAACTGTAATTGGAGCGTTCAAAATGCGGGATGCACACACATATCAATAATGGACGATAGCGCCCGAGCCGAACATCGGATGCAGATAAATATATCCGATGTTCGGCTCGTAACCAGCATACTATAAATAGATAATGCACAAGTACAAAATGCTCAGTTGTCCTTCGCTTAGAGCGCGAGCAAATGATCGCACAGTATCAGCACGATGAATGAAGGGAGAAGGGAGCGACACAGAGAAAAACCACTCACCACCTATGTTGCCCATACCATTTTGCGCTATTGTGTATCAGTATCTTCTCCCTATCTCTCCCCTCTGTCTCACCGCAACACCGCGAACCAGCTCGAACTCGTCCCTGACACTCCGGGTGGTGATCTTCATCCGAACCTTCAACAATAGCCGTATATGCTTATGCAGTTAACCTGCAATCACGAACTCGCCGGCCCAACACGTCTTGCCCATAGTAACTAGTCGCTGCCCCATGTACCCCATTGTTGTCTGTGGCCACATCGTTGCTGCGAACGGCGAGAAATGATTTGAGGGTCGTGTCTGTCCCGCAGGCATGCGCACACCCTCTATATATTTATCTATTACGTCTGTTCATTCGCAAAGAACGGTAAGAATTGGTTACACACCACAGAGGTCGCCCCCGCAATCCAGTGTAGTTTAGCTCAGTCCAGTTCAATTCTTGGTCCTCTTCAATGGCTCCCCGCTCTCAGCGCGAATGGGATAGGCGCACGGCGAAACACCGCCTCTTCCCTGCAGCGTGTCCTCAACACTCGGCAACTCGCTGTGCATACAATTCGTAGCCGCCGCCGTCGTCGTCATTGGCGCCTTTGTGTATATGAATATTCAGTAGTGGCCGACGGGGGGGCCTCTCGTGTGAATATAGTGTAGGTCTCCAGCCGGGCTGTCTGAGCATTGAGCTTAGGTGAACGATTTTCCAGCTATAGCATAACCGAGCTGTCATAGCTTTCTCTTGATGCTGAGGCGGCTGCTGCTGGTGTTACTGCTGGAGGTGGGCCAACGGTAGTATTCACCGTCACCGCCAGCAGTGACCCATTGGGCGCTGGGCCGTTCTCATAGATCGCTCTCTAGCATCAGCCATGACCCCACGAAGCAGTGCGTGGATGTCGATGATGGTTGGCCAATAGACGAATAGACTGAACATGTTCCGCGCTATGATGGGACGATCGTCCTCCTACGAAATCTGTTCGGAAGTCGTAAGCAGGGGAGTGGATAGCCGACGAGGGCTCGATGCATCGTTCATTATTATTATTATTAGTATTTTTATTATCAGCACTAATCTCGATACATCATTCAGCCAAAGTCGTGTATATATATATAAATCAAATGATAGGCATATGTGTACACCTCTATTTAAATAAACGGGAGCGATTTGGGTCTGGCGCGGGTAGTCGCGTCGCCACTTACAGTGTAACTACGAAGTCTTCAGGTCAACGTGAAGAGCAACTAGCAAGAGATGTGGAAAGAGAGAGAGAGAGATAGCTGTGTTTTCATAAAATTCTTATTATCGTGCCTATTTTAGCTTTACTAGACGCTACTGTTTGTGCTCATGCTAAAAACCGCTTGTCGGTTAAGCTGGTGTGTATTACACGTTAATTATATATTATCCGCTCCGAGTGAGCGGATAATTATATAATCAACGTTTAATGCAAATACGGACGAGCTGTATGGCTAGCCGCTAATATATATATATATATATATTTATCCAAATGTGTATCGACTGTTTCTAAGGTAGGCAAATATCTGTTAGTCACAGAGGCGGGGGTGTCTCAATGTGTGATTCTTCCGCCCCCCCAATCTCCCAGTTGAAACGAATATCGTATTTAAGGTCTGTGCTTCTTGACAAACGGACGTACTCCCGTCGTGCCATTGATACTGAGTCCCGATTCTAGCTCACGACTGCACCAGAAAAAAATCTGTATTAGTATATAAATGATATTGCTGTCGCGTATTGGAGTACGCGTATGTTTTATATGCCAAGAATCGTCGATACAGTTGGTTGGCCTGCTCTTGCGTGATCTTCTCACCTGCAAAGGGGGCACTTGGGGGCTTCATTTCGTTCGCTATTAACCTCGGCGGCGGCGGCGGCGGCTGGACGATGGACTTCCAGATGTGAGGCAGACACCACCTTAATCCGTGCTGATAAGCAATGAAAAACCAATACACACTTTGTTGTCTGTGTTGAAATTGTAGGTATTGTAGCCAGCGGGTATAACACTCAGGGTGTACCTCGGTATCAGAAGTCGGCGGTCACAGAACCAAGAAATGGATCCCCACAGTAGGTGAGTATCGGGGGGTCCCGGCGCGAACAATGCTCGCTTCAGGGGAGACTGTGAAGGATAGATGGGGTACGCAAGCTACGAAGCCTAGGATCCTTTGGAAGGCAATGAGAGTGGTAGTCGCCAAATGTGAGGAGTTAATAGAATTCAATAAAAGCGTTTAATATATTAAGTATTTAGCATTGTTATTACATTACTATACTTAGATTGTTAGGTCAGGCATATCTGGCCAGGTTGCAGCAGAATGCAATTGTAGACACGGCAGATAACATCGACTAAGTTTGGATGGAGTGCACCCGATGCGAGGTGTGCGGAGTATATCGACCATTGTGTAGCCGACCTTTTCCTGAAATATTTCAAGGACTAATCGCTGGTCGAGACAGCCGCTAATCTCACGTCAAGGTACATGGTATCTAACATGAAGGCTAAATACCAACTGCTCATCCAACTGCTTCCACTGCAAATTCAACCGAGCCGAACGCCCGAAGCAAACTTCCTGACGGGATTCTATCAATAGGCCTTCACTCGTCGCAGGGCAGTGCAGATGTAGATGAGTGCTGCGGTATCGGCAAAGCAGAAAATGCAAAGAGAAGAATATGGGAGGAGATGCCTACTCGAGAGTGTGCTCACCAATGCATACATTGCTAGCTGGCTGGTCAGCTGTCTGACTAGGCAACGAGCTCTCTCTCTGTTTAACCTTCTGAGCGGGACAAGCGTTCCAACCTTGATGATAATAACAATATTGGATTCGATACAAGGGAACATAGACGGAGGCGTCACCAGTGGACGGCAAGACCAAACGCCACCCACGGTCCTGCACATACCCTCATCCAATAGAGTCCAGAGCACGGGCCACATAGAGAATATATAGATATACAGAGAAGGGGACATGGAAATAACTCTGCGGCAACGTCTCGGCAGAGAAGGCACGATGATAGACCCAAAGAACCAATGAATCGATTAGCGGGTCGCTTTCGCCGGGAATGTTGACGAGTTAGGTGAAATTTAAAGGGGCGGTCTTGCGCTGTAGCGGCGCCGTTGAGGAAAATGAAAAGGGTACAATATATCGATGTTGGTGGGCCATCGCTGCGGTGTTTACACCTTCGTCGGGCGCTGCTAATGAAATTCAAACTTCGACAGCTGGAATTTTGCCTTTTCTAGCTGAGGGGGTAATAAGCCCCACTTAACCCCTCTTCTAGGGGTTAAGTGGGGCGCTGAGTTTAGCTTCGATTTAGTGATTTGCAAGGTCACGAGTATTAAAGGAAACAAAGGCTGCCGTTACCGTGCTCGTGACCATATGGCAGGTCCTCTAGGATCGTTAAGGTTCACATTAAGCGTGGGGCTGATTGTAGATCTTGCTAGTTCGGTAAGGGGCACACCTCTCAACGCTTGACTATGTTTCAAGGTGTTTGACATCCTTATGCAATTGCTGATGACATTTTCGGCTGAGCCCAGCAAAGACAACTGTTTCCGGCCGTGGTCAGTCGAGGAACATTGCTCAAAATAGATTCCATTTCAATTCAAATCATAATTCAATCTTGACTCCAATCTCCTCCCGATGCCGGAACCTGGGTGATCTGTCGGGCAGAGATTGACATCTGAATTAAAGTTTCTTCATTCTGCTGTAATGTCGGAGGCGAAGCTTGATATTGTGAAGGCTGTTATGTGCGCTCTTATTGACAATTACTCGAGTGGTCAGTAAAGCCATCTTCGAGTGCGGCTCATTGGCTCATGCGCGACAACTCACAAAAAAAACATTCAACAATATCTAACATTTCATTCTTCTTGTTCATCCACGAAACCCAGCTACATGCCGAACCGAGACCAGCGATATACTTGATTTGCTCAACATAAAAGACTCCTTTATTTGCACTTATACATAGCTACTTTGTACTGACCCTCCGCCTTGGTCACCAATTTTAAATAACCACTAAAAATATTACGAACATGATACCACTGTATACCACTGTATATTGCTGTAATCTATTGTAAATGTATCCATCGTATCCATGACGAGACAAGCGTTATGACATGGCATTAAACGCTGTATAAATATTTATGGAAGCTGATACACAAATGTCGTCTTGAGTTTTTTCGACCCTCCTGCCTCCTACCTTCAGAACTTAGAACTTTATCAACTCCCGCAAGCCCCCACACACCGCCGCCACACTCAGTGTCTTGCATATCTCGTCTATGCAATCATCCTTTGTCACAGGAGCTCACACCCGCTGTGCTAACACATGCCACTTAGCGCTGTGCCAAGTGAACCAATTAACATATCCGCTGTCTATTTCATCCTCCGATTCGACAGCATTTCGCACGCAAACAGCCTCTATCTGACGCGTTCACAGTACAACAATGGATACACTACCCTCAGCACCCTATACAAATCGATTTCTGTGAACAATTCCCAGTCAAGCAACAAGCTTGATAGTCTTCAATCAGGCCGAGGGCCTTGCATTCGATGCACACAAAAGAGTTCATTGGGAAAGCCCTTACCTTACCTCTAGCTCGTCCTGTGTTCTGTCCTCTGCCGAGTTACACAAGGCTCTCGGTCTTCATCTTCGGCCTGCACTAGGCGGCCGCTTCGCCAGAGCATTGCGTCACTACGAGCCTTGAGGGTTCTATCGTTCTACCATCGATGCGCTGCACTTGTTGGATGAGACTAGGACATGGGAACGGTGGGAATTGGGCAAGGTGGGAGGGTATAAATCAGGAGCACTGTCTCTGCTCCCTACGCCCCAATCAGTCCTGATCGGAGCGTGAACATAAACTGGATTACCCTTCAAGGACAAGCTGATCGTCTTTATTTCAGACTGTGTAAAGACGTGTGTTTTTGCTATTTTTCTTGTGGCTGTTTGTAGGGCTGTGCGTTAAATTATGCGACATGATCTTATAACTCGTCCTGTAAAGCTGTGTGAAGTTCACCGCGTGTCCCGCCTCGTCAATCTAGCTGTCCACTCGATGAAAAGGGACTTGCAATCACTGGTGCTGTGTATAGGGAAGCCACCTAGCTAGTCGCGGTCATGCAAAAAAAAATGGAAGAGTTTGAGTGATCTCTTGTGAGTGCGCTTGTGGGTGAGGTTGCTGGAATCAAGTCAAATCATTGCAATTCGTAATTGTAATGAATATTTTAGACCTATGCCTTAGTACGTGCTCATTTTCTTCTAACGATATCTTACAGACAATGTCGGTGACGTGCTGAAGGTCGTTGTCGGCTTAATGGCCACGAGCTTAATGGCTTTGTCACCCGTTACATAACCTGCGCATAGACGAGGCCAGTGACCATGAACGCGGACACGAAAATGCTGGAGACCTTGTCTCTCATCCTTGTCATCGAGGACCTGCAATCTTACAGTGTAGTGTTCGACGACTTTTATGTTTCGAAGGAATACGTGATGACACTGCTTAGTTACCCGCCTGTAGCCCATTTGGAAAATGATTTGAAAAAGAAGTGTGACTGCTGTAGTATGGTCACGCTTGTCAGCGCAATTCGACTAATAAACTGTATTACGGATGACCATCCAGGGAAGTCGTGAAGCTCATCGGAATCAGATAGCATCCCATACATGACATGAGCGTAGTGTTCATATAATTAAATTTGATTAGGCTTTTAATATAAATGTATACCTATATTATATTTTTATATCAATTATATTACGGTAGACTGTAGTGTATATTCCAATGAAGTGGTCTCGGTTTCAGCAGTGCCCGAGTCCCTCGCGTCGGTCAATCCATCGTAACTGCTAAGAGATGTCTTAGACATGGAAATGAGAGGCGAAACATATATGCACCGTCCAAGAGAGCTCGTAGCTTTAACGAGACGTCACTTCATTTACACATGAAAGACCTCATGAATCTTCCCTCCGACCCGTCTCTAGTCCTCCCGTATAATCTTTGTAAATGTAGAGCAAATCTGTGGTGTAGTCCATCTTTAGAATGAGGTGGACTCGCCAGTTAATGCGTGACCTTCCGAATCTTCGCATCTGCAAACGTTTGGCACGTGGTATCTTTGTGTGCCCATCTGGACACGCACCACACACACACACATTGTTCTATACAGGTGGCACTTTACATAAGTACAAAGCATATCGTCTTGCATATCTGTATGTTGGTGTGCCGCAACAGTCACATATGGTATGGGACGTGGCGGGTATCTTAGGGGTTGCCGGTGTGTGGCCTATTTTGAACGTAGCCAAATGGTTGCCCTTGAATCGCCTACGTGGCGTCATTCTAGGGCCGGGCCGACTTCAGCATGGCAAGCTCTCATCGTTACTTGGCAGTGGTGGTAGCGGGTAAAGGAGGGAGGGAGCCGCTAGCTTCAAGAAAGGAAGGTATCGAGAGTCTTACGAAGAACCTTGTGCTGCGTGGGGGCCGGTGACGTTTGTCGCCGCAGTTCAATGGAGATCGATCAGAGGTTAGAGATCCAGGAGGTAGAGGATACTGGGAAGTGGAGTGAGTGGAGCTTGGAGGAGTGCCAAGGAGGAGTGAGTGCCGAGTGGAGCTTGATAGGGGAGATGCAAGGTCTTGGTTTTTAGAGAAGGTCACAGCCGCCAATCGGAGCGTTCAAAAAAGACGTCCTCGAGCGGTTCCCCGCTGCGGTCTGAGCTCGGGTTCTCCAATTATTCAGGCAAGACGCTCCTTACTGGTTCGCATTAGAGGGAACCTAAGCTTTAACACTTTTCTCGGATAGATCAACACTTCGCTGGGTGGAGGGTAGCTTTATCGCGACCACAGAGCCGGCTAATTTCTTCAACATCTTGCAGGCCTCGGGCTGTCGCGCTCTTGTCCACAACCTCTCAGACCATTTTGCGACAGTCTCAACACGCGTCAATTCCGACATGCGTCATTGTCGTTGTCTCAACGAGCTCTTGACGGAGTTGGCCCATCTAGTTGATGACTGGCATGCCATGCCCAGCGTAAACTGTCCAACACTAGGTGTCTCTGTATTTGTTCGTTGGTTCGTAACCCCTGAGGATACTCGATTTGTCAACGTCACCGACATCAAGGTCACGAGTTAGTACACACTTGCAGGTAGCGTGACCGAATGGGGGTATGATGAACCTCGGAAGTAGGTGGACGGCCTTTAAGACGCCGGCCTGGCGATATCTAGGACCGGTCTGGCTGTTTTAAAAGGGCACATTGACCAGCCTCGTTGGACAGCTCAGATGACTTTTCTACGGCTTCGCTGGCTACCAAGGAGGATATTACAACATAATGTGAAAAGAGACACCTAACGAAAAAATAACCCAAAAAAAAAAAACAAGTTTACAGTGGTTTCACTAACAGTGGCAGTTTCACTAACAGCAAAATCGGGATGTTCTAAAGTTTGTTAACCTCGCGAACAGCGTTGCCTTTGATGGCCGCTGTTATTTCGATGTTAGACGAGGACAATGAACTGTACACATAGCACGTACAATAACCAAAATTATGAACGTGGACTCGGCGAGTGGATTCAACAGCCAGCTCCCGAAAGAACTGAATGTCCTGCCGCTTGCACTTTGTCGAAATATGCAAATAATGGTAAAGCAAACAAGGCAACGAATGGTGGACAGGGCGGCAGGCTGAAACATTTGAAACTTCAAAGATAACGAAGGGCAACGCAGTATTTAAAGGAATGGGCACAGATGTCCTGCAAAGGAAGCTGACCGGGGTCAATGCTGTTGTATCAGGAACAGCTGCAGCGGGTTGACCTTTCTTATTCGAAAAAAAAGGTCAGTCAACCGAAGGATCATCGAGGTCGGGCACTGGCGGACTTTTGGACAATAGCATTTTCGTACAATGCCGAATTTGGGAAAGGAAGCGATCAGATATGCATATACCACTACATACGGTATGCAAAGTCCGTTCGGACCCCTGTCTCATGAAGCAATACCGAAATCTGTAGCGTGAACGTAAGACGTTGCCCGAGCGTCAGCCGGTTAAAAAAGAAAGACCTCGGGATGAACGGGTATAGAAGCGGATCTAGATTTGGTCTAGACAATAGGGGACTCCCTAACTTGTATAGGAATCGTTGTGAATGCGAAATAGACCGTAAATTGTAGGGGGGGGGAGATATAGTATAATGTCGTTAGAACAAACAAATACATGATTCCAATAGAGGGTGGGTGAGAACCCAACAACAATTTATCACAATACAGGATAAACTTGTTTTTGCAAAATATAATATATAATGAAATTTTCACATTATTCTACATTTGTCAGTTTCAACGCTTCTGTTAAAAACAACTTTATTTTACAACAAGCGCGCGCTATTTATTAAAACACTGTAGAGCATTGAACGTCCAAGTGAATGGCGATGACGAATTATCCCAAGTCAATATCAGCAATATCGACTATTTAGAGATGTCCATTTTCTATTATTCGTATAATTTGGCCAACAATTGTACCCCCTCGAACAAAATCGGACTATTAATATGTATTATAGCAACTATTATATAAATATGTATTATGTGAGCTTTTCGATTACGGAACAGTAAAGACGCTCGGGCACGCCGCGTGCACCTCTGTGCTGTGTATGCGTGCACTTACCTTCTCTTGGCTATCTTCTCTGCACGTTACGCTTGCTGCTAGCCTGCGTTGAACCGTGTCGTAATGACGGGCGCCGGTTATAGCCCATGTCTGGGCTGCCATTACGATGGTGTGATGAGCCGTCGTTGTTGATGTGTGTTTTGTATACTTCGCTCTTTTCCCAAACTTGTCAACTCTGCGCTTTGGGCCGCATTTGCAGTTCGAAGCACAATACGGCTATCACCTGTTGGCTTCGTTCTCGCTCCCATCAACGCGATTCAAGCGGGCCGGCAGAACGTGCGACAACTAGGATCTTTCTACCCAATATGAAACGGTAAAATATCATGAGTTCATGGTCAACTTGTTGTTCTTGAAGCTGTCGTTAGTGTGTCCCCTGGATGGTCTGGTGGTGAGCGTCCTGGACTGCTAGACCGGAGGGAGGTGTTGATTGGGATCAAATTGTGTCAGACGTTTTAGAGAATCTTTGGAATTCTTTATCATCTTTCTTTATCTGAGGATTCTTGTTGCCAGAGACGAGTAAGGTAGAGAAAATAATCTACGGTGGCCCCGACAGGTCCTCATAGGAATACCTAAAGGTTAAGTGCTGAGGCCTGCCAGATAGGGGAGGAGGTGTCAAAAATAAAGGTGCTGTTCGTGTCCATATATATGTATCAATGAAGTGGCCGACTCAAATAATGTTATCGACAAATCATAGCGGCTAACGTTTGCTCGCCATTAACGAACTTCGGCACATCAGAAACAGGGTAGGCAGCAGGTAATTTCCTTGTTGGTTTCTGATTTTTGGCTTCTCGAATGTTTGGGTGGCGGCAGTTTGTCTATATAGTGATTGTTTTCGCCACATTTATCTTGTTTATGAGACTATTAGAAACCTTGACGGCCTACTGCTGGCGAAGGTTCTGGTGAATTCAATCATCAGGGTTTGATTAGGTTTCATTGCGTTTACTCTGCGACCTTTTAATGCTTTTTCGAGAATATCACCTTTGACAGAGATTGGTTCAGGTTCTACGATCTGATTTGTTTTGATGCCATTATTATTCTGTTGTGCAACTATCATTTCATATTTACCATAATATATTTAAGACATTATTTTCTTTGGTTTACGAATTTCTCAGCGCACTTCGTCAGTATTTCAGCAGAGTAAGTTTTGGCATCCCCAGTAAGGCAGTGCACGAAGAAATGCATATGACACGCTTTTCATTAACTATATTGCTACTCCATGACCTTCATGATATGAAGTTCAAGACGTTCCATTCTGCCTGTCCTGCAACCCAATCCTGCTTGGGATGCGTTTTGCGGGACACGAACATCGGGTTGAGAGGGAGAGCGCGAGGGAGAGAGAGTGCTTCTTCGAGCACAAGGGGAGACAGAGTAAGCTCACGATGATGCCCTTTGACGTGTTTTCGGCAGCGACACCCCACCGGACACAAACCATCGTTTCCTACTTTCCATGGCGCACCGCTGCTGTCGACCTAGGTATCGTTGCTGGACGAGCTGGTAAAGTCTGAGCGTTTGCTCGTTGACTCTCTCTGTGTCTCTCTCGCGAGCTCTCGATGGCTCTAAGTGTTACCTACCTATGCCGTGCTAGGTCTATACAGTAGCAACCCGTACCGGGTACCAACAAACACCTCAGCTAACACCTCGATCGCGAAAGGATCGAAGGGGCAGGGACGGGCGTCGCTGGCGACCGGCATCAACGAAGCAGCAGCGACGCTACCGCGATGTAAGATGTGCTGATGGCAATGCCAGCAGTGAACTGCATGCAATATCGGGGGTATGCAGTGTACCACCAGGGAGGGTGGGCCACCTGCGCGCATTCAGGCCGCGCCTTAGGTTAGGTTGCCCCTTGGAGGGCGGCTGCTGCTGCTAAATTCACATCATCTGGTGGGCTAGGAAGAACAAGGGAAGGATCTTCCTATCGCGACATCGTTGAATAGCCACCGACGCCGCTCTTCCTGTTCTTCGTTACGACACGGCTCAGATCTTTGCATGCGGGATCTTCTTCGCTGGAGGCGCCAGACGTCGGAGATTTGACATCCCTACCAGGACTCCTAGGTGGTCCGTCGTTACGTTCATTGCCCATCACGAGCGAATCTGGCCCTAGGACCAGCCTGTCCTGCTGCTGATGTCGCCTTGCCAACGCCTACCAGCTTCGTAGCAACAACAGAAGTGGTGATGCTGCTAGAGTTCTCTCTCTTTCTCTCTCTCTCTCTCTTTCTCTCTCTCAGTTTCTCTAACCGAATATTCTATATATATAAACGTACTCTTCCTGCTCGTACTACCAGCACCGCCGTTATGCGGTGAACGTCCCCAGAGATACCCGGAGTGCCTAAGCTGTGATCGGAGGCGGCTCAGCCAGGAGGTTTCTCTGCGGAGGCCCTAGAATGATATTCCGTGTGGAAGCCAGCATGGGACGAAGAAAAATACAAGGGTGATGGCTGCTTTTCTTTACGCCTTACGCCCTCGCTTGGATCGACTGTGTTCTCTAACTCTTTCTCGCTCTCTCTCCCCATTACTTTCTTTCTTCCGAGTTAGTGCTGCTGTGCCTCGGTGGTCGTACCCTGGTGCGCCACCTCCTACCAGCATCACACTACCAGCTTGGCTTCTACGACCTGCCAGAAACGAATGACGGGATAATGCAGCCACCGGAGATCAGGCCACCGGAGAGGCAGCAGCTCACAGCATTGCCGTTGCTCGTCATTTCCCGTCTAGCCTTTCCATTGCGCCTTCATCGTGCGGTGGTCGACTCGAGCCTTCCAGCCTAGCCCGACCACGGGTGTTTGACGGCCGCGCGTGGAGGCCAGCTGGGGATAGGGGAGCAACTGGGCTTCGCCGATTATGCGAAGAGGATAACATTGCACTATGGGAAGGAGCCCACGTTCAGTGAAGCTAGAAACTGCCGGTCGACCGGAGGATCGGCGCATTCGGGCTGCTGCTTCGGCTGCTGTTGTCACGATGACGGCGTGCACTTCAGCAGCAGCAGCAGCCGCAGCAAACTGAGGCCAGCGACCTAAACGAGCGGCAAGGGGGAACAGCGACCAGAAAGCGGGAGCCAGAGGGAAACTCGACAGCAGGCCTCGCAAGCTACCCTGCAGGTCCCTCGACTGTTTCTTGTTCCGAGGCCTCTTTGCACTATGTTGCTATGCTTACAACACAGCAACTACCAAAAAAGACCACACCACAGGCGTAGCAGCAGCGATGCGGGATCGCGAGCGCACCAAGCCAGCGCACAAGCAGGCCTGCTGAATTTCAAAGGTGACTGGCTGCTTGCTGGGCAGGTCATCTGCTTGCGTACACTTTGCCTCATGTCGCATCAGCGCTGACAATAGCGTTGTATTTGATATTAGATAGATCGATAGATGTCCTTACGTGGGCGGTTTAGTCGACTAAGGCAGACTAAAGCCGATTTGTGAGGAAAGTCGCCGACCGTGAGACGGTACGTGGCACAGTGAGCGTCTGATGTAGCAACAATGATGTAGATGAAAACATTGAATAGGTAAAGCAATCGGTGAAATGTACATATGTAATAGCTTGGCAAATGTCGCCTGGCCACTGGGTATGGTCGTGTCGACGTGACATTTGGAAAATATGTAACAAGCTTTTTTTTCGTGAACTATAGAACGCTTCTAAAACGCCTATCGATGAGCCAGCAGCACAATGACTCGTGGCCACGAATGACGTAGCCAAAGCCTGTGCCAACCATTTGAATGTACAGCATCATGAAAGGCGCGAACGAGACAGCATCTGTAGGTGAAAGCCCTGTGTGCTAGAGCGTCGTTCGTAATTGGGCAGGAGGAAATGTCAGCTGTATCTAGGGACACAGCTTGGCCAGGTGTTTGGGTATGCTCCAGGTTTGTATATTGCTGTGGTCTCAGGGAAGTGTAGCTTCTTCCTCTCGACGTGATAGTAACGCGCACACGGACAAGTTCTGGGAAATGTCTGATGGAAGACGGCTGGAGGCCCGTCAGCTGCAAAGGAGACTCTTGCGGTTTTCCTGTACATCCGTTCTTCAAATCCGCTGAAATCCCGAACAAATACATCTGCCGGAACGCACAAAGGAGTGACCTATATGAGAAAGGAAAAATAGTAAATATTCAACATTTTTAGCTACCGCAACGACAGAAAACCGATGAATCCTTCAAATCTTCAACCGCAATGTCGTTCGAGTTAGCTATCAGCAGCAATTAAATATTATATACATGAGAACCAAATAAGCACTTGTCTCACGTCATTACCTGGAGAAGTCTTCAACGGAAGGGGTGAGTGTGGGGTCTGTTTCGCTTGAAATAACAGCGGCTTTCGTTGGACGCCCACTGCACTTTGCTAGGCAATGGGTAGTTATCCAGGCGGCTAATGCTCCATTGGCGTGCGGTGCGGTCTGTCCGACCAGGCCACTATGAGAACAAAACACATCGTATATAGAGAGATAACATTTGATAAAGCTGATGGTGACTAAAAGTTCACTTGAATATATATACAGGTTTTACTCGTAATTTTAACTCCTCGAATCACCTGTGAGACATGCTTTTCTGCAGAAGGAACAAGCGGATCTCGTCAGTTCGTCTGACGTGGCCCACCTGAACCCAGACCGTCGTGCTGAAACCCACTAGGCTCTTAGGGATGGTTTCATACTGTTCTGTATAATCTTTCGCGCAGGGGGCACGCCATCGACTTATAGGTGTGTCCGGTGTACAGGCGAAATAATAATCCGTCATCGAGTGCGTCCGCGCACGGACGGCCGCATCTATCTCGACCACTGAGGATTCCAGCGTCTGAAGTAAAGTTTTCTGGGCTGACGCTCAGCCAACATTTAACATGTGCGGCATTAGTTCGTAGGGTGGATTCCTTCACATACACATCTACAACGGCGAGGGTCGAACCCGTGCACCTACGCGCCTCCTCCGATTGCAAGGCGCACACAAACGCAGCACGCCACAGGGCTCGGAACGTCTGGCAGAAGTAAGGCGTTTTCAGCGATTCTCGGCAAACTGCCTCATTGAAAACACTGAGGAGAGACGGGGTCACGCAACAGACGAGGTCAGCTTGAAGAAGGCTGTTAATGTGCAATACCATAGAAGAAACAAAATCATCGTATGATTGCGTATGTTTGCCGAAGGCTAATATAGCAGTGTTGTGGGCTCGCTCCCGCAAGTACGCGCAATGGTAAGGTATATTAAACAGCATATGCCGTTTCAGAGGCCGAACTGCAACTCTCTAACTGCTCTGCAGCCAAGGAGAAAATGCATCCGTTTGCGGGGATGGCTCCAACGGCCTTGGGAAACGTGAAACAACTATTCTACATTGCGATTCAACGGCCCTATAAACGATTTTCTTGCATTGTGACATTATCACAGTGTGTCCGGCAACAACGATAGAACACAAGTGCGTGACAATCGAAACGCTCTGATGAATTAAAGCAGTTCTAACTAATTCCCCATAAATGACCTCCCACTTTTGCTCATCCACTTCCATATGATGCTTGAGGGGCTTGACGAGGCTCGTTGTCCGGCTCAGTTATGACAACATATTAGTGCTTCATGAGCGTTTCTGTCTGTCTCTCTCTCTCTCTCGATATATATATATATATATAGATATATTATACGCATCACGTTTTCGCAGCCGAGGCTACCTAGCTAATTTTCGGCCTCATTCGCTTTTTCTCCTCTGATGTCGATTTCGTTTTCGGGCCAACGATCCCTTCGTACTCGCAAACCAGCCACCTCGAACACTTGGCCCACAACAGCCGACGTCAAAATAGGCAAACGAGGAAGGAAGGCAGAATGAAGAAAACACCGAAGGCCCTCCTCGCTCCTGAGCTCTATATGAAGGGAAGGCAACTTGTGGCGGTTGCGAGTGCTCTGTTCGGCTTTGGTCCTCCTCGCCTCTCATCTTGTTGTTCTGTCAAGGTCAACTGGAGGGGCCTATAGCCTCTGTCGCGAATAGAGTTCCACTGGCCTGGCAGGCCTGCACAGCGTTGTTGTCGAGGGAGGTCTAGCGGGAGAAAGACATAGAACAAGCGCGAAGTGGAGGGGAACCAGGGGTGGAAGACTGGAACAGGCCGGATGGAGCGTCCTTCCTCGAAGAAGAAGAGAAATCCGAGATAGATATATGATTATTGTTATGTTTCTGTGGAGAGACTGGGAGCTGGGGCCGGGGGGGGCAAACACACGCGAGCAGTATTTGGCGGTTGCGGCTGTTGCTACCGCTGGCTGCTGCGGCCGTTGCCGTTGTTAGCGGGCTGAGACACGCGACCCTGGAAGCTGTACCAAAAAGAGCTCTGCTAAGCTGGGCGCCAGAAGACAGACAGAGAGAAGCAAAGGGAGCCCTCGCCTCCTATGGAGGTCTACGCGCTGCCTGGCCATAGGACGTACCCTAGCTATGGCATAATGTGCCTGCGTGGGCCTGTGCTACTGTCCCTATATCTCTCGTCGGTGTACACATCTATACGATGTGTACACCCAGTGGCCCACGCTGGTCAGGCGATCGGCGGAAGCGGAGACTTATCCCCTCGCGCGAGAAGGACGAGCCATGAGAGGAAGCCGCAACGAAGACGACGACCAACAATCAACAATCGGGCGGGGGGGGGCGTTATTCGGTTCGGAAGCTCATGGACGACGTTTGTTAGGTTCGGCAGTTAGCTTGTTTGGGCCTTGGGCGTTTCGCCTACAGCTGGAGAAAACGAGGAATAGCCGAGCAAGGCGGACCCGAGCCGGGCGAAGCTGTGGACGCGACGCAGGACCACCAAAAGATGCTGAAACAATGAGTGTTTCGACTATACCGTGGTGGCAGTAACTGCAATCGAATTCGGCGGGGAGGCGCGAATGCTATGCTGTCATGTGCCCGTCGCCTACTGAGTCAGTGAATCGTTCGCATGAGTGTACGAGAGCCGACGGGGTTGCAGGCGTTTGTCTTCCCGGATCGCTAGCAGCGCCTTGGTGGGCGCGATTGTCGACAAGTACATGGTGGTGATGCATATGAGTGGCTGTAAGCGCCAAGCCATGGGTAAGCGGTGAAGGCTGGCTGAGTTCGACGTTTTCAGACCGTTTATTACCGATTTATTTCAGGCACGTTCTTGCACAAACACAACGCAACAGCGACAACAGCAATAAACGGCGCTGGATCATATCGATCGAGCGCGCTGTAATCGCAATAAATCGCGCGGGGACGGAGATGCGGTGGTGGCAGCTATATATCACCCGAACGTGAGAGAGTCAAGCGAGAGCCAAATCGAAAGGGGAGTGGAAGAAGAAATAATTAGCTACAATTACTAATGATATTGCAACGACGACAATATTAAAATATATATATATATAATATATGATAATAGACACGATACTGTATAACATTCACCTGAACATCCATATTTTTGAGAGAGAGAGAGGGGGCTAGAGATCATCTGGTCTACGCGGTTATGTGGGACTTCGTCCATACCAGCTTCGCTAGAGCGACAGTAATATCCAATCTGATGTTGTCCATTGTATGACACAGTTGAGTGTATCCAGATTATCCAGGACCACCAGCCGTCGTTCACAAATAATATATCTGTATGGAGCCAGAGTCGACAATTCGGAACCGAGGGCGCACGTGCCGATCCGCAGTCAAGCCGGTCATGCTATATGCAATTACTTATCTACCCTAATTAATAGCGTTGCTAATATTAGATCTCATTACAACGAATATCATTACTGTGTACACAAGGCATCGCGTACGCGGACATCGTGCTGTGAACCTGTACCACCCGGATACGGGTTCGGCCCGACCTGTGGACACTGTCAGATAGAACGGCTAGCCTGGTCATAGCTGGCTATGTTCGTCATTTTCGAAAGAATCCATTCCGTAAATCTGCCGTACTTTATCACTATAACTAGACAGTATCACCATAACACTTTGAGCTGACTTTCCTCGGGGGCTGTCTCCCGATGTGACGATGTCGGAACTATTCTTTGGGCTGACTCTGAGCCAACATTTTTCGTCCACGGTATTGCTTTCGGCGTTGCCTCGTTAGACGTACTGCTAGATGCAGATGTGCCTCGACAGGCATCGGAGCAATACCCATTCCTTTGGGTATTGCTTGAAGGACCTATCGGGGCCGCCTTTTGACCTAACAAGAGCCCACCGATAAAGAAAGATGCTAAATAAATTCAAACATTTCCAGTGTCTGCCAAGGTTTGAACGCAAGCCATTCGCCCTTCGTGTCTAGCAGTGCAGGATCCTCAACACTTTTACCATTTCTAATACGACAACGACTACTACAACTCGAACCCCACAGGAGAAATATGGTTTGAAGTAATATGAAAGTTGTTCCGGACCATGCCCAACTAAAAAGACCTCCAGTGCCAGAAGTAATTAAAAAACTATTACATGTCTTTAACGTCCACTCCATGGATATTACATTAGTGCATATTGCTTACGAGTCTCTGCTAGTTCTCCCCCGTTCTTTCTCAAGCTTTTGTCTTCATTACCCTTTCTACAAAGCCCACGCCTCTATCTCACTGTTCCCTGGTTTCCGTCATCTCGTTTATCATATCTAACACCGATCTTGGCAGTGTCACTAGGTCGCCGAGCTCGGTCCGAGTGTCCCGGGGAGTTGGCCACCGTAGGACAAAATTGGCGACGTCGTCCATCTCGACGTCCCACAGTACACGCAGACTGTAGGAAGCCTTTTTAATCCTGTGGAGGTACTTCTGAAAACACCCGTGGCGCATTAGAACTTGGGTTAGATGATACGAGCTTTCGCCGTGGTCCGTATCCATCCATTTCTTCAGGTCTTTGATTAGGTCGCGTGTTCTTGGCGGCCCCTTGTTCGCTAGTAGCTGCCCGGTCCTGGGCATGATGTTTGTTACGCTACTTGTTGCGTTCGCTGCCATTTTTTTCTCTTTTTTTCTCAATGAGGCACCTGTCCAGGGCGACGCCAAGGAACCGGGCTGACGGTGTTTGCATATTTTCAGTGTTTCCTTTTTTTTCGCGGTGACCAGCAAGGCTAGATCGTCCGCGTACAAGGTGGACTCGACGTCTGGAACATGACGTATAGCGTGAACACATCGTTATTCATCATGTTCCAGAGCAAGGGCCTGAGTATGGATCTTTGGGGTAGTCCGACGATTAAGGCGAATGTCATTTCCTCGTGCCTTGGTTGATCTATCGCTAAAATATGAGGCGACAAGCCGCCGCAGGTACGGGTAGAGCCCCTTTGCCCTAATGGCGTCAATGATTTCCTTACATGTGCATATATAGTGCATTGCGTACGTATAGGAGGATCACTGAGCATAGATCTGATCACGTGACCACTGGTTTCCAGTTCGCTGCTTCCCCGCCACCTCGACAACCTACACTGTGGCCATTTCCGTGTTTTTACAGCTCCTCCTGAAGTGGGATCTTCACTACCTGCTTTAGAATGTGCTCTGGTCCTAAGGCCCTCCGCTTTCGTAATCTTTTAACAACTTCTCTGATCTCTTCGGATGTGGTTTGCGGGATGTTTTCCACATCGGCCCTCACCAGTGGCCAAGTCGTGTCTGGGTTAGCTTTCTCACAGCTCTATCCGCCAGTTCCTCTGGGAAGCTTGGCTGTGGCTTGCTCAGCTTGTCCATGACGATCTTGTACGGCTTGCACCACATATATCTTCTCACCTCTTCGCAGAGTTTCTTCCACTCCTTGTTTCCGTTGTTGTGGATTGCTCTCCCGAGATCTCTCCTGGTCCATTGTAGTGTTTCCATGCCTCCATGATGCTAGTCTCTCTTCTCCGCGCTCTTGCGTATTTTCTGTGTGCTTTGTTGCAGTTTTTCTGAGGTCCACATTTTGGTCGCGCCAACAGGACTTCGGATGGACGGCGGATACTCTCTTTTGTCTGGCTGTGGCTGCCTTGCATGCATTGCTCATGTCATCTCCTTCTTCATACGGTTAGAAGTCTCGTCCCGTGTCTATTAGATACTTGATCATTTCGCCTGTGTTTTCTCTCCCATTGTCTTAACCGGTATTAACCTAGCCTTGTTTATTTTGTCTGTCTCACCTTTGTTCCTTCGAATTTTTCGGCCTTTAATTGCACAAATAGGTCGAGCGTTCCGTCGGATTTCAGAAGCGAGTACTCGATCGCTATTCTTCGCGAGTTCGAGCTCGCATTCCTTCAAATCATTATAGTGGCACTGCCAATACTACTGCTACTACTGAGCTACCTCGTCCTACTAGGCCCGATGTTCCTTCCTGCTGATCCTGGCATACCTACTCTACCGTGAGCGTTCTCTCTCTCTCTCTCTCTTGTTCTCATCTCCTCGTTGCCGCGTTATATAACAACGGCAAGTGATGCTCTGCAGCCGCAGCCACCAAGTTCCCTCTGCTGTGGATGCCAAGCTGGGACGCGATGCTTACCCTGTGATGCATGGTTCTATTGCTTCACACCATCATCGCTGGCACAGTCGCTCAGCGAGTCTCAAGTCTCTGGGGTGATGAGCTCCATTTCCGGTTTAACTGCATGAACGCAGTTAACTGAACCGGTCCTGGCGGAATCTTCAACATGTCATCAGCATCGGGCGACTGTCGCAACCCGGAAAGCAAGCTCGCTAGCTAGCTAGCTATGCAATGGTATCATTATTCTCTTCCGCCTGCATGTGTGTCAACTCGCGCAAGCTTCTACGTACGGCTGGGGCGAGTGGTACCCCTCGGAGATGCCCTCAACGACGCGAGGACCCTGTTCCTGCAGCCACCGCTACCGGACCATCTGACGGAGGCGGCGCTACGGCGGCGGAGAGACTAGACCAACACAGAGCTACGACACGACCCTACGGCTGCCGCATACGCCCACCCAGCATATTGTTCACCGTCCAGTGTAGCCATTTGTCGCTGACACATCAGGGCGAGCCAGGACGGCCGCCCCACGATTGAGGGGCGTCGGTCGAACTCTATGGGGGAAAGCTAACTCTCACGGCGCCTTGGTGCGGTCGACACAGCCTATGCGAGAAGTGAAGAGCTTAGGATCGCTCCGCCGAGCTGAGTCACGACGCTCGCGAACCATTTCCGGACTGGGTGATGAGATTTCGGCGGTGCCGGCGGACGAGACGAGGGATCCCCACCGAGTAGCAGAGAGGAACCGATGGAGACGGTCAGCGGTGGACCAGTAACAAGCGGTGCTGCCTGGTGAAATTTTGTCCCGCCGCCGACAACAAGATACGCCTCCCCCACACCCAGTCGAAGCGGTTTGCAGCCACACAACGTTCAGTTGGGTGGAGATGCGAGAAGAACACACGACGTAGTACTTATAAAATAAATGAGATAGAAGACGAGAGCGAGCCTGCGGATTTGCTTCGCACTGCCCTGCATTGTATCATATAATAACATAGTGGTGGTGGAGTTTGTTTCGTAACAAGAAGGTCAGCTATTCGCAGGAACGAACCTCTGTGCGTGGTACCTTGTCCTTGTTCTGAGCAACACATCGAGCACAAGGGTCGGGTCAATATGGGCAATGATACTCGACCCGAGCTTCAGACTCAGTGGACTTCTAATAGTTGTATAGCATCGTATTCATGCATGTCTTTCGCTAACTCCGCATATAGTGTAGTAGGTATATTGTGTTATTAATTGTTTTTTTTTAATTCGTCTATTTATCGTTATGGCAACTTATGCAAGCCAAACCGACCATGCCCACTCGTATTGATGAAACCTACGGAGGATGTAGAATCAGCGTCACGACAAATATCAATTAGTAATTGCGGCGTAGCATTTGATGCGATACTCGTGCTAAACCACACAGCCAGCCGATCTTCAGCCTACGGAATATCTCCCAATGGTGCTCATTGCCTACACGTACATATTTCGCAACGTCGCCCCCATCTCCTTGTGCTGGTTAGCACCGACACACAGAGACGGACAGATCAAACGGCCATGTTTGATCCAGCCTCGCTCTGCAGCCACAATCCAAATCAGCGTTCGCGCATCCAACGCGGGTGAACCGAGGCACCATTGTACCTACAACGAACTAACAGAGAATTGCGGCTCGACGAAATTTTACAACAAGTTGGGCTCGCTCTGTTGTTGTCGTCCCTTCCCGGCCGCTCCGCCGCCCGCCTCGGCCCCATCGCGGCGTCTCGATAATTCGAGATCAGCCTGGGCAAAGGTGGACGAAATACCGTCGAGATCAAAGTGTTTTCCTCGACGCTGTTCCTCGGACGAGACGATTGAGGTCCTCAGCCGAACTCCAGCACCCGATCGGCGCGCGTCCGGCGATCGCCTGCCAGCTTCGGCTGAGCAAACAAGCATTCAGCGGCCAGATTCTCAACAGACGATGTTGTCCCTGCCGCAGTGTACTCGGGACAGCAGTGGTGTGCGCTCGTACTCGAATCCCTGGGGAAACAGACGCCCCTCGCTGAAGGGTTTCGTTGTGGAGCGCACCCCTCGAAACGACGTCGGGCAACGAGAAAAAAAGTTGGGGAAGACCAAAATAAAGGGCAAAAAAAAAGCTTCGTTTGATGTCCGCAAAGGATGTCCGTCGTGGCAAACAGCGCCTAACTCCGTTGTGAGCCCGCATGGCGTCCGTACACATCACGGCCAAAGCCGCTTGTACCGAATGTTATTATACTACTGCTTGTTTTATGGGGCTGGTTTCGCCCGTCTTGTGCCGACTATCATGAACGAGCTCTAGAAATATGGGTAAACTGATCCTTGCTGTTGGTTTGCCTGCCGCTATCGGGATGGAACTATTATATATACCTACAGGGAATAATAATAACTGCGTGTACTGATGTATTCTACGGGAAACGAGCTTATTTCACAGTGGGATAGTCACCAGGTGAAGAGATTATTGATTATTTTGTAACTTGCACGGCAAGTAGATACGTTCGAATACGGCAAGAGCATGAAAAAGCATCACAACGCACAAATCGTGTTGCGTTGAAAGGTGCCGTCACATGGAAGTGTGTTTTTCGCGTCTAGGAAAGACAGAGAGAGGGGCCTTCTGAAGAATGACTTCTACCTACATTCAGCACCTTCCCTTGATGCGTTTTTGTCCCCCAGATTGCGTTCGAAACCAACCCCCTTGACTTGTGTTTGAAGCAACGCCAAAAATGGCGGGACCAACGCCTGTTGGGGAAGGGGAAAGCTGAGGCTCAACTACAGAAAATCCGTTTTTCTTTTAGGTATCAACCTGTCATCAACCTCGCGATGGGCCTGTCGGTCAATAGTGTCCTTGGGTCGGGGGGGTGACGCCAGCCTTTTTGATTCACCGACTGAGAATGACAAACGAAACCGTGGATCGTAACTGTCGGACAGTGGGCGCTCATGAGCACCCATCGCGATGACCAGAGCGCACCCCTTTGCGACGAACAATTCCATATGGTCTGCTCATAACGTGGAATATACGTAGTTCCATGCTTCCATCAGTGGTTTTTGGGGTTCAATCGATCTGTTACTAAATAGGACCAATAGAAGCAACTGATTCGAAGTGAATCGCTCTTCAAGTACCAGAGTGGAGCCATTTGATTGTAGTATGCTTCATCATTTCTGCCAATTATAATAGCTTCAAGTTGGCAACCTGGCAACCTCAAAATCAGCTTGAACAAGCGCATATAGTACGAAAACAGCAAAACAACGACTTATGCGCGTGTGTAGTATCATCGCCGACGCCATCTTGGCCACTGTGAGCCACATGGTATTCAATAATTGAGTGGCTCTGGATGCTTTAACAAATTATAGATGGACAGTACCACGTAAATATAACACAAGACCATGTTGTGTCTTTAACCCTTTGCGAGTAAACTCACGCGGATAGAAGGTAGGAATATTCGAAGATGGATCGTCGTTTAAACAGCAATGGGCTTCTGCTGAGCGCCAGCTGCCAGCGCGATATCGTACGCATAGCATTGTACCATAGTATAATATTGATGTTATTAGATAAAGATGAACCATACTCATCGCATGATTGATTATGATAGCTATGACTCCCGTGCAGCCCGATGGTTCAATTTGCCGTAGACAAACCAACAATCAATAACGATACTTGTTATTGAAAAGGCTACTCGTATATTTCCCGCTTCGAAGTTTATCCTGCGGGAAATACACAAGCCAGTACGAACATTGTAGCATCGTAGCACAGCACCAGCAGCTCAGTCTCAACTCAGGAGGGCAATCGGAGATCGAACGAGTCTAGTACGCGGCTGGCTACGGCTGGCGTCGTTTACGTCTGCGGCGAGGCCAAACGGAGGACCAAGGGCTGCCCCATAACCACCTCGATCGGGGGGGCGCTTCCATTCGTCCGTCCTGCCGCGTCGGTGGCTCGTTTACTCAGCACTGCTAGTGAGTGAACTGACCCGATCCTCATCTGCCCTCGTCGCCGGATCCACGTCCTACTCCCCACGGCGCAGCTCTGCGCTAAGCGCGCTCAGAGCAGATCAGGAAAATCTCTCTTTCTCTCTCTCGCTCTCTACTCGGGTAGACGTCGAGGCAATGGCAGTAGTCGGCGTACCAGAAGAGAAGATGATTTATAGAAGCCTTAAGCTGGAGCGAACAGCGGTCACATTCTGCTAGGGGCACAGCGAGTTAGCTATCCGTTAACCGTCCCGGCGTCGGCCACCTAAGGGAGCCCGGCGGAGGCGGCCGCTCGAAAGACTGACGTCGGCTACAGTCGGCGAGCAGCGCGGGATGAGTCCTAACAGCATTACGGGCCAGTGCGCGTCGCCGCCGACCGACTGACCTATCTACAATGTATCATGGAGGCTGTCATTAACGAATAGGGCGTGTAAAGGCGACGGACGGGAGTCGTCGAGGCGGATACTCGCCTGCGGGCGGACGCCGGCCCAAGTGACGCTCACGGCCGTTACATGAGCCAGCACGAATTCGCCAGCAACGTCGGCCCGTCGAGCCCACAACTACTGGACCACGCGACGGCATGCATACGTACGTACAATACACACATTTACTACATGCACCTACCATAAGCGCACACACGGATGGCAGCGTCTCAGCGGAGGGTGCACATTTTCAATAAATGAGGCTTCGTCATGCCGAAACAACGCGTTCGCGCGAAGGAAGGCGGCGGTAATCGCGCTCGCGCTGGCCGGGGGAAGTGGGCCCAGGTCCTGGTCGTGTCAGGGACTGGAGCTGACGAAAGGGCGGGCAAATGCATTTTGTTGAAATTGGTTTTATATGGTATGGGTGAATGTATTGTAACGTGTGATTGTAGGACGATGATCACTGGTGATGTGCCGGGAGCAGATGTCAAACAATGACAATGGTGCGGGGTGTCGGCCAGCTCGACAATTTGTAACCAGGCGATTTTTATGGCAATATGCATACATATGCATATATACACACATCGTATTTGCTCGGACAAATACGACGTTGTGAAGCGGCGAAATATAATTTGAGGCGGTTTTAAATAAAATAAAGCGTCAATAATCTATCCATTACAATACAATAATAATAATAATAGCAATGATAATTAAATGCTTTCAATTCACCTTTTATTGAAAGGGATATGTCCTTCACGGGACCCGAACTTGAACTGCACTGATACTACGATAATAAATAATGGGCCTCCTCATTCTTACGTGCTTGAAATTCTCGGCTGACTTGTGCTTTGGGGCATGCTTATGCCAACGTTTTTAGACCGTGCTGAGCTATATTTTCCCAATGAGAAATCAACGCTGTCTACTTCATCTATTTTTTTTTTCACATCATCGCTTCTTCGCTGTGCCTCACGCTCGTAGTTCTGGTAGGCGTCAAGCATGCTGCGTCGAAACAGCACCGCACAGCAGAAGGAGTGAGAGAGATAGCACCGTAGCACAAGCAAGGAAAAGGGTTTCGCCGAGAAACCGGACCACCGCCAGCACCGAGATGACGTCGGCGAGGTAAAAACTTCGCTGCCGCTGTCTTCCACGCGCCTAGCCTTCAGCGGTGGACGAAATCTGCATAACGACCGCTAGGCCGGTTCCTCGGGGCAGTGCCCCGTTCCTCGGTTCTTGGTCCGGCTCGGCCTGCAGTAGTTTCGCCGTTGTCGACTCTATCGTTAGCGTCCTTCAGCATGATGATGGAATGTTCGGAGGACGAACTCATTCTCAGCACTGCTACCGGCAAACCCTCGAGTGACTGACTACACGACAGGAAAACCTGCTGGCGCCACCGGATGTCGTTGGGTTGCCAGCACGAAGCTGAAAGGACGGCCGTGGCTTGTTAACATGAACGTGTCGGTATTGGCGAGGCGCGGTTGAGATAAATCGCGAATATGTCCGCGCGTGTGAGTGTGTTTAGATGTGCGCCGAGCTTGCGGAGTAATGAGTGCAATGCAACCATTATTCGACTTCGGGAAGCTTAGCGATTACGGGAAGTGTTTGCGTTCTACGTGTTCGACAATTTTTGTTGGCCTTCGAAATTGCTATGGTAGTTGACGAAGTGGGCACGTACTGCCCGACCATTCGTGCTGATAACGAATCAATGTGTTGAAGGGTGAATTTAGCGGAGGGGGGTCAGCTGGAGGAGAGTGTGTGTATCTGGCAGCGCGCTGATCACGACGTATTTGTCTCGAATATTTTAATAATGTAGAGGGGTGTATCGATACGAAGAACGCTTTGCGCCACCGTGTCACATCCACGTATACGTTATACTCATTGGTTGGGCTCATAAACCATATCTGAGTCTTGATTTCGTAACGGTGCCAGCTAGTAATTTGCAATTAAGTAATTGCTCGTCTGAATTACGCGCTCTTGTGGCAGTTCAAAATGTAACTGAGTTATAAGTACCCAGTCATGGGTTCCCTTTTTCCCTAGGCCTTTTAAAGCCTGCTTCAAAGCGGCGATCTTATGTATACAATGTCTAAGGAATACTAAGGTTTTCGGGCTGACTCTCAGCCAACATTTAACGTCCACAGTCAAGTCTGGCTGTAAAAAGTTGGTGCCCTGTGGTTCGAATCCCGCGGCGTGACATATAAAGAATTTCAAGTTACAATACAATGTCTATAAGAAATCAACAGACAAAGAGGCAAAACTTGGAGAGTGCCCTGGCGCAAGGGAAAACTGAGTGAGTCAAATGAGAAGATTCGACGCGAACGAAGATAACAGAATGGCCAGCTGGCCTTTCGATAACTACGATTGGAATCATCATCGCGTACGCCGTAACGCCTCTACTTTCGAAGCGTTCAGGTAATACCATCACCTCTCGCTCGCTATTCAGGTGTTTTGTGTGTCATTGTATGCATATCGTTGTACCGCGTGGCGTGGTGTGGAGACGGGCGTTACTCTCTTATTAATGCGATGACATTAACATATTTATTAAGTTCCGGCAGCAGCAGTTGTAGCGGTGATGGTGGCCGCGATGGTGGCAACCGCAACAGCAGGTCTTTGGATGTCATCCGGAGCCGTATTTCAAGAGGCTGGAGGCCTTCTTTTTAGGCAGTGCAGCCGCAGATAACTGACAGACAGGCTCGGGCTAGAAATGGAAATGCTCCGGAAGAGTATTTCCAGCTCAGGTCTCCCCTATTCGGCCTCTCTCTCTCTCTCTCTTTCTCACTTCTATCTCTTTCGTGGACAGGCATACCCACACAGAATTCGCTCCGTGTCTAAAGTCAGAGCACTTGGCGAAGACGCCGAGCGACTATTTTCCCGTTTCTGCGAGCGCAGTTGCTGCCGCTGTCACCGTTCATTGTAGCGAAACTCGTTACAACTTGCATCGTTTCGTGCATGTATGAACACGGAAAAATATATATATAGAATTATATAAAAGAGAAGGTTCACACCTCAACGAACAGCAGGCCCTTTAAGGGAATATGGAGAATTTTTGGCGGCGCTTGTCTATGTCGCAGTGCGTGACTACTGTGTATATGCACATATGTATACGACAGTAAAATGCGTAACGAGGCGACTGAGCAGCGTCACCTAAGTTGATTACAATAGTAGGTTTGTTTAGTGTTATACAATGCTGGTCACTTAAGCGTGAAGTACACCGACAATGGTGAATACTTGTTGAGCAGCAAAACAAATTATTTTGCCTTTGTGTAGAGTACAGTGGACAGTGTGCGGGAATACGCGGGGCTGATATCCCGGCGCTAGCACCTTACGCGCTTTGTACCTGGAGAAGTTTGAATAGAGGCGTTATTACGACTTTATAGAACTCTCTATAATTAAACCCTTGACTATTATATTATTATCTGATGGTCACGAATCTCTTTCAGAGCTAGTAAACCGCCGATGCCGTTCTACCACACAATACCCCTATACTCTCTCTCTCTCTCTCTTACTCTCTATTTGAGTCTCCCGATTTACTTTATTTTGGTTAAAGCGATGAGCGTTGTGGAAGATTTTGCCTCAGGTGAACAGGCCAACTCAACGAATCAACTTGGCAGGATCTTCCTGACTTCATTTCACGCACTTCGATGAGAACTCCTGGTCTCCACTCGGGGCAGGATCATCGCACAACGTCCAGCACACTCCACCGTCTGCTGGGCCGGGCCTTAGCGGGTAGCCGACAGAGGGCCTTGTATTGGGTGGGTCAACATTGCCACGCTGCGACGTTCATTTGATAAAAACGGCCTCCGCCTGACCACACGCTATTCAAGCGGCAGGGGGCCGAATCTGCAATCGCTCCAGTTCAAGGCGTCGATCGCTCTGTTCTTCTCTCGCTGACGAACCTTAGCTATGCATCGTCCGTCCATCGTACGGGCTTACTCGTTTAGTCTCGCCTCTCTCAAGGGAAATATGTAAATTGGAATACCCCGAAGTTGCGACGACATGGGCCTTTCTGGCCGGCGTCCAGGAAAACACGTCGGTACGTTGGTTGCTCGGGGCAGCCTCATAGTCATCAAGGGTCTATTACATGGATGATTTTGAATATCTATGTACCTTGCGCATTTGGGAACGTGGCGCTGTTTACACCTCTTCGAGCCGTTAGTGTTCTGTTATGGAGAATAGCCACGCTTGTAGTAGCCGTGTGAACGTTCTCGAAATCTGACCGACACCAGCCGAAAGCTCAGTTTGTGCGCAAGACGAAAGAGACAAAGAGGAATGCACGCCCCCGTGGCACGCGCCCAACTCTATCGGGACGTGGTGTCATCTTCGGAAATCCTACAGTATATGAGTGTGTGTGGCCTCACCGCCGCTCCAGCGATGAGGGCCAATTTCGGATGGATAACGCTATGGGTAGGGGAGTCGAGTAACCTGGTCATTCGTTTAGCATCGTATCTTTGAGAAGGGTAGTGTATCCTTGCCATCATGACGTTCGCGGGAGGCGAGAAGGCAGGACACCTACTAACGGCTGGATAGCCCCTGTCGCCTCATCGCAGGAGAGATGGGCTATTAACCATTGGCTATCACCCAAGCAAGTAGCACTATCTACTAACAAACTCTTGCCTATGCGAGTGATGCCGGCAGCGTTTGTACACGCCATTCAGCGCCGTTCGATATTCATCTGCATATACACGTTCAGCGTATTATCTCTATATGATATATAAAGAGAATTATATATAGAGTATATCCCCTCGAGTAACATATTCTCTTGGGCATTTTCCTCTCACTGTCTCTCCTTTTCTCTGCATCGGTTGTTGCATTGACCAGCTTCTCCGGCGGACCAGCTGGCTAGCGTGATTGCACGAAGCCGTTGCACGTGCGTAAAGCCCTCGACATAGGTAGTGCACGCTGAGCTGGGCCAGGCACCACCTCGTCAAGGTCGGATTGGGCCAGCCCAGCCAATGGGGTCGATCAGGCGGGCGGTTTCGTCACAGCAAGGGATTTCGAGAGCGGCGGAGGTACAGCACTCGATGAGCGACTCGATCGGGTCTGACATGTTGCCACATCATGGGCCAGCCCCTGATCGATGGTGCGCTACTCAACATCATGACAGGAACCACAGCAGGCATATGACGCAGCGGGCAGGCGGTGTCGTTGTTGCAGCCTCGTATCCTTTTAACCTGTCCCCTGTGAGCACCTCGCGGGCACGCAGGTCCCCTCTTCTCTCAATGTGACGAGATGTACTGAGGTGACCCACCTCGTACACCCGCCGTGGTACGGTGTTACATAGGATCATGGGCACATCATGGCCTGGTACAATCGATGTCACCGCGTGCGCTCCCAGCCAGCTGGCATTCGTTAGTCGACCGTCGCGTCGTCCATGTCACAATCTCTGTGGTTAGCGCCTCTGCAGCGGCTAGCACGTATGCTGCGGCTACGGTGTGCCTCACGTTGGTCTCGGCAACAGTGGATGTTTCCGTTCCTCGGTGCTGTTGCGATCGCGTAATAGATATTCCCCCAGCGATAGCCAGAGGCGATCCCGTCACGGGAATCTGCCTGCCTCGTCCACGGCCGCTGCCGGCAGCTTCGCACGGCCCTAACCCTCATGCACATTGCTATGCATGGCACGAATGGCATCGAGTTCCGAGACGCAGAACGACAGGCTGTTGTCATGGGGCGCCCAAACGACGGGAAAGCAGCCGAAGTTAAAGGGGGATGACAGTCAGGGATAGTGGTAACGGCGCTTTACCTTCGGATGAGCTCCTCGTCATCGCCCAACGACGGCAGTATGGACAGGCGTGCTTAACGAGCTTGCTATGTTGTTGGTAAGAACTCCTTCAAAAGAGAGGGAAAAATGGGAGAAGGAGGTGCATCAACGAACACCGTCACCCCAGATATCTACACATCCAAGTGGACGCGATCGCGGTGCCGGCCTTCGACCCCGCTTAGGTTGCCGGCAGCACCTGAAGCTCCGCGTCACCCAACCATCCGCTGAGAGGAGGGGAGCCGGGGTCGATCGGAGTCAATACACAATATAATATCCGAGGCGCACACATCGTAGCGATTGTTAGGCGACTTCATCCATTTGATCCGGACAACAGAGATTGTTGGTTTGAAGCCGGCCGTGGGCATGAATACGTGTATTCACTCATATATATATATATATATAGGTGTGTAACTATTTGAAATAAATGGATGACTGTGTAATATTCCCGAATCGCGGTCGATATCAAATCGACAATCTGCTTGTTCGTAATTACCGACCGCTGCCAACAAATAATATTAGATGCCATGCTCATTCTGTGAATTAGAACGATGTGGAGTAGAAGAGAGGCAAGGGTGATCGGAAAACAATAGATCAAACATTTTTGTCTCGATCCCCACGCACAATGCTATTCCAGCTTTAACGGAAGATACTCAATCTTGCCAGGGTCACTTAGAACAGGAGGTCACACTTACAAATGTCGTACCTAACGATTAACCCAACAAAATTCACATATATATACAGCTACACCTCCCCACGAAACTGCCAATGGTCGACTACAATCATGGCCTGTGTAGAATGACCTCCCAACTTTACTGGGGCACAGTTTGCTGGCGCTGCCGACTCTCAGGACGACTACAGCAGGAAGAACTTTGTCATCCGCTTCAACTCGGCTGCTAGAGGTGGGGTCTCTTTTGCAAGATTGTGGCAATGAGATAATGTGATTCGGGTGTGCCTGCTCCGTTTTTGCTTCCTCTGCAAACGTGTGATTTCGTGTGCGGTGGGTCCTACATGTCTGCGAGTGGTCACTTGAGAATCCCGCTTGGAGCTTTCTCTGACCGCGTGCGTTAATCTCTACCGCACGAGCAGTGTCACCACCACTGGCCTGCATTGACGTTGATAGCGAAACACTACATACAACTGGAGTTAGCAGTCCTGACCCCCTGTTGCCCAACAGAACATCATACGCCGCCTATTGTGTACACTTGCAGAGAGCTGCCTCTGCCTTGTGGAGCTCTTTTTTTCTCTGAGCTTCCCTGGGTTTTGCAACATGCCGGTCTGCCTCTTATCTTAATGCCTCCTCAGAGCTCGCGACGACAGAGTTTGCAGCCAAACTTGGCCACTATCCTTGAGGGAACGATCTACGCATGGTGTAGGTATGCAGGTATGATATCTCAATTCAGCCATATTCCAACTGTAACATAAGATAGTTCTCGTATGACGGACATTCGCAGTTGCTGACTTGAGCGACCAGCAAATGTTTTACATATTAGTACTAGTAATAATCATAAGCTCTTTTTTACTTTTGGCCAACCACCATCGCGTACCGTACACACAGATCTGTTTGTGCATCTGTGGCAACTCTCTGATAAAATGCCCACACGTAGCAAATGCATAAAAGTGCTAGTGTGTCTTCCATATATCGGGCGGCTTCTCCACCATCCTGCGGCATCGTAGCGCGCCGCTTTAACCGTTCGTAAACTCGCCGCAGTAGGTCAGTTTCGAAACGATCCCGATACCTTCTTCATCTCATTCCTTCCCTTCAACGATACGTCCCGGTGTGCGTCATTTCGTGGATACCACGGCACTACAATGCTGTAGCATAGTTGCACCGTCACTGCTTCTGCTAATCAGCTCAACAGCAAACACCATCAAAGAGACGACGCCTCTCTGCCAGATCAATCTCTTCGTCAACAAAGTGAACCACCCTTTGCATTGTACAATAGCTGTATCTGTCCTCACGGGCGACAACACGACCCAACCGTTGTCTAGAATAGGAAGGACGACGCCGTCAGGGCCCATCCAGCCACCTCGCACACCGCGACGACAGTTCCTCGCGCTTCAGATATCAGATCTCTTCGACCAGTTACAGCAGTAGGAGTCTGCCTGGCCGACTGCTATCACTACTGCATAGATACTGCAGCACGCCAGCGTGGCCCCGCTCTTCCTTGCAGCGTTCCTTTCAATATACATAGCTCGGCTGTACAGACTCGCGCTAATAATTGAACACGGCCACATTCACCCATTGGTGGTATCCATTCTCCACTATCCATCGAGACCCACTCGCACACGATGGAGAAGCGAAGCAAGAAGTACGGTGGAGCTGGCTGGCTGGCTGGCTCGCTCGGAGGCGGGCAGCCGCTGGCTCGGGCTTTTATTATCGAAAAACGTTAATGATCATCTCTAGCCCGGGTCCCCATTTCCTAGCCTGTCGTCCTCCTCTGGATCGCCCTGCTAGAAACAGCCATCGGGCCGACGCGACCGACTAGATGTTCCACACGGCCGAACCCCCTCCTCGTCCTCGTTGCTAGCCCGCAGCGTCGAAAGCTCACCAAAAGGGTAAGTCTTGGGTAACGTGTGTTTGTTGTGTGTGGACGCTAGCCGTGGAGCAAGGCCGGGAGGGGAGGCGGCCGGATCAAGAGATGCGACGGAGCCCGCTGGCCGTGAAACTTGGGGGTTAAACAACGGATTTGTACTCGCACCGACTCGCCGCGTCGGCGAGTCAGCCAGCGTCGCCTCTTGCCGACATCCTCACCCGGCGTTATATGGGCACTGAGAGTGGGAGGGGCGGCCAGCTTTTTTGTTTTCGTTTACCTGCGTTTATCGTCTATCCTGGATCGACAGGGTGTGCTCTGGCTCGGGTCAGCAATGTATTGCACTATGCTGTACGGTGGCACAGCCGAACGACAGCTATAATGAGAATTGATGCCTTCGAGTTTCGGCTAAACGTAGCAACAAAACTGGCAAGGCCGGCGTTAGTTAGCCAGCCAGTGGGAGCGACACGACAAATAATGACAACGAGGTGCAAAACCCTTCTCGCATTAAGAGAGGGAGATAACGAAACAAGCGAGCGGGTGCTGATCGAGACGCCCAGGAGGGGCAGAGATGAAAGATAGCGCGCGAGAGAGAGAGAGAGAGGCGTTGGATAGACAGGGTGATATAATGGATTAGTGCGTTTCCTGCTGTGTTTGTTTGTTTATTCAATCGGTATCAGGGTATTTTTGGCTGGGATTTTAAGCATATCGTAGCGTAATTATTATATTAATATTAGCAGGCTAATTATTATATTCGTATTAGCAGGCTACGTCTGCCATGTTTACAACATGGGCACCATGTTCATCGCAAAGGGGAGGCTGGTTACGGTGTTATTGGGATGAGTAACGACTAATATTACTATTATTTTTTTCGTTATTATCATTGTTATTATGTAGAAATCAACTAGCAAGGTAGCCAATGTATGTCCGGGGGAAATAGTCATTTATAAACCTTTGTGAAGATTCATAAATGCTGAAACGATGAGATTTCCAAACAAAAACTACTGCTTTTGATTGCTCTTCAGCTGTTGCAGATTTAGCTCAAAGGGATTTAATAGGGTAAAACTCCGGCAAGAATCTTCTAAGAAGCGTCCGTTCAGGGTCCCAGCAACAATGTCCTACCGGTGTGAAATATTGAGAAGGTCATATGCACGTGACACATCGGGACATGTTAACTTCGCAACTCGAATGCTATTGAAACTATTCCAGCATGGGCTAATGGACTGCTCACAACGTCAGTACATGTTGCTGTGAGACGAAACATGGGTCATGTCTTGAACCATTATTTTCAGACTGAAACAATGGAGAACGTTAGGGGGGGAACAATTCAAGAATGAAATCCTGGATCCAAATTCCATCTGCGGCCTGAACTGTCGTTCGAACTTAGGCCTATAATATATTGTACACTTCGGTGGTGAAAACTTTCAATATATTTTGGTAGAATACATTTCATAGGAATCGGCAAAGCGAACAAAAAGTTTTGATCGTTATCTGTCGATGTTATTGATGGTACTGGAACACTACTGCATTTTTACCAGCCAATTAGCAGGATCAAGCAAATGTATGGATAAAACAATGCTCAAGCGTTCAATTAAATACGTTAGCAATCGATGCCATCTTACAGTGACAACGGGAAGGCGTTGGAGGCAACAACTAACCTATGGGAACTGTGAGATTAAGTATCGTAAATTTTCCATAAACATTTAACATTCACAGTGCTGGCTTTCGGGCCTATTAGAGCCCCGGGCATGCATGAGATATTTCGTTCGCATCGAGCCCATTCACTTAAACAGTTCTACACACATACTAAAATTATATGTGCCACTGTACTATAATGTGAACGATATATAGCCGTGAGACTGTACTGTCGTTTTTATCATACGGGAATTGCTAACTCAATTCGCCGGCTTGTCCGATACGAAGAAGTCCACCGACGGCGGATGAGTATACACAATATTCAGTCACGTTCACCATAAAACAACCGACATGAATGTCAAACACTGAAACTATTGCCCGATGTCTAACTACATATAACGCTAAGGACGTCTACCAGGCCGACAACGAGGGGTATTGGCCTTTACTCGGTTTGCTAGGCCACGCTACTACCCTTGGCCGTTGGCGTTTTGTCTTTATTGGGCTGCCATTCGGCCATCTGACAGTGAACGCCTTTAGCCGGGCCAGGGGCCAGCAAGCGTCAGGAGCAGATCGGTGACTCCACCCGTTCATAGCCACATCATTCATGAACGATATGTAAGATGTGTACTGTTATTGTTATAATGTGTAAGATGCGTGTCATGCAGTCATTGACGCATTTCGGCGTCCCCTTCCGGCTCTACCGCACATTCACTCGACAGGATGCACAAGAAAGGCGTACCGCTTCCGTACGCCGGCCGAGATTCAGGCCATCTATGATTATTATCGTATGATGTGATCGTGAATATCTATGAGAGATCTATTCATATATCTAAGTCTCGATAGATCGATATATAGATAGACGATAGATGCTTACAAATTGCGTAAGAACGGCGAGGTTTGATGTTGAATACGTCCAGTGGTGTGGTGAAGTGATGTGGTTTTTTATTTTTCGAACGGTAAACTTCATGTGAGACATCTGGAGCTGATGGAAGTGTTCGGCCCTTTTTGCTGCAGACATTGAGTTGTATGTGGTTATTCTCTCTTCGCTTTGTTCAAGTATTTCGTCCGCGGCGCTAGAAAATGTTAGGGGTCGAATGTCGAGTCAGCGAGCCACTTGAAGAGCAGATATTAATTTTCAACTAGTGTCTTCGAAAAATCGGAGCGTGCTCACAGCCAAGGCCAGAATTCCCCGATGCTGTGCAGGACTGAACAGCATGATGATTGGATTTGTGAAACGTATGCAAAGGCTCCAAACACTAATTCGAGGAAAGTTCTGCCTTAGGAGTAGTAATCATGTATGGTGTAACAAATCTGCACATTTCACTAACACCTGATGGAGGTTACACCTGCCACCGATCTCGGCACCCCTCCCTCATGATTACTGCATCTACTCCAACCTGATTAATCTTGAGAGTCGTGAAAGAATATCAGATGTGTTGAACTAGAAGTACGGATCGAGTCAATCTATTGGACCAATTTCAAGATGAGATCCACTTCAGCGAAACAGCCAATTACCAACGCTGTACATCACTACCTTAAGATATTCTGTCCGGCCAAATCGGGTACGCCTCTTTCCCGCTCATCCACACCCTACTGTTCAAGCCTATGCACTGACAACTTACCAAATCACCACGTGTGATCCAACAGTAGTAGCTTCAACAGTACCCCAGGAATGGATATCAGCGTCAGATGGCCGTACAGATGTGGGATACACTCAATAATACCTAGTACCACATGAATTCTTCATAAGGACAACACGAAAGAAAGGACACAAAACGTAGAACCTACAACGGTTTTTCGTAGTTATTATTATAATAGCCGGAGACGATGGGGCATCTACGAGCCGTCGCGAGCACCGGCTGCTGTGCTCTTCTCTTGGGCGAGCTCGTCATCCGCTTGGTACCGTGAACGCCGTAAATGGTGTTGGTCACCACCGCCAGCACTGTCGCTTCCTGCCGCCACCGCCACAGATCTTGCTACCGCCACAGCGCTCGGGCAGATTCAGTCCATCTCCAACAGCTGACTTCGTCGTTGCTGAGCACTCCCCCGAGTCTCATACGTTACGTAACAGGCAGCCTGCTCCACGAGGCTTATGGCATGGCGATCTGACGGCAAATTTGGCTGAAGCGCGCAACGGACCTCACGTTACCAGCAGTGTAGAGTGTGCGGACGGGTGGTCTGCCGGGTGGTAGCGACGGGCCGTCATAGCGGCCCCCGGGCTCGACCGAGCTCCGAGCCGGCGTCCCCCCCAGCGCCTGCGGCCAACGCCCCTCGCCCCGTCACCCCTCGTGTATGTGATGACACGAGCGGACAACGATGTGTGAGTGTTATATGCTGCTTTGGCGTAATGGCTCAAGGGGTTGAGCGAGGAACGGAGAATATCCGATGCTAGTGGGAGTGGTCCTACAGTTGCTAAGACATAGGCGTATATTGAAACGTTAGAGCGAATTAGAGAGAGAAATTAAAATGCAGAGAGAGAGAGAGAAGAAGAGGGGGATACACAAGCATTCACACGTCAAGAAGCAAGTTGAATAGGGTATAAGTCAATGTACATTATGTCAGCACTTCGGAAGCGGCCGCACAAGGCCTTTCCCGCACGGGTGTTTCCCGAGCTAGTTGCGCTGTGCCAGGACTGAGAATAGAGATATGCATAAAAACCATGCGTCAGTAGCACGCACGTGGCGGGGTATCTCAGCGAGGGGTCTACGTAGCTCAGCGAGGGGGAAACGTGGCTGACACTAGCAGTTTGAACTAATCGAAATAAACTGTGCTTGACGTCCAAATAAAGAAATACGGGACAACACGAGGGTACAGGACTAGGAGAGGAATCATGTCTAAAAAACGGCCGCTTCTGACGACGACAGGAGCGGCTGTTTGCTCCTTTGGTCACATTCTCGGATGCCCTTTAATCGAAGACTAGGTAGGCTATGCTGTCCAACGAAAGTGCGAATCGCAATTGATTCGTGGGACGAGACCAGCAGCTCATGCCACTAATAGTGGGATACAACAGGCAACCGATTGTAATGGTAACATTAACAATAGCACGATTATATATTACGAATGATATTAGCTGGCTGCCAGCTGTCGCCTATGATCCAGCCAGGTTTTTTTTGTCCGGCCGACGGAAATAGGCTAAGGGAAATTAGGGATGGCCCTATTCCCTGTTGTGGCAGGTGCGTCCGAGCGCGAGGCACACATAGCTCGTCCGGCTCGGGATGAGAGCACGGCAAACGTGATTGTAACTCGTGGAAATCCTCGTATGTTTTCGTGGCGCGGTTAGTCCTTTTGATGCTGTGTCCAAAGTATGCGATTGCATTGTTGTTGCTGTTACGGTCATTGTGATTCCATTCAGGCGGGGTGACCGGAGCCAGGTTCTCGACCTGGGACGCGAAAGGATTACGGGACCTCCTTGGTCCGGAGGCAGTAGCAAGAGAACAAACAATAAAAACAAGAATAAAAAAAGACACCAACATAAGTTGTTCATGTGGCCAATGCCGCAGCGATCTATTCGGCGCTCGCAGAACCTTTCGATTGTGCAAATTTCTCCATCTTCTATTGAACGGAGCACCCACGTGTCTTGCGTGCTCAAAACAGCATTGGCAGCAATGAGCAACAAATAACACATGGAGCATTTTTACAGTGCTCCAGATGGTGCACGTTTCAAAGCAAGCAATCAAATCATTTGATGTACTCGTGTCACTCGTGTGTACCACAACCCTCAAATGAGGTTGTCTCCCAACCGGGAAAGTGGAAATCCTACCGTGTCCTTGATTCTGTCTATGGATGTGGGCTGCCGGTGGCCATCACCGGTCGAAGGTGTCGGGCTAAAAGCGTTCGTTTCCTTGCGAGTTCTTAGTACCGAGTACGTGGAGTGTCGAAGCTAAAAGTCGCACCGTTCTACCAGTAGTTATAGTGGCGTTTACGAATGCGTCTGTCGGTCCGTCCATCGATCAATCGGTCATCGTTGCCATCATGGGATCGTCGCCGTTGGCCAATTCAATCAACCCAGAAATTCGCACTCGACGAGCAGTGTTCATTGGTGGGATCGACACCTTCGACATCGAGAAATGATGTTAATTTGGAGACGCACCACGGGGCTGGTGGTAGTGGATACGGAGAAAATTCAAATGTAATTACATCTGTCGCCGAATAGTCGATTATCGCCCAGACAGATGCCGAGCTTGGCCGGCACCCGACTCGAAGATAATGGAATCTCTGCGGCGGGCGCGGCTTTGGCGACGGCGCCGGGGGCGGAATGGCGCTGATGCTTACTTGGGTCCATTAGCGACCGTGCAGCATAAATACTACAAACATGTGAAGCTCTGAATATTGGCGACAACATGCGCCTGAATAATGGGTGATATAGGTTAACGTTAGCTAAATTCGTCAATACAAACAAACAAAGCCATGTCTTCGATCGTTTTTGAACTAGAGAGAAAAGGCTGACCTCGAATCGTGTTTGAAAACAAAGTGAATAATTTGATTTGACTTTACTCTGCGCCTGGATCAGGAACAGGACATTTCAAGGCATCTTGTTGCAAAACGTTGCCGCTAACAGCAGCTGTTAAGGCCGAATGGGACCGCGGGGAAGAAGCGCACAGTAGTGACTTTCACTGGAGACATTTCTTGCGCTCGGCCAATGCCGCCCCCTGTCGGCGCTATCTCTCCGTTGTTCTGCATCTGTCCTCACACGTGTTGATCGATTGGCCACGCGGCATCGCCTCGCACGAGGTAGCTACGACCTCCAGCTTAACACAATGCTTCATCTAGAAGTAGCGGCACTGTCCAAGTACCCAAGCATGCCCTACGAGTGGGGCGGGCACCAGAGCAAAGCTAACCTAAGCGCGTCTTAGAAAAGCGATAAAATTCCCGCTGTTCACAGCAGGCAAATTATTTATGGCGTTTGATGGCGTTCCCTTCGCTCGCGTGGCTAGCTCCATTGAATGCCCGACGTCTTGCCGTATCGCGGGGGCGCACCGGCGGACGCACCAACAAACAGATGGGCCGACATCGCGAGCATAGGGGCAAGGGGTATGACTAAGTGGAGGTGAAGCTGCCTTGCTGCAGGGGACAACCAGCGACAGAGAGACACGCGCGCACACACACACACACCCGGATCCCGTGACGTGCAGGCAATGTATACTAACATGGGCGGGACGGGAACAGTTCTTGGTGGATTTTGGGGGGGGCGGAAGACTCAACACATTGATTGTGGTCGTCTAAGCCCACAGTGTCCATGTCACCACGAAGGACGAGGCAGTCGTTTACAATAAATAGCTAAAGCGGATGGAGAGAGCGAGAGAGAGGAAGATAGAGAGAGAGAAGCAGAGATGACGAGAGAGAGAGATGTCTGCTTATGTTTTCTATGCAGTTCTGGCGTTTCCAGCGACACTCAGTTTCTGGCAGCTCGCTGGCGACGCAGGCTGTAAATCTTTCCTTTATTCTCGATCAAAGTCACCCCCATGAACTGGTGGTTGGAGTGAAACGACAAGCTTTGTGCGGCCTGGGTCAGTTGCTAAGGGTAAATTTCAGCATAAGCGTATTTATATTGTCTGTTTGCTTGTTCGTTTTTCACGTCAAGGTCGATCATGACTGTGCGGCCAGTGCCACTAACCATGAAGGTGCGTGAACTCAGGAGAGCTCGTGTGCTCCATATCTTATTCCGTGTCTAGCCTTCTATTTCAGGCCGGTCAGTACATGGTAAACAAGTTTTATGGTGAGCAACTCCTTGACAACATGATCTGCCATACCGCCTTCCAATTCCTTTCATCGAGCTCCGGCAAGTGTAGCCTTGAGCCTCAATAATGAAGCAAAATGTTGATGGACCACCGTCCAAGATGGACGCGCCTTTGGTGATCGCTTAGTATTATAACGGTCGTTTCCGACTGCACCATAATGAAGTCACCCTAACAAAACCTGCTGCAGTTAGACGAGAATCCTCCCCTGAACTGAACCGACTCAGAGTTTCTCGAGAAGAAAAATTCGTTCCTGTTGTGTAAACGCACAAAGTTACCATTATAGTAATAACACAGCGAGACCCTTCATGAGACCATCGTCATGAGACCCTTGTATTGCGCAAGCTGAGTAAGCAGTAGCTGAGGTGGACGTCGAGATAGTCCGCTGGGCTTCGCACGTTTTTCGTTCGCCCGAAGCATTTGGCCTTTAAAGGATTTTCACCCCGCCCTTCCTTAGGACGAGCAAGCATGACGTAGGTGCGCTGCTTCGCTGAAAAAAAAGCTCACTGGCTTTCAATGGCCTCTGGTTGGCGATCCGCAATCGCAGCTATAGCAAGTGCATTAGTAAGTGTTCCAGATTCGTCGTACGTCATTGGGCGAACTGATGGACGTGGAGTAAGTGCTTCCCCCGACTAGTCGTTTATTTTCTCCGCTGGCGATTGCGCATACATTGTCGTCTATTGCTATCACATTGTATTGTGTTAATGTAGTCACGCGCTAATGTTCCGCCGGTTATATGGGTGATTATCTGCACGTTGGAAATCAAGTCCAGTGTTGAGTAAGCTGCAATATCTTTACTTAGGACCTCGGGAAGGACTCCTGCTCCGCGTACGTCCCCTTTGTCTGCCGTTGTGTAGTATGGAAGGAAATAATACTTGCATGTTCTTTTGCCGGCAGTAATATTATTCAAAAGTTGTCTAACAGCACTATCGTAATATCTAGGATTCGAAAGAGACGAAGTTGCAGAACACTACTACAGGTTTTACGAACTCTGGAGTCTTCGGGAAAATTTCAAGCTTCAGCCAACGTTGTATTTGTGGCATACATATATCTGATTAGTATACACCGTGGCGTCAGTAAAATACAAAACAGCGAGGGGAGGCACTCAGCGGGAAGGCAAACGAGGTAGGAATTATTGCTTCACGAATCTTCTGGAGTTGAGAAAATCTCAAGCAATATGAGCCGGCCCCCGCTCATCCCAATCAGATGAAAGCGAACTATGGGACAGTCACAGTCCACTACGGGAACATAACAGCCGTTCATTTCACCTAGAACTCGTTTGAGGGCGCGGCGGACCCCCAAAGAACCGTGGCCCCACCAGTGTATTCACCAGTGCAGTTGAGGTTGCCTCTGCGTGACGGACACTTTGATTTGAAATACGTACGCCAAAGCCATATTCTTATCCTCTCTTCATTGTGCTGTTAACAACTCGCCTCTGGGATCGTTGTGCTGTGTCCAAACGCTCACGAGTCAATGGAGCGGTATTGTTCCGATCCCAATGGCTCATCGCCAAATAGTTCCTGCTTCCCGTTGGCACTAAGCTACTAACTGACTGAGCGATTACCGCCCACCCCCGAGAGCTCTGACTGGCCAACACATCTGATGGAGAGCGCTATTGTGCTAACAAGGCATGGGACACGGCTGACGGCAGGGGCAGTGACGGAGCCGACAGCATCGCGATCTAAAGCATATGGAGACGACCGTAGATAAGACACCCCCACCGGTCGGTCGCCAGGGGACGAGGCAGCCATCGAGCCGTCTTCTGATGTGGCCCTTTCACTGCGAGCAGCCTTTCACACTGATCCGTAAGGGTGAGGAGAATTAAATACATATGGGCAGCTCTGCAGTTGCTATTTCTACCGCCCCTGGGTGGAAAAAAGCCAAGTGGATTATCCCGGGAGAAGGATGTCTACAGTCGACAGGTTCGTGTGCGGCTGCCTACAATGGTTTGAATAGCGTGAGCGCGGGGAGGAAGACACCGGGGCTAGGAGACAGATTAGTAGGCAATCGATCGTCTTATAGTAGCTTATGAGGAAGTATTGCGTTTTTCAGGAACGCTTACGCAAGCTCAGGTGTTGAGCTTCACATAGGTCTGTTGGTGAAAGTTCAGATAGGTCGAGTACGAGCGACATAATAGTTCTTGAAGCAATGCTGCCACACAGCGGTACTTCGGAACCGCTCTGCCACGGAAATAACTCAACTAAGGGTCAGCTGTGAGATACGAGATGGAAAAGAAGGTATTGAGTATTTTCTATTGATTTAAGCTCTGGTTCGTCTAGGCTACGATCTTTTTGTTGTGCGCTCGTGCAAACCGATATTGAAATAAAATGATTAACCGAAACATTGTTGCCAACACTGGACGGTGCTACGGCGGGTCAAGTGTCAGTTTCTTCTATTTAGAGAGATTCGACGAATCACCGCAAATCGGGCGTAATCCCATCTCGATAGATGTCCCCACTTCTCGATCAATCCCGGGCGAGATCGCCACTGATCACGCACCAAAGGAACGCTACAGGTACACCCCACCGGTTGGCCGTAGCTATTTGATTGACCCGTTACCTATTGGTGGTACCCCCGTTATCACCCTAATTTTCACTTGCCTGACCACAATCGCTCCACTGCATCGGTACATATTTAGCACTCGTCGTACGCATTCTCTGTGACGATCCGTATACACAACACCATGATTCCCATCTATTTCGGTATTCATATATGTATACAGTTGTGCGATGACAGCCCAGCCCCCACACCCCAACAATACGCCCCCAATATTTCTAATAGGTTCGCTTGTTTGCGACATTTTCGCGTTTGTCGACGATGGCCATCCCTTTCTCTCTATCTCTCTCGCGTTCTCGCTTACCCATTTTGCGGCGTTAACCGGCGCCGAGCTGCTTACAGACGCTGGCCAAAGGTCCCCCCCCCCCCCCCGTGTTCTGCCTGACGCGAGTGGGCGCTAGTGGGCCAGCATACCTGCATAGGTGGTTGTGCACAGCATCACAGGCGGTCGTGCCCCTTGGTCCGCTTTTTTTCTGCTCTCGTTGGCGGTCTTTCTTTTGAACGGGGTGGCGGGACGCCCGTCGCAGGCTGCCAATTCGGCAACTGCCATCGAGTAGCCCTTGTCACGACACAAGCTATATACTGGACGGCGACAGCATCAACGAGGAGAGAGAGAGCGAGAGAGAGAAAATTGCCCTTTCGTCGCCTCCCTCTTTTCGTTCGCTGTCGTTGTCGCGGACTGACGAAGCCTGCCCTAGTAATGGGCCTCGGCCGCTGGACCTGGTGCTGCTGCAGCTCCCATTGTCGCTGGCCCTTTGGCCACCGACAGCCCACGCGAGTGTCGTCCGACCGAACGAAGCTTCGGCTGTCGTTCGCTAACATCGTGCACGACGGTATGCTATGGCAGGCCGATGTCGATGGCTTCACGCGAACGCTGTGTGTGTCCTTCGTCGGGCGCGGTGTTCGATGGACGGCTAGCCTAAGCAATGATTCGTGTGGGTCACACCATTTTCATTGGGATGGAGACGGCGGGGAAGGGAGCTGCCAGGAGGACGCCGGCAGGCACTGACTCAGGCGTCAGGCCACCAACGGCTGAACGAACAAACGGACACTTGCTTATTCGTCGAAAATAGGAGGGTGTTCACCAGAAAGCTAAGTGTCGGTCATAAATATAGCAACGAGTCGAAAGCCGGCGCTTACTCTTCGCGTCGCTATCGATCGCTCCCGCTGTCCTTCCTCGTTGCTCTGCCTCGATAATATGCTGTACGTGCCCTCGGGTCGTAGAAAAATTCTTAGACGGCAGGTAGAGCGAGGGGGTATCCGGCCAGGCTATACAGTGCCTGGGCAAGCCTAACTGAGGCCAGCGTAGGAGACGACCATCGAGTAACAACAATGGATTTTCGGTACAAGCACATGCGCTGACCCGGTGACGGTCATTGGTACAACCGCCAGTTTGGTTAGGTTCCAAGGCGCTATCGATTATATTAGGGAGTAGACAAATATGTGTGTGTGCGTGTGTGTGTGTGTGTCGGTACTGGAGCTTAGCAGGACGGATAGCAGAGAAGTGTACTTAGGATAGGTTTGAGAGTGTACGTCAATCACGGTAACGTATGAACGCACGTTATTTGATTTAGCGATCTGTTTCTATATTAGGGGATTTCGGCGGGAGCAGGAAAGGAGATCTGTTTAATTCCACAACACCAGAGACAAGATTTAGCTGGCATTCGCCGAGGAGAGACGTTCAACTCCTGCAAAGTAACTATGTTAGGTATCTTCAAGAGGGATGCAGTCGCATCTCATCGAGCAGTATAGTAAGTAACAGAGGTCAAGCAAGACATGGCAGAAACGAATCTGACCAAAATGAATTATGTATTATTTCTTTCGTTCGAAATTTTTAAGGCTATTGTATTTCAATATAAAGAGGATTTAAACCTGATAACCTTATGTCTACCTGGTCCCGATGCAGAGGCCAGCAGACCTCTTGGGGCGTTCCGCCGTTCGGTCGACGCAAAGCGTCGAACAATAGATTCCAGTAAACATACCGAGCCGCCTTTAAAGGACCTTAAAAGGTCGTCCAGTTGACACTTCGGCCTTGGACGAAATCTGAGATACCCTCAAGCTGTGGCTGTCCCTAGGCCCACGCAAACTCCACCCTCTACACACGCAGTCAGTATGAGAGAAACGAAATACGTAGAAAAGGGCCTTTTCAAAAAACAGTGGGGCCCCATCTCGGAGAGCTAAAGCTATGCTTTACCCTGACGGGGGGGCTTATTTTCGTTTTCCAACTGTCAAGTCACAAGGCGTTTAGGCTTTTGGTGCCTGCCTTACGTAAATTAGGTGAACGCGAGTCCCGGAAGTAATCGAGTTCTTATTTTACCTCTTCTGGACCACTGAAAATTTCCATAGCTCGATCTTGGGACATTGGCGGAGACCAGGACAGAAACGGGACACTGAAACGGATATGGTGGTATGGTTATCTCTAGCACAATGTCCTACTCTTGAGTGAACATATGCGCTCCAAACTAGGCAACCCTTTTACCTGATATATATATATATATATATACATTGTGTAATCCTAGTGTTCATTTATTTCCATACATTAGTCACTTATTCTCTCTCACCAGACCCTTCTCGGCACCAATCAGCATGGCATTACTGCGAGAACTGTCGGGACGTGAAATCCACACCACCCTGCGGCCATGGCAGGATTCCAACGTGCAATATTCTATCTATTCATCCAGGTTGTGTCCCCAAGTATCATACTACCGTCGCTATCGCCCGGGGCAGAAGAATATAGTATTCACTTACATATATCCCTTAGTATTAGACCTTCTACACATAGTGGCTCAACATCGCGGCCGGCCGAAAAAGCTCTCGTGGGAGACTCATAAGAGGTAACGATCGAGAGATCAGCACGCGGAGGCCAACACTTGAGGGTGGAACGCCGTACGGGAGGTGGATAAGAGCGAGGCTGCGCTGTCCCGCGACTCGAAGCAACGACAACTCTCCTTACACGCTTTATACGTAGCGGCAGTCTCTCATGTATAAATATCATAGCTTGCCTCAGGTGCCTCTGTTGTCTGGGCGTTCAGCTCAACCCCGATGGCCAACGCGGTTCTGGACAAACGCTCATACACTAAACGATTGATCGTATCCATAGTTCGTTAACGATCGACTCGATCGTCGAGACGTATACCGCTAGCTTAGTCTCCGACAGGAACCATTAGACTAATTAGATTACGTTCGTAGTAACGCACCAACGAACTGCATCTACAGTAGTTCAAGTGGCCTCTATTTACTTTGCGCTTTAAGATATAGAACCATGTAGGTGGTTGATGAGATGGTTGGATTCATATGCACGCAATCTATAATAATATGGGCACATGGACATGGTAAAAGACAGAGAGAGGGAGAGAGAAAGAGAGAGACATGGAGAATTGTACCAGGAGCCAGACTGACTCCAGACAAGGCAAACTCTCGCTAAGGTGGAATCTATAATACATTAGTGTAAGGAGCCGGCAAACTGCGTGTCTGCTAAATAATTATATCTATTTAGGAGAGGTAATGCAAGGACGAGCTTACCATTGCGATTCGTTAATAATGCCAATGGCAACTGAAGCCAATATCTAGGAATTGCTATTGTTTCTTCTGTAATAACTACAATTAGTTAGCTTAGCAGTATAGCAATATTTATTAATACATATATGAGTACAATATAATTCGCACGACACCAGAGACATCGATCGAGCGACATGAGTTGCTCTAGTTTGTGCAAGAGTTTGTTTTTAACCAATTAGATTTCACGTTCGAACACTATGACTGTGTCGCTTGTCCCACAGACATGAATTCCTAAAAAAACCGAACCTAGATCTCTCATTAATGTCAGCGCCTATAACGGAACGTGGATTCAGTATTATCATTATTATTATAGTTATTGCTTTTTTATGGTTTTCCATTACGAATTCTACAGTGAATTAAAGAGGCAGGTGAGCATACACTATCCCTAACTATATATATATATATATATATATATTCTATAATGTCACTAATGACCAGCACTGGGTATTATAAGTCGCATTACGTTTTTTGTTTGACCACACTGTTTTTACGGGTTTTTTTTCGTAGCTCAGAAATCGAATACGTGTGTCGAAACGATATTTCGTAAGGTGTTGTGTTCATACTCGACACCGAGGTGCCAGGAACTGTGCATCGCGGCATGTGCTTAATCAAGCCGATGTGGTGTTAATCGTGGACCTTATTCATAGACATTTATTAATATAACATTTCATGAGTTTCGCAATGGGCCGAGAGGCCTGCGACACACATCCCGATCGCGGACTGATGGTTGACCAGGTTACACGCTTCCAACAACAGCAGTTGTCATTCGATTGGCTATTTTGATTATCCGCCTCCACTCACTTAATCCGACCCTGTTAGAAGGAATACCCACATTCAGAGTCATGGTTCAGCCCTGCAATCTCACTAATTGCATATCATATTCTTTTCCTGAAGACTTTCTAAGTACTCTTCACATGAACGCCGGTATAATATATATATATATATATATATATATATAGTGATATGGTTTTATAGATTTCGATGAATATATAGTACACTTTTATTTTATAAGGTAGAGGGTACGCTTCGTATACGTCAGCGATGCCGTTGCGTTTCGCGGCGTTATAATACATCGCCATCGGACTCTGTGACATTGAGCATCGTCCGATCCCCTGTCAAGTGCGGGTCTTGGTCCGAGAGATAGTCATCAGAGATAGTGTCGGATTCAGTTGTCCTGAGCCGGTCTGACTCCATCGTAATGCAGAGTACATCGATAGAGGGGAGGGTAATTGATATGAACAATAATATAAGCAAATGCAATGGACGAAACGAAATCAGCCTGGATCGGAGACTATCGGGTCGAAAATGATTATCAAAAACAGGGTAGGATACGCCTATCTTGCATTGGCATACACTTGTGATGCTAATATGTTTAAGTAACGTTGTGATGCAGATATGTATTTTCCTATCTCTAATTCTATATGAATACTAAAGAAGAGAGTTGTCCCACCAAGAATCTCGAAGCCGAGACCGCCCCTGACAGCGAATGCTATGTGTCACAGCTGCCTGATCACCTTTTAAGTGTGATTAACCTCCTCTTGCTCAGAGTCTATCTGTAGTTGCGCGGTGAGGGCGACAGGCGTCTCCGGCAGAGCGACTCCAACAAGCACGCTTGCCCGAGCTATGAGTCGGTTGAATGCAGACTGGCGGAGTCTCCTAAACAGGGTCACTTCGCGTAACCTCTCTCTCTCTCTGTCCTCTCTCCTGCTTGCTGGTCAGCTTGTTCACCGCCGACTACCACTTGATCACGGCCAACGTGTCCTTCTGACCGGCTGCTTCCGGGATGTGTGACGCATCAGCTACGCGCAGTGCGACGGCTTGCTATCACGTTAATACCATATTTTCAATGCCGACAACCACGGACGGTTCCGCGCGGCAACAGCTGATGTTAATCGACCAACGCAGTGTCGCTGTCTGTGTCGAGAACCAGTTGCAAAGAGAGAGGGAAAAAGATGTGTTGCCGTAGGCAGGCATAGTTGTCGCACATTCCGGATACATCGCGGCGGTTTCCACTGTGGAAGGTGTTCTTGTAACGAGTAGTGCTGAGACAGCAACGCAGACGATTTTTCCGTAACATGCCCGGAATAGATCGCACCCCTGAGCTCCATCGAGCAAGCAGGATCGTCGTTAACCGCAATAGTACCGCGTATGCCGGGTGTCCTACGCGGTTCAGCTAGCGGGTCATCCTTCAGGGGGCCGAAAACTCCCATAGACGCTGGGGGTGTTCGCGGAGGGCCGACAATATCGACCCGTTATTCGTATGAAGTAGCCATGCACTGATTGATGTAACATCTCTTCGACAATGGCAACGCTATCACAGCCCGGGGTGCACCTTCGCCTGCTCAAGCCGGAAGTGAATGTTCGTTGCTTATTTCGTTTTTGAGAAGGTTTAATGTATTTGTGTCCATCCCAATTGTTTTCTTTTTATCGCTGACCCCAGTTCAGCTGTGTTCCTTCTATGGCCTTCTGGCATCTGTACCATTGTTTTGTAGCATCGGCCTGAGGGCCTGTCACGAGAATGGCTAATGTGAGCAATTCTAGTGTTAGCCAGATGTGGGGATCGACGATCGGCCACACTGACCCTATCCGGTCGTATTCCCAACAGACCTATGTGACGGCAGCGTTAAGTATTAACCATGTTCGGGTAGAGCACGATTTCTCGGGATCGAACCGGCAATAACGAGTGGTGGTATTGTTCGTAGCTTGCATGGCAACCGCGCCCAAGTAGATGCCAAGTAACCATTCTTATAGGGACTCCCAGCTGCATACGTCCTTCAAACAGTTTTCTAAGAAACGTAGCTGCTAGCCAGCCTTTAAAGCGCCGAACCACACGTGCATGTTATTGCGCCGTTCAACAATATAATTCATTGCATCCCACGCGATACACAGTGCTGTTCAGCTCCTATAGTATAATACATACACTTAGTGTGAGCCTGCCTGGTGTCCATGCAGGATTTACCTTTAACCTCTTAAAAAAAAAGTATAATACATATACACCAACGGGGTGCTCGGAACCTGACGCCACCGTGGAAGACAAACCACTTCGGATGTGATCTTCCCTGCAATTTCATACGCTTCGTGCTATAGATACATATTTAACATGTAGCGTAAACTTTGAAATATAAAATCAAAATTAATAGGGAGAGGTCCAGAACACGACATACGTCTCAGAGGGCGGCTAACTTATGAAGGAAATCTTCGATCATTCTCAATGAGAATTTGTTATTGTTCTCACGGTTTGGGGATCTTTTAGAGGATGGACGAGTTCTCTCCTTTCTTTTATTCTTGCTTTATAACGCACCTCAGTGCCATCAATGCATTCACGCAATAGAAAACGCAATAGAAAATTTGTCTAAAGATTACCTTCCTCCCGTTCGTCCATAAGGCTTGCTTAACTTTTCCGAACATCCTGTATGCATTATTATTGTCACAGAGACGATGTAGGGTAGGCTCGGTCAACGGCGGGCCACCATCGTCAAGTGTCATTTAGATCATTTTATGCTCACCCGTGCGTAGGCAACGTACCACTGGCTGAACGTGTCAAGAGGTCGGGAGGAGGTTCACCCTAGCTGACTCTGTGCTAGCCTACCGGTCGTGAAACTTCAATAACAGGCCGCGTTCAGACACGCATAGTCGTTAACACGAAATCCAATTATGGCCAATTATTGAGCAATTACGTTCCGTGCACGCCGACTCCTGCTAAACAATTTAGGCAAATGGCCTTAATTGTAGAGGGGATAGAGAGCGAGAGACACGTTGTCCTTAACAAATTTACGCCAGTCCCCATGCCTGTAGCCAAAAAACAAAAATCCCATGCGCCGTTGAGTTCGAAAAGGTGTACTAGCGTATTATTTTTTTTTGTGCTGATATCGCTCTAATTTAGTTCACCGTCCTGCAATATTATGGGATCGAAACAGGGGTGTTGAATTTTCCTACTTGCTATCCATCAATAGGTGTTTACTACGGGTTGAAGCGACACGCTTTTCCAGCATGACGCACGCGAAGGAACTGTGCAGTTTTGACCAAAGTACGATAAAATGGGGTGTCAACCAATTCACTCGGCCAATTTCTCATACGAATATATCGTGTAGTTATACGATATACTCAGGAAAGGATCGTTGAATTGTTTGAATACCACCGGTTTCGATTATTCAGTACATAACGGATATCTGAGTGTCGATGAAGTCCACGCTCAGCTTGTGTTCGCGCCTTTTGTTTAAAAAGGATTGGTCTACATACAATGTCGCTCGATGTCGTAATCTCAATTTTGAAAAATAAATAATAACTTCTTGAGAGGCCCTTGAGTCCTTTGCTGATCCGTGTTGACAAGGCAATTCTTGTCAGGACTCGAAGAATCCAGCAGCTATCTACGTCTACGCTTAACCCTAATTTGGACTTTTCTCGATGGGGCGTTTTCGGAAATTGTCGATAGAAGGTGTTCGCCTATATCGATTTTCTGCTCCTCGAGTCTCAAACGAGTTGCGTGGAAGGCATATTCCTGCCAATCGCCGACGCGTGCTCAACGCCCGATATCCGCAGTCGCGTTAGTCAACTAATGCAGTTTACGCTACAATAGGCCTTAAGTAAGGCGGGTAAAAACTGACACGGGGAGCTCAGGGGCTCCCCGAGCCTGAATCGAACACTGTCCCTACCTTTTTAATAAGACAGCGAGCGACCTCCAGGCAGATAACTTGATCCTGTAGACCTGCGCGTTGAGCGATAACAGGAGGTCGCAGAATCGCTTCCCCGGCGTCCTAGACATCCCAGGAGCATGTGCCTTGGAGCTAGGTTTCGACAACAGTTGAAGGCGGAGAAACAATAGACGATTCGACGGCGGATCCGATAAGCTTCGGCACACACCCTACCTAACGTACGAGCAAGGTCAGCAGACAGAATTGACCTAAAAGTCGATGTGTCTTTCGCCGAGGTGCATTGTTTCTGCGGCATATTGGCCCGAGACGATCAAAAGTCACTGGGACACCAGTGGCATCAGCACGTAATAGCTGTCAAGTTCCATCCTAGCATCCTTGTATGCTCCTGAAAGGGAGACCACGTCAGGCTGAAACAATTGATCTGGCTGATTATGCTTTTTTGTGGATACCTGACCTGCCCAGTGGGATCAGGGTAACGGAATTAGTGACGAAAATATAACACGTTGCGCCCTGGGATGTGGCAATGAACATGTGGAAAATATCAAAGTTGTATCTTTGTGAAGGCTATTCATTGGTGTTAAATGCCCATATTATTAGTCGGTTCATATTGGCTCATCTGTAAGCGCGTCGGTTACATTGGAGCGTGTATCTTCACCTCTATATCGGAACCCCATTATCGACTGGTGTCCATCAGATTCCACTACGGGTAAAAGGAATATGTCAAACCGCCACCGAGAGCAACATTTCCAAGGTTTATGACAGATGCGACTCTATAGGTCTTGTCATGCGGCCGTGCCGTTTCTCACCAAGCAACCGAACGAGTCACCAAGGTGCGTATCATACCAAGCTTCTATTGTACTATATTTGCCTGTCAAATTTCACACATTATATATATATATATATATATATATATTTGCTCACCAAATTTCACACTACCGGCGGAAGCACACATATTCAAAGACAAAACGAGCTGTTCTCTGCCGCGAGTTACCGGCGTTTCTTACACCTTTAGTATCCTCTCTAGGCATAAGCACAGAAAATGAAGCTTTTTCGCGGCCAAATTTTCAAAACGTAGCATACGTCTCGAGGGTGCCGTACTGACACACGCATTTCCGTCCTTAACTCGACCGCGGAGACGAGGATTTTACGTCCTCGTCAGGACTCCTACGCCACCCAGCTGGACAAATGGCTACCGATCGCTCTGTTGGTTATCGTCTCGATTTACGGGTGCCTCGACGCGCTAGCACTATTAACTAGCACATAATTTGGTTTACAGTTCACATTAGCAAGTATAAAGATGCTTTAAATATTCCCTTAACGTTGATAGACCTAGCGAAGCGAAGTTCCTGTAACCATGCACATGCCGATACAACAATCTGCCTGCTTTTTTACATTATATCAATGAATCACCAGTTAGCGGGACACGACGTACACGGCTACGTACGCTGTTCATAAAGCGTATGGACGATGCATCCCTTTCGAATAGCTATTGTAATTAGTCTGAATAGACAACATCGGCAACGATCATCTCCAGTTGCCCCGGAATAAATCAATTCGGCAAACAGCAAAAACGTATTTATTTTTGAAGACCATTAGTGTCGACGGTTACGATACGGTAAAATCTCATTTGGACATTCTGTTTTCGTATGCATACGAGTCATAGATGACAGATTCGAAGAGAGGCCTTTGGTCGATAGCCGATAGTTTTATCGAATGGCTCGCTCTTATTGTTGCACTAACCAAATCAGTCTTGAGCCGACATCTGGCGCTGGCCTCGATTACTCATTACGATTAGTAAATACGGACTAAGACGGAATGTGATGGTTCCAGCCAGAGGCAGCTATTGTATTCGTCGTGCGAGAGATTTAGGATCTGTCGTGTATTTTTTTGTTGGTTATTTCAGGGTAACTAGAGATGCTCGTTACCGATATTGTATATTCGGACGAATTACAATATATCTATTCGAAAGCGCTGCACGCGCTATGGACAGTGCGCGTAACAGTAGATGGGCAGAGGTACCCCGGTCGGTCTCCGATGATAAATCCCCCCAATGGAACGTAATAGTTCGATCAAATATTTAATGTCTAAGCGTTTTCACATGTTTTGATAGATAAAATACGAGGTCGAAATAGATCTAAAGGCAATTCAAGTTGTTTTAAATATTGGGTAAAACGTTTATCAACCTGTATCGTATTGTCGAAATCGACCGGTACATATGGACAATGCTGGCAACGGCGGGTTCGCCTTATTCACATAGCTCGTGCGTAAACTAAGCAAACTGAACAGATAAAAATTGCTGGACATAATTAATAGCGTTAAACCAACACACTTGGCAACGAAATACCGTACGCGGCGTGGCAAAAAAAACGACATTACTTGTTAGCCTTCGTGTACAGTATTGTAGAGTATTCTATTATATATATATATATATATATATATATATATATATATATATATTATAGTATATTCGATGTATCTCGAATTACAGCAGGTATCTGTATCGATCTATATACCTAGAATACTTGTTGTGTATATATTCGTATAACGCTTATAACTATATCGTTTCAATATAGCCAGCTATTCAACTAGATTCCAGACCTCCCTCCTGGTGACACAATGCAATCTCTCAATACATTCATTTTCTGCACTACTCTATGTCAACAAACGTCCTCGCCTAGTCATTGGGCCTTATGCAGGGGTGTTCCGAGTCTTGTCCTATGCAGCAGAAGCGTTCGTATGTCCTAGATCCACCGTGTGGAGATCGAAGTTCAGGTGAGACGTGCCCTAGCCAGGACGGCCAAGCAGGCGCGCTGTTCGATAGAAGGTTTTGCCAGTAGAGGAGAAAAGTGGTTAACATATCCTACTCGTGCAGCAGAGAACTAGTTCTGCGAATAGGCATCGCTTCCTTGGACGTTCCCTCGAGACCCGTTTTTCTGTTTGCTTCGGTCACCGCTCTGCGCTGTTCGCTGAGAAAGAGAAATACGTGACTCCGATACAGTTCCGTATAACATCTGTGCATCTTCACACAGAGACACTGTCGGAAAGGCACATCAGAGGACATCGGAGGCAGATTCAGTCGCGGATATAAGTAGCATGCGCTAGCGTTTCGGAGTAGAGCCTTATCCCCCGGGCAGAACGCCCCCATTGACCCCTTCGACTCTCAGTGCTTGAACACAGCGAACGCCCAGGTCCCCCTCGCTCTGCATGGTGCATTGCGTATAGTGCCAAGTGAGTGCTGCTGGAGAGGTTCGGGAGCTAGCCAACGGCTCCTTCTGAACCCCACCGCTCAATCAAGCATGGCGCGTTCGCGAGAGGAGTGGTCAAGGACGGCGGCTATAAATCCAGAACGCTGTCTAGTTTCTGTGTGCAACCGAGATTCCCTTTGGCCTTCTTGTCACTCTGTAGCCCATATGCTCATGGGTCGAACACGAAAATCTCGCCCGTGTATAATCATAGTTCACAGGCTCAGCGTTGCTGGCACAAATTTCGATGCGTACCCAATGGGACAAATATCAATTACAGATATAGACATACCGTGTCTCAGCTCAGTAGCGCAACTACAACCACAACAACCATTGGTACTAAACCACTATGGCTAATTGAAATCATGGACAGCCAGAAGCAGAAAGGGACACCTGATACAGCAGCACACGACGAGTGGCGACACGACAGCTAGAGAGTTATTAATTAGAGAGTTTTACGATGTGAGACAGATATGTGTATATGTGCCACATAGCAGTTAATCCCACAGAGCACATCATCTATATATATATATATATATATATTTATATTATATATATACGTGGATAGGTTTACAGGAGGGTGAGAAATGGGCCTACAGCTGAGAAAAAATAGATTTACAATTAATAACAAGCGTGTTTGCAGATAAACAGTTGCTTCTTTCATTGTAAGGCTACTATTTTCTTACCATGTGCGTAGCAGCAAAAGGAGGTATGCTGGTATTGATAGACGAAAGCTAAGAGCGCCCCAATTGAAAATACGATACAGCCATCACTAACCGTTCAGGTAGGTCGATACTATAAGCGGCTTGTGTCAACATGATATGTAGAGAAGATCTTGTCGAGTCGGCAGGACAACAATTAAAAGTCTGCTATGAGTTTAGTAGAGCAGCGGCGTTGTAACAAGGTTTACGAAGGATGAAACAGTAGATCATAGCTGCCAGGCCAACGGGTGATGTTCGACCGGCCTCCGTCTGCGACTGCCCAGTAATAGACATATGCGGCTCCGGTGATTGGGTGGGCTGTGATAGCACATAGGTTAGCCGTCGTGGTGGTTGACCATCTCTCGTAGGCGGGTGGAGAAATTGAGTGAAGCCTAAAACAACAACAAGAAGAATCAGGGATATGCTACAGAAACCACTCGAACGAGAGAGACGTGCGGGAACCTGTCTGCGTCAATGACGAGCTCGTCGGGAAGCAATGCACTAACCACTGGGTAGAGCATACTAAGCTATAATTTAATACAACTGGACCCAGTTGATTGGCCGAAAATTATAGATTTGCCTCGAAGAACTCTAATAGTATATGATATAAGTTCGCTCCTAGGAGGCGAGCTTGGCAAAAAGCCGAGCTGCGTGAAGTCTGGTAGCCGTGTTAAGAGCGGGTTTCTACACATATCTAGTTGGCGGACAAGCCGCGCTTGCCCACTGCGTCGACCCGCGGCGGTTGAGCTCAATGCGTATCGCGCAAACACTATATACAGTGGTTTGCATAAACTTAACGCACCCCGATATTTCAACAAATCGTTACAAGCAATACACATTTAAGGGATTTATTCTGTATCAGATTAATGTACGTGTCGAATAACATACACACCACAAAGAACAGCGCATATGACGTCGTATGTAGCCTGCTACAATATAGTGTGTCATATTTCGGTTGTGCGAAATGATAACGCACCTTCAGCTATAGAGTGTTCTCACTGAATTTATCCAGTTTGTGCTGAGCACTCGAACTGTACTGTAATCATGGGACAAGGTTCGAGCCTTACTGATGTAGAGAAGGCAGTTATTACTGCTTTACACCGAGCAGGAAAGACTCAGCCTACAATCCACGCGTAACAGCCTAACAACTTGAAGAACTGGAATCGAGAAACGGATTCGCGATGGCGCGAACGCAACCTCACGCCCTGCAATAATACACAATCCAGTACCATGTGGCGGAAGCGTTAAGCCATCAAAATACCATCACACCGTTATCTATAGCATGATGCTGTACGATGCGGTGGTAACAACAGCAGCAGCAGCAGCACAATATAACGCCTCCCTACTCAGAGTAAGCCGACACACCTCCGTTAATGGAAGCTGGCCAATGTAAACTCGTCGAGTTTGAGGCCCAGACGCTCAAACGCCGAAACACAGCGAGAGTGGCGACAGGTCCGCCTTGGTCCGTGGTTAGCTGCTAGCTAACCTGTTCTAACCTGTTTGCACGCGAGTGTCCGTGGGTTTGGAACGGTCCATTTGCATAAGAAGATCCTCCCACCCCGCGGCCGTCTGGCCAGCTGCCTGTTTGCACGACTGTCGGAACCTGCTTTCTCGACCGACGACGCGTCGGTGTCGCACCACCAGCATCCTGTAAGCATCGGTGGTTGTGGACAGGGGTTCTGGAGGACAGGGGTGACCGTGTTCGTGAGCGGCACATAACCCCCTGTTATCTTTTTCGTTTTTCTAAAAAAGAAGGACGAGGCGACTTGAATACCTGCTTCCACTGCTGGCTAGCTAAGCGTCGGCTCGTGGACTGGAATATAACAGCTGGGATAACGCCACCATAGGTGTGCGCCCGTGGCCACGTCTTCTTATGGTCGTCTGTCTATCTACAATCAAAGGAGCTAATGACACAAGCTACAACGCCGCTAGCGACAACGACGTTAGGGACAGCAAAGTGTGCGATTACAGTTCAACGGGGAACGTGCGCAGAATCCGCGCAGAAGCCGCACTGCGGCCAAAACGCAATTAGCGTGGAGTCATTATACGATAGGCGGTCGAGACAAAAGCACAGACGTCGGAGAGGGTCATTTATTTTCGAACATATGTTTCTTGTATGTTACTTGATGTGCTAACCGTGCATTCCCGTAATCTCTAACAAAACAAATATGCTAACCGTACCATAGGAATAATACTAACAACAACAACAACGACAACGATGCCAACTCGGTAATCACTCGCTCTGACTGCGGTTCTACAGCGGTCTTGGGCGCCTGAGCATTGTGTCTGAATATGCACGACGTCGCCTCTGTGACCTTCACAGCAGAATCGGTATCAGGGCAATTTCGACACGGAGACGAGCAAGGGGTGACTGATTCGGTTCACAGTGGAGTCAGTCTTCTTCGGTGGCCATGAAATGGGTTCGTCTCTCTCCTGGGGCTTGGTTCTTAGGGAGGAGACGAGTGAATCGTTGTTATAACAGACGGCGCCCCCCGTCAAACGTACATCTTAATGTGCATCTTATTGCAAAAACGATTATAGCATTTCCCTTACCTTCAAATCAATGCGGAGAAAGGTAGCGTTTTACGAAAAAGGCATCGATAGTGTGAGGTGAAAGAACGTCCTTCCTCAAATGTTTCATAATTCGGTCCGCCATAATTGAAGAGCCGCGCGACCTCCACGTGACCCCACCTATGCAGACATTGGCAACAATGCATAATGAGCAATACAACCTGTCTTGAAGACTTCTTCATTGATTCGCTTGAGAGACTACTGCGCCGCATTCCCGCATAGAGCACGAACGTCAGCGCTCATTTCTGGCGTTGTGCGAGAGCGCGCGAACAGGATTTACCCACATCATTCAGGGTATAGAGTGCCTGTCGCGGAGGGACAGCCCAGGTGAATCAGTGGGTTGTCGCAGCATCCAGAGCAAGTCGACGACAGTCAATCGCAGCCCGAGATCGTTCGGCAACACACCGGCCGCCGCGTCGCAGAACACGTTGATGAATCTGCTATGCTGATCTTACGTGTCAAGTGTCAGCATTTCAGAACATCGAAATGAGCGATCTCGATTTCATTCGATCGAACACTTCAGATAGCGTCTGATCGCATTCGTCAGACGCGGTGCGAATGACCTAACGGGCGATCGAGGCTGCGCCGCTGTAAATGCTCACTAAAACTGGCCTAGAACAAATGGCTGCCACTCCCGGACACGCGTACCCTATACTATTGCACAATCGATGTCGTTAGTATACCCGTTCATATGAACATTCCCAGAACACCAGTATAGTAATATTAACAATCGATATAAAAGGGTTGGTATTGCCATCTAGAGGTTAAAGGCCGACACCAGCCGGATGGGAGCGACGGGAGACTCCTGCGGTCGCCAGGCCCCACGTCGGAGCCCCTCTCGGACAATTATGCTATATCGTGCTAACACCCGCCCTGTCTCTCCTCCGCGGCACCCGCACGAACGGATCGTCGGCCATTTGCAGGTAATAACTGCTCGACCCGTAATGAGGAAGAATGTTAATGGGTGGCTAGCAATCAAGACAATCGAATGCGTTTGGCTGACGGCTAGGCTACTGCGCGGCTCTGCCAACGACCGAAGCTGGCCCAGAGGAAATTGCGCCAGGGGAGACCAAATTTCGGCCTGACGTTGGTTTGCTTGCTGAACGCCCCACTCTCCCTGATCTCCTACTCTCTCTCTCTCCCTCTCAGTGCGCAATGGAGGCTATATATTAGATATGCAGTGCTGCTCTCGTTGCCTCGCAGTGCCGTTCATGAACTGGGCAGAAACCTTGGCGGACAAAACCTGCTGCTGATTATGAGAATCGGTTTATTGCGACGAAGCAATATCACGTTGGCAAGGTAACGAAAGCACTGATTTTCGCTTGTATGCTATCGGTATTTGAGAAGATCTGTACAGGGTGGTCGAATGTGTAAGTCAGCAATCAGTGGCACCATGTACAAGCGCTTGCTAGTTCCCGATCAAAGGGAGTCGTGCGATAGCGGACACAATCCTCCAGATGCGACGATGTCATCTAGTAAGCAACCCCGCGGAGGTGATTGAGGTTCCTATACCACCGCAAAGGACTTGAGGAACACTGTCTCCGCTGATAAATCCAAGCCACGGGCTGGTCGATCAAGGCATGCCACCTGGGCCAGTCGTAGCGAGCTGAGAGCGACCATGAACTCCGTCGTTTGAACTGCCCATGCCAATTTCAAACAACAGATCTTTCTGTCCCGTGGCAAAACTCTCCGCCTCTCTCCAGTTGTTTCTCTATTATCGAGCTACTCGCGACTCCGTATCTACAAACGTTTCGATAAAGAAGTACTGGACAACATTTTATTAAGCAGTAATCATTCGCTCATTTAAACGGACTGTGGTCAAGCTCCGTGTCGAAAGTTGTCCGTCCTCCTTAAACGCCCGTGTAACCCTTTATAAATCTGTGCATGTTGACACGTGTGCATACAGTGACTACAATTACATATACGTTTATTATGCAAAGACTAACCCTATCCATGTCCCTCTGCCGGGTCGACTCAGTCAATATCGTGGTAATTAAGGGTATGCCACATTTTATGCGGCACAGTGGCCGGATCGCCGCCCGCCAGATCCTTCGGGTATCACGCGACAGCTGTACGCATCTCTCGTCCGATGCCGCTCTCCCCCCTCTCTGTCTCTAATTTCTAATACATCCTGATACTAAACTAAGATCTGGCAGATGGGCTCGACAGTGGGAAAACAGCTCACCCCATACGTGACGTGTGTATATGCCGTTCAGGTGGCCGCTTACATCTCACGGACGACGTCGAACAAGCCCCCCCCCCAGAAACGAAATCCACGGATCGATGTTCACCAGTGCGAAAACACCAGAAGGTTACGCTGTCGCTGGCGAGACTATTGTACATGTTGTGCATATACAGGATGTGGCATAATTATGAGAAGCATGCGAGTTCTGTGAATTTTTTCTTCTTAAACGATGACTAGACGATAACATTCGTGAACGACGCGCATGATAATGCGTTGAAAGAAGGACGGAAGCGAATAAATAAAGATACTTTCTCTCGTACGATCTTTGGTCTGACACGTGTCATACCCTGTAACAATGCAAAACAGTGGAGGAGAGAGTTATCATGTGCGCACGACATTTCTTCATAGCATTTTGGCACCGTTTATGAAGAGCACTCAAATTCACAGGATTCGTATGCTTCTCATAATTATGCCACACCCTGCATATCCACAATAGAATGATATCAGCCACAGCGTCGGGTCTTTTCCAACAGGAGAACATCGATCGTAGATTGCGTCCGAGAGGGAGGTGGGTATTCGACGCCGTCCGACGTCGAGATTTAAGCGGACGTCTGAACGTGATATACACACGTCAAGTGTGGAATGAATTGTTTTCCCGCTTTCGAGCCCATCTGCCATACACGTAATAGAAATGGTCATTTTTGCATATATATTTATATATATGTATATATTTTGTATATATATATATATATATATAGCTCTGCCACAGCAGTATTGCATATGGTATCCGATAATATCCGTATATATCCTATTTAATATTGAATACATTTCGACGTCTCGATAAGGCGGCCAAAGTTAAACATGTCTCCGACAACTACCTTTGTCACAGATATAGTTCTTTCGTTCCAAATAACAGGTTTGGGTCCAGTTTTTAAAAACGAATTATTCTACGGCTCAACGCTTGTGACGGCTTGAAATGCAATTCATATGGTGGCAAGATCTAGTATCGCTTGTGTGTAGGTTGGTGTCAACAAATGTGTATTCTTTGTCGACACGAATTTGACCTGTCAGATGAGGAATACTTCAGCTGAGCGTAGTAATGGATCATAGTCCTAGATTCCGCACTGAAGCTGTTTCCCCACAGGCCCCGAGGCCGAAAAGCAAAACGGACGTGGAACTGCAAGGTGAGTCACCCGCCAACGAGGAAAAATACGGCTGAGCTAACGGACCGCAACAGCAGCTCCTTCGGCAAAATTAATTATTTCACATTGTCTGAATCAACATCGCAAGCAAGCACTGGTCATCTTCGCCATCCTAGAAACTAACTACTGACTAGATTATTATCCATTATCATTATCAGCCAGCCTATCTTCTAGCAACTATGTCGTGGATATGTGCCCGTATAATATATAATCGCGTCACCATGACACATATCGTTGCTTGCGATACAATATATGCTTGCCGGCGCCCCCGTCTTATTTTCTATGCGTCGAATAAATAATTCCCACCTTGCGGTACCTTGACAGTTCGAGGCGACGGGTAGAGAAGCAGCCACCAGTAGATAGTAGGTCTGTCAGCTAACCAGGTCGTGACCACCAGCGCCTCCTTCGCTCCATTTGATATGTGTTGTTGTGGGCGTCTTTTTTGTACAATATGCAACACCGTACGATCTCTCGCCAACAGCGGAATAACGATAAAAGCTGGATAAGGCCTCGTGTGGCCTAGACGAGGTTTCTTAGATGGTTGGTCAGATATGACTAATACATTCGAGCGGATGCATCTGGTCACTCGATACGAACTCAAGGGTCAGAGAAAGAGAGAGGAATAAAGATAGAGATTTCTTGCCAATGAAATGTATCAAAATTATCGAATGTAATATCAATAATCCCTTCGTTTGTGGAGAGGGAACAGCCGTTTATGGGAAACTCGGAATATGAATCCGGCGTTCCCAGCTAGAGCTCGAATAGTGAGTGAGCCGTTTTGCAAGACCAGACGGATAATGTCTAGCCAGCGTGCGGGGGCACAACAACGTGTGCAGGTCAGGCTTGCCGTTGTGACCTCCCATGCGAGCAAGGAAGAACATGAAGATCTGTTTCTGGGAGCCTGCAATCCCAAGTTCGCTGAAGCCTTTTGATGCTGTGACCAGCCTGAGACCCCATATTGTGTAGTGCCCATACACGGAGCCGGTTGCTGGTTTTGCGGGGTATTTTTCACGTCCCTCAAGACAAAGACACCAGTTCGATATCTCCACCCCGCGCCCACTAATTCTGTAGGGTTGCCGTATGGTGCAGCTATTCGTATAGTCATATATAGCAAGGGGGTTCATGGGCCATCAGGGGGGCTATCTACCCTTTGCTAGGATACAGCTCAACTGGACGAACGCCATTCGCGTCCCGCGCAAGCTACAGTAAAAGCTCCAGGATCAGTTTGACCGTAGTGCGAAGCCAACGGCCATCGAGACATGCTAAAAGGAAAGCCACTTGCAGATTTGTGCGGTGGGTGTCTCGCCTAGTTTCAAAATGGCAGCCTGGACGGCTCACTGACTCACTGGCCCACTCCTTCGTCTCGGCCAGACCACCCATTTAGCTGCATTGAAGACGCATTCCAAATGCTCTCGTTGCCCGCCACGAAGCCTAACCTCGACGTCCGTAGAGGTTGCCACGGGAGAGCCTAGACGACCTAGGCGAATAGTGAAATAGATGCAGAGCATCGCTGGAAACGTTCCTCGTCCCTTGCTACTTGCAGGATTTGAGAAGGTTCAAGAGGATTTGGCTCTGTCAGATGTACATAAAGCGAGACGTGTTGCGGATTCCCGTTGACTTTGCCCATTCGCGCTTGCACATGTCTGGTGGTCCCAGGCCTCGACCGCCACCGACCCTTGTAGCAGAGAATAGAGTAGGGGCGACATAGTCGTGTGGGGTAGGTCGGTCGCTCGGTCGCCCCGTCGAACGTGAACGTGGTAGCTGGTCATGGGGCCCGCCAGGGCATGTAAATGACACAGCCAATGATAGGTCGAGCGAGCGGACGGCAATTCAAACGCGTCTTTCATTGCCTATGGAAGTAGATTAGATATAATAAAACTGAGCGGGAGACGGCGAAAGCGGGGCCCGTCATGAATTATTCTTGAAATATCATTTCGACACGTTTGAATATAGGTAGCGAGCCCTGGTCGAGTTCCAAGCGGAAAGCGAAACAGGGAGAGGATAGTTACTTCTTTTCTTACTGTGTGACATATAAGAGAGCTCAAGCATTGTAAAATTGCAGCTCCTTTAATAAACCAATAAACATTTATCATTTATGAGGGCGGGGGGGCATTTGCTCCTTTGTAAATTGTTGAAGTATAATGCACAGCGTAATATCATTGCGTCTAAAGATTAACCTGCACGTGGTCTAGCATTTCATCCATTTTGCTCCATAAGACGCACCCCTTTAAATCCACATGTCCAACGGTGGGGATCGAACCCGGTCACCTACGCGTCTCCTCCGATAGCAAAGCGCACACGAATGCACCACCGAAGGTCTCGACGTATACTCAATCGGGTAAAACCTAATATATCGATTCGAGAGGTAGTCGAGGCCTACATTTCAGATCTCGAAATGCAAACAGACAGCATCTGTTTACCACCTCGGGTGAAGCGTTCTGTAAGATCGGAGGGCCTGTCGTTTTTACTAGCATTGATATAGCCCCTTGACAGCTGGCACTTTGCGTCAGCAAGCTCCAAAGTTGAGCCACTAGTAGACGTACCAAGTGAGCTGCTCTCAGCCAGTCTCAATGCCGCATCAGCTTTCAGGACTAACTGTTTCTCCCTCGGTCTTAATCTCTGAGATTAGCCAATGTGTCGTACGCTCGCCGTGGTTGGGTTCTCGCTCGCTAATCGACGAATCTATGTACGCAGTGATTAGCCGAGGGGATCCACTAGACACGTGGCTAATTGTGGCACGCAGATGTCTTGAAACCTAGAAATTACACATCCTCGAATTGATCTCCAAGAGCACTTGTGCGACTCAATAGTAACAACATTGCCCTTGCCACTAACTGTATAGTCACGAAACGAAATCTACATGCGTAGCCTGCTAGCTATCAAATGGGGCAAATGGGGGAGTCCCAATGTCGCTCGACGACTTCAACGGACAAGGTTCAACTTGTCTTCGAGGTGTTTCCCTGAAAACAACACGAGCTAGGTTTCAACAAGGTCGACAATGAAGCCAACAGAGCAAATAACAGGCCAATGCAACGTTGTTCGCTACACTATAATATATATAAAGCTTACCTTCGACCTTATATAATATATAGTACGTTGTTGCACAGCACCTGAAGGTCAATATCCCTAGCGTCACTAATGTCTCGTCACACGGCGAACAGGACACTGCAGATAATCGAATCGACGAATTGTATTTGACCTCGCCTCCTTGGACAAAAGAGCCTCGGCGCTCTTACCGTACTGGCAACACCAAGATGCCGACGGCCGACGCCGTCAAGTCAATCTTCCGTCAAACGGAGGTTTTTCGAGTAGCGAGAAATGAACAGCTCAACAACACGCACACACACACACGCACAACACCTTCCATCGCCTCTCCTAGGGGGCGAACTCGGTAGAGAAAGAAAACGCTCGCCAGCCGTCACTGATGGTGTTTGTTGGTGCGGATTAATCTTGGAGCGTGCGGCCGACCAACACGACCCCACAGCCCAGCCGGCAATTTGCTCCTTAAGTCCGTGCGCACAGTTGGCAGTCGGTAGTCACTGTAGAAGCAGCAGCAGCAGTAGAAGCCCCCCGCCCCCCCCCAGAAGCAGTGGTTTTCTCGTCAGCGAGTTCACCTCTGCGGAAATTCGAGACGGCAACGACGGGACGACGCAGCGCAGGGCAACGCCGAAGAGGATTTACCCTTTCTGAGCTTTGTGTTCGCTTGTGTTCAGAATAGACACCAGCCACATCGTGGTGGTAGTTCGGTGGCTGGAAGCGGCAACCGTCGACAGCCACATCGCGATGACGTCTAGCGCAAGTGAAATTAAGAGCATTTGAGCCGTTAGATTTGGGAACAGCAAGTGTCGACAATGTTGCAGCGCTTATTCGAGCAATTTGTCAGAAGCACTTCGTATGTGCTATTCTTATTATTATTATTATTATTATTGTTATTATTATTGTATATATTAGTAGTATTGTTGCAAATAATAAATCGAACAATTTCATTAGCGCTCAATGAAGATACATTGCCGGTGTTGTCGAAACATAAATTCTAGCGTTTCGTATAGAGTCAGCGCGAGTACAGTTGTTGTTTGGGATTGATGTGAGACCAAAGTGGGTAAGCGGTTGAGAAATTCGAATGGTGAAGTAGCCTCAGACAAATGACAGGTCGAGTCCTGTGGCGCGGTGCATTCGTGTGCGCCTGCGTTGCAACCTAGGTGCGTACACGGGTTCGATCCCCACCGTTGGACACTTGCATTTAAGAAGAGTTCAGTCTTATGTAGAAATACCGTGAACGTTAAATGTTAAAAGCTTAGAGTCAACAGTGACAGCGAGAACAGTGACATATGACTTAGTGGCTTGGTGACCCTCAGGCGCGTTGGTCCAATTGAAAAATAATATTCTGTGACGCACATACATACTCAAGTGAACTTAAATCGCATTCGATTAAACGGTGATAATTACTTGTAGTTCCCGTCGCGCAAAAAAAACCCCTCGATCTCCTCTGTTTCCCAAAGCTGCGCAATCATCTCGTATATTTGTATGCTCATATCGGCCAGTGCGTTTGGTAAAGGCGAAGTGTTTATCGCCGAGTGGAGCGTATGAGTTCGATTTTTCGGTTGGTTAACATTCTAGGGCGAAGGGATGTCCCAGTTCCCCATTTCCTAAGCGCGCCCAAACGGAAATTGCGTGACCCCTTTGGATATCTAAAGAAAACCTTTGAATATATTGTATTATATCTATATTAATTGTTTATGTCCAGGCATATACCCCGCGCGCAACTAACCTCAACCTTTATCACCCCATAGCCCAAGTCCCGCGACCTGGTGATGACATACAAGAAAAGAACTTAGGCAACTTGTAAAGATTGCAGTTCCTTTAATAACCACCAAGGTTTTTCCTTCACCAGGTATAATAGCAAACGTATCATAACGTGTACCTCACTAGATAGCTGAGCTACGCTAGGCCCGAGAGATCATCTGGCCACAACTTTCATCCGATTCGCCCACCCAAACGATTTTGATTTCAAATCATCGAACAATCACACACAGCTCTTGATATGCAAATCAAACGTCTGTATGCGTCGTTAGGAGAAACGCCCCGTTGCAAAGTTCACTATAACGCTGACACATACAAACACGTCGGTTTTAACAATTTTTTTCTTTGTTTTCGAGTCAACGTTCCGCTATTCAGCCACAAAGCTGAGAAATCAAAGCGCTGTTGAGCCTCCATCAGTCGGTCAAGTGGCACCACCTCGACAATGCCCCGTCTCGATATGACGTCCGCCAACGTCCGCTGTGCTAGAAACAGCAGTCCCCGCTCTATCTAACAATCACCGAATTCGTGGGGTTCTGTGACCCCCTCCCCGCCCCCCCATTGTTGGGTATGAGCAATCTCTCCCGGATTTCCTGAAGCATGTATTGCCCATCTGTACACCCCGTGTAAACAGAGCCACACGCGCCTCGCTTCTTCATTTTTCTGCTCTGTCAAGCTCTCTCTCTCTCTCTCGTTTCTCTCCCAATCTTTCCCGATGTTGTTCTTGCTTGAGGGCCACTCTGGCCTGCTGCACGGCCAGATAAACACGTCCTGGCCATTTTGCCGGCTAGCTCTCCGCGTACTGTGCGCAGTGCCCGAGCGGCCAATGACAGAGGCGTGGCTGCCGCCGATGCGAGGTCAAGCTTGCAGGCAGTTTTATAGCGTGCAGGAAAAAGGACGCCTACAATTGGCGCTTTTGTTGTTGAATTTATGAGAACGTGGCGAACACAACGCGACAGAAGAAAAACATTGGGTGCACCAGCACCGAACTGCACTACCAAACAGCAGTATACGAGATCAGCGTCAATTTATCGTAGACGGGCATAATTGGCCACGAAATGTAAGCCTTTGCCTCGTTGCCCGTAGATGGGACTTTGTTCATCCACCGACTCCGATTCACATGATACGAAAATTATATGATCGCTTATCGCCGGATCTGCCATAATCAGTCCAGAACGGTAAATAGCTACCAGTTTAAATGAGGCTGAATAGGGAGCCTGTTGTTCTCAGAAACAGCAACTGGACGAAGGACAGAGTGATCGTACCATCGCTTCGTACATAATACACTGTGTTCGAGGTCGACTTTTGTCAGTACGGCTCGCAATAACAGTGGTGATCGACCAATGAAAAAACGTATAATATAAAGAAATTATTATCATTCGTTAAACTATCATATTAGCTACAGGAATAGTTCACACAGATTGTTCTGGTGAGGCAGACACCGCATTGTCGTTCACGATCGTTGTAAAAAAGGTTATGACATTACACATGTTGTTTAGTGACAAAATAACCACCAATATACATAATAGCCTGTAAATATGTCAGATGGCACCTGTTATCATCATTATTATTTTAATTTTGTGTATACAACAAAATTGATAGCTGCTTCTGCATTGTCTGACACATCGAGTTTCCCCAAGTCTAAACTGTCATAGATGGTTAGAAAATGCAAAATGCACTTGCGCATGTTTATTAAGCATAATGGGTAATATGCGTGTGTTAAGCATGTGTTATGCGTGTGTCCTTAATGGATCCTGGATGCGCAGCGCCGTGCGAGCTAATAGATAGGGTTAAGCATTCTGTTTGTATCCTGACTGATAATAATAAGTACCAATGATAATAACTGGAGAGAGAGATAGAGAGAGAGAGCGAGGGGCTCTCGGGTGTCTGCTCTGTCTGAGAAAGCGAGGCGATCTGTTTTTGTTTTTAGCTTAGGCAACACGGTACAGCCTCGGCGGCAGGGAAGAAAACAGCTGGCGAAATCCTTCTTGACGCGAATGTCCGCCACGCAAGTGTCAGACAAACAAACCCAATCAGGCTTCTCGTATCATGATGCATATTCGCGCGTTCTAATTATAGAAACGGCTAGGCAATTTTCTAGGTTAAGTTCAGTTTTAGCTGCATTGCAGTGCGTTACACCTCTTGGGTATTGGGCCACCCAAACCCCGGACAATGAGTGTCCTTTTTCCAGATAACCTTCTAACCAATCTCGCCTGTCGCTGTCGTATAACAGTGGATTGCTGCGATGCCGCATCAGCTTCATCTGTTAACCCTTCCTAGGCTATTCATGTTTGCAGGGTTTCGGACCACATACGTCGATTGCTCTTGACTTTGTTAACAACTTAACAGATATTGTACAATGCTATGTATCACGGTGTCTTAGAAGACACAACTTTACATAACCCTCCCTAGTACACTGCGTTCGGGATCACTTATCAAATCCAAAAAATGTCTGATACATATATATATATATATTTATATATATATATATATATAGAATTCCGTTACCCCAAAGGATCACCCATTTTTCTCCACGATAAAATGTGGACACCGGAATTTGATCGTCAGAGGAAGCCCAAAAATCAGGCCACTATATTAAGCGTGTCGTCGCGTTGGCTATATATATATATATGTGTGTGTGTGTAAGACGAATAGAGATCGTATAAGATAGACACCACCTACTTTCTTCGGAGCACGTACTTTCTAGTAAATAGTTTCTAGTCTCAAGGACATATACACGTGGGGTTCTTTGATGCTGCCTGCCACTCTGTCCTGTTTATACAGTGAGCATCCACACACTCAGTCAGCGCTATTAGTACTAAGGACTACTGAGGATTCCTGTCCCGCGAGGAGCTCCGAGAGATTTCGCTGTAGTGGCGCATGCAACCGTTGCTAGCCTTGGTCCGCCATGAGCTTGGCTCTGGGCCGGATTACTTCGGTCAGTTGCGAAGGCCCAGCAGAAACTAAGTGCATTACATCAAAAAGGATGACGCAGTCCTGGACACCCTAGTCCCTACAAGGAGGCGAAGGAGAAACTAGTCCATAGTCTTAGTATAGTCAGCCTCTAAGTTGTTTCTTCATAATATCTTCGCTCAGACCGAATATCCCGGTTTCGTTATCTCACGAAGGGTGGGAAATAGTTCGAATGCAGTTACTACTTTTGCCGGCCAACCGTGTCAGGGAAACGCATTGGCGATATGCAGTACGGTCGCTAAAAGGTTTCCGTACACAAGCCCACAATCAAAACGACCCTCTACCTACTTGCGAAATCGAGAATCGTAATCCTTGTATGAGAAGGCGGCTCCTGCCACACACCAAGAGCTGAACACCTCGAGGCTATAATAGTTGAAGTTGTCAACGCGCTGTCTTCCGATGAGCTCCTGGCGACGGCCGATGGCCCCTTCCCCACTTCCCACTTCACGCCTGTATCACCAAAGCTATCCTACGCTGCAGTAGCGTAGTATAGTTCTGTCGTTGTAGGTACTGCATACGGGTCTGCCGTCGAAGTGAATTTACCTCCCTCGGGGAGCATTGATCCCGCCCACCACTACGAAAATAGAAAAGATGAACGTCAGCTGCCTACTGCTTAAACCTGCCAGGAGGACTCCCTGGTCGAAGAACACTCGAAGGATCTCATTGAAGGCAGCTATCAGAATTTCGAAAGATCATATCACCACATATGCTAGATAGGCTGCCCGATTTTATGAAGACGCTCAGGCAACTGGTGCCACTAATATCGATATAAAATGGATAGATGCTACTGCAAAGTCTTTCTGTGTTTAATTATGGGTAGACGGGATACGATCAATGTTCACAATTTTGATAATATTGCTAGTTGAGAGGGATGGGTCGGAATTCCTGAACTTAAAGTTACAGGCTTTCCAGGGGACAGAACTCAAGTGTTCAATAACTTCTCCGTGTTTGACCCCAACGCTGTGACCGAGGGGAGCAAAAAAAAAAACTTGAAGCCTTGGAACACTTTCTGGCAAATGAAGTCGAGATTTTGAACTTCTAGGGGTTCAGCGTCCAATTTTCGCCGGCTTAGAGCAGTAGTGATACCAGTGCTCAAGTCATTCGAATTCACTTGACAGCAGCTGGGAGATACATGACTAGTTTGTAATCTTGCCCGATATGTTAGAGAATGATATGGAGGATAGAGCAAGCTTCCAAGTGAATGCAATCTGCCATGTATTGTAACTGGAGTCTCTCGTGTCTACCTGTTGTCCTTTCAACGCAACCACACTTTGAATTGAATTAAATTCGCTGCTACATTGCTGCCAGACCAAGAGACCTCTGTCGAGGCGAAAAGGAGACGGTTTCAATTAATATATATTTAGTCGCTCATCGAATGAGAAGTAAAACAAAAAGATATTGTAACACCGTTTATTTATATGTGTATATATATATTTTTTTGCTTTGTAGTAATATAAATTAATAATATAAAACAATTCATTATCACCACCGTTCGTCACCTATCTCAACCATTCAGTTGAATCTCTATACTCAAAACAGAGGGCACTAAAATGTATGCCCGTCAGCACCACCATCATCATCATATGCGAGATGTTTATAAAACTCGGAAAAATCGACTCTCAACGTCCTCCAGCATACTATGATTCGATTTCGGGTGCGTACAATTTTGCAGTGACAACTTTTCAAATGAGGATTAATGTCGCTTACACCTCGATCGATATACGCCCCGCGAAATAATGATAGCAAGACAGAATATCTACAAGAGGTGAAAACCCGCGATATCATACCCACGCTCAGATAGAACTATCTGAGCCGATGATATGCCAGTGAACCTGTGCGTATGTCCGATATGGAGAAGGGAGTGAGATCTGAAATGTTGGTGTTCGAGATCGCTGTGGTCCAGATCCGGCGTATTAGTGGTACGGCTGCGCTGATAGCAACGGGGCAATCATAAATGAATGATAGCGGAGATACAATATAGGCCAACAAAATGCTAGATAGTATCAGCACCGCGAAGTCACCTTGAGACTTTCTTGGACTCGTGAGGTTTTTTGTGCATTTCAAACAAGCCCGAGATACGATCGAAACGTATCGAGTGTGAAGCGATTGGGACAAACATAGACAGGGATCGAGTTTCGACGGGAGTCTGCATGATTTCTTGATAACTTTCCTACACACACGACAAACTTGTTAGGTTACTTCTAGGTTTCGATTGTACTCGAGCGAAACTCGATCCGAGAAACGAATTTGCTGTGCAGTGTAATGAGCGATGAGACACTCCTCAAGAACTATGGTCGAGTCACGAACAATATCGATGAAGTTCAGCAGCAGAAGCCAATTCCGCTCAAGGCGGAAAGGTGGACATTTGATGGATTCTGGAACGACACAGTCTACATTTTTGCAGGTATCATGTAAGTATGTGGTCACTCGGCGTCCCTCGCACACGGTAAAAAATAGTGATTCAACGTGAACGGTGCCTCCCGCTGGTGGTTGACAACCTCAAAAGCGACTGCACTGCACGTAGCTGCTTTTATCAATGCAACCCTTTCGGCAACACACCACCACACAACAGCTGTGGCGTGCCACACTTGAAGTGTAAGGTGACCATCAATGCTATGAACGTGTCCGCGCGAGGGGCGTCTGGCAGGTCGCCAAGCGCCACAGCAGATCTACGCTGAGCCAGGACTCGGTCGAGCTATCCATCAGCCATCGTCTGACTATCGTGTCTATGTGCGGCAGCTGGACGGGTGACTGTGTGCCACCAATGACGTCGCGGGAAGAAGCTCACTTGAGCTGCGTCCCCAATGAGAAGCGCCGCACAGCGGAAGCCAACGCGCGATTCAGTTGTCAGCAGATCGGATATATATATATATATATCTATAGGTAGATAGACGAGGCAAGCTGCTGTTCTTCTGATGATGCTCATGCTGATGATGAGAAGACAACGAGAGTAACGGAGATATAATAGCGGAACAGGGAAAACCGTGCGCGGCTATCGACGACCGAGTGAAGAGAGGGTGAAGTCGAAGGCAGGGGTATATGCGCGGCGCCTCGGTGAGGTTTTCCCCAAGAAGCAAAACCCTGAAAGGACATTAACCTGTGCCCGTCGATCCCGCCAGCAGCTCTGACCACTTCTGTCTACGGGAGTGCTCGCTATTTATTATTCAATTGAAAAGCTACCCATATAATATATATATATATATATATATATATATATATATATATATATATATATATATATATATATAATAGTGTCAATAATGTCTCATTTACGTGCATGCATGAGGTATTGGTGTGACAAGCTGAGCACTGTAAACGGATTGGCTTCTCAACTTGTGTGCGGTCCGACTCAGAATAGCTTGGCCGAGTTGGCTGAAGCAACAAGTTATTTGCTAGTGAGATACAGCCAGACTCGAGAACGTACAAAATACTAAGCGCGCAGAGTAATTAACATAGAACAAGGACATAGAATAGATTTGTCCTTGTTTGTTCACAAGAAAAATCGTATTATTCGTAAAAGCACATCTTCGACTAATGAGTAAAACGGCCCCTTGGTTCGGCTTTGTGTAATCTATAGCAGAAATGAAGGCTCATATTTTAGCCGCCTAGAGAAATTCTCAACAGCAAATACACTGCTACAGCGCTACTGCGCAGGCTATTGTTGATGGACATTTGACGAGGGCGTACGTAGATTGAAAACGATCGGCTGGAGGGTACCGGCAGCTGAACATGGATAGAGCATCTCGGCGGTCTCAATCACGCCGTGTGCAATTTCTAGAAGCAGTTTCATCGCTCGACAACCACACATTATCTTAGCCACACTATTCGGGAAATGCGACGAAGTCTAAGACCGATAAGTTAATTAAAAGAAACAAAAACACATCAAAAACAGCGACAGAAAAAGTTACCCTTTACACTTACCTCCTTCACACACAAATAGGCGTACACCCAGCAAACATATAGAAGCTAACTGTCCTTCCTTCAAACAGATACATAAATTCGCAAATTGAAAAGTATCTCGCCACACAATTCCCGATATTGCAGAAGGCACCGAATTGTTGCATGGCCCGGTCCGCGCTCCCCGACTCGTTACCTCTCGGTGAGTCTTTTCAATCATTCTGCCGGCTTGATTGGCCATCACTAATCGAACTGAGATTCTCCAAAGGTATTATCCTCAGCCATTCACTTCTCATATCTACGCACCTCCAGACAATTGGCTCCCCGAGTTTGATACATCTTTGGAAGGGGACGGCAAAAGATATGCGTGGCGCACGCTGCTCCGGCAGCGGATCATCGTGAGTGAATCCGCATTTTCCTGAGTTTTTTTTTCTGCTGGAGAGGAACGAACGCACGCACCTCCCCCCCACACACAACATTGCGCCCTTCAGCTAGATAAACATCTTATTTTGATGGCAATACTAGCGTCAGCTGGATTGCTTCTCGATCGAAAAGAAAATAGTGTTAGCTAATTGATTCCTTTTTGACTCGACAAGGAAACTGATGGTAGTGACGAAATTTGGAGCGTGTTTCTTTTCAATTTAATGAGGTGGTTCCTGAAGTCCAGCTCGATTTCCAAATATATATATATATATATATATATATATATATATATATATATATATATATATATATATATATATATATATATATAGTTTAAACCGCAAATCCAATTTTTTTCTGACTAGAAGTCTAAGTCTAGTCCACCCAACGTCCGCTTTTACCTCTGGCTCTCTCTCTATATAGATATATATATGTTAATATTTACCACAACAAAGCTACCACTTTATATTTTTTGCAGAGTTCGATGTCGTTTCGAAACAGAGATAAAATCGTTATCAGATCAGCTTAGCGGTGCCATACATATTTGTAGTCAGACGACGCTACCCGACGTCCAGTTTTGTTTATTCGTTATACACCAGAACAAATCGTAGATATAGGACAAAATATCCCAATGATATTCTGTTACACCAGAGAGAGGGAGACAGAGACCAAACACAAATAGGTCTCGCGCATTGTTCATCTTCCTTCGCACAAGGTCACCCCGCCTCGATGGACGACGATCCGGCAGGTAACAGCCATCCGGCGCCCCGAGCATCGATTACATTCCGACCGATATCTCATAGTATTATAGTAAATCGCTATCGGCAATAGCAGAGGATACGATACCACGGCGACTAAGCCTATGCCCATCGAAGTCCCTATGCTTTTCAAGCTTCGAAGTCAGAGACATAACATGGTCGACTGGTGGCTTACTATAGAACATTATGTAGGTGGATTGGTAGACCATTACCAACTCAACGCCATGGACACGACCCGAGTTCAAATCAAAGGCATGTCTGGCTAGCAATTTCGAGTGTGATATCCGAGAGGGGAGAAAGAGAGAGAGAGAGAGATCCGCCTGTTTCCGTTGAAAGTCCGATGCTCAGACTGGCCACGCTGCCCCCTTATATTTTCGGCGAAGCCTCTGTGCTATTGATGGCGTATAAACTATAGTTACACGACCATTGATAGGGCCTTTAAAGCCGTTGGCCGGCTTGACCCCGCCTGCAGCCTCATCTTCGTTGTATTTGATGCCTAAAGGCCGTCGAATAGGGCTGCTCCGAAATGGGACTAAAGTCAATTGCTGAGCGCCAATTGTCTGTCGTATTGGCTGGCTTCTGGGCCCGGTCGGTGGCTTTATGGTAAGTGCCTTGGTATGGTTTGCCTCCGGCGCGACGCCACCCACGACGGCAGTTGAAATGTACAGCAGGCGCGCACATACTAACAATAGTCGTGTCCGTTCGCACGCTCCCTCTCTCTCGCTCTCTCTCGAATAAGAGCCCCGCTGTGTTAACCTCGAACAGGGCCTTCTGGTTCTGGCCGACGACTCGATTAAACTCCGTGAGCTCGGCCAGCCGTAAGTCATTTGCAATGCCAGCTAGCGTGCTGCCACCTAAAGCCATGACACTGCTGGCCCGAGGACATGAAAGTTCACGGGCTCAGCAATACGACAGCAAGAAGCTTTGCTCAGGACGTTTATTACTGTGAGAGTCGATGGTATGTATATATGGGGACGTTTAACACCTTACCTGAGTTAAGTGAGAGAGGACGAATCCTGAGCTGGCAGTGACTGACGCTACGATTTAGTCTTAATCATTGCTTCGCATTAGCTGCACGTAATATCTGGACATCTCTCACGGTTACTTCGTCTGGTTGGTCACGGCAATTCTGAAAGGTTGTATTCGCCAAATTCCTACTGAATTAAACTAGATATATATATATATATATATATATATATATATATGTATATATATATATATATATATACTTATTTTACTTAAGGCACCCCTATATTTCAATAAGTCGTTACAAAGAATATACATTTGCGGCATTTATTCTGTATCTGTCACGTCGCATGCAGCCTGCTACAATAAAATGTGTCATATTTCGGTTGTGCAATATGGTAACGAAGCCTCCGTTATCGAGTGTTCTCGCTGAATTAATTCTCATTTACTTGTGCTAATCAGTCCCGTGTGGCCCCGCCCTTGCTAATTATAACGTCAAAGACTCGGTTTGGCATACTATCAACGAGATTTAGCAGGATCTGGTCGTTGACACCTCACCAGGCCTCCAACCACGCACGTGTACTAGCGCTGACGTGAATTGAAGCGTTATCTTGTTGGAAAACAGTTGGCAGTCGATGAAATCTGCTCCTAAACGGTAGTAGGTTACTGGTCAACATCTGCTGCTAGTCCTCGCTATTCATTCGAGATGAGATAAAAGCGGAGTGGGAGTCTGCCAAGAGAGGTGAGAGCTCCCCTAACCATAACGGTCCCGCCGCTGAAGTTGAGCTTTGGGAAGTACCGCGGCTCTTTACGTACATTATGCCAATAACCGTTAAATCCATCTGGCCCGTCCAAATTGAACTTCTTTTCGTCACTGAAGATGATCTGAAACAACACAGTACCTTTTAGAATGTGCACCCACAAGATAATCTATAAAAAACGTTGCCCCAATACTCACCAATTTCCAGTCTCTGGTCATATTGTTGCGGGCGAAGTTTAGTCGGGCAGTTATGTGGCGTAGTTGAAGACGCGGTCTTGCTTTCATTTGCGCCCATATGATATGCGGACCCTTAATTGTCTTTAAAAGTGTTGATCCATGAACCTGAAGGTTTAACTCTTGCCTGATTGCTTCACAACTTATGGCCGAAATCGAGGCCAATCGACAGATGTGCATGGTAATTCGCTGGCTGATTTTTCGTGGACGTCCCTTAGACTTATTAGTACCATGCGCCGATGGGCTGCGTAAAAAAATTTGCACTACGCGACGACTTCTACGAGAACACTTGATAACTGAGGGTGCGTTATCATTTTGCCGTTGCATGCAGCCTGCTACAAGCAAAATATGACACATTTTATTGTAGCAGGCTGCATGCGACGTCACATGCGCTGTTCTTTATGCTGTGGAGCTACGAGGAAATTAGTGATAAATTAGAAATAAATTGATTAGAAATAAATCCGTTCGAGCCTCTGCTATTGCAACCGTGCGCTTACATTCAGACATCTTCTACGCTAAGGCTGAGAATAAGCCGACAGGGCAGATCAATACGCGTTATCACTTCATCATTACACGCTGGGGCCAGATCGTCCCCCTCTAGGTGCTCAGGTGTCCCCGGGATGAACAGTTGCATTGATCGCGTCCACGTTCGTTGCCTATCGCTTCCAGTCGTCATGCACGCTGGACTCTCGCGACCGCCGAGCAGACGGTGCGCCCACCACGGCCAGTGTACGGCATAAAGTTGAACGATCAGACAACTCACTTTGTAGCTGTGTCCACCTCGGGGGTGGGGGGCGGGGGGCAGATGCAATATACGGTGGGAGTATGAAGCTCGGAACGGCCGGTGGACCTTCGGGTCTAGCGAGCGGTACATCGTCTAGGTACATCGTCTAACTTGACGCTATATACACATTGGACATACTCAACCGTGCACACAACGCCCAGATCGGAAGGGAACCATAGCGCGCGACGAAAGACGTGACCGATAACCGCTGCCGATACAAGCGATACGCTGAGTTTGCGCAGGTCCCGATGTCGGAGTGCGGAGTCGGCGGTAGCAGTCGGACGGCGTCCGGCTGCCCGTGCTGGAAGCGTGCTCATTAAATATTTAACAGAACGCCCAGCAATTTGAAATAAAGCCAAATGCTGAAGTACTCGCAGAAGGTGTGCGGTTACGAAGCGGCCTCTGCATTTCGGGCTCGTCTACGACGAAACGAGGAGAGCCCTTCGGCACGGATCGCTGCACGTAGTGGAGTCGATAGCCAGCCATCGAGCTGGATGGTCCACTCGCTAAACGTCGCTAGACCAAACCGCTCAGGAAGCACGGCCGATCTCGGAGCGAGCTCAACAAAGGCGAGCAACAGAGAATAGAGGACTTCAATCGGTTCTGGGGGTCGGGGCGGCAAGCAAGCGCCAACGGAGAATCGAACGGGTCAGGTTCGGCTGGCGTGTACGCGAACGCGACACTCGGCGTGTGCGACTCGTCTCATTTTCGCGCACAGCGACCCTATAGCGAACAGGATGTGTCCGGCCGATCCGCTGATGATGAGGATGACGTGAACACCGCCATGACGTCGTGTAAAAAGTACCGCATATTAAACTGTATTGCTGAATGAGACGGGGAGCGGGGCGCAACGAACGTTTATATAACGTGCCACACAAGCGCACCCTGCACGAAACGCAGGGTAAACCTGAACAATTGTTCTCAAGCTTTAGTGTTGATTTGATTTTGCTTCATTGGTTCGGCTCATTTTTTGAATGATCCCATTCGAATTGAATCGTCGTGCCAGCAAGATGGTTCCACTTCTGAAATGAGATATGGACTCGCAGCGGACTAACAGTGCCAGTCTCACTCTGCAGAGACTGCGGCTGATGTCGGGGGTTGGCAGATTTCTAGCCGCGAAGCCGCCGGACCAATAACGAGTACAGCCGCTTATGAGAGAAAAACAACACGCATCGCAGAGAGATCTCGACAACAGCAAAATGTGTTAATGCTCAAAAGCTCACAAGAGGTTGTTATCGAATTGTTGCCGTATCGTCTCGCGAACGGACACGATCACACGGATGTATATGCAAGTGTCTCGGAACGTGTGTAGCCGACATGCTGGCTATGGCCGGCCAGCGTAAACCTCGCGTGGTAATACCCTACAAAGTGGGTGACAAAATATCGTCCATCACTCGGTTCTGCACACACCGCACAGAGGACGTTTCGAATGAAAGAGCAGAAAACTTTCGCTGGGCGGCGCTGGGAAAACAAGAGGAATCGTTTGTCTGGAAACTGTCTTGGCATGGAATAACGCTGTGTGGTGGTGTGCCCTTGGAGGGATTTGTAGACGCGGTTATTTAATAGTCGCTATAGCACTACGGGCCGCGCCACTTCGATGTGCTCTTTTCGGCTAACTTTTACCCACAAAGGAGAATCGCTCCGATGCGACTCGCACTTAAGATGGACGGCTGCATGTATCTTATATAAAGTATGAACGGATATACAGAGAGAGAGAGAGAGAGAGAAGGTGACGACACTGATAGAGGTCTGGCCTAGGCCACACGCTGCGGCATGGCTTGGGCTGGTGAGCGATCGCACGGAGCGACGCACGGTCGAGCGGCGCGCGTTCGTGACAGCTTGCGTGCTCACATCCGCTGGTCAATCGGACAATCATGCGGGAGGTGATTTCAACTTTGCTGCAGAACGATACCTCTTATGAGCCACTGGGGGCGCGACCCCCGTCGCGTGGAGGCGCAATTACTCGAGTGGTTCATAGAGATCAGGATGCCGTAAATACCGGTGGACCCTGAACAGTGGCTGGTGCGCGTTCACCAGGACACCTAAATAAGACCTATGTATCATGGTCGCAAAAGATGCCTCCTGGTCAAAGACTTCAGTCCGAGACAGACCGTATTTGCTATTTAGCCGGGTAATACTCCGCAGACGATAAATCTCATTGTCGGTATCGGCGTTGCCCAGTTACTTGAGAGATGATTTCCGTTCAGAACGAGTCGTTCGTCGAGCTGATGGCCATGGATACGTTGGCTAATGAACTCTCATCCGGCGCTTGACATCCGCGTATATTAGATGACCAGGGCCTAATGGCTTGCGGACCGTTTGATATAACCGAATCGAACTAGCCTCGAAATATCCATGACTCTAGACATGTCTAACGAAATCAGTCAAAACTATATCCGAGATCAAACGTTACCATTAAAGACATTCGGCCCGCGTCTTAATTTAGGGTGTATTTGTGCCGTCTGCTATCGGGCTCCCGATAACTCAATTCTGATCGAAAGGATGATTTTTGTCTTATGAATGACGACATTTCGTACAAGCTCATTGAGCCCACGGATCGGCTAGGCAGTAGGCAGGTAACACTATTGGAATGAATGATGACATTTAGCCGGAATAACAGTTAGAATCAAGGCTGGGTCTGCGAATTGGCGCATCCTCACTAGGCTGATTGGCCGACCTTGATTACTGTTGTAGGCGTATTTACTTTCGAGTTCGAGTTATGAATTTTGTTGAAATTACCTCTAGTGAGTCTGGACAACGGCTTGATTCGAAGAAGCCCCAGCGTCATCTGGCTCCCGCATTATGTATATATATATATATATGAGCACACACACGGATATTTTTCGCCCGTAAAATATTTCAACTCCAACCCATTATGAGTTTTTTAGCATCATCTGCAGCAGATTCGCATCTCGCCTATCTGGTCCCTTGCGGATCCCCACAGAACGGGATTTGCCTTCCGAGTTAGTGAAAACGTGAACGCGGCATAGGAACGAATTGTTTTCAATGTATCTTCTATTTTTCGCTGACAATACAGCGGGACCGACGAAACACCTGCGCCAGGCAGCCATTGGCGCCTGCCCGATGGCCCATACAATACACACGTACATTTGAACGCGTGTGTCATTATCGAACCAGTATTGGGACGAGTGTGTAAAAATGTGATAACGAGGTTAACGGTGCGGAGCCGGCCGAGCATTGAGCCACCCTTTTTCCCCTTGGGGCAATTTTAAGAAGGTGCCCACCTGAACGAAGAACGCTGCCGAGCTAAGGCCAGGCCCTTGGCAAAGCGGGAGCAACGTCGCGCAACGAAACGTCTGCTACCCGCGTGGCTCCTTGTGAACGCTCCTCTTGCAATTGTCTGGGGGATTGGCTTCATACTGCATCTGGGGCTTCGTCGATGGGCGTGTGAAAGTGGAGCATTTGTTATAGTATTTATAGATACGAATAGCGGTATGGGACTGACCGAGTTTCGGAGTGAATGCAACATCATCTCTCGATAACAGCAGCTGTTGAGTAAAGCCAAACGATACATTTGGTGCATGTATATTTTGTAGATATATCATTGGCCATCATATGACATTAGTGGCGAATCTCGTGGTGGTTTTCCATGCTATTGCATGTTAACTCCGTAACCTCCGTGAACCTCCGACTGTACGAGACTCCCGATTGGTACTGCCTCCCTTGCCCATGCCATGCCATGGCCCATAATTCGCACGACTTTGGGTTGTCGAGCGCACTTGGCTCGCCACGGTTAAGTGATGGTAGCTGACGAATGGTAGTATTCGCTCGTGGTACTAATTAACGAAGAGCCGGGGCCAGCTTCAGTGAGTGAAGCTTACGGGGGGCGAGAGTTTAGTGAGTAGGTCTACCATAACATCAGGCAGGAGTCCCACTATGGCAAATATCGGAGCTGTGAAGCCTGGTCTGTAGGAGCATTCCCCGTCATCTAACTGACCAACTGACGAGATGACTTTCAACCAACATTTAACGTCCACGGTACTCCCTTCGGCATTGCTTCATAAGACGGACAACCCCTTTAGATGCAAATGTTCAACGGCGGGGCTCGGGCGCGTGTGTGTGCCTATTCATATCCTCGCGTTGCAAGGCGCCCTCGAATGCAGCACCTCACCGAAGGGCTCGACGTTCCACGTCATTTATAAACAAATGTGAATAGTAAAGAAAGCGGCGGGTATATGTATAAGGCTGAGAGCGATGGGCACACAGCAGAACTGTTTCGCTTGCGGACGACAAGACGATAACAAGTTGGGGTCCGTTTTCATTTCATTCGTTTTCTTTGGTGGCAGCGATGGGATGCGGCATAGCGGGAACAGCTTTCCCTCACGTTTTGACGGGAACAAGCCAAGACGGCTGCTGGAGAACGTCAAACACCTGGGAACCGCTTGGGAGGGGAGTGGTCGCTGGACGCGTTGTGACGCCGGGAGGGCCATTTGTGAGGGCCCGGCATCGGTGCGGTGCGACTTGCTGGCCAGATTCACGATAGTGATCCACGAAGCTCGAGGATCGGTGTTAGTGTTAGTGCGAGCGACGGCTATTGCGTTTTAACAATAGTTCCTTCTCGGCAGCAGGAAACAGCGGTAAGGAAAACATCAGGGGGCCAACCTGTACACTCCAGAATATCAGGGGGCCAAGCTTGGGGACCTTGGACGCTCACTCTCTCCGAGCTGTCATCTGGCGCGGTGCCCCCATAGACTGGCTGCAAGCAGATCATCCCTTCGACACAGCAACCGCTGACGATTTCGTGCACGCCTTGGCACCTCCCTCTAGTAAAAACTGTCGTGGCGGCGACGGCGTCGGCACACATGCTCGTTCATGCTGACTGGCTACGCGGCGATGCAGCCTACTTTAGGTCTAGCTAATTAAGCCCTTAGGGACCTGTTTGGATGCTTTGCATGCCAAACTTTCTCGATCCGCTCCGTAGCAAATTAGCTTTCTCTATCCTCCTGTAGCACCCACCGTATTTTCCGTTACTCGTCACCGAACGTTACTGTGAGACAACGACGAGAAGGTGCCAATACAGGTCCGGCACCTTCGTAGCGCTCGGGTCGCGCTCAGATGTGGAGCAGGGCGGAGCTCGCGACGCGCTTATTGTCATTAGGCTAAAATGGGTCACGAACAAATTAATCAGAATCGAGTCGACCGTTCGACGTCTCGGTGGCCGGGTCGCGTGGACAAACATGTGGTGGCGTATATCACAGTTTGATCCACATGTAACGATTTTCTTAACGCATCATAATAATAATAATAATAATAACGAAGCCCCGTATGTTAGCAGTTACGAGGAGGCTAAGTGTCTAAGGCCTGGGGCTAAATGCGATATGTGTCAACAGTGAACGCTGCTGTTTGCCCCGGTGGTGATCATGCAATGGATACCCACAGTTTGGTAATGTACGTACGTAGACAATTATGGATATAGGGTCTTTATCGAGTGCTGGAGAGGCTGACCAATCTGCGCGCATCATTATGTAGTTTGACGGTTCGTCTCGTGTGTATTTTACATTATACTTCTTTAACAAAAATACATAACGTACCGAAATTAAATAAATGAACATCAAAATAAAGATGGATGCATATGATTATACTTAAATAGGTTTAAGACCTGGCCCAGAATTAACGGACACATTGGCACGTAGCTCCTACTGCCTAGAATATTGGGGACGGTTCTAGCAATTGTGATTATGTTCCCTGACTTGTAAAACTATTATTTTGAAAAAAAACACTGGTAAAAATGGCATGCCTGTTAAGGATCAGGTTGCGAGGTAATGGGTTAATTGCAAAGCGAGGAAGGAATAATTAGGCCAAAGATATTCCCGGTTATGTCATGCATTTGTAATTGGATCCGCTTAGATAATGACGACCCGAGGGCTGAGTCATAACTGACGTTAGTTTATTGTACGCGCATCGTTTATGGGTGTTTTCCTTTCATGACTGCTGCTTCTTGGCGGGATGTTTGAATACTGACTATGTCTCCAAACATTTCCCTGTGCTAATTAATCTGCATTCAGTTCATACCGATAGACTATAGACTATTCCTACACAAGAACGATTGTACAATACCTGATGCAATGTGTGACTATTCGAGTTTCCAAGATGGATGGTCCTGCGTGGTTAGCGTCTAGTGGTGGTTTGGGCTCAAATCCTGTCAGAAGAGCGGAGAATCCTTGGAGTTCCTTATCATCGTTCCTTATCTGAAGATTCTTGCCAGGCAGAAGTAAGGTAGAGGCAATAAGCAAAGGTGCCGGGAGAAGGATAGGCTAGAAAGCGCGTGGATAGCTGAACTGGTCCGAAGGAAAAATGCCCGGAACCCAGCGGGAGGGTTCGCCCCAGAGGAGGAACTGAGGGATAGGACATGGTTGGAATCAACTGCCGGTCCCTGCAAGGCACTGACTGAAGTAATAGTTTGACAGTCCCGGTCAGTGCCCCAAGTCAAAATCGGTTTTGGGTTTAGTCAATAAAAGTCTGACATTACCAGGTAAATACCTCAGTGTGAGGCCTGGTGTCCATGCAGGATTTACCTTTGACCTCTTAAAAATAAAAATAAAAAATAAGCAAAGGTGGCCCCGATAAGTTCTCATATTAATACCTAAAGATTAAGACTTTAGGCCTGTCAGATAGGCGAACAGCTGGGGGTCAGCTCAAAAAAACAATTGCTTGAAAGACGTAAACATTCTATTCATAGGGATCATACCTAATATAATGGCAGGTCGCTGTTGCCCCAGCGTCTTCGGAGCACCAAAATTCACCAGCGTTGTCGAAATTGAGTAACCTCATCCTCACATACATCATTCGCTTGGATCGAAATTCGCATAATGGAAGGAATTGTCAGTACGTGCAAAATGAATAGTCTTGATGTATCGCACGATGACGATGATTCCAAAAGGCTTCAAAATACGCCAGATGTCACAAGGTCAACAGATTGCGGTTCGTGACGGTGTCGGTATTGTGAAATACGGCACACTTTTGGCTTCGGAACTTTGTCACCATTGGAGGCATTGTAATCAGACCGGGACCACATGATGGCACGGGATCAGCCTATTCCGATCGGCGCTGCTGGGGCAGGCCACTGATCACTAAACATTTCGACTTCAGTTCTTCAGCGGCTCTCCGGCTTAGCGCTCTGAAGTTCGCCCATGCAGAACCAAAGTTATCTCTCGCACCCGTCGCCCTCCCGCCAATCGATGATCGAGGCGCATCGAGCCACGAGCCGCTAAACTTTACAAGCCCTCGCGTTGCGTCGCAGGGCAGCAAGCATTACAGATGACCACGTATGTAGTGGTTGCAGTCACCCCTGCGTGGATCAGTGCCCACATTGGGATATGGAGAGTGTCTATGAATGTTGCGGACGCTCGTGAGCACCTATTATGGATTGAAATGGGAGGTGTAAGGGTCGAGAGGTGTGTTATTATATATATGTATGGGGACATATATATGTGCAATTACGTTATGACTAACAGATTCTCTATAGTCATGTGCTATATGCTATTTTATGATTGTTCCTAACCAGGGCAATAATTGATTAGATATGAGTGTATTTTTGACACCTACGAATCAACGAACTCGTTAGTATACCATAGGCTAGCAGTCGGAATCCTGGGCCCACCTCTTAACCCTCCAGAGGCATTTTGCGTGCACTCGACTGCTCCCAATGAGCGCATGTATGTAGATTTTCCGCGCATGCAGCGTTTCCACCCGCTGTCGTCCATTTCTGCCAGCAGAACTACAACGTATCATACCAAGTGCTATAGGCTATCTTTGAGTGTTTCTCATCTTTTGTTGAACGCCAACAATGGACGGGAGCCTCCGTTGATCTCTAGTGTCGTCATGACAACTGGACTGACTTCAGTTGATGAACATGCAGTACATAGCGTCAAGCCCAGGTCTCGAGTTAATTGATAAGGATAGTCTGTCTACTTGCCCGGACGATCTGTTCACCCCGGATGTCTACAAGGAAAGATTGTCCGCGCGGAGCGTGTACAAGCTCAACCTGAGCCAACGCGACAATCCAACGAGATAGTTACCTCTCCCCTGTGTCAGATGAGCTTAATTGGCCGGATCCCACCTCCTCTGGCACCCCTTTACCCCCATTCATTCTTTTCTTCGCAGCGGACTTCTGCTACGTTAGTGCCATGTGCAGCGACACTAGTGTTGGTGCTCCGAGGAGCACCCCCCACTGCTCCGAGCGGATCCCCCAACCAAACCCCCGAGTCTGCTCTCCTGCAGAACTTACGAGATCAGCTAGGTCCCCCGCGCCTGCTCCTGAAAAGAAAAACAACTCCGCTTTCGTTCTCTTCGCCCTCTTTCTTTCTCTCTCTCTGTCTCTCGCCTCGCAACGTTGCAGCCGAACGACAGGGGACCGATCAGAACAACGGTGTTGTCTCGTTCGAGGAAATAGAGGACAACTATGTTCCACCTTCTACTAGAAGGACAAAAAGAAGTACAAGAGGCAGCGAGAGAAGGCAGAAAAAGGAGAATGGTCCTGCCAGTACTGCCCGCAGAAGAAATTGGGCCTTCTTCATCCTTGTCCTGCATCTGTGTCCTCCAGCCTGGGCTTCTACGTTCTTCTTCTTCTGGCTCCTTCTGCCACTGTGATTGTTCCGTTTTCCTGCGGCGAACGCCAGCGGCTCTGCTGCCAGGGTCTCGGCCCGCTGCGGTTAATGAATGGTTGGAGCGTGTCCCTCCACAGGCACTGGTCGAGTGACCGGGCGCGCGATGGCCGGCTGGCTGGCTGGCGAGCGCCGAGGGGCTGGCTGCCGATCTTCTGGAAAGCGAATCGCCGCCGTGGTGGGCTATATACAACTGGCAACTGGAGACAAAGGCGTAGTAGCGGGCAGACGCCGATTGTGGCGGTGTGTTGCCGCGCGGCAACTAGTCAACGGCGGCGGGGCAGTAGGAAGTTGGCAACAAACAACAAGGACGAAGCCAGTCTTCGCCGGAGACACCACAAACAATTGACAGTGGCGATAGCCGCAGCACAAGCAATACTCACAAGAAGACAAAATGCCGCTTCGTCGGTGATCATCCGAAGTGGGTTCGGTAGCCGTCGACGTGCGACAATAGCCATCGAATGAGAGAGATAAATGAAGACGCGGTGAGAGTACGAAGAGCAACTATAAACGCGAGCGCGTAGTGCAGAACGCAGCGCAGAACCGATTACAGAGATATGCTTGAGATGATTTACACCTGGCCAGTAACGAACAGCATTGTGGGGGGTCACCCCTAACTGTCGATGTGATGAGGCCATCTGAGTGAATTCTCCAGGCTAAATCGCAGAAAACATTTAACGTCCACGATACTAAAAATATTTTTTCGGACTGACCCACAGCGTTAAGCAGTTAACGTTCAGTGTACTGCTTTCGGCATTGCTTCATAAGCCCTTGAAAATGGCAATATGCAACGGTGTGGGTCGAACCCGTGCACCTACGCGTCTCCTCCGATTGCAAAGCGCACACGAGTGCACATTTAACGCCCACGGTACTGCCATATATGAGATTCCTTATGAATATTTCATATTATTTTTTTTTGTATTATTACAATATGCCGCGCGACTGACCTCTGCACTCGTGCCAAGATTTATGAAGGTGATTGGATCTCGTAAGAGTAAAGCCTACCCGATCTCCGGAAGAGTGGGAATATGAGCGCAAACGGATAAACTCGAAGACACCAGATAGGCACGCGTCACTTTTCTTCTGTTTATCTGTTTCGGGTAGCTGACCCTCAGCATAGTTTCCGTCACAGGCCTCGGCATCGCTGTCCGCTCGGGCGGTTAACTCGTCTCGTCCATCGTGGTAATAATTGGGATTCTCTTCAAAACTACATGAAATCATTTTATTCGTAATCGACGAAGTCTCAACAAGGTTTACTTTGGAGAGCCGTGTGTTGAACGTAAATATTCCCTGCATTTTCTAACTTAGCTCTAGACCAAAGCTATTTAACATACCGCTTGATGGGTTCGCTGACGTCGAGGGAAACTCGCCTGGTCCCGATTATCATACTCGAGTGAGAGTATGAACCGCATATACTTCGTCATTAAAACATATACGACGTTCACGAACAACACAATCAGCGCTAAGCGAACGTGTACACAATTTACACCATTTATCTGTGAGATTGTTGCCATATTCTGGAGCAACTCACCTCTTTCGCGCCCCTTGCTTTCAAAACCCTAGGAACCCCAGGAACCCCTCACTGTTAACTTCCTCGGAGGAGTCTGCCATAGGCTAATCAGTGCCACCGGAGACAAGCGCGCACGGTTCTTCCTTTTGCAGCGCCTTTCCCTCCCTAATTATTGTATGTGGTAAGGCAGACAATAATGTGAAATAAACACATTCTGACACACGTCATATCTTGTACTACAACTCCCGTTGATCTCTGGGTACCATTGCCTAGTTAACTTAATGTCTCGCAGCCAGAAATTAGGCATAATTTCTACTGGAAGCCTTTGCTCAAGCGGTGCTTAAACTGTGGCGTAGAGTAAATGCACTTAGCCAGTTCGCTCAACGAGGTCGACTGCTTTAGGTAAGCGTAGCGAAAGTACCCGACATTGTTTTACAGGGGGTTGTAGCACTTGTTATTGAAGCTAGAATCAAATATAATCCCATTTTTTCCTCATCAAGCATTCAGAACTTAACAAATGCTGCCATTTGATTATATGTATGACCAGTATGGGTAGAATTGCTTTAATCTATGGATAATCATTGTGCGTCTCTAAATATACAATAATTTAGAGAAGCAGTTGGGAACGGGGGAGGGGTAAGACCGAGGCCTGAGGTCACGGCCACCCCCGACGGGGGCAATGGCATTGCCTCTCTGCTTCTGTACAGCGAGGGAAAGGCGCTGCAAAAGGAAATATCCTGGGTGCTTGTCCCCGGTGGCTCGGATCAGCCTGTGGCAGACTCCTCCTTCGGAAATTTTATTGTTGTTATTCTTGACTGACTTCTCTGATGTATTCAGTGGAATTGTAAACTGTCGGTTGCGGCCGTCTGCTTTGGTAGATAAGAGCCCGCTCATCCACTGGTTAAATCGATGTGTTATTCCTGGCGTAATTATTGAATTAGCCGTTTGAGTCCAACAACAAGAATTGATTCCAATTGGCCGAATATAAGAGCCGCTAATCACAAAGAACAGCAGGAAATGTAACATGAAGCTGTCGACCTTCAAAACTCTGCCTTCCTTCAAAGTGCCGCCGACCTCCGACACAGCGTTCCAAAACGACCACAAGCACATTTGCGACATGCACGAGTCACCACACGCCCTGAAATGGCATCGACCATTTGAAATGTCATATATTTAGATTAAGGGAGTATTCATTTAGGTTATCTCACGAGTAGCCCAGTTTTATGACCTTGACCGAGTATGTTCACTTATTTCGTTCGCGTTACACTGTCCCAACAGCAACAGCAGCAGCAGAAGTAGCAGGGGCTTAATGCATGCTCGAAATTGCGATAGATTACAGCCTTTTCCGTCTCATCTCCGTTCTCAAATTGGGTGGCACAGCGGCGCCGGCACGATGGGATAAAGAGCCACAAAACTGATTTCCTCAGTGCGCGGTGACTGCTGTCTAACGCTCCTTCGCAACTTGGCAGTTTTCGCTGTTGTTGCCTTTTTTTTTGGTGGAAGCGACTCCTTGCTAGCTAGCCCCCGCGCCAGCAGCAAAATGCCAACAGCGTCCACGAATACGATGAAGGGTGAAGCCCGAAAGGCCGCTGAGATGGAGAGGCCGAGATGGGCCCTCAGAGATCGGTCGCTGTGAACGACAGGGTAACATATATGTGTGCTTTTCATGCAGGGCCAGAGCTTAGCGTCTGCCTGGGTCCCTACGCAGCGTATGCATATGCCCTGTGTGCCACAGAAGGCAAAATCGTCCCACGATGACTGTGGGACTATATAATGGACTCGCTGGCTAAGTGCATCTTTTTGCTGGCGCATAGAGATTTCTATGATGGGATACGCGGTTCTCGAAGCCCTTCGGCAGCCAGCCATCCAGGAGAGACACTCCCAGTGGTTATCAGCCACCAGGCAACTCCCTCAACAACTCTCAGCGACTTTCAGCGCTGCGATGAGAATCTGCAGCCTTTTGTATATGGCCCCGCGACGGCTAACAGAGGGCAGGGCTCATCTGACAGTTCGCGTACGTACGTGAAAGGCAGGCCTACCGAGGAAGGTCTAGCTAGGTCGTGGACCTGGTAACCTAAATCTTCTCAGACGCGGATCGGGCATTTTCGCGTATCGTCGTCGGCGGCGGCATCATGAAATCTAGCGTTCTGAGACAGAAGGTCCCTCTCCTCACTCGAGTAGGCCGTATGCGATAATGCCCGCGAGTCACTACCGTTCGCAACAGCCACCCCCGAATTATATTCGCACTATACACGGCCTAGCCAGACTTTTTGTTGTAATGCTGCAAATGGAATCTTTACTGTGTCGTGTAGCGACCATTATGTTTTGACTCTTAGAAGCTGTTCTTGTTGCTTGTGAAAAAAGTTCATAACCCTGGCGCTATTATATGGTGCAATTTTTCAGATGGCCAAAGAAAACACTGATGCAGTCCGTGTCACAATTAGGACCGCAGCGCGTGAAGCAAAGGTGCGAATGACATCGTTCAAAAATGAAACTCCGAGGTGACATTCTTGTCATTTAGTTAAGTAACATGGCCGTATTCCTGTCGACTTAATAATAACCACAATGTTATAGTATTGTTATAGAAGTACAATTAGTGCTACGGTCTATATATATATATGGGAGAAGTGGTCTTACGGTGGGGCAGATGTAAGTTTAGAGCTGGGAAGAATGTTCTTCCCTCTTGTAGGTTCGTAGTTCAAACAGATTCTGTTTCAGCTGTAAATCTACCTTTACACAAACCTTTGACAACATTGACAAGATTATAGGCTTAGTTATAATATATATACAGAGCGCTCTTGGTCTCTATAAGGCCTCTCCGCGTAGCCATATGGTTGTTGCATCAATCGAAATTTGCTGAACTACACACGGTCAGGCCAAAGCCACTATATACCCTAAGGCACTCTGTAGATACACATTGCGCGTATGATATTTCGGCGATGTCACGTCTCTCTACACGCTTCCATACTTTACCGATACTTCGGGGTACAGGTAGGATTTGTGTGACCCACCACACGACGGACATTACCGCTCTACGCGACCCACATCAAGCGGACAGAAGAGCTCGGGAAAGGTACACACTCTACTTGCTCAAGGAGCGGGAAGTATCGAGAAATAGAGAGAGGGAGAGATACTCGCATGGAGGAGAAATGACAGCCCTGTAATGCTGTGGATGAAAGCGGACAAAACTATTACCTCACTCATCTCTACCGGTGGTACGTGCAGTGACGCCGTCTATGGCAATGTTGATATTGGCAGTAACGCGTATGTTCAGCCCGGTGGGGCTGTCCGTCGGCGGCGCGCCGGACCCACCCAGCGTATAGTTCGATGGGAGCAGGTGGATGCTTGGGGTTCTGCAACTTCGGTGATTTTGTGCGAAGAGGAGCACTGAAATCTCGAGCACCCCTCCGCTCTGGCAACGTTGGTGGTGGTGGTGGTGCTGGTAGTGGCGGGATCCACTGATGCGGTACAGGTTCTGTCCTTTCTTTCCGGAAAGACGTTCGGGTATTTTTCTTTCTCTCCCTCTGTCTCCTCTTTTTTTTCTGCCAGGTTTGCCGCCACTGGCACCGAACTCGCTTCGCTCGTGTCCTTCTCAAGCAGAGCGAGACCACTCTCCTACAGGGTTTTGGTCCGTTCTTTCGGCCGTTCTCTCTGGCGTACTCGGTCGGCTGCGTTCTCCCGAGACAGGAGACAGGAAGACGGGAGACTTACTACCGGCTGGCAGAGGGTCTGCACCGAGAGTGGCGTGGCACAGTACCGCTCAGCACCACACTGTACACGTGTACATTGCAGGGGTCCTCTCTTCTCCGCGAGCGGCCTTTTGACCGGCCTTTGCGACGAGCCTTTGCCTTGTTGGCCTTGCCGATACACGAAACAAGGACGAAGCAAACATAACGGAAAAAGCCTATCTACCTCTGCGGCCAACGCGGGCAGGCCCACAGCGACGCTTTGTTCCCTTCTTGGCCTTACCCACAGCCACCATGTTTTCTAGCTTACTCACTTTCGCTGTTTTTGTTCTCCATTCGATAGGAAGAATGATGACGATGTGCAACTCATTTCGACTTTTTGCCTGTGTGAATCCCATTGCGTGCAGACACGTGCACGCGCGTCCTGGCGGGCAACGTCAGGGCCGTCAGCCCGGATGAGTGGTACCTGAACAGGAGCTAGGATAGGAACAAGTAGTCGTACGAACGAACAATTGCACCTAACTAAACGGTATATAATAGAACGGAACAATGTGTTTCGATCAAACTATTGCCCGTATATATCCTATAGGCATGTATCGTAGTCTGGCTAGTCTTACACCCTTGTGCCCTTACGTGCTCAACTGCGATGTAGCGGAGAATCAACGGACCATGGCTGGAAAGGTGGCTGCGTATCATCACAAGGTTATCATGGTGGACACGAGGCCAGGATGAGTTATCATGGCCGTATGTATTAGACACGTATAATGATTCTCGTGATGCTGTATCCACTATTTGGCGAATTTCTGCTTGAGCGGAAAACGTCACAGATATGCTGCCAGTTCTCATTAACCGCTTGTTCTTTGGGTGGCAAGTAAAAAAAAAACAGTGACGATGCATTATTAAGCTTATTTCCATTGTTTTTCCTAGAATGATTATTTTTGGCGAATTATTTCGACACCATTTATTAGCTCAGTTGTACCAACTGAGGTTTTTGGTCAATAGGGGGACTATTTGAGTTTAATTTAACTGAAACCAGTAGGTAGAACCCACATAATGATAGACGTTCTTGACTACTGATAGAAAGAACGCATCCCTTGACTTTCACGCTCTTCACTTCATACATAAAATAAGCAAACATTTATAGCTATTAGAGGCAGTTCCTCGTCGAAGAGGCGCGCATTCATGCCATGAGTCCTATTGGCTAGCTGGGGGATGCATATTAACATATGGACATGTTACGATAGTATCGGATTAGGTGAGCAGGCGAATTAGAGGATCGTTATTGCCGTATGCGCCGCATGAGGTGTCGAGCAACGATTGCGCTTGATCGATTTGTAGTCATTGGGTGGGCGAATCAAGAAAGAGCTGGAAATCCCGTCGTTCGTCAGTCGGCCATTCGCTATTTGCTGGCTACTATAGCGAAATCAGTGCCGTGGCAAGTGAACGGAGGTGACTCGCGATCGTTTCCAGGACCTCTTCGCGCATCCAGGACCGTGCATTGGCTGGGCCTTCGGCCGAGTGGCCTTGGGAAGGTCGAAACAAAGCGGGAGCAAATCGCCGCCGCCGCCTACTCCCGGTGAATGAAATGGCGAGCTAGGTCTATTGTCCGCCGTGTGCGCGACTGGTGGTACACTAATTGGAAACAAGAACATAGACAGGCTGTACGCCGGCGCACCCGTGCACCGGCACACACATATGCTCCATGGCTACGTGCTGTCCCGCGAACTCTTTGGTCCTGTTGGACCTTCCAGGTCTACTGCTAGACAGCCCGGCTCGAGTAGGCCGCAGGCCCCCCAGTAACCATTAGCAGGACGCTATGCGTACCGAGGTGTCGGTTGAATGGGTGGGACGTGAAAACAGCAGCGACAACGGCGACAGACCATGCGATGACCATGGAAAGAAACCAGAGCAATTCGATCAGCGGGAGCAACACAATTCCGTGATTTGGGGGGTGAGTGAGTGAGTGTGCTGAGTATGTCTAAGCACCACTAGAAGAAGTAACGCCCTCCTGATCGGTCCAATGGGAGATCGAGGCGCGGCGGGAGGAATTAAGTTAGGCCTGTGTCTCCCTTCATGTTCAATGCATTCATTAAGTTAGTCGTGAGTACCATGAAATGATCAGCAGGTGTTATAACAAGTGGGCAGAAGACACAAACGGCCATACCGACAGAATTGGTATATACTGATGCTGTTCAACAACGTTCATGTTTTGGGGATTTAAGCTAATCTTTGCCATACTTCGAAGTCGAGGAGTTTTTTGCGTTCGTTCAAATAAACGTCAGCTGCTTTGAGATATTTTCTCGGAGGATTTACCGCATACATTTCATATGCGCTCCCCGCTGTGTTTTCCGTGTACGCACGTATGCCTCGTACAATAGATGTATCATATAACAGCCACCGATGGTTTGAACAGTCTTACCTGACAGGTTTTGCAGCATATGCCGCGATGGAGCATCACATTGAATCAAAGCAAAATGTAACAGCCAGCCTCAGAAAACATCGCACCCCCACAGTGAATACTGCTATCTGTCTATCCGGGTGTCCATTGACGAATACTCTTACCTCGGAGCAACAGGGACGGAAGTCGAAAGCAGTGAATCTGAGCTTGAGGCGCAGATAGTCAATATCTACATTGTACCTTGCTAAGGCTATAGTCTATGTACGTTATTGTACGAATTACCGTACGTCTTACTAAAAACACTCTTTGAGCTGACCACCTTATGTCACAGGCGTTGACCTTGAACCATTTCGCTACGAGGACATGTCGGGACCACATTTGCTTTATTTTCAGGACAAGTCGTACCCAACCGATATGCACCTCCCGCCGAGCCATCTACGGGACGCATTGCTGCATGTTGACAGGCAGCATCTAGAACATTGGTCGTCAGAAGGTGACAACAACAACAACAGCAACTGACATTCTAGTCTCCTTTTGTTTCTACGGCACCTACTTTATTGTCCCCGTGTCGCCAAAGATCCCCATCACAGACCCCACGACCTACTGGATTGATTCGACTGGAAACACGACTGATTGCCACCTCATCGCAAGCACACCGCTTCCCCTTCTGGGTGAACCTTCACCCCTCCTGGCCGAATACGATGTTAGGTGAAATAAAATGTTGAAGTTTCTCATTGAATTTTCAGCGGGCGACAGCGTGCTGAAGCGTTCGTTGAATGCTCAAATAGATTCGCTGACTGTTGGAATAGGCAGGAGAAGGCCATTAGGAGACTTATTCATACAGCTAAATTGGGAGCGAAATAGCTAACACATACACCCACACACACACACACATACATATATATATATATATACATACACATATACAGTCGAGGAGAAAAACGGTTATAGGCTACAACCGCTGAGGTGGTTACCATTCGCATACAAACTTACACCTATTATACACCGGCCCTTGGAAATGGTTGCCCTCCGAATAGGAGATCATTAGTAGTCATCGTGGCTGTGAAGTAAATAGCCAAGTGGGAGTACTAGCCGCTCGGATGCTCCGAGCAAATTCAAAGTGGGAGACGTTTTCGCGACTTTGCTTTTTCGAGATTTGTAAAACTATTACTTATATGACATATACATATATATATATATATATATATATATATATATATATATATATATATATATATATGTGTGTATGCTTTATGTTGGTGCACGAGTTCGATCCCCACTGTTGAACATTTGCTTCTAAAAGGGGTCCCACTTATGAAGGAATGCCGAAAGCAGTTCTACCGTGGACGTTAAATGTTGGCTGTGAGTCAGCCTTGGAAATGTATTTATATATATATATATAACCAATACTTTCCAGTGCGTCAAAGATATACATGTACCTATGCATGTTTTTGCCGACGGCTTCGAAAACTACTCCAACGCCTGGCTCGAGGCGGCCTTAACAAGATGTTGAGAACGACATGTGTGAAAAACAAGGGGTGAATATGTAAGGATATGATGAAACTCTTCCCCTAAAGAACGTTGTACATGAGGCAAAATATCAGCTATTTCGATCGTTGTTATCGGCCACTCGGCGCTGTTGAGAATTTGTGAAAAATAAAGATGTGAAATTAAGTAGCATGACGGTTCCTGCCCAGTGGGCACAAAATGGAATTTCCCAATTACGGATTCATAATTGGGCTAATTGGGTAACCACGACAGACTGGGACGGGATACGATGAGGTGGGAGAAGGCCACGAATACGGGGTACGCTCCTGCCCTAATTCCGGTCCTTGTGTCGGAACGGGGATTTTCGGCCACAGTAAATAGGACAACGACGCAACGTCGAGAGGGTCAGGGATCAACGGTCACAAACTACAACGTTACGTGGCACAGGAGAACCTCAACGGGCTGCTGACCCAGTCCTATCGTCTAACTGAGACGAGGTAATGTTATAATTGCCAGCAAGGGAACAGAGCGGCTGCAGACATTGTTGGTTAGCTGAGACAGGCTACTGGCAGTACAATTGCAATTAGATAATTGCAAGGGGACGGCAAGGGTAACGAACCTGAGACGACGCAGAAGGCTGGCTGGATAATTTCAATACACAAACGACCCAAATGAAACAGGACGATGAGTGAAGGAGACAAACGAGATAGCTTTTTTCCGGCAAAATTCTCAGCATTAAACATTCAACGTCCACGATACTGCTTTTGGCATTGCTTCGTAGGACAGGTCGATCCCGTGCACTTGCGTGTCTTCTCCGATTCTAAGGTGCACATGCACCATGCCACCGGGCTCGACACAAACGAAATACCTAAAATGGCCTCACTGTAAGCAAAACTGATCAGCATCGAATCTATAAGCCTGAGTGGTAAAAGTCGTACCATTTGATTTTTGGCTTGTGAGGACAGTGTGGTGGGAAGAAAAGGCACAAAGTAAATGTGAAGCTTGGGTGTTCATAAAGAGGCCAAATGTAGCTCCGTAGAACACGGGTCAAGTGGTGATAGCCACGCGGTCTCGAGTACCATTATATATATATATATATATATATATATATATAGGATAATAAAACACTCGTTCCGTCAATCCGCAGCCGATGGCTCGGCCTTCCTTTTAACTCGTGAAGTTTCACTGATCTCTATGTCCCCCACGCTACTGTCTGTACTGAATAGTTTCAAGTTTCCCTTCGATATTGGGAAGGGGTCATTATTCTTAACAGTATCGGCTTCATGCCGGACGGGAGATAAGGTAGCCACATCGATGTACACCCGCTACATAGCCACGCCGTTGTACGATCCGGGCACAGAGCAGTGGATTTGTCTCCAGCCTTCGCTCAGCCGTCAACCAGCTCAAAGTTGAATCGATTTTCAATTTCCCTCTACTTATGTAGTTCAATCGTTGCCGGCGGGGGGAGGGAGTCTGTCGTTTATTGATTAAGCAGGCGACCGACCGCCCGCCCGCCTAAGCGGTAGCCATATCTGGTCAACAGCGAGACGAGGCGCACGAGAGTTCGTTGAACGATTGACGGAATGAATGGGACACAAAGGGTATACAGTCCCTGTGTCGTCCCTTCCACAGTACCCGCAGGAACCTCGTTCCAATCCCCAAAGTAAAGTTTCCGTCCAGATTCTCAGCGTTAAACATTTAACGTCCGCGGCACAACTGCTTTCGGCATTGCTTCATAGGACGGACGGACAACCCCTTTTAAATGCAAATGTTCAACGAGGGGGACCGAAGCCTTGTCTGCACCCATGTGTCTCCTCCAGTTGAATGGCGGCAGAGCCTAGCCGAAGCGTCGATTATACGTTTACTGTCTCGAGAAAATGATGCAGCCTTCTGGTTGTGTTGCTTTCGGGGAAAGTGCATTTTTCGCCCTGAAATACAGCCAACATTTAACGTCCACGCTACTGCCCACAGGGTAGTTTGCGGCTCTGTTAAATAGAGGATGATGAAGGTAGCGCTGTTCCACTGAAAAAAAAGTGCTTGTTTTTAATGAAATAATTATGTCCATTGTTATGCCTAGTGTTGGCCCTTGGATTGTTGGCGTATAATTGCCGCAATTATGCTATCGAACCAATGAACGTAGTGAGGTTAGCAAGCCATCCTTCTAGGGAATGATACAAGTAGCCATACAAGTAGATCGAAGGGGTTATTGTTTGCCGAATTATCGGACACGAATCATTAAGGCTACACTATTGTCTTATATCCTGAATAGAAACATTGACTTCTTTTTACCTTGAGAAATTCAAGTCAAACTGTATTAAAGAGCGTGTCTTATCCTTGCGACAGCTATACGACAACTGTCAATTGCACCGTTATAATTTTGGTTATGCAATTAACTATTATTAATCATTAACTATTTCACCAGAGCTGTCGCTAGCTGGGTAGAGTCCCAAACTCATCGTTTTGGTATGGACCGGGTTCGATTCCCAGCCGAGACGCACAGTGCCTTCTTCAAGTGATTTGAGTGTTCAATATCATCTCACCTGACTGTTTTTCTTGTCCAGCAAACTATAATTAGTTCCCCTACCAGCGTCGAGCCCGGTGACGTGGTGAATTCGTGTGCGCCTTGCAATCGGAGGAGACACGTAGGTGCATGGGTTCGATCTCCACCGTTGCACATTTGCATTTAAATGGGTTGTCCGTCTGATATAGCAATGCCGAACGCAGGACGATAAATGTTGACTGTGGGTCAGCCCGAGAAATGGTGTCCCTGAGGTGTCTCGCTGTCATGGCCAGCCACCATGAATCAGCCGCGAAGACATCTTACGGGAAGACGAGTACGCCCGCGGATGCCGGAACCTCTGCACAACCTCAAGACATTGTCGTCGGGTGCAATAACCAATCACGTGACTGAATTGTTACACTCGCCCGTGCGGCTAAAGAAACCGTGTAGTCTCGTACATTCCTCAACGTGACCGCGGCATTCGGCGCTGCCCTCTGCCCTGGGGGAGAATGTCGGAATTTACCTGCACGGCAACGTTTACAGGAGCGCCATTATCCCGGGACTAAATTGAAATCAGGAGGACTGGCTTTAGCGGCGGAATTTCCTAGCGCTAATTTGTTCGCAAGATTATCACAGCCTTATCATAATAACCTTGACTTGCCCATCGCCATTTCGGGCCCCTCGGAATATTCAGCTGTGTAGAAACTGGGATAATACTTGCGTCGTTCGAGAATCGCGGTGGACCCGGATGCGATTTGCCGTGCCGATGTCGACTAGGAATTATGTCGGGTCACATCAAATGTGCACTCCAAACATGCAATCATAGTTACTACAGGTAGAATCACTGGTGCTGACTCGTTGACTAAATAGTACAGTAATTGCTAGAACTAGCTGAAATCCTAAAGGATTGATCATGCCTCTTGTCGGCGGCTTGGCAAACAGATGTCATGTAGCCTGCTCATACGGTAAGGAAACTCGAGAAGAGTCAGAGACCAGCTTTGCGATTTTGCCATGTGCCGTTCATTTGACATTAATCAATCGTAATTAAAATGAGATCGATGATCGCCCTAGTGGTACTTGTGTGTCCATTGAGCGTTGATGTGCACCCACCAAAAGAACACATGTAATCCTTGTTTATTCATATATTCACAAACATAAATAAAGCCGCTTTACCTACTTATATCGAGGTAGCTAGTAATGCAAAGATGCAACTGCTCATTTGATGGCTACCCAACTGTCATCCTACTGCAACTATCAATGTATCTATAGATTCAAGTCTCTCCCTTAAATTACCGTAGGCGGTGCTTCGCTGACCGGAGCCAGAAGACCCACCTTGGTGACGGTATGAATGTAGAATTCATAATTCATTATTGCTTAGCTTCAGTCGTTGATTGGGATCGAACTGGAGAGCTGGACTCGTCGACAAAAGAAAAAGGTGAATACAGCAAACCATCCTTTCCTATTGATCTGATCTGATATGACGGAAAGCACGAAGTATTGTGGCATGAAAGTTACATGAAAATACCTCACCGGATCTTCGATCTGGACTGCGATCGAAGCCAGAAGTTTGCTGCACCGGACACAGGGGCGTAAAAAGGGGCCGCCGACTTAAAAGTTGGAGCTGGCAGGGAGGAACGAGCTGTACTGAGAACTGAGCCTTCAGCTAGCTATGTATACCTTGTTTTGCGAGTATAAGAGCAAGCTGTCTAGATCTAGCAGAGTCAAAGCACAAGCGTTTAAAAGGCAGAATTTGTAAGATTATTTTGGCAACAGAATCTGCAACCTCTGGTCATTTTTAGCTAGTCATCGATAGTTTGTATGTCTTCCGTACAGCAGTGAGCCATTATGTCTGCTCGACGTTGGCCCTCGGCCACCCAACGCGAACCAACGGCTCTGGTTGATTGCTTTTGTTTTGAGAACGCAGCCGCGTCACGTGCGGCATCGCTCTAGCAAGCTGCCAAGGAAGAAGCGGGCATTCTTCGAGTCCACTCCTTTATGGTTCCTATACGATTATAGCATACTAGAGTTGAGAATCGTGTTCGTTTGCATTCCATCCGGTATCTCTATTCGTGGAGCACGGTTCCTCTATCGATATCTAGACTCATTTTCCATGAGAGTAAACAGCGCCTCTTCGCGCACATAGCATACATCTGCAAACCTCTGGCAACACGGCACACGCGGATAGGAGGGGAAACGATCCCTTATACCCGTGGCACAAACACCTGGCCTTTGTCCATACCAGGAGATATGGCCGGCTCTGATCATACGCTTGAGAGGGCTTGCGAACGTGGTGCCCTCTTCAATAAAGTACACGCCACACGTGGAAATTATGTTCATTTGGAGTTTCGGCGTTCCGAAGAGAGCAGTTCTCCACGAGCATAAAGGGCGAACCGATCCACTATTAATGTCTCCTGTTTGAAACATCTGCGGGCCAGCGAACATAGGTTTCGACCACGGCCGGGTCATCCTAAACTTATATATTCTACGATAGTTTCTTGCTTCGTAATGTCATTGTCTGAACGGTGGCAGGCCTTTGGGTTCGAACGTATTCGGGAACTCTGCCTGAGTCCACGACTAGGGAGCTCACGGTCGAGTGGCGGCATGCGTTCGTTATCTTAGATGTTTCTAGATCGGCGGATAGACAAGGTTATTTCGTCTTCCTGACCTGTACAACAGAGTCAATGCAAATGTATTTTACATGCCCGCTACGTTACCGATCATATTTTTCTCGACACATGGTTGTGTGCCTTGGACGATGTTCCGGTCGACTGCTACCGACCATGGTTTACATTTGTCCTCATGTAACAGAGGCTGGCCGTGGCAACAGCTGATCGGTATGTGAATACTTTGGCGGTTCGTCCCAACTATATAGAGTTCATCTCGTGCGATTTAAACATAGACGATGCTGAACTTTTTAATCAAATATATAATAGATATTAAGTAATAAGGCAGCTTCGTGTGGGATAGAAAGTTGTAATTAATGCACTCTCCCTGAGTAGAGACTAGCTAAGCGTGCAACGCGGTCAATGATTCCGTCATCATGAATGTTAAAGACTGAAGGGTACACACACATCGTTAAAAGTCGCTATTAGAAGGCGGGTTAAATACAGACGTTTTTCAATCGACACAAGCCTCTTCAATACCTCTTCACAGTTAGCTTTTGCGCTTACACAAATACACTGCTTGCCCGTTGATTCTGTTGGCGTAAACGAGACCGCAGTTCGTACCCGAGGAGGCCAATTCTTCATTAGTCCTTCTGAGACCCGTCTCTCCCCACCGCCTTGTCATACTCTCGCGTCTACTCTGCCCGAGCCCGGCACATTCAAATGTCTGCATCGCGCACCACATCTGGGCCCTATTTGTACACCATGCAGACTTCGTAAAAGGCTTCCATTGCGCAGTCAAACATATATTACCATATCCCTCGTGTCGAATAATCAGCGTCCTGACACATGGGTAGCTTTGTATGCAGTAGTATTGACCAAACGTTCTGAACTATCGTAAGAAGTCCTTACCATACCCACCTTGCCTCGTATTCGCCAAGTGCAATCGCCCATAAGATCAATAACTATAATTACACCTACAGCAAAACCTCGTCTGTCATAGTGGCTTACTCCGCACTGGATATCATCCTGTACCCGGAATAGATCCCCGATCCTGCAGCGGTTCCTTTGAGAAACAGCGCCGTCTTCGCTCCTTTGGCCACCTTTCCCCGTGCCAGCATTTCGGAGAAACGAACTGATGTAACCGGCCCCGTCGATCCATACGGAGTACTTTCCTTAGTACAGCATCACTCACTAGCTCTAACATTAGCAGTAATAATATTGGTAGTAGTCGCAGTGACAGCAGTCAGCTGCAGGGTAATAGTTTCTCATTGTACACATGTACTATGTAGGGCAATGGCGGTGTCAACGGATGGATCTGCATCGTCAAATAGTAGCGTCCGTTGTAGTCTGCCGCTGGGCGCGAGAGCACCCTCTATTCGAGGCAACGTGGCAACGTCAGACGGCCTCAGACGCCCCTGCATCTTTCGTTTTTACTGTAGGGCTTTCCGCCGCTGCCAGCCTTCCCATAATGGACGTATGACGATTCGCCGGTGTCGGTTTGTCGGTCACCGGACGGTTCACAACGACACTGGTAACGGCCACCTCCACGGGCATCTGCTTACCTATCTACGCCACGAGCACTGCTAGCTCAACGCCGACCCGGACCAACCTAAGTTCCCCTAGCCATTACCACGGCTTCGTCTTCCATATATCGCATCACATTAGCAGCAACCTGACCAGCTGCCTAGGTTGCCGACCGCCTGCCAACGGACAAACGAAACAAGGGTGGCAACGAAGCTCGCTAGCAACTCGGGCTGCAGGAGAGGCAGTGAACGGTGGGCGTGTCGCTGGGGGTTCGTGGCTGGTGCCGCCGTCGACGCCGGCAATAATAACACCGGACAAAATCGTTCCGGTTGCTGGCCGGCACGGCAGCCGGCCAGCGTTGGATGGTCCGGCGAGCAAGGCGCGCCGCATAGCAATGCAGCATGCGTGAGAGCCAGGACTGAGGCCGTCTCAAGGGGCGCTGGCGCCAACGGCAGCCGCAGCAGTAGCAAGATCGGGTCGGTCAGTCTCGGCGGGGCAGTCGGTCTCCTTCGATGCTGCGATTCTTGGCTAGCACCATCGTTACCGCACTGTTTGCCTCCCGTTCGCTCACATGCTCACTAGCCAGCAGCTAGCGGCCAGTGAACAGCCGCCTTTCTCATTCGCTATGCGGCGCACAACAATGCCATCATAGTATACGAGCCTATAGGATACACATACATACACACACACGTATACGCATATACAGACCCAGCCATACAGGCTTCGGTTGGCGAGAGACGGCGCTTCGGCGATGGTGGACCCGGTGGATGTCGGAGGGATCGGAGCGCTAAGGGGCTGATCTGGGCTGACGGCACACACAGGACGCAGGACGGAGGCGTTAAGGCGTGAGGGAATCCAGGACTCAGTACGCCCTGCTGCAGGAAGGCAGGTCGGCGGGCCGACAAGCAGGCCGACAGCCACACTGGGCCCGAGCTCACTCCAAGGGATAGCAGCCCTTGACGGTCAACGCTGACCAGCGAGCGGCGTGCCTCTGCTAATTCGCAACGGCAGTGAGCCGACCGGCGATGACGGTACTGGTGATGATGCTCGCAGTAGCAAATGAGTACAACGAGAAGGGACGGACACAGCGTAAGCGAAAACCGCGAATCACAGAGAACGACAGCAATTCTCAGTGTTTCTTCTGCTCCTGTTGCTGCCGCCACCGCCCGCCCCACCTGTCATGACCCGAGATCAGGGCCCGAGCTTCGCCTGGGTCATTGTGTCTCGATTCTGCCGATGGGCCGAATGGAGCAGGTAGATTCGCGTTCTGGCGACAAGATGCTGCCGTGACGCGAGCATGGCTGACTGACAAGGGAATCGTGCTGACGAATCCAACGAACTCGCTCTCGCTGAATGATTTTGCAAGGATATGAATAGACGCCCGCACATAGATGCATCATAGAACTCGATTTGAGTCCTGATTTCGTGGCTAGATCTTATACATATTCGTTATGATAGCTTCTATTGATTTGTCAGCTGATTCAGACATGAATCGAAGGTAGGCATAACTGTTGAATACGTTTTGGTTACGGGCGGGCTTTTTTTTTATTGTTTTATTTTTTTATTTTTTTGCAACACCGATATACTCCGATATACTCCTGTATTCGATGCTGTCGTAGTTGTTCAGGCTCCGACCAAGTACTAGTGGCCTCGGGCGAACGGCCGAGAGCATGTACATGTCCTGCATGTATATGCAGGACATGTACAGACAACATGCGGCAAACAATGACAGATCTGTATCACAAATCACAGTAGCGGAAGCTTCCCAAATGTTTGTACAACAACACCTAGACAATTAATGACGTTTGCCTAATACACGTTTTGGAATGCTAGAGTTTCGCCACGCTAAATCGCCTTGGACGGCACGTTGACATGCGAGGCATCCGCTAAATGTGCTCGCCATTCTTCAGTATCACTCCTAGAAATCGCAGTTCGTTTCATAGACCGATATATCTTCCCGGTTCGCCTCTTCTCGGACCTGGGTGTGACTCGCCGACGAGCAGAGATCCTGCAGGGATCCTGCTGAGGATAGAGATTCATGTATTGGCTTGTCGCTTTTTTTTGTTGCTGTGATATTTGTTAAGTACGCAGCTCAATGTTTACTTTGTGAGCCAAATGCGGACTGCGGTTCGTGCTGGCAAGGTTGAGTGTTTTTTTTTTTTGCATTTGCACGGGGGCTGCCAATTTGGTTCGATGATGATTTTGGTTAAAGAAGACAAATTACTTGATTCGAATGATCAACATATCAATGTGAAACGGGCCAGCTCCTCTATCCAGAAGGCAGCGAGCGTGCTGATGGACAACGTACATTCAATATAGGACAGGAGGATGAAATTAGCATATCCGGACCGGTCGAACGCATAGCGGCGTGTGTGTTCACCAGGAACTATTATTGAGTACGGGTTTGCCTGGGAATCGATTGAAACAGACTTTTGCAGTTTGAACGAAACATGACCTGGATGAGTCGCCTGCAGTATCTTAGTAGTCTATTTGAATTCATGTTAATTGTGTCTACGCTGCTCAGCTGGGTACACGTGTATGTTCTAAAAGAGTAGAGTATTTCATAAACATAAACAACCTTCCTCAACTCAGTCCATCAGGACAGATCGGCCTTGAATAGGAAGATGTGGCCTTTTTCTTGCTAGTCCTTCAACGTAAGTGGTGCAATCATCATTCATCAGGTTAAGCGGACGATACCCCAGTTTGTATTCGGGCTGACTCTCAGCCTTTAACGTTTAAGTCTTCATAGAACAAGCCAGTAATGCAAACGTCCAACAGGGGGATTTGAACCCGTGCGCCTTCTTGTCTCCTCTGGTTGCAAAGTTCACACGAATGCACCACGCCACCGGGCTCGACCGATACGCTATGCCTCCTGGGTTGAATACAAGTCAGCGTAGTGCTCAGTTTGTGTATGCTCCCATTATCCGTGAAATTCCCGTGAGTCCCGTGAAAGTTTGATGACTGAACCTTGTTCGTTGTTTCCTATTCAATCTATCTTCGATAGAGTAATAATAATAATGATAATAATAATAATAATAATAATAATAATAATAATAATAATAATAATAATAATAATAATAATAATAATAATAATAATAATAATAATAATAATAATAATAATAATAATAATAATAAGAATGCAGTATTACGTCACAGGCAGCTTGCATTTTAATATGTAAATACTATACAGCCTCAAGGCTAAACAGGCCATATATGAAACGAAAGCATTTCACTAATCGGGATTAATCAGGAGCGTGTCGAGGATCGCTCAAGAGAATGGAGGAGGGCAGCCAATTGTTAATCATCGTCATCATAAAAAAAATCAAAACAGAAATCTCTCCGGCGGTAAGGGGCAGCCGTTATTTCAATCCATGCCTGACGAGAGCCCCCCCTCCCACCAGCAACGCAGTCGAGCGACAACGTCCCGTGAGACTCACACGTTTTGCCGAAAAAAAGGGCGCTCGCGAGTGCGTATTCCTCCTATGAGCTCCGTCAGACGATGAATCCGCACGATACGAATCACAGATGTGCCTCGCCACCCCCGTACTTCGGCTGTCCGCTGGCGGCCACCCCGGCACAACGGCAGGGGCCAGCGGCGGCCGCAGCTGCAGCCGGTCTCAGCCGAAGAAGAAGGAGGAGTGGTAAGAGACGTTGAATACGTTATTTCAGCGGCGACAGATGACAGATCGGCGGCGAACGAAAAAGGCGAATCTCGAGGTGGAAACGTCTGGGAAAACGGACGGTCGGACGGGAGCGTGGAGCCGAAGCCTGCCAGAGGTGGTTGGACGCCTTTACCGAGATTAATCGAAGCCATCCATCACGAGATCAGCCTCGCAAGTTTTCATATATGCGCTTTCGCAGCCTGCTATCGTCGTGCTCGGCGGGGGCGGAGCGTGGTCACGATCCGCAATTCGAACGCGAGGGGGCGGGGGGCTCGTGGCAGAGCCTTGATTCATTATTAGTCCATTGATTCATTGTTTGGTTGTTGCCCAGTGTTTATTGTTGTTGTTGTCGTTGTTGTTGTTGCTGTTGCTGCTGTTGTTGTTGTTGTTGTTGGTGTCGTCGTCGCCGTCGTCGAGCTAGTCGACACCTCCATGAAGGCTCTAGAAGAATGCAATCTCTGGAGGAAATCTCGCGAGGGGGAGGAAACAGGCGAGTAATTAATAATTTCTCATCGATTCTTCAATCTTCGCTACTAAAGAGCCCTTCGGAGAAGAATCAAACACGAGTGACAGCACTCGGGCACAGGAGATTTCCGAATTTTCCGCCCGATCTCATCTGCACAAGATCGACGCTTCACTGCCGTTCACAGATTCAATTGGCATATGTGTACAACTTTCATCCATAGTCCGATGGACGTTGTTTGACATCGATCCCAACCGAAAGACGACAACATCGGTTGTCGAGCTCGTGCAAAAACAAAAGTTCAGTGACAGTATAGGAAATCAAATTACATAGCAAGGCGCGACACGACAGTGTTAGATCAATACGTGGCTCCGTTATGTCCTGACATCTGTCAGTCACTGCCTGATCCATTATGCAATCATGATGGTCCGTTCAACGCTGCTATATGTATTGTCCCATTCATTCGCTACGGACTATTGACTATTGATTCTTTAACGAAGAACGCCACACATCGTCTCCGACGGATCTCCGATCATCCGGCGAGCTTCGGGTCTCAGCCGTTAACAGCTACACGTACTCCTAGACGCTTCGACGTACAGGAACCATTTCTTCGTAAATGAATTCGCCTTGCTTATTCATCTGTTAGCGCGGTTGTCGAGAACCATTATAAATAACATCGAGGCGTTCCTCACTGCTAATCTTTCTCCCCGGTGCAGGACGCCTTAAGTTGCTCTGGCCTGATCGAAAAGCAAGATAAAGGGGAGCAGCGGTTCGCTCTGTTGCATCGCATCCAAGGCCGTTCACACCCGCCCACACCAGAGGCGCACATCGCGCGCGTGCACAGACGCCGAGTGCACGCGCGGAACAGTACTTCCTTGGATCGTTTCTTATCTTTTGCCAGGAAGAGATTGATAAAGAAAGCGCGAGAGAGAGGAAGAGAGACCTCGACGGACAGCTATACTGCTTCAGTATCCGAGTGATGGCGAGGGAACTGCGCCGGCTAGTGTGCCATTATCTCGAATACAATCATTTAGGCGCAGCGCCTGCTGTGGGAATCTGAATATATTGTTAGGTATTCATGAGCGGCGGAGCAATGAAGAGCGGTGCGCGCCTTGCGGGGGACTAAAGGACGCGTGGGAAGGCAAAACAAAAGCTCTCGTCTCGTTATCTATCCTTTGCCAAAGGTTGTGTGCGTTATTAGCTTTTGACATGCAGTTCTGCCGCACGAGCTGAAGCCGGGGCCGCGTAGGGCCTAACGCCGAGCGGGCACCGTACATAGATGAACGGCGGCGTTCTTGCAGCGACGTATTTGTCGTTGTTTGGTGCTACTCGTCGAGCGGAGCAAGGAATAGAAATAGAATGTTGAACGGATTTTTACGATGGGTTATACAAAGTGAATTAAGCTCAAGTGATAGCTGCTAGCTAACGATAGGTATAATATGCAGCTTGTAGATAGTCTCATGAGGGGACGAGTGAAGTTGAGTGTATTCTGCTGAGGGATCAGAGGAGAGGGAGAGAGAGAGTACGTTTCGACAAGCAGTTATATTCATAAGGACATTTGAAAGAGGTGTATCAAGGACACAGGCGGGAGTCATTTAATGGTAAGCGATCTATTGTCAGGTTTAGCATTCAATCGCGGCGGACGGCATCAACGAGAAGAGTAGAGTATTTGAGTCTGCCTACGATGGAAATAGTGTGGCAAAAATAGGGGTCTCCCTCCCTCTCATATAGACAAGGACATCCTCGATCTATCTCGATGTTTGAGTCCACAGTCGCTGACATCTACGACGGAGTGCCTACAGATTGTGGGTATTGAGAACAAGCCTTGTGCTCCGTAACACTAAATTATAGGCGTTCGACCCCCCGTGAAGTGACATATGGCTTTATTGTAAGTTCAATAAAGAGCTATTTCACATCTATACTGCAGCACTGTAAAGGGCAGACTGCATGTAGTAGTGAGGCTGCATAAAGGATCAAAAAAATAAACAGAACTCAAATCGGTTTTCTGCTTATCTTGATCGCGTTTTGACGGGTCAATGCAACTCGCCACTCGATGGTATAGAGTCCACCTATTCGCTGCTCAATTGTGTTACCTTCTTCGTCAGCGCTGTGTGGCTGCACAGCGCTGTGGCAGCCTCAGTGGATTTGTATTTCAAACAATAGACCCCCACACCATTCAAATACTTTGGGGGTTGATTGCACACCTTGCGAAAAAAAAGATTGTCGTTCTGTGCCAATCTCATTCTTCTCAGCTCCGAAATGCGCACGAGCTCGGCTGGTTGTCACTCCCGGAGCAAATGAAACATGAGTTGATTGCCTATTTGTGTGTGGCCGCTAAGCCAACATGTTTCAGTTCTTGCAGACTGATCTTCGAATGAAAGCACTGCCACTGTGAGACCCCCCTTGCCCCCTCACGAAAATCATCTCCCCGATTCACTTCAACGTGCATTCGTTTCTAAGCTCCTACCCACCGGTATGTGCCGAATACGCCTAATACCAAAGGGAGCGATAACGACATGCGATGTCCTTTCTAGACACCTGCCATTTCCTGACCTGAACTAGTTCCTGTCCTGACATTCCTCTCAGGCACCCCTTCAGATACATAAGTGCTCCTCGAGCACAAGCAACGTTCGAGCAGCCTTACTCACCTCTATATATCTCTCTCTCGCTCTCTCTCTGCCGGTTATTCGATTCGTCCCAGGAGCGTTCCCTCAACTAGTGCCTCGCCTAGTACCACTTTATACGCGGATTGACCTAGAGCCCTTCCACCTGTATATGCGTCTGTGTGTGTGTGTGTGTGTATGCGTGGGTGGGTGGCCCCTAAGGCCGCTTTTATCGAGTTGACTGAACTTTGAATATAGAAGTACGGTTATCCCGGCAGACCAACAGGCCCTCATTGTCCCGTCCGAGCGCCATTGCCGCCCAACACCTTTCACCACTTGCTGCTTCCGCCACCTCTACATTGCTATACAGTGACTGCCTCTATCCGTTGGATTTCTAAACGGGGCATAAATCCTTCGGAGTGATCTCCGGTCGGCCCAAGCTGAAGCGGTGTTAGCGTTAGCCGGCACCGACCCCGTCGTCGTGAAGCACCGACCTATTGCGTTCATGTGTCGACAGCCCACGTTGCTCGGCTCCGGTCCGAGTTTAAAGGAGGTTCTCAGAGGGTTCTTTCCGACGTAGTCGCCTGCCTGTCTCGCTGGCAAGCTGACTCTAATCCTATCAGAACTTAGGTGGGCAGGAACGAAGGTCCCGTAGCATTCGTGTAGATAGGAAATAGGCCTGCGGATTCGACCGCGTGACGAAAACACCACCTCCCGAGTGGTGGCCTATCGGGACGATTGGGGACGGCGCCTATTCTATTGGAAAGGTGCGCCTGAATAGGGGCCGTGAAGGCCTGTGGCGGGGCGACGGCGGTGGAGACCAGGAACCTAATCTCATTTGGCTATTTGGCCAAGATACGCTTACTTGGTTGAGGTTCGCGCGTCGGCGTTCTACATCGTCTTTTTTTTCACCTTCCACGTGGTGTGTCCTTGTGTGTTGAGAAATCGTGCCGTTGACCTACACGCTACTGTCGCGACTTAGGTCTCCAGCAGTTGGAGAGCCCCTTTCGCTCTCTTCGCTAGATTCCTATTCGCTCCTGCAAAAAGAGTCCTCTGGTGCTGTTTCCCTCGGCTTGGTCCCATCTACTGGAGCGCTTTTTAAACGGGCCCCCGTGGCACACTTTCCTCCGAGTCGCCGCTCTCTATGATGGGGCTTAAGGCAGGCAAAACCTAGCGTTTGCCGTGTCATCGCTGTGAGCGCACGTTCGCGTTTTCAGTAGTTAATACACTGTAATAGCCATTCGCAGCTTCGTGGTGATGAGAACGAATTCTCTTCTATTGCACAGATACCATCAGTGGTGATATTCACCAGTGAACTTCGCTGGGAAACACCCGGTTGAGTGCTGAGTAATTGCCAGTGTAAATAAGACGTCCTTCGGTGTGGACACGGAACTCCCTTTTGACGCATTGCCAACGGAAAACAACACTCGTCGAAACGTTCACGTACAATAACGCTACTTTTAGAATATTATTCTATAGTATTTCTCATAGAACAGTGATAAATATTGTAAATATTGTAAATAATATTGTCAAAGCCTTGACTGATTACGCAAGGTGATTCCGAGGCGGCAGGACAGGCTAGAATAAAAACTGTATTCAAATAATAGCGCGGGTAATAACGTCATGTAAATGCAAACTGTCCGAAAGCTTCGCTCAGTCGACGGTTAATCACCAATCCCGAACGATTCCCCCCCGTAAAGTCGATTTATATCATAATCACAGGGCTCAACGGGCAGAGGGGACCATAGATCGAGGCCGTCTACAAACTGACAGCGGTTGCTACTAATGCAAAACACTGCTAGTCTAGCGTTACAACGCGGTCTTCCTCGGCCAGCTGGCCAGCTATAGCCGTTTGAGGACCAAGTGTCCCATCCACGTCTTCTCGACAATGTTCCCCTTGAAAATGACAAAACATATGCAGACATCTATGGCACCGAATACCGGAGCTATCCGTCATGTGTGTTCAGGATACACACGATCTCTCGATTTCGGTGGAAGGACACAGAAAACGTTACGTTTTCAGGAGAGAATATATTTCTTGTCTCCGCCTATGGTTCACTTGCTCCAAATGGCCCGTGTAGCATGAAACAACCGCATCGCTGTCTAGCTCAATGTGTCGTCTCACATCGAGGAACCTTCGAACTTTTAATGTAATATGCTAATCAAGTAAACACTACGAACTGCCTAATATACATCCATTCAGCAGTTGCTGTTTAGTTTTGCGCGTATGGCTAGACGCACTGCGGTGCGCTATGCGTGGCGTCCGCCGGGTTGTATTTTGCGAGCCGAACATCGGTGTCGATCTGTCCAGAGTATTCATCATGCACTTATTTGAGTATTGTAGAGAGCAACAAGTGCACATGTAGGTTCTGACACAAAAAAAAAACGTCGACCTTTATTGAGTTATGCTGTGCCGAGAAAAGACAATAGGTTAATGTTATCTCGACGTTGGAACATGGGGGGATTTGGCTTTATGTTTGAAGACTTAGAATGTTTTCTTTACGAAAAGCTAAGATTAAACAGATTCCTCTTGCATATTTCCCTAGTCTTTCGCTTTGAAGAAGGTAATTAGTGTATCGAGAGAGAGAGAGAGAGACAGAGAGAAGAGGATTGGAAGGTCTTCATCGTCCTCAAAGCGTTGTTTGAATAGTGGTATTATACATTCAGAATATAATAGACTATAATACGTATTTAAAATATACATAATACCATATTAGTGACACTACTAACGTCATGATCAACTCATATTTTCCATTCATATGGTTCTTAGCTATCGACTGGGATAGACGACTTGAGTTCAACCTGCTAACAAAAATAGCAGTTGTGTGACTCATTTGGACAATTATGTACGTATCATTCGTCACCCCCTCCCCGCAGAATTAAGACAGGCATCAACTGGAACGGTTGCCTCCGAAGAGAACGTAAACGATCGTTGTCAAGCTCACAAAGCGATTCACATGTATTTCCTTCTCGACCCAAGTAAGTAGTACCACTGGGTAGGAATGATATCACGAGGTTTTGGTAAATTTTCGCATAAGGTAACATTCGATGTGTGTGTGTGTGTGGGCGTGTCTTTGAGCGGTCTTGTGAATACGACGTATGCGCAGGTGCCTGATCGGGTAGTATTCCCATTTCCAATGGTAGTGACCGCCACGCGATGAAGGCGTTGCAATGCAGGGACTTAGGACAGTGCTAGCAGTGGTAGTAAGGCTGCCGCAAGCAGTACGTCGCAACAACGTCTCAAGGAAATAAGTACGCTTCGGAGCACGAGCCTGTCCTATTCTCCATCTCCCACGTAAAAGGCTCTACCCTGTGTGGCCTCGCTCTGATATAGCCTTGTCAGTGGCCGCAGGCCGGCGTGTGGCCCATAACCATAGCATCCGAATGTATTCGACTTTGGTAGCGAGCCACGTCGGCGTTTTATGCAGAGGACATTGCGGCACGTGGCCGAAACTCGTTCTCGCTTTCTCCAGCAACCCTGTGAGTATTCTGGCCTGGCCGGACCTGACCACAAGGACGAGCAGCAACGGGAACAGCGCTCCAGAACACTAGGCAATGGCCAGGCCCCTCTCACCCAGGCCACCACATGGCTGCCGATAGCGACTTGACCGCGATCGTCGAGTTCCGGAGTGAGTTCCATGGGCTCTAGCCACGAGTTGTTCCAATGGTGACGAATGGGGAGTTCGTTGGCCTCTGTCGACGTCTTTTCTTTTCTGCATACGAATGTTCTGCAAATGCAAACGCGGACCTGGCGTGGTGCAATTACGCTGGTGGCAGCGGTGCCGCTGGCCGCTCGTGCCCATTGGACGTACGCCGCTGGTTGCCGTCGCCGGCGTCCAATGCCGTCTAGTGCCGACAGCTTTTCAAGCGCATGCATTTTCCCATCTTTTGTTCACTCGATCGCTCCGTATCCTTCTCTCTCTCTCCTCTTTCCCTCTCTGGCCGTAGGCACGCTGTGGCTAGCTTTTCCAACCACCATCAGTTCTGCCTTAGGGTCCCCTTCCTTTCTGGCTGCCGAGCGCCAACTCTGCTCGGAACCGGGGTCGGCGTGGCCGGTCGGCGCAGCGGATACGATTGGAACGGACGATGGACGAACGACGGACTCGACGAAAAGGCCAAGGGAACTAACTGCCCCCGGGTCATGGTTGGCACTGTTGGCCATGGACGGAGCTCGGCAACCGGCGGAGCACGGGGGAGGGGAGCGGCGCGCGGAGGTCAGTACTACCACGAGAAGTAGCAGAAACGCCACCGCCACCTCGAGATGTTCGGTCGCTCCGTCCTCGATGCCCTCTCCGCGTTCTCTAATGACCCGACGGTCACCAGCGACCAAAAAGTCCGCCGCCAATGGGAAAGGATCGGGGAGTTCATTTGTGCACACCAGCCCGCAGTGTTCATGTGGAAGAAACCGGAGCCAAAGGGTCATACTTTAGAGAGCGCCGATGCCCATGGTAACGGAACATCTTCGCCATTACAAGCGCCCTGCACCGAGAGCAGCTGGCAGCCCCCTTTTCCTCCGCCACTTGCAGGAGCAGCAACAGCGTAAACGGTGCAGCGCGTGGAAAATGAGGACGGTCAGTCTGCAAACCAGACATTGCTAACGCGATGGCCGCCAGCACCAACGCTATGGCCAATGGGTATTGCTGAGATTCGCTCTTGTGTCGGCGACCATGAACCATCCGGCCGGCCAGAGCTGTCGAGACTGCATACATGGTTGGATACACGCGGTGATGCGGCGCGGTGTACGTGAAACACGGATACGTCAACACTTTCCAACGGGCTTAGGGGAAGGAAGGGCAACGAATGGTCTTATGGAATAAGTGCTAATTAATTAAAATTAAAGTTGGATGAGTCGACGAATATTTCGAACACTCCACACGCATTTTCATCTGCTCAGCAGTCAGTATATGGGGAACCCATTTTGCATTGATTTTCTTCATCTTCAGTATATTGGTGATAATGCTATGACACGTTGACTGAGGAATCCCAGTTTCAGCCGACAAAGACCTCATGGACCAAGCTCTGGTTTGCTCAAAAGCTGCCTTGATTGTGTCAATCTGTTCGTCCCTTGTCGCACCTGATTTCTGGTCCCCACCTCGGTGGTCATCGGTGTCCATATCTCCACTATTAAATCGCTTGCACCAACTTCGCATCGTTCGCAGGCATAAGGCAGACCTGCCGTACGCGTTCACTAATTGTCGATGGATTTCAGCTGGAGGGTGTTTTTGGAGAAACAAAAACTTGATGATTTCCCTTTGATTTTTGGGGAATTTGAACCTTTTGCTGCAGTGTCCACCTTTCTGATCGTATCGAAACCACTCAGTGTTCGAAAGGAAGCCACGTTCCTGCCGCGTGCCAACTCCAAAAATGAACGCATTGTATCGCGTAGTTCGGATTGTGCGCCATTCGAAAGAGCGGCGAGTTCGAACCGTATGCCCTAATAATTAACGCTAAAAATGATGTACCATAATAGCACGAAAATACGCGAAGGGTTCAATCATTCATAACGCATATGACTAACATTCACAAACAGGATGTTGGTCAGTATCATATTCATAATGCTAATAGCCAATCCAATTTAGTCCAATCCAAACACTATTGACCTGCGTTCACAATAGCAACTGTGATGCCGAAGCAGTATGCTTTGACGTTTTACTCTTGATCTGTGGGTGTACACGCAAACTTTACAGGGTATTTATTGCTCGGCTCCAACAGCCAACACCTTCTGCCACCGTATCAATGTATTTCCGACCATTTTCTTAATCTCCAGTAGCACGAGATATAGTACCGCGTCGAATGCAACCGAAGCTTGTAACGCTAACACTGAGAACACCGTGCGTCGTTCAACGTCATCCGAGTTAGTTAGGCTCGCGCGGACTCGGAGCCGGTTCGCGGCCTCACGGTCACAACGTGGTGGTAGCTTCCAGAGTATTCTACATCGTCAGCAGCGGAAGGAAGTCCCATCGTTTGGAACCCCCAGCCGGTCACATCCAGTCTAAATGACCGGTAGTGGCGTCTGGGTCTCTTTCCGGGTCTACGGCTCGGGTCCCAGCGACCTATGTACGTGTGTCGGTCTACGCGGAGTAGAGCATGGCTGAGAAAAGCAGGGCTCTACCGGCAGCCGCTACCGGCTTTGAGTATTGTGCCATGCGGCGTGCTCTTCGTGTGGACCTTGTTTGCCGGAGCACCAGACGCTGATAGCCCCCTATGTTTAACTTATCCCAGTAACTTATCTTACCCGTAACAGGTGTACGAGTCCATCCTGCTGGTTAACAGTGCATCCAAGCGTAGATATAACACAGCATCTACTGCACAACTTTAGTTCCGATTAGGCATTGAGATCAATGCGTAACACGGTCGGATATTGGGGCTGACTCGAGATTCGAGGTCGCCGATTCAAGCTAGACTTGCCTCTAGCCGATTTCCGCCAGGGCAGTGGACTCACGTATGAATTCCGGGTGGCAAGATCCTGCAGACGTCATGAATTCGACCGAGACTAGACGTTTTGTCTCGAGCGAAAATCCTGTTCCACGATGGCGCAATGACGAACGCACTCCAACACCAAATACACGGATTTGTGGGCACTGAAGTTCGTTCAGTGTTCTTGAAATCCTCTGAGTAACTGTTTTCGATGTAAACGTTCTTGTGTAACGATTCGCATTGATAGAAAGTTAACGAATTGATGTGCTTTATAGCCAATGCTAGCCCGGCGCGATTAGTATTATCATTACATCTTGGCTCCAAGACCCCCCTTGTTCTCTAGATGGACATGTACTGAAGATCGCCAGTACTTCTGTGTTCAGCTCGTGAAGCATGTGACAATACTTGTCACGGGTGCCACAAACGTCACGGTGTCACTCGAAATGAGCGGATTAACTTGTATAGGACAGTAAGCCTTGACACCCGCTGTATGCGTTAGCCAACTCATTTGATGGACCGAACCCGGTCCTTGCCGTAACGACGCCACACGCTCAATGTCTGTCAATCGATCCTATGTATGTGTTCTACGTCCAGGCTCATGCTTTATAGAAAAAAACTGAGTGTCCTCCCTCTGGTCTTTCATCATGTATCGATCTGCCCAGCAGAGTCAGTGGCCGTCGGACACATGCTGGGCCTCGTCTTCTCGAAAAAAAACACACCTCGGAAAACTTTTTTATAAGACAATAAAAACGACGATCGTAACCCCACGAAACGCTGACCTGGCCACCCCCCCCCCCCACCCCCATTGCACTTCTACACGCATCGGTTTGCTTTTGCTTTGAGCTCCCACATTCGCGGCTGTTTTTTAATGGCCTTCGATTCTACAACGGCCGCTCTAGCGCCGCCGCCGCTCGAACGCTCCGCCGGACGGAAAATACGCCGGAAAATTAGCCTTCGGACGCCAATAACCAGCGGCCATCCGCAACGCTGCCAGCCGGTGCCATCGCACACGGCGTATGAGGTCGGCCATTAAACGTCCCGCTTGCGGTGACGGTGAGCCAATCGCAGTAACGTCGGCATTCAGCACCAATCGCAGTGTGTGACGACGATGGCGTCTGACGCGGCAGCGGTGGCAAAATCGATCTTTGCCAATGAGCAATGAATGTGTTTGAAATTGGTGCTGCGCCCGCCCATCTTCTAGCGCCTGCCTAGAACTCATGGACGTCGTCCTCAGGCAGTAAAGTCAGCTGCCGTGGGCGCTGTCGGCCGCGCGCTGAGCTGGCGAACGGACCCCCGGGGCCATACTTGTGTGTGGTCTTCTGTGTACGCGATCAAAAGGTTCGGCGACAGCAGCGATGGCGCTCTTTTCAAGCTGCGATAGAGCAGACGCTGCTACGTCGGCTGCTGGCTATGGCTCCGACTTGGGATTGCGCGGGATGCCGGGGATCTAGGTGGCTGGAGGCCGATGGTGAACGCCTGCGAGAAGCGGGCGCTGGAGGAGCGGCTATAAAGATTGTCCAAACGCATTATACAAGGACCATCACGGTAACCACATATATATATATATATATATATATATAGACGGCGTTAAACAAGGTCGTCCGCCAAAGGCGCTTGGTAACAATAAGGGAAAACGAGGCAGAAAGCTGCAGCTTGGCTTTACTTCAAATAGAGGGTCTTTCAAGGACACTAATGTATGTCATCGTACTATTAGTTCGCTGGAAGGGGTCGCTCGTGAAAGACGTGCACATAACGGGTCTATAGTGTGATGGTCGGGGATCATAGCACATCACCAATGTAAATATCATAGAGTCGCGGTATAATATTATATAATAAGTAGAACGCGATTTCCGTGGACATGTACGGTTTGAAAGTTAAATTCACAAAATTTGAAAATACATATATTGCCTTATATATATAGGACATACCTGTTGAGGTGTTTCAATTTCTGTCAATCAATTAGTCTGCATTGAGCACAAAGCCAAGAATATCGAGGACGTTGCCAACAAATGCAAGTTGTTCTATTTATTCTCGTGTGTTTATGCCTCATCAATATCGCGTCTGTTATACTTCTTCGAGTTGTCTATATATATATATATATATATATATAATTCAATCCCGACCTAGCAACCGATCAACCAAGCTCCCTCCTTCGCCCGCCCCTTGCGCTGCGTGTTAATTGCCTCAATTTCCTTTCAATCCCTGCGATCATCAACGCGGCGGCCGATGGTCCCGATTCGAGACGAGCCGACCGTTCTGGTCAGCGCATCGCCAGTCTCCGCCGTAGTATCACGCACGGATGCTCACCGCTATTTGCTTAACTTTGCTAGCCGGCAGTCGTGCCTGACGTCGTTTTCTTTTTCCTTATCAAAACGACCCTTCTGGGAATGCTTACACTGACCATACGCTAGCCATTATTGAATAAATGGCCATTTGTACACGCGAGGCATTGCACATCTCTATCTCGCTGTATATCTCGTTCCCTCTCACACATCGTTACGGCACGGCAGTTTACGGCACTAGATCGCTTGTGCCGAGGCAGCCAGGTGGCACCTACTTTGCACGGGGCCCGCTTCTTAGCCCCGGGGTTTGGGGAGCCGCACATCTTGGGATGGCGGCCGCGGTAGCAGCAGCAGGAAATCTGTGCTCGGCTTCCGCAAGCCAACGCCTCAGAGAGACATGTTGCTCGCTGACGCGGCTGATACATCATGTTCACAGGCTTCTCGATCTCGGAGCGGAAGAGCGGGGGAGATTTGAGGGGTTCAAGAGACAGATTTCGAGAATCGGGAGTCGCTCGAGAGCCAGTTGCGCACCGGCTTTGATGTGCGCGACGTCAGCGGGCTCGCAAGTCTTACTTATCGGACGTATTTTCCTCAAGCTTATTCGTATACGTCCCGGATGTCGGTCTCATGTCACGGTCGAAGTGGCTGGCCCTGGTGGCCAGGGTTGCCATACAGACGGAGTCGATAAGCGATAGTTGCATCACTCGTACACCCAAGTACATCGGCTAAGTGGGCTGATGTTTGCTCCATTTATCAACAGCGCAGTCCTTCATATCCCGCTGTTCAAAGAAGTCGAAAGAGTGAAGTTAGTGAGGTTAAGCGGTGAAGTTAGTGAGCCGGCGACGGTGACAACGACACGTTGTCAAGTCGCAAAGGGTTCTTATCTAAATGTCTTTTTTTGGCACTTGTTGGTGTGCTAACATCGGTGTCTGTTGCTTGGTTGCTGTAGGAGGTTATAGCGTGTTGTTCAGGCAGAATATGAATGCTGCCATTTTTGAATGGATACAATTAACCATGTCAACAGAAAGAAAATCGGCTATAACACAGACGAATCATTACGGCTGCATGCCACCATCTTGGTCAACCAACTTTTCAAATGGGTAATTAAATGTTGGACCGACCAAATAGTAATCGAGCATTTCCTTCTCGAGCAAACGAAAATCAGCATTCACTGAATAGTCCGCTTTGGCATAGTCCGCGTTATAAGCCAACTCGAACTCCATAGCATCATGTGCTCGAGGCAAACTTTAACGGGGTCCACTGTTTTCAGTTCAATTTCAGCGAGCAAATAATGTCTCCAGACCCTGCGGGACAATATGGGATTTGTCTTGGCATATTTTCGTTGTTTCGAAGTTCGGGTGAACAAGGCAAGGAGGGTCAACGAAGATATAATGAGAAAGAAAATTACTTGTTTGAGCTACCCCAGTTGTATTTTTCCGTTTCAGGATATACAATAATAGGCAGTGACAAAAAACAGCCACCCGATGACCTGTACCCCTGAGCCTGCCGGATGCATAGCTTATCCCGGAGCGCATTTGTTTAAAATCAAACAATACACGAAACTTAGGAAATGGTCCTCCTTTTCAATTCACAACGTTCGCGGAATATCAAGCAGCTCGTAGGACGGCGAACGGCGGCGGTGGGACCTGGCGCCAACCGTAGCCAGAATAGCATCTGAAACATTCAGAAACAGCGAACTGTGTACATATGTGGTCTATGACTGAGATCGCGTCTGCGTATGGCGGATGGCATTTGCATCGTCGGCGTTCCTCCTTTGGCATTCGAATCCGGCCGAGTCTCGAAGGCCGAAAGCAGCGCTCTGTTCCGCGCGCGCGCTCGCTCGCTCGCTTATCGGGTCGCACGACCCGGCTTGGACCGAGGGGGAGAAAACGACCTTGGCCGAGGTCAGTCTTGTCCGATTACACTGCGTGCTTCTATTTGCATCCTTGCGGGAGTTCTTGTTCCCTTCTTGCAGTTCAGCGAGGCGTAAAAATTAGACTAGCAGCTCTGCCCCGTTCGCCCCCGCCATCTCCCCGCGGAACTCTGCTATCCCTACCGAACTACTGGTACTGCGATCGCGACTGTTCCTGCTGCCGCCACTACCATTACTTCTACTATTGCTGGAAGGCACTGCTTCCTGCCGAGCGGGGGTCGGCTTCTTCATTCGACGGCCAGAAGTCAATTCGTCCCTCCAATCCCCTTCCCCATCGATCTGCCACTGGATCGACTCGCCCAGCTCGGGGAACTTCGACTTCGGCTCGAGCGCTTTCGAGAGATGCTCTCGATAGGCCCTCCGCGGCCCCGTTCCGGATCCCGGGACCGTCTCGACAAGTCGCGCACCCCATTCGGGCTGTACCACTGCGCCTTGCGTATTTCGACGAACAGTTCCTGTCGCAGGATCTCTGTCAGCTGGTTGATGTTTGCCCTCGTAGCGAACGCATAGCCATCAATGCAGTGCGGCGGAGAGGGTTCAACGCCAAACGGCCCTGATGCGGATGCTGAACAATCCGGTCTTTGCCACCGGTTGGAGCGGCATAGAACGTGAAGAATTCGATGTGTTTGAGTTCTGCTTAAGAAAACACGAAGGTGGCGACAACAACGACAATGACGACACGGGTGGCGATATTGCTCGTACATGGATGATACTGAAAAGCAAGACATACATTGGATGGTAGAGCAAGACGGGATGACTTCGCGAGCTTAACGGTTGAAGGAAACGTAGAGGAACGTCAGCTTTCCACTCATCTTTTTCCGTTCTCAGGTCTGGTCGACACCTTTTAATCGACAACGTGCCCTTATGGTAAAATTCACTAGCATTATGTCCATTATGTGACAATTTGCTCGTGTAGTGATTGGAATATTTGTTCTAGCGCACGCGTTTGTAGTACTTTTGCGCTGGAATACATTTGTTCGGCGTCGAATGTCCTCACATCGAAAGGTGCTTGAGTGCTAACCTAAAAGCCAAATTTGTCGGGTCATGACGGTCCTACACGACTATTGCACAATAGATGCGTTGGTTCGGCTGACAAAGAGCACTCGCGAAGAACACTGTTGATTCTAACTATGACTAACAGAGAAAATTGTCCAACCAAATATCCTCTAATAAACCTACATCCCGGCTACCATTACAACAAACAGTGGCGCATTGGTCTACAATGAAAAGAAAATACGTCGCGAACAGGAGACGTTATGACTGATGAAGTGTTCCTCGTGGACGCCGGCAGTCGCCCGCTCTAGTTGACATCGAATGACCCGTGAGCACCTCTCCTTTTCTCTCTCTGCCTCACTCTCTCTCTAAATGATCATTGAGATCAGTACGCTTCGTTCGTCTACTTGCCACGATGGTAATGTAATAACAGTCCACCATTACTGGCGGCCATTGAAAACGATTCGCGAACCGGTAGAAGGTATCGCCTGCTGTAATGTGCCCGCCGGCCATTCAAGACAATTGCCTATCTCATTCATTCCGTATAGTATATATATATATATATATAGCGTATCCCAAAAGAGTCAGTCCTGTACTATGTGTCTGCTAACGATGCGAAACTTGTGACGTGGCCTTTTAACGACAACGACGAACGACAAAACCTGGAGAACGGACTCTGGATGTATTCATGCATTGGCCTAATACAAATGAGCTGCTTAGACTAATACATTGTTTGATAAAGAGCTATACGACATTTCATTGTATCGGAGATACCAGCACTCAAATCAAACTGTGGTTTCGGCAAACTTGAGGGGGTGGAACACAGACAAGTGATCCGTTTTATGTGCCTCGCTGTTGTTCATTAAGACAGGGATGCTACAGGATCGATACATATATATATATATACATGTATCGATATATTGGAAGCTGGCTGAGTGGGCTTACCACCGTCGAGCTTGATGCATAGACGAGCTCTAGTGTTTTACGTACGTGAAAACTTGTCTATTCAAAACGTGGCTCTCTGGTGATGTGCTTCCAGGCTCATCAGATTCAGATGGTGTTTTTGAGATTGATCCTATCAGAGAAAGTGGTTGAGTGAATAGAGAGAATTTACCTATCGACCAGGTCGAGGCCTTGACAACGAAATAATTTCATGTTTCATTTTCCAATGCACACAATTTAAGTATGAAATAAATGTAAGCCCGATGACCAATGGGCAGTAGGATCGTCGACGTTACCAGTGTTGGAAGGTTAGCACAAAACGTCAAACTGCACGACCACTTCTACGATACTGTTTTCGTCCTGTGTCAGCTCGGCTCCCACATCAGATCCATACAAGAGCCAGCTGCGTGGCTAAGATATTTACGCACACGCAGACTGCCTGTGCAAATCTAACCTGCTTAAGCGTAGTCCCACCGAGCAAGAACGAGCGAAGTCAGAGGCCGGCTTGCTGGCGAGTCCCCCGCCTCTTACTTTAAGCGCGTAGGCTCATAAGTGTACACGGTGAGCACGGCAGCTCATAAGAGCACACCCGGGGTGAAGTCGTCGCCTTCGCAGGGTGGATCCGGGGCAGGGCGCATGTTGTCCCGCTAACCTTGCTGCTGCCGACTCTTGAAGCTGCCGTGCTTGTGTCTTGATTATTGCCCCATCACTGCAGCGTTTCCCCTATAGAATCGCTGCAGCGTCTCGAGGGGCCGATTACCGTGAATTGTCTCTTCGGCGGATGCTGCTCCCGCTACTACAACCACTTCATGCTGTGCTTTCACCTGCACGATTCGGATTATTCTGTCAGTCCACAAGGGACACGTCAGGGACGTTTTGGCGCCTTTTGCGCGATCCCTTTGACGGTACGCGCGTCTATGGACGATCGCGCCATTTGCTGAGCAAGGATTTGCGTCGTACAGCCTACCCATATCAGGTTGTGATATGGCATCGGTTCCCGGTCTTGTATATTTGCCGTACACACCTTCTAACGCCTGCTTACGCACAGGGAACAGTCGCTGAACGAATGACCGGAGAGGAGTAGGGTGAGCAGTTGCCGTTGTTCGTGTCGGTTGGTGTTGTTTCTGTCATTTAGTCCATCTGTTCCTTCCACACTTACGTACGTGTAGACAGCTGTGGGACGGCTGTAACCAAGGGTCAACTCTGGAGAGATGGAGCACAGAGGTACACCTCGGCCGGAAGGGTGACTAAGGACAAGGAATGGAGGCTAGAGACGATTCTATGTTAACACGTTCGAGTGAAAAATATCATATGCACATTCAGCGGATGCCTACTTTCCGCCACTTCCGGCTAGCTTTTGCGCGGCTTTCGACGAGGCTGACCGCAAAAAATAGCCATACAACTGCTGTTGTTCCTGTTACTACCCTCAGCGTATAACCAGCTTGATACATTCCTTGTCTGCGTTCAGCTGCCAACTCCCCCGATGCATTCGTTGGAATGTGTCACGATGTCCTGCCGTGCGGATGCGTGCGGGCCGTAGGAAGAAAACAGAATTAGGCATCTTGTGGACCCTGTTGTGACACAGTGTCCCGCAGGACGTTCGGGGGAAGTTAGCGATGACTTTGTTCAGAGCGAGAGTCCGAGTTAACAATCAATGAGTGATGGGGAGTAAGAATGCTCGAAAGCGCTGACTCACGGGGACTTTCTGTTGGCTCACATAGTCGGGACACTACAGAACCGCACAGAATGCGGGACCACGTTGACAGGACGTGATTCTGTCGGGGTCAGAAAAGCCTGTCCGAAAACCCAACGGTGGATGGGATTTCTGGTCGTGTCCACTTCCCGGGAGAACAAAAAACATCTCCTAGTTGAAATCCAGGAGACCTCCTTGGTTGCAGTTCGAATCGATGCTGATCGGTGAATCTAACTGCGTTGTCTCACCCAAGGGGAGCAAGCTTGTAGCACGATACTGCCGGGAGTAGTTACCGACGACTCAAACACGTACATACTACTGTCGTGAACAAGTGCTAAAAATATGCTGGATGTACTGGATGAAGGAACAACTACGATGAAGGACGAGGGGGTCATAGACGGGGTGTATTAACGCACTGAGGAAATCAACGTCAAGGTGGTGCTCCCACTTTCCGGTTTGACCTGAATAACACTTCCAGTCCTGCAGCCCATTCATTCAATTTGTGAAGCGTTCATGTTGGGTTTGAATTGCATATCGAACCTCTGCAATATATATATATATATATATACCACAAAAAGCCAAATAGCGGAAATAGAATATTAATAAAAAAAAAAAAAAAAAAAAAGAATATTAATAATGTTATTGGATAGAGCGGAACCACTCCCAGGCTTCGTTCCAAGGACTGGCTGCACGAAAGAAACCACGTCCTAGACATGAGTCACGTCTGGAAATTCGCTCCTGCATAAGATGGTATTGTAGTCGCGAAATTTAAATTGTGCCATGGAGTTTCAAACTATATCTGTCTCCGACTTTCCACCAGTACTACCGAGTTCACCCAGTTATTCCGTGTTGACCAGGGCGTCTGGTTTGGTAAGCGATACAACACAAACTAGCGAGAAGAATATGTTCCGCGTAATGATTCAAGCATTCCCCACCGAACAGACGGGGAGCGTCCGCAAGACGCAATTGAGTTGGCCTATTTCGCGTGTGCACGTTCAGCTCGCTAGCGCAGTACAGATCTGTATGAAGTTTCATTAGACGTAGACAGCAATCTAGCGATTGCTTGACAATCTTTGCTATGTTCTCCAGCTGGAACGGAGGAGAACACTTACGGTCTACGGTCTGGACATAGTCGACTGAGTGGTCGCGACTTTGGGGAACAGGCGTTCATGATTTCCCGACAGTCGCCGGTTGGATCGCGAGAAGTCGTGGATATGTAGATATCGAGTAAAAGTGCTCTGCCATGAAATAGGTCTGGCGTAGAGAAGCCAGATAACTCTAGCAAGACCGACCCTCAAAAAAATAGAAATCAAGTTAAGGCTATGAATATATGTATCATAGTGATCTCTATTCCTGATCGAAGTTCCTCCTGCGCCTGCTGTAATCGAGTCTCACGGGGATCCTGAAGGATATTTGAGAGACGTAATTGTGTGCTGATACCTGTCCTAGAAGGAAAAAATCTAAAAATCAGCAGCAGAGAACGTTAGCGTCCCCATTGGCGAAGGTTCCCCTAAATCCGCTATGCCCATAAACGTTCAAATCCCTGTCATTGAATCAGCGGAAAGCGTTCCTATCCAGAGATGCTCTTTTGATTATAAGCTTAACGCAATAATCTTTTTTGATATTATGCTGCTAGTTATGGTTAGCGTTCGATTGTTCTGCGTACCAGGTTTTATCAGCGATATCGATATCGTGGGTACTCCGCGAACACTTCCCCATCTCCTCTAGTCATCTCTCCAGCTATTGTCCACAGCCGGCCCTAACCGTCAATCAACGCAGATTGTTTCACAAACAATCAGTATTCAAGATGCTCCTTTTTCCATCAGTGATTGTCAGCTACCAGCTGCTCTCCCCGATGAGCGCGCCTCGCGGATTCACCACCGGAGCGAGGCAGACGACAGCTCGATTTCTCAACTAGCTCGAATGTGTGCTCCGCTGCTCAGGAGTCCAACCAGTCAGCCAGTCTGCCAGCGAAAGCAGGAAATACCCGTTGTATTCATATCACGTCCGAGTGAAGGATTGTATATTCCTGCGCGTCTATACCCTCCCCTCCGCCTTCCCCAAGCGGTTCCCAGGAGTCCCATGTGTCGCGCATGCCCAGCCGACATCAGCATTCGCACTCGATTGCCATCGAGTCGATCCGTCGGGATGTTGAACCGATGGGGCTCTGCGGCTGCCCCAAGAGTCCATTTTCTGTTGCCGACAACAATGGCGACGTTTACACATTCCAACTAGACCAACGACCACTCGATTACAATCTGCGAGTGTCTCAATCCCGTTTGGCGCCGGAGCTGGGCGCTGGAGCTGAACACAGCGCGATGTTGTCGACGGTGATGGCGGCGGTGGGAACCACTTGGCGTCGTTCGCGGTGGCCAGTCGCAGTCGTTTCTGAATTCGAATTCATAGCTTTGCGATACCTTGGCTACGCGCTGTCCTATCCAGCCCTGCCCGGCCGAGTCCCTTGTATGGACCAGAGTCGACATCCCAACCAGCTAGCTCAGAGTCTTTTAGATCAGAGACATGCGGCAAGACTGTGGTCGCGCCATGCCCAGCGCACGTGAGACAGAGGAGCCGGCACGGTTAGCGGTCCCGTCGTACCCGCGCCGCTCAACAGCAAGTCGTTCGTTATTTGCCGCTCGTAAATGTTTACAACGAGCACAAGCCGAGCGACCGCCAGTAGTAGTGGACGCGCACCCTCGACAGATATACGCGGCAAGCTGGCGGAACACTGGCCGCGACTATGTGACATGTTCCGACGAGAGACTAAGCAACCTCCTTGTAAACAACGTTAGCCAGCCTCGTCGCTAACGTCGAAGCCTCGTTACTACACGAAGGACCGACTACGTCGCGTTAGGACGCAAAGAGAGTGAGCTAGACACAGCCGGCAATGCACGCGAAGGCCGTTGTTGGCAGGCAGGCAGGCTCTCAATCGCGTAATAGAATATGATCGTCACCACCGCCCTCAGAAGGGCGAATCGTAGAAGCGGCTCCGGATGTATTTACTGATGCAATTACATATGCATGTATAGTATGTACAGCTGGGCACGGCTGTGCGTTGTGTTTGCTGGGGAAGGCAGAGAAAAAGAGATCGAGGCAGAGAGGGCTAGGGTGAGAGGGGAGGATTCGCAGGCGTGACGCCTAAATGAGAGTGAACAACGAGAGGAGGGCGGAATAGCGTGGGCGTTGTTCTTTGTAGGATAGCCTAATGGGAAACGAGGTATTAGGTCGTTCGGAGATGGTTTGTTTATTGGCAAAGCTTTTGATAAAATCCGAAGCAAGCATCATGCGCCAGGCGAAATTTCACCTGTTCATTTTTGAGTCTTTTGCTTATATGTAGCCCAGCGCTGGTTCCATTATTTGGAATAGACACGCATCTAGAAGTTGAAACATTATTTAGTGCTGAGAGTTTGCCTTCCTTTGTGTCAATTTTCTTCTCTTGAGGGAACGAGCCGGAATGAAATGCATCAAAAATTGGTGAGAACTTTTGACAGGGAGTCTTTCATCCGGCAAAAAAGTTTAGTGCTGGTGTAATCGACTCAGAAGGGGTGACTGGACTCTCGGAACCACACTTCAGGACATCTCATGAATGAACTAGTTGCGACAATCAAACGACTGCAACCTTTGAGCAAACTAGAGATTGAACTATAACCTCTTTGTCGGTGGCTTCTCGATGACCACGCAAAATCTCGTCTCACGAACTGGAGGGAGACAAATAATATTCATCGATGGACTCAATTTGCATATGTCATTCAAAAGATTATCAAGGTTCATTCTATGTATGAAAACAGCTCTGAACGTCTTAAGAATAATAGTGATAATAATTATGATGACAGTGCTCGTGTAATTGAAAGCAAGTCGCACATTGAGTGGACAACAACGATAGCAATTTTCTACGACGTCTTATCACTTTTGGTAGAATTTTCACATGACGTTCCCGAGGTCGAGGGCACAATACATAGCGGCAGTCGTAACAAACGCCACTCTTGTATCGACTATGATGGGGCGAAAGCCCTGAGTGGTGTTTTGCGTTACAAATAGGGTATCTTATGAGATGCAGTGAGATATGATGTTCGAACTGAACTTTATTTCCATCTTAGTGTCATTCAACTGCAGATGTGCTACCATCGACACGCTAAGGGCAGTGGTAGACACAGTAGCTACGACACATAATCTAGTGTCAAATCTTGCACGCCGCTTAGTTGTTAAAGGTCGGTCGATTGTCCCTCCAAGTCTGGGATGCGGCCCATAACGATAGCATTTTCAAGGCCACTGTTGTGAGGTGGCAGGCTACGCCCAACTTCACCAGCTCGTGCACTATTGTGAACGTAAACGAACCGAGACAGCCTTGCAACTCGATCTCATGTCTTTGATACTTACTCGACAAATGGGATATCTTTGCCAAGCACTCACATTTCAACCTCATCTAAGTAAAATGAGTTAGACCAAGAGTCAATGACCGAAGCCTCTTTCATCAAAGATATTGAGCGTTTTGTCGAGATCCACGTACCTACGTACCCGCTCCGTTCACCTTCCACTAGCGCATACTGCGATAGTCTTAGGAAATGCTCACTAATGTTTTAGGAGATTTCCACTAAACTTTCGAAAATGTTTTCTAGAATTTTAGGACAATTTCACTCGAATTGAAGAAATTCCCTCTGGACATTTTAACAACACTTAGCTGTCATTTGAGAAATATTTAATTGTAATGTTAGAAATGATAGTGTAAACACAACAATACGTACTCAATATATATATATATTTCAAAATGATAATGCATATTTCCACATGCTCAAACCAACATTAATATTCGACATCAGACACCTGTCATTAGTCGAACCAGCACAAGCTGTCAGCAAGATTTCCATCTTGTATCTCCTGAGTCGGCGCTCGTCGACAAGCTCCATCGAAAAACAAAAGCACTGTTCGTTGCCGGACAAACGACCGTCTTTAGGGGTGAGCGGCGTCATCTGAGCTAATATAATTTCATAGACCAGTATACCAGTGCCTTGCTTCGCACTCACCATGATCATCATAGGTTCGCCCCGCTGCGATCGGCGTGACAGTTTTCACTCAGATAGTGTATTTATTTCCTGACACATGGCTGGTAAGCAAGCACGGTGTGTGCAAGCAATTTAGAGCTATACGAAGCGTAGTACTATATTACGTCGATGTCTTTGGGGTGCGTTTGTCGCTCTCGGCCTCCGTCGCAGCTCGTTGCTGGCAGTGAGTGCTGGACGGGTGTCCCGCGCTAGTGATGGTGTCTGGCCCGGAAGTGGCTCCGGCCATCGGGTGCTTAGATGATTTGTCAGTGCTAGTTGATAGATTACATAATAAGCTCACCGGTGGGACGAGGCGACAAGACCTGAGCGATGGACGTCGAGCTGCGAACCGGCGATGACATATCGAGACTGTCGGACCGAGGTAGGTGCCGGCCGATGGACTCGACTCGACCTGCATTATTAGACCTACTACCAGCCTGCCAGCAGTATGACGCTCTCCTCAGCGACGCAGGGCATTCTATTACTTTGGTGCGGCGGGGAACGCGGTGATTGGGGGACGGATTCGGTAGACAGCCACACAACCACATCCTATTATACAAAGAAGTATAGCAAGGTACATTGGGTTTGACTCCATCCGATAACAGATCATGTCCTATAGCGATATTGTATGGCGGGACTTTTCCGGAGGCGTATATAAACGTCAACCGGCTTTGTCTCACACATGTTGAATGCGATAATTGATTACAATATTTTGTATATGAGAGAGCACAGAATGATGGCACGTCATTCGTCGTCACGCCGTTTCTACTAAACAGCCATCTTTCCCGTCGATAGTAACTCCTTGGCATTGTAGTGTCCTTGGCCCCTTTCGTCAGTTGGAACGTTGTCCCTTCGTGACGATCGTACTAAAGTAAGGTCGGAAGTGCCGCAGAAGCTAACGACGTTATCACATGAAATTCCTACTTTGCCCACACTTCATTTCCTTACGCACCTTGAGTCTATCTTCCATAAGAGCTGCGTGTTCATTGCGCTCGTGCACATCGCACACGAAGACAATTGTCCAAGGCCACCAGATGAGCAGGGTACGCTGCCCAGGCTGTGAAGGCGGTGCGGATGATGTTTTCCGAAATATGAAAAACATTCTTTCCGTAATCGTCGTTGCCTTCCACCTTTCTCTATTTACCCACGTTGTCTCCCGTATATTTTTCATCTGTTCACATAGTCCCCCTCAAAGCAGGTCGGTGCCTGCGGGAGGCAGCGATCATGGAGAACTGACTTCATTATACTGCGAAGAACATTTCCAAGCGAGAGGGTGCTACTCTGACCATTGTGCTAATGCCCTTACGACCTTGTCGTCATAGCAGCGAGACACAGGTGTAGGCGCGATGCGTGTAAAAGTGGAGAGATGTCAGATTCCTGCAGTGATTACAATTAAGGCTTTTACGTTTTGCGGCATCTCGAGGAGGCGAGCGACTCGCCCCGAAATGTCGTATGCTATTATATATGTATGTATGTGTATAATAATATGTTGCGTAGGCGCGCGCGGTCCGTCTCGGCTACGCGTATTCTGGCGCTACTTGGTTCCGGGGAGAGCACACTTATTTTCGATTTTCATTATTTGAATGATGTGTTTTTCATTGTCTCAGTGTCACTGGACACCGCTCTCACTTCGCCGAGCAATTAACACAGCCGACACAGCAGGTATTGTGGTCTGTGTCAAGGAAGGCTTCCCTTCGTTGTGTGCTCTTGTTCTATAGGAACCTTGTGCGCCTCTCTAGCTTGCCCTTCACTGCAAACTAATTTATTGAATACGGTACAAGATATACACACCGCGTCAAAAGGATAGCCCCATATTTCTGATTTCTTTTCTCTGCGTCAAAATGATAGCGCACTTAGTGTTTGTCGAGTGGGACGACAGTGACACACAACTGAGTTGTAAGATTGTTCTCGTACAAAAAAAAACGAAAACTACGACAAACGGTAGCGCACTTAGTGTTTGTCGAGTGGGACGACAGTGACACACAACTGAGTTGTAAGATTGTTCTCGTACAAAAAAAAACGAAAACTACGACAAACGGAAACCGGCAACTTAATGAAGATGAGAAAAAATTATTTTCAACCTCAATGAAGAAACCAAGTCAAAATCGGAAATCGTGCGAATTTTGCAAAGAAGCACGAGGATGATTTCGAATTTACAATTCAACCTGAAAAGTGGAGTATATGGTATGGACGTCATCGAGATGCGATCCGTTGATCCTGCTATAGTATTCGTAGCGCCGGCGTCCGTGCTGTGTTCGGCCACGGAGCCTGCTACTTATAAACAGCTCGCTAGCCTGCGACCTGATGGCCTCAATGGGGCTCCCTCTCATTAGCAAAGTTTGCGATAGAGAGATGAGCTCGATCCTCACGCAGCAGCTGCTGTTGCTACCGTCAAACCCTCGTCGTCTTTGAAGCTGCCATTGGCTCGCTGACTGTTGTCTGGCGAGTCCGCCGCTATCCCGGCCCGCATGGGTCTCTGTGTGTGCACATCGAGGCAACACATGTATTGCAGCCGGCCACCACAAGGGTCGTGGATCTGGCATCGGGAGCATTAGTTTTTTTGCCGTTGCTACTCTGCTGTTGCTGCTGTTTCTGTCGATGCTGCTGCTGCTGCCTTTGCAATATATAGAGTTACTTCTTTTGCTAACCTGTGTCATGTTTCACTTAAATTAATAACGTAATTATTGCTTGAAATCAACGTAGGTATATCCCATTTGTACGGATAATATGTGTGGTAATAGCGAGATGAGCCAACAATCAAAAACACACTATTGCTTCGACTTTCAACAGATATTAGGAGAGAGGTTATTGTCCGCCACAGGAGAGCCACGTGCAACCGAAGTGGGGGGTGTTGGCATGCTAATGCATGCCAACACCATGACCGCCTCCCCTTATAGAAAACAATTAAAATTTTTAATTTGTTTTAATACAAAGATTTGCTACCCAAGCGATATCCAAAGGGGCAATGCTATTTCAATTTCGAGCACGCTTCGGAATATAAGAACAGCCTCCTATATATATATATATAATATATATATATATATATATATAGGAGGCTGTTCTTAGATTTATTTCACATTGAGCGGGTGCAATTGTCGCCTACTTTTACAACTGAATAAATAATAAAATAATTATTTTCATAAGGCACAAAAACCCAATTCATTTGAAGGACACGAATCAATTGATAGCTTAAAATATTAATAGCCTATGGTAGGCTAGAGTATTGCCTAGATATTCGGTCTTCGATACAATGATTACTGAAGTACTAATTGCATAATACCGAAGGAGATTAGTGCTCTTAGCGGCAATCCTATCGTTTTCTTGTAGTTTAATAGATTCGCGAGCTAGTGTGAAACTGAACAAATCAGCCATACCTGTCACATAATTACGTTGTGTCCTGTCGCGTTGTCGATAGTTGTTTTTTAGTGTTTGTGAGAAAGACATTGACTAAGGAACGATTTTCGACACAGCTGGTTTTGTACAGTTTTCTTCGACGGACGCCATCATCAGCTAATGGTTTGATCCAGGGGCTTTTTGCCGACAACCATTCTATTTAGTATGTTGCCCCTTTGAACCTTCTGCAACTGTTGTCGGACGCACGTGGGCTCTGTCGATTGCGCAACGAGGTCACCGCGGCGTCTGAGTGCCGAAGCGTGCCCCTGTTTATCTGGCTCGCCTCATAGCGAGGCCTTCCTTATACCTGGCTGATGTTTAAGGGTACGACATCGACGCAGCGCTACAGTTTGTCCGGCTGTTGTAACAGGACACACAAGCCCTGTTATTGCCGCTGCTGCAGCTTCTGTTGTGTCAAAGAAGCCTTGTACCTTGATGAAGTTACCCACACGTGGCGAAGTTGTTATAATCATAGAGGATTTTTTTTGAGCTGACTTTTTCTCTCTCCCTCTCTTTCTCTCTCTCTGTCGCTGCTCCCCTATGTGACAGGACTCAGTACTTAACCTTCAGGTATTACCATGAGGAATTATACGGGCAAGAAGCACAGGACGGGACAGCTAAGGTGGCGGCTTCCGAGCATGTCCTTTGCATGGGTCGATATTACGATGTAATAGCAAGTGAGGATCACCAAACAACAAAAATATAAGCAACAGTAGAAACAGTTCAGCTCAGGATATGTACAGCACAATAATATATATATACAGCATACAGCATACAGACTGAGTTGGTTTAAATTGCGGAACACATTTGTTTTTCTATTATCAAATTTCAATCGTTTATCTAGTCAGATACGACATATCTGACATATATATTTTTTAAAAGGTTGAGGGATTGATTCGTTATGCTTATATCCGCAATCGGATACAACAAAAAATTACAGAATCGCCCACACTTCTTCAGTGGTTCACTCCTCGGAACAGCCTACACGGTGTCAATATTCCCCGCAAATATACTATAGTATATGACCACTATTGTTTGTAATACTGGGCTCGCCATTGTCTCTCATTATCCCTGGGTATTATCCCATTAGTCCGCTGTTCCATCTTGCCATCGGTCTCGACGAACCTGTGCGCGCACCCGCTAGTATGGGATATCCTGTCATGCGAGCAGCTTACGAAATTGGCCTCGGTACGGCATTAGGTTGAACGCCGCAAATTTAGCAGGGTTACCCAGCTGAGGAGGAAAAAAAACCGACTGAAGACAATTCACTAACTAACGCATGGTCAGCTGTCGCGAAGCAGCCAGGCACGTAAAGTTCATTGGCTTGGGCGGAGCGTCGAGTTCGATCGGGTTAGCTCAATCGCTAATTAGTCTGTATATACTGAGAAGAACATCCTCTCTTAGAACGTCCTTTGAAGACCCTTGACCGCGCGGCGCGCGGGTCTCCCGCACCCCTCTGATTCGTAGTTACCCTGTGGAGGTTTCGGCAGCGAGAGCACTCGAGAGCTCGATGTGAGCAGGAGCGAATTCGGGTGGAGCTATCAACTCGAACGAGTTAGAAAATCGCGCTCAACGTAAAAGTCAAGTGCTCTTGAAGGGGAAGGCGTTTACTCTCCCACGACGTAGCGAAAGTCACTATAACATCAACACGGGACGCTGCGCCGAGAAGAGGTCACATTGACGAAGGTATTCGCTGACAGCAGCCCGTGCTTTTAACCCGGGTGGGCCTATTTCTCGCGGCTGGAGTTTTCAACCGGTTTTTTTTTCAGGCAAAAAAACTATACGCTGGCCTTTTTCCTCTCATCATAGGATGCGACGGTTCGACAGGTACCGATTGTACAAATAGATGCGGTTCCGAAGGTGACCTTGGTGCAATTTTTTATCGTCCATCTTCCTTCCATTACACATAGGTATATATATATATATATATATATATATATATATATATATACACTACCTCTTTATTTCCTTTGTCGTATAAGTTTTAAGGAAAGGGGAAAGCTTGAAATATCCTTCCGAATCGTCGAACAGATCCGCTCTCTTGCCGCCACAGCCTCCGTGCAGCAATAGTGTTACACTGTATGTTAGCGATTTGTTTGATCACATCAAGGTCTGCACGTACTCACATCGATTACCACTCCTGCTATGAGACACACTGTACGAAACAAGATTCCCTCATGGGATACCAAAAATAGCCTATTTTTTTTTAAAGTGTTCCACTGTGTGCAACAGCCAGCTGTTCCAACTGGCTCCGACTCTTACGGGAGCTGCGCACTTTTCCGGGCATTACTTCCGTCGCAGGGGAGGTACATGTATCTGTTCATCTTGAAAAGCCCCCTTATGGTACACGGCGGTACGGTGTCGAAGCTCGGCAACGGATAACAGCGGATGAGCCTTGTTCTCCAAACAGAAAAATGATACTCTTACATCTACGAACTGACTGTATACTCTGGCGTAGCAGGAGTAATGATGCATGCTTGAGATAATGATGTGGCCCAGATATAGCTAGGGTCACTTTCATACCATTGTACATTATATGAATTGTCAATCTACTTTTTGTACCAGTGCCATACACCTACGTCTCGCTTCACCGTATATTCTCCGTGCAGGATTAAATATTATTAATTATGATTAATTATTAAATATTATCAAGTGCTTAATAATCATTAAAACATATTTTTTGAGACAAACAACTATTATGACTTAGCACTGCAACCTAAACAACTATCCCTTAGCTAGACAATCACCTATTTAGAACAGACCAGACTAATGACAGCACTAAGTGATCAGCCGGCACATATATACATCGAAGCTGGCCCATTCCCTTGCATAACAACAACTCGTCTAATATACGATGTCTACCACACCGCAGCTACCAATCGATATGTCCATCCATCTGCGGAGAAGAGACTGCCTCCTGATCGAATTAGACCGATGGGCCGCCGGCCGATTCATGTTCGATGTCGCTAGAAGCGTCGGCACCATCTTGAGTTTCCCATGCGACATCGCACCGCGCTCTCCCAGTCTATTGCTCTCGATTTTTGTTCCTATTGTCGTCACTGGCGTATTCTTGCCTTCATTATCAGCCAGACGAACATCCGCTTCCATCGAGTCCAACAACTTTCTCTTGTTCCATGCTTGTGGGCGTCGTTGTCGTCGAGTGGCGCTGGCTGGCTGGCTGGCCACCCTCCGGGACGTCAAGCTGTTGGCGTTGTCCGTAGCTTTAAAAAACGTCTGGGGGGGCGGGGCGGGGGCGGCGGGGGGCTTAGGGCGGCGAATCCCCTGTTTCACTTTGCTGGCAGAGCGACGAAGCGTTTTTATGCTTCGGTCTACCAGTGTAGTAGGCTTGCCGGGCGACGTCGCGACACTGGATTCGGATTGCCCGAATCTGGGAGCTATGTTCTTCCAGGCATTCGGCAGAAGGAGCTAACCAGCTAGATGTACTTCTTCATCATCAGCAGCAGCGCCATTAGTTGTGAGAGCTGCTTAGTGAGCGCATTGACCCTAGGCATCTTAATGACGGACGGATATCGTCCCGAAGGCTGCGGGGAACGGTTAACGTGAAATAAAAATACGAAGAAAAGCTCGAAGATGTAGGACAATGAGACGACCGTGAGCAGATAATAGCGATCGTACACACACAAATCCATTGGGCAGATTCAAATTGAAACTGTAACAATTGTAGCAATAGTGTGATTGTAAGGTTGTAAAAATGGAAAATAGTTGTAAGTGATATATATATATATATGTATATATATATATATCTATATATATATCTATATATATATATATATATATATATATATATATATGTATATATATATATATATATATACCTTCGGAGCGTGAGTTCCGAGCTCTAAAAATCTGTTAGATGCTATATATTACAATAGCACCACACAGATACAGATTTACAATAGCTATGATAATTGTCTGAGTTAAACATCTCCTCTTAGTCCTCTGTGGTGTGCATGTGTTTCAGAGTGTTAATCGCAGGCGTCTTTTTTTACCACTACGTTCAATATTCAGCACAAGCGAAGCAGTGGATCCGTCGAAGTATGGTCACCTTCATAGCTCTAGGCGGGTTTTGGTTGATCGCGATTATTTGTTTCGTTACGTCGTGGAAGCTCAAGCCGCACATCCAGTCAATAGTCGAAAGACAGTATGCTTATGCATGAGCTGTGAGAAAGAACACATCAAGCTGAACCTATCATTACAACGTATTGAATGTCGTATGCTTTTACGGTGATGTGGAGGGGTGCCACTCCTGCTTAATACCACATGATGTACAGTGGGTCGCTGACTGAGCTCTCTGCTAACCCCATCCTGAGCGGATCCGTCATAAGAGGCCGCTTGACCGATCGCTCGGTCCGGTGTTGGCCAAGGCCGACGCCGAGGCTGAAACTAGGCTATGCGGAGGATCTCCTCAAGGAGAACCTCGAACGATAACCTACGCCGCATTACGGAATGGAATACAGCACAAGCCTGGCGCGCCCTGAAACAGGAGTAGCAGAAACAGGACCACCTTCGTCTCTCCTAAAAGGCTACGTCTGCCAGTCAGGCCAAATGCACATTATCGTTTCCAATCATAACACGTATACATATGCAATCGCCTCGCCTGTGCTGTCTGCGTTTCCGTCCGGCAGACGGAGATGATGCCCTTTTCAGATGAGGTTTCTTGAGGCCAACGCTGACATGGGGCTGTAACTGCATATATATATATATATATATATATATATTCGCCTGCGAGAATGGTACTACTACTCGAATCGAAGTTGTTATTTATTAAAGCGGCCGAAGAGCTACTGCCTCTCGTGGGAGGTCTGCTCAATATTCTGCATCTGAATATTTCGAGGGGCATTTCGATCGGCCGCTCGATCTCTCTTTGCGTCAGCCGGCAGTGCCAACCGCAACAAGATATATGGTGAGGATGTTGACATTTGCTTGAAAATGCATATATATATATATATATATATATATATATATATATATGGGTTATTTATACTATTGCGTTCCTAGCATAGTCGGAGGTCAACGCCGTGAACCTATTCCGCTTCTAGCCGTTATCGGTTGCATACGTTTTTTTGTTGTTGTTGTTGGTTTCTGAATCGATGTTGTATCATTCTCATGCTCGCGTTTACTATGGATCTCAAAATAGAAGACACTGCAGTTTCACTGAGACACTGGGGAGGACTTATCAATATTACAGCATTTCAGCGATCCGCCCGACGTTCGCTTTGCTCGTATAATACCGATGAGAAAAGGAGACCCTCTCCAGCATACAGACTCCACTAGTGCAGCAACGCGGTGAATGCGAATCAATGACAATGGCCACGAGTTCGTGTCGGCTCGTTGTCTCGCCCATTGATTCGCGTGAAGCGTACGTTTCTGTAGTACACATCTACGCTGCTGACTATTGTGGGCGAAGCTCGGCCAGGCTGCGTGTTTGTACGAGAATGACACTGACATGACAAAAACACGATTCGTCTAGATAACGCTTGAAACCACGCGAGAAACGATTGAGTTGAGTAGAGAGTATCTTTTTTAAGATCTTAGTTTGCTTTGTACGCTCTGCTTTTTACCGTGTTTACTTATGGACGATGGATGATGTCTTGTGAGCTAAGCAGCGATTCAGGCAATATCTTTATATGCGGTAATCTGTCATTTTTAGCGAGTTCGTACAATGATTGCACTCCGAGGGGAGGATGCAACGCTCGACTTGAGCTGTATCACAGCGGTATAAAAAGACGAAGTGCCAAGGACAACACACAGATATTGTTATCTACAACAGATAATGTGGATTAGTTACAGAAAAACTCGAATCGAAGGTCAGAGGGGAGACACCGAGGGGGTTGTTCTGCTCAGTATAAAAACGGTGTGTCACCATAACGAACGGTCTCGTTGTAAAATCAATGGAGCATAAATATCATTGAAACACAAACGTGAGCCATAAATCTGACACTTCCGTTAGCTCAGGCCTCGCACCGGGTTCCATAGGGGTTGTCCGACTGGCCTCCCGACGACGTTGGAAAATTCACGTTCATCCACCAGCGTGCCAACTTCAATTTCTACTGCGAGCCCACCGAACTATGCGCCACACGTTCCAGCGAAGAACTTCAAAAACAGCTTCTCTATAAACAAGCTAACGATCGCAGAGGAGCCATGCTCAGTTGTTCGACTAGCACAGCCGCTGTGTTCGTTCGGCCCGGGTGGAAGAGACCCCGCGCCTCGCGTAAAACCGTGTACAATACAAATATGGTCAATACAAACAAATGCTCAAAGTTCGAGCGTACGGAATCGTGCACCGCTACGGCAAACAGTGATCTTTTATGGAATACATTTATGTGTTGCTTTTTCCTATCGACGTTCTTCGAAGAAGAACAATCCATTGGAAAAGAGCCGTGTCAACTCTGCACCGACATTGTATTATGACGAAATGTGATTCCGAGTCCATCAACAGCCACAACAGTCGATCACTCTATGCGACCCCACAACAACGGCCGCCAGGTCATAAGGGACATATCTTGCTTTTATGTGAGTGTCATGTATGAACCTGCAATGACCCCAGCAAACAGTGAAACCAAGCGCGAACTTAGGAAAAAAATCACGCAAGCGAACACGTCCACAACTAATTATATTTTTCACTGCAGTATAACGTGCGTTATTCCCCCAAAACGCAAGCGGGGTGACCACCGCTGTTTCGATCAATAGATATACACCACACAGACCCTGTTCACTTCGAGCGCGTCGTTAACGACTTAACGCCGGACGACAACAGGCACAGAGACGGGCGCTCAGAAGTGGCAATCAACATGGGTCGTCAACACCGGAGTCGCCCTTGGCAGCAAATAGAGCGGTGCAGTCCTGGGAGGCGTATGTAATCGACACGTTAGCTGCCACCGAGAAGGGGCTCTCCCGAAGGGAACGACTGAAATCTGCACCTGTTGGCCTGGAGATAACGGACGATCACTGTGGCAATTCTGCTGCCTGTAGAGAGATAGATAGAGTGTGTTTATAAGTGGCAAAGTATACTAACCATATAATGTGCGCGATTAGCTGATCGATAATATGAACGTGTATGATACATCTACATCGAGGTATGTGTATGTGGTCGCTTGAAATAGAAATGTAAGTATAAGTATCACTCTCGGATAAATATCTAGTTAGGCTCTATTAGTAGACAGTGTAATTTCTGCTTTGAAAGCCGACCAACTATCGTTTGCGGTTGAGGCACCCCACGTCAGTCCTTCTTCCATCAGACATTTCTACTATACTTATCCGCATAATGGTATTGCTACAAGAAAGGTCTGGGAAAAATCCACACTTTGCAGAAGCTCTGGCAGGAGCCGAGAAGACTCTTCTAGGCTTTCGATTGCGGGTGACCTCCTGGATGTTTTGAGCAAGCTCGACTTGCCGGACAAGCCTTGGCTTCAATGTGTATATTTTCGCGCGTTTCGTTTTAGCAGGAACTACCACGATCATCCTTAGTGAACCCACAGCGCGGGACTACTTGTCGACTGACTACCTGGCACTATTTTTGGGCTGCGACGAAGAACTTCGCCAAACAAGCATATGCGTTTACAACCGAGGAGCAGATCATACGTGGTCTATGTATCCGGACGAGTCACATATGAACGATACGTTGTAAGGAGTAGGTACTAAATATGTCGCAGAACATCCTTGTGTCTAAGTGCTCCTGAGCAGGTTAATTAGGAGTGGTCTCAAAGGATTAATGTTAGCTCTCGTACTTAGTGTGCTAAGGTTCGCTGTAAAGTTTGTCGGTGAAAACCGTAAAAGTCGGTAACGTTGTACGGTGTGTCAATTACATATTCAAACCTATTTCTAGCGACCTAGCAACCTATTTCTGCTATGCTTTCGCTCAAGATCGTGGTTTTCAGTGGCGAAATACAAGCGATAAGCGACACATTGGGTTGCTTTACTACAGGGGAACGGACACAGAAATCGTTTGACAAAGAGGTCCAAATCTTCAGCAGTGGACCAAGCAAATGTTGACGCTTGCTTAATTCAATAGTCTTCAGCTAAAATGCCTGTTCTTTAGTTACTCATTAGTAGCGGGAGATGCATTAAAAATAAGTATGAACATAAATAGAGGATAAAATACATGGACAGACTGAGTTGAGGGAGAGCACCTTATCTCAGCTTGTAGCTGCAATCCGAACTTACAGCTATCGAATGGAACCATGTAGAAGATGACGTTGGGGTTTTTGAGAAGAGGCTAAATCGTCGTGGGCTTAGATTTTCTGCTGAGTTTGATCGTAAATGAAGAGGTGGAACCCGAAACGGCGGCCCTGGGCCGCCCCATTTTTTCGCCATTTAATGCATTCTCCCGTCGACACTCCTATAGCAAGTTATACTTATAGATGGGTTTCCTCTAACGCTGTTTATCACCATTCTCAGTGACTTCTTAATTGAAACATTGCACGCATTGCATACATCGTTTCCGTGTCGCGTACACTAGCCTGGCATATTGTCGTCTATTCAGCTGGTTGTCATAGGGCTAACGTTGCGGACCTGCCGCACAAAGTTCCTGATTGCCCTTCCACGGCGCACGCACCAGTCGACGAGACCAGCTGCATTCGTGTAGGGTTTAACCCTCAGATAACTCTCAGCTGACTTTCTGCAACAGTCGTCGTACCGCCGTGTGGCATTGCTTCAAGGACCTATCATATCGGCCATCCTGGGCGTAGATCAACCTTTATAGGTCACGGACGACACCTAAGCAAACAGAAGGACGCCGACCTTCGTTTTTCACGTGGAGACATACCTCTCTCTCTGTCTCTCCTTCTCATGTCAGAGCCACCTCCAATTTCGTTCCGCGCCCTGTTGCGCCATGTTGTTCAAGTGTCGGACCATCTCTTCACCTGCCTACGCTTTCTGTTCCTATTCGCCTGCCGAACATGCACAATGAGAAAATCCCGTGCGCCCGCTGCGTGCAATACCCTATCTGAGGTCATATCACTTGGCCGAGTCTGCGTTCTTCCCTATGGCTCGATGTACTCTGGCTGACGGTAGAGGCTGCAATTGGTGATTGAGTTCAGCCCCTCTCTATCTCGTGGACGGGGAAGGAAGGGCGGGTCGGCGGTTGCGTCGCTGACGCCTCTCGGTCGCTGGTCGTTGCTGCCGGCTGCTGTCGCTTGGGCTTCTCCTGCTGCCCCTGCATCGCGGAGGCAATGGCCCCAACGAGAAAGAACGGACTTTGGAAGGGTTGTTGGGTGAATTCTGCTTGTCGCCAGGCGACCGACCGACCGACTGACGAGGCTCGCTCGCATTGTTCGTTCCGCTATCATCGCCGGTTCGGCCTGGTCGATTCGGTCCAACTCGTTTACTTGTGCAAATGACCGTGCCCAGATGACGGGCGAGGAGTGCAGCGCTGGCCAAGCAGTGCGGTGACGCGAGCGGCTTCGCACGCCGAACTGGCATGGCTTTGGATGGCGACCTAGAACACAAATGACATGCCTCGCAACCTCCTCAGCACCACTCAGAGCGAAACTTGCCGGCCAAGCCTCCCTCCTGTCCAGATCCTTGAGGGACTCTTCAGCGATCGGCGACGACACGAGATGTCCTCGACATCAAACGATGCATCCTACTGCGAAGTCGCTGCGTAAACGCAATGGGCCGCCGCGCAGAATGCGGAGCGCTGCGTAGTTGTTGGTCGATGAAGCGAGAAACTTTCGCTCGAAGCAAGTAACTTAACCGGACGAACCACAGAAGAGTGGAGAAAGGGTGTCAGCGGGAAGGAAAGAAAGAGAGAGGTTGGTAGGAAAGATAGGAAAAGACTGCTATCATTCGCTGGTCGCACTGAGCCCTTTGTCAACGATGTCAAGCGCTAGTGAAGTGTCCGTTTCGGTACTCTGACGGGTCAATTTGTTTAGGCCTCACACACATACGCAATGATATGATCAGACCAAGTGGCCGATTGAGCCATAAGAAGTGCTCACCTTTGCGCTTACGAATTGCTAATTATAGCAAATGGATGCCGATGGAAGTGACGATGCATATTAAGGCATCGTCTTTGTTTTACTCAGTATCTACTCGACGAATGATTCGGTTGACAGCAAAACGAAATGCTGTTCAACTATGAATAATAATAATAATAACTCGATTTATTTACACCTATCCTATATAATGCGATTATTATATAACGCATTTGAGATATATTAGACGAGAGAAGAAGCGTGTACTTTTGTTTACGGACGCGCTACTCGTCAGACATGCTCACATCAATGAACAGTTGCGCGGCGACAGGTCACCATGACGGTGCCTCCTGGGTAGATTGGCTGGCGTCTCACGGGGGCCTCCTCCTTCACCAGTCTCTCCCCACGGCGCATTCGCCGTTTCGGTGTCCTGCCGGACAAAACGGAGAACCATAGCGTCGCCACAGGGTTGAGGATGCAGATCTTCTGCTCATCGACACCGCTGTGCTTATCGTGTGCTTGGGCAGTTCAAGCGTCATGAGCAGTTGGGCGGATCTGGCCTCGCCGGCGTTCGGGCAAGCTCTGTCGCTGGCTAGCTACCTACCGACTGCCAAATCCGTTGATCGATGATTCGACGGATTTACCCCCTGCCCGCCTTCATCCCTTCGAGGGGACCTCCACCCCCAAGTATCCCCGGCCACTACCGCCTACGTGGCACGTAGAGGCTGGCCACTTTAAGAGCTAGGAACCGTTTCTCGCAACTCGCCAATTTATCACCTGATCCGGGTCCATTCATCATTGACTAGGCTGAAAACGATCATTCGCCCCCTCTCCATATTATAGTAGATGCGCTCCAGCTCGCGCTTGTGTACTGCGCAGGGGGAATTGATGCTGGTGGTACTGTCATGCTTCTTGCCACTATGATATTACCACGAGTGGATCGTTAGATAGATGTCAATGATGTACATGTGGGCTTTACTGCTGTTGCTGGTTGTGATGCTGGCGTTCGACCGTTGTTGCCAATGATGTTGTCGATGTCCAGGTCGCGTAGTGGCCTTGACCCCGACCTGAACCCGAATGCCCACATCGCTCCGGAGGTTCAAGGCGACGCTGTATGATACAGTTTCAGCTAAAATATATTATGTACCTTTGTTACAGTTTGTCCTGTCGCCGTCCTGACCGCGGCAGATTAGGTACGGGATTTCTGCTAGAGTATGTGTTGTAGGCACGGCCCGCGACGATAGTTTATATGTATATATATATATATATATATGTGTGTCAGAATTATTCCCCAGTTTTGAGCTCGCATGGGCACACGCCAAGAATAGACCCTCACCATATACGTTACGGGTACCTTAGAAGACGTTATTAAATCATGCTGCCCTATCTTTGTATAGGAACATTTTGTCTCCTTGCAATCAAGCATTATCTGTAATGGTTGAATATGCCAGGACATGATATATATATATACGCGTGGGTGACAGCCATCGCGGCAGAAATCGATTATTTCCTCTATCTCTCCATAGCTCCACGAGTCTCTGCACGAGCTTGTCGCGTCCGTGCTAGGCTTATATCGTGTTGATGTCGAAATCAAAATTGGCCAAACATCAAACCGAAGATGTTATTAGTTGGCCCCCGTATTAGTTTTCTCGTCCTGCTTTATGAGCTGGCTGCAGCCTGCCACCTGCCCACGCCTGTGTCTAGACCCAGCAGAGTTTAAGCAGACTCCCTGCTGCCTAAACACCACTCGCGCCAACATTAAACTAATGGACCGTAACGAGGAGCACTGGAGGGCTCTCTCTCTCCTGCCGGCGACATGGGGCCATGGCCACAGCAAGGGGAGGTGATACGAGGCGAGATAACGGCACCACAGGCACCACATATAGATAATTTCCTCGAAGCGACCATTCACGTGAAACTGTACTACTGCTAACTTCACTATGTTCCCCACATCGCTTCAGCTCGTCTCAATGCGTCGACTAAATATTATGGATCCCCCGCGCGCGCGAGAGCGTCAGCGCCAGAATCGCGAGGGGAGAGTAAGGACTCAAACAGAGAGACAGGGAGGGTGCTGCCGTCTGCCATAGCACACAGCTTCTAAACGGTGCGTGCCTAGGAAATAATGTTTGTCCTAGCTTTTTGTTGTTCAGGACCGTGTGTGCCATGTCAATGTACATATATACAAATATATATATATATATATATATATATTAAACAGATAGATGATACGAACGTCTAATTGGGTGCTGGTTGGTTGGCGATGATATAATATGATGATATAATATATATATATATATATATATATATATATATATAAGTAATGCCAGTCGGCGTGCTGAGCAATAGTTCCGGAATGAATACAATGGGGTACGGATGCAGTCTTAGTAAGATTCAACACATGCTTTTGGAATACATGACGCTGCGGCCAATAGCGAGGCCTGCCATATCCTAGGTTTAGGTAAAAAAAAAAAAGGTTATATTACGTTTAGAAGAGAACCTTCGTCTTCTTAATTGAAACGAAGCTAAGACGTGACAATCCGCCCCCGTTCTCCCCGGCCCTGTTAGCGAATTTGTGCAATACGACTTAGGAAATGAGCTGCTCGATACAGGGTGGCGTGGCCCAAAAATAGGCTTGACCAGATTTCACTGAATGTTCGCACCGCAGTTTCGAAAACTACCAGTAGACCTTCATTCAGGTATAAGGCCCACATTGCTCGTTTGGACGACAAAGGACAGTGCTGTTCATTGTATGGAACGGAATCCGGAGAATTCTCTCCGAGTAGAACTCCCTCATCGCTTGGGTCAGGGAGATTTTTTTCCGGAAGACGTTTTTCCTGTGTGTGGTTTTCCCTAGAACGGTTGTCTATATAAATGAGCCGGGTTAGCTGAACCCGGAAGTGAAGACGGCTACAGGCCTAGGGGAACCCCTTGGGCGGCCTTCGTCCTAGTCAACCGCAAAATACTGTTGGACTGTGGGCAAACGAAAAATTCAAATGAATTCATCAGCAAACTAGTCAAACCTGGGGGCGAGACGAGGGCGTAAACTGCTAAAAGGTGACAAAAGCCTTAGGAGAAAAAAAAAACCAGAAGAAATGCAGAGGAGAAGCGAAGCGGGTACATGTTGGGAATAAGAGTGAGGCGGCCGTCGAGTGATAGGTCTGTTTCGAAGGTGCGCGTTTACGGAAGATAATCCCCTTCGAGTGAACTAGACTCGGAGCTTCTATTTACTATACCTACTATACTCGAGAGTCGTTAGAACTGATGAGCGTGTGTTACATCTGAAACTTCCGTATGTCGAGTGACATGGATAATGACGGAATACAAATAAGATAATAATAACGGCTAATATATAGTATAACAACAACAGCAACAACAACAACACGCGTGTGGTTGGAAAGTGGTGTTCATTAACTTAAGCCACCCTCTGTATTTCAACAAAACGTTACAAAGAGCACACATTTGAGGAATCCATTTATTTAATGACAATTAAGAGTTATCTGCATATCGTACCGGAGCAAATGAAAACAAGGCCTCGTCTTCAATGACGCCACATGACTGTCCGACTAAGCTTCGCTAGCAACAATATGCACAGAAACTGGAAATTGGTGAGTATTTGAGCAACGTTCCTTAAAGAGTACCCTGAGGGTGTGCATCTATCTAGAAGGTATTGTGTTCTCTTAGATCATCTTCAGCGACGAGAAGAAGTCCAATTCGGACGGGCCAGATGGATCTAACGTTTATTGGCATGATGTACGCAAAGCGTCGCGGTACTTCTCGAAATGCAATTTCAGTGGCGAGACCCTTATTGTCTGGGAATCTTTCACCTCTTTGGTAAACTCGCACTCGCTTTCATCTCATCTCAGATGAATAGCAAGGATTTGATGGCCAGCCCACTACCGTTTAAGCGCCGATTTCATCGACTGCCAATTGTTTTCCAACAAGGTAACGCTTCAGTTCACGCCAGCTCAAGTACACGTGCGTGGTTAGAGTGGCACAAAGTTTAAACCCTAGAGTGGCCAGCATGTTCTTGGATCTCAACTCAATAGAGAATCTCTGGGGCACACTTGTCCGACGAGTATATGCGTCGAATCGACAGCATGCATTCGTGAAAGACTAAAAGAGGCGTTGCTGGAGGCCTGCGAAGGGATCAGCGGTCAGATTCTACTAAATCTCATTGATTGTATGCCAAACCAAATCCTCAATGTTATAATTACCAAGGGCGGGGCCACGCGGTATTTTCGGACAGTTACCAGTTAAATTAATCCATTCTATTCCTAGTCAAGCACGGTGGGGTACTTCCATGATAGTCTTATAAAGCAATGCCAAAAGTAGTACCGTGGACGTTAAACGTTGGCTGTGGCTCAGCCCTCAAAATATTACCTTACTTCCATAATAGTATAGACGACAAAGTCCACACGATGAGCACTAAAGATAAACGCCCGATATAATCTGATCTGCCCGACTATGATTAATGTGGGGCTGACCACTGTGAAAAAAAAGCACCCACATGTCATCGACCAGTCGAAGTCGTGACAGCCTCCAGTCCCTCCCTCGATAGGCCATAGGCCCTAACCGTGTCACCGTTCTCTCCGCATGATGTGTTGCCAACAAAACACAACGCGCACATACGAAGCTGTCACGCTGACTGACGGCAGAATGAAGCCGCAATCATCGGATACGAAAATACCCCAACAGTTGTATGGGGACACGAGCGACATCGGTGTTGAAGTCAGCGAGGACACTTCGATGGAGTGGACGCCTGTGGCGGCGGCGGCACGGCCGAACGTACCGGCCATCGGACGTTCAGAGCGTCACCCAGACAAAGAATCCGACATCGCCGTTGGTGAGCGAGCAGGTTTCATCGACCGCCAGGATCATTGGCTCGGTGAGCAGCTGGCGTGCTTTTTGCTTCGATGTCTCGCCCGCAACCCGATCGAGCAACGTTCAGTGACGCGCGCTCGTTGCTATCTGCCATGCGAAACAAACAAAATGTCAGTAGTCTTGCCGAATCTGATTCCATACGTCAATCAGCTGCTGGATTCGACGATGAGATAGCACCGTTCGTGAAACGCCGAACCCCGATCTCGTTGGGGACGCACATTAACGCTTGAAGGCGGCTCATGCAGCCGGGCGGGGTGACGTCCGTCCGTCCGTCGACGTTGCTGGTGACGCCTATGCTGAAAAGTTCGTTCGGGAGACGTCTTGTCTCGTGGGACCGGCGGATAAACAGCTTACTGTGCCTCATGCAACGCACGATGCTGTTGGCTTATTAGTGACAGTATGTGGCGTCTTCTCCAAACGGTGCTCGTCTACGCTTTGTGGTTGAATTTCAGCTGGCGAGAAGTGGTGCGTTTTTTTCGGCGTTTATAAACGTCGCATAATAGCGGTGGTCGATGCTGCTGTCGCCAGAGAGCAGCACACCGAACTTTTTACCTGAATGGACTGTTGGTAATGATATGCGTAACGCTAATGGAGATTGAGAGATGGAAAGACGATACCCGACGATAGCGAGTTACTTGTGGATTGCTTGCCTGCAACGGTTTGTCGTTGAGGATTTATATATATATATATATTATATATATATATATATATATATTATATATATATATATATATATATATATTATATATATATATATATTATATATATATATATTATATATATATATATATATATATATATATATATGCAGTCCGTTTTGGCCAATATATCTATATCTCTCACAGCCTCTGCTCCAACTGCACCCTCAAGCCTCAGACTCGTGCCGTGCTAGCTACTTGGGGTGGATGAGAAAACACTCCTTCAAATCGAGCGCCGACTGCAGCTTCAAAACAACATCAAACCGCCTGAATAATTCACTTCAGTCGAATTTGGGGCGTAGAATCATGCTATATCCTTATATATTCGCCGTTAATTTACCCGCTTTTGGGATGATTATAATTAGATCATACATATTCCTTTGTTCTGTACGTAATCATGTAGCCGGCAAGATTTTTCATTCATATTTTTTGTTGGCGCCGTATACTTTATATACTCTTGCCAACGTGTTATTTTGCAGTATGGCTGAACTAGGCTTCTTGAAATCGATCGACTATATATATATATATATATACATATAAAAGAGCGCCCTATTGATTGATCCCCTTCACGCTACGAGTCGGCTTCGGATTTGCGCCATGCTCTACGTAGTCCGTGCCACCCAGCCAATTCGGCTCTACCCTTCCCATTGTGTTTCTAATAACCTACGAATTGCCGTGATGCAATTTCGAGTCTCGCGGTAAAATTTCTGAGACATTTGTCAGCGGCCTCAGAACACTGGTTGCCATATTGGCGCAGATTCATTGCGAGTCTATCGAGCAGGCCGGCCTAATTGTCGTCGAGCCGGATGGTGGATGTCGTGCGCGAGCGTTACCTGAGCGTCGACAGCAGAGCCGGAACCCGATGACCGGACCGAGACAGCGGCTCCCCCGTTGACTCAGGCTGTTCCCAGCAATCATTCACAATCATCTGTGATGATCAACCAAATGAGAAATAGATGCAAATGCTATTGAGCGTCACCGCATGAGGTACGCAAAGAACCCAAGCACAGTGCGATGGAAGGATATATGACCGTCATTTTGTATGGATAGACATTCGAATGTTAAGCGTATGCTAACGTGTACTGCAGTCGGAGCACTACGATATACATGCAGAAAGTATGGAGTAGATGATACGGCAGCAGCATATCTCGTACGTATCATGTACCTGAAATGAATCATTGTTGTGGGGGCCACTTCCTGGCAGGATACCCCCTCCCGAGATAATGTAGCATTTCATTGGTCGTTGTCCGGAATAGTTTGACAGCTGTGTGATATCGAGCACGAGAGAAATTGTATTAAAGCATCGGTATTGAACTACGTCAACAATTGTCCCTGGGGGAGTTCTGTTAATCCGGTAATCCTTTCTGTACTTTTCTGTGCTGATTTTCGTGATTGTCTAATAGTGTAATAGTGTAAGGCTGTTGGTAGGTACATTTCTCATCAGGTTTACATTCGTTTTGAGACTCGGGAGGTGCGTGAGATGTCTTCAATCCACCTGGCTTACGTATACAAACTGCACATTACGATACAAGAAACGTGGGTGCCGATAGCCGATCGGGGGTTTAAAAATTACAAATTACATCGACTCGGAAACACATAACAGCATTCAACCTGAACTATCTTATACGGACTATTCGACTATTCGATATAACACAAATTAACTATGTAATACATATATGTATATGCAACATATAAAATGAGATCCACATCGGAGTGATGATTCTTCTATTGCTATCCTGTTCATGGTGTCGATAAAGCTTAGAAAAGCTACGACTGCCAAATCACCAGAGTAGCAGTTACCTATTGGAGCTTGATTGTGAGGTCGGCGAAGACAACGAACAGCCCAGAACACCATCTACCCCGCTGCGCCGCGAAGCGCCATACAGCGATTGTACTGTAACGCGCATCGTCCCTTGTCCGTTGGACGCACCTCTCCGACGAGTATATTATTTGCGGATCCGTTAACGTCGGATTTGCGCACACCCGGTATGCGTGATGGAGACGGGCCAGTATGCAGTATACCGCGAAATTCATACGAGCTCATAGCGCGCTTCGAAGACGCACCGTCACCCTGAACTCCCAGAAGCGTGGGGGTATTGGTCGGTTGTGTCGTCACACACGAGCCATCGTCGTATCGCGAAAAATGATAAATAGTGGAGCGCATCGAAAGAGCAAACTCTGTCGCATCGACTGGCCAAGGAACGCGAATCGTGCTCGTGAGGATCCACACGGCGAGTTGCGGTAGCTGATGTGCGCGTAGTGCGCGATCGTGAGGCGTCGCCAGCTTCGATCTTACTTCCGAGTCAGGATGGATGCCCTTCTGGGAAAAAGCCCATAGGATAGCTGTGAATAGCCCATAGGATAGCGTTACTTCAGCTCGACATCTTGAACTTGGTCGTTGCTATTCCATCGAAGATTAGCTTCAAGGGGATTAGGAGAAAATACGCTGCTGTTCCGCCTCGCATAACATCGCCCGCAATACGAAGAAGCCAACGTATTAATAACGCGTGCTGGGCTGGCGCGTGAGCAAATGAACATTGAGCACGTTCATAGTCATTTTTCCAGCATCCTCTGGCGGCTACCCTAGCGTTTATCCGGTTCAGTGTTGAAGAGTTAATTGGAATCTCGGGAGAAGCGAGCGTGAAGCCGGGGGCTAGTGGTGGTAAAGTGTTCCGGGGGCTTCAAATGGCCGTAACTTTGCTACTGCGGAAGCACAACTTTCCGCTAGCAAACTAAACGGCTCCACTCATGCGCGCAGCTGTTCGTTGATCCCAGCCGACGGCGACGGGGCTGGGTAAGAGGTGGTAGCAATTATTTACAAATGATGGGAGTGCTCGTGGCGCTCGGCCACAGCAGGAGCAGTAGCAGAATTCTGCCCAAGAAATAGCAGTGTTGAATTTTGAACTTTGCTACTTTGCGACTGTGGCAGGATGAAGCGTGCGTCCGGCCAAGGCGACTACCGCGCGCGCGCCCGCCCGTGCGCCCGCCCGCGCGCAATCGTGTCGGGGAAATTCTCGTGTAATTAGTGGGTCAAGATATTCGGTGATATAATTGCACGGGAAGGGAGCCCATCGCAGCGTGGAAAATGGAATTGGTCGTTGTTGAGATGCTTGTTCGTGCTTCTGTCTGTCTGTCGTTTAGCCGTAGGGGTACAATTCTCCCATTCGTTCCTTGCTGTCGAAAGTAGGGGGTGGAACGCTTGACCTTTATAGGCAAGTGGGCGTAAGCAAAAGTTGTCTCGTCGGCTATAGAAAACATGATCAATTTAGCCTCCCGGAATCAACTTGGCTTCAAGGTCAGCTGACTGTTGCTGGATAACTGACATCACTGGCGTCGCTACGGGTAGACACTGTCAGTGATTCTCCCGAACAGTCTCTGGAGCGCTCGCTGACGACCTGAAGAGAGGTGCTCCGTCTTAGCGCCGAGTGGATTCTCTCGCGGTGGTCCCCAAGGTGGTTACGGATCGGGGATCAACAAGCTACGGCGAATTTTCCTCCACTGTCGCTCATACAATATTCCTTCTCTGTAGTCAACAGTGACAAAATGCAGATTTACGTCGCTGTGTTGAAAGTGAAGAAATCTCGCAAGACCTACACGCCACCCAAGCTGCACCAAAGCGTAGTTTAGCTTTCATTAAACGGGAAGTTATGTGCGGAGGAGGAGGAGGTCAACTGGTCCTTGAGTGAGGCTGATTTGTTGTCTTCCTCGCATGGTGCACCATTCCACGATAGCCGGATAGAACGGTGGTGGTTATAGAGCTTGTGCTGTTATTCTTGTTTCTCAGCGAGTGGGAGATTAAAATTAGGTATCTTGGCCGAAGAACGACGCGACAAAGTTATGTTGCACATTGATATGAGGGTTAAAAGGAAATTTATATCTCAGCAAGGGGCGGCAGCATCGGTGGTGATGATTACCAATAACTATAACAATGATGACCCTTTTAAACACCAAATGAGTGTTACACTGCAGCGAGACGGTCCTGCCGGCGGCTAAGCCTGTATGCACTTTATTCCCAGTACCGGGGAATGAAAGATGCTATTTTAAGGCACACCACAAGTCCCAAGCGCTTTAAGCTCGAACAAAACGATGGGGCGCATTGAAATTGACTACATATTTATATAAGAGCACGATATTTAATCTTGACGTATCGGAACCAAGTACCACTTACATGGACAGGAGCCAATCGATTATTGGACTTGGATCCCCCCGGCCCGTTACACGGAACCACTTCAATTGGTCTAAAAAGTAGTAGTGCGAAAAGTCTAGGCAGAAGGTCATGGCTACTTGATCTGGTACGGTACTGCGTCAATATGTGTTGCTTAGCCTAAGCTAGAGGGACATCTGATCAATGAACACAAAAGCGAAACCGATAAGTTGCCACCAGATAATTTCGATCCAACAACGAAAAAATATCCCCCTTTTGAGTGATGATAGCAAAAGACACTACATAGAAATATAAATAGGAACAATAACACAAATGGGTCTCACGTGGACCTATTTTATACGTCGCTAATGAAATTCACATTGGGCATTTTTCGCATGTCGTAATTTCGATTGTCGTAATTAATTCACATTTTCGATTGTCGTAATTTCGATACGTCGCTACAATCTATTCGAAGCAGATTACAAACACACGCAATTTCTATCATACGAAATGATCTCGCTCAATTTTTCCTTTCCATGCAGTTGTGGTTATCCATCCTGAACACACGCGTCAATGCAGTCTTGTTGCTCGCCGAAGTTATTTTTGTTACCGCCACATCCGCCAAATGTGAACGGTTGACACTCTCCAGCTGTGTGATTGTAGAACCAGTTGTAGAACAAAGCCATGCACATACCTGACTCAGGAGGGAGTAGGCATCTTTCTGGAACCTCTCGGGGAGCTGAAAAACAAACACGAGATTAATGATACTGGATACAGATGCAGGCCAGAATATACTAAGGGTGCGCTATCCCTCATATTATACATATATATATATATATGAGGGATAGCGCGTATATATATATATATATATATACCCGGAGAATGTGAGGTGTCGTCCACCATTAGTGGGACCCCGTGTTGCCTATATATATATATTTATATATATATATATTATTGCCATCAAATAATTTCCAAGTTGTAGAAGGTAAAGGTTTTATATTGGTTTATTAAAAGAGCTGCAATTTTACAAAAGCTTAAGCTCATGGGAAGTTTCCTCAGATACGGCAACTATGCAGGGAGCTCGGTTCTGTCACAGGGCAACACGGGGTCCCACTAATGGGGGAGGACACCTCACATTCTCCGGGTAGTGCGGCTCTTTTGAGTGGGATTTTTCGCCTTAAATATAACACGACTACAGCGACCCTTGGAACTTTATTACTCTCTAAGATTCCGCCCAACGATCGTTGAACATCTCTGAAGTCTCACACATCTTATAGATAGGGAGCATTTTCAATCATTTCTGCGAACGTGTTGTAATACATTTGCCATATGAAGCTGTGAAGATCCAGCGTGAGTGCGTCATGCCTCCACAATCATAGAACCTACTCAGTAGTGTAGCCAAAGCAAAGTATTCAACTTTGCACAATGCCGACAATAGCCAGTATCGTGGTTTGTATCGTCAGACGCACAACTTGAACTAAGAGAGAAAAAATACCCAAAACAACACAATTTAGTGATAAGAGAGTTATACTTGCCTTGATGCGTTGTCACGACTATGGCGCAAATACACAACATCACCAGCACCATGGGAAGACAGATTCGTACGTAGCCACCACTCATGATTACCAGTACGTGTCGAGGCTCGCCGTATTCAGCTGACTCGGTTATTCCGGTACCTCTAGGGATTCGGAGAAGAAGCAACGTGGGAATCTGCTCAGAGGGTGCGTTGCTCGATATCCTCCTGTTAAATCACCTGTCTGTCACGGTCAACGGTTGTGGGGGTTATTTAGTACGATATTCACAGCTGGTAAACGTCGAGTCTTATCAATGAACTATCGCGTGATGATTCGAATGGACCCTCTTAAACTTCGTTTTGTCATTGTAATCACTTTATGCTAATTAGGCCTTTATGAGCGTTTGCCATCGCATTCGATCAGCTGGCCACTTCGCTGCCGGGAGAAGATGCGATCATTTCGGTAATAAATCGATCGCACTTGTAAGTACGATACAATGTTCTGCCATGTCGACATACAGACATGTATATATATATATATATATATATATACAGTGCTGTGCACAAACACCCTATATAATATTTCGATAAATCGTTACAAGGAGCACACTTTTGAGGCATTTATTCTGTATCAGATTACTGTTAGTGCCAAATAACATACATACCACAAAGAACAGCGCATATAACCTCGCATACAGCCTGCTACAATAAAATGTGTCATCCTTCGGGACGAAAAATGATAAGACACCCTCCGTTATCCAGTGTTTTCAATGAAGTAATCCAGTTTGTGTTGAGCATTCGAACTGCACTGTAGTCATGGGACAAGCTTCGAGCCTTTCTGATGCAGAGAAATCACTTATTACTGCTTACACAGAGTAGGAAAGACCCAGGCTGCAGTTGGCAGAGAAATTGGCACCAATAGTCGCGTAGTGCAAAATTATTTACGCAGTCCACCGACGTATAGAGCTAATAAGTCTAAAAAAATGTCCACGAAACATCAGCCAGCGAACTGCCATGCACATCTGTCGATTGACCTCGAATTCGACCATAAGTTGTGAAGCAATCAGGCAAGAGTTAAACCTTCAGGTTTGTAGATCAATAGTTTTAAGGACGATTAAGCGTTATCCGCATATCACACGGGCGCAAATGAAAACAAGACCGCAACAACGACACATGACTCTCCGACTAAATTTCACCCGCAACAATATGGCTAGAGACTGGAAATTGGTGAGTATTGGGACAACTTTTTTTGTGGGTGCACATCTATCTAAAAGGTACTGTGTTGTTTCAGATCATCTTCAGTGACGAAAAGAAGTTCAATTTGGACGGGCCAGATGGATTTAACGGTTATTGGCATAATGTACGTAAAGAGCCGCGGTACTTCTCAATGCGCAACTTCGGCGGCGGGGCCATTATGGTTTGGAGAGCTCTCACCTCTCTTGGCAGACTCCCACTCGCTTTTATCTCATCTCGAATGAATAGAGGACTAGCAGCAGATGTTGACCAGTAACCTACTACCGTTTAGGAGCAGGTTTCATCGACTACCAACTCTTTTCCAACAAGATAACGCTTCAATTCACGTCAGTGCTAGTACACGTGCGTGGTTAGGACGGCATGACATCGAAACCCTGAGTGGTCTCCATGTTCTCCTAATCTCAAGCCGATGGATAACCTCAGGGGCATTGTTGTCCGTCAAGTATAAGCGTCAAATCAACAGTATACATCAGTGGAAGCACTAAAAGAGGCGTTGTTTCAGTGGCCAGATTCTGCTAAATCTCGTTCATAATACGCCAAACCGAGTCTTTAACGCTATAATTAGCTAGGGCGGGGCCACACGGGACTGATTAGCACAAGAAAACGAGAACTAATTCAGCGAGAACACTCGATAACTGAGGGTGCCCTATCATTTTGCACACCCGAAGGATGACATATTTTATTGTAGCAGGCTACATGCGACGTTATATGCGCTGTCATTTGTGGCGTGTATGTTATTTGGCACGTACATTAATCTGATACAGAATACATTCCTCAAATGTGTGCTCCTTGTAACCATTTGTTGAAATTTAGGGGTGCCTTAAGTTTATGCCCATCACTGTATATGTTCTCGACGCTTCCGAATAAACGCAGATAATCCGCTAGAGATCTTGAATGAGCTCGTATGCATATCAGTATCATGCGAATATGCATGACCCATGTTTTATTATTTAGTGTACAACTGTACCGACTATAAGCAATCAGTGGATGCCCGAGTCGCTGTGATCATGTAGATCTTTGATCCTCAATTCGTAGTCGCTATGATCCTAGGGAGAGGATAGCTTGAAGAGATCTGATTGGACACAATCGGTTGAGAGGTGCGGCCGGCCCCATTGGTTGGCATCGAGCGAACCAACAGACAGAGCGAGTGAGGTGTGTAGAGTTTTGGAAGGTCTCAGGTTCTCTGGTCTGATTGAGCGTTTTAACAATAAGCGACTAACACTGGAAATGAGCGACACCTTTCTTCGTTGTTACGCAACAGTATTACTTTCCAGCAGCGATTATCAGTGCTGCTTTGGCAGCGGTTCATTGCTTATATATGCCTGAATCTCTGTGGTTACATAGGAGAGGGTAGAATCGTCCGATGTTATAATTCATGGAATCTTCCAGAGAGGGTCGAGCAGTGTCTCTGGCGCCTTGCGTTGACTCGGAGACCTTGACACTCGGTCAGTCCTCTTGTTTACGTTTAGGGTGCATACTATAATATTTTAGATCTGATGTGTGAGTATCCGAGATATGCTGATAACTTTCTGTTGTAGACGCAGAGAGGAAACATAGGCGACTCTTGGTGTTTAAGTATTGTGCACCATAGATGGTTGCCTTTGTTCTCTATCGCTGTCTGTTGCTGTTGTGACGTTGTCGGTCGGTTCGGTGTGTGTTTCAATGTCTGATGTATGTGCTGGGATCGTTCGTGTTATGCTTGGCTCGTCATCAAAGAGCGACCTGTGGGGGAACACTACATCTTTGGTTCGCTTGATGATGTGTGTCTCTGGTACTGGTATTCTATGGCCAGTGCCGTCATGGCATATTCCCACCATTACAGCTGGTTGTCCTCTAGGATCGAATTTCTTGCGGTTGCTGTCCTTGTTATAGAAGTAGCATTTGGTTCCGAATGGATACAATTTGTTTAGATGCGGTTTTCTTTTATGGATTAGTTCGTAGGCGGATTTGCCACTCTTCTTTTCTATGGTTATAGCGTTTAGTATTTGTGAAGAGTAGCTTATTGCTTCTGCCCATAGGTGCTTGTCTAATTTGGAAGTGATTAGGTTGGTTCTAGCCAGATCTAGTAGGGTGCGATTGCTTCTCTCTGATATCCCATTTTGACTCGGGAGTATGGGGGGACAAGAAGTTGTTATTTCACATCCTATTTTTGTTGGTAAGTCGGTGACTGTTTTGTTTGTGAATTCTGTTCCACCGTCTGAGTGAAAGCGTTTGATGTGTTGGCCTGGTTGGTTCAGGTACCACGAAGTGAATTGCTATATGCATTCGCTTGTTTGATCTTTCGTGTTCAGGAAATAGATCTTTCGGTCTCATTTCGATTTATTGCCGTTTCAACATTATAGCTACCTGCCGTCTCATTGCGGTTCAGGGCCTGGCTTCCTGCCGTCCTTTTGCGGTACAGGGCCGATTCATTACCATGGTGCGACTTCAATGTCGACTTACTACGGCTCACGTCCTCTTTTGGGTTACGTGTTTCTGTTTGAAGCGATTCAGCAAACTCTTTTGTGACTCTCACCACATATAGTCCGGCTTCGCGCTTAGCGCTAAAGTTATCTTTGCCGTTGTTAATTGTGATTTCTTCATTAGCTACTTGGACATGGTATCCAGCGTCGGTAAGTTTGCCCACTGATATCAGATTCTTTCTCATTCTTGGCACATATAGGGCGTTTTCTAGTATTAGTGTCTTTACTTGGTCACCTTCGCAAACCGCTAAGCCGACGGTGCCCACACCCTGTGCTTTCAGTGAGTGAGCGCTGCCGAGTCTAACGTTCCGGATGTCTGCTAAGTTACCATAGGAGACGAACCACTTGACGTCATTAACGATGTGGTGGCTGGATCCACTGTCTACTATGAAGATTTCGGTTTTGTTCATGCTGGTTGTTGTGGTGTGTGCTTCTGCTTGCGTGTCGGACTGCTTGGGCTTTTCAACTTGTACCATAAAGACTTCGGTATGGTGTGATTCTGAGACTTTACGTTTTGCGTGTTTTGTTTTCTTGGGTCTTCTGCAGACGTTACTTGTATGACCTGCTAAGCCGCAATTGAAACAGGTGATTTGTGTTGTTGAAGTTGTTTGCCTTTGGGATCTATTGAACGATTTGTTGTATTGTGTTCTTCTGCATGGAGTACAGAATCTATTTCGTGTGTTAAACCGGGAGAAGAGAGCAGTAGTTTCTTCGACTTCTTGGGAGGATCCGCGTGCAGTTTCAGCGGTTATCATCTGTATTAGAGCGTTAAGATTTTTATCATCTTCAGACTTCGTTCCCCAGGCTAGCTTGAATGGTTCGAACTCTCTGGGTAGTGAATCTATGAGTCTTGTACAGATTATGCTATGCTCTATCGGAGATGCTGCTTTAGTTAGGCTGTATGTCAAGTTTTTGAAGTGTGCGATGTTGGATTCTACTGATCTGCTCGTCTTATATTTGAAGGACATAAACTTGGATATGGCTTGTTCTTTAAGTATGCCAGAGTCCTTGTTAAACGTCTTTGTGATCTTGTTCCAGATTTGTTCTGCTGAATATGTTTCAGATGCTGCATAGAATAAGGTTACAATTGTATTTGGATGCAGGGAGTTAAACAGGATGCTCTTGGTGTTTCGGTTTCCTATGTTGTATTGTTCGATTTGCTTTTCTTGCTCGGGGGTTGGTTCAGTGTTTTCTGGTTTCGTAGGGAGTACTAGTGTTCCTGACGTTACTTCCCAGGCAAAGGTTTCGGCTTGTAGAATAACTGCTAATATGCTTTTATATGCTAGGAAGTTGCGCCCGTCTTCCGCAAGCAACTGATGGTGACTTTAGACTGACCTGTTGAAGCATCGCCGACTTTTGATGCTGTATTCATTTTAGCCCTTTTTGTTTAATTTGTGAAAGGCGATTTTTACTAACCTCTTCTTTCGTAGTCGTTTTTTCCTACTTTCGTGCTGATAACGTGTAGAGTTTTGGAAGGTCTCAGGTTCTCTGGTCTGAGTGAGCGTTTTAAGAATAAGCGACTAACACTGGAAATGAGGACACCTATATTCGTTGTTACGCAACGGTGTTACTTTCCAGCAACTATTCTCAGTGCTGCTCTGGCAGCGGTTCATTGCTTATATATGCCTGAATCTCTGTGGTTACATAGGAGAGGGTCGAAGCGTCCGATGTTATGATTCATGGAATTTTCCAGAGAAGGTCGAGCAGTGTCTCTGGCTCCTTGCGTTGACTCGAAGATCTTGATACTCGGTCAGTCCTCGTGTTTACGTTTAGGGTGCATATTATAATATTTTAGATCTGATGTGTGAGTATCAGAGATATGCCGATAACTTTGTGTTATAGACGCAGAGAGGAAACGTAGACGACTCTTGGTGTTTAAGTATTGTGCACCATAGATCGTCAACAAGGTGACTCTGATGATCTCAGGTCTGGCAATTGTGTATAGAAAACGATCTCCGTGAATGTCTTACCCGAATGTCTCGTGTGTGCGGTCGCTAATGCGTAATCCTACCGCGAACTAGACATTCTAATCGGTCGATTAGAATGCCAAGCACGATCCACATTAGTGAATTATAGATACGTAGATTACTCAAATGTAAGGTAATACAGATATGAGATTTTTTGTTCAAGTGTCTCTCGCTCGCATTTTCCTGTTGTTGTTGTTGTTGCTGTTGTTGTTGTTATCAGCATTCAAGACCATCCATCAAAAAACCGCGCTCCGAAACCGATTTGAAAACGTCTACGTCTGGGCAGTGGATCACGATGAGTGGCGACGCGTGCATACAGGTCCGAAACGTCAGAAGGCACAACGAGAATCACGGTGTATAGTATCCACGTGGTCGAATGCTAAGCGCACCTCCACTATGAAGTGCCCATAGTACTGGAACGCCTAAGGTCGTAGGTGCTTACTTTCCTTGGCTAGCATCTCGACGATTCGCCAGGTCATTAGCCAGCCCATGCGCGTCTTTACCTCTCTCGAGTATATTATGTTAATTAGTGATTCAGTTGCCAGTTCGCAGGCCAGGCGTACCGGCAGATTTCACATATTGACGGGACACGTAAAGACTAAATTAGATACATGCCACGAATTGCCGCTGGCTTGTGGGTTCCGCCGAAACTCGGACTAGCGCATAAATAAAATAGCTTTACGGTTCACAATGCTGCTGGACGGAGATCTCAATCGCAGCATCCACAACCGTGGTAAGGGTAACGACGCATTTAGTTACAGAGGCATGACAAACCTGGCAAGGTTACTTACCCTTAGTTCCTTCCCGATCATTCATCATTCACAGCAAAGTACTACTTGCCAGAGCCGTCAACAACGCACCTCCTTTGTTTGTTGCAGCTCTCTTTGCAGACGAAGCAAGGCACCCCTCCCTTATGTACATGTCTGAGTAACCTGCACAACTCTTCTTTATTTTCGAGCTTTCCACATGAAGCAAAACAGAGGAACACTCTGCCTCCCCATTTCACATATCTCTCTCTCTCCTTCGTTCTCTCGATCTCTCTCTTTCTCGCGACAACAATAACATCAACGAAGAGGATAAGGACTAACCTCATCATCGGCCCAGTCTGCCTCTTCCAGGAGGATTCTAGGAGGACATCACATCGTCCATCATATATATATATCCATAGATGAACAACCGGGTGGCAGCCGAAGCGCGAGGCGGTCGCGAGACTGTTGCCAGCTAGTCGTTCGAGCTGGACGCGTGGACGATGGCGGTGACCAGAACGAGATGCATACCCCATATCGCCCCCAGAGTCCACAGACAGCGTTTTGTCACGTTCAGAGAAAGGAGGCTTGCATGCATGCAAGTGCATTCTGTGCATTTGTAGAGCACGTCGGGCCATCGTGCAATGGCGTAACTTAGTCGATGCTTATTGATCCTCCTGTTCCTCTCTCTCTCTCCCTCTCTCTGGCACTCTCGGCTCTATTCTCTGTGGACTGGCTTCACACCGGAAGAGTACCTAAGGTACCACGGTCTGATATCAGACTTCTGAGTACCGTTTCGGCTTCGCATGTTGTACGCGAACGTTGGACGAAGGGTATAGTGTGTCTATGTGTGTCTACGCACGCAAAGGAAACAATGCTCCTCCTGCACGCCGAGTGGCCGCAGCTAGACTACGGAACGAAAGGACTCTGAGCGTACAGAACCACCGTCGTCACCACCACTACGAGATTATCGCCCGAAATCGCCGGCCCCGGGAAATCTTATACCGCAAACGAAGTGGGCGGTCCGCGTGCATCTGTCGACGTCTAACTGAGACGAGGAAAAACGCCGCAGGGAAAAGGCACCAAGCCAGGCGAAGGCCAGCAAAGTAACTTTTCGTGTTCGGCTAACGGGTGCACAACAGCGGGACTCCATACGGCATCGGGGCCAATCGAGCTGAGCTCGAGCAACAGTCATCTCTGTGCATACCTGTGTGAGATAGTATTATGGCTCAAGATATTGCCGTGTGAATATGTGGGTCTATGCGAACCAACAGAAGCTTGGGCAAGGAAGGATGCAGCTGCTAGATATCCGGTCAGGCACGTTTGACATCCACCGGAAGGCATCATATCGTAGTATCACGTGGTTAGAATGACGCCAGGTGGACGGTTATTCGAAGTGGGCTGTTGGGTCAGCAGCTGATAGAGGGACTTCAGCTGATAACTGACGTAACGTCAGTTGGGACCAGAAATACGTACGTGACGCGACCGCTGAAGTCGGGAGAAGGGAAGCTTACGTCTGTGTGTACTCTGTAAAAACTCTTTGGACTTTTCGTATAACCCATACTGACTTATAAGTATTGAGTAACTTGCGAGAACATAGCTGTTATGATGTGGTCAGGTTAAGTGACCCTAATGATTTTGTACAAAGAAGCCAATAAGAGCGACCGCAACGTTGAGAAGTCACGATAATAATACGATAATTAAATTCGCTAAATGTCAAATTGTTGCGATAGTAAAAACAAATCTTCATTAGCCAAAACTGCATATATATATATATATATATATATATAATGTCTAAAAGCGGTACGAGGTTGTTCCGGCGATGACGACATGCTGTGTGTTAGTTAGTTGCAAGATGCAAGCTCCGGAAAATTCACTAAATGTCTTTTACAGGCGGTCACGAAGAATGTATCTTAGACTTTCCTCACAAAAATGTGGGGTATTCCATATAGCACCATACAACCAAAGTAATGCTAGTAACTATCCTCAAAGGAACAGTGAGATCTGCTGCTAACTAGCTCCTCGACCGAATGCTCTATCTAAAGAATGACCACAATGACCAGGTCAACGCCACTGCATTGCAAGACGATTTCCAGCCCGGCCACAACAAGGCGGTCGCAATGCTGAATACCGAGGAAAGAAGATGTTGAGATAGGCGGAGCTCACCAATGAGTCGACCTGATCTCCTGCGCGATTTATACGTAGAAATATAAGTGATCGATCGGCGAACCGACAGGACGGTACCACGATATCCATCGTTTACTGCTGCCGTCGTGTGATATTGTCCCCTTGGCCACCCACTTCGTCCCCCCCGTCCCTCTCTCTGCCTCGCTCGTTTGCTCGTATGCTTTATTCATACATTTTACGACAATCCGTTCACATCACTCACATACGATACACGCACAACGGAGCGTACGGACGAGAAGTGCACATACATAATGCGCTCGTAACGGTCTCCACGAAACGCGGTCGTCTTTTATTGATGTGCTATCCGCAGCTCGAGCTTGCGCAGGCAAAGTTTTGCATGCACAATGCGTTCTCGCATGCGATTCCTCTAAACAGACACACACTCTTTAAACGATTGGGTCTAACCATTGGGCGCGACTGTCTTGCAGACGATGCGGTACCCGTTTGGCAGTCGATCCAGCATGGAGTGTCACTTAGCTCGAGCGAGCCTGTTCTACAAATGTTGACATCCCTCTAGCAAGCACCCGCAGGGGGTCTCGTGTGGTTAGTCGATGTTTCGGTCACACTGGCCCCGCTTCTTATGCAGCAGCAGCCACGTCGAGTTACCGTACCATTGTCACACGCTGAACAATATCTCCGTCTGTCTATGCGACACCACTACACGGAACCCTTCAGATTCTGTCCATAGACCCGTTCGTATTGGCTGACCTCGAACTGTGCTCAGTGGCATCAAGTATCTCGTCGCTCGCTTGTATCACGTGTCTACCCCTGTCGTTGTTATGGATTCGGCGGCGATTCTCTCTCTCCCTGTCTCTCTCTCTCTCTCAGCAGTTATCATGCACCCCACAGCCCCCGGACACACAGTCCATCGAAACGCGGACGAACAGCAAAATCCGGCCAAAAATAGGTGCAAGCCCCGGGGTATGACGAAAAGGAATATCGGATGCGGCGGTGCTAGGTTTCTGCACGCGCCTTCATCACCGCGTCCCCCGGCGAGGGTTGACGTCTTCGGGCCGTTCGCATGCTGGGTGACAACACCGTCCAAGGAAATATCTGTTAGTCATTAAGTCTGCCATATTCATTCATGGATCCATCCATCCATTCTTTGGCTCGCCTGTCTGACCATCTGTCCGTTAGTCCGTTGCGTTGCCTCATCTATTCAGATGGTCGTCGGACACCGGCAGAGGAGTTCACCGTTTGCGTTGTGTGTCATTCATCTCTCGATACAAAAACGGTCCCGTTCAAGCCCTCGGCATCCCCGGCGCGCCAGCTCGCTTCGACCCGGCTGCCCGCCCCGCCCCGCCGCCGGCTCTGTTAGGCCCTGTGCTGGCCTGAGCTCGGCCTTGCGGCAATGATCCGATGCTAGGCTGTGGATGGGGCCGGCCGCGGCCGCGGTCTCCAGACGGTGACCAGGCCCGCATCACAGCACCGTTGTGCGTATGTGAGCGGCGGCTCCAGACAACGCCCTTGGTCTGCCCGCTTTTGGGATCCATTCGCGAACGTCCCACAACGAACCGTTCACCGCTGATGGAGGAGGAAGGCCAGAAATAAGCCGGCTCGTAGGAGAAACGAACGAGAGAAAGTTGCTTAATTCAGAGAAAGGAAGTCTCCCACAGCTCTCCTCCGTTGGTCTCCCGTGCCGGTCGACGCCTGCTGAATCTGTTCAGCTCCACTTCGGGTGGGGAGGGGGCTGAGGGCTCTAGTAGGGCGGGCGAAGGGTACGGTCCTGCCATGGCCGTCTTCCAGCAAACGGAATGCATGTGCGCTGCGAACCGCCGCTATCCAGAGAGACAGAGAGAGAATCAGAGAAGGCAAGAGCCGTCCAGTGCCCTCTTCCTCTACATTCACATATGCACAAATGGACCCAGAACGGCACCTGCAACGGCGGGGGCGGCGCGACCTCTGGGAATAACGTTGATGGCCATCTAGCTGGCTGGCTGTACGCGCGGGACGTTGCGGGAGTGCTCCGGACTGGTGCTGAGAGATGGGGCCCAGTTGAACGAGGTCGTTAGAACACACAGCGGAGCAAAACGACCCCTGCAAAATGGGTGGTGGCCGGCCGTTGGGAGACTGAAGCGGCGGTGGAATGCCTTCTCTCGCTGAATAAAGGCTATGACGCAATAGAGGAAATGATGGATGCTAGAACATTCGGCAAGAGTTCCGAGCTGTCCTGGAATGGACACAGTGATGTTTCATGGATGTTGTACTACACTACTGCGGTGAACATCGTGCGGTTCTTCCCAATGTTGTGCTCCCGCAAGTTCCGATTCAGCGGGTTCAGCAGCTCTCCGATGGTGCATTATAGATGGCCGGTAGAGACACTGGTTGAGCAAGTGAGAACGTTGAACGCCATGTCATCGCCGTCAATGGACATGTCGAGATGCTTTTACCATTATTAAGATCGCTATTGTGTTAGGCATCACTAGCTCAGTAGAATGTGCCCCAGATCAGGCGAAACACGTTCCATACATAGCATTATATATATTATATATTACATGCATTCTCATTTCGTTTTCTTGTAACAGAGGTGCGGTTCCGGTACGACGTGTCTCAGCTATTACTACTAATAGTTGTAGGTGACGATATAGTCAGGGGTATGGTGCAACCGCCACCTCGTCCCTGCTTGCATGAACGAGATGGTAGACTAGAACTTCCACGAATCTGTGAAGACGTTCTTTGAGCTCATTGCTTCTCAGTTATTCTCCCCTATGTGACATGCCCCGGCACTTCACTTTTGGGTATTACTACGAGGAGATGTCAGGGCTATATATACTTTAATTCAACCGTGTCGTACCTGGCAAGAATCTGCAGATAACAAAATCCAACGATTCTCCGCGTCTGACAGGATTGAACCTCAAGCCATGTGTCGCTCACGTCCAGCAACCCATGACGCTCGCCACCAGATCATCTAGGGGACACGAATCTGTACTGTGTCGTCGCCGTCGACCACCGCTAACCACCATAACACTAAGCATATATACCGCAATTTGCGCGGCTGCCCGGCCAGGTATATATATATATATATATATATAGAAGTGAACCAATAGCGCAAGCTGTCTGATATGTTTCCGTTGGCTCGTATAGCCAACGTGGTATGAGTAGATCACGCCGTTGGTGGCCCCCCCCCCCCTGCACATCGTGGCTCCATGAAGATGGACGTTCTGCACCTCTACCTCTTCAACGAAACCAACCCCCACGAGCTGCTGCTGCTGCTGTCTAAGTGACGTTGGGTAGGTGTGGGTGGATGGCGCGGGGGGTGGGGGGTGGTCGAGCTAAGGCGGAGCAGAGGCCGTGTTCTAATGAGGATTGGCATTTATCCCGCGAAACGCCACTGCCGCTCTTGCTGCTGCAGAGAAATGGTGTCACGGCGTTGTTGTATCTGCGGCTGCCACCGCCGTTGTTGTTGCGGTGATAGTTGTTGGTGTTTCTGCTGTGGCCGGGTGTCGATAACACGAGGGGAGTGGTCGTGCCTGCCTGCGAGCCTGGACTCAATTTGCTAGATTAAGTTGGCCGTTGCGTCTGGATAAGGAACAACGCGCTCAAACGTCTCAACGCCGTGTCCCTTGTTCCTTTCAGTGTCCCGCTCCTATGGCTGTGTCTGTGGGAGCGGTTGCACCTTGAACGAGCTCAGGTAGTTTGATGTTAACTGAATAGGAGTATTTTTTCAAAAATCGATAAACATCGATCCACACCAACAGTATACTTCTTGCCTCGTTAGTGGCTATGTGCACTACCCTGCAGCTATGTACGCCCCTGGGCTCTACCCTCTAGGTTAGACATTAGACGTTTTCATTGTGTGAATGCAATGATCGTTCTGGGCGTATCTAGAACAACGTTTTGTTAGCCAGGAGCACTTCAGTGATCGACACTGCGGGAGGAGGGAATATCGGCTAGAAAAGGTGGATGTTTTACTGATAAGTCTATAACTTTCAGCGTTACTTATTCATCGCGCATTGCTGTCGTTAGGAGCTGTCTGTATTTTCTTCCTTCCCTTTCAACGTGGTGAAGTGCCAACGTATTTTTCGTATATGCTGTTATATATGCAAATATAATCTATTCTTATGTGTCCTAATGATACATTTTCGATCAACCAGCCAACAGTTCCGGGCTAAACTAGATTACACTTTTACCGAGAAGGTCTATCGTAGCGTATGATGCTGACATACGGCTCAAGTGTCGAGGGCGAAAAACGCCATGTTTTGTATATATATATATATATATATATATATTCCGTGTCCGTATGCGGGATATCTATCGATGCTTAGCAAGATACTACAAGCAGGCTCGAATGCCGAGAGATCCCAAGAGCCGACCCGACTCAACGCAATTACACACGAACGAACTATTTATTAGCACAGTGAGGATTTCCTATCCGACTGCCCCAGCAAACCCAGATACTGCTCGGGGGGGGGCGGTGGGGGGTGTGTTTCGCTCACGGTCGTTGCCGATGCTCGGTTACGTCCCACGAGTAGTCAGTAGATGTCTTGTGGATCAAGGCTAGACGGGGAAGCATAGCTTTTACTGTCGTCGTTCTGAGGGTTCTTCTCCGTTGCACTTATTTCCGTATAAACATCAAGCTGCAGATCGATTATCCAGTGTCTTTCCGCGCGGTGTGTTCGCCCGCGCTCCCGGCGGCTAAATCGATTTCCGATTCGGAGCTGTCGTCTGCGTTTTCAGGGGGGGGTTCCTTTGGGGCTCCTGCAGGCGCGGGCGTCGTCGGAGCTCACCGCGGCACTGCCGAGGCCCCATCTGCCCTTAGGACGGACGCTGCTGACAGCGCACACGCAGGGGAGCGGCCTTATACAACTCATAGTTTTCGACAGATTCGCCGCTGTTGTTTCGCTGTTGTTTCGCGGGTGCAGGGGACTCCCTTTTTTATTCCGCAAAGCCAGTCGTCGTTAAGTGGAAAATGGGACGGGGTATCCAATATTGGCCGGTAGACGGAGGCCACCCCGCTCGGGGGTCGATTGTTGATAGATTGTTGTAGATACTGTAACCAGGCTATCGCGCATAAAACACACACCGCTAATTACTCGCTGAGCGGCGAAAGGGTACTGTTGAGAGGGGTGTTTTTGGTTATAGTAAAGCATCAAATTGCAATCGCTCTTAGGCTGCGCTTGGCTGAGCAAGATATTCTCCCTTTGCCAATTGTTTGTTAAAACAATTGGGCCCTTGACACAAATTAGTCATTAAGTGGTTGGGCGTATCACTTTGATTGTACCACGCTTTGTGCGCTCATCAAGTCTCAACAATGGCGATTAAGAAAATCAGTGGGCGTTGGTTTCTAGTGGTAATCTAACGGTAGAAATTCTATTCGCGATGCGGATTCACACTCGATTTTCGCCACATCTAACGTTGGCCATCACCTGCTGAGGAATCGATTGCCAAAACGCTACAGACTGAATAGTTGTACCTGCGACATTCAGCCAGATCATGTCGAATATCGTTCCCACGCGAACAAAAAGCAAAAATTCGTAGGGGCAAAGTATGATGGAGCCAACCTGAATTATTCCAAACATCGAGAGTTTTCCCGCTTCAGTCGCTGGGACCGAACGAATATAGCAGTTCGATTCTTCGGAGGAACTTCCGTCCAGCCGCAACTAGTCAAAAAGGCCTCACCACAAGGTCGGCCGACATACGTTCGCCGACTGAACTAAACACGACACGAGTCCTTCATAGGGTTAGGCTAGACTCGAACGAGATCCTTCTCAATAATACCAGCTCATTTGAGTGCTGGCCTGGCCATTGGTGCCGCGAATGCGAATACCGTTAGAGCTTACATCACATTTATCTGCTGCGACGTGACAGCGGTAAGTGACAGATGTGAGCTCCGCTCCCGCTCTTGCGAAACGGGCTGCGATCATCTTCGTCACGAAGGGGCGATTCCATGTGATTATACCATAAACATACTATAATTGCTTCGGAATCATGGTGGCAGCAGCACACAGCGCTAATAACATTAGTAACATTGACAGTGCTGTTCATCTTGATCTTCTACGCGTCATCTACCAAATGCAATTTTTTCGGTTTATCCTTTTCGATTGAACTGGCGGTGAAATTACCGACAGAGCGATGTTCGCCCCTTCCTTTTTTTCTATCTTCGCCTGGATCTGCCAAGATTCGGAACCCCTATTATTTCTGATGGCGTTAGCTTCTCCGAGGAACACCCATTATTCTCTCACTGTTCAGCACTTCCATTATTAATCGATTGTTCGATTGTCGTGCGGGTACCGCTTGCCTTCCTAATGCATTATGTATTGACTCTCTATCGTCGAAATGTAGACGTTGACTAATTGACGAGAGCGGTTCCAATTGGAGCAGCCGGTGATCGACAGACGGGTGGACATAGATATTTATTATATGCAGGCATATGGATTCAGTCAATTTGTGCAGCTAATTTACAGGGACACAAGAATATGTTAGTGACATCGGAGATCAGTGACGCGTACGCATTTGCCCGACGTACGCCTAATATCGTGTCCAGCGAACCGCGTTATTATACGGTAGCATTGCTTTGTGGCAATTCGTAACGACACAAAGCTATGGTGGAGATTTCGCCCTAAGTAGAATTGATCAGCTGGCCGCCCCTTGTAAAACGCTGTGAAGAATTGTTCGAATTCACCCACAGTTGTAAATGCTAAATGTCGTGTTCACGAGATCTTCATCGTTGTCGCGACAATTACGGGGCGACGTAATCCACAATATGTGAATAAATATTTGAGTCTTCCTGGGTTGCTGCTTTCATTGGAAGGAAAGACAACCTCTAGCTGAGTCACAGCCAATTAACATCCACCGCACAACTCTTTTCGGCATTGGTTCATAAGACGGACAACCTCTTTAAATGACAGTGTGCGATGGTGAGGATCGGACCACATTGGCCGCTTGTTTGATATAACGTGCAGCAATTTGCATACTAGCTACACCAAAGCTACAGATGTGGAACTGAACTCGTCAATAGCGTATTCTTCATGTCCACCCTGTTCCATCCACAGCAAGGATGTGTCGGCTACGCGTAGTCGAAGGTCGGTGCTTCCCCCACGCGTCGTTTTATAAAAAAATTATGATCTGTCTATTCTATTCTGACCTCACAGGGATTCATTGCCAATGACATAACCGAATCCAGCTGCGTATACCCCTCAGCAGCTGCGCGGAACTCTCTCTCTCTCTCTCGCAGCAATGCCTCTCCTGAATCAACATTCATCTATAAACATTAGTCACGTTAAAAGGCGTCAAAATGAAAATTAAATGAGTAGTTCCATCCAATACACGTCCAACATGTGCGTACATACATACATGCCCACTTGGATATTTTCGCTCAAAGCTCTATCGAATCCCATCCCCCGCCCGCTACCTCAGCCGTCGTCTTCAATCGGCCATCGGCGAGTCGGCAGTGTTGGAATTTTTAGACGCTGCCGCCGATCTTCCCGAGCTTGCGCTTGAATTCCCTGCTCGATCCGTTCGCCTCATGCCACGTACAGATCCGTACGTAGTCAGACCCTGAGCGTCGTAGGCGCACCGTGTCGTCGTCTACCACGAACGAATTCTTGCCCTCCTCGTCACCTGCGTTCTTTCTTCCTTTGCTTGCCTCATCCATCCATTCGTTCGCACCCCTTTGCCCTTGGCTCTTGGAAGAACTCCTCAGACTTGTAACGGCGTCTGGATGCCGTGCTGGCTGGATGCTGTCAGTGTGAAGTACGATATTCCGCTCGTGTGGCCTCTGCTCCCAGGCGGCTCCTGGTCGGGAGCTGCCTCCTGCTGCCGCCGTCTCGGCCACCGCCACGACTGTCGCAGCGCCCTCACACGAGAGGTTCGCCCCATCTCTTTGGCGAAGTCTGCGCTCGTCTTATCGCCAGCGCTGCATCCACCGGGAACCCCGCGTGTCGGAAAACGCGAACGCACGCGCAGTTACACACACACACACTTCCACTTGCCACATCGCCGAGTCACTCAGATCGTAGCAGCGCCGGCGCGACGGCTGCCGACATTGGTACGTTGAACGCCAACGAGTCCATCTAGAAGCTGGGCCGGCAGGCAAGAGCCGCTGGGAGTCGAGGCAGCCCCATCGGCAACGTTGAGGAGATAGGGGCACGCGAGCTGAGGGGCCCTGCGAGATGGGCATGCCGCCTGCCCATCCGGCGACACCTTATCATGTAGACTTCGTTCTCGTTGAGAAGAGCAGCGGCGGCGACGGCGGTGGTAGCGGCAGCAAGCGGCGACGAGGATTCGCCCCACCGAACAGAAGATGAAGAGAAGGACGCGACAGGATCGCGGCAGATGACGAGGCAGTTTTCAATTTGCGCCGCATTTATTTCCTTTTCTCATTCGTCTCTCGGCGACGACAGCGCCGGGCAAAGCGGTAGCCAACTCGAGGCAACCGGCCGAGAGAGCAGAGGCCCTTCATCGTGTTGTGCGATGTGCGATTCCGCCTATGCGAGAAGGAAAGGACGAATAGGCAATACGACGAAGGGGGTCGTGGGGGTCGTTGGGGGCGTCAAGAAAAGAAAAGGCGCAGCAGGAAAAGAAATGCCCAGATAGGCCTAGCAGCCGTGCAAGCGGCTCGACCACCAGTCAGCGGCGGTGGCGTAGATCGTGGTGAATGCCGCCGGTGAAGGCGACCGGCCTATTCCTCTGCAGGCGGGGGGGGGGGCCTAGGGTGGCCGCTTCGTTGGTAGGTCGGTCGGTCGCTCGACTTGTGCTCTTGACGTAGATATACGTCTGCTCATACGTGCGACTCTACGCGCGTATATGTGAATGTGTGCTCGCATTTGCAGGGGAACAACAGACAGCGACGACAGCGACTTAGGTCCTCTCTTGAAGGTAGAAGGTGCCGGCGGGGGGGTGCGGGAGCGAATACGACTTGCTACGAAACGAACGTTCGCGTATGCGTGCGGGATCCGTGGGGACTGACGCTTGGGGGTCTGCTTTCTCCCAACGACGCAGAGTCATATTGGTTCGCTCAAACGCGTGCTATGTACTGATAGATATGAATGAGGAAAGGGCAGTGGAGTATATGGCAGGATGGTGGCACACGGGCCTGAGCAAGGTCGTCGTTCCGTTGTGAGACGTAGGCGAGCAGCGCAAACGAACAAAGTGGCCTAGCATTGTCGACCGCTACCAGCGATCAAGCCTTTGGTTACCGAGTACTACGCCCGCACTGTTGTCATTGGCACTAGGCCACAAACGGTGCTTTCTGATCGGCGTGTGTGTGTGCCCTGGACGAGTGCGACTTGTCGGAAGAAGTCGTTTATGTGAATGCCACCATAAAGGCGCGCGCTGATTGTGGACGGCACTTATGGCCGGAAAGTGTGCATTCCCCCAATCGGAACAGACGTTACTGGCGCTACTGCCACCGTTCGCGCTGCCTTGCTGATTCCGTTGGTCAGATTGTCAGACGTCTTATTGAATCACCACATTTGTAAGGCTCTCGACGAGTGGATAGCGCTCGATCTAGACCAGCTCGCCCGATGTATGCTTAGGACGTATACGGAATGGGATGATCAGATCTGCGACTCGAACTGCTATATCGTCGTGGGACGCGCCGTCGATGTCGGAAGTCGAGAGGGCGACGAGGCCAAAGCGACTTTGGAAGCATGTGGGCGTTCTTGTATCAGGCTAGATAGCGGAGGAAGAAAAATACAGAGAGGCAGTGAGATAGAGAAAGAGAGAGAGAGAGAGAGAGAGAGAGAGAGAAGGGGTGTCTATAAGTCGAAGATAAGATGTGTGATTTCGGGTCGGGAAGCGAAGATCGTCCACAAACTCTCTGAGCTGGCGCGGGCTTACTTCGCGCCGCGCGCCCACATCAGCTGAGATAGCAAAAATGATACGTTCCTCGACTACAATGGCACCGCAGAGCTGAGCGTCGACGATTGCAGCTCGCTGCTATCGTTCGTGGTTGCCCACATTGTTTGTCGATTTATTTGCAGCAGTCGCCGAATACTTGGGCATCGCAGCATGGTAAAGTCGAGATAATTTACAAAATTGCCATTTCCGTAGTGACTGTGTGCAAGGGAAAAATTATGCGTTCGGTTTATTCCAGGGGCCCACACCAAACGTACGCTTTGCGACTGAGTAGCTGGCGTGAGTGGCGGATTTGAACAAAGTGCACTTTTTCTCTGGAAAAATTCAATTTTAAGCCGCGTTCGACCATTCGAAAAATTCCGCTTTAGAGGATAACAATATGAATAATAATTAACAGAAGAAGTTAACATTTTACGAAAATCAATTTTACGGCTAGTTGTCACGCAACCGCAATATATCGAGCACAACTGCCACATGTATTGCATAATATATAACAGCTTGGTCCAGTGGGGACAGCAAGTATCATCATGTATATTTCTACCAGGAGAAATGCTATGCGATACAGACGATATAAGAACAGGTTACGGCGAAAGTGTAATAGTATAAGATATTGGGCATCGGTAAAAACCATACAGTGAGGCGGTATCTTAATTAAACCGCGCACAGTTCCCTCACGTGTGATCGCTTCACATGTTTCTCTCAATGGCTAACACGCATTACTCGCTGTAATTAGCTGAGAATGCACTGCCTGATACACATGATGCCCGGGCATCTACTAAGAAAAACAAATTGTCGGCATAAAATTCAATCACACAAGCGCATGCCCACCGCGCGCATTGCCAACGACGAGTCGCGGGCAAACGCTTACACCCCGCGTTCAGAAGCAGAAACCTCATGTTTCTTCTGTCGTTGCCGTTACCAGCGCCCCCTGATGATCGTGCTGGTTTCGTGCCATATGGTCTAATGAGTCTGCTCGGATGAGCCAGAATTTAGGTCCACTTATTATGTATAGCATATACTTCCTTCATTCCCCCGTTCGTCGCCGACGCCGCAGAACATAAAAGAGCTTATATCGCGCGACGGAGCCTCGCCTGTTGGCAAGTCTTCTAGTCCTAGTGTACCAGAATACGCAATGGTCTCTCTACGAGCAATAAGCGATGCAATATGGCCTTGTCATCACGCACTTCGCCTTCGGTCTTCATATTCGCCTCGTAACGCCGCTATGGCCACTAGAGTCGCTCCTCCATTAGGGTGGCTCCAACCTGGCTGGTCCTTAGTACTACAGCCATTGTAACTATCATATGTACGTACCTACGCCGGCATCCCGGCTGCAGCCATTTCAGCAGCTATCCCGGCTGCCGCGGACAGGCTACCAGAGAAGGCAGGAGTTTAACAGTTAGAAGGTCAATCGTGCGGAACTGCCCGGACCCGCAGCTGACCAGCCAACGGCTCCTGGACCCGGCTGCCGTCGAAAATGCCGAATGATGTCCGGATGTCCAGGTGCACTTATAGACACGGTGTGTGCCTAGGCCCTGATAGCTAGCTGGCTCATTGGCCGTGAACGACACCATGAGGCAGCTGCAGCTGTACCACGACGCCAAGTGCTACTACAACTACAACTATTATACAACTCCTACCGGCACCAACACAACGAGTCTATGGGCTCTAGCGAGTGGGGCGTCACAAGGAAGGTCTCAGGAAGGCCTCATCTTCTGTGTGATTCTCTCTCTCTCTCTGGCCGTCTCCCTGTGCCTCTATCGCTGTCGCTAGGGATCATTGTACGTGGCCTGCATTGCTGCCAGCAACCGAAAGCCACCAGGGCCTAGAACAGGGCGAGCGTTCCGCGGCAGTCGTCCAGAAGAGATCGTGCTTGCTTCAGCCGGTCTCGGCGTCCTAGTTTTCGTATGACTCGCCAATCATGGAAGGGAGTTAGTCAGAAGCAAGGTTGCGTAGCTTAGAGGGCTACTGCTCCTGCTGGTCGTAATCCGCGCAGAAGAAGAAATTGTTCGTTGTAATGTGTAATAGAATGAACGACCCTCAAATGAAATGGTGTTAATTAAGGTGTTATTACTCCGAAGAAATGAGAGAGGTCCTCCTCTAATTCCCTGTCTGTGGGTCCTACAAATGCTGTGGTTACAAACGTCGGGTATGAGAGTCATACATTATATATATATATATATATACGTATACATACTGTTAGGCAGCTCGGCCTACTAACTGGATTGTTTGTATTTTAAACTACGCTGCGAAAACTAGATATGCGGCTACAGAGAAAGGGCAGAGGAGAGCTCCAGGAAACATTAACATTGAAACTATCAAACGTGTCTTTGTTTCCCGTAAGGTTGTGTCAATTTTAGAACGCTCCCTATCTATAACTATCCATAAATAGACAAAACAGTTGGTGATAGCTCAACTAGAATATACAGTGGCTTCTTTTTTGTCAAAATTTCAATAAGGCAGAACTAATACGATCTCTAAAATGTCGAATAGCGTTTGCCACGCGTGTAGCATCGAGTACTTACAATATATATTGTTTTTTAGAGCTGACCCTCAGCTGTTCCCCTATCTGACAGGCCTCAGCTCTTAACTTTTTAGGTATTTACCATATAACTACTATATATCATACGAAATCCCAATACGAAGTGTCTACGATCCCGCGACGCATCCTACAATAGGATAGTGCCGAGGTGCTTGTGCCGTGAGTCGGAACATGCGCAGACTCTCGGTTCTGGAACACGCCTCTAGATATTTCAAATTTCGAGAAGGGCGCGAAAGGCGAGATGGTCTAATATTATTAATCATTTGATTATATATAGGCAGATCGTCGTTATAGGTCCAGATTGCATACGACTGACGAATAGGCCAGGTAGAGCACAGGATGCAAATCTCGTTGACCCCTTGTTTGACAGTACTCGAAGGTGTTTCCCTTCGTTGCATCTCTGACCGCGTTCAGATCTAGACGAAATTTGTGGCGTTCTCTGCGTTCAGTTTGTTCGAATCGACCCGGGAAGACTGTTGAAAGCAGCTTAGTGGGCAGTATCACCGGCGACAATAGTGCTCGCCCATTCCGGACGTTGTACCGGCTTGACTGCTATAATAACATTGGAAGTGCGCCCCTACAATATGTAGCCTCTCGCTGTCTCTCTCTCTCTCTTTCTCTCTCCATGGAGCGATATTACGTTACATGGGCATCTACACACAATTCTGCTATCGTATATAATATATACGCTTGTTCCACGGACAGATGATAAGGGGTAATCGGAGAAAATTATTGTGAAAACAAAATCATTTATGGAAACAATGATTTATTCAAATCTTTTGGCTGATTTCATTTTTTTTTCTGGCTGAGTTTCGTATTCCCGCGCCGGAAGTTCCGTTCTTCCTCAAATTTCCTTCCCTATGTGACGATCGTTCGAAGTTGCAATTTCGCCATACGATAACGAATTGTTAGCTACAATAATCGAAGTGAGATAAAAAATCTCGAACTGTCCGTGATGTTGTAACCGCAGCACACAACACACACAGTTCGCTAGGCAATCATAAGATAACATGCGAAGCTTTAACTCAAGTGTCCCACTTATCTGAGCTGTCTAGGCATCCACACCCCTAGCCATAGTAATATAAATAAGAATAATACAATTGATAATCAAAATAATTAACACAATTACAATCTGGCTGTGTTGGCCCGTTGAGATTGAGTAGTTCGACAGTATGTCACCCACCAGAGGTGATTGCTATGTAGTCTTCGACGGCAATTACAATTACTAACCCATGTGGACATACCGCAATTATGTTCGTCCTGGAAAATGTCCCGGGTTCCTAGGAGAGGCTCGTAACAATTGCACAGCCGCAGACGATCAGAATTGAGCGCACACCACGCACGTGCCTTGTGTCCAGCCGATCTTTTTTTATCGACAAACAAACGACCTTGACCAGCTAATGTCCACCGATGCAATGTCGTGATGGCGGTATCAGAGTAACTCCGCGACAGCTACTCGAAGCCATTTCAGAATAGAGATATTATCAATATGTAGCGGTGGACGATTGTATCGGCGTTCATTAATAGCTAGCGCACCACCAATATCGACAAAATCAGCGTTCACAACAACAATGGCGACGATAAACACTAACGATAATCCAAAGTCGTGACGAAAGTACCTCGCTCTATAGTTAGTGTATACTATTTAAGAATGACCGAATTTCCGCAGAGTGCCTCAGACGAATCTGATCAGTTGAGCGACTCATTAGAGATCATCAACGAATTGTCGACGATTGGTGTTCCTTCTGTCTTTGATACCTGCGCTGTTCCTGCTGTAGGTTTTTGGACAGGATGACCCTTCGGACCCGGTGATGACAACGGCAACAACCACAGCGACCACAACGATAACAGCAATCGCAATGGCGGCTTGATTCGATCTGCTCTTTCTCTCTATCAGCATCGAGCAGTCGTTCGTTACACCTACCTATTATACATATAAGATCTTTGGCTGCACCGTTACCTCAGGGACTATCATTCACGTGAGGGGTATGGCGCGCGGATAAGCAGCAAAGCCCCAAGCGTGCGGCCAAGCATCTCGCCATGCGTTGGCTGGTCTAAATCTCCAGCAATGAGGCACGCCTGGAATTCGCCAGTTGTCAAGGAGAGCACTGGGTGTAGAAGTGAACATGGGCGGAGGGCGGCCGTACGGGTGAGTGAAACGCTAAGCAATGGTGAAGAACTCCTAAGACGTGCAAAACAGGATGGAATAGCTCCATTGTATGTGTGAGAGGGCGAGACAGCGCGACTGAAAGCGGCTGTTGGCAGAAACAGCTGCCTACGCAGTTCTCGCTGGTGGCCGGCCGGCCGGCCAGCCGCGTATACCGAGTGCGGTATCGCGGTACAGGGTCGCGCACGACGGAGGAGAATGTAATGGGTGTTTACGTGTTTTCATTGACCTTGAAGGGCTCACGAATTGCACAGGGTGAAACGCATCAACCGTAGAGCAACGATAGAAACAGCAACAGCAGATAAGACGACATTTCCAATTAAACTTGTTTCGACTTCTGCATCTGAGACAGACACAGTAGGGCGGTAGGCATCCGTTCCCTCGTTCATTTGGTCGTCCCGATCGATGACCGATAGAGAATCCGATCTAGAGCGAACTGTTGTCGTGTACCTGCTGCTGGAAGGAGCCCCCGCTATTCCCGCTATTTAGGTGTTGTATCTCAGGTATGGTCTGTTACTGACCTAACGGCATCATCGCGAAGCGAATATTGAGAAGATGTCTTCATCTTCCTCAAATGCGTCTAGGCGTGTTACGAGGTGGTACTATGTTGTTTGCCCTAGTCCACGAAGCTTGTTCCTGGAAACTCGTTTGACAAGAGTGAGATGCTCAATATGTGAAACGCATTACACGAGCAGCCACTACGTATGTATGGTATCGATTATTGCTCTACGGGACATAGCCTTTGGCCCAGCTATATGATGGACTATGTATACGCCGAAGTCGCCTCATTTCGTCAGGCTTGCACAAAAAAGCTGTATATCATTTAGATGATATGCGACCGCCATGATATGCAACGCCATCGCTTTCCTCGGGTCAATGTCGGCCTCGGCCCCGGTCCCCAACTAATCCCCCCCTCCCAAACAAATCCTAATTATTGTATGTTTGAATAAATTGTATATATATATATATACATATATGATTCATAATTTTAATATGGTATATCATTAATTTGTCTTCGTCTCCTACCCCCTATTCAAATACAATTAATAATTGATGTATTGCCATACAAAGTTACACTTTGTGAAGTATTGTAGTTAATGGACTCCGTAACCCGCGTTGCCGTCGTGAAGAGCCCATATATGTACATCTGACTTTCATCTGGTGCACAATAACAGCATATTGCACCGGCGAGCCGTCGGGCACCAACTATCACAATGGCATTGAAAAGCAATTGCAGCAATAATCTGTCCCTGTTGTGTACTAATATGTTTCCAGTTGCCGACCGTTTGTTGCAGTTAATGCCCAAGGCGGCAAACCATTTCTGGGACATATTTTTGCTTACTCAGATAGGTAATCAATTCAATGCAATTTTCTACCTCAAGAAATTCTACGACATCACGTTACATAAACGTGAATTTGATCCCAACGCGGGCCGGCTTATTCCTCGACATATCTGTATATTTAGATCTGTTGGTTATCGATAGTTTATTTAGCGAGGGGTCAGCCATGGAAGGCCATAGGAGCCTGCAAACTGCCAAATGAACTGACAGCAAAAAGCCAAGAGGACAATATTGCAGACGCTTCACTCTCGTTCAATCGCAAGAGACGATACGAATGACAGGTGTTTTTTTTTTTATCGCACACCGATATACAGCGAATCAAGCGCAATCAAACGAATCAGGCGTATTTTTGGCTGCCCTTATGCGCCTCGGACCTAGAGATTGCTTGGATAGCTTCCTATGGCAAACACGTGTGTGGCAATCTATCTCCATTCGGATAAAAGTGTATACAGCGACACGAACCGATCATTGATGCCAGTTGATAAGAAAAACCATTGCGTAGGTCAAGTACTTCTTATATATATATTTATATATATATCCATAGAATCTTCGTTCTATATCTGTCAATCTCTATCGATTTCTGTATGTCTCTATTGAGCGGGCGGTGCCACCCCCTGGGCGAAGGGGGGTGGCACCGCCCGCTCGGACCGCGACCCAAACGGACTTTTGTCAACGGAACAAAGCGAGCAATAGTATGGGTACATAGTCAGCATAACACTAGGCACATGGCAGTCCGGTACGCTCACTGCTGGAGCTCTGGCCGACGGGTTTTCGTACTTAGTTGCTGCTGCTGCTGCTGCGGATGATGATGGTCGTGCTAACGGCGGTGGTGGTGTATTTTTAGAAAATGGAATTGTTTGAATTGCTCCAGGCAAACACGATGGGAGAAACAATTGTTCCAAAGTGTAGAGTACTATGCAGTGGGTGTCGTGTGCGAGCGCGCGTTCCTGCGCGAGTCTGTGTGTGTCCTAGGTTATAGACGGAGCGCCAGTATAGCAGCAGTAAAAATAGGGAAGAGATGAACCACGTAGAGAGAGAGAGAGAGAGAGGGAAGAAGACGAAGGACCAACCAGGCCTGAATAGGATTCGGGGAGGAGTTTGCGCAAACTCTATGTAATGTCTAGCATGGCCTGGTGCTTGGCCTTTTTATCCGTGTCCGTGTGTGCAGAGGTACGTTTATCTGCGAGAGTTTAGTTATGACCACGAACGACAAAGGGAAGTTGCCAGAGAATGAGCTTTATACTGTTGGTGCGCTGCTATCAATATTTCTAAATATTTACCTAACAGTATGATGAATATGGGTGAGAAGTCCGCTGGTATTGAACATGGAGAAATAGCGGATACAAGCAGAAGGTCGAGCAACACGAGACAACCGAATCTCTCGAGCGTTACCTATAATATACAGGGTGCTTTGAAACCGGGTCGCAAGCGAGTTTGACGGGTGTCAGCCATTCGGTGAAAGGATCCTACTTTCCAAACGGGATCGCGGATGGGCTCCTATGAATTGATTTATTGCTATATACCGAAATTTGTGGAAGCATCCGATGACAGACGTCACGTAAGAAAACGTATTGTCCTGTGAGAAGAATCTTCCGGGGACGTTCACGTCCATGTGCCCTGACCGAGAGACCTCCTGAGGTTCTCTCTCTCTCTCCTGAGAGACAGGGCTTTTTCAATGAGGTCACAGCGCACCGGCATCGCTACCCTCGGCGGTTAGCTTTGCTGATCGTGTGCCTGAGGTCACACTACATCATATATTGAGTTGCAGGTAGTGTTAGTAAAGGAAGGCGGTCTCTATTTTTGGTTGCACGCGACGACGGATACTTCATACAATGCATGTTAAGCCGGGTCCCCTTTATGGCTGCATACATATGGGAACGTGCGTAACATTTTTTCACACGTGGGTGGCCGTGGATTCACGTCGCTGAATGATCACGTAGTCGTAACGGGTTGTCGTTAGTAAGCTCTCAAGCCGTAGGGCGGCGGACTCACGAATTTCCGGAGCGACAGGAACCCTCAACATTAGAACACTCACCTCGGGTCTCGAACACGCACTATCTACGGTTACACTCGCTAGTTCCCTGAGTATTCGACTATTCGACGCTTCCAATTCGCGCACATTTAATTATCTCTACTCATTCGACACAAGCGGTCTCCGGAGCCGTTTATTGATGGTAACAGCTATATTTTGTGTACCCCGCACGCCTATCATGTAGCCTTACCTCAGCGTGAGGAATTGGCCCCGTAGGTCCACGTTCGGATTGCCTGCAAAGGCGGCGATGCCGCAGTCGTTTGGTCAGGCTGGCCCGCCTCTACCGTGACTTACTCACTGGTGTCCGTTAGGCACCGGTAGAGCAACGGCAGAGTTTGTCTCGTTCGGGTTTTGGCGCTCGGCGTGTCGAAGAAGGTCACAGATGCGAACGCAACGGAGGGTGGGAGAGACGAACGCAGTCGCTGGGTCCCGTTCGTGCCAGTTGATGCTTCCGCTGGGACGGCGTGCAGTGGTAGCCTGGGAGTTCGGCTCTTGGCCTGGTTTGTAGCGGCCGCCGCGGTAGTGCTGGCAGCGCTGTTTGTTCGGCCAGACGGCAACGACTTTAGGCGGAGCTGAGAGCCGAGATCCGCGGGGGTGTGGGATGGACGTCAGCTGACGTTCGGCAAGAGTGAGTCAGCGGTTTCATCAATTACCCCGGAGATCACATGGAATGGCGAAACCGGGGCAGGCAGGCAGACGGGAGCGAGACCCGATCCAGTCGAACGAGTAGTCGGGGCCTGAGACCAGGCCCCGGCAGGGCCTAGAAGGGCTAACCATCGGCACAGAGTTCCTGTTCCGTCCCGAGGGATTTCGCAGTGGGGCGGTTGGTGTAGGCGTTGTCCCTCCGCGTAACTTTCCTACTGGGTGGGTTCTTAACCATGTGCCAGTACCGTTAGGACATTGGGTGCAGTACGCACTACGTCGGGAGAGAGGGGCGTAAAACGAATTCGCACCACAGCCATGGGCCAAAGCTTCAGAGGCAGGCAGGCAAAAGGAACGCGAATGAATACTCGTATGTCGATCTTAGTTAACACAGAGTAGCAAACGCGTGATATGTTTATGAACAGTGTAACAGGCTTAGGTACCCAAGCTGAAAAGCAGGGTTAGCGCAACTACGGCGATAGTCGAGACAGCATGAATTTTCATTTCGGTCGGGCATTTCGGTCGCTGATATAATTCAGGACCTTTTGATCTCAGATTTTATTTCCATATTCTGCTTGATACGCCTTATTATCAGTATAATGCATGATCGGCATATAGTCGAGAAGCTGGTAGCGTTCCAAGCTGATGTCCAGTCGGCCAAACCACGAGACGACCTTACACAAAAATCCGCAGAAAGTAGGACCTCTATCATGTCCGCCTGCTTTTTTTCCAGTGCCCGACCTCAAGCGAACTATTATCGGCCTTACTCAAGGGATACAAGATCTTCGAGTCCGATTCCCTCGCTGCCTCGTAGATCATGCTTACTTTAAAACAAAACGACGCCGAGCACGTAATCTGTGACGCTTAATCCATAATAGGCACGTTGTCTGATATCGGCAACGACTGACTTGGTACATTAAGTGATATCCGTCTGCGAGCGATGGATGCCACTCGAATCCTGTGAAGCTTCGAAGCCAAATATAACGCAAGTCCTCCCATGTACTCTGACTTCAATATTGCTTCGCCGCCCGAAACCTATTGATGCCCACTCTTGACTCAGATAAAACTTGAATTTGGGTCTCTCGCGGGAAAATGTCCGATGTCGCAGATTCAAATCCCGTGAAGTGACATATTCTTTTGCATAAAAAGAAGCTCCTGAAAATAAACTAAGCATCTAAACATCGTATTATTGTAAATACACTTTTACCATGCAACTCAGACATATCAGAGCTCTTCGGATCGAAGCTGGCAGTTCACATCGCTGCTTGGGTACGCGTCGTTTGCCAAGCTCGAAGAGAGAGATAGAGAGGGGGGTGGGAATTGCAGTCTCTAGTCTTTACGGACGAACTCGGGATAGTCCCGCCATTTGGGACGCAAACCTCCCATACACACAGACATCGATTCCTGCATAGAAATCTCGAGCTGTCAACAAACGCTGTGTCTCACTGGCTGGGCCTTTGTGACGCGAGCGATACCCACAGGGCAGTTCGTCTGTTCGGCTAGCCCCGTGTTACGGAAAAGACGCGTTTCGCGTTGGCCTTATCTGTCGGAATTCGGGTATTACAATATTCTGAAACACTCCCTGCTTAGCCAATCGCGTTGTTATACGGAGCTACCCAGCACAGAGAGATGGCACATGGTATCACCTCTCTCGATCTCTCTCTCTATTTTCCCCTCTTGGGACGAGCGGAAAGCTTAGAACGACACAGTTGGGAAACGCGTTTATCGTCACCGCAAGTTCCATTCTTATTCAGTGAGCCCGTCCAGCTCTTCTGAGGCCTTGTAACCAAATAAACTTGGGGTTCACAAAACTTGCTTTTCAAATTAATAAAAATTTTCGAGGAGCAAAAATAGACATAAGGCATGGCTGCAATGTTGGTTTACAGCATAATACTTGCAACTTGGTGTCTCATAAAGGCCCCGGCGAAGGCATTTGTTCCTTGAACACATTATGAACGTAGCGGTACCCTTGGCGGTCACGCAAAATTGGTTTTCCCTCTAGAGCTCGGCAAGAAGAGCGAGCTTCGGATATCCTATGACGATTAGTATGTCGTTTTAAGGCGTTCACGTGGCGTCATGTGAATATTCGTTCTGTTTACAGGGCGTCCGTACCAGGGCTTCTGTTGCATTGCGTTTTAGGTTTGGCTAACAAATAATTGAGGCCAGTTTCCACACCCGTCGTGTCTAATTCACGCAGCGGTCAACATCGTACTGTCGAAGTAGTTGGATCAATTAGTATTGTATGTCTAACGACGCACAGTCATAATCAGCGTGTCAATTAAAATAAAAAACGGATCATTAAAAGAAGGTTACTAACAATATCAATATTCACGTGATAAATACATACATCCTCCGTCTGATATTTTTAACGAAACCCCACATGCAGTGAAATAGTAGTCCGAGCTTGAACCACAGTAGTCAAATCAACTCTTGTTGAGATTTCAGCGCTGGGCACTCGGACCGGTTTTATGTTGTCGTCTTTTTCTCTCTCTCTATACTATCCACAGGCCTGTCCCAACGAACAATCATTTGATCGTATTTGATTCAACGTTAGAGCCAGACCCACCTGGCGTATGTTGAATGTATGCAAATAACTATAGTAAAATAGGAACAATATTGCCGGGGTGACCGTCAATAGATCCCCTACCCTACAAACAGAAACAAATCTCAAAACCTATTTCGTTCGCCTGTACAAAAACACTGTCAAAGAAGCGGTGTGTATGCGTCTCCTATCGCAGAGGGTGGCAACGGCGGCGGAGGATGTCTGCCTCTTTGCCAATGTCACAACACGAATCCTATGTGGCGCTACATACATCATAGGTTTACCTGGATATTCGATTAAGTCCAATACAAATATTGTAGTATTTGTAACATTCTAGCATTATTACAATGAATTTAATTAAAATTCAAAGCGAATTTGAGATCAAGCAGCATTTTTTCCATTGACATACTTCTATGAATATATATATATATATATGCGAATACAATAGTAAATATTTACTTAGGCGCGCTTGATTCGCTATTGAGTCCAGCAGACGAAATAGAATCACCATTCTTATAGAATTCGTGCAAACAATCTCCTAGATAACAATTAACCGGGCCACCACAATGGCGCTCACTCATTAAACAATGATTCGGCCAACTTTGCTCTTGAAATGTGGATCCTCCTGGACACTGAATATAATTGGATCTAATTTTAGATATAACCTAATAGACAAAGATAGAAGAAGATATTCATCGGTCAAAAAACATCGTTCTTCAGTTCTTATATCTTCAGTTCTCCTGTACCTGACAAGGATGACTGAAATCAAATAAATATTGTAATGTATTTAATATCGTTATCCACCCCCCATTGAGTCTACGCTGGATGTGCTTGTGACGTGCATCTGTGATCAAATCGTGCGAAACTTGAATAATGAGCGCAATGTACTGCCAACCCTATGGCCCACAGATAACAAATACATATCGAAGTTGACCGAATCGACGGTCCACGTGCGCTTATTTACCCATAGTCACGACAAGTTTCAATGGATAAAAGAAAGCATGCCTCCACTCATTATCAATTAAGGTGAGTGCAGTCTCGAAAAAGAATGCAATGATGAAATTGCTAGCAGTTTTGTGTAGACTGCTAGCAACCAATCTCGACACTGCAGTGCTATTTATAAATAATATTTCATTGCATTTCTCTTCACGCCGAGCGTGTACTATTATTATGTTAATGTTACGTCAATGTATTCCTTTCTTAACGGCAGAATATCGCTGTCCTTAGCTGCCAAGTAGCAACGACCCCCGTGAGCACACAACACGCACTGCACCATACCCTCAAATCACACCCACACAGCCACTGCTAACAGTAGCTGGCATCTATAGTGCGAAACACGAACAACCTATGCCGTTCCACTCTATGCATGGGACAGCAAGTACGCCGCCCAATTTGCAACTTTTCGACGACCAAACAACAGTAGAACTGCCAGCCCTTTGGCCCCAGCGTGCCTCCCCCATAGCTTTCTCCGTTGAACCTCTATGGCGTATTAGCACATCCGGGGGTCTCAAACCCCATCTGTTAGCCCTCGAGCATCCCCGAAGCCCCCAAAGGCCCGCTGGCTCCGCTGTGTGTCAGCGTGTATGTGTTGGTGTGGCACGCCGTAATTTCTCTATTCGCGTCATTGGGTCCTTAGTTATCACGCTCAATTGAACAAACACACAGAGCAGAGGGAGCCGAGCCCCGGCACGCGACGGCAAGCCAAGTCACTGATGCCGGCCGCATCTGCGGACCCGTGGCCGCTTGGCGAACAGCGCGCCCTGGACCCGAACTAGATGCTGCCGTTCGGCCAACACGACAACAACGGCTCTCTTCCGCACTCGCTCTCTGTCTAGAACAGCCGGACAGGCCGACAAATGCCGGCGCCCGCACGCCGTGGGGTCCTGCCCCATCAGGGGCGCTTGCCCGCGTGCCACCAGCAGTCCATTGGCGTCTCCAGTTGTCGCCACTGACTGCAAGTAGCTCTGCCTCCCCCCATCATTGAGGCAACTCGGGACTGCACAGCTGTGACCGTCACCGCTGTTAATGCGGTTGCGGCCTCCGCCGCTGGTGGCCCTGGCGTCCCGGCTCCCTTGCCGCTGCGACCGCGGTGAAAACGAAAACTCAATTGTCGAACTTTCTTTTCTGCTGAGTTTTCCGCCTTCATTGGGAAGGAACACCAGAAGGCCAAACAACGCCGCTGGCCGTCCACAATTCTGCAACTGTAATAGTGCTGATTTTGGGGCAACGGGTGGGATGATGCCAACGATCCCTCAACGCCCTAGCATGGGCCTTCGCTGCATTGGAACGGGCCTGTTTTGTAGGGCCCGGTAGAGGCGGCGTCCGTCACTTGCCCACTCACTCACACGTGATTGTTCGACTGAGTGAATCAATGAGGACAGCGCTGATTAAAGAAGCTTGAGAAGTTGAAGTTAAACTGTTTTTCGAGCTGACCCTCAGCTGTTTCCCTATCTGAAAGGCCTCAGCTCTTAACCTTTTAGGTATTACTATGAGGACCTGCCGGGGCCACCTTTGCGTGCTGAGAAGTTGAAGTTGGAATTGACGAAGGCAACTAATATTAGTCAACGCGTTTCGATTTTGTTTCACTTGTTTGCTTAATCAGTGTATTCTCTCAGAATGAATTCCTCAGCAATTATCTCCCTGTCGAGTCTCGTGGCATTGCCCCGGACTGGTTCACATACGCAGGTAGTGAGGAACCGGTACAGGGCATGTGATGTCCCTTCATACAGCGAGTGCTACTCCGGCCGCGGTTTTGCGTTGTGTTCGTTCCCCTTGTATTTCTAATGAGTAGGCGGCGTTATCTCGAAAACTGCCTGTACAAAAGTTTTTCCCCAGAGCAAAAACATTCGTTTGCCTCGCACGGAAACGGAAGTAGAACGCTCCGCTGTTAAGACACCTCTCATATGCGTTATCTCAATCTAACAAGTCGTATCGTAGCTAGCGGAAAAAGGGCCATTGACAAACAGAGCATGACGACGACATGAAGGGAACGCCACCAGGTGCTGGAAAGAACAGTGGAGATAACACGGCCGCTTCGTCCCATACTACTGTTGGCCGACAGTTTTGCGGACATTGTATAATAGCGACCTTATGGCGTTGACAGAAAAAAACGGACCCGTTCTGTACAGGTCAGCTGCTGTCGGCAGGGCCGAGTGTCCAGCCGGTATCTCGGTGCCGTGGCTGAAGAATGCTAACGTATATTTCGCGCTAGAGTAGTCGCAGAGGAGAAGGTCTCCGTTTTTGTTAGTTGCTTAGCACCTACGCTATGAACAATCGCAAACGTCAGGGACAGGCACATTTCGAGTTGAAATACTGTTACTTGTTCTACAATTTTTGCGTTCAAAGTGTTTGGCCATCGTGTGATGAAGGGAAGGAACTATGGCGGGGTTTATCTGGGAGTGCGGATCATAGCCGGCGAAGTCTCAGTTCGAGCTGACGCATCGATCGTGGCTAATCGACATCGAACTGTTAAGGAGGTCGTCTACGGAAAAGATGTTTGCATGCTGCCTTGTGTACTTGTTCGTTTCGTATCTGATGACATGATACTTTAGCAAGCATTACTTTCAACCATTGATTCGACGAAACGTCATCCAACAAATTGTTCCTTGGACGCTAAATGTTGGCTGTGGGTCAGCCCGTGAAAATGGAAAAAAAGGCCGCGGCACTTGAGCCATCTGACAAAAGTAAATGATTATAAGCTGGATGCTATGCCATCAAAACATAGTCCACATAAATTATTTTAAGAACAACGATGAAAATATTGTACAAATGTAGTAGAGGGTGTAGATAAGGCTATGCACCCCTACGGAATATTAACCAACATTTGCCTGTTTGCAAGGTGTTTTAAGTCTAATCGTATCCTTTAATTTTTCTTTCATGTAATTTTATACTTAAACTCTTTGAAGTCCGATGGTTTTTGTAAATGCACATATATATATATATATATATATATATATATATATACAGAAAATTGAAAGAACAAATTGGTACAGAAACGAACTGATCAACTGATAGCGGAAGTCGTCTTTATTTCGTACCGATATAATGCAGATGACCCCAATCCAGACCCTGTTCCCAATTGAGTCACTGGTTATTATGTGTATTACAGACAGGCAATAATATGAGATAAATCTGGATAGATGTTCATATCTTGTGCCGTTACCGAATTTTGCCGACGTTGAACAACGAGGCGAGAAGGAAGAGTGGACAAATGCTTTCTTATAGCTATTACTGCCCCGGGGGGTCATCAGCATTTTGCCTTGAGGCAGAGCACTTCGTTTCGGGAACGAATTCGACTGACTGAGTAGAAAAGTCCTCCAAGGAGATTAGAAACCTGGTTTTTAAAGGCGCACTGCTAAGGACAACTTAGGCGAACTTATTATAAGTTGCTTATAGTAAGTTAAAGCAAACTGTTTCGTGTAGATCGATCTTGTCTAGAAGCTCAATACAATCGGCTGGAACTCGAAGCACGAACATGTCAATTGAGTAGTTCATGCCGAGGTTTATCTTATACAATACGCTGCACTTATTATCCCTGTTTTTTCAACAAAAAAAAATACATCGGAAAATACAAGTCTTTCCGCCTCGATTTCGCTAAAAAGGAACAAATGCAAGGTTGTACATAGGCCTAAGAAACCAAGACGTGGCTTACATAGACAACTAAATTATTAATAATAATGATAATAATAATAATGATGATTGCAGGTTTGGGCGCCTTAATTGACAGTGCCTTCTTGTGATCTTATCCACTAGAGTGGTCACGTCTCCAGTGCCAGCAATATGTTACTTGTCTGGCACTGAGTCTGCCAGTGAAGGGTTCCTGGATGGTCCATGATTGACGACTGTTGCGAAATACATCCCCTCTTATCAGGTCGTGCACGTGTACACGTATGAGACCAAGTGATTTCACGCGAGCGGATGCCCTCCCTAAGCAGTGTCGCGTACGATGACTGAGATGAAATAGCCATCCAGTACAGACGCAACGACACATTGCGAAATCTACGGCACGTGCAGATCACACCTTCAAAGAACGACGACGTATCTCCACAAAAAAAAAACGACTCGAATGTCCTTCCCTCGGCAATTAGCTTCGATCCATCGAATACTACAGAACCAACAAGAAAGGCTAAACGAAGGGCCGCGACACATAATTTATACGCACTGCACACTGCGAGGGAGGGAGGGGGGGCGTTGGTTGCTATCGCGTAGAACTTATTCTCTCTGTCGCCTATCGCCGGCGTCGTCCGCCTTTATAGGGAATGACATCGCCATTATTCAGAACGTGGAGTAGCTTGGCGACTGCTACTTCTCGTATAATGCCGCAACGCACCGCGTTAGCTGTAACAACCAAATGTATGTATATATGCAAGATGACAAAACCTCCGGGGGGTTAGTGCTAAGATGTGATGTGGCCGGTGTTGATGGTGGTGGGAGAAATTGTGGCTGGCTGGATGTACGAGGCTAGGCCAGCGAGAGCCTGTGTGCTCGGTGCAGCAATGGACGCTAGGCCGACGGGCAGGGTGTCTACTAAACCGGTAGTGGGCTAGCCTGCCGGTCAGCCGGTCTCTGAGATAGGCCCTGCTGGCATACTGTGAGGCGTTAGACAGCCGCTGACGTCGAACGTCCTAGTCTGGTCAGCTAGGCTGAGGCCTAGCTGTCTGTCGGACGAAGGTCACCCCAGGGTGAGGCGAAGCAGCGGTAGCAGCAGCAGCAGTAGATCAAGAAAAGGAAGTGCTATGTGTGATCCTACTACTTGCGGTTGGTGGCGCTCTTTCTGGCTCTCGGTCTCTCTCTCTCCCACTCCCTGACTATTTTTTTTTCTCTGGTTAGTATCTAGCCTTGGCCAGACCTACTATCACGCTGCTATACATGGGCATACCGGGCGACGTTCGTCCCGCACATTGATACATAGGCTGGCATAGGGCTTCATAGCGGGTGATAACGCCTGCTACGATGACATGCGAAGGCATAGGCTGTGACGTTCTGACGATGAAACGATGGCGATGTCGGTGAAGGGCCTAGGCTAGCTCGACGTTAGATGTTTCCTGGCATATCCAGGCCCGCGCAGGCCTTCTCGCCTTCCACTAGCAGCCAGCACCGATTTACCCGTGACGACAATACAGGCAAAAGGAGCCTATATCTACTAGCGAGAACTTGTGTCAGGGAGCGTTGGGAGTTTCGCCGCGTAGGCTAAAAGTGTCGTCGTTCATAGCGAGAGGGAAACCAACAGGAAGAGAGAGAGAGAGATGGAAACCCTACCGCGATCCAGAGGACAGACATATGCTGTAGGTCTCAGGAATGGAACGAACACTCGGGAACTCTCAGAGTCTCGGCGCGATCCCGTCCGGATCACTCCTGCTCCGGCACCAACCAGTGAGCTAGAACAAGATCATCATCATCCGCTAATATCTTGTCCCACGAACGGAACCAGTAGCAGGAGGAAAGCGCCAGCGGCTCGGTGGCACCATGAGGGACCATGGGCGGAGCGCGACAGGGAGGCTGGGATGGTCGTCGAGTCGAGTCAAGCCAAGCCTGGTCTAGCCTAGCTGGCGCTCGGGCGCGGCGCTGACATTATCGGCGGAAGCTGGCCCGAAAAGTCGTCAGCGTTCCTAGCTCTCGTTCCGAAGCAGCTCTTGCGCCAGGGGCTTGGGTTGAGCCGGGAGGCATGGCAAGGCAACCAGGCGGGGGCAAGTCAGATTTGGCCACCCATCCCAAGTCATCCTGGGGACCACGTCAGTCACTCTGGCCCGTCCGCCGTCCCTCGTCTCTCACTCCTGGAAAGCGTCAAAATGAATAGAAACTTAGAATGACATCGGAGACTGAAACGACAGGATGGGAACATCCGACTGGAACGGCGAACAGGGACCGGGGCCCACAGAACCCTCACAGAACCCTGGGTATCTGAAGGCCGTCAGCAGCTGCGACTGAAACTGGCTGTACAGGACGACTGCACAGGAGCGGCGCCGATGAAGGACGCGAGCAGAGACTTTGTTAGTTTGTAAGGCGCGATATAAAGTTAGGAGCAAGCGGTGTTGTCATGGCAGCACTGGATGTCGCGTGAGCAGAGAATAGCGAACATTGAATTAAACGATTTCCAAATACGAAACTAGAAACAACGTCAACTGAGAGAATAGATACATATATATACATATATAGATAAGTGAGTGGGTGGAGCTCGTCCTCCGGCCGATCTATTACCTCGATATCTTTGTACCAGCTACTGTCTATGATCAAACATTAATGTGAAGTATTCGTACTGATCCTTCGTAATCCCAGACCTGCGGTGAAACGAGGTATGTATACCGATACATAATGAACAGTAGAAGAATAACTGCACCGGCAAGACAAGAAAGTAATTCTCTGATTAGCTTACCAAAATTATTCGCAGACCACGTGTAGAATGGCGAAGTGTGAAAAAGGAGCACCAGTATACGCAAATATAAATGGGGCTGGTATATTTTGAGGATAAAAGGGACCTTTTCTTATGAGCGCTGAAACCCTTAAACAGCAATACCCAATCACTGAAGGTGTTGCTTGTGAAGGGCGGGGTGTTGCTTGTGAAATATATCGTGCGACAGAACGTGTAGCGATATTTACTATAAACAAGTAGATTTAGTCACCGCTAGGCCATCTCCGAACTCATTTTTACAGCATTTTCAAGGCCATAAATAACGTATATGTGACACCGTGCGTGTAGCAGACGGTGTGCGGATGACTCCCGCGGAGACAAACGCATGAAGTATCGCGATTCGCTTTCCGAACTAATGTGCTCCGTTTCATTATTGCGCGTCGAAGTGAGTGGAAGGGCGCCTCACTGGTGGGTGGTTAAACGTGAGCCGCTTAAACCGGGTGAGTTTTCTTCTCCCGGGAGCCGCCTCAAGGCCTCGAGGGTGCCAAGGTCCTCTCGATGTCGAAAATGGAAATAACTGGTTTCGCAGAAGCATTATCGTGTGGGAGTCCTGCCAGCCGCTGCCGGCACGACTGCTAAGCTCATCCAACGGCCGACGAGGCGAAGGCGAACGAAGGCGAACTTCAATCGGGAAAAGTAGCTTTTGTTTTCACTCTCGTCATCACTAATGAATATTGGGGCGTCACTTATTGTGGGCGCTGAACAAAACGTCTGATGAAATATCCCAACTGTAGCTGTATCACAGACGACGTATGTACAGCGGCACCAGTTGAGGCACGTGTTCCGCGAAGCAGAGAGGAGAGTTTCGATATTTTTGCTGTTGTCGACAGGACTTTCCATTCGGTTGCAGGTGTCTACCGTTTATTTGTGAAAATTCCCCTCACCCAACGTGTTTCTTCGCCAGATGCGTTGATCGTACGTGTGCGGGTGTACAGCATCTATGCGTGTTGCTCTCAGTGAAGCGTGGGAACGCTAAGGAATATTGTTCGTCTGGAGCATTGAAATGCTGCTGGAGGTCTGAGAGACATTAAATGAGAGGCCTCGCGCGAACAATTCCTACTAAGCTCGCGGTAGTAATGAAATGTAAATCGTTTCCTACAGGGATATGCCGAGACAACGGGCTTGTGTCTGGAAGAGATTCGGGCTGGTGACGCTGCGCGACCTCGGATACGGGAAGTTCAGACCGTCGTAATTGACATGCTTCCCATGAAGGGAGTAATAAATCTTGGTCTGATTTAGTAGTAACCAACAACAGCAGTCATATCGCCACCCAATGAATTATTAATATATAATTTCGGACAAAGGGTAAATTAAATTTGCCGGGCTGACTCACAGCCAACATTAAACGTCCACGGTTCGGCATTGCTTCATATGAGACGGACCTCTTAAATGCAAGCGTGCAGCGGTGGGAATCGAACCCGTGCACCTACGTGCCTTCTCCGATGTAAGGCGTACGCGAATGTACCACGCCACCGGACTCGATGGTGAAAGGGTAAACTCAAATAACACCAAATGATGATTGATGTATTCAATACATATTCTGTATGGTCGCGAATGACGCCACCGCAAGTCTGATGGAAACGGACACCTGTCGGCAATTGCATATTCGGATGCGCCATGTAATGGAGGAGATTGTATTATAACGACAAGTTTCGAATAGCAACATGCACAGTTTTCACTTATATATAAGAACACAGATGACATTCATGCCCTTCTTCTAGTGAGTACTTCAATGACGCACGGCGATTTCGGCTCCAGCTTCGACTTGCTTATACAGACACATTATATGTTGAAGGGAAAGCATAGTAGCCTACATTGATTATGAATAGGTACCATACAACCTGAGAGAGACCCGAAAAGTTTATATTATATATATATATATATATAATGCATCGTTAACCGCTTTGCGGCATAATACGTATGTGGTACTTTGCCTCGATTCAATGTGTACCCTACTCAGTTCCGATTCTATGCTCAACTACCCGCTGTGGGGTCAAATAGACAAGGACACAATGTTTTCTTCCTTCTTCGCTTCGTGTCCTTGGCTAGTTCCCCAATTACTGGCGATTCTACGAAGGGCAACCTATATCACGCATGATCGTAGGTATCGCACAGGGGTGAGTTTTCATGTGTGTCGCGTGTGTGTGTGTATTCTGTAATGATATGATAATCCTCTGAAGAAACGGCTGAAACGAACCACGCCCTGGATAATTGCTAATTTCTTCCTTACTCTCACCCGCGTGCCCCCCGCGGGGGCGCGTCTGCTACATCGGCGCATTGCCTGTCGTATTTATGTGCGGACAAGGCGATAATATCGATGAGCAGGAAGGTCTGCGTCTCAGTGTAAACCAGCCCCAGGATAGCAAAGGTTATTGCTGAAAATTTGTATTTAGATAAAGTGCCGGCCACTGCCAGGGTCTGTTTAGTCGGAGCTGTATTTGTTATATATATATATATATATATATAATATATGACAGAAGACGGAGCTTTCTTTTGAACAAGGTTAAGAGTAGAATGTGTTATGCAGACAAGAACTCACAATCAAAGCTCTCATCTGCACCGCGGAACTCTCACCTTGGAGCTGGTAGTCTTTGGCGTAGTTTGGGACTACTTTCATATCACTTCAAATAGCTAAGAGCTTAAAAAACAATAAACGAAGTTAAGCTCGTTCAAGGTATGGTCTGCCTGGCTAACGCGCATCTTAATGCGTGCGTTGCCATATATACTGTGCATTAGGCGTCTTCGAATAATACCAAAATAATTTTCTTGTTCATACTGTTGCTACTCTCGTAATCTCCAATGTGTAATCTCCGTTACACGGCTATGCATGTACATTTGTACATGCATGTATTTTCCTCTCCATTGTCTTTCCCAGCTGAGTAACATGTCAAGGGTTACAATGCCAGCGAAGCACTCACCAGCCAAATCGATTCTTATTCTGTAAAACTCCCCGTATTTATCCCAGTGCTGTGTATGTATTCACCGTGTACGCCCTAGTCTTAAGGTGTGACCCCCCCAATTGCGACTTGAGTCGTGACCGCCGATGCCCAGTTAGCGCCCCACAGCCATCTGGAATAAAGGAATAGTCGTTTTTGGCCGGCCTCAGCCGGGGCAATTGTTCAACATTGTTATCCTCGTCAGAGGTGAACGCCATAGGTGAGAATGTATGTCTTTCATATCATTGTGTGTTTTGAGCTTGCAGACGTCCCTGTGGCGGCGACCCCAAGTCAATCCAGTGTTACAGAGGAGAGCTGACGTGAGAGATGAGCAGCTCGGGCGAATACAAAATCGCGTGATTTGTAAACGCCTCTAAATATAATCTAAAAGTACAACCCTCTAGAGTGGCCTTTCTTTTTGAACACCTTCCATGGGATCTCTGTGGCGGGTTGCGGGGCTCCCCTTCAATATTTTCCATATATTTGCGTGATTCCCGAACATATTGGTGTTGTTGTTGTCGTAGAACCGGCACGTCTATATAGTCCCCGATGAGACAGACAACAGAATCGTTCCGTCGTCTAGCAAATTGTGATTCAACGACGATTAGCGGCCATTTTACTCGAGGAATATAATAGCGTTATCCGAAAGTTGACCCACCCTTTTTGGGTCGCGTTACAATGTGTGTGTGTGTCTATTGTACAACTCGTATCGCCGATATCCTTTGCCTCGTTGAAACTGAGCGGTGGCTTGTGTTTGGTCATAGTGTCGCTGTTCTACTCTTTCGATATTACGTCTCACACAAATGGGTATACTAAAGTGGGATCTGATTTCGCAGCATTACCCAAATCACTAATACTGATTTGTTCAATAGCAGTGCTGCTGATTTGCTACGACGTACATAGAAAAGTACGTCCCGGTTCTCGTCTTTGACTTGAGATGATCGTCGCGACGCCGACCCAGCGACTATCGACAACACCAACCGATGGCAACTTGCTACTTACTCAAAGGGAATCGACACTTACCCGTGATATGTCTTTTATAGTACGAACGAAAAAAAAACAATATTGGATGATAACTAATTGTTGTACAGATATTTATTAAGATATGAATAGATATATGTATTAACTAAAAATCGTAATAACCAGTCGCTAAACCTCATTGACTATTAAACGAATGAGAGTCATTCACTGCTGTTCTCGTGACGCTTGCAGCTGCAATGTATCCGAGTCTAAGCCTCTAAATCATTTAATAATGCTCGTGATGTTCATTGTGATACTGAGTATGTTATACAAACAGCACTCCAACATCCAGTCAAACATTGAATTTCAGACACCAGTGTTCGCCAGTGGTGAGAGGGGCTATAACATTATAATTCCCGCACTGTCAACTCATTGATATGGGCTCATGGGCCCATTGCCAGCGCACGAATATCGTCCGAAATCACCGCTCCGACAATAGCTGGTGACCCCTCGCAAGGGGTCTCGCCAACCCGCAATGGACGCCGTCTGTCCGAACTCGATATTCGAGGCGCGCTTGAGTACTGCTTTCCCAACGACATTTCAGCTCATCGTAGCGTGGCTCACGTGGGTGCTTTGACGAGGCACTTCTATGAACGGGAATATTCCTCAAACACGGGACAAACAGTTCTCGCTCTCCCGCCGACTAACTCAGGACGCGTCCCCCTCGCCGCTCTCCAGCAATAACAATGGCGTTTAATCATATCTCGATATGTTCGGCAGTGAGAGACATCATCCCAGTCCGAGGAGAATCAGTCGGGTGCCGGCGCGAAAATGATATCACTGGCCGCTATGTCTGGCCTCATCGAGTACTAGGATAGGCGACCGAGTAGACAGACCTCGCCCAGACCGCCGTTAGAATGAACCCAGCTCCTCACTCTGACGAAGAGATAGAGAGAGATATACATAGCGAGAGAGGGAGCGAGAAGAGAGAGAGTCAGCCTGCTGCGTGCCTCGTCTCGTAGCTGTAGATCCGCATTGTGTTCGTGCAGCACAATGAAGACAGTATCGGACAAACATGAATTGACACGATTGGCCGTGTGGCGTTAGGCCGAATCGAATCGAGCCACTGATTGGCTGACTCTCTGATTAGACGAGCGCGCTGGTTGGGCTAATTGGCCATCAGCCGGCATCACGGTGTCAGACGTATGTAACTCTTCCTTGTTGTACGTGGATTGTATTGTGTTACGTGGCAAAGCCCAGCGCCAATTCATATCACAGGACTGCCGTGACGCGAAGGTACTCCGTGGACAATTTTAGGCTTCTACGTATACATGCATATATACGGCTTGAGCCTCAATCCTCTGATAGACCCCGTTAGGCGTCCGGCGGCGCAGCCGAGACTAGCCCCTCAATTGTAATGAGAGTGCCATTGTGTGCGAGTTAGCTGCCGATGGTAGATGTGCTAGTCTGTGGTGTGGACAGATACGAGATAATTAATATCGTGGTAATTTGTCGTATTTGATATTGAAAATACTGTAACTGTGTAGGTTCAACGAGTAACAATACTCCTAGATAAAGAGGTCTGTTTGCGTTTTGGCCTTGGACGGATACTGTGCTTTTACTCATAGGCTGTCTTGATTCCTGTGGTGTTGATTCAAAGAATAAGGGCTAATATCTTTTATTTAAAATATTAGCCATTTCTATTTTATCAGTTATTTAATTTCCTCTAATTCTCCCTTAATGTGAAAACGGCTTTAGAAATCGATGTGTTGCAAAAAATAACTCGAGTATTTACAGTGCTCTATGAGTGCTCGGATCTGAAGGTCAGCAGCTCGATGGCGAACCGGTGAGCGAGATGAACTCTCCCTTTGCAAGGGGTGTTTGCGTCGAATGAATTTTTTATGCTTAGCGTTATTGTTCCTCCCCGTAGGACGGAAGCTTTCCTGTACGACGCTGGCGGCCGACATTTCGCGTGCAAGCCTTCATGAGGCGACTTTACGAAGGCCAAGAAGCAAACGACGAATGCCACTTTAAGGCCACTACCGGCAAACAACCACGTATACGACCCCACAGGCACGTCAGGCCTGAGGGTGTGTTGACGTGTTAGAATCAATAACGAATTGAGGCCAAGTCTACAACGATTTGCACTGCGATTACCAGGAAAATATGTCGACATTGAAAAGCGTATACAGTCAGGCGATACGAGCACATCACAGGATATACGCCAGTAGAATCTACAACGATTTGGATAACATTTTGTTGAGGTTAGGTTTCTCCAGAAACCTACAAATCACATCGCGCTGTTTATAGGTTACACCTCGCATCAAGCTGTAACGACTCTAGATTTGTGGCAAGCGCTCAGGTCTATCGCCCTCATCTTGCGAATCTCGAAGACAACCCGTGGTTGCGCCGCGCCATGCATCGGTCAGTAATTTCAATGAACAGACTGCTATACTCGAAGGTGTGGACATGTCCGCATTAAAACCCCCTCCTCCCTTAAAAAATATAAAATAACAAACAATTTGGAAAAAAAAACTGATTTGTCGGCGCTGCTTAAGGCTCTCACCATGGACGTCTGCTAGTTATTCATTCTTAGAGTGGCCGTAATTACCGCTGTCCGACTAATGGTTGGAGAGAGAAAACTACAAATGAATCCGGAAGCCAGTATTGGGTTCCCTTGTGGCCGGCTCCTCTACGTCCACGTTTCGCCCTGGATCGATTCTTGCTTGTGTAATCCTCGTCCTTGTTCCCGGCTGTTCGGTGGGGACCAAGCACGTTACATCATTGATCCCAGCATCCCGATTGAACAAGCTGGCTTCATTCAGTCAGTTTTTCATATAGTTTTAATACGCCAGAAGTTGAGATACGTTGCAAAACTACACTTTATGCCATTTTCTAAAACGCGTATTAGGCCGCGTGAAGATGTCCTTACGCAGCGAGCTTTCTGATATACAGACGCTGGGAAACAAACGATCCAGGCGTCGCCGATGGAATACAGAATTCACAATATTTACGCCCTTACGTCGCCGTACATGAAGCGCCCTGATAAACACATGACAACATGACCAAGTAACTTCTGTGATCAGCGACGCGAGCTGCGCGAGGAAATATGGCAGCATGTCCTTATAACGAGTCACTAGCTCAGGGAGCGATGTTGACCGAATCAATCAAAGGATAAGAGTTTGGTAGCGCGCAAACATCGTGTGAAGTAACCTATGAGCAACCGTTTCCCGCCAGCTTAGAAAATAGAAATTATCATAACAACAGTTTAAGCGATTATTATTATAATTCGCATAATCCAAATGTGTCGACGAGCAGGCTTGGTACCCCAGAGTCGCACCTAGTTGCCACACCTAATGAAAAACCGTAGCTTCGTGTGAGGAAAGGGTGTGTGTGTGTGTCTATCCCTTTATAACGAAGGGGTCGAACTGAGCTCTCGCAATACCCATAGGATTCAGGATTCGGATCGTCGATGGATCCAGTTGTCGCGCGTAATTGGTTCTGTAGTAAATATCACACATACAATAGATACACACCGTGGTCAGAAACAGGGGACATCTCGGTGCGTGCACCATAGTCAAACGTAACTATAAAATCGAACGATCCCGGCGACTTTTTACACACACGGCAAAGCTTGGCCAAAGAGAAAGCGAACTCAACTAGAAACGTCCCTTATTAGCCATAATCGAACACGATGGAAACAATCTAGTTTAATCTAATGGAAGCTACGTAGAGGCGGCATAATCAATTGAAGGTCCCACCGTCAGGACAGGCTGATGGGGGGGGGGGGGGGGTTGGGCGACGGTCTCAAAACACCTAGTAGTGTCCGAGCATACTGATCCAGGTCAATCCACTCCGGTTAAAGGGCGCCGTGCCATTATGCTCCTTAGAGATTATGAGTGCGCACCTCCGCCCCGCCCGGGATAGGAAGTAATTTCGTTTTGGGAAGAAGCGGATCGTATCGCCAATGAGTCCCAATGGGCCCAACTCTATCCGAATCTAGTCGAATAGTAGGTCAGAGATGAGCGCAGCGATCCTGGGAGGGCACTAAACCCAAAAAGGCGGCATAGAACGCGTCGAATGACTTCCTTATATATATATATATATATATATATATATATATATTTCGTCTCTCGACGAAGACCTCCACGCTAGTGAAGGCTGCGATTCCTCTCGCTCTACCTAGTCCACTAAAACGAACGGATCCCAATTGCTATGAAGGAAGGGAGAAGGTGCTCGTAAAGACGACGCAATGAGGACTCCGCCGGCTGGACCGATTGCCGATTTAAAGGGATTCGCACAAAGCAAAAGGTGATCCTGAGTGGTGATCGTTCTTTAACGATTTTTTTTTTCGACTCTGGAAAGGCATTGGACAGATTTTACGAATCTGGAACGATAAAGAAGGTGAAATGGGGTCATCGACGTGCGTTAGTTTATCCTTTTTAGATCAGAGAACTAGTCTACCATCCAACTTTGTCGAGGAGGAATGAGGTTGTAAAAGGAGATATTAAAGGTAACGTGTGTTGCGAGTTTCGTTTAAGCTCTGATGGATCAGACCATAGACCATAATCAATACAAATAACAGTTATTTTTTTTTCAAATTGAATCGCTCGGTGAAAACCGCTATTATCGTTGTCCTCCGACGCCCACATGTAAACTTCATATCCTGATCAAAATAAGATCATATGAGATATTCTGCACTTTATTGCAGATGTTTGCGCGCTAATGACTTGTTGTTTAGGAGCTCCGATCACATGGTAAGCGCGGTATCCCCATCGATCGATTTCTCTGTTTAATATAGTCAATCTCACTACTAAAAACAGCTCGATTCCCTCTTCCCTGGAAAAGTTTCACGACAGAGTTTGTTGCCTAAGAGCTCCACCCTTACTTCATGCAATCGTGCTTGAAATCGCGCCGGACACGCGTCTAGGTTACACGTGGTGCAAGCCCCAGAGAGGCTCTTGCCACATGCGGGATTGACTCACAAGGAACTTGCGGAACTCATAGTAGAATCGTAGTCCCTCATTAACTTGTGATTATTTCGATGACGTTCTAATACTAGCATACACAGTGGATGTGGTGTGTATATGTACATATTGTATTGGCTGTTTGACTTCGCATTCAGCTCGACTGCGTTGAGGTCACACATTTGTGTCAAATGGCAATAGTCAAACGAGGTGCAATCAACCTTTTTCCTTTTCTTTTTAACGAGAACTTAAGCATATGTATGTATATTGCAGTTCCGAGAATAAACATTTGATTAAATCTAAAAAAAGATCATTTTGAGCAGAACGTTCAACAATACGGATTCTGCTTCGTCCGATTCATGCTGCTGCGGTGCAACATCGTCAGGGAACTGGTGACAGCCGCTGCGTCTCCTATGGGACGCAAATTAAGAGATATAGGCCACAATCGGCTGCAACATTGCGGTTTATGGTTGTGTGTTGAACAACAATTTCGAAGACTCCGAAAAACGCACTGGCCCCACAAGCGTGCAATCGATTAACAAATCGACGAATATACCTGTATATATTGTTCAACTGCGAATAGTTGGCAATTATAACAATAATAGCTAGTCTTTCGACTGCCACAGGTCCTCATCATGGGGACTTAATATGCGCACCGGACTGTGGTGTGTGCATGGTTTCTACAATTATATTTTGTCAGATTATCCTGACCGTGTTCCAAGTCAGATTATCCTGACTTTGTTATATATACACACCTTTTATCATCATCTTTGTTCTTTGCGAGAACTTAAGCATTGTGAAACTGCAGTTCCTAAAATAAACCTCACATGAAAATGAAAAAAACAGTGCAATCGCCGGGTGACGTCGGTGGCCCTCAACGCCAGTGTCCGGAACGAGCAACCACAACGACCATGGCATGGGGTCACAAATCAAGTACACCCCGGCCTGATACCTCGGCAGGCATGTAGCATTTTCTCCCTGGTAAATCGGCAATCGTGTGTAATATTTGCAAAACTCTGCCAATTAAGGATTCGTAAAACAAGCTAGCGTTAAGCAACATCCGTATCATAGTAGATAACGTTTGCCTACTAAGCAGCCGATTACCAGGTAGATTATTCTCCCCTTTTTTTCACTTGTGATGAGATCGAACGCTGTTGCCAAGCTTTGCAGGCTCAACAACAGGATATCAAATGAACAACATCGTTCTCGGTTGACTTGCCAAGCTCGCAGATCGGAAGGTGATACTCGAGAGAGGCAATCGGTGCTTACAGAGATTTTTTTTTCGAGCTGTCCCCCTGTCTGACAGGTCTCAGCTCTTAACCTTTTTATTTATTACTATGAGGTGCTTACAGAGATAATGCGATCAAAGTACATAGCATCCAGTGATCCAGATAAGGTTTAGCCTACCTCCGGTGTCGCCAGCTGATTTGTGTGGACGCCTTAGCCAAGCGAACCCCTTGTCGCGTGCATTCGAAACAAGGATCGCTCTCCAACCTCCGCCGGACTCTGTTCGACGCTGTTTGGTTACAACTGGACGAAAAGTTTGGGTTCTGGCTGTCCGGATGCTGAACGCAGAGCACCCCCTATTGTTATGGGGCGCAGTGCATGACTCATACAGAGACAGCCACTGAACAAGTTGGCCAGCAACTTCCGGCTGCGAAGGACTCCTATGAAGGAGTTGACTAGAAATTATCTGTGACAATAGACCTTATCTAACGTTCGTCCGACCTCCTGTCGGAGTTGCATGGCAGCCACCATAACTAGAAGGACTACATACCCGGCATGGCTACAATCTGTTCGATACTCCTGAAGGTCCAACGAATGTTGCGGCGACTGAGCTGAACCTGCGGAGACACTTTAGCTGAGAAATGTCAATGCGAATGCGAATAATCCTCCGAAATGTCGCTTTTGATATCGTAGATTTACCGTTAGACACTCAGTTGGGAGAGGTTTTCAAGTAATGGTAAAGGTAAAGGTAAAGCTTAATTGGTTTATTAAAGGAACTGCAGTTTTTACAATGCTTAAGTTCTCTTATATGTCATGACACGGGACTCGAACCTGCGGCCTCTGGCTATAGCCAGGGACCGCTCAGCCGTCCAAGCCACCGCGCTGGTTACGCATGGTTGGCTCTAGGTGATGTTACAATAGATATATGTACTATAATTTCAGGACTACATTGACGATATCGCAAGTAAGTTTCCTCTGTAACTCAAGTTGGTCAAGGATGTTGGAGAAACATGTCTTGATCCAGAGGTGAACTATTGTTTGCATCTTGTATTTCAGTGATCTTGGTCTCAAAAGCAATAGGTATATAAGGAGATGGAACGAACAAACGCCTACAAGCAACTCTGAGGACAATATTGATAATGAAACTTTAGAAGCTAAATAAATAACGTAACATAACCTAACTGTTTAAATAATTCCCCATAAGGTTATATCACATTTTTCTGTCCACCCTGTATATATTGTGGTATTCTGCATAGGTGATGTCATGCAGTTCACACAGTCAACCCTAACTACAGGGTGATAAATATCGAACAAGCCTAATCACAGCTGATAAAATATATATCTTAGAATTAGGAATCATAACGGTACGTCCGAGAATCGGCTTTAGTTGACAGGAACATACCCTGAGTGTACGCCTTCGCCTGAAGCAGCTATGTTTCAATGTATTGTTGCAGTTGCTAGTTCTCTGATCAAACGCAATATTTCAATTTCACGACAGCAGTTTCTTAGCACAGTGGCTCGCGTAGGTGGCGAAGCCGTCAACCAGGCCAATAACCTGGACCAGGCGAGCAAAGTTTAAGCTTCGCACGCATAAAATCACACGGTATATGTATATGCATAGGCTAGACCCAGGCCAGACTTCGGCAAGACTTGTTGTTGTTAAACTGCATTGTTAAAATCGCTTCTTCCTGGGTCCCCCGCTTAACTGACGCGGAGCATAAAAATGCAGAATACTATACGAGCTAATCCAATCAATAGCAGCAGCAGCAGCAAACACGATACAGGCAAGTCAACACTATACTCTTCGGCTCAAACGTGTATGTGGGGCTCTTGTTGAGCGCCGGTGGGAACGCGAGAACTTGGCTTGAGAAATTGCCGCCTGAAGATAGCAGATTCACATGTCCTTAGAGAATATAAACCGATATGTACACACACCCTCTCTCACCTAGCGGAACTGGACGAGGTTGGCGCTGCATCGGTGGATATACACAAGCGGTGCAATTGCATGCAAATTGAGTTGCACGAGGCTACAGACAGCCTTATTCTATTCCATTCTTTTTTTCTCTTTGCAGCGTTTCTGGTTCACTTGTGGGACCAGCCGCTACATTAATCAGTGTATCAGGTTCAGCATCACCATGTCATATTGTGGGGACTTTTGACGAGTGAGTAACAGGACGAATCGCAAGATAGCATCCCATGGCAGCAGTAGGACTCGGGATACGGGGATTTGTGGCTAGGATCAGAACACACTTGAGTTGCTGGACCTGATACCTTTGAGCATTATGGGCTCCCAGAGCCTCGTCCCGTTAAATGGCTGTTGTCGGTTACGTGGCAGGTTTACTAGTTTGTATATTACTGGCGTCACTTACATCGAACTTAAGATGAAGTGCAGTCTGTCCCTGTAATGATAACCGGCGTTGCGCATAACCAGCCCGCGATCAATCGACCTGAACCATGACTATTGTAAACTTGTAATCACGTGGGAAGTCCCACAGTACAATTGAAATTATCGATATTCTGTTCGATGCGATTTCTCTGCTAATTATACGTTCGTTGATTGGTGCGTGACACTCAAATTTGTGCACGTCACACGGTGTTCCCACTGATGCCTACAGATTCTATTCTGTTGTATATATCAGATCCACGTTTGTCTCTGAAAGTCCACGATACGTGGTCTTAGAGGACTGACTATTTCGGGTTCACCAGACCTTTGTCCGACACCTTCTTTCTAGTAACATACAAGCATCTTCCTACTGTATTCTTCTGGCCCATTTACATCTTAACGCTAGCTCGCGCAGAATTTCCTGTCGTACGTTCTCATGTCCGTGCATACAAGTAATCATGTGTGCAAATAGCCATTACGCGAGGCTCGTTCTTGCCGCTCGAGTCGTCGTCTCGGACTGGCCCCTTCATTGGCCGACTGTCCCACCGGCCGACCTCGCGACCGTGGCCCTCGGAAGAAGCGTGTTGTTCTTCCGGGTAAAAGGGGCGAATCGCGGGAAAGCGCGGCGCCTGACACTAGCTCGGTTGTATATAGGATATCGAAGGACGACATATCTCTCGGACACGGAAGCCCGTGCTGGCCTGAACACAAAACAGCTTACGCGACGAGGAGCTACATTCGACTACTAGAATACAACTACGATCGCTACAGCTGAATAACAAGGAGACGAAGTAGAATCTAGAGGTTCTCTTCCCCAACTCGTTTCCCCACGCCCACAGTCCCCCGACTGATAAAGGCCAGCGAATACAAGTCGTTCTCTGTTCAGGCTTCATCCAGGCCTTCGCTTGACGCTCGCTTGTGCGTCCACGCAAGCAATGACACTCGAGTTTTCTCCAAGTTCTCCAGGCGAGTTCCCTTGCTCGCACTAAGATCGGCCATTCCTCCCGCTGATCGGAGCGTGGACACTACGTGTCAGGCCGTCCACTCTTAACAGTTCGCCCATCAATTGAGTAGTCAGTTTGGCTGGCTCACTCCGCCCGCTGTCCTGCCTGCCTGCTTAAGTCTGCAGTGTACATGTCGGCGAGTTTGGGTGGCCCGTGTGTGTATGTGTGCTCGACTTCGTATCCCGAATGTGCCGAAGACGAAACATATCGTCGACATTATCCTGCTTAGAATTCCAGCGCAAGCAACGATTCGAAAGAACGTTCGAACGCTTCCGGCCTTCCGCTGGCTATTACTACGACCCTCTGCGGGACTCACCCTGCGTCTCTCGCTATTTCTCTCTTTTTACACCACTTTACGGTCCTGCACTGCTGTGCCGGGCCAAGGACGAGGGAGCGTTTCCTTCCCAGGACGCTCTTTCCGGCTCCTCTCGTGGGGGGGTACCGACACTACATTATCGACATCAGACCCCAAACTCGTCCGCCTTGCTCCCCAACACTGCTACGAGACTTCGCCGATGGTTATCTCTTGCACGGTTGTGTAATTGATGTTCGCCATGTCACTAAGCGGGCACCCAGCACAGTCACGGACTTGGACACTGAAGCCGAGTCGGAAAGCTGAAGGCCGTAGTCCCCGGGGGTCTAGGGGGACAGGGTTCTCAGGGGTAGTCAGAGTCGGCTAGTCAGGCCCTGGCCGCGATTCTAGCACCACCGTTCCTTCTGGTCCATCACAATCAGCCAGTCAGACGGCCGCAACTCGCCTTACGAGTGGATTATATTTTATTCGCCCATCCTCCGTCTAATCGTGTTATAAAAAAGGAAAAAACGATCTGTACATGCATAAGAGGACTCGTTCGACGCAAGGCATTGCTATACTCGTTGTATTTGCACTTCGTTTGTTGGTGACCTCTGTCTTTGTTGTGTTCTGTAAAAAGGAGGTGTCATTTGTAAAGACAGATGTACAATATGCAGTTGTTCACCGCGCCCCTTTTTAGGAAACTAAATTTTAGCTGATCTGATTTTTTCCTCATTATGTTAGCTGAGCCCCAGCTGACCTTGCACGGTACCGCTGTTGCGTCAGATATCGCTGTACAGATACGGTCTTTTTTATAAAAGCGTACTGATTAGTAACGGAAACGTTTATTGGTCTATTAAAGGAACTGCCATGTTTACAATGCTTAAGTTCCTTTAAATGTCCCCATCACCCAGCGGGACTCAAACCTGCGGCCTCTGGCTTTTTACTGCCAGAGACTTAGCCACCGTCCAAGCCACGACGCTGATGGCTAAGTAGGATGGAGTTGTTAATAATAACCGAGTATCAGATGGGCAACGATTTGTACACGAAATTCCTTGTGTAAATGCGGTGTTGCCCCTCGCAGAAAAAGCTAGCACAATTTCTATTCAGAACATTGTGGTTAACATATAGAATCGCTCTGGTTTTCCCAGACGTTTTCTCATTGGCGCCACAACCTGCCGATACATATTTGGTCTGTTGACATTCTGTATATATGGCCCTTATTTTCTTCTACAGTATTATCTAAGAAAACATCGTATTATATGGCCAATCGAAAAACATCAAAAACAGCACAAATCCATAAATTGAAATACGAACCCAACTGCATGTGCCTCAACAAACGAAAGATAGGCGTGCGTGTATACTTAGCTTCCCTCTATCTCACACAGATTATGAAGACTTTGCAGAAATCGTCTTGACCGGTATCTTCGTCAACTGAAAATTCAAAATCTTTTTTTTTATGACATCACCTCATCCATAATAATAATAATAATGATGATGTCTCTGCCTTGCTAATAATCGTTCTATCCAAATTGCAGTAAATACTGCAGGCGAGCATACGTACACACACACACACACGCATACGGATATACGTTCCTACTTTCGAGGTCGTTCCTCCCGTACGGTTCGTATTACATCATCTGCTTACATCAATACATTGTCAAGAAATGACCAGATGTGACCAGCGGCTCGTAGTGGTTCACCGAGCCATGGGGGACGGCACAAATAAATCGAGGGCGGCTCGCAACGTGAACTCATTGTTAAAGGAGATAGCTTTCCTTGTTTCAATTCATTTCCGATAAATATCAACTCCCCCGAGGGAATCCCCGCCCCCGCCGTTCATTCAATCCACGGCTCCGGACCACGAGCGGCTTCTGTAGCCCCGCCGTATCGATAACCGATCAGACGCTGCCGAGGCCGAACCGGCCTTCGTTTCCGCTAACAGGATCAAGGGGTCTTAGAGGCTTCAGAATGACGGCAGACAGCGGTCGGCGGTGGCGCCGCCGGCGACGACGGCTGCTCGAGAGGCAAGAACTCTAGCCTCGACACACGATACATTATATCTTTGTGCGTGAACGCCTTCCGTTGAAATATGATAGTTACACTTCGGGTAGGTTCACCTACATGCGGGAGGGAAGACGAGTATTATCTGCTACTTATTATCCACCAATAATAAGCATTATCCAATGTTACTATGGTGGGGACGTCTTAATAATTGATGCCGCTGCGTTGCCGTTCAAGCATTATGGCTCTGGTGCACTAGTTTGCACAGTTGCTAAGCTCAAAACGGTCTGTCATCAATTCGAGCGTGCTAACGGTAGTGTGACGGATAATTTTGCATAGCCCTTTCCAGAATAACAAAATTAAGAACGACTGTCCATCGCTGGCCACATTGTTCTCATAGATGAGAGAAGGGCAAGCCGCGGTACCACAAGACGTTACCCCCAATTTTTCGTGTTAATCCTTGAAGATTCAGGAGTACCTGCCAGCGGCAGTGGCACGATTTACCAAAATGATCGGCTATCGGTAATCTTTGCCTGTTTTCCTCACTACTAATGAGTCTTCTTTCTGTCAGCCTGCCGCCAACAACTAGCTCCATTTACCACCGGCTGTCATTTCGAACCTCTTCGTCCCGAGCAGTTTACGCACACGCCGCCCCTTGCATTCGGTCCTTATTCGGTGTTGTTGCTGTCCCTATCGTACCACCCTCCTATCTGCCGATCTATTTATCTATTTCTCACCTTGCGAACCTAATGCTTGTCCTTCTTAATGTGCATCGCACTAAATAGAGTGGTCTCGTTAGCAATCTACCTACATCACGACATTCGTCGTACAATTCACCGAGATGTTTTCCATCGCCTCCTCGTCCTGCTCGTGTGTATAATGAGCGAACCGAGAAAGCGACCGCCGGGTTTCTCGGGGGCGGGGAGGGACGTCACCAGTTCCCAAGAATGGGCTCCTTACAAGCGAACTGTCGTCGTAACGAGGGTTTGCGGGGCGCCGCTTGCAGGATCGGGTCCAGCAAGAAGGGAAGGCCGCCGCCCACGACTTCAATTACATGGCAAGGTCACAACACCGATGGGCGGAGTAGGTTGGGGACTGGGAGAGGAGCACACATTGATGCAAGCGCAAGGAGCAGGCCCACTAGAGTCTCCCCTACCGTGCTGAACGTAGCTCGCGGACTGCGACTACATCGTCGCGAGGATCGAAGGCGACCGAGAGATAGACATCTTCTGTTCGGGGTAGGGTGCAGTCGTTCCGGGAGGAACACGACGACTGTTTCCTCATTAGAAGACATCTCAATGAGAAGAAAGAGCAAAGGAGTGAGGTGAGGAGCAAGCAGGGTGCTGGCAGGGCACTTGCAGAAAAAAAAACACGTGGGACAGACAGAGAGAACGAATAGATAGGAATAGTATGGAGTCGAGGGGAGGTCGGCTCGAGCCGAGCCGAGGAGTCCCGCAGAGTTGAGCAGAGCCGAGCCAGTAGCCTTGTTGGAGTCAAGCGCAGCCTTCAAGAGCTTTCCCGGTGGGGGAACATCCGTTGCGACTAGAGCCACAGGGGGAATTGACAGACTTCCGCCTTCACAGGAAAACAGCAGAAGTCACACGGCCAACGGGTGGCTATCGGGGGCGACCGAGAGCGAGAGATTGGAAACCCTCTCCGAGCAGTCCGAGGAACAACGATACGGATTCGTAGAAGGAACACAACAAGACACGACAACATTCGATGAAACAGCCTGACGAAGTCGATACGAAATGCGGGGGTAAACGGACCGAAGAATAATCGGATAGGGGGCATTATAAAGATAACACCGCAAAGCGAAGCTTAAGAGAAGCCTCTGGGTTAAGAGGCTGACGTGATCATTTTCAACCGATGATCGATTAGCGCTACATATTCGGGATCTCTTCAGATCCTCTAACGCTTGCTTGAGAAATTCTTTTAGTGTCGGGGGCACAGGCAGAGGGTGCCACACTTGCCCCAATGAACCTTGCCGGGCGCGCGCGGTGGTCGATAGGTGGCCTCTCACCAAATGGACTCCAGTGATAGCTGAATGTCACCTACAGGTTGGAGAGACGATGTGGTCCACGTACCAACTATCGCAGAACGCAAATTCAGTTCGTCGGCGATATGTTGTGTAGGAGAAATAATGCCGACACTGTCCACAAGGATACATAGGAGTAGATCTGTCCCACTTTTTCTACAGAAGGAAATCTTTATAAACTTCCACAAAAGGGCCGTCCTTCCGCGAAATTGTCTAACAAGGTTTAACACATAGAAAGACGCCGAAAAGTCGCGCCGCCATTGACCCTCAACAGCCCCTTTTCAGGTGCCACCGATACGACGTATTATTGTCAACTGTTGCACCGTTTATGTCGGCGAGGTGAAACCCTCTGCGCACCATATCTCATGTGTCCTAAACAAGCGCGGCAAACAATCTAAAGTCATAAAGCAAACGTGAATAGATCCAGCTTTCGGCAGAATAAAGTAGCGGTCTGACAGACACGAGCATAGGTAAGCCCAATAAATTTTTCGATTATACACATTGCTAGAGTCATCGCCGGTGCAACCGAGACCCACAATTTTGTTTGCACTCAATGGTACGCTAATTTTGATAAACTATGTATGATTGTGTTCAGTTTTTGTTTTACAAATGTCGTGGGATCTGTCTGGCTTCCATCTTACTTGGGTTGGTTATGTCAGGTTCATATTTTTGCGTTCGGTCCCCTGGATAGTCTAGTGGTGAGCGTCTTGGACTGCTAGACCGGAGGGACGTGTGTGTTGGATTCAAATGCTGTCAGACGCGGAGAATCTTTGGAGTTCTTTCACATCTTTCTTTATCTGAAGAGTCTTGTCAGGTACGAGCAACGAAGAGAATAAGCAAAGGTGGCCCCGGCAGGTCCCCATAGTAATACCTAAAAGGTTAAGAGCTGAGGCTTGTCTCATAGGGGAACAGCTAAGGATCAGCTCGAAAAACATATTTTTGCCCGACGCGGAGTCACGCTGAACCACTGCGCGGACGCGCAGCAGCATACGTACTACATTTGCCGAATTTCACCGCATCGATGTACTTGGCGCTCGGGGACTCTCTGCTATGTTGCGCAAGCTGCGAGTTCTCTCCATTTTGAGCTTTTCGTATTGATCGTACGCATCATTTGCCTTCCCCCTATTGGGAATATCGGGGGCTCTCCTTTCTCGAGATTCGGTCCTACGAACAGTCTTTTCTGTGGGAAAATTGCTCTATTCGGCAAGAATCCGTAACACCCATTCATGGGTTTTACCGAACCCGTATTCCCCGGCATGAATGACGGCACATAGCTCAGATGAGGGAATTGCTACGCGATGCGTAGTCGGCTCGAAGGAACGTATCTGCTGTGATCACCACGGCAAAGAGAGAGGTATGGCCGAAAATCTGGTGTTCCTACAACGTGGGCACCGTGAGCGAACCTGTGGATAAACCCCACTAGCAGATGTACGTATCAACAACGATGCATGCGTCAGGAAGGAAGATACGGTAGGTGTCCTGAAAGGATTGGGCGGTCTTGAGCCGCGTTCAGCGCTGAAATATTAGCTGGTCTTCATGTCAGATCCGCACGAATCTCGATCAACGAATGAACAGTAACCAGAAGAGAACGGGGGGGGGGTGTGCTCTCGCCCCGAGCTGTTGAGATTGCCAGTGTAGTCATCGTAGGCATTCGTATTCCGTCCGTCCGAGGTCCGTCTTATGAAGCAATGTCGAAAGCAGTACCGTGGACGTTAAATATTGGCTGTGGGTCAGCCCGGAGAATTTATTAGTAAAGAGATATTCGTATTCAAATTTGGCGGTACTAGCGAGACGTCAAAATTTATTCAGTATTAAATACGGTGACATATAAATGTTAAATATGTAAGCATGCCTATCGGTAAAATATTGTCATATTTTACCGACACGTAAATTGACGTTCAGCAGTTAAAACGGACCAGTCGGCGAACCGGCTTCTTCCTGTGACAAGTGTCCTTTCAACACGTCTCTGCGGGGATAATCAACGACAGCCAGGTTCCCATCTACGGCCTCCCGTTCGTCTCTGTCTATCAGCTTTCGAAACAAAGACGTCATCTGTATATTGAGAGATTCAGCCAGATTCGAATAGGCGTGTTCGTAACAGCAAGGACAACAGGACCACGAACTGCCGACGTGGGGAACTCAATCGTGATCTTGTTGCTTTGACTTGATTGCCTTATTGAAATCCGTCGTGCGCGTGACTGCCACAGTCGGCTAAACAAAAATAAAACGAAGCATCAGCGTCTGTAGTGACGATCGCCAGATTCAGTCCGTTCTACAGATTTGTGCTCCGGACAGATCCAAACGTTTTTGAGGAATCTCAAGTCCTTCTACCATTATGACCTTGATAGGATAAGAAAATACGCAGGATTTTATGCACCTACTGCACTCGAGATGTATTTTGTATGTTGTAGAGCTTTAAGTCACTTCAGTCGTCTCGAAAAATGCATCCGCGACCGAGCGCTATCCCTTCTACGATGGGTGCTTTTGGCACTTATGATGGTTTTACTATGAGATGCTACCATCCCACACCTTTCTAAGAGCACAGCAGGCTCCTGAACCTAGGATATATGACCTGTTTATCCGGACTGTGTTCTGACGTTACCCCCAAAACTAGCACAGGTACAATAACTGCTTTATATGCCTGTAACGGCCGGTCGTGCTGGCATTATCCGGGTTTACTCCAATGGACCTATGTAATAACATCGATAATAAGAATAATAGGTACGATCGTATGGAAAGTCAACACCAGCTAGAATTAGTTTGAAGTCACTCCTTGTCTGAGCTGAGATTCGTAGTAGCTATTCGGCAACATGGCGAATACCGAAACAGCGTAACAAGATCGTCCCAACAGGGGAGGGGAACTCCTGCCAACTGCGTATAAGGACGTTCGGATCTACAGCAACGCACGTTCCCATCGGAGGGAAGCTACAGCAGGGTAACAACGAAGCACCAGCTTGTTCTCCGAGATGGATACGGCTTAGTAGACACGAACGCCAGCGCGCGAACAGAGGATGCAGATGGTGTCTTGCGCTCGTACTCGTGACGTGCTTGGTACCACAGCAAGTTCCTACAGTCCGTTCAAAATCAGCGACGAACGAGCCTTTAGTTTAGTTCAATCGATTAAACTGGTGTAATTCAGGAACGCTCGATATATCGCACAGTAGACCCCCTCGTGAAGATAATGATATACTGATTTCGACACAGACACGGTTTGTACAGAGTGAAGTCTACGGCTGAAATTTCGTAAGCCGACATTTCGCAATAGTGAGGCTAGTACCGTCCACCGAAATGAATGCTGCGCTGGTTATCGTCATGTGCCTAGGGTTATTGCCAGCCACTGTGCCCGGAACAGTGGCCCCACATCTCAGGCGAGCCACCCAACAATGAGGTACGTCTGCGCTTGGCATATACGACTTCGACCACACACTATTCGTCTCAGATATCATATACAAATTAGCAATGTCTAACCACTAATTACCGCAAAGGTTTCTCGAACAAGAAACACCCCGTTAGCTAACTGAGTAGTGTGATTCGTTCCACGGGTCCAATCGTTCGCGTCATTCGATCAATGGCCCATGCGGCTGCTGGCATTCATTTGCCCACTGACGTCGCGCATAGAAACCCCTTTTTTTCATAGAAACCCTCAGCTGCTTTTCTGTTTGTGGCATGTCACGGCGCCTCCTCGTAGCATCGCTCCAACGACTTGTCAGAAGTGGGGGCTCATGTACGCTATAATGGCCTTGGCCGTTGGGTGAGGATTATCCAACACTTTGTTCCTTTTTGCTTTGTCCTTATGTCGGCCTTCTTCCAGAGGACCTGTGCGACAGTGATATTGTACAGGTTCCTCGCAGCGACAGGTTCCACGCAGCGACAGGTTCCACTCTGTGAGCGTCGTTTTTGTCGCACTGCAGCCTAACAAATAAAAGCTCTTAACGATTTCAGGGGCGCCAGCGTTCTCCAGCCTCAGTTGGGATTACGGGGATGGCAACGCCCACATCTATCGCTGGTACTACGACCGTTACGATAGGAAATGTAGAGAATTCCCTTATAGCGGACTCGGTGGTAACGCGAACAACTTCAAGCACGAATCCGAGTGTGTAAAAGGTTGCGCACAGCATGACAAGCTCGTACCATGATAGATACGGGCTTAGCTGACTGAGCGGAACGATTTAGAAGTCAATTAAAAACAGCCGAGCCCCGTTCATCGCTGGTTCACGTCTCGCGGAAGATAACTGTGCTCGCTGACTGTGGCTGACGTATTATAGTTTCGCGAGCTTTCGTCGAGGCTCTCATACACGCACTGCAACGGAATTTAGTACAAAACTCTGTCTGATCCATTTCTCGTCAAGGGACATTCGCGCGTGCGGGCATCGTTCGCGCCAACGATAGCAGATAGCTGAGCGTCACCATATCTCGAATGTATCTACAGAATGTAATACAATATATATAGTAATATTTGCGTTATTTGGGTGTTTTAATCTTCGGTAAATGTTGAAAACTTTGTGTTGCATTTGTCTGATCGTGTATGATAGTACAATCGGTCGTAAGTTTTAAACACTTGAATATGTCTCAGGTGCACAAGATCGAGGCTTTCGACTTCGTCAATATCGCTCGTCAATATCGCAGAGTCACAAGGGCGGAGATTTCGTCAAACGTTCCTAGTGTATATTGCTATTTGCGCACGGTCAACATAACTGTGCCGGAGTTTACATTCTTCAGCAAGTAGAAGTCATTTAAAATAGTATCAAAACCTCAACTGAGCATCGAGCCTGCGACCTCGAACCTGCGATCAACCCGCAGTACGTGAGCCCATGGTCTGTTTTGTTTAAACCACTTATTTTCTCTGCTGAACACACTTACCTCAAATACATTATAAACTGCTATTAAATGAGTATTCGTCCCGAGTAAAAGCCTGCAGCGGGACGATAACGCGGGCGAATTAACCGAGCGAATCTTTTCTCTTGCAACGAAGGAGACCGTCTACCAACAACACCCCCCCCCCCCCCGTTCGTCCACGATGAGATAGGGTCCCTTTTACATTCTCCTGGGGCGATTTTAAAGCAAGCAGCTGCTGGTAGCTAGCTTGTAGCGTGGCAACGTAAGCAGCTCTGTTGGTGGCACTACGCTAGTGGCTTGTTGGCGTAGTGAAGGTGGAGGGCCCTGTGCAAGCAGCCGGGTCCCGCCTCAACCCACCTCTCGGGGGAGCAGTTCAGTTGGACGGTGCTCCACACCGTGAGCGCCCAGCAGGGCTGACAGTCGGGTCGGTCCGAGACGGCCGACCAACCCGAAACCGCTGCCGGAACCTTGAGGCTGGTGCTGAAGCTTGCTCGGTGCAGCAGAGCACTCGCCCCCAACGCTACCGGCATCTGCTCTGCCCCGCCCCCGACTAAGACAGCCGGCCTCCGCTGGCTTCCCAATATCTGGCCGCTGCAAGACTCCCGTATCTCCAGAGCAATGCAATGGAATACATATGGGTTTAATTTGTGGCGGCTTTTTAGCCTCTCGGGAGACCACGGTACACTGGGATGGAGCGGCAAGGCAAGCGCGTCCGGGCCGTAACCGTCCGTGCAAGATCGCCAACTATCCGGCCTCGCTTATCAATCCGGACCGGCGAGGCGAGGTCAGAATAGCCTTTAGGATAGACGTCAAGACGAAAGACGCCGGCCAACGCCCAACAACGCTACGGCGTTAACTCCCCTTAGCAGAGGTAAAGGTCTGCTGGAAACTGCACCGTGAACTACTTCTATGCCAGTCGCGTGACGACGCAGGCGACGAGGCCAAATCCCCGAACAAGCTAAGGATAAGAACTCGCAGCACTAATGGACGGGCGGTATTGTAGCCTTTGAGCCAGATCCTCCGAAACAGCTCGAAGGAGCTTGGTCTCAATCTTCTGTAGATGGAAGGGAAGAGACCTCCAGCGGCTGATGGGGAACCGTGTTAGGCAGGTTTTTGATACAAAGGCTGCTGCTGTTTGACAGGCGAATTGGGCATTTTTTAGGGGGTTGGCTCTGTGACAGTTTGTAGCTTCATTTAGCGCACGTCCGCTGGTGACAACTGTCGTTCACTTGGTCTATGAGTTAATAAGTGCAAGTTTTTATTATCACGTATGATATGTTTAATAATGCTTGGTGCTGACGGGAAAATGAGTTCCAAGCGGTTGTCATTATGCCTTTGGATATAGGTGACAGCCTGTTGCTGGACTACGTAATCAAAAAAATCGAATCAGAGCTATCATACACCAGTTGTACAATAGAATGTTTGACTAGGCTGTGTTCGTCGCCAACGCAAGGCAATCTTCAGCGATATATATATATATATACCCGATTTATCATAAATAAGTCGAAAGTCTACGAAATGGTCACCTAGCCAATAGGTTTCCTCTAAAATATCTCGTATATCACTCTGCTATGAGTATAGGCAGTTGAACCCAACATCGCACCAGAGTAGTCCTGTCGATACTGTAAAAGTAAGCGATCTTTCATATAACGAGTTCAGCTTGACCTTGTGCCTTACATTTTTTTGCTAGAGATCGCGGTTTTCGAGCCAGTAACGTATAATACTGCCTCCTGGGAGCCGTGCATCAGCCGTTTGGGCTAGTTCCTCTAAAACAATTCCGTCGTTGAAACATTTACTGCCTTCGGAATAGCGGGAACCATCCGAAATACGGATAGGAAGCGCGATAGTAGTCATTCTAGTGACCTTAACTATGCCGAGTGGCCAGCTGGATACCTCTAGCCGAACCGCGAAACGGAACTGGAAATCGCCACTTGAAAATTACATTTGGCAGGTATAACAGATGTTGTGAACACGTGGCTTAGACACAAATACAGCCGTTTGTTTTCTTCATTATAATGGAGGAATTTAGTGTCTAAAAATATGCTTCTTCGAATCGAAGCTGCTGAGGGGGCCAGTTGATAATTAGTGGTAGAGACGTTCTGCCACATATTCTGCCGGACCATCAAAACATTCGCGACTCGCCGATTATGTTTAGACCATTATCAGTGGGCGAGACACTAGCCAATCTGTGCTGACACCCTGATAACAACTTCGAAAATTGTCGTCTTCACTGTTACTCGTTGAATAACCAACCGACTAATGCTTACAGACGAAACTCTATCAATAAATTATAATCAGGCGGAATCCATTTATTAGTAATCACCGTATTTCCTTGCCTATCGGCAGCTTTCCGCCGGGTGGGCCGGGATCGAGTTGCGAGTCGCCCTTGCTATTTTTTGCCTGACGGTTCTTGGGACGCGTATCATTTGTTGAGGTTCTGCTTCTAATCTGCTATGCCTCGCACCGCAGATAGGTTCCACGAAACGTCCCCGCCACACGCGTTGTCATCGTACGATGTTTGCCTGTTTGTTCATGGTAACGACTCCGGAGAGGAGAAATCCCAAGGACGTCAGCGGTAGCACAGCTATCCGTCTAGAACGGTTGGCTCAGCTGACATCTCATTGACTCGGACAGACGCGGAATTGCATATGGCGTACAACAGCGCAATTGAGCGCTGGTCCCTCGGAAGCAAGCGAGTTTCTTCAACATCCACCTAAGGTTAGGTGCTCAGAGGCTCGCCAATGCGCTTGCCATTGCAGCGTACCAGTTCCGCGTGCGCAAATTTCTGCCAAAGCTCACAGGAACAATGTCTGATGCGGGCCGCGGAAGCTGTCGCGGCGACGCAATTGTTATGCATTAAAGCTACAGGACAGACGCCGTGGCGGGATGCTGCTCGTTGATGGCGCTGGGAGAGAGCGACTGTGACACGGATGGGTAGACGCCATGCACAATTGCGATGCAGCAGCGGGACTTCAAGCTTCAGAAAAAAAGGCAGACTTGACGACACTGCGAGAGCAGGCTGACTCATCTAGCCGGATTCAATTTGATGCCTGCTGGCGAAATAGATAGGCGCTGAGGTAGTGCTACAGCAGGTACGATTTAATACCTCTACTGAACTGATATCCCCAGATTCGAGCTATTGTGTATCTTAGGGTTGTTGTTTCGCAGGAATTTATGTCGATGGGTGCCGATGATAAACGTATTTGCACTTCGTATCTGAAATAGGATTTCGTTACTGGTACTTCGATGAAGAGATGGGGGTGTTTCTTTTAGTTTTGTTTGTATGTTGAACAATTGTGGACTAACAACTGGGTAATTTTACGTTTTTTTTTTACTGTCGAGTAGTTAGAGCTATACGGTAGGTGGGTTCGAGGTAATAAAGCTCGCGACGATGCAAACGGTCCTCGTTGATGCTTATCGGTAAACTTAGCAACATCTAACTAAAGAAAATAGTCAGCCCTTACCCTTGATATCTTATTTTTTAATACGAGAACTTAAGCGTGGTAATATTTCGCAGTTCCGTCAATAAAAAAATGATTGAATTGAAAAATTGAACTGACAAACAATATAGCCTTAAAAAACAACAGGTTGCCCTTAATGTATAAATCACATCTTTATAAATAATCTATATAAGTTGTCTGTCGATAATCCTTTGTTAAATATAAGCACCGTTCCTTCACAGTGTTCTATAATACAGGCAGTGTAATAAGTGTAGCCTAGATAGAACACCTGACTGTTTTCGATCCTGTCTTGTTCATCTGTTCGCTAACAGACCCTAACGAAGCAGATCCTGCTTTTTTGAGCCCTCCGGATCTCCTCGATCCCTTGTTCAAGCCATATATATATATATATATAAGCGTGTATACAGTTTTTTTTTATTTATTAAATCACCTCACATGACTTAACTCACGTTTAATAACACTGCTGGCATCCGCTAGCAAGCAACGAAGCAGCGAATACAGTTTGTGCTACGTTTGTGCCCATTGAACATCTACATCTGCTGCCTGACCGGTCACTCAATTTTTGCACTATGTTTTTAATCGTCATTAAGGTTTTGGCGGCTGGGTCTGTTCCGGCGCTGTCCAGCAGCCGCGGAACCACCCCGCCAGAAGGCTGTTTCCATACACTCACTATTTGACTCCCACGAGCTCCCGGCCGTCCCGCGCTCAATTGACGAACTCTGAACGAGCCGGCAATGGTCGTATCACCTCCTGCTTCCGCCAGAACCGAAAAGGGTAGACGTATTAAATGGTTGGAGAATTGACGCCAACTGCCTACCCACGTTGGCGTGTGGAGGGATCCATTATGGAGGCGCTCATGCAGGACACACAGGGGGTCATGCCAGTCATGGAAGGGCCGACGTTGAGGAAGCGTCAGGAGCCGGGTGGCGGCGGCGGCGGCGACCGTGTCGGCGTCCTCGTCGGCCGTCAACCCGACCGGCCACTATGCCATCCTCGGGCCTAGCCCAATGAAGGAAGAGGCCAGACCAGATAGAAGGGAGGGAAAAATATAGCGAGAGAGAGAAAGCGATAGAGAACGAGCGACAGCCATTGGGCGTAGAGCACTTTTGGCCACGCAGAGGTCGAGTTGAAACCCCCGGGGGATCTCGGAGCAGCCTGAGACCATCGCTCCGGCCCATTCTGTGCCATCCGCCTGCGCCTCGCAACGTCTGAGGCCAGCCTCAATGCCGACACCACCGCCGCCGCCGTAGCCTTCACGTTACGAAACCACATAAAATTGCGACGCGGGACCGAGCGCGCCGCTGCTTCGAAAATGCAGGAAGCTCCTACTCACCAACGGCACTAGCAACGGCGGCACTGCCAGCAGCAGGAACAACGATGGCGAGGAACGAAGAAAAAGGGAAATGAGAGACAACGGGAAATCGAGGGAGAGAGAGAGGAAGGCTGGCGCCAAGGCTGTGGCCTCTTGTGTGGGCCCCTGATAAATTTTAAGGTCAAAGAATATATAATATATCCTTTGGGAAAACGCGGCTGGATTCTCCGCTGCTGTCCACACCAGCCGAGCGGTCGCCTGTCGACGCTCCAAGGGAAAATGTGCTTGCAGCTAGCACGCAACTAAAGACGCCGTCGAGAGAGGATGGTCCTGTGTGGCCACGTGATAATCAGACACTATATATATATATATATATATAATATATATATATGTGAGCTCAATTCTAGTCAGGCTGTATAGTTCAGTTTGCGCTTCCTCACCGTAATTCAACAGCCGTTTGGCTGTTTGTCCCGCACCGGGGCCCTCCAGACAAAGGTTTAGCACACATGCACTCTTGCTGGCGCTGCCAGAACCACTGTCCTACGGAATCGTCGCGGTGATAAATATTATAGATGAATACGAAGTTCGATGAAAAATAACTGCTAAATGTAAGCGCAATCAGTGAAACGGGCTAAATGGGCATCATTTACCAGTTATCGTGTTGGAAATCTATGCGTTCCGAGATGCTATAGTAGATACATCTAGAGAAAGCCATAAATATCAGATCGTTGACTGATTTGTTGGCCAGAGCTGGCGAATGTTCCTTTTTATAGTTCCCCTACAGTAAGCATAAATTTGGTGCCAGATCTGTGGTACCATATATACTTCTGACAAAGGTACATCCGCGTGTGACCAACCGAGATCTAGAAACAGGCCATCTCGCCACCTCTCGTCACCCTACCAAGCATCCAGCGTTCGTAGTCCACCAAATGTTACACACACTTTATTTCCATGCATCTACGCGCTGCCGATTACCGCTGTTACGACATTGACGAAAATTACTATCCACGCACGCGTCTGCAGCGACATTGAATTGATGATGGTATAACCAATCCCACACAAGCACAATAAGAACAGCAAGAATAGAAACTGCAGCCAGGGAAAAATGGCAATAGATACACATGTATGTATCTCTGCATGCGTCCGGTGCGTTTCGGGAGCGATGCTCCCGTGGTCAGGTAGAAATAGGGCCATGCAGGCTGCGGCTGGCTATGACCAACGGCTTCCCTATAAAATAGGCAGTTTATTTGGTTAGCGACACTAGCAGATGCTAGCCAAGCAAACCGGCGGCAGTGCTAGCCCCGAGAGAGAGAGAGAGAGAGATAGAGAAGATGACAGAGTTGGTCGGTAGCGTTCTGCACTAGAGGACTGCAGAGCGGCCGCGGAACCATATGGAGGTGATCATTTCAAGATGTCCTCCGTACCCCGGGGCTGGCTGCCCTTGCTCGATAGCAAAACCTACCGCGAAGGTCTGCCGACCGAAGACGCTTCTAGCGCGGGGCCGAACGGCCATCTTATATTTCATCGCTTTATCGGCGTGCGCTGTGGACGATCTGTGAAGCAGCACCAGTCGCTGCCAGAATCAAGTCAAGGGACCAGAAGCTGCGTTTCCAACTATCTCCGTTCCCGGTGATGGTTGAGAGGTCCTGTAGCTAAGTTTCAGATGAGGCAGAATGAACGATGCACCAGAGTAGGAACCTACCAGAGGGAACGCTGAGAGATACAGCGGAAGGAGTTAAATCACTTGTTTTCAGAAAAGAACCCGGCTGAACAAAAAAATCTATATATCTATATATATGTATATGTTATATATATATATGTATATATAGGCAACGGACAGACCTTCGGTTTTGGAAGGCGCAAGAGCTGGTAGAGGCAGGTCGAGAGGCAGAGATATCGAGCAGTGTATTCCCTTGACCTTTACAGCTGTGTGGGACTGGTGCTCGTCAGTATTTCATCGATCAAGTATCGGTATTTGATCTCCATTTAGTGTTGGCACTTGTGGGACGGCAGACGCTTTTCATGTTCGACTTCTATGCTGAAGACTAGGAGACTGAATATATATAATGTAAGGAGAGAAACGGAGGGGGGATAAGAAGTAATAACACTGTAGAAGCCGAGAAAAGGTCATAAACTGGGGTTACTTTTCCTCTAACTATAATTTATTTGACTTCCAGTAGTTTCATGTTTGTTTATAGGGGTCCACAGCGAAGAGTGCAAAGTAACAGGAGCAATAGACACAATCGAATTCAACATACTGCGGAGCCTATGAAGCGACTTTCAAGGCAAGGAATTGAATTCGTACGTACACACGTAAACAATGGAACACCCGCATGCCCACCTCGTCGATCGCTGCGTGTATTACAGCTGCCATGAGAGCTATTATATGTATAAGGTAACGATATAAATGCGTAATAAAGTACTAGCAAAGGTGTACTTATCGAGTTCGGTAAAATGAACGGGGTGCAGCATATCATGGGGGAGTATCACCCTTGAGCGGCAAAGGCAGTTCGCAGGCTAGTTGCATATATTAAAATATGTATTTAGATGCTATCATTAGCTATTATATTACAGTCAGCTATTGTTTTCCAGTGTGAACGTAAGCGGTTTCTATTTTTCGACTGCAGTTTCATTAGTAAATTGGATCTGGAAAGAGGTGGTGAACGAACGCTCATATGCTACCCTCCACGTCTGGTCCTAAATCCCCCCCCCCCCCCCCTCCAGCTGAACGTACGGGTATTTTCGAAAAGTCCCCGACCTCAAAGACGGCTTCCTGCTAGTTCCGTGGCGGAGTCCAAACTTAAGAGCAAACGACATCATCTTCTATATTTCTCGCCTCGTCTTCCTCGGCGACATGCAACAACAGGTTTTGATCCGTCTTCGTTCGGGCGCATTCTACTATCAAACGCTAATGCAAAGCTCGTTCGGCATAGACTGCGGAAGCACGTAGCAAAGCCAGGGATTACTCCAAGAAGATTTGTTGTCCACACATCATGACGGGGGAGGGGGTCTCTGCGAGAAGGTGCATCGATCGCACGTGTTTATAAAGCGGTACAGTTTATGACAGCGTCATACGCCAAAAAGATGCCTCTCGGTCGTCATCGGTGGGGTCCCTCGGTTAAGCGAGAATAATCGGTCCTTAGGCGAATATGGCTGTTTGGAGGGATGCAAGGTGTTCTGTACGACTTGATAAGAATTTCCGTGGCCCGCCCAAAATGAACATGAATATTCATTATTGTGCGTTGTATTATATCTCGACTCGAATATGTTTATTACTATTAGGCTGATGCGTAAGTTCCCACCGTTTATTTGGACCTGCTGCCCTTTCCACCAAGGCCCTCTCCACTGATTTTGGACCCGACTGGTTTCGAAGCTTTTTTTCCAGCTCTACATGCGTGCGGAGTTCGATTTTCGCTGTGAACTGGATTTCAACTCGAAATCAGGCTCGAAAGATGGAGATTCCTGGTAATAAACAAGTGCATTTCCGACGCCTGCTTTTCTTCGGCTTTCGCCGTGGTCTAACCGGCTCCGCTACAGCAAGGGCGACCTCTGCATAGCCCAGTCGCATCGGGTAGACGAGGCTATTCAGATGAAGCGACCTGACAGCCGAGGCCAAGATATCCTCCTCCACAACAACGCAAGGGCTCACACTGCGAGAAACACCAAAGCGGCACTTGAAGCGTTCGGATGGGAAGTTCTTGCGCACCCACCATATTCGTCAGACCTTGACCCTCCAACAGACTGCCACCTGTTTCGTTCACTGACGACTTTTTTGAGTGACCGGAATTTCGACGATTCAGAGGACCTTGAACGGAGGTTGGTCGCATTTCTCAACTCAAAAAACAATTATTTTTGGAAAAATTGAACCCATCAGCTTATCGAAAGGTGGGAGGATGTCATGAACAACAACGGGGAGTAGTTAATAAATATGTGAATTGGTTTAAATCGATCTGAGGGTGTCATTTTTCCATTGTTCATGAAACGGCGGGAACTTATGCATCGACCTAATACTTAATAAGGTTTATATATGTACATGGCTTAGTATTATTCTGCAAAATAAATTGCTTGTCTACATTATTGTAAGATACATGTGTTATGGTGGCTGCGATCTAAATGAGCATTATTTATCTTTGAGACCAGAATGCTTCATTGTAAATGCCTGAATGCCTTGATCATTGATATGCACCCAGCGATTCAATGATTTCTTGACTCAAATATCATTACTGTAAAATTCGTTCTCAACAATGACGAAGACAAATCAGACACACGTCTCCCTTTTATGGGAAATTTCCACCGCAGTTCTTCCGTTCCTGTACACCCAGAAATTCTTCATGAGTTTCACGGAGTCGATGTTGTCCACTCACTAGCATACGATCGACTAGAGACTGCCAGAAGCTATTGAGTCGATATCAGACGATAGTTCAGAGCATCAAAACTGCGCCTTCTCGATCCAGCGGGTTGTGTCGCCAAGGCATTTCGCCGAAATTTGATGTCGATTCTCGGCTCTCGGGGGCGGGGACCGCTCCCATCACTGGTTTCTGGCCCAAGTTCGAGCTTCCGTGGAAGGACCGTGGAAGTCAGCTTTATCCCTCACTGGCTAGGCCTCTTCGCCATCGGCTTGGAATTCGTCAGGAGCTGGACCCTGGTGAACGCCACGGTTGGAGACCATTCCGAGCGGCAACATCCTCTCTGATGGCTGGGTTATTCCCTTCCCCTTAGCCCGCGGTGCCGTCGGAAGAATGACATACAATTGGGGCTGGGCCGCTGAGGGCGCGGATATGATCAAGGGGTAAAGGATGCCCCGCTCCCGGAGCGGGGCACTCCCATAGATGCTAGCGGCTTGGGACTTATTGCCTTGGCAGATGGTGCTGTCTAGCTAGCCAGCCCGAACGTGAGTTACCAAGGGCGGTGGTAACTCCGGAACTCGTCGTCGACCGAGAACCGAGCATTGAGTTAGGCAGCCGATGCAGTAGCGACAATAGAGGAACAGACGGCGGGGATGGTCCTCCATTTCTCTCTCTCTCTCTCTCTCTTTCCGTTCGCCATAGCCACTACATACATCCACTTGGATGCTGAGCGTTAGGCGCGGAATACCAATGAACACCAGCGGGCAGTCAGCCAGCCAGCGTGGATCGAGGTGGAGCGAGAGCGCATCGTCTTTTTTTACCCCAGCCGCCCCGCGTAGTCTCCCCTTCTCTGAAAATACACGTTCTACGTGCTGGGTGCACCTCGGGCGAAGGAGAGACCGGCTATAGCAGAGTCAACGCGACCCCCTAGAAGTGGTCGTAGTGCCCCGAGTGACGATGATGTGAAGGGTGGAAAATTGCTCGATGGGTGATGGCAGCATAGTGTCCTATGAGTTAAACAGGGAAAACGTAGGGGGATGGGAGAGAAATGAAGAAATGGAGTGAGAGAGACTCGCTCCAGACGCCCAAACGACGGGATTCATCGGTGGCGATACTCGAGGTCGATGCGACACGGTGGCCGCGGGTCGATCGCAGTGGCGACATGTTCTGATGAGACACGCTGTTTTGCGGCGTGTTGATGGTCCGCTATGAGAGGCCAACTGGATATAAGATGCTGAGTTAAGTTGAGCTGAAACAGTTGCTTGCGCTACTGTTTCACAGGACAACGCGCTTCTCAGAAGGTCCTTGTCACGTTTGTTTCCGGAGGATATGTGCGTGTATATATGTAGACTCTCGCAGCGATTTTCGCTCCTGTAATCGTGTCTGGTGACATGTATCTGCATGTATTGTAGAATAATTCACAAGTGACAGCACGCCTTGAACGTCGTACTGAATAGATTATATATCTCTTTTTCTTTCAGTGGCATACCATTATAAATAGCTGACAGCGGCTTTACGTTACCTCGCGACAGCTAGCGAAACGCGGTTTCAGGTCGAAGTAACTTTTCAATCATTCAAATCGACCGCGCTAAGTAGAGCAGGTTGACAAACAGCATGCGTCTTATGAAGCTGTTCCGTGGACGTTATATGTTGGCTGCGAATCAGCCCGAAGAATTTACTTATTTCCTAGTTTCCACGGTTTCGATCGACTTGCGAATGACTGTGACTTCAATACATAATACCTCAATAGTAGGTCGTAGACCCCCTAGCCTCGATGATCGGACTAGAGCCGGCGTATTCAACGTGGTATGGCCGATGGCTGTGAGTCAGCCCTTGCTCTATCCAAATCGTAGACCTTGGGCGTCGATGCCGTGTCCTACCGTTCGTGCTTGCAAACCTTTTATCATCATAGTGAAGTTTAACGTAAATTGATTTTGCAAACAGCATTGCGTATGTTTAATCATGCATATTGAGCAGCTATTTCGCCTCTGTCAGGGAAGACCAGATTAGGAACTGTGAATACATTTAGCGAGTCATCCATTGCGTTTAACAAAATGAATAATGATCGCCGTCGACAGGAATTAAAGGGCCTTCGGCCGCTTCAGGGGATTACTAGCGCAACATTACCTACGATGTGATCTTAACGTACAGAGGGTGGGTCGCCGCGGTATAAGGCGATAGCTATCCCGAAGGACAGTCTCGTTTAGCTGCCGAATTTGGTGGGATGATCGGATCCTTTCTCTGGTTTGTTTGCCGTAATCACGTCTAAAGTTGGTCCCTACGTTCCTGGTCCTGCTCGTGTTCATCTTGGACGGCGGTCTCGCGCGATTTATATTGCCTCACGCATGTCCACATGTGAACAACGAGTCTATAGAGCTTCGGACAGGGCTAACGTCTGTGTTCCTGTTTTAGTCGTAGGAACTAATAGAATAGAAACCCCCTATAAAAACCTTGTGAATCTTGTACACGTCGTCTGACGACACTCTTCGTTTACTGAACAGTTTCAACGAATCGATTCCAACGACACTGTAATATTCAGCTCCTTTATCTCCAAAGGTTCAATTTCGCCTCTAAGCTAACCAACAACAACAAAAGATCGAGCGATTCAAACAATTCGCGGCCACGCAGAGCGCACAGCTTTCAGCGCATCAATATAACGGAATTAACTCAACATGACATCTATCGCTTGTCTCTCCCGCGTCCGCCTCGTCCAGCACCAGTATCCCGTTTACCTTCTAGTGTGCTTTTTTTAGCCCTTAGCATTGTCTCCCTTTCCACGCTAACCCATAGCATCTAAAAATCCGATTCGTTCATGCTGTCCCGATACAGCGGCCCTCGAACAAACGCGCCTGTACAGACGCATGTAATCAGTATGTGACAGCCTGTTCTCTGGCAAACACTTGACGTAAACACGCCGGGCATACGAAGCGCGGTCGCCTCACCAAGAAGGCAAACAATTAATTCTCTTTGTTCGTATTATTGTACAATAGTACAATCGAGGAGTTGCAGGAGTCCCGTGTTCGTCCTCTTAACTTGTTACCTGAGCACCAGGAACATCGAAACAATAAGGACTTCTTCAGGTTGTTCGCTCCCCGTAGCGTCGACCCATGACAGCACGTGCCTGACTGCCGCCAAGTGACAGGTCGACGGACCGATTGGTTGGTTTACCGTTAAAAGCGCACTAACGATACGGTGCAATCGCACGCTGGAAGGCCTGTCGCCACGAACGGTGTCTGTTCTTGATTAAACGTAGCTTGCAACAGTGACGCGTGGCGGGAAATTCGAAACGCGCACTTGTCCACTTCCGTGCTTATATTACATGTGTAATTTATCTACACAGGATTTTGCCGCGGCTTCATCGTCGCCGTCGAACCGCATTGCGTACTGAGCGAGCTGACTTAACAGTCCATTTGCCAGCTTGAGCTTAAGGGATCGATGATGTTGGTTCAGGAAGAGCAAATGTGTCCCTTCGCGATTTTTGCTCGCCTTGAAATTTCCCCGTGTCTCGGAGTAGGCCGTGGTGGCGAGCCAGGCGAGCCGATACGATTCAAGGCCACCGCAGAGGCTACTTGCTAATTTGACTGAGTCGATTCGTGTGATTTCAGGCAATTCGGACGACAGAAAATGTAACGAGGCATGCGAAAATCAGCTTGTTCAACGTGAACAGGGCCACATCGTTCATATGTCCCCTGCGTAAACACATCAACTCATACGCGATCATTAGCCTCCCGCTAACTTAGCTCTTTGGTGGTCGACACACTTTTGGCTGGCTTGCTATGCGGGCACTTAATGATGTTAACTTAATATTCTAGAGAGTAAAGCGAAAGCCACTCTCTAGACGGGAGTAACTCTTCCAGCGTTTATTACCAAAGTTGCAATCGCAATATCGTAATAGCATTATGAAGAGCAATCTGCTGGTAGGTATTGGGTACAATGCATTTCAGCCATGAAAGGCTGCCTCAGGTAACCTGCAGCTTTTAACGCTACCGCCAACTTTTCAAGGTCACTGATCGATTGCGTTCAACTTAGCGCCTTAGTTACACTTGAGTGGAACATACGCGTGTATAAAACGCCGATGATCAATGCCTCTTCAGCTGGGGCTAATTATGATTAGGTGTATTTATCAATTGCAAACGGGTTCGGTTTGGTCATAGAGCGATGTCGGCAGAGCGCATCGCAGCACCACAATGAATATTCGTATTGTAAGCGTACTAACCGTCGCGGTGGCGGGTGACACCTCGTTCGGATTCACAAAACGGAGATCTCGGGATCCAGGCCACCGCGGTAACCCAGCACTTATGAGCCCTAAACATGAGATGGGGCTCTTACCACTAGATTTCCTCTGTCGAGACACGTGGTCCATATAACTTTCATGTTTTCCACTCGAAGTTCATCTTACTCAGCGTTACGGCTAAACGGAGCAGGTCCCGAGCGGAATTATTCTGCAATCCTTGTCTAAAAACGATCTGATCGGCCATCGAAAAATACCCTATAGCGCTTTGCAGCTGCCGTCGACTTTCTCTTGTCGAGCTGACCCTCAGGCAACATTTAACGTCCACGAAATTTTGTCTTGCATTGCTTCGTCGGACGGACCCTTAAACGCAAATCTGCAATGGTGGGGATCGAGCCAATGCATCCACGTGTCTCCCATGCACTAACTACCCATAGGCTACCGTACGATAACGGGTATGGCCATCATGTCGAGACTACAGCCAGACATGGCTGTCGGGAAAGCTGCATATAACTGACACGATTTCCGTAGCTAAGGGTTCCCGTTTCTCATTAGCTCGTTACCTTGATCTTCTGCCAGACTTCAACATCGGCGTAATTACTACGACTCCCACTGCTACCCCAACTACAACTGCCGTGTAGCGCTATGCTCTGGCGAACGGCATAGCAGCACCCAATCTACCAGGACCCTCCCGGGCCTGGTTCGAATCGGGAGAGTGCAGTGAGCATCACCACAGATGTGTACCGGTTGAAGATTTGCATAGATAGATACTCTAGCTGTGCATTTCGGCTCAACCCCAGAAGCCGGCCAGACCTTTCTGATTCGTGGGGTGGCCTCGAGCGAGATGTGGCACGACGGTATCTGTGACCAGCACCGAGCGGCATGCGGCTGTACCTTACCGTATCTTGCGCACCTAGTATATATATATATATATATATATATATATATATGTATATATACCATATAATACATGCATCTGGCTTGTTGGTTAGAAGGCCGGTACTGCCATCTTCGAGCGACAGCGGCGATGACGTGTGGGGTGTGGAAATAGCCGTCCGCGAAACCATAATCTGCGTCGGGCAGCTCGTGCACCCGCGAGCCCTGGCTGGATTCGGTGGCTAACTGTCGCAACGAGCCAACACCGGCTCCGGACCGTTAACACCGAGTCAGCGGTGGCGGTGTCTGGCTCGCACCGCTAAACAGATGAGGAGTGGAGAGTTCATTACGTTGTGCGGGTCCGCAATAGGCAAGCTTGCAAGGCAAAGCCTAGTGGTGGCTGTTGGGTTGAGACCTCGTTGTCTGCCGGACCCCGTTGCCTAGCGGTAACTCCGCCAAGCAAGATGTTGTGGTCAGTGAGCGACACCAATCTATGCCTGCGTATGTTCACGTGCGCACCACCAGCCTATACTATGCCGAAAGCATAGTTACACGAACGATACAAACGTCCATAGCCAAACGGCCACTTTTCCTGCAGTTATGGAGAAGGCCGAGGCGTCGTGTGGCCGAGAAACGGAAATTACATTACCATGGCCACGGCGGGACAGGGTTATCTATAGGGGGAGGGGTGTGGACAGAGGGCGTACTGGACTACAGCGAGAAGGTCTGCAGTGCTGGCTAGAGAGAGGGAGGTTGAAGTCAGTGGGGGGAGAATGGATGAATCGTCACTCAGACGACACGAAACACTGGAAGAAAGGCAGACACGAGTCGGAAATATAGAGAACATGTATGACACCCTCTGCACCATCTCATGAGCATGCAGGCGCGGCCGTACAGCGGCTGTTGGGACGCTTTAACGAGCAGCGACGGTCTCGCCGAGAGCTAGCGGGAGCGGCCCAGTCTGACCGGCATGCCGACTAATTGAAGACTCCATCATGATTCATGCGCTGCTTGCCGCACGAGGCTAGAGTGGATTCCGGTTGAGTTTCTGGTGAAAATTGCTGCTGTCATTAGTCAGTGTCGTTTTTCGTTTGTGTTTGAAGAACGCATGGGTACTACATTACTGCACGAATGAAGACACCGGCTGTCCAGCATTGTGTATTGTCTGAATGAGCAATGGAAGACGCGCGATGAGAGTGGCGTCCCTCGGATAAGGGTGGCATATGACAATTGTTGGACGCCTAAGCACCGGAAATAGCCATAAGCAATTCAAGGTTATGTTCAAAGTTATGGTAAAGCTCCATTCCACATTGCCGAATGGAATTTCTCTCCTGGTGTTTCAGCCTGAATACGAATTGCTGCAGACACCGAGACCGGCCGTTATGGCCGTTACTCAATCGAGAGTTGACGGTTGACTCTGCGGACTCGTATAACGGAATTCATAATGACGACAAACGTGCAAATCGTACGATATAAATGGTCGATAGCTGTGCCCTTGAACAATGTTTGTGTGGTTCACAAGTAAATAGCTGAAAATATACTCGTTTAGTATCCGAACGACGGAGGCTCCAGATCTCGAGTTTGTAAGATGACAACATTTTGTCGAAAACAAGAAGGGTAATAGGAGGGTGCTCATCTGTAGGTACGTTTCATGGGGTTGACATACTCAAAGATTGTTGAGTTTGGTTCGAAGTCGAACATGTGGTCTATTCATCTTAGGTGGGCTAACCTAATGCATCTTCGTCACTGGACTCGACGAACTCGGCCGTCGAACTTCTCTATGCCGCTGTGAAATTTATTTTGCCAGTGCGATTCATAGCCGTAAATCTACGCAGATATACAACGTTATTCCAAGTTATCCTGACCTCCGTGGAGAACGCCGAATGCGCGCGATTGATCTCTGTGGGTGACGTCTCTGCGCGATGTACTTGCGTCAGCTGGTCGAGCAGCACTATTTAGTCAGCCAAGAGGAGCCAGAACATATTGACAAAATATTTCATGAATGCCAAGATGCAGATGTCCAGCTCTATTACGGCCATTACAGATGATCTCACTGTTCACCGGCAGTAATGTCTCATATCTGCCCTATTCGGCACACGCGAGCGTGTGTCCGAATATCCGGCCGTGCCTCTGATCATCATTCAGAAAAGGCTATGAGGCAAGGAACTCGCTATGTTCAGAGGTAGTGGCGTGTCCCACCGCAACCAGCAGTGGCAGATCCACTACCCATCTTCTCGTGCCGAGAATCAAAGCAGAAGATGGAGCCTTCCCCGAAAGGTAAGCCAAGAAATGGCGAGTGCGGTCGCAGAGACGACTCCGACAGGATTGTAAATTGCTGGCCGACCCTCAGGCACGATACAAGTCCCAGGCGTTTTTTCCGAACGATTCATTTCTTCACTGTGGAGCCATGTTCGGCTGTGGCGTCGGCTTCTCGAGGTCGACTGTTCATTCGCTGTAAGTGAAGGTCCTTTTGCAGGGGGCACCTTTCATTGAAAGAGTACTGCGCCTCTTCGGCTGCATCCTCTACGAACAAAGGCAAATTGCAAAGGCTTCCTCCTCCTTCCACGAAGGGAAAATATTACTGATGAGAAGCTTCGGTGAGGCGGTAGGACCAGTAGTCAGAACCACGCTGAAGGCCCCGCAACTCAGGACAGGCATCGTCTTCGGCCTGATCCCGCCACGTGAACGACGGTGTGGCGGCAGCCGCAGCGACAGCCGGACCACCACCACCACTAGCACAGACGTTATCGTCAACACGGTCAAGTCCTGGCGTCCTGCCAGAACGACCCGGGATCCCTTTTTTGTAAAGACGCATTTTCGTTCAAGAAGTAAATGAGGGAGAGGACCTGACAGGTCGAATAAGCAAGAACATTCAGCAAAAACAAAAGTACTCATGGAAGCAAGGACAGTACCTCAGAGGTGCCGGTCAATGTAATGTAAAGGAATCGTATGGCAGAGTTTATCGTGGACAAAGTGATTCGCACAAGTGCTCGAGGTTGTGACCCTGCGCATGCGATGGACGTCAATGGCAGGCACCGCCAATAGGAACATGTGCTAACGGGAATAATGCGTTCGACGGTTTCTGTGGAAATCGTACGTTAAAATATACTATTATATTGCATGAGTATTCTCGCGAGCGAATCGCTGGTTCAAGTCCCATCATGTAACTTATCCTATGTGACTTAAATATCAATTAACTATATTAATAAGCTCACGCGTACAATAACCGTCTCGGTGCACACGTGCATAAATCGCTGGGGATTTGAGGCGCCAGAATGTCTATAGTTTCAAGCCTTCATCATTTCCCTCGCGACACTGTGTCGGGCTTAAATGAGAAGATACTGAAAGTTTTACTTACCTCACCCCTCGACAATACAGGCTAATCTCGATACGACATCGCTTTCGAGTAAACAAGGAAAAAACATCCTTTTATTAGATTAGGACTTCTACTCCTGTAAATATTAAAAACCTCGAAATATTTTCATAAGCCACCGTAATTTGTGAGAAATCCAGATAAGTATGTGTTTATCTAAAAGTGTTCCCATCAATGTTCCGTAATCTACCACCCTCACATATCGTTACTTGGCTTCCCGTTTCAAACTAGAGTTATATGGGTCATGCCAATCGAAGTCTCTTACAGCAGCCCCATCCGCATCAGCTCTCGCCTAGGACATGACTAAAGACATATAGTTATTTAGTTCGCTAATAATTGGACAGTATCCAATAGCTATTCCCGGACGTTTTTACGGTAAATGTACTTGTCCCTCTACTCTCGTACGGGTTGCCCGCGCGACCGGCACTGTTAATAATCGCAATTATCGTTGGGCGTGGCAATTTCCTCTCTTAGAGCGAATAGCTACTCCCATATGCTTATGGCCTTGTCACGCCATGTTGCTTGGACGGTAAAGTTAAAACTACTCACTGGCTGCATGGGCGACCACCGGGGTAATTTCTGGGAAAATGTTTCGAAAGGACCAACTCGGAGCCCTAACGCTCGGCAAGAAGCTGCGCGGTCAACATTATCAAATGGGTTGTCGCGTTTAAGCGGCAAAGCGGGCCTCGTAGAAGATCTGTGAAACACTGTCTCGGCAGACGACTTTCTACCCAGGACGAAACTCCCATGGATGAACACATGCTGAGATCAATGGAACTATATAGCTGAACGACTACATCATACGAACTTAGCTCTATGCTCAACTATGTCCAGTAAAAAATCATGGCGAATCGAATTCTAGCTAGCAACCTTTATATCTCATATACCACCGTACATGACATTTTGCAAAATATTGCACTGCAGATCACTAATAAGCTGAGTGTACGTATCGTACATATGTGTTCGTGCGTTTGTTGGAACCAACACCTATCTGATAAGCTGATTAAGTTGATATGTCCTTCTCGGCAAGCGGCGCGCAATGTAACCACACTCATGCGATAATGGCTCCCTCGCTCGAGGAAGCCGATTGCTGGTCAGCGTTTGAAGGCACTCGGAGGGGTTTATTGTGACAGGTTGCTTTTTATAGCCAGCCGGATCGTTTTAATGTGAATGGACCATTCGCGTTGTTCGCGATTGCAAACATCGACGAGCAGCTTTCAAGAGCAGCCGCGAAACTGTTGTTGAACAACGGTCATGAGCTAAACGCTGAAATCATAATGGACTGGCCCCGGAAAAAAGGGAGAGCCCCAGCAATTCCAGGAACTCATTGGTCTGGATACGGACTAGATAGGAGATGCTCTGCCAATGCGAGGAGGAAGAGGGTTCATATGGCATAGGTTAGATAAAATGGAATTAACGCACTGATGCGCCACGCGCCCCTTGTGGAGGATAAGAACTTCTTATGAGTCTATCTGAGTCTACTCAGGCGTATTCAGATATATGCGGTATCGCTGTGAGTATTGCTTCAGGTTCGCGGGTTTGCTATTCTTCAACACCTACCTGCAATTTGATACGTGTGTAGCCATACTAACCAGAGCACGGCAAAGCCAACTCTCTCTCTTTCTCTCTCCTCTCTCTCTCTCTCTCTCTCTCCATATATATATATATATATATATATATATATATATAGGGCGAGAGACAGAGAGATATTCTACAAATATAAATGTACTTGACCTCGTGTGCACTAGCGTTCTGTATATCATCCGTGGACAACCTACAATATAGAACGCTGACAGTCCACCGTTAGACTCTTGGTCAATCTCCACTGCTTGCTCTAGGCAGACATTCTGTGTGGCCTCATCTGGATTCCACTGAGGAGTGCGTACGTGTTGTCTCCGAGCCCATCTATCCCACACTCCCCAACTGACCCCTGCTAGCAGTATTTTGACGGTTTGGTATGAATGTCGGTGTACACATTTCAAGGCGAGCACGGCGTTTTGAAATGAAGTCGTGTCCCTTCCTTTGGCGTTACGCTTGGCTGACCCGGCTCGGCTCGATCCTCCGGACCTGAACTTGAACCTCCTCCCCATTTTCGTGCCGTCACTCAAAACGTAATAGCTGTCTGTCTGTCCAGTGACGACGGGGCTCTGGTGAGGCTCTTTCTGCTAGAAGATCGGCCCCCGGTTTGTCCTTCACGCACCCAGTGGCGGCGACACTTCAACAGTGCGTTCTCTCACCCCGGGGGTACAGTAGTTGTCCCTCATAAAAATCTGCTGTCCCATGGCGAGAGAACGACCCAGTGGGGGTCTTCGGCCGTTTAGGCCGCGCTCTACCCTCTAGGTCAGTCAGCAAGGCGGTATCAGCATGCTGGCATTGCCCGCCGTCTACTGCCTGCCTGTCGACCGAGAACAACTGAGGAACAAAAACGACCTTCGCCGCTTCGCGCTGCCGCTCAAGGCCCCGCGACGGCGTGCGCACACTGTGTCTCTCGATGTCCCTATCTCGTCCTTCTTCTCCAGAGCGTGCGCAGGCAAATTGTAATGTACCGCCCGGCCCGACTTCCTCTGTCCCGTGGGGAAGCCGGCTTACGCTGGGGTGTAGAGGGGACCTCTTGGCCTTGCAGCAGTCCCAGGTCTCCGCCCTGGATCCGCAGTAAGAGCTTGCTGAATTCAGGCCCTGGCCTAGTATGGACCCTGGCCGGGGCCTAGGCCTGGGCCCACTTTCACAGAAGAAGTATGAATGGAGTACGCTAACGCTCTTGGACGGAAATAATGAAATGGAATAATATGCCGGCGTTGCTAGCTAGCTACTACGCGACTGGCTTTCCCCTGCTCGTTCGCTCCCGGCGGACGGAACGAATCCGACTGCAGAGAGAATCCCACATCGTTCCCTGCCACTCGGCCTAGAGCCTAATTCTGTTTTCAAGCGAAATTATCACGTTGGTAAGGTTTTTTCCTTTTGGTCAGTGACCCCCCACCCACGCTTCTGTTCAGCAAATATCGATGTCGATATCGGATAATCTAATCTATGAGAGCGAGGCGGCGGGTTCGAAGCTATGTAGAAAGCGAATTAACAATGGACACTCGCTGAAGAAGAAATGATCAACTACAAATGCGTGCCGCTCTCAGAGACGCGCATCGTTGGTATCTAAAAATGAACGAACAAGAGAGCCAATCCCCCACCTGAATGATGGACATCTCCGACTGCTGCTTGTGCTTATATTGGGTAACTATAGCGGGAGTTATTATAACTATCAAATGCGGTTTGCTGTATGTGTTTAGATAGCTACAACTAACTATGTGGATAAACTGCATTGATTAAATGAGCAGCTAGACATTGTTGGTAATAACAGACAAGGGCAGATACATATATTGATAGCACTGTAACTTTCAGCTTCACCTAGCATGAGGGAAGATGATTTACGTCAACAGCGTAATATTCCATTTGTAACTGTAATAACAAAGGAGCAAGTTTGAAACCGCATTAATTTATACCCGCCCTACGTGCAGGATTAAAACCGAGAACCCTGGAGTTCCGAATATATATATGTCATAGGCGTAACTGAAATGCTCGCTAAAAAATAGACCTTCCAAAATAATACTCAGTGGACTCATATGTGTTCAAGGAATAGTCTTTAGGATAATAATTTCCGGAGGAGACATACCTAACATCAATCGAGGAAAAAATAATATAAATGGTCCGTTTAAGGGCCACATAATGCATTGCCAAATAGTAAAATAATGGAACCTAGGTAGCATTTGGTTGCGTATTCGGGACCAATTCGGAGGCGTCCAAAAAGTCCATATTTTATTTACGGACTATTGAACCACGTACACCTTTCTGAGCAACACAGTTGATTAGCTTGTCAGAACAGCTCTGGTGGACGTCATTAACCTCACTTGCGCCACATATCAAAGGTCTTGCTCAATCTTCGTAGCTACAGCAGGCGTCTTTAAACTCGGCAGCCCCTGGTAAGCCCGCAAGCTGAGGTAAGAGCCTGTAGCACACAACATGCCGAGAATCTCATTTCCAGTGTTATGCTATCATCATGAAAAAACTACATTTCCATGTAGGGAGCACATTCAATGTATGCACATAGCTAAGTGTGCGTTTGTCTTGTCAATTCCCTAGGCGTTGTCCACAGTTGTGAGTCCGCCCAAAGCAATGAGGTGCAACTGCAATTGGAACCAACGAGAACGTAGAGTTCGGGTTCGTCGTAGACCTCACTCGACCTCATCGTGAGTGTGATTTTTTGCTGCATACAACTAATGGGCTCGTTGAGGCAATCCGTAACGCAAGCGGATGTAGTCATCGTAGCTGGCGAACGCACAAACGGGGGATGAGAACCTGGACCTTAAACGGCTGGCATCTACAATACTAAATGTTCACGGGCTACATTTATAGATACCTAGCCCACTCGCCTGATTGAGTCAGATGTTGCATTATATGTACGTCTAATTAAAACAACAATCGAAGAGAGGCATTTCAATTGTGATTACGAAGCCTTTGTCTAAGCGATAGCATGTTCTCTTTCTTTTGTGCGTGCAGCAAATCGTGCTGATACTGCTCTGCAAACATTTGAGGATTCACGCACGAACTACGTTACACGTTGATATAATTACATATTTGGTCTAGCTTACGTGTGTTCGCTACAAACGTACTAACTGGCCAACGGTGAGCTTCTGACCAATGCAAATACGTTGCAAAATTCAGGGATATTTATTGGTCGAAGCCTTCTAGCTGAAGCAGTGTACCTCGTAGACATTGTCGTTGTCCCATCGACGAGGAAATTCGTCGGGAACTGTGGTCGAATTCGCGAGTATATATCGCCATGAATGGAGACAGGCTCCGTTTCACTTAATGGTACTATTGTAGCCGCTAGCCTTTAGCTCGATGGCCATATCATCGCCATTGAGCCGTAGTAACGTACAACTTGGACCCTAATCGCCCCATTCGCCGGCTTGAAGTGACTACCCGACCCCGTCAAGCTGCTATGCAAGCTGCCTGTTCGGCGCTGAGCTCAATATGGCTGGTGGATGCAGCCGACTACACTGCGTCGGGACTGCGCACTGGAGACAGCATTGTCCTACATCGTAAACCATCGTAGTCAGCGGCCTAGGTAACGGGTGCCGTCAGACACTGGTGGCGAACACCGGGGCGAGCCCTGTTCGCTACGCGTGTAGTAGTTGCCTCGCGTAGAGAGTTGAGTTGAGTCTGTTCACCAGCCACTTGGCGACGTCACGTCGCTTATCCCACAGAGGCGTCGCCAAGTGTGTACTCAAAGAAATAGTCGAGTGTGAACGACGCGAGCAGTGAGGAGTGCTTGCTCCTGCTAGAGATCTGTTTTTGTATCCAATATAAAGTTGTGTATTGGATGTCAGCCATCTGAGCTGACCCGAGTCAAGCCCGCCCTGACCTAGGCCAGCCGAAGCAAACCAGACCGAGCCGATGACGGGCCGAGCAGAGCTGGAAAAGTGTGGTGACTTTTTGTGAGCAGGAAGGGCGGTCAGAGGAGCCGGCTCGTCGGACGACGGGAGTCGCTCCACCGCGGCACTAAAAACGTCCTTTGGCCTTCGTATGGCCTTCGTGGCAGCGCGAAGCAGCGAAGGTGTCAGGCCACCTTCTTCTTTCGAAATAAAAGGCAGACGCAAATGTCGGCCTGCTATGCCAATGCTGTGAAGGGTCACGGACAGACGGACGCAGCCATCGGCATCGAGACCTTCCCGCGCCGGCCGTTGCATGAGTGTGTACTTTTCGGCCGCTGCGACCATTTTATTCTCGGTCAATCGGTTTTTATGGCACAGATTCTTTTCTCTTGATCGCTCGCTTTCTCTCCTTTTCTCGCTCCCTCTCTATCGTCTTCTGGTTATAACCAGCCGACACAGTCGATGAAGGCGGGGGGTGATCGGCACAATTTCACAGTACACCACCACAGGCACAGTGTGCCAATGTCGAATTACCTCAAACACTATAACACATATAGATACATATATCTGTGCACGTGTGCATGCACGTATATATATATATATATATGTATATATACATGCATGCACACGTGCATGCATATACATCGAGAAACGAAGTTAATATTATTACCTGCACTAACTTCCAAATGTTCATGTTACGAATTTATTGAGTAACTCAAGTAAGTATAATACTGAAATATGCATACAGCAGAAAACGGGTGGCGCTATTAAAGCTGCTATCGGATGAGGTACTTACAAACGAAAAGAAAATGGAGAGCGGAAAACATCACGGATTAACTTCGAAACTGTCTTTGCCTTGCCCATTATGGGGTTGTGTAACCATAGGAGTACCCAGGTACATGTCAATATGTTGTCCTATCCGATACCTTTACGTGCTGTAATCCTGCCGTCTTACGAGCCACTCACTGCGTTATCCGGCGGCTTATCTTCTATGAAAACTCTTAATGATTTTACGTAACCAACTAATCTACCAGAGGACACATACAGCTCTCTCTCTCTCTCTCCCGCTTCTAAATACAAAAAAGTCTTACCTCTAGCTATAATACATAGCTGACTGTCTTGCGGGCACCTTCCCCTTCATTCGCTCGTATTTCTGTCGTGACTACATATTAGTGTCCCATCCAGTAGACAGTCTTTCACCCGGTTGTGCTTTCGGTACAGCCGCGGTGACGCATGATCACTTTCATTCACCGCAATTCCAGGAAGTCTCCGCGGCAGCAACGGCTTCTTGTGGTAATATCCAAGGGAGAAAGCGAGAACGGGGAGGGAGAGATCGCTCTACCCGAGAAGGTCTCTAACGAGAGGAGAGTCTAGTTTCTCTGACGTTTTTGCAACACTGATAAAAGCAGTAACGGGGCCAAGGGCGCTTGACGACGACGACAACGAACGACGCAGACCAGTGAGTTAACGGTAAGCCAGCGGGGGCTGGTGGTTCGACCTGGGGCTGGACGCACCAGGAAATTCGTTCGCGTTGCTCCGGCACCGGATCCGTGCTACTCGACTCGCTTCGCTCCGGCTCGGTTGGCTTCCCGTCCAACGTATAGGGTCGTCTTGTTGTAACACGGGGCCACGCTTCGTACCCTCCATACACTTGATGTAGGTAAGTGATCCGTCACTCAGATTCTTGCCGGTAGGATCCGGCCTGCCTCTCTCTTTGTGCCGTGTTTCGCCTCAATCGTCCCCGAGCGTGTACAGAGCAGCTTCAATGTCAACTCTAGCCGTTCGTCGGTGAGCCTGGCGTCAAGCTAGCTCGAGCGACGTCTAGCGCAGCGACCACTGCAGCTGCTACTAGACCTCGGTCGAGCTGGCTTGAGACTCTCTTAAAGGTTAGTTAATGGTAAAACGATGTACCGACACAGTAACCTAGGTCGATCGACTCGCACTCAGAGGACCAACGTCGGCCGTCAGCCAGAAGTCAGCTACCTCACCTGCCACCCTAGGAACACACAATAAGTGGCCGCTAGCGGTGACTCCAGCAAAGGAGCTCAACGGAACAATAAACTCGAGGGTTCTAGAAACACCACAACGAATTCACCGATCACGTGTGCATAAGTCAGTCAGATGCGTCTGGCCTCAGCAATCGAGCGGTTGGACATGCGTTCCAACTGGGAATGTATTTGTGTTAGTGATTCTCAAATAAGTAATAAGATGTTCTCTATACTTCTTCGTCCCATTCTATGTTTATCTGGCTCTTAGCCCCAGATGGGAAGGTGGGGATCACTTGTATTGCGTCTGATCCACTCGCAGATCATCCCTTATATAACATATATAGGCTCCGCTATGCCACGCCACTTGACAGATGTGTGGCGTTGTGCATCGCATCTAATGCATAGCAGATCTTCGTGCTTGTTCACGAAGCTAAGCCTCAAATGAAATAAACACGAGACATAATGTGTTTATTGCCATGAGCCGTTGCTCTTGCCCTGCTTTTGTCTCCTGTTGCATTTCAGTAAAACTTATCGCTTCTCATCCACTACCATATACACGTCCGCGTGCTGAATCGCGTACGTGTTCATCGCGGGGTGCCTGCTCGAACGCCAGCTTCAGCCAATTCCCTCATGCTCGCGTGTAATTCCTCTTGCCAAGCGCGACCGCAAACAACTGCCTTGTATGAACCTATCGTTGCAGCATCCCCGCGCCCAGCCGCCTCGCGCCCCCATGTCGTATTCGTAACTACGCGTGGGCTGTGCTCGCCCACCCACTCGCATGGTACTCGTACTATAATACTACTACTTCTCTACTGTGCTCCGAAGGGTCCACGACCTCCTTCTGAGCCGTTCCTCCGATCGCGTGCATCCTGCATCCGTTTCTTCTCTCGTGAACCTCTCTCAACAGTCTCTCTCTCTCTTTCTCTCGCTCTGTCATCGAGGCAACCTACAACTACTGTCTTGTCATGCTTACTCCCGACAGCGGCAGCGACGTACGCGCCTGGGGTGCTCTGTTGCAGTGTGCATGTCCTGTCCCCTCTCTGCAGCCAATGAGGGGCGAAGCAGTCAGTGCTCTTGTTAGTGTGCAGTGTTTCGGGTCGATCCCCGCCCTCATGAAGCCCCTGCCCGTGGACGCCGCTGCTGCCAGGAACGTATAAGTTTCCCACTTCAGAAATTTCGTTATCGGCTGCTCTCGGGGAGAAACTATCCAGCCAGCCAGCCAGCCAGCCAGAAAGCCGGCACCCGACGATATTGATATACGTCGGCCGTAGCTGACTAGCTGGTACACTCGTTCGTCCACAGACACCAGTCCTGGTCGACACTGTGCGCTCGAATGCGAGACCATAAAGTCGTCTACGCACTTCGGTCCATGTCGAACAGTTCCGTCTGTTTTGGATTGCGGTCCTTCGATCTGGCGGCGAAATTTATTAGTAACAACTCTGTACAAGGCCGCAACAACGAATTGGATTCGATCGCTGTGCTGAACTGGCTTGCCTAGCGAGTGCGAAGTACAAAGTAGCAGGAGCAGCAGCGGCACGATCGTCGGGGAAGATACAAAGTCAGAGACGCCCGCGAGCAGCTCTTCGTTTCACGGTCCACGGACTCTGACGAGCCACCTCGCGTGGCCTGGGCTGTGCACAAGCATCGGCTCACCAGTCAACCAACTGTAGACTAGGGAGGGAGGCGGGTACACAGAGACTATTGATGGATGGATAGATCGAGCGCGAAACAATACGATATGGCATTTACTACGGCACATGAGGCGGGGCGTTAGGGGATTAATATACAGAAGGGGCTTGTGGCGGTTCTGGATCTTGTCTGGGTTTAAACGTTACCACCCCGTGAATACTGTATCATTCAAGGAACTGACCCCTATTGATCATTCAAATCGCAATCATTCGAATCGTAAGCTAGCCTAGCTTATCTGAAAGCCGCAATAGCGATTTCAAGCTGTTTATTTCGTTTTTTTTTTTGAGAACGGTGTAATAACAGAGCCACTTTTTCGAGTTTACGAGCGCAATGTCCAAGCACTCAGCAGTCATTAAAATAAAAAGCAAGTTACTAAACATGGCCCGCTAAGGCAGCACACATGGGCTCAGTTAAACCGAGAACCGAGAATATGCCTTGTGAGAGCTCATCCTTATTTCGTTCTCGGAGTCTTATCCCTGAGCATATGCTGCGCATAAAATACAGACGGTCCACGCAACACGCTAATCGCTAACAAGCATCAACATCCACCTTGTTACACAGCCGTTCTCTGGCGTCCATTCCTCAAGAGCGAAAAGCGAGCTCTTCCTCTCACCGGCCACTTTTGTGAGTCGACCATCGTTGAGCTTTCCGTCTTACCTGCTGAGCCGCACGACCTTGACCAGTTTACAACCTAAACAAGTTTTACTACTCTTATACGGTGTACCGAATATATACGACTTAAATGTTAAATATATATATATATATATACCTATTCTTTTTAGGTAATGTGAGGTTCACATGCAATCGTAAAGTTTCCTCATTCGAATCCGCTCGGATCCGAAACAGCGACATGACGTTTCGTCTGGTTTCCTTCAAACAAGTACACGTCGTCCCTTCATTGTTTTGCGTATATAACATGAACAATACGCCTATCTTGGCCTGCCTCCAGGTGCATCTCAAGTCCGAAACCTTGACTTGTGGCGGCCTGGCAAAGTTCTGCTCATATTCCACTCGCATAATAACTTCATGACAGCCTTCCGCACGACGCCTCCGCGGGAGTGTGCTCCGAGTATGAATGACGTTCAAGTCTAGCACAATTTACCCATTTACATTCAATCCACTACAGCGGGGTTTAATACGTCGTCTCTAACAATTATATACATATATATATATATATATAATTGTACAGTATATTCTGTAACGATGAAGTCGGCCCTGGCATACTCGTTGCAGGGATCGCATTGGAGATTGTTACAGACAGCCGGGGACTGAGTAGATGAAGTTTTTATAGTGTACCAACGTATGAAGGAAGCGGTTGCACATTTGCCCGGCGCGGGAGCTCGCTCAGCCAGACCTGACTCATGTGGTCACCGAGAGTGTTGCCGTCTTCATTGCCGTAGCGTTATTGTTAGCCGCGCAAAGTAAATCGAGGCAGGCAGCATGGCTCCTGCTGACCTTGGATGGATGGGTCGGCTTTTGTACACGTCTGAGAATAAGGAGCGGTGAATCAGAAAAGGAGCAACGGTCTAAAGTGACGTGGAAACGATCCAGTGGCTTTAGATGCGAGTGTACGTACGTGTCTGGGTGTGGTGGGAGAAGTGCTGTTTCGCAGATGACGGTCGCAAACACTCCCCTGCGAAGAATGATGTGTTGGCGCTACGGCAAGACGGAGTTTCAGGCATAGCGTCAACGAAGAAGTTCACGGAGCTAACCATTGACACTATGCTGGGTAACAAGCGTGTCAGATTTAATAAAGACGCAAGTTTAGGCACGATCGGTCAGTGACATTGAGCTCAGCCTTAACCTTGGCGAAAGCGTAGGTCCGTAAGGGAATATAGGACAATTTTAAACTTTTGGAGAAGAAGCGCCTATTCTGCTTGGAAGATCTAGTAGCGGCCGGGGACCTGTGGGGGTCCAGAGTTGATGAAACCTCTAAGGACACGGCCTGCTGACAAGGAGGGTCGAAAATTATATAGGATAGTCGGGACAAGCACTCGAGTTTTAGGCAGAGTTTGGCTGCGCGACAGAGGTGAACTCAGATTTATCTGCTTCCGATATCCTAACTACGATAAACGACATGATGTGCTCATGGCACAGGTTGTTCGTACAACAGAACAATGATATCGATGCCAGTGTGCTCGGTTTGAGGAACAGGTGTAAAGGATTCTCAAAGAGGTGCAATCGTATTCATTGTTTCTAATACGCTTGGCGTGATAATTGGTACACTGTCTAATTTTTCTGGACATCTATCTGTACCATCGAAAGATTGGAAAAAATTAGAAGAAAGTTTGGAAAAAACGGAAAATCAAATAAAAATATGAACGTTGAAAAATTAAAGAAAAAATGAAAAAAAAAACTCATGAATCAATTTGTTGCCTTTTTTGAAAGATTTGATAATTTTTCAATTTGAATTGTTCGATTTGGATTTATCTTGTTCCTATATATATATAGTCTAGTGATATGTCTCTGTGCTGCCGAATCCGCTTGGCTCTAAGCACACTTGTTTGACACTCGATCTTTTCAAAAACGAGTTACATATGCCTTCGTGACCAATCTGTCGAAACGACCGCAGCGATAACATACGTATCCAGACACTATCGGGAGGCCTCTCATTCCCTTCACTGTCGACCTCAGTAGAACTTCATGTTCCCTCCGATACGAACTATTTTGTTGCGCATCTATTTGTGACTATTTAGTAGTTCGTCTAATATAAGCTTATTAACCCTTATGTGAATGACGCTTATCTCTGTCTCCTCCTATCTTACCCAGGGGCATAGCATGCAACGAGTGCATACCATCGGACAGAACTTGTCCGGTTAGTTCTACGAGATCCAACTCAAAGTGAGATGTACCCCAGTCTGAACATTTGCCACGGCTTCAACTAGGAAATGAGTTCGTTGGAAACAGCGTCCTTCACAACGACGATGGCAGCAACGACAACGTCAACAACAGCAGCGAAGATCCGAAACTCTTCATTCGATTCAGACTAGTTTTCAGATCGTTGCTGTCTGTTCAGCTGAGAGGGGATGTAAGTACTTCGCTCTCACTACCATAGGACAATACAACAGGAAAGTCAGGCTACTAGAACCAACCTGGGAAATAGGATACTACTATACACAATCCGCCTTCCAATAGCCTCACGTGTAACAGGCCGTGTTGGCTTGTTGCAAAGAGCTGCCCCGGGTGACCTTGACTCGCAAAGAGCTTCCACGCTGTTCATGAGGAACAGGCGGCTGGGGTTAGTTAGCATTAACGAAGGTAAGACGCTGCTGAACTCTCCTTCGAATTTTGCCAAAATGTCTAAGAGGGGTGACGCTGCTAACGGCGTCTGGCCGCACACGCACGAAAACGTTGCTCGGTGGGAAGTCACTCGCTAGCACATAAGACACATAGGAAATGTTTGTTTGTACTATTGTATAGTATTGAGAAATTATGTAAGTATTAAAGTTTTTCGTTTTGTCAAAACTAAATCGTGTCTACACAGTGACCTATGCAAAATCGTAAGCTGTCTGAGATGTTTTTTTTCTTTGTTTCCAAAAGCTGTGTGTGTATTACGGTGCGAGCGAATTTGACAGTTGGCCAGAATGAACAACTTGACGATTTGGAATAGCTTCTATCTAAATATAATATCTCAGCTGAGAAGCGTACCCGTATCGGCGTGGCGGAAGCCGGATTCTAATCCTATCCGCGATCACGGCAATATCAGATTGCAATATCTGTTCAATTAGATTTAAAAATTAAATTACACCAATTGCCCAGCAAGGGAATAAACTGCGACACCAATATTTTGGTCATTAAGTTAAGTCAGCACATTTCAATTGGTAAATGTACTACGGTAAATATTCTATTGTTAGATTACAACAATACTAGTACTCATAAAATAAGGAAACTCATTCCAAGCCGTCTCTTCCTCTATCTTTCGAAGGAACGCCCTCTCAGAGCACATAATCAGTTAATTAACCAACTGGCTTGTTCGCTTCTTTGTGGAAGTCAAGCAGGGACAAGGGTATCAATACGTGTAAATACCTCAGATCGCATGTTATTATCCAATTAACATGGGTCTACAGGATGAGACCCACAGGACTCACTGCATCTGGGGGACCGCTGCCTTCTGTCCAGATAAACTGGATGCCCAGGCGATATGGCGATTCCAGGATAAAGCTGATGATTCAACCCCCCCCCCCCCCCGCCCCCCGGGCTGTGTGGACCTTTTCTGCTCAGTGTTTCAACTCCATTTCCCGGAGATTGTCTCCCGCCCCAGCTCGCCCTAAGTCAACTATCCGAGTGTCGAGGTCGGCGGCCGAAGACAACCAATGAAACACGACTGCATGACACATGCTATGCTTGTATTTGCGGGATCTTCGTTTGTTCCCACGGGAGAAAATAAGCAGGTTAATAGTCCTAGGCGGCGATTAATATTAGCCAAGCCAATTATACAGAACAGCGGCAAGGAGGGGAGACCTGAGCGACAACCAAGGTATCCTGTTTTTTGGCGCATCTCGGATCGTGTAACGGGATCTGAGGCTGCCACCAGAGGACAATGGTGGAGGAAACTGGCCGGTAAGCTAGCAGGAGGTGGCATTAGTTTTTTCTACTTCGTGTACCCTTTTGCAGCTATGGCATTTTGCACAAACAGACGCTCAGGTCCCTGTTGAACCAACAGGAACGACTGAAAGAGAAGGACTGCTTGGACATTCGCACTGTGTAGCTGCGATATTATGTGAAATAGATACGGGATGGGTTTACTAAAAAAGTTTCGTCCTAAATGCGAGTCCACGTGGAGACAATTCGGGTCGACTAGAGCAAACGGACACAGGCGCCGTGTAGAACACAAATACATCTGCCTCTAACTCACTTCTAGGCGCAGTGGGGAGACATTTTTCGAGGAACGAATTTGAGAGAGCTGGTTGAGCCTCGGGCATCGCAACAACCAGAGGGAGAAAGAGGAGCTGTGTTGGGTTGGGACGGACCATGAATCATCAGTGGGCGACAACATCGTTCTCCAGAGAGAATCCTTTTCCCTGCTCACCGGAACCGGGTTTCATGTAGACCCGCCACAATATGTGCGTGTCATCAGGCGTACGTTGGCAAGTGAAGCTAGCCAGAAAGCGGCGGCTTTGCCAGCATCTTCACGGGAGACGAGCCTAGAAGAAAGATAAGACCATCCCCTACTTCAGCCCATGCCCACGCTTAGCCAGATGTCCGCACCTGTCTGGAGCTGGTCCCGCATTAGCCCTAGGACTCCATTTCGTTGCTTGGGTCGTCCACCTTCCGCGTGTTTCCGGAAGGCATCCGTAAGTAGGGATGCGAGACTCAGTTGCAGCCTCAGCTTTAGCTCCAACTCTGGCGAGCGACTTAGAGCCAGTCTCAGCACAGACTTGGCATCTGTACGAGCGGGGCCATCGGAGGCCACAGACGACGCGGTAGAGCCATGCCGCTTGAAAAAGGTTGCCTTCCAGGAGCGGCACGGTAGTAATGTACTACTCCTTCTGCTATCGTATCCAAATGCTATCGTTTCCTGACACGGGTGAGTTCCACTTCCTGTTCTGTTTGCTAGGCCTAGCCAGGTTGAACCGACGAAAAGGGAGCGAACCTGGTCTCGCCCGCCGACCCCCTGCCTGGGTGTCAAAAAGAGGTCTAAAGACGGCAGTATTCTTGCCATGTTTAACTCTATATTCTAGCTGTTCCTTGGGTTTGGGATGTCGGTTTCGTTGCATGATCGGTCGCCGGACAGTCCTCTTAGGGCCTCTCTGGGTTCTAGGTTGGGGCGGTCGCCGCAAGCTGGGCAGGGCGAGCTGTTTGCGGACGCCCAACCGAACGCGTCCGTCTCCCAGCTAGTATTGTGTTAGACAGATACGGCTGCGTGTGTTGGTCAGGCAGTTGGTTCCTTTTCTTTCGAGCAAGCGGCCGGACGGGGTAAACTCATGGAGCATAGAAGTTTTGGTAGCTGTCTTGAAAAGCGAGGCCCTGAAAGAACGCACTGTTTCCGAGTGCGCTCCTGCCAGACTGGGAGGGTTGTGCGCGTATCATTCCCCACTGCAGTGATGCTATTGTATAATAGATGCAGAGCCAGGATGAATTCGGGACGAGAGCGTATCGATGTTTGTACAAGGAGCTCGGGGAAGTGGATGGTTTGCTCCTTGTTGGCAGTTGATACCGGCAAGCGTCACCGTAAGGGAAATTACATAAGCGGCAGGACTAGCGAAATAATTTTAGCAGACTTAGTTCTCAAGGTGGCAATCGAAATTTGACTGAGTTGCCGCACCACCTTTGATTGGGTTGCTACACCCGGTTTTCGGGCCAGTGCGGGGCAAACCAAAGAACCTTATCCTATAATGACTCACGCGTTCATGGGTGTTGTTTGACGAAGCTTTATAACGTTCGGGATAGTTGCCTTTTTCGATTAACGGATATGGGGAAATAACTGTAAATCGATAGATTGGCACATAAGACAACACCCAGCCATGTTGTGAAGGGATTGATTATTTCCGATAACAAATATCTCTACGATGTTCAAATGTGTCTTACCATTTTGGGGTTACCACATCTCGGCGCTGGTCACCCTGTTGACTTGGACTGGTCATGTTCGTCCACCTCGCCGTGTTTATTTTTGTGATGGAGAACATTTTTCCAAAGCAAAATGTGGTTTTTCCAAGCAGGTCAGCAGCATGGACCAATCACCAACCATAGAGCAACCCTTCAGCACCGATTTTGCCGACGATAGATGAATGCCAACGAACGTTTGCACTTAAGCACCTTTTCATGTTGTCTCTCGCTTTCCGCTACGCCACCGAGATGTTTTCTCGTTGACGAGCACCATCGCCGCAGAACCAGTAGCACAGTGGCTGAAAGTTGCCGCAGTCGTTGGCGCAGTTTCCACTGGCGAACGGAGGCATTAGTGCAGATGCCGTATGCTTCCAAGCGCCCCAGAGGAACCTTCTGAGAGTTGGTATCAGCAGCAGGACAGTCTGCTGGGTATGCCAAGTGAACTACATTGCCGTTCGGCGGCGTCGCGCCGACACCCGGATCAGTACATTTCAGAACTCCCCGAGCCACGAAGGCGGCAGGAGCAAGCGGCCGCACGAACTTGACTTGACCCGGCGGCCACAGGGGATTTATCAGCATTGTCACATTGTCTCTGGGAGACTGTGCTCGACGCGACTACGGCGTCATCAAGGTCGTCATTGGCATTAGCGAGGAGCGATGAAGCTCTGGATCGAGTGAAACATCTCGCCGCCCCCAAAAGAGACAGAGCCACTCTCAGAGCGAGAGAGGGTGGAGGGGGGGGCGGTAACGATACCTTGGAGACCGCAGACACTTGAAAATGGCTGTGCATGTCGGTCTGAGCGCGCGCGTTGCTTGTCTAGTTTGTCCTGTCCCGACCCGACAATTACGCTTGGTGCGTCATTGGTGTTAGTTGCTACTTCGGATGCTTCGGTCCATAAAGAGTTGCTACTTTGTTAATTTGTTTCGTCGACAGTGCGTGCGTACGCTTGAAGTCACGATGGGTGGAGAATTGGGCAAAGGGCCACGGTAGAGTCTTCTAAATCGCTGTACCGAACCGCTGTAAACGCGGTGACGGCAATTCTAGGCAGGTGGCTAATGAGATGAACAGGACGGTAGCACTGGCATTGATCCTTAAAGCACTATGTTGTGAGTATGGCCAAGTATACAGACCTGAACCTTGTCAGGTTTGCGGCCAGCTTAGGAAAAAACCATCACTTATCTGGGTATTTGTTTTCCGCCAGGTACTAATTAACATGGTACTGACTGGAAAAGACTATTAAAACTGCCCTGTTTTTCGCTATATTTCGCGATCGTGTGCTGTACGTGTGTATGTGTAGAAACGCGAATCGGTATACAGTGGTGTGCATAAACTTAACGCACCCCTATATTTGAACAAATCGTTACAAAGAACACACATTTGAGGCATTTATTCTGTATCAGATTAATGTACGTGTCAAGTAACATACATCCCGCAAAGAACAGCGCATATAACGTCGCATGTAGCCTGCTACAATAAAATGTGTCATCCTTAGAGTGTGTAAAATCATAACGCACCCTCAGTTATCGAGTGTTCTCGTTGAATCAATCCAGTTTGTGTTGAACATTCATGCTATACTGTAATCATGGGATACGCTTCGAGCCTTACTGATGCAGAGAAAGCAGTTATTACTGTTTACACAGAGCAGGAAAGACCCAGGCTGCAATTATCAGAGAAATTGGCAGAAGTCGTCGCGTAGTTCAAAATTATTTACGCAGTCCGTCGACGTATGGTACTAATAGGTCTAAAGTACGTCCACGAAAGATCAGCCAGCTGATTGCCATGCACATCTGTCGATTGGCCTCGAATGCGATAAGTTGTGAAATAATCAGCCAAGAGTTAAACCTTCAGGTTTATAGATCAACAGTTTTAAGGACAATTAAGCGTTATCCGCATATCACACGGGCGCAAGTGAAAACAAGACCGCAACAACGACACATGACTGTCCGACTAAATTTCACCCGCAACAATATGGCTAGAGACTGGCAATTGGTGAGTATTGGGGCAGCCTTTTTTAAAGGGTAGCTTATGGTACACATCTATATAAAAGGTACTGTGTTGTTTCAGATCAGCTTCAGTGACGAAAAGAAGTTCAATTTGGACGGGCCAGATGGATTTAACGGTTATTGGCATCACTTCTCAAAGCGCAACTTCGGTGGCTGGACCGTTATGGTTTGGGGAGCTTTCACCTCTCTTGACAGGCTCCCACTCGCCTCGTCATCTCACCTCGAATGAATAGCGAGGACTATCAGCAGATACTGACCAACAACCTACTACCGTTTACAAGCAGATTTCATCGACTGCTAGAATTGTTTTACAATAAGATAACGCTTCAATTCACGTCAGCGCTAATACACGTGCGTGGTTAGGACAGCATGACATTGAAACCTCAGAGTGGCCAGCATGTTCTCCTGATCTCAACCCGATGGAGAACCTCTGGGGCATTCTTGTCCGACGAGTATATGCATCTAATCGACAGTATACATCCATGGAAGCACTAAAACAGGCGTTGTTGGAGGCCAGTGGATGTGTCAGCGACCAGATCCTGCTAAATCTCGTTGATAGTATGCCAAACAGAGTCTTTAATAATTAGCAAGGTTGGGGCCGCACGGGACTGATTAGCAGAAGAAAACGAGAATTAATTCAGCGAGAACACTCGATAACTGAGGGTGCCCTATCATTTTGCACACCCGAAGGATGACACATTTTATTGTAGCAAGCTGCAAGCGACGTCATATGCGCTGTTCTTTGCGGTGTGTATGTTACTTGACACGTACATTAATCTGATACAGAATAAATGGTTCAAATGTGTATTCTTTGTCACGATTTGTTCAAATATAGGGGTGCGTTAAGTTTATGCACACCACTGTATAGGTACAATGCAGTGGCACTGAACACCGTGAGCAGCTCATGTCTTTCTCTGTCTCTCACTCTTACTCCCTTTAGTAGTTACCGAAGGCCCCCGAACAAACGGCGTATTGTTACACTGTTACCCCGGCCACCAAATAGAACAATCTACACTCCTCGTGATTCTCGTGCACTGGCGCGACCGATCTCTGCTTGGCCGCGCATGCAGCGGAGCGCCATTTGGAGCAGAACGTCGTCCTTGATGAACTAATATATAATATACCCCTGTCTGTCCTTCCTGTTGTTTGATTTAGCCTCTTCTGCCGTTCGCAACCACAAAGAGAGAGAGAGAGAGTGAGACGAAGCCAGAGCACACTGTTACAGTGCTGCCTATAACACAGAGCGAGAGGAAAGTGAGCTCAAGCCCCGGGGGTTGTGCTAGGACACACTCTATTGCTGCTGCTGGGGTTTGCCGGTTTCGTCCATCGCCGCTACCGGTGCAGCCCCGACCACCGGCGGGGGGCTGGCTGGGGGGCTGGGGATACGGGGTCTTCCTTCCGTTTTGCCGTTTCCACTCTCGGTGTGGCCCTGCTCCTGGGCCCTGCATTCTCCCAGCGGGTTTTGGCCATCGGATTTCGATGGAGGGCCATCGCTACAAGCTGCCACCTTCATCACCAGCGTCAATGCCACCACCACCACTACTGCCCATCATCGGTGGCTACAGCGAATCGACTCGAAAAGGGGCCTCGCCGCTGCTCTGTAGCCGGCTACAGGCCAACCGAATACCGCAAACTCACCCGTGGACTTGTATCCCGCTGCAGATCTCGAACGGAAAAACGCAATAGTACCAGCAGTAGCAGCAGCAACAACGGAAGGTTACCAAAAGGTCAATGACGGTGCCTGCGACCAACGTAAGCGCCGACTGTTGTAGAGAGAACGAACGTAGGAAACTCGAAACTGGCTTGAACCACAGCGAGTGCGATAGCTTTGCTGATACAAGAAAATACAATAGCTCATCAGTAGTTGAAAAGTTTAGGATGAAGATGGATTCCAGGGCCGAGATTCCTCGACGCCCTCCCGATCCGTGGGTGCTGCCAGTTTATTCATGCACTCAGAGATTACGACCATGGCCGAGTTCGGGGATATTGGCCAAAGTGCTGTTGGGCTCTGAGTGTCGTAGTCCGCGTCACAAGCTAAAGCAGCTCAGTAGTGCGACAACCGACGGTGGTGATTAATCGCTTGACACCAACGGGCTGGTGCGAAAACAACGAATTCAAAAAGACCGTCCCACCTGCCTGTTAATGATTGTTGAGCCAAGCGTAGTCCTGCGTGTACTGGCGGCGGAATTACGGTTCGCATATGATGATGCAGTAGTTCACTGCAGAATTCCCTTCAAGCCAAACTTCACTATTGAGCAACATGTAGCAGCTGACCGCACCCTATCAATATCCTCCCACATAACATAGGCCACCCCCAAGCCAACCCGGTTGCCATGTTTGCCTGCGTTTCAAGAGCGTTCAGACGTCTTTCCAACTTTGAGAGCAGCAGCGCCAGCGACCCACACCATACAATCTCCAACATGTTCGAAACCAAAGCTCTTTTCAGTCAGCTACTCAGCGTGAACAACTTTAGCAACACCATCCTGTGGCCGCAGGTCTGCGAGTTCGTCTGGCTGTCCACCTGTATGTCGGTTTGCCTGCCTCCCTGCGTCTCTAATATCCAAGCGAGGACAGAGGATGGTGGCGCCAGCAAAGCTAGGGTATAGTCTCTCTGTGTCAGTGGCGTCTCCAGCACCGACAGAGTAGACGTTCGCAGACGCCGAACGGGTATCGGCGCACGGCCAACGTGAACGAAGACGTCCTGTCCGCACCGCAAACATGGTGCGACATCGTACTCGGTTCGGTCGCCGTCAGTCAAGCCATTTCAGGCGAACGCGCTGGCGGCACAACGACGCGATGCCATCCCGAACAGCTTTTCGGACTCGTCCGACAATTCCCCTCGATCCCCTGCCTGACCATGGACAGGGAGGGAGTCGCGTGCGGCTTGACTTGCTCGCTCGCTCGCCGGCTTGCAGCAAGGAGGAAGAGGCGAAGCAAGACCAAAACACGAAGATCGAGTCTAATTCCAACGCATCGGTGAGCAGCAGACAACACGAGGAAAGCTGCAGAGGAAACTCGGATGGGACCGCGCTGACTGCAGCGGTCGTAGTCGCGGCAGGAAGGACAAAGAAGATACGGAGCGAAACACGAATGTAGGCGTAGACAGGACACCGGAGTCGGCTCTGGAATACAATAGAAAAAAAAGCAGACGGAATAGGAATGGAACTGCATAAGGCGGCGGCGGCGACGCCGTTGTCCTTCGGCTACACAGGAGAGGGACAGGGAAACAGGCCACAAAGGACGACGAATGCAGGCCACGAAGGACTACGAATGCAGCCAGTGGGAATAGTCGCCAAGCGTTGACCTTGGTCAAGGTTGTCGGTCGTAACGTAGAGCGTAACGAAACCCAGGAACATGGCAACACAACGTCTGGTTTGCAGGTCGGCATTTCGACACTCCCGGCATATATGAGCCTGCTTTAATACCTGCCACCGGCTTCGAATTACTGTATGGCGACCCTTCATTCACAGGGCTATTCACTGGTCCTCAACCCATTTCCACGTGGGTGGTGTTGTTCTGTATGGGTGTGAGTTGATACCCCTTTGCATGTAGTTAGGGTTAGTCGTGCTACCGTACGTATCTAAATGTGTAAGCGCTAATCTGGCCTCACTTGTCAAAGAGATATCGAAACAGAGGGTGTTTAAAAACATGCATAGAACTCCTTCTACATATAGTACAGGTGTCGTGGAGAAAATAATCCTTATGCATCGTTACTGTCAGCTTTTTATCAGCATTTTTATATGGCTCCCAAATTTGTCCTTGTATATGGGCGAATTGTGTGATCAGATATTTGCTGTCAAGATGAGAAAATCTATGCTTACCACCGTTGCTAACGTATTCACAACGAGCGAACGTGAACCAACATACAAAGCCAAGAGAGTCGTATATTTTTTGAGCAAACATTTTCATTCTTGACAAAAAAAAGAAAACACACACACAAAAAAAATGTATCAGCGCCTTTTTACACACAACGAATAATACACGATTTTCTACAACATCGACGAAGAAAGTGATGCCGGTGGTAGAGGCAGCGACGGCGACGTCAGACTTTCATACAAGAGGGTTTCACGGCCGATTTCTTCAACCGCTTGAGTGAGGGTGTCTGGCGCGGCCAGGAACCGCTTACGCCGGCTGCGACCTCTGGCCATTACTCGGCCATCCCTTCATTCATGGTCGTAGGCGACACTTTATGCGGCCCGCTGTTTCAAGCTGCCAGTAAATGTCCTCGCCCAGTACCTCCCCCGCCCCGCCCGCCCCAGTCAGTAGTGACGTTCACAGTCACGGCCGCACACTCGAGTCAGGCGCAAGAGGCAGGAAGAGGAAGGGAGAGATAGAGAGAGAGAGAGAGCCGGGCACATATCGCATATTCGGATAACGTGGCACGAGGCTGACTCGCCGCCCCCAAGAATTGTGCGCATGATCTGTGTACACACCTTTTCTCCATACAGTGCGCCGCTACGCAACGTCGAGAGAAGGGCTATCTCCTGTCGACCCGTTGGGATCGTGGATGGGCTTGTCGTCTTAGGAGGGCCTGGCTTGGAAGACAGCCGGCAAGACGGAGGAACGCTGTCTAGCGCTGAGAAGAGTGAGGCGAATCGCAGCGAAAAACAATGATATGCAAAACCCACAGCTCGTCGCTGACGACGTTCGCCCGGGTGCGCCGGGAGGCGGGCGAACACAATTCAGCAGTAGGCAGAATGGCGGGTAGCTGACTTTCTTGAACGGTGGCTCGGACACGTATTTTGCCTGCGATTCTCACACAGCGGGGAGGTTCTCCTGTTGTTGTGTTTAGCTGCACAGTGGCACATTTCCTATGCGGGGATCAAAAATGCGCAGAATATCCCAAACATTTCGCTGCTATATTCAGCCATTTAGTTGTATCTACCCGAGAGATGAGGTTGTAACATAACGTTATTCTATACATATATATATATATATATATATATATATATATATATATATATATATATATATATATATATATATATATATATAATGTATATAATGAATTAAAAAATAAATGTGTTGGTTGTATTTATTTATCGTCGTGAGTGGGTTGAGAAATTATTAGAACATCAAACGATAATCACACAGATAGGCGTCTCACGACGCAATGCGAAAGCAATACCGTAAACGTTAAATTTTTGGCTGAGAGTCAACTAGCTAACATGAGAACATTAGCAACAGGTACTCCATGTCTGTCACAATTAGCCACACTTAGCATGATATTACGTCGAGGTATCCACATTATATCAGATTCAGCCAACTACTTGGCAAGGGTTTTTGGGAAAATTGACAATTTGTTTTCAGCTTAACATTGCGCCAGCCATGCACTGCGGCCCTGTGGCAGCAAAAATGCACATACATTGACGCTATGTACTGCTAGCCGCATCTGCTTTAACTACTGAGGCTAGCTCTTCGCGAGGCGTCAGATAAATGACCCTTCATTTTTCTAGGGAAGTAGTTAGTCTCCTTTAGTCCGTTCGCAGCTTAATCACAGCTACGCTGCGTTATAGCGTCGATAACTTCGCCAGCAGTCGCTCACACAACGGAGGATGCCATCAGCAGCACAGACGAACATCGCTGAATGGCCTCCGTTCATTCTTCTTTTGGAAAGTTTAAAAAAAAGAGACAAAATCGGAGCGAAATCAGACAGACAGAGAAATCGGCGTCACCGATCGCGGCCACTGCCAGCACCGTCATCGGGCCGAGCCGGTGACTCGGTGTCAGTCGCCGTCACGGCAGAGGCGCCACCAGCTGAAGACGATCTGTATAGCCGAAGTGGTGGAAGTAATGTTCGTCGTCCTGCCCGAATGAAAGCGAAATGTGCTGAAAAGATAAGTTCCCATCCCGCTGAGTTTTGCCTACCCATATCACTGAGTTATCCGGAAATCTCGCCGGAGAATCATCAACAATCTCAGGATGGCCCGATCTCGCGGACCCAAACGGGGTCAGCGGCTTCCTAGGAGCTCCGTCCCTCGTACAGCTACGGATAGTTGAAGAGGATAGTTGTCTCAAGAGCCTACCGTCGATCCGGCAAGGCGAATGAAGAAGGCAACGCCACACGCCCCTGAGATCCACGACAGCCTTCTGGATGGTGACGTGGTGACGACATTTGCAGAATGGAAAGATGACGAATCTAGTGGGTGCGGCGTTGAATGTCCGATCGGCCAATTTGCTGCGTTCCCCTGCGTGGTAGCAGTGAAGGGCTGTTTGTTTTCAAGTGCGATTAAGGTATAAAATTAGAGAAAATATATGTACATCACTAATTGAAAGGGAGGGGATCTCGAAAAAAGATGCGTGTTTAAGCACCGTTTTGATGATGTGAAGGCCTATTGAAATATAAAGGATTTTTTGAGAATTGCGTAGAGCATTGATAAGGTTTGCTCGGGGTCGAATTAGGCCTTGTTTACGACGTTCCTCTACGGACTGTTTTAGAGGTAACTCACCCTTTGGGAGATTAATAGAACTTAGGGTCTGACCTTCTCTATGAGCTCCTAGCATATTTTTTCTCTGTCCTATCCAATGCGTATTTACATTGTGTTTAGTGCGTGGCTGAAAATATCGTCGACGAAAGAAAAAGTTCCCACAGACAAAGTAACCTTCGAAATTTTCTGAGGTCTGGCTAAAATCCCACATGGTCAGTACCACAAGTCAGTTTCAGTTTCAAAATCAAGTTTAGTTTCGGAACTGCAATATACATACGTTTTAGTTCTCGATTAAAAAAAAAGTCAGAACAGTATTCTTCGTTCAATTTTTTGTTTTGATTATTTAAGGTCCCTTGGACGTTCAAGTGACAATCTCGCGTCGACCAGTGACCCGAATGCAGTCGAGTGGGCTCGCGTCGGGCTTGCTTGATCGATGACCCGGATCTGTCCACGTCAAGTCCGGCTATCACCTACGGCATTCATCTCCAATTGCGCCGTCCTCAATTCTAAGGAAATCCTTCGTCCGAAAGGATCCGAAGCCAGCAAGCGAGTCAGGGACTGGCCAACCTTTGCCCGCTCAGGCTGCTATAAGCGGCGTACTTTTCTCGATGGAAACGCTTATCGCACCCATGAGCGTTGCTTGACCGTCGATGTCAATACACCAATGGGTGAAACGAATCCAAGTGAAGGGAATATGATGTCCCACAGGGCCCCAACGGCGGATGAGAGATTCGTGTTTTCACGAATTTGAACGATGGTTCCGCGTGGCGCCCCATTGGTTTTTAGATTTGATTTTTTCTTATCAAATCGATTGGAACGTTCCCGTACGTGACAAACGTCGTCTGCTCAGCTTTGGTCTGGTCGACGAGGCAGATCATGGCGGCGGGGGAGGCGCTCATCTTGAGAATTTCATCATTTTGAAATTCGAATTGCTTCTCACATGACCTAACATTTATAAGAGGGCGAACGGTTACAATCTATAATGGCGAGTTCCCTCATGAAATATATTGTGTCATTTATTCATATTACACTAACATATAGGATAGGATCACCGTAAATGCATTGTCGTAAATCATCACCGTAAATCTATCGTGTATATGTATAATACATAGGAAATGCCTTATGGACGGGTTAAAATTAACCGTTCTCGCAATCCACCCAGACAGATACTCAGCCGTCTGAACCATCGTCATGATGCATGAAGATATTTCCATCTCAAAGGAATCACTACCCACAACGTCTAACCAGAGACTTCTTTCACACTGACTATTAATGCGTACCTGTTCACTGGCTCGGTGAACAGATCGAATACGCGTGGGTTAAATTCCGAGTTGACACTCAGCCATTTATGTCAGTGTAAATTTATACATTAGTTTGCCTAGGGAGATAAGCGGAATTCAACGTGTCTAGCCCTGAAAGAAATCGATTATTTTATAGTATGCTCCGCTATTTAACTCCATCGTTTCTCGTTATACATAGCAATTCCCCCTTCAAAATGGTTCCGAGTTTGGAAATCCGCTCGTATTTTGTCGGTCAGAGTCACCTCTCCAGTCAGCTAGATATTCATCTAGCCTCCTAGCTAGATAGGTGGCCCCTCCGGCAAGACAATCTGTTTTCCCATAGATAGAGCATTTCTATTGTAAAGATATGAATATTCGTCAATCACGTGGATCACGTAATTAAGCCCACCACCGTGGCGTCAACGGCACTTCTTGCAACGACGCGACAAATGGGCACAGAAGTTAAATTTCAGTGTTCGCCATCCGCTCTTGAGACCGATGCCTAGTCAAGCTCCTACAGAATACGAAGAAAAAACGCTGAGCCCGGCAGGTAATATAATCCAGTTGGAACAAATCACTAAGGCGCTTTGAGGCGACTGCGTGTCTCACAAATTCGTCCATACGTTTGGCATACAATTTTAACTTCAGACTCGGGACATTTGCGAAGGATGATCCAGTGCTTTGATGTCGAGCCGAAGGGCGAGTGTTCGGAGATCCTCCGAGGAGGGGCAAGTGGGACAGGTCCTTTGGGCAGACGCTGTTGTTTGCTGCAGAACGTGTGTACTTCCTTTGCATTTCAATCGAGAGTAAATTGGCACAAATTGCTTGCGAGCCAATTGTTGTTAGTCATTTCAAGCGACTGCCAAGGTAGTCAACGCCCGTTGACACTGAGAATGGGCCTGTTCAGCTGGAATTGTCTGCCTGTTCTTAGGAAACTTGTAGCTGGACGCCGCTTGGCCATGCACCGCCCAGCTACAAGCTTTCTGCGAATTAGGCAAGTAAATGCAGCTTAACATTCATATGATTCATAGCGTATCCTTTGCATATGCCGGTCGAGTCTTTGAAGGTTGAGGCACAGATCTGGAGAGGTACCAGACGACGCCGCTGATATATGGTCTCCTTTCCTAAGGGCACTTAGAGCAGTTTCAGTTTGGCCTTCATGTGAAAACGCCGAAAAATGTAAATCGATCCGCTGCAAAGCTCAATATTGCGATAATGAGCGTAATGTAAGCGGTTGCGTATTTGATGAAAATACCCATTGTATGAATCTAAATCGAAGCCTCAAATTACACGTGTACCTTTGAAATCTTTTGAATAGCTTTGAGGTGCTTAGTAAGCACTGGAACATCTATGGGACGAATAAATCAATAGTAATATATGAGAAAAAAAGTCGTCCCCGGCACAACGTCTGCACAAGCCAACCTGCTGCATATTTGATGCAAATACATTTCGTGCGGATAAAAAGACTCACCCTGCCCGTATTGGATATACATATATATATATATATATATATATATAGCCTTGGAAGAGACAAGAGAATAGTCAGTGAACAATATCGTCATATTGCGCCTTTATTAGGTCACATTAACTAGTTTGGCAATCATAGTCTAATACTAACTGTAGCGACAGGGAAACCAGGGTTCATGGTATCATCGTATCTGGCAAATCACATCGTGAAACCTGTGGACGAGTGCCTAACGACTGGCTATGTGCCGATTAGCTCCACCATGATGTCAACTAGGATGGCTACATACGTCTGCGAAAGACAACACATTTGAATGGTAGACATCGTGGCACTGTCTGATCCGTGCATGCCCAATAGCTACAGTTTCTTCGGCTCCAGTCCGTCGAAGGACGCAACAGCCAGCTGAAACTCAAACGACACGCTAACTAAACGATTGTTGCGGATATTAGCTAAAACTGATAACGATCGATTCTCGCATTGGGTTATCAGTGATTGTCACAGCGCGATTGCCCAGACGATCCCGAGGCACCCTAATGGCAGAGTCAATGGAGCAAACTGACTATTTATTGCCTAACCCCCTCCAATAGCACATCTTTCGTGCTCTGAGAACACACGATGTTCCTCGCGCACTGGCTGCTATATCTATATGTCTGTGGGGTGTCTGAGTATTGCCGCGTCCTCCTGCATCGTCGTATGTGCGATAATAACGTTCATTGTGTCGTTTTTCTGCTGTACCGGCAGCCGCTGCTGCTGCCGCCTCCGCCGCCGCCGCCGCCTCGCAACTGTACCTCCCTTTTTGCCCGGGTCCTTCTGCGTCCGACGTCGCGCAATTTAGTGAACGCAATAAAACGCTGGCGAGACATAGGCGAATGGAGACCACGAGAGAGAGACAGAGAGAGAGAGGCTAACGAAACCGAAAAGGCAGGGTGGGAGACGGAGCCACAGGGCGCGGAAGTGGATAGTTATTTAGGGAGGGCGGGGGACACCTCTGTGAACCCAACGATGAACGGCTGGGCAGAAAACTACCCCTGAGGGCCTCAGGGGTGGCGAACGTGTGACGATGTGGCCACCGATACCACCTAGCCCTGACCCCAGTACGCGGGCTGAGCAAGTGGCCGCCACACTCGCCCGGCTTCTATCTTAGCTTTATTGTGTTTTGCGCCTAGTCGAAGAGCGGTTCCGCCGGGAGTGCAGCTCAGCGCAAGCGCATGGGGCAAGGAGACCGACTCGGGAGATCGCTAGAATGAAAGACACAGCAGGATGGAGGCGGTTTGGCGCACGTTTGGCGGGGAAAACTCACTCGGCCGGAACTGACAGGACTCAGTAAACCGCTGTAACGGGGGGCGGGGGAAGTGGCAGAGCACCTCGGTCGGCATGGAGGCCGGCCCAGCGGCTGCTCTCGCTACTCTCGACGCCGATGCAGGCGGAGCGCAACGGTGCCACATCGCCCGCGCTGCTACGATACCACTCTTGGCACAGCGACGGCGATCCCGGAGCACTAACGGAAGATGCGGCGAGACACTCATTGTAGCACTCCTCGACTTTCCACAGGAACCCGCTCTTACGCAATCAGTCGTGCGCCCCTCGAGGGCCCAACACCGAGGTTCGGTCACTCTTGGCGTTCGCGCAATTTCACCCCTGTTGGCCCCACGCTGACGGACCAGTGAGATCAAGCTGAAGTGGTCTTACGGCTTACAGCTTGGCAACGGGGAACGGCTAGGAGTTGCCGGCAGTTCCGAATCTGACTGGTCGGCCGTCGGAGACAAGCGCCGTGTGACACGAGCCAACCCGCCGGACGACACGTCAAGCGGGACGAAGAGTAGCCAGCAGCAACAGTTGTCGCGGATAGCAGCTCATGGGGCACAGTTCATGAGCTGGGTTTCATCCTGAGGCAGACAGACAGTTGCGTGTGCGAAGCTGGTCGTGTGTCAACGGCCGGGCAAGCTCTAGTCGATTTGCTAAGCCGTAGGATCGTTGACACCGGTCGAGTAGCAGAGGATGAGACAGAAAGGGAGAGAAATAGAGAGAAGGCTGGTAGCAAGGAGTTACCTCTCAACTGAGTTGCGTCGGAGCAGCACACGAGATAGAACGCGATGTGTCACAGCGGCTGGGAGGGGATGGATAGCAAATTGCCTCGTAGTAAAGCATTCTGCAACCCACCAGTCAGTGGGTGTCTCGGGCTGCTGTGGTTCCTGCTATTGTTGCAGCGACTGCTTCAGACAGCAGTCGGCATCGGCATCCCCTTTGCTCTTTCGCGTGAGCATATCCTCTCGCCCATCCGACCTGCTGCAGCCGAAGTGTTTATTAAGACCAGGGCTCGACAGGGCTCGCTTAGATATAATTTTGCTCTGCCAGCTCGTCTGTTTGCCCGAAGACCAGTCTGTCAGGCCATGGCTGTGCGAACGTGCCCATGGCTGTGTGAGCAAACGGCCGCTTGTCACGGTCGCGTGTGGTGTGGTCACTCTGTTCGGCCAGCGCTAAACGCTGGCCCTGTGAGGAAACAAGAGAGGAAAAAGCATAATAAGTAGCAGAAGAGCAGCGCAAATGGGCGGCCATAATCCTCGAGTTGGGTAGGGAGGCGCGCGAAGTAGATTTTCAATGCCGACAAAAGGAGAAGGAAATTGTTGGACCCTTTTTATGGCGTTCCGACGCGTTTGGATTCCTTTCGCCGTGTCGAGGATCTCATATTGAAGCTGGGAATTAATATGCTTGCAGCTCAGTGTAGTAATTACATTGCGTATCAGTTCGAGTGTCCTGTGAACAGCGAATGAATGTGAGGTGCAACTCATTCCATCAAACAATAAATGGGGTCCGAAAGTGATGCCCCCCTCCCAACTCGTTATTGGAAAGGAAATTGATGCTGAAGCGAAGGGAACCAAAAAGTCAAATCCGTGAGAAATTCAGTTGTGTCCCTACATATCTATGAAGACCTATACAATGGGCACCTAAACGCTTTACTTCAATAAACCAACAACTGCGTAATATCACGTATCCGGAGAAGTCCACACCATACGACGTTCGACGAGCCTCAGCGGTTCCAGACCTCGAAAACAAAAGGGAATACGCAAGCGTTTCAAGTAACTATTTTAATGTGGGATTTAGTAGAGAATCTAGTTCCTCTGTCATGGTACGCGGCCTTCCCTGATACAAATGGAAATTCTCGACTCATATCATATACAATGGCGTCATAGCTGGGGTATAGCTTTTTGCCTGGCCGATGTGGGTGATATCCACGCTGCTCTGGCTATTGAGTTAGGGTCTTTAGCGATCTCGGTGGAATTGTTGCCACCACACCCACAGTGCGCTGACCGCTACGGCAGTGTAAGCCACGTTGACGGGATAACGACGATCCTGTGGTGGATGGTGGCCTCGTTTTTGGGTCGTCTCCGCTGCACAAGGCTTCATGAATAGTCGACAGCGCAGACTCTGTTGGCCAGGCCACGCGAAGAGACACCAGGAGCCTCTCTGTGATCGTAGTTTAGATAACGGTTGTGCTATCTAAGACATAATGGGTTGAGGCGGAAGTTCGCTGGCTAGATGTTCACCAGCAGTGGGTGATAGTGTCGAAAGAGACTCAAATTTAGACAACATATGGATTGGGGGCCACAGATCCGGAAAATGAGTTTCTCTTTGGATAATGCTAATGCATATCGGTTTGGAAAACAATTGACTCATTGTGTAACATTCTATCGATGTCAAATTCAAGTATAATAACGATTGGCAACAAATATAATATGTGGTAAGGAAAAACATCCTGTGCTTAACATCGTATACTTGAGAAGATTCACCATTCAAGCGTATTCTTTCACGTATACTTTTACTATCCAATAGAATAGACGCGCGGATACATTTTTCATGATGATTATTTTTAATAATAAGGTCTTTATTAAACATCACTATATAATCCCAAAAGCTGCGAGCTCAGAGGGGGGCCACATGTCACGATGCGAGGCTTGAACTAGGGTGCTCCGGCTTGGCGCCAGAGACTTTGGAATATAAATTGAGCTGTATAATCTGACAGGAGTAGCAAGGCATCAAAGATAAGGAGATCGGGAAGATGGGGCTATATAGGACAAAAATGACCTGGCCCAACGATTGAGAAGAACCGTTTGCCGCAGAAGAAAACCGAAACTTCAGACCGGTATGTTCTCAAAAGAATCTCCTCTACCTTATTGTTCTAACAGTGCCTTATAATAACCTAATTAACCTTAGAATAATGTAGTAATTCTCGAAAGAAATGCCAATGACATAGACTCCAAGGTACTGATATTTTGTGTTTATCTGGATATAACACGTAGTCCAGTTAAACTGGCTGATGCTCGAGGATACTCGAGGTAAAACATCAGTATACGTAATTGAGCTGTTATATATACCATATATAACAGTATACCTCACAGAATGGTCGATGTGAGTCGGTCACCCATGCGTGGGGGTCTCACAACTGACCTTGTAACAGACCGTTAAATGACAGGGGTAAAATCTCCACGAAATGATGAACTCATCTGACGAAATGACAGACTCATCTGACAGCCGTGCCACCTAAGTGCTATGCACTCATGGACAGATTGGAGTCCCGTAAGAGAGGGTCCTATCTTGGCTTATAAGGTCCTGCTTCTATTGGCGCTTTGTTACGCACTACTGGTCTAAGAAGCGCGCTATCGTCGAATATCCCGCCGAGCTCAGGTTGTTCAGAACGATGCCTTTTAAGGCGATGTTCGGCTAAGTTGTGTTGCCGAATCTGTGTGGGAGATGTTTACACCTCGTACGAGCTACTTCCCGTTGATAAAATGTACACGATGCGCGATGCCATCCTCGCGTTCAAGATATCGAGGGGTCTGATTCCACCGGAGATCGTCTTCCCCCCTACAGCGATCTAAGCCGCCAGCTGTTCTAATCGTCGCAAGACCACGTTTGTAATACCTTTTGTCGAGCACACACGCTCCAGTCAACCACTTGATATCAGTGCGGGGTACCTTTCCTCTTCAACTGCGAGTATTTGTATCACCTAGACAATTCATCACCGAATGACTAAAACATCCATATAAAATGTAGACACAGTAGGTGGTGAAACCTGTGCCTGCTCGTGTATAGGCACAAATAAAATTATGTCCCGATGTTATAAACATTTTGTACTCTTTTACCATTACTTTATTTCGAGAACTGTAGCATTACTATAATCGCAGTTCTGTCAATAATCCACCACTCGTATTGTATTGTACATTTAGCCATTAGACACCCGATTAGTTGCAGCAGTTGACAACAATCGCTACGGCCGGATAGGTCTTATTGCAGATCGCAGCCGTGCAGTGCATGCGCGACTGCGTTGGTCACTTGTCAATAACCGATCAGTATGCAATCAAATGTTGGGTTCCACAATGCAGCGAGACACCGTTTGTTTAATGAAGAAAAGTGTATCATCAGTTATTTTACAGAGCACACTTCACTTGAGGCACAGCGATAGAAATCGTCACTTGACTTTAATTAGACTAATTTAAATTAAGGGTGCGATAGTCAGCACGTTTGAGCCACATATATTGGACTCGACGACACGCGTGTGATCACGCAGGATTTCGAAGCTTCCTCGCGAGGTACACCGAAACGGAAGACATCTACAGAGATAATCAGCTTAAACGTCTGTAGTTGCCAATTAATAAGTCCATCTATCAGCTTGTGTTAATTACAGTGATTGATACGGATCGCGGAATCTCTCGAACGTATTATAATGACTTAGCCGTCTAGACACTAAGACAGCCTTGAGGCTGTTCCTACATCAGCCATTGAATCAAAATCTGGCCGTAACGTCGCCGAAGTAAGGGACCTTCAACACTAGGAAAGGACCTTCACATACGAGGCGCCGAGTGCCCGCAAACATAGCCGTGTTCCGAGAACACAACATCTCCTACAGCGAATCCCGAATTTTCTCCGAGTAACTTGTAGTGGAGGTCTCTGAGTAACTTGTACACTTGAATGTTGTCGAAATTGTTTACCTCAATTGCTTCAAAAAGGGCTCCTGACGACGCCAGAATGTTCTCGAGGTATGGAAGCTTCGTCGTAAGTTGGTATCGAGGGAACACACAGATGGAGAGGGTGACGAGATCAGACGAGTAAGGCGATAGTCATGACGGTCTCAAGTCGGACAAGTTTGTATTATAACCAGTCTCCCTGAATGTCTTAGCCGATTGCCTAGCGAGTTCGGTCGCTAGTACATAACCCTTCACCCCAACTACGCCCTCAATTGGGCAACTACATATATATATATATATATATATAAATATTTTTTCTTTCCAATGGTTTTCATGTGCGTATACTTTGAAACATGCTTTGTTTGTCGTCCCTGATCAACACCATAGGCAAAAGAGCTCCAATGTAAATATGTGTTCTTCGTTTAAAAGCGAAACTTCATACCCGCTCTCATCCAGCATCGAGTGAACTTCGATTTCACAGACGCCGATCGGGCCGATAGCTGCCATGTGAGTCGAATGGTGCGAATAGGCCGAAGCATTGCTATACAGTTATCTCTGTGTAGAGGAAGTCTCAAGGTGCTCTCAAGGTCAAGGTAACCTGACCGTTCGGACCCATCTGTAGGCTGATCATGTGAACATTAATAATTGCGTTTTCTTCTCCTATGATTCGAGACGTACTCGCCACGTATCAAGGTCGCAGTCGCGGTCGACCGCTGACCCATAGCTAGAGAAAACCTATCCGTTCACCTACCAAGGCTCCGCTAACTGATACACTGCACCGAATTGCGAACAGCCACAAAGCTTTCTCGAGGTACGCAGGCTCGATTGCAGGTCAGGCTCAGTACATTATATGTACTGGATGAACTGTACGGCACGAGCAGACAAACGGTCGTCTCCGTCAGATCTACAGAGCACATTTGCACATATGAACTGGAGAATGTGCATCAGTAGTTGTTACATTTTCTTTCGATTTGTTCCGGAATCTCTTCTACATCAGATGCGCGCCGTCTGCGCACTGCTTCTAGACGCAGCTGGTTCAATATGTTACGAAATTATTGTTATTGTCTTCAATGTCTGATTCGTAGCTTTCACATCTCTTTACCGTCCTTAGTTGTCCCATTCCGGCCATACAGTCTGCTAGAAACGCTGATGCTTTCGAGTGTTGTGTAGATGATTTCCTCTGGCCCATAGTGCCGTTGTTACTCTCGCTATACAATACTAGCAACGAATTTTGCCTTAGCACGTCTGCCCGTTCCCATCGAGTCGCCGCCGCTTCATTGATTTTAGTGCCTTATTTGCCCTTTTGTGGTTTCGTCATAGACTACACCATCTGCATTCTCCATCTCTATGTTCCCCATCGCTATATTCCTTTTCAGGAAATTTTGTTTGTATGCACGCACGGCTAAAGTTAGCGTTCAATATCACTGTGCACGATAGCGTATGTGCCTGTAAGAAAAGCTAACATCAAAGAGATGCGATGTTGCGGGAAGGAGGTATGGCCAGTCGCAGCATGGTGTGACGATGCCATTGGTGAGAAAAAAACCACCCTTTCTGGGGATCGAAGCGGCGATCACAACTCACACTGCTGACACACTGCTATTCGTGGTTTCCACGGAAACCGTACTGAAAGAGGTGTTTTTACTGGCCTAAAAGGTGGTTTTACAGACCTGTCACATAGAGGAACAGCTAACTCCCAGCTGTTCCTCCATGTGACAGGCCTCGGATTACCTTCCAGTATTACTTCAAGGACCTGTCAGGGCCACCTTTGGTATTTATAAACTTTAAGTTTACTTGAAAAATTAAAGACTTAATACTTTAAAGTTAAATACTTTTTACTTTTAAACCCTGGCAAGAATCCCCGCGGACAAAGAAAGATGATAAAGAAATCTAACGATTCGTCACGGCTGGCAGGATTTAAAGCTGAACCATATGCGGCCCTTCTGTGTAAGACACTCACCGCTAGACCATCTAGCGGACGACCTAACCTAGCCTAGCCAGCACCTAACCTGCCCAAACCCAACAACAGTAGACGCCAGACGGCAACCACAGTGTCTAATACTAACAAATGCCCTTCGTTCCTCGGTGATCGTGCGGGCTTCGCATGCTGACCACGCTCGACCACTCCTGTTAAGTAAGCGTGCGAGCAAGCAACCAAATCGACAATTGTAGACGCCTAGGGGCGGATACGCTGGGCGGCTGCCGTAGCCACGCGACACGGATTAAAATGAGCCTACCGACCAAGTGACCAACGCGCCGACCATTGGCCTGTCGGTTTCTGCCTCGTGCTCGGTCTCGACAACAAGGCGCGCCTGGGAGCGAGCTTTAGGACAGTTGGCGTCCCACCCCGCGCTGAAGCCCTTCGAGTGAAAAATCCTCGTTGTCCCATCTCTCCCGGACCCACCGCACTGCGTTCCTGGTCAGGCCAGACGAGCCCCGCTCTCTCGAGGAGTAATTGTCATGCTAATTATCCTGTCATACGTTGGACAGTCAGATCGGAGCAGACATTCGAGCTCAGCCCGCCGGACAGCGGCGGTCTCATAGTCGGCCGCAACGCCGCCCACCGCTACCATTGGCCGCAGCCCATGCAGCGTCCACGTGTGTAGGCTACAGTGCGCACGATGGCGGCTATGTAACTTTGTTGCTCTCGACTGGAACTAGCGCTTCCTCGTTCGGGAGGAGGATTTACAATTGCATTGTTACGTCTACGCTGGAACAAAGTGGCTGCAATGTCTCTCTAGCGCAGCTGGACGAGTAGCATACGTACATAATTATATGTATATGATTCACAGGGTCATAGAGTTTGGCTATAGTGCACAGGAGAGTTTATATTGGCAAAGGCTGGCGAGCGCTGGTTGACGGCATGACGTACACAGATGTTATACAATTTGTCTGGGAACCACAATGGATAATAACAGAAGACATTGATGGTGGGCAACCCGTGAGGTTTGACCAATGCTAGTGGAATCAATTGGTGGTAATAGATGCCCCTACAACACAATAATGACAACACTTCCCGGTGGATAAGGGCGTCGATTCTCCATAGCACTTCCTATTTTTTTTATAATGGCCTCTCTTGAGGAAGGACGGTTTGACGACGGTCCATCTGAGGAAATCGAAGTTAATCGAATTTCCGAAACACCAGCACACTGCCTATTAAACGAACCGTCATTCAGCAACTATCCCAACAACTTTGAAGCTGAAGAGAACAGTGCACGCTAAGATAATGGTCTTCCAATATTATGGTGGGCACATAGATCTTCTGCCCTACCACCGATGAAACATTGCGAGAGAGAATCTGTTTATAGCAAGGACCACCCCGACCACTCGACGACGAAGCCAGCAAAAATGAGAACGTGTCAAGTCTGCTATCATTTGCTCCATGACCCGCTCTACCGCCACCTTCATCAGACTTTGCGTGCGCATCCGGTCGACGTGTCGCTGCCGGTCCGGCATCTGCCTCGCGTGTGTTCCTGGCTAGTTAGAGACCTGCAACCCACGTCTACAGTGTCCACCCGCTATCAACTGATCACTGGCGATAGGAGCGATATTTGTCTCATTTTGAACCGCAGAGCGTTGCGCGGACGGTAGGCGGCACAGTTCCTTCGGGTAGACTGCCCTTCCGGGCAGCATTGGCTTCCATGGGAACACACAAACTCTCTCAGGCACCAGTTTGGCGGGTGGCCCCACCGAGACAATGGATGTTGCAAAGGATGATGATGCCCTTAGTGAGGCTGTTCCTGCTGCTGGGCAAGCGTAGACAATAGGTTGTCGTCGCGGCAGGAGCTCCGGACGTCCTAACCGACGAAACAGGTCGCTAGAGGTGTGGCCGGGTGGGATGAATGGCTGGACCACATGAAGCTGGTCTCACAGTAGCCCTAACCCCAGCTACCTGGCTGCTTTGATAGCCTCAGATAGCCAGCTCGACAGACCGAAGGCTGCGCGCGCACAATAGACATCGCCGACCATTAATCTCTATCGAAACCTGGTCTCCTCCGGTTTCGTGTCAAAGCCAGCTGATATGTCAGCCAGGGAATAGCGATTTTCGATACTCGATTACACGCAAAGAACTCGTGGAAGGGATCCGAGGGGGAGGAAGAGCCTGACGTGCTGCCTGGATAGGCCGCATGCATTTAACACAAAGCAACAGGCAGCGGGCAGGGTTGCTGAAAATTTAACTAGGGCCACGTAACAAGGACGTGCAGGACGAACTTGGTCATAGAGTTTTCGAAGGTACTATGTAGCACTCAAGCGTATCCGATGGTGACGCTCGTTCGTTGAGACTCAACGAAAGAACGCGTCTTGGGAAGGCCTTTCGGATCTTTAGATTAAGCCCGTTTAGTATTGTCAAGTAAAGTTTGAGCAAAACATTGTTAAGGAAACAGAAAGGAATTTAATTTATATATATATATATATATATATATATATATATATATATATATATATATATAAGTATATACGAGTAGCAGAGAATACGCAAAGGTGGCCCCGACAAGTCCTAATAGTAATACCTGAAGGTTAAAGGCTGAGGTCTGTCAGATAAAAGAACAGCTGAGGGTCAGCTCGAAAAAAAAAAATATATATATATATATATATAGGAGAGGAAGAAGAAGAGGGACCGAAACATATTCGTCATGGAAAAAATGATGCGCCGCCGGTCCGCTGAAGCAAAGCCAAGCCAGCGAAAAATCGTACTGCAGAGATCTCGTCGTAACAGGCCGCTGTATTATACGTGCTGTTGGAGCGTTTGGCCGTTTCTGGCAGCTCGCCAAAACCGCTTAGTATTTCCTCATCATGGCTTCACTGAAGCAGTGGGCAGATATGATATTATACATCAGTGTATTCAAAAATGTTGTTTACTATCTAGTGCTCAATGAAAAATTACTGATTGAAGTCACTGCCCAGTCCAACGACCGGTTTCAAGGGGCTCTATCTCATTTCGGTCAACGACACCTAATTATTATATACAGACATCACGCCACTACACCCTGTCCAGAATAAACGCACAGGATCACTACATAAGCTATAAATAGGTACTTAAGTACCAGTGAGTTGGTGCTTCGGTATCGCTAAGTCACATATTGATGTCTCTATCATCTGAGTGTTTCATTTCAGTGTCCAGGCCCAGCGACAGAAAGATGACGCAACACGGAAGGAGAGGGCGCCAAGGAAGAGCAATGTGTGCACGGTTGACATCGTCGTACATCATATGCAAACGACAAATAGATATATATATATATATATATATATATATAGATAAATATATATACGGCCACGTCGGCGTTCCTTACAATCGCTTCCGAGGACCGGCGAGCGCCACACGGGAGTAGGCAGAAGAAGGCCCCTCGCAGTTCCCCTCGTCGGTTTGGCCTGTTTTCCCGTCCGTGCTACTGGCTACTTCGTCCTTGTTATGAGTATATGCGTAGGTGTATTGTGATCCTGCCCCGCTAGTTGTACATCCCGCGACGAGGCACATTCTGACAATTTGCAGGTTGATCGATAGGCCCTGCTCCACTTGAAGTCCGCTTTCAGCCGTGGGACGGAGCGGGTTTCCCACTACGCGGAGACCACTGCCAGCAATGCGGGGCATTATCGACTCCATTGAAGGTCCCGCAAGGACCGAGGATCTGGTCCAAGTATGCAGGTTAGGGTCAGCCCGGAAAATCTGGTGGTCAGTGTATTCATGGCTGACCATTTTTCCTGGAAGAGTGGAGGGAGGGAGGTAAAACAATCTAATTTTCTTTATTATATATTTCCAGGTCAGGAATAATTTGAAGGACAAGTAAGAAATAACTATCCGTTAAAAATATAGTAACCCGATTCCCTAAACCTAGTTTTATAAGCGCGTCTTTCTCTGACAGCAAACCTGTACCTGATCTTACATCAACGTTCGACCTTCCCTACGATGTCCGACAGCTGAGATTTCGTTTCAGGTTTTTGAATGTAACACCTTAGAAAATGCACGTAGGTAATTTTGTCTAATATATAGGTTTGACCCAACGTTCTAATCCCCTGTGTGAAAGAAAAAATCTATATAGACACTAACCAAAAAGTACTGCTGAAAGGGAGAGATGTTTCGGCAGCGTCTAGTTAACCACTCAATGCCTCTTCCTGGGAACTAGCCAAATGGAATATGTTACCCATCAAATCCTGCTACCGATCAATGTATGAAGGTAGTTCACCGTGCACGCTTAATACATTCGTGACGTGACCCTTGTGGTTGCAGAAATCTAAATAACACGGTATAGGCCACGCCATTCCTTGTCGTCGTCGGCAGCTGCAACTGTTGCTTTGTATAGGCTAATAGAGACACGTGACTACTAGCTCTGTCACGCTATCCTCTCTAAGGGAGCCCATATCCACTTACACAGACAGTCCTCGCACCGCCACAGGCTCTAGCCGCTTTGCCACTCTGCATTGAACAGATCATTGAGGGATATTCAGGATACCTATGCGTGATTTTCCGCCGGCTTTCGTACATGATCCAAGCTCTTGAGTGCTCGGGTTCATAGATTCCCAAAAATAATACAATCACGTACAACTAGAGCAGTAACTGTGTATTTCCTTGGAACTGCCAGAAGGAGGAATCCTGAATGCGCACGGTAACGGCGGTACACAAAGGACGAAACTTTCCAGTACGATCTGTTTCTCTACACGGCTATACTTTGCTCAGCGCATTAGTAGCGCTATACGTAACGGGGTTTGCTCGTGGATTCGAATAAAAACACATTCTCACGTTCACCGATTCGTTTCACCAGCGTGAGCCAAGGGTGAAAAGGGCTTTAGTGTGGGCGATTTTTTTTTGACAACGCTCGCAGATGGCGAAATAGATACAAACACCTCGCGAAATTCGACTCGACAGAAGCAGAGCTTTTTTGTCGGTTGAGCGGGGCCGTGGCGTAGAAATCTCTCATTGACTCATTATCGAGAACAGTTGTGAGTCATGGTGTTGAAGGGCGTGGTTAACGAACTGCAATATATAGTAGTTGCAGAGTACAGCGATGGATACAGCGATGATTTGTCCTTGTCATTGATTCAATATCGTACCTTTAGTAAAATTGAGATTATCCTGGAGAGTACGCAGAAAGACATAATGCAAACATCAATTGGCAGTTTGACAGTTGAGCTAATCCGTAATCCACAAGACGCGGAAGAGTGATGCGGCTAATGTACAGTGAACATAGGCAATCTGATGTACGATTTTTCTTCACATTGAAGACTCTCACACGTGCACATTTAGGATCTTTCAGGCTGTTTCGAAGAACACAACACAGTACCGGTGCATTTGACTCGAATGCAGCACAATTTGCCGAATTTATTACTTTTGTCGAATTCACATACTGATTATCTATTCATTTTTTGCTTGCACTCGTGGCAGTGCGAAATTGCCTTTGATTTCCGGTTGAATTTGAGCAGGTGATTTCATTGTCTTGTTTCTGTCTGGTTGTGCTTTCACATTGAAATGGAAACGATAAAGCCACACATGGCGCGTTTGATAGTGCGATAGTTTGTTTCATCGCGAAATACATAAACCAGACGCCTTCGGGCCTGCTCATGGAGCGCAAACTTTTTTTGATAACGGTAATCAAATGCGCGCCGAGGTTGGGCTCACCTCAAAGGAAACGCAGATACGGTATAGTATCATCCGCTTCGCAGCAGGCATCACATAGCGACGGGTAAAAATGCAACACCTGCGTAGATCTGACTGACGCCAGTAACGTAGACAGACTAAGTGAGAAACCGGCGGAGCGTCAGATGCTCATAAAAGAGTATATCTTATAGTATATATACATACATATATATATATACACATTTGCATTTAAGGGTCTTTTTAAGTAAGTCTTATGAGGCAATGCCGAAAGCAGCACCGTGAACGTTAAATGTTGGATGACCACAGGCCCGGAAAATGTACTGTACTTACTAGACTCTCTCAAAGTAATCCATTCGGGTTTTGTGAAATTAAATAATACACTGTTGAAGTAGGAAGGCCATAGTTTCGGTCGCATAGGCGGCCTTCAAAAACAGCTTGCAGCGTACTTACCGGTTGTCGACGCTGTCGTGGCGAGCAATTAACCTATCTGCGCTATGTGTTTGTAGGGAATTTGTCTTGTAGACATTTCAATAAACTTGTAACATGCAATGCAACAATGGAGGACACTACAATCCAATGTAAACAATATATCAATAAGAGGACAAAATCAATAAAATAGATTTTGTGCAATCTTCGTAGTGAACTTAGATTTACTCTGGTTTATTTTATATATCCTCGATAATAAATACGATTGCGAGATCGATGTATTATAATAAGAATCGATGAATATAGCTTCTGAATAGGATATGTAAGGGATACGACGTTGGTGGCATAAGCAGCCCCACTCCGTCCTGCACATATCCAAGGGATCAAGTGCAACGATGTACTAAAAAGCAAACGAGCGCTAGAAAACCTATAGACATGTCTCTTGTCCGGGGTGGAGATAGGCACTCAACAGAGGATAGTTTTAGTAGGCGTTTTGTCATCCCTCGAGATCAACCCTGCACTGGGTGGACTCACTTTTGGCAGAGGGTGGAACGTCTCTGATGGTGTCCGTGGGTTTGAAGAAAATGTCTTCTTCTATAACAATAAAAAGCCAGCATGTCTCTTGCGTTCGGGAAAAAATGCTATCCTATCTTTGTAGATGGTTGTCTTCAACTGGTTAAATGCCTCTGTTCCCTGCTAAATGAAATGGGCGATTTACAGCTGGAAGAGAAACAATCACATACGTGGCTATATAGCGTTTACCCGGAAAGGGTCGCCGGACGTTCAATAGAAAAACGATGTGCGCGTGTCACGCAAATCGTTCTCGGCTGCTTAGACGCCTTAGGGAAAACCTTGATGCCATTATGGTTTCCCTCTGACGTGCGACCAGTAATAGTTAATTCCGTGGCCACCCTACGAAGGGTCTAAGAGCCTTATTTTCAAACGAAATCTTCGTACTTGCTCCGGGGAAGATCGCTGCGCTCGAAGGTACGGTAGCATCATAGGGATACACAGTAGAAGCAGAAGACTTTGTCGGTTCGGCGTACAACGAGCACTAAATGAACGCCTCCAAGAAAAAGTTTGCATATGCAGCCTTAATCGGTGGCCAGCTAGCACCAGTAATGCGCATAGGGAAGATTATGTCAGTGAGTTTGAAAATGAACGTATCTGTGTTCGGTCACACCGAACGCATCGTTCATAGCGAGAAATGGCGGGTCATCACGACCCCACATTGAAATATTTGTACAACTCCACGTGATGTTTTCCTATAAGTTTATCGTTTTAGCGCATCTGACGGACTGACTTGTTTCTACCATGGAAATATATATAGTAATTTCCGAAATACATCTCATAGTGCTGCAAGGATTGGAGGAGCACGAGGATTAGCAGATGCAATCGTTCATTGCAGTATAATCAACTATCACAAAGATGAACAGTGCCTATCAGAACCTCGAGAACTCATATAAACATCACTAGTGCTGGAAGCAGCATTATTTACGTACGTCCTGGTGGGCGCTGACACTCAATTTACACATTTTGTTAGGGCCAACGCTATATTTCTAGAGAATGAGCCGATTCGAGCGATTTTCGAAGAAGTGGCACTTTCACCAATTATACAAATTATATCACCGAAACACAAACTGGTTAGAACGATGAGAAATACTATTACAACAGTACTTGCACAGTAAACCGAAACTGTCAACCTCCATTTCAGTATTCTCGCCTATGTATATGTTCGACCCCCTTGACAATTCCGCAGGAACGGCAACGCCTACACATCATGTTCATATATACAATATCCGATCGTTTGTATCCGATTTTCGTTCGTTGTTTCTGCTCCGCCAAATACAGTTGTGACGGCGTTTTAACAGAATGTATATCAGATCTCGACCCATCGATGTGTTCCGAAGATTTTTCCAGCGCGTCGCCAACGGGGCACAGGGAATATCATCCATGAGATATCGTCGCCAACGCTGACACATGCCTATTGGTCGAATGTGCCGCCGGCCCTTCCCCTCGGTCTCGGCAGACAGCCGGAGCGAGAGCGATAAAGAATAAGAATAAATGAGTCGCAATCAACCTTGAATCGTTTAGTGCGCTCGTAGAACGCCAAGAGGCGGCCAAGGACGTCATGTCTGCGCCGCAACGCCGTCAAGGACGTCCGTATTCAGCCGTCGGAGTGTGTTTTGGCCGACATTCGGCTTTCGGTGAACTGTCATTTGCAGGGATCTTCCGTGCTCTCCGATGAAATCTCTGACTGAACCGCTGCTACGCAGAGCAAATCTATGATGGACTCGCGTCGATGAGGAAACTTGTAACATAAGAGGGACCACACAATGACTGTCTGTCATCATGTTTGATGGTTAATTAAAATTGTGACTGAGTCTCATCCCTGTCATTGCCACGCGTCTTCTATCACGTCCAAGACGAACGCTAGTCGAAGTATAAGATCTTGGATTTGTCTATCGAACATTGTAATAATGGCGATAAGAAAATAATGGCGGGTTCCCGTCCTCGTATATAACTTACTTTTTTTCTGGAGGGGAGCTGCTTGTTCGGCAAGGGCTATTCGATTTCTATTGCTATTTGACGTCGATGCGCCTAATAGACTGTATCAGGCACCTAAGTACTCTCTCTCTCTCTCTCTCTCTCGCTCTCTTCCCGACAATTTATGTGACGCTTCCGAGAGCACGAAGCCAACACTCGCACCCCATCGCCACAAGTGGAGCCACACTACGCGTTCACTGTTCTCGGTCGATTTTTCCAATTTAGATTAAGCAGCTGACCAGACAAGGTTAAACTTGCTGGGGTTAAACTAAAAAGGTGTCCAGTTGGCAAGCAGCGTTTCTCAATTGTTCAAGAGCGCAGCCATGCTATGCATACCTCCTGCCAAAGACGTGCATATCGCCACTCGCGTCTTTCTCTAGAGGTTCGGAACTTTACTTCGAGGTGAATGACTGCGACTCATCGACTTCGATTCGTGGACCCATGATCAATGGAGAGAGGCGTTTTCCCGAGGATTTTTTTTCTTGCGTCGAAAAAGGAGCAGCACACAAAGTAACTTTCATAATATCATAAAAGTGAAGGATTCATGATTGGGCACGGACCCTCTGCTCAACCGTACAGCATCGTTGTTGCAACAGCTCGCGACCGTAAACTCGCTGGTGCGCCGTCCCGTACTCACTTGTATAAAAAGCTGCTGTCTGCTCAGCAGTTATAGATCTTGTTAAACTGAAATAAAACGCGCACTTGCCCCCGCGACACAGAATGGCTCCATGTAGCCAAAGACCCATGCAGACCCACGATCACGTCTCGGTATATATGTATGTAGATATATATATATATATATATATATGCATGCGTGTGTATGAGTCTCGTATGCAACTGCAAGCTGAAAAAGCCTCCCACATCCGGGTAGAGTTGTAGTCGTACTTTCGATGGACGCGTTCCGCGTGCTATACTACGTACAACACTGAGAAACAAGCGTACGTCATAGGCCTCACCCTCATCCCCTTTCACCGGGGCCGGTCTGTGGTTGACAACTTAGCACCTTCTTGCGATAACTGTGTTTCTGGCAAAAAAGATACACAGTTGAAACGCCCTCTCAACAGTGTCGGAACTCGACGAGGGACTCCAAGACTTAAAATCTATGGATCAACTTCAAGTACAAAGGTAGCGAAAAATATGTATCTGGACGCTGCACAAATTTGATCAGTGGTATTTCGCAATGCCATTGTACTGCCTACCCAGTGAGCATATATGCAAATCTTTCCTACAACTGAATATATGTGGAATAGACAGGCTAATGGGACCAGAGGAAACTAGCCACCGTGAAGAGGGATAAATGAGTTAACTTATACGGATTTAATCTTGGCAACAGTATTTTGCTTGACAATAGTACTTGACACAATCATTTAATATGATACTTCAAAAATATATTTCACTCTATGCTGGAGAAACAAAGCGCGAAGACTCTCGAATAGATCTCACTGTGGTATCCATCTGCTATAACTAATTCCGGGCTGATCGCTCTACTAAATTATTTACGAATCACTCTTGTTTATCTACAGTGTGACGCCAAGAACCCTGCACTCTTTTGCAGAAAATGAAGTTGACAGAGATCAACAGTAACGATATCTATATGCAGCGAGCGTGCTGTTTCTCGAACTGTGCATCGATTTTTGACTCACCCTGTACGTGCATCATATCACGAATTCCCTATAACTGCATTTGCGATTTACGGGGGGGGGAGGGATTCTGCACAAGCGCAGTCATCGATTATCGTGTCCAACTCGTCACGAGTCGAACTGGTCGGTCCTCTGTCGCTAGATACTGACAAGCAGTGCTTCTTGCCAGGAGTATTAGTATTAGCATCGTAGAGAACGAAGCGCACCCTTGCAACTCGACCTCGTGGTCATCTCGTCTCGATCAGCGAGCCTGTGAGAAAATCCGATTAGGACGCCTCTTGGGGCATCGCATGGAGATGTGTCCCAACGGCGGGCGGCGAAGGCAGAAACATTCAGCCTCGACAACACCAACGCCATCCCTATCCAGCTACAACAATAGCTAGATCGCTCGTCATCCCATCAACTCGCATCTTATCCAGATAATCCTGATTGCACATTGAATCGAGCGTACTGTCAACATAGAACGAAATTGACCGAGCCCTGCCCATTTAAGCGATCCACGAAATAGCACAGGAGACGAGCTGGGCGGTGGCGGCGACGGCGACGCAGAGAGGATTCTTATATTCTACTGTTTCTATTTCAAGCCATTATTACAATGTTAATGGGCCGGCGATTATCTCAGGCCATGGAACGCATGCATCGGCGCGTCAGGAAACGTCAAGCTCTGCTGTTGACTGATACAAGCGCCATTGTTGCGGTGGTGGCTGTATGTCTTTTGGGATATGAATGGTGCATATACCAACCAAACAGAATCAACTTCAGTTCTGTAATTTATGTTTTCTCTGTAATTTAGCGTAATCTCTGTTCTCGGCTCAAGACAGCGCACGGCCAATGTCAAAGTATGAATTTATTGGTTTGCCGAAGAAACTGCAATTTTTACATTGTTTAAGCTCTCTTATGTGTCACCAGGTCGCGGGACTCGAATCTGCGGTCTCCTGCTTTTTATAGTCAGGGACTTAGCTGTCCAAGCCAAGCCGGGCTGATGCTGTACGCGCAATTAAGTGTGAAGTTACTTTATGTCGTTGTCAAATGCGCGCGAGCAGTATACTGGAGATCTCTTATATTTTTGCCAAACGAGACTTGGGAATATTATTACTGTGTTTTAAATTTTGTGGGCTAACAACTGATTCTAATTAGCGTGTACCTTATATTACGATTCACTCATTAGCACTCATATGTCAACGTGTAGCCATAAGCTAACGTGACGGCTGAGCTTACTAACAAATACCCTTCGTACACATGGAGTATCGATATAGTTAGCTTGCACATAGGCCTATTCACATGAGAAGTAGATTCACAGTTGAAGGACAGTTGGAAGAAACGCTCCGTCCCAATCGTGAGCCTACCGTTGTACATTACATAGACATACCTCCAGACTACTCGTTTAGACAAGATCGCAGCTCATGGATGCGAGATTCATCGAAAGACGAGACCCACAATGCGTACTTCATTTACTGTGACTTGAATTTCTTCAACTCGTATCAATGTATACCCAACACATTATTGTCGTTCTCTCTCAATACACTCTGCCGAACATGATCGCGTAATGGCCTATTGGTCGTCAAATTTGACGTGCAGGTAGACACAAATATCGAATATGTTATAACACTTTGTGCTGCGGTAAGCGAACCAGAGCAATCATTTCTCAGAGTAACAATGAACATATCCAGCGTAAGCGCTACTACTGTACTTCCACTTCTCCTAAATTTCAAGATATTAATTATTAGGTAATGCTGAGAATTTTTCGGTAATTAAATCCGACCAAAAATAAGTGAGACAGTCTCTATCTCTCTCTGTATATGCGTCTTCCCGCTCAGGTATTCCACCTGAGCATGGTGTCTGTTCGAATTTGTTTCGCCAGCAGCGATCGTATTTTGTTTGTTGATTGATCCCCAGAAAATTATGCCTGCTCGCGACGTCCTGCATCCTGCCCTGGCTCATTGTACGGCTGACTCAGGCGCAACCGATTACGAGAATGGCCGCCATAAATACAATACTTGACCGGCCCCCGCCGCAGCTCCCGCAGACGCGGAGATTAGACGTATTAACGATTTCCTTATCAAGATGCTGCCCGCCCGCATCGCTCGTTCCCCTGTTCAGCTCTGCTATGCCAGTCGGATAGTGGCGCATACGGAGCCGTACGCGGCTCGCCGAAAAATTGCCCGTGGAGGATTTACACCAATATAACTCCATGTGTGCATGTACGTTCGTGTGTGTGTGTGTGTATCAGTTGATGGGCTCGTCCATCGTCCGCCATACGCCGTTCGGCCTGCCGGCGGTGTGCTTAATGTTTAGTGAGAGAAGGAACATTTTAAGGGATCAACCCCGCCCTCAGCCATCTCCAGCTCGCTCCGGTGAGGGCTGGGGCAGAGCGTAGGAGTGTCGTCGATATTTCTGCTTCCGTGTCGCGCGCGCAGTTTCCACTGGTGTGTTTCCACCAGCGAACAGCTTTGAGAAGGATTCCTACCGGCCGATAGAGGCAGACGGCAGGAAGATATGGAAACAGCGCTCGCGCGAGGAGGAGCAAGAGAGACAAAATCGAATCCTCACGTAAGCGCCACCTCGCCTGCTTAGCTGCTTTGAACTCCCCATTGTTGCCCTGTCGGCCCCTCATTGACCTCAGCCTTCGCCCCATTTGGGGTTCTTCATCACCCTTCGGCAAAGATGATAGGTTTGGCACACGATGGGGTACACCGTTTCTGGCCGGCTGGTCGCCTCGCCCACGGTGAAGCTAGCTGCGTCACAGTTAGGGTGGCGCCCCACAGCAGAGGCTGTTCCTACTACACGTTATCTCCGAGCGGCAGTGTTTGTCTTTGGCTTTATACGTTACTTACTTCGGATGAGCGTCGAGGGCAGCGAAATGGCTGCTGCTGCTGCTGCTGAAGGGGAACGGGTTGAGCCGGAGCCAGGTCGGAGGCTCGAGCCCGGGTCGGGCTGAGGCAAGCCGGGCCTGCGCGGATTAGCCATCGCTGCTAGGCAGGTAGGCGCGAAGCGCCCTCCTTGACGACTATGGATGGAGGCGATGGAACAGAGCCCTCGAGCTTCGTGGATCCTCCTGACTCGCTCCTGAGTCGTAGGGCTGGGGGGCGGCGGCTGATCCGACGGCAGGGACACCCTCACCGGCCCTCGTTCCGTAACTGTGAAGAAGTGCGGCCAGTATTAAAGACCGGATAACAAAGACAGAGACCGACGGGTAAAAGAAATATTCGCCAAAATCCTTTTGCGCCTCGCCCTGGCGGCGGCCAGCAGTGATGTCCCCTCGCTGTCGGCGTGGGAGACTTGGGATCCGTCATCCGTCTTGTCGAGAGGAGCGGAGGGGAGGGAGATGCTGCAAGATCCTCTCGTCTGCTTTCTGCTTCTCTGGCGCCATAGAAGATAGCAGGAAAAGCTGTAAGCGATTCCCTGGTCGCCAGCTACCGCTGCATAGCCACAGGCAGTGGCACTTATGGTTAGCTCATGTCAGCAAAGGACACGGTGAAATGTACGGAAGTGAATGGTCGCTCAAATTTTTTTATTAAAAATTTTTTTTTAAAAAAATGTTATGACCGCTAAATTCCGAGATCACATACTACAGTTAATAGATAAATATATACTTTGGTTTATTTGTTTGATTAGGTTAAGGATATCTATGTTTCTATGTGTGTGTGTGTGTTTTGTAATGAATAAACTGGTAGTCAGCCGAATTTAAAATTATGTTCGAGCATTTGCAAGCTAATAATCAGTTCCCTTGTGCGTATTACCTAAAAACTGAGGCTATCTGGTCGTCAGTCTGCTGCAGTAGTAAAAAGTTCTAGACTCTTGGGTCGCGAAGCTGAAATTTTAGAAAGTGAGTTTGAAATTACGCGCTCTCTAGCAAATATACACTTTATTAAAAACGTATTCTCAAGAAAATGATGTACCCATATGGCTAAGCGAGTATTGCCATTTCGAGGGCGGTCTATTTTCTTCTCTATCCAGGACATGGCTTTGTATGAATTAGGCAGAGCTGTCATTGTTTCTACTCTTGGTATTTTAATAATTTAAAAACTTTTAAAAACTTTCCAAATTTGGAAACTAATGCCAATTTCTCAGGACGCTAGAGTGCCACGATAGATCGTCCTCGACTACGCAGTGAGCAGTAATGAAGATATATACTAGGCTGTCACTGTGTACTATTAATTAATTATTACTATTGATTACGCAAATAACGCACACATTGTAGGCGTCTCCTTTCAGTGTTTAGAAGCAAACAAACATTAAGCGCTCAATTTATCAAGTATTTATTGTTTATTCAGTATTTCACTTGCGCTCCGAACGGTATTGATTTCATTCGCTAAAGAGAAAGCGGCTACAAAATAGACGGCAGTAGACGGCGCTTCTTTGTAATATTTAATTATTTTCTTCACTATGTTAAACAGTAACGATGCATCACTGCCCTTCCCACTTCTGAGCGCGAGCGTTCTCAGCCAACTCGAGCGGAGCAAAGCTCGGAGTAAGCTGACCGGCAGCAAGAATTTGCCGTAATTGATGCACTCTGGTCCGACCCCACATCTCGAGGAATTATATGACCGAACGACGTATGGCCACTCATGAGCTGTCAGCGCGGATCCCCGTTTGCCTCTGGGGGTGGTCTTGGGTGCAGCGCGAAGATGGATTCGACTCGAGTTGCCCCATTCTCGTTTCGGAGCGCAACAACACTAGTATCCGCAGGCACTCGGTCGTTTACCATGAACGATGCGCTTGGTCCCTCAGCCCCCTTTGACTGTCCCCACTGGCCGGGCCCACCCCCGAAGGAACATGAACGAAATGAAGAATTTCTACTATGCTTCGTGCTTGCATCGTATTCTTCGTGTGTAAAGCACGTGCAGAGTGAAGTGGGTCGTGGGCCCACGGCGATGCCCCTCACCGCCGCTGCAACCGCTTATGAAGAGGGAGCAAAGCTTGGGTCGTATTAGACGCCAAGAATAAGGCGGGTTTTTCAGAGCAAGTTGCGGAACAAGTGGCATGTGTATGCAGGGAGAGGCCGACTGTGGCTCGGGAAACGACTTACTGTGCACAACTCCTCTGCAAGGGTTAGACTCGGACCTGCGCCGGTGGCTTGGCCCTGCTGAAAGGGTATGAGCTGTACGACTCCATGCAAAGCGGCGACGACTTCGACGGTACATGTAGTGTTGCTGTCAGCCGATTAATATAAAATAATAATAATAATAAAAATCTAATATTTCATCAAGAGCAAATGTTGTTGTTCGAGAAATGAATGATGTTACCGAATGTCCACCGATCACACTCCTAATGTCCTGAATCAGCCATTTCATCCTTTTTGCGCGCCTCCCTAGCTAACCCACAACTAGAGAGGCGGATTCAGAGGAACACACTTGCAAGTTCATCTGCGTATTTATATATATAATTTCTCTAGACTAACTCAAAGGGTGTTTTTTGTCCTTGCATTCTCGTCGAAAGATATAGAACACTAGCTGAATAGTGAAGCCACCTGATGCTAACAAGCTGTAGTAATTACGCATTGGCAAACGCTAAAGTGTCGCACCGAAGCGATGTCAATACCGCCTTTCACACTGAACGTGAAGTAAGAGAAAAATTAAATGGGAAACATTACACTTCGACGATTACTACTGCCCATCGTCCGCTTCACCTTCGTTCTCGCCAAACCACACACAATCAATTTGATCAGTTCCGCCTTAACCGACCTTCAACAGAGGCCGTCTTGCCCATGACCGACACAGAAGGCTATCTACGTGTTTCAAGTAAGGGCGAACGCAGGCCGTGCGTTCGCTGCTATTCTCCGTGCCTGGCTATCCTCGATCCATTGCACACATGAACCTAAAGTGTTCATAGATTTGATTGAAATAAGTCTTAGCCACCACTCTACAGCTCTACCCTACGACTGTAGTACGGCTGCCTTCCACTGCGCCTGCCGGTATCGTCTAGGTTGCCTCTAGTCTAGGTAGTTGAGGGTGGCCCAGTTCAGGTCCACGGCACTACTTAACGGCGTTCGCATCCATTAACAAAATTACACGCAATAACACACGAAACTGACGGTACTTCGGTATCCCGTGGGTGATTGCTGGCAAGTCATTCACCTCCTTCTCAATCCGAACACTAGGTATAGTATAATTCTCCTGCAGCCTCTCATTGCCGTTTTGTTACCAGAATAGCATTCATTTGCCTTGTATTGTTGCCTTGCGGCTTCGCAATTCACTTTAGCTTTACATAGGAGGAGAGGATGCTGGCTGGCGATTGAGTGCGAGTCGACTATGCACGAAGGAAGGCGTTGTCGCACGGGCCTTCGCACGCTCTTCCTGGCCGACTTCCTGATGCCAAAAAGAGCCTTAACGGCCGCTATACGGGCCGTATCGACGGTGAGCTTCGCCTCATCCCAAAGGGTCGCAGGAGAAGAAATACTCATGGGCAAGCGGTCTTTCCCTTGCTACCTTCAATTCACCACATCGTCATTTTCTTCTGCGGACTTTTGTCGTCGTCTATGTCTATTTTAAAACGTAGAGTTTGGAGTGGAGAAGGAGCTCGCTTGCTCGCGTCCTGGAGATCGATGTGAACGCTGTGGTTTATTAAAGTCCCAGAATCAGGACCCTTGCACAGGTCGGACTGCCTCCGTACCCAAGACTCCGGCCGGTATGAAGACGGAGCTTTGAGCGGGGGTGGTAAGGGGAAAGGGTGTCCAAGAGACTCAGGGGTGTCCAAGACGCGTTTCGTACCGACACGATCATAGAAAGCGCCCCCAAGGGAGAACCAAGCGGCCGGCTGCCGCTGACGCCACAAATTCCAACATTTCAGCAGGTAGCAGCCGTGTCAATAGATGGCTTGTCCTGCTTCGAACATTTGTTCTCGACGCGTACCCCTCTGGCCGCTAGCGCCGGCCGGCCGGCGGTAATAACGGGAGGCCGCGTAGTCGAGTCGGGCCTAAGTACGGTCTGCCGTACGGATGATGAACGTGCGATTGAACGGGCGAACAACGACGCTAACATCTCAGCGCCATCACCGGCCGGGGTCGCTTGCTTCCCCGTTCACGTTGCCAGCGAGAATGACGTAAAACGGGAAAACCGGCGTGCGGGTCTAAGGGAACCAGAGAAACAGAGAACAAGATAGGCGGGGAGAGATAGAGAGGGATAGAGAACGAGGAAGGAGTGGCATGAGATGAGAATGTTAGGAGCCAGGAGGGGAACTCGGTGCCGCTTCAATTAGTGTCGTTGCTTCATACATATTAACGAGAAGGCAAACGAAGGGAGAGTGGGCCATAGCGTTTGAAATGAATGGCGCGTTCAGTGTTCTGAAAATGCCTCATACATTATATGGGAGGGGGGGCGGGGCGGGCAGGGCAGGCCCTATTAGCACGGACAACACCGTGTAGCTCATCGGTCTGAAGTTGCAAGTCGTTTATGCTGGAAGCGTAATTAAGAATAAATGTGTTCATAGTACTAGTATGTGGCTGGCTAGTTTGTCCTTGAACGAAACCACTATCCTATGGAGAAACAACAGTAAGAAAGTTAGTAATCGATCACTACAAGAAAGTTAGCAATCGATGGAGAAAAAAGATGGTGAACGAAGAGCTATTTCATTTCGAGGCGAACATCGACGAACTTTTATCAAGGAAGACATACAACTAGAATAACGTTTTTAGTTGACCTATCAAGCTAAATTTTCCGGGCTGACTCACAGCCAATATTTAACGCCCACGTCGATCTATACCTGTATCAATCTAAATGACTCAGTTGGTGTTGGAAATAAATACATGTTGGACCAAAGTCCAAGACTTTCAGTAAGTAGTTGTCTCACACTACCGTGGCAAATACCTCGGCACTGGCGACCGAGATTTGTCCATTATGGAATTTAGCCCTAAATCTCTCTCTAAAGAAAGACACCGTCAGCAGTGTTGGTTTCAAAGGAACATAACGTTGCGCATACAGGAAAATCGAACGGTACATTTTCAAAAGGGGTATGAGCTAAAGCTGCTTAGAAAATTATACCCCAAGATGAGGGAGAAAAACAAATACCACGGGAAATTCGTATTGAATAGCCTATAAGATGTGTGTTCCCAGTAAAAGGTAAGGATTTATTGTTATACAATGCTTGAGTTCTCCTATATGTCCTCACCACGCAGCGAAACTCGAACCTGCGGCCTCTGGCTTTTTACAGCCAGAGACCACTTAGCCGTCGAAGCCACCGAGCCGACGAGTAAAGGTAATTCTTTGAGACACAATCAAATGCCTATTGGTATATGACTTCATTAAGTAAATAAGTTGGTGTAATTATGATGCTGCATGTGATTCTGCGTATCCACAATTGACATAATAGGCCATACTTTGAGGATATTGTCTGCGTGTCGACAAACTCAAATATATCCTATATTGTGAAGTGGTTCTCTTTCAGGGTATGCTGTAATAGGAAAAATAATGCTTTAATTCCTACCGGTGGTTCAATACATAGTCGTTCTCTATTCTGTAGCCAAGCCGTAACATACATAAAAGATGTGACAAACCCTGAACCTGTGGACAACTCCGTCTCATGTTATCTGCCGCACATCTCAGATTCTGGAGATCGTTTTTCGCTCCACCCGAAACAAACACAACACATTCGCACGTTAGGGTTCTGTCACTATAAAAATTACACGAACGAATCGTTCTTTCAAGCGCATTGAGGGCGTGACGTGAACCAAGTGCATCTCTCCCTCTGTTTCTGTCCATGTGCGCGTTATCGTGGTTTAGCGGCATCCACGACATACACGACTCGGACAGGCTTGCCCGGTGAACGTAGAGAATAGAAGGCGAACGAACAAAAGGCCCAAGAGGTGGAGAGAAGACTAAAAGGTGGTTGTTCGTCCTGCAGGTCTCATTGTTCCTCGCGTGGCCTCAGCAGTTGGCCCCCGAACGTTGGCCCTCGAAGGGGCAGGGCGCCCTGCTCGTTGTCCGTTCGCTGAGGTCCAAGCCGGCTGCCAACGGAGGATGACGAGAACGAGGACCTCGGCTCGTGATTCGACTACGTCTCTTGGGGACGACATCACGTCGGGAAGAGGAAAGGATGGCATTCGTTTCAGCGCGGTCCACTCACTTCACCACTGCCTTTCGAAAAAAAATCCAGGGGCCCTGATTCCCCTCTCATATCTCCGAGTCTTGGGCCGGACGTTCCTCGTCGGCCTGCTGCTATGTCGTCTATCCCGTGCCCGTGGAGGGAGAAGACCCGGGATGGGGGAAAAAGCGCCTGTGTGACACGAGAGAGCCGTTGTGCTTGCTCATCTCGAAAAGCTCTCCAGGCGAGCACCACCACGAGTCGGGCGAGCGATCGCTCTCTCTCTCTCTCTCAAGAGAGAGACAGAGAGAGAAAGGGAAGGAACGCTAGTCGGCGGGAGCTCGCATAGAAGCGACAGGTCGGGTGAAATGTCCGTCCCGGGAAAAAGAAGACGAATTCCAGCTGGGGCACGTATACCGCCCCAGCCACCCCGGTAGTGGTGGCCCCTCGAAAATTTGAGGTTGAAATATGCATTCGAATTGAAGAAGCAGACATACATAAATGTGTGAGGATGGGCGCTTAAATGGTGTCGAAGATGGCAAACTGCGCTAGCGCTTATGGGTGTGTGTACATCCAGGCCTTGACTAAGAATTAACAAAATTGGTACTATAGTTTGGGTATCGTTGATGTTATAGGATGGGGTTCCGTACCGCCTGAAGTTAAACCTATTTTATTAAATACAGTGTAAAAAAGACGATTCGTTACGAGCTATCGCGTGTTCTTCAGTGTTACGTAGGATAGCAGCTAAAGTTGTTCGCAGATTATTTAGAGAGAAAATTATCACAGTTTTGGGACATCATCAGCTTGGCTTTGGAACTGTCTGGAGAGGGGGCCATGAGAGCAATATGCCTGTCAATGCCTGTCGTATAGGCCAGACATTGCTCTGTCAGATAACCACCACAAAAAAGATAACCACCTATTCAAATCCATGAGCACGGCCTGCAAGGCAAGTTCTTGAGGACAAAAGAGAGACAAGAGGTCCGAAATTTGGTGGATGGATGGATCGCCTCCCATTACAAGATGTTTTTCCACCGCGGGATCCACATGTCCCCTGATCTATAGCCAGGATGGCAAGAACGCGAAGAACACTATGTTGATTAAGGTCCGTTCATTCTTTCAAAAGATACAGCAACTCAAACTAAAAATGTCGATCAACTGAAGTGCACAATGGCGAAATGCTCATCAAAGCCAACAACTTCCACACGAAACAAATGTCCACGAAACATATCACGACCACACTGCCATAAAATTGTCTACAGGCAGAGCTAAAAATCGTAATCTTCATGCGAATATTCACTTAGAGAATCAATGTTCGCAACCCTGCCCCTAGGCAAGAAAGTTAAGAGATGCCCTTGTTGCCATTTCGCAATTGTTCCGTTTCTCCGCAAGTACAGAGTATACCCTTCGCATCGCAAGAAACCGAATCCCGTGACCGCTCCACGATCCCGAACCTGACTCCGCGTTAGCCGGAACATAACGTGCAACTCAACGCGTCAGAGTTCGAACAAGAATTCTTCCTTTCTTCTTTCCCTCTGCCTCTGCTTCCTTGCTCAGTTCCTTATAGTGCTTTGCTCATTTTGTAAAATATGGATGGAAAATACGCCTCTACGATAACTACGCGTTCACATCACGGGTGGATCCCGCTCCAAGCGTAGGTCGACCGGGAGGTCGGCGTTCCGGCTGTCGCCGTGACGCAAGAAGGCGCAGCGCGGCACTTGTCCGCCGGAGGCTAAACGTCTTTCTCAATCCTTTATTGTCGTGTGGAGCAGAACAAGGGAACGAAGGCAGTCCAGCAGGCTTTTCTTCCCGGCGTCAAACACAATAGCTAGGACGGGGAGCTGCTGGGCATAGGAAAACCGGAGAGTTGAAAAGGGCGTGGCTGGAACGGGCACCGCATACTCTCCGACGCGGACAACACACCCATCCGTCCATGGTCGACGGAGAGTGAGCCGCCTTACCACTACTCAGTGGCTTCTGCATTATGGTGCGGGAGCGACGTTCCCTACTTTCGAAGAACATGAATGGATTGCCATGCCGCTGAGGTATCTTTGAAGAAAGGGGATTCCGCCGTGTGGTTAACGTGATTTTGGGCGCAGTCTCGCCTTGAGGCCAGCTGAGGGTTTACCATTAATTCAAGATTGCGATTATATTCATGAAATGCTACGGAACACTTCGTATAACGCACACACACACATACGCGTTCGTTGAGGGGTGATTGCCAAATAGACCCGTGGGTGAACATGTAGGTATTGTTACAAGTTTGCTGCGCGTATTGATCAAACGCCGAATCGTGACTATTCTGTTAACGTCGATCAATTACAAGGACAACTCAGTTTCTCTATCTGTAGTGTTTAGGAGACATACGTCTCATGAGCGACACGACGTCGAGCGGTTGAGCGAACGTTCACCGATAGAGTCCAAAGACTCGAGAGGGGATCGTGCGGCCGGGATCTGCCTGCACGCACCATTGCGAACTTGACGACGATTCACCCGACGGGCTACCGTGTAGGAGCTCTGCTTTGCTTGCTGTCATATATATATATATATATATATATATATATATACATGTATAAAGGAAACCGTGAGATAGGGGCGAGAGTGAAGAGCGACCACGTGCACGTCAGGCTAGCTGTCGAACGCTGAACAATGAACTAGTTGTTCGAGCGCGGAATAATTAAAACTAATTGGTGGCCAGCCTCATCCCGGCAGCCCTGTATTCGATCGTCCTATTGGCGATAGCAATATAAAACAACAATAGCTACGGCCTCTAGACACGAAACTATGAAGACGCTGTCGGGTCTGTGCGCGTGACCGTGTTTCTGCTCATAGGAGAGTTTCGGACCAGCCCGTTCGTTCAGAACACTGCGACAGTATAGGTCATCAACATTAATGAGTGAAAATTGCGTTATTCGCTCCCTTGAATTTAAAGTGGTCTTATGCTATTCGTATTTGCTGTACTTCGAATTCGTCTGTGGAGACTTTGAAGTTTGCTTTGTATGGAGCACTCGACATTAATTCGAGGGACGCACCGGCTGACGAGTGCAGGTTGATTATATTTCGAGGCTAAGGCTCAAAAGGCTTAAGCAGATGCGACATGTGGACATACACTATTGTTTTGGGAGGATTACGGTGTGTAGATCTGCATCGACGATGAATGTATTGACATATTACAGGAGCGCCGAGAGAAAACCAGAAATGACTGGCATTGTCGTTTACCTTAAGAGGAAGTAATTAGTTCGTACGAATCAATCGAAACCGGTGCGCTATTTATATGGGTTCTAGTACTTTAATTCAACTTGAACTCGAATGAAATTGGCTAACTATTACAGCATAGCGGACATGACCCTTCGCCGTTTTACTCGAAGAGGTCAAGCCGCGTATCGCTGCACTCCAGTTACCGAGTCTCACAGATAACTCACCTTAAATATATCTCTGCTCAAATATACAGTACGCTTCAAAAGGCGCGAGAGACGAAGCCCAAAAGGGGTCAACATAGGTAACTACCGTGATATGACTTCTCCTTCGAGGCCAGGGTCGGGGCGCCATTTCGACGGCTCGTTGAAGAACGAATTTCACAGTTACGTCAACCGTTGCCCAGCGCCAGCTTAGGCTAGCGTCTGAGACGTACGCTTTGAGATGGGCCTCCGGGCAGCGATCAGGGCTCAGGACGACAAACAGGGTGGTCTCGGCTACCACCAAGATGTGGCCGGACCGTCCATGCTTGTGCAGACCAAAGGTTGAATCTCTGAATGGATTGCATATCCATTCAGAAAGTTTTGCCGAAGCCCCACGTACACTGGGGTGGCCTTCTTCATAGGGGGATGCGGTGAAAAGATGAGTCCACACGGGGCTGTACCCATCTTCAGCTGCAGTTCGAAGCTTTGAGCAGGTTAGGTCAACGATATTGTGAGCACTAGAAGGTCCCTGTTACTTGCTGTACAAACGTCAAACCTGTAGCATACCTGCATAATGTTTTGTTTTTGTTGAAACATACGCCAGAAAATCCGTTCGGGTCATCCACTACCCAATATTCGACGACCTCGGGTATACTGAAACGCGCATTCGATTTTAGGTGTATATGCAAGCAAGCAAAAGGGACTCTCTCGTGACACTTTGGCTAACATATGGTGACTCTCGATTTGAATACTTTTTTTTTTGTCACCCTGGAAAATTGTTGATATCGCCACACTATACTTTACCACTCCCGCTCAACCCTGCATAGACATTTCGTAGAATTTGAGATTAATTTCCTCTCGTTTTGAGCCAATTTCAAGTCAACCGTACACGAATATTGACAAATGCTTTGCTCAAGAAGCATTATCTATTTCTGATAACGGCTCCATTAAAGGGGTCATTCATTGCTCGATTTGCCACCCGATCCTATCATTTCGCACAAAGGCTGAGTGGGATAGCTGAAGGGTTTGATCCGCGATTGCGCGATTCTCTGCATTGTTCGTCGTCATTATCGATGGTTCTTGCGTCACAGCGCGAGCATCGATACCTGCAAGCTCGGCTCCTGTATCAGCGGCCATCGCAGCCAGCTAAAGATCCCTCTAGCTCACTCCATTTATGCTATCCCTGTAGCTTCGTCTCTTTCGTAGATCATTCCATTTATGTTATGACCGTGTGGTCGAGTGGCTTTGATTGGAGTATCTGCATGGATGTGGAGGTGTAGAACTATTTAGTAAGTGGTGTACATGTATGTGATATGACTGTTGATTTACCAACTTCGAATGTCTCCAAATAATTGGTATGATTTTTTTTCCAATAGTACTTGATATGTTTTTAAGCTGTACGAATTGTCGAATATGATTATTTAGCTCCTTAGGAGTGGAGTCAGGTTTGTCATCAAGGAATTTTAAAGAGGCATGTCTAATCTCCTCGTGTTCTAGGATCTGAAGGCCACATATCCAGGTTAGGCATTTGTTTTTGTCAGGAGTTATTTTAGAAATTTCCGTGAGTTCATAGAATCGATTCACGTCTCTTTCGATCAAAACGACGAGGAGTGCATTGCATTTTATCGCTTTCAGAACACATTTCTGACCGGAAAAACGAACGTTCTCTGTAGTCCTACAGATACTAATTGCCAAGAAATGAGGATTCCCCGAGGATTTACAATCACGTCCAGGCTTCCAACTCATGTCTACATACGTTGCGGCCACGGCTGACTCGCAGGGTGAATGGGCTACCTGTTCTGATTTAGGTAATACCCTCCGCTGGAGCAGGCCTGATGGCGGCAGGATACATGGTGCCCATGTTTGCCCATAGCCAATAATAGTGCATGGCTACATCCACCCATCCCGCTGCCAGATCTCGCTATCTCGAATACTGAACGGTCAGCCTGTGTAGTTGGTAGAGACTTTGCTAAATATCTTTGCGTAGCGCTGGACTATCCAGACCTCGCGCAACCGTTTGTAGGGAACTAATTCAATTCCTTCCCACCGACCTCCGACTTCAGCATAAACCCGACCCGCATTGGCCGGGAACGTCCGTCGGGAATCACCGAGCTTTTAGTTTCACTCGGGATTAATTGGGTACAAATGGAGCCACGTCTCGTCAAAGGCTGTATTAATAATAATGGCATCCATAAGTGTGGCATCACTCCCAGATCTCCGGCGTATGGTCGAGTCCTAAGGTTAAATTAACGCACACAAACGCTCAGACCACCGGGCCACGCCGGCAAAGACGAACTTCAGCGTTGAACCCTGCGTCACCGCTTAGTCCTCCTCACTATTCCCCCCCGCTATATCCTCTCTAGCACTAAATGGAGTTAGTGATCTCGAAGGCGGCTCAAGACAGCTACTCCCTGAACCAAACGCCCATCACCCGCTTGCCCGGAACACGTCTTTCTTCGTGTTTTTTTCTATTGGGCAATGTTTGTAATCAAATTATGATAAATGAATATATATATATATATATATATAGATACGGATATAATATATATGTATAGGCGTGTGCTCTACATGTAGAAATATAGTTTCGGCAGCGGCAGCAGCATCAGCACAACGGTGTACATAGCGTAGCATAGCTTCTAGTACAAAAGTACACGCTCGCCCGCTGCGCAACGCCGCCGCGGTAGTCCCCAGACGCCATCGTCCTAATGGAAAATTCGGTCCGGACCTCAGCAGAGGCCAGCCAGATGATGCGCCGATGCCCGAGCAATTCCCACGGGACTCCTTCAGGACCTCGGCGGCCTGAAGCGCGTCAGCCTGAAAGCGTAAAGGCCCTGCAGACGCTATGATCAAGCCGCCAACCAGCCAGCCCGCTACCAACCGACTCGACTCGACCGCAGAGCTGCTGCTGCTGCTGCTAAGCTGCCCGGCAAAGAGCCGCGACCCGGCGGTCCTGTATTAATTACCATATAGCACCAGGCGAATGGTACACAGCGTGCGACCGTTACGGCGAAATGAGGTACTCTGGATGTGACCCCCCAGTCCCTGCTGAGCCGGACCCTCACCTCACTCACCCGGGAGGAGTGGTAGCATCATTTGGACAGCCGTTCCATAGCAGCACCGCACTGCACCAACGGTGGCCTTTGGGAGTAAGAAGGCCTTCACGGCCGTCACGTTTGGCGTGCCGCAGAGTAAACACGAGCTGGTAACCGCTGCCGGAGCTGCGAGAGAGATCGAGAGCCTGAGGCAGCGAGAGGTATAGGAAACCAGTGAGAGCTTGAACGAGCGAGAGAGAGAGAGAGACTACACGAAGATAATCGAGTCGGATCATAGCCGTCAGGCATGCCGTATCTGAACGACGGCCCCGTCAGGCTAAACTTTCATTTTTCAGTCCATCTCCATAGGCCTCACACGTGTTATAGCTTTACCGCTCGAGGGTCATTTGGGTGGCAGACCCTCTGAGCAAAACCCTCGTTCAGGCGGAACCGAGACCGGCGAACCCGTCGTCGAATTGACGGCAACGCAGCAGAGCACCGTAGGAGGACACCGCCTGATGTCCAGCAGATCGACGAGGCGCTTTTTTGCAAGCGCAAAAAAGCCCTCACTGACATTGGCCAGCATGGCCAGCTGTACATGCATCGAACGACGTACGGTGTTCGCACAGTGAAAGCGTTGCGGCTGCGGCGGTCTCCCCGAATGTGCTATAGCCAAATCATGTTTTTGTTACTTTCGGCCGGTACAAGGTACGGCCGTTCGCTCCGCATAAAGTAAATAAGCCACCGTGTCGCAACGCGTCGTCAACGCAAACTATATTGCTCGTTCGCCAGCATAGTATCGTGTTTAAGCCAAACATGCACATGTTTTAGATTCAGCTTTAACAATGTCGAAGTAAGGTGATGTGATTCCATAACGTTCCATGCTATTAAACGACCTGTATTGGTGGTACCCGGAAGTCTCATCTCCTATTGACCGACAATAAGTGAGGTTACAGCAGTCCCCAACATGAACACTGTGATACGATGGGGTAGCTCCTGTGATCGGTTTCAGGGACGGAAACGTATTGTTTCTTTTCTTATTGTAGAAAGGAGAAGGGTGGTCCGATTTCGAGTTGTGGATAATTCCTCTTCTATTTGAGACTCGGGGACACCCTAAATCGATATTTACGAATAAATATTTAGCAATGCCAATCAGTAATTTTTAAAGAGACGTCGACCGGTTGACATATCCAAATTGGTGTTTTTTTTTAGATGATTCGGAAATTCTCTAGGATGAATTACAACATTAAACATTTATCGTCTATGGATCTGCTTTCGGCATTGTTCCACAAGACGGACCCCTTAAATGTTACCGCGCAACAACCAGCTGTTTCCCTATGTGACAGGCCTCAGAAATCCCTTTGGGTATCACTACCTATCACTACCACAGAACCTATCGAGGATACATATATCTCCTTATTTCTTAAACCTCTCGTACCTGGCAGGAATCCACAGATAAAAAAGGTCAATTAAGAAATCCCACCCAGGGGAATCCAAGAGTGTCCCCAATCAAATGGCACGTTCAAGTCGACCTCATTGATTAACCTAATTTTGTTGACATTTTAAAACGAATTCCCATCATCTACAAATACTCGCATGCAATTGACCAAAATGCAATCACACTCTCGATACAATCACTACCTCTCACAAATAGTTACCCACCCTTTGAGTTCCATCATTGCAAGGGGGTCTAAGCAACTTTCGTCTCCCACCGCCGCCTTCTGCATGGGTGCGTTCCCGCTTTAAGATATCTCCCGCCAGAAGAGAAAGTGCCTGTGCGTTTTAGCCCTCTACAATGGGCTCGAACGTACAAAATAGAAAAGCTTATGCCCGCCATACTTTTACTGAGGCGATTGAGTCTTCATCAGCCACAAACGCAGGCGCGATAGATCGTACGATGATCACTGGAAACGACGCGGTGGGAAGCGTGTTTCAGTTGACAAAAATAGGCCATTCCTTGCTCGTCTCTGAAGGCTCATCCCTCTGCGAGTGACAATAGACACTGTAGACGAGAATCGGAACTCGGCGGGAGTGGTCCATCTGGTCCAGCGCGTGCGTCGGCAGCGGCGCCGACGGCAGCGAATGAAATTCTCCAGTAGATGGTGAAACGCTGTCGTGAACGGCGCACCGGAAACGGAGCTCATCGCAAGCCAATCTACCCCCTATACCCAGAGGTCAACGACAACGACACGCGCAGTGACTGTTTCCCGGAAGCCCACAGTCCGAGATCACAAGGATAAGGTTCATGAGAGATTCACATATTCACAGCGATGCCGTCGATTCACTCCCGCTGTTCAGGAGGGAGCAGGATTAGGCGGTGTCGCTGAAGGCCTCTTCGCCGTAGCCGTTTCCACTGGTTCCCAGTTCACTACTGGGACTAGCGCTGTTGCGCATTGACCCGGGCATGCTGTGCAGCTGGGAGAGAAAATGAGTCGATTTCGAATAACTGTCAACGTAGGTACATCGTGTCATTGTTTCTGGCTTTCGCCGAACGCTGCACATGCTGCGATTTCGACAAATTCTGTACGTCTGCTCACAGACCGGCCGGGGTGTCGTCTGGAAACGCCCTCACATAGTCCTATGGGGGATTAGCCGCAGAGTGGTGAACAACCTTACAGGGTGTTCACATGGTTGAACTTCAGCTGAAGCACGTGCAACTACGTTAGCAGGTGCATGCCTATATCTTGCCTATAGATAAGGAACTGGATAGGTATAACGTGAGTTTCCCCACAGGGATCCGCGACGTTTTGAACACACCCTGTGAAGAAAGAGAGAGGAGGGCCATAGCCAATTGTTGTTGAGTGTATGATGGGCAGCAGGGCAGTATGATGATTAATGGAATCGATTTAGTGATATGAAAAAGAAGACAGGCCTCTCTCTCTGTCTAGCGAATCTTGAGATTTCCAGGCCTAGGTAATGCAGCAGGTTTTGTCTTGTGACACATAACCTCTAGTGGTAGCAGCACTGGCAGCAACTATACCATCCCAGCAGCAATCGCTAGCTAAATGTAACGAACCAAACAAACGGCAATAGCCGGACCCGTCGAACTGTACCATTGACCATAGAAATTGAACTTGACATAGTCTCGCGATCGATCGTACAACATCTCGATTGTGCAACACGTAAGGAACACGCTGAAATATTCATAGTCAACCAAAGACCAGCATAGAGACGAACCCATGCGCTTTATAGAACACACGCTACTACAGCCAGATTCAGTCGACCTAAGGTCGTCGTTCCAATCGTCGCCAGGGGAAACCAGCGGCGCTGTGTTATCTGCTTCATTCGATTGTGGCTCAAACTCGTAGGCAGAGGGGTGAGAGAGAGGTTCTGTGGGGGACAGGGGTAACGAGATCCCTAAAGTTTTTTTTTTCGACCGCAGTCGTTCACTAACCACCCCGTACTGATACGAGAGTGGCGCACGCGGCGAAAAGGGTTTGGTTGCAAAAAAGGTTACAATGGAAATTACTCCACTCTCTCTCTCGTTTGCGCGCTCTCTCTCTCTCTCTGTGAATGATAACGCGTGGCCACTGTACTGAGGGACAGGCCATCTGCGATTGATAAGAACATCGGGAGAGAGAGCGAGAGAATGAGAGATAGAGTACAGTGAAACAGAGGCTTCACGCAGAAAGCTGAACTCGCCATACACGCAAAGTTTCTGAGGACGACCGTTCCTTGCTCGGCAACCAAACTAGCGAAAAAAAAACTCTCAGAGATTGCCTAGCTTGAACTAAAAATTAGAAGCACTCCTTCTCATGCACACTATACATTCATTATCACGGATTGTTCATCAGGTTAGTGCAGCAGGAGCGGGAATGCAAACGTTGATGTACGAACCATTAATGCCTCTCAGTTTCTCATGTGGAGCATGTATAAAGTGGTAGCCTGGGACACTTGAAGTTCCAAGGGCCTTGTCGGGCACACTCACGATTCCGATGAGTATCTGTATCGTTATCGCAAGTCTCGACTATTAGGGGTCGTCCCAGAGAGTATCAAGTAACGTATTAAGTCGATACTCAACAAACTTTATTCAACGAAAATAGTCTCCATCGACAGCTGCACATCCCCTCCATCGATCGGGAGGCGAACATATTTCCTTTTTAAAGAAATATTGTCCTCGGTGATTGAAAAATGAAGTTATGACATTTTTGACCTTGCTCTCTCCGGACAACTTGTCATCATTCAGAGCGTTTTGCAGGTTCAAAAATAATTGGTAGTCGGCTGGGTCGCGAAGTCGAGGGAGAATGGGCGGGTACCGCAATACATCGCAATTCAGGCGCGCTATGGTCCCTCGTGCCACCCACGAAATATCGTTATATATAAGAGAGCTTGAGCATTGGAAAATCGCAGCTCGGAATTATATTTAATTTAGGTTAATTGCAGCGCATTCGATCCTAAATTCGACACCTAGATCATCAGATGTCTGATCCAAGCTAATTCTACGGCGGCTTTTCGCCTGATGCGCTATTCTGTCCCTCAAATGCAACGCAACACATACAAACCAATCATGTACTCATGTGGGTATCGCCATAAGCAACACACAGTATGTTTAAGAGTCTCGTCTTTTCAAACACGTTACATGGCTTTTCGCCAACGTACCGACGAGTCAGTGGGCGTCTGTATCAGATAGACTAACTATTAGAATTTGGAACTTTTTTATCATTATGCTATTTCTTCTATATTTTTATTTTGTTACATACAAGAATGACCTCAATTGATACATTGCTTGTTAGGATATTGAAACAATAAGTTCAGAATAACTTATTACATTAAATAAAGAAATTAAATTTAAGTAATTATCCAACATTTATTATTATTATTAGGTAGTCCCCAGCAAACTGTCGCCTCTTTAAATGCCAATAACTTTTGAACTAAATGAGTTAGAACAAAGATCTTTTGGTATGAGTTAGAGGTACTCTCCAGCTTTATTGAAACACCGATTCCAGCGCTCTGGGAGTTTTGAAATGGCCAAATATTTACCATTTGCGTTTCCATATATAATTTCGTTATCTATTGCTTTTGTGAGTAACTCAACGGTTGCATATGGGACCCCACCTATTGCCCTTTTTAATGCATGGAAAAAACAATAATCACATGGGCTTAAATCAGGAGAATATGGGGGTTGATGCCATCGCTCAATATTGTTCCCCTCACTCCAGGTCGTAATTTCAGCAGTGCGGTGAGGTCTTGCGTTGTCGCCGAGTAACCACACTCGGTGCTGTCGATCCCCACGCCATTTGTTCATCAATCCTTTCAAGAAGCCGAGATATCGGGGAGCACTGAGTTTTTCGTTTGCCGCTAATATTTCGTAATAGCAAACACCCTTGATATCCAGAGCGAGTATCATCAACACCTTTCGTCCGAATCTATCTGGCACTGCCACAGACGCCGCCACTTCACCTTGTCGGAGCCACTGTTTTGCTTGGTCCTTCTCAGGGGGTCTATGCAGGCTAACCCATGTCTCGTCTATCGACACGGTGTGCTCTAAGCGACTGGTTTGTTGCGTATAAGTATTCAAATTAGATGTCGAACACTCCACTCATTTTCATCTGCTCAGCAGTCAGTATATGGGGAACCCATTTTGCATTGATTTTCTTCATCTTCAGTACATTGGTGACAATTTTATGACATGTCACCCGAGGAATCCCAGTTTCAGCCGACAAAGACCTCATGGACCAAGCTCTAGTTTGCTCAAAAGCTGCCTTGATTATGTCAATCCGTTCGTCCCTTGTCGCACCTGATTGCTGGTCCCCACCTCGATGGTCATCGGTGTCCATATCTCCACTGTTAAATTGCTCTCACCAACGTTGCACCGTTCGCAGGCATAAGGCAGACCTGCCGTACGCGTTCACTAATTGTCGATGGATTTCAGCTGGAGGGTGTTTTTGGAGAAACAAAAACTTGATGATTTCCCGTTGATTTTTGGGGGAATTTGAACTTTTTGCTGCAGCGTCCATCTTTCTGATCGTATCGAAACCACTCAGTGTTCGAAAGGAAGCCACGTTCCTACCGCGTGCCCACTCCAAAAATGAACGCATTGTGTGGCGTAGTTCGGGCTGTGCGCCATCCGAAAGGCGCGACAATTTGCTGGGGACTACCTAATATTATCATTATTACTTTTACCATTATCAGTACCTGTTGTTGGATAATAACACTTAATACCGGTGTGTGCATTGTGACGATACTAGAACTGGTCAGTAGCGCATGCGGTAGGTGACGAAACCACCTACACATTAGCAATACTGGACATCGACTTATTTCGGCTGATTGATTTCAAATCAATTCGCAGGATATAAGGCCTTTGAACAATTCTCCTCTAGCTCCCTTCGTCTCTCGGATGCTTTCCAGGGAGACTTCATTACTCCGAAGGATTTTGCGTCATTTCCGGCTTAACGATTAACAGGAAAGAATTAGCCGCAGTTAGTAAGAGGATGTCGCCGAAAGGCGAGGCTCAGTCATCATGGAGAGACAAGAGCCAAAGACTGTCACAGCCTTGAGGGGGTTGCATTCGGAGAGATGTGGAGGACTGTATTGGAAAGCCTACTTGTGAGGGTACGCTTGGAGAAACTGTATAAATACGGACAGTGACACAATCACGCTGGAATTGAGGTCGATACGTTCAGAGAATACTTGTTGTGCTCCGATGTGCCATCTATGAGGTGTTTAGCGGAAGGAACCGCTTGTCAACCGTTTTCCATGGCACATTCTACAATGCCAAGATTCGAAACGATAATGTCAATCGACAAATGATAGGGATTGTGAAGAAGCCTTTCACACACAGATGGAGTTGATGGGAGCTGTTTCACCGTTACCGAAAGCACGACTGGCGTCCAGGGAATTCTTGCTCTATAGAATCGATCTGTGGGCTATATGTGCATTATTACTGATTGTGCAAATATAAACGATTGTATTTCTCATATGATGACGTTTCTCTCCACGAATGAAGCGACGGTGTTCTCACCGTCTTGATTGCAGTTACCACCGTTGATCACCTATACCAAAGAGATCGAGTTACCTCACTCAATATGACTTTTTCGCGCAGATCATACGTGTGAAATGGTGATAATAGCTCTTCAAAAACTGCTTTTTTTTCTACACAAAATCGTTCTCATGAGTTTGTCGCTCATGTGTATGCAATCAGTTGTGCCGCGATATCTGCTAGGTTGTTTCAAGGGCTCGGACCTTCGCGGACTCGTAGGGGTTAACAGCAAACCTCCAAAACGAACTCAATAAGAATGCTGTCCTTAGCAGTGATTCAAGAGAGTATGTCACCCATTGAGAACCACCGATAATAATAATAACATCAATTCCACGATAGTAATACACAGTAGATGACATGCCCACCAAGGTCTCCTTCAGAAGGATCTTCCATCGTCGCGACTGACCTTTAGCTTCATCGACTGACATCGCTTCATCGACGACATTCGATCATTGTGTCCACTTTCAATAGTCAGGCTGAGACATCGACTTCAGTGTCAAGGGCACCGTAGTACAATATCACATGTGAGAGGTGTTCCCATCAGGAGAAACCGGAGAACGGGAGCCGCGCAGGGTTTGGCTGTCTATGACAAGGATCGTGACACTATTGTCACCCACTTACAAGTGGCACGCAGCCGCCACCCATCTCAGAAAGTCGAGAGTGGTAAGAGCCGACGAAGAGCGAAGAGTGTCTGAAAAGTTCGGCGATAGGCAGAGGGACCCCTTCACGCGGCTCGTATTGATTCCTGTTCGCTTCGCTGGGGACTAGCGTAGGGATCCTCAAGGACAGCTTCTCCGGTCAGCTCCGACATCAAATCAATATAATCCTCCCGCTGCATATATATATATATATATATATATATATAAGGGTCAAGATTATAGAGATACGGAGCACTGCTTTTGGAGAGCACAGAGGAATGAATAGAACTGACATTCGACACTCACGACTTTCCTGTTCGATTTATTTTCTCAGTGACAATTCGTCCAGTTGTAAAAGAATTGCTGTGCATGTGCGTGCAGCTAGTTCGCCTTCACAGACTCGGACGAGGAGCTTCATCCTTCTGGATGCCAATCTCTCATGTCCCGGAGAGTCTGTCACGCTGTCCTCAGCGTTCCACCGAGTAAACGTCTGTTTAGGTAGTGTTATGCTGTTGTTGTTATTGGTATCGATACATAGTATGTACGGTATAGTGTGCACGATTTTCGTTTCTGTGTCTGCCGGCCCAGTCAGCCGCCGCTGCAGTTGCTCTCAGGGTAGAATTCGAGTTCTCGAGTGGCTATTATAGTTGCCAGCTAGTCGTATGTCCTCGACATCTTTGGGGGGCGATGGTGATAGCGGCAGTAATACTGACAGCAGTGGCAGTGCTCCCTGACCTTGGCCCGACGGGTCCTCGGGGCGACACAGCAATTGTAACCACCGAGACTTCCTGCCGTACAACGAAAGCAACTCGGGGTCCGCTATGAAGAAACGCTCGATGCAGTGGTACGAATCGTGCAACAGCAGCAGATGCAGCAGGAGCTTGCTGACTGACAACCGTGATACAGCGGAACTACGATGGGCATGTTACTACGACGATCTAGTCGTTCAATTTGTATCCGCAGGAAAACACGTGCGAGTCCCGGGTGTTCGTTTCCGGGTCTCACCCAGCCAATTCCCACACACAGAATCCTTTACCATCCCCTATCTCGGGCCACTCTCTGAGTCAGCCCCGTAACAGGATCTCTCTCAGGCTTACAACTGCCTTAGGCATATCTTCTATTCCTCTCTCTCTCTCTCTCTCTCTATTTCTCTCCATGTCTCTCGAGATTCAGTATGCGTAATGGCATTCGGCGATTCTACAGTCACTCCAAGTCGTGCCATCGGCGTATGCCGCCCGGCCCGGCCAATTGAACGCCTACTGGGGATTTCGATACAACGTGACCTACAGAGGTAGGCAGATGGCTGGGTGTTGCGTCCAACTAGGCCGGCTGCTTTGTTATGCGCCGTCAGGCTCGGGTTGATGGAGCGTGTTCGACCAGCGACTTGTTGCGTTGGCTCTAATGCAACGGAGTGACGATTTAGAAAAGATAAATATAATGCAATCGATAAAAACAACTATTGCCCGCTACAATTTGTAAATTTTTTTGTAAAATGACTACATTAGCTCATATGTTACCTCCATCATTTGTAGCCTACGGTACCCCCGCGCTCTTACACAGGACTATACTTCTCACATGGTACGAGCTCTGGCTAGGTTTTATTTATATCTCGAGAAATGGAACATTTCATATCTCTGGGACGACAGGCCCTTTTAAATTCGGAGTGAAGTGTTGGTATCAGTATTATTTCCGTACAAACTAGAGACACAGAGGAAGGCAGCGAACCCAAAGTGATCAATTGGAATCGATCTGAGATTTCCAGGCAAAGAAAAGTCAACAGCAAGCGATCACTACGCATCTACAACTAAATAATCCACAGAGAGAATGGACCAACCCTGAAATAATACATTGTGAATATATGATCAACTACGCACATCGTATCATAAGGCCAGAAAAACCCAAACGAATCAGTGTGACCAAGGTTGGATATAACGGCTCCTGCCAGTCAGTCATATGGCAAACACAACAGGGTGATTCACTGGCATTGGCCCAGTCTAGACTCCGACTCCAATCGTGTTTCAATGTCAGGTAATCGTATGGGGATCACCTAAGTAGGCGACATTCGACAGTCCGGCCCGGTTGCCGCGCTGCTTGCACGATGTATTTATTGTATTCTATAATTCCACTATTCATTCATGTTCAACATCATTGATGTTCCTTCGCTCGCTGAAGAATAAGGATCGAACCGAACTGAGTAGATTTCGACTTAATTCTTAAATGTATTTGAAAGGTAGCACCGCTATTATACTTACATATTTAATTATTTGAAAGAGGTAGCGTTGGCCGTGACCCGAGCTCCTTTGTAGGTACGCAGGATTAACCGGATTTCGTTGTATTTCGCTGCTGCTGTAAATATATTGCGATAGGTTATGATATAGTGCCCTATGTGTTATCTCTCGCATATCACCACACAGTGTTTAGTGCATTTTTGTGAAGTTGATGAATGATGTTGATTTTTATATGTCACATCATTGCTTCAGTGATGTCCTAACTAGTGGAAGATCAAGCAGTGTTTTTTCTAGGACAAATACCGATCATATTTACCTGTAAATACCTAGCTCCCATATAATTGCGTATAGGTAGCTACACCATGAGAGGTATAAGGTTCTATATGTGTTTGGCAGAGCACCTTAATGCGCCTTTCGCAATCAAACAGTGTCCTACTAGAACGTATATCGTAAAGCACGAGTTGGACGAGTCATCGGACGAGTCTTTAGCATAACAAAACAGGCCTTCATCATAGTCACACAATAGACCTTCGCCATTGGTTACATCCGCGAAAGCAGGGTCAAAGAGGGCTTCTTCGAAAGGGCTTTGCGACGAGATGCCCCTCGATTTATAAAAGTATTTGATGACCATATCAGTTGCAGTTAACCTGACATCTTTTACAACAAGTGTCCTCGATGAAGTTTCATGCTGTGGAGCCCGACAGGAGAGGCGCAACAAGGACAAGCTGTCAAGTACCTCAAGGTCCAGCTCGGATAAACGCGTTCCAGCCGCGAGCCGCTTTGCGAGGGGTGGACATGCTTGTTGATGAAACCAAAGATAAAGTGGCTTCGTATAATATACCGCCTTTAGGGAATACATTTTCCCAGATCTAGAATGTTGCTAGGAACATGCGGTTCCCTTTAATGGTAACCAACTATATTTAGCAAACGTAGTCAAACGTCATTCGAATCAGGGATGCGACCTGCCCAAGTCTACGGATATACCCCTGTGACTGGCACTTCACCCTATATATAATCATCTGTAGATATTTCCCTTTCGTTTGGATTATAGGGCTAGTTATAGTACTACAAATTATCTTGATTATTCAGTGAAATCCGATGAAAAGTTATGACAGCGAAAGTGAAAGGTGTTTCGACAAACATTCGAAATTTTTCTGACGTAGACAATTTAGAAGGGAAATGCAACTTTCTAGCGGTCAAAAATAAATTGCGAATTTCCGAAAATTCTCGTCAAAGATCTCGAAACGAAAGGTTGAAATTTACTTTTCTGGTAGATTAGCCGCGGGCCTACCCATCTATTATATGTATATGTTACGGTGGTTGACCCCCAATCCACATTGGTCGAAGTCACCGGCCCAGCTATCTCATGGCTGTTTGTTTGTGTATGTATCTCATGGACGCATGTTTCCGTCAGAGCGAGTGGTAGGCCATTCGGCAGTGTCCGACAACGCCCAAACCTCGCAGCAGGCGTTGCTCGTTCCGAAGTTGCAACGGCTGTGACAGTCGCCAGATAGAGCACGAGATGGACTCTCACTGTCTCCACACTCTCTCTCTCTCTCTCTCTCTCTCTCTTTGTCTCTTGCTTTACGCCTTTGCCATCGCTGCCGCTATTCGTAACCACGTGTCTGCTATAATAGATACCCCCCGGGGGTGTTTCTACAGCGCAGCGCGCGGAGCTGTGATATAAGACAAGTTGCAACAGTCGCTGTAGTCCATCCAATGCATGTATCGTATGCGGAACCCATACAATGCCGCGTCTGCTTGCTTCGACTCGTGAACGCGGACGACGGACACATTTCGGTTTGCGACAATCGCTAATGTAACATACACATTGGCAGGAGATGGCGCGCCATCCAAAGGGACGGCACCCGCAACGAAATCAACGAATCGGAGTCTGGAAAGCTTGCGGATGTCTGCCGCTTCGTGATGTGCGTACGGGTGTTAGTTAGTTGGATGGTCCTCCTTTCCTCTTCCCCATCTCTCTCACTTTCTCCCTCTGATCCGATGTAACTTGTCTCCGTTGTTTGCAGCCGGCGCGTCGAGTTCGCGCCGCTGACGGAGCTTGGTAGGGTAGGTATTGCTTCTGCTTTTGTAGACGGTTCGGCTCTCCTTCGCCTTTCTCATTTGGCTGCCCGGTACTCTCATCCGCGGTCGTATCGCTGTTGGATCGTCAGTCGACAACCGGCACATGTTCGCCGGTGACATTGCCGACTTTTGCATTGCGACCAGCTCGAGAGGATTGGGAGGATAGCCTAGGATTGAACACTGGCTGTGCGGCGACGGCCGCGTGCTATTCCCACCGAAGGAAAACAAGCGATAAGCAAGCGGCAGTGTGATGTAATGGCGCAACAGTCTATTATGTGGGTGATATTCGTTGACTCCGATATCAGCAGGCGGCTCGTCGGCAACCCACGAGGGTTATATGGACATTCAAGGGTTCGTGGATACACGCACTCAGATGTGTGCGATGGTTCGGCAACGGCCACAAGGACGGGCATGAATACGCAGGCATGAAATGCCGATCCTGTTGGCAGCGGGGTAAAGATATGCTGCGCCGCTCGATGTCATCCTCCAGCCTTCAGGCTCGAAGGCTTTTTCGACTTTCTCGCCAAATAGGAATATCGAGCGCGACAAGGAGACAACAGACCGCAATAGGACGGTCGGGAACGCTAGCCACCAGAGCAAGGCAGCAAGTTCTCTCTTTCTCTGTATATATATACATGTATATATATATATATATATATATATATATATATATATCGTCTTCCGCCTTCGTCTCATGAAAGAGGCGACTGGGGCCAAGGAAGAAGGGAGACCCAATGAGAAAGAGAGAGAAACAACAATGATGTCTTGTCGCGTAACAGGGAGACGTTGTATGCGTGTACCAGAGGAGAAAGAAGTGGCCCAGCTAGTCCCTTTCACTTGGGCAGGGGGACTAAATGGCGGTGAAGTCAGTTCTACTCGCCGAGCTGAGCGGGTATGTATCCACCGAACGCCGCGCCCGTCGGGGACCCCACGGCACGTTGGACAGACGGAGGACGCAGCATCGAGATAGATATTGATATGGTGCAATTTAGCGGCGGTGACACTGTTGCAGAGGGCGAGAACCCGGAAGCTGCGTACCACTCTCCGCTTGATTCCATTCTAATAGATCATGTTCAATGACACATCCAGATACTACGGTACAGTTGTTCTGGACAATAAAATTAACTCGCAGATAAGTAACTCGCCAGTGAGAGCCGACCGCTGGTTGTATGCATGCGCTGCATGTGCTCACTGTGAATCACTTGACTGTATTGTAAATGGTCACAAGATGTTGGCCAGAATATTGAATGGGGTCCTTATACGAGGACGACGCGATGATTGAAGCTCAGGTCATCACGAAAGCAAGGCCCTTTTATTGACGTATTGGTGTTGACGTAAAGGTACGCCCACAATTGATGAGACATGGGTCAAATTTTGCATGCAGCCCGACAAGAACCAGCGTTGCCAATATTGGTACCCAGATGAAACAGCGGAACCGGGTGTGTGTGTGAACAGATTCACGGCTTGTACGGGATTCGCCTTCTATCGGCTCCTACCTCCAAAAGCCTCTGTCTCCGCAAAGGTGCATGACCTCCATATGACCTCTCGCAAAGAGGTCATATGGAGGGTACGCAGGTACGCTAACGACCAGCATTTGAACCACACAAAAATCTCTCATTAATACGAATAAACAACTTTTTTTATAATAAAAAATAAATCCGGCGGCTGTGCTTGAATCAACCTGATAGTATTATACAATACTTAGCGAAGTCTTCGAATGACTTGGAATGTTAACCCACGACCAATTACTCGTTTAGGGTTTCGAAAGCCACCCACAGCAATACAGGTACTACTTAGCGTCCGTGTTAAACGGTAATGGAAATATCTCTACCGATAGCAACAACCTGTACCTCGCCTCTTGTCCCCATTGTCCACTGCCGATTGCTTTCTAGTTTCGTCTGGCAGGAGCATAGTTTATATATATATATAAACTATGCTTCTGCCATATATATATATATATATATATACCTTCCAACCGTCCCCAACGGCGAACTTACTTACCATTACAATTGCCTGCCTCTTACACGTCGTCCGTAATAAATAGACAACAAATAGACGCGGCCACCGGCCGAGTCTTTCTGCACCTTTCGGATTACAAGCTGCAATATGGTGGCGAGTAAGATCTATGCACGCCTAGATACGCGCCTTTGTCTGGGTGTGCGTCCACCTATGTGTGTGTTTCAGACACCCGGACGTGCTGCGAGGCCACCCAGTATTTGAAATGCCTCTCTCTCTCTCACTCCACGTTCGCCTGTGGCGAGGAACCACACGGGCCACTGCAGCATCAACCACCGACTGTGGCGACCCATCGTAGAAGGGCACATTGCCCATAGCGCTAGGGCATAGCAGCGTTGCAGTGCTTTCCCTCGAGTCCAATAATTCCCAGCTACTTCGTCCATACAAAAGGCAAGGTGAAAGGAACAGCAAGGGGCGAGCCGCGCTAACTAAACGCTGCTGCACCCAGCTCTGGCTTCCTGGCGAGCCACTACCCCTAGTACTATAGCCATGCTTTCGTGCCATCTGCTACCACCGATGCGGGGGCTGACCAGTCCAAACGATCCAGAGTTCTCTGGAGATTTACCGGCCCCCGTGTACGGTCCTTGTGTAGTTCCGGCTGCCGTATGTATATATGTATGTATGTCTCGATGTCGGGATGGTTAGCTTGCCATTCGGCACACTACCCAACAAGGGAACATGGATGAGACAAGAAAAGGAAAAGGCCAGAGGTAAACGGGGGCCAGGTGGTGGTCCTTCACAGACGTACGTTACCCTGAGACCAGATCGGCGTTTTCTTTGCTTTTCTGCGCTTGCCGCTACGCTGACGGCTTGCTTGCTTGCTTACTAGTAAGTAGTTGCCACGTAATCCAATTCTGCCACGGCGGGTGGCGAAGGAACGGATTGCACACACTAAGAAATAGTCTCGTCGTTGGACTGTGGAGCAAGTGTGGGTCTGGGAATTGGAGGACGAGTGCCTAGGGAGGAAAGGGTCAAACATGCCGCTAATTTCATTTGCTAGGCCAGCCTGGGTTAGGTTAGGTTCAGCTGGACGAGACGGGCTGCGTTAGCTGGACAAGTAATGGGTGTAAATCGATTAGGGACTCTCGAGTGATACAGCGCATAGCAGATCAATCGAGATCTTTATGATCATCTGCTATTGACGGATACTGAGCGTGCATTCAGTGAGTGTGCGTGGTGTTGGGGTGAGCGAATTAAATTGTTGCTCACCGCTGAATAGTACTTGCTGTACCTTGCGACCTAGTTTAGTTTGGTACTTGAGCCTGTAAGTGTTTGTATGGTATGTGTGTGAGACTATGCTAGAGGCCTGACGCCGACCTTGTCCCAGCATGGTTAGTACTTTCCGCAGAAAGAAACAGGCTCCAAGTGCCCGAAATACACCAAGTCAACTTTTCGAAACAACAACAACAACAACAACAAAGTAAATTGCACCTCGTATACTTCAATTTACGTTGCCCCTTTCATTATAGTCAATTAGTATTCGATGAGCGTATTTGAACGACGAGTCTCAAGCAGGAGCGGGTGAAATGGAGTGAACATGACGCCTGCTGATGAAGGTTCAGCTTCTGCTGAAAGAGGCATATTTAATGTACTAACGTCCATTGATACAGTGGCCCCTTACCACGTTTCAGCGTTTGTATGTGCACTGTGAAATTCGGGCCGGCAACCCAAAGTTTATCATACATATTGCGCTATATAGGATTCAACTAATTTCGAATGAAAAACAACTCTCCAACAACACGGCTGGCACATTCCGAATAAGCGCCCACAAATAAGAACCGGCAAAATCCGACTACCGCAAGCATTTTGCACCAATGCGACTTGAGCCAGCACTCAGTCACTCGCCCTCAACCGGAATAATTCCCTCGTGAACCCCCCTGATTGTGCAGGTCATCAATCAAGTGGAGGAGACATCGAGTCGGGTATGTCATCGCTCTCCGACGATTCAGTCGTCGCTAACTTAGCCTAATTGTCGACACAATAACGAAACATTACATTAATTACAAGTTTCACAAGGCGAATAACACCACTTTTTTAACTGCAATTTTATGTAAATTTAGAAATACACGTCAACGCGCAGGCATTCACCCACGGAAGCGATTAATAGCTCGTCCCCCTTACGTTAGATACGTTCACAAACCACCTCATAAATATCTAATGCATGGACGTGCAGACGCCGCCGAACTGAACCGTTCAGCATCGGCCTGGTAGACGCGCCAAAGAGGTCAGTAGACCGTATCCATAGAGCAAATGCATGCAAAGGCTCTCCTGCAACGCGCAGTGGCTGGTTAGAGCTACAAACCCCTTGTACTTACGGAACCGCTTGATTTTAATTCCAACTTGGCTTCTCGACCACGTATTACGGCGCAGAGGAGTAGAGGATTAAAAATGCCGCACAGCAACGTCGTTTTTCTGCATCGAAAGCACTTGCTTCTTGTCAGTCAATATATACGTTATATACTAATAACACCCTGCCTCCCTTTGGGCACATACAAATCGAAACTATATTAATAATTCTGCAGTAATTAATGGGGTACAAATACAGCTTTCATTCAAGGGGATAATAAAGTACATGGCAGGATATGTACAAGCTGACTATGTACGGAATTACGTTTCGTCGCGTAAACCATACGAGATCAGTGACGTATCCGCTGGATTCGAGCCATCCTCTGTTGGGGCCATCTTGCATTCGGACAAGCTGTTATATCTATTTGATAATAAACTGATGATTTGGTCCTCAACAAATTCTCTACTTATTGTCCGTTTGAAGTTATATTATACTAAATACACGAATATGATTAAGCGGTTCACTCATCTAATGATTTATTTTTGGGTCGAATTTGAGCGTTTGTCGATGTCGCCTATCTCAGATCATGTGTTAGCTTAGTTCAAGGTTCATTGGGTTTGTCCCGACCCATATGTTTGTTTTGTACGAATGCTATGATAATATTGTTTGCGCAGAACTATTGATTATACAATTATGGTTCGCTTCGCCGAACGAGGTCATTGTGCATAACGTGTTTCATAACTCGTTGCTAGCCAGCATCCGCTCACTGTGTAAATGTGTGGACGCTTCGAGTCGCCAGATCGGCGTGAATATCACTGCAGGCCTTGCACTTGAAGTCTGTCCCCACCCGGAGGTGTGGGATGTTGTAGGACTGCCAAGGAGATGCACACCTACAGGCGTGAAGTCCCGGATCTGATCCCCGATGTTGGGGTCATAGTCAGCTTCTTCAATGAGTGCTCGAGCCCTTGTTAATGCCAGCTCAGTGCACTGTGACGTTTGGTGTATCGACATCACCTACCCTACCCAGTTTCTGCAGAGCCACAGACGAGACAAAAAACACTCAGCGGGAACGAGGCGAGAAAACGACATTCCCTAGTTGTCCGAGATTCATCAGCCGCTCAAGGACATGTCCTGATTTCAACTCGTATTTGGATACTGTAAGGCCTATACGATACGCCCTTGAAAATCTCATTTGAAACTATACACCTTCGTTGTCGTCTTTTCAAGTCCCCAGCTGTTTCAATTCAGTGTGATCCGCATCCAGGTCGTATTCAACGTGGATATTTCTACGCGTTGAATTGCGCCCATTGATGCTGTTCAACGGCATTTGCTGCCGTGACAAACTTGCTCATGTGTATTGAAAACTTGAGCTGAAATCCTGTATGCTATCACTTGCTGGTAGAAGGTCGACGAAGGATGAGTGCTCCTCTCCTCTCTTCTGCCATTCCAAGGCCTGTCGACAACTTGATGGGCCAGCCGGCACCTGCATCAAGATTGAATACAATTAGGCTTGTAATTAAATTTTCTCAGAGGTCGACGTGGCGAGGCATCAGGCTCTTTGAGCTAAAGCGACGGGGCCCAGCCGCCCGGGGCCATGTCCAGATGTAGTACATGGCGATAAATCATGCCGGCACCGCGCACTATAACGATAATTAATAGCTTACATTTTCTCTGCGACGTTGTTGTTCAAAGAGGAGCGGCGTTCAAACTCCAGCACCGTGCCACAATCAATGGGATTTCAATGATACCAAAAAGGAGCATGCACACCATGTATACAAGTTACCCCCGATGAGATCTGCTTCCGTGTACGAGGTCTGCCCCTCAATATCGATTCGAAGGTGGGAAAAAATCATTTGTCGGGAAATTCTGGACAGTTTTAATAGGCGGTGTGGGCCACGTGGCAGTTTCGGACACAGAATATTTGAAGATAGATTTAGGAGCATTGCCACCCTGCAGGTCGTACGAGTATCCCCGCGAGCTGTGTGACGTATGCGATACGTGAAAGCAAGGCTATCGGGGACAAGGAACGCAGCGAATAGGACTATCTATACTTAGTTGAATGCCGCAATGCACCTTATAGACCGCCTTCCGTATATTAAATGGATACGAAAAATATGGAAATGTTACCGGCAACTTAATTGAATGAGCCGATTACACCGTCTGCAGTCACACCAACTCGATCCCAGTCACAGCCTGACCATGAGTGAGCGATTGTAATGCGCAATGAGCGCAGCGTAAGACAAGCCAGTAAGAATAACTGCTAGTCATTGGATTGCAGTTCTGCCAGCCCATCAGCTAACGATCCTTTGCTGTTTTCTGCAGTCACCTGCTTCCTCTGGCTCTCTACATAGTACCATCTATTTGCACGTACATGCGTATCTAGCCCTATGGAAGAGGTAGGTTGACTTAGCTCGCGCGTTCCCACACACGTATTTACCTCCCATAACACCCGTTTCCAGCAACAGGTGAGCTGACCCTGAGCAGGGCGAATTGGCCACGAACACGGTACGTGAAGGCGCCCCGCATCTACCTGCCTAAGGGAGTGCTTGATTTAGACGAGGACGTGACGCCCAGATCCCCGACATGGGCCCCCTCCCCGCGTAGATAGATGCCCGCGTTGTCGGCATTGCGACCGCGCAACAATGTAGTATCATGGTCAGCGATCGCAACTCTCGACAGCGATCTCATAAACGACTGGTGTGGACAGTAGCATTTTTGATGCCCTGAGTAGGCGCCAGCAGCAACCGCAGCAGCAGTTGCAACATTTATCTCTGTCGGCCTGACTAAAGCTTTGCGGCTCTGGTGCTCTCGCTGTTTGATATTTATACCGTATCTAGGTAATATATATACGTGTGAAGGAACTACGGTAGGCCCCAGAGGAGCCACTGATTTGACTGGAGGAGGCTTGGCTTGATTAGATCTAGACTAAGCTCGTAGCCATTGAGTCAGCGAGAATTTTGGCCTGCTGCCAGCTCAAAGGTAGGCCGTGCTTGGCGGCTTGTGGCCGGGGGTCACGATGAGATAGTGTCCTCCCTCCTAACAACACACGAACTCAAGCTTAATTCGCTTGTTTTCTCAGCAGCTGCGAAGTTATAATATCAAATATAGAGAGGCGAATAGTTGCAATAAGACGAAGCAGTGAACGAATATTGACGTCACCGCGCCTATGATCAAGCCCTGACCAAATGCCCTAGGATAGAGTCTTGAATGGATACAATTCGTAATTCACAAGGATACATCGCATCACAGTTCCTCACAATTGAAGGTCGCCATTATCATCTGTCCGTCATTACTAAAATATTATGAGATATACGATTATATCTGAATCCTATATGGGCCGGTTCTTGTGCCCACTTGCTAATATGCTACGTACTAGGTACAACTGCGGGTCCTGGGTCCTCCAATCCGCTGAACTAACGAGACGTTGTCAGCGGTGTTTGCTTTTCGTCTTTAACAGAGTCTATGGCGGCAGCCAAACACACAAGACGCTTTGAGGCTAATGTGTTCGTCAACCACTGTGGGCCCTTCACCCACTGAAACTTTCTAGAATTCAGCAGTGGACACCCTTATTTTGCGTGGCCACAACCTCACGCAATCCTGTAAAAACAAGCAGCCCGCAGACCTTTAATAAGAAGCAATCAGGAACATGCAGTCGAATCCAAAATGATCTTTTACGCGACTTGATATTATCTCCGTGTTATGCTTTTGACGGCGCTGGAACGATGAAGAGGAAGGGATAGTAACAGCGTTATGTGAAATGCCCCAAAACAACCGATTGAACTGAGCCCTTTATATACATCGACGTTGGTGGGCTCAGCAGAAAAGCCCGATAGGGTCCAGATACCCGATTCCCGCACGGGGGCTTTTTTTCAGTTCACGCCCCTCTGTTCCCCTGGAAAACATCCCGGCAACCATAGGGTTGGCCCGTCAACTTCAAGGTGTCCAGGTCTATCTGTGCGCGTCACCTTACAATCAGCATACAGTACTCAAATAAGAGGACATACCCTACATGATACAGTCTTCAATCAGGGATTCCTCCAACGTTCTCGCTACCACCCAACGCCCGGTCCCCGCAACCCCGACCCTGGTTGACGAGCCAAGCTAATCCTGCCATGAACGAGCGCAATTCACAAGAGTTATGGATCTTTAGCCGGCAGTGCCGGTAAGCACGTACCGTCGAGTTCACTTCTTTGGCCATTGAGTTGATTTATACCGCGGTAGTTAGTGAGTGCCGCGCGCTAATACCACGAGGGGAAGGTATGCCGCGATAGGAGACACAGTTTAGTGGCGTTGAGAAGCACACGGAACCATCGGGCATAGCTCGTACCCAACGACTCAGCGACGTCATCATCGGCTAAACGATCCGGACCGTCTGGCCCGCCTCGGCTCCATATCGCCCCAAAGTTTCTCGCTCGTACGTCGACTTGTCAGGCGGGGGAGGCGGGTCCCGCATCACGGTGTACGAACACCCCAAAAAAGGAGCTCTGGTCGCCCTTTAAGAGTCTTCGTTAGGGCCGTCCTAGTCAGTGGCAGACCTTATTCAACAGATGGCCGTCATTTAGTTCCAACCTTGGAGAGCCGAGGGAGCGTACATTTCGTTTCCTCCCAGTGAAAGGTCGCTAATAGCCCAAAACACAAAAGTGGCAGCTGCCCACCACATTAGGCAGGTTCGACACTCGGCGTTGAGTCGCAATGGTTTCGCCCAAACATTGGCCATAATCATCATTCGTTATTGAGTGCCAAAGATGCGGATCACTTTCGTCATTTCTAGAATTCATAATATTATATTTTAACCATTTGTGTGAGACTGAGAGGACTTACGTCTAATTTCAAGAATCAAGCATGACGAAGCATGACGAAGGCGATTTAATGTGCTTATTCGTTCCTATTAATGTGTATTGTCTGGCTACAACTGTGGCAAATTTGCTGTTCATGAACAAATCGAAGAAACTATAGCGCAATTTTGCGTTTTGCACTCTGTTTGCAATGCCGGAGACAACGTTCATATCGCCAGAGCTCGACCTAAAGCAGACACATTTTAATGATATAAATAACGAATCCAAAATTGTGGTCTATCAGATTTTGGCACTTGTGATCTTGCAATCGTTATATTATATATTAATATAGTGATACGAATGATTTCAAGAATCAGTTTAATTAAAAAGGAATGATAATAATACTAGGGTATGGCACAAAACATTTCAGAATACGAAAACAAATATAAAATGAACTAATAAAAAATCTTGCACATTATAAATGACCAGTTATTACCGATGACTAACAGCATTACAGTACTAAAAGTGTATTTTTTTATAAACTAAGTAGCTCTGTCCACATGTGCACACAGTTAACTCTACGGGCACACTTACTCAGTATTGACTTTATCGCTCTATTAACCATTTACAAGTACCTACTTGAAAGCAACGTATTGTTGAAATCATGATCCTAAAACAGCGTCAAATACTATAAATCCGCTCACACCTATGTTATACGTGCCATAAGCTTTGTGGTATGAGGCTTTTCCAACGGCGTTTGATGTTCGTTCTCTTAAAGGCCTTGGATGCGGTCCGCCAACTGCAGAATGGCTATCAAACCCTCTCGAAGTGCTTGTCTGAGGTCGTCTACACGCCCGAGAGCGAGTGTGTGTTGCAGGCGCCAAGGTGGCGGCTGCCGAGGACCTCGTCGTCGTGGTAAGTCGTTATTTCCCCAACAGGGAAACTCGAACTCTCGATGATCGGCACCGAGAGAGAGAGAGAGACAGCGGGAGAGAGATCGAGATCCGCAAAGGTCTAGGCAGCTGAAAACTCGCCTGCGTCTTCTGATGTGCCCTTCGTTCCTCTGTATAGGGTCAGGTTGAGCGCGCTCCAAGGTTCGCCCCTCGTCCAAGGGTCGGGCCCGACTCAACGCTTCGTCTCCGTCCAGACGATACGCGGATCTCAATTGCAGCGGTGAGAATGGAGCAGGAAAAGGACACACTCATAGAGACCTCGCTGCTCACTTTAGGGGAATCTTGAAGGCGCAGGCACCCGCAGAGTCAATGTCGCTTTCGCGACCACTCCGCCTTTTCGCAATATATACGCGCACATACAATATACACACACACACCTCCGTTCAGTTCGTCTTTTCAAGGTATGACGAAACCTAACCAAACAAATGGTTGTTTTTTATTCCGTTGTTTGAGGTTGCTATCTCTGCTTCCGTTGTTTGTGGTTGCTATCGCTGCGATAGGGGTGAACTCAAAACGAGACGCTGATAGCCTGCTGGCAGCAAGACATAACAAACAGCTGAATAGCAAGTACATTGCTTGGACGCTCCGGTTGGATTTTTTTTTTCTATGAACATAGTATGCTGCCGAAAAATATATAAGAGAAGCCTTCAGACTGCAGGTATGCAGCGAGAACGACCGCTAAAGAAGGCGAGATTATTTACCAGGCTGAATTCGTTTCGCAGGCAACATACACAATGGTCCATTTGGCCGATATAAACAATCCTCACCGCCTTTTTCTCAGGGGTTATTTCTCGGCACTATTCACCCTATAAACGAGCATTTATGCTTTCTGCTAATGAGCTTCTATGTATGGATTCCTATAAATGTAAACATGCAATATTAAGTATTCCTCTCCTCCTTGACATTTGCGTTATTTTCCGATCTTACTGCCATATTTCCACATATCTCTATGTACGTATGTAAAGGCTATCCCCCTTGCACATTACTTGTTTATGCGCTAGACGTCTCTTTTCTTATGGCTCAAATAGACCTAAGGTTTTCGGGCTGACTCTCAGCCAACATTTAACGTCCACAGCGTTTTCGGGCTGACTCTCAGCCAAGATTTAACGTCCACAGCACTGCTTTTAGCATTGCTTCGTAAGACTAACCCCTAAATGCGTAGGTTCAGATAGACCTAACCGATTTCTGCGATAATCTCGTCTGTGAAACACGCCCACAACAACGATGTCGCAGCCAACTCACACCAAAGAATAAGAGTAAGGATTATATCCGTTTTGGGTTAGCCACTTTTGCGAGCGAAGCGAATGCAAGGTCGCATTCAGCAGGCACTTACCTGCCATATAGCATATTGCATGACAGTTTTCTTTATCCCATGCTGCTGCCATTAACCCTTTCCTTCCCTTATTCCTTACCTATTCCTTACCCTACCTACTGCCTGCGACACCCTATCAGCAATAGTACCAGCTATCGTTTGGTAAGACAAACTAGACAATCTTTATCGGAAACCCTCTCACCAGGAAACAATCCCACGACTAGCGTTTGTACATACATACGTGAGCGCACACGTAGATCCACTGGCGATTCCCCGTTGCGTCGATGACACGAAGGGGGATTAATAACATAGTTGGGTTCAGCGGTAATGAACTCTCTCTCGCGCAGCAGAAGTCGAGCGCCTTCCGCGTTCCTTGACTCCGACGACAATACCCCCCCCCCCCCCACCACCCCCGTGTACCCACTGAACCTCGTTCTCTTGCTATCATGAAAGACAAAGGGCTACTACTGGCTCTCGACTGTAAGCCTGGCGAACCGGCACCATACACATGGGGCGACAACGCGACACGGGGCTCGTCGCAATCGCCTCCGGGACGCTGTGGACGACGAGCTCGTCGTAGCTCGGGCAGCTAATTTAGCCCAGATTGAGTAATGTTAGTAGTAGTTGTAGCAGCAGTAGTAGCAGTCGTAGTAATAGAAGCACTAGTTGCCCATAGTTGTGCAGCCTGGTGGGCCTACAAGAGGGCTGCAGACGACCGGGATATGCCACCGGCCCACGTAGTCGGCAGACATGGTTCGTGCTTCAGGCTTAGGCATGCCAGGCATGCAACGCAGGCGACTAAACGACCTTAATTAGCCCTACGGAGAACCTACGATAAGAAGACATTCTGTTCCGGCTCCCTTGCCCTGCCCGAACCGCGCAGCCCCGGTGCGCCGGTGACGCCTGGCCGGTGAGCACCACCGGAGAGCCTCCGGTGGCCGACGTCGGTAAAAGCCGTCTCAAGCAATCTTGAGAGAGTGGCTATGTCGCAGGCAACCGTAGCGGGTCAATTTAGTAGAAGGGTAGCTGCTGGATGGGTTCATAGGCGGGACAGAACCTTGAAGGTCGCCTATGAGGTAAGCGAGTGGCCTCGAGGTCATCATGTTGGAGGTGTGCTGCGACGGTGGGCAAACACTAACAGAGGGTCGTAGTCAACTGGTAATTTCATTACATACGACGGCATATATATTGGTAAACTGTCCTGCAGGCAGTCCGAAGATTTCTGAGGCACAATACGAAACGCCATTAGATGATATTTGAACTCGTCCTCCAAATCTAGGAAAGTTTGTCTGGTAGGGTTGGGAGCTCGAGATTTTCTCAACCCTGGATATGACGGCACAATGTCTAGGTACGTCTGATGCGTGAGGTGCGCGCTGGGCAGTTGCGCCACTCATGACCGTATTTACGAACGACCGTCTATGACGTCTCTCCACACAACTGACGAAAACCACGTATGAATTAATCTGGAAAGTGTCACGTAACGAAGTGGAAATTCGAAAGTGGCAATACTCATCTCATGACGATGAATTCACTCATTTACTTGACCAACTCATCACCAGCGCTCAGTTGAGACTGATTATCAAACGCCTCTATAAAGAGAAAGCAGAAGAAAATTCCTAAACTTGTACCAGCATAGAATGTAGGTGCGTCCCGACACACCTAAATCTCACGACGTCAAGTCTTCACGCCTTTCCCGTGCGCTCTTCCAGTAAATCGGAGAAGAAAAACATTAGGCGGACCCATATATAACCCTTATACACTTACCCTTCTCACTGGGTGTTCGGACAGTGCGTTGGCCGATTTCTTCGTTTATGTTTCTTTGCTGTCAGGCCAAATCCACACAGATGTGGGTATTACAGTCCCGTTGAGCAAGGCGCGCGAAGGGTATTAAGGCGCTAGAGCCGTATTAAACCGTCAACCGGCAGAAAAGATTACGAGACGCGTCGGTAGCACAAATATAGTGCCATATCCATAGTTAACTTTGTTTCTATGGAATGTATTTCAGCTATTTGATGCTGTGCTGCCAACCCTAGGTATTATCACATTATCACATGAATCTGCCGAGGCCAACTGTGGTGTCAGGCAGGGGAGACCTGCATGGAGGCACTCGCTCTCAGACGGGAAAATTCACCAGTTTAGGTAATTTTTAGATCCGTTCTCCTCACATGCATATACAGTTTAGCCAAAAAGTGCGGGTTTTTTGAGTCAGCCTAATATATATATATATATATATATATATATATATTGTATATTGAAACGGACAAACACGTTGTTTCCTCGTCGAATAAACGACTGAATGCTGAGAGTTTCCCGCTCGCAGCACTTCTCACATATCCGGCGACTCCATTATTTATTCTTCACAGGTCATCACTTCGTTGTTGTTTTTGTCATGATGTGATACAATATATTTACGTCATACCACTACAATATATACTAAAGCATGTTATTTTTTATTCCGTCCCAGCACAGCAGAATACAGATGAATATGAACACCACGCACGGTGTTTAAACGTTGTACTTAATCAGGACTCTCTCTGAAATCAATTGATCTTGACACATGCACAAAAATAACATACGTACATATATTTACGAAACGGTTGATTTTTTTGTTCACACTTCGCGGTTCAAAAATCGTATTCTATGATCTAAATTGGATATGGATTCTACTAGAATCCATATCCAATTTAGAGCGATAATTCTTTGGAACATTCTGCTGGCGTCATTGATACGAACTTATCAGCGTAGCTCGCTTGGAACGCCTTTGTCGAAAATATTCACCAGGATCAACAACAACAACAAGAACGACAACACGAGCTATAACTGCTCCTCTTTGTTAAAGGAGATATGAAATAGCATCGAGCAGTGCAGCCCTTTAAAGCGGAAAAAGTCCCGCTGCAGTTAGAAAAAGACGGTCTCGTTCCGAAGTGTGGCTGGTCGCTCCCGTGAGGCCGCTCCTGGGATGGGTTCCGATCCGAAGGCGCAGACCCCGCCAGTGCTTCGAGAGGTTCGATTGTTCGAAGCCTGCTGGCCCGGTTTTGTTCGAAGTGTTCGCGTTCTCGCTTCTTCTCGGAGCGTCTCTACACCCGAATGACGTTGGGACGTCGCACTGCCACGTCCGACGCCCACCACCGCACATTGGAACCGACTTCGTCTCGGGCCCTGAAATCGCCCCAAGGGGAGCACTCATTCTGAGCATTTTCGAGCGATGCGCTCGACTAAACTCTTTATCGGACTTTCTCCAAACAACAGAGAACGCTAACAACAAACAGTCCGAAGGAAACGTCAGTGCCACATACATACATATATTATATATATATATATATATATATATATATATATATATATATATATTGTTTTTCCATACTTGTGGAACGAACACGGGACTGGGGTCCATGGGACGCAAAGGTTCGTCATCATGCGCTAGAGCTTAGAGGGCGTCCTACTGCATCGTTGGCGGCGTACACGATGAGAGCATGGCGCCCGACGATTCTGAGGTAAACTGACACTGCTACTCAAGATTTCTCAAACCAATGCTAGCAAAAGGCAAAAAAAAAAACAACCACCATGCGTGAAATCGAAAATCAATCAAACCCGCATTTCCGCAGTAGCCGGATCAAATATTATGTCAAATTTCTCTTCAGTATTCGTTTCGTATGCTTTTGCGATCTATTTTCTCTGTATAACACTCGCCCATTTATTACAGGGGCGACGCCTCGGATGAAGCGGAACCAGAGGTCGAATAATATCCACCTGCGATGTCTCCTGCTGCCCCGCCGTTGCAGTCCACATATAATAGATGAACGGTAACCCTTTAATTTTGTCTATTGCTTCTTAAGGCTGCTAACGTCAAACACGTCTCTCTCAGGCGAGCGTTCTACGCGGCTTAAGATAGGAGCTTTATGGCAGATGGATGAAGCATGTCATCATAATGTGTGTCCCCCCCTCCGCCCCATGGTTCCATCTGAGTTCACCGCAACGCAGTATTGCACTCCGAGTACTCGGAAGCGTTTAGCAGAGCTGGGCAACTTGCTTTAAAAAAAAAAAAGCAACCCTCGAAAAGAACCCTGCTGTAATCACAACATTCACTATGTACTTTTGCATCCTCAACAAGAATTGAGTAGCTCTTCTCTTTTGGCAGGCAAGTTCCACTGGTATCGCACTGCAATGTAGATGTACGGTTCGGTAGACTGTAGCATGAGTACGATTCCGAGTTCATCTTCGAAAGGATTACTGAATAGCTCATTTGCAATTTAAACTGCTCGAGAGACTCTCAGGTCATATCATCTTTTTCCCCTTAAAATGATGATGCACACGTTCTATATGGAAAATGACGCGTTATTTCGTTGGCGAGAGGCGGGCGGGTCCCACAACCAGGCAGCCAGCGATCGATTCACTCCTTGGTGCGTTAGCGAATGAATATATCGACGGAAGCAGTCCGAGCAACGACGACACACATACAGTAAGGCAGCTGATCGTGGGAGAGTTTGTGGGAGAGTTTGATGTGGCAAGTGCTCTGACTCCTCGAGGGAAATGGTCCTGCTTAACCACGGCGTTCTTGTCGCCGTCTTCGATGCATGCCTGCGTAGAACAAGATGTAGCATATCTATAATAGCTCATTTCGAGCACATACCTCCTCCCACTTCCGGGCGATCGACCTTCTGTCGACAGAAAGTTCGCTATTTCTTGCACTTCATCTTTCTACAGAGCTAATACGAAGGCAGAGTCTTGAGTGATACTGTAATACTACGTATGTCGTACCTAGGTTAAGGGATGGCCTAGTGTTCGTATTAAGCTAAGAGAGGGGAGGGCATCTCGTGCTGCAACGAAAGTATTTAAAGCAACCTTTGTACATCAATCATGCGCACGATATATGATATATGATGATAATAATAATTAGCAATGCACGAAGGTACCACACAATGATAAATGACTTACATGTGTATTCATCAAACTCACCTACATTGCATAGGTTAGGTGAGACTCGAAACAAGGCCTAAACTGGAATACGTCAAGAACAACCAGAGCAGGCTCGTCAGACCGAGACTTGCTTCGTACCAGCATGTAGGTGCAATCGAAATGACACAATGATCATACTAATAAACATGGGGGACCACCGAAAAATGGTAAATTTTCTCGTAGCCATTGGGGCGGATCCTAATTATTCTTCGTATAGTCCAAGCCCGTATCGCTTCGTATCGCCGTCCTGTTTTACCTGTTGTGCGTTGTTGGATTACGAATGAATTAATATAAACACATTTACTCCGAGTGAATTTATTCAAACGTACAATAGTTAGGAATTATTTGTGCACATCTACTTGTTCGATTCTGCGTGAGTTCAACGGATTCTCGAACGCAGCAAGAAGTAAATCTCTCATCAAGCAGTGAATACGCAAAACTCAAATAGGGCCTGCATTGGAGCCGGCCTCTATCGCGAATATATATCTCTAATAGCGATATCATCTATTCTCAGATACACGAGACGTATCTAAGCATCTACTTTAGACAAATATACGAACAATATGGGTTGTTGCATGGCAATAGATCACGAACTAAGTGCATGCTCCCTAAGAGCACTCGCCAGATCCAACTGCCAGACGTCTTTACGCTTTAAGCGCATAGACGAACACACACACACAAACACACACTCTCTGAGCTGGTGGAGAAAGAAGATGTGCAAAAGTAACTGCTCAATCCAGTTCAACTGCGCGCCACCCTGCAAGTAGCCTAGCGACCTGGAGAAGGTTTTTCTGGACTCCAGGCCCTCGAGTCCGGAGGTAATGTATGGCCTACGTGCCAACAACGGCATACAGACCCGCGGCCGGGACCGGGATCGAGGCGTCGGCCCAGGCGGAGGTCGGATCCTGGACCTCTGCCTTAGTCCGAGCGGCGCAGGAGAAGGTCGAAGATGGCTTCCTTCGAAGCTGGAAGGCAGATCGAGAGGCACACAGGAGCGAAGGCTTGCGAGGCGCAAGAGGGAAACTATAAATCACACTAAGCTCCTTGAATTTTGTATACGTGTTGGCGAATAGTAGCACATTGGTGTCTACGTGTGTGTGTGGGCGTGTGTGTGTGTTTGTGTGCGCGTATGTTTGTATGCGCGATCGCGCAACATATATTGATATTATCCATGCCCCGCAGGCTAACCCAGCCGTGGGCCGGAGACCAGAGGGCGAGATGAACGATGGAACGCGAACGTCTCAGTGCTGTAGAACCCCCTAGGCGTGAGTACCTCACATATTCGAGAAACATGCACCGGGGGGGGGGGGGGGGTCGGGGTTCGGTGATCTTCGACGCAATCATAATAAATAATAGGAAGGAGTATATTAAGTGGGAGCGATCTTCACACAGGCGGGACGTCACTTATTACCATTAGGCGAGGAGGTGAACCAGTGGTGATAAGGCGGGACTGCTACCTGCTACCATAAAATAGAGTGTTAAGTTGTTACCATCGGCTGTAGCCGGAGTCGATTTGATTCGCGCGCGAACACCAGCAGCAACAAAATGGACAACAGGATCGTGTAGATGAGCGTAAAGAGGAAACCTTCTGTGAAATAATCGCCAGTTAAAGAGGGACCACTGCTATAGGATTGGACTGATGCAAATCGTTGCTGGGAATCGTAGGCATCATTGTCCTAGAATACGAAGCCGAACTGCGGAATGAAGACGCTTATGAGACTGGTTGGTATTAGCGCGTAACCGATGGGATCATCGTTCGCTTGTGACCCCTCCCTGAGAGCATTTACTTTATGGAGTGCGTTTATGTGGTAGAGTCCGGCACTTGACTACGCGCCAGTAAAGCCACCATAATATGCTCGTTTACAGAACAGACGCCAGTCTGTTTTGCTTAAAAGGTACTTGAGGTAGCACACTCTAACGAAGGTAATTAGCTAAGTGCTTATGGGAAGGCTACAATGATTCCGACGGGGGGTAATGGCCAAGTTGAGAGAATATCGGCGGTATTACACTTGGAAATATGTGGGCGATACTCCATTGTACTCCGCTGTCCTAGATGGAACTTAAACAGCGACAAAATGAACATACAAGTGACAGTGCACTATTTTATATATTATATGATAATTAGCGTGTAAAAGGGATATTGGCAAAATGAACATTATACATTTCGCGAATCATTATCAGGAGGACTTCGCAAACGCGTTCGTTCGTGGACGCAACTCAGAGATCCTCCATAAATATTGTAGCGGGCAACTTTCACCTTGAGAGCGATTACTCGCACTGTGATAATCAACTCCCACCTGACGTAAGAGAAGAACGCTCAGCTCCGACAGCTGATGCTGCCCTCAGAGCTATTCAATCTTGAACCGTTCAAGTCTGTCGCATGCTATCCGGCGGTACTATTAGACCAACATTGTTATTCTCATAAAGGATTCTCTTTGTGTATGGCATAATGCTGAGCCTATTTAGGTATTATTACGTACCATTGTTCTGCCACATCTCAATCTTATCGGCCAGCGAGGAGCTTACCGCTGGCACGGCGCTCATACAATGAGTTAGACAACGGCGGGCCAGTGAGTGCTGCATTTCAATGTCGATATTAACGTTAGCGTGTACAGTCAAGACCAAAAGGCGATCAATGGGTAAATTTTCTGGGCCGTCGAGCCTCGGGCTCGTTGAACTTTTCACTTGCAGCTATTATCTCTACGAGACTCTATTTAAATCATGGACACAATGGAAGCTTGCGGCGCCCTTCCCCTGCGCCGGTAGCTCGTGGGGGGAAACGCTGCAAATATATCTACGAGCTTACAGATTCATGGTATCTAATATATATATATATATATATATATAGGGAGAGCATATCGAAAATAATGCAGACGACACGACAGCTCGTCGGTGCTAATGGTGTTATCTATAATAGATGAAAGGATACAGTCCTGTCTATGTGTGGCGTAGCGTCACGTATAACCTGCGCAGGGATATCGATATAGATAAGTGAACGGGTCGCCGCCCATCGCCTCGAAAGTGAATCCAACGAAAAGAGAGATTATGCGGCCCTTGAGCGTTTGTGTGTGTGTCTGTGTAATTCATACGTGCTAGCCATCATGAGCACCGCTATGGACGAGGGTAGAACATTAATACGAGATGCATTGCATTGTAATTACGCGGCACTTTCCGTCCGACAGCTGCGCTATATCGACCAATCACATCCTAGAATCCAGGATAGTTTCGCTCGTGTCATTTCCTACTTGTACGCCTGGAAATGTTCGTCGTCAAGAACTCACCGCACGTTGTCGACTTGTAGCGTCCGGCGGCGAGAAACGCGCCGAGACTTTTGGTGGCTATACGCGACGGCCGATTACCAGCCGATGATCTCCTCCTCGATTGAAGATAATAGAGTAATAGCACTGGTAGAAGCAGGAGGTACATCGCGTACTGGATTAGCGTACGCGTCCGCTTGGGTCGCGTCAGCCGTAGCTGCAAACGACTGCGTCACTCGACGAAGCGACAGTGATAACTTGGGCTCCGGCCCCGGGCGGCGTGCATACCATGCCACTGATCGGTGCAGTGAGTCACCTGCTGATGCTACTGCTGTGTTTGCTGCGTATTATGATGTCGATAGATGACGATCTTGAGTCGTACGAACTCTCGGGTCGTTCTTCGCCGCATCTGCTGCCTCGAAGCGCCCGCAACCGGCTGGTGACGCGAGAGAGATGGAGAGAAAGAGAAAGAGAGAGATATGGTTTACATGCGGGCACGTTCGTACGCATGTATCTATGTGTGCGTGCGTTCTTGCCCGTTCAGCTATGGCCAATACCCGCGGCGCCGACGTTGCTCTCGGTGCACAGACGACGGGTGGCCAATGTTGAAACGTTCTATGAGCTGTTGCCCTGCAGGTGGCTCTGGGAACCGGAAGGCAGTCCCGCCAATGCGAACTCGTTGGGCCCCCGTCACTGTCCAGTGTAGTAGTGCCGGCACCCAACCACCAGATAGACAGACGCTTGTGGGTAGAGCCCAGCCGAGGGTTCGCTCATAGTGCTGCTCCTCCGGCGACGGCGACTAGCCCACTGTGTTGTTATCGGGGTGGTAACGGTTGCCTCTCAGCTGGCGCCGGCCGCTGGCGGATGCTGACGACATCGGAGATTAGCGAAACTGCGGGCAGGCGGACGGGCGGTCGCACGGGCGAGCCAGCAGGCTGCGCCGGGAGCGAAATGAGGGGACGACTTACCGTCGGCGATAACGAAAAATGTACACAACGACGACCGGTGGTCGGGGCTCTCAACGCCGCATGCGTTGCTCTAGCCTGGTCAGCCGTAGTCGGCGACGGCGGCGGCGACGGCGGCGGCTCGGCGCTGGTCGCCCGTGTATTTCAAAGCGAAATTTAATTAATTTTTATATTTGCCCACTCGTCGGAGTATGGAGGCAAACAGAGGTCGACGAGCTGGCTAGCTATCGCGCTGTGGGGAGAACATAAATGATGATTAACACTGAGCGAACCTGCACTGTGGATGAGTAAACGATATATATATATATATGTATATATATATATATAGAAAGAGAGAGAGAGAGAGAGAGAAGAGGAGGGAATTCGCTTTGAATATTAATATAATACCATGTTTATGTGGCGAGTTGCATGTGTAGTCAATTAATGTTATATGTTATTATAACACTATTATTGTGCATAACTTAATATGGATGTAGACAATAATTAGAGGTGTAGCAGTTGGATGTCAGGCCAACGCCGTCATGGTCACCTGCCGAGAGAGGGCGATAGCATTGCCTGGCATTGCATTGAGTTAACATGTCTCCGTATGTATACAACTTCCTCTAAATATAATATATATCACGCATTGAGTGGCACCACGTGCACACAAATAGCAGATAGGCGGCACTGATGTTTGAGCACTGACTTGTAGCGATGTCACCGAGCCAGCGGGAACTATTATAGATACAATACACTGTTGCCTGGTACTAGTTACTTTTATTATAGATGGATGCCGCGAGTCGTCAGTTCGAACTCTTTGCTTTGCAGCAACTTTCGACTGGGCGCCGGTTGATCTCGCGGGCATAGGGAACAATCGTGGCTCGTGGCGTATTGTAATTCATTTTCGCCTTCAGCGAACTTATCGTCATGCGGTATGTTGTCGATAGGGGGGGAGGGATAATGTACTGGGGTAAAAGAGGCTTGCCTATGTATTTAATTGCTTTCTTTCGAAACAGCGTGGAGAGGTCGAGGGGTATTGCCTCGTCCGCCACCATGTACTCGTCGGCAAGGAAAGGGCTGTGCAAGCGTTTGTTTCACAGGTTAGTGTATTGTCATCATCAGCCATCATTTTATTATTTTAGGATGACTATTATTTTAAGATGATTTTAGATTTTCTGATTTTAGTTTGCTCACCTAACTTTATTATTATTATTATTATTATTAATTATTATTATTATTATTATTATTATTATTATTAATTATTATTATTATTATTATTATTATTATTATTATGTATAGCTTGTGCCGCTTTTTCACGTTACGGCTCCACCATTAAGTGTATATTCGGTTGCAGTTATTGGTGCGTATGGGGCCATCTGAGCTATTGGTGCGCATGGTCCCACAGCTCGGCGTCACGAATCGGTGATTTTCCCAAAAAATGACCTCTTCACAGTAAATGAAGGCGCTTTTCTTCGAAAAGCCGCGCCGGGTCCACTGGTGTGCTTCCAGGTAAAACAACGTTCTACGTACACATCGGAAGAAACCTGAAAATGATCACTTGCGTCTGAAACGCCCACCGCCGTGTACTTCGTTTCTGGCACCTCCCTATTCTGGACATCATTGAATAATCGATTTCGAGGGAATAGAGTAAATGCGTGAGAACAAACAGGTCTCATCGTGTCAGCAGAGTTCGTTAACTTCTTCAGCAAGAGCTCTGTACTGCCATACACATATATATATATATATATATATATATATATATATATAGAGACAAACCCTTCTTCCGTAGACCTACCATTGGAGTTCCTGGAAAAATTTCCGGGCTGACTCACATCCAACATTCGACGTTCATGAAACTGCTTTTGGCATTGCTTTATAAGACAGACCCTGTTGGACTACCGAATGAATACATACGCGCTCTCGCTCTAACGATGCGAGCATCGACTGCGCGAACAGAACTTGGCAATCGGCACGCCTTACCACAGTAGAAGAGAGAAACAATGCGCTTCTCTGAAGAATACCATAGACATCGTGACTAGGCACCGTGTTGGAACTACAAATCGGGACTTCCTTTGGAAGCAAGGTCTTCCGCGAGCAACGGTACCAGACCCCATCCCACTGTCGACAGCGCCGACAGGTTCTGAAGGCAGATGACCACGTCAGCAATTGCTTGGCTGTAGTCGTGTATTCACACGAGCTGGTCCTAAATTTAATAGCAGCGGCGCTGGACGATAGCATCAGTCTAAAGAGCACCAGCTGTTTCCCTGAAAATTGCCACCATGTGTCCATGGAAACGTATTGCACACACATACGTGTTTTGGCAGTAACGTCCTTCCAATACAGTCATATCCAATCATGGCTGTATGGAATTGCTAGGAAAAAGAGAGGAGTGGCACCTCGCACCGTAGAGCGTAGTGGGGCCAAATGAGGCTTACGCTTGGGTATATTGCGGCAGCTTGGAATATTCGGCAAACTTAACAAAGCGCTGTACAGCCCGTAGCAATTAGTTAACATGCGTCGGCTAATAACACGCTATACAAACAGGATACATGGCCACCCCTGTGGCGGTACGGTGTTGCGTGGCTGCCAAAAGCCGTTATCTCTGCGGCAAGTGCGTAAAGGTGATCATAATCATAGTGCTGTACAGCACACGCGCTCGGTGCGTCCTCGCACAACATTTCGTCGTTAGCCCGAACCCCGCTACCCGATGACGACGCTGTCGGCAGCAGCGGAAATTGAAGGAAATTTAAAAGGAAGCCACCCGCGAGCCTGCGGGGCGAAATGCTTCCGTTCGTTTATAGCCGGTGCACAAGCAGGGCCAGAGAGAGAAAGTGAGAAGTGCGGTCGCCAAATTCGCAATTGCTGGCCAACGCCCAAGCAGGGTCCAGAGGCAGCGGGCCGGTATCCGTACTCGCTTCGTTTCCCTCAGCTGCAGCCTGCCCCGTCCGGTGGGATGATTGCGGAAACAACGAACGAGGCGCAACGGCGACAATAACAACACCAGCAACAACAACAATCTGCTACTCAAGCCACAATCTGCCCGCTGTCATACGACCATATGGCGGGCGGCAGATGAGCGCGGACACTTTTCCGCTAGCGAATGTGAGGCGCTGGTGTTCGCGCGTTTAAAATTTAGCATGAAATATTTATATAACTCGGCTACGCGTTCGCAGCATCGTTCCGCATTCGCCTGTGGTGTCCACAAAGTGGCTAAGCAGGGCTGTCATGGTTGGGTAATATACTTGTCCCCGGGGAAGACATAGCCGAAACAGAGTGCGCTAACTAGCCATCCAGTATGTGGGTAGCCGGACTTAGCTGCAACGATTCGTACGGTGCAGTAAAAATACATGTACCGATGTGTTCGGCTGTTTATCTAAGGTGCTTAGAGTCTCTGATCCATATGGTACTAGAGGGCACACGATGTCCAATCTTGAAGGGATCGTATTGCCTAAACGCATTGGAGAATTTACTTCTACCAAAGATCCGGTTGAACGGCTATCTGGCAACATTGTTGTGTGTATGCATGTCACATTTGTTGCCATTGTCCGAAGTAATGGAAAATCAGTTCCGGACCAAGGCCATGTGAAAGCGGTCCAATGTTTTAGTGGATGAGAGGCCCACTGTATCAGACGAACACGTGAGCCGTGAAGTCTCTTTTGCATACCGCATAGCCTTCAACCCCCCTCCCTATAAAAAAAGTGTCGTCAAAGAAACTCGAAAGGACCCATGTACTTAAAATTAATTTCTTCTCGGGCTACGTGATTGTTATCGGATGGCACTGCGCTATTTCAATGTTTCCCTTTTATTCCTTTTGGAGAGGGTCAATTCAAGTCATTCGAATTGTTCTTCGAATCCTTTTCTACTCTTATTATTATTATTATAATGATTATTATCCGGAGACAAACAATCACTTCGCACAGTATTTATCCTTATCTAACGTTCAGCATCAGATCAGACAGGCCAAATTGTACCCGACAAAACGACCGAGACAACCTAAAGGTCGTTTCCAACTCCTTCGCGTCCAGGGCTAGCGCGCCAATGCCTTCCTGGTCCTTCTGGCAAGACACATTCATTTCGTGGCCGCCGTTCGTCCCTCAGGCTCGCCTGTCCATCGGCTCTTGACAGCCTCCGGAGAGTCCGACGACGAAGGGCCGTTACCAATGCCAGGACCACCGCAGGCCTCGACCAAGGCCTGGGAAGCAGACCCTCCACGGGCTGTCTTCGCAGTTTCGTTGTATTCGCTAACGATGCGCCGAGTCCTTTTTCGACCCAGACGACTGCCTAGCTAGTCCATTTGCGCATACGTGAACGAGACGAAAGCGGAAGCCGTACTGGACAAGCCAGATGGAACCAAGTCTCGGTCCCTTAGGCGGCTGTGCCGTTGTGGGTTGTGCGATGAGGCTGCGACCAGAACCCTTGTGCTGTGCCACACCACCACCAGCGAGGCCTTACTGAGGTGCCTCCTGTCGGCTCCTATGTGACGGGCACTCTTTCCGATTGCCGTTGAGACAGTTCTCCGTTGACCCCAAGCCTTCAAGCTCAACCGAACTCTAGCTCGGCATGCCCCCTTTCCCCGAATCCTCTCACGAGTTGTACGGATAGTCTTCGGGTTGGTTAGGTCCGCAAAGACAAATGCCCCTCCAACCGTCGTTCCATTGGCCATCCCGTGCGGCCGTGCGTGCGTGCGTGGCCGTAGCCGCTCCTTCTCGTGCCGAGCGTCCGAGACATGACTGGCCGGCACCCGAGGTCTAGCACATCGTAGGGGCGGACACAGGCAAATAGGCCGTCGAGTGTCATGAGCTCGCTTCTGCGTCCCCCTGTCGCGCACCATCAGGAGCGGACACATCGAGATGAATGCGAGACAGACCGAGACAGAAGAGACGGCCCCGGACGACAAAAAGGAAAAGCAAAACCGAAGGAAAAATTACATTTCACTGGGAAAGCGGCACTGCGCAACGGCTGCATCACGGGGCTAGTGGGCGACCCGTGCTTTCGGTGTTGCCTCGTTGCCTTTGAGCGAGCGGCTGATAAGGACCAACGGGAATGCTTTTGGCAGACGACGACACGAGACGAAACGGAACTCGGGCTCCACAGGGCGACGCGGGCGTCTTCGCCCAGCGAGAGAAGAACGGGGAGGAGCTGCGTGACGTCTAGCACAGCCGCAGAGGCGGTTGTGGCCAAAGGATTCATTACATTTCATCAGTAATGTCGCTAGTTGCAGCAAGCTGCATGATCCTTGTGTGACTCTATGGAATAACCCCGTAAACCCCCGCTGCGCATAGCATCGCCCCTCGCGCTGTACGATTGTTTGCTCGCGTCCGCAACTTTTAACGCAGAGAACATTCTCCTGCTTGGCCCCCAAGCGAAAGGCGAAGAGGAAATGTGTTTGACATATAATTGTGTCCGACTACGCGAATGCTCTTTGCGAGATTTGTGGACGCTGCAATGGTGCAAGTGGCTCGGCCAGCAATAGTCAAAGAGAGGAATTGGGTTAATGACGATTGTAGAAACAAACATTGTATTGCTATTGATTATATCAGTCCGAGACGATCTCGTTGTGTCGCTTGTTGACAGCCTTCTTGAGTTTTATTTCTTTGGAAAGTCTTAATTGGCGAAATAGCTTTTGATGAATTCCACTTTCAGTCACATGCCCTTATATCATGTTGGCTTAACAATATAAGTTTCCAAATGTTGAGCATACGTTCGCAAACATGACAACACAGAGTGTATTTCTGACCTTCTACAATAGTTTCAGCAAGTAACGGGGGCCGATGAGTCGCAAGCCAGTACTAAGGACGAAAGCGGAAACATAAAAATGCTATGAGCTAAGTAGTGCGCCTGGTGTGTTGATCCTATACACCCCGAACGCATAGCCTCCTGGGGCATCCTCCTCAATAACAACAACAACTAGAGCAAGTTGCTGGTGATGACATAAACTTTGAGACGCAAGCTTTGTGAGCAGTTAATAGAAACTTGTATGAGATGGAAACGAATTTAATAAACAGCGCCGCGCCGTCAGCTAGGAGCGGCTTTTTTACGCGTTTCCTTCTCGCCGGGTCATTCGGATTCTCACTTGCTGCCTCTTCGAAGGTCGGACATGTAAAAACCTAACAAGCAGATAACCCCGCCTCAGACCTATGATGACCTTGACTTGTGCCGTTCACCCGCATGATTCGATCACGGCGACCTCACCTCGTGCGCGACCTGGTCCGTTCGCCTCCTACACCTTGCTAGATCTACATTACAGCTTTGTAACATGATTATGGATCACTCTACAAAGAGCTCGATATCTGCGAGGTATGCTCGTGGGCGCAACCGACCCCTTGCTTACCGGGTCGTCGACACAGCTTATTTCTGATGCTCCTTGAACATGCCTACCATACAAAACAATTCAGTATTCGGCATCATCATCATCGTGTGTACGTCGTGTTGTGGCCAGCATCAGCTGGTGGTTTTTCATCCGCTCCAATGTGGGAGAAATGTGTACGTCGGACGCGGTGTTTATTCTCTGGCTAGACAATAGGGGCAATCGTCCATAGCATTTTGGTTTTTTGTCTTCCCACAATTCTTTCCAGGTTGCCCCTGCCGCGCCCCCATCGATCCGTGGCGCTCTGCCCCCGGATAGAGGACGCGGACGGCGTCTTCTATGAAGGCGATAGCCGACGTCTTCGTAGCCTTCCTGGTCCAGCCAAACGATCTCCGCTTCCTTGAAGATCGACTTCAGGAAGGGGGCCAGGGACTCATTCGACTCATTCAGCATTCGACGCACGTATTCCATACGATGTGTGCCGTTCCGCTGGGACTCCACCATGCTCTCGTGCTAGTCCCGTCCTCGCAATCGTATGCGAATGCGAGAAACACAAGGGCATACGGGTAGAAGCAGGAAGTCCCCCGGCTCCCGTCGATACTTGTGTGCTCTCGCTTACAGCTTCGAAGGAGGGCCAGCAGTGTCGGAAATCTTCCGTATTAAAGACACACACACACACACGCACACCCCGTCCGCACCCAGTTGAGCTGCACTCAGCTGTAGACGTACGCTACACCAGGCTGTAGTCGCGTGCAATGTACGCTTTGCCTCGGTGGCTGGAGTATATTCTCCGTTTGGTCCGTCTCCACCGTACGGCTTGTATTAATGCGCTAGATTACGAGGTTCATGGCCCGGCCGTGCAAGGAGTCGCGCAAAGCGGCCAGTCATCCAGAGTTGAAGCTATGCTCGATCCTTCAGTAGTCAACTTCTTCAGTAGTCAATTAACCACACATAGTGGCCTGCTCGCCGCAGTGTTCCGCGTGGTGCATGTGCCTGAACCTGGTTACCATGTGCTTGTCTGTATTCATGTCCTTTACTGTGCTATAGTAGCGGCGGTAGCGACGGCGCACACCAGAGCTGGCTCGGGCAACAACCAGCCCGAGCAGGTCCCTTGTATCTCTACCCAGCTCAAGTGTTTCGCAGAGCAGAGGCAGAAGAACGCGCACGGGCGGAATGTCCGCCAGAGTAGAGCTAGAGTACTACGTGGCGTCGAGTAAAGCAAGCTGAACAGCAAGAAGTCCGTCCAACCACAGTACTGAAGGTCGGGGTATGCTAAAGGTAAGACAAAGATAAAGGCTTATAGATTTATTAAAGGAACTGCAATTTTTACCAGGCTTAAGTTCTCCTAGGTGTGATCACGCCGCGGGACTCGAACCTGCGGCCTCCAACTTTTTTCAGCCAGAACTTAGCCGTCTACCGCGCTGACGGTGTAGACATATGTATTTTACGCCGTTGCAGATGTACTTTACATTGCTGGCTACGTGGACCCTGTTGGGACGAATTTGATACACGTACGAAGCAAGGGTGAATTGTTCAGTCCGTACCTTTCATATTCGTTTTTCGTCATATCGTTCCTGGCCACTGAATACGTAATCTACGTTGGAGACAGGCTTTTCCATGCCAGTGCACGTCTAGCTTCAAGACCATCAAATTTCCTTTACTATCGTGAACTACTAGGGTCCGTTGACTCACTCTCAGCGTAAGGTGCACGTGACGCGTACTTAAAAGTAGATGTAGTTTCTAACCTTAATTAGATCAAGTTTCATGCTAGACACGATATGTCTCCGAACATACAGTGTAAGCATGTCTCGTAATGTAACACATGTTTGCAGAGAGACCTACAGACCGCCCTGCATCGCGTTGAGCACCCAAAACAATCAGTTCTCGTATGAGCATGCCATTTTCTAGAAGCTGGATCATACTTCCCACCCCACCTCAACCTGTATTAGACTAACCGTTTGCTGTCAGTTGATGGACACTTATAGGAAGGCCCAGTGGGCTGAGGAAGGTCCATTTGAGTCTATTGCCTTGCCCCTCGCTCCGACAGCTCCGCCGTGCCGCAGCGCCTGATGGCCCGATAGCTAACGAGCCTTGCCGAGCATTGCCTAATTAGTGAACTGAGACAGAAGATGGGATCAAGGTAATATCCGTCGGCCTGCCGCCTTTGCCAGGCCAACCAGGCATGCCGTTGCCTGAATTCAATGGCAGCCGCGGCACCGTCCAACTCTTTGACATTCTGTCTCTAGGTCTCTCGTCCTGAACGTTTGCCTCGTAACACCGAGACGAACAGATAATCATGAGGACGTCCTCAGCGGATTCGCTCAGGAACGTTCGGTCGAAGCCGCTGTCGCCGCCGCACAGCGTCGCGGGAATCCCAGGGCCGAGCTAGTGAGTAGAGACTTGTGAATATTTCATCAACGAGCGTCAACGGCAGTGAGCCGGCAGTGCCACCGTCGGTCGAAAGGGTGAACCAGTCGCAGGGGTCGGTGTAGTGTTGGTAGGTCTCCTCGCCGATAGACGATGTTTCGATCCCCGCTAGATCCGATCGAGCCAATCCAACTGCTTTTCGGCCGACCCCCCAGCAAGAGAACAGCGGAGAGAACAAGATGGATTGACTCCTCGGTTTCGAGGGGGAAAATAGTTGCTAGACTAACTAGCGTAGCATAGCGTAAAGGGGAAGGCCGGCTATGTTCAAGGCGATCCCAAGGTTAACATGAGCATAATGTACTGCGCGGGGCGGACGAGGGGAGCGCTGATGGCGGCCGACTCGGCTGAAAGTCGAACTCCGCTGGAGGTAGGAGTACAGCTGGTATTGCATTTTTTACGGCTCTGAGTGACTGTTGTTAGACTCTGTAGAAGAATGGAATTCTTGTGGAAATGGAACGAAGTTCGATCCGAAGTCGGCAGGCGTTCGAATTTTTCTCTCTAGATGGTCCACAAGAGGGAATCCACTCTGTGTCCTTTATTGGTGGTCGCTTCCTCTGTCATTAGTGAAACTTACCTAAAGCTAGCCGGTACCTTACAGTGGATTTCTAGGGTCGGTCAGAAGGACAGAAAGAGAGAGAGAGAGAGAGAGCAGAAAGGAACATGGAGAATAACATAGGGGTGATTCGGAATGATTGAATGATGCCGTATCCGCATTTTCATAGGATGTATTATAGACTCTAGCATTGCCTATATGATCGGAGTAAATACGACCACGGTCTGTTGCTCATTAAAATTTAATGAGCAATATTTACTTCCGGATTCGGTTAAAATAAGGAGCCTTTTCTAAGGACTGACACGTTGGATGCTGAAGCTAGCAACGAGCGTATGCTTTTGTTTAAAAAAAACCATAGACTGTAACGGTTATTGGGCACGTATGACCTCGGCAGCCATCGGGTATTTATGAACCATGCCAATACGAACTCGACCGTATTTTTTCTACATCTCCGTAAGCAGCCCAACAGAAATTCTGCGATAGGTCATTTTCCTCATGCCGAGGGAGGTGAATAAATGAGAGCGAAATTTCTTATCTTAATTAATGGTTGGACTAAGAACAAACGAAGGTGGTGACAGGTGACATCATTGCATCATCCTGTTACACCGAGATTACCTTTGAACAAATCGTTCACAAATCCTTTCGATTTCAATCGAACGTCACGAGCGAAAATACGAGCTTGTTAGCAATCGATATCAAGGAACACGTGGGACATATTAAGGGCTTTTCTTTTTGCTGCTCGGTGAAAAAGATGTCGCAATTTGATCCATTGTTTTAAATATTATCAATCGAACAACGTCTTCGAGACATCCTCATTAGTGTTTCATAGAGAGGTCGGGAGGACGAAGCGATATACCCACGTTCCTCCACTTGCTCGCACCGATACAGCGTTCACGGTGCATAAAGAAAAAGAGCAGGAAAAGGGGGAAGGGACCGCCTCTAGGGCATCCTTCCAATACAAGATTCGCAAGTATCATTCAGAGGCTGGCCGATAAGCAGCACTAAACGACCATAGATACGAACCAATAACTCGTCGTGATCACAAGTGCGCGCCAATCTTCTGGACCTCTGCTGCCGCCACTGGCGCCGGTGTAGAAGGCTGCTTGGGCTGTATGGACGAGAGAGCCTGCGTCCGACACTGGCTTCGGCCGGCGTAATGGCGCACTTGCTTGAACTTGAGGAACAATTTAGGAATTCTCAGGGACAAAAACTTGGTTCCCTTTGTTCTTACCGTCTACACTAGAAGATGTTTCAGTTGGGAGCTGCCCCTCCGCCCCCGCGTCCATCACCGAGCTATAACGGCGGACGGTGGTAATCAAGGATTTGTGCAGGGGGTTTCTGGAAATTTCGAATAACGTTTCCCATTCAGCGTTTCCCATTGGCCTGAAGCTCCGGTAGCTCCTCGAGAGTCTCCACCGACAGCCATCCTGCTCCAACCATCAAACTCGCATTAACCTCAACATCAGCCCGTATGCTCCTGTCGACGCGGATGGAAGTCCCATCGGTGTGAAGGGGTGGTGGGGCCCACCCTAGCTATAACTTGCGGACCTACCTGGCCGTGTGACCGTAACTGTTGTCCAATTTTGATCATCTCTAATCGCAATAGGTTAGGCGAATAGAGGTCGGCCACGATGACGCGACGTCAACCGTTAACCGTGACCTTCCCATTGCTGGGTGAAGGGAAGAATGTACAACAGGTAGGTGGCACGTAAGTCACCTTTTTGACATGCGCAAGCCTACGTGAGAGTCGGTGGGACATTAACGAACATTATCGAGCATATATTGAGCGAGGCATGCTTGTACCACGTGGATATACGGTTGAACGGATCATTCTCTAGAGTAAAGGTAAAAAGATAAAGTCTGTTAACGGAGCTGCAGTTTTGCAATGTCTATGCTCTCTATATGCCATGTCACGGTTACAAACTTAAACTCGATGTAATGCCGATCAAATGAAACCAAGCTGGGTAAATATGCATTGGAACAACTTATTCAGATAGATGCTGGGCCCTCCGCCGCGACGACTAGGCATGATAAGGCACTTAATAAAGCAGTTGGCAGCGGCGCGTATCTAACAGAAGCCCGGTCAATTCTTAATAACCACTGCTAAGTTCAGAGCGAACTACAATTGTAATGAATGCAAACAGTTGCCATCCTCTAGTAATTTTCGATGTGATCTCCAACAGGTAGTAACTAGAGAAACGCAGAGATTGCGCTCTCTCACTAAACACACGAAAAAGCTGTATATGCAACAAACGAGTCTATTATTTTCCGTCAAAGAGTGACAGGACAGCAATGCCACCAGAGTTATTTCATTCTGAGAAGTGCCCAGAAGGTCTACACTCATAGGGTGCAGAACGACAAACTAGTTCTGCCTCGTCACGGCCGGATGGACCTTCTGGCCGACCCTCACAGAAGCTGGATCTAGTAATACCCCGGGGGGAACGGCGTGCGACTACATCGTGAACTCTAGCAGATCACAGAGTTGTCCGTGTGGACCACGAACTACTCCGTAACTTGGATGGAGGTCAGCGGCTCTGTGGCTCGCTATTCGCAATGCAGCTTCGGATCGGGCAATGGGTAACTTTTCCACCTTGCGTCCGCCAAGGTTCATGCAATATGCAGCTGAACGCAGAATTCAGAAAGAACGCAGAAGCAGAACGCTGAATTCAGAGAGATTTGTGGACCGTCACGCTAACCCCACTGACAGGATAGGCGGTTCAACTCTGAGGGGACTGCAAAACACACTGAATATAGCATTTTAGATATAGGCTCTTTATTTGTCACAGAACATGTCTGTTTATGGGCATAAATTAGACGCATGCAACTCATGCTGGTGAAGCCGGCCGGAGAATCGACAATTACTCGAATGCTGTCATTTAGATAGACCCGAACTATCTAACGTTAAAACAATGAAAATGCTTAAAACTACAGCTATAGTATGCAAGGTTTGTCATTAGATAACAGCTCTGCGTATTATCGTTGTGTAACCAGTTCCAATAATATGCTCACGCCGGTCTCCACAAGGAGATTTCCAACTGTTCTTCATTGACAAAAGCTCGTTTGGCAGACGTTTCTCTTAACGGTTTCGTCATCCGTTCCCGACATATTGCCACATGTGCTCGACAAAAGCAGCACACTTTGGTTCGCATCGCTACCCGATATGACGACGAGGCTCTTGCTAAGCGATCTGCTAAGGTTGTACCCGGCTGGATGTACTAGATCGCAGTAATGTTTTAGCGTGACCTGCTGCACGTTGAACAACGCGCAACGATGTTACGTAATGTAGTGTTGTCATACACTCATTTTATGCTAGCCCGTAACTAGACAACATACAGGAAAGACGGAGAATCCAATTTTTCGAAGGCACGCTTTCTCCGGCACTTAAAATGTTGAAGAATATAGAGCTCACCGCGCTGCGGGATTTTGAAGAGACTTTCTATCTTTTAGTTATTTTCGAAAATCGCCCATGGCGCCGGTGAGACGTTCTTGGATAAGGACCGCAAGATACGAGTATTCGCAACCAGGCGTGTCCGCCCAGCAGTGGCCTTTGCGGCAGGCCACTCATCAGAGCAGGTCCCGCCACATAGGGCTCACCCAGACAGCGCAACACCAGCAACCACTGCACGCATGAGAGACACAACCCTGTAACTTCTATAATACCTTAGGTAAACACAACTTCGCACCTTATTCCATATACAATAAGATCCCGGATAGTCTCCCAAAGAAAGCAGAACTTCGGCGCCCACAGGTTTCCCAAGAGCTGCGGTGTGTCTCGCTGCTTTGGTGAGAAGGTTGGTCCTGCGCCCAGCCTACCCAAAGGAACCTCTATTATTCTACCAAGTGTCGTGTGGGAATCACAGGCCCATCAAATCGGTGACACGACATACCTCTGACATACCCCTGGTGATCGTGACACCACCCACTCTTCGAGGGACGGCGCGGCTGGGATATTACCTCGAAGGAATAACAGCAGTCACTCTACCAATGCTCAACGAGTCGGAAGTTTCGGCGCTTCAAGGAAAAATGTTTTCACCAGTCCCCTTTCTGCGTGCTTGGTTAGCGTCAGGTAATCTCTCCAAGAAAATCGCCCAAGTACTGGCATTGCCAGAAGCACGGCGGGTTCTGACCCGAGATAGATTCCATGATTCGGACAGAGTTAGCGACTCAAGCCACGAACACCAGCGTGTCACAGCCGTCCAACCGAGCGAAGTTTGAAGGAGAAGCACAATACGCTCCTCGTGCATCGATAGCAATAATCCCAGCTGTAGAACGGAATATGTTGCAAAGGAATATCCAGGCAAACATCGGGCGAAGCGCAAGTCAGCCCCCAGCGCAGACAACACATCGTCGGGCAAGCGGACCACGCGTCAGGCGTCTGGCGGAAGTACAGCACCGGCAACAGAGGCAACGTGCGTTTGAAGAAAATTTCCTCCTCTAAAAAACAAAAAAAAAAAAGGCACCTTAACGAAAGTGGTGAGTCTTTCATTGCCGTCAAGATCGTAATTAGTTTCTGCATCGTGTCGGCTCTAAAGTAAGGCCATCCTGCCATTACGTCAAACTAACGTCAGCATCAAATCTCCCGTAAAAGAAGACTATTTTTTTGACTTAGGTGTAAACGCTTCGAATTACTTGAATGGTAATATATCCGACTAGCATGAGGGCATGGCGTGGTGGGTTAGGGAGGCAGTATCAAAGCTTTATGCAGTCGGAGGTTCAAATATGAGTGGAGTCATATTTACTTTTATGGACAGTATCTCCGGAAAAAGATTTGAAAAGTAGCTGCGGCAACTATGTGGTCTGCGGCACAGCTACCACTGTGCAGAAAGGAAGGCACCGTACACCCCGTGTATGCGTCATGAATACTGCGTGTTTACACACACGGGGCTTTCTACAGACACCCTATTGACCGCAGTAGATGTTCACAGACGGAAAGCGGACAAAGGTCCTAGAGAGGAAATCTGGGGCGAGAGTAAAGGGAAGCAGGTGAAAGTTAGCTAAGCACGTCATGTGCTGTAAGGTGAGGAGTATGTGTGGCGCTCGTGGCTGGGCTCGTACACATCTCACCGCCCTAACTGGAGGAAGGCGCTAGGCGATACCGGGATGGGCGGTGCTGTTGAACATCGTCAATAGTTCCACAAGAGGGGACGGCCACGGTGTTGAGATGCATTGACATGGCAACACCCCCACTGTTAAAGAAAAAAGAAACCTATGCGACTGAATAGGTCTCGTAGGCGTAGGTAAAAAAAGAAGAGGTTCTGCCGAAATTACCTTCTGCAATAAATGTTTCTAAAGTTTTTTTACCAATATTGTTTTACTGCCAAAACAAATGGGCATACAAAAGCTTAGAATCCTCTGTATATACTGGGCTTCTATGTCACGTGCGTTCAGTGCCTCGAATTATTATGCATTACGCTCGGTACTCCCGTAGTCGGGTGTCAAGCCTGTACTCGCTTATTGCCATCAGCTGATTAGAATGCACTAATTTGCGCCTTTCCCACCCGAGCTGTATTTGACCAATTATTTTGTACATGTAAAGGCCGAGAACGCGTTCGATTCCCGCCATTGCGTTTAAGGGGTCCTCCTTATGAAGCAGCAGAGAGAGAGGGGGGAGGGGTCCGAAGGAGGGAGTCAAGAGTGAAGTACGTCCGCGCGTCTCCTCGGTTTCACGAAGGAATAAAGGAATCGCGATTGATCACTGAAGTAATCCGGTGTTTTCTCTTCAGTCGCCTACGTAGCCTAGGCTATTCTCTGACACTTTGGATGAAAATCTCTTTATTTAAGTGTTTATTATAATAAAGGTATTATTATTATTATTCGAAGGGGATCCCAGCCGGAAATCCGTGTTGTTCAATAGTGGCGCCAATCACGTTTAGCATTCCTGCCACCAATTAACAACCCTCGCAGAGTTTAGCAACATATTGGCCATGTTCAAGTCATACGTTTAATTAAGAATTTACAACGCTCGCCCAATGAATACCCCGGCCTCCCCGGGGGAGTCACCTATTCATACAAACAAGGCAAGCTGCATTATTTTCTATATATAAACGTATCTAGAGGCGTGGACAAAGGCCCGCATTTTTTGGCTCCTATAAAACGTAAATCATTCATTGTGTGTCGTATGTCACTGGGCCGTGATCACAGCAGCATAACATTAAGTGCATGATGTATAATTAGCCTACGATAATCATCATTTATCCAAAGCGAAGCCTCCGGTGGCACGGCTGAGTTTTTGTTTCTGTAACGAAATTATATTCAAAGACCTATACACTTCTGTTCGCTGATTCTCCTCTAGCACACCGTCGAGCAGCTGAGTGTATTTATGTAACGCGGTGCGGCGCTCTCCAACTCTCCCGTAGGCTCTAACATATAATACGATGCGCACAGGGTCAAGCGTGTTTGCAGAGCAGCCAGCATATATATGAGGTACATGGGTCGGGCCGCGTAATGGCGCTGTTTCGACGATGAATCCTGCTAGAAGAAATATGAATTGACGTGAACAATTATTTATTTGTGCACTCTTCCATCAACTGGGATCCACAAAGTTGAATCGCTGTTCGCCTCCTATAGCCGGGCCAGCACGCGCCCAAGGGCGCAGTTACAGCAAACCGCTTCTTTTCTGTCCCGCATCCGCCTGCGCTAGTGATGTGCAACCATAAGTCACGATCGTGCGCGCATTTAATTTTCGACCTAAGTTGAGCCTACGCCGTGGCCTCCGCGTTGTTTTGTGCGCCTGTAACTCGACTACAATGAAGGGAACGAACGCTTCATTTGCTAATTACACTGTTGCCTACATCCATTGTGCTGTGTGTGCAGTAGTGGCAGCAAGAGAATCGTTGCTATGTCGTAGCGTGAGCAGCCACGAAGTCAGGGACTGTTTGTGGGTAGTGGACGCGTCGCGCGCGACACAAATTCGTTAGCGTGGACGCCATCCCGTGGGCGCTATCGTGGCTCGTAGATCGCCGAAAGATGTCCAGGCGACTTGACCGGCAGTGCCACTCACGGTCTCCGCGACAGAGAGCAGCGGCCAGCCGGTCCATGCGTCACTGAGCGCTGCAGCAGCAGTAACAACGAACTGATTATGGCGCTAACGCTTGAGTGTTGTTGCTAGCTACATTTATTTTAATTGCAGATATATATGTGGGCGGGGGGGGGGTGCTAATGGGCGGAGACAAGGTGTCCACGGAATTGACCTTAACTACAAAACACGTGCGTAAGTGGAACGCACCTCTAGTTATTATCGTTGTTAATGTTAACCCATAGAAATACGATAAAGGGTTAGTGGGCGTGAGGCTTGTCACGGGTCTGCGAAACGCCCATGAAATTTGGTGGTTGCCACTACCATCGAGTATATCCGTCTGCGTTACGCTGAGACACAACGGGGTTAAATAGTCGACAACTGCTGTTTCGTGAGCGTGAGAACATTTCGGTGCTTTGTTGTGGAAGCGTTCAGCTAAACTACTTCGCTTGTTCGAGCCGAACGAGGCGGTCGCGTAGTTTCGGCCACGTTTTTCCGTATTGGAAGAACGTTGATCTCCAGCATTCTTCGATGATGGTGGAGATTTAGATGGGGTCCAGACCAACGCCGACGTCAGCCTATGAGATTGGCAATTGATATACTTAGGCTATTAATTAGTGAATGCCTTACAGCGATAGGCAGTTTTGGTGTACGAACGACGCAAACTTAAAATTTCAGACAACTTCGTGCATTTAAGGGACGGACACGACGTTTCGAATGATTCATTAGTCTGCCAATCTGGTCGATATAGCGATAATTATAAGAACAAAACATTCTTACTGGACACATTAGCGGCATATCTATGCCGTAGAAGGTCGTCTCGCTTAGATGACAAATACAGATGTAGCCACCTTTGAACTTGCTGCGTCGATGTAGATCAACACCGCCTGGTCGTCTGCATATGGGTTATAGCATTCTAGTATCTACCTTCGTGTTTACCATAATGATAACAAGACTCGCTCGCAAATCGCAGCACGTCTTCAGATGCGCAGGAAGTGTTGTCATACACTACAATCTGCAGGGGGCTCCGCCAAGCCAATCATTATGGTATTGCTCACAATGTTCGCCCACCCGCAACCATGTACGTATGTATGGTGTGTCTCATAGGTGTCACGCGATGCTTGCCAATGATACTTATTTCATTGTTCGACATCGCTTGCAATCCTGTATGCAAATCGACCCTTTTTGCACCATGTACGTGCAAAGTACATTGTGTTGACGTGGACAACATGGGCAAAGCAGCTAATATATGTGGATAACCGCAGATAGACTGTACATCCTACTCGGACATCTGATCCCAATAGCTAAAAGCTGTCAGATCACAAGGGTGGAAGACCGTCTCGCCTGTGTTTCATTGTAAGTAATGACGTTTGATAGAGGTACGAAATGTTCTTTATTGGTTGGCGTTCGATTGTCGAACTGCAACAAAATCGCCCGACCTTTCAGTGATGTGCTTAACAACTTGTTAGCGTGTTACCGATGTCGGCTTTCCGCTCAGTTATGTTTGCCCATCGTGGCCGTAAATTGCACTCGTAGTTCGCTAGAAAAACGGACACTGAAGGGTCTCAGTTTCAACACGCGAAATATGCACTGCAGATATCTTTTAAAGGGAAATAGATGCACAGTACGCAGAGCAATAGCTAGGAAACAATAGGTCGTTAGTTAGAAGAAATACGTTCGTTGACATTTGATATAGGGACATCTGACTTTAACTTTTAGAACACAATCGTTTAATGTACAACTGTATCTTCCTTCGAGCGAAGCGGCGTGGTGCATTCGTGTGTGCCTGGCTCGCAATCCTAGGAGGCACGTAACCTAGGCCGACAGGTTCGATCGCCACTGTTTCACGCTTGCATTTTAAAGAGATTGTCCGTCTTATGAAGCAATACCGAAAGCAGTTGTACCGTGGACGCTAAATGTTTAAGGCTGAGAGTCAGCTCCGAAAATTTACTTTATATCTCCTTAACTATCGACTCAAGTTTTGTCAACTAATACAGTACCCTTGCAAAGTTGTAACAATATAAGTAGAATTCTTTGTGCAAATGTAACTCGTTGTCCCTTTCTTTCCACAAGAACTTAAATGTTCTTATAACTACAGTTCTGCCAATATGCCAAAGTAGCTATCTATGCACTGCCAGATTACTTTTGCCTTATGCAAAAGTTCTTTCGTTACGAAGAAGAAGAAGAGGTTATATGCGTTATTATATAACCACATGGGTATCCCGTATATTACCACCGGGTAATATGTGCCTTTCTATACTGTTTACCAATGAACACAATTATTACGCGAATCCTCCCAGCCAGGGCTAAGCCTTCAAGTCAAACCTGCTCGACTGGTAGCACCCCCAGGTGGTGTCTGCTTATCGCGCAATCAACAAGTTGCTCCATTTCCTCGTGCGGTTGCTGTCAGATGGATGTTTCAACATTTATGGATCACGTTCAGTACCTTTTACCAGGCTTTTAAGCCGCAAATGTCAATCAGAAGTTCAGCCAGAACTGATCACCGGATGCTAGCCGGGATGGCTCCGAGTCAATGAAATCGTCCCTAATCAATAAAAGCCATTGTCTCCGCTTATCTCGCTGTCGCGTTGTCCATTTGACTTCTTCACAACTCGTGGTAAACTAGATTGTTAACTATAACAGACTACGATGCCAGCCGCGTTGGACCACTGGCCAAAACGGATTGAGTTGATCACGATATAATGGGGATAATGTCTCATCTCTTGGCCTTCCCAGTAACAACTCGCATGTTCACATATCGCATAGGGAATTTGTTACACTTACCATTGTTCCTGTCACTTGGAAGTATCACGACATGAAAACACTATGACGATGCAAGGCCCGTTTCGTCTTCTATTTGTTCGGCCTGTTTTCCACGGCTCGGTTCGCTCGATCAGTTCAAGGGAGGACAATATCATCGTTAGTCGTTCAGACATAGTTGTTGTTTGGCCGAGTCGGCTCGACTATATGACTCGGCTGTACATCCATAGTCTGTCCACAGGGAGAGAGCGAGAGAGAGAGTACATCGCGTCGCGTGGCACAGTAGTAGTGGTATTGGTTGTGGTGGTCGAGTTCGTCAGACGGCGAGCTCGGCTGTTCCAACAGAAAACACTCGGACGTCAACAGAGCCGAGGGACTGAGAGACAGACAGAGAGAGAGAGAGAGAGGAAGAAATCACCCGCCAGAAAGCACTTGCTGACCGACTGCGAACTGACTCACGAACTCGCTTGTTCCTATATATTGTAGTGCGTCTCACAGTCCGGTAAACCGAAACAATGCTTTTGGCATCGCTCCAATCTAGCGCAACTACGCGCTACGAGGTCGGGGCTATGCATGCATCTGTCGAGAGTGAAAGAGACTCACATAGAGATCTAGTACGTCTGATCATGGACGAGTACGTACATACAGTTGCATCCGAAGTGGTTCGCTCGGCTGGGCGTAGCCACAAAATACGCCGCCGAGAGCGTACGGCCGCCTACGTAGCGTTTTTCCGCATCACACTGTGCGGGTTCTCTTCGCTTCGCTTTCTTCTAGCGTTTGCTCGTGACCGATCTGGTATTTGCTCCGATCTGGTCGTATGGCTTCTCCTCGTCTTTCTATTCGACTTACTCGATCTTGCTCCTTCTGGAGCGAACAATACCCTAGGGCGGTACTCAACTTGAAGGGACTGCTAGCGGTGCTGCCTTCTCTGAGCGGCTGGCAGCTTTCTCCCGCAGGGGTCACGCTGCGCGGCCGAGATTTGCCACGCGCAGGGGAAAATATGGGTTGAGCTGTATATTATGGACAGCCGTAGGCCCCGGCCTTTCCAAAGGCCAGCAGCAATGGGGAGCCGCATCAAAAAGAGACTGGGGCTCGCGAGAAGAGAAGGCAGAGAGAACAAGGCGGGCTTGTTCATCGTCTACGAGGCTGGCCAAAGCGTCAGAACATACCGCACGGCTGAGAGACGGACCCCAGTGACCCCCCACCCTCACTTTGCCTCGTCGTACTCACAACACACATGACGCACTGACGCCAACACAAATGCACCATGCTGCCATGATGCCTTCATGACGTCTTGATCCCGTGTGAGTGATCGCGTCGATCCATGAATACTATATTACATCGATAATGCAGGGTGGACCCGTAGCCTTCGCTGCTGCCATCTCCCGCGTCGCGTCCCGTTTAGCTCAGCCATCTCGGGTCCTGGCATTGCTCTGTCGTGTCCTGACCTATCCTACCCTGCTCCCGCTCTTGCTCGTTCCTCCGAGGTTCAAGCTCAGCTGGCAACACTGTTTCACAGTAGATGTCCGGTGTCGCAGTGTAACAATGGGATGGACACACGTGCAGCCTACGTCGGGATGGCTGCGTTCGCAGTAGACGGGCTATTGGGAGCTGGCTCACATGAGCAACGAGGACCTGCTACCCTGCCCTCCTTCCTGTACAACGGGCAAACAACAAGCAGCTGCCCCCTTCTCCAGAACAAAGGTCCGGCGGGATGGGGAAGCATTCGGGGGTCACGAGAACACATCTTTCCACGTCTTTCATGTTTTCTCATCTTCGACGTGGATGAAAGGGAAAAACGACCTCAGCTCTAGCGGCCAAAGTAATATATTATATATATATATATATATATATATATATCGGAGGCACACAACGAGAGCGGTAAGCGAGTGCCGCATCAATGATCAGCGATCGGATTGATGGGTCGCTCTGTCATAGGAAGGAATGGCGGAGCCGTACTGCGCAGTCTACGGACACTTGGGCCGCTGGTACGAGCCGTTGTTCGGCCCTCAGTTGAGTGGAAATATAGCATAAAGGTGTACAACTGCCAGGCGGCGACGTATCAGACTACTACTGTTGCTCCCGCGATAGGAGGGTATGGGGCGTCACGCCGCTAGAGATAGGCGCAATAAGTTGGCCGTGTTTGTCCTTAGCCTCTTACTCTCTGTCTGGCCGGTGTACCCTTACCGCTAGCACACGACGCTTCACAGATCGGAAGGATACTATGATATATACGCTCTATTGAGGGGGAGAGCAACGGATAACGGAAGTTCAGTGTAGTTGACATAGGCGTGGATGAGAGCGCTAGAAGAGCTGGGGAGCGGGTACCGACAATGAACACGGGAGGAGTGGATACTTGATTCAGGCGAGGCGCCGGGTCCTCCGCCATACTGTCACGCGTGACCGAGCTGTCTACGGTTGCTAAATACTGTATATATATATACACACAGAGAGGCAGTATGTGTCTTCTACATGAATAGCCAATTTAATGCGCAATTCGAATGAGTGCACCCCATGAGGTGGCATATAAGAGACTTGACAAATAAGAGCATTGCAAAAATTGCAGCTCCATTAACATGCCAATAAAGCCTATACCTTTTTGCATCTACCTTTAGTAAATCGATATACAGAGCATATTAAGAAGTATTATATAAAAAATATATTTAGAACGACTAGATAAAAATACATAGGAAAAAAATACGCACTAATCAATTATGCAGCCTTAGACAAAACTACGCGGTGAGGTTAAACTTTCTCAAACAGAGTTTTCGAAGACTAATCTATGGCAAATTATCTCTGGCGAACCGACAAAACCGAGAAATACTCGAATAATGTGAAGCATGAATTTCGCAACAAAAGAGCGCTTTGTTATTCCGATCATTCCTGGCCACTCAGCGGCTATAATCACGAATCTATTCGATATTAGAAAGTACATAGGACTGTTAAAAACTGTTATCATAACAAAACCACATTGTATCTACATATATAATACAACACACGTTTACACAATTGTTCTACAATTGTGTTAAAATTGATAATTTGAAATTTAATACAACTTTTCAACTCTTCTTCAACTATCATTAATTAAAGATCTGGCTCATTCTAAGGATGATTGTAGATAGAGAGCCTTTAGCGCAACGCGAACAGCATCGTAGCTAATTTGTGTATGATTTTTGGGTGCGACGATCATCTAGCTAGTGTATTCTCAAAGTTCTTGTTGAAATCAATATTTGACATTTGATTCATCGAAAGGATTCTCGTGGCCTGCATTGAGCCTCTATTTAGATAGCTAATCCGATTGTATATAGGTGTATTATTATTAACTAAATTTAGACTACCCAAAAGGTAAGGTATCTGTTTTGATATCTTCCGAGATTATTTGCAGCGATTGAGTCACCTTAACATGAACAACACCTCAACATTAGAGATTTCCATTTGCTTACCGAGGCGTCTTCCTTATGAACAGATTTGAAACGTTTTCCCAGCCTGGTAGGCCCGTGCGGACGTCCGTGACGCCAGTAAGGCTCATCGGTGTTCGACTCAACGAGGTTCGAATTACACTTTTCCTCGGAGATGCAATCTAGCGGAGCTCAAGCCCACTCAGTCAACAAATCGTATAACTGGCTCAAGAAACTTGCTTCAAGCATGCCTTTGGTTACCAAACACACAGTATTCTTTCGTGCGGATTATTCAGTGTTTCGAATCTCGCATCTCCATCAAACTGTTGCCCGATCCTGCGCGAAACCCTAGCGTTGGCCATTATCATTCCGGCTCCTTGTCACTGACAACACGCCGACGGTAAGTTTAGCATGTCTTCCCCAAGCTCAGACAATAGCTTCTCGGCCGCTCGAAGACATACAAGGACTGCCTTCTGCAGAGTCATTCCACGGGCGGGCACATTGTAACATATGCAGTGGTGTGTTTTGTTCGCGTTCATTCTCGCGTTCCAGGGCTCTCCCCACGGCGCGGGGCACTACCTCGAGCCCGCATCGAGGCAGTAACACCGTTGTTGAATTTCGATTCCACTGCCACTCTCGCCGAGCTCGCTCTGTCGCTAACAGGAAAATAGAACTGTGTATTAATCTTTTCGAGGTGGGCACACACGGCAACGTTGCACCCTTATGTGTGGCGGAGGCGTGACATGGAGCGCTCGTCGAATGCTCCTGGGGACTCCGCCCGACGCGAACGAGGACCCAAGACGCCCGATGACGCAAGAGCTGAAGCCAGTACAAAGCCGAGCAGTACCCGCCGGCAGACTCCTGTGGCGTAGTTTCGCTGCTTCGTTTGTCACGACCGACATCATCTGCATGCGTGAATTTGAGTCTGTGTCGACGTCATGATATCGTCCGCGTATGCAGCTGTATATGTGTCCGAGTGTGGTGGGACTAACACGATGACGGAGCGGTCCCCCGTTAGAGTGCGACGAGTCGGTAGGTGTCCACACCGCTTGAAGCATCCGGGAACGCCATCTCCTGTCGTTGCGGAACCTGCTTGCGTGGAGGCGCCTGAGGGGAGACGGTCCCCGCAGCGCAAACAGCCTCAGGGTGCGTGCAACGAGCACATCTGGCGATGACTACATCGTTGAGCAGGTTGCCACTCGCTTGAGGCATCGTCGTCTGTCCGCGAGACCGCTTCTCTGACTGCAGGCCCCGAGTCCTTCCGTTCGGCCGAGTGGTCTCTTCTACATCCTCAGTGTTCAGCTTGAAACAGACTCAGTGGAATATGCATCAACGCTCGTCTGTCTACGTCAGATGGCGCGGAGAATGGATCTTCTCAGAGTAGCGTTTGTAGCTTACGCATGTGTATATGTGGACCTGTGCGCATCTTTATATATAATAGGAGCGTGTATATATATATACATATATATATATATACATACCTACTCACGTATGTATGTGAATATGCAAACTCGCCGGTACTAACTGTCGTATCACGAAGCGGTACACTGTGGTCAGGTGACGCTTGGCTCACTAGCGGGACTCAGAATTGCATAGGGTCCGTTTTGGAGCTGTCGACAGTGGTGTATTCGCGCATTGAGTAGAATGTGGTATTTGTTGACTTCCAAAGCTCAGCGTGGATACCCCACCGATCATTTACGTGCAAACGATACGTAATAGTATTACAGCTAGCCCACCTCTCAGCGGGCCCAAATCGGCCACATCCGCCACTAATTACGCGATCATAGCATGCAGTCCGAGCGAACTGTCGAACGATTGTCGGCACTGTGAACACGAAGGCGCCGTACCACGCAGTTGGAATTGATATATATATACATACACGGGGTTGCAAGCAAACAGGTACACAACGCGACAGTCACCGATGCGTTCAACATACGAACAGCTGTCACGTATGCTAATTAGTAAGCTAATTGTGTTGCCTCACGCCAATTGTGTGTATCACATCATGGTCTGACCGTTTCATCAGACAGTTACCCCCGCCCTCCCAGCCTTGATCTCCTAATAAAAAGAAGGACGCTGTCTGTCTCTGGGCCTACTCGATTAATTCCGTACTGTTTGTCCACGTGATAGAGCATCCGATAGACCTAATGTAGCAGGTGCGTCATGTACCATAAAGCGGAATACTTACTCCATTTATAGTAGAACATCTCGACTGAGGCGAATTGTATACGTCAATCGATGCATATTGTTTGTGAGCTATAGTATTATTATTATTTACACACCCTTTAGCAGGGGAGGGGAGCTTAATTCAGGTAATATATAATATTAGTCTATATAATATTAGGCTGCCTGATATCACTGTTAGCACCGCAATAGTTACCCTGTCCCTTTATTTATTATATCATACAATAGCAAGTGATTACGTGGGACCACAAAAATAGGCACTATTTTAAACAAAATATTGCAGTTCCCAATTCATTTGAACTTTCATCGTTGATTCTGATTCAGTATCCCATCTATTCCGGTGAGCCGGTCTAGTTTCGCATGATACCGATTTTATCACACGTCGATCTCAATCACAGTGATATCCAAGTATCCAAGGACATAGATATCAATAAATTTCCCGGGCTGACCCACGGCCAACATTTAACTTCCACGGAACTGCTTTCGGCATCGCTTCATAAGACATAGATATATACATACATACATATATAATGCGCAATTTTTTGAGACACACAAAAAGCCGCCGGTAGATCCGCGTGAGCGATTCTCCCCCCACCCCGCCCCAATCCAAAGGCGATAATGGGCCCACTATATAGAGGGAGCGCCATGTACGCCGCTGTATATATCGAGCGCGCGCGCTCGGTATCTTCGTCGTCTCCTTTCTAGCCTAATTCTATTTGGTGTCGTCGCAGGTAGTAATTCAATTTGTCTCACCCCCGGTCACACGGATATATTACAATGGAGGCTCTACAGCCAGCGCACGGCACGCTCGGCAGCCGTGTCTAACACAGATCACTCTACGCGCACGGCGAACTGAAGCCGTCTGAGGCTGCTATTACGTCACCGTCCTTTGCCCTGTTGCCGCCGTCGTCGGATCCGACAAATAGCACGAGATTCTGAACGCGCTCGCGAGGGCGATTCACTATGCAAATCTCCCTCCAGTATTTTCTATATGTACTGGAAATCCAAGTGCTGCTATACGGCGGGGCACGTATTCTGAACTGGTGATAATATTACAAGTAAAGGATACTGACCAAAGGGATCAGGCGTCTGGCAGTGCTAGATCATCCAGTGCAGTGTGCCATGTACTGGATATATATATATATATATATAATCGTGTGCTGCAAAATTTATTAATCAGATCTCTCGCTTACCGTTCCCTGTTTTCAATTTGATTTATTCATTTCTTGATAAAATAAAGGACCGACAATTTTGCCCGGGTAACGTGTATAGAACACACACCCGGGTGTAGTAGCAGGTATGCCGATGAGCCGGGGGCTCGCTAAATTCATGAGTTGTATATTACAAGCTTGTTTGTTTCTCAGCGTTACACCCCCCACCGCACGAAGAAATATAGCCGCCTTTTGTTTAATGTACCCTTCATCGCTGTTTGACGAATATACTTCTAAACGAAACACGAGCCTTGGTCTGCATGTCAAGTGCGAACGAATGCAATTTTCCGCCGTTTGCGCATTCAAATTTCGCCCGAACATACGTCTCAGCAAAGGCCATTGTCACCACTCAAGGGGACGACAGACAATAGATTCAGAGCTTTGGAGTTCTCCGTGCCCCGGTCCAGGGCGGAGCGCGTTCGTTAAGAGTGAGATGCTATCCTTAGAACAAGTCCCCGCCATTCAAAGGAGTGTGCCGGCCCGCATTAATAAGTCAAACAACTTTATAAAATCTACCATGCTCGGCACGGGGAGTCCTTTTGAACTAATGTCGCTCTGGCATGCTTAGAAATTATAGTTAAATGTCTTCTTTCAGGTACTGCAGTAGCGTTCCGTATAACTGGCTGGTTCATGAAAAAAGTGGCATTCTCTATAATCATTTAAGTTTGATCTGCCCCCTGTATTTCAGTTTCGTATTTACAACGTCCCCCGAGAAGGGTTCAAATGTCATTTCCTATAAAGGCGACGAACCAAGAAGATATGACAAAGACACTGTTACGATCATTATAATTACGAGCACTGTGCATGTTTGTCAAAAGTCATACCTATAATATATAGGCCGCGTGCGAATCGCCAACCTTAATTACTAAATCTAATACAATATAATTGGGCACAGTCGGGCTTTTCCGCACGTCCGTTCCAGAGGCTGGTCCTATATCTCCAATCGATATCGACATCACTGCGCCTACCTGATTCGCCTGCCACAACCCGTATTACTACCACGGCGTGTTCGTATTAAACACCTCCTTCAAGTATTCCGCGTACCGACCACCAAAATGCACCATTGTGCGTTCTCTCGTGGACAATTTTCGCCCCCACCCCCGCCGACCCCTGGTAGCGCCAGCGCCCTCCTTTAGGGAGTTTCCTTCTGAGGGAAACGCAACCCGGCCTTCCAGTGCGTCCATGCTTGCTGTTGATGTTGAACCGGTCGGCGCGGGGGTTCGGACGCCACTGTTGAATGTGATCAATCTTAGGGCGACGAACGCAAATGCATTAGAATGCAAAGGAAGACAGATGGCTGCTGCGGCGACCGTGGGGGCGCCGTGGATAGCAGACGCCGAGTAGGCCGCTCCTGCAAGAGCTCTTTTTCAAACGGAGCTCTTTTTCTAGCTCGACAGCGCCATTTAGAAGATGGGACGCGTAGGCGCTGCCGGAGCTGGCCGTTATGCGGTAGCCGGGCCGTTAAAGTGTTCCTTGAAAGGAATAGAGGTACAGGCGTGAGGGTGAGTGAATGAGTTAGAAAGGGAGAACCTAAACAGGGCTGTGCGATGCCGTAGCACGCCGATAGTTCTGCTGACTGAGTGAGCCGCCACTGAACTGAGTTCCAAAGCGGCTGGACACCGGAACGCCGCATTGGCCCACATGTACGGTGCGCGGCACAGCGATATCTCTGTTACGGGCGGGCCATCGGTACTAGGCTCAATACTAGTCAGACCGGAGAGTAAAGGGTGGAGGAGTGAAGGCCGCGTTACAGGCAAAGGCACTAGTGGGGAAAATCCCATGGAGGAAATAGGAGATAAGTTGATGGCGTTTCAATGAAACATAGTATTACTATCTTCGGGCAGTCACCTATCGAAAGAGCAACGCGATCTGCCAGCAAGGTCCTGCTCTTTTTGCAATTAAAGCGTCAAATATAATCTTGTGCAACAGACTACACAGGAACGCATATGATTATGAGCTCGTCGATAGGGACCTTCGAGCTCCACCTTGTCTTCCCGAAATTCCTCTCCAATACATTGTGAATGCTGTTGACGTTTGTCCGATAACAATCCTCGTACTTCTGAAGGAAGTGAAATCGAGGACCAGCATGGCACGTGATGGTATACCATCATACGTCTTCAAAAAAAAGATTAGGCATTGCTGTGTGCATTCCACTCTCGTACACCTTTAGGAGGTCACTAGATCAAACTGAAATCCCTAAAGGATTTCGACAGCTATAGTAGGTCCCGTGCGTAAAAAGGGACTGAAAGCTGAACAAGTGAACAGAAGGCCTGTATCCCTAACGGCAGTCCCATTGAAACTTCTAGATATAACAGTATAATCTGCTAGACTATATATGAAAACGCTGACAAGCAAGGTTGATCTCTAACGCGCAGTTTGCGTACCGCCCAAGAAAGAGTTCGACTCTGCAGCCACTTGAAACACAACTTGAACGGCTTGGCCACCGCAAAAGGTCCAACCGTTTTGATGTTGTGTTTTTGACTTTAAGTCAGCCTTCGAACGGCGTCACTCAGTCGAAACTCCTCAAGAAATTACACCACATTGGAGTAGGTGGCCTACTGATGATGTGAGAATACACTCGTGAGGTTGATGCTGATTAGGAACGGGCTAAATTATTTCCTGGAATGGACTACGGATCTTAACTTGAAAATTTCAATCGAAGTACAGAACCGGTGGCTCCCCTCTGGGCCGGAGTGACACCATACGGGACCCTAGAGTGATCACTTCAACCACTACGCAATATATATTGAAAAGTTCATTGAGTTCATTGCTGCTGAACGAGCCGGCCCTGCTTGTTAAATTTTCCAAGGCATCTGTTGAACAGATCATGGCGCACAAGTCACCAATGTGATACCCAGGCCTTATGCGGGACAAGGAGAGATTGCAATAGGTAGGGGATCTGTTTATTAGGCGTCTTTCGCCTTTAGATGACAATGCGAAAGGTCGGAGGTGAACATGATACCCATATTGACCATATTTGACAGAATAGACAAACTAACGTATCTATGTATTGGGTAGACACTTACCCACCCCAATGAATGCAATGTTTGATGTGAGACCTATGACAACTAGAGCTAGCCCGAATGATTTGCCCAAATTCATTGCCAGCAAACAGTTCATTAATGACTTGTTTTCCTGGAGAGTTTCCCGTGCCCTGCGTAAGAATCATTTCTTTGTAACACATGGCTAGCTCTCTTTCATATTCTCAGAATAGCAAACAAATATATGGTAGATTGACCTGTATAATAAAGTGAATTGTATTTAAAACCTACTGACTTGATGAAATTCAAACGTTCACCAATAAGTTAGTTATGTTATCACTTTTTGCGTACAAATTATCTTTTGCTATTGTAACACCTACCGAAGAAACGCCCAAATCGGGAGGCTATGAAATGCTGCGATTAGTGGAGCACATAGCATATATATGTATATATAGATTCTTGGGCGAATGTGTAAAATTACTGGAAAGTAGTTGTCGTGATATCACTCTCCTGGGACAAGCACCGAACAGACGCAAGACTTTTATATGCGATTCATGCACGATAATCAGCCCATTAATAAATGCCCAAGGGGATCGACACCAGTGACGTTCTCATGAAACGTCTCTGTCTTTAGCGGCCTTTGTCTGTGTGTGTTGATGTGAAGAAAACTTCAACCACTAGTTTGTCGATTATCAGTAGTACGCTTCGTCCTCGAGTTTCCTCCGTTTGGGTTCGGTTGTCGAGACCCGAGATTTCGGGGCTCTTGGGGTCCCACTTCTTGGCTATCCGCTGACCCGGCCCGAAACCCCTGCACCGTCTGCATATGTTCGGAGTCGTCCGGAGCTCGTCAGTAGAAACACAATTTGCATTCCCTGAGTCGTTTTTCTTCTGTTTCCTCTGACGACGGAGCGCGCTGTGGGATCGCAAAGCAGTCGGGGTCAAAGGACCCCGTTCGGGGGTTCGTCGGATCGGAGCCGGCCGACCGCCGAGGAGGGCTGGTTTTGGCAAGACAGTGTTATACTTCGTCTTACTCTAGTCTAGCCGCTAGCTAATTCCGGTCGGTGTCGGCGTAGCAGTTCGAACGGAACGTTCAGACGAACATTGCGAAATGGAGCGAGCACCTGCTATGGACGAAACGCTTCGGGCCGACTAAAGATTGACGAAGCCAGGGTGCTAGACGAATGTCTGCAGAACAAGCGGAGGCGGACTTCGAGTGCCCAGATGTGGGTTGGCCAAGAACGATTCGCCATTAGCGCCGACAGTGTTTCTCTCTCTCTCTCTCTCACGCTTCTACGACCTTTTCGCAGTCGCGCGAGAACAACCGCAAGACAAGGCCGTAATCGAGGGCCGTCTGAGAAATTTTGGCAGGTCGCGCTGCCGCCGCCTGCTACATTTCTCACTCACTCTATTCGTACCCATTTCGATTACAACGTAAAGTGAAACGAGACACGGAACGAGGCTGCTGGCTGGAATGAACATCGAATGGCAGACGGCGCTCGGGGCGCATGGCCAATCCGGGTGGAGGACCCGTGTTAGAGGTGCGTCAACCCGCGCATTGAAGTTCACCAGCGCATTCTAGTCCGGTCCTGGCGAGCGCTGCTTTCCATCGAACTCATGCGTTCGCCGCGCCCCCCTCCAGACGCGATACTACCATTTGCCGTCTCGAAATACTCTCGATCGCTCTCTCTCTCTCGTCCGCCTGATCACCCCACTCAGTCACTCATAGACAATGATATGAGGATTTTGAGCAGTTTCGCGCGACCAAGCCAAGCTCCCCACGGCGCAGAGCGAAACTTCCCTCGGAGCCTTTCTGTCTGGACACTGCCGGGCCTATGTTGCCTCCGCCGCCGCCTGAACCCTGAGTCCTTCGGCCTGAACCCTGAGTCCTATCCTCTATTTGCTGCCTCTGGCGCATTCGCCGTATTCGTTCGTCTGTGTGCACGTCCATCCATCGGCCGCTCGCATACGATGGAGCGCACTCGTGCGCATTTCGTTCGTGTACGTTTCACCTCGTTCAAATGCAAATCAAGATGAGCAGACGTGGCTTGTTAGAACGGCGGGGAGGCGAAATACGCCCCGCCGACCGCTGTAGGTGCCGTCAACGCCGCTCCGTTGGCGATGGCTGCCAGCGTCGCTATTGCCCCCCGAAAATTTGCAGCGTGCGCGTACGAATGGAAACACAGAGTCCTTCATTACAGAATGTATATATATATATATATATATATACATATATATATATATATATATATATATATATATATATATATATATATATATACCGTAATGAAAGACTCTGACGGAGTGAGGTTATCATCTTGCGCAGCTGCTCATACAATAGATGATCATTGAAGGTCATCGGGGGAAGCCGGGAGGGGATCAGAGCCGAGAAAGAACGAGATTATCATCTCGTTCTTTCTCGGCTAAGGTAAGAGGTTAGTAGTTCATTCATCCATGTCATCACGGGTTTCTGTGGAATTGTAATTTCACCACGCTCAAGCGTAGGAGGTGATCAAGTTACCTATGAAAGTGATACCGGGTACATCTTCAGACGGCGTCAAGATGCTTCAGAAATTCAACTTTACCCTATGCAGAGGAGCTCGCATGCTCACCCAAGCATCGTTTCCATTCATCAACAGGAATTTGTCGACGCTCCGCGATCACGACAGAGGTATCAGTTAGTGCGTATTCAATTCATGAACAGCCGAATTCGTATAAAGAGCGAATTTATATCGTTAATATCATTTAAACGCCATCCACTATGACGCCTTTAACCACTTTAACGGAATATAATATGTATATGTCAATCCCGCCGATGCGACTTACAGCAACGGTATTGCAAAGAGAGAACCTTTGCAATCTTATCGATGTCCAGCAGCGTTTGGGACGCGATTTCTCAGAATCGGGCAATGCCCATTGAGGAGGGCCCCACTCGCCATTGGCTGAGTCAGCCCTCAACCGAAAAGGTCAACCTCGAAATTGTTGTCGGCTACACCTATGAAGCTATACGCCGCCGATTGGCCTTACGATGGCGGACGGTGGCAGCGTCGGATTTATATGAGGCGTCATCAATGAGGCTCTTTGGGATACTACGACCCCATTGGCGTTTGCGCCCGCCTTCATCCAGGCCGCTACGACGCGAGGTGCGGGGTTCCGTCAGCGTTTCCGAGAAATGCGCTCTAGAGCCGTAGCGTCGTGTAGTAGATGAGTACAGGGACGCGGCTGAGGCCAATATGAATTCGTGTCTTCGCAAAATCGCCAACAATAACATGTCCGAAAGGGTGCACATGTTGAGAAAGATCGTTGAGGTTTTAAAGGGCATCGCACCCTACTCAAAGGTCGTCCCCGCCAACTTGCATCTATATTTAATCGGCTCAGCTCGTGTGAAGCAATGTGAACGTACTGATATCCGTTTAGTTCAAGATGGGAGCTGTGGGGAGGATCGCCACTCAGCTGCTTGTTGCTCTTCTAGATATGTATTAATACAGGGATTAATTGTTGCCCGGATCAGCACAAAGCGAATTCGTTTGAAGTGGAGGAAAATGCCAATTTTTCTTGTTCAGTGGCCGTTTTCACCGGTCGCCGGCGTCGGGTGACGACTTCAGTATCATAATAATAATTGTATTATATTTAATACATTTGATTAGTTTTAAGTGGATGTCTATTCAGAATAACGATCACAAATGGCAATAATGTATGCTATTTTCTATCAAATAATCATTCTTTTAGGGAATAATTGTGACATTACCACGTAGAACCAAGCATTGCATTCACAATTTACCACTCATTCGTGTGTACTTAATTTTAACACCGAATCACCATACCGATCAGCAAAGAATTTCTATCCGAAGTAGTTAAATAGAACGCTGTAAAAAACAAAGCTGCACTTCTGTTAATAAACAAAATCTTTTATTTAATGTATAAAATAATAGGCTTAGACATCTTATGGCAAAGATTAAGGGGTTTGAGTGGTGGAAGAATACATATAGACATAGCTCGCTCACAAAGACAAAGATGCCCTTCATATCACCTTACCCTGGGCCTGGTCCCCAAGCGCATCTCCAGCTTGGCGAAACCGCCACCAAACGAGTTCGCAGGAGCGCGTTCGCTTGACGAATCAACATCATTACGGATGACGAATATATTTATGTCTGCTTATATACATGTAGGCATAGAGTTGTTGCCACAATCTTGCCTAGTAGTAGCAAGTAGGCGGAAGGGCTGCATACGCAACTTGGCGAATCCGAAGGTGGCGGCGTAGGCGGCCGCCTGTTCCACATAGGTGGCAGAGATACACCGCGATATCTCATCCGAGTCCCACGACTACGGCTGCCTCATCAACGAGCCTGAATTCACATGGGTGGCGGAAGAAGATATTAAGGGCCTGTGCGAGGTCCTGCGCGGCGACGGGGGCTATCGAAGCTGTTAGGCCATCCGGGGCTCGCCGCTCGAGGGGCGCTCTCACGTGTACACAAGCGCCTCTGTGCTAGCCCCACGTGCGGATCTGTCGTGTGTGAATAGCTTTGTGCATATTGGATTTGCATAGCAAGCAGCCCGCCGCCCCGTGTGCCCTACTCGGGCGGCGGCACTCTCATCCAAAAGCTCGACTTCGCTCGCCCTGTAGCTACCGGGTAAGATCCGGCGCTGGAGATTCGCTCGGCCGACGGTTGCGAACATACACCGCATGCCAATATAAACTCGGCCGGGGCCGTGTCTCGAGCTAGGCAGCTTCACAGCAGTAGGTCTGACTACATCTCGTCACTCCCCGATCCGCCGATGTAGAGACGAGTCGACCCTGCAGGCTGGATAGGTGAAACAACTGCGGCAGCGAGAACACAATAGTATTGTGTGGGATGCGCTCTGCTGGCTATCTCGCGATGCTTGACGCCCGAAGCGTATCGACATGGAGAGATTTCTCAGCACGCTTTCATTCTGTGGGTGTTACGACGCGGGCATGCCCATCAAGACTATCCAAATCACCATGTTGCTAACAACAAGGAATGAGATGTGAAAGCCGATGATGGATATTCAAGACATGAACTATCTATGTAGTACGGTGTCAACTGGCGACATGTGGATGGCTCCGACCGTAGGCGGCATCGATGGCGTATATCACAGGTGGATAGCTCGGCTACGGTGGATATCTATCAAAAAGGCGGGAATTCAACGTCTATAATGATTTATAAGACCGCTACGTAGGAACTGTCTGCTGATATCTTCAGGTCACGTTGATGTTGGTCACTATCTGAAATGTATGCCAAGTTCGTGTCGTGTTTACGCCTGCTGGTTATCCATTGCGCGATATGCGCAAATAGCAACTGACGAGGAACACTCGGCGAGTCATCAGGTGGAACAATGCTTCGAGTCCTTGTGGTATAACGAAATCAATGAGGTCGTTGGCGAACAAGGTCGCCACTCAAGTTAGATGCAACGAAAAGTATAACAACACCTAACTAAGCCACTATAGAGTTGATCGCGCAAATCGATTGACGCTCCGTTACAGTGCTCACATATATATATATATATATATATATATATACGATGTTGGGATGGCGCACGGCTTCCACATCGCTTACAAAGACGATACAGGTGCCGTGTGGATCTAGCCACGCTGCGTATGTACATCTCTGCATTGTTGTTGGGTTCCCTGCGCTGGCGGGGAGCCGGATCTCGGGTATTAGACACCACACACAACCACTGAAGTTAACAAGGCAGAAATCAAATACGACTGTTGACTGCCCGGAAACAAGCCACCAATTAATTTTAATTACGCGATGTTGTGTACCTAAGGCCAGCCCGGGGGAAGATCAGAGCGGCACCGGTTGTTCAACGATACAGCGGCGATCGTAATCTGAGGTGTGATTGTAGGCTGGAGTTGTCTGTTCGTTCACCCTCCTCCCAATGAAACCGGTGCATCGATTGTTTTCCACGTCTGCCGGCGATATTCTGAGGTGACCAGGAATACAATTATCATCATTATATAGAAATGTACATACGTTTTTATACTGTTTTCTCTAGGGGGGGCGAGGAGCGAGACACGAGTTCGTGTGTAATTATTGAGATTATGGCTGGGTCACAGGATCTGGCGATTTCTGTGCTTGCTGAAAAAGGTGCACAAGGACGGCCCAGGACATCGTCAGATATATCGATATATTATATAATATTTCGATGAAAGCTAGCTGGAGAAGTCGACGATATGCAGTTGGTACTACGGATTTTCAACGCTGTACTGCTGATGAATCAATCCACTGTCGGGTGAAATTGGTGACACGAAAGTACGCCTATATTATATATGGCAAACTGTTATTATATATATACATATAGAGAGAGAGAGATCAGACTGCGTTCTCTTTCCGGAATGCGCACTCCTGAGGTACATTCATTGTGTATAGTGTCCCGAGAGCGTCCCCGGGGAAGGCCTCTATGAAGCTCAAGAATGCCTGGTCCCACCCAGATGTGCGAGGGGGAACCTTTGTCTCTTACATCTAGTCTCCTCTATTGTTCTACTTGTTTATCTTCGATAACGTCTGGCATGCCACGCCAGAATAACGATGTCACTTGCCCCCCTACGATAGCGCGCGCGCGAGAGAGCCAACTAGATTCGCTTGACATAGGTCAGGTCACGTAACGAGACAGTAGTATCATCTCCTAAACTTCCTGATCACGGACGAAGGTTCGGCATACCGGCACGTCATTACGGAATCCATAGATCAAATTGCTCACCGTTGAGATCAACACCAAACACTATGATATGATCTCATCAATGTCCGCGAACAAACATAACGGACACGAGGGACACGTACGCGATAATACAATTCCTCAGCGAGCAAAGGTGCGTTTATGTTCAGTGTCATATTAGCAATACAAAACAGGCCAACGAGGCTACCTGTAGAGAAGACCGTCCTCGTTATGCGTTTGGAAAATTCACTGGCGAAATGGCTGATTGTCCACTCGATTGACCTGGCGAGACACGGATGTCACATTCACTTTCGTTCTCATGAAAATTAAAGTAGATTTTCTATGCTGACTCACAACCAACATTCAAGACTGCTTACCGTTGTGTGATACGCGATCCATAAGCTCGCTAACATCGAATGCAGAACATCTACGCGTAGTATCTATACGGCGACGGCAGAAAATCGAATCAACGCCGAAATACTCTGAACACTCCTTTTACTTATAATATGCCTACTGCAGCCTCGTGCATTGCAGCCCCATTGCAACTGAAACCTCAGCCGACAGACGACCCTCGTCATTAGCCGAGTAGACTGAGGGAATGTCTTCACATTCCCTTTTCTTCGTTACGTTTGAGCACTAATTATCTAGAAATGTCGGTCGAGGCAACCAGCCTTCGAGTCTGGTACTACCTCAGAATCGAGGGCGAAGAGCGGGAAGAGTCGGGTTGGTCAAATTGAGTTCTCCGAGTTGCCACAAAGCGCCCCCTTTGCTCGATCTGTATGATGGAAGCGAGAGTCTTTTGAAGGTCGGGCGCCTTTCTAGGGCGAAGAGGCTGAAGATTGGCGGAAAACGAAATCGGGATGAAGAATTTCATGAAAAGAACTGACCGCCTTTGCGTCGCGCTCCTAGAAAGGCCGCTTGCTGCCGTACCCTCTCTCCCGTCGTGCGGCATGGACAGCCAACGGGAGTCTCTTTTATTTTCTCAATTGCCACTTGAAATAGATAACCCGCATCGATATTCTGCTGGCTGTGCTGCTGCTGCTGAAAACGAAGAGGCCCTCACTTGTCCCGTGGCTTTTCCCTGAAGCGGGCCGAAACCCCGCCCCCACCCCCGATGTCTTTCAGAGGTTTTGCCCGTTTACTAAACGGCGTAGGAGCTGTCGCCAGAGCGACCCCGAACCGACGGGACGAGTTCGATTCAGCCAACAGCTCCCCTAACCGTTAACAGCGAAGCAAAGAAGTCTACGCTGCTTATTTGTACTGGTGTTGGTCAGCGATTGCTGGGACTTGCTAGTGAGTGATGATTAGCGACGATAACATGATATCTGTGAGTTGTTGTTGTTGTTGTTGTTTATTTTAGCATGCTCAGTGAGCTTTAATCGATATTACGCTTATGCAGTAGCAATGTACAACTTCTAGCTGTCTTGCTGTATACGAACTAAGAACGGATCAACGTAAAAAAACACATAGTACGTTGTCTACAACCCGGCGAATAGTCGACAATTTGAAATCTCCTAAAAAGCTCCATTGGGGGGAATGACGAACACCGAACGTTGGCCAGCACAGCTTTGAACCCTGCCATTGGCCCGTTCATGCAGACCACGCTGCGCGTAACCGGTGCGTGCTGATCTAATTTTTCTCTCATCCAATATTCGCTACATAGTGACAACGCGCAGATATATATATACACACACACACACGGGCCCGTTCCACTACGTCGACATCACAACTAGGTCGGCAGAAGCGGTAAATATATCAACGCCACCATGTTACAGTGCGTGTTCGCATGAGGGACACCTACTTGGCCTGGACATGGATCGACTAAGAAGCGATGCAGGTCATCCGATTGGCAAGAGTCTTCAAAATCTAGTTTTCACTTTTTCTTCTCTCCAACTTCTCCTCGTATGCAATGCGATGCCAAACTCTGATTGGTTGGCTGCCAAATACGCCTGCAATGCTTGCTCATACGGGTCATCGAGTTTGTCAACAACGGCAGAGGTGGGAGCGGCGCCACCAACGACAACGCAAGCCAACCTCCCTTGGGCACCTCTACTTTAGCTGGGCAAAGATATAAAAGTGACTTGAAAATTCGCCATTACCATGGCGGTCCGAGCGATGAGATACGAGGTTGCACCCCCGCACAACACGCTGGGGTCAAGGGGTTGCCGTCGAAGAAGTTGCCGAACCCTTCGAGCGAATGCTGTTGTAGGCGGTGGGAGGTAGGCGTTCTTGGGCCTAGCTAGGCCGGGGTCCTGCTCCAACTTCGGCTTCTACGCGCTTCATTGAAAGTCGTCATTGCTCTCGCCTGTCCCTTCGAGCAAAACAGGTGTGTAGATAAACCCATAAATGTGGGTCGACCCACCGGTGACAGCCTCATCGAGGGAACCGCCAGTACCTCCCTACTTTTCAGAAGCATTTCCTTTGCCCCTCAACTAGGCGGAGATTGGGTGTTACCGGGACTTGTCTGGGCTGTCGAAATTGCACTGAGAGCACAACGCTGTCGTCTACGTTGAATTAAATGTTCGCTCCAGGCCATCATTTGAGTTCGTAAATGAAGAGATTAGGTACGTGGAGGGAAGTGTTCCTGTTACTATTATTTCTCATCACTATTATTATTATTATTATTATTATATTGTAACACCTAAATAATAATATGCATCAGTTAATCTTCTCTGAATTAACATGCTTTTCGCAGCGTTGCTTTATTTTACCTTTTCCTGGGACAGTTCACGCTTCATAATGGTGTTTGGTAATCAGCCTCATGAGTGCAATCGAAAATATCCTCCCCACAGCCACCATCGTTACCCCACGGACACAGCGCGATATTTCACGATAACTGCTGAATGTCCGTTTACAGCTAGAGTATACGTATGCCCTATCAGGTAGTACAGTTGCGTACCACCACTCAGCAGTTCGTCTCCCTTTCGTTCTAGCTTCGCTCACAACAAGCTCGACATTTGTGACTTTCCGTAAGGTTGGAGGATAACAGCCATAGCCCTATAGCCCTATAGTATACAGGCGCATCGCAAGCGTACTGTGTCCTTGAGAAGACGAAACGCGTCCCCTTAAGCCGCGACCTGTGGCGCTTGGTGCTTCTACCACGGCTGGGCTGAGGGAACCGTTGAGGGGACTTCCGACATCGGGTGGCGGATGACTTATCTTCAGAAACGAAGAGGTACAGGACAAGTGAGAAGTCAGGCCCAACACAGGCTCGTGGGGTGCCATCCACTGTGCTACCTGGGATCAGCTTCCTAGTCGAGGCTCAGAAATTCCCAGCAAGACAATGAAAGATCCCCAAAAGCCCAGTCGACGACCGCACGCGAAGCCAGTGAAGCCGGGTTGGGTAACCGGCCTCATCACACCTATGGGCTTCCAAGGGGAGAGGCGTTGCGACGCTCACCCGGAAGAAGGGACGTCGAACGAGCGTGAGAGCAAACGAACGCGAGGCACAGAAAGAGAGAGGTGTCTATATGATTGTCGAAACGATGACGCGGTGGTGGCTGTCGTTAACGACTACGGTACTAACGAGACCCCGGGGACCGGCCTCCATAGGGATCCGGTGCCCGTAGCGTAGCTCGTGGCTCCGGTGCTACCGATGACTCGTCGCTTGTTTCGTGTAGCCAAACAGGAACGCTACACATACCCACATAACGCTCGACTCTGTTCCTGGCAATGCGCAGAGTTCGGCCAGCACGCTCCTCGGTCCAAACTGCCCGACCTGGCATCAACGGGAAACGATGCCCAGCTTAGAACTGACGAGCACTGCGTGTGTGTCTGGGTCCGACGCAAAACCCAGACGCGATACCCACCACGCACGCTGGCGTATACGTACAATGTGTGGGACTGCAGTGTGACTTTGTGCGAAGCTATGGAAGCAACATTGTTGCTAGCCGGCTGACGTCATCAGAGGAAAAGCACAATGAGCAAGAGATGTTCTCTTGGGTCTGTTCCCGTTGATGGCCAAAACGCCATCTGCTACGCAACATCGTCATCGGAGCGAGCAACTGCGGCCGGAGGACTCGAACGACCGAGTCAATTGAAAGCGCGATCGCATTTGCATCAAACCTGTGAAGGACAGACCTAATCATCTAGAAATAACGTTCAATAAATGAATATTACATAAATTATTTATCGAGAAATTGCACGTCTATGATTTACTTACGCGTCGTGTGTTTAAGCGCCTAACACTGTGTGTTTGTATTTGGGTTATAGCTTCGTGGCGAAGTCTCAAATAATTTCGTTGAGTCACAACTACTATTTCGATAGCTCTTTGGTTCCTAAGCGAAATGAAGGACCATTCATCCATTTCGAACATACTCGGATATACATCTCTGAATTTCTGCTCTCCCTCTCTTTAGATCATCAGGTGGGACAACTGGTTTTCAACACGCTGCAGGTTGTACGCGATTCCTAGCTAGATCGAACGAAGCGGACGATTTGAAACTCGCAAGTGCACAGATAGCCCGTAATATGTGACTACGTAACGATTCCGCATCTGCTGATGCGTTTCACCTAAGAGAAGCGCTGTTCCTTTTGTTATGTGGCGTCACCGAGACGTCGCGTGACCCACTTTTGGCTGTGTGCAAAAATAGAACAGATTATATGATATTTCGGTGTCTTCTAGCAAGAATGCCCAAATCGGAAAACCGCCACTAACGCGGCTTGATAATGCCTTCCTGCGAACAACCACCGCCATAGTAGTTCATACGAGCCGCTCGGCGACCACGACTCGTCTCAACGACTCCCCCAGTTCCCGAACAAGTTAGCCAGCGGGAAAGAGGCCAGCCCAGTGACGACAGTCACCCAACAGCCGGTGGCTCTGCATACGTAATTCGGCAGCTCACTCGCACAGCCTCATAGCGCGTTTTCGCCGTCGTCGTTGGCGAGGACAGCCGAGCCGAGGCGACTTCCACTCTCACCGCGGGAGAAGGACTCATCTTCAGCCACTTCTTCCAGATCTACCCCAACAGATATACACACAAACACAAAGAGATAGGCTCAGCGAGTGGGATGAAGAGAGATCGCGAGCAAGGCTTCGGAGGCGAGGCCGACACGCGGAATTCCCCTCGATCTCGTGGGCGCGGAATTCCTCTCTGTCATTCCAGGGCCACTTTCTTTCGGCCCTGAGGACGCTCGCGTTCAGGCGCAATCTGCAACTCTGCTCAGACGGTCCGCTGTCCACGGGCCCTAGCCATCAGCCATCTGAAGTGGAGGAGGAGGCCGGCGGGCGGGCGGGCGGTCGGGGGCGGCCGGCCGGCGCTGACGGTGTACTATTATACGTTGCGTCTCTCGGACGCAAGTCTGGCCTTTACTTTCTCCTTTTGACAACGTGGAAAATGGCAACTAAGATGCATTCCACGGGGCAGTGGACGACGCCCGGCCATAGTCTCTACTCCGATAGCCTGGCGACATCGTTTGCGAAACGCGACAACGGCGACACGGATCAGCAGCCGCTTTGCAGATGCCGGCAAACAGACGTGGTCCTCCTGGCCACAGAGTATCTGACGTGGGGAGCGCGACGGCGGCGTCGGCGTCCAACGTCGTAACGGAATGTAACTGTACCACGTATACGCGACAGGACCGAGGCTTTTGGACACAATAGCAATTAGCTGTGGTCGGACACTGGACTCTATGCTATGTTTAGGTGGAAGTTTTGGCGTTTTGCGAGCACTTTACGAGACAACTCGTTGTATGAAAAGGGACAAAACGTTTTTGGCATCATTGACACTACTATTTAGCTAGTTGACGTTGCTCGCGTGGCAAATACATCTGCAGATAGCCTTTAAGATCAATCGGTCAGTCAGTTTGCAATCTACGATAGCTCGAAGTGGAGATAATCATTGTGGATGACACATTATTATCTATAATCTTCAATCCCGTATAAGTTCAACCATTGCTAAACCCTGATACCTAGGCATCTAGAGGTAGCCAGCCAGCAGCCCTTCCCAGGCATCCCAGCCCCGCCACATATGAACAACGTTCCACAACTGTTATACATATTAGCAACTGAATGAAGGCTGTATCCTCCACGTCAACACAGCACACATCGACGCCGCACGCATATGATTGTCGTTGTTGTTGTTCTTGTTGTTTCTGTCGTTGTTGTTGAGTTAAGCTGAAGAGTACCTGTCGGATATGTCACACTGCCGCGTATATTGTACACGACAGTTGCCCATCCGAGCGAGCGACATGGCAAGCCTCCTTGCCTTCTCTCCCTGGCGCCGTTTTTTTTAGCCTGCCGATGCTGCAGGTGAATAAGTCACGGTATTAGCATCGAGATTAACAGGGAAACGCGCTGGCTGGAGTGGCAGAGACGAACGTTTGTACGTTTAAACTGTCGGCTCGGAGACGCCACGGCACCGATTACAACCTGGGCGAATCTGCCCGTTTGTAGACTAGCTAAATCGACTGTCCGCCGACGACGGCGGACTGTGTGTGGGCTGGCTTCGTTTCTGGTTCGTCCCGAGATGCCCAACCCGCTTTGTGTCTCTGCTCGGAGCACTTTCGCCTATGTACCATGCGCATGTATATACCGTCGGCCCCCTTGGTTTCCATCCCCCGAGCCCGCATGTCGCTCCCGGCTGGAGACGGTGGGATCGTACCTAGTTGATGTATGCACATGAATTTGGCTTATGCCAGGCTCTGCTAGAGGGTGCGGGGGTGTCATATTATCTTAGTTAAGTAGGCGAGGTGGCGCGAAGCCGAGCGCCCCGCCTCCATACTCTGCTGCATTCACAAAGCATACACAGCGGTGAGGCCGCTTTTGAGCGTGCTGAGCCTAGCTTCCCATCAGTGTATACCACGAGTCGAGATGGTGGCACGCTGATTCAGCTGAGCGGGTGTGCCCGTATACGCCATCATCATACAGATGAGGTTTAAGTCGAGGTTGGCCAAATCGGTTGACTCAAGAAACGCGAGAGATCGCCGAAAGACAGTGGCGAGATGGCAGTACAGGTCTGCTGCAGCATGGCCTAAAGGGAAGGCAGTGCTTATCGCGCAAGGACTCGTACGGCGGCGCAGCGGCGAGGTGAGTGGAGCTGGCGGATATGCGGCGGGTTGAAGCAGGCGAGTTGAGGCGAAACGGTCTTAAACCGACGCTTCTCCAGGCGACCTTCGCAACAATAGCCGTGCTAATCACAGACTTTATATATATATATATATATATATATGAGTAGACGTTCCAGATTATGCGTCGTTATGTGGAAGTGCAGTGAGCCAGAACTGTTCGACCTTCATATCCGATTCTAGATGCGCACGCAGCTTCTGAATCAAATCATCGTTCAGAATTTAGAGTATACATTTGAGAGCTGATAACAGTATTCATAAGAATGATATCTAGAATTTACATCTCCCTATCCTCGCCACCATTCAAATAGAGCTACATTCGACAATGTAACAATAACGGTCGCTCCACTTCGGTCTGAAATGCTAAGAACTACTCGTCACTGATTAGGGACGAGAACAATCATGATGATGTGATCAGCACGCCTTAGCACGCTGCTTAACCTCGATAGAAAGTGGCGTCAAAGGTGCGAACTCCATCTCCTCACGTAATCCTATGGCGACGAGTGAGGTTTATGCGGTTGTGTGTGTTTTGGTAGAAGGCGGCCCCGAAACGATTTGATGTAGCCAGTTGCTACCAGGGGTAACTGACTGCCTAGTTTCCCGGTGATGTTGCTATGATCTTTGATACAATGCACGATATCTATGCCCTTTAACATAGCTTTCTGCGCTTGATCATTCTCAAGACGGTCCAGATACCTCGTCGCAGATACATAGTCACCTTGCTATGTCCTATGAGCGAATAGATGGCGTGGTGGCCACTTGCCGCTTTGCGGCGGCGGCCGCGTTTTTGCTTCAGCGCATATCGCGTACTGCCGAAACCGCCGGCCACTGAATCGTTGAAGTCGGTCCCTCGTAACCAGCCTAAGTAATCTAAATACACTTGGGATGTGTGCGTCGCCAGACATGCAGATGACTGCCTTTTTTCTCTGTGTGGCTTAGATTTCATATTATCTCGTAGGCCTTCGCCTTGCTTCTGTGATTTATTGACGATACTGTCGCCGCCTCCTCCTGCTACCACCGTCAGCATCCTTCGAGGAGAATCCTGGCAAGTGCCTTAGTCCAAACAGTGTTTAAGTTCACACGCAATAAGCCGCGGTTATAATGTGAGCACGCGTTAGGTTCACTGGGCTGGGCTTCATAACGATTCGTTTAAAGGTCACCTCCTTCCTCCACAGGATAGCAACAATGAAAATGCACTCGCTAGAAACAAATGAACTCACGCTGCTATGACAGTAGTCTGCAGGCAAAGCAGACTACTCGTGTTCGCCCGAGACACCATTTACGGATATTCTCTCGCGCCGCCAGTTGACTGTTGTTGTTACCACCGCTGTTGTTAGTAGTGTTTTGGTGCGTCTACCGAAGCCCTTGTACCTACCTGCGGCTACACTGTGCGCAAGCTGGCCGGTGACCTCGCTGTTCAGGGCTGCAGCGGTACCACCAGCGTCTCGGCGTCAACAGCAGGAGCCATACGTTTCATTGGGATCGATCAAGATTAATGAGGGATAAACTTGGCTCTCGCTAGCGTGTGTGTATGTATGTGTGTGTGTATATTACATGATCGGCCGTGCGCCCCTCCATCTATTGTTCAGTTCGCGCAGTCGTTCCGTAGTGGATGGTCATAGTGCGCTCGAGCTGGGCGGAGTTATCGTCCTTGCTACTGCTGCTGCTGCTACTTAAGACAATGGTACGTACACTATAGATCGATGAAGCATGGCTTACACATTGCTTTGGGTACACAGCTTTATAACGGAGCTTCGGCTACGGGCAACGGTTGATAAGATGCTTGTTCACTTCTGCCGCCCTGCTTTATTCGGAATCGGCCGAGTACAAGCAAAAAAAAACGCTGCGAGACAGATAGTAAAGTGATGGTGTTGCCTGAGCCAATCGTGACCAAGGCGGCCGGTCGTCATAGGACATCATGGAGAGTTGAAATCGAACGCAACGAACCTCGAACCTAATTCATTATTGCGTTCAGCCTTCTAAAAAGCCAGGATCCCTTGTGGTGGTGGGGGTTGATGGGGCGATCGATGAGTTAAATGAGCGTCTCTAAATGCGCACGGGCTTGTCTCCACCTGGCCACACCCGCCTCTAAAGTCTATACGATTGTGAGCTCTTTTCATCTCTGGGCACGTCTGAGTATTGCACGATACAACTGATGCTCGTGTAGCCTACTATTCATTAATATGTAAAATGTATTATACCGTGGCAGAGTGACATGAAAATTGTTGTTGTTACAAAAGAGGAGAAAATTTAAACATAAATGGAATAACGTTAAAACTAGTTGGAATATATATAATAGAATATATTATTTTTAATTATTTTCCATATTCACTGCTTCTCCTGGATCTGCACGTCATCACTCCGTAACTGCCATATAGCTAATTAGCAACTGTGGGCGTATAATAGATGTGCACGAAACGGAGCGCAGAGGCGAAGGTGGTGTGCGGTGAAATTGCGGTTTAGGATTGAACAACCGGTTGAGCGGCGCAACCTTTTCAGATAAGCGCGCGAAATGGCCCAATTTCGAACCTTCATTCACACATAGACCTGGACGGCCTATTGATGAGGTAAGCTGCACGTAATAGCTGTCGTCTCTCCGTTCGAATGCCGTAGAGCTTGATACATGTTTGCCTGCATGACGCAATTGCCAAGCGTTCACCTCAGTGTAAGCCGTCGATGCAGAGGCTGTTGACATACTCGGAGGGTGCTGGCTCACACGAGGCGACCATGGGCTGGATGTCGACAGGCCTCACCGAAATGCGTCGCACAGACAGGCTAATGATAGTTGCCCTTCTCCAGATGCGTGGGCGGATCTCGTCTATAAAAGTGGCCTTTGAAGCATAGAGTTTCGTTAAGGCGTTCCAGCCTTCTCGCCGTAGACCGAGCCGTCCCTACCGTACACGATATTCTCGAGCGTTAACTTCGTATATATATATATATATATATTGTAAAACATGTATGCACACGGAAAATCATAAAGAGAACATGTCTGTTATCCTTTAAAAAACGATTCTAGATTATAAAGAATAGATGATTAGAGAGAAAGAAAAAAGAGAGAGAGAGGTAAAGGCAAAAGCTTTATTGGTTTAGTAAAGGAACTGCAATTTCACAATGCTATATAATGTTCACTTATATGTCCTCACGTAGCGGGACTCGAACCTGCGGCGTCTGGCTTTTGACAGTCAGAGCCTCAGCCAGCCAAGCCACCGCCGAGCTAAGCATTCGCTGGCCGGCCCCGCTAGTATCATTCTCTACTTCTCTCGTAGCGATGTCATAACACAGACAAATCTGTTCTGAGAAGTCTTTGTTGGGTGGGGGACAGGCGGCGCATTAGCCGCAAGTGAACGTTCACTTTAGTATCGCTTCCGAATGCAACCGAAAACCCTTGTCTTGACGAGGGTCTGGCCGTTTACTTGCTCCTCGCTACAGTTCCTCAGTGTCTACACATACGTACATGAGATATTGATAGTCCTCGATTGCTTTTGGGAAGCAACTCCTCGCCGAATATGAGGTGTACCGATCAACCGGGTCCTTGGAAACCTCTACCTGTACACAAAACATAGCGAGAAACCTGTGTAGGAACACAGGTTTTGCCTCGCCATTCCTGCGTTTCACCTCTTAGACAACTAAAACCGCCGCAGTCCCATCTCCCTGGGGAACCCCCCCTGAGCTCTGTGACTGGACATACGCATCACAGCGGATCGCCTCTGCTTCGAACGCCATGCCCACAAACATATATGTATAAACAGCTCGTCGTGCTAATTAATGAAGCCTCATTTAATTAGCGTCTGCGCTCGAGAGAGAGAGGGGGGGCGGGCGGGCAGGGGAGAAAACCCGACGCAGAAACCGAACGCTGCCGACGCAGAAACCAAACGCTGTGCTTCAACCGGCGAAGGCTCTCCTGGACGCAGGATGACCCGTGTATACCTTAAACAGATTAGAAGTGCATGAAGTATCATAAGTGCGAGTGCATAGGGCGCTTGTAATTTATTTGATCCTTGGCATCGCACCGCACCGCAGCAGACATGGCAGGTTCTACCAGTCGTCCGACTAGACTTGCTACGTCGGCCAGGTGTGTTTGGAACTTAGTGCCAAAGTAGAGGGAGGAGCGCTTTATCGGTTTTGGGCCCCGCAAAAACAACGTCTCGATAAAGACCCTGACCTGCGCCGAGAGGGGCAGGTAAGAAACAGGAGGTGGCAGATGTGTGAGTCGTGTGATGGGTGCGTAGGTGGACGAGGTATATGGGTATGAAGGTATTGCTTCACGTCGGTACCTGGTACCTGCAGGAAGGTTGAAGGTCGGAGACGAGTTCTGGAGAGGAATTCGTCTTGCTATCTACGCTCCTTGTAGGTACATTTGTGGAAGGTTCCAGAAGAACATCTGGAAGGGGGAACTAGCCGCCCCTACAACTAAACAGTGGTAACGGGATGTTTAGTGTACGGCGGCTGTATGGCTGATGATCTATAATGAACCCAAATGTGTGCTTAATAAATGAACACAACAAGCTCGTCGGTATCTCTCGCTCGTAGCTATCAGCCGTCGCCACGTACAATTTATTATATAATAAATGCCATTCTAAACTCTGGTTGGCTCTACGCTCATCCTGCTAGCGTAGCCTCTCCACTTTTCTTCGAGAGGCCTTGCGGAGCTGAATTGAGTTCAGTCTCGTATTGCGTCACCGCGAACTGCTCAGTTCTTATAAATAAGCGAGTTGTTATAAGTAGCTAATGCCTCTGGAATCGCAGCTGGAATAACGGCGGATATGAAGTTGGCTACCTATGAGAGGCCGGTGATAAAGAATATTCATATGTTTCGCGTTTCTACCCCTAAACCCTTAAAGGCCACGTCTCTGTTCTTACGGGTGACAAGTTCACCGTAACCTCCACGGATAGAAACCCGATGGGTAGAGACTCTGTACAATCCGAATGCGTAAAGAGCATTCCCAGAAAGGTCTAGCTCTAATTTGAACGAGCTTCAAGGGATTCCCACTGTTAGCTAATGGATACCCCAAACACACCTAAGCTCGTATAGCTGATAGAAGAAAATGCCCCTACTTATAATAGTAGTCACAAAGGGAGTATAGCCTCCCCGCAACAAGCGGCGTTGGAAGAAAAATCTACGAAAACACACTACTGCTACAGTTATTGCCACTGAACACAACGAGGCTAACTCACGTCGTTTTCCATTTTTTCCGTTATGACCCGAATCGTCGTATTTCCCCATCTCATTCCTCTTTGCCATTTTCCTTCGCATACGTCGCTATGCATACAATCGCCTACGTAACAATACCATATTACCCTCTCTCTCCCTCTCGCTTTCTTTCTCTAGAGGGAGAGAGAATGTCTCTAGTCTACTGGTAGTCTCTGGACTCTAGTCTAACCATACGCATTCCTGGTGCATTGCTACTTACTTGCTTACTTACAGTGGCTGCAGTGCGGTGTGGCTACAGTGGTGCCCGCGGACGCGAAGGGTCGGTAGCGGTAATAATGGCCTTGCGCAGTCAGTTCGTTCGATGGCGGAGAGGATGGATATTGCCTCGGCGCTAGGCCAGGCTAGCTGGTGTTCTTTCTCTCTCCCGCCCTCTCTCTCGCGTCTCCTGCCCCACTCGCAGTGGTACCTTCAGGTCTACGTGGCACTCGTATTTTGCTACCACTGTGTGTTACTACGTCTGCACTCCTACCTTTTCTACTTTAGCTATTCGACAACAGCTGCTGTGCAAGCATTGTCTGCTAGCGGTGGCCTGCGTGGCCTGCGTGGCCTGGCCGGGTGTGCCTTCCACCTTTCCAGCTCCGTTCCCCCTAGCTCGGCCTGGGAGGAGGGGCCCTGGTTTCGCGTCCCGTTTGCGCTGGCTGGATCCCGCCTTAGTCTCCCGCCGCGTCTACTTTCGGCAAAACTCCAAATTTCGTTTGGCGGCAGGGCTGGCGGTATGGCGTCGCACACCGTTCCACCGGCGGCGGCGGTGGCGACGACTACTGCGATGGCGGCGGCGGCGGCAGCCGCGGCATCACTGAGACCTAAAAAAGTGCTTTTCCGCGAGGTCCATAGACTGAGTCTGCGTTTCGGCCAGCCCGCACCACACAATTGCAGACGGAGCTGTGAGCTCTTTCAGCCGACGGCCCTTCGAGGTGGAGATGGAGCCGGGAAGGAAGGGAGGTTTCTTGGGGCCCCCTGACGACTCAGACTCAATCAGTGCCATCTGGTGGCTCCACTTATCTACCGACGAAGAGATAGGAAAGTCAAGTTATAGCGGAAGAGCGAGGAAGAGGCAGGGATAGCAGCAGTAGCGCAAAAAGAAAACGAGAAGTGCGTCTGTTCGCTGGCTGGGCCCGACAGCTCTGTTCGCTTTTGTCGTTGCTTCATACAACGGGACAAGGGAAAAAATCGGCAGGACTCCCTTTGACTGAGGGGCGACAGTGTGGGCCGTCAAAGATGCTGCTGTGTGAGCTGAGCAATAGGGCGCTGCTGGACGACCTCAACAAGTCAGGAGTGTTTCTAGGTTTCTCAAAATACTACTCAAAGTTACTTCCGGCAAACTTGATTCTCAAATGCCAGAGAGGGCAAGTGGAGCTGGAGGTTTGCTGGTGCTCCAATGCATAATCTCATCATTATATTTCATCATTGTCATCATTACCGTCATGTGACATATAAGAGAGCTTAAGCATTGTAAAAATTCCAGCTCCTTCAATAAACCTTTACCTTTACCGTTGTCGTTGAAGTTCATAAGCGCATTATACTGACAGCATATATATATATATATATAATATATGCCAGAGACAGCACAGGCGTATAGTATATATTCTATGTACAAATAGCTGACCTGTATTATGGACGTTAGAGAGATAAACGAACCAGACTCAATGATCGTCCATTAGGTGTGCGTATATGAGAGAAAATATAACATGAGGCGGTGAGGAGGTGTCCCCTTAAAGAGGGAGCTGTCCCCCTGCATACCTAACCCATTAGAGATAACGTTTTGCTGGGCAACAGCAGAAGTTCTTATAGCCTTTATGGAAAACGAACACGAACTAAAGACAGTTGTACTAAAATATTAGTGACATCGCTGTTACATTACAATTATTTGGCTGTGAAGCACACGGACCCGTCTGTGAAACGAATGACATTACAGAGCAGGTATTGTAAAAGGTATTAAGAGTATTAGAAAAATGTTTTCGCGCAAACTGCAAGGCAAAATCAAACTAACCACCGAGCAATTGAAAGCGATTAATTAACGATTAGTCATTGCAGACTTAATAAAATAATAGTAAGTTAGGTTTTCGCCTGCGATTGTTATTTCCCTCCTTCAAAGAGACAATCTCGGCCGTATAGAGTTTTGAACTCAAAAGTAACGAGCGCAGGTGAAGCAATGCTTGCTAAATCAGACGATTACGCGAGCACTCTGACGGACGAGTTCGTGTGTCGTCTGGGTGGCTTAAGGAGTTGGACCGGCTGTCTCTCGATGCCGCATTCGCTGGGGCGGTATCCGAGCAGGTGTTCTGAAGGCAAAAGCTGCTGCGAGTTGAACGCCCGGAGGGGTTCAGTCCGCACGAAAGACGGGCGTCAGATCCTGCGGGGGGGTGCCATCCCTGTGAGGAACAACGAGAAACCCACAAGGGATATATGGATCTTGATTTTCAGCCTCCCCGTCGAACGGGGCGGTTGCCCAACGGAACCGCAAGAACATCTCATTCTCAAGGGATTCCGCACGAGTTCTCCCCAAATGTGAAAAGGGAATGGCGGTACACTGGCGGTACACTGGCGGTGCTACAGTGAACGGTCGGTCAGCATGGCCATTATTTCGACAATGTCGAATCATGTCATCTCGTTTTCGCGTTGCGCAAGCTTGCCAGCAAACCAACACATCACGGGCAAATCGATGTGAATAGAACAATCTGCAGATCGACGCAACGACCACATGGCCAGGTATACCTTTGTACGATAGATGTATATATATATATATACCCACACATCTGTCGTACAAAGGTATATATATATATATATATTTATGTGGTCGTTCCCAAATCCTCGCGATGCGAACCAAAACAGAGGGGAGCCGCTGACGAGGAAGGCAAAGCAAGCTCGACTCGACCCCGGCTCGAACGAGTTTGAGACTCACGGTGGTAAGACATGTAGCAGGCATTTGTTGGCGATAGTGTTAAGTGTACACGTGCTACTCTGTCGGATGGTTGGCTAACGGCTTACACCTAGCGCCTAACTACGCAAGGAAGACACGGATTCATCTCTCTACATGGACACACACTGGCGTCGGTGCTCTCTACATCTCTGCATGTGCATTGTCATGTTAACAGCAGACGCCTGTATTTATTTTCCACAAAGATACATCTCTCTCCTGCACGTTTCAACACAATTGTGCAACTTCCACCAATACAACTATTCTATCCAACACAATATTTCACACATGTTCTCAACACCTGCTGATGCTTGACTCGTTTCTGCGGCACGTGTGCTCTTGAAGCTCTGAAGCTGTTTATGCCATACATAAAGGTGATTCCTACGAAGGCGATATTATATCTGGCCGACTCGTCTCTAGTAGGCGCGGACTCAATTCGGGACAGGCTGTTCTAACCCGTCTTGAGCTGTGGTTATTCACAGCATTTTACATCAGCAACGTGTCTCCCATTTTGTGATGCGCTGTTCGCTAGTATGAGCTACTTATTATTCAAACAGGCTAGACGGGTAGGAATACCGTGGTCAAATCTGCGTTGTCTGCCTTCCCCACCTCGATGGAGAGCCGCCACGAACCATATAAGCGAAGGGTCAAAGCACGGGGTGCAATAAAGCGGAGCTCAAGTGGTCTTTTTGAAACAGGTGGTGTTAGAAGACGCTCTTCTTGCTCTCACTTCATTCGGGAAGTGTTACATTTCCAAGTCACGTCGAAGTCGGAGATGCTTGGGGGTAGGTGGATGGATGGGCGATATTGTCGCGTTTCGTCAGTTTGTCCTCGAGGCTTCCGTATGTGATTCCGCTTTTACCGGTGTGGCCACCTCGTCAGAAGCGTGCCCGTAATAAACAACAGAAACGCAAGCGGTTTCGACAACAAGGACAGAAGTGGGGATCACCGGGAATCTTCATCGACCCTACGAAGCGGCGGCATTAACAGCGGCAGCAGCAGCAGAGGAAACCGCAGAGGAGATGACCGATTCAGGCGAATGCCTGATGAAGGACGGAGCATTGCTGGTCATGTGCGGACCAAGGTCGTGTATGAAGGATAGCATTTTCTGGGCGGATTCGAGCAGCACAGGGAGAAACGAAAAGACGGCTCCGTCCCACTCGGGGAAGGAGGCGAACATCGGTGATGATGAAGGCATCAAGCTCCAGGACGTCCTCCTTGGCTCTCCTGACCTCTCTCTCTCTCGTATACACACACACACACTCCCAAGCACTCGCAACTCCACTGTTTTCCTGTGTTCTGCATGATTCAGAAGGTCTGTATGAAGAAGGAGGCTTGGAAGGGGGCCTTTGCGGCACAGGTTTTCCAACCTGCGAGAACGTTGCATCGAGAATTGTGATGACCAACCCCAGGCACACGTCAGCCAGCCCTAAGCAAATATTGACGGCAAATATTGATTTCGCTGCGTGATGCAGTGTGACTGTAAATAAGCCGCTGATGAGGAGACTTCATTCGCTGACGATGGTTGAGAACGTGAGCACCTTTTTGGCTAGTGTGCGGGAAGGGCTGTACACTCGCCGAAATCGGTTGAAAGGCTGGCCCGTCACATTGAATTACACAGTGAACGGCATTCTTATAGTGATCTACACCTAAGATGTTACAACGAGCAAGCCAATTACATGCATTATCTACTTCACACCATTCTATTGGCGGATGAATATGTGTGAATACCGCGGAGCTCGAACCAGCTACCCGGTTTCTAGGCTGTTTCAGTCTTACATATAGTCGATGGCAGTTCAAGCGACCGCGTCCACCAAGTAGCACAGGAAACCTATTATATTAATCGGTGGAGCAAATTTGTTTCCAGCTACACTGCTATGGTCCATGAGCTATACAACCAGCCTCCCCGAGACCTCCCTGAATATCATAATTCCTCCAAAGCGTGCAGTCAACATGCAATCTCAATTTCATGCTACGTCGTGCACGTCCCCTATCGCCCGATGGTGGTCAGCAGCTCGGCTCACTTTGCTGAACGCATATCCATATATATATGATAAGTATAATACAGTCTCTTGTTTGCGTTGTGTTTGGTTTCTAGATCTATGTAGGTGTATAATGAACATTGCGCAGAATTGCGAGGAAGTCCTGTGCCGAGGTCCTGAGCTCAAGAAAGTAACTCGTTGAGTTTCTCCTATCCGTGCGTGAAGTCCAGCCCACTGGATCTGTAAGCGGTCTTGCGATGACCGCTTACATTTACGTATAATAGATATATTCGGCTCATTTATCATTGTTCCTACAGCAAGCTCACAATACAATACAAGGCTTGCTTTATTAACGGAACTGCAGCCTTCTCACAACGCTTAAGTTCTCGTAAAAATAATAGCGGAAAAAAAACTGTCCTATTAACTTACCAGCTATGCACGTGCCCTATCGAATGTGTGCGTTATGTGTGATTACTGTGCGTTGTGTGCAATTTTGTCAAATCGCAGACCGGTTGTCATTCTGGCACAGTGACGGCGAGCGAATTTGCGGGCTTTTGTAGCAGTCGAAATGGCATTCGAAGTTCAGAAATGGCGAAATTAGTCTCCGGATAGTTCCTCTGGTCGAAATTATTAGGTAAATTGAGGGCAACAGATGGCAATACGCTTATACAGAGTGCGACCCTTATGGAACACCTAGGTAGACATATGCACAGAGGTTGTAGTGACAGCAGTGGCTACCTAGAGATAGATGCGAATCTCACGTTCTCTTTTCGCGTTTGTCTCACTAAGATATATTTCGTTATATGTTTCGTGCTATAACTAATCTATGCTAGTGACTGACTAGTGAATTAGGTACTGTGAAAAGAAGGTATTAATGTTTGGGTGATATCTTCAACAGCAGCTGGCGAGCCAGGTGAAAGCGTGCCGGCCGTGAGGCAAGATTGTACAAAGGCGATATCTGTGCATGAATTTGAATCGACAATTGCAATTGGTAAGTATTATATATATATATATATATACACGCGAAATTCGCGTAGAGATCGTTGTTTAGCGATAATCTCATATGCAGAATTTTCCTTCGAGAGTATGAAAATGTGTTTTAGTGGTGTTTTTTTTTAATTTTGGTACTTATTATGTCTAAGCCGCCTGCAGAACTGCAAATTGTCCCCGTGTTTCGCAACCTTACTGAGAGGAAATTAGAAAAGAAACAGCCGTTCAAAGCAATTTCGAAGCATTGTGGGACAATAACACAATGTAATATAACAAGGCCGAAGCAATGCGGTCCTCCGCCGAAGGTTGCAGAGATGACATCAATCTGTTAATAGTCTCGCTTGACCACCCTTTCCCCACCGAAACCATTCACCGGGTCCATGATAAGCAGCGAGCCGCCTAGCTAAGCGCCAAGCACCGCCACTGAGCTAAACGATTGTGGTGTCGTCGAGCTGGACGCCCGGTGGTTGAGTGTTGTTCCCTCAACACGTGAGCGCTACACTATAACATAGTGGGATGAGCCCTTCCGCGTTGAAAATAGTTCAGCCCGTAGTGATTAGTTCACCGTGATGGCGGAGTCGGAGCCGGACTTCGCCAGCAGCGGAGATTTGCAGGGCATAAGTCCCTAAAATGAATCCGCTTCCCCTTAAGCTTGCCGCGAACGCAAGTGCTGTCGTTTCTCGACGACTGCTCGATTGCACACCACTGTCGTGTCGACTCATCGGCCGGCGATTCTCGCAGTCGTCGCTCTGCAAACGAATTTATCCAGCCTGGCAAGGCAATCTACTGTCTATTGGACAACCCGCGCCAACTTCGCCGCGTCCCTCCCTGTGGCGCGCGGAGTGACATTTTGTGGCGGAGGGTGCGGCCAGCAACTCGACTCACACACGTAAGCAGATTAGCGCGCGTCGGCGCTGAGGAGTGGCGGCGCGTTTCGCTGCACGAGGCTTATCCGCGGCGAATAGATTGAGCATGCATTCTCCCTCCAGCGAAGACAGTTCTGAGACAACGGAACAACGCGATAACGGACTCGCTTACGTGATTGGAAGCAATGCACACAAGTGTGCCCTACGAAACCACAATGGAAGGGAACTCCCGCAAAGGAATGAAAGCTTTCGAGAACGCTCAACAAGTGATACACTGATGCCTCATCAGTGACGTGTTCGGCGTGCAGGCAGTGTCCTCCTAATTGCTTCGACACATTGGTCCCCGTCTTGGGCTATAGCGCAGCTAGGAGCGACGCAGCCTTGAGAAGACCGCTTCGCGCGAGCGTTGACGAATTGGCCGCCTCGGTATTCGTAGATAGTTTGAATACAGATAGGGCGGCGCGAAGAAAAATGATGACAGTGATGAGAAACTATAGCTTTTTAAAAATAGCTTTTTTTTCCATGGCTCAGTCAAGAGTGAGATTGGTGCATTTCTTGAGCAGGCTATGGTGCTCCTTTGAATCGAGAAGGGAGTCGCCTATCATTATCATCTATTATATACTAGTATGGTTCACTTAAACAATAATAAGTGCAATTGCCTTGAGTCTATTTTTAACATTTACGTAAACGGTTCAACAGCAGCGATTGCATCCGATAACAAATAGTTATTTGTTACGGGTCTTCGCACGGTGGGTAGCTATTAGTATTGTTATTATACAATAGTGCCATCTGCCAATTGATCTACAATGCTGTCGCGCGCCTCCTCATTGCGCACCCGTTCGGCGGGCAATGAACCATAGTTGCAATTAGTGAACTGCGCGATATTGTATACCTAACATGTAATCGGTGTAATGCAAGACGAATCGGCTATTAATTGCCGATTCCTAATTACAGCGTTAATCTGCGATATATTTGCGGATGCCCGATGTTCTATTATGCCATCATGCTCGCGCTAATCGTATAGTCCTCCCCAGCAAATAAAGGTGGCACCGTACCGCGATTTCCCCTGGTGTCGATCCACCCAAACTCGCTCATGTTACACTCAACGTATGCTCTCTGGCAATGTCCGGCTCACAAACACACATTGGATGTGCTAGTGCACTTGTCGTATACAGATGTGAATATATATATATATATATTTGTTGTGTATTCTCGTATAATATTCTCATTTCCAGCGAGCAGACACGGCATGATCAGCGATACGCGACAGCCCAGTACCAGCGGAGCAGCACGATTGCTGGGGATTCAGTTACATTGACCCATGTATCGTCCGCCGATTCATTCATGCAGTCCGGTTCAGCCCATCTCGCGCTCCGCGCTGCCGACCATTCATTAAGCAATCAGTCTGCTACTGCGTCGCCTGCCGATCGACAACAGGGCCTGCTGCAGCTGTGCGAATACGGGGCCCAAGCGAACGCCGAGAGCCGAGCCTACACGACCGGACAGCGAGCTCGAGGCGTAAGGGGTGTCAGGGTGCCGTAACGCAAATACATGTATCCTTGCACGCATTGTCCTCTGTTGGCCGTTGCGCTTTGCAGCACGCGTATTCTGCTTTCGCCGTTCGCGGCTCGTGCTATCTGTCCTCGGGCACGGGGTCAGCAGTTCTGGCGGAGCGGCATACGCCCACCATTTAGCCGAACGCGGCCAGCAGCATATTCAATCGCGCACGTTCAGCCAGTATCGCGTGCAGCCAGTTAGTTAGTTGGGTATTCGGCCGTTTGCGCCCCTGATCGTCCATCGGTCTGCTTGCTTATGCTCCGTATAGATTACGTCATACCAGCAATCGCTGTATACGTGTCCGTCTGTGAGCGAGAGAGAGAGAGAAAAAGAGACCTATATGTATTTATACAGAGAGAGAGAGAGAAATAGAGTATATAAGAGACTGTCGACAAGGCAGTACGGCCTGTCTTCTCGAATTAATGGATCACAACGTTGAGATGCAACGAACGAGGAGGACAATGCATGGATGCTGGAAGATGCAGATGTCAGACACTCACCGGTGAAGAGGAGGCGAGTATTCGAAGGGTTCCAAGTAGTTACACGGGAGACTCTCATTTCATCTTATTTCGTAATGGGGCTTAAAGCATCTCAATGTTGGCTTGGATTATATAGTGCCGGTGGGGCGTTATCCATAAAAAATAGAATGATACTAAAGAGAAGTAGATAGCCTAGGTGATACACAACTGAAACACTTTGAAGTAGAGTATATTCGCAGATGCTCTTTAAGTACTCATTTTTGTATTCCAGGATGAGCCGATAGTGAAACAACAATGGCCTTGCTGTTCATGAACGTCTCAGGTCATTGAGGGTAGAATGTAACAAGCGGGGTCGCACGCGGGGGTTAACTTCACTTGAAACGGCTTGGAACAGAATTCGCTGAGTGGGGAATCCATCGCTCGCGTAATGGACGAAATCTTGCAGATATTCCCAAGGTGAACAGAGCTGGATCTCGTAAAAGTAGTTGCCATTAACAGAATTGACCAAGGATCACGCATTAGATTCAAGCGGTGCAATCTCTTCGAGCAATCCAGGAAAGTACAATACGCTGTAGACTCTCTTTTATTCAAAGGGACCAAATAGTGCCAAAGCATGCTGGAGATGCCGTCATTTTAATGAGATCGGTGGAATACCGCTCTTCAACAGGCACATTGCACCAGAGATAGTGTCCCGTAGTTCGTGCAATTCGATGGGTGATATGGTTCAGGGTGCACGCTGCAGGTGGCAACGGACGACCTCAAATCGAAACAGTCATTATCAACCAACTAACCGCTCATCTATGCAGTCGATCAGTTCGGGTAAACGGCAGTCTGCAATGACCTCGAACCGTGTTACCGTCTGGGACGTGTGTCCGCCAAACGCTAATGATTCATGGACCGAAAACCCATTAGCTCATGTATATGTAAGCGAATGCGGACGTGACATATTAGATAGTCAGTGTTTACCGGTAGTTTATCTTTTAGCAGGAAAACATAGTTAAAAATTAAGGTAAGGGAATGCAACATCGCGCAAAGCATTCCACATGATTTCTCGAAATAATTGTTTCTCTGAGGTGAGTGAGAGAATCCTGCGAGGGCGCCACCCGAGATTGATGGACCACGGCGGGCAGGACTACTGTGGTAACGAAGGCTAATCTGGAACACGATCGTGGGCCGGGTGGAGCAGCAGGCAGCGACTGGCGACGGCGGTGAGCAGGAAAGGGAATCCAAAGTGTTGACAACTCAAAGGCCAGCAGGGCAACTGGCAATGCGTATAATTTGTCAACTGGAAGCTAGCTCGGTCAAGGTGCTCGAGCCATAAACAGCACCCCTACGACTCCCGCTAAGCATTGCTCTCGGAGCGTGATTCTGAATGATTTGCGAAGTCCTACTAGATGATTCCGTAATATCCACCTCCCTATAGCGGAGGTGCACAGCAGAGCGCTGGTAGTAGCAGCGCTCAAAACAAGCACGAAACAGTGACTTGAGACATCCATATACCGAAGGCTTCTTAACGGCGCAATAACTGAATGGCACTTGGCGTTTGAGACTTAAAACGTGCCTGCCATATTTCAGTCTCCTAAGGGGCTAGCCAAGCATCTAGTGACCCAAGACAAAAGAAGCCAACTTTGTGCTGCCGTCAGTTCATACATGCACACACCGGGCTTACAAAAGTGAACCGCAGAAGGATCAATTAGTGCTAAAGGTCTAAAATTACGATCGATCCTCGATTCCTAATGCTACCTAAGCTATGCGATAATGCTGGGATTCGCTGTCTGTATTCGAATCTTCTTAGATAACCTATCCAACTTGGAAGTAAGGATTGGGTTGTCTCGGCTTGCGCCTGATGTTTCTTGTCGAAGAGGCAATTTTTCTCCAAACGCACGGACACCACCGGAGATATTCACTGGTCCTGACCTGATCACTTGTTCTATGACAGTTCCGAAGGGACCGTTCCCAGGACGCGCACCCTCGTAATACGTCGAGTTTACCTTTGTCTCTCTCTCTCTCTCTCTCTCTCTCTCTCTCTCTCTCTCTCAGCTGACTTTATATGGCAGGCCTCGGTGTTACACTGTGTTACATTGCTTCAAGGACCGATCATGTCGGTAATGTATACCTGGCACACACAATGATGATGTCCCCGCGTATGCATAACACTGTATAAGAGCTTCGGCGACAAATGCACCTTAGCCGGACAGGCGTCTGCTCTGAAGAGGCTCTGCTAAAAAAAGCGTCTTCAAGAGCACTTAAACTCGACTCGTGCTTCTACATATGTACTGTGTTCAACTGTGGCTGTTTACTCAACGTTTTTAGATGCCACGAGCCCGCAGGGAAAGCCGATTAGGATCAGGGCGTTCTTGAGGATGACTTCCTCGATTAAAAGGTAGGAAATCGTTTTAGTTTGTCAAGCGACAAAGATCTCAATAGACCCGTGTGTGGCGGGTGAGAGCTGGGTTTTGCGCCGCGATCCCTATCTCCATAAGCCTACAAAATGCGGCTTGACTGGTTGTCGACGATTCTGACTGTGAACGACTTTTGTCCCAAACCACAACATAGCCACTTGGCCAACTATGATGCAATATATATATATATATATATCCATGGACAAACCATCCACAGGACCTACGACTAGCCTGAGCCATTATATTTTTACAAGAAGAGCCTTATATCTTTCTAAGACTCCAAGCGAGGCTACGATCCGATAAAATTATTTCTGCATCTCATGGATTGGAATGGATTTTTTTCGAGGGTGCAGTACAATTGATGACGATGTACATAAAACTCTCTCCAACGAAAGGTGCAAAATTGGTCACAGTACTGCTCAGCTCGTCAAGCCCCTGAAAAACTACAGATCGAAACGAGAAGCACTTAGATTGCAAAGGACTCTGAGTGACGCACGGAGCGAGGATACATTACAGGGCGCTCCTCTCATCAAATGGCCACAGGCAAATCGCAAGCACGTATCGGGGCACATAGAGATTGCGGGTTCATTAGAAACCACTTGCAGGATGGATGGGTTATATGCAACAAGTCATCGATACAAGGCTGAAATCATCGAAAATGTCTATATTCTGTCTGACCTATTCTGTCAACAACCAAGTGAGGTGTGCACGCACCTCTGCGCCGACACTGCCACGACGAGACAATCTCTTCAATGATGTTGACTCATCAGCAGGAAACATATACACGCACGTGGAGAAACTGTCAAATAATCGTAGAGGAACCCCTCAGAGACTTCCAGCGGCTATTTGAAATCGCTGGGATTCCCTATAGGAGTCTCACTCTCAATGATATTTTTCCGAACCCTTAGGTCAGGCCAATTTCCTGAACTGTTTAGGTAAGCGATTAACTTGTCCAGTCCATAGTAAGGATTGTATATGCCGGAGGCCGCGAAGAAACGCCCCCCCCCCATGTCGATCCACTTATTTTTCATGCAGAATTATCAATATATCGAAATGCTAATCAACAGGGTCTTGTCTTCAAAAAACAGGCCGCCCACCGACCCCGAACTATCAACAACGCAGCTACTCGAGTGGCAAAACAACTGGGCACAGTTCGCTTCATATTGTTCAACGTTTTTTTTTCTTTCGACTTCACATCAGCATTTGAGACTGTCACGCGCAAGGAACTGCTTGGTCTTCTACTAGGAACTGCGATGGGATATAGGCCTCGCCTAGTCAAGCAGCCGTCTCTCTATATCATTCAGAACATTCTGCGTTCGGGTTAAGAAAACCCTCTCCTCGCGCGGGGTGGCAACCTGGCTGTAAGCAAGGTAGCATGCTTGAGCCACTCACCGATATTTCATATACAAATTCGCTAATGCACCCCGAGCGCAACGTCAAAATAATGGTATACGCCAACAACATTAAAATGACTTCGTTCTGTCTCGGTGGAAGAGGACTACTGTAAAATATATACTTCACCAGATACATTCTATAGATGGACAGATGACCTTGCGAGATGGCCTTGATCTGGAAAACTCCCAATTCATAAATGTGCGGTAGTGCATTTGCGGATAAGAGCAAACTGGATTCTTCGTTTATTTGTTGTTGACGCACCTGACCTTGAAATACATGAGACTAGTCGGCTGTTATTTTGTATGTATTGCCAATCATAACACATGCGTCCTCAGGGTGGAATATCGGCTTTTTTTTAAGGGGTTGAGGGCAAAACGACACCACAGCTTCACATCTTATTATAGGTATTCGCTGTGATAGTGTCGGATTTTTACCGGCTAAAAATCCTCGAACCTATAACTTGGGTCAGATGCCTGGGACTGTCTCGATAATACTTCGGGCACAAGACTTGCAGGGACCGGCTAGTAGCCATCAGTAAGCTGACGAATGATGTGTAACCACCCGTCTACCCTAGGCTACCTTTGTCCTATCCCAGGTTCATCCTCTGGTTAGCGACGTCGTCCTGCGGTCCGCAGGGTCTCTCCTGCCGCGTGTGCCTCTACGCCGACCGAGCTCGCTCTTCTTTTGGAGAACTGTCCCGATTACCGATGAGCCGATGTCCCATGCCGAAGTGGGAATATCGGCTTGGTAACGGACAACACGCTTTTACAATGGGAGCAAAATAAATTTGTACGTTACATTGCCTATAGGTGCGAGGTAGACGCGTTAGGTCATCCACGTCAAGCCTGGATACTGGATCGGCCCACTTTTATTGAGATTAGAATGTCTTCGATGGTGTCCGTGGATTTGAAGAAAATTTCCCCCTCTACGAAAAAAAGAAAAAAAAAGATGCTAGATAAGCGAGAAGAAAGTGTATACAAAAACATAGAGATTTTGGAAGTCCTCTATGATATTGATGTGAATTATACTTTCGGTGACGAGTTTTATGGCTGACTCGCTCGCGGCATTAAATACATCTTCTGTTTGCTGTTGTTTGTATATCAAATCAAGAGTATTTTTGCTTTTTCCAGCTGACCCTCAGCTGTTCCCCTATCTGACAGGCCTCAGGTATACTATAAAGTGCTGCACAATACCGAGTAGCACGCTACCGTCTATTCCATTTACTTCCACACTAAAGCACACTCATTCCAGGAGAAGGTACCGTTTGCGTTCGGCATTGTGAATCTAACGGCAGTGTTGAATCATCTGTTGTCGTCTCCGCGTCGATCGCTACCACCGGCCCAACTACACGCGAGTATCGACTGACTCACCGTCACGGCCGTTAAATTTCATCGTTCCGCTAACTTGCTGTCATTCTCCGGACGGTGTGAGCGGTGCACTCCCTCTTTGAATCATGGAGACGGTTCTAATCACATAACCGTTACGAATCAGAACAACCAGAGAGAGAGAGAGAGCGAGAGAAAGAAAAAAAAAAAAATAAAGTAAAGAGGGAAAATTTCATAGGTAGAGAGACGGGGCGGGGGGCAGGTCAAGTGAAACCAGAACGAGCGGACAGCCAGGAAAACTCCTAGATAGCACACAACGAAGAGTCTAAGGCGACCAGAGGTCTTCGCGAGCAAGAGTGGCTGTCGGCCTGTATTTGTTTGTACTGCTGCTGTCGCTGTTATTTTTGGCTTCTCCCGTTGCCGACGCGCCACCGCTTCCGCTGTGTCAGCTAAGCGCTTTCCGCTCGGTCGACTCGTCGCAAGGAACCGACTTCGCTGAACGCCTCACTTCGCCACGCGAGACCCATATACGCATCGTCCATGGGAGACGCTCCCGAGACGCTTGCGGGGAACGGCTGGCTGGTTGGCTGTAGCTGGCGACGATGAGAACATGCATGGTTGGGTGTCCGGATTTAGAAGCAAGTGTTCCCAGAGGAGGCTCTCCGCATCCTCTCTGCTGATTCGTGAAGTGCAGAAATCGCGGAATCAGAGAGAGAGAGCCAGCGCGCCTCGATCAGGGGGGTCGTTGTTGCGATCTCTGAGCCCACGCGTCAAATGCGACTTTTTTTTGCCTGGCGTACGGCGACAATCGGAGCCATCGCTACGGCGTAAGTTTTCGAAGGCTTGACTGTGGAAAGCGCTTGCGTTCAGCGATAGATTCGTGTGCGTGTCTTGTGGAAATGATATTTGGCTATTTGGCTATTTCGTCTGTGTATGTCTGCAATTATTATAAGTCCGCTAAAATTTAGAATGAATCGAAACGCGAAAAAGGAATGTTCCAAATGGATGACCTTTATCTATGACATTCCCTCTGGGTGAATGGTGTTTTTAATTGCATTCGGTGTAAGAGGGAATAATGACGGCGAAAATCAGCAGCTGGTAAAAGCGGTCATGCCCACGATCTTTGTCTAATCCCCTTTCTTGGAACCAAAGTGTGCTAATAAGCTGATCGGAATAATGACTAGGAGAAGGTAACTAAATTTTCCAGACTAACTCTCAGTCAATATTTAACGTCCATGCGGAGGAGAACTATGCCACTGATGCTTGTTTCCCTTAGGCCAATGAAAGAGCCACACGACTAGCGCGTAAAGTAGAGAGCGAAAAATTGTACAAAAAAACGGCACACATATACATTTCAATACCGGCTGAACTGAGCGAGTTAAAACAAAGATTTTTTAGTATGAGTTAGAGGTATGCACCTCTTGTATCTATACACTGGTCTGGCAGCCTTCTGACGGCTAGGTCTGCACCATGTATATTCCTATTTATAACTTCGTTATTTATGGCCTCTCGGAGCAAATCGATGTTTGCATACCTTTGGCTACCTATAGCCCTCTATAATTGATGGAAGCAACTATAGTCACACGGGCTTAAATCGGGAGAATAGGAGGGGGGGGGGTGACGCCACCGCTCAATCTCGTTGGCCATAAGCCAGGACGTAATTTCATCGGTACGATGTGCCCTAGCATTGTCATCGAGTAGCCACACTCGGTGCTTCCTATTGCCATGCCAATTATTCAAGAGTCCCTTCAAGAAGTCGAGATATCGAACCGAGTCCAGATTTTTCTTTTGGGCCCAAAAAATCTCGTAGCAGCAAATTCCGTTGAAATCCATGGCATCTGTCGTTTACGCAAAAGGCAAAATATAATTAGCCAGACGTATTAACATCTCCTGCAGCAGACATTCATTTTTTCCTGGGCCTTTCGAAAATTTTCAAGCAGTCTTCAAGCAGTTTTCAAGCAGTTCAGAAAAACGTCGTCCATGAACCGTTATCGCACAACAATTATAGGCACATCGAGTGTGATGGCAGCTATTAATAAATACGAAGAACTACGTTAGCAAGTTAAAATAGCGAAGAGAAGCGTTTTCGAACTATTAAGACGTTGTGTTTCTTTTAACATTACAGTTGCAAGAGGGTGAACTTTAACTGAGGCATGCCAAAGCAAAGTGGGATCTGTGCTTTCCAAGAGGGCCGACTCAGGCAGACTTTACCGAGATTCGTGGTGGGATGATGTGTAAGCCCGAAGAATTGCTTTTTTATAAAGCTGAAGGAAAGACTTCGTCGGGGTAGCGTGAATCGAATTTGTTTTGAATTGATTCAAATTCACACTTGGCGCGCCTGCGACGTCATGAGCTCCGCATCCGAGCTAACTAAGAGAGAGATTTTTTTTATTTTGCCTATGTCTCCAACCTCTTAGTGCTGGAGCTCTATTTCATTCCGACGCGCGTTTCAAATATAAAATGAGGATGAATACACGTTAGCTTATGTACATTTTCGTTAGTGCTGTGGTTGCAAGCTGTTGGCTCTGCTTGTCACACGGACATTGGGGAGATTCCTGTCTTTTTTATAGAGGTTAAAGGTAAATCCTGTATGAACACCAGGCTTCACATTTAGGGTATTTGCCTGGTAGTGTCAGACTCTCACTGACTAAACACACACCCATTTTGACTTAGGGCACTGACCGGGACTGTCAAAAGTACTACTTCAGTCACTGCCTCCCGCCCAGCCGCAGAGGGTGGGTTCCGGACATTTCCCTTTAGGACGAGCTCTGCTAGCCGCACTCGTTCTAGCCTATCCTTCTCCCGGAGGATCCTTTCGATTAGTGTATTGGGGAGACTCAATGGAGACCTGCAACTGCATACCGCCTGAACAACATGGATTTCGAGCGGGGCATTCTACGATCACCGCGTGTAATCTGAAGCTTCAGGAGGTCCATTGAAAACTAAGTTATCCAAGAGGGCCTTATATGTGGTATACGTGGACAGGCGTCGCTTAGGGCGATAATTTAAGTACGTTGCCGTTCTCACTTCTACTGGGTCATCTGCCATCTCGTGTTAAAGGTCGAACTAGCCAGGTGAATCCCGTGCTCTACACCAACCGTGTCTCGATCTTCGGGGAGAGTAGATGCCACGTGGAGCAGGTCGCTGTAAGGCTAGCGCTTTACGTACGTAAGGTCAAGCTAACAATCAATCTGAACAAGAGATAAGTGTTTGATCTTATCATCAAACGGTCGTTCTTTTCCTTCTGCGCATAGCCGACAGAATACGAAGAGCAATGGTGCCAAGCGTTGGAATGCAGGCACCAACAGGCTCGCCTATCTCTTATGTGACACGCCTCTCTTCATCGAGAACTTGAAGCGGCGATTCAGACTTTCCAGCTCCCCCAGAATGTCAAAGATATCCTGCAGCATCTTATCTTCTAGTTCCATCGTTAGGTGGCATTTCGGGATAATCTTCATTCAACAAGGTTTACCAAATATGCTGAATACATATTTAAAAAAGTTTGTGTATATATTATATATATATATGTGTGACAGTGCCTGACACAGCTGACTTAAATAAATAAAGACGCTTTCCTTAGTCGAAAAAATACCCCCCATACACTAGATAAATAGAAAAACTCAAACTTAATCGAGGACCCACTTAAATTCCTGGTCGGGCCGGCGTGAAGTTACCCATTACATGAGGCATTTAGGCTATTTTCTTTATATTTCCCTGTCAACGAGTAGCCCGCCGCAGACCTGCACGCACAGCCGCGATTAGCCATGCCAACCTGATAACTGCCTATATTCATTCCGAAGCATTTTAGCTTCTCCGCTCGCGAGGTGGCGTGCGGTTTCTCATGCTTGCTTTAATCCTTTACTCTCGCAACACGTTGTATATCTAGTATAACAGAGCGTATTTGCAACAGTTTTTTTTTTTTGGCATGCCAGACATTGGCCAGGAGAGGCCAGAGCAGGACCGAGTATGGGACGTGACATCAGCCTGGTTGGCCTGCCTGCAATGCTTGCCCACCTACTTGGTTGCTTGGCCTCGTTCCCAAGGAGGAAAAACGACTCTGCAACATGTTGCCACTACCGCGTCTAGCACTACGACTATTATACTGCGTCTGCTGCCGGTGCCGGCAGAAGCACTGACGCCGCCACGCAAAGTGCTAAAGTGCACAGGCGAAACCGGCGTTATATGCGACTACATATGTTTGCGTTTGCCCAGAATCACGTATCGTTGCCTAGGCTATCCCATCCCGGCCCGTCGAGGAACGAGGCCAGCTCGGCAGGCAGTCCCGACTTACCATCGAGAAGGACAAACGCAAGTGGTCCCCGGCGGGAGGCCAATGCTGAACGCGGCCGGGAACACAGCCGCATAGGCGGAGAAATGCACCGGTACACATGGACACACACACATACAATGGGCTTAGCTCAATATTTCGCCGGGTTTATATTTGTATCTAGTATAAATTTCGAACGGACATGCCGATGTGGGATCATGGCGCTAGGTTTCAAGGGCTATTTATTCCCAGGCGCTCTGTTTCTCATCGCCTAAAGCCCAGTTCAGGATTTTGAAGTAGGTCATCTCCTTTGTTTTTCATTGTCCTTAAGATGGTTTGGATGGTAGATGGAGTTGTTTAATCATGTCAAAGATGGCTTGCGTTCCCCACCAGCTTGGTATAGTATATCGCGTTCGTTATATTCTATGTGGTTATCGAAGCCGGTAGGTATCGATGGTATAGCTTGGTATAATACCATATATACCTACCGGCTTCGATAACGACATAGGATGTAACGAACGCGATGGACAGGTTTTCGTGATTATGTGTTAATTGCGTTCGAAATTTCAATTCAGATATAATACATAATATGTTCTTCCGTCGGACCTTTCGGCTCACTGCGAACGACTTGAAGTATATATATATATATATATATCATTCTATGATACAGGTATGTCAAGTTTAGGGGAAGGAATAATCAAAACTATCGTGACGTAGTCCCTCGATAAAAGCTGATAGAAACTGGGCTCCGCATCTATTTGCCCTAGTGCAGTAGTCGCCTAGAACTCGTCCATTGGAGGCCAGGATGCCTCTATCTGCTTGATGGGGCATATTAATAGCCTGACGTCACAATGCTACAATCCTTTGTACCTTCCACCGAGTCCCTTGAAGGGGACAGTGTCACCTGCGTTTTGTAATTTCCGTTCGCGCATAATTGCTAGCTCGTATCAAAAACGAATACAACGTTGCGATGGCTCGAAGCGGAGGCGGGGAGGGGTCTTGCAGCCACTCACTGACAAACTGTCGCAATTTCATTTCGACGCCTTCGAAACGCTCATTTCAGCTCGCTCAACTGACGAAATAGGGTTTACTGCACGCATGATGGAATTGGAATGAATCGCGGATTACATATATATATAAATAAATATAATGGAATACATATATATATATATAAATATATATAATGGAATACATATATATATATATAATATAACCTTTTGAAATGAAGACCTGTTCTTCAATGACAAACGAGGCTGGGAGCTTGCTTGCGACACGTGAGGTCGCTGACACATGAACAAATGCTTATAAGATGAGTAAACACGCTGGAGCTTTTTGTATAACGTGTCTGCTTCAGCTAAGCTTCAATTAGTATCACTAGAGTGTTTTGCACGACGAACCTTTCTTCATCATAGATCGTTGCTGGTGCTGCCGCGGCTTCAGAGAGGTGCGGATTGCCCAACTGGCATTTCTCGCACTGATGCCACACGGATGAGTACTGACAAACATCTGATGGGGACTCAGATACGATTCGAGAACGGCTAAAAACGTTTGGAGCTGCGAAACGAAAAACGATCTGTTGCTGCTGTGTTTCTATCCTGTCTTAGGTTTATACTTTGTCGCTCATAGACTAGAGCTAGAGGCAGCTGAGAACGCACCGCAACTTCTTAAACAGCCTGTACATCGTGGTTTGCTTGCTTTCATATGTGTGCATTGTATATGTAAATGTCAATCACAGAGTTTCGAACGAGCCATAAATGAAAATTGCGGGGGAATTATGTGCAGGGGGCGCCTGAGTCTCAGGACGTGCCGCCAAGAGGGAGGCGATCCTAATGTTAAAGAATGGCGACATCTGTCTCACACGTTTGCGCATCTGTCCCGTGTATGCAGTTCAAGGACTTCAGGCGAGTAAATACAACTGACGTCTGAAAGGAAAGCCTGCTTTCAGAAAAGCTAACGATTTTTGATGGGGACACCCGAAATGTGCCCGCCGTTGAGGGTACGTCACAGGAGCGGCACATCATGGTAAACTTCGATCTGCAAGCTTTTCGAGAAGGGCCAAGATTAGAAAATCGTTATTACTGGCCATGGTACCCGTGCCGACGAAGACCTCTGCCTGTCTATGAGTTCTGACAGAGATAGCGGATTCCCCACCATATCGTCGCAAATGTATCAGTTCTATCTGTCCAGCCATCAAGCATTTATTCAAACATGCGATAATTAGGAATTATTTCTAGGGATTCTATACAGTTTCGTATAAAATACAGTTTCGGATACAAATTTTTCGTGGTAGACACGTGAAAATATTAATATTCACAAACTTGAATCATATAGCATTTTGTTCGCGATATCTTAGCGTTCAGAGTGGAGTACGCTTTGAAGCTCTGTATTTTCATTCGTAGGTTAGCGGGCACCGCGCGGGTTGCACACATTTCATTGCTCTGTCAAGCGAACGGTATTCATCACATAGAGATGCAAATTGTACGAGGGGCGTTTTGTACTCAAAGAGTGCAAACTTTGCAAATTGCTCTTATGCTCTTCGCTCTCTGCGGTCGAACGATTTTTGCCATTGTGAAATGGCGAATATTCACAGCTCTCCCCATTTCGAAGACAATCTGAAATAATTAGCATAAATTTGATACATATAATATACGCATGAATGATGTTTACTGTATTTGATAGCGAGTCTTTAAGCAGAGGCAACGAAACAAGGCATGAACAGGTTCACTAGGGTGTATCTTACGAAAACGATTCCTTTCAGCATTTAGATATGTGTTCCAACACCACTTGTCTCCACAAGATGTGCTGGCGAGGTGGTTCGATCCCGCACCAATTAGTCCAATCTAATAGCTAATTGCTTCAAATATCGGGAAGGAAAAAAAAATTGAAAATTACGAAAAAGTTTCTAATTACGAGAAGACAAAAATCAGCGATCGTTTCATCTGCGATAAAACAGATGTACGCAACAAATACAACGCTGAAAACGGCGTTGTCGTTTATCACATGAAGATTTTGAAGCAATTCATTCGTGTCGATTCGACGCGCTGATGGGGTCCTCGACCCCGGATATGTTTCTACCAGTCAGAGACCGACAGCAAGATTGAAAGAGAAATCCTCCTCTTGTCCTGGTATCCAGCCTGGTCACATGTTGCCGTCCACTGTGAAGCCGTTACTGCCCTTTACCGCTGTCCCCTGTGACGCTTTTAGATTTCGTTGTGGACGCTATTTTCAACATATATCAAGACTTTGCTAAACTTTTGATACAGCCAGCGACCTCAATCAATTTTCCAGTCCCGGGGGAGGATGCGTCCCTGCCACAAGAAGTGGCCGTGGCAAAGAGCAGCACACTTTTCTGCTATCGTCTGCTGGAAAATGGGACACTGTTCCCTTAGCGGCGCGGAGCGAGGTACTCGAAAACGGCGATGTTGGGTGACAATAAAGCAGCATGACTGAATGTATTATATCATACGATCAATGCGGGTCATCAATCGCTTAGTTTTGCGGATAGGGTGAACCTCGTCGAGCACTGCCGCAAAATCGTATTGTATCCCGTATTATAGATATATTAGTTCTAGTTGTTATTATTGGAGAATCGCTCGATTATTTAAGCTAGTATATTTGCGGCCAGTCATGTGCGCCAGTTAGGCGGAACGCTTGCGTTCGACCACAACAATTCGGTTTGCGTTGCTTGATTTGAAATAAGCGTATTTTATTAAAAAAAAATTAAATCTATCGTCGATGTGTAAAGGATTTAAAGTCCATGTGTGAAGTCGCCTTGCAGTGGTACGGTGATCATACGAAATGGGAAACGGTTGTATCTGCTTGGAGTACATATAATAGAATATCATATTAATAAGTGTTTAAGGTACATAGCGTTATACTGTAACATCAATGAGACCTCATGAAGCGCTAGAGATCGTCATAGAACAGTAGCTATCAGCGGTTAAAGCTGCCTACGGTGTTTTTGACCGATGCAATCCTGAGAATGACGCCTTCAAGCATTAGCCTGGTCAGATAAAACAGATCCGAATGGAATTCGTTCGAAATGGTGACCGAATTCAGAACCGAAGTATCATTATTTACATATCATCGTTGTCCTTTATTGAAATGTATAGGTCCCTTTATATAACCAATTCAAAACACTGCTTATTTGTAATACTAATTGCCCATTGTATTCATTGTGGAATCGTCCGGATTGTGTTTTCACAACTCACTCATCCGATATCCGTTTTCCTTAAGATTGAAAACGACCATGTTCAATTACACACACACACACACATACACACACCAACATAAATCCTAAAGGCTCGCATCCCAAAGGCTCGGGAAACTCACCGTCCAACAGTTCTCTGTCTCTCATGATCTATACTCCGCTCATCTAGCAGGACTCTAGGAGAACGCCAGCTAGAAGTAGTGCTGACGCAGCGACTTAACCGCCCCCACTGTTGGGCCACAACCTCCCTTCCATCCTGCTCCACAGGAGGATGACCCCCCGTCTTCATTCGGCTGCGCGAAGGGTGAAGGATGAAGCACCAGGAGAACACTGACGGCAGGACACACCGATGTGTGCGAGCAACGCCGGCCAAAGCCTTCGGAGAGCAAGCAATTTTGATGCGGAGTCAGCTGTGGAAGATATCATTCGTTCGGATCGTGTGCAGGCAGCACGCAGCTGCACGATGCCGGCGCGACGCGCGGGGCGGCCGAGCGGGCACGAGGGCGCGCCGTATGCAAATGCAAACGAGAGAGGCAAACACCTTTATGGTGTATAGAGCTTGGTAAGTCGCTGAAGGCAGGACCGCTATTGAGTCCTTTGCGTGCATTTCACCCCTTGGCCTGTTCCGACCTGCTCAGTCTGTCCTTCTGTCGAGCGGCGCTCTCGGGCGAAACGCGGAGGACGACGATGTACCTCGAGGCTCAGCGAAACAGCACGCTCACCCCTGGTCGACTGTGCACGATACCCGAACACTGGTGGATAGAGACCCGTACACGTGCACACAGTGCAACTCATTGACGCCCCTGCAACGTCTGCATAACTGGAACAGAACGAAACGAGGCTGGCGGGACCCGCTTTTTTCTGCACTCAGCGACCAGATCAGATACCGAGACATTGGTTTATATAGCGGCCGTGCAAGAGGAGATTGTGCGAGAACCTGTTGAGGAAGAGGCATTATTTCACTATTGGCATTGCGACGCGTTGCAACGCTCGGTCGGTACGGGTGCTCGGTTAATAACTTTGTGCTTATTAGGTCTACTGTCTGCGCATTGTGCTATGCCTAGTGTAAGGTTGAGAGATAATATGGCTGAGTCTCTCTTGCAGGCTCGAACAGGCTTGTTGGTGTTTATCGGCATGGTGGATTTTATAGAAAATGCAGGAGTTCGAAATTAGTGATTAGCAACTGTTAGTCCCCTATTTCTCGTACCGTAAGCACGGAGCAATGATGCTAATCCTAAGCGGTGTTGACTGATCCAGATTTTCTAGACGTGACCTCCTTCGGCTTGAAGATGCTGTTCTGTCATGTAACACTCGTTGACACCCGTTTGTTGTACGTGTCGAAGACGTTAATCGAGTAATGACACCGTACGATATTTTGTTGTAGAAACTGTACCTTGCCGCTGGCCTTGACACTCGTTCCAGTGGCCAGTCATTCGGTAACAAGTTGTGGAATCGATTGGAAGGACCGCCGGGGGCCGATACACCATGGAACAGTCGACAATGTTTAAATGTCACCATTTTGCCTCTAGGCAGGGCGGACATGCAGGGGCGACCGGATGACGGTAAGCTTATTGCGCCTCTCCTAAATGTCGTCCTCTGTATCTAGCGTGAGGTAGCTGCGAATAGTGAATGCGTAGTAAGACACACTGCAAGGATGTTTCCGGTTGTAACGAGCTGTGATGCGCTCGGCAAGTGAAGGACAACACGGATTGAAACCGACTAGAATAGTTGCGTCGAAGTCTCGGGTAAATTTCTGTCACCCCGTTTACGTCACGATCCGAGGAATCTTTTCGCCTCTGGGTGACGGCCTGCCGCTTAGAGTACGGAGTGAACTCGCAGTAAAAGGATGCCACAGCTGTGGCAGAGGCCCTGCTACAATCTCAGAAAAAAAAAAGTAAAATTGGATGTAACCCGAGGGCATTACGGGCCATCTTTCGGTCGCAGGCGCATAATTATTATATTTATTGTGCATTCCACATTCTTGACAGACGAAAAGCTCGGAAAAAGCTGACTCCCTATGGTGGCGATTTTCGAGTTCTGGCACAGGGCTGAGCTCGTCTGGCATAAGCCCAACTTGTGCTAATTTCTAATTTCTTTTCCAAATTCTATTTTCTAATGCATACACGGAAAGCTTGTAAATTGGTTGCCCTTACTGCCGTATGCATTGTGTATACATCTATCTGGACTCACCCATTTATGCTGCAGCGGTGCTCACCACATCGACCTTATTCACAGCTGCCTCGGCATAAAAATGCAGCTATAGAGAATGGGTTTGGTGATCGTCAATGTCCTGTCCTTGTGGCCGGACCCAGCTACAGCCCCGTGTCCTTATACGGGCCTTGCGTTGGCCTTCCGTCGGCCAAGCAGGCGACAATGCACGCTCTCAAAGGCTCCGTTTGCGATGGGCGAACGTTCTCGCGGGGGTCAGCCATAAGGATACAATACGTGGTATCGCACGATGGCCGTCTACCTGGCCTTCGTAGATCGAGTGCTAGAGCGGGAAGGTGTGATGACCATGTATGTAAGAGCCAGCCTAATGCCACAGGGACGAGTGCATGCGATTGGGGTACTGCCTTTTGCGTCGTCAAATCAAGCCTTTCCTGAGGCGGCTAGCACCAGGCTTCGGATCACTGGAAGTGTTACACTACGGCCAAGTCCTCTTCACCCCCAATTTCCAGCAGAAAACGCCAGACGTTTCGTCGCTTTCCATCGTAAGCGCTCTCGCTTGATGTACTCTCCTGCTCGCCCAGGGGAGATCCCCACCTTTCTAAACATAGACCCCGAGATACCTGTCCGCCTGTCCAATATCTAATTTAATCTATCATAGGCATTTATGCCTGGGTGAAGGCTGTCGGACTGAGCTGAGATGCGGTGAGGCTCGAACGGGGGAGGCTCCGTCGGCTGCCGACTGCGATGGCCGATGTAGAGTAGGCTGGCGTATACGGGGCAGCGATCGGCGCGGACGCTGTAGCTCAGATGAGAGATACCGCAGTGGGCCAGCGTCAGATGAGAGGGGTAGATGAAGACGATACCGCAGCGGCTAGCTAGGGGGAACAACATTGGCTGTCAGTCAGTCTGTGATAGAAAGTTTCAGACAGGCGGTGGAAGGACAGGTGATTCGCGCACCCCCAACGCTGCAGACCGATCGAAGCAGCCGGCCGGAACGGTGGTTGTCCTGAACAGCGGGCTGCTCAGGACGGAAAGCAAGCACACGGTTCACGCCGGCACCAATGACCCGTCTAAATGGACAGCGCAGAGTGTATCAGGTTGAACGCTCGGGGTGTGGAGGTGGGGGTGTTGGCGTACAGACGGAAGACACAAGATGTTTTTGTAAACAAACCTACTAGGCGACAGGCATCACGTCGATGTGACGTGTAACCGTTACTGACTCCGATCATTTCGTATACGTTTACCTTGGCTAATAAGAGGTGAAATGACAGGCAGAGCAGTGTTACGTTGGCCAGTGCTTTCCGCCTGCTGCGAATTGAAATTGTTACGAGGTCACTGCACCATTTTTCTGATGACGTCAATGAAATAACCGGTCCAACTTCATTGGGTTCGCCGGGGGCCAGTTAATACAGGCAATGTTTGTTTCGATCAAACGATATGTTCTTCGTGTTATTAATAAAAAACCCGTTTTTTTCTAGGCTCAGAAATGAAGAAGTAACCAATGTGTGTCTATCATATATGTATACATTAAGTTAGACTGAAAAAAGGACGTTGCAGATGATTTTGTTGATAATAATAATTAGCCTGGCTGTGTCCAATGAAGTTTTTTTTTCTACCATGTAATCAAGACGCTTAGTATTCTATACTGTACGCACTTGTCTTACTGGACTATCATAGAAAGGCTGATATTCCTGGTCCGGTGGCACTTTACTATTGCCACATTGTGGAGTAGCATTACAAGCGATGCTAAATCGGTCGGTATGCCTAAACAAAGCCCGGGCGCCCGTATTGCAACTGTACGCCCACAGCACGAATCAGACTTGATGAATACATACTTACTCCAATAGCTAATTATAACCACGATCTTTACCCTGTTATCAGACACACACACATATATATATATATATATATATGTTAAAAAAAACAACTATAACGTCAGCTCGGGCCGAAATTCCACGCCCAAAGTCATAACAAAGATCAACCAGCGTTTCTCTGTGAACGCTGCTTCTTCGAGCCGCGCCGCCGGCATCGTCTGTTTGTCGGACGCCATATCGGGGCGGGAGAGGAGGGGGCAATGCTCTCTCGACTGGACGCGTCACCCTAAAGACAGTTTTGCCTTGCGCAGAGCTGAGAGCTTAAAATATTATCCGCGTTTGTTGTCATTTGTGTCGCGTCGGAAGGCGGGAATACGCTGGCTAGCATCATCCCCTCCGTAATCCTTTTCCAGGCTGAGCCTGCGTCCATTCGTTCGTCGGGTGCCGAGGAGCCAGGTAGATTTTCGGGCGGGCTAAAGCGAAAGTCAAACAAACTGCCGTTGTGAGATAACTCGAGAATCCGAAACAATGCCTCTCCCCGTTCACCCGCGCGCGCTTCCGTCTCCTAGAAATCGGCGCTCGAGAGACGTGGTCCTTTTCGGCGCCGAGTGCTGCTCTGCCGACTGCGCCGGGCATTTCTAGACACCGGATGGTGGCAGCGCTCCGCTACAGCCCAGGCGCCGCAGAGAATATCTCCCATGAAATTGACTACTCGTGCTAATCTCGCTACTGTGTGAGGTGGTGCTTTCACGGTGTTTTGATCGAGTGTGAACGATGTCGGTGTGTGGTGATTCGCAGATGGAGAAATCTCGCGGTTATTAAAACCGCATGATAAGTGTGTGGGCTATTTTCCAAAGTGTATATGCATTATATTAGCGCGTATATGTAGGCAGGTGCTTGGAATTGTCTCAACTGAGCTAGATAAATTTTCGCCGAGGTAGCGACATATGATGCGAGTAGGAGTCATTCGATACGTCGAGTTGGTTCCTTGCCGCGAACCCCATCGCAATTCTGGCGCCGGTTTTGTTGTCCTTCGCAATGCCATCGCAGGCAAATTTGGGAAATGTATAAATATGACATTGGCTAAGTATGTGAGGAGTATATCAACCTGTTAACAAACACTGTGCTCTTCACTAAACGGTCAGTTTTGGCAAACGTTTAGGTTGAAATAAAAAGGTTAACAGTTGGAGAGAATGATTCTTCAGGTCTAAGGCCAGTACTTTCCTAATATGAGCCCATATATATCTTTCCTGACCGACGGCTAACTAACGATTTTTTTAAGGTTAACCTTCATTTGCTTACCTTTATCTATAGATATATATTGTACCGTTTGAATATAAAACATCGAATAGCTTCCAGGTTATCGAATTACTTGGAAATAAGCCCATATAGTACAGAATCTAACAAGAAGTATATCTTTATGAATATGTAATTGAATAGAAACCATCTCCAACATATGGCATCACAGCATGAGTGTTACCATCGAACGCATTTGTGATGTTGGCAATTTCCTTTTTTCTTGTTGACCCTCTGAAAAACCCGTTCCTCTACACGGTCTTTCCAGTCTTGCTCGTCCCGTGCAATCTTGACTAAAACACAGCTAAGCCACTGTGAAAGCGTCCGTGAATGCCGTTAGACATCGGATCCAACCTCGTATTATCTGTCCGAGGTAGGTTCGACTCGGTAATACGATTTGGTCGGGTATTTCCCCAGCTTGCAGGTAGGTTCGCAGAAGTCCAGATGGACCAGACGTGTTGAATTCAGTCGGCAAAACATTAACAGCCGACACCAATTGACGTACATGATTCTCAACCGTGCAGCGTCTCGGCCGTGTTGATGTAATTAGCGATGTGGCAAAGTAATGAGACGCGTGGCAGTCGGCCCGCGTCCAATCTCTCTGGCACTGTTTCTGGCATGGCTCGATCTGCTTGACATGTATTTCCTCTCGTCGTCTTCTGATAGGTTCGTACAGAACGAACAACTGAGCTAGCTTTGCCTCAAGACGTAATCTGAAATTAGCTACGTGGGCGACAGCCGTCTTGTGGGACTATGTGCTATTTTGTTGCTATTTGTGCTTTCGTTGCTGCCGGTGGGGGGAATAATTACACCGCGAGGGTCCGCGAGCTGGAGAGAGCCAATGCAATCTCAGTGCACCAGCAGCAGCAGCAGCAGCATTAACCTGTTTCTAAGTCCTACAAGTATATTTCGATCAACCGGCTGGCAAGTGAGCTGCAGCTAGCCTGTCCCAGGGAGCGGCCGACGATACTTCCAGAGCTTTGAAACACAAAACCGTTCGTTCCCTGAAACGCCCTGTTAATCAGCAAAAGCCAAAAGGGTAGATGTATTTAGAGTTCCCAATTGACGTCTTTACTATTTTACATGTGTATCATAAGAGAGAGCGAGCGAGTGAGGTTGGTGACGCTAGTGTTGCCAGTACAAACTAGTAACCAGTTACCAGATCTTAATGGAGCAGTGGCCCATATCATAAATTATAAAGATTTATTCCTATATCAAGCTATTGTGCATTTCCTTCTGACTAAAGTGCAGAATCATCGAGCAGCAGAAGCTACGCAACACCCAAAAGAGTCCGAAATAGATCCGTTGCCTCAACGGTTACAGTTTGCTGGCACTTAGCTTCCTTTCAGCAGATTTCGCGATGAGTTATACTATCAACGGAATAGATAAGCCGATGGCATAAGGGCATAAATTATTATTAATCATTGCCGCGAACACTTTTCAGGTCCAGAAACACTGGGACGTCCCAGCTGGAGCATTCACGGAGCCGTGAGCGCAGACGATCCCCGCAGTCCTGTGGGAACCTATGGGAGCATACATATAACTGTTACGGATCGAAATTATAAGAATATATGCCCTCTGCCCGTTGACACTCTTGCCTAGACCTTCTTATGTCAACCACTGTGCGACCACCCCCGGTTACACGGTAGCGCGTGCGGAGAGGGCCACGCTACGGAAGTACGCCGCACTCGAGGCAACCCACATCATTATCTATGATATCTGTGAGGCTTCTAGTCGAGTACTGACCCACCCTTCCAGATGCCAACGTTAAATAAACGTCCATCGCTTTTTATGCCAACGGTTAAAGAAACCAATACACAAGCTCTCTCACTCTCTCTCCCTCTCTCTACCTACCCACTCCACAGCTCCATGTTTTGTTGTCGCTTCGTATATTAGCTTTGAACTATAACAAGAGCCGATATTCTTCGGACGCCGCGCAAAGCTATTCTCGTTTACAACTCGCGGCGAGCCCGCCGCAGCGATTAAAGCCGATGTGATCCCGAATGGGATCGGCCTCCGCTATTGTCCACCGCAGCTCTGTTGTCAGAGTGAGTCCACGCTACTTCATGTGGCCATGTACACTCCCTTATATATATATATATTCTCCTGTCCCTGACGGGCGCTCCCAGCCGCGCCCATGCATGAGGGGTACGCGCGGAGAGCAAAAGCGACTTCGGGGGTCACAAGGTTACTTCTCTACTTAGCATATATATGGGAAATTGCGAAGCAGCCACATGAAGCACCACGCTTCCGTGGGCCAGCGCATGTGGCTGCACTGCTGAATGAGTGAGTCACTGCGCGTATGTGTATGTCTGATGTGCGTCTGTGTATCTATCTATGTCGCTCATGTCAGTAGACACCACAGAGGCGGTATCTGACAGTGGCGGCTATTCGGCGAACGCGGCAGCGTGGCTACTAGCCTAGCAGCGGCTATCGCGAGACCGAGGCAGTGGCCGCTGTCGCGGGTTTCGCGAGCTTTTTTCGTGTCGCCAGGGCCCGCCAGGGCCCGCCAGGGCCCAGGGCCAGTCCGCGGGCCCTCTTCGAGGACGGCGGCGTTCTCCTTCAAAAGGGAGCTACGAAGGGCTGGGGACAGCTCCGCCGCAGACACAACTGCGCTACACGACCTTTGATATGCTAAATTCTCGCCGGCGTCGGCCCACTCTATTCCGCATCTTCCGCTGCTGGGCGATGCTGCAAGATCAGCAGCAACAGCGCAGAGCCGACTTTGCTGCTAACTCCTGTACCAGCCACTGTCTGAGTCGACGCGCGATGTCACGGCGACAGCGTTCGCCGGGAGGGAAACCACAGCGATGCTGTGCTATGGTACAACAATCCGCTGGCAGAGCGGATGGAATAGTGGAAGAGATTCAGGTGAACGCGGGAAGAATTGGCGAGACACTGGCTCCGGACTGCCGCTCTATGTTCTTCCGGGGTGTGGTATCGTTCGGCTTCGTAGCAACCCGCGGGGTGGGGGTGCGACTGTGTCGCTAACGCGCTGGCGTCACAGCTGTTTTTTGCTGGCCACAGCAGAATCTGTTGACGGCAACAACAGATAACAGAGCTCGGAGGGACGGGTGGTCCATCCAAGAAGAAGCCGTGTCAAACGTAAGAAACATATTTTTTGCTGCGGCTACGAGAGCTAAAGCGAACTAGAGCACAATATATTGATGTGAGTGTACACCGTAGACATTGTGGACTTCGAGGAAGTCATGGAGACCGTGTAGGTCTAACTGGGCATCATTGACAGATAAGTCATATGTGGATATGTGAGAAAATATCCTATAACCTACCAGTATATATATATATATATATATATATATATATATTGAATGCGTGTGCGGAAAGTCTCGAACCGTCTGTAACGACGGTTCCATTCTTCGAGGATAGACTTGCTGTGATGAGAAAGCTGTGAAAAATGGTTCTCATGTTCAACAATGCAAATACTCCTGAACCGATCATGACACAGATTTACAGAAACTGTCAACCTGAGTAACCTGCGGTTCGTATACAAACAGTAGGAGATTATAGACACCCCGCACCCCGGGCATGCACCCGAAACAGCCCCCCCCCTCGAGAGAGGACGCTCAGAATGACTTATTTTCTTCGAAAAGATACACGATAGAATATTCACAGTAAGCGAGATGCGCGATGCCAGCCGAATGCAATTGAAAACAGAAATAAATCCAGAACAATCCGAGCTTTGCGACCGCGGTAGGAATAACGTATAATGGCCAATCAGCACCTCGAGCAGATGGGTGGCTGTCACCACTCGGTTCCGGTACTTGCAATTCTAGAATTTCTAGTTGCATACCCATATCTACTTATATGTAGCATTTGTGTTCACTGGATGACGTCCATTGACGAGGCCATCATCTATCGAGAACTGTAGCGATTTGGCCTTTGTGGCTTATGCGTGTCCATTTGTGTGTGTTTTTCATGGAAACCTCGAGCAGTAGAACACGTGCTGGCCGATTTGATCCTCAGAAGTTGCCGTTTGGTAGGTGCACGGTTAACATTACCCTGAGGTCATATAGGTAGATCTGTTGGAGAAAGCTCAGTTAGGTCGAGAACGACAGACCGCCCGGTTTAGGACAAAAATTAGTAGGCCATGAATAATATCTACTCCTGAGCAACACTACTATTGAGCACTCACGTCAGCCTCCTCCACTGAAAAAGCCGTACAGAGGTGGCAAAGACTGCCATCAGACGAAGGTAGTTGAGCGTCATCTTTGAAAATAAAAACGTTAATGCTACCTTCATTGCCAATGTTTACCGCTTCGCATATGTTTAGAACAAGAATGTTTATAGGTGTCTCTTAGAGGGATCTACGAAGACCGGTTCGAGATTCGCTACCATGCGACATTTGTAGCGAACTTTCCAGCCGTCCTAGCTAACGTTATCCGGCTGAAGGTTGTCGTTGCTTGTACGGTTCTTTACAGCACGACCGAGTTCTCGGGCAACAGCTCATGCGCACTATGTCGAGTTTGAAGCCCGACGTCCTCCCTTTAACCAGCCATCTCGGGCAGTGGAAGTTCGCCACTTCCATGGAGAGCAGAAAGGTGGTACAAAATATGAGGCCGGGAGCCCGAAGAGAACATAGCTAACTACTAAGCGCAGTTAAATATGTACAACTTCACCAGTCCAAGTTGTGTTTTTCATATCGACCATACACGTTGGGCCGGGCGACGACCCCCGGGTTGTATCGCCTGATATGGCCGAGATCCGCGGATCCCTGAAGCAAGCACGTTTCCCATTATATCGGACGGGTAAAAGTGGCGTATCGGGAAGTGATCGAATTGGGACACGCTCGCCGAATTGCCTTGGCTGGCTGGCTGGTCCGACTTCGTTTACTCGCTTGATGACCTTGTGCTTTGCTTGTACAGCGCAACTACCTATCTCGCGCCGGGGAACGAACCGCGCAGGCAGAATGTGACCGTGCGTGGGCTTAGTTCACGGTGATACTGGCAGGGAACTCCGCTACGTACGATTTCGAGAAGGCACTCATTTCAACGAATAGAAAAAGAGAGATGGAGAGGTTTCGCACTGAGGAGCAGGTCGGGGTCGTTCGCCCCATAAATATTAGTGTACACATCTCGCGCGCACGACCTTGTGATGTTATTAATAAATGACGATGCTGAGCTTAAACATAATACGAGAAACTAATCAGGCGAACCAGGTACGCTGCGCTGTTTTTTCTCTGGACACAGTGGCACAGCTGTTATCCACTAAATACTAAATAGTAGAACCAGATTTCCTCCTTTAAAAAAAAAAAAGTCGAACCAGATTTGTAATTGTTGTTGCGTCTGTATGGCGCTGTGCGTCGATTTCTGATTTCTGATGAAGCTTCGCTCGGGGGTTGCCATATTGTGATTTTCAATGATCGATGAAGTACTACTTCGGTTTGTACGACATCGTTCCTCGTTTTCGACGTCCTCCTCGATTATTTAATTTTTATATTTATACACCTGCATCTGGCGCAGCTGGACGCTGTCCTCTGTATTTCTTTGGTGCCTGATCAGAACAGACATGCATTGATATTCTACTCAACATAAGCATGCATAGCGGCAGACATTCGCACACGCGTCGTTGATTGTCCTCGGAGCAAGTTTCTGCTGGAGTTACTTAACTTTCTGTTCTCTTACTTAAACAATGCTATATATTGACATATATCCCGTCGCTTCTCCCATTTGCGTTCGATGTTTTGTGGGTAATTTGTGTTGGTGTTGCTGCTGCTGCTGCAGCAGCTGTCGCCAGTTTGCCCCCATTTGTCATTATAACTAATACTCGTAAAACATGCGTACATCAATAAATAACAATAATTGTTTAATAAGAACGCTATATATATAACAGATGACAAGAAACTAAGAAACTTTATTAATAAAAAAAAAAATAAAACACCACTTTGATAGAGTTGGCGTTTTTCAGCCAACTAATGCCAGCGACTTAGATCGGAGCAGTGTGTGCCGACCGCACCACGACGCTCCGTGGTCTCGAGGTCCCCCGCCTCGTTCTGCTGAAATGGCTCAGGATGACGCAGGAACAAGGACGAAACGAAACACTAAAGAAAAATAAAGTGACTCAAGCCGCTAAAATCAGCAGCCCCTGCTCCAATCGTGGAGGACTGCTGTGGCACCCACTGTCTAGAGATATATTATTGTTCAAGCTGGTGATGATGGAAAACAAAGGAGCAATTTACAAGAAGACGTCCAACTCACACTACGAGCAGAGGGGAGGCGCTCGCCTCTTCTCTTTCCTAAGGGCAGCGCTCCGGCGCTTCTCCGGCCGAGAGCTGAGAGTCCCTCATTGAAAAGGCCCACCTCACAAAAGGACTTTGCGTTCCCATTGGTTCGGGGGTGTATGTTCACACTGGACCAGTAGTAGTGTTCATATAGACGATGCCGGCTAACTCTGATGCCTGCTTTGGGCACTTGGAGCGCCTGTGCAGCGACCGGCTGCACTCGACGGATGGCCGCACTAGAAGAACCCAGTGCGCACCGCCGCCGAAAAGTCCCAGCGCCGAAGTCCGGCGAGTTCCCCTCCGCAGCTCAACGAGCGAACTTCCCACAGAAAATTTGTCCTTCCTCCCTTCTCCCAACGTTCCCCTGTTTTCACAGTCGTCCCCTTCGTTTTTTCTTGTGGCCTTCAGAAGCCGTTCCCGCCACTGGACGCGCGGCAGGCACTCCACTTTTCGCGCTGCTCATCTCTCAGTCTCTTTACTCAATCCTTCTCCCCTTTTCCCGAACTTCTCGGCTGGCCGCTTTAAGCTCCCAGCTCCTCTAGCAGTCCGCTTCAATCCACGTGCTCCTCATCTGCTCCCCTGCCCTCGCAGCCGCTCCGGTCCTGCTTCTGTTTCCTCCCTCGCCGCGCTAAGGCCACACTTCGCCTTTTCCCTCAGCGAAACGAACATGTCGGGGATAAATTACCCGCTGCGTGAACAGCAGCGTGGAGGCGGCTGATGCTGCAATGCCGCCCCCCGCCCCCCCGGCCCCCCGCCCGCGAAAGCTGCGGCCTGCAGCTTTGGAGGGCGCAACGGGGAAGAATTTTATGGCGACACTCGACGACGACATGGCGGCTGCGCATCGAACGAACCAAGCAGTCCACCGAGACGCGGCACTCCGCCTGCCGCAAGGGGGCGGGTGCTTGGAGCGAGCGAGCAGTGCGCGCCACCGCTCGGAGCAAGGCAAGTGGTGCCGATAACGAGACGAAGATACTGCACAGCAGGAGAAGCGGGGAGGGAGAGAGATGTCGATGCTCTCGACGGTCGCGTATCATTCTGAGAGGCGCGCGGAACCCGGCCCCGGCCCCTTACCCCTGGCCCTGAGCGGCCTGCGTTGACGGTAGGTCCGCTCATACGAAGCGTGGTGAAGTCGAAGGGGGCCATAGAGTCGCTAGCGACCCTCTCGTTCATCGTACACTGACACCCGCCATACACAGGGCATATCAGCGGTTCCTCTGGTTGCCGTCGCTTCCTTGCCACCCCATAGATACTGGCGTCGTGGAGTAGTACATCTCTATGGTATCCTCTGAGATAACGAGGGAGGGGAGACGATCGGGTGGCAATTCCGAGTGAATCCTATACATTCTGATGCTACGACTTTTGTGGTATGCGAGAAGCGGAGAAGCTGTTGTTGGTATTGTCAGGACAAATGCGCGCTGCATGGTGCTAGATATTGATGTTGTCGTGCGTTACATCATTTGCAAGGTCGCATAGTGTGCGAGGTAAGTCTTGATGATGACTATATGATCAGGACTTGACCATGAAACAGTCCATAAGTAAAATAAGGCAAGCTGTAGCTCTCATTGTCCCATGAGGCTCTCATTGTCCGAGGATTCTTAAACATCTCTGACAGATCTAGTATGTGTCATTAATTAGTGACATTTTTGCTATAGATAAAAGGGCCCTCAAAAACAACATAGTCATCTTAGAAGCACGGAAAAGTCACAATGATCGATAATATAGACAGTACTTGAAGCCTGAGTCGTTGTACTGATGCTGCATTAGCAATTACTGAGAAATCAATGATCTCCAGAAGCCGGGCTTACAGAGTAAACCGACAGCGCTTTTATCTATTGTTGATATTAGTGGGTAGCAATGCAGCAACTGCCTGCGATTTATCGTGCCGTCCCCGCGAGCTACGGGGCTCTTATATCAGGATGAGCTAGCTTTGCGCGCATGCTGCGAGACGCGAAACGGCTACATATAGTATGGTAGGGCATGAATAGACCCTTGACGTTATCGAGGCGTCCGCTTTGCTACGATCAAGCCATCGGCCTTAGGATGATTCCCACTGCTTGGTAGCCGCCAGACTTGAAACAACAGCCCCTTTGCCGTAAACGATTGGGCCGGCCCGTATGCACGAAGTGGTTTCTAGGCTTGACTCTGCAGTCATTTGGATGAGACAGCTGGTCGGCAGTCAGTCGGTGCCTTGCGGCGCAGTGAGGATATTAGCGAGCTCAGGTGTTAACTAAGCAAGGTGTCATTGTAATGGAAACGGTTGTATAATGTGGGTTGTTTCGGAGAGAGGCCATGCAACAGGGTGAAGTCCTTCACTAAGATGCATACCTTATTCTTTCCTATATTACTGAAGGTAGGACCCCTATTATAATGCTATATTTCAAGGCACAGATCGCCTTGGTCGCATCGTATTAAACCGCCCTTCTACCGAAAACAACAGGAGAGATCGAACAACGACTCCCACTAAACACTTCTTCGTTGTATCGATACCGTGTCTTCAGTTAAGGTCTAGGTAGCTCTAGGTTCGCTATCAGTAGCATAAACGCGCACCCATCAGCTACCTTAACCCTTAGAGCCGGCTCAGCTATCACGCTTAGCTCCCATACTTTCTAGCTCCCCCGATTACACATGCCGTGACAACACCGACTTTATCTTTAGTTAGTTATAGGTGCAATTTTAGTGAACAGGGCCAATAACCTCCATATGACCTTGATACATAAGATTGCACTGGTAGTATACAGCTGAAACAGACAGCCCCCTCAACCTGAAAGCCTGTAACGAGTAGATTAGCCTGACCGTTGAACCGTCGCGTGCTCTCTCTCTATCTCTCTGTCTCGATCACAAAGCAAACGCCCTGCCAATATAGAGATACTAACCCGCCGCTCCTTAACAGACCTTAACAGACTGAGCTATCATCCTTTTGGCTCCCGTTAGGCGCAAGCGTCTCCTGTTGGCGAGAAGGTATTTAGAGGCAAAGTGGACCTTGCTTGGCCTAGGCTCAGGAGCAAGGCCCTCTGTAGCCCTAAGTCTATAATCTTGCTGGACGACAAAGACAGGAAGGGATCCTACGTTGTGTGTAATGTTTGGTGCTACTTTGAGGGAAGATTCAAGATGCATTCAGCGTAGAATATCGAGAACTAAAAGACCATGTTTCATTGCATGACGTCAATGAAGTTTTCCAGAGGTCCATATGATCTAGTCGAAGGTTGTATCTAGAGCACCTGGCTGCTTCCGTGTTATTCTTGGGCTTTAATTAGACTGACACTTATACTGGACTCGAACGCAGAGAATAACTCGAATCCCACTTGCCCTCACACAATCGTAGAGATCTATGATTATGATATAATCATCTGAATTCACAATAATCTTTTGTTTTCATTAACATCTGTTAACATGACACCATTTGAGCATCTTATGATACACGCATAGTGTTACACACACGACTTCGATGTGGACACGTCTGCATGGCTGTTTTGGTACAACAGTAATATTAGAAAGGTAAACGAACACTCTGGCTTTCAATATATATTTAATACCCGAGCGGCGAGAAGGCAAGGAATGCGGAAGTTCATACAAAAACGCGACGAAAATATAATCTTACCAGATCAATGGTGGTCATTTTTCGACTGGAAAATAGTGGACACCTGGGCTACTCAGTTATCAATTTACCGAGCGTAAATTGGGTTCTTCTAGTGCGGTCAATTGGTCCTTGCTGTCCTTCCCTTACTTGCTGTCCTTCCCTTACTAGCTGTCCTTGCCTTACTTGCTGTCCTTCCTTTACTTGCTGTCCTTCCCTTACTTGCTGTCCTTCCCTTACTAGCTGTCCTTCCCTTACTTGCTGTCCTTCCTTTACTTGCTGTCCTTCCCTTACTTGCTGTCCTTCCCTTACTTGCTGTCCTTCCCTTACTTGCTGTCCTCCCCTTACTTGCTGTCCTCCCCTTACTTGCTGTCCTTCCCTTACTTGCTGTCCTTCCCTTACTTGCTGTCCTTCCCTTACTTCATGTCCTTCCCTTACTTGCTGTCCTTCCCTTCCTTGCTGTCCTTCCTTACTTGCTGTCCTTCCTTACTTGCTGTCCTTCCCTTACTTGCTGTCCTTCCCTTACTTGCTGTCCTTCCCTTACTTGCTGTCCTTCCCTTACTTGCTGTCCTTCCCTTACTTGCTGTCCTTCCCTACTTGCTGTCCTTCCCTTACTTGCTGTCCTTCCCTTACTTGCTGTCCTTCCCTTATTTGCTGTCCTTCCCTTACTTGCTGTCCTTCCCTTACTTGCTGTCCTTCCCTTACTTGCTGTCCTTCCCTTACTTGCTGTCCTTCCCTTACTTGCTGTCCTTCCCTTATTTGCTGTCCTTCCCTTACTTGCTGTCCTTCCCTTACTTGCTGTCCTTCCCTTACGTGCTGTCCTTCCCTTACTTGCTGTCCTTCCCTTACTTGCTGTCCTTCCCTTACTTGCTGTCCTTTCCTTACTTGCTGTCCTTCCCTTACTTGCTGTCCTTCCCTTACTTGCTGTCCTTGCTGTCCTTCCCTTACTTGCTGTCCTTCCCTTACTTGCTGTCCTTCCCTTACTTGCTGTCCTTGCTGTCCTTCCCTTACTTGCCGTCCTTCCCTTACTTGCTGTCCTTCCCTTATTTGCTGTCCTTCCCTTACTTGCTGTCCTTCCCTTACTTGCTGTCCTTCCCTTACGTGCTGTCCTTCCCTTACTTGCTGTCCTTCCCTTACTTGCTGTCCTTCCCTTACTTGCTGTCCTTCCCTTACTTGCTGTCCTTTCCTTACTTGCTGTCCTTCCCTTACTTGCTGTCCTTGCTGTCCTTCCCTTACTTGCTGTCCTTCCCTTACTTGGTCCTTGCTGTCCTTCCCTTACTTGCTGTCCTTCCCTTACTTGCTGTCCCTCCCTTACCTTCCCTTACTACTAAATTAGCGTAAACGAAGTTCCGTACGCCCCCCCGCCCTCTCATCGTTAATTGCCGTAGTTGCTATAGAGGGGATTATACAATTTGAACTCTGGGGGCAGGCGTTCGTAGACCACAGAACGTTTTTTGAACTGCCTAGTCAATTGCAAAAATATTTGACTACAAAGAGTGCACTGCCGCATATCTCAAAGATTCCTATAATCCCCCACACACCGAAGATAAGGACCGGTAAATAGCTCTATGAGCACCCTCGCTGTCAACACGAACGGCGACTTAGGTTAGCGCGTATCTGAATCTATCCTGACATAGAGACTTTCGACCAAGGCGCTAACACGCCTATGATTTAGATGCTATTTGTGTAGCTTGCAGCTTGTTCACCGTTCCCCGTTTCACTGCTCAGCACACGAAGCAAAGATGCACCCGATCCAGTGACCTTGAATAGGTATCTAGCCTTGTAAAAGCTGAGCCGTTCGAGTTTGGCGGCGACGCCAGATGAAAGGCCTTGACGGAGCCTTTGAGTGGTCTCCCATAAGCCAACCGGGAGCCGGCAGTCAGACCAACTTGCCAAGACGCCAAGGTCTCCAGCATCGGTCTACGTAGCATTTTTATCATCGTCATTATAGATGAAGGTCACTGGCTGTCACGGGCCAACCTGTCCTCGTTTCCTGAATTAGATGTCTTCTCTCGAAGCGAGACGTTTGCATCCTCCGCTTGGGTCGGCAGCAGAGGCCACTCGCCCTGAATTTTGTTCCATTTCCATTTCAGGGCAAATGCGAAACTTGCATTCCACTTTCAAGCTACTGCCTGAAAGGCTATAAGGCCACTCTACTAGGAAATAACAACACAACGTGGCCAGTAGCATAATAAAAGTTTCACATACCAAGGGGCAGACGTGTGCAGACGTCTCGGCTAGCGTTAAAATTGTTCACATATCCATGTTATTTATTATTCATGCCTTGTTCAGCAATGTTGTCGACTTTTTTTTTTTTCTTTGTTGCTGCAAAAGTCGCCACATGTTGATTTCCGCCAGTTCGTATGATAAAATAAAGATGAACATTCGTACCCCCGAAATGGCCCTGCTTCGCATCGTGCACTGGATAGCCAGTTGATATTTGTGTATCTTGATATTTTCTTATTTCGTTTGAAAGATCAACAGCTTGCCGGGTGACTTGTAAGCAGAGAATCGATAGCTCTGTCAAGTTTGCTTGTGAAGAACACCGGAGCATCGAAGAGGAGAATGTACTTTTTTTTTTCAATTCATCACTCATATTCTTCTATTTACGGCATTGTTGTATACATACACATGTAATAGTTATGATCGAATTGAACGAGGACATAGCCAACCTTTGTACCCTTCTCTGTCGACAGGTGGCTTTGGATAGTTGCTCCTATTTAATAGAGATGATACGGGCAGGGACTCGATCAGACCGTTTCGAACAAACGATTTGCTATAATCTAACGATCCGACTACAATATCTGGGAGTAATGTCGGAATGCCGTTCCGTTGACATGCTTGAACCAGGGCCCCACTCTCTTGTTGATCTCGCCATTAGCAGACACGCAATAGCAGTCTCAGTTGCCCATCCCACTGCATACCTGCCGATCCACCCCATCGATCAACGTTGCTAGCAATCTGTCCATCGGTCAACCTCGTTTCTTCTACAATTGTACGCGTTCAATATGAGGTGTTTTTTTTCTCCGAGAGCTACATTTGCCGGGTACATATGTACTTGCTTATGTAGCCACGTGTACACAGGTCAAGGAAAAGCGAAATATGTAATGTTTGCGCGCTTGTTTATGCTAAGCAAGTCTGCGAGCTGATGCTGTGCCACCGTCCAGAGTGTTTCTCGGCGAAGGACGATGCCGACAAGGAGGATAATGCTGTCCCGGTAAATGATGTGGTTGGTTCATGCGCGGCCACGATAGATGGATAGATACATAATTCTGATGCAATGCCATGGTAGCGCGAGGAGGAGAGCGAGAAAGAAGACACGAGCGGCTAGGACAGCAGCAGGACGTGTTGTGGCCTAGTTGCGCCTCGGCGTCGTTCCGTTCCGAGTCCTTCGCAGGACTGGCCTGCCGTCCTGCTCTCAGTAGCGGCCTGAGGCCGCAGCTGAGGGCATGCTCTTCCTTCTCCTCGCTTCGTTTCGCTCCGCTCCACTGCAGGACAAGCGGCCAAACTTCCAGCAGTTTCTTCTTCACAAACTGTATGTACACGAAGACTGGGGTGCCGGCGGACTCCGAAGGCCGCATGTCTGCGCGACCTTGAGGGAGAGGTCGGGTGTTCAGGGATTGGGTGTTGTGTAACAGACGGCCAGCGAACGGTTACCCCATCGACCCATCGAACTGATCCATCATCTATAGACATGCGGTGTTCGGGCGTTCGGCTGCAGACATATGCGGTCTCTGTGGTCTCACTCTGTTAGCCGCAGCTGGGTGGCGCAGATCCGATGCCAGAGAAGGTCTCGCGGTGCGGTGATAGCAGCGTTCTCCGTGCCCGCGCACGGTTGGTTGTGCACTGGAGAAGGTGGAAAACTCGAGTCTAACGTGTATACGTGCGTAGGGGATAGGACGGGGATAGGAAAGAACGGCGGCGAGTGCTGATGGTATCCTCATTAGACTGAACCTCTCTGATACATATTTCCCGTTCAGGAGGTAGCGCAATCCGACGAATACGAACAAAGGTTTGAAGTTGCCTGGGTACTTAGTGCACACATACACGTGGTACGCATGGCCTGAAACAGGCCATGTGTACGCATGATACACATGACTTGGTCCTAAAATGTGTAGAAAGATGTCTAAGCCACTTTTTCCCACTTCGAGATATCCATCGTATGTTTTCGCAATCCCTCACTCCACATGTGTGGTTGCCTTCCATCAAGGACGGTCTATGTCCGAGGCCAACTTCCTTACGAAAAGCGCTTATGTCCATATTTCACATGGACTCAGGCTCTTTTGTACGGGAACCGCAGCTTTAAACCAACGGTGAAAATGGTTCTCCTACGAATTTTACGATATATTGAAGTTAGTTCGTTTGTTCACTGAAACTCATCGAAGGACCGCTACTTCGAGCGCTCGACGACTCGAGCTTAAAGGCAAGTAATTAGCAAATAGGTTTACTCAATTTCAGGTAAAGCGGACTCAAGACCATTTGCACGGAGACACTTCATAAACGCTGATCACAGAGAGAAGGGAAGCAGGTGAGAATTAGCTAACCACGTCATGTCCGTACTGTGAGGAGGATGTGTGGTACTCGTGGCTGGGCTTGTACACATCTGACCACCCTTACTGAAGCATGCGCTAAGCGATACCGGGATGGGTGGTGCTGTTGAACATCGTCAACACTTCCATAAGGGGCGGGCGATCACGGGGTTGGCATGACCGCCCCCCCCCTGTAAAACTGTGGCAAACCCCTTAAAAAAACCCTGATCACAAAAATGATCTATAAGAATAGTTCGTTTAGAAAACGCCAAACGTCGGGCAGTCCTTCCAGTCTCTTCCTGAACATCCTATACTTGCGATCGACTCTAACATTCGCTTTTTGACGACGCGCATCGCCGTTCCCTTTGTATTGGGTAGGTTTGAGAAGAGAAGGCTTAGGCTTATACAGCACCAATTGCTGATCAATTGCATATCTGATAACGCAGTTGTAGATCTCCCAGGATCGCAAGGCTGACAAAATATACCCAGATATACGCCGTCGTGGAAAGTTGTTAACGATTGTGATATCAGTTACTCAAAGCAATGCAGACATTCAAGCAAAAGCCACCCCGAGAGGGACACTGGTAGGTGTTCGCATGGCGACCCTGTAAAAAGAAACACATAATGTGTATATTATTAGATATATCATGGAAGAAGCACGAGCGGCTAGTCCTCACGCTTCTGTACCATCACTGGCGGCTTCTAGCTACCAGAGCCAATGACGCTGACAGTGCCTTGGGTCTCTTTACGACTATTCCCCTTCTGTTCACGATATATACGCGTACACCTAGCCCCCAAGGCGCCTTGGCTCCTCTGTCCGAGGAGACAAGGTTATGGCATAGGACATTCTTTTACGTATCTTCCATGGTCTAGATTATGGTGTCCGGTGTCCGAGACAGCAACGTAACGTGGGGTCATTCGTTCTCTCGTTGGGGGTCCCGAAAACAGCGAACTTCCTCAGCAGCTCAGCGGAAACGTAACCGCCAACGCAAAGCTAAGCCAAGCCCGTGGTCCGAGTTGCACCAATAGTCTACTACTCGTAGGCCGCACATTCTGCTTGCACCAGCAGCGAGTGAGCGGAAATTGGTGTTTAGATTTCAAAAGGGAGCCGCAGGCCTCGCGCCAGCCGCGCGACGTGAAGGGAGGCGACGAAGCGGTCCTGAAGAAGCGGTCCTAGAGAAGCGGTCCTGCGACTCCTGCTGCTGCTGAGACTCTGGCGCTAGATGGTCACTTCCGGCGCTTTGTAGCGATGAATCACCGGATCCCTTCGCACAGACAAACGAATGGACAGCCAGCCATAGCCGCCGCCCCGGTCGTTATAGAAGGTCCTGTGAGCAAACGGAAAGCTGATACGACCACGATGGTTACGTCTGTTGGGACACAGAAAGCGCACGTAGGAAAGACACATCCAACTCGTGAGGCCTGAGGCCTGACGGAGCGGCAACACCCAAAGCGATATGATGACATTGCGCTCAGGGCCTGCTCCGGTTGCTCTTCAACCTGTAGATGGGTAGGCCACCTAGCACTGCTCACCCATATGTACACCGTGGCCTTATGCGGTAATGGCGGCTGACAATGCGTAGTGACAACTATAGGGTTTCAAGTAGCCGTAGCAGTAATTAAAGAAGAGGCTCTAATATTTTTGTGCTGCATACGAGCAACTGATTCAATAATATCTAATCGCATTTTACTGTTCCTGCTTCTATTAGCTGCTATTCTATTGTGCATTGTCTGTCTGTGGCAGGTATAAATGGCTTACGCTTGGACGGCGGGTACATACGTTCGAGACGCCGAGCTGGCTTTTCCCCTTAAGCTAAGAATATATATATATATATATATGTATATGAGCAGATATGTAGATTCCTCCTTCTGTTGTTCTTATCCTCTAGGGCCTCAATCACCATTAATGAATGTATTAAGTCGCCCGTTGTCCGCGCTTGACGGCAACGCTAAACAGCCCGTGACCTTTTATTATTTTCTTATGCAAACTATATAATCTGAATAGCGACAAGGAATTCGTGTGTCGAGTGTCACACAACCTTCGATATTTCGAGCTGCTGCTTATTTTCGGTTACTGATGCTGGTACTGCTGCCGCCGCCGCCGCTGCTGACAGGACTGCATCTGGCTCAGCCTCTAGAGTTAAATTAGCTTGGATTTTCGCTTCATACTGTAATCCTCTGCGCACATTTTCCAGCTCGGAATGGAAGGCGTCATTCTCATCCCCAGGAAAAAAGCCGCGTCGGCCAGCCCAGGGCCGCTCCGCCAGACTCCTAGCTGTAAAGCCCCTGCAGCGGCACTTCAGCCGGACGTTGCCATTCTTCTCGTAGGGCCTTCACCGCGAGGCGCGCGCGATTTCCAGATGACAGTCTTATTAAGCTAAGAACTGTGGTGCATTTTCCGTTTCCGTGGACGTACGTACGTACGAAACGTATGAGCGGACGTAATAGAGGCGGCAACAACAGTGGCCACAAACAGACGGCAAGAGCCATGGCAGCGCGCGCAATGTAACCGAATCTCATAAAATGCAAAACACCTTAAGCTCCGCCCCCGTGTTTCCTGCTCGAATCTTCAAGGGGGGCGCGCGCACCTCGAAGGCTTCACTGTGCTAAGCTCGTACTGCCGGCGGGCCTATGATGACGTCGTTTGCCATAACACCTCTCTCGTCCATTTCAATACTCTCCCATAGGTTCGAGTCGCTGGGGAAGTTCCTTTCGAAAGGTGACCTTCGTTGGATTTTTGCCTTTTGATATTCTGTAGGCATGGAGACAAATAGCAACGCAGGGCTTAAGACAACTCAGACGAATTACGAACAATGTCCTTCAGATGACAGCGAATAACAATGGTGACTTGGACGGCTAAGTCTCTGGCTGTAAACGGCTAATAAACTCCGGGATTAGTCAAATAAAAAGTGGACGTCAATTGTGCTCTCTGAGAACATGAGATACATCTAAGAACAGCCTGCTCTCTATGTATATTCTTAATAGAAAATCGGAAATTTATTTATCCCTGCTGGTTCACACGGTACAGGGCCGTATTGAGCTAGTACTGAACTGGGCAGGTCGGTGGCGAGGTTATGGCATAAGCCCAGATCTATTCCTAGAAACAAAACAATGAAATTAACCACATCTGTCACAAATGCTGGTCTAGCTCGCATGCACTGCATTACCTTTCGGCCGAAAAATTCTGTTACGCTGATAACAGATTTAAAAATGGCTTTAGTCTTACAGAGAAGAAATACAGATTATACTTCGAACACCGATATCTACAGGCCAGACGGCGTCGATCATGTTGAACAATTCCTGACGCGCCGAGGAGCAGTGCGCTCCAAATGATGAGAGTCATCGAGCCCACCAACCTGTATTACTGGGGCCGAATTATAACATATTCATTGGTCGGGAGCTTATTCAACTGAAAGATAAAACAATATATATATATATATTTTTTTTTAAATATATATATATATATATATTGACGGAGAGTGTTATTCGCCAGCAGATAATCTCTCTAATATAATTCAAATGACGAAAAACGATCAAAAGCTTATTACAAATGAACTTATTAACATGTGGGGATAGTTCCCAGATTGTAAAGCGTACGTGATGGTGGACTCCAAACATGTCCACAAATATCTTCTCTAGATACACTTTGGCACTTCCCGACAGTTGAAGAAGTCGTCGGAGAACAGATAAGAATCTCCATTTAAATAGAGAGAAAAAGGGTTTGATGTTCACATATATTCACAGATTTGCGTCATTTCCCGGCCAGAGCCTAACGGCGGTTGTAGGACGTCCGCTGACGGTTCCGTCCTCAAAAATCCCACAGAATAGCGGTTCTTGATGAGCCCCGTTTGAAGCCCAGTGCAAGCGGGCGAGGGTACGGATCGTCCCCAGATGTTAATCATGGCTCGTACATTACGACGTGCCTTCCCATCTTGAACGATGTGGTCACTTCTCTCTGCAGGAAACGAGGAAGAAGAGCCGCCTCGCTGATATATTATACAATAGTATCCCAAGGTTATGCAATACAATTCTCGGCGAGGCGACGCGGCGATATTCGAGTACTTGGACGTGACTCAAGTAACTTGCGAATGTCCCGTTAATCCTTTAATGCTTCGAGAGGTTTTCCTCATTGGGCAAACTTCGGAGAATACGCGGTCGGACCCCTGTCCACCGTCAGCAGCTCCATTGGAAATGTGGCCGGCCAGGCCCGGCCGGTTACAGCTGCTGTCCAGCTGGTCGTTCCCTCATCTGAGCGGGCGTCGTGGTTGTTGGTCTGCTCGCAGAATGAATCTCATCTCTAGGTAGTTAACGTATACACAACTAAGGTTGGTGGATCAATAGGCGGGATCTATTGGAGAGAGCTTTCTTGTGTGTGCGCTTGATAAACAACGTGTAAACGTCCTTGGGAGACCGCAATTATTTGCACAGAGACACTATAATTCCGGTAGCGTCTATGCACATAGGTATAATAGATATGAACGAGATGGAAGAAATCGAAAATGACCATTTTTTTGATCGCCTGCCGTCGTCAGCAGCAGACGTCTCTAAGGTCGCCAAGGGGTACCTATCCATCCAAGCAGGATAACGGAAACGCTACTGTTTGTGCAGAGGCGGCACCAGCAGCAGCAGCGGTTTCTTATCACTTGGTTGCTGTCCTGGCTCAGTGGGTATCGGTAACTTGAACCGTCTGTTGTGCTGACACGGTATGAGCTACAAATCCAGCAAAGTGCATTCAGTAATTTATTATTATAATTTCATAATTATTAATAATTATAATCAGTAATTTGTTATTTATCTAACTCCACGCATTGGGAAAACCTCAGTAGATCTATTCACATTAGTAGGTTGGCGTCTACCTATTTTGTCATCAGTGGCAGAATCGTGTCTTGTGTCCATTTCATCTCCTTTTATCATTGACTGAGCAGTGTGGAAATCTCTGCCTTCGAGGCAGTGCATCACCTCAGTACATTAACACATGCATCAATTCTACAATGTTACTCGAGACGTAGATGTGAGTTGGCCTATCCTCCCACCCAATCTACCATAACAAGCACAAATGATCTAGCCCGTTGCCGTCGTAAAGCTCGTTGACAGAAACCTAGACAGCGAAACACGTTGAAAGATGTGCGGCTACACCCGTTAGTCTCCGGCCTGAGTCTGTATTCTCTGACATTGAGGAGCGTGTTCCTCTCGTCTCTTCACACCTGTTTCGTCGGATCGATGTTGCCCAGAACACCAGCATCCGAGACACACTTGGCGGAACACCGAATGCTGCGTCAATTCTCGCGGCCTGTTACCTCGAGAACTCGAAGGACCTCTCGGGATCCTGTGTCATCTGTCCATTGCTCACTCTGTGCCCGGCCTTCCGACCCGTCATCTCATCTGCCCAGGACACTTGCACACACCTCGACGTTGAAGTGGAGTGTTGCCGCATTCTCTTTGCGCGCCGGAATTATTGACATCGTTGTCGGCAGGGAGTGCTCCCTCCGCCGGGCCGAGCTCAAGTGGCTCTGTCCCGAAGCTGCATCCACTCCAGCGATTCGTCTGGCGCCCCTTGACGCCGAGCTGTGCCGATCGTCCGTTTGAGTGTCTTACAGTGTTGGCTGCCTGGGTCTGCTTGGTAGCCGTGTTCTTTTTCCAAGCCCATTTCTGCTGGCTGGCATGAGTGTTGGTTCTGCTGCTGCACCTCCTGTTCGACGTCGTCAGCTCCGCCACTATATCTACATCGCCCGTAGTCGTCGTGGCCGTTGTCGTTGTTAGCGTAGCTGCCATGCAGGTACGTTTGCTGAACACACGTCGAGTTGTTCGCGTAGTCGTTCTTTGCCAGCTCAGGCAGTCGACGGAGCGCGCGGGACCAGACGCTTCTCGGCAGCGGGAATCGTGGCCGGCTACGGCGGCGGCGGCGCCGGCGGCAGAGGCGCGGCCAGCGACGATGCGCCAAGAGGCGTATGAATTAGTTACGAGACGATTGTTCCCGAAGGCCGAGGCGAAAGGCTTTCTTCTTCGCGACCTGCTAGCCTTCGGCAGTTCTTCTAGTCGTGCCGGTACAAGTGTCTGCTCCATTCCTCTCGTACACGGGTGAGGAGGAGCCGTGCCGGCAGGGGTGGCAAGGGACAGAGGAGGAAGGCTATTTCGTCGTAGGTAGCTAGCAGCAAAAAGGTCTAGGCTTCATCTTCGAAGTCTCGTTCTCCGCATCCTCCTGCTTGTTTATCGAAATACTCTCCAGACCCCTGTATCTAGCTATCGCTATCTCTCTCTCTCTCTCCCCCTCTCTCTCTCTCTCGTGTCATCTTGTTTTATCTGTTTTGTCGTGCTCGCGTGAGCACCGTGGTCACAATCTGAGCGAGCTCCGATGTCACTCACCGACTACACATAGATTTCGTCATCATTTTCATGTATTGCGGCTCCTCTTAGTGACTCTCTATCGTGGCTACACGAGCAGGCCATTTCATTAAATGCAACACAAACGGACTGCCCAGAACTTGGAACAGCATTGTTGAGCCTTACGGATGAGGGTATTCAACGATATAATCGGCCAGTGCTCTCATAAACCGTGTGGCCTTTTTCGAGCATAGTCTTGCCTAGGGTAGCTCTAGCTTATTCTACTTGTGATCACTTCCTATGCTTACTTTTTCTTAGGCTCAAGGTTTAGCCTTCACTAAACGATTGTTTTATACCCCTCGGCCGCAACCTTTTATACAGGCTCCCAAAAAAACAAGTTTTCTTTTTCAAACGCTGCACTTCTTGCATCCATGGCGGGCTGGGCAACTTCTGTGAACGCCACAGCTTGGCTTGACCTCCCCGAACACCTGTATATTTCAAAAGAAACTTATTAGTACTTTAATTACGTCTGCACATATATTTGCTTGACCACGCGATCGTTCACATACAAATCTTTGCGAATGCCGAAGTCACTATTTATAGCTAGTTGTGTACATATTCAAGGAAGCAGCCTCCGGCCGGGGAATTCAGGAGTATTACCCTCGTGTCGTCGCTTTTATTGCTATTATACTCAAAACCCTTTGGAAGACCGTAACTAATGCAGGGATCTCCCGACAAATTTCATAAAAATCACATCTGCCTCAGTCTCCTCTATGGCAGACTTCGGCTTCGGGTTTGGTAACTCTGCTGAAGCGAGATGCTTTCGCGGGCGTTTTCGGGCGCCTTCACACAGGGGGGCGTTCTGTCATGCCAGCAAGAGCTCACCCACGAACCTCTCTCTCTCTATCTCTCTCTCCTCTCTCTCAGAGGTGAACGTCTCCACGACTCTGTTGGAGCGGAAATTAAACTGCGTAACCCTCTGAAATTAACCGGTGAAGGCGAAGCGACTGCTTCGGCTCGGCGTGCGCACGTATTCGCGCATATGTGCGTGTGTGTGTGTATGTGTATCTTGTGTGCGTGCATTTGAATTGGGGTGAATTAATTGCGTGATCACATCCGGCGTAACTGACACTAAGGAAACGCGCAGCCGCTACGCTCCTAAGCCAGCCATGAAACGAGCGACGCATCCCAATGAAAGCCGCAGCCACCACCGTGCGTCTACTAACGATCATAACCGGCGGCTTCGATTGCCGAGCAGCTCCCAGCTGCCGACCAACGGTCAAACGATTTTTGCACGCTCCATTAACCCGGAAACGCTAACCCGCCATCGAGCGCAGGAGCTCGCGCCACAGGATACACGGTTAGGGGATGTTCGGCGCGTTCGTGCGAGGCTAAAACAACGAGGAAAGAAAGAGATGATTTAGCAGTTATTGTCAAAAATTAGCGAGAGGGGTAAAACGCTCAGAAGGAAAAATTTCGAGGATAGGGAAAATGCGAGACGGGATTATAAGGGTAGAATCTCACCACAGGGGTTGTAGATTCAGCTAGGACTCAGACCGATGTTTGCGAGGAGGCCCAGGACCCCCGCTCGCGACAACCCCACGGACCGCAGGGAGGAATGCTCGCGGTGCACCAACGACGCCATTGCGGCTACGCCTTAGTCAAGATCGCTCGCTATACGTTCATATATATATATATATATATATATACTACGAGGAATAATGGCGCACGAAGTGTATGGACGACCCACCCAAAGGCCCTATCCTCTTTCGTCGAGTTCAGGCATAGTCTACCATTTCAGCAATGGGTGCGAACGTAGTAGGCGCTTAACGAACTCGTCGGGGACCCGTTCATGTAAGGACACGCTGCTTTTGTATGTTTCCCTCGAAACGCAAACAAGCCCAACTGCTGATAAGGACTGTCAACCGCTATTTTCGCTCGGCCTGATTTCAGATTCTATTCAGAGCAATCTGCATACACACACACACACATCTATACATAACTATGAGCTACTTGATGAGTGAATCGTTTCATGAGAGAACGAATTCGCACTTGGCGAATGAAATAGGCGGGCGTATGCCAACGGGACGATTGAAACCACCCCCGGTGGAAGGTTTAGTGCCGCAAACGAACGAGAGCCTTCATGCGCACTGCGCATGGAGTCCCTGCGAAGCTGCTAAGATTCGTGCCAAGGCTATTTACTGCGACTTGAAATGACACTGGTGTCGTTCGATTATGTACTTGAACATCAAACGCTAGTGGATTTTGCGTTTGAGAGGCTATTCTTTTGAGCGGGGCAACGTGTACGACTGGGGCAAATCGACTAATGGACGATTGGGCTTGAACTGAAATTCAAGTGTTGAATGTTTCTTCGGCGATTTCAATCGTCCCCATTGGCATTGAAAAGGAACGACATTCAAAACTGTTAGACAGAAGATCGATTTGAAATACGATACAGAAATTGTGATCCGTCTTCCTTACAGATGAATTTCATACGTTAACCAGAGTTAACGTTAACCTCATCATTTCGTCGGTGCGTAAGTGTCCTCGGTGTCTATATATATATATATATATATATATATATATACTATATGTGAATTGTTGTTGTTATTGTTATTATTGTTGCAAAAGAATACCCCTTTCCTCCTGCTCTCACAGTTAGTGTGTAGGGTTGCGGCTAATAGCACCGATTCCTGGCTGTTGTTAGTCAGGTACCATTTTGACCGTTGTCCAAGTTCCTGCGCTCTCACGACGAAAGGACATAAAAAGAGTATAAAGAAGTCTAAAGAGGCGCAATAAAACATTTTCCCGCTCATCGTAACTGTGACTCGAGATTTGGTTTCTACGTGGACCATGGGGAGTGGGCTGTTTCCTCATAAACCGCTATACGGTGCTATTTATATATACCTTAAACAGTGGGCACGTTATGATCTGTAAGCTTTTGATAGGGTAACACGGCGCATTTAGTGTTAATTTGCCTGGCATTTGTTAGAACGTCTGCTACGTCGCTGTAAACACTATCGTCATTATTATTATTGTTGTTATTACTATTATCTTTATTATTATTAAGATGTTCACTCGAAACATTCACAATTTATTCAAATATACAGTAATTAGGAATTGTTCACTCGCAATGAATTCCTAATATTTACGATGACTGATAACAATAGTTTTAGGTTAAGTATCGTTTGTGATCGTGTGCGTTATACAAGGTGTACCCATTTAGAAAGTGCCTGCTGTTAGCCCTGGATGACTGACAGATACGCAAGATCAAGCAAAAGTTGAACGCAATCCTCTCGATAAGCGTCCCGCTAATTTCGAAGCCATGCGACGCGTTTCTTGGAGGAATGAATCCTTCGTGGGGTCTCGGTGACCCCGTCTCGCTCACTGTGCAATCTGGCGGACAGCCTATAGGATCAGTCGGCGTTTTTCAATATTGAAGTTATGCCCTTAACTGACCCTGCTTACTAGCTAAGCACCGAAACGACCCGCGGACACTGCTGCATGGTATGGGAAAATTCTCCAACATTTTTTAGATTGTACAATGTTGCGTTAAATGCCGCGCGCAGACCAGATAACCCAGATATGTTCGATTCTTGCGTGAAACACGCCGAAACGAAGCTCTGATAGCTTTCCGCTCGATGAACGCTCGCCGTCATTCCTTGTTTACCTTGTGAGCTCCGCAGAACGCTCGCGCGCGCGCTAAAGACTAGCTGTAGTTAGAAATCAAACGTCCTTAAATAATAGGTACGTTTCCGTCATTGAGTCGACATTCGAGTTCATTGCATCACTGCCTTTTACTGAATTTTGCAAATCCTGGATACGCGTTGTCGTTCTCACATGTCTGCACCCACGTATGACAAAAGCCACGTGGCTAGACGTTGGCTGTGAGTCAGCCTAGAAAATTTTCTCGACACAGCCAGTACTACATACTACACTTGTTGTGTGTATCAGTAAGCGCCTGACACTACCAGGCAAATACCTTAGTGTGAGGCCTGGTGTCCATGCAGGATTTACCTTTGACCACTTAAAAAAAGTTCAAGCACTTGAAGAGTTTTCAGTACGTAGTTTCCACACACGTGAACCCTCCAGGAGGCGCTACAATGCCAGGGAGTCCTCTAGGCTCTCGTTCTGAAGAAGACTACACTAGAAGGTTATTATTATTATTATTACTACTACTATTAATACTATTTTTGAAGGCTAGACTGCGTTTGACATCATCTGGGCTGGGAATATCCGGCTGGGGATTGTTTCCCCGTCGCGCTCTGCTCGAAGACGACCATTGATTTCCACATCTCTGCGAGGCGATCAAACATAGATCCAACTACGATCAGCCGGTTAGCCATCATGCAAAGTTCGCGAATGTACCGAATCGAGTGTTGAAACAGGTGCGGCTGACGTGTCCTTAGTAAAAACTCGGGCCTGACAGGTCTATGTCGGAAGTAAGAATTCACGCTATTGCAAAGTATAACCAGAAACGATTTTATCTGCAGCAAGTAAACGCAACTATCCTACCCTCCGTTTAGCTGACAGGTCTATCCAGAAAATGTTTTTTAGACACCACCCCTCAGAGTCGCTACTTAATTCCTCGTGAAACCCTGTCGTCGGCAAGATTATGTTAGACAGCAACACCCTGCGAATATTGGACATCCCATCTGGACCAATCTTCGACAGCACCAACACCGCGAACCACTGTATTCCATGGCACCGAAACAATTCGGCAGAGAAAAATCATGTAACTCTTCCCAGTTCTTGTACGTGTCTATTCGCTTGCAAACTGCGTTCGATAACCGCGATCTTTGCGCACGCAGCCTTAAACGACCACACGTCGAGTTGAAGCGTTTGCAGCTGTCCACCCGACGATTGCTCGTCTTCTTTTCTTGTTTCTTTGTCAGCATCAAGCTTTCGTATCGTAAGTCCCTCCCTGATACCAATCGGTCCTGCTCCTAACTAAATCATTGCGTCCATTCCCGCTATCCAGTGTCAAGCTGCGACGCTCTAGCCCAAGCGAACGTTCGCTGTTTAGCGTTGTTTAAGTGTTCGGAAGTGACCTTTACACGGTCATGTTTATGAGTGCGGCTGTGCGGCCCGATCGGCACGCGTTTGTTGTATTCCCAGGGGATCGGCTGGTCTTTTCGAGCCGGCGTCACCCGCCGGCATCAGCCATCACCGAAAGCAACGCCACCATATTGTGCTGTCTTATTAGGGCCAATTCTAATCGGTGACTGCCCCTCCCCCTGCGAATATAGTTCCGCGCCTTCGTACCAGCTCTGTTTCAATATAGTTTAGCAACAGCGTACTGAAGGGCGTACTATTTTAAAATCACCCGCAGGGTCACCGCCGCGGGTTGGAGCACACATCGTGTTGTAACGTGTCCACCATTTATACTGGAATAACAGGCTGGCGAGTAAACAAGCAACAACACCCACGAGGTCGCCCGCGCTCACACAGATACCTTACACGCGCACGAGATGAATGGACGAATGCATTCTTTACTTCCATGACGCTAAATGTATAGCCTGGCAGACAAGGCAAGATGAGGTTGCAACTAACCTAATATACGAGCTCGCTTGATGAGCTCAGAGTGTGGCGTTCGAGAGACGCCGCAGGAAGCTGAAACTACAGCTCTGCAACGTCCCCTTCGCAGCTTGCGATGGAATACAGATCCCAGAACGAGTACGGTGTTTGTCTGATCCTGGTTGTGTTGTTGCCAGGGCCATGATTCGGAGTTACAATACCACGAATTCTACCACACTCCGAGTGTGCGAAACGCGGTGTTCATGATTTGACCAGCCGGATTAATCGGCCTAGTTGTTGCTAGGCGCGTTACGTCTCTTCGTTGAGATTTCTACTATTGCTGGATAAATTATACAAGCTGTAAGGAACTGCGCGCCTATGGTTGGTGTCGGAATGGGGCAGGGATATATAAAGCAACGGCAGCTGGTTTTTCGACTGAAATCAATAATTTAATCAGTTTCAATATATGAGAGAATAGCATGTATCTGCGTCACAAAAACAAACACTAGCCAATATAATGGTCCGCGCCGTATGACGAAGAATCCCCAATATAACTTAATCGTCTGGGACCAATTGCTAACAATTACAGTTAGTTACATCGTCTGGGCAGTGCACACATAAGTCGACGAAAAGCGTTCACCGGTTAAAGGTTTTATTAGTTAATAAAAGGAACCGCCGGTGTAGAGTGCTTACGTTCGCTTATATGTCCTAATCAGGTCGCGGGACTCGAAACTGTGCCTTTAGGCTATTCACACCCAGAGACTTAGTCGTCCAAGCCATCGTAGCACTTTGTAATACCCAATAGACGAACTGAGGCAAATCTGCTTTTGTCGTAATAGATCCGCCTTCATACTCCCATTGATTGACGCCCAAACTGACATGATTGACCCTAATCTAAGAGTCGGACTGTGTCGTCGTCGCAAGATGCGCCAAACAACAAAATGCGATTAACGGAGAAAAACGCAACAAGGAAGTCCTGCTTGGCCTAGGTTGGCCTATCTTTTCGAGTGTTTTCGGCTAGCGATCGATTTTTTGCCGTGGTTCTTAACCTGTGGCGTAGTGTTTGACGTCGTAGCTCATAGGAATGTACGCCAGAGTCAGCCTGCCACCGTTTCTAAGAACATTCTTTGCTGGGCAATGGTGCTGAATTTGTGGGGCGTTCGTCTCATACTATACCTTGTCCGCAGTTTCCGGCTTACTTTTACCCTCCTGTGGAAACACGTTAGCTGATGTTGGGGTGCTAATTTCACCAGGGAGCGAGCCCCAGACTGCAGACAAGCGGCGGCAAGGGAATGGCGCCTGAATTCTCTTACGAAGGCAGTTGGCCGGCGGTTAGATCTTTTCACAGTAGCGGTGTTTGAAAATGCGAAGAATTGATCCTCTCTCCCTCTTAAAGACAAAAAGCGTGTCTGTATATATATATATATATATGTCTATAAATATTTTTTTATATATATTTGACCGAAAAAAGAAGCATGTTTCTTGTTCTTTGGGACCGCTGCTGAGAGAACTTCTGCAACGATTTATTATAGAAATATCAAGCCATCATCGCAAGGAAAAGATCCACGTAGACTACAATCATTGTGGCAGTTAGACGCGCGTTATTCTCAACACTGAATGATTAGTGTAGTATTTCGCTACAATGAATCAAGAAGAACTCTTTTGCCACTGCGTAGTACTAGGCGCCTGCGAGATGACCGGCTATTGTTTATTAACAAGGGCGCAACGTTCCGTCATATAGTCACTAATGCGAGGCAGCATAATATGTTACAGCCTCCCTTCCCAAAGAGACGTTCATTACTATAATCACTGGCTATTTCCATATCACCATCGTCTACAACATAATCACTCATCCATGGCGGGGGACGGCCGATCTCGACGTGGTCGCCCAGACACATTACCATCTAATCTTGACACGCGTGCCGACCTCTGCCTGCCTGCTTCAGCTCGACCTTCAAGTGAGGCCGTATCCGTTCCCGTCTGTTGAGCTTCGGACGCCGAGGGGGGTAGTTGGCAGAATTGATGAATCCGTCTCCTCCATGTCAGCCAACTCTCTCTCTCTCTCTCTCTCTCTCTCCTGACAGCGGTGGCAACTCCGCGAATCGGCGGAGACAATGATGACTTCCCCGAAGTGAGATACAAGCACTTCCTCGTCCTTCCGAGCAGAAGATGTCAGTTGTGACGAAACGCAGTCTTCAGCCAACGATAGAACGTCCCGTTCATTGTCACATATGTTTCACTGCGCGAGCGTTACATGACTCATATAGGGTGTGACAATTTCTATTCTTCTTTTCTTACTACACACGATCCGCTACAGCCGATTCCGTGGTTTGACGCTGTGAACTTGGACCTTCTCAACCATATCGCTTATCCCGTTTTCACACCCACAGTCCTTTGACAGGAAGTCTAGAACGTGCCATGTGGTACAACCTCACTCGGAACGCGTGGCCTTTCGTGGCTAAGGCCTATTATTATATGCCGCTTTAGCGTTTTTCTCTCTCTTTCTCTCTCTATGATTTTCTTCGAATTCTGAGTCTCCCGGTGAATATTTTTGGCCTTCTGCAAAGCTCGACCCAACGTTCTATTAAAACGTTCCACCGACCCGTTCGATGGATGATGAAAAATTGAGTTTCTAGATTGAGGTTCTAGATCTCTATTTACTGGAAAAGCTTTGAGCTCGGGGCCAGGGAATCGTACACCGTTATCCGCAACAATCACTTCAGGGTTTTTTTTCCAAACAGCAAACAACCGACACAGAGAAGAGATTATTCGCCCAACCGTAGCATCCGAAGTCATCAGACACTCAACCCATTTTGGGATAGAATCGACCACCACTATCAAAGATCGTGAAGGCACAAGAAAGTCTATTATCTGGACCTCGTGCATCACTCGCCACTTGCTTCCAGGCTCCACGGGGGATGGACACTGAAATAATCGGCGCGTCAGACGTTGAGGTGCTCTCTTATCCACTCTTGAACATTCTTTTTACCCGAAAAGCCGAGTTTCTCGCAATTCTATCCACTCCAGCCCCGTAGGCGCAAAGATGCGCACGCAGCCATTGTTTTGTGACCCTTCCCTTATGCGCATCGCTGTGTGCTATAATCATCGCGTCTTTCCAGAAGTCGAGCCGCTAACAACACGATTCTATCATGCAATATCGGGAGCCCCTTTACCATCAACCCCTTTACCGATCGCCATTGTAATGACACTTGTTCAAGGTGGTAGTTGGTTGGGTAGCAATCTCACACCATTTAACAAAAAACGAAACCACAGCCGTAGCAGCCCCAACGATTTTATTTTATATCGTATATGCTTCAGTTCGCCACGTAATGGTCCACATGATCCCCAGCGCAAGGGGATCTGTAGTATCCGGATAACATTCGGGGATAATATTCAATCACTTAATCATATATTTGTTGATTTTTTAAAACTGGTTTACTTTATTTAACTGCATTAGTACTAATGCGTAAGTTCTCCTTAAATAGTACTGCCGGAAGTGTAAACACTACACGTGGCCTGGCAGGATGATTATTAAATTTCAGTGAGTATTTAGCGTGCCTTATGTAACATTGTGACACGTCCCCGTGTGCTCGTTCTTGAATCAGCGAGTCAACAGTTCACAATAATCTAAGTGTATTCATTTAGCTAGCGCACAGGTCGATGTCATATATACATCCGTGTACACAATATCTGATTGTAAATTTCTGCCGTGAGACCATATGCACCAATATGACCAGCAACACCGCCGCTGGGAAGAAACTTTCCGATAGTACGAGAATCACCAGTTCGTATATCTCGTGTAGATTTAAATTCGACGTATTCGAAGTGGTGGATAGATTTGACAGAGGAGGATTGCGGGCTGGCTCTCAGCCGACTTTTAACGTCCACGGTACTGCGTTTAGCATTGCTTCGTAAGACAGACCCCTAAATGCAAATGTGCAAAGGTGGCAATCGAACCCGTGCACCTACGTGCCTCCTCCGATTGCGAGGCGCACACGAATGGCCACCGGGCTCGACTGGAGAGAGGTGACAACCTCTGCGTTATCGGCTGGTTCCCCATGTCTTGTTGGACTGCCGGCTCCATGATATTCGTATCCCGCTAGAAGAATCGACGCCATTTGGACCAACGTAACGTTAATGATGGGCTATGTTCAGCCGTAGCGGCTCGCCTGTGAGAATTACATGCACAATTACCTGTTCCGTCATCCCCGTTTGGCGCAACCTTTCTCACGCTGTTGCGCTACCCCTGATACAAGGCGCGGAATATTGTTGGCGCAACACAAGCGAATTGAGGGTGGGTATATTTAATATAAGAACAGCTAATACACACACATACACAATTAGTAGCGTTTAAGGTAGAATCCAAGGTTCTTCACGCACCCTGTTAAAAATGGAAGTCTTGACCTGATCGGCCAACTGGTCCAACAATGTTGTAAATACCGATTGACGATATTGATGAACCTTTCATTTACAGCCCTGTGCACATGCTTACGGGGATACAAGATCCACATAGGTATAATTGTCTCGTTGGTATTCCTCCATAGTGAACTGGCAGTTAAAAACATTTTCGGCCACATTGATTCACTTGAGCTATACCAGATACTTGAACAACATTAAAATGAAAATACTAAAATCCACTTCAGAGATACGATGCACTTCAGCCCCGATGAATTGGCTCATGTACGAACAATGGGGACGCAACCTTAACAAAGGTACGACTCACTCACCTCTATCCGTAACACCCGCTAGTTTTTTCACCATCTCTCTAACACCCCACCACAACGAAATTGCGAACTTGGAAGTTGGCAGTTGATAAAACGAAATTGTCGACCAATGACAACGACGGTGCTTAGTGAATTACCGTTAGAGAAAATCTCAGTCAGCAATCGACCTGATACCTAAATTAGTAGGCGCTCAAGGATAGGGATTCTAAAGCTTTTCAACTCACCTTGATATTGTTCGAAGTCTTGCCCTGATCGGCCAATGGCTTCGTGTTCCATCTCCATTGGCACTTGACATGGAGTGAATAGAGTAGGGGTCGTTATCATGTCGTCGTGGTCTAACGAATTAGTGAAAATATGAGGAATGAGGCACTCCGTAGAATCAATGCGTTTAAGTGTTCCGATGTAATCGTTGTGTCTCTGTACGCACATATACCTGTACCTGCTTCGATAGTGTTTTTGTCTCTGCTCTCACCTCGATACCATAAATCAACTCACAAGTCATTAGTCTTTCCCACTTGCTGACGAAATGCGGTAAGCCTTACCCTTACCAGCTTTGCATTAATTTTGGTTTAAGCGACACAGCCCATATCCCTTGCCACGGCGTTGATCGAACTCTCTCAGTTTAGCTTGTATACGCATACGCCTTGGCTAAATTACCTATAGGAGTTATTGGCATTACAGTTGTTTATCTCGATAATCTAAATGTACACCGTTACTCAATAAACACCAAAAGCTAATAGGTTTTACTATATACACATATATATATATATATATATATCCGTCCGCTTCTTCTTAAGTATGTACCGGGGAGTGTGTTCCAAATCCTTGGCGGAGAAGTAATTCCGATCATTTGGTAGCCTAATGACGTTAACAGGATTTATATTTCTCACAGGACAAACAAGGACTATTAGTCTGCTAGACGCTAAATTGACCACCAATTAAAATTCTTTGTTTACACACACACACTTCTTTTTATACACAAACCTAATCTATAGATATCCATCTATTTATACTATTGACAATACTTTCAATCATCAACGCCTGAAAAACATAGGTGCCCCTTAACATTATGGTATTGGACAAGACAACTGATTCCTGTACTTCTTTTGCTTCGAAAATAAATAATTCCTACGGACACTTACCACATGCTTACCAGCTGACCACTCATGGCACCTCAAGTCCTTTCCTTGCCAGACTATATGCGGCCCACAATATACATGTCGTGAGGCCCAGGATTTCCGTGAGATTCAATGTTAATCCACATTATCATTGGCCACGCTATAACACGAAAAACTGGTAGAATCGCCAATTGAAAATGATGAGCAGGCAGACTCACATTCGGTCCGCGTAATCACCTAGTGTCAGAAAACCAATTCCGAAGTTCATAGTGAATGATACTTCGCATAGGTAGATCCCGGAATAATTTTGCGTTAAGTGCCACCGCCAATCGTAGTATGCACCTAGCGATTTTTGTATTTGGTTGTCGCAAGTCGTACGTTACTCAGAATTCTAAAGTGATTGTGTCAATTGGGGTGAATCTGCTTCAGGTAGCAATTCATATTTTAGTTGCCCCTGGAATCGAGTCACTTTACAAAATCAAGGACATTTTCCGGGTTGACTCACAGCCAACAGTACAACTGCTTTCGGCATTGAGCTGCATAAGACGGACCCCTTTAAATGCAAATGGCTAAACGGTGGGGACATGCGTGTCTCGACGATTGCAATACGCACACAAACGCATCACGCCACAGCGCTCTATCAATCACCCGCGAAGAAAGTATGCGAGCTCCCACCCTAATATCTTTTCCATTCTTAATAATGTTCGGCATGTTGAGAGGGTAAGATAAACGACATGAGCGGTAACGATTGAAGGAGGCTTCCAGTATTAATATGTTAAATATATATATAATATGTTAAAATGCCACTGCAGCGATTTTGTCCGCGATTTCCGCCAAGTTAAATGGTCATTTGAAAGGAAAGTGTCGGTTAAGATGCCTATACGCTTTGCTCAAGTAAAGTACCTCCTTTACTGAAGCGCAATCGTTGTAGCGTCGCCGGCAGACTTTGCTGGACTCCCGGGCCGTCGGGAGTATCAACCGGGACAGAAGCATATCCTCGATCACCTGGATATCTGGACCGAAGCATATGATGTCTTGGATACATCGGGCGCAGTTGACGGAGCTTCGCGGGACAGAGGTCCATCGAAGAACGCAGGCGAATCAACGACCTCAATCCTGCTGCCTTCAGAGTGGTCAATTCGCAAATACTGGGGAAGTCGGCTTTCTGTCCACGCTTTTCTTTTCTCCACGCTTTGAAGAGACAGCTGAATGAGGACGAAGAATAAAGCACTTTGCAGTTGACGCATTTTGTCAAATGTTTACATTTGCCAGCCAAATGCCTCGACCGCCCACAGTTTCTGCAGGCCACATCACTCCGACGAATGTTGGCAATATGCCTTAATTTCAGGCATTTGAAGCAATAAACAGGGCTCCCCGCGTGCATGACAACTCTGTGTGTCTTGAATCCGTGGGAAACCTTAGCAGGTGAATTTTTCAAACTGCGAAAGAACACGACCAATAGGATAGGAACGAAGCTCAGTACTAATTCGTCTCCTCACCAACTATGCCTTGACTGCAACGACACCCTCTTCTGGAAGGACCTTTAGAATTCCCTCCTCTTTTTATTTAGAAAAGAGGGGTGTTGGCTTGCTAATGCGTGTCAACACCGCCTCCCCTTCTCGAACTGTTGACGATGTTCAACAGTACCACCCTTCCGGGCGATGAGATGTATACAGGCCCAGCCACGAGCACCACATATCCTCCTTGCCGTACGGACATGATGTGGTTAGCTGACTCTTAACTACTTCCCTTCTCTCTCTCTCTTTCTCTCTCTCTCTCTCTCTTTCTCTCTCTCTCTCTCTCCCCTGAATCTCCATCTAAATAATTGCTAATATACCTAAACTTGTATCGTTCATGAATGAATTCTGAAACTTTTCACTTACCTTGTTAAGAATGGAAGTCTTGCCCTGATCGGCCAATTGCTTTACGGTCCGTCTCCGTTGCTACTTGAAATGGCGTAAATTACAATAAGTAAGATATGGCTTTATTGGTTTACAAAAGGAACTGCAAAGGTGTCTTCATTTATAACGCTGTGCACATTCGTACTTGGTCTTCCATCGCATAGTAGCATCCTAATTAGTCTACATAAGATGGATTCATCATCGTATTCGATCTCGAAGTCGTATCTTATATGCCATGAAACTCAGCAACAAATGGAGCTCATGACATCCCGTACGACTCGAGCGCACTTGATCCGGACTTCGACTGGATGATGAAGTCGGAACGTAACTCTGGAAGAGCAGCAGCCCGAACGGGTTGTTCCCCCATCTTTATACATGCGAGATGGACATACATTTCCCATATTAATACACGGAAGAAGTTCTACTTGGGACCCCAACGAGGATAACTAAAACTGATATATGATGATTATTGCCATATACGCGGATGATGCAATAATAACTGGCTTGACTACTTCGTAAAAATATATATATATATATATAGATGAGGAATATAATATCTGCATCAAAGACTATGAAAAGCCTTATTATTAAGCGCATTACTGCTCGCCAATGAATAGGTCTGGTGTGCCGCCATCTAAATCTACCGTGCCGGAGATCTCAGCACGGTAGTTCACATTATAAAGAATCACTGTAAACAAATCGAAATAATTGCTAATATGCCTAAACTATTATAGTATCGTTTTATGAATGAATTCTGAAGCTCTTCACTAACCTTGTTAACAATGGAAGTCTTGCCCTGATCGGCCAATTGCTTTACGGTCCGTCTCCATTGCTTCTAGAAATGGTGTACATTACAACAGAGGCCGTTATTATGAATCTTTCATCCACAACCGTGTGCATATGCTTCCGGGGCCAGCTATCACAGTCTAGCTAGTATTATAATATGGGTCATATTCGTACTGAAACTCGAGTGCAATACAGCTCACCCATTGCCCGAGTGTCTAGTGTCGACGATTGGATCTCAGGGGTCACACGGAGACATGCAACGCCGTCGAAAGAATTAGTGCACATACGAACAACGAGTAGTTCCATTCTGCGGCGTCAATGGGTTTAAGTGTTCCGATGTAATCGTCGCGTTTCTGTACGCACATATACCTGTACCTGCTTCGATAGTGTTTTTGTCTCTGCTCTCACCTCGATGCCATAAATCAACTCACAAGTCATTAATCTTTCCCACTTGCTGACGAAATGCGGTAAGCCTTACCTTCACAGCTTTGCATTAATTTTGGTTTAAACGACACAGCCCACATCCCTCGTCACACTCCCCTCATTTTAGCTTATATATGCAGCCATAGGTTGAATGACGATGGGAGTTATTAGTCCGGTCACAGGCTGCCGTAAGTCTGACATTTGGATATCAGACGATGTAGAATCTGATTTTCAGAAATCTACATTGTATCAGGACTTGACTGACTTATTTTTAAATGCCTACTCGTGGGAGCAAATAGTTTGAGAAGGGGACAGAAACGATCTAGAAGGGAACTTTCTCAGATGAAAAATCAGGTGAAAAACTTATTCCAGGCGGGTATATAAATTCCGTAATACGTTCGAGTGCATGTTTTGCCGTTATGCCATATAACGGTAATTAGTGCGGGGGTGTGAGATGCGCTTCGTGCGTTTTGTCTATCGCAACTACGCACGGCGGTGGTCGGGCGAGTGATCTCCTTAAGGAGAAACTAGCATCATAGCAAGTGAATCCGCAGCTGGCTCCCTGAGTTGTTTTCCTCAGCGTACATGGTCCTACTTACGTGACCGCTTAATGGACAACACCGATTGTTCCTTCCGTACAAACAAATACCACAAGTCTGCTAGACGCTAAATTGACGACAAATTATACTTTGCTAGTTCAACGGAACATAATCAAATGAGGTGTTTGATGTGCGAACCAATGATCGAACGGCTATAGGCGACATGGCAAGTCATTAATTAGCTGCATAGACATTGTCGTCTCGCAATGGCATAACAATTAATAAACGTCTAATGCAATACGATTGATAATAATAGTACTAATGATAATAATATTGGCATTTCTTTGATAATTCCTAACTAACGTAATAAAATAGGTACAAATTGAGTTGAATGCATCGCTCAGTCACTCCAGAGCACCACTTATACTAATCATATGATTATTGAAACAGTAATTCGGATCTCGTAAAATGAACTCTAACGGACGCATTCTCTGTGTAAACGAACATCATAGGCGTGTACCTGCTCGAATTACGAATCCCTTTGAATTCAACGCTATTCATGAATACATTCTGAGATGGATCACTCACCTTGTTAAGCTCGTAAGTCTTGCCCCGAACAGCCGATAGCCTTCCATGAGTTCTTGATACCTGAACTGAGGTGTTGAAATGTTCAATCTACAGTGTGATTGATGGCAGTCGTTAAAACGAATCCGAATATCAGCTGGTGGCACATTGGAATGAGCTATCGATAAGGACAGGAACGCCTATTTCTGAATAATAATAATCAGATGTCATAGATATCCACAGGATTTCAATGTTTGTGCTAGCTAGAGGTCAGATACACTCGTCAGCCTATTCTACAAGTCGGAAAAAATCTTCTCTTAGGCCATCATTAAATTGAGGCGCCAATCGTCATTTGGAGTTAGCCAGCACCTCATCCGACGAATGCCGTAGCAGCAGTAGAATACCTTGCTCGGTTCTGTTTGTGGGTGTGAGCATAAGCAGGCGTTTTAATGCTCGTAAAGCTATTGTACAATAACCTGGGCGAGACAAGCAATATTAGACTGCCTAGCACTCACCGTTGTGCGTCTGCGGTGCAGAAGCTGGCGAACGACACGCACAGTCGCTGAGCCATAGCTGCTTCTCAACGACAAACCTAAGATATTAGGTAGACGAGTGCAGTTATACTGAATTCAGGCGAACTCGTGCGGATTTCTTCGCCTGCCGACGCATCATCACCTAGAACAGTATAAGGCTGCGAATTATAAATAAAATGAAGAAACAAAAAACAACAGATTATAGAACTGCGGATCACTCGTGCTAAAAGTGAACCATAGCTGGATACGCGGATCAAATTCTCAGCAGTAGAAACACTTCCTAACGCTTACCGAGTGACCACAGTCTGAGTTTAGCCTCTATGTGAAATGAACGTAGTTTGTGCAAATGTGACAGCCTGTAAATGACGCTGATCTGTATACGATCTGAAACCGAGGTGTATATATATATATATATATATATATATATATATATATAGCGTTGCTGTCTCTCGGCTGTCATCGTCTTTAATGAGGGTGTGCGCCGTCTTTGTTCAAGAGACGACGCTCCTCTCTGTATACCGTGTCCTCCAACATGCTAGTGGCATATGCATTGCATGGTGACTATAATATCAATTTGCTTTTGCAGAATCGGTGACGAAGCGTGATCATACAGGGTAATCATTAAGTAGTTATGGATTTGAATTACCCGTCGCTTAAGAAAATGACAGCCGTGTTGACGCCAATGGAGAGATGGAAGCTCAATATATTATCGCTTGATAAGCTTGATACAGCATCGAGCAACGTGTATTTTCTGTGAACAGATTCTACACAAATGCATGCTCAATGGTGGCCTGAAAAGCCCGCAGTAAATATGGCATTCATTTGAGCCTCACGTACAACACGTTGGTAGGTATCCTTGCAAAATTCAGCACCACCAATTCGGTTTAAGGGAGAATTTATTATTATTTAGAATTAATTATCCGGACGACTTGGAATCGTTAGAACAGATTACGACCGCATTGCGAAAATCATTACGAAGTCGAACAAGCGCATATGGCAAAGTGTCATCAAACATTATGATAAGAGACTGACCTGCCTGCTGATCGAGGGTATTGCGAAGATTATCTTCTATACTTAATAAAAAATGTCAGCTTTACGATAAGTAATAAACGTTTTTCAAAAGACATTTTCCTAAATAAAAATTGTTGTTTCTTTATAATTCAAATCCTTTTAGTCACTTATTGATCACCCGTTACTAAATCATGTAGGCTAGTCCAAAGCAAAGTATTGTAGGTCACCTAGATCATGCACACTGACTTGTGTCTCGAACTCAGCCACTTTTCCTTACTCAGCCACCTCACACAATGGATATATATATATATGCATTATGCCCCTTCACCTATTTACGTTATGTCTGATGTGTAACAGTATCCGCAACAGTGGCATCAAATGTCGACCGAGTCCGTCCAAGATCTAAAGTCTAAGGCAACAGTGGTCGTGAATGTTCAATATATAGGACGCTGGTAGATGCAGCATTCATTAGGTCGCTGATGTTAATCGTTACACTTTGTAAATCACTCAGAGTCTGGTGTCGGTTCCTATCTCAATGTATACAGACACCAATGGTCGCCCTATGGACTAATGTTCCGTCAATGGCTGATGGAAGGATCGTGTCCGCATGCGATATCAAGTGTCAAACAAATATTGCTAATCTCGCACGATTCAATCAGAGGCATTTTGCACATATAGGCGCATAGGAAGGCGTGCGTTCAGTAATTCAAACTGAGTCCGGTTGCTTGTAACGAAATTTAAAAAGTTTAAAATTTACGGTGTCGTTTAACCTGACGGTCGGATGTAACTTATCATCAAGTGCTATTTATTCGATAGTAATAATACCAGAGAGTATTCCTATTCATTTGTTTATATATTAATAATTAATATGATCTCGATATAACTGAATTTGATCAGCCGGAGCAATTAGCGGAGCCACCTCAACGCGATCAGGATTGTTTGCATGAGTTCTGCCGTAACAGCATGCATCACTATACATGATGAGCTCTTTGTAAAAATAATTTGTAGCAGGTATGTTAAGGTACAAGTCCATCAAGTATCGTATCGTCAATGTGCATCGAATACTGAATTCAATTCAGGAATTCTAAACTGATTCCAGATCGTTTGTTGAAGCTCAATCGAATTATTTACGAGGTATGACAGGGAGATGAATATGCTCGTTGAAAATAATTCTAGATTTAATAAATAACATGGATTTGTTTACGTATTGTCTAGGCCGAATACACATCGAATTAGGAACAAATTATTAATTATCGAGGATCACCTCGATTGTATAAAATGCGTATTTAAGAAGACTTGACGTTTCAATTTCTCTCTTCGTTCTTAATCTATGTGGACACGTACGGGACGATCCCGAAATATACTGCATAGATATGGCCAAGGGAAATATGATCGGGTTAGCGGAACTCCTGTCGCGCCTGTCGATGGACAGGTGTGCGCCTCATGATGTGCTTAAATGTTACTTTTAATTAGTTACTTGCGAATGCCAGGTGTCTCATCGATGCATTGCTAGTACAAACTCGGCTACATGCCGATCCGCTTGCACCACCCGAAACCCCCTCCTGGGTAAAAGTTATGCCGCCACTTGTCCGCCAGTTGAAGCCGACCTGTCCCAAACAACATACATAACACCCAGCGCCCGATTCACCGAAACCGCCTAGGCTAGGTGGCCGCTAAAGCCAACCTGCTGTTCGAATCCACTCGAGTCGACATTCGCTCGTTTCAGTCGCGATCGGATTTTCCCCTTGCCTCGAAGAAATAACGCGCCCCCCTTGGCTAAATCCTTACCAAACGTGGCAAACGCTAAACTTCTGCTACTGCTCTATTGGCAGCTCGCGGTCGAAGAAAGCGCACCTACAAGCAGGGATAGCAGGTGGATAGATTACAGTAGACTGCACAGAGTTGGGTTGCTCCCGCGTCTACGAATGGTCGGCGTTACTCGCGAGCTTGCTAGGCTTCGTGGCTGAGAGACACATGTTGTTGTCTGCCATAACTGGATATCCTCTCCCGCTATCATTTCATTGCCCAGCCGATGCTCTTGTCCTCTCTTCCTCGTTCTCGTTTATAGACCCGCAGAGAAACCGTAAAGGAATTGAATCGAATACACGCGTATGCGTGTACGAGCGATCGACAGTTCCCTCGCGTTCCTCTCTGGCAACCTGTCGTTCGCATCTGTGTCAGCTTGAGTGGGCCAGAAACAAGCAGGTCGTAACACCCGAACAGTGTAACGGCTGAAAGATACCGAGCCCAAGGTTACCGAGGTGGCAACGCGTACGGCGTTATGCTATTGTAGTTTCCAGACCGGCGTCGTTTCTGCCGACGAACTCTGTTTTTCGTTCCAGAGCCCTAGGCCGGTAGCAAAGCAGCAGTCTCCAGTTGTCGTGGCACGGACCGGCGAGCAGTCGTTGGTGCACTGGAAAGTAAGCCATTGCGTGGAAGGAAATGTTGGGAGGACTCGGAGCGTCACCAGCTCAGGGAGGGGCGTGGATAGTGGGGTGGGCAAACGGGAAAGTAGGCCGCGAAGCAATGCCGCGTTGTGGTGTCATTCAGCTCGAGACGCATTCAGCTAAGAGACAACGGTTCCCCTAAACCTCACATCCCACCGCTACCCTCTGTCGCGCGTTACGGTTGCTTCCAGAAGCGGTCGTGTTAGCCGGGGAGCGCCCGGCCAGGCTCGGCCAAGCGGGCGCTAGGAGCGCGCAGTCGCCAGCCAACTAGGTACCTGGAAGCGGCTGAGTTGCGCAACGGGAACGACTAGCTAGCGAGGCAAAAGACGCACCTCGAGCATCACACCGCTCTCGAACTGCTGGCCTAACAGTACTAACAGAGAGATGGATGCAGTGAAGCTCTCTTTCTGTTGTAGCTCTTCTTTGTACGCCTTCTTCCACCGCCGCCATCGGAGCACCGTGCGAGGCGGGAGCCATTGTAGAGAACATTTCCATTGTTGGGGTACGACGACTGCCGAGGCGTACCAGCGCGATGGGAACGTAGGCGGAGAGGTGTAGACGGGGTTGGGGTGGGCGCCACCGAGAGGCTGGGATGCCGCAGAACAAACTCGAACAGCCTCGTTTCGTGGCATTGGCTGGGCGAGGCGAGGCGAGGTGGAAACACCCCCCGCTATGGGGCCTCTGCCGCCAGGGGTGCAAGCCGCGACCACCCAAATAGGCACAGCGGTAACGTTGAAACCTTCCCGGTGAAACGCTTGCGTTAGCGGTTCCTGCCAGTTCCCATCTCGGCCCTCTCTCTCTCTCTCTCTCTCTCTCGGAGGGTTGTCACTGGGCCTTTACGATGGATCCCTAGACCGAGCTCGCGTCCAGGCACCCCACGAGAAACCTCTGACGTTTCCCACACCGCCAGCACCATCACCTACTGCCACTACTGCAGCTATTAGTAGAACGACTACCGTTGACGTAGCCGCCCACCTGAAGCTTTTGTTTTCCGAAAGCGCTTGGAAATCCGATGATGACACAGGCGATGTCTGTTTCCGACACTCGAGTTTGGGCTCACGCCCTTCGGCTTGGACGCTGGCTTTTGCAAACAGCAGGGACAGCTTTAATGGAGAACCTTGTGGGGGTTCCGCGTTCAGTCTGTCACTTTCTGACACGATTTCGATCACTGCTCCGAGAAAACGCGCTAGCCAGCAGGGTAATGTATACAGAGCCAGCAAGAGGTGAAATGTGCAAAATGAACACTAAGTTATAACGCGTTGCGTTGTACACAGTTAATAGAATAGATGTATGAGTTGAGGATCATAGTGGGAATGACAAGCCAATATAAACTGAAATAACCAGAAAAAAAGAGGTGAAGTTCTATTTTATGCTTCATTTGCTCGATTTTCGTTGATTCGAGGGGTTTAGATAGTATTCAACATACGCCTATATACTAAGAATAATATTGTGACATGTTTGGATTTTGGGCTAGCATATAAAAACTCTCACCCGTCAACTGCGTCACTAATTATATATATACATATTAAGACAGATATTAAGTATGTATTAAGACACACAATAATATGAAGTAAATCATATAGTAGCTACCACGAGAATAGCCTTTTCATTCTTCTTTAGCTTGGTCCTTCGGTAGTTGTCATTAGGGCGACATACGTATATAATGTATAGTATTCTTAGCACGATACTGGTGATGAACTCCTCGAAGTTTCTTCTAAGCCAGGAAGCAGAAATATAAGTTGAATTCCTTCATGCCAAGTCAATGACAACACCAATTTCGATATCGACACCATTGTACGGATGCGGTTATTTATTTATTTATAATCGACCTCAGAAACCGAGTCAGCCCTTTCCCCCTTCAACAATAGATCTTAAAGACAGCCCATAAGCGGTCCCCGAAGACAATAGTCTATGTTCCATCTTTCAATGCCAAAATCGTCTCAAACGGAGCGACTCGGGCTGTACGAAGGCACTATTCAGCTACGTATCCGCATGCGAATTTCATTCGTATAAGGCACTTTAAAAAAGGTTGGCGTCAGCACTGTAATATTGTCCGGAACGTTCCCTCTTTCTTCTCTTTAATTATACATAAGTGCATACATTTTATACTAGCATGTGTTAATGTCTCACAACAACAAATCAGAACGCGAAAAACGTAACTTGTCACTTGTAAGGTGGGACAAATTTTGATCACACACCCTGCTGAACGCGTACGATCTCAGCAGCGCTTTTCTCCATCATCCAGGATACCCTTTTGCGGAATCATGTTTATTCAGCTTTGTTTCAACATACGTATCGCCAATAAATCATGAATTTTTAAAATTAGATCATTTATTTTTAGGACAACATTTTGCTAAATTGATTTATCATCAAGGGAAAAAAACGAGAAAATAACTACAGATCATTTTTCCTCACAATATTGCACACATTGTACAGCGTTCTGCGAGTTGACTCGATGCTACGTAAAACAAGTGGAGCCACCTGTCACATCCGTGGAAACAGGCTAACGCGAACTCCCAACGTGCGTTATCTATGGAACTTCAGCCGTTGTAACTCATTCCGAACTCATTACACCTCAGCTCAGAGATAAGGTGCCGCCATCCAGAACGCCAGCAGCACGGCCGCTGTCGCAATCTGCTTTTCAGTAGAGGAGTAGATCGCACATTTTGTACCGTTGTGCAATACACACGCCGTGAACAAACCCGAACACGGACGCGAAATTCCGACGTTATTGAAGTGGCTGAACAACACGTTATGCGAACCAGATAGCGTCTATCTATCTCAATATATTGGATTTGCATATTCAAAAAGAGTGATTTAAACGCCCTCCTGCATTAGTGATGGCTGGCCCGTAAATAACAAATTGAATATGTGCTCAAGGTGCACAAAATGTTGAAGTTGTGACTGAGTTTCGTACTCGATTTCGTGCGCATGAATACGCGTAGCGAAGAGCCTCAATTGTGCTAACTAACCACAGCAATCGGGTACTTTTGAAATGTATAATTCTTTCATAATTAAGCCTTCCCCTTTAGCTAACTGGACACGATATCCAGTTATTCGAGGGACAGATGTTAGGTATTCAATTGATAAAGAGACCGCATTTGCAAAACCTCTCTTCAACAAGTAGACTTCAAGCCCCCTTGTGGACAACTGTTGAATTTGACCGGTAAGTCGCAGACATTGGGTCGAACTTCAAAGAGGAAAAAGTGAACGAGCCCTTTCAAATCGAAGTAACAAGGTCCACTTATTGAATAATCATGGCGCTATTCAAATCGAATAACATACCCAACGAATGCGAATCAAGTTAGGCCAACCCTGAAGGTGACCCTGAGTATTGTTCACTACCAGGCCCAAGGTCCAGGCGACTGCCAGAGGACTGTCGTCGGCGGCTTAGTAATCGTGGGCCCCAGAGTACTAAGCAACTACCGCAGGTGTGAGACTTAGTCTGCGGTCAGCCATTTAATAATTGAACTGGTGAAAAACGCGCTACAAAAAGTTATTATCTTGTGAAATACATACGGCCTAACATATATGTATATATATATATATATATATGTGTCTCCACCTGGCGCGTAAGCCGCATGGAAACCCCACGTGCGACATGTATACACATAGGTAGCTGCACAAGGTGTGGCTATCGGGCTATTCTGAGTTGGCAATGCTATGTGGCTCCGCCTGGCGGTTGAACAGCGTAACAACGCCAGGTCATGACTAGATTGTACTCGGAAGTTTCTACGTAAACGGAGTATTGTAGTTTGAAGACACTTTCAGAGAAAGACAATAGCAGTCCTCCCAACTACCCATTGATAGATAATGTAGGTATATGCGGGACAGCTCTGTGTTCCGACAGATCGCGGGAGCGAATTGAAAGTCAAAGTAAGTATCATTGTTAAGCGCTCATTTTCCGTGCTGAGCATTGAAAAGTTGAACAGTCGTAAAAAGTACTCTGGTGTATAATTTCATCCGTGGGCACGCGATCATGACAGCTGATATCATTATTATCGTTATAACCGGCATTACACATCCATACGTGTATATATATTATTGTATATATATTATTGCACTGTACACGAACTCGGAGGCTCCCCACAGCGTACGGCAAACACAGGATAACGCCATACGATATATCTAAGGAGCAATTGTTTTGTCGTCATTGTCATTATCCATCTATCTGTCTGTCGTCGGAACAGAACTTTGTTTCATCAACCTCGTTTCAAGACTCGCCACCAAAATCGCTTTTAGCCTCCAGTCAGCGGTTAGCGCAGCTTGCAGGTACGGTACAGCTGATCACGGCCACTCTCCCCAAGAACTCTCAATCGTCCCTGAATCTACTTTGGGTTACCGCCCGCGCGCTACAGCGGTACACCAGGACCGTGTCGCAAACGCTCTGGCCCGTTAGTCTATGGGTGGCTCCGTTCGTTCGTCGTTCACCTCTCGCGCCGTCGCAACCAAACCTGTCCCCGAAAGGCCTGAGGCTCGAATCGGCCCTTCGGCGGTTCGAAAAATCCCTTAGTCCTCTTAGGGTTTGGCAGCCGTGTTATTCCACATCCGGTTAGCAGAAGCGCGTAGAGCCGGAGTCGGTTAGGAGGCGGGAGTCAACTATCCCTCGTCGTTAGTTTTCGCCGTGGTCTGTCCATCCGCAATGCTTCCCCTCTCGGCCCGTCGCCTTCGTACAAAGTGACGCGGAGCAATGCCATTACTGTGTGCGAGTGAGCGCAGCCGACTAGCTAGCTAGCCTGGTGGGAAGACGCTCGAGCAGCGTAGGTCCGGCCTGAGGCAGGTCTGGGCTTCTGAAAGCTCCTCGGCCCGTCGGCGGGCTTCCCACAGCCAAACACGGGGCCTGCAAACCCGCTTCCGTGATCTGATTTCTCCTACGCCGGGTCGAGGAGGTAATTTTATTGGGACACTCACACCCTTTTTGTTTGGCGCTTTTTCCCTTGTGTCTGTTTGCTTGCTTCGGTGACTGTCTGAAATTCGGTTGATAAAGTTTCTATTATCTCCGACGTAGGCCAAGCGTCACGGTTGGTTGTCGAGATGATGGAGAAGTAGTGGCAAGCAGCAATATCTAGCGATAGAGGGCTTCGATCGCCATTCAGCATTGATGTCGCGTCTCCTGCCTCGGTTTCGAAGGTGGAGATGGCACCATGGACAGGAAAAACTTGTTGACGATTCTGTTCATAATTGTGTTTTCAAGGACGATAACAAGCAGCCGCTGTGCCGTTTGATTTTATCGGATGAGCAGGAAGTTTCTGTACACGTTTGAGCCCTTCATGTCTGTTCCATGCGTATGACAGCCACCCACAGTCCAAGGCAAATCCGTACAAACCTACGGGCAAACGTCTAAGAAGCAAGCATTCTGCCCTTGAAAGTGCTATTGATGGACAGGTTGAATTCACGGCGATTATTACTGTGGACGGTTTATGTTTACCTAAGCGTTTCGTGTGTGAACCTGTTTACCAGACTAGGCCCTTGTCAGTATCCGATCACTGGGTCGATCACAGAGGTTGCCAGAAAACTTTCAAATATTACATATTCAATAAGCTGTATCAACATACTTCATCTATTATACGTTGTTCCATGGCCTCTCTTCGGCTACGTATGGAGCTCGATCGATGTTGGCGCAGAAAATCACTTTTTTTTCATGCGTTTTATCACATAGACCCACATACACTTCCATAGGTGGTCGGTGACGCAGATGTCTTTGCTAGTTGTTCAACAGTCTCCAAGTAGCAAGCAAACAAAATATACACATTGTATAGTTCAACAGGCGCACTTAATACATTGTAATCGTTGTTACATAATACAATTCTCATAGAGTAGCAATGCTAAAGTGATATTATGAAATCCCTAACGTGAAATGTCTACCCCATGTCCCAGGTGTAGGTGGCGGTTTCGTCGCTATTTTGTCCTCACTTGGCTACCACGATTCTCGCCCAATCCCCCAGAGAGAAATAAAACTCCAAGCCATAAACCATATTCATAACCCAACCCTGGCATAAAGGCTACGACGGGCGGGCGCAGAAAGCTCGGAAATTTATGGTCCAACCCCCAGCGATCTCCCTTCCCTCGTCGTCGCCCGTCGCTACGGCCGCTGGCTTCGGATCGAAGTTTTTAGTACGTTCGAACGAGTTGGAGCTACCTATAACGGCGCGTTATAATGGTCTCGATTCTGGGCCGGGGTTCGGGCATCTTTGCTGCTGCCTCTCCTCACGCCGTGGAGGAAACTGGCCACGTAGACAGCGACACGCACAGCATCGAGACACACATATAGCTGGGCCAGACGCTCCAGATCGGATCGGCTAGGTGGTACGTACATGGTGAAGACGTAGGCACCACCTATACAGCTGGTCAAGATAGCCAGGATCCAGAGGCCAGCCAACACATAAGTGGGACACGCAAGCTACAGGCACAGTAAGGCTCCCCGGAAGTTAAGAGAAATGAGTTCGGAGGGTGTATGACGTGCTATGGCCTCGCGGAGCGGTTCGCCGTAGACGTGATGACGGGGCTTCGAAGGAGGCGAAGACAGCGGAGAGAGTCCATCATATAAAGCGGGCGCACACATGCAAGACACACTGGTTCGATGGGTGTACAGGCAGGCCAGGGGTGTAATTCCTCTCTGTTTTTTGTCTCTCATAAAAACGCGCGTGGAAATATGTAAATTTTGCTGAATCGTCGCGTTGCCAAAGGCCAGAGGCGTTGTGTAGTTTCCTTCGAGCGAGCGCGGCGTTCGAGGAAGACGTGGAGTTCTGCAAGGTCGTAAGCAACCGTTGCAACCGTCGCTTCTGCTGCCGTCCTGCACGTGCGAGCATGCATGGCGTTGACGTACGCAAATCCCGTTAGCGGCGTGGTCCTCGGAAATATCGAAGGAGGGGGGCATATTTTGTTTGGCCCGCTTACGCCTGTGACCTGCTCTCGGATGGGGACGAAGCCGCCCAGCTAGGCCCGGCTCTCGGAAACAGCCCCAGCGTCGTTGTACAAAATCGATTCCTGTGCATGACAGACGTTTTCACCGCTGCCGGGGTGGAGTGGACGAGGTGTGACACTGAAATCTGTGTGCGCCTATTAATGGGCTGAGAGTGCTGGACTGAATGCTAGTGGCTATAATGGACAAATGAGATCGATCCACGCTTCAGCAGGAGAGGGTGTCGAAATTAATAAAAGTAGACATGGTATTAAGTAAAAAATAATTATATATATATATATATATATTAGGTAAAAAAAATATATATATATTATATTTATCGGTTTGTATTAGTAGTACTGCGGTCAGTGATTAACGTGAGGGTAACCACACAAAGTGATTCGAGTGATGATATTCTCTATCTTTTACTCCAAGCTATTTTGTATTGAATAACCATTTCAGGCCGTCCGCCACCGGTGAAGAGAGGCAATGTTAGGAACAGCCAGCGAGAATGCGGACACAAAAATAAAGATGTTGAATGAGAAAATCACACATAATAATCATAACACTTTATCAAAAGGTTGATGGTAATACAATGTTCGCCAGGTAATCGTGTGTCAATTTTACTATATGTACAATGTTTTCGCGTGTGGGAAATGTTACAATGGGAAAATGTCATTCACGCAACGTTTTTCGGCTATAAAGTTCGGAAGGATATTCCTACGGGACCTAGTAGATATCTCCACTCTGCGGAACATTACGGCCTTGAGGTTTGGTAGGTTATTTTCAATACACGCCAGACTAGGCTTGTCTATGTCTTCGGGTCTCTGCAAGATTGGGGAAAGGTTTACCTCCCTTTTATCACATTTACATTTAAAAAATATTCGTCTTGTGTAGACGTCGCCAACTTCCTATAATCTTTTTTGAAGCCTGGATATCACATAGGGCTGCATGAGTCATAGGTGGCTCCACGTATGTTGTAAATATCTTCTCCTATAATTTAGGCTCCTTTCGAATGAAAGAGTGAGCAATTTCTCCTTCTGGTTTCTGCTCGTGTTTTCTCAACCTTGTGGCGCGGTTGTCGATCGCCGCCGCTCGAACTGGGCGAAGAATCCCGCCGGTAGGGGCTATGGATGACTCTAGCGCCGACAACGCGGGAGTCCCCTATCCATCGACGAATACGGGAGGACGTACTGGGCCGTTGCGCGCGCTGCTTAGGTGTAGCGCAGGAAGGCCCAAGCCGCGTGAAAAGCCCATCGGGAAAGCCGAGCCCAAGCTGAAAATGACCTCAAAGGAAGAGGCCGAGGGCATGGACACTCAGGGAATCCCTGAGGAAGAGACCCCGCCACACGACGGAGAGGGAATGATAGAGTGAAGTATCCAATTTGATCGACGCATAGCTTTAAGAATCACATCAGCCACATGCTCCGTAGTGTAGAGCGGCATATTTTTCAATTGAGAGCTTTAGAATCAAGATCTGTTGCCCAGCCTACAAACGTATTAAGTAACATCTTGTAAGAGCGCGCATCGTGCGTCTGTGTCGACTCGAGTGCGTATTTTGACATCATCCGCGTATACTTTTACAAATTTTGATGGAGTACATTATAGAATTAATCTATATTCTATATACTTTATTAAGCTCGATGATGTCCGTCCGTCCGACAATGAGTTCCGTTTCTTTCGGCGGAGCTTTTTCGGGGTTTGCCTTATTTCAATATGGTCATGTTTGGTATCATTGTGTAGCTACGGATGGGGGCTATCTTTTTAGGGGGGTGGGGGGGTTGTCGGGGGGTGGGGGTCAAAATGGGGGGGGCATTTTTTAACATGAGGTCTATGTAAGGGGTGGTTTTTTTTGCATGTATCGATGCGTCTCGATGTCCTGAACAACTTTGTAAATGTTTTCATCAGGTTAAAATCGCATTTTCGACCATTTTTTTGCCTTTTTCTAAAAGGTGTTTAACATGGTGATCTATGTAAGGGGTACTTTTCTCGCGTGTTTCTGATGCGTCTCGACGAGCTAAACACTTTTGCAATAGGTATATATATACCTAAAGTGGATACTTTTTGAGTTAAAGCAAAAAACCTCAACATGGTGCTCTATGTAAGGGGTCGATTTCTTGCGCTTAATCAACTTATTTCGACGAGCTGAACACTTTTGCAATAGGTGTTCCTATACCTAAAGTCGACCGTTTTCGAGTTGACCATTTTGGGGGCCGAAAAACCCCGAGGGGGTAAATTTTTCGCCACTTTTCATTTTTTTTGAGTACTTTCCCTTTGCTTAATTTCTTTCTTTTTGCTGTGAGGTCAAAGCTCATCGGGAGAGCTATGTTCTGAATAATTTCAATTGTGTCAAACATTTGCTAATATTTTTTTAACTGCAAATAACAAAAACCTATCACAAAAAATTGAACTGTTTTCGTCGTTTTTGGATACTTTCCTTTGACTTTCTCTTAACAATGTCAATTGGGGAGTTGTTACATTTGAGAAGGGGCATGCGTACGTATTTTTCTATATATCAATTTCGCTCAGGTTTTCTTTTAATTTGAAAATTCCATTTTATTAAGTTTAATGTTCGATTTATTCCTTATACAGAGCATTGAGAGCCCGTACTATGTTATTAGCTGATGCGTCTGACTAAGCTGAACAAATCAGCAATAGGTGTTCCTATACCTAAAGTTGACCGTTTTTGAGATAATGTCGATTATGCGTTTAGATGGTCAAAAACACTGTAGTGTCTGTCTGTCCGTGTGTCCGCCATATTGAGTCATACAACTGCGGGGCACGCCGTCGGACAGGAGCCGAAGGCGACTGGCCGACGTCCATAGAACTGTGGAAGAACGCGTCGGCCAGGAGCCGAAGGCTCCTGGACGCCGCTCATACAACTGCGAAAGCGAGAAGTGAGTCTCGGTGTCGGCCAGGAGCCGCAGGCTCCTGCCGACACTCACAGAACTGCGTCTCAGAAACTCCCGAATCTCAACTTTTGGATTTCTCCAACATGTAAAAAGTAGCATATCGCGAGCGGGATTCATACAACTGCGGGTGACGCCGTCGGACACGAGCCGAAGGCGACTGGACGACGTCCATAGAACTGTAGAAGAACGCGCCGGCCAGGAGCCGAAGGCTCCTGGACGCCGCTCATACAACTGCGAAAGCGAGAAGTGAGTCACGTGTGTCGGCCAGGAGCCGCAGGCTCCTGCCGACACTCATAGAACTGCGTCTCAGAAACTCCCGTATCTCAATTTTTGGATTCTCCAACATGTCAAAAGTAACATATCGCGAGCGGGATTCATACAACTGCAGGTGACGCCGTCGGACAGGAGCCGAAGGCTCCTGGACGACGTCCATACAACTGTGGAAGACGCGTCGACCAGGAGCCGAAGGCTCCTGGACGCCGCTCATACAACTGCGAAAGCCAGAAGAGAGTCACGTGTGTCGGCCAGGAGCCGCAGGCTCCTGCCGACACTCATAGAACTGCGTCTCAGAAACTCCCGTATCTCAATTTTTCGATTTCTCCAACATGTCAAAAGTAATATATCGCGAGCGGGACTAGAGTTGGCCGCTGCCCGTAGGGCAAGGCCAACTCTAGTATACATTATTTACATAGAAATTTCATTCACATATTGCAGTCACGTGACGCTTTGGCATCTACCTTCACGTAAACAATGTCGGACAGAGCAAACTACGAAAATAATATTGAAAAAATTATATATACATATATTTCTATTAAGGGTTTACCGCAGGCCGAGTGGATTATTTAAAAGGTTTACCGTAGGCCGAGTGGAGCAGGATGTATTCTGTTAGTCCCCCCCCCCTCCTCATGGGGCACGGATGTATATACCCAAATGATGGGTTCTCAAATCCAGACAACATTCGCGTTAGATAGAATTTGTATAGGTTGCCCTTACCCATGCTACAGCGTTGCACCGAGCAATTGTGAATCTTACCCTGAATGATACGTTGGGTGACAAGATCCTTGCCCCGCGTTGCTCATACATGTTTACCAAGACATGCTGTTACAGGCGGGGGGGGATCATGGATGGGTGAGTTCTTGTGGAGGGCTCGCCAGACTCGCTGGATCTCGAAGGGTCGTGATGAGGCCCCTCACAGATGCCTATGCAGCCCTTCTAGACAAATGGCTTAAAGCCATTCGTCTTCCGACTCGTCGACGGGAGCCGACGACGCGACAGGCCCAATGCGCAGCCGAGAAAGCTTTCTAAGTCTGGGCTGCCAAAGTGATGTAGAGCCAAGGTGGACTCGTGGGGACCCCGGAACCTGGATTTACATATGTCACTTCCGGACGAAGAGGACCCACCCGCTGTTTGGCGGACCCTCGTCATCACAATTGGAGCGTGGTGAGGAGTGTTTTCTTACAGCTAGCTGGCTTTCAGATTGAGCTACACGACGAAATCATAGGACAAAATCCTGGGAGAACGCACGATCATAGTCTCGACTACTCTCGGCCACACTGAAAGTGATATATATGACAAAGTATAACGTTTAATAGAAGCGTGTCCCGTGCAATTCGCGTTGCCGGTCCTCAGCTGTGGCATTGAACTATACATCTTAGATGTTCCCACTGGCCATCGAACCACCCTTGGGCGACATTCAAAAAACGCTAACCAAGCGCTATATTTACATAACGACATTTTATATTTATAGAACAAAAATTCGTTTTTTTTTACTATGCATCAGCTATATTGGCTCCCTACTTGCGAGTTATTTCCATATGCTTTGAAGCTATAGATCATGTCAACTGTATGGTATTCCGTATCGTGTTTGTGCCAAAGTATCTAAAGATAATTAATGCTTTGTCCCCTTTTAAGGACAAGACGTTCTTTCCAGCTATCCTCTATTGAGCACAATTCTATCTCAATCCTCTGGAGTTATGTGGGCAGATTCGCCAGATCACTTGTGTTGGTCTTTCCCCGGGGATTTCATACCATTCGTGCTTCTTACTCTCCTCAGGCTGTTAGGGTTTCAGCGGGAATTCGGGAAGCTGTTGCCGCCATTGTACAATAGCATTGCTCACTGCCTCTGATGGCCAGCTGTTCAAAGGGAAAATGGCCTTGCTGAAATGGCCTCGTTTCTTTCGACGACGATGGAAGATAATCCGCTGTGCACCCCTTGCAAGTTTTGGGTGTCAGCAAAAACGTTGGCTACAGGAGAGGGGCATGGGCCGCCGGTCCACGTCGAGGAAAAGTGTAGAAGAAAAGTTCAAATTCATATGAACCATCCACTTCACAGGCTTTCAGCATTTGAGTCTTTTCCAATCGTTCTGGGTATTGCATACTTTTCCTATTGCAGCTAAAGGTGCTGCGGATGGGGGGAGAGGGATCTACTTGAAGCTGCTATCTCATGCGGTGTGAATTGCGACTACGTCACGAGAAATCTACCCTAAGTACTCTAGAATGGGGTTTTATCAAGGCGGAAAAAAGCTGCGTTATGTCTCAGGGAAATGACCTGTCTGACATACTTGAATTTCGAGCCAAATGTTCATCCAAAATGGTCGTGATTTGTGCGGTGGACCTGTACAGGTGGTATACGAAATGCGAAATGCTTGAAAAGGCCAACACTAGTGATCAGCGTCTCTGGACGGCTCGGCGAGTCTCTTCAACTGCAAAGCGTCGACCCGCAAGGCTAGGTCATCTTGCTTCAAGACAAAGTTAGACCCCACACTGATAGCACAGACAAGACCACCCTCCGACAGCTCGAAAGGGAAGTAGTTCGGCTCCATCCGTATTCCCCGGGCCTTGCACTGACGGATTACCACCAACTACTGTCCAATCACTCTTTGGCGGTGAATCTGACCTTGAAAACTGGCTAAACGCCCGAAGATGGGTAAGAGTCGGGAAAAGGTCCCAAGCAGTGGGTGAGACCGCATAATTATAATGTAATAATTAATATCGCGTGAACATAGTGTCCCGATAATATATTTGCAGCTTCAAAAAATTGACACGCTTTTGATTAATGAGCACGTAACGCGTTTCGCTAAAACAAACCGAGGAATTAATTGCGTGAGAACGTATCTCACATCAATTAATGCACATGTGGAATATTTCCTGCTTGGTCGAATCGATGCGATCTTAACAAATAATACTATTATCATCATTTTGTGATCTGTCTTATTCTATCTCTTGAATATGGCTCAAATATGCACAGTCGTCATATTATATTTTCAAATGTTGTCGGGTGCCTCTCGCACATAAACAAAACGCGCGAAACGCTACGAATGGGACTCGTACGCAGTGAGCAGACCTTCAAAAAATAATCTCTTTCCAGCCCAGCCCTTGCAAATCCTCACTCGCATGACCTTCCGTAATGGAAACAGCACAATAAACACAGCGAGCATTGCTAGCGGAATACGACGTGGCAGACATCGGTCGAGATGTGGCCGTATGCTCGACACATAGACCTCCGACGCACTCGAACGCATCCAATGGTCAGGATAACGAAAGGCGGCCGGAAGGTGGGGACCCCGGTCCAACTATCAGTCGCTCACCACCAGCGTTCTATGTCTAGCTATCCCGATGGACGATTGAATAGCGACGCAGCTCGTCGTCCTTAGTATCCGCAGGTATACAGGCACGCACATCGCATTGCCTCTAGCCAGTGACTACTGGTAGTGTCTAGTGCGTCGGCAAGGCGCTAGTTCAACGAATGAATGGTCTTCAGCTGCTTCGGCAGTCGCCGCCTCCTGTCGCTGTCTCTAGCTGGCCCAGCCCTGCTCGTCCTGTCTGTTGGACCTGTTTCGATGCAAATACAGACTTGCCCTGATGGACTTATAGATGCGACGCGACGCGATGGGGCAACGCAGCGAGACAATGCGCGAGCTAGGCCAACTCGTCTCATTTGATGCATTTGCGCCGGCGTTCTATTGTCGCCTGTACGTGGATGGCTGGGCGTGTGTCCGAGGGAGCGAGAGAGAGAGACCATATGCGTTCACGACTTCGACGAGGAAACATCCCTCCCCCGGGGGGCGGGAGCATGCCCCGATGCAAATTCCCGAATGGAAATACAAATACGCCGGAGGAACAAAACTCGAGCGGAAGAAGTGTTCCGGTCGGCCGTCCGATCGGTGGTGGTGGTGGCGTCGTCGTCGTCGTCGTCGGCAAATCGTCGTTCAAATTGTTTCCTACTCGCCGTGTACGACTGTGTTTGGAATACGTCGATCGTTGCTGCCGTGTGCTACTTCAGCTAATCGTTGCGAAGTTTACTTCTGTCCCGCTGGTGCATGCGGTACGCAGCTCTACCGCCCGGTGGCGTTCGTTGTGTGGCCACGAGAGGGAAACGCTGTTGGGTAACAAGAAGGCCATCGTTCCAGGCAGTGTCCAACATCGGCGTAGATCAACTCGAGCAGTATGATCGAAATGTCGTCAACCAGTGCAATACCGGTATTGTGGCTGGTGGGGTCAGGGAGAGACACAGCAAACTAACGTACGAGACATTGGTGCATTCATCGGGGAACTGGTAGAAATCGTCGGGTGTTCATGACACCCGATGACGGCGAGAGAGTGTGGTCACAGAGACCCGCGACTGCGATTCTGTTCAGGAATTATGGCGAAGAAGGGAGGCGGAAGGGGATATTGTTTGCCTCTATTGTGCTCTCGTCGTCGACGAATTCTATAATAATGATAATGTCTAGTACTTACATTGATACTCGTTGTTTAGTCAGACGAAACAATCGTTCTCGATAAGGAAACGATAAAAATAGTGATGCGTTTTTTCATGACAAATTATGGGACGATGTTCCGTACACGTAGACTAATTTGTCATGCCCTCTGCACCCCTTCTCGAGTAAAGCTCTCTAGTAAATAATCTCGGCCGAATCATGCTATTATTACGAAACTCCTTTTCCATCCGTAATCGAAATGATGTGGTACGGATGTACTCGCTGTTTGGAGGTGGGGGGTGATGTGCATGTGAGGTTCACGCATATCTTTAACGTTAGGGAAATAATTCAAACATTCCTCAGGCTTACAGTAATCATGCCCAGCTAGCGAGAGATGAGAATGATGCTTCCATGAGCCAGTCCTTTTGGCAAGGAAACGAACAATTTCGATTAGAATTCGTCGAATGTTCGTTGTGTACGCCATTAGGTCGATTACTAAACGGCCGTTAGGAGGTCACTTTACGCCAGGGTCACGTGTAGCGAAGTAGTGGAGCGCCAGTGGACTCAGGGACTTACCAGGCCCGTAGGTTCGGCCACGACCTCGTCCAACCTTTCCGATCACGATTGAGATCAACTGAGGGGCCCGAACTCCACTGGCCGGCCGGCCGAATTGGCCTTAGCGGTCTCCCACGCTCCTCCTGCGTGGTTCTTCCGTGCCTATCGTGATTCCACGCACGTTCGGTTTGCGGTCTGGTCAGGTCGGATTTGGATCGGCGCTAGCGCCTTATTCTCGACACAGGAGACGTGCACATCTACATCGGAAGACGCGTAATCACACGGACAAGCTGCAAAAGATGGAAAAAAGCGACCGAAAAGTAGTCTACGCTAACTCACACACAGCCGCATTTGGCTGATTCATTTTTTTTTACGGATAGTGCCCAATTGTAGCAGCACTAGTGCCGCTGACGGCCCCAATCGTCGGGGCACTAGTGCCGCAAATGTGTTGTTCTCGAGATCTCACACACGTTTAGATTTGGCCAATAAACAGTCCGTTTATCCCTAATTTCCCAAATACGTCCGGTGGGTCCGTAAGGAAGATCAGTGCGGAGGACACGTGGAAACGTAGACTGTTCCACTGGCAAACGAAAAACAAGTTGGACCATTGCAAAAGCCGCAACCAATGTTTTTGATGTGTGAAAATGCACTATTATTATTATTATTACGGATGTATTAGCTTTCTAACAGGGCGTGTTTATACAGCAATGCGTTATACCACTTACAAGTTAGAGAGTAATAACTACAACTGTATATTTTACAAACGATTACAATATACACGTTGATTCTAGGCAAAGCAGTCCACTACCTTCGGGGAAGAAAGCAGAGGCTCTTTGTAAAAGCGTTTAGCTCGCCTTCGAAATACAAAATTTTTTTTCAACCGCCATAAAACTCTCGTTTTAAGTTCCGCGTTACTCTCGAGCACGAATGATGATGCATAATTATATTCTATATACACACACACTCCACGAAAGTGGCCACATCGTAACATTGTACAAGAATTTAAGAACACCCCTCTGATAGATGTCTCATGTGGTAACTTTTTTAGCCTGTTGCATCTTGCTTCCCGCGTCCCGCTCTCCTCAGCTAGGCTAAAAAAAAAAAGGCGTAACATCATTTTTTTCTTCTGTTTATAGCGGCACTTAAGGCTACTTCCCGCGTTGGCTCCACCGCGAATTGTCTAGATGGAAAAGTTTTGAGTGGATGAACGTCCCGCCGCCGCTGTCGTCGTGGCGCAGTTACGTCGCCGCTGGGACAGGGAACAGCGGTTGCCGTGTGGCATCAAAGCACACGGTCGCTGCCGTAGTTTCGTTGCATTCGCCAAGCAAGAGCCACCAGCTCGTCTGGCAGTTCCAACGTTTGCCTTACGATGTCGGAAGTGCTATACCCATGAACTGGAAGGAACACACTCAAACTCCCGACCCTGTGAGCAGGGAGGCCGCGCGTCCAGAGGCTCGAAGTCGTACGGGCTTCATCGAGTCGGCGAGTCATCCGGCGATGCCCAACTCTAAGATGAGTTGGTACCTTGTGTAGGCAAGCTTCCAGTGATACCTGGACGCGACGTTCCCTCTAGGAGTATCTGATCGAGGTGTCGCCAGGGTCGGAACGGCGCGAACAGGCGAAAGTTCGCAGGACGAAGTCCCCAGAGGAGGTGATGGCAGGCAAGACAGAAGTCGAATCACAACACAACTGCAAAAGAAACCCTATCTAACACTTGGGGAAGAGGATGGAAAATGGTTCTCCACCACGGGAGCAGGTCGTAACCAGGCGGCGGCACTACTGTGGCTCCGGCTGTCCGTGTCGTGCGTCGAAAGTATTGGATTCGGTTTCCTGTTCACAAATACGTAACTGTTATATATAATATATACATATATATAATGTATCAAACTTCTGTCACACAGATATGCTCCTGTTAAGATATAATACATAAGATATATCTGGGGCAGCTAATAAATGGACGTTAAATGTTGGCTGTGAGTCAGCACGGAAAATGTATTTATTTAAAGGGGAAGCTAACGATTCAGACACAAAAATCGTTATCCTGATATAAAAACAATAATCACAAATTGGGCACCGCGAAGGCTATTGGACTGCTTGCAAAATCTCAAGGGAAAACTCGACCTGGTTTCGAAACTCTTTAAGAACGAACTTCCCGCGAGAACGGTCACCATAGCGGTGACGCCTGAAGCCATCAGTATATGACATAAAGTAGACGTTAGGCATTAATCTTATCTTCTCCTGACAATTATCCTAATATCCATTATTTCTGTTCACAGACAGAGAAACAGATATGGATCACTTACGTCACCCCAAACCAAGGAGCCTCAAGAACGCCACAAAATGAAACATAGTCCATAGAGTATGACAGTCGTTGAGGCTGTGGAACAGTTCTATTTCCTTATCTAATAGTTCCAGCGCACCCATACGGGCGCCATGCACAACTGCTGTAGTTGTGAGTGGGGAAATCAGAGACATGGAATATTTTCGCTCCACCCGCTTCAGGACAGAAATCGTGACCCGAAAACAGAACGAGTTTGGAGACAGCATGGCTTCGTCTCCTGAGCTTTTGAACGCTTCTTTTTCTTCTAGGCCACATTTGTCTGGTTCGGCTCTGCTGACGTGAAGACAGAGGAATCTATCAGCGTCATATGCTCTCTTAGCTTGCCACTGAAATACACCAGGGTACGCGACGTATACGTGTATATATATATATATATATATATATATATGCAAAGGTCAAATTGGGCCGAGGGGAGAACAGGGAGGTGGAAGTGTTCTAAATTCAAAATACAAAGTTTTGATTTGTCAACGCGATTGCAGTTTTTTTTGCAACGCTTAGGTTATCTTATATGTAGCCAGGTCGCGAGATTTGAACCTGCGTCCTCCGACTTTTCACAGCTCGAGACTTACCCTTTCAAGCTACCGCGCTTACGAAGAATATATTATAAATAGCAGATGCGGATCGTCGATTTATTATCGAATAGCTCAGTTTTATATGAGCTACTAAAGGGCCGACCCCAATTAATGTGCATGGCTATTAATGTCCATGATTCATTTTAAGACTCGAATTAAAAAACACAATTAAATAACTACTATCATACATTGCGGAGTAATAAGATAACTCCTTCAAATAAAAGTTCACAAAGTGTAGTACAAATCAGATGGAGGTACGACATTTAACTCGCTCATGCAGTCTTCCGCCCTATTGCCAGCTCCGACTCATTCGTGTCTCTGCTACCATTGATCGGATTCTCGGACGCCAAGTAGTTTTCGCGACGACTCCGTTTGTACCTGCAACTTAATGAAACTTCATGATACGGCAGATATGCGACCATCTGCTGTATCACGGAGTTTCATTTTACCACATTTGCCTCCTTCGGTGATAGGGATGGCCCTAGTTTATACAATAGTGGATTTCACTATAGAATATATCAGTGATGATCGTTGCCGCGATAAAATTTGTATTATAACGAATCGTAGGCGTCATTACTGTCATACATCATTTCAAGCTCGCCGATGCAAACAAGCTTTAGCCAAATCTAATGTCGACTAGCGACCTAGTCGCTATCGGTGAACTTGTCAACTACTTTATCCATTTTGAACACAATTTATCTAATACGTTTCGTTGTATTTCTCCGTTGTTCCGCCTCCCTCGGTAGTGCCCATCCCTTGGCTCGTTATCCCGAGTTGTGTCCCAGACGTCTCCGTAATTAATCAGTGGTACAGTGTGTCACGGTTGTCCATGACGTGGTCTGAGCCAGTCCTTCTGTGGTTCCGTCGGCGAACACTCTCTTTACGACGTGTACGGCAATTCCACTGGTTACGTATCAGCGGGTCACTATTCCGGCTATCCCCTTTGACATCGTCCTTGTAAGACACGGGATAAAAATGCACAAAACCCCCGAGTAGTGCCCCAGCACCACTGGCACACAGAGCCAGTGATATTGGAGCTCTCCTTCGTTCCTTTGCCACTTGAGGCAGCCATAGTCGTCATTTCCTCGGGCTCAATTGTCCGACACTTAGCTTGCCGATTGATACCGACGGTTTTCAACGCGTCGGCCACCACCCCCCCGCACTCGGAGCCTGAGAAAGATCTTCCACCGGCTCCGCCTTTTCCTTTCCTTTGGCCTGCCAGCATCGTTCTACGCTTTCCGTCTGCCGGGTGTTTGCGTGTTGAGCCGACGTAACGGTGCAGAAATGGGCTGGCTTCTCAAAGCCGGCCCGGAGCAAGGGGCCTGCAGAAAAATGGCGCGTGAACAACAATCATGTATAATAACACGTGAGTGGCGGGGCAGATGGGGCCTGAGTGTGCTATGCGTGGCCCGTTTGAGGGAACGGTGAAAAAAACAAGCCTGCAGCGGACAGGCTTTCAGCGCTTCGTCGTGCGGCATGGCCCCCTCCGAATGTCATTCTCTGCTGTACTCGATAACTGAGTGTCGCAGACGTTGTAGCGGTTCGCCTTCGTTGGAGAGTTCTCGCTCGCTCTCGTCCTTGGTTTCATATTTTTTTAGCTTAATTTTACTTCCGCCAGCGCGTAAGACGGTCGTATCAGTGCGAGCTGTCTGTCCCTCTGCCGTGTGCGTCGGTGGTCCGCGTAGCCAAGGGTGAATTTTTGTATCTAACAGACTGAGATGTATCATCGGTTCGCAACGGACGGCATCGGAAAACTCGGGGACAGCTATGTATCTCAGTATTCCAAATTGTCGTGGCGGGATCTAGTTTTTCATATCCTTTCGTCGACTTCGGCGACTTTCTTCCACTGCTATGTTAGCTCAGTGAGTTCGCAGAACAATTGATCGCACGGGCTTATTATTTCTGCTTACAGCTCACAGCTAATAGTGACCTTGATGGTACGCGATTGGAGTCCTGTTTGATTCGTGGTTCTTCAACCTTGATTCCCCTTCTCCGGTAACAAGAGCCAAGCGGGATCAACAGACCTCACTGTCTGTCTAGCATTGCGAGACAGTTTATTTGCAGACAGTTTGTTTAATTACTGTATTTATTACAAGGATCAGCGACAAGGTAACACCGTTCAGCAAAAATGACACATGTATGACCGGAGTTTGTACTAAAAGCCATAGACATGTTGCAACATTACATTCATTCTGCCACGTTGACTCTGTGAGGATTTGTTGGCGTTGAGATTTTTTGCAGGAAATCAACCGTTGGCCACTGAGGCAGTACGGGCAATTCCGCGAACCGTGAACGACTCCCAGCGATCGTATCCAAGATAGTGAACGCTTCCCAAAGCGAAATGTCGAAGTGCTTGACTCCCGCTGGCCTTATGGGGTATTTGGGCCCATTTGTCTCGTGTGTTGCCGACGGCGCGATCGCAAATCAAACGCGGTCCTCAGGACGCCATCCCATTATGGGGTACAGCCTCCTCTCGTACGAGAGTTAAACCTTTGGATTTGCATACATAGACGGGAATTATCTAACAGATGGCCATATCTCCCACCGTACGTCCGGCGGAAGTTTGAAACAGTTACCTGGATGGCTGCCTGAGGCCCTTGGGAGGAGCGGGCGTTGTTCTGTTTGTCCGCTAGCCAGCGGTGATATCTCTTCGACACGGCTGAAATTGCGGAAGATGCGGTATCTCAGTTAAATCTGCATATTTCATATCTCATCCCGGCTCATAGCATTTATTCCAACGTGGTAAGCGACTTGACAAAATTGAAAGGATGTCGCTCCTTACAATATATTGAATCTCTTTGCATGAGGAGAGGTCAACAATTTTTTACAACTGTAATTTGTCTAATCATTGATTTCTCTACCCTAATTATCTCCCCCTCCGGTCGCCTTTGCCGAATGAAACATTCTACCGTATCACTTACGCAGTTGCAATCGAATAGATGTATGTCGAAGGTCTTCTAGCTTGTCTTTGAAATTTCAACGTCTAACAAAAACCATATGCCTGTCAAGACAGGCTCCCGCCAACCGTTCAATATATAGACTGCTGTTCTAGAAGCTCGCCACATCAAGCCGTGGAGCCATTGCAGTCCTTTAAAACATCTACACCAGTCAGTGTGTGAGAAGATAGATTCGATACCTGCCGTGTATAACACATTGATGAGTGTGCCCTGCAAGGTGCTCAGCCCGCAGCAGCAAGCATCAGGCTACAGGGTTGGAAATATTCGCTAATGTTGATTTAGCTACATGGCCATTTCATTGCGGTGCAACAATTCGCCGACGTCCCGGCGGCGCACAATCCAGCAATCACTGTTTGCCGCTCGACGCTGTGAGGGCGCCCACTGTTCGTCAAAATAAACCCGCCCTTCTCGCCTTTATCATCTGACCCTCCTGACAATGAGGAACCATTCGGGATAAACTGCCCGCTCTCCTTCGTGGCTCGTCAGCGCAAACATCCGCTGTGAAAGTGACTGCAGAGTCTGTCCAGTGGTTTTGGAAGCAAATCACTATACGAAACTCACGTTACTTTTGCACCATGCATATTACCCGCATCGACTTCCTTTCAACCTGAATGAACTCCACTGCGAACAAAGACTGTCAGGTCCATGAGACCCACACGGCGGACGTCGTGGCGGCCTCTGGTCATGTCTCTATAGCTAGACTGGCTCGCCCGTCAGTCCCTGCTTGACACAAAGAGACCTCTTCGAAGCGGACCCGTTCAAAGTGAACGTCAAGGTAACCGCCACAAAGACTGATATGCCGGCCGACACGTTGCGTACGAAGGGGCAGAGTCGCTGCAGAACCGACATTCTCATCAAGAAAACATGAATGGGTACATCTCGCAAAGTTGTTGTTGTATATTTAGAAAACGGGGCTGAACGGGGCTCACCTTTCTTTGTATAAATATTTCTAGCGAGGGGCTATATTTGCAGGCTGACCTTGAACGTGACCACTGGAAGTAATATTGATATGTCAAATCAAATCACTTTATTCAAAGTACATTGTCGAATCGTATTCCTTTTTTACACTAACAGGTTACATTAAATTAGGACCCCAACTTACCGGCGTTGTCCCTTTGCCAGTGACCTGTGGACGATGAATGGATTCCGGTGAAAGGTCTTTCAATTTTTCCCATGATTACGATACGCCGACGGACGGTTGACTGAGTAACTGACTTGGCATTTTCAGTAAAGTCATTTTTGCGCCACGCTGCCATCTTCTGCACAATACAATTCAGTAGTTTTCAAATGACAGCAGCTGCCTTAATACGCCAGCGGTTCCAGGAACGGTAATTGTAGCAATTAGGAGAAGTGACAGAGAAACGATGATCACTATGTCGACGGGACACGTGACCGCTTGTTAGAAAGACGGCTATGCAGACTTCGTTTCCAGGTAGTCGGGCTTGTCCTCTTAGAAGCACTTTGATCACATCAGAGTGACAACAATCCAGGGATTGCCTTGCCGTCATCCGATACGTTTCGTCAATCCAATTTGTGGTCATGTTCAACAAGGTTTTTTTAGGCCTACTTGAGTGATAGGCGTTTCAATCAAGGCTTCAACTATATAGGAACAACACGTTACCATATGAATTCATTAAAGAAAAGGGGATGCGAACGAGCATAGAGCGATGTATGGTATCAGCCAAACACGTTGCTCCTAAAGATTAATAAAGTCAATAGCTAGACATGCCCCAGCACACGGGTCCAACGGCTGCTTGGAACTGGGCGATGAGCGAACACTCCTGATACGAACTTCTTTTTATACCGTATAAATTTGTCCTATCGTATATGACCAAATTACTGAGAGTATAAAATAAAAAAAATATATATATATACATATATTATATATTGCATCTGGCACTATGAGTACTACATGACTATTCACTAACTTATTCTTAGTTAGCTAATATAGGGAAGTTGAAAATATATCGCCATCAAATGGATAGGATGCGACAAGCAACATAGCGGTCAACGAAAACCATGTGTCTTAATTTATTTCAATATTAAGCGAAGTGTTAGAAACATGTTATTGACTTGCCTTCCAGATATGTGACACTCTCAATCAGCCACAAGGACGCCACAATTTGTATTGTATTTATCTAGCATTCAATATCGCGCTTGCATGTTGTTGCGAACACATTGACAAACCATTTGTCCTCGTCCAAATATAAATGATGTATAAGAGGGAGATGTATAATCCTCCCTCGTCATCTAATCCGAATCCTCTTCTTATAACTCCCGTGTAACGAATTCTATACGAACCTAGGTCAGTCCGACGGGTGGTCAGCCTTATAGCGACTCTTCCGCAGGGCCCATGTACACTAACCCTCCTCTATGCTAACCCTTCCTAATCGTCCAGGGCTAAGCGCACCCTAAGCGTCTTGTGCTGGATGGACGACAACCGTAGGTCAGTGCATTCTCATTAAGGCCTTCCCACCAGCTTGCTGCGCCGCTCGTTACGACAACGTGGAAGGTCTTCCGAAAGTTCTACCAGCATGGCCACCATCGGCCACCGAAGACCCGTTGACTAAACCACCCAGCCGTTGGCGTGCCTAGCTGCGCTGTTCAGCTCAGCAGTTACTCGCTGGTATCCGGTTTATGCGCGAAACCCGAGGCGTTACCAACATCACATGTTTCCGGCCGCGTTCACTCTAAAGAGCGCGCTCTTTTTCCGGCAACTACTTCACGTACATGACCAGATTTTACCAATTCCTCCGGCATCACTTAGAAGAACGGATGTGTTGGTTTTTTTTTCTAGATTATGACGGTTAGCATGCCTAAGCCAGAATCCGTCGTGCAGGATCACTAATATGATATTGCAGATAGCTATCTCTTGTCTATTTTTTAGTATTTCTGTTGAACAAGAACTCAAGCTGTTGGTAGGCGTACATATACGGCAGATGTAATACATGGCATTTGTATTGTGCAACAGTAACTGACATTTGTACACTTGGTGTTCGACTAAGATTCTAGACCAGTCACGTAGGTTACTATACCATTGCACGAATTTACGCACCGTGTTGATTCTGCCACCTCTCCAGACAGAGCAATTGCCAAACACCAAACCAACATGTACCATAGAAACACTGCAGATTGTTGAGGTCTTCGGCTTTCAAGATTACTCCAACTAATATCTCACTGCTCCTGAGGCTAGATACATCTAATTCTCGAAACTATTCGACGACTCAGACTCCATTTTCCGGCAGCCTATTCCATAACCCGGCCTCCTGTTTTGCTTGACTAGCTCCTCCCGGGGTACAGTTGCGCAGGTGGCGACCACGACCCGAATCTGATGTTCTTCTCCTCCTACGGATCTGACCTGGCACCAACTGCCTGCGGTGCCTTTTCTGTCAGCTCTATCAATGGCTCTTTGCCCTGCTCGGCTCTCCGTTCACTCTGTTACTCCCTTGACTGATATTAGCGCGGGAGAGGAGATTCGGAGATAACACCAACTTCTCCAGAGGCCTCGAACAAAGTCTCGGAAGTCGCTTACACCAGCCCGCACCCCTGATTTAACGCTGAGAAATAGATGGAGGACCCTCACGAAAATGGAGTCGTGCGCGCCTTGATATTACGCACAGTGTAAAAACGGAGCCGAAACAGAGAAGACAGACTGAATTTATGATACCTATTGCTAGACAACGCGTATTATTCCCGGGAGATTTCGGTAGAGGAGGGCTTTTTAGGGCGTTGTTAAGGTCTTAAGGCTACAGGCTAACGATCCTGTACAACTAACAAACATCTGAGAGCATCCATCTGAAATATCGCCTTTTGTATAGAACTCGAAGTGATTTGTATTTACGTACTATTTTCAACGTGTTTTGTAACTCGTTAGTGATCTTTACGGATATACCCCCATTATTACTTTCACCTACTAGTAGTAGTTAAGCACCAATTATACCAATTGCTAATGAGCGTATCTTCTAATAAAAATGCTTTTTTTATTATTATTATTCTCATGATTTTGCGGCTTTCATTCGCGGTCTTGCGAATATTTGATATCATATAACCTTCTTGTTAGTCCTCCCCCATCTTCCGCTGCTTGTCAATGAACATATATAGCACAGTATCTCATTATCAAGACAGCAAGATTACAGACTTGCCTTACAGGCTTACGGCCAGTGGCTAGCTCGATGCTCTCTCCATTTCTTGATCTCTCTCTCTTTCCCCCGTATCGATATTTTCCTTTCGAGCGTCTTCGAATAGGTCGCAGTAGAATAGCATAAACATTACCTAGCGCCGTCCTTCATTCGTTGCTATTTCTGTGGACCAGCCAATCTATCCAGCTAATCGTTAGGTCGCAGGCCCTAACCCTCAGGGATGAAGTCGGTGTCATCTAAAATACAGCCCCCCCCCGGCTATCTCAATATCAGATGCCGCTCGCCGTGCTCCTGATACAAAAGCAATTGGGTTCCTCCTCGCTGGAGTGACCGGCCCGTCCAACGTGAGGGTCTACCGCTCCTACCCTCTACTTCTCTCTCTCTCTCTGTCTCTCTCGTCCTTTGCCTTTTTGGCGCATCTTACCCTCGGCCAGGCTAACTTCCTCAGCCTTTTGTTGCAAGGAATTTCATTTGGCTGCCGTTCGTTTTGGCTCTACCGCCAGTTCCGTGACCAGTTTCAGCTCTTCGACTTGCTCAAATGTCTCGTATACGTGGGCTGCCTACCCGGCTGGCCGTTTGAAGCGGGCGAGGTTGGCAAAGATGACAGCCAGTGGGCGCTAGCCGCCTGCCAGCTACAACAGAGGCTACCAATGGCGACGTCGGTGCCTTGCGAAGGCAGCGTCGTCACCGATGTTGTAGGCAGGATCTAGGCGGGACGCCGCCCGTCGCTTCGTCGGGTGACAGACGACCAACGACTGAATGACCTTTGGGCGGAACGAAGCCGGCAGGGTCTGTCTGCAGCTGAAACGAGGTCTGGGCGCACACAGCGCGGCGATATTATCGCGCGATCCTCATGCTGGCGAAACACAAGAAGGGGTATTACGATCGGTACGAGGAGCAACTTCAAAGACGGGCAGCCCTATGAACGTCTTAAGGACTCCGCCGGGTTTTTCCTCGTTCGAGTTAGTCAAGCCTCGCTCCCCTGCCGCGAAAACACACAGCACAATACGAGTCACAGGGCAGATGGACACGCGAGAGCTGGACGGCTGGCGGCGATCGCTATAGACAGATAGGATGTCATTCAGCAGCGGGAGGAAAGTCGCATCGACCGGCAGCCAGAGTCCATTTAGCGTAACACATTCGTTCAGGTTGAGGGGTACAGACGCCGGGACAAGCTGCACAACTGGCCGAAGGCGAACTGGCAACTGCACAGGCACGACCTATAGAAAGAGCCATGAGATAGTAACCGTGTTGATTGACAGACCTGCCTCTGCCAGTCCAGCAGGCGCGAAAGTAGCGTTTAATGCGAAGCTACCGCCAGCTAAAGCAGGTCATCAATGCGGAGCTTAGCAGGAAGAGAGCAGGAAGGGAAGGCCAAGCAGCAGGGGGCCGACGAGACAGGGGAACGACGCGGATGCCGGCCCCGCCGCCGAGGCGTAACTGATATTTCTACCAGAGCAGCGCCCACTCGCTATTTTTTCCACTCGTCTGCAGCCGGCGTCGATGTTGGGCCAGACATCTGACGCATTTCAGTGGAGCCCCTGGACATAGGGTGATTCTTCTTTTGGCATACAAAAACCTCGCCGGCATTTCTAGCGCGCCAGAGCCGATTGCCGAAAGGCGCGCAGCAGGGGAAGGATGGGGACGTTTGGGGTTTCAGGGGAGGGGGGCGGATGGAACAGATGGAATCGTTGAAGGAGCGGAGGACGGCCGATGTTGACTCTCCAGATGGGATCAGGGAAAGTGGTGCATGGCAACTCAATAACTGTAATATAAACGTTAGTTGTAGAATACGACGCCATATTTTATACTGTACATATATGTAATGTTTGTTCAGGATTGCTGTGCGGACCTACATTAGAAATCATATCTCGGCTTTACTCAACTGACTTTCTCGGGTGTGATGTCATATCGTTTACAGTACATTTCTTGGCTTGAATACTGGACCGATTCCTATGTCCGTTTACATATCAAATTATTATAATTCGGAAACCTTTAGTAGCAGTTCTTATATGCATTTGGATGGCTAATATGGAGCCAATATGACAGGGTTGAATGTTCCTATTCTCAAAACGGCAAACTCGAGTAGTCTCTATGTCCGGCTAACCCCGTTGTTCGAGAACAATTTTAAGCTGTATTTCAACTTGCTCGAAATGAAGAATCAAAGTTCGCCCACTGCTGTCGGTATCGGCTGAAGTGTTTCTGTGCCGGTTTGTATCTGTGGGGTGTCATTCTAACTGCAATTTCAGAGTTACGAAACGCACATATGCCATTATCCGTCAGCTGAATACATACGATGTTACCCACATCACGACGTAATCACAATGTAGTTCATATGCATATGAACTATAACACATTAGTAGCAAAGAAGGAGTGAGTTCAAGCGTTGCCACACACTGACTCCCAATGGCTTCTGCTGTCCGGGCAAGCGTTACGTTGAAATTAAAGTGAGCGAACGCCCATGCGGCAATTCGCTGCACTTCTTCCACAATTTTCCTCCCATTTTGTCTTTCTCTCCTGCTACTGGTGATTCTAAACGGGTGGCCGTTAGCGGACGGAACCGGGACGTGCATGGAAAAGTCCTCACGAACGGCAGCTGGATCGGGCAGAGAGCCGAAAAAAGGTAAAGAGTCCACGGGGGAGACATGTGTCTTGATTTGTGGCTTCTGACAGCAAACTACGCCACAGTCCTGCGCTCTTTACGCGGCCAGCCTCGGGAAAGCCGGAGTACACCGCTCGAGAGCTTCGTTATCCACGCACAGAAGTAGCAGGGCGAAGGCAGTCACTGCGATCGCGCTGAGGTCCCGACGAAAAGGGAAGCAAAACGCTCGAACGCTGCCGGCCGCGGCTCTGCAGCGCTCGATGCGGGACATCCCAACGTCACTATCTCACGTAGTCACCATAAGCCGTTAGAGGCGAGCGGTGTAAAGAGCTTCACTTAGCTTCACTAGAGAACTCACCTCACTGAAGAACGCTGAGGAAAAAGAGAGAGGAAGAGAGAAAGAGAGAAAGTCTAGCAAAGGAGAATATTTATTTGGCTGTCTGAAATGATATGGCGCAATCCCAAGACGGGCTAAGGTTTGAGATTGTGTCGTTTCGCTACGAGAGGCTGTCAGGCGTGTCCTTGGTGAGTTGGCTACTTTGGTACCAATCGCACAGGGAATACGATGTTGCCTTGGCGAAATGGGGACGGGTGGATGTAGCAGCTGGATATAGGTGTAAGCGTCTGCTAGTTAGGCGAATGTTCACTGGCAATATTATATATAATAGATAGAGACAGGACGCAGCAGCTAATTATGGAGCACATGTGCACACACATACACACCCCGTTGGCAATCGGTCAAAACGGCCCTTCACATAAATACGCCTACAACAGAAAAAAATCACAGAAGATTCCACCGAAAAACATTTCTTCTCTACGGAAAGAAAGCCAACACAAAGTCAATGCCATCTTTGCAATACCTCATTCAACAGGCAACTGTGAACTCAGGGAAGACTTCCCGGCCAGTGGGATAGTGTCAACTGTGCAGCCGTAGCAACTGCAGAGTGCTGTTGTATGCATTAGGCTATCGTTCGACGAGGCGTGCATTCGCATAACAACACTTCGTGAGTTGGGGGTTGCCATCACCCCCGGGAACTGCTGGAATCGACCAATCTGCAAGGGGAGAGAGCAGAACAGTTTGAACTGCCGAACACTAATCGACAAAGAAGAATTACGTCACGGAAATGTGTTCTGTATAAGTGCTCCTCTATCTTCAGTCCGGAGGGGGACGAGGCTCACGGAAGTGGGAGTACTTTACACGTGCACGTATATTTTCCGCCTCTTATTGCATTCTATTATATATTCACATTGTGCTTCTTTAATTTTTTTCTTATTCGCCACGACCGGAAAGGATCCCTCTGAAGGACGGGAGGTATTTCGCGAGGCATTTTCCCCTCGTGCCGCGAGGTATTTCCCAGTTCGCTCAGCAACGTCACTTGCACTGACTGTTAATTACCAATCCGTGGATTGTTACTTCTGAAGGCGGGGAAAATTTATCGATAACTAACTGATAGCTGCTCGAGTATACGAAACACTCCAATATCAGTTCAGTTGTTGGCGTTAACACAATTGACTCCTTAGGGACATCACAGCTTGCATTGACCCTACGTACGGATTTCTTCTGCGCCGAGTTAAGTGCATCTATATGTGTTTCTTAAGCCCGCGTCCCATGTTGCTATGGTGTTTTCGGAATACGCCTGTAGTTAAATTGGTTCGATCGTGTCAGCTCTCGAGTTTGAGTAGAAAAAAAGGTCATTTAATCTCGAGTGTTCAAACGTTCTGACACTGCACTGGTCTATGCGATCAACGCTACTATAACGTATGTAGATAAGGCTTAAATCTAAAACTAGGCTTAACTGACTTCGTTCCTTACAATTTGACATGGCTTGGTCTCGATATAAGCCTCGAGATGCGACATATACCTACACCTGCATTGTGCGAAATAAAGAAGGACCTTTACGCATATATATATATATATCTACGCGTAAAGGTCTCCTCGTTCATAAGTCACAGCGACGCTGAAGAATGTTTTAACTGTTTGCAATCTCTAGAAGGTAAATGTAAAAGTTCACTTGCTTATTAAGGGAACTGAAATTATTACAATGCTTAATAGGTCACTTGCTGTTGCATTATGATATAATAAAGGTATAAAATTGCAATGGTAGAGTTTTAGCTCGAAACCGAAGAGCCATTATATCAAAAAATTATACTTGTCCTGGAACTGGTAACTACATTTACTAATGCATTTGGAATCGTGCCCCTGCCTGGAAAGCCTTTATCGGACTAAATCGACTTAAATCGTATTACACACTGATTCTAAATCTTGACTGATTTTTTTTTCCCTGGGGAATTTCGAACAACTGTCTCACGATTCCAATGTCAATATCAGGACTTCGGCGCTCGCGCGCTATTGGAGAAGTGAAGGAGACGTCGTAGAATTTAATATGATCCATCGGATACTATCAACTATACCAGTCCGTTACAGTCGAGCAACAATTATAACCATGTCTAAATGTTAATTTTTGGCAAATATATATATATATATATATATAGATATATACCTCAGCTGTTGCCTCTTTTCACGCCACATTTCAGTCGTCGTTTTCGAAGGGCATTCGAATTGATTGTATGGCCTACGCACGGCCAATGACCACGCCGGACCGTGCGAGGGGTATCTCAAGTTGGGCAGATTTCTTCAACTATTCAGTAGCCGAGCGAATATAACATGGTGGCCTCTCGATATGGAACCATGCCATGGGCTTGTCCGATAGCAGAACAAAGGCCAACCATCACGTCGCGTCTGGCTATGTCTGAAGGTCGCTGGCGCTGTTTAGCCTTCTTGCTTCCAGGGAATTTCCTGTACATTTTCTATACAAGATGCTTTTATTGCCACTCGCGTCTACTACCGCGAACCTTGCTCGTATAAAGCACAACCTGTACACACTACATATATATAGATATATATATATATATATATACTTGTGGTCCACGTGATAAATGTTCTCCACAAGCCTGCTTCCGTTGACAGGTGGGTTTCGACGATAGCAAAGCCATTTCATGGAACCGATGGGCGAGCGTCTCTCGATTATATATGCCCCTGTCTTTCGTCCACTAGCTACGCTGAATGATATGTATTACAGACAAAAGATCCACTTCGCCAGGAAGTATCGTAAAAGGGGAAGCCATTCCCCGAAATATCGTCGAACCCGGAGGTATCAACGTTGAGTCATCAGCCTTGAGACATCTTTTACAGGCCCTCTGACACCTCGCATTTTTGGATTTTGAACAAACTTTGTTATATCTTAGCTAAGGTCATCCAAATTGTGTTGTTTTACATTATCGAATTCGTTTCTAGCGCACAGCAGAACGCACGGGTATTACGACCCTCCGTTTGTGCCTCAAAAATCATCTGTTACCCCACAGCTTCATGTTTCCGAGACCCGACGCCAAGCAGGTGGCACTATGACAGAACCTTAATGCCTATCCTCTGTATGATAGTCAGAGAAGATAGGGGAAGAGATCGGATCTCATTCCCTTATCGGATATGCGTCGAAAGCCTAACCAACCTTAACCCCTCAACTTACCCCAATCTAAACCCCACGAGAGACAACGTAGTGGTCGCGAGATCTCGGCTCAGCTGCTGAGCCTTAAGCATCGCTCCTGCAAACGAGAATGTAAGTAGGACTGACACTCCAATCTTATTAAAACCGCGGTGTCGGGCCAGCGAGCTAGCTGAAGGCCATAGAGGCCCGTCTAGTCCGTTCGCTCCCAAGTCGCCGTTCGACTGACGACTTAGCTCGCCGTTTGCGTAGAAGCCCAAGTTCACTGGGTAAGAAGACTACCTCTCCGAATTCACTCCGCCTCACTTGCTACTTAGAATATCTTTTCGACGTCCTTGAACCGAGCTCCTCCGTCTCGTGACCCGAGAGCGGAGCCCTCGTAGGGGGGCTCGAAGCAGACCGAAAAAATAGAGCCGACTCAGTTCAGGCGAATGAGCGTAACCGAACATTGTGTTGGCAAGGCGCACACCGTCCATGAGCCAATGAGGAGGATTAGTAGAGAAAACTATGGCCGGGACCAACGCGTTATGAGAGGAGCTCGTTCGCCCAGGCTCGCTCATCCGTCTCAGCGAAAAAGCAGCCCACCGCTGCGAGAATGAGCTTTCAATACAGTGAAAGCTCGGCCAGGTAGAGCTACGCCCGAACGCCCGCGACGGGGGGGGAGGAGTGAGGTTAATTGGCCGAGAAGAGAATACGACCAACGACATTCTCTACAATAACGTGTGATGACGGTAGCGGTGGTCAGACTTCGCGGAGCGTCTCGTCGGGAAGGTGAACCGTCAGGGGTGTTTGCGCTTGCCTGACAATTACGACATTGCGACGTGTGAATAAAAGAACGATATAGATCGTTTATTCAAACATACGGTTGGTCGGTATTTCTAGGGATTATGGGGGGGGGGGGGTGAGGACGACAATGTCCCGAGGAAGGCGATGGCATTGCCTCTCTGCACGGCGAGGGACAGGCGCTGCAGGAGGAAAGAGCCAGCGCGCTTGTCCCCGGTGGCGCGGATCAACCTGTGGTAGACCCCCTCGAGGAAGTTCGCAGTGAGAGGGCCGTGCCCGCCCAAGGTCTCAAAGGCAAGGGAGGAAAACAGGTGGGTTGCTTGGAGTGCGGCGTACTTCCTTAGCTTTGCCCGTTCCGCACGCGCTACTGCGTAACCGGGGATGGTTGCACAGTGGTTGACATAAGAAGGTGCTAGAGTGTCAACCACAGTGCCGTCCCAGACCAGGTGCAGGCCTCGATGAAAGGGGATAAGGGTGAGGCCGTCAGGGCGGCGCCCGTCAGAGGTGTCGAGGCCCTGTGGCTCCCTTGTGCAAGGAATACCGGCGGAGTGGAGGGCCCTCACGAGCGTGTCGTTAAGCATCGTGTGTCGCGGATGGCGACCGGCGCTGCGTTCGCACGAGAGACCGTGATGGCCATTCGTTGCGACGGGGTCCCCGCAACGCTCGCAGCTGTGGGCCGCAACTACAGGGGCCCCGAGGCGAAGGCCCACACAGAAGCGGAGGGAGCGATCGTCTAGAGCAGTACCAAGGGACGACGAGGGCAGCGCGTGGAGCCACGCCCCCGCACCAGGCCTGTCGACAGCCCGGAGGCGAGCTTGGTCAGCAACGTGTGGCGCAGAGGCCAGGAGGGAGTCCCGCAGCTCCTGGTGCAGGGCATCGGACCACGCCCGCTGCTTGCTCTGTTTGTCCGGAGGGACCCGAGCGCGGACGCCCGTCTGGTCAAGGGCAGCTTCCTGGGAAGCGGAGAAGTGGGCGAGCGCTTCGGGGGGGGAGGACTGTAGCGACCATGTCGGCAACCGCCGTAAGCGACGCGGCGTAGCAAACGTCAGCCAAGCGGCGTACACTGAGGATGCCGAGGCCACCGAAGCGGACTGGAAGGGAAGCCTGCGACGCCGCTTCCGGAGGGAGCTGGAGGTTCAGGATCGTCGTCAGGGCTTCCAACACCAAGTCGTCATACTCGTGAAGGGCTGAAGCCTCAGTGCCGGCCGGGCATGTCCTAAGCAAGTGCTGCATGCGTGCCGCCGAGAAACAGGACCGAAGCAGGAACAGCCCCTGGTGAGCCGATAACAGGGGCAGCCGGTCGAGCATCACGGCCGTCCTCTCGAGGCAACGGTCCAATAGCGGCCGGATGGCCTCGTCCGTGAGAGGGGAGCCGACGAGCTCGAGGGACAACCTCTGAGTGAGACGGCACCCTGGGAGCGACCGCTGGAGGTCGGGCTGCGCGTCTAAAGAGAAGATCTCGCACTTCGTGGGGTTGAGGGCAAGGCCGCTGCGCCCCTCGTAGTCGAGTACTCGCTGAACGTCGGAGGCGACGGTCGCCGGATCACCTGCCAACGTTCCGTCGTCCATGTACCACAGCCGCAGACGCGACTGGAGGGACACAGCGAGGGGCCGGAGGGCCAGGCAGAAGAGGGCTGGGCCCAGCGGGTCCCCCTGCTGGACACCGCACTCTGAGCTGATGACGGCGTTGTCCATAATCAGATGGGAGGGGCAACGATAGGCCAGGTCGACCAGAGGGAAGAGGCCAGGGACGTGCTCAGCGACCTCACGCAGAACGAGATCTCGACGGACCGTGTTGAAGGCATTGCGAAAATCAAGCTTGACCAGGGCCGCGTCCGGATGAGCGTGGATAAAGGCGCGAGCCGCGTGAGCAGCGATCTCCGTCCCAGACGCCTGGCCGCAACCCAACTGGGTTGGGCCGAGCAGGGTTACGACCGCGTCCCTCTCGTCTCGAGAACGATATTATTCTCGATTACGACATTAACCCTCGATCGAGAGCGAACGAGAAACTGCTAGAAAAGATAGACTACACAGGGTCCAACGCAAGAGTAAATCGCTATTGCTGTCGTCAAAAGGACTTAGGAGAAAATGGCGGTTGAACGGATGTACAGTCATCTGTCATTCGGAGTACATTCAGCAAATATAATCGACTAGACACCCTGTGAATGTCAGCAAGGAGATATAGATGAGGGAAGGGTGAAAAGTCGGCAAGGATACGTCAACGATCCTTTTTGTGCTGATGCCGCGCTCGATGCATATGTATTATATTATACGTGTATTATACCTGCCTACTCTGTATTTTGTGCTAGCTCGTCTACCTAATCGTGCAATAAGAGGTACGTGCAAGTCGAAACTATAGCTAGTCGAATTGACCCCCGTTCGTTTTCGTTCGCTCGTTCGCATCTTAAAAGGAAAAGGTAAAGCTTTATTGGTTTATTAACGGAACTGCAATTGCATATGCTTGAGTTCTCTTATATGTCTTCACGCAGCTTGAGCCGAACCTGCGGCATACGGCTTTTTACAGCCGGAGGCTTAGGCGTCCGGACAACAGCGCTGACATTAGGTAACACCCGAAATTTATCACGATGCTATTTGAACGGGTACTCCACAGGCTCATTCGGGATCTCTAACGATCGGCTGCTTTGCATCGATCCCTACCTCTGTACCCTTCGGTAAACGTTTGCGAACCGGCGTCTCGTACGCGTCTGCTTCAACAGTATCCTGCTGTGGCATGGCAGCCCCTCTAGCAGCACAGGTCAACTGCCAATCACGACGCGCCAGCCATCGTCTGCATCGTAAATATTCATAGTCACTGCTAATCACCACAACCACTGTGATCTATGAGGATCTAAGACTCACGGCTTCATCGAAGTGGCGAAGAACTGCTATCTGCAGTGGGGCGAAGGCGGCAGCGACAGTTAAAGCTTGACAGGCGCATTCTCCGATACGAACTGATTCGAAAGATATAGCGACCCCTCGTGGAAACCTCATCGGAAGTTGCCGCGCCGTGCAAAGGATCTCAGGCGTCAGTGGTGTTTGCCCGGGTCCATGATGCGTTGCCCGTCATTCTCGGAATCGTTCGGCGCGTCTCGTACACTTTATCGGTCAGTGACCGCCGTCCCAATTCGGAGTGTGCTTCCAGCGCAATCTGGTGGCAAAATCCGAAGTGGCATTGCCGCCCGTAGACGAGGCCGAAGTTTGCGCTGCTATCACTAACCCCCTGGTGAGTGGGTAACGTCCTAATTTTCCTGAATAAACATCATCTCAGCGATGTCAATTAATGCTGTGGATTCGCGCGGCCGGGCTGAACCCGCATGGATGAGTATCGAAAATCGAACTGCGTTGTAGGAGCGCGTAAAGAAAGTGCGGGATGCGACTGGAGATTGACTCGAGCTTGGGAATGCAGAAAAATTACCTCTATTTAATCGTTAGCTACACATCAGCGTACATGCATTAAATATTAATTACAAATATATATATATATATATTTATATTAAAATTTCTTCAGATATTAGGAGAACGGTTAGCATCTGCTACAAATGAACTATGTGCAACCGAATTTTTGGTGGAAATATATTTCCTTAGATATCCAAAAGGGCAAGGCGATTTCTACTTTGGGCACCCGCTTAGGGACTGGGCAGTGGGACTCCTTGTTTTAAATACTCTCCAAAGGCTATATAGAGAAGGGTGTTCTTCAGAAAATAATAAACCTTTAGCTAAAAACATATAAACATTTGAATAATGTAAACCCGAACCGGAATGATGACCTTTCGTACACCACTGCGCCCTACAGCTACTGCTACGCCTATGAGCCATATCACGGTTACGTCAATATTCTGCATCTCGATCCTATCTCCGCGATTGACTCTGCTTGAGATTTCCCTTCTCCAACATCACTCGATAGCTGCTACAACGTGAGAATTCGCCGGCGCATCGAATACCCCCAAATTCATTTGCATCCGCCGCACGATACTCAACGACTGCCTGCGCCGTTGAGTTCCGCTTGGCTTGGCCCACGTGATTTCTTCCAATCGCAGCCTGTTCCAGATTGCTATTCTTATCTCTGAGAATTAAAAACGGTAAAAGAACGGTAACGACAGGGGCGAATGCCACATTCGAATATTCAATGCCCCGTGCGTAACCGTCGCTCCGGCCTCGCTCGACTCATCGGAAACGTAAAAAGCGCGAGCTAGCAAATCGCTAGCTCATTGTTGCGTCGTTGTCGTCCGCTTTGACGCAACCGACACGCGAACTTCTCCACACAACGAGGTGCAACCTGCTTGACGGCTCCGGCGCGTAGAATGTTATAATTGATAATCGCATTCGGACAACCCCGCCAGACAACATGGGGACTCGCGCGGGCGGAGAAGTCAACGAGCACAGCTCAACCGAGTCGCGTTGTTGCGTTCTTGCGCGGAAGCGGCCTCGGGCTCGGTTGTGGTCGACCGGCGGCGGCGGCCGGGGGGTCGTCGCCCGGCGGACGCCGATAACAGATCCTCATCCGACTCGTGTCTGGCTGGGAGCCATCTCGTTTGCATCCTTTCGTCTGCTTCTCTCAGCGCCGTGCTTGCTAGACCTCCAAATAGGGCAAGTTTGACAACGCACCGTATGCCAGTGAAGTTAGCCAATGAATGGGGAGGCGGCGGGGGGCATGACGTAGCTCTTCCCCCTTGGGCCAGCCTCAGCAGAAGCTGTCCGTGCTTAGCGTATGAGTAGCTAGAAGTTGGGGTCGCGGTTGGGGGAGATATATATATTATATATATATATATATATTTCTCTTACGATTGACATATATATATATATATACTGAGAGAGATTTGATGCGAGGAAGGGCGTCCCGTGGTCTTGCTAGGTCGCGCCCTGCAGAAGCTCAACGCTCCGAAACCACTCCGTCGCCTGCTCGTCTCTCGTGGTAGTTGTTGATTGGGGTTTAGGTGCCGTGTGCTGTACGTCGCCCTAACGACAACCGGATGTCGAACGGTAGAGGATCAGGGAGAGCGCAACCCTAGAGCGTCCACTAGCATAAGCAGCACCAGCAGCATCAAGCGACGATATGCATGATGTCGAGGCCTCGATAGGCGATAGCTTTGCGGTTGGGGATTGCGGAGGTTATTCGCTGCCGGCCGAAGCCACGGCGGGACACCACATCCTGCGACTTTGCTGGTGGGTGGTTTCAATGCGATGCCCGGGCCCGGGCCTCTGCCCGGGTCTGTGGCTGCTACTGCCGCCACCACCAATTCTACAGATATGGCGCCTGAGCTATACTGGGAGCGCTCCACAACGAAGCAAAGCTTCAACGGGGAAATGGGACGAATCGCCCCCGTACTCGAATACATTAGCGCCTAGATGCCGCAAGCCGTAGGTGCCCACGCTGCCCCCACCGCCGCCGCCACCGCCGCCACCGCAGCCATTCGGTGAGTTTGCATATCGCCCCTTCCTATCGTCGCACGCCGCCGCTTCGAGAGCCTCGGTTGCTTCCTCGAAGTATCGACGCCTCGAAGCACCAGCAGCAGCAGCCGTCGCCGCCGCCGAGAATGGTTACGAAAGCACCGCGATGCTACGTCGTGAGCTACCACAGTCATGGGTAGCTCCCCTCATTCTCCCATAGATCTACGAAATATCGCTGAACACGCCGAATGTCGCAGACCTGATCGGCCTCGTCCTTCCACATGACACCGCTCGGTTGGCCCCGGTCTCGAAATTTCGCTTGCATTACGCGTCTACTCCCCCGCGGCCAAAGACACTACCTCCATAAAAGCAACTGTTCGCAGGGCGCACCGTTGGCGTGGGCCCACGCGGCTCGACACCGGCAAATGGCGAGGCGATGTCAAGGTTGCCAAGGTATCTTATGGTCGTCGGAACGCAACGAACGATCACCCCTGCGCTTGTTTCGTCGGCGCGACGCCAGCCGGCGCATGACACCTGCTCTAGCAACAACTGCTCGATGCGCGTGCGCGACAAGTAGGCAGCTTGGTGTCGAGATTAATAAATAACAAAAATGGGTGCAGGGGAGACCCTGTGAGAGGATCAGCTGAGGTGACGTTGTTCGTTTTTCGCAATGAATGATGCACATCGATCGCCCGCCAAGGCCTGTATATATAGTCTGTATATACTTGCTCTGGTTATATAATTATAGGCTGTCTATACTTTGTCCCATCAAGCATATGCATAGTATCAATGACTGAACAACGCCGCACCGAATCAACTGCTCAGACGCGGAAATCCTGTGGCCAATAAAAAGGCAGCGACATTTTAATCTAGTCGGTGAAGCTCCAGTGGGGCCTCCACAGCAGGCCAATCGATGGGTCAGCCTCTTTCACTTTTCGTTTCCTGGGATGTGAACAACACATACAATACCACGGCAGTGGCAAACATACTCAAACTTCGAGAATAGCATGTTTGCTGTGTATAATCGATGGAGTATAATAGGCAGTATAATTTGCTATGTATAATATATATATATATATATATATATATATATTATGTATAATATATCTGTGTATATATGCGGTTCTGGGCAGGAATCCTGGGAAAAGCTACCTGCGATGCGATATGGGCGTGGTAGAGGACATTTGAAACGTGTTTTGATAGACGCACCCCAAACGAGCGCAACTCTAACAAGAACGTATGTGTGACTTGATCGTTGTTTAGGGTGGACTTGTTAGGGAGTGATTGTGATTGTAGTGACATGTGCAAATTCGACAAATGTGACTTACAAACGAAGCCTGTCATACAGTATTAAGTTAGTAACTCTATGAAGCCAAATCGGAATTGATTTCTTTGAACGAATGAACACACCCAAGTTGTTGTCTCAGACAAACTTTGTGTTGGCCGCCAGACAAACATTGAGATTGTTTGCTGGCTAACCTTCTATTCAAGGTTAAAAAGAATACGGCAAATACTCTATAGGCTTTATAATATTAACCATTATTATTTCAGCAGTATGTAATTAACTAGCACGACGCTCGCATTATACGATATTGCAGAGGTACGGATTAAATGTAATGCTATCAGTAATTAAACTGTGAGATTGTATTAGTAATCGGTAATTAAGCTGTGAGATTCGCGAGTAGGCTCCTCGAGACCGCCGAGGTCACACACGGAGCATTACACTGTACGTATCTTACTAGGAGATGTCTCGCCAGTGCAGCTGCTGTTTGTGCGGAGCGCTCTCGTTTCGTTGATGAAACACAATGGGATTTCGCGCCGTCGTGGATTCTCTCATGCGCTCATCGCAAATAGCCCAGCAACCTAAGGTCCCATTCTTGCCATTATATTAGCTCATATACTCATCGCGTACGATGCTACTCGGAGCTCTGGCAGACTCCGGTGGAAGGGCCAAGTCCCAGTCATTCTCGGACGAAATCAACCAATGAAATGAAACCACGCAAGCTGCACCGAACTGCGATGCCGAATAGGGCTTCGTGTTCCGCTACGAAATGTAATGTATTTTACAGGTTCGGCTGCGTGCATCTTTACTAGGCTTCGTCTCTCAGAGATCTTGTCGCCCCCTCCGAGTGGTGTTGGCGTTGTCGCGGATAATCCGCTACCCTAGTATAAAAACACACACGTTCCCTCTCGCTCGGGTCAGATGGCATTCTAGCACTGTGCGAGCAGGTTACCAGGTGTCCTGGACACCCCCGGGAAACCATCCGCGCTGAAGCGAGATGACCGGCGACAAAAACAGGACACGTTACGGCTGTTACGACCAGAGACGGGGCGTGAGGCGGGTATCTGTGCTTGCGGTTCCTGCTGTAGGGTCCATGTCGTATATATATAATACATATCGTCTTGTATCGTCCCAATCCCCGCCACGACCACCACTACCTATTGGGCACGCGCGCGCTCGCCCGTTAATGATGAGCTGGAAGAGACCTGGCTGGCGTCGACGAACGCTCCAAATGACCACGGCCAGCTTAAAAAGTTTTGTGCGGCTCGCCCCGCTGATGTCCAGACGAGTCGTACAGCTCTGTTGGACTACTTCTGCCACCCAGCCGTCGCGTCAGCCGGAGAGCGTGGCGGTCGTGGCCAGCGGCGTTGACCTCACTGGAGAACCGAGATTGGACTTCGGATGAGGTGGATATGTCCTTTGCTGAAGGGGACTGACTAACCAACAGGTGCCGGCTGATAACCGGAGATGAGCACAGGTCTACCACAGTGTTAGCAACATCCACATTTATGTACACGTACATAAACTTAAGGCGACAAACGTAGCATATTTGGTTAAAAAAAATACATACATATAATATATATATATATATATCATATATACCTGACCATAAAAATGAATGAACAAACGGACAACATTGAATGGAGGAATCGAGTGAAGTGGGCGTAATCGACACGACGACAGTTTTGAACGACTCTAAAACAAGCCAATAAACGAGACAGGCCCCGATTAGTGATATCATTGGCTGGAGTATGCACTCAAATGGCTAAATATGTATTTATATAATAATTGCTTGCGTTACCAAATAACGTGCATCATATTGTATTATGATTATTATTATTATTGTTATCATTACACTATCGAATGGGCAGTATCACGAAGTTATCACCAATATCACGAATCGCAAGTCGCCACTTCGATACAAAACGAGACAGTGTTTGCAAACTAGTATAGCTTCGGGACCAAATGTCGATAAGCGATGGAACATGAGGAACCCGCGTCAAACTGTGTCCCTTGTATTGTGATATGCACTAGCAAATAACAGTGTCTTCAACATGAGAGTTCCATAGGTAACGCGATACGGTTCTCGATTGACAACCGACAGGTATCGCCTACGCCAACCGAATGCACGTACCATCTCAAACGACCCCCGACGACCCCATCTAAACGGGTCGAGTTAGTACTCGAAGAGGATTGAGTTGTGGTAAAGGACCCGTAACAATGGACAGCTGGCTCTAGAAATAGACGAAATAAGAGAAAAAGGCCTCTCACGCAGAGGTAAATGCTTGAATCGATGCTCGCCCATTCGATCCCCCGCGCCCCCAAGCGAAAGGCCTTATCTTTTATCCCGCTAGGGCCGTGATACTTGGGGCCGCCCGGAATAGAATGTCTTACCTGCTACCTCATTAGTAGGCGCGTTTTATGCAGCACACGAAACCGTGTGCTCAAACCGGTCACCAGCGTGAAGCGACGAAGGTGAGAGAGTGCCGAAGGCGGGTTGTATTGAAGAGGAATAAGGAACTCTGTCACCTATTTCCCGCAGAGAGGAGCGAACCCCCCCGCCTCAATGCCTCGGTGGTTCCTTTGATTCATCTGTCTGCAACGCATTGAATGGAGAGCCGACAGGTTCGTATATTCTGCGGTAGGAGGGTGTCGAAAGCAACGGATTTGCATACGGAATTATCTACGGGCTAATATCACGGAGTTGGGGAGAATGATCGCAACTCTTTTCTTTCGCTCACATGGACTCCTTTGCATAGCGTTACCTGTTATTGATACGATGTGTTACACAGATATAAATAAAAAAGCTACAACAACAACTACTACTAATAATAATAAAAGACTTGATTGACAAATAAGCAAGTAAGTGCCGCATCGATACCGCATGCACCTCGTCGGGTTCGAACCGGAGACCCTATGGTTCTAAGTCCCCGACGTTATCGCTATGGCATCCCGGTGGATTTTTACAATCAATGTGCCGATTCTTAAAAACCAGTATCGCTGCTTATGACTGCTAAGTTTGCATATTCGGGCAGATTGTATTGTTCAAGCTGCACCGTCGTCCAAAAAAGCCATCGAAATGACAAAATAATTTTAACAGCAGTGTAATTAATATAATGGTTTGTTTCGCCCCGTTTTGGCGGTTTCCTCTGAACCGAGAGTCACCGCCACTGTTGTGCTCCCGCGCTTACATTGGCTCTACCCCAATGTCCCAGCTCAGACCACCACCTCGCAAGCCTCGCACAGTGCGATCCAATCCCACTTTCAGTGGAAACTGGAACGTCTCGGGCCCTCCGCCTTATTCGTAGCGAACTAGGTTCGCTAGGAATAAATTTTGTTCATTCTAAGGGATTCGAACCGACAGTATGGCAACCCCCGTTGTTCACTCGGCGAAACCTTCCATCTCGGTTGAGGAAGGGGACGTGGAGAAACGAAGCCGTTCGTTATTTCCCTGGATCGAGTTGGAGGACCAACAAAATCCAGGACGCCGAGGAGAAGAGTGATTACCAGCATTAATTCGACTGTGAGTACTCTGTAAACTTGGATACCAAGTTGGCGTGACATGGCACGAATCGAACACGTGGAGCGTACATCGGTTGATTCCGGAACTGTTGCAGATGAATCTATACAAACAAGATACGCATTAGTTCGTCAAAGCAGAGACAGATAATGGTTCAGATTGTATATTTCACATATAATGTACCACGAACAGCTATCTAATCAATATTGTTTTGTTTGTTTCGTTATTTATGGGTAGCAATGTGATGGGACCATATTGATTTTTTTAATCCTTGGGATTGATTTTTTTTAGACCTCGATCGGACAAAAATTCTTCAAGCCCTCTTCAGTCCTGTGGATCCTTTCGGATCCTCGCTAATCAGTGGACATATTCACAATTGCGCTCCGTCCAAGGGAACTCAGAGTCTGCGGCAATCCTCGCATGTGGAGGGGAAATATCTACACTGAATCCACTGAGATTCGTACTCCGCGATATGTCATTTCAGATCACTTGATCGCACTTTCCGGAACTGACAAAAAGACTAATTCTACCCACACCCATCATTTGAACCAGTGAAGTTCTCTTCCCTATAATACAGAAACCGTGACAAGAGAAAGGTAAAGGTAAAGCTTTATTTGTTTATTAAAGGAACTGCAGTTTTTACACTGCAGAAAAAATACACCATTGCGGGGCTCCCGTCTGCAGCTATTATAAAAACATAGACTCCCGCATTGAAGGTTGGGTACAGCCTGAGTATGATTCTGTTTTCAGCAAAACGAGAGAGAGAGAGGAGAGAGCGAGAGAGAGAGATCGTATCGAGATTCCTCCATTCTGAAAAAGTGCGATAAAGAATTTAATCGAGCGGATCAGCCAAACACGCCGACAATGAGTGGTTCCCTTGGGTCGATTTCAGAAAACAAGGCAACGAACGGGGGCAGGGGGGCCCTCCCTCCCAAACGCTACGAAAGCAGCCAGAACCTGTGAACCCACCGCCGGGAGACAAACTAACAAAGGTACCTCGCCAAGCAGCAATCTCAAGGGAGCCGTTCGCTGGAAGGGAGCGGCCAACTGGAAACAGCTATCCTGCCCAAGAGCTGGTGGCTACTTCGGCCACAGCTGAGACCTTCGGAAAATACTAATGCTTCGGCACTGGTCTCACCGCCCGCCACAGCCCTTCTCAGAGGGTCGACCATAGGCATGTGCGGTAGCTTGCGTATCACGTAACGTGTTTAGAAGTTCGGTGTTTGAGGGGAAATGTGGAATAGTTTAGCGGGTTCAGTGACCCTACTCCCGTTTCGATATCGGTTATCCACCGTTTACATATATATATATACATATTATCTATAGTATTTATTAACGATGATGTCCGTCCGTCTGACAGTGACTTCGCGCTATCCCCACGCCCTCTCTATACAAATGTATAGTGAATTGTTTGAGCTGACCCTCAGCTGTTGCCCCATGTGACTGGTTTCAGCACTTAACTTTAGTGATTACTATAAAGACCTGTCGGGGTCACCTTCTCTTATCTTTTAACCGGTCGTACCTGGCAGGAATCCATAGATATATCAATCGATTTGATCTGCTGATAGCTACTGGCATAATTCGTGCAATAATTTTATTCAGAAACAATATACTGATTTCTTAGTGTAAGAATCCCCATCTAGCTGTTGATGGGTCGGTTCAACGCACCCCGCCGCATAGTTAGTCCAGCAGGCTGACCCTCTCGATCAGCCATAACGGTGGTCTTCCAGACCTCCAATCAAAATATCCAAGGAATCGTTTCGTAGGCTATGTTCTATCGTTCCTTTTTACTCTATACTTCTCATTGCTCCATCCCCGCTCGGGGTTTCGACACCGCGACGTCCACCACCCGTCCGCTAGTTCACTCGACGTTGGCGCACCGTGAGTTGACACTGTTGTCGCGGTCGCCCCCTACATATAGGGCGTGGTTTCTGTCACTTCCACATACAGACACCCGTACACGCACACACACACACACACACACTATCGACAAATACGCTAAGCCTTTGATAGATTGCCGAGCTTAATCTCTCGCTCCGTCGGTCCCTCCGCTCTTACAGGGACCCCTGATTCTCTGCCAACCAGAGGTTTCGGCCCCTTTTCGATTCCTTCCTCGCTCCGTTTTCAGCCGCGGAGGCTCGAGGGGGCAACCTTCTCCAAGATGTACCCACCCACTGTGGTCCGCCGCAGTTCCCTCTTTTCAACCGATCTATCTTATGTCGCCGGTGCCTTCGGCAGAGGCGAAGCGGTCGGCGCCTCTGCGGCCTGACTCCCGACCGGTATCGTTCCACAGCTACCCCCATGGCGTAATATATTCCACATCTTCGATCCAGTATCCAGCTACTCCTTTCCATGGGGAGCGTCTCTAATCTCGCCGCCTGAAACGGGAGCCAGTCTTTGGCAGGCCTTGGAAAGGGGTTAGCCGAAATAGGATAGCACATGACCACGAGACGACGCTGCTGCTGCTGTTGCTGTTGTGTCCGCCTGTTCCCATATTGTCGGCCCTACAATGACTTCGGTGACCACGACCACCACAACAGGGTTTCCCTACATCCACGACACCAAAGGGTAGAGGGTGGCCGCGTCCGTTCATTCGTTATCGTCGAACTTCGCTGTCGTGACGCGACTCGACCGACGCGTAGCCACATAGCCGCTTGCCCCTTCAATCCTTCCATGTCCGGGCCAAGCAAATCCGACATTCGTCCCGAGATGACTCCTGGGGTCGTCCGCCTCTGAAATGTCCCCTAGATCCCCGCCGTTGTCCGCCCATTGGTTCGAGTTGGCCCGCCCTAACCGATGCCAAGCCGCCCTGCAGTTCGAAGACAAAGCTCGTCAACGACCGCACCCCTCGCCGATATAGAGCCGAGCCCGCCGCCATCGCAGACCACAAATCAATCCGTCCTAGACACAAATAACTCTTTCGGCTGAAGAGCAATGCTTGGGGGAGGCAGGATGGGGATTTTCTGTTGTTTGCTCAGGGAAAATCAATGAGTGGGCGCTTTTCTTTCATCGAACGGGGTGGCTTCTAAAGTACAGAAGAGAAAGTTGCTAAAACAATAACATCGAGGGTCTAATCACAAGTAAGTACGTATATGAACGCTGAGGGAGACAGAGGTTTTCCGTGAGCTAGTATTTATGTAGTTGCTAAGGAAGCGCTATTGTGTTGCCGAATCTCTCTCTCTTCACATACAGGAACCATGCGTCATGAGAATTAGTCAGAGCCCCGTGGCTCCATCTGGTGGGGGTTTGGAATCGGTAGGGTGTGGATGCACGTGCGTTTTCCGTTTTCGTACTCGATCTGTAGTCATTCAAGATTTAAGCCATAGCTTCGCCATGTGGCTCCATCTGGAGGGTGAATTACTATATATACGAGGGAGTGCAGTTTCATCGACTTCGTGGGACACATTGACGTGCATACAGAGATTTAAAAGTTAGCTACTACATGTGGCCCTATTCATGGTGGGGAAGTGCGGGGCAAGTAACACGTCGGAACGAGGGTGCACTGCGTTATGGGTACATATACGCAAACCACGCAGAGCTAGCCAAGACAAGTGGCTCCATCTGGCTCGTCAATAACATAGAAAACAAGTGCTTACTGGTAGCATTTTCTATTGAGAATTACAAGCTTTAGGTGAAACATGTGCTTCCGCCTGCCGGGTGAAAGGCACAGGACCGCCGCTGTAAATATTATAACAACAACAAGCCCTCTGTCAATCGTACCCGGTCGCAACTGAAAGGGAACGACAATGCCTGGATTCAATGCGTGCTGAACATTGTGCGGAATCGCGCAGGTTGGATGCCAATGAAAAATTCTCTAGAAGTTTCAAGCTTATCTGGCTTTTTGGTTAGGAAGAAATACTCCATGGCTTTTATATCTGAGCCCATTTTAACTCTTTCTACAGCTTTTTCTCTCAATGGAACCGACATCATCGTTTCAAGGCATCTCCGAAGTGCCGCTCCCTCATTTTAACCTGCTGGATCTTCCTGAAGAACTGCAGCTGGTTTATTTTAGATGACCCCTTTCGCAGCTCCATTGTGGGGGAAAGTCGCCAAGTCAAGTAGCACCATCATCAAGGTATCGTGCACACGAAAAGCCCTTGCGTCAAAATGCCGTCGTAGCGCCGTTTGATTTAGTCTGGGTGCAGATGTGGAAAGTCGGGTGTCAAACTGGTAGGGACATTGACATAAACGACAGCGGGCGGTTTGCCCAGGACCTAAGATAATTCGCCATGCGACTCTTTCACAGAGAAACACACACTTCCGCGTACTTATACACCCCCAGTCGCAGTGTCCAACTGAGCCACTTCGAGCAGCTGCAGCAGTGGAGATATTCTCGTGTAAATAAGAGTGGGTTGGCGGTCAATGGTCGTTTGTCCGCTGACCATTGCTCCCAGCCTGGAACAACAAAGTCAGCAGCAACGATGACGGCCACTAGCACTGCCACCTCATTACATTGCTACCTCGCCAACGTAGCTATGACCAGCCGAGGCAGATAGAGCCCGTTCGGTTTCAGTGCGAAAGAATGGTGTCGTTTGGTTTGGCATACTCGTGGCGTCTTATCGACGTCGCCATGCAGAGGGTGCACCAAGTAGCACCTATTCCTGGACAGGGCAATCTAGCCTTTATGGCCAATGGACAGCGGAGATTAGAGAGTGTCGCAACCACCGCCATCGCGGTCGGAAACTCCGCTCCGCATCCCCGGCACCCCAATGGCCGGGGGTCTGCCGAGATGTCCGCCACTGAGTGCCCACCGACTCTGACAGCTGTGCCACTGTATTGTGTACTGCAGGTGGTGATGTGTGATCAGGTAGCATGGCAGAGTACGTGCGATGATCGTTGATTGGTATGGTGGGAGTCGTTCAACAAGGTGAGCTAAACGCAAAGCAATCGTTTTACCATTTTTTACCTGACAGAACAGCAAGCAATTCTCAGCTCAAGCATGCTCCGCAAGTGAGCGTCACTTAGTAGCGACAGTTGTCGTTGTTGTCTTTTGCATTTAATCGACCCGAAGCACAGAAGGAACGATGAAAAGCAGGAAGCCTCAAGGAGACGAAACATTTTTACGTGATACGAGGTCTCCCAGTTCCGCTCGTTTGTCCATATATTTATATATATATATATATAGGGGCATGGCAGTCGTGTTGTGTGCGTCGAGAGCGCTGACGTCGAAAATGTTTTCCGCCAACAAAGACGTCAGCAAAGCTATGCGAAGAGACGAAAAATCCGCCGGGGATGGATTTCTCCCATCCGGCGAAGATATGAACGTCTGTTTCCTGCCTTGGGCGCAACTCCTATTTGTCCTCCCAGACACCAGTGTTCGCTATGCCCAGCACCAGTGAACCTTTTCGACGCCCCATGATTGGGCTCACACCGAACTCTGTCTATAGAGCTCTATGGGACGACGAGGCTAGGATGCTGTCACTCCTCGTCACCTTCATTCACCCCACACCTCCGAACCCCACAACCCAAGCCATACACAGCGCACTCATCGCGCTTTCCCTCTGGCTCTTTCCCTCTGGCTCTTTCCCCTGGGAATGGGGAGGAGCAGGAAAAGCTGGCGTCCTTTTCCTTCTGACTGAGCCGTACGAGGAGTGGTGTCGTCCTTAACGAAAGAAAAAAGAACACGCCTGGCATCCTGCTAAGGCCGTGCTTCTCAGACAGCAGGCCGCGTTCCTAGTACAGGCAGCAGCAGCAGCACCACCTGTCCTCGGTATGTCTTCCTCTCTCCCTCTCCTCCACGTACTCGCCTACTTTCTAGCACACGCACACTTTCTCTCGCTCGAACTGCAGCGTCCATCTTCTCACGACGTGGAGGAACCTGCAGGCCCATCACCAGTATACGGCCACCGTGTCCCGAGAACTCTTTCGTCCACCACTTCGGCCATGCCCGTCCAAACTGAATGGCGCCCATCGCTCATGACGTCGTTATCGTGCGTCACGGCGACGTTGGCCGTTGTCTATAGGGGAACGGCTCTGGGAGTAGGCGCTCACTGGAGACGCACGCATGCAGTGGTGGGTCGACGCCGGTGAGTCGACAGCCAACGAGAAGATCCTGTCAGGGGTCTTCGTCATCAGGACGCATTGTCCCCCTATGGCCGGTCACTCTCTCGCCGTTTCCTTCGCTTCTCCGGCTCGCCCCCGTTTGGGTCCTTTGTCTCTAACGTCCAGTTCTAGGCCGATGATAGGTGGCCGGTGGCCGAACGTAGGAGGGCGGCATACTTCGCGTCTACGCGAACCGACGTGGCGGTCAGCCTGAGTGGGCCGAGTTCGTCTCCTGGAAAAACCAGGATCCCGGGGTAACCATCTCCGTCCAAGGACTTTTCACTTTCATCCACAACGCAACCGGCCCGATGGAATGACGCAGGCATCCGTTGGCGGCGCGTTGACGACTGCTCGGCGGACACCGATGGCGTGGCTCTCTACTTTGCTTGAGAAGGCATCTTTCCCACAGCACAACCCATGACCGGCGGCTTGCCAGGAAGTGAGAGCGGAGAAAATCCAGACGTCTCCCACGTGCGACTCCTTTATCAGCTCTGAATGGTTTCTGGCTGACTCTCAGCCAGCATTTATCGTCTGGGGGTGCATGATTGAGAATATATATAATATATATGTATATATATATATATATATATATATATATATATATATATATATATATATATATATATATATATATATATATATATATATATATATATATATATAGGATACTACACATTTATTCACAACAGTTGTTGCTTTACTTCGCGAACGAAGATTGGACGTCCCTATAACGGACACCGCACACCACTGATAACAGATAACCAAGAGCATAGCGGGTAGACCCTTTAAGGGCCCCAGATCTCACGAAAGGAGAAACAACGCCCCAGCAACTCAATCAACAGCTTAGAACTATTGTGCTGCGCAGTAGAGAACCGATGCTATGCTTACGGCACTACCAGTTTTTTTTATTGCGCAGTCCCTTAGAGGGCGGTAGTATTTAGTGGTTAACCCACGCGGACTCCGGACTAGTCTGGGAGTGACCCATCGGACTCCAACAGTTCCTGGCCAGACTATACTGGGCGTATATAAAACATTTCTGAGCATTCGTGACTTCCGAGCTAAAAAAAAGAGAAAAGGGTCTCACGAATTTAGTATCACGTCGAGTTCTGATGGCGACGATGGTTGGGACGGATCTGTCCGAAAAAATACATCGTTAAATAATGATTTCCACCTTATCGATCGCTCCTTAAATATCGAATTCGAGCGGATCTAAATCTTTGCGGAAGCCGAATTGGCACGGGGAGAAGAAATTAATCGCAGTAGGATGCGGCTTCAGCCCAAAGGATAAGCGAGACCTTTTCGAAGACCTGTATAAATATATATATGTAACGAATACATTTCATACTATTGTGTATCTCAATATATACAATCCTATATAAAATGATTATTATTTTGAGATGTGTGAACACTGTCGCAGTTACCCTCCACATAGGGTGTCCATCATATATATATATATATATTGTACATGAAAACGGTTTACCAGTATTGACTAATACAAATGGTATTCGTCCATCTCTATTTCTCTGCTTTCGCATGTTCTTTCACTGTCTCCGTTTGTCCCAGATGGCGAGATCTCGTCATGTTCCGTTGCAAGTCTTGACAGAGAGCACTTGTCCTGCGGAACTTAATTCACATTTAATATCAACATTTCCTGTGCCTAGCGTTTTGCAGACACTTAAGTACTACATGCTTAATTGTTTCATATTACTGCTGCGTCATGAAGACTCGCTGTCCTTGATTCATACGATGGACTGTTCAACATCCTGTATAAACGAAACCGTAATGATAGCAATAATATATATATATATATATATATATATATATATAAATATAAATATAAATATAATGTAAAATACCTGTATTTGCTTACTTGCTGCACTAAACGGCAACTGGCCATACATGTTAATTATGATTCGCTGCGTCGGATCATTCCACACCTGTGTACGTATCTTCAATTAACACAGCCGCGTGGGCAGATTGACAAAAAAAACGGACTTAATTTATTCATCATTCAGTAATAATAATAATACACCATTCAAATGCTAATTTGAACTGAATAAATCGCGAACACGATTCATACGTGATACAATCATATATGTGTGCTATATAAATACTAGAATATGATCATGCATATGCTCTCGTAGTGTAGCCGCCCGTTAGTTCTCGTTTCCTCGTTGCGTAGGCGTATGGGTGAATGTATACATCGTTTGAAGGGGCAGTTTCGCTTTGTCACTAGCTGCCGATTGCTTGGAGCCAAATGGAACTGGCTTGATAAGCTCCATAGTCGCAGTCTGGCTAGGATGAATGAAGTATTTATCAGCAAAGCAGGTATAATGGAGAATACGGCGGGCGGGCGTTTGGTCGGTCGGGGGTAGTGATCTGTTATTCTTATGATGTGCTATCTAGCTAGGTGGCGTGTGAGCATCTTAGACAAACAGTGCATTACTTCGTTCATCGTCAATATTGTCACCTGTGTACGATGAACATGCCGTCTCGTGCAAAACTATTGAGCTACACTCGAGAACACGGACGCGTTAGATAATAATCGTATATTGTGACAAGGAGTGCTCCCGCGCGAGAATACCATGGCGCTGATGTAATATCCGACTTAAAACGCCTCATCTTGTGGGCTTTTAAATTTTCCGCCATCTTGAAGGCTGGACCTCTCATACCACCCCGTGACATACGTTTGTAGTCGGCTCCTTCGAGAGGACGAGAGCAATCGTACAGTCGATAATTTGATTTGGCGAGCGATCTATATATATATGTATGTATATATATAGATAATTTATTCAGCGGGTTGTTCATCGGCGCTAGTCAAGTATGGGGTCGAGTTGATACAGCGGTGTCGTAGAGAACTGAGTCGGCACGTTCAACGGCCGAGGGGGAGGACAGTGGCCAGCCTGGAAATGGTTGCGACAAAGTTCGATAAGTGCCTACGGGTGCAATAGTCCTCGCATTCATGGACAAGTCCGTGGACAAAATCACGTGAAGCATTGTAAGGTACTTGACTCGAAAAAACACGAGATCATCGATGAGTCTCCACATGCAACCGTTAATTGCTGTTACGAAATATGCGGGGACACTTCAGGAGAAAGAGAAATTATGAAATGGTTGCTCGCACCCGAGATGGTCCCAAGCCAACTACATTTATTACTAAGACAAAAACGAAACTTAAAGGTTCGAAATCAATGAATCAATGCTGCTTACCTTTCGCACTGAATCTGGGCAGACACATCTCCGTCCGTAGGAATCGGTTGGGAGACACATGTAGGGACAGTCTCCTCGTCGGACCTCACACGACGTTCGAGCTGCGCGATCAAATGAAAATTTCCAGATTTCACAGGAGTTGACGAAAAGTACGGTTCAATATAGCAACTTCATTGAATAACGTAGTGATAAGTGAGCTTATGAGTTTTAAGATCAAAACAACACAGTAAAACGTCGACGTGGTGGCTAATACCCCGATGATCCAGCACCAGTAGAAAGGTGCGGACGGGGTCATGCATCCAAGTGTTCACATGCTTCGCCTTCGCTTACGTTTGAAAATCTTGCCATTCGGGATCTGAGTTCCCATCTACTAAGCTAGGCCGTATATCCTGCTTATATCGTGTCCCCTTCCACAGGAGAAAATTCACCATCAGATTCCGTCATATGCATTGTGTCTGTGATTTCATTTCCAACACAAACAAATTAACAACCAAATAAACGATTTCTACTCGTGTATCTGGACGAGCTAGAGACACCCCTCCCCCCTTCGAAGGCACCCGCCCTGCGGCTCACTCGCTTGTTATAACGTCCTAGATGCGATGTTCAACAGTTACGTACCTCTGGCACAGTGTCGGGGTGCAACAGCGAGCGAATATAGTCGAGAGCTACCTCCACTCATCGGAAGGAAGCGAGTCGCCTGGATACTGTTTCCGGTGCTGTTCGCCCTATCAATCATGAACACCACCGGGATCTCCCAGTCCGTCCAGTAGATGCGCATTTCTGTTCAGAGACACAGAACGACAAACGACTAATTTCAAGCACACAGACAACGTTCATCCAGCTACATCGTACCCTGTCGTCCGGCTCGATGCTAGATATAGAACAGCGGTTGTGGTCCTTGTATGACATGCGTGCGGGGACAGAGATAGGGTGGGGGGTGACCGGTTTGCCGACGGGTGCTGTTGACTCTATGCGTACTATATGTGAATACGAGTCGTTACTCACGGAACATAGCGATTCCAAACATCTTCGAACGTAAAGCTTGGCCGGTATGAATGATCCTCCTATGACCTCCGACGGTCCCGGCTAGTGAAGGGTCTAACGAGACGCATTCAATCGTCTTTTTTCCCGCGTCGGTCCAGCAGAGCTCGTCGGCCTAATTCAGAGGTGTCGAACCGATATTAAGTGCCGCTGGATAAGCAACTAGGATGAAGATGATTAGCACTAATTGGATAATAGGATAACTAACAATAATAATAATAATAAATTAATAATGACAATAAGAGATAAGGAAACGAGCTCTTGTACCTTTCCATAAGAGAAGACAACTGGGAGGGGGGAAAAATAACAACGAGGTTCAAACCTTGGCTTTTAACGAACGCATGAATATAATAAATAATTTTACTCACCTCCGGATCAACCGCGAGCATGTTTGGCACTTTGAGGTTTTCAGAGACAATATTCTTGCGTTCCGTGCCATCCATCGAGAGCGAGCCGATGCATGGGAACGTCAAGCTGCGATCAGTGAAGTACACCTTGCTGAAATGAAAGCAAACCTCAAATTCAGGTTCACTTAGAACTGAGGACCACTGGCTGACATGGCAGGTCGTTTGTGTTGGCAAGGTAGACAAGGCGTTTGTAATCAAGCACCAAAGGATCACTTGGTACTGCATACCCCTTTGAAGTAGAAAGGTGACTTGGCCTCGACGTGTGTATCGGTGCAAACATAGTCAAAAGTAGTCGATCCAAGCAAATGGTGGAGATAGCAGGCGGCATGCTCAATGAATCGCACTGTTGCTCATTCGGCATTGGGGCAAGTATTTCGAATCGCTCGAGCGCGGTGCTTTTCTGTTGAATTCATATGGGTCTAATTGTATAAACGAGGCGACCCCGGGCGTTGAATAAAAGCAGCCTCTGGGTCGGGTAACGTGGGAAGGACGCGGTTTGGAAAATGTTCACCACCTAATCAGGACACAAGTTGACGTTGACAGTTGAAGATGCGCCCGCCTCTCGACTGTGTATCTATTTTAGTTTTACTGCTTCCATAACTGGAGTCTCACTTTCCTCGAGCTGTCACTTTCCGCCGTAGCAAACTGCAAATCGAATTTCGTCTGATCCCTCAGCCCAACCGCCGACCTCTCGTGTAATGCTAACATACCCTCTCTGAGGGTGGATGGCAATTCCGCGCGGGTTGTCGAGGCCGTTGTCAAGCAGTGTGTACGTGTGGCCGAAATTGTCGATAGACGCAACCTGGATACTCTTCAGCTCGGAATCCACCCAGAAGAGATTCCGGGACGACTGGTCCACGGCGATACCCTCGGGTTGTTTCAGACCTTTCAGAGGGAGGCATTGACGCATACGTCAATTCGTATGACCTCATTAAATCTGTTAGGGGAAAAGATATTGTGCTTGGCTTGCCTTGCGGGCTCACGCACAAGGTTACGCAAGATGCTATCGCGTATATAAGACAATGACGACGTATTCCTCTAAAAAGCTTATGTTATAATGAGCTCAACGTAACTGTCGTACCCTTTGAAGATATAGCTTTTTCGCCTGTAACCGGCAGCTACTCGCCAACGAAAATGAAGGCTGATTGATGGTTATATTTTACTATGTATTACAGCTCGTTGTTGAATGCCCTTCGACTGGTTACACTTGACAACGTATGACAACATGCTAGCGTTTGCCAACGGCAGCACTGCGTTACAGGTTAGGTTAATTAGGCAGTTTGTTTTTTATCAAGGACTTCTGTAAACGGGGGCTCCAGACTACATGCATGGGAGGAACACCACGAGAGATTGAATCAGGACAGTATAATAACTGTATATCAGCCACTGATTTCGTTCTGGCGCATGCTTATATTAGTCGATATAAGGCCGTATGGAGGACGGATCATCGACAAGGAGTGGCTCTCTGTTTCCTAAGGGCGAAAAATAAACTGTAGATCGTGTGATTCCTAAACGATGTTCCGGTGGTGGTGCGGCCCTGCTTTAGGGGTCGCATCTCGCCCGCTCTTATTACCCGTTAAGACCTCCTCGCGGTGTTTCCCATCGACTCTGGATCGGAAAATCTTTCCATTGATCGAATCCGTCCAGTAAATGTGGTCATGGGCGCAGTCTACTGCTATGCCAACGATCTGCAATGAGGCGGATATTAATTATTCCCTATGAATGAATCATTCGTTGTTTTGTTCAACTGTGAGTTAATTGTCAAGGTCAGCTGTTTGGTGAGCAAAAGCAGGTGAAGAATCTAGCTCTAATCATCTATGTTTTCAACCAGGGAAAGAATTGAACCAGGGAAAGAATTGTTTGTACGTGAGATTTGCTCACCTCAGAGGTATCATCCCCAAGTGCCACGAGCCTTGCTGGCGTCTGCTGTCCTGACGGAACGGTTGGAAGTTCAAGGATCGTCATACCTGTGTGACATAAACGAGAGCTTAAGCATTGTAAAATTGCAGCTCCTTCAATAAACCATTAAACCTTTACCTTTACCTTAAACACCAATGAAACTATTAGACCAATGGGCATCTCATACGGCCGTTCGGCCGAACTCATCAAAGTTACCACAAACGTCCTCAAATAGCATGAGCACAACCTCAACCTCAAACATCTCGGTCTATTTAGCGGAGGAACTCGCGGCTCGAAAGCCTATTCAAATCAAACAAGCGACGACAAGGAAGCATCGTCACACCAGAGCTACTCAGATCGCGCAATAGTTAAGATATGATCGGCCTTTTCGGCAGAGCCCTCGCCGGGGAACACCACACGGCCGCGTGAAAGACCAACCTCTCGAGTATATAAGGCGGTCGGTCATTTGTCGGGAGCGGTCGAGACGTTCCTCTTTCGTGCAATGGCTACCATCGCCAACGTATCCTGGTTGACAGCGGCATTGAGATGCGACGCAGTGCGCCCCCATTGGGCAAAGTCTCGGATTGTCCTCGCATGTTACGGGTCGGCAGTCCGTTACACCATCGCCGATCGTTCCTGGAAGCGGGGTTCATTGTAGGTTGTTTTGATATGTGATTTATTATAAGCGATATGTTCAAACCTAGGCAGTCAGCAAGCCCTGCTGTTGTCGATCTTGGATGGAAAAGGTTTTAGCTTAGAATTAAGCGTGATTCAAGGTAGCGTGTTCAAACTCTAGCTTATGTATGTGTTGCATGCTGTAAATCCGCAGTGATCTTCTATATTTCACTCATTGTGTGTATACATATACTATGACGGAAACACCATCAATCACATTGAAATAAATATGATAGACACATTTTGAGAAATCTACGAGATTCGCGATTTTCCACAGCCACGGGTGGGATTCTCCGGCTGTTAACTGTTTTTTCAAAAAAAATTAAAATTGCAGCTCCTTCAATAAACCAATATACCTTTACCTTCGAGCTGACCCTCAGCTGTGTCCCTATCTGACAGGCCTCAGCTGGGATTTTCCGGCTGCGCTTCTACATCCATCCCATTTCGATATATTAAATATTCTCAAAATGGGTTATCCATTCAGTTCCAATATTCCCGCCGAGCGCAAAGTCGTCGATCTTAAAAATAATTAGTGACCCAGTTCGCTCTGTTCTCTTGTGGCGAAGCCGTTCACATAATAACAGCTGAGTTGGCCGACAGAGCGGTGTGTATCACTACGCCTACCGAGATAGTCTCCAATGGTTTAAAGCATTTCTCCGGCAAGGCACATATTGTCGAGTCGAATATCCTCAGCTATGGCCATGTACATTTCAAATGCGATTCGCTAGACACAAAACCGTCGAGTTTTCAACATCAATTACACAAATCGCTCCACTGAAACGTATGGTCGTTAATTAACGCTGACCCGTCGAACCGTGTGACATAAGAAATATGATTTAACACATTCTAGATTCTATAATGAATTGAATGGTATTAGACATTTGTTAAAAAGTCCACCTAACATCTCACCTTGCATACACCGACAGATGGAGGTAGGCCCTTGATTGACGCAGTAGGCCATTGGGTGACAGGATTGTGAGCACGTTTGCGGTAATGGACCTTCCCCAGGACCTGGTGGTGTGCCACGACCTTGCAGGCCATCTAGTCGCAGAGTAATTGTGTGCAACACAGCGATTTGTGTTAATTGCAGGCGGGCACGATACTAATTGAGGTCTCTCTGACTATAGCAGCTTTTTTTTATAGCGACACAATAAGATAGGCCAGTTTTTAAAATTAGCGACTCTTTTTCCAAACAAGCTCACGTACCACTTGGCTGTGCGGTATGGTTAAGGGGTGGGCTTTCACGGCTTAGCGGCTCGCACAGTCGATTGCCGGCATCGCGGTATCCTTCGACACAGCGGCAAGATGGCCCTCGGGGGGAATCCACGCAAACTGCGTGTCGGGGGCACATCGGCGCTGACGAACTATCCGCGCAGGTCCAGGTTCGCGGTGCGGCATCTGCAGTTGAAACAAACAATAGCGGCTGTGCTGATTAACAAGAGCTATCTGTACTCGATGGTGTACTCATCGAATGAATGGAGTCTGAGTGAAGCTGATCAATTTCGTTTTGATATCGATACGAAATTGACCTTCGTACAAGTTACGTCTAATCGAATTATCGATTCCCCCTCCGCCCTCGTCTGATTCACATCAGACCTTGAATTCTCAAGGTTCATTTCATTCATTCATTTGAGAGAAGCACTAAATGAAGTCGTAAGCTGGTTTTCCCACCGCGTTTCTTAAACACGCTATATATTCGTACAGCATGCATAGATATGACAAGCGACACTACTAACGGACACATCTTCCCCTCCGAAACTCAGCTCCTTGATCGCAAAGGCAACGATAATCGGAGTCACCATTCGGGACACAGAGCGCATCACCGCAGTCAGCGGTATCACACGGATCGGCAGCGATTTTTCCTGTAGAAATTATGATACACGGGCATAGTCGTATACAGACACACACACAGACACACAAAGGTCCACAAATAAGGCGGCCGTTAGTAAATCAGGCCATGTATTTGTGGTGGGTCGAGATCAGTGACTTAGCCCTTCGAATCATTTGTCGATTTTATCACGTTAGTTTACGTGTGAGAACGCCAACGTGAATGACGTCGAGGACGAGGCCTGATGATAACGAGAATAGCGTTACATCACCTCGTTCACCTTTGGCCGACAGCGATCTGTGACCAGCACAGATAAGGAATCCTCTCTACGCTACTCAAGCAAAGATTTAATGGATAATATTATTATGCGTCTACCGCAAATGATTCGACAAATGGAACAACAATCCTTTCCCATAGGAGGCGGGGTTCTATTGATGGTTGATCAGGGAGTGAAGCTCGGGGGTAGCGATCAATGATCAAGAGCTAACGTTAAAATCTCACCCACCGACTCGGATGTCAACCTCGGCGTGCATGTGCACTCGGGGCGGGCTGACCCGCTCGTCCACCCGGACGCTTGCACGGTTCACGATGAGCCTGGTTGTGAGGATTACATTAGTACCGGATGTGATAAACTTATAGCAGCGGCAGTTAGCTATTTGCCAACTGCAAAACATATAGATTTGTACGGACAACGTTTGTCGCGGAATTGCGCCGCGGAGCAATGAATGGCTGCCTGCTCCCGAACGATCCGATGTAATGGACTCATTAATAGTGTTCATATTTCAATTGTGTTCATATTTCAATTGTATTGCATCATTGATTGAAAACATAGCTCGGTCATTCATGGCCAGCTACAGCCGGTCTCATACTCACTTGTAGGGATCGTCCAGAAGATCTTCATCGCATGGGTTCAACTCAAACCTATAAGGACACTCGAAAATAAATGGACGAGCGTCAAGTCGGGTGCCTTCATAGTTCCGTTATTACAAAATTTATCGAGCCGATAGAACAGCAGCAGCAGGATCATTGACGCGTATGAGCTCACCGCGTATTTGTAATATGGGAGATCTCTAGATTCTACACGACGAGACAATGCCCATCAGAAATCACAGCCTGTGCAGACCCCCACACAATGACTGCCACCTGTTGAACGTCCATTGTTACCTGATATACTGGAGAACATTGTACGCGAGTGGCTCCTCAGCAGATTCAGGATCCCGATATCGACGATCGTCATCGGATACCAACTGCAGCTGCTGACTCGAGTTCGATCGAAGCTCGCCTGGACGTGAACGGTAGAACACGTTTACGTATTCCGGTATCTGAAAATAGTCATAAATATAATAATCAATCGCAGCGTTCAAACAAAGCTAGATTTTCAATTAGCGCAACAGGTGAATGGGTAGCCGATTATGCCGAATTTTTAATTACACAGATGAATTTAGCACGATTATTGACAACATTCAACAGCACCGCCCACCTCCTCGATGGCGGAGACACACAGATCTTTGTTTCTGTCTCCAAAGTAGTGAATGATGTCTGTTCGCATCACACGTTCGGAGACAACGTGGCTCGTACGACATCTTATCTAATACCTACTGGTGAGAAGAAGAAACTCGTACAATATACCTGTAATCGGAGGGAGGGCCTGATCGTCGGTAGTGAACCCTGCACGCGTGTGTGCATCCGGACAATGTTGTCAAAGCTCAAACCTTAAATCAGTCGAATATAGAAGGAATATTAGAAATGTTACAATAGAATGGAACAATGCTGAATATTCTCGTGTAAATTCCGAAACGACAGTTCGGAATTAACCCCGACTGGCCGGGCGGGCCTCTCCTGCAGGAATGCATTCAACTGGCCAGCGCAGATTTGCACTGGATCAGCTTGCGCAAAATAGGCTTGCCCAATGGTATCTATCAACAAACATAATGGTGGCCAACAATTACGTTCCAAACTAGAGAAGTTACTCTGAACTGCCAACTCCGAACCTTCGAATGTTTCCTCGATGCTAACACGACTTCCATCCTTGATGAAGTTGACCTCCGTTGTCCGATTGAAACGGCCGGCTGATATGAGAAGACCCGATTTTCCACCTGAGACAATAATTAAACGATGTTTATATTATGTCGAAATACATCGCGGGCAGCTTCAACGAGCAGCTAACAATTAAAGCTCATTTTTGTCAGCCAATTTTGTCGCCATGTTTCTACTCATTAATAACATTAGCCTACATGCAGACAACCGCTCACCGTTGGGCGTCTTTCCGAATAGCCAGTGAATCCCACCGGCGGCGGCGAACAACGCCTGGAACGACATAAATAGAGAAACCAAATGAAAGCAGCATTTCCCGTTTGAATAAAATATATATTATTATCGTAGCGGTTTTCTGAATCTGGCAGATCAGTATGCACCAACGATGTATATCGAGGAAAGATTTTTTCGGGCTGACCCTCAGCTGTTCCCCTACCTGACAGGCCTCAGCTCTTAACCTTTTTTAGGCCTTAACCTTAACCTTTTTCTTTAGGTCTTAACCTTTTTCTATGAGCACCTGTCGGGGGAGGTATATCGAACTAAGCCAAGTCTAATTGTCAAAAGCTATCAAGTGTCCTAATTTTATAATAATCAGGTATCTTTTATCTCCTTACCTGTAACGCTTACTGATTTGAAGAAGGCGTTCGTAATTTTAAGCAATGACTCAAACAACCCAGTAAATATAAAAATAACCAAGAAAAATACACGTCAATTGTTGGTTTCAAGAAGGACGCGTTTTAAGACTGCTTAAGAATTACCTGGAGATTGTAGACAAGTCCCGGCTGTAGTGATGACAGAGAGAGATAGGTGACTCCAGACGAGGCATTGGCAAACCCGTGCAAAGTGGAGGGCTCCAGCTTGAGCCCATTCAATTCACCTGCTCCACGAATCGCACTAATCAGTTTAAGAGAGTTCTTTTCTCATGGTGTTACTATACAATACACTTTATTTTACGAAACAACAACAACAAATGCTATTTCGTTCTTTGAACTTCTTTCCTTTAGGCTCCACCAGTAAAGGTATTCCTTGCCAACTGGTGAGCTCAAGTGCATTTTTTTCAGTGCAATTCTTTTGAAGAGGTTTATTACTGAATGCTTGACCGTAGACAGATCAAGCGTCACATTTGCTTAGTGCTTGCTTGGTACTGTGGGGCCCACACCCACTAAAACCTTAGGACCTTACCTGGGCCCGCTTGTGTACGATAACTTTGGACCATTACTTGGGTGCCTGCAAGCATCTCGGTAGGTGCAATCCATCGTAAACGATAGCTTATTCTTGCCAATACGCGATGTGGAAATAGGTCCCCCTTGCAGTGGCATTTTTAATAAAAATGATGCTAGTTTTATATATAATATATATATATATATATAGATGATAGAAAACTCGCATAATTTTTATTAAAAATGCCACTGATATGTTATGCGTGCCATTATACCATTATGCAGTTTGTGTGTCCTCGACACGTGTGTTACGTCCAGCGTAGGCGTTAACAAACCTTCCAAACGGCCGTTGATCCTGTATGCGGGAAGTGCTCCCTCGTCGAGACAAAGGTAGCCATCACCAACCTGACCTTGGCCACATTCGCAGCAAAAGGCTCGGGTCCTCACGCTGGTAGAGCCACCTTCGCTATCTAGTGAGCCGTCCGCAACATCAACATCCTAAACAACCCAGAGCATGTACAGGTCAACAATGACACCTCGCCTAGGCTACGATTATATAATCAACACGGACATCGACAATTGAGTTCAGCAGTGGCAACAGCTGAAGTGATTTACCAACGGAAGACGGGGTATCGTGTGCTAAGACGTAAGCGAGTACGTTCCCGTTGTGGTAGACGCGTATAGTTCTCACAGTGGAGGGTATTACTGACCGTGCATTTCGCTTGTGGATGACAGGGGTCATCGTTGAGCTCACAGGTGATTCGGCCTCCAGCCAAAGGCTTTGACGACTCGGAGGGCGGTGGAGATTCGAGCGATGGACCCAGACGAAACAGAAACTTCCCTTCCTCGCCAATGTTTGAACGTCTAAGAATCATGTGTACATGAATGCTGGTTAGTAAAAACGTCTAGCTTGATTGGCCTTCATGGATCCGGAACACCGGGACACCGCCCCTTTGGTTACCTCCTCTCCAACCCGATGCCACTTGTTAAGCTATACTACAAAAAAGAGCATGTTAAGGGTTTTCCACGCGCTTCCAGTCGCTCACTAGGGCGGTTTCCGTGGCAGCCGCAAGACTGAACAAATATATAGCTGTATAAAATTGTAATGGCGCATCACCTGTCCAATGTTAGCATCCGGGGGCCACCCGATTCCTTGAAGATGATCCGTTTTCCTGCAACACAGACGAACAAGGAGTAGGTCACAATCGACTAGCCTGCGTTCGACGAGTGTCTCGCTGTGGTTTGTAAACCAGAGGAACTGGTGAGAACGAGGCGTGTAGTAAAAAAAAAAGGAACTCATTTACAAGCTTCACGTAACAAACATCTGACGCCGCAGGCACACGTGATCAACGTGGCCCCTGCTAAAAAGACGATTTCAAAATACACCCTCACAAGCTTTCTTTCGTGAGGGGATTTCACCAATCAGCAGCAACAACAACAAACCTTGGCCGTCGTTGATGCCAACTTGCGCCCACTTGCCGCCCGATGGGGATGAGTTCAGGCCCCATTCGAGTGACGCTCTCGGATATGAGAGTGCCACATAACTTCGACCTTCACTGCTCCCGATCGCTAACTGAAACGTGTTCTACACGAGGCAACATACAGGACAAGCGAGACCGAGCAATCAGTTCGTATATAGATCATACAACAATTGCTCGTTCTTCGTGATTGAGCGCGCTAGCGAGCATGAATCCGAAATACTGTTATTCGATGATTATGACTTTTTCCTACTCAGTAGGTAACATATACATTCAAACATCGGATAATTAGGAATCGATAGTATGTATTAGATGATTATTACAATAATTATTATTTCATTATTTAGTTTATGATGATAATAATAAGAATTCGTTAGTGTAATTAATCGACATATGATATTGTGTTAACCTGTTCTACACTTGGCATTTTCGCTCAACTGTAGCTTCTAGCTGGCTGGTAATTAAATCGTCTTAATGTCACTTCTTGATAATATCTATGATAGGATACAAGGGCAGAATGGGGCACTACGATATAATATGATACTATCCGGATTCACCAACTTTCTCCGAAGGACTGCTTTGGGCCTCGTCGGGTTGATGGTCGGCGGGGACGCGGTCACGATCCTGCCATGAGCTAGGTGGCACCTTGAACCAGGTGACGACAACGAGCGATTTCGTCTTGAACTCGTCCGCGAAGTACTTCGCGACCAGGTTGTCAAAGCTGATGAAACGAACATAAGCCAGTATAGCCAGCACTTAACGCAGAGATCAATGATGTACAATTGAACTATCTAGTAAAAATGCATGTGATCCATGAGAAAATAGCGGGTCGTTCGGCAATCGAGTCTGTCATTGGCTAACCTGATCAGTTCGTCGGTGTTTCGAGTTTCTTCCCTAAAGAAGACCTTTCCACCGCCGAGAGCTGTGGCGTTCACGTCACTGAAAAACACGGCGATCGATGGCGCGTGCATCAGATCGAGCGACGTGATGTAGTTCGGATACGGATGGCCAAAACTCAGCAGACCGTCTTCGTTTATCTAAAACAGTCGAAATTGTGCAGTTCGCCAATGACGATTCAATGATGATTCGAGCTGTCTAACAAATCGTCGCTGTTTAGTAGACACAAGGCAAGTATTTGGTGCGAGCAAATTAGTTATGCAAAATGTCCCTTGGATATTGAGATGGCCACCGCAATTTCTTATTTCGGGCAAACGCTTGGGGACTGCGAAAGTGGGGTCCTCCTTGTTCGAGATAATCGATTAATAATATGTATATATATATATATATAGAGTAGGCTGTTCTTACATTTTCATTTTCATTTCATTTCATTAGTGGTTTATTTTCGGAACTGCAGTTTCACAATGCTTAAGTTCTCGCAAAAAAAAAAATTTGAATAAAAGGAAAAAGGATAAAAGGTTGAAAAAACATATATTTCACGTTCAGCGGGTACAATTGTCGTCGACATTTATAATAGAACAACAGTCTCATATAGTTCATGATAAAGTCTTAAACGACTTTGGTAGCTTTATCTAAAGCGAGTCATCTAGCCCGTGCCGTAGACGGGTTGGCCCACTGCAGAAAGGCTGTGGGTCTCAATTCTCGTGCGGGACGAGTTATATTATAAGATTCTCATAAAAAAAATCTTTCAAAGCTGCCAACTGTTTCCCCAACTGCAGGGGACCTTCGGTTGTGGGGGCTATTTTATGCCGTTGCCAGTGCCTCGAAGGAAATCAACGTGGGAATAATATGGACGAACATATTATATTCGTTGATGTATAATATAATAATAATAATATAAATAATAATAATATTAATTATAACAAAAACTTATACACGGTGAAGGTAAAGGTTTATTTGTTCGTTGAAGAAACTGCAATTTTTACAATTCTGTGGTTCTCTTATATGTGAATGATTGTTGACCCTTTAAGAAATGTTCGGGGCTGCTGAGCGAGTTTGATGTTCATTGAAAACGAAGTAACAGAGCTCGAGAACAGTGTCACTTACCCCATCTCCCTGAGTACGTTAATAAGGTTGATAAGGTTGATAAGGTTAATAAGGTTAATAAGGTTGATTTCCTGTAAAATTACCGAAGAGATTAATGAGGATTGCCGAATTACCTCTGATTTGCTTAGCTCACCGATCCCAAACCTCAGACTAGCTCAGCTCATGAAGGGCACGCGTGTGGCAACGTCGTGAACTTTCCTTACAACTTATTTCGCTGCAGTGGATCAACTACTTCTCTGAATTTCGCATACTCACGTGAATGTTGCTGTAGTATTTCGATCCGACAGTGATCGGAAAATCCAGTCGAAGCTCTCGACCGGCGAGACCTGATTCGAGAACCTGTGAATACGATCGTGTGGGGATTAAGAGCGAGCGTGAAGACCGATTATGAGCTATAAGCTTTGTTGTTAACGGGCGCCAATCAGCCGGATACCTATTGGTAAGGTGGACCGCACATTTCGAAGAAACTCCATTTCATTCGTATGGGGTCAGCGTTCACCCACGACGCTTTCGCTTGGAGGTCGATCTTCCTTTCTTACTGTTCATATGTCTGTTTGATGAATCAACCCTGGGCATGTACCATAGTGCACTGAGGGACAGAGCAAATATCATAGTTGTGCCTATGGGTGCGCCATACGCTGCACACTCTGGGATTCGTTCGCAGCGCAATTTTAGCGGAAACCACGATTCGAACTGAATCGGATTTTTTACCTCTGAATTAACCTATTTTCATAGACGTTGCATGAATTCGAATCAATCAAATACCGGGGCCGTTTGAATCGGCCCGCGCCGCAATCGCGTTTCGAGGGTAGATGCGGATGACGGCACTTGAACATGTATGTGTGGATGGCAGTGATATTAAATGATTTCCTGTCTAAGGTAAGGTAAGGCTTTATTGATATATTAAAGGAACTGCATAGAATGCTTAAGTTCTCTTATATGTCATGCAACGGGATTCGAACCCGCGGCTAAATGGGTGTTTATTTGAATTAAAAAAAATGGAGCATTTGAATCATTTTCTGAGAGAAGTTTTATTTTACTGTTCAAACTGTCGTACCCGTGCAATGTTATGACGATGTGTTAACGAATCGGTCAGCAAACTATGGCAGTTGAGTCTTTGAATAAACTCTTTCTGGTTTAAGGTCTCTAGAGAGAGGCGGGTTGCCGTCAGAAAGAATAAAAATGATAAAGTATTGAGAAGAGCCTGTAATCGTCAATAGATAAACATGCCAAACAATTCGCTACTGAACCCTACCATGTTTTGACATACTGAACCTCGTTAGCCGTCAATGAGTCCAGATACGTCATCCTATACAAACCACTACCAGCTGGGATAACATCAGCAGCACACATCTGACTTTCATTTCGTTCACTACTAGTTAATTAGGTAAAAAGAGCTCATTATCATCAGATCACTAACGGAGCGCCATTATTCTACGCCATTATGAAATTAGCAGCGTCACCATACCTCGTCATCCTGCCCGAACGGAAATAGTGGTAGAGGTTGATCGGAGCCAAACACGTTGCCTGCCAAACACGTCGCCAGGCCAAGGAGCATCACCAGCGTGAAGCGTGGCATTGTCGAATGCCGAAGCCAACCACATTGTCGCGAATCAATCCGTCCACCGCGAGCTGCGAGCACCCCCATCATCAACACTATTCCGCCTGCCGAAGGAGAGCGAAGGACTACACTATACACGTCAATCACACGAAACACCTCAAAGCTGAACTGTAGCACTCCAGAACGCCACGAACGCCTTCACGAGGTTGTCAGCCCAGTAGCCTGCAACATCCGGGAGAACGGCGAGGGTCGACGATGGCCTCACGAGGCCAACACTTAATAATACACCGGATTGTACCGAGTTATCCGAGAGGTGATTACATCGCTCAACGAAACGCCCTTCCTCAATCGACAAGTTACCACCTCCCGCCTGTGCACGGGACACCTGTTGCTGTTGCTGCAGCGTGCTCAAGTGTCTGGCCCTGGCTGTGGCGCCGTCGTTGGTCACAATTTCCGATGCCTGTGGCGATTTCCTGAAACGTGGCGAAACTCGCACCGAAACTCCGCAGCGTAACGAAGCAAGCTACGGGGAGAGGCGGCACCCGCTTGTGAGGGGGCGACCTAAACTAACTGCTATGGGAGTATGGCCGGCCGGAATGCCGCTAGCCAGCACTGTCGTAATGCACCCGGTAGCGATGTCATCGATGCCCGAGACTGCAGTACACCGTTGTAGGGTGGTCGCAGCCGTTATTGATTTCGTGCGGACCGCCCTTTCTGGAGGGGTTACTGCCCTAGGTGGCACCGAACAGGCACTGGCAATGAGCGCCTGGACCGGTATGTCGACGGTGCAGCCAGCCGATGACGTTGTCAACGTATGGACCGACCGGCCGACCGGCTGCCACTCAACCGAGATACGGGAGCAGATATGTTGGTCCCCCTCTTAGCGCGTTGGTTGCCAGGATCTTCTCTTCTCTGCGTTCTCGTTAGCGAGGATGCCCAAGATACGGCGGCGAATCGTTTTCCTTGATCGATCGCTCACTCGCACGATCGCGCAAACCGGAATCGCCTCGTGGAGAGGTCTACTCCTGTGGGAAGCAGACAGAGAGTGGCTGACTCGTGCCTCCACACCGTTCTATCGTCCACCGTTCAGCTGGTATTGGCGTGCGGAGTCTCCCGTGAGCCAAGCACCCCTGGCGAACACTGGAGCCAGCACAGCTAAGCAGTTAGTTACCTGTAGCATGCATGTTTTATGGACGGGCAATGCGCCTCACCATAGGCGTGTTAGATTTACGCAGAGACGTCTTTAACCGAACGGTGTGGTGCGCTCCAATCGATTGACTGTACACACGATTGATTCGGCTCACGATTTCGAATGGTTATTGCTCGGCAGCGTACGCAATGAATGTGAATGGACGCAAACGTTCGGGCGCGACGAGATCGAGTGACCCACTACACGGGGTGGCTGGCGCGGCTCATCCTTACGCGAACTCAACCAGGCTCGCTCCCGGGGCCAGACGCCGTACTAGTCAGACCAAGTCGGTACCGACATCAGCGCAACTGATTCTACTACTGTCAGTGCAGTTGGAAATACTGCGACGAGCTTCTTATAGGTTCTTGCTGTCTCTCGGTCTGCGTCTCGTCACTTCAGGCTGCCTTACCGGGACCTTGTCCCCGCTCTTCGTCTGGTCCCGTTTGGTTGACCCCTCTGCAGGAGCTCCGTTGGCGATCGCGTCCAGTTACCAGGCCGAAGCGTCAACGCGGTTCGTCGTTCTGCGCCGCCTCCCGTTGCTCATCATCGAGGAGGTAGATGGATAGCTGCCGTTGGGAGCAGCTCAGTTTGAGCCGGGCAGATATTTCGTTTCCTGGTCGGTTCCCGCTTCGTATCTATCGTTACTGACGGCGGGGGTGGCTCCACGACCTCTTGAGGCGCGCGTGAGAGGGATGGCTCGCTATTCGTACACTCGAATGTGACGGATTCCCGTTGCTGAGCTGCTACCAAGAGCAGAGAGGGTAGCTCGGGTCGTGGGAGAGAACATACTGGAGCGACATGCACATACATATTACAGACATATACACACACATATATATATATATATATATATATATATCTCGAACTGTCCGCCAATCAGCGTACAAAGTTCACTGTATACTAGAATTATAACTATTCTTACATAGAGAAGAGTCGCATTGAGCGTCATGCTATCGTCAAACTTCGCAACGACAATAACTGATTAAGCCCCACCGAGCCCGTACCGTCGGTCAATCTTCACATAGTCAGAATCATCGTCGTAATAGCGATTTAATAGGTAGCACTAGTCATGATAGTCATCACCGATGGTAACGGCAATAATGGTAGTAATCAACGTAATAACAGCGGAGCGTAATTGAGTCTAATAATGGCCCCCGACAAAACAAACGAGAAAGCACACAAAAAACAAGCCGCCAAAAACCTAAACATCGAGAACAAGTTCACCAAGTGACGCCGCCCCCTCCCCCCCCGAACGCGATCTTCTTTATGGAGAACGCCGCGGTTTCTAATCGAGCATTAGTTCCTATACGGTTACAATTCAGTCAATTACAGTGACGAACGCTGCTGTCACGACAGCATCAACAGCAAAAGTGAAACATGTTAAAAGGCGAACGACGAGGACATCCTCGTCACGCGCGAGAGCCTTGGATGACTACCGCTTGTGGAAAGTACACGATCAGTTGTTGCTGCTATTGATCTGTGCAGCAGCAACAGCAACAGCGACAACAGCAAGAGATGGTCTCAAGCCGACTCCGTCGGACAGCCCATCAGGGTCTGAGCTTCCCGCTGCCTAGAGCTCTGCTATATAGAGAGTCTGTCTCTTCTCTAGCTTCAGCTTTACGCTTGAAATTACTTCGATTCACTGTGTACGGTCGGCAGGCAAATACGAGTCGGTCTTTTTTTTGTAGTTGTAGCTTTGTACATTTGTGTACGACGACAGCGACAACGGTGACGTAAACATGAACAGCAACAACAACAACAAAATCAACAACAATATTTCTTCTCGTTATCGTTACTTGGCTGACTGGCTGACTGACTTTTTACTCCATGCTCGTTAGACAATTATCTAACGTTAATTAACTAACTGGGGTTGGCTTAAGTAGCTCGATTTATTATCTCGTCGAAATGGGAACGCGTGTGGACGTATGGCCGAGACGTCGCCATCCATTTTTGGCGATCTGCGGATCCGCAGAGCTGCTCAACAGTACCACCGCTACATTGGACGAAACCCAAAGTGCCAGGTCGATTTGTCAGGGCCGCGGCGATGGCCACCCGACCCGTTTCAACTATTCCTGGTGCTGCTACAACAACAGCAACAACAATAACCACGATTATTACAACGACCACCAGTGGCACTTCCTTATCATGTCCGCGTCGCCTGGACTGGGTACGCGTTAGTATTGTTATCGTTCTAGGTCGTCATCTTCATGAACGCGCACCCGCATAGGTATGGGTCTCTACTCACTCGCTGGTGGTTAGAATTGAGACGACTGCATACGCGGCTGAACTTTGCCGTCGCCTCCTGGATGGCCACATGCGAGCACGGCCTGATCTGGTCTGCTTTGGTATCGCACCCCGCCAACACTCCGGTATCGTGAACTCTCTGTCTTCCTTATTGGCTGACAGCGCGAGAAAGGGCTCGAGTGTTGGAACTAGATAAGGACAAGGGTCAAAGATATATATATGTATATATATATATATATATATATGGAGAGAGGGAGAGCGAGAGATCTGAGTGGCATAGGTCAAATGAGAGTAAATTATGTGTACGACAATTACTGCTGTCAAAACAGCATACGGACGATGGATCGAGTAAGTGGAGAGCGTCGACTCGAACACATACGGGTGATTGTTTTTGAGAGAGAAAGAGAGAGCGAGAGAGAGAGAGAAAAAGAATGATAAGATGATGCAGAAAAGGTGAACTCTGCTGTTCACAGTGAACAAACAGAGGTTAAACAAACAAATAGTTCATAATGAAACATAACATAATCCATGATAACAACAATAATATTAATAATGATGATAATAATAATAATGACGACGATAAAATACGAATGGACAATGGTAGCATAAAGCCTTCGATGGTCGCTGACGTGTGTGATATTAACCAATAGGAAAACGCACGAACAAAACGCAGTGTACTAAATAGAAATGGCTGGCGGACGAAACAGAACCTGATCCAATCGTATTCAGCCACGACGTTAAGAGTTGATTATCGCAGAGAAAAGTGCGTACGAACACATTACATGAATATTTGAATTCGTTTTAATAATTACAGCTATCATTAGGAAATCGACACGCATACCATTAATTGGTATGATGATCTCAAGCCCACTGAACATGTTCGTCGTATCGGTGGCCGTCAGGATCAAAGTAGTAGAATTTGAACTTTGACGCACCTAACGAAACCGGAACGGAAGCACCTCCAAGCCTTACAGAATTCATTATTGAAATCTTTCGCGCATTCGGAACCAGCTTATGTCCGATAAACTCGAAGAGGAGGACGCGACAACTGCAAGTGTCCGAAAAAGATCTCAAATCTCGCTTCTGTTTGACTTCTATCGAGTGTGTGCAATCTCTCTCTCTCTGCACAGCGACAGCCAGCCGCACTTGGCGGCATTACACGAACGTCCACTGCATACTCGTCATATCTATGACGCTATGGGTGATACGGATTCAAATGACGAATGCAGTTCATCGCATCCAATCACTGGCATTCGCTGATTAGATTTTGAGAAGAGGTGAGAAATGGTTTCGCGCGGTCGACTTGCATAGCTAGCCACGCAAGTCTATCTATGCAATACCTCGTTCTATCTGTGCAATACATCGGGCCCCGGCCAGGTCGTACAGTGCGCGAATCGGCGGGTCAGTCAAATCAGCCAGACGAGAGCACTTGTAATGCCGCTGCGATGCTTGATTATGGACCCCTAGAGCGGCATCTGCGGAACGCTTGATCCACGAGCTAAAACGGGCTAGGTTGCTTGCATAACCTGGGAGTCCGCTGTCTGCGCGGATTGCCGCGGCATCTCAAAAGGAAGTGCTGTCCAACAATCATGTATCCACTATCATTGCAATAGCCAATATATAGCTGGTGAACCGTTGACCATTAATATGCATACCTGAAGCAGCTCGAGAGCAGCTTAGAGCGTTCACCTGGATCATTTTGGAATAACCGCTATTTAGGAGCTTTAATCTCTCGCTCTCTCTCTGTCTCACAGAGAGCCAGGCATACAGGTATAGGCTGGACAAGCATTATGAATAGACGAATATGAATAGACGACTAGAATGATGTATTTTGCAATCAACTAGAGAAATCATGAGAAAGCTCTAACTGACACCGCGTCGATGCGCCACGCGTTAGTGGTTGTAGCGACGTCTGACATTCAGCTCAACCTAAATTACAGCGGGCGACATTATAGTAAACGCAGAAATTGCCGATAATCGCCATGCCCTGATGACCGCCCAAGCATCCCGTTTAGTTGGCCCGAAGTGCTTGGGAGCGCCAGTGAGGCACTTTTCATAGCGCAGCTCAAGATCGACGAGCGATAATCGTTTGTATTTCGTCCTCGTCATGCGTGCGACATTAGACCCGGATAAGTCCATCATAATCGACTCACGAAAATCTGCAGACCTCCTATAGGCCACATAGTCCGTATAACCGTGTGTGTAGTGAATGCACGTGGTGAATAGCTACGGTTCCGGGCAGCGATCTGTTGAATTATGGATATGACCGTGTGGGTATATTGATTGATACATGCATTTGCCTGCAGTTTGCTTCCTGTCAAGTGATTTATCCGGCGGGTATTTAGCTGATGATGCTAGCGGCGTTCATGGCCACATGATAAATATTCACCGGAAATGTTCGACACGATGTCTTCAACTCTTTACGTAGCTTCGCTACTATCCGGTATTAGTTGTCTACAGGATTACATCTCATAATAAGAGATGTAAGCGGAAAATCGAATCAATCCATAATATTAAGCACCGTAAACCCAGTGAAAACAAAACATTTGCGTATTTGTCTTAGTACTGAACTTACTGAATAGATACAAAAGGTGATGAAAATACAGTTTAGTGTCCGCCACGTAATAGAAAATCGTCTACGCTATACAAGAAGCCATCGTGTAAAATCATAACGTCGTAAGTGTTAGCACTTGGGCAGATACAATTACCCTAATCCCTTTTAGCATATTTGCTTATCATGGGATGTATACAAAGTAAATACCATGCGGTAGTCGCTAGAGACAACCTCCTAGCTTTTCTATCACAACACCGTATTTTAAACTTGTTCTAATATTGAGATCATTTTATTTCCGTGTTATGATATTACGTTTCATCAGTAACTACTCGTATGGTATGATCATTTGTATGTCTATGTGTATATATGTTTGTATATATGTATATATATATGATTCTACCAAATTGATGTTTCCAAAGGGTCACCGAGACGATTCGCAACCACCTAGCCATGGGGCGCCTTGAAACAACTCATACGGCTGTACGAGACCTTATGTAGTCTATGTTATGCAAGTGATAATCGGAAAGGCACAAAATGTAAACAATTTGAAATTTAAGTTCATACTTTACTGTTATTATATGATATTATAACAGAGATTGAAAAATTAGTGATGTTATTTCAACAAACTAACAGCGTACAATCGGGATCGAATGATTAACAAACGATGACTTTATCAACTAATTCCCCGCAGGATTGTCGCGTCCCCTTCGAATTTGTGTTTGGCCTGCACTGACACTTGTTCTTGTTCACGAAATGATTTGACTTTCTACAAACTGCTTTGCTGGTTGCACGACCTCTAATTCCAATACCAATATCTGGCAGTGTCGTAGTTGGCGTATCTGCTATAGCCTAAATACAGTAAAAATATTCGTAGGATGAAGAAAAACAAATGGAAAAAATATATAGATATATTTATATATATATATATATATATATATATATAATCATAAGCTGTTTGATATCCATTTTCTGTCGTTAGGAATAATACTTGCGATAAGGTAAAATAAATTCGTGAAATTTGTAATAAAACGCAGCACCAACAATAACAACGAATATCACCTTTATTTTACAATGTTATGCGTTTGTACGACGTAAGCATCCCACAGCAGTTGATATCCCACCCGATAGGATGCCTTATAGGGCTAACGCTCGCGCAAGCAAATTTTTCGACTTACAAGCTAAAGACGCATCCGTTTTTGTACGAGATAGCTCCACAGGGGATTCTTCAGTATGGATAAAGAAGGGATGCTTTTTTAAGAAGAATGAACATTTAATGTATAATTTAATGTAATATTTATCATATGAAAATGGTACAACGTGCTAACTGACAATAACCATTAATTGGCTCAATGAGCGTTCTCATCAGTGCTGATGGGTTAGGAGGCGATTTGCGTTTATGAATGCTTAGATATATTATTATAAAATTAGAGGACTCTCAACACCGAAAGTTATGAATCGGTGGGTTAAAGCGATGGGCAATATTTGTATTCGATAGATATGTTCCAAGATGTCAATTTAAAAGCTATATATTCTGTACGTCCGTTCGAATGTAACTAACAACATTTCGTTAACAAAATGGTCACGTAGTTCGTGCAATTAGCCTACGAGCATACATGCCGTAATTTGAGTGCTTCTGAATATCGTCTCTATTTCCAAATGGAATCATAGCTTCAATGTTCTCCGCATCTAAGTCGGTCGACGGTTTTTCGAAGGCGACCATGTTCAAGTCAAGGTTTAGTGCACACAATAGCCGATTGTGGTTGTCGATTGTGCAGAGAAGATAGAGGAATCCATTATGAACGTGTCGATCGTAGATCGTTTGTACTTGTCCGATACAGTCATCGAGATAGGCAAAGTGTGACTCCAACGTGGCGACATTAGTCATTGAGTAACACCACATGCCGTGCTCACGATAGAGGAAACAGAGCAGTCCGTTGTGCTCGCCAATGAGCTCCATAGGCTTTGACAGTATCATCAGTTCGGTGATCTCTGGACGTTTACCCGCTGCGTGATCGTCGAACGCCATCTCATAGACGTTCACCAGACGGCTTTTGACAATGAACCGTGGCCCGTGACCGCGCGGATGTCGGGGCAGTGCCACAACTTCGCTCAGTGACAAGTCGTCCGCAACAGTTCCTACATGCGAGACACTCTGCGGGTTTCTGTCGTCGAACGCGAAGATGTCGTGGCGTGTGTAGAAATAAACCGCGTGGTCGTAATGACAAATGCCGACGATATCGCCACCGGTCGCCGTCTGGGTGAGGAGGGTCTGCGTGATCTCATCGAAATAACCAGCGGGATTCCAGCTGCGCACGTGTATCAGGTTTTCTTCGGGGGTGTATAAGCGGTTATTGCAACCCACACTTCTAGTGTTGATAGCTTCGCCATGCTTGCTGCGTGGCCTTGCGTTGGCCAGACATACGAGTAAGTGTCCATTGATATTGGTGAGAAAGGTATCCTCGTTCGGGTACTGTATTGTTGAAGGCCTGAGCTGGGTCCATGATGATCCCGAGGCCCGCGTGATGGGCGGCCGGACTCTTCGTGTCGCTGAGGATGACGCGACTCGGCTACCGGACGAACGAAAGATCTGGTAGACCCGCGTCACAACTGCGCGCCGCAGCATACAAGGTGCGCTCCACACTTCGAGGCGTTCTAGCCATTGCGACTTTTTGACCTCGTCAATGCGTACACCATCGAACAAATCAAATAGCCAATCGGCTTCGGCTGGACTCAAGTCGTCCGAAAAGAAACTGGCTTCCATCAAGCCCTGCTCGAGCAGCTCTCGGCCACGGGCCGTCAGTGGCCCCATCAGGTCACTTATCCCAAACTTCCTACAAGCTAAGTACAGATCAAAGATCAGACTACCGTTGCGGATGCCAGCAAGCTTTTTGGTGTAGATGTACTTCAATAAAACGTCCATTACCGGCGAGGCGACGTCGATTTCCAGCATGACTTGGAACGCGCTTTCCGCGAACGAACCCATTCGTGTGGATGGGAATGGAAAAGCGCCACGGCGATCTAGAACGGCTAACTTGTCGGAGAAATAATTTGACACACGTTCCAGTACAGAACGGTGGACGACCCTCGTAAAGTCGACCTTACTTCGGGTGCACTTGAGAACTACGCAGTCAGCCCTCCCAACCAAGCTTGGGTCAGCGCCATAAAGACGTTGAGCTTCTGCGAACATCGTCATCCCGATGTGGAGTACTTCGCGGTTCGCCATCGGGCGCTGATTTGGTGCTAATCCGGCCATACCGATAATGGTTGTATACAATCACAGGTGTAGAACAATACCTATCTCTATCTCCCTGTCTCTCTCTCTCTCTCTCTATATATATATATAAATATATATATATATATATATATATATATATATATATATAAATATATATATATATGTGGCGAATAAGTGAGACGGTGGAACGAAAACACTAGACAACGATGACGATCCAGCGCGCTGGCGAAGTCCGCGTGAGAGTCCCTCGTACCCTTGAATCGGCGGCGGAAGGACCAGCACAGGTACACACCACTGTGAATTGTGGCAGTGTAATTGTTACCTGTTCGAATCGGTGCTTGACGTTTGGCGGTCGAAAGCTCTGCATGCATCGAGTGCGTGTTGTCGACACATATGTTGCTTGTCCCTCGTAGGGCGTTTCGTAACTGTGTGAGATACATCGGAACGGCACGTCAGAGCAGAACGTCGCTAGCTGACAGAATGCGAATGGAACCAGCTGAGACATTTGAATTTCGGTACACGTTGTGCACCGTGGCAAATAGTGCAGCACCTTTAGCAAAGAGTTTTCTCTTTGCTCACTGGGTGCGGGTTCGTCCGAAGGTTGCCGGCCAACGAAACTCGATGATCGACCAGCTCAACGATTGACCTCACGACTGATTCATCTGCAGGTCTTGCAGTATTGACCGCGAGCTTTCGCTGAGAACACAGCCAACGTAGTGTCGGAGAGAGGTATTTGAGCCAACTGCGGTCATCATTTTTGTTTTGTTTTGTTAATAAATCAACCTGCAAACAGCTTCTTTTTTGGCCCATGTATTTCGCAAAAGTACAAGCATGCGCATTTTGAGCGAGGCAAGTCATATTCCGAGACGTGTGGATAGCGCTGCCTCGGAACAACCTGACGGTGCTAACCTGAAAAGTAGGCCCCCGGGCTGATAAATGATGCACGCCCGTAGTTTCGCGTCCGTGATGATGTGATGACATAAAGAGAGCTTAAGCATTATCAGAAAAAAAAGAACTGCAGTTCCGTTGATAAAGTAATAAAATCTTCAGCTTTTTACCTTAAAGGAATTGCTCCGCAAGCGATTACACAGCTGCTGTTCGAGGGGCGGTAATAACAGACGGCATGAACTCATAGGTTTACCTTTTTACGACCGAAAATTCAATGGCATCATGGAAACTAGCAGCAAATCCCTCGAAGTGCAAACGCTCCCGAATGGATCCCAAGCAGAAATAGACACAAATCATAATTACGAATGGTTCTCCCCGTCGGCTATAATCGCCTCCATAAGTTCCGCTTATGGACTTGAACATGTGTATCTTCACGTGCATGCATATCGGTTTCGTCTGGCTGTACGGGAACACAGGAGCAATTGGCATCCGCATTATTCGACACGGAAGACATAGAAATTGTGTCGTTTACAATTATACATTAGTCGATCATTAATTGGCCCATTCATCTTATAGTATACGGCATTCTGATTTCCCATCCACTAACGATTGCCGCTTAATTAATAGCTATTGATAGTAGTTACAATGGTTGTACAATACTGATAAAATTAACCTTTTTTTTGGTGCATTCGTGGGCGCCCCGTGAAGCAACGTCGAAAGCAGTACCGTCGACGTATACTGTATGATATGATTATATTTTCGTAATAATAATAATAATATTCATCATCACAAAATGCAAACTAATAAGTAATAACGACACAAACCACAATCTGGAATCGATCGATATAAGGTATAAGCTTTTATTAAAACGTCTTCGTCAGATACTTCTATAAGAGCAACGCTCTGTAAACCATAATTACAACGGGAGATAACAATATTAAAAGCAGCATAATTAGCATTCATTGTATACCAAAGAGCTTATGTAGATGTGAAAATTGTCTACCGCGTTCAATCGCCGTGAGGGAATCGCGTATCGTATGTCGCCACCGTGAAAAAAATAGTTCGTGCGAGCCGATGCCCACAAGTGATAATCATCTACCTATTTTGTGTGTTCATGTTGTTTTTTTCATTTGGACTTAATGTAAACCATGATCAGAGCCCCCTGTTCTTTGTACCCGACTGAGAGTGGGTGATCAAACGATATTCAGCGTGTATTCATATGACTGTTAGCACGCGTACAATGATTGCGACAACAATGACAACAATAACAACGACGCCCTAACGTCCGAATTCACTTCTCGAGCTCGTGCGTACTTCTGCAGCGTTTCACCAGTTGCAGGCTTTCTCGTCAGAGTTATAGTTATATATAGAGTATGCAATACAATTGCATACACCTGATAGGGTGGAGATAGAGATGGATGAATTTCATGCACTCGCCCCCCATGTTGTTATTGTTCGAAACGCAGAGGGGTGCTGGTTGGCCGACGTTACGTTAGCAAGGCTGGCATAACGCCTCGTATATAAGGGCTCCCAAGCTGGCTTGCTTCCCGCTGAAAAAGCATCGCGCCAGACTTGAGGTCTATGGCCGCGATCCGCCGGTTCGACGGATGCTTCTCGCCTGCAACGAATGCCGTATAGTCCAGGTAGAGAACACTGCCCAGCACATACTGATGTTCAATCGTCTTGCAGCAAATGTCGATAGCGGTACGGTGGAAGTCTGATTCGCTTAACACCGAATACCAGCAGGTCGCCCCTTCCTGCTGAACAAAATAGAGCCTCCCCTCGTAACAGCCTGCTACACGCATGCCTTGCGGCACTGCCAGCAGCTTGTTGACACTCGGCGGTAATTTACTGCCCGTCTCGAAGGTCACCACAAATACCACCCTACTGGGTTCGCGCGACTCGACGATGAAAGCATTCTCGACGTCAGTGGCGAGCAGCGGAAAGACGCCGCATACTGACAGATCAATGTTGGTCTGTGTGAAGGGCATGGTAAGGTTGTCGCCCACTTTGTCAAGGGCATAGATCGAGTGGGCGGTGTACACGTACACCGTGTCTGATGAGGCACAACTGCCCACTACGCATTCTCCGTTCGGCATCTCGATACAGCGGATTGGCGATTGGGGCGAGCGTGGCCCTGACCATTCGATCGCCATGTTCATGCACGGATACGTAAACGACGTGACGTCTCTCGACGTTAGCTTAAAGACCTTGATCACGTGGTTCTCGGGAACATAGAGGCTGTCATAGACTATGAAGCTGTTCGCATTGACACAGTCCGGAAACACTGTTAACACCCGCAGCGTCTGCATGCATACGATCTTTGGCGGGGCGATGGCGGCCATGGAGATTAGCGGCATGTTTGCTAGACTCGTGGCACCAGTGGGTCCTGCGTACGGAGCTGGCCCCGCTGGCGACGGGGCCGGTCGTTGTTGCTGGTCCGACTGGCCGACGAGTGCGGAAAGCAGCTTTTTGCAAGAGCCAGCGGCAGCTTGGCTGTTCACGGGGTCGCCTACGCCCCATTGGTTGATTGTTAGCATTAGCCGGTACAGTTGTTCATCGCGAACTAGCAAGTTCTCGTAGAGCTCGACGAGTATGTCGAGATCGCCTGCCCATTTGAAACCCGCTAGAAAATTCACGTCATCGGCGTGGATTGCGAGCCGGCAGGACGGCAACAGCTCCTCAGTAAGCCCTCGTAGACCAAACCGCTTGCTAGCTGAGTACAGCTCAAGCAACAGCTTCTTATCGAAGTCGGGTCGACGTCTCTTATATATGTAATACAGAACATGCCTCATCACCTCTTCAGACACGTCGAGCGGCAGCGGCCCCACCACCGGACCGCTGGACGGATCGGAAGAGCCATTCAGTTGGGCCAACCTCCCAGAGAAAAATATCGACGACAAGTCGAGTATGCAACGATGGGCTGCCAGCTTCGCACCATCGCTTCGAAGGCACTCAATCAGCACGCAGTTAGCCTCGCGTGACTCTGCGTCCGTGCAGTTCACTAGTGCTTTTGCCTGCTCCAACAAGTCGTCAGCGAAACCTTCGTCTCTCGGATTCATGATCCTCTTAAGCAACGGAACGCTTGCTTGTTCACTGAGGGTCGCTTCGCGCGTTCGGTCGTGCGTCAAATACTCTACGAAGCTTGCGTATGGTGAGACCGTATTGGGACACCCGAATTTGAAAGGGTCGAATTGTGTCGATTGCCGAAACTCGGCTCGAGTCGATCGTCCAACGCCAGCTGCAGTTGGGTGTCGCTAAGGTTCTAGCGGCAAGATCGATCGGGCGAGCAAGAACGCCCACACCGACTGTCGGATTGATGAGGCCGAAACGTCACAGATTGAAGAACAGAGCAGCCGCGACGATTCAGGCGGACCCACCTCGAAGTTAGCGTGTCCGTTGTGGCTGGCTACGACGAAGTCGTCTTCCAGCCCCAGATCCAGCTGACGGGCGCCGGGATGGCGGGTCAGGTCATCTACGAAGCATTTGATGTTCGTGTGCTCGTCCGTTCAATGTTAGCGGCACATCACGTTCTAAGGCAGCCATTGCGCCGTAGCCGCTTTCGACTGCGTCACTGTGACAATTAGCAGGCTCACCAGCAACGAGTCAGTGACACACACACACACACACGGCTGGCTAGCTGCATTGGCCGTTCTACGTTGCATGATAGCTGTAACACATTGTCGCCGAATCATAAGCACCAAAAGGGCCGAAAAGGCGATTGCACAAGACGCTGAGGGAATAGGGGTCAGATTGAAGATGAGCTCGGTGGGAGACGCCCATCCAGCAACATCCCGATCTCTCGCCGTAGACATCACAACACGTTCGGCACATGTCAAGTGCAGTACGCAGGTTTTGCTGCCCTTGGGCCTGGCTGCCATCAACGAAAAATTCATTTAATAGCTAGATCGTTCGGCTGAGTCGGATCGGGGCTCCAGCGGAGGGGCGGGCGGGCGCGCGTAGCATGGTGATGCTGCTACTGCTGTGTGGAATAGCCGCAATTGCGTTCGTTCACAGAACGATGTTCTGTCGCTAGAAGTCGCACGATACTAGAATTATTGAAATTATATCCATACGTTGGATTTATATGTCTAATTATATAATTACTAGACCACCATGACGTGTGCGTGCGCTGCACGATTCGAACAAAGAACATTGTCATGATTCATTGCGCCGAAACGTCACCACGTCAAGTCACCTCAGCGAAGCGTCCGAGTCTGGGTGGGCCAGCTCTCAGCGGGTTAATCAGCTTTCGTTAAGCTGGTCTCAACACAAGTTAACGAAATGGATTTGTTTTTGCTGAAATTTTGCTGAAATTCTCAACTAGCTACACTCTCATAGGCGAATTAATGATATTAATCATTTTCCCGAAACGAATAGTAATGAAGAAAATACGACTCAAGAAGAACAAGCGAACTAATTAACTGAAATAATATGCATGGGCAGGCACGATTATTATGGGCGACCGTACACTTCGCTAGAAGTGTCTCACCCATCCTCATGGATGTTAACGAGCTTGATCTCTATGTCCAATTTTCCGTATAAACACAATACATCTGAACGAGTGGATGACCAATTGATACCGCGCCATGTATGTATCACAAGTGAGTACATTATTTCAGCAATTAGAAACAAGCTAGTCAGTAATATCAAGCGAGTCATCCCAAATGTATCGTTGGAGACACCTAATAAATATAATAATAATAATAATAATAATAATAGTAACCAAAATGGCTCTCAGAGAGGTCGCTCGTATCAATAGGCTTTCCACGTAAATTAAAGTGTTCATGGCTGTCAGCTACGGAGACTTAGAATCACCACTACGAGTCCTGCGGAACAAAACCTTACGCAATTATGCACCGTGACTATATACCGATAATGAATAAACGCCTTGCAATTGTCATTCTCCGTAAATTTATTTTTGCTCATTATCTCCCTTCTACCTAAATGACACCTATGTGCATTTTGTATCTAATTAACACACCGTTCAGCTTGACAGCTACACAATGTTACGCAGGCTATAATTGATTTAATTGTCAGATGTTTACAGCCGGCGCCCGAAACAGTTCTTGCTTTTCCCGCTGGCTTCAATACTCCTCGGAGGCTGAGCACAGCGCCGATGAAATTAACGATAATCGCCAATTCCCGAAGTCGCCCACGCTCATCGCACCAACGCACAGCAGCGGGTTTTCCTGTTTATGCGCCTGTCGCACGTCTCACGGCATTAATTATGATTAATTGCTCTGTCCACTGATGTGATGCTACCTCAGTACCGTACCCCCTACGGCCCCCCGTCCTGTTCCCCCAATGTCGTTGGGGTCTCGACTTGGTGAGTGGACATCGACGAAGCAACACGCAAAGCGACACTTCGTTCGTCGTCTTCAACAATGAATGCATACGACGCTGTGCTCCGCAGCGGTGAAATGCTGATCTTGCTGAAAAATGCTCGATTAATTATGCTCATAGATTGAAAATGCCACTGCTCGTTGTCGGATAAAATGCGTGCTGTGTGATTATGTCTCCATTGCGTTCGAGCCACCTGTGTTCGACATTCGACAAAGGGAGACGACGCAACTGTGCGCTGTCGACCTTGTTAGCGATCCGCAACTGATCGTGTCACCTCGCTCTGCCTGATTAAAGCACTGATCGGTGTCTGAGAGAAGATGAGCTCGACAGGTATTCACAATGTATACGCATTATATATGATTGGTTTTTGGGGTTAGATATCGCGGACACACCCACTATTCTGTGTGTGAATCCAACGGCATATTCAATTCTATGCCTATATCCGTTATAGACGTTATTGTTTACACGCTTCTGCTTGACGTCCCATCATTAGCCGAAATATGGGTGCCTAGGGTTGCTATTATCACGTGAATTGACAAAAAAAATTATATGTATATATATATATGTATATCTTAGATATGCATGCCTACCCTATCTAATCAAGACTGTTTGTATCTGTCACAGAGTCATCCAGGACTGCACCACATATATGTATATATATATAAATTGCCCATCTAATATAAAGGAGCCCCTGAACAAGCGCATCTTAGCGGCTTGTTCAAGAGCTCTGATTAAAGCTTGTCCACGTTAAAGTGCTATAGCCACTCATGCTGACCACTCCCGACTAGCGATCGAACCCGACTGCTCAGTAAATCTCGACTATCTTGTATCAAGGTGCCGTTTCCACCAAAACGAATAATAGACTATTGCATATGTGCTAATGGCTACGAGAATAAGGACTCAGTTTAAACGTGACTCGGTGTTAACTGATGCAATCGTGTCGTGTCGGTCATATGAGTTATCATCATATGTTACTACTATTGGGTGATATCGGGTGAATCGTGTTTGTGCATTTGAAACACCGAACGAAGTACAAAACGAAGACACTAAAAAATAGAAAAATAAAATTTAATCCAAAAATAAATTGAAAAAAAACACATACAATTTCATAATGACACATATGAAAACCGCTTATCTCGAATGCTTTCAGAGATGAATGGCGAAGTTCATAGCGATTAGAATTATAGCGTGTCGAGCCCATGTAGCCTGGTGGTGCATTCGTGTGCGTGTGACTCGGAGGGCATGGACATAGGTGCGCGCACGAGTTCGATCCCCACCGTTGGACATTTGCATTTAAAAGAGGTCAGCCTTACAGTAGCAATACAGGAAGCAGTTGTACCTGTAGATCGAGCCTTAAATGTTTAAGGCTGAGCCTCAGCCCAAGGAATACAAACAGTAACTATCGAGTGGCAGATTGTATCAACTGCATCGCATTCAACGTTGCATGAAAACGCTGTTGTTGACGAATCTACACGAATCCTCCGCGAACATTGGATGCCCACTTTTCATCGGCTATGGAATGAGCACTCGGTCACATGTAAATCTGGTGAGTGTTGGACGAAGACACTTCAGTTAGCTCAAGGTAGCAACAGCTGAGGCGGTAGGCTGTTTCGGTGAGCGCCTACCTAGGCTTGCCGCCTAGGCAATCGTTGAGTAATCGTAGCGTAGAGATAAAGAGAGAGTATGTCGAACGCAAATGTCCTCTTATACATGTCCGTTAATTATCGACGATCGGTGACTCAGCTCCCAGTTGTCAGGAAGACTCTTCTTCCGCACCCTGAACTTTCGGTAGTCTTCAAGCAGGTGTTTGTCCGCGGGACCCCAGTTCGCCTCCGGGTGGAAGGCAGCCCGTATATTCTGTGAAGTTCGTATGTCAATACCAGACGCAACAAAGCGATTAGACAAGATCGGCGTTGACCAACAGCGTCAATGACGATCGACGCCGGCAATGATTCGGCCCTCTATGACAATCACCTATAGGCTACAGTGTCCCACCAAACGAAGAAACACACCTTCCTCGTGATAGATCGCTACTGGTCCGTTATTCGTTGTTATCACGCTCACCTTTTTACGGAACAGAACGAAGAGCGCAATGATCGGTATCTGGAAGACGGAAAAGGCCGCAAACGCGAGCCCGACAGCATCCGCCCAGTGCGGGTACGGCTCAATGTTGTTGTAGGTGATTGGTGTCCATTCGTAGAAATAGTAGCCGATGAGGATGAGCAGGAGAATCGGCGAGATAACAGCCCAGGAGAGACGGAACAGAATATTCGGGGGGGCGCCCAGCATAAATTTGACGTCGGATGAAACGTTTGATACACCTACAGGGCAATGGCAGAGCAGAGCAGAGCATGGCATCACGCAACAGGTCAGAGCGGATTGAGGCCGTGGTTGTATTGAAATTCGGCCGATCGTGTTAATGTGTTCGTGTATGAAGTTCCTGAATTCTACCAACAAATTAGTGAGAACCTAATGACCTAATGAATAATAAAAAATTAGTGAGATGTTGACTGGTGTCGCTGAACTCAAGCGGAACATTAAATGAGCGGGTTATATGTGCCTAAGTGTTGCTGTGGTACTCGCGACGTCCAGACCTCTCCGGGTTTACTATGGGTAGTCCGGTGTTCTCTCAGCTGCATCAGTATCGAGTTGATGCAACAACTCAGCCCATTGTTGTCGTTGAGATTGTTGTTTTTAGCGGAATAACACAGATGCCAACAACGGCGCAGGGTTGCCCCTTGTGCAAATACAACACAATACCTTTATCTGACACAACAAACAAAGGCTAAATAATCAATGTCTAGGCAGACTATAACATTAGCGCCAGCAAATACGAAACCAGAGCCGCACGAGCAACTCACCATAGATCCACATCAGGGCGATGATCTCGATGGTGGCCACCGTGAGCAGCGACACGCCGGCACAGTACGTGTCCAGCAGATTGAGCACATACTGCCCGCCTCGGGTGACGCACGTCAGACCAATGAGGAAGCACACCGAGCAGGTGATGAACGCAGTGACACATCGATGTCGTCGAAGAACGGGAAAGGCGTCTGAGAGCACCGTGAGACAGGTTTGCACCAGCGGAAACTAAAACAGCCGAGAATTTTGACGCGTAGCATTTAGCTCAGCTCAGCTAGCTTGGCATCTTGTGATGGCAGTTTGTGATGATTTTTAATAGTTTACTAACGAGAGCTAGCGACCTGCCCGCTCCGGCAGTGCATGAAGAGGCTGATGTTTAGAAAAGCGATGCGCGTGTAAAGCAGAATATTCGTAAAATAGTGAATAATGAAAATTATGGGAAACAATAGATGTGACACTGAACAACAACACAATGTGAATCTGCCGAAATATGATAGGTATGACGTGCCGAAAGATTATTATAGATATGTAAAAATAGAAATAAATAGGCTCGTACAATATATAGCCGTAGCGCTTGTAAACGATCTCTGACAAAAAATTCTCTGAAAATCCTCACCCATCGAAATGATTTTTGGCAGTTTCGTGTGGCCGCTGCTATGAGATTTTGAAAGGTACCAATATCGTAGTGGCTGCTGTTCATATGTGTATAGATTCATACTGCATACTGATATTTTAGCATTAATGTGGAATTTCAGTGTTACCTCCGAATCGATGCCGAGCAGATAGAGCATCACAAAGAAGATGACAGACCAAAGTTGCGGGCACCAGAAGGTTGCCAACGCTTCAGGGTATACCACAAACGCTAGTCCCTGACCAGCCTTGGCGACCTGAAACAGGACATGTCAAACGAGATGATCCCACTTTCGCAACGAATAGCCTCTCTAAGGTCCGCAACTACTTTTGCAGTACTTCGAACCATATGGGTTGTGGGGGATTCGAACCGGAGACCCTAGAGCTCCAGGCTCTTCCCCCACGCCGTCTCGATTGACCCAACGAGTAGACTGAGAAAGCAAACTGCACCTAACAATCGCCGTAGCCAAGGACTATTTATCTTAGGAACAACACCGAGCTATTGGGCTGGGAGCTTCATGAAACAGGTTGTATTTATGACCGAAATCGACGCTTCAAAAAGGCAAAAAAAAAAGTGGACCGTTAGCGAGACGTTCTGGTGTCCATAATACCTAAAGCACGTATTCAGTGGCAGGGTGTAGAGGAGAATATCGTTTTCCAAGGCGTTTATCCTTGAAGATTTCAATGTGCCAGCTTTTTTCCGGGTCCGTCTGATCTAAGTGGCGCAAGCGATCACTAGGTGGGTGGCAAAAAAACACATGAATTACATTCAAATAAATAATCAGCATTTATCTCGGCTCACTCTCTAGCACACGAATCGAACAGTGTGCTAAGAAGTACTCATAAAGAACTTACCTCCTCAACCGGGACACCGTATGTGACCGACATATAGCCAAGCACCGAGAAGATCGCGATGCCGCCAAGGAACGAGGTCAGAACATCGGCAATAATCACAATTGTCGAATCGCTGCAACGAGAGGACAAAACGCAAACGTTTGCCAACGTTAATTGTTAGTTATCGTCGTCGGACGTGTAACGAAGATAGTCTAGCCAATTTAAAGGTCGAGCGGACTTCACCGTAGGACAAGCTGCACTTGAGCCGCGCCAGGGTGTATCTGACGTACTAGTGGTAGATTTGATGAGAGCTGCAAATGAGCGTAGCATGGCTTGAAATACTGATCTTCTATGAATTTGTGCAACTGCAGGAACACTAGCAGCGTCAGCAACAACAGCAACAACAACAACAGCAACAAAGTGGTAACAGCTACAAATCATTACACGTTAACCTACATGGTGATTGTTGTTCGGAAGTTGTTGTAGCTCCCACTCATGATCAGTCCGCCCCAGCCGATACCGAGTGAATAGAAGAGCTGCTCAGCGGCCTTTCGCCAAATCGTCAACGAGGTCAGCTTCGAGAAGTCGGGTATGAGGAAGTACTTAATGCCCAGCATCGCGCCGTCGAGCGTGACGCCCTAGTTGACGAATCGTATATACATATACATATGGAAAAAAAACAGTACGTTATATTTCGGTAAAAACCATTTTCATTTCTTAATAAATATCGCCATCACCATCATCGTCATAAGTGAAAAACACACTGATCTTGTCAAGCAACAATTACAGCTCACGTAATTCAACAGGGGTAACAGCTGATATCAAGTGTTGACCTTACTTCTAACTACGACCCTTGACGTGATCGTCATTACCTTGATCAGCAGAATGGTCAGCACGACGTACGGGAACGTCGCCGTGAAGTACACCACCTGAAAGCGATTGAAGACACGGCAAACGATACAAACAGATGCACATACATCGTACGTACTAGGTAAACAACTTAGGAAAAAGAAGATCTACGAGACTTTAATTCTTCTGTCCCCGTCGTTCAGCAGAACAACGAGGGCAAAAGCCAAAATAGAGCGAGCGAGAAGGAGAGAGAGAGAGAGAAGATCTAGACTCAGAGATCATCTGACCCCGATTGCGAGAATCTGACTGGCGTCAGCGTTTGTTTTGCCCAACGCACCTTTCCCGACGATGACACTCCCCGAATCAAGCAGAAGAACACAATCGCCCACGAGATGAATAGACACAGAACGAGGTCCCATTTGAGGCCGCCCACGTACTCGATGCCCGGCGAGAGCTCGAGGACGTACTTCTCCCAGAACTGCTCAGCCGCTGAGGTAGATCCGCCCAGGCTGGAAAATCAAGCGGACAAGCCGCACAAAGATTGTTGTTGTTGTTGGTGTTGCCTTATGTCAGACATGGACACTTACCTATTCTCACTACGCGACACTAACACAGCCACCATAAATAGCATTCACTCAATTGATACGAACATGTATTTCTTTCTCTCTATATATATATAAATAGATGTATATATATATATATGTGGATGTGATTGCTCGTTCATACGTTCCAGTGGTATGTAAAGCCACCCTTCGGTGGAAAACTGCCGCCTGCGAAGCCGGCACCGAAAGGAAACGGCAAAGGTGTCATTGGTTTATTTACGTAAGTGCTATATTTTCAATGCTTAAAGGACGGAAAAAATTTACTCAAGAGAGGGACCCGTTAACTTTACAGTGCCTCGATATCGCTGTCTGCTTACGTGCTGCACGTGCTGTTGAGCATTTCGTACTCTGCCGACGGGGCGAAGAACGCCATGCCTTGATACGTGAGCGAAGTCCAGTTGCTGGTCGACGCCGAAGCCCCAGCGTACTTCTGGTGTAGCAGATACGGGACGTTGTGGCAGAGAGTCACATCTGAAATACGTATAAAAATAGGTGAATTCATCAAGAAGTGGAAGTGGGAGTTCGCCATTCAGGGTTACGCGAAGAGGCATGCAATGCAAACACTTGTACCGATAATTTATACCTAATCTATGGAACGAATAACGTCTACTGCTGATCATGGCGACGAATGTTCATCACCGACGGCGGAAACCGACTATTGTACCCACTGACAACGAGCGGGGGTCTCAGGGGTCTGGCTGTACACAAAGAATCGATATGAGATGGGAGTTTGTACGGCCTGAAGGTCGAGTTTCGCAAGGACAACAAAATGAAAATGTGTTCCAGCATATATCTATAGGTATACGAGAGATGTACTTTTAGAAGCAGCAATCATTGAAGACAGACATCCTGACCCAAGTCCACAGGTAGGCCTTTCGGAAGTGTCGCTTTATATTGGGACAATGATTTCAGATCGTATGAACGTTCATACGAACGCCCGAACGGTGAACACTACGCCCAACAAATGAATACGTGGTATATTTCTCTGATGTGAATGTCCCAATATCGTCGTTATGTGCAAAGATGCGTGGGTAACAAACTCGCAAATAATGTATAGCCGATTTTTCGCCGATCCCGTCCGAACACCTAATTGATGCTTAAAAAATATACGACAGACTTGGAGCCTGCATTCGTGTGCGCTTCTCAGAAAGCAACACGCAGGTACACGGATTCGATCTCCGCCGCTGCACATTTGCATCTAACGGCCGCGTCTGATTCCGAAAGCAGCAGCGTGCACGTCAAATGCCAGCTGAGGATCAGCCGGGAAAAACGATGTAGTTCCGCAAATAAACGAACGATACCCTTAGCTTTATCCCATAGCGCTGTTGTTAACGATTGCGTTAAACGTGTCCAAAATTCTACAACAGTAAATTTAAGCAACAGACGGTAGTGTCTACGTGAACAATACAACTATGAATTTAGAAATATTAATAATAAGAGACTGGCGAGATATCGTAGACACAACTAAAACCTGGAGAAACGCGAACAGGGTGATCCCAGTTCACAAATGCGAATCACATCGGGCTAGCTGCGAGGTTCGAGCACACTTAGATATACCGTATGGTTGTGCAGAAAATGTTTAGGTGCATTGGGCTGTATGTGGATATGCTACTCACTGTCATCTGATGAGGCATTGCGTCGGCAACGAAATCAATTAGAGTCAATGGTTAGTAAAATTATCGTGTAGCACACAAATTGACTAAATTACCATTCAGTTGATTAGGGTTAGAGAGGCGTCGAGGGGTGAGGTCCACATTAGCTCTTTGAAATTATAGTCAAGTCATTCATCTATTCACTCTTGTAAGGTAGCAATAAAACAACATGTATAAATATAGATATAGCATAACATCAGTATGTTACCATGGTGGTAGGTAAGTCCGTTAAAATTTGCATTCGTCGGTAGACCAGGGTCTCTCCCTCTCCCTCCCCTCTCATATATATATATATATATATTGTTCTAGTCCAATATATTACGATGATGCATTCCACTTTCATTGACCAAGTATTACATTTCAGCTGCTGCTTGGACTTGGTCATGTTCTATCTTTTTGCACAGAAAGAGCCCCCCCTCCATAGGACACACAGACACACATAACTCCACATATATATATCTATATAGCTGGTCACGTGAAACATCGCTATTTTGTTCAGGATCTGACGACCTGTATCAGTCTTCCCTGCATATCGGTCATAGCTGCACTTACGCGCGTCCACTTACGAATGCAGAGTTGACTGCATTTTGTATACCGTTGGCCGTATGCACCGTCCGCTATCATATAATAACAATATTATACAATACTATGAAGAAAAAAAACTCACTCTTCTGTCGAACGAAACAGGTCTCCTTGTCAGCACCCCACCACTCGAAGCAATCGGACCATGGTAGCACTGAGCGGAATGACTGCGCGAGATAGTAGAGAGTGTAGGCCAGGATCACGTTGTAGTAGACCGCTACCAGCAGGGAGATGGTCACCATTGCATAGCCAATGCCTGAAACGTGGAGTCCAGTGGACGTGAAAATCACGCCAACACCAAAAGTAGTACAGGGAGGTTTTCTGGCTGACTCTCAGCCAACATTGAACGTCCACGATATTGCTAGCACAGGTAGTCCAACGACAACGAGAACTAAGGACAAATCCCGCTCGTGCTTGAACGTGAGTATGTGGCGATTTTGCAGAGAACAACGATAGCAGAAATAACACGGTAGACCTGTCAACTCGATGTGAGACAATATATAGATTCATGAGTATTATTCGAGAGACGGATGAATCGGTGGCATCTGCGCGTTTACTGAGAGTCTGTCACGTTACACGATCGTTAGCTCTTCTGCTCTGAAGATGTGGCGAACTGTCGGATCGAATAGGGATTGTGTGCGTGATTATAGACATCTACAAAAGTTAATAAAGAAAACTATTTTATGTGAAGTATTTCGAGACTGTGTCGACTGTCACCGCTGCAGGTCCTACGCAAAAGTAGCATTACACTTTCAGCATATGCCTATGTATTGTCATCGTGGCTGCCTCGCTATTTCTAAGCATTTCCCGCAGATAAGATACATCAGGCTGTAAAGCAGGTTCTGATGTCTGCAACGTGTCCGACACACTCGCGCACGTAATTATGACACAAGTACAGCTTCTCTATCCGAGATAATGAATACTCTGACTCTGATAATACTCTGATGACTCCGATACAGAGCTAGATGCCACACGTGAGAATGTCTGCATTTGTATCCGATCTTGTTCACGTCGAATTTCAACCGTCAGCCACCGTATTCGATCAGCTCCGCCTCGTCACGCAGGGCCTCGCTGTGCCGAACCCGCGCGACGGCGACACGTCATAAGATCGGATCGCCTAATTCGCCCATTGAAATAAAGAGGTACAACGCGCGAGATGGCCTCGTCAATCCGCGACGACTTAGCCACGAGAGGTCAACACTCTCGATTGAGGTCAAACGCCAAGTATCAACGCCAGGCCATGGCTCATTGAGTGTTGTATTTTATGTTGTTGTGGTTTTTGTTGTTGTTGCTGCTATTGCTGCTGGCAGTGCCAGTGCCACTGGTGTTAGCCACGACTGTGAGATGTAGTTCCGCTCTCCAGGGGACACAGCCTGCGGGAGGAGTCATTCCGTCAAGTGCGTCGAGTGTACCCGGGTGGACACCCGGGTAGCAGCGCTACTTCTGGTCGTCGGTTAAAAGCTCGCCACTCATCGCGGCGACGCCGGGGCCGCTGTCAAAATGTCGGCAGCCGCCGCCGCCTCCTTCGAACGTTTAAAGGGCACAACAGGACGAGCGCGAAATTTCGACCCCGGCGCCAATCGCAATCGTTTCAATTGTCCCATAGACGACGACCGGCAGACTGCGGACGAGCTTCGTTAAGCGGTCATTTTAATATTTTCATTTAATTAGAGACGGTACGACGATTGGTCGAGGTCTTCGTATTGCGATGACAATATGATAGATGCTAGTACCACTCGTACGCCTACTGCTGCCACAGTCACTTAACCTCTCCGTTGAGAGTTCGCCGACGAACGAGACCGCGCTCACCGTGGCTCTTCGAGCGAAGCGGATTATTGCTAATTGTCATCATACACGTTACGCTGCTGCTCGTTATCAAGTCGTGGTAACGATAGCGAGGGCGTAATCGCAAGATTGTGAGATCTGCTTCTCGGGTTGAGTTGGTGTTCTTCACAATACGATACCTAGCACACCTAGTACTGGAAATCTGTTCGCGGCCGATGGGCCGATTAGTGATTAATGATAGGGTGAAGATGAAGATATAATTAGCCGTTCTCAATAGCGAACTGGCGTGAAGCAATTTTGGTTTAGCGGATGCCTCGGGCGTAGTAAGCCCGTTGATTGAGTTTTGATGAGATAAGTTTGAAGACGTGAATAACATTGTCGTATCATTTTGTTTACGTATAAATCATGATTGCTATTGTATTGAATTACATTTTGTGTATTGCTGTTATTGATGATGTATATCTCTGCTTAATTGCCGCAATCAAAACAGCGTCTATAACGACGGCATCGTTGGGAGAAACGGCCCCATTTGTCGAGATATGAAAAAATGAGTTATTAGTTATTTTAGAAGAGAATTTAGACATAAACTTCATACAACATAACCCTTGAGCAAAACTTGACCTATATGTCCGTGGCTTTGGCGGACAATATATATGTGTCTGGACCAGATAAATTAACACTTTAATTTGCTAGTAGATATATTTTATATAGACCTAAAGTAAGGACATTAATCTAGAAAAATTAGTTCGACATACAAAAGTAGCTTCCTACCTTTGGCGATTGGCAAGCACCTCCAAACCTCGATAGGACCGAGACTAGAGAACTGTCCAATGGTCAGCTCCATTGTGTACAGCGGAACCGCGATAATAAACATGAGCACTATATAAGCGAAGAAGAACGCCCCTGTAATAAAGAACGAAACGACAGTGCATCTTTTTAATTGTATACAGCAAACTTAATTAAGAACAACCACTACTAGGCAGACTGGTGACTCTCCTCGAGGAGAATTTTCAAACGTCACCAGTACGTCGATGATCGCCGCTGCCTTTATCCGCGAATGGGTTTCAATGCTTCAAGCAGGCGAATATGCGTGGCCAGCCCGTTCACAGACGACAATGACCCCATTACGTGACGACTCGATTCTCGAAGGCACCGTATGTATTATCTTCCCCATGCCCTTATGCCGGTTTCCCAACTGTTCCACATGAATATTCCGAGCTGTCTCACAACCAACATTTAACATCTAACTGTTATAGGTACGGTACTGGCTCGAAATGTCTCTATCTGTCGTGGACGCTGTCTTCAGCGTCTGGCAATAACCATCGTCAGACATTGACTGCACTCTCGACGGCCAATGTACCCTTCCCTATAGCACATTAGCCAAACGTTACAGATGAGGCACTCTGCATCATCCCACTCAACTATACATCGAATTCTCAGATCTAAATCGATATATAATAAATGTATATGTCGTCCGCAACCGTTCCGGCGTCCTGCAGCCCCGCGCACTTCGCGGCGCGGCACCTCACCCACCTCCTCCATTCTGGTAGACGAGAAACGGAAATCGCCACACGTCGCCAATGCCAACGGCGAACCCGATGCAGTAGAGGATACCTTCCAGTCGGCTTCCGAACCGTTCGCGCTGCTCGCCGCTTGCGACACTTGTGCCACGATCCCCGTCACCATCGGGTCGGCTGTCGTCACCGCCTGTGCCACATGAAATTGAGGATACGGGAAAAAATCAGCAGCGACCCCATATGTATGGCATATTAGAATCGTTCGAGAATAATTAACTCACTAACTAGTTCATTAAGTGACTGACACATCGCAAGCCATAACTTTTGCGCTTGGATAGCTTGCTGTAAGGAAGATTCAGCCTATGAAGGTTTGATGCTTATAGGAAAACCATTATGAGGAGTGCCGAGTACCAGTAGATCGTTCAAGTTCTCCATTCTATTGCGGTCCTAATTATTAGCTTTCCGTATCTCGTACCGTGTTGTTCATAAAGGCGAATCGTGCCGGCATATTCCTACTGAAGTGTCGCCTAGCGCAAAACATACACAGTTCGCCTCATGATTGATATCTTCACGCTGGCAGAGCCGATACAATAGAAGAGGGTGTAGCCAGCTCTTCGAAGGCATGACCGATTTGTTAACGACACATTCGACTGCGAATTAGAAAGAGAAACTTCTCGCAGACCCCACCTCCTATTTAGGTTAGGTTTTACACGCTGTACAAAAGAAGAATATCACCCTCCCTCCCGCCCTCTCTCTCTCCCATATTCGTTTATTCGACTTCATAATTTTATAGGTCAGATGTGTGTTCAGATACGTATGCCTCAAATACCTAACCTAATTATGCTGAACCAAGGCTAAAGATCAGCCGAAAACAAAAAAAATGTAAAGATATTATTCACATAACGCCTCCCAGCGCCGTGGGCAATTTGAGGAAATAAATAAATCAAATAAAGCTTTAGACCAGTCAGGCACAATGGACGGAGACAATATTAAGGATGTACTGGCGTAGGCCAGTCGAGACTGCGTCCACGGGAGAGGATGGATGAATGGTTTTGCTCTTTCAACTGACAGGTGACGTTCAAGGTAACCGCCGCACTCGAGGACACGTGCTGTTGGCGAACTAATGCGTCTTCCACTGATCTGAGACAACTACCTAAGGCTGAATAATAGAAAGTTCCTAACTTCAATACACGGCCCTGAAAAAAATCACTATCACCGAAGCTATTAGCGACTCACGGCTCTACACAAATACACTGTGTTACTATCTGCAGTGGACGCGAATTCGCCAGTAGAACGTGTGGTAGATTGAGGTAGATGTTTTGATAACATTTTCTTTGTCGTTCGGTGAAACATGTGAAATATACCCAAAGTCAAAGATTTCACCGACAATCACGTACATTTATACAGCCACGTACGAAGACACGAGAGCGCAATATTAACTTGGACAGAATCCAGAGTCAAATTTAACCTGACGTGACCTGTTTCGCGCCAAGGAGCACACTGAGGTTAAAACTCGGAGATGTACCTAGTACCATACGCGTTCTGATTATACATTTATCATGGGCCCAGCTATCCACGAATTCGTCATGGACATCCCTAAGGAAAATCATTTATGGCAGCTGCCAGAGATGAGCAGAAACGTCACCGTGGTGGCGGTTGGACTGTAGCTAAGTCCCAGGCCGAAAAAAAAACGGAGAACGCAGGCTCGCGACGTGGCGATAAATAAAAGAACGTAAGCATTGCAATGCTGCTAGTTCGCTTAATTAATCAATAAAACCTTTGCGCTTGTTCGTTTAGCTTTACGTCGGTGGTGATTCGACGATGAATGCTAATTCTAAGCAAAGGTTAATTAGCGCTTTCAAACGGACCTGAGCAAGCAGCAATGGTGGTACAACGCACAAAAAAGATTTGTATTATAAACGATAAAATATAGCACCAACTCAGTAGAAGAGATACTAGGCATTTTCGTCAGATTTGCGGCAACGCTCGAACTGTGCCTACCTGTACCAATAGCGTTTTCGTAAATACGACAATTTTTAATAGAGCCTGACTAAATTACAATAAATTGTTAATTGCAGCTGAGACGACCGATCAGTTGTGTTATATCAGTAGCCCAGAGTGTTGTTTTTGTTATCATATATTTCTCTAGAGGAAGCATTTAACCTTCGTGTAGGTTGGGCGGCTGTACAGCCGTTCATGTCGAGGTAATCATATACGTCAGAGCCACTGCTTTCTAAAAAGAAGAACACCTGCCTATTTTACAGGGCGATCAGATAATATTTTGACGTTTCGCACCATTTCGCACCTGAATCCGATACACGACGCGGAGATCACCGGATCTCAGATCATTCTTTTCGATCTGGTTAATTTGGCAGTTGCTTAGCACATTCGTTATATGTGATAGCGGTGTATTTCTTACGCGCAAGAAAGTGTCGCACTTAGACGACACTAAACGCCAATGAAAACGCTACTGATTCACATGAATGGAGGACGAATTGCATAGTTTAGTTACCCACACGGCAAGTTACGATGACTCGTGAGCTAAGTTAAGTTACCATACAAAGGTACTGATTGTATTCTATGATCATTATCCCTGTTGTTGTTCTTGTTGTTGCTGTCGCTTTGAAACAATTTTGCCATTTGGTTAGCTCCGACCCACGGCAAGTATTATATATAGATATTTCTACCGTGTACTTGACGCTTGCCTCATACGAGAGAACGTCCCACCCAGCTCAGGCGTTTGTTAATCAGAAATCCCAGCGAAATCGCTGGGATGGAAGATGGTTGCGGCCGTGCGAATCGGAACACTTGCCTCGAATGCCAGACAAGAGTGTGGATCAAAAGTGCTGTTTTATAATTCTGATCTGATGCTATGAGACTATACAATGGGCAGATAGACACATCGTTTTAATGCTGCTATGCGCCTAGCTAGACGTTGTAGCTGTAATTCTATTTGATTTATCCATCTATCAGACCGTTGCGGGGGGCACCTATGCCAATGACAAAAGAAATACAGCCGCCGATCTAAATACTCCCACGTAACGGTGCCACGAAACCAGCTTTTTCTTTTTTACTCTAAAATCTATTTCGACTATTGCGAAGGAGTCTCGCATTGGCCAGAATCATCTGCAGAGGGGAACAGGTGTTATTTTCTGTTCTGACTAACAGGGTGTTTGGCAGCAGCTGACAATTTCAACTGACGATCAGACCAGCATCTGTTTCTACTAGTGGTGCGGTTGTTCAGGTGCTGATATTGAAAGCTCTGGCAAGGCAAAGCTACCAAAATAATACACTGCTACAACAGGGGCTTTGGCTAAAGTGATGAGCATTTCCTTTTGGACACTCCACCGGCGCGGCCCCGAAGACATCACGTCATCCGTGTGAAATCGTATAGAGCTCGCCGCCCCCACCCCATATCCGATGGGGTTTCCAACACCCGCCGCAGAACTGCCCGTTGTCGGTGAAGGGTTCAGGATGCTCTGGTTGGCTCTGAACAATGAGAGAAGAAATCTAGGCGGGAATTACCGCTCGAGCTCAATCTGGTCTTGTCAGGACGAACGTAAGGCCCAGACCACGAACGACGGATTTGCTGCTCAAGGATTAACTGATCACGTCAGCTCATGTCATTTTGGAAGGTATCCGAAGTGTTGAATGCCTATATGTGGTTCGTAGCTGAACAATTATGTGTTGCTAGCTAAGAGACACACTCTTCGGCTCGACGTAAGGAAAAGATTGGTTAGATGTTATTGCCTGTTGATTCGAAGGTGCGCTTTTTTTGTTCTGTTTGCTGAGGACAGCTGATGTTTATTGAAGATGGCTCAGTTCGAATCTACGAGATCAGAGATACGAAATAAGCCCGAAAGTAGTAGTAGTCGATTTTAACGAATTTTTAAAACTCAATTTTGAGAAATTCTCTTTCAAAGGTTTGTTCACCCAATAGGCGTCCAGCATGTCAACAAATGCAGACATTGCATAGTTATACATGATGAGATAATGTAGCCCCAAGAGCAAACCAGATGGCGATGTCAAGCCAGTTTTGTGTTTCGCGTTAATACAAAGGGTGTAAAAGCTTGAAGCCAACTGTAGCTAGGCAATGGCCTCTACGTCGGCCTCTCTCAGTTAACGAAATCTTCAACCCGCGCCGCCTGACACCTGTCTGGTCTTTGCATATCGACTCTATCTAACAATCTCCACGATGCGATAGGTAAAAATTCCCAAGGTATCTTCCGGTTGTCGAGCTGTCTAGGCAACGTGGCTCCCTTGCCAGCTGGATCCCAAGAATTCTCATGAATCAAAGAACTGTTGCCGCCAAGCCGCTTTCCCCCAAAACAAGTTGCTATATAGATATGGGTATCCTCAAGTATCGCGTGAACTGGTCGCCCACCAAGCGTACCACCATAGATCGGCCACACGTATAAGATTAAGCTTAAAGCACCTCTACGATGTGTGGAAGCTCGAAGCGTATTGATGCGACGGCGCAGAGCTGTTAGGTGATTTGTTATGGCCTGTGCACTGTAGGTCACTTGTCACGGACATCCTGACGGGTTAAGCACAGACAACGATGGTGTGCAAGGTAAATGGAATAGGTATCGAAACAAGCGGTTTGGGACCAATCTTGTGGCATGATCTTGTGGACAGGTCCGGTAGAAACGCCGATACAGGAAGCCTATGTCCTCGATGTTGTTGAAGGGTTTCTTCGAAAAAGGCCGGTCAGTGGTACGTCGTATTTATTACCATGTTCTGAGTGAATGAGTAAAATGGACCCTGCTAACGACATCTATCGAATATAATAGAAATGATAATGTCGATAACTATAGTTCTTCCCTGTATGTGTTTATTTGCGCAACATCCTTGGTTGTAATTGATTTCGCTAGCCCAGACCCAGACAGCCATCGCACAACGCAGGCTAATTACCACACTAATTTCAACGTGTCATGAATGGTAGGCACGTAGGAATTTATGCAATAAATAATAACGATGTTCCCAAGACGCAATTGGCCATCGTTAGCTGCCCGGCATTTTTCTTAATAGGTAATTAGCGAGCAGTACATCTGCCAGTTGAGTAGCACAACAATATATGTATGCTTATTTGACAACTCAATCAATCAGAATTTGATACGAACGTGGTCGTGTTGAAACTGAATCTCTGGGCGACTCTCTCCCGCCATCTCTCTCTGGGCGTCCCGTCAGTGGACTTCTGAGGCAGACATATATGCATACCGCTTCAGGCCACTGGGTTGGACCAGAGGAGACTGACCAGGTAGAATCAACGGGAGAGTCCAATCAACTGGTTACTGCTGCTGCTCAAGCCCTGAGTGCTATCACGGCAAGCAGCTCTGCGGGAAACGTGTAGGCCCGGAAGTGCGCTCGGTGCGGTAATACCACAACAGGGTGTAAATGTTTACACGTCTGTCTTCGTCAGAGCACTCCCCATAATGTTATCGCAAGCATTGCCGGGCCATCAAAATTGCTCAACAGTTCCCCAGCGATTTAGTGAACACATGTAGCACATGTCAACACGCTCTTCTATCACGCCAATGTATTCGAAGCTGTGCCATTTTTCAGGATCTCGACACGGACCTTGAGCTGCTTGTTGAGAACGCCGTTTAAAACCCGATTTCTCGTCATTTCGAGCGCGCCCTCTTTATATCTCTATGTATCACCTCTGACGGCCCCCCAAAGTAGATTTTCCATTATTACTTTTCCACGAGCATGTTTCGCTAATAGGATCTCGATAGCTCTTTATCTACCGCCCCCTCCTCGTTCGACCCCCGTGCACCTCATGTCCCGCTCATACGCTACATCACCCCCTGCCAATCGTGAGCGGCACCAACCCCTTAGGCGTTTCCTATCCAACGTGTCGGCTTCGTCCTCGTCATCATCGTCCACCTCGAGTTGCGGCAATTCGCCGTAATCCATGCCATCGCACCCGTTCATTATCCCGCCGGTTCGTCCTTTACGAACTCTCGTTTCACGACTCGAGCCTTTTTTTATCACAGGGAGCAGCAGCGGCACAACACGATATCGCTTGCACAGCCGCTTGCGGTGAATTACTTATCCTCGCTTATAACAGGAGGAGCAGGAGCAGCGGCAGCGGCTGCAACTGCTATTGTTATAGCTGGAATAACAACAATGGACCTTCGTCACCGCACACACAACACTGTCTCTCGCAGGAACGAGAATCGTCGAATCACACTGCTAAGTACTATCGTCCGCGGCTCACAAGCGCGGCCCGTAGCCGAATCCATCCGCTCGGAGCAGGGCAGACCGCGCGCAAAACAGATCACGGCCGCGCGCGATCGATTGATTTGTAGTTATTTGCTGTCACCCTCGATGGGGCTCTCCTTTATCGTTCGGCTCGCTCACTCGACGACGACCATCATGATCTGCTTCTGCTGGGCGCTGATTCGCATGTACTCCACGCTCGTCTATACAGGGAGCATTACAACAATCCGAGACGATATGCTGGGGTTATCATGGGGTCTGGCGAACACATCAGTCTGATTATCGGCAAACAAACTCCCAACCGGCACAGCGAGTTGAACGGCTGAACTATCAGCGCTCTCCAAAGCGGCAAACGCAATTCAATGAACGCCAACTCCGAGGAGTGGTTAGTTGGATCGTGTCGTTGTCGTCGAGCGATCGGCCAACGTGTGCCCATTCGTTTCTTCTCCACGGGAGCAAGAGTGTCCGCGCTTGCTTGGCACACGATTTCGCCTGGCCAGCGTGATGTTCAACGTTTTACCGCGACACCGCCTCGACAACTTCGGTAGCGCGCGCTATCAATTGCAACAGCAGCACTAGGCAATAGTTATGGTGGTTGTATTGTAGGATCTGTCGGGCCGTGATTATAGCGGCCGGCCCCCGTTGTGTCCACCCGGTGGCGTTCACTGAAAAGTCACTCCGAGCAGCGCTCGACGAAGGGGCATGTCACGCTCCTATAGCCAACCCAGTACTGGCTCAATTCAACTTAACTGAACACTAAATAGGCCAGCCAGGCGTAGAATTGGCAAGCGCGCAGGTTAATGACCACTTGTTAACGGCTCCACAATGACAGCGGATCGCTCGCTGCACAACGCACCATATATATATATATAGATATATATATATATATAGATATATACATGTATATTCCTAGTGAACACGAGATCGCACAGTCACGGGCACAATGTATCAATAGATCAGCGCTCATGAACGTTGAACGCTCAGCGCGACGATCGGCGCTCGGCCGTAGTCACCTGCTGAATCGCAGTAGCTCACGCAACTCGGATTGGCGGAACTCCGCTAGAAATCGAAGCAATGAAGTGTAGAGACTTGAGGCGACCCATGACAGTCCGGCCCCGCCTGGAGCACACACCCAAACACAATCGGAGAGCGGTGAGGTGGTGGCTTCGCTCCGATCCGCCGCTGTCGAATCAGCATTGACAGACTGACCGAATGGCTGACCGTGGTGGTCAGCATCTACACAAGCACAGGGACAGCTCAGCGAGCAGCGAGCAGCGAGCGAGGCTGGTGAACAGGGCCACACACCGTCGCTTCAGTGGCCACCGGTAGGCCCCCGTACCAGCAACGACGGCACCAGCAGAAGAAGCGCCGGTGGCAGAGGTCCAGCGGGTCAGAGGAAACAGAAGACTGAACTTCTGCCGGAGAACCATTGGCGACTTGTGACGGCGGATGCGCTGGTGGCAGCCGTGGCAGCCGTGGCAGCGGCGGCGGCGGCGCAGACTTCAGGTGGGCGGTGCCGCGAGGTGAATCGTTGCCGAACAAACGCTCACGTAGCTTGTGTCGGTGTTTGCTGCTGTTGCTGTGGCTAGTTCTAACTTCGCTCTGGCTCCAGCGACCTGGAGCAGAGAGAGAAACAGAGAGGTAACACAGCTTGGCCACTATGGGCGCGGGAGGGCACCCATATAAGCTACTAGTGCCTCCTCTGCCGCTCTGACGTGTTAGCTGATGCTGCTGTTGCTGGCGCGCAATTGCATGGCTGCTCTCGTTGTCATGAGGTTTACATGCGGACACGTGACAGGTGAATGGGTCTCCAGTTCACATGAGAAGCGGTTACTGGACGCTATTCACACGATGATGAGACGTACGGGGCAGACGGATACAATATATCGGATCGGATCATCAGATATAGCAACAGACGGACGGATTTGGCCGTCATCAATTTGACGGTGCTGACAATAGCTGTATAGAATGGTAACAGCACTGTGGCGCGGTGAGTTGTTCCTGTTGTACCGATATATATATATATATACGGGAAAAAAGCTAGAGAGAGAGAGAGACTGAAGCCTGGTGCGTTTTGCGCACTGTAACGATTGAGCTGCTACACACAGAGTGACGCGATCAAGCCAACACATTGCTACCATATAAATAGGTACGACACAAGTAGAAGATATCAGAGAGGCAGAGACGGGCGTTGTGCGCGCAGTCGTGCGCTACAATCCCGCTTGACGTAATGCATGTTCATATCGAATGGTGAATATGCAGCGCGTTCATTCCCCGTTCTGATCGGGCGCTGTACAGAAAAGATAGGAAGAGGGGGAGATGAGGTTTTAGAGACAGCGCAACTAAACGGTTATCAATATGTTCAGTTAATAATTGTGTTTTTCGAGCTGACCCTCAGCTGTTCGCCTATCTGACAGTTCTCAGCTCTTATCTTTTAGGTGTTACTATGAGGACCTATCGGGGCCACCTTTGCTTATTCTCTTCCTTGCTCGTACCTGGCGAGAATCTTCAGATAAAGAAAGATGATAAAGAACTCCAAAGATTCTACGCGTCTGACAGGATTTGAGCCCGCGTCCCTCCGGTCCAGCAGTCCAAGACGCTCACCACTGGACGACCATCCAGGGGACATGTTCAGCTAATGTATTCGCTGAACAGGCTGAAGCAGACGTTAATAGACGCCCAATGCAATATCGTTAACATGTTATCGCCGAATGAGACGACCTTCGCTTAGATATGTGGTATGGGTGGCTGTAGGAGCAAGATCCACTTGCGGATCATCTCCTTGCCATTGTTTACCTGGAACAAATCTTGAGCAAAGCCAAGCTGTTATAGCTCCCGTCAATCCAGCGGCTAACCATCGTATGATACTATTATATGTAATGGGCACAATCGCGGAGGAATTCAACAATTCCTCCTGTCGACGCACGGTCGTCGCAGAGGGCAATTGCCGAGTCCGAGAAATTTCTCCCAATGCATTCACACAATGGCAACAAACGAACGCGCCTTCCGTTGTTACCTTTCGTGCTCCTGCAATTACCAATTGGTTGGCAAAGCTCGCCCAGCTGCCGCTGGCAAAACAGCAACTCCAACAGCCATGAGCGCGCTGATATCAGCAGAGAGCTCCGCAGAGTTAGCTGGGCGTTAGCGGACAGATGACGGCCCAGTGCCGCCAGATACATATGGAAACATCGCGGCGAGGTGCAGATGCGATAACAGAATGTATGAAATATCGTCGGCTGTCGGCGTTTTCGCCACAGTTCCCTCCTCGCTGGCTGGCGCGTCGAGAGAAAGATGGTTGCAACTACAATATCGAAGGGCTAGCGGTCTTCGCATGCGCTTTTCGCTTCAGTTAGCACTTCATGGGCCGGCTTCAACGCTGCGCGGTGAGGCGACGGGGACGGCAAGAAGGCGGACGCCGGGAAGGAGCTCTTCGGTAACCGAAGAGCTCTTCGACTGGGAGGGTGGCGGAGGCGGCGGCAGCGAAGGAGGTATAAGCTGGTCAGGTGACCCCGGCAAGCAACAAAGGCGCAGCACTGGAACAATTGCAGACCAACGGGGCAGCAATAAGAGCCCACCCTCAAGGGATCCCAAGGGATGATGACTTCAGAGTACCCGAGACGACCCCTCGGTACCTACCTACCACCCGCACCGCGATGTGGTCAACAAGACGTCAGAACTCCTCGCGACCACTCGATTCTACTCGCGGGTTCGGCTTGACGGTAACACCGCACAGCTAGCTCTTCTTCCCAACTGTTCTGTCTTGCCTCGTCCGGACGACGGTGGCGGACCTCTCGGGGCTTCTTGCGCTTGTCCGCTGTTCGTTCTACAGCCACTGTGCGAGGAAGTAGCAACCATCATGCATTGGGCTGGCTAGCATAATAGGTATCTATGTCGGGCTCTGCGGCGGGAGGCAGGAATGAAAGATGCAGAAGTCAAGCCGGCATCATCACGTTCACTCGTTGAGCAGTAGGGCCGTGTGTCCCTTCGGCTGGTCGGACGATAGCTGTGGCAGCAACATCGGCGAGCGGCCCCACCAGACACCAGAAGTTGACGGGCATTGCTGCATTAGCCGGCTGTGTCTAGGCAGATGCGAAGAGCGTTACCTGGAGGAGAAGCCGCCGCCGCCGTCTGGAGAGTGACACCTCGATCCACTGACGACGGACGCAGTGAAGAGCCGAGCCAGCAGCTACCAGCAGGAGCAGCGAAAACGTCATTGGCCGGAACGAGAATGACCAGCTATGTCTCAAAGATACACTATAGCGACTAGTTGACTCGGCTGAAGTTAGCAGTGCCAGCAACGTTACTGCATGCTCCTTGGCGGACACTCAGCGATGGTCGGGTACTTGTTCGCTGATAGTTCTCCGCGTTATGACCGCTGGCAAACGACGAGTTAGAGCGAACCGGGCCGGACTTTCAAACTTGGCGGCAGATCACGGTTCTCCCCGGGGGCGAGCTGTCGCAATTGACGTCACATACAGTTACACTCAACTATTGGAATCGATGTACAACGGCACAAAGCGGTCTCTGCACTTTGCCGCACGACAACAACGATATTACCATCCTATGATAAGAGAAAGTTTATTCAATAGTGACAGTAGTAAAAAAATTCTTATGCATTATAGCCGGCCGAAGTCGGCAAGGGAGACAGAGCGAGAAGTTGTCTGACAAGGTTTATCGTGAGTATTTATATCAGAGCAAATCTCTGTGCATTACGAACGATGTCGGAGAGTACCTTCAATCGATTATGACTGTCTGTCAAATCGATCTAATATAATAGTAGCTCCGAGTAGTAGTAAATCCGACTTGATTGTGTCACGCCGCTCATCGGCAGTCCTCAAATGTTCCCTATGGCGTCGTCCACAGGTTTCAAGCTGACATCGATTTTTGTGTCCAGAAGTCGATGGACGAAGCCACAACGTGTTTTCTCTTCACGACAGCTTCACGACCATTTCTGCTGTACTGACGATGACGGCGGCATCGGCGACAGATCGCGTCACGTTCCCGAAATCACCGAACGGACGGGCAGGCGACAGTCATACCCAGCGTCTCGATGACTGCCTGACGGGGGGCGAGGAGGGCGTTCAAGGGTTCGACGTGCGCTTAGCTACGAGTGCACAAACCCATTCAACGATTGGGAGATTCATTGTGCGCTTTCATTCAAGGGCCCTGCCGGCCATCTGCGGTTGGCACGCAGGCGGCGAAACTCATTTGTGCGTTTTGCGCATGATGATGTATAATAAAATAGCCATGCACCACAGGTCTATTGAATTCGTTTGCCAGCCAGACGCTTTCCTGACTGAGGTCGCAAAGCGATCGGAGCGATGCATTTATCGTATTTGATCCCTGCGTCTCGGCGATGGTCTAGTGGCGTAGTCAGCGAGTGTCATCCGATTTGTAGACTCTGCTGCGCCGTCAAAGAGCACCCCGTTAGGATAGTTATCCACTCTCAAATAATATAATAGAATTGTTCTGTATTTGAACTGAGTACATGTCAAGTCCGAACCCCCCGTATAACTACGATATATATATATATATATATATATATATATATATATATATATATATATATATATATATATATTTATATATATATATTTATATATATATATATTTATATTTATATATATATATTTATATTTATATATATATATATATATATATATGTATGCTATCAGCCGTCCTGACACATATGTTGTGATGCACGTTCGATGTTCGATGCACGTTTGTCGTTTTAAGGGTACCATTTTTACAATTGTTTTTCAGTCCTTATTGTCGCCAGCTAACTGTAGCTTAGGAATGGATACACAGCAAAAAAAGGAGCCACACGAAAAGGCTAGCCACAATGAGACGATGTATTGATTTCTGTCCATGAACTTACCTGCTGTCATTTTGTCGAAATTTCGTCGTCCTTTAGTCGACAACGGGCACGGAACCCCGTCAGGCGATTAGTCCTCTTCTCTCGTTCGGTCGTTTGGCCGAGCGTAATCGACGCAGGCGCTCGCCTAATACCGCAGCACGTGCAGTTCTGCACGTGTGCTCACAAAGTTCTGTGCAAACTTCACTCCTCCGACTGTCGATGCCCCGGGGGTCGAGAGCTGGCGCGAACGGCACCGACGAAACCCTGACGGCAGCCAATCCTATACTGCCATATTTCCGCGCAGCAGAAAACAGCAGAGGGACCGCGAACACTTCAGAGAGGCGAGTATTCTCCTCCAACTTCTCTGAATGTAGTCAGTTGTTTCACAGCTGCATCTGCTGTAGTCCTACGATCCACGGCTTGATTCCCTCGAATAGCCACCCGCCGAGAGCAGTTCGGCTAGGGACCACTCGACAGCGCGCGCGTCGCTCGCCACACTCAATGTTGAGCACTTACTTGTACGGGCTGGCACTTGCGTCGGAACAGCTAGCCGGCCGGCCAGCCTTCGCGAACGCTGCAGCAATCAGACAAACACCTGATTCGCGCGCTGCCGTCGAATCGATCCCACTTGGTGCGAACTCGACCTGCTGCTGCTGCCGCCGTTGGCGCGAGACGCGGCAGTTGACAGCGTACTCGCATTTACCACTATGCAACTCGACGGTGTGAGCCGTAGCGTATAAGCGTCTAGACGTTGGTTCGAGATGGTGCCAGACACCGCTAGAACGTGAGAGAGAGGAGCTGCGGCCGAGAAGTGCGCGCTGCTGCAAGAGAGACGTTGAATCAACGATTAGTTCACGAACTAATAATGTCTAATGGACCGAGGGAGGGGGTACGCAGCTAAGTGAGCGCGGTCGCTCACTGTGTAAACTGATGATAAGTATGATCCACAAGTGTTCCACCGACCGATGCGTACGCGGGACCCGATCGTAGCTAAATGATGACGAAAACTACAACCCTGAACTGAACACTCAATGAATATGAGACAAAAGAGCTTGTAACTTGGCTGTTGGACTAGCACAATCGCATTGAAACTAATATGAGCTTAATGTCAAAGGAAGACGAAGTAAATCCTCCCGTCCAATCGTTCTGAAACTGAACAGGGAGCGAGAAGGAATCCAGCGTGGTTTGGGTCTGTGACTAGGAGCATCGAGTATGCGAGACACAACGGGGACAATGTCGCATACTACAGGTTCGAAAACGACTCCTACACTCGGATAAGGCTCTGCCTAGATCACACCGGAGCAGTGAGGCAACAAGGGCTCGGATATTGTTATTCCTCGCCTCTTGATGTATTGTTTTCACAACGAATTCATGTATGATAAAGTCACATCTTTTAGGTTATTATACGAAAGGAAACATGTAATAGTTTTCCATCGGTTTGTACTAAGTGGAAATTTGAATTTATTCCGCAAAAATTATGAAAGATTCGGATGTGTTCCGCAAAAATCGCAAAACCACGGTCCATTCACTTCCAGGGAATATTCGGAGAGAGATTCGGATACTTTCCCGGAATATTATCACGAAATATGGGATATCATTGAAAATTCGGAAAATAATGCTAGTGTTCTATTGTTTTTTGTGATTTTTTAAATAAAGTCAATTTTTTCTTTTGTAAAATCCGACTTTTTTTTCTGATTTTTTCAAATAAAATCCAAGGTATTGAGATTTTTTTTGTAATATCCGAACCCCAGTTTGTTTCTTAGTTTGGGGAATAACCCGATGTTTTACACCACGACGCCAGATTACGGGGTTCCTATTTGATTAGGAACCCTCGAATAAAATAAGCTAGATTATTTTTCAATGCATCTAAATATCTCACATAATGGCAGCAATTCTCATTTTTGTGCAAGGTGTGTCACATAATGAATATTATTATAATTAGTATGACAATAACAAGATCCATCATAGCAGCATATAGTCATATGTGCACAGATTGGCTCAGATTAAGTGATACGCACTAATATGATTTATTTTTACAATATATAGCAAAAGCGTTCTTCAAGTGTAGACGTTATCTCTTTTTTTAGTTTACTCACTCTCCAGCGCAGACCTCGATACCGTTGTGTAGTATTTTTTACTTCAAGGTCCTTTCATGTGGGTCATGCTGAATTTGTTAGGGCGTTCTTCAACAGTCCTATGTGATGGCAGGGAAATTCTAATCATATTCCAGCCAAACGAACAATTTCTGCAGAAATCGAACCGGCTATCACAAATCGTAGTGCGGTTCATGGCGAGGGGATAAGAAAAAGTCTTAAAGAACACTCTAAGCCGGGAATTTCGCTTGTGAGAGAGTTGCAAGCAAAATAACCTTGAGAACAAAGGCATCGGTGCTACTTTAACCAAAGACGCAAGCTGTGTAAGGTTTTGAGCATAGTTAGCCGCGAATTTCACCTGCACGGTGTGTACCTTCATATGACATATATTAATATAGATCGGATAGCTAATACAACGTGCATGCGTCCTGTGGCCATTCGAGTGCGGTGGTCTCTGACTGCGTCGGTGGGTACGAGAAAGGGCCAGCTAAGGTGGCTAAATAGATCGATAGATAGAGAGGATGCGGAGATTAATCTAGCGGGCACCGGTGACGTTGCAGGCCGGGCGTCACGAAGACGACGATTTATACTATTCCGAACTAGCCTATAGCTAAATATACTGGGGGGATCATATATTAGGTAGTCCCCAGCAAACTGTCGCCTCTTTAAATGCCAATAACTTTTGAACTAAGCGACTTAGAACAAAGATCTTTTAATATAAGTTAGAGGTACTCTCCAGCTTTATTGACACACCGATTCCAGCGCTCTGGGAGTTTTGAAATAGCCAAATATTTACCATTTGCGTTTCCATATATAATTTCGTTATCTATTGCTTTTGTGAGTAACTCGACGGTTGCATATGGAACCCCACCTATTGCCCTTTTTAATGCATGGAAACAACCATAATCACATGGGCTTAAATCAGGAGAATATGGGGGTTGACGCCATCGCTCAATATTGTGCCCCTCCATCCAGGTCGTAATTTCAGCAGTGCGGTGAGGTCTTGCGTTGTCGTCGAGTAACCACACTCGGTGCTGTCGATCCCCACGCCATTTGTTCGTCAATCCTTTCAAGAAGCCGAGATATCGGGAAGCATTGAGTTTTTCGTTTGCCGCTAATATTTCGTAATAGCAAACACCCTTGATATCCAGAGCGAGTATAATCAACACCTTTCGTCCGAATCTATCTGGCACTGCCACAGACGCCGCCACTACACCTTGTCGGAGCCACTGTTTTGCTTGGTCCTTCTCAGGGGGTCTATGCAGGCTAACCCATGTCTCGTCTATCGACACGGTGTGCTCTAAGCGACTGGTTTGTTGCGTATAAGTATTCAAATTAGATGTCGAACACTCCACACGCATTTTCATTTGGTCAGCACTCAGTTTATAGGAAACCCATTTTTCATTGATTTTCTTTTTCTTCAGTATATTGGTGATAATTCTATAACACGTCGTCCGAAGAATCAAAGTTTCAGCCGACAAAGACTCCATGGACCAAGCTCTAGTTTGCTCAAAAGCTGCCTTGATTCTGTCAATCCGATCGTCCCTTGTCGCACCTGATTTGTGGTCCCCACCTCGATGGTCATCGGTGTCCATATCTCCACTGTTAAATCGCTCGCACCAACGTTGCACCGTTCGCAGGCATAAGGCAGACCTGCCGTACGCGTTCACTAATTGTCGATGGATTTCAGCTGGAGGGTGTTTTTGGAGAAACAAAAACTTGATGATTTCCCGTTGATTTTTGGGGGAATTTGAACTTTTTGCTGCAGCGTCCATCTTTCTGATCGTATCGAAACCACTCAGTGTTCGAAAGGAAGCCACGTTCCTACCGCGTGCCCACTCCAAAAATGAACGCATTGTGTGGCGTAGTTCGGGCTGTGCGCCATCCGAAAGGCGCGACAGTTTGCTGGGGACTACCTAATATATATATATATATATATATATATATAGAGAGAGAGAGAGAGAAAGAGACCAATTAAGAAGGTCAGGATGAACAGGGTCGTTTTTATCTGATACTTCTCAATGCTACTAGCGGCTAGCAATCGGTTGGCAGCGTAAGCCTCCTCGATAGTACAATATTGTGTACCTGCTACACGTGAAGAAAGAGAGTACTTTGAATGACAGCTACTCAAGGCGGACTACGTCGGCGTTCATCTACGGACACTCAAGTAATATCAACGTTTCCATCTCAAACACAGACATACTTAAAATACAAACAGTTTGCAAATTACTACGTTAAGCACTTGCTTTTACTTTTGTTATTATAGGTTGGTTATTAGCAGATCAGGGGAGTGAAATCGGCGAGAATACAGCTATCGTCGGCTCGAGGGTTTGCAGGACTTTTTTTTATCGGAAATATTGGGGGGCCATCTCAATCAGCGTCGCTGGAAAGTCGACATGAGTTTCTACTGTAGTTGAAAGGTCGCTAGTCGTTTGGCGACCCGCACGTTTTGACTACATCTCGGAAAAGCCACTACCAAGCTGATTCACCCAACCCACAGATATCGCAGGTGTTAGCCAATCTCGTCGCACAACGAGTCCGCCTTAATATAGATCTGTCAGAGACTTCGATGACGCAACGAGCAAAGCAACTAGTTTGAATAGAATACCTGTAACCACATTGGCAATTATGGGATAATCGATCACTATTTCGGTGAAGTTTAAGGTCGAGTCGGAGATCCTGGTCGAGGCTCCATTTCCTCGAATTCCAACAAGCATTTGGCGATGATTCGTCATGTTTCTTTATCCGTCGATGCGCCAATCGTCTCATCTCATATATCCGCCCGGCATCGTTCACTAATCTTGATAGTTTCACAAATTCACAAGATCCTATCCGCCGACGGCCAGTCTCGATCGTTATGGTAATATAGTTGTTTCATCAGCCGAATTGTGTGGTCATCTCGAATAATTGCTGATTGCGTCAGGTCTAACTTAAACAGCCCATCCCCCCCCCATCTTGTGTCGCCAATCCTCACAGTGATCCGTATTCTATTTATATAACAATATCTTGGTGAGAGACTTAGCAATATTATTAGAAGTGCACATTTCAAAATAAATCATCAAAATAGACAATTTCGTTCAGTACTTGCATTCGATTATAGCTGCTTCGAAGTCTTCGAAATCCGTCCGAATGTCAAGACAGCGGAAAGCATCCAAAAGCTCACAAGTTCAATTGGGCTCCTAACCCAACACGAGTCAGTCCACGATCGTATTTAGTATGTATCAAGTTATTATCAGTTCGACCACTAGAATTGACCAGCACCACGCGCGACCACGAATCGCGCACACGTTTTCTGTCTAGCAATCCCTCTCCATCTATTCTTGTCTCTCTCTGTATCTCTCTGACGGAAGTGGCGGCAAGAATTGCCCCCGTTTCACCGGTCTGTTTACGTACTCTGTTTACAAAATCGGTGAGTTACGGTGCGAAGCCCTTGGTCACGGGCCACCACTAGTCACCGACGCCTGACTCAGTGTAATGCCAGTCTCTTACACCAAGCGATCTGTAACCACGACCAGGCCGCGTGGCCTGGCTAGTGCCTGCAAGCGCCGCCGCTTTTGCTCCGTTTGCAGACTTCCCAGCTCGGCCTAAGGGTCGAACGGCGGTATGGCCCTGAGCAGCCGGTTCATGCTCAGCTCTGATCTCATCTCGGGAGGCCGCTGCCGCGGCCGCCGCCGCCGCCTTTCGTCGACGTCAAGGGCACTCTTTCATATATTTTCTTTCCCGCGAGAGTTCGCCAGCGTTCTCCGACCGCTCGCCCTCCGCTTCGTCTCCGCCCCGACCTGGTCCGGGCACACGTTCGTGCAGAGCGAGTCACGTTTGCACTGTGCATATCCTATAAGGGCTATTGCCTATTGTGGCGCAGGCCGACCGCCGTCACCAGCGAGCGTCGCGTCGCAATCGCATTGACATCATGTTGAGTAAATCAAAGGGGAGGAAAGATCAAACGCGCCCGCACGCGTTAGAGTGCATGCGGCCTAGGCCACAACGGGCTGCACCTAAGCACCAGGCGCGTGCATCGACCGTGTAGTATTTGTCCATATACCTATATCTGCATTATCATGATCGGTGACACAGGGTTGCTTTGCTCTGCTCGTCTCTCGTTTGGCGGCAGAGTTCACGGTGTGGTTGGGGGTCAGTTACCTCGATTTCGCTGCCCACCTCACACGACACGACCTCGGCTACATCAGATCGGACGAGGACTGGGCGATGCATCTAGTGATATGTGTGTGTGCGTTTACCGGATCGCGACCGGCCGGTGACCGCCGTTACATGGCCAAGACGCAATAGGACACGCCGCTGACGAGTTACCCATTGAAAATCGAGGCAGCGAACAGCACACACACACACAATGACGGCTGCAGTGCGCGAGGCGGTTCGGGGAGTCGTCACGTTGCTCTCATAGTGAATGCCTCAGTCTAGGCCGCAGGCGAAGGCAGCCTGAGAGCTATTCTTCATCGGGTAACCAATGACGCGCCCTACTCATTAACTCAGACATACTTCAAAGTCCTTTGTGTTCCGGTGGCCGGAAGAGATAACATTGTATACAGTACGTTTTCGGAGGTTATCTTGTGGTGGTATCGGTACTGTTGTCGTTGTCTTTGTTTCTGTCATTCTTCGATTTGTTGAAATCCTATAAAACTCGTACGTAAAAGCACCGGTTTGCTTGTTTACCGTAAATTGCTCAATTTCGACTAAGTGTTCGTTGTCGCGAGGGTCAGGCGCCAGTCACAATACCGTTTAACTTCTGCAACGCTATCGCAATGTGTTTGCTACCGTTACATTGTATTCATTCGGTGCTCTTGTTTGCTGTCAAATCATACTAGTTTGACTAGTTCATTTATCAAATCGTACTTTTAGTTTGAATTTCGTAATTCCATCATCGCTTGCTCCTAGAGTAATGCACGCGATCAGCCTCTTCTAATCGGTAGGACCACCCAGCTCCAAGTGTGGCAACAAGAGTCCTCGTTCATGTGATAGCCATTAGCGATACTTTTTATTTGATTCGTACTTAGGCATTAAGATAAGCCTGTGCTCGAATGTTCGACCTTTTTTTCCTCAAAACCCCTCCCACTCATATCTCCTGTCCAATGTTCTGTTGGCGACAATGATGAGTAGAAGCGTACCGGTTAATATTATATATTTCTCGCAGCTGCTTCGTCTGTTGACATCACATATGTCTCACCTTCTCTGCACAGGCTAAGGACAAGAACTAGGCCACGGACATCATTATGCCATATCGGCATAAGCCGCTAGCTTTGTCATTACATTGCTTGCGTAGAGCCCTCGGGACCTGTTGCTCGAGACTGGCCGAGATTACGTGATCGAGCTCAGAGGTGCCAACACTACGCAGACGGGGAACGCCATGAATGTTGATTCGTACGTAATTCGGCATCTTCCCGCCTCTTGTTTGCCCGTTGCGAGGGCCACATGTCTATTAGAGGCGGCTAAGGCAGCTCGTCGTTCGCGTCTACCGAAGGTCACCACGAAAATAAATGCATGACGGTTTATTACGAATGGATTCTCTACTGAGCGATAGCGGCTGCTCAAAAACCCTATGGAGTTTTGCCCTTCCTTCGAACGACCACCAGTGGCCAATAGAGTGCTCAATGAATTCTCAATCAATCTGTGTGGCAAGAGATTGTTGTTCATCAAACGGTAAAAGGGAGCTTCGTGATGTACTCTACTGTATACTGCACGCGAAGTGATCGATTTTATTCAAAGGGAATTATTACGACGTGTTGTGAAATAGGGACACAGGGTTCTTATTGCACCAATGTATCTAAGAGTATAACGATGCCGTTGACTGATAGAATTGCATGATTACGCGGCAAATGATGCCAGGCGCACGAAATATCGATATACCAATTATCTGAGAATCATATTCAGGGGGAGGAAGAAGGCCGGGCCGTCGAAAACCGAGACTCAGTCAGAGTTCGTTCATGACACTCGAATGTCAGTCACGCGTCACTACCTTAATGAATTATCTAGCCTGTAACAATTAGCAATTCCGCAATTTAACAATACAAAAATCGCTTATGAAAATGTCATACATGGTCGAGGTTACGGGTGGTAAACAAAACAATAAGCACATACTTAATAATGCCAGCCGTTCGTACAGGCTGCAGTATCAGTACTTACCCAGGTAGCACCTACACCACAGATTTGCACTGTGAAATAAATGCTTGTTGTTGCTAAGCACTGAAAAAGCGGCTTTGGTTAGAGACACTGCGCCGATGCTTATGCTGCAGTGTTATATTCAGTGAGAGATTGCACCGATCTGTGCTCGCTCGTCAAGCTCGTATCTCCCGCCAGAGACCCCTACGCAGTAGGCGTCTCTACCGCAGTCAGACCCCGTAAACGAGATATACGCTTGGACGCTTCGTATAATATCATTGTTCTATATAGAACGTATATGTAACTGTATTGTATTGAGCTTGGTAATGCAATACAAACAACAAGGAGGTGGTTCGAAGCGCCGTTGTTTTCTTTTGTGGTATTTCATTGTTATAGTGCCGCTAGGCTTACCGAGATCCGAAGTGCTTCCTTTTTCCGTCGAAAATGGCAGCACGATTATAGATTCAGGGTTCAACCTGGAAGCTCATTTGCTATCGAAAAGGCCAACTGCATCCCTTCGAAAGGATACCATCCTTCAGCTGGCTACGAACACCTATTAGGTCGACATAGAGAGCTGTGTGGCGTGGTGAGCACGGTATCAAGCGAGGAGAAGATATATATATATATATATATATGTATATATATAGGAAAATCAGACAATTGTACACAACTGATGATTCGTTTAAGTTATCTCACATAGCCGTTATGTTCGTCATCCTTATCATTATTACTATTAATCTTACAAGTATGTCTGAACGTTGCAAGCGTCGCAAACCGAACCAAATAACAGTGATTCTAATGGGATCTAATTTTTCCACGACTCCAGACGATGACCTGTACATTACTCCGCCAGTTCAGCTAACAAAGTCAATTGGGATTTTGCACTGAAATGTAATGATATATTTTTTTGATCCTCTGAAATTCTTCGGAACATACTCCGCCTGGGTTTCAAGGCCTCGAGCCAGTGGGCATCTATCATTCGGCATTCTGACCGAAACCGAAGATCTCCATCATTGCGGGTAGATGAGGACGTCGATGTGTTCGTATTTTGCAATCAAAGAGGGTAAACTTATACACTTTAGAAGAGCAGACGATCTTCGAAAATAACTTATTCTACACACAGTTCTTATAAGGATTCCCATGAGAATTGCAAAAACAAAAGCAATAGGCATATTGTACTAGCATTAATCTAATTATCGACCCGTTTATACACCTATCCCCTCTGCTAAGTCTTTGAGGAAGTTATTGTCGATCAAATTGAGGATGTTGTTTCGCTGGCTTTAATATTTTTTGCCCGGAAGGGGTGACGTTCTCTATGGGTGTCAAACGTTGGGGTAGGGACAGGAATTGCGGCGGTTTTCCAGGGGGCTCCCTCCCGCTTGGGAGGCGTGGGGAAAGCGGGGTAGGTATTTCCGTTTTTCCTCATAAATAAAAAAAAATATATTTTGCCCGACAAAAACAATATGGTTTTCGAAAAAAACGCGGAACTTAGCCACCAATTGCGGAAAAACCCTCTGAAACTCGTAAGCAATTAATAGATCGTGGAGGCGAATTTCTAGCCATTCTTCTAGACCCGCGTAAAGCATTTGACTTAGTTAGTCGTCGAATCCTTCGAAAGAAAAACTGGTCGCATACAACTTCTTCGATGGTAATGCTTGGAACCTACTTTTGACTTTGTGTCCGAACGTACTCAAGTGTGTGGACGTAAATGGCACAATTTCTTCTGGTGAAAATATGCATTCTGGTGTCCCGCAACACAGTTTCCTAGCTCCCGTACTATTTTCGTTATTTCTAACGATATTGCTCATTTTTAACAATATCACATAATTAGTAGTTCCCTTAACATTATCTTTTTTGCTGATGACACGTCTTCATGGCACGTCTTGCTTCATTAGTGGTCCAAACCTGTCAGAACTGATTATCCGGGTCAATCACGGAACTGGCTGAGATTGAGAGATGGCTCACGGGTAAGAAGTCTGTCTTTATGCACTTCCGCCCATCTGGGATCCAGTCGACCGCGGACGGTGTCCTTTTGAATATTGCAGGTGTACCCATTTTCAGTGTCTCTTCGGCTCGATTCTTGTGACCATATCTGCGTCAGCGTCCTGTTTGGTGAGGTGCAAGCCTTCCGCCAACTCAAGCCAACTCCGCCCAAGTCCGGCACTATGAGAGCGAATATCTAAGATGTGAAGCTGTGGTGTCTTTTTGAAGATTTTTATCCCTCAACCCCTTAAACAAAAGCCTTAAGTTAGCTGCGGCCATAGCAAGTATTCCAAGAAAAACAAATAAGAACTCAGGAAAATAGCGAAAACTCCTCGGTACAAAATAGTTCCTTTCATTATATCACGCATTATTCAGCTCACGTATGACTTATGATATTGAATCCTTCGATCTTATTATACTTATCATAGCAAAGTTGTTTTACTTATGTCACATTTTTTAGCAATGTTGGCCGCCGACGCTTCCCTTCTCAAGGGTGTGTTATCTGAAACGCTCGCCCCTTGCGAAATTCGCGAATTACAGTGTCCATTACGAGTGTTCAAGTCCGTACAGAAAAAAAAACACTTTCTTAGAAAATTATGAATACGCTTAATATTTAAAACATATTTTCCGTGAGACAATATTCTCCCTTCTCCCGGCTTCTTTCCCATACTAAAACAAAAAAGAGAATTACTAATATTATATTGATAATGATATTAATCGCCATAGTGTAGGACGCCTAAAAAAGGACGCCGAGAAACTATTGTTTTTGCATTGTGTTGATACTTAGACGCAAGCGTGTATATAGTAGCTACGGTTGTAGAAAACAGAAATGCTGTACTCGGTTTATTGAACTATTTATTTCACGAGTGCGTGTGCAGTTATTTTCACTCCCTTGCTGTGTGACATCGGTCTTTTTTATTGATGTTCTTATTCGCACTCGCACGAACTAACTCCTAGTCATAAGCACAATCCAAGGGTCATCTACGATGTAGTTATAATACTGACAAGGAGCACCTGCTTTCCTAAACAATTAAACCTCAACCACAGCTATTGTGGTGGGATCTATTATGAACAGCAAGGCCACCGTCCTGGTGACCATATTTTTAAATATAATCGCTTCGTTCACTTAGGGTTGATTTGTGGAAGTGTAATTTTACAATGGCTAAGTGATAAAATTGCAAGTATAACTAAAGGGAAAACATGTCATCGATACAAAACGTGTACACACAAATGCTAATTATGCACAATTGAAAGTATAAAAAAACTACAATTTATCCACAATTCAATCCATACAATACTTCACTCCTAACTGGCAAGTCTATTAGGTGAGGTAAGGGGGCGGGGCCCAGGTGGCAGGTAGCCGGTAGGCAACGACCGTGGCCACGAGAATTTCTAATGACGAAAGACTTCAAAAGAACAGTAACACGGTTGGTGGTCCCTAGGTAGCACGAGAAGGTATCGAGAATGGTAAAAATCGAAAATGCTAAGCTCTTTTAGTCTCCACCCTATCGTCCTGCCTAAAGCTATAAACGACCAGCACCTCGTCATATCTACAGAGGGGTAACGCCCTTGTTGCGTGATGCACTATGTTGACCTCGCGTTTCGGTTACAGCGTTACATTAGTACTAACTACACGCTCAATGAGACGCGCTACCGTAATTGATTTTTATATTAGCGTTTTACCATGCAAAATGTTCATGGACAGGTGGCCGACGACAGAAATAGCACTCTAGAAATCAACTATGATATTTGAATGAATTAAGATTAGATAACGATATAGCGCTCCAGAGACGCAGTCAACAGTGAAGCCCTTTTGAGCGTTCTGTTCGAATGTGATATATTTACGCAGCACCCACGCCAAATATACGGGTGAGTACCCCGACAGAGAAGCCACCACAACGGTCCGCAACTACATCATCATCGTCCGTGCTCGTTCGGATGCGGCCTATTGTTTGGAGGTGATCGCCAGGTTGACACTGAGACCAAACCCTTCGAGACAGTCGGCATTGACACGAGAAATTCACCCCCGCTTGAAACCAACCGAAGTTGCAGATGATGCCCTCAAACAGGAACAATCACCATGACATGGTTACATCTTGAAGATTTCACTGAGAAGACAGAACATCATTCGCTCACACTATAAGACGATTTCGTGTGTTCTGTTTGTCGGTCCTTGAAAAAAAACGAATCCAACAAGAAACCCCCACCGACGAATGTAGCCTAAGTCGCATGTCGCATCGATGAGCTTGTCTCATGTAGGAGATTCGAGAAATTTCTACAGTTCTTCTACAGTTACCTAGTTACTGTAGAGTCGATATAAAGTAGGTTAGACGACATTCGATGCTGCTGCGGCCGAACCCGTTACAGTTTTTGGGAGATCGCACAGCCGAGATACGTTGGCTACCATAGGGGGCATGGCCATGTAATTTCTATCTACCCATTGTTATCATGGAGTATGCTATAGCCATAGGGCTGACTGCGACTTCCTTAAGCACCTTTATATGGTTATCTTGAATCCTATGCGTATCAGAGTGGTTTTCGAGTACCGGTGGGTTTGGAGAGTTACTTCAAATAGATATTGGTACCAGAATATATACAGGTTTAATTTAGCATTTTTTCCACATCATATATATATATATTTTTTTTTTCTGAACAGCAATCACCATTTAGTATGTGTATATTGCCGTTAAGCATTCGCCAAGGCTATCCCTATAAGTGGCCATATACAACTTCTATCAAATTACCAACATCACTGTCAGGCATTATTTTTCGTTTGAACAGAGTAAACATCGTTTCGATGCAAGTGACGGTGGATCACAGATCAGGCCGCCGCTAAAATTACTCTGATATTACAACGACTCTGAAAGCAGGTCATAGTGCCAAGAACTTCTGGCCCCTTGAGTCAGCTCGAGCACTCGACCTCGATGAAGTAACGACGAGTGAGGGCCGGACGAAGGAAGACAAAAAAGCACAGCCTTTTTGTTAGCTACCTCGTACAACAATGGTCGACGTCTGCATTGGCTAGAGCGAAACACATTTTCTACATAAGCAGATCTTTTTTCTTTATAGTATCCCTCCTGCGATGTGTACACACATATATATATATATATATATATATATATATATATATATACGGATTCTGCAGCTTGAAAGCATAAAAAAAGGCATAGCCATAAGTTTATTGACTTGTCGATGCCGCAAGCCAGCTTTATGAGAAGACACTGCCCATTTAGCCTATACACAAACAGGTACACACACCGACCGACCCGCACCGACGTTTGCCCCTTAGGTTTTCAGCGACAGATTTTCAGATGGGGCAATGAATGCCCCCGTCTGTCTGGTAAGCCCCTCCGCGAACCCCATTAACTGTTGAACTGATGTCGAATTTCTGTCTTCTGGAACAACTGGTCGTCGATTGAACGATCGAGCCCGTCGCCGGCCCCGCGACGTTAACCTCACAGAAGTTGGAAAGAGCCAAACCGCTGTGGACGTGTGGCCGTTTGGCCGGTGCTATTGTCAGTACTTCAACAGTCTGTCTTTAGTGACAACGACCAACGACAAACGACCGCACGCTGACAGTCGTCCACAACGTGCGCGCACACACATTCGGCCATATTCACCATAGGCACCGCTGCTAAGGGGGCGCGCCGTTACGCGAGCGGTTGTCGATGGTTCAAAGTGCGGCGGCGGCGGCGGCGGCGGCGGCGGCGGCAGCGGCCGCCTTGTGTCTCTTCTGGCGGCCGCGTCGCGGGTCTCGGGAGCATCGAGGGGCATTGACACCGGCGAAGCGTCGTCACAGCGTGGGTGGGTGGCGGCCGAAGTCGGCGTCTGGCCGCGCCGAGGCTGACGCCGCATCGGGGTGAGCCTGCCGCTTGCCGGGGATCCAGTGTCGACGCGCGAGTCGTTAAGCCACAATGTATAATTTATACGAGGCTAGGCACAATTACACCGCGATAGTGGCAGTAGTAGTGGGTATATCATCAACAGCAGTAGCACCGTCTTGGTCTTCGTCATGTCGTATATATATATATATATATATATATATATATATATGCAGAAGGTCGAGGAGCTTCTCGGCGGGCGCGCGCACAATGCGAAGCAGGGTGCTTCAACCCCCCGCTTCGACGTTCGGCCGCCGTTGTCACTGCCAGGGGGGTTGTCGTTACCGTTCTCTGTACACTGTCCAAGACGACAAAATATCGAGAAGAGGGCAGAGGAAAACCTCCTCCCCCGTCAAAAAGAAAACGATACTATTGACAGTTGTACTACTCCAATGAGGTTTTTGTTGTTGTTCCTGTGACGCTTACCTATCTGTGGTCCCTCGCCTTTCACCCCCACGACAGCGGTGGCCAGGCCATTCCGGCTGTCCCAGGCACGGCGCGACGTCGCTGCGTGCCTTTATAAACGCAGAAATATCGGCGTGACCAGGCAAAGCGCCTGCAGCAGCTGGCTGATCTGGTACAAGCAGCCGACATGCGGAGTCTAGTAAGTAGTAGTGTTTCGGTTAGCTAGTCGTCGTCCTCTTTCTCATCTTCGAGGAGGAAGGATCGTTTTTCTTGCCTGCAGGATTGGCTTTCAGCCGATGTACTGATAAGAGAGAGAGAGAGAGAGAGACAGAGAGAAAAAGTGGAAGACCGCTGCGTTCGTTGCTTGCTCTTCCAATTGGCTGATATATTGCAGCCCCGGACTTTATGTGCTATCCGTGATTCAGATGCTTATCACAAGAGAGTGAAAGGTAGTCTTAAAACAGCGAGCTTCGACACCCGCTTGACTCGATGCTGGTCGAGGCTGTCTTTATTAGGTAGACATCATTGTTTGAGCGTTTGATTCGCTATCCCTCAGAGCCAAATCATTTTCGGTAGAATGACGGGATACTGACTGCCACCAACGCGTTTCGAGCACCCAACGCTGTGCGATTGCTCATCCGCGCACGTTCATGCGCATCTATCGTTGCGTTGTCTGCTTCGAATCGTGTTTACTCTAACTCACGTTGTTCATTTTGTCACTTCGCTCTCCTTCGTGTCAACCATCGCTCTGCGATGCTCTGCAGCTGTTCTTGAGTGCGTTCCTGGGGGCGGCCTTTGCCGGAGGCGGCGGAGGTTGGGAAGGAGGCGGAGGAGGCGGTGGAGGCTGGGAAGGAGGCGGTGGAGGCGGCGGAGGTTGGGAAGGAGGCGGAGGAGGAGGCGGCTGGAAAGGAGGCGGAGGAGGAGGAGGCGGCTGGAAAGGAGGAGGAGGAGGAGGAGGCGGCAAAACCTACATCGTGAAGATTAAAGGCGGGGGCGGCGGAGGAGGTCACGGTGGCGGGGGTGGCTGGAAAGGAGGCGGCGGAGGAGGTGGCGGTGGCTGGAAAGGAGGAGGAGGCGGCGGTGGCCATGGCGGTGGAGGCGGGGGCAAAGCTTGGATTATCGAGAAAATTGGAGGTGGCGGTGGTGGCCATGGAGGCGGTGGAGGCTGGCAAGGGGGTGGAGGGGGCGGTGGGGGCTGGAAAGGAGGTGGCGGAGGCGGGGGCGGCTGGAAAGGAGGTGGCGGAGGCGGGGGCGGCTGGAAAGGAGGTGGCGGAGGTGGGGGCGGTAAAACGTACATAATCACAAAGCTGGGCGGAGGTGGCGGTCATGGAGGCGGCCATGGAGGCGGTCATGGAGGCGGTCATGGAGGCGGTCATGGGGGCGGCGGTGGAGGAAAGAAGTACATCGTCACAAAGATCGGAGGCGGAGGAGGCCACGGAGGCGGCGGAGGCCACGGGGGCGGAGGAGGCGGCTGGTCAGGTGGAGGAGGCGGCGGCTGGTCAGGTGGAGGAGGCGGCGGCGGATGGTGAAGGCGCTGACGACGTTGTTATGATGTGGCTGTGCTCTTCACTGCGTCCCGGAGTTGCGAAGCCCGCCAGCTTTCACAAGCGCCAGTTTCGCTGCAGTGGACAACGAAGACAGCAATCGATCAGCTGCTGCCAACTGTCAGCTGCAATGCCATATGTATAAACTGTCATTAACGAGCGTATTCTAAGATATGGTTGAGCGTGACATAAATGAAGTGCAATAGGGAGAGAGCGAAAGATACGGTCGTACTGGTTTACTAAGAAAGTGGATAGCCTCTGTATGTATATATACACATCGATGGTCAGCATTGCCAGATATTGTATTATATAATCGAACGGTGGATGTTTACTAATAATCGAAGATCGTACACAGCTAACACAACACCTTGACTATCTCGATGGAACTCGACTGCCTCTTTTTGTGCGTGTGATTGGTTGATCGTTTTGGAAATACGATTGTTGCAAACACCATTGTCGGGTGCTGTTCGCATTAACAATAAACACGTTACCTCATTTTAATTTAATTATTTGTACTCGCTTATATTGTTTGTATATATATATATTGTTGAATTGTATTGTTTGTATATATCGCTTATATTTGTATATATATATATATTATGCCTATATGCCTATATATATATATATATAATATAGTATGCTGCTCGCACCTAGCGACGCATAGTTTGTTGTTCATGCGCATAAGAGCCCGCTCGATCACCTACGACACTTCCGCTATGGCACCACGTCCCGTTTCGATACGCTAACATACAACAACAAGGAGCACACTTGATGTTTTTTGGATCAAATATCATTTATTTTATTGCATATACATGATGATCATCATATGTATGTGTCCGTGACTTCACTCTGCACTCTCTCATTATTAATAATAATAATAATAATATTATAATTCAATTAGGATGAACAGAATTTCTTGGTGACGCTTGTTTAGCTATCTGTGCACGAGTGTAGGATGGCCAGCATTTTGCGGTATTACACGACGACCATTTCTCATACGATTATTGAAGTTTCGCTTCAATTCTACACGTTGCCTCAAGCCGTCGAACAATTCGGTTCAATTCGAACCGCCGAACCCCTTTTTCACCTGGTGCTAACTTTCGGTTCTCCCCCAATGAGCGTACGGCAGCGTCTGTTCGACGCAGAAGTTGTATACTTCGTCCGATTCAACTGTGAACCAACACTTGAAACTGCAAACCTAACCTGTCAAGCTGACCAGGTCAACGGCCAATTCTGATTTTGCCGCGAACATATTCAATGGCTTGTACGGAGCGACTGACACGGATCGGATTGGCTGCATCGTTTGGACGATAACGAACGAACGACACGATACTGGAAAGATCGAAGTTTCCAAGTGGTTTTATTCAACATGAACAACTCGTGAGGCAGGATGCGATGTTATCACCTTTTGCTGTGAGGCAAATCAGACTGGATATGATAAACGAGGGACGAGAAAGTTTGCCAACTAAACAAAGGTCCACCATCTTCTAGCCTTTGCCATTCGTAGGCCACACGCAGGATACTTCGGGGAACGTTCGTCAACGTACTCAGCATGCGTTCGTCTCATCTCAAACAACGTTGGTACGTAACAGCCGCGAGTCTGGCCATTCTACACAGCAGTGTAGATTTTCGAATAAATTTTCCTCTGTTTTCTTACAATGGAAAGGGAGAAGCTACGTGTTTTTCAGGTGCTCGTTCCAGTAATTCCGTTCGTATTTCATTCGTGCTATTTTCACGCAAAGGATTTCACGCCCAAAATGGTATGAAATTGCCGCTTGCAAGTATATTTGTGTGGTGGTATTTTTTGTTGTTTTTTTGTTTCTCTTAGTTTAGTGGTACTTCGAAATACTAATCGCTCCATGGAGCGTGAGAATGCTTCGTTTGCTGGCGATTTACAATAGGTTGGTCCTTTCGCATGGTGAATTCGAGCGGCACCGTACCCGCTACGGACGACCGCGGCGCATGCAGATGAACGGGGGGGGGGTCGTTGGGCAGATATGGGACTGGGTCAAGCTGACGGGGTACGCCGATGTCGTTCCTGTACAGTCGTCGAATTCAGCTAGCATGTAGGTCAGCTAAACACATGGTGAGAATCGATACGCAACGGCACGCAGCCGATAAGGCACCGTGCTCAATCCCCAAATATAGCTATGAAATGTGGGCGAAAAATTCCGAAATTGGTCAAGCGATGATTAATCGGGCGACCATCTTGCTCCTGCTCGTCCCCCTATCGAAGGGTTTGTCATGTTTTGTGGTGGTACCTGTAACAGCTATTCCGCCTCCTTCCGTATGCGTTTCTCACTGTGCATCTTGTTTGCCTTTCATCCATGGACACGCACGCGCACAGACACACTCAGATACAGGGAGTTCCTCTATGGCCTTTAGGCGAATCGTCGCCACAACACGGCAATCGTATCGAACGCCTCAATCGCTCTCTATGCAACGGCACTCAGAGATCAAAAATAAACCATGAGTTTTCTCTCTACAAACGGCGCTCGGCGATGAAAGTAACATAATGTATTGTCAGGGAGTCTTGGACGACTAGGGCGAGCGACGACCTCCGTCGATCTGCGAAATCTGCACCCGAACACATACATACATGAATCGAAAAAGTTGAAAAACTGTGTACCCGGCATCTTCGTCGGACTTAGAGGAAGAGGGTTACAGCAAATCTTGGCTACATGGTCGTATGTCGACCTCAAGATAGGAGACATGTTCCGTAAACTTTGAGTCGGTGATTCTACACGTACTCGAATCCTTACTGCCCCCCATACACAGTGTTACTGGTCGCCTATAGTAAAATGCGTAGAAACCTCAGAGACGAGCGGTTTCCTTCGGGGTTTTTGTTGTTGTACCTAGAATTTCCATTTCGTCTCTGTCAAATGGGTAAACGGCACCTTCCTGGCGTTTTGGGAGGCGACCTATTCCGTCGCATAGACTGCTATCGGACTCTATACGAAATCAAGGGTTTGGAAATTAGACACAGGAATAAACGCTCGTGGCAGTTCCACATGCTTGCGTTACTCATAGCATCATTTATGTATGGACCCATCGATTCTACAGGCCCGACTGGGGGGTAGGGATATTCATTCTATTGAGAAACCACCAAGATAAACCGAGCAACTCATATTTCCTCTCGAAGGGGAAGACGTCCGAATAAGCGATTCCCTACCGTTCAACCGTTATCAATCATTTGTATAGCACATCATGTTCCTTTCAGGTCAGATTTTCCCAGCAGCTCCCCCCCAGTAACAAATGATTACTATTGTGATGATAGCTTAATTGTTCCAAGCAAACGAGAATCGACATTATCAAATATAATCTGCGCTACTGCCGCAACGTCGTGCTTAGGTCCACCTAGGTAACAGAAAATAATCGGCGAAACTGCTAATTTCGAAATTCGTACATTTATTCATCTGAGTTCCTCGTTCTCCCCGCCTCTCCCGCTCGCCAACCACTAGCGTCCATCATCGACAATCTGTCTTCGATGATACAACAGCATAATTTTCAACCCTTCTGGTGGTCTGCCCGCTGCGGCAGAGTGACACGTGACTCGCAATTGTTCACAGACTTCTGCTTGCTCTATGTGACAGCGAGGATCACGACCGCGAGGGAAACTCAACGTTTGTTAATTAAGTAATAAACAAATATTGTTGCTGTTGTTGTAGTGGTTGTTGTGGTTGTCGCCGTTTAAAATTGAAGGAAATACTCTCGAGGACAAACGCTTGTCGAGAATGTCAAAAATGACTCACAATTATCCATCACTGTTCAGCAATCACTCGATCACAAATGAATATTCACATTGTAAGCTTGCTTTGTATGGTGTAATCATCACGCATCAGCGTATCTATGAACTATGACCGTATATATATATATATATATATATCCTATCTCTCTGTAATAGCTATCCAATCAACTTTCGTAGACCCGGATGGGCCGATCAACAGGTTGAAAGTACTTTTCTTCAACAGCCCGCCGTTCGAGTTGCGTTAATCTTCTGCGGCACACTCGTTTGTCAACCAGCACTTAATATACATATACATATATATATATGTATATTCTGCAACTTTTTCATCGGAAAAGTGTTCGTCTTTTTTTCAATGTATTTTTGCGATTTTCTCCACTTGTTTATATCAAGAATAAACCATCAGTTCTGTTGTTCACCAACACATCAATCACACAATTCATCGTGTCTGATAGTTAACTAGACCGTTGTCAACGTGGTGCTGCGAGTTCATCGATCCGAGATTGCTGACACATCAATTGTCTCAACGTTGCTAGTCGTCGCCGCAGTCAATGAACACACAGAAATGTTCCCTCACGCGAACTATCTCACTTGCACCGTCTGCGCACAGCGCGCCGTCTCGGTTTCGGCGATTAGTTTGTTTGGGTGTTTGTTTGTCGTCGTGTCACTGTTTGTGATTCGCTGTATCGGCCAACAACGCTTTGACAATCTTCATTATTATTGTGTGTTTCTATTACTATTAGCAGTAGAACTATTCAACTGGCCAATGTACGCCAGCTGACATTCGTCATAGGCAACGCTGTCGGGGGTTCGATACACAGGCGTATTAGATTGATAGGGGGGGTACCTCTCAGGCTTTTGAACGCTTAGTATTGCTGTGAACTCAGTGGCCCATGAGCGACTACACCACAACTACGCCACGGATATATATATATATCAATATATATATATATATATCAGCAAGAATTCTATCGGCGACCGTTCCGAGAAGTGCCTGTGCTTGTAACGGAGCCAAGCTCTGCTCGTGAATGTTCAATGGCTTTTCTTCAGGTGTCTCCACCGTAGACGTGTCGCATCAGCCGTACACGGCGCCCTCACAGCCGGGCGCGCCTCATCAGGGACGCGTTCGTCCTCGGCTCGAACAATTCAACAGCTGACCGTCGACGATTCTACGAGGAAAAGTCTAATGATGATCATATTTAGAAAAAAAAAACAAAAAAACAACAAATTGTCATGATACCCTCGACCTAGGATATAATACAAACTGGATGAAAGTTAGTTTCACGCTGGCGAACTTGGCAGACACCAACGGGCCACATTTCGTGTCAGATGCCCAACATCGTTGGCAATCAAGAACAATCGAAGTAATAATCAGAAACACCTGATCCACGCACGCGATCCTAATGAATTCATTAATCAGTGTAACAGTTTTCTCTACACGTATCCATCCACCACGCTACTTGGTCAACCCGTCAAGGAGAATCCGAATTGAGCCGATCCCAGCCCAATGGGTATACATCATTATATATATATATACTTAATATTTATATATGTACACAGGTGTTTTGTTTCTGTCATTATATCATATATATATATATATATATATATATATATATATATATATATATATATATATGTATGTACATTGAAAAAATTCGCTAGCAATAGCTTGTCTATGTCGACTAGTTGTGGGTTGTACTTGGTCTATGACCCGGGTGGTTCCATAGGGGTTTTTTTGCTGGGGGAGAAATATATAATCGCTTATGGCGGCGCCCACCAACGTACTACCGCAGCTATTGGTCGGCAGTGTATTTTGTGTTTTCGGGCCGCCCCAAAAAATTCAATCTATCATTTCAACGCCATGGACAACGAAACACATATACACAGCTATATGGCTATACATTGGCATACGCGTATAAGCTTTATACACCCATGGCCGGGGTATTCGAGTACAACTTACGCTTATTTACGGAGTAATCGACTTCGGTGCCGTTACATATCTCACACACGTACACCACAAACACCACACAGGCAGACACTCATTGACGCTTTCACATCGTCGATTATTTTTACCGATCCACCACTACGAATCGGAGTCACGCACGAGACAGGCTGGGTGTCGAGAGAAGCGACACTGTCGTGCCACAACGGCGTCTATGACGACGGCAACGAAGACAATAGTTCTCATAATTATTACACTAGAATCGTTATAATTGCTACAATATATATTTCAATAATAATAATAATAATGGTAATACTACCACGACAAATGTATATAATAATAATAATTATAATAATAACAATAATAATAATATTAATTACAATACAAATGTATATAATTAATCGCTGTTATCCTCCAGTAACCATATCATCCCCTATCCCCTAACTTAAGTCTGCAATTAACCGTTGATCTATCGATCTACAGCCACTCAATCGCTTGGGTGACTTCCTACATCTCTTCAACATGAAGCGCACGTGAGGGAGATATCACACGATGGGGTATTGAAGCAGGGGTCGATCTTCACCGAATTCGGTCCCGTGAGCTCCGAACGATGCCTGTTCACGTATCCATCGCTCGCTGTGGAGACATCTTCAGCTGCAGGTATCCGCCTAGTGCCACGCAGTGCGACCAAGTGGTTCGACGCTGGGCATGCATACATCCGTTGAAGTTCGTATCGATCCTATGTCGTCGTCGTTGTTGTTCAGCAGGAACAGGCGTTGACACAACTCCAACTATCATGTAGCAATCTGGCGAGGGAGCGAGCGCGCGCGCGCGCGGACAGCTGCTTCATCTGACACTTATCATAACCAGTCATTTATGATGATTCCTCGTAAATGTCGCCGCACGTGGTATAAACCTAAAATTGCCGCTGACAGCTATAAATGGCATTCCTCCTTCTCGCGTGTGGCAAGATGTTCACAGAATTGGATTCGTTTGGGTTGGATTGGACTGGTCCGGGGGTATCGGCGTGAAGCGGCACCCCTGTGCCATCTAGCAAGATGAGTTCGCCTGTCTGGGGGCGGGTATGAACATGGTATCCTCGCCGTGCGTTGGTGTAAACGCGCCTGTGTTCGTCTGCTCCTCAAGGCCGGTAGTCTTCGTCGTGTTGTTAACGTTAGTACTGATGCTGTTGTTGTAGTTTCTCGCCGTTATGTGCCGCCGGAGACCGCTTCCACTGCCGAAGGGATTGGCTCACGAGCTTGCGATGACCAATGAGTTCGTTGCCTTGCCCTCGTCACACGAAGAGTCTCGCTCATTATTCTAGTGGTGACTCGACCCACTGTGTGGAAGCTTTAGCTACCTATTGTGTTCGCCCACAAATGGCCCGAGAAGGGCCACGACGCTGGTGCCCGACAGCGTCTGACGATGCGGGAGTTTGTTGACAGACGCGAAGCGTGCCTACAACAGCTGCACACGTCGAGCTCTTATGGGCATACGCCGACCCACAGCCACATAATTTATATTAATCACAACTTCGACCGGGGTGTATTGAGGTTTATCAACATTTGAATTAAAGCTGCGTAGGACCCCTATCCCCCGACACAGGACTCGGATCATGTCGTCCTGAACTGAACGAGTCTTCTCACGCTGTCAACCCCTGTCTTGCCGATCGAGAGAGGCCTTGATCCGCAATTGCTGCGTGTAAACTTGACGGTCACTTCCCGTCGGCGAGTGTTGACCCGCCGGAACGGGGGGGGGCGCACTCGCTGGCTCGCCCACGATTTGACTGTTGCAGATGATGAGTTGTTCCTGTTGTTGTCACTATTGGTTTAGCTATGCCTGTAGATGGTTGAGGCTCTGTGTAACAGCGAGTACCTCTCCTTCACGTGCAGCACGAACATCTTCGCTTCGAAGGCGTTCAGAAACGAGTTCCTTGGTCCGCTTGGCGGGCACGGCAGCACTCGCCGCCAGTGAATTGCCCAGTGGGGCAGCAACCTGGTGTGGAGTTCTGCCTCACAGAGTCGATGACGTCTCCGTGTGACAATCCTGCCCTTCGCTTCCGGAACAGGTTTCCCTTCGGCGGGCAGCGACGAACTCCTCACCACCGTCATCAGTGTCGGGGTAACCGTCCTTCAGCTCGGTAAGCATGCGGATCAAGTTATCCAGTCCTAAAGTCGGCCCCAAGTTCAAAACAGAGAGAGGGACGGCACAACAAGCAAGCGCAGAAATCAGTCTCTGGTTAGAATGATCATATCATTGTGTTCTAGGTAGTTTGCTATTAAAGGGAGGGGAGAGCGATAACTTCCAACGGTACATAGAAGATTATGGTGGCAATGATAACAGGCTGAAAATGAAAGAAATGCCGTCTCAATATTATAAGCCGAAACCCAAACTGCTCGTGTTATAGTTTATTCCATACTAATTGTTCTGTGTGATCCACTGTGTGCGTGAGGCTTTGTCGACATTTTCGTATACCTTAAAGCAAAGGCGATCAACAAGATGCATCGACACACTGCACCCACGTATGATTTGTGTTATCCCATTGAAAAACTCAACGAGAGTACCAGCAAAGTTCGATGCAAAACGTTCCACCCTGAGCAGAAACACTGTTGCTAGCCCGGCCTTCGTTGGCAAGCCCTCACGTACCTATTCGCCACCATATTTCCCTGTAAACGGACTCACCTAAGAGGTAGCCAGAATCAGGTCCTTGGTGAACGGTGGTGTCACCTTCGTAGCCCTTATACGTCGTATGGGCGAAGTCGATCAGGCGCACATCGACCGGTGGACCGTGAAGCTCTCGATGGGTCGGTCGTCGCGACCGCCTTGAAGGCCTTGAGGGCCACCTTCGCGAACGATCCCTTTCTCCCCGCTCGGAGTGGTGCCCGCTGAGCAAACCACCAGCCGCTGACCCCTGGCCTACGGCGTGCCCTGCCGTCAATAGGCCACCACCACTCGAATGATGGCGCGACGCCAAGCCCGGTCGGAGTCGTACACCTCGCCGAAGCAGACGCTGTACAGGACCCCCACCGGAATGGTGGTGGCCATGGGAACCTCGAGCCGAGGGCGGAGCCGAGTCGAGCGACGAGTCCATCGACGAGTCGTCCACATCGGTGACTCCGCCTGACGACGATGCGCAATCCATCGCCTCGGTGACCTCCATCTCGAGTTCGTGTTCGGGCTCACTCGTCGCATTGTCGTCATGGACCTCTTCGTCATCGTCGACAACCTCATGGTCATGGTCGTGGTCTTCGACAACGTCATCATCGACGTCCTGGTCGTGATCGGGATCGTCGTCTTGATCCGATAGCGCTTCGTCCATATCCTCGCACCTAATCATCGATGGGTGACAAGGTGGATTGTGCAAGCAGATTGCGCAGACGTAAACATCAACACCCCATGGTTAATCGAGAGTAGTGAACAGTGGGCGCAAACGTATATTGGGAAAATTCAATGGAATTTACGTAGCGTCGTGTACCCTGGTTACTAATGCATTATTCCGTACACATCGAACTAGAAGTAGAAATTCTCGCTGCATAACGAGAGGTGCGACTAGCTACAATAATATAAACAATTATCATTCGAGGTATGCACAGTCGAATACGCCTCCAAGAACCCCAACTGCCGGTACCAGGACAGTCCTTAATCGTCGAGCCCGGCCAAGGGAACTGCTCAGCCCGGCCAAGGAAACTGCTTAGCCCGGTCAAGGGAATTGCTTAGCCTAGCCTGACGCTACAGCGTACGTCAGGAAATAGGCGAACTCTAGGCTATAGGTGAACAAAAGGGATCCAGAACTTACCCTTCATAGATGATTAGCAATGATGAAGAATAGAAACGGAATGAATGCTGACGCTCAATGGCCGTCCTAAGCGCCACCAGCTTCTCGAGAATGAGCTCAATCGCGTCGATGCGGAGCGTGTACCCGTTACGGAAGAAGTGGCAAAGACTGCGCGCGAAGCCAGCCGAATCCAATCGTCGTCCGTAGTATTTGTCCTTACAATAGAACGAGCCAATGTCCGCCTGATAAACCTGGCCACAGCGACAAAACGGCGATGAAAGAAACACAAGCACACACAACAGTGATGAGCTTATCTATAATATAAACGTTGATTTCGACACCATGTCTCTCTGTTGTCGGAGAGTCACATCATGTGGGTTTGCATTTGCGGGACAAATTCGTATAGGCAATGCATATGGCGTATGTCCATTGAACAAGTTACTCGTAATGCGGAGCATGTTAACGTTTGAGAGATAGTGCAGTAGCATGGAATAATCGCTAGCGCATAAATGAACCATGCTGATTTATCAATCAGCACGCATCAGGACGCACTATTTACCGAAGAACAATTAGCCATCTATGTCCCTGTGCAAATGTGGTTCACTATACCAGAGACGTTGTCCATATAGAGGGTCAGGCCAAGCGGGTCGGACAACAAGGACACCAATGAAGCAAAAGGCCGCATCAGCAGAAGCCGGCCACAAGTGCCATCCCTAGGCGGCAGTCATAGAGGTAGATGAGCTAGCAAGAAGCTGGAAGGACATCTATACACAATCGCAGGACAAAGATAGCCAGGACCCAATTTGTCAAGGGCGACAACGTCCACTGCGACACTGGACATTCGGCCGGATGGAGCTGAGGGCGCAAGGGGGTAGCTGCCTTGTGATTACATATATCGTATCAGCGTCCAGCAGGGAACACCGCGCAACGTCGAATCGATCGCACGGCGAGGCTCTGCGTTTGGACCCGTTATTATTGGAGTCTTGCGACGAGTGAAGACTTCATTTGTCCTTGTCATACCACAACAACGGCCAGAAAGGCGGACAAGCGAGCAGGCAAACCCCCGAGGTCAGACCTGTCAAAACACTCTGGTCACTATTGGCATTACCACCCCGCGCAACAGCCACTGCCGAGACCAGAGATTGTCCATTTCATGACCACGACTGAATTTCATATCGGCCTCTCTGTCAGAGGCTGCGCGAAAAATGGAATTCCCCCTCTGACGGCTCCTGAAACAAGCGCTAAAATAAAATAATACACTAATTCGGAGTAAACATAGAGTCATACGCTCCCTGTTTGCAGATCGATAATATTTCAACACATGCTCTGGCTGTCTTTGCGTCGGTGGGAATTCATGTTGGATTCATTGTTAAATAATAATGAAGTGCAGGTATTTGGACATTCCTGTTATTTTTATCTATTAAATTATATTTATATAATTATCGTCACTGACAGTAACCCTTCAGAAATCAACACCACCTTTCGTTAGTCATATATATATATATATATATATATATATAATTATATATATATATAATATATATATATATATATAATTATATATATATATAATATATATATATATATATATATATATGATATATCTATGTATATCGGCATTAGAAGAAATGTTCCATAATACATTAAATGTTATCTCACACATACCGCCTTATCGATAACCGATCACAACACGGACAGGTCCAGAAACGCATCAATAGATGCGAACTTTTAAGTGCGGCCTACAAAGATGATCTTGTTGCTTCGATAGCAATCGGCCATCTCGAGTCGCAAAACAAAAAAAAAACCCGCTCAATCGTGAAGATACCACACCACTGGTACCGCGGCCTCGTTCCAGGCCGGGTCCTCATAATCGTTCATCTTCATGCTTTACTCACCTGCATACCGCACAATCGGACGCCGAGCTGGGCAGATGTGCTCGCGGCACATTTCGCCATCTGCCGGTGCCGCTTCTCCTCCGAGGCGTCGTCGCCGTGCTGGCGAGTTCCCATCTTCAGATCGAGAATGCATGGCCGATGGAATCTCGACACGACGTTTTCCAGCAGCAAGAAGTACCGATGGCGTACCTGAAGTCATCGGAGCTCGAATGGATTAGGACCCTTGAAATGTGTATATATATGTGTATATATATATATATATACATATATATATATATATATATATATATACAACAAGCTGAGAAGGAGATCATATGTGGCAAGGTGGGTAATGGGTTTTTTTCACATTTTCAGCCCATCTTTGTTATGTTGGCATTTTTGCTTCAATATCGACTAATTCTCGATTTGTTCGTCATGAGCAAACTATCTTTAGTTAGACCTGTTTTGCGAAACTGCTAAAATACACCGTCGAAGCCTACAAATTCGGCAGAAGCGCAGTCCAAATGCTAAACGCGCATGTGAAAAAAGTCACCAAAAAATAAACGCCCAACAAAAGCCGAGGTCGCCTCTGACGTCGCCTCAGAATATACTGTTGAATAGCTTTCCATTGCATCATACGTGGAATATTAACAATAATAGTAATACCTCGTCAAATTGGGGAAAAGGCGGGTGGATGTAATAATTAGGCGATATTAGTTACAACGCATCTCGATTAAGGTATAAGAAAGGGTTGTACCAGTCCTTCGCCAGGACGATTGTGAGCCTTTTCGCGTCCTTTTTTTCTCCCCCGTAAACTACAGTATAATCTCTATTCCGCGATGCTGCGAAGCGTCCCACCCCGTCTAATATATATTTTTTTCGTTTCGTAAGCGCCGAGGCTGACACCAGGCTACCTGAGCAAAATGTCCATGGCGAGTCAGTCAGATAGCACCGCCGCCGCCGCGCGGAATAAATAGCACCGATGAGATGGGAAGACCGCTATTTCATAGGTGGCTTTCGCTAGTCGCATGCCGAGTTAGATACTGAGGCGGCGGCCAAAGTGCCAACGGTGAACGTGAACGAACGCTCAACGCCACTGTGAATGACCTATTGCAACTCAAGAGGGATATATAGCTGCTAGACAAGCCCGAGTGGGTGATTAATATGTGAATAGCTGCTGAGTAATAGAGTTGAAGGCGGATTGAAACGAATCGAAAAGTCACAGCGCCTCCCTCACTGTTAGAAGGAAGCTCAACAATAAATATATATATATATATATATCCCTGCAGCTGGTCTAGGTTCACTATTTTTCCAAAAAGTATATAGGAAAAATAAGCAAGAAGGTTTTGCATTTTCAGCAGCTTGTCGTGACGGAGAAACGTTTTTGACTGATTCGAGGACGAGCTTTTTTTCGAGCGATATTAAGCGAGATAATGCTAAATAACCTGGAGTATCCTTTACTCCCGATTATTTCACTCGAAAGCTCATCTCCTTTCTCATCTCTTTCTTTCTCTTAACCATGTATATATCTACCCTTCTCTCTCTCTACATATATATATATATATATAAATAAATCCACACATCCACGACTATCGGCAGCCGCCGTCCAACGTGAGTACTTTCATATTTTAAAGCTGGGAAAGCGGTCATTGTTCGTGGCTGCCTGCCGCATCTGTCGCAGCAGTTAGCGCCTATAGAGTACCCATGTCGACATCACCGCGTCATACACATCAATGATCTCTATCCATACTGCGTCGGTGCATAGAGAAACTATGGCTTCACGTGTTGTGCGCGAGCCACGCCTTGAACATCGTGTGTAGACACAAACGGGCAAACCGTTGCGAAGCAACCCTCACTTGGGCCTGGCCTAACAATGCCACTATCGTCATTGTTGCTGCTGCTGCGCAGAAAGCTGTTCGCTGGCTGATAAATGAGAGGCACAGCCGGGACTATGTCGAAAGGGAGAGTTCGACGCAACACCTACTAAAGCATTCGTGAGCAATCTGACTATTTGTCGAGCTGAAGTATAAACGTCAAGCTTCATAGAGAAGCTGAAAACGGACTTGATACCTTGTCGTGTTGGTTATGTTTCTTCTACAAATACCTGGCCCAAGCTGGGGTTTTTGGGTAAGCAATACACGCAAACGGGAGTAAGTCGCTTGTTTAAGGGTTCAGGCGGGCCTATCGATCAACATCAACGCTGACTCCCTTGACATGAACATGAGATATAGCATCGAGAGAGTCGAATTAGAAACGTACCACTGCCAAATTCACGATATATATATATAGCCTCGTTTTTTGATACACGTCCACCATGTACAGCTAACTCCTGCTCACGATCACTATTCATAAGCCATGTTCAGCCTGTTTTTTCCACATACATATATGAGAGCTTAAGCATTGCAAAATTGCAGCTCCTTTAATAAACCAAAAAAAGCTTTACCTCCACCTATCTCAACTAAAAGCTAACTGCAAGATCATATATCACAACGTAATTTCAGTGTGGCCAAACCGTGGCCAGACGTCGTCAGAGCCTCCTCCGCGATCTGCCCCATTGACATTTCCCGCAAACATTTCAACCGTGTCTCTAACACTTCTCACACAGCCGAGCCCCCGAAGCGGCGTCAAACTACCCAGTGACTGTTGGCTGGTGTCACCTAGCTGCCGTCTAGCGAGCCGCCCCCGACAATCCCGTCAAAATCGTGTTAACCGAGTGCGTGTAATCAAACCTTTTCATCCTGGGGCGCTGCCGACGACGCGTCATGATCGCGATGCTTTTCGCACGGCTGTGAATTGCTGCTGCTGCCGCCGCCGCCTCCGCCGCCTCCGCCACCACCCGGCGTTTTCTTGACGTTCTGGCGGACGCCACCCGCAGCTGCGTCGCCTGGGGGGATGCATGTACAGATCTGTACCCGTAACGAATGGCCTGAGGGGGCCACCGTGCCAAAGTTGGCTTGCTCGGTCTGCTGCTGCTGCTGCTGCTGATGGTCCACGTGATGCGCATAATGATGCTGTTTCTGGTGGTGGTGGTGGTGGTGATGATTGTGTTGTTGCTGCTGCTGCTGCTGCTGTCGTTCGTGAGCGACGCCCTCGGTCGACGGCTGCGAATGACGTCTGGGCCACGCGCAGAGATCGTCCGACGAGTGGCGTTTGCTCAGCATCACGGGCGAAGCTGTATATTGTTACGAAGGGAATCAAGGGAGGTGTGGGTCGCAAGCAAAAAACGGAAGATTAGAAACTACTCAGGATTAAGCGTTATCGATAATTGCCAGCTGCCGAATTCACTGATCTGCTGCGGAGCACTACTGCCGGCCAAGTTCTACCTGGACGAGTATTAGCATTTCACTTATCTAATATTTTTGAATCATGATACAGCTGGCCGGCTCCACATTGGCCTTGAACGCCATAGTCAACATACAGAAAGACTCCTTTTCGAGACCAATGGAAATATCTCAAAGACCTCTAACCAACGCCTAACTGACTTTACCAGCCGAAAGATAGTAATGACAAGCAGCTTGTATGTTGTGCTATTACAATGAAGGCGATCATATATTCTAATAATAAACTAAGAATATCATATCGAGGTTCCTACTCGACACAGCCCAAAGGATGCGTTCGTTTCGTTCGTCAGAAAGTTCCCACTTCATCGTCTTGCTTGCGCTGAGGTCCCGGAAAGCCAGATCCCCTTGACAGAAAGGTGCCGAAGCGGCACGAGTTCGCCCGGTATCAGCTGCCGTACAAATCTGCGAGCTCAGGTCCGGCCACCACCAGGCTGTCTCTGACGCTTCTGCCTATTCGTCCCCTTCTCGTTGGCGTGAAAAGCATCCTGTGAAAGTTTCCTTTCACAAGTTCCCGAGTCGTCAACCAGCATGAGGATGGGGGGACGAGCTCTGGACGACATCGATGAGGCCGCTTCGGGTCTCGTCGACAGGGACGGACGTATAGAAGTCAAGGGACACCGAGCGTCGACGGAAGTCTCTAATAGAAAATAACGACACCTTCGTCGTGGCGACGATTGCCAAAAACACGAAAGTCTGCAACGTGGTGGTGCCGAACTCGAGATGACGATGATCGTTGTTATCAACAACAACAACAACACTAAGGGTGTCAGCGATAAAGGCGAAGTATGTCACACTTTAGGCAGAATGCCAACCGCAACCTCGCCCAGGCCGCAATCGCCTCGATCAATATATATATATATATATATATACATATACATATATGCTGCAAAACCTAACGAGCAATTTCCTAGGCCTTTGCCTTTGGGTCGACCCAAGCCCTGCCGACTCACTGCCTGCGTCGGCAATGAACTATTTCCTTTCGATTTGATGCTCCATGCGACTGCTGTAGTTGTACGTCACGAATTCTGGCTTGGTATACAAACATATAGCACTTGTCAGTGCTGGCTGTGTATATTGGGTAGTATAGGTACATACTGGACCAAGCACAGAACTCTTCCATCTGTGGGTGTGTGTGTGTGTGTGCGGGATGTTTGCGTTAGTCTGAATATTGGCTAGTGTACGTCAACGCGGACGTTGTCGGACGTATACTCGTCGTATGGGAACGTCTCGTAGGTTTCTAAAGCAGCAGGGAGATATCACACGTCGACCGAATCGTGATCGAGTATATATCATTGTATCGCTCTGTCAACACTCTCTGACGACGCGCGATCGGAGGAAGGTGTCTGATCCATATCTATACGTAATCTATCCATTACCTATGGACCTATGTATGTCTATGGAAGCTGTCTATTATCTATGGACCTGTATATATATGTTGACCTGTATCGACCTACATCTAGCTCTATGGAATCGACCTATATGCCCTTATCCGGTTTTATGGAAAATCGATATATATATACACATCCAGTTTTATGGAAACTGAAAAAAGCACCTAACGCCGAGACCCAACTTGGTGCCACCGGCGGTGATATACAGAGACAAGATAGTCAGGTACGCAATGTATATCCGAAGAACTGACACAGCCTTCGCTGTCGCCAGATCGTCTAGCTACATAGGCAGACTCCGCCGTCTGAGTTGTCGAAAATCGACACAGTAACGCAATGTGCATGGCAATCAGGCAGGTCCCACCGGCAACGGATTTTCTCCATAACCAACTGTTGACCTTTCCCTTGAAAATACATTATTGAATTCAGAATGATATTGGTCGCGAACGATCCGAGCATCATTGCGGCTATCGCGAATCAACAGCAAGCGATGTTCTCGTGACCAAAAGCCGTGTGGGACCCCAGTCACATGGTCGACGTATGGTTCACCATTTGATAGACTGTGGTAGTCGCTGGTGAGCGTTTGAAACTTTGACGGTAACGGCGTAATCAGCTCTCGGTTGCGAAATTGCTGAATTTGATATTTACAACAATACTAATATCATCTAACGCCACAGCAAAGTCTCATTGTAAACGATGTACTCCACGGAAAGCCTTTATATATATATATATATATATATATATATATATATATGTGTGTGTGTGTGTGTTTGTATAGGCTTTGTATAGATATCTAATATCGTAATATTTTACAGTGTAATAAAATGTCACTATTGCCTATTTTCATGTTCATCTAACAATCTATTATCCATATATATATATATATATATATATATATATATATCTACGCAACGCTCAGAGATATACATACACGTACGCTCATCGAGGAGACTATCTCGGTGAGTGTCCCGGTGGTTGCTGTATCCATGAGGCATAGCAGAATCATCCTGCAGAGAGGAAAAGCGGAGAATACGCCCAAATCGTCATACACAAACGAGCACCAATAGCCATTACGTACCTAGGGGTATATGCGATGACAGTGATGCTGCGTCGATTAATGCACAGCTGGCACATGAACTATCCCTCGGATATGAATTTGTGGACGGCTGGCTGCACGTGGTAGTGATAATTATTACGTCAGAATCGAATTTCTTGAATTCAACATCGAATTTCATTCATTTGTTTCTAAGGGGAAAGTGCTGGCTAATTAGAAGCGCCGTGTACTGTGTGCTCCGTGCATGTCGCGTTCGAAAGCTCAATCACTTATAACGTGAACAACTCGGGAGAAACAACAAAGCAGGGTGGCAAGGATTGACGTGCATGGTAGCTGAGCAGAGCTTGGATTTCAGCTGACCCGCCAGCCGCCCATCGGCTGCCCATTTTTTCCATGGTCTTCGTACCTATGGCATTATTTCAATTAGCGCTTCCCTACCTCCGCCGGTTGAGCATGAACACGTATGACGCCTTTATGCTGTGGTGTGAATTGACGCAGCTCGCGAGGCATGTCGAGGTAAAACTGGAGCTCCCGTTGTATTAACGGCTTGCACAGCGTCGTCTGGTCCAATAGTAACATCTGGGTGTGCCCTCCAACCTGCGAGGCAAACAGAGATCACCGTAAAGGTAACAGCAACATTAATTAGCTTAGCAACAATTAATTGTTTCGCCATAGTCGAATTGCTGGAAGTATGCATGACAAGAACTGTGCTGGCTATTGTAATTCACCTTGAATACGGGTTGATCGCATATCTAGACTCGTTTAGGTGTCTTCCTTTCACAACATTATGCAGCGAATACATTCGAACCTCTGTCGGTTGCTCCCGCTCAATTATATAATCGTTGCTGTCCCAATTATTATATGATTATTACTATACTGTATTCACAATTGTTATCCTTCCCTAAACAACGTTAGAATCGCTACAGCAGAGCTTTACGAGGGCAATACAAAATATACTATAACAAAGGTTCACATAATTGGGCCTATGAATATGAACACAGCTTGAAAAGGAAAGCGAACATTCTAACCAAAAATATATAACACACTACTAGTACCATACGTCGACGGAATGCATAAATAATTTCGCACTACGCAGCGACTTTTTCCAATTTCGCTGGCAATTGCAGCCAGGGTCTTTCCTGCTCGGTGCAAAACAGCAATAACTGCTTTCTCCGTATCAGTAAGGCTCGAAGCGTGTCCTATGACTGCAGTACAGCGTGAATGCTCAAAATAAACTGGATAAACTCAGCGAGAACACTCGATAACGGCGTTATCATTTTGCACACCCGAAAAATGACACATTGCATTGTGGCAGGCTGTTCGCGCCGTCATATCCGCTGTTCTTTGTGGTGTCTATGTTATTTGACACGTACATTAATCTGATACAGAATAAATGCCTCAAATGCGTATTCTTTGTAACGATTTGTTCAAATATAGGTATTCGATTAGGCAGAGCAGTTCTGTGGTGCCGTAGTGACCATGATATTTCATGATCATACGATATATTTATGTATATATATATATATATATATATATATATATATATATATATATATATATATATATATATATATATATATATATATATATATATATATATATATGTATATATATATATATACAAATTTATTAATTATCGACTTGCTGAAACGATTTGCTGCCCACACACAGACACTCCATGTATATCTATAATATTTTCTCGAACTACTTCCAGCTGTGCGCCACGAGCAACAGTCATCGGATAGCGACATTGATAGATATCTAATTTATGTTCTCTCTTTGTTTGCGAAGCGATGAAACATCTCAGCACCGATAGTCGCTTCAATAAGCAATACTCCCACCTGTGGCTTCGGGGGTATCAATTTCGAATCAATGATATTACAGCTATAAAGTGTAACGCAAATATGGCTCCTAGAGAGCAATTGTTTGTCGGGTCCATCTGTCAATTGCAGCCCCATCAATAGCTTAACTACCACCCGCTCTCTCGCTCGGCGTGCAGCCGTGGAGTAAAAGGTCTCCCTAGTCGAACTTCACAATTTAAAGGTTCACTGCCTCAGCAGCAACAGCACCAACAGCAGCAGCATGGAAATGGCATCATATACCTAGCGAACATGCGCTGTTTTTTGCACCGGGTTACACTCCCAGTAGCGAACAATGGATAGCTCCATTGTAAGCCATATGGTGATCGCATAGGACCGTATCATATTAGCCACCGTTGTTATGGTTACTGCTGCTGTTGCAGATAGAGGTACTCGTATGGTATCTGGGCACAATTTTCTTTTATCTTCACATGTAAATGTGATAACAAGTTCATAACGGCCAGTAAAAGAAGGCGAGTTACTCGTTTCAATCTCGGGATAGTTCGGTCCGAGTGTCCAACGTTCAACAGTAGCAGCTGCGAGTGCCAGCGCTTCCTAGAAGCTAGAGATTTATTAGCTCGATACTAACGCTGTCATATCGTATGGACTCGTCGACGACAGTGCAACGGGCACAAGGAGACTTGGAATAGAAAATTCGAGATTACACAGACGAGATATTATACAATGGTTATAGCGATTGTTTTTCCAAGAAATGCTAGCTTGCTGTTATGCATAGCCAGCAGCCAATGACGGGACGAGCAGACGCGGCCGATCAGCCGGCGACACGGACCAATAATAGTTTACAACATCAATCAGGGAGCGAAACGCTGGCTCCACCGCGATCAAACGCATGCTGTGCACTGATGTGGGTGAGTGAGACACATACCAATACATATATATATATATATATATATAAAGTTACGATGCAATCGAGAGGAACACGTCGGTGGCAAGGCTTAATCAATGCGAAAATCGACAAGTAACCGATTAAACGGACAAACGAGCTCGAATCGCCAGCCAACCTATACCAGCTATCCCCTTGTGTGACTTATCAATTTATCACCATTTCAATAAAGCTCCTCGAAAGTCTTCAAGCGTACCGTTGCCAAAGACTTGTGTAAGCGCTGTGTATCACAGCCGCTTATACTTCTCGCTATTATCCCCCGAAATCCCATCGATGTACGGTTTCTAGTAACCATAGCGAAGCTTCTCTGACCCCGGCGAGCTCGAAGAATGCCACTGTGATAATTCACGTTGTGGACGTTGTTGATGTTGTTGCTGCTGCTACAGTAGCAAAACAGACTTCGTACAATGTCCTCAGCGTTATGATCATCATCATTAGAATTTACAACAGCGTCGGTGATTATTGCCGCTCGGCAGCGCCGAGTATTTTTAACCTATTGTTTGGCTGAGACCGCACACGTTTTTAGTATCGGGCACGTGTCGCTCACGCCGACTAAAGTAACGACGACGGTAGCGACTACAACGTTCGGGTAGCGATTACGGCTACAGCGCCGCTGACTGTAGGCGTGTTTCTACAGGGTGTTGTCGTAAAATTGCCAATATGTACTATAGAAATTGGGACACTTAACTAAGAAACACGTGGTCTTTACGTGCATGCAGTATCGACAGTATCATATCTGCTCAGGGCAGTGCGATTGATGCGAGCCGTAGCCGGCAACAAAGAGGGGTTGGCGCCACAACGACCAATCTGGTGGCTTTGCCCTTGAATAGAAACATACTGTTTAGCCTGAGTCGACTTTTCCAGCACTTGAACGGACTACCGTGACATTGGCGTAGTTGTCACAAACAGCAGTCTTTTGCTGACTGTCAGTTGTTTCTAATTATGTCACAGGCCAGGACTTGAACCCAAACCCTTCGCCCGTTCCATCTATGAATCCAAAGCGCTCACCACTAGGCTATCCGCCGCGTGACCGGTGTCCTTGTCATCTATTTGGAGTTCTTACTTGCCTACGGTATCGACGAATATCAGAGAATTCGAGAACCCATATTCTATAGACGGTACTGGATTGTGTATTGGGGCAACAGCGCGTAACAAGGCAGCGCAGTTGACGATTCACTCGTGGGAACGTCGGATAGCTCAAATCGGACCGCTTGTGAACTCACGGCCGTTCGAACTATGTCGTCAATACAGGAATAGACTAGATTTACCCATACTCTGCCCCCGTTGTGGGGTGCGCGAACCCGTCGACCGCCGATCGTACTGCGAAAACTTGGCTTCGTCAACGTCCTAATTGCTGTTGGTATACACACGACGATTAGACGATGCGTTTGCTATTCGTAATTCTTCCATGCCTAATTATGATCGATCTCATTATATCCCCGACCCCTCTGGGCTGAGCGTCGCAGCGAGAATCCAAAATTGACGCTGATCGAGGCGCCAACTCGTCACTCGGCCAAATCAAATCCCTTCCATATTCGAATTCATCGTGCGTGTTTCTCAAGGCGTCTAACTATGTAAACTTCGTTGTCAGGCTTTAACTTCGTCCACGGTTCCGAAGTTAGCCAAACATCCTTGTGCCTCTATGGCGACGGACTTTCCTGTCAAACAGTGTCATAAGCACACGGGGTCAAACGAAATTAACTGATGAGTCGCTGCACCCACAACATGACATTACGTCTGACGAAATGCGACAGCCATACGTCACTCTACTTTGACTGGCATTGAGTTACGGGCAGTCGGCACCAGCTAACGACAACAAATAAACGATGACCGACCACAGATAGGCCATAGCACTCGGTCCGTATACCCGCTCTGCTCCGCCGTTCGTATTCGATTCGAGTCTCACGAATGAATGGTACGCCACGGCATGGGTAGAAAGACGCTACATCAGGCCAGCGCACGCTGCCAACCGCGAGCGGTACCGCCAGCACAGCAGAGTCGTGCCTCATGCCAACCGAGGCACGGGGTGAGATGTTGACCGCGCACAGATATCAGTACACCTCGGCGAGTGGTCGTCCACAAGTTTTGCTGGTGGTTGCCTGCGCCGTGGTGGTAAACTACGGAGGCCAACGACATGGCGGCAGCGCAGGCCGGCACGCGAGCCGGCCAGAGGCAGGCCGGCCCCATTAGTGCACAGCGCATTGCGAGGTGGCGACGGGTTTTGGCGGGCGGGTCAGTCAGTGCTGGCGGCCAACCTCAACCAACCACCTAGCAGCTTCCAGCGAACAGCAGTGGCGAGCGCAGGGAGGCAAGGTAAGCCAGACTACGACATGCCAGAGTCGAGTTCAGGAGAAGCTGACAACGGTCGCCACAGTCACTGCGAGCCGCAGATCAGTGCATGGTTTCTTTGGCAGACAGTGTGAGAGAGAGAGAGAGAAAAGCACAAGCGCACGAGAGATAAAAATCAATTCGCGAACTGAATCGATGAGAAACCGGCGTCGCATCACCGTATGATTCCTGTCCACGGCGCCCTCATAGCCGTGTCTCGGTTCAAGGTTGGCGCGTCACTCATAGATGCGAGCATCGCCAGTGGCGCCGCCTTACGCGGGAAAGGTCTACCTGATCAGGTGAGCCTCGTCGATCACCCGATCAGGTAGACCTTTCTCGTCGAGCCCGCCGTGCTAGGAACGACATGGAAAACCCAGAACGACGATAGCGATCGTCGACACCGAACAATGTCGGCAACGTACTTCGAATGCCGGTTGTTGTCCGAGGTAGTGTTCTCCTTGCGACTGGCTGCTTCACGTGTCCAAGGGCTTCGTATGCGCTGGAGAGTGACACTTTCTCATGAAACGTATAAACAAACGCACACGCGTCGAGGAAAAAGTGAAGCTTTATTGGTTTATAGAGGGAGCTGCAATTTCGCAATGCTTAAGCTCTCATATATATATATGTCCTCATCACACAGCAGCGAACCTGCCGTGTTTCCATATTGCTCTGTCTGTTGTCGAACGCTTCGCTGCGTCGAAACGGTTTAACTGAACGGAGGATGAAGGCAGTGGCGTTTCTCACGCCGCCGCCGCCGCAGCAGCGAACGGCAACACCGAGCTCAGTCAATGATTGCTTCGGGGCCACCTGCAGACGTATGATTGATCGAGGCGATGGTAGCAGCAGCAGCGTCAATGGGGGATGTATGACGAGAAATTATTTTCGCCAGTGAGGGACAGCCAGCCTGCCAGCCCTGGATCCCCTTAGAGGCGGCTCGATTCGGGAAGCGCATACGCTGGGGTCAATCTGACACATAATCAGCGTGCGCCGCATACGAAATCTTAGCTGTTTAACACCCATTGGCCAGTTACAAGTGATTATATGATATTTTCTAAACTCGCCAGTGCTTAGAGAGAACATGGTGATTAAAATGAAGCCGAAACCTACACACGTTACCGGCTACTCTCACAGGTTACCAAGCGTAAACATAATGAAGAGGTCGATTTAAGTTGTATTCGAAGAATGTTGATTACGCCTGACCTCTCTCTCTATGCATATTCCTTTGTATCCGTCTGTTACTGCCTAGCCCTCGTTGCGAAAGCTCGTTCGTGCTGATAACGATTCCTTGAAGTCTCTCCCGCGTCGAACTCAATATGACAAAATTCTTTGCGCTTTAAACTAATTGGCCCATCTCGGTTGACTGTGCCAAATTACAAATGTATCATCGACATTTTCGTGTCAACTGTTCACGTTGACATTAATCAAGTCACGTCGTGGTTTGTGGTGGCGGTATTCATCGGTGGTCCCCTTCGTCTCATCGGCGCCGAGTACAACGAACACGAGCGAAATTGTTCCTGCAACTGTCGACCAAAAGGCATGTACGCTATGAGCGTTGATAGCACGCCGCATCGTTTGTCAGTCAACCGACTCCGTGTGTCGGTTTCTGCGTAAAACCAAAAAGCAGGAGATAGCGGCAGGCCAACGTCCCGTTTCGGCGAATTCATCTGAACAAGGATTATTGGATGGGCCTAGCGACTGCCTCCAGGCCTGTGTGGGCCGTAGACGGTACGAGACCGAGCGGCTGGTTCGGTCTTCCTGGTATTTTCGACCAGAATGTAAGCACGCTCCATGTGGAAGGATTCCAGGGTTCCGTTGCGGAAAGGAATGTCTACGCATTGTAGCTGCCGTCCGGATGAAGGGCTCAAGCAATTATACTGTATATAGCGTACGGAACTAACGAAACAATGATTGCACTTGTTGAAAGGTGATAATCAAACAATAGGAATATGGCCATATAAATTAGATAATGAATGCCCATTACGTTTCTCGTATTTCAGGTTCTGGTGGAGCAATTTCTAGGATATTGTATTCATAAGCTGACCTTGTCTCTAGAAACTGTTCCCTTATATGACAGGCCTCGGAACCACCTTTGGGTATTACTTCAAGGGCCTATCGGGGCTACCTTTACGAGGATATTCCAGTTGATCCTTAAAGGTTCCCTTCAAGCTCTGGGACAAGTCCTGCGTGTGGACATTTACAACCTAATCCAGCATACACAATCTAACGGTCGGCTAACCTACATAACCCTGAAACATGGCAAAACGGGGCGTAGACTCCCACTCCTAGCTCTGGTCAAAAATCTCCTCAACGATAGGTTAAGGTCTGACACCTCATTAACAACGCACACATTCCCTTATGTATTGTATGAAATATTAAACCTTATACGGCACATCTCTCTCCCTATCTCTTTTCTTCCAACCCTGAGCAACGCTGGCGAGCCGAGGAAAGTGGATTCGTTTTTTCCTCCAAACGTCATAACGGCAATAGGATGCTCCTCTACCGACTGACTACCTGCTCCATTGCGGCAGAGTGCATAGCAGTTCAGCTCCATCTCCTCATTCGAATCGTGAGCAGACGTGGGTGGACATTTATGCCAGCTGACCAACACCCCACTGGCTCCCTGCTCCATAGGCTGGCGATACATCCCGACCGGATAGGGCCAATGGTTGAATCGGCTGTCGACGTCATTTTGGCGAACGCCACCTCATGTCGTTTTTCCCTCGTTCGTTCGAGTGCCAGCGGCACGAGGTGGCTCTGACAAATAGCATGAGCCACTCTTCAACGGCTACCTCTCCACATATATACGCACGCGCATGAGTCACGTACGACGATACGGCTCGTGTGGACCCGGTGATAAACAACACGAACAACAACGATAACAAAACCACGCTTTGTCTTGTGGCTTGCCTCGAACCTATGGTCATCGTCGTGACCATACGAAATCATGGGCGTAACCACTACAGAGCGCCATGCCGAATCGTCATAACAGGATAGATGACATGACGGAGTTCAGAGTTTTGTCATCGAGCCGGCACGCGGTACTGTGTCCGAGTGTTATTCCACATCCGGAGTGTCGCTGTGATTATTACTGACCGCGTAAGATGGATTAGCACAAAAATAGAACAATATAGATATATATATATATATATATATATATATATATATATAAGGAAAAAGCTGGCCACTAAGTGATCAAAGCGGAGGCGGTGATAACGTTCAACGGTGATAACGAAGAATCAACCACACAAAATATCATACTGTAATGTAACTCGAGAAGCCCTTTATTGGCGTACAATATATCTGCTCACCACTGAGACAGATATAGCCGGTATAGTCGAACGATCAGCTGTGCAACGATGATGTGCACATACGTAATCTCGCTGTGTCTCTAATCTCGAGTTCAACCCGTAAACACAGCAAATACGACATCTCCATGGAACTATATTGTGCATATATCTACTTATTACATCTTAACCATCTAACATTTATATTGCGTGTCACCTGTCCCCAGTAGTTAATTGGGTTCCATAATTAGCTTACGGTCTTTGTCCCAATTAAAAGAATAAATTAATATCAGGACAAGCGCGGACTATAGTAGACAGGCCTGCATGAACTGCTCAGCCTCAATCAGATCAAGTCTTGCTTCTAATATTATGAATGAACAGAACGGAACGAAATCAATCACGACGCTAGGGATGATTTCAGATGTCACGCCAGCTGGAGACAGCGACCTTCGGTGGGGCTTACAATAGGCTTGAGAGTGCGCCCGGGCGAGTGGGATGCGGCGGCGGCGATCTGTACCGACGGTAACTTTTCCACTGATTGCAATGAAATCCGATCAATTTCGACATCAATACTATATATATATATATATATATATATTCTGGGAACTTCCCCAAATCGAATTATGAAATTCTACTAGGAAGCTGCGTTGTGATCGATCTAATTTTGGGCCAGTTTTATTGACGTGATGCCAATGTCATATTGGTGGACTAGTTAGTCAGTGGATAATTGGAGGGTATATTGAATTAGATGAGGAAATGTCCCAAGAATCATAGTTATAATTTTGAATAGAAATTTCGAAGAATTTCCATTACTATCCTTAATGTATGATCAATATTAATATTATTATTATTAGTATTATTTTCCATTCTTCCACAACTCCGTCGGGTAGATGTAATTACAGCTAACATTAGCATGTCTTATATAGAAACGATATATCGCAGGAGACACACATTGATCTCATATTATATTTGTCCAGCCATTAAGCCGATTGCGTGCCGATATCACCGATCATCGTAATTGTTCGAATTGGGTCAGTACAATGATCAACAATAATCACTGTGTGTCGACCGACCGCCGGGGACACGACCAACGTAAAGACAACTCCAACATCTGACGTTTTTTGAGAAACTCGGTGTGTTTGCTGTCAGGACGAACAACTGGGAATCGTAGAGTTCTATCTGAAGCTATTTTTCGCGTTTATAACATACGACACTGTTGAATACTGTCTTGCGTCCACCACCTGCGCCGTGGCCAGAAATGGCTAGATGGCCATATAATTAGAATGCAAGCAAAAAAAGATCCAAGCCAAAATATAGATTAGTAACTCTGATAGACGAACGCGCAGCTAATTACCCTCGTTCCTCGCGTAAGGCTACGCTCACAGGTAACTGTCAATCAACGCTCGATATTGATTAATAATTATGTTCGACAACGCGGCTGAGTAAAAACGGCTGGCGGCGCTATGATCAGCCTGGCAATAGGCCACCTTGGTGCTCGGTTCACGTTCATCCTCATAGAGTGTCATATTCACATCAAGATCATGTGGTGACGAATCGCATTAAATGTACTGCACGAATTACTGCTATGATTGAGGGGCGTATACCGGCCGTGGCGGAAACACTCGTGTAGTAGCCAACGATCAACGATTGAGTCGTCGTCACTAGGTGAGTGCCTATTATTTGGCAGCGTCGAACGACGCCTAATGACCGAGGCGTGCTTATTTCACTGCAGCAATCGACCTGTGTTTATATATATACTGGAGGACCACCGAAATCCGACCTTGACCTTTTACCATATTTTTTTAATCGAGAACTTAAGCATTGTAAAATTGCAGTTACGGAAATAAACCGCAAATGTTATGTTATATACATATGCGTCTCTCTCTGTGCAGAGTCCGGCACAGTCGACATTGATTGCTAGTGACGTTGTCGTCTCCTGATTCTGCACTCGACCGCCCGAACTCACCCGATGGTTGCGGTGTTACTATGTCCCTTATGATTGTCAATATTTGCAATGGGCAACTATGCGCGGCTGCATGAGACGGACTCCTTGAGATGAACTCCTTCGTCTTCATCTAGACACACTTCGGGGCGTCTTCTCCAACGATGAAGGGTCACCCCTACGCTGGCGGAGGACCTCCCCCCCCCTCCCCGGACGACTATCGCCGCTAGAAAAGGACGTCAATGAAATCCTCATTATGTCCTGGCGCCGGCGGCACCCATCACAGCCGAGCAGGGTTCACATAGCAGGAGGAGAAGATCACTTGGCCAAGGCAGGGGGCCGCTGTCCAGTGAATGAACAAAGGCCAAGTTCATTTCGTTCGGTCTGACCTTGAATGTCCGTCCGCATCAAGCGCCCTAACCCCCGGGGGCTGGGACGCTTGGGGTGCGGGGCTAACCGCCGCCCCCCGCTCGTCCGTCGGTGACACCCATTTCGTTATTGCGATTGTTCATTCGTTCGTTCACTTTGTCGGCTCTCCATTTCCCTACCGGTCTGCGATGGCTTGCATTCTCAGTGGGACGCACGCCAGTTTCTCGAGAAGTAACATGCTTGGTGTGACGGTTGCCATCATGGTTATTATTCCTCTACTCTGGCACTCTGGCGTACGGAAAACGAGCCATGCGTGTACCCCGTCTATTTGTCTATATCAAGTGACGCTCTCACGTTCCGTTTCTCGGCAGGAATGGAAAACAGCGTCGGGTAGTACTGGCATACTCCTGTTCCATTTTATCCCATGGCAACGATGCTTGTAGTCGTTGAAGTTCCATTGAAAACACCTCTTATTAGTGGTCGCCTTTAGCATCGGCGCTGCGTCGAACAGGGGAGTCGATTGCGAGTCCGTATATAACCTACGCCAGATGAATTGCCCGCAATACTTTACGTTGAAAATAGGCCGAGCCCGTATTCACGATACAATCGTCGTGATTAATGTGGATCTCGAGAAAATTGTAAAATCTAACCCCGTTTAAGGGTGTATATAATAAAGCTCTGCTTCTGTCTCATCTCTGTTTATTAGCCGAAATTTCTATGAATCCGCCTCACCAGTTCCACCGACGTCTTAAGAAAGCATAAACGACAACGCTGAACTCTTGCAGCCTGACCTTGTTCAGTTTGACAGCAGATACTATACTCGGTTGGGTTGTCGTTACGATGTGGGCATTTAAACGATCGCTACTTCTACTATCTGAAGTTTCAGGTAAGCTTTGTGGTACCTGCTTGACGTCCCACATGCGTACTGCTGGCGGTCTTGGTGAATTTCGCTGCCCGTTTCGTCAAATGTCCACCAACGCGAGCCGTGCGCTCCGACCAATCCTGGTCGTTGCGGCGTACACCTACGCGTCACGTGCGGTAAACCAACATTACTAGCTCCTTCGATTTGCCCTTTACAGTTGTATATAGAGGTTCTTCGAAGCGACTAGTTAAAGCTCTCTGCACCCAGCAAGGCTCGCGTGTCTATTAGTGGCAAATATATATATAAGAGCGGATGGTCACGGGGCTGTTTACGTAGGATGCTCGTTGGACTACTGTTCCCTGTTGGGCCAGTCCGGCCGGATCAACGAACGACCAGGCTAGGATTATTTACGAATAGATGTCAAATGTAACTGCTCGAGACGAAACATGAAGAAGCCTTCTTTAAAGACCTCTGCCGCGTCATTGTGAGGACATCGATGGGGATCTGGACAAGGCAACTCTCGCCTGACGTTAAATCTCCCCAATGTTCCTACCAGGGACCACGAGGTCGGACACGAGTCAAGACGGGCGGCGAAGTTCTCCGTGGAAGATTCTCGACACTGTGGACGTCGACAGCAAGGTCCATGTTCACAAGCATACACACGCACTCATAGACGCACACAGATGAACATCTACGATAAATCTTACCTAAGTATTATCCTTCACGAATCAACACCCCTTTATCTGACCACTTCGTGCATTGGGGAAACTGCAATTCCATGAATAAACCTCACTTCAAATGAATGAATGAATGGATGAATGATTACATATACGAACAAGCATACGCCGCGAGGTGCGCACCGGTCGAAGTGCATCAGACGCACGATTTGTCTGAGTGGTCAGAGCAAAGACCTTGCGCGTCTTCTGTATAAGAGGCAGCTTTAATCGTTGTCGTTCTTCCTGTGCTTACTGCTCTTGTGGCATCTTCCTTGCCCGCAACGCGGCGCAGCCAATCCCTGTGTCTGTAGATGATCGCAAGGCATCTCGGAGGTAATCCGAGCGATCTCAGTTAACAACAGCTTGGATGATAGCTGTCATGGGATCAAAAAATGATAGGGTCGAATCTATCACTTGTCCGATCGAAGGAGTCAACAAACCCGAGAAAGAGAAGCCCCTCTCAGAGAGCCAGCAACCTTTACCAGCAATTGCGTGGCAAGGCGACAGGAAGTTCGTAACCGAGCTCGCTAACCGGTTACCGGCAGAATAAGCAGCTTAAGCAGCTCCCCCATCGTGCCTGCAGCCAGGGGCCGTTCACTACAGGACAGCGAAGAACATATATTTCGGTATATTCAAAATTACTTGTAATCCTGCTGTTTCCTTCATAAACACCTTCTGCGCCTCGGGCTAACCGTCCATAAACTGGAATGAAGACGTCCCTCCATCATCAGTGAAGTCAACTCATCAGTGAAGTCATCCACGGGCCGGCTGCATGACCAGCTGAATTGGCGAACGACCAACGACCAGACGTCGACACTAGAAGGGCAGCATTGACCGCGATGACGGGACCGTGATCAGGGGAATACCCCAAGTACCACAGGCCGCCTAACCGGTGTGCGTGTCGGCGTGCGACTGTGCGTGATGAGGCGGAGCCAACGCGGCCGGAGCACTGGGGAGCGATGCGTAACAATTCGCCTGCGAGAATATGCGTCAGTCGGTATGGTCGGTCGAGGAGAAACACTCCTTATTCATACTCGTCGTGGGATAATACCAGTTGAGTGAGTGGGAGAACTAATTGGCCCCGCACCTGTTCTATTCTCAGGCTACGCGCCCCCCGCCCCCCCTTAAAACGTCACACGGCAACCCCCCGGACACCCGCAGGGTTCGTCGATGTCTCGAATTAATAGGCGGATCGTTCTCGCGCCTGCCCCGTTACCACGCTACCGTTCCACCGTCTGCTGGTGTGTGTGTGGGGGCGGGCATGTGAGTTCATTTATGTCTGTGTTATATCGTGACCATAGGGCGTTTTTGCCGGTAAACGTTCTGTCGTGTCTACATCAGATGTGGAAGTATATTTGTTAATACGTGGATGTGTTATACCTATCGGGTAGCGTGCCATGTGGGGTCCGCTGGCGGTTATTCCCGCGAGCCCCCCCCTTGACGGTGCTTGCTCTTGTCTTCTTGTAAGGCAACGATGCTAGATGTGTTGTTGGCCAGGTGAGCATTATACTCTGCAATGACCAACCTAACTCGCGGAGAGGTGACGCTTGTCAGTGTCACATCAAAATACGCCCTGTATGTACTGCGTATCCTTGAGTGTGTTACATTAGTGCTGGTGCTGCTGGAATTCTGCTTGGCTATACCAATAGCATCCACACGGAAACAAATTTGAGAACAAATAAAACGATGTTAGGCGCACCGCCCACCCACAAGGCGCCTACGCATTAGGCGACCTCTGACAACAAGTAATTCCGTAGAGTTCCACGAACCAAAAATACACCTCAAGCCCACCAACATCTATCACAACGATCTATACGAAGCCGTAGGCAGTAGCGTATGTCCCTTGTGGAGATTTCGCGAAAACCACGATCTCATTTCCTATCATTTCCTATGCCCGAGTTGCTATTCGTTCGACCTTGTTCGACCCCCGGGAGCCCCCGGAGCCCCCGCGACACCCCCGGCCTCGATTCTCTCAATTCTCTTACCTGGTGAGTGAACGGGTAGAGCATAGCTGTACTGGCATTCGGGCTGTTCGAGTTCGAGTGCCGACTATGGTGATCGCCGTTGAATTGACGTACGTGATGCAGGTGCCGACTCGAATGCAGCAAGTGATGGTGGTTGTTGCTGCTGCTGCTGGTGCCGACGACGCCAACAACACCACCGCCGCCGCCGCCAACGCCAACGCCGATATGGCCTTGATGGTGATTATTGTGAAGGCCGCTGTTGTTGTGATGATGATGGTGGTGGTGGTGGTCATTGGCATGCGACGATCTCACCACGCCATTATGGGTTTTTTGGGCGTCGAGCGCCCGGACCGAGCCAACGAACACCATAACCGGTGCGCCCAGCTCAGACGAATACTCTGCTCCACTGCTGCCGCTGACCTGTACGACGTCGCCTTCTGCTCTAGAGACGACTTCGCCGTCACGCTGTCGGTGGAAGCCAACGACAGATGCGGAAGCGCCGCCGACGAGACCGCCGCCGCCGCCCTCCTCGTCGTCGTCGTTCGACAGCTCAATGGATTCCGCTGAACAGCTTGTGCTCCGGTCGAACTCGCAGCCGCTAGTGGCGTCCGCGTGGACGAGCGTGCACGCGGTTCCCGAGATCGGGCTGGTGACAGCAGTAGCCGTGTTTGGGAGACGCGCCGACGAGGACGCGACTGACGAGGTCGACAAGAGGAGATTGCCTGATGACGAGCGTCTCTCTAGATTACTACCGTTGCTCCCACCTGCTGCTGGACGGTTACCGCAGATTTCGCAGTGGCCACACGACGAACAGTAGCAGCCTCGGCAGTAGACACACGACGTGTAGAAACAGCAAGAGCTGGTGCAGCAAGAGCTGGCGCTGCTGTCAGCGCCTATCGAGCTGGGTGACGAGGCAGACCTGCCGCGTTGGCTTCCCCGTTCAGCCGCGATCAGCTGGTTATTCCGGATCGTGGACGAGGCTGTCGTCGGTCGTGGAGCCAGATCGTCGTCGTTGTTCGGATCGGCTGGCGTCTGAGCCTTCTGCTCCTCGGAGCCGCCTGCTTGAGGAAGCTGTTTCTGTCGGCGGAAGTTGTGGAAGCTCTCAAGAGCGACGAACTCCGCCGGCACGATGTGTCCGTCACACAGATCCCTCGCGGTCGGCACAACCGAACGGCGGCGGGGCCCGCCACCTTCGGAGCGGCTGACGACAATCCGAGACTGGTGTTGATGATGTTGAAGTAACGACTCGATCCCAACGTCGGGTGACTCCGAATGTCGACGTCGGCGATCTGGCTCGTAAAGTAGCTGATGAAGAGGTTCACAGCGGTGGTACGACTTGAGCGCCACGTGCTCGGACGATGGAGCTGAGCAAGGTGGTGGTGGTGGCGGCGGGGAATGATGGCCAAGGGGTAGTGATCCGTGTTGGTGGAGTTCGCGACTGGTCGGCTGCTGATGGACTTGCTGGATTTGACGTTGTTCCTGCAGTTGCTGATGTATCTGTTGCTGATGGTGGTGATGCGTCGCGGAAGTCTGCTGTTGTTGTTGTTGCTGTTGTTGTTGTTGTTGTTGTTGATGCTGTTGTTGTTGATGTCGTTGTTGTTGCTGTTGGGAGTGGCCAGGCGAGGCCCCAGCTTTGGACCTCGCCGCAACGTCGTCTGCCCCTAACGCTGCACCGCCGCACTCGCTCGCCAGGGGGCGTTGGAGGGTCCCCAGTCCGCCGGCTGCTGGGAATCACGTCTGATGATGACCACGGGACCACATCGCACGAAAGAACAACAACCAGAGACGAACAGAGAAAGAGACGAACAGACAGACAGACAAAGGCAGAAAAACGATGTCAGATATCACTATTATTATCATTATTATTTTTATTATTACTATTATTGTTATTATAATTAATACTATATATTTTTGTTGTTGTTGTTGTTGCTGCTGCTTTGTCCGTTGCAACCCATAGGTGACAAACACACAAAGGCGATCTTGTTAGTGTCCACCGAAGGAAAGCATTATACAATACACCGCGTTTCGACTGCTCATCTACGCTCGATCACCGGCATCATAACAACGGTGAATGCGCAAGCGGTGTCGATCACCGCCCGATTCTCTCTCATAGCAGTTGTGGCTTTCTAAACGCTAAAGGTTGTCGAGCGAACGCTGAGTTGTGTGTGTGTGTGACGAAGTTAACTAGCGCACACCTTGTTCGTTCATGGAGACCAATCGGGCCACTGCGTCGATCACCTGAGCAAAGCTCAGACTTCAGAAATGGCGCGAATCACTCGGCCATCATGAGCGATTCTTGAGCGCTCTATAATAATAATGATAATAAAAAAGAACATTACAAAACAACAATATGAATTATTCAAATCTTTCAAAGTTCATCTGGCCTACATGTCGACCCAGCGCCTTATCAACCTGCCCGCCGTATAGTTGTCTAATATTAGCGATAATCCGGCGCCAAGTCGCATAGCGCAGACTGCTAAACAATCACCCTTAAATGCCCCAATATATTCCAGCTTCCGTTCAGTGCACTCTGCAGCAATAGCAGCAGAATAGCACGCTACAATCTTCGTCGCTCGAAACAACACACGATATGCAGCCGTCGGCGGAATTGCCAAACTCTAGCGCTCGTGAGCGATCGTATCAGGGGCCGTCCCGTTCGAATCCACGTACGGGGAACATTGCGAAATCACACCTCACTGGCGCTCATGCAACGTCGCACTCGTCTGGACAACCCACGTAAATACGGTGCGTGACCCATGGTGCAGGCGATGCAGAAGCTCGGCGCTATTGCCTGTCCACGTTTGTTGGTGGTTACTTACGGAGCAACTTTGGATGACGCGTGAAGGCGCGTTTAACAGCAGCACTCATTCCGCGAGGGTGCCAATGACGTTGTTCTCCCGTTAGTATATATATGTATATATATATATATATATAAGACTAGTGGTCGATGAGAGCAAGCAGAGTTTGCCTCGTTGACATACGCGCAAGATTCAGTGTCAATTCGATTCGAAACGGGTGGTGGCCGTTGAAACGCGCGAGGGGCCGAGAAATCGGAATCTGTTCGAAATCGCCCACCGATTGGCGAACACTAGTGGTCATGATGGCACCATATGGGCAACATGGGTTTGTGTGGCATTGTCACCGCTCAACGTCTGAGGTTACGCGCATACACAAACGCGCACGCACTCACTATATCGTCACTGAAATTAAGTCCTTAACACGACCAGTAATTAAACGGGCGCAGGTGTCATCGTCGGTCTTCATAACCTCGAAAACTGTTGGCAATCCGCGCACACCACAGCTTTCAACGAGTCTCCTAGAGAGTATTGTTCGCCATGGTCGCTGTTCGTTGACAGCAGGCAATTCTCGCTTTGATCACAGAATGCGAAATGGTTTGTATTGTAATGGATTGTCGATCATTGATTCGTATATATCCTATGGAAGAACAGTCGTAGGACGTGTGCGCGAAACTGCGATGCAGCAGCCTGACGCCCGACACTATCCAGGCCAAGCCGGACTTTTCTTGCATAACCACTCCGGGACGGTGTATAATGATGTAGCAATAGCGGGGACAATTGTAGAACGCCCGAGGAGTTCCGAGCTGTCTTCGAGACGATGGCGACCACAAGCACCGAAATGCATGAAGCTGGGTGCACGGGAGGTCCGATGCGCTACTCGAATGACGGCACACGCGGGACAGGCTGCTTTCTGTCGATCGCAGACAACAAGCACGCCCGCAAGGTTGCACGGCTGTTCTCTTGCTGTGGTGCAGTCGAATAGGCGACACACTGAGCGACACTAGTTCAGAGTCGAGGCCAGGCCGAGTGCGGAGTTGCGACTGAGGCTCACCGCTCGTACGGGTCTTCGCCCGTCGGGCTCAGATAGTCGCGCTGCGGTCCCCGCCTCTCTCCGACGACAGTGAAAACTGCCTTTCCTGATCGTTGTCAGCTTCGCCTCAGACCCCGTTGCTAGTACCGACTCGGCATCGTTGTGCAACACAATACGATCGCGGCAAACGACGCAGGAGCCGACACAGGAGGGTGGGGACCGTACTATAAATGCCTGGTAATACTGGCCAATGGGCGTTTTCACAGGTGCAGCGCGCCGAACTCCTGCCGAAACAGCCTCCGAGACCGATACGTCTCTGGCAGGAGCAGTCTGTCACAACAGCTCACGATGCGCTGCCCGCCGGTAGACAAATATATTATAAACAGTGAGCGAGATGGAGAGAGAGAGGGAGCCGTCAGTCTGACCAACGACGTCACCTCTGACTCAATGAGTGTGCTCTAGTAATTCTAGTACATGGGCGTATGATCATGACCTATAAGACACGGCTAGCTTTTCACTTGCCCGGCAACTGACCACTAACTGACACGTGGTCGTTAGCCCATGCAGGGTTTGTTGCCTTACGTGGTTAAGCGCGGACTTCGTCTCTGCCGTTTGTTTCGCTCTCAGCAGACTGATGTGACCGGACGGCTGCAACTGAACAGCTACCGCGCGGAGTATTCAAATTACGGATTAACACATCCCTCTCTCTCTCTCTCTCTCTCTATATATATATATATATATATCTCTCTCTCTCTCGTTCTCGACGGTATCTCTACGCTAATTCCTATCTACGATACCTATGGGTTGTACAACTAAACACATTAGTTAGAGAGAGAAACAGAGAGAGAGAGAGAGGGTTTGAGTCGTTAGCGAGAGAGTTGTGCACTTGTTGCTGTTGTTAGAGATATTTGCCATAACGAAAAGCATCTCGAACGCGTCAAGGATGATCTTATATCAGTGTAGTTAGAACATGTCTCCCTATTACGTTCCACCATATAATAATACTAATATTAATAATAATAAAATCCACGTACATTTCTCCACTTCAGCTAGGCCCCACACAGATTGGTGTGTGTGTGTGTGCCGCAGGCTCCCTCCCAGCTGCAGGCGCGGCAAGGCCACAAAATACACGAGGGTGTAGGATCGGCAAACTCAATTTGTCTTATTATTATTATTATTATTATTATTATCGTGAGACTCTCCAGAGAGTCAAGTGACACTAGCAGCCGAGGTGTTTGCGGAACTGCGATTCAAACAACAAAAAAAATCCAAGAAAAAAACACTACAAAGTTCACCACCGCGAGGCCGCGTGATTCACTGTCGAGATCTGCGTCGCCGCTACCGGTGTCACCGCCGATTCACCGCGTAACAACAGCAACAACATTTATAACATGTATTCCGTTTGTTGCAGCTAGATCAATCAGATGATCGGTGTGAAGGGAACTGCCACAGGCCTCGCAAAGAGGTTAGACACCGACACGCGCACCGATGCTCGTAACTACGATCGTTTAGCACTGTCCACAGTCGTTGGCGTTCGAGCGGATAGCTGCCGCCGCCGGCGTATTCATGCGAACTGAACGGATTCGGGCGTTCGAATCGAGAGAAGGGCTGTGCTGAGCTGTGCGTTACCAATCGACGATCTGGGAGAGAACGCGAGAGATCACCGACGACCAATCCGTTTCTATGGGCACTGGCGATGTTGTTGTTTGAAGGAAGATCAGGCGGTGACATTGGCTGTTTATTCTCGATCTAATATTCTCTCTGTATCTCTCTCTCTCTCTCTCTCTATCTCGTTAGCAAGCTCCTTGCTAAATCAATTATGCACGCGATCGCCCGTATGAAACAATGGATTGATAAACGATTGGTCGACGGCCGGCTCAAAAACGACACCACCTCGCTACATCGTTATATGCAAGATACGGGAAGTCCACAAGTCGCTCCACCCCGAGCGGCCGCACACGCGAAATTAGCCACACGTTTTCACACAGCTGGCATTGGGACACACCACCAGCAGCAGCAGCAAGCAGGACGTGTCAACCGGGAAACGACTCCTTTTCGCTGAGACAATCGGCGGGGAGCTAATTGCCCGACGTCTCCGCCGTCTATCCACTACACGCCATTAATCCCTCGCGATCTACACTAGTGCACAGTGAACAGCAAAATGCAGCCGTTGTTCCGTTCGCTTATCGACGTGATTGACCGATACCACTGCACAGGTTTACCAGCTCCGCAACTTTGCACGAGCCTCGGCGAGCCGACAACCGTCTAACATCCGCTAATCCACACCACAGCCGCAGAAGCAGATACTGTAGAAGTTAGTAGTAAGTAGCCGCCGCTGGAAGCGGCAGTCGCCGCCGCCTCAACAGCAGTAGCAGTTGCTAAAGCTACCCGTCGAAGTCACGACCATCAAATCACTGCCGTTTGTCCCTGCGCTAACGACGACGACAACAACGGCTGACCGACGGCTATACATCGATTGTTGTTATTCAATTGTATTCACCACCGACGCCACCGATTGTGCGGCGGTTGCATTTGCAGCTATGGCAGTAAGAGGCGACGCCGTGCCTAGCGTTGCTCGCGACGTCGACGACAACGTCGTCGTCTAGCGCCGCGTTGTTTCTGTGTTTCTTCTCTATTCTCCGTGCCCGCTCATCTATATAGACAACGACGGCTACCTCTACAACGCTTAGATAGCGTATTGCCAGAGCCTCCCCCCGCTCGCTCTCTCTCTCTCTCTCTTTGTCTCTGTCGTTCTCTCAGCGGTGGTGGCGGCGGCGGCGGCGGCGGCATCGATGGAAGTCTCTTGCTGCTGCTGCTGCGGCCGCTGGGTCTATCCGCTTTTGCTTATGGGCGCCTGTGTCCGTGTATCGGTGGTGCGTTTGCATCGGCGCTGTGTCATATCGCAAGCGGCGGGTCCCCTTGTCCGTTCCCTCGATCCATTCATCATCGTCATCAGCAGCAGCAGCAGCAGTCGCCGCCGCCGCCATCGCTGCGTCCGTTGCTTCTCAACGCGGTTCGTGACTTTGTTCCGCCCGCCGGACGCGCTGCCGTCGCCACCGCGTCTAACGTTTGCCGTATGACTCCGCAACGCCCGCGCCGATCCGCTCGCTGCAACACGGCCGGCTCGGCTCGCACTCGAGCGCGGCGGCGGCGGCGGCGGCGGCGGCGGCGGCGACTATGCGAGTTCGTGGAACGATTCCATCGGGTAGACGGATGGACACTTGCGAGTTTGTTAGTTAGTTGTTGGCGAGCAGCCGCAGCGGCGGCGGCGGCGGCAGCGGCAGATATGGGCAAGGGAGTTAGCTACCTGCCGCCACTCGGTCCCTCTTCCCTGTTCCATACCGCGGCGTTGCAGTGCCCTTATGGATAGATATGCGCTTTGTCACTCCTGCAAAGGGCCACACATCGGGCTACCGGCGAGTCAGTCGAGCAGGCAGGCAGGCAGGCGGACAGGCAGGCAGATAGATACATGCATTCATGGATGCAGGCGATGAGCGAGCTCCAACGAAGACACCACACAAACACACACACACACACAGCCACCCACGATCCCATCCCCTCCTTTCCACCAGAGTGATTCCCTCGCCGTTAGGGCGACAGCCGTTCTCATGGAGCGAGCCGTCTCTCCACCAGTGGCTGGAACAGCAGCAGCAGCACGAGAAATTGTCGGATTGTCGGAACGACGAAACCTACGGGCAGACGAAGCCGGACGTGGGGGCGCGTCGTTGACTCGACGAAGAAAATAAGTGAACATGAACGAAGGCTGGTGAAGGCTAACGGGGGGATTGCCACGCACAGGGCTAGGCAGATCATCAGGGAGAACTGAAGGGACGGCGGGACTCAGCACTCCCTTCGGGAGTTTCAGAGGGGGCGTGTGTCAGAGGGGAGCAGAGGGACATCTGTTTTGTTCAGGGGACGCCTGTACGCTCGGGCAAACATCGATGTATACGTTGCCTGGTCACGTCGACTGCGGGCAGAGGTTGGGTGGGGAGCTGGGGGAGGTTGGCTTCGTTCTTCTGGTGGGGCATGATGATGATCTAACTCTGATCTGATCTCATCTGATCACCGAGATGGCAGGCCTGTCAACGCACAGTGGTGCGCGTACGGCAAGTTCCTTGGCAAGATCAGATTGCAGGCAGCTAATACAGGGGGTAGAGAAATATACACGGGATTTGATACACTACAATAGCTGCTACTACTACTACTACTACCACCCTATAGTATACATAAGCGAACGCGAACGTCTATTTGCCAATTACATTTGTTGATTTAACTCTGTAGTTTGTTCGATACGTTTATGAGAACCGCTCCCACCAGCAATACCCCCCCCCTCTACCCTACGCACAATGGCTGGTTGCATTCACGCAACATGTCGTCTGCCTGTCGACAAATCCCGACCGGTGAACGCGTGCCTCTCTACGAGCAGAGATCAGGACACTATTCATCTGTAATTTTCCCGTGAAATGTCTTTTCCCGGAAAACGATTTTCGGATCAACTGCATGCTCTACCCGCTCGTATGGTATCCAAAAGCGGTTCAGCCGTTCGCGGGGTTTTCCCTCCGTAGTTCCCTATAGCACATTATATATTTCTCGCCCAGTGCATCCACGGATATTGACGCCATGAGGCACCGATGAGGTGCAGCATCCACAATCGCAGTGATGTATCCTGCCGTCAGCATATATTATACAATAGCTAGTCAGCGATCAATAACGAGGCTACATATATGACGTGAGGGACGAGTGACGTCTGACCGATGTAGCGCAGAAATCAGAAAAAGATCTCGTGGATCGACCGAACGCACACAGACAGCCACGCACATCCACAGACGAAAAATCGACAAAGAGAAATTAAGCCCTAATCTTCTGGTGGCTCGCCGCCCAACGGCTGAATGGGTTTCAGGAAGGGGACAACGTCTCACATTGGCCAGATTCCGTCCCTCTGTCCACGCTTACCCATTAGACAAAAATCAAGGCCGACCAACAAGTTAAGGGAATAATAGGCGGTATGGCCGGCAGGCAGGCAGCCTTTGTACTCTGCGATACGGTTTCAAAAAATGCCTCGCCCACACACACACACACACACGTACGGCCAAACACAAAATCCCGGCCGCACAACAACAATGACAACAGCGCTGATTGATGATCGTATTATTATTGATTGGTTTACGAATCGACACTTCGTGTCGATGAACATGAATTGCCGATGAACGGCCTATGTTCATCCACTGAATCACCGTCAGTGTCACGACGTCAGCATAGGATTGCAGGGACAAACAGGGATAAACAAGGCAACTGGCCGCACCGCAGCGCCCGGTAGCGCCAGCCAATCGTGCGGGCAAACCCGCACAAACATTATCGCTGTTGTCGCCCGCCTGACGCGTCAGTACGCATCGTCATCGTCCATCATCCACTCCACAGTCGCCGCCGCCGCCGCCGGCGGCTGCTAGTGCCGGCGGCAGTGGCTCCTATTGCCACTGCCGTCGGCGACGGCGAATATGAAACAGACCGCCAACGCCAGCGCTGGCGCTCATTAAACGCATCGCTCCAAGTGGTGGCGGTGGTGGCCGCCGCGGTGGCGCGGCGCGGCTAAACGCGAGCAAACAGCCAAACAGGCTGTTCATTTTGCGCTGCGTGTACTTTGCCGCTAGCGGGCAACCGAATTGGCGCTGCTTACGTCACACGGGGCCTACCGCGTCAGCCAGCAAGCGAGTGACTCGCTCGCAGGCGTTAGACGAAGGCGTTAGGGGGGATTCATGTTTTCGCGCTCTGCACGAATTAACGAAGCGATCTCTCACGAGGGATGGTCGGCCCTGTGTTCGTACCGTAATCGAGGGTATATACACAGATGTATGATGGGTCAGCGCGTGAGCGGGCAATGCCGCCAAACGCTCGGAGTTGCGCGTTCGGTGTTTCGTTGTCTTTGCTCGAGCGTCCTCCCGTCCCGAGAGATTGACTTCTATAGCCGGTTGCAGAGGCAGGGACGACACGAGAAGATGGAATCTACGGTGGAGGACACGACGGCGGCGGCGGCTGCCTAATAGATCGACAGGAGCCTGACGGCCGGCCATCTATGGACGAACGCCGCACCGTGTGACTGAGCATTGCCGCAGTGTCCAGCATGCTTCGTCGTTAAGTTTCATCTCGTCGATGAGATCGATTCACAGCCGTTCACCAGGCGATAAACAGCTCTCGTATCGGCTGTTCGTGTGGGCCGTCGGAAGCAGCTGTGTCGAAACTATAGAACCACGGAGTCGGTTTCGGGCGTCGGCGGGATGGCCGCGTCATTGGGTCCTGCTGCAGGCGCGGCCACCACTAGCCGTGGTTCTTGGCGTGCCTGGCGTCGATTGGAGGCCATTTGTTTCGGCAGCATTTTCCGCAGTCTGGATCCGACGAGCGGAGGCTGGCGACGAACACGAAGAGACATCCGAGGAAGATGCGCTGAGAGAAGTACGGCCGTCGAAACTTTCCGGTGAACACATGTACCCGACCGAGTACGCAGGATGGTACATGGAACGACGGCCAGATTAGCGAGAGCGAAACTCGTGGGACGACCTGATATCCGGTTGGAACGAACTGGTCGGGCCCGGGCCGTCTACGGCGAATACGCGCGCGTGTACTCGAGCATAGCCTCGACCGAGCCAGCTCGGCAGGGCCGCGCCACTGCCTGTGACATTGACACGGCCACTACTGAAATTGCTGTCACACGTATACGCAGATTGATAGGAGGGTCGATAGATCTGGCGACGTTGGACAGTTGCTGACAGCTGTCAGCGGACAGACATCGGATGGGTGACGGAGAGAGATGAAACTCTGGCAAAAGCTGTACTATATAGGCAGCGTATAGACAACGGAACGTCGCCGACCGCGCTAAAGTCCGCCCCGCCTTCCCCCGCCCCCTCTAACGCTGTCCTTGCTACTTGCTATTTTCACAGACGAATTTCACTGTGCAGACAACAACCGGCATAACGTCGAAATGTATGGCCATTGTCGCCGTCGTCTCGTACCGAGGACGCCAGCAACGACGAAGTGCTAATTGAGGTGACATAACGGAATGGTAACGACAACCCGGGCGAGTGCTCGTGCAACAGCGAACAGCGCAGCGCGCAGGGGAGTACCCGGCGTTTTGTTCGTCATCGGCGTTGTTAATCATCATCGCGAGCACTACGCAGGCATCCGTCATCAGCCTGAGTTGCAGCATGACCATGATGACCAGAGGTCAGCAGGACCAATTTTCTCCTTTAAGAAAAAAACAACTGTCGAGTGACCTAGCAGTTCGCAGCTTCGGTTGGGCAACGCCGACGGGCAGAAATCTTGGGGAATAGTGAGATTCGATCGATATCCCGCAACGCCTTGTACAACGCCGCGGATCGGCTGTGACGCGCGGATGCGGGCGGCACCGCTATTTCAACGGGGGCCGTCAGAGAACGGTTGAGTGCGGCGACAGCACAACCGGGAATAGTCTATGACAGAACAGAGACGTCTCCGAAACGAACGGGGCTGACGGCAGCAAAATTTCCTTGGTCTTTTCTTTTCAAGGAAAAACACTGGAAAATTGGGGAAAACGAACGCGAGCCGGGCTATTGATCACGGTTGTTGTGAAGAGGAGCGGACCGATGATGATTCGAGATACGACAGCTGCGGAGGAACCCTTCAAACAGTGACCTATACGAAATGCTTGTACAGGAGCTCCTAACGCACGTAAATGTATCATCTTGGCGCCCGAGCACACGAACGATGGTGTACGAATACTCTCATAGTAATAATAAAATAATAATAATTATCATTATTATTATTATTTCAATATCGCTGTTCTCGGTTAACCCACAGACATTACCACCGTCACGCTCATACACCCACCCAACAAAATCGGTAACGAAAAACCCTGAATCGCTTGAGGAAGAGCACTCGTCTGCTTCGCGGTGGCTTTAACTCAGTTCGATACCGTTGACCATACGTGTGTTCCCGCTCTGGCACCAAGGTTGTGCTTGTTGGCCAGATTTGTCCCATTAGATAACACAATAGCCAACTAACCAGTGAGATTCGGCCGCATTCTAGTGCCACATTGTACTACTAATTACTAGTACAACTACTGCTGCGGCTGCTGCGGCTTCTACTATTCTATCGCGATTACTACGCCAGACCCCTCGTGCCGAGTGTCCCATTGTAATTAGTCGTCTGGCCTGACCTTGCTATTTCGCCCAGCGACGGTTGGTTCCAATAACAGCTGCGGCAGGCTGAGACGCCGAGGGACGCAACCCCGACAAAAGCCGTATGATAGCACAGCCTCTAGTTTCTGAATATCGCTGCCTCCCTCCGATGCCGCTCAGTTCGCTGGCTATTGGCTGCGGGACCGGTTGAGCATTCTGCGGTCCGCCAGCTGCCTTCGACAGGGAAAAAATCGATCAATGTTTTGAGCGCAACGATGCAATGCCATTGAGGCTCACGAAGGCCCACATTCGAGGATCACGAGATCAATAGGGTGTGTCACTAATGTGCTCTTGGCTCAGGTAGTGTTTGGTTTTGTTTGACAAAAACACCGCTTGTAATAATCGACTCCGCTTCAGCATATTAGCAGGGTAAATAGCTGGGTGAACGGGTCGAATGCAGAGCGGTTGTGCGTATCTCACAATATGAATGTTAACTTGTTTGTTGATTTATTTTTTCTACTCGGAGAACTTAAGCGGCGTGAGATTGGAGCAGGTAGAGCGCAACGCGAATTGGATTCGATTGAAAGCTACGGCGTAAATCGTACCGCGCAATACACGGGTTTGTCAAACTGAGTGACGTTGCAGTATGGCTCGTTCGTGAAACTGTCGAATTGTGTTGAGTGCTCGCAGTTTCTATGCTGTTGTTATTTACAAGGTTACTGTAGGCTTAGGTTGACGGTCCCATAGGTCGTCTCACACACTGCAGCTAGCTAGAACAATATTCCGATTATCTATACCGGGCAAAATCGAAGGGCAAAGTCAAAGGTTACGCGCAGCACAACATGTGCGAACGCGACATAGGCTGGTCCGCCTGAGAATTGATTAGCGACGAACTGAGTATAGATTAATGAATTAATAATTTCCCTCATTGCAGCATTTTGCGACAGCGACACCACCCCTTGAACACTTAACGCGGAGTCAGCGAAAAGGCAAACACACACGGACACACCAGTAATTAAACATTTACTGGCGCTGTTGCTGTCATAGACCGAATCAGATCGGATTCGTTGTCAACGAGATAATCGGTAAAGTTCAAGTCAACTCAAGCTAGATCACCCACTGGCGCTGTACCCACCGCTGACTCGAAGCGATATCTCTACCAGCGGCGCTCTTCCAAGTGGCCCTGAGGGTGCTCTCAGGGTATATGGTGCACCTCCCAAAGCCACGATCAGAAACCGCGAGGATGCCGCGGCGACAACGTCCTGTGACATTGTACATTTGCATGACCGGCTACTCGTTTACATACAGCAGGGATTGCACAGTCGATCATCATTGGGCACCGCCCCCGTCGCGTCAATTCGACTTGACCCGATAACGGGGCCATGACGAGGTACGGCTGCGAAGGCAGCCAAGCTACATCGCTTATCGATCTGTAAGCGGGGCGCGCATCGCTGCTGGACATCCATTTCATCAATTCCCGTTGGCCTTACCGCAAATGGATGGCATTGGCGACGCCGCCCGGCAATTGATTGAGAACCGGCCAAGTCTACGCGTTGACAGCGTTGGCCGGGCCAAGCGTGTCCTTTTGTCAAATGCGCGTCTGCCAGTCTTGTCTACGAAATACGTTTGTCCACCCTAGCCACCGGAGGTTGAAGTGAATCGACAACCACCACTGCATCGGAGCCAAGCAAAGAAGGTTGTGAGACAAGGATAGGTTAGGCTTGGCCACGCCAGCGCCAATAAACGCTGTTGTCGTTCGCGGCGAAACAAACTGACTCGCTGTGGCGTCCCACAGGGATCGTGTTCAATTTCATATTGAACGATTCGTTTGCGGTCGAGACGGTTGAGTGAATAATGAGAGATTGAAAGTAGAGAAAGGTGGCCGCTTGGCGTCGCCAGCTGGCAACAATAACCAGCTGATACCGAAGACAATGACACAATGGGAGGCGTCAGTATACTAGCTTATACTTAAGGCCAGAACCACCACGCATTGAGCACCGTTGAACGAGCGTTTGACTTCACCCAATTCGACCATTGTTTCTATTTGTCTAACGTCGATTTCAATGACATCATTGCTTCTACGCAGACTGAAACTTTAGCTAAGTCCAAGAATATGTTTATATAAACCTTAAATTTGCCCTATTCATGGCCAAAATAGAGAACAACACAGACCCCGAACAGCGGCATGAGTTAATTGCGGTACGCTGTTCAAACGACGAGTGCGTGCGTCTAATTATAGCCTGTGGCTATTGTACAGACAGTGTATCCAGTAAGAGGTCGCGTCAGGTAGAATGTCTCACATATGTCTACGTACGCCTACGGAAGACCTACATAGTATACAGGTATCGATATTGTCGATTTTCTTAATTGCTACTATTGTTGCTGCCGTTGTCAGCGCTTAATCACTATCTGCGCTTAATGCCTCATACGTGTCGCATGAAGCCAAACGTCTAGGCTATATCACATACTGGTAAAGGACATCGCACTGGTAACGTACAAACAATACACTTTTTGTTCGGCGGCAGATAGAGGCAATGTTCAAGCTCACACTCTGCAAGGTCGCAGTTAATTCGTTTCTGTTTTCACAGTGTCTGTTGCGTGAAGTTACCGTGGGAACAGGACTAAAGAACACATCGACGGGGACGTTGGATCTGTCTCTCTGTCATGGCTCCATAGATCGATTAGACAACCACCACGCAACCAGAGATCGTTGGCGGTGATGCGTGTCTCTTCGAATGATGATTGATGCTCGACCAATCGATTATGCACAAACAGTTCCGGGTAATCCTTAAGAAGTGCCACCATCTTCCATCCAGCCACTTACGAGAACCGATTTGCCAACGGACGTTAACGGCCAACCGATTCTCCCACGGTGCTCTCTTCTCGAAAGTGCTCTGTCAGCCCCGTAGTAACCCCGCTGAATCGGTCGGCTTCAATGTACTGCCTACGCCGCTGCGCAGGACAGACGCTGCCCGCTGAGCCCTAGGACAAAGCAAGGCCTCCTCCGAAATGTCAGATATGGCCTAGTAAGCAAAACAACTCCGGAGGGCCGACGACCTTCGTCAGTCTTGATCAGTGATCACGCACCGCCTAGACTCATTTACACGCAAAAAAAAAACGTGTCTCACGCTGCTCATCAGCGGCTAAGCAAGACGAGCATCGAATATATCAACGCCGCTATCCCCAGAATAATTACAGAAGAAATTCTCCCAACAACCTCTCAATCCCGCTCACAACATAAACATACTGCCGTATACCCACGAACATTTGTCACTCGGCAAATATCTCAAGAATGACAGCAACCGGCCACCCATCTTGGCTGACCATCTACCTAGTGGCGCCATATCGCCGATGCCGAAACCTCATTCTACCTCCAGCGGGTTTACAGAGCGCTGCATTTTCTTATACTGACCCACAGGAACAGATCGGGCCATCGATGGTGGTGTTACCGACTGTAGCCCGGCAGGTCGCGATGCGACGCCGTATACGACCAGTCATAACGGACACGGCGCAGATGTCACAAACAGCACCATATTCAGCAAAGGCGCACTATATTCTATAGGAGAACATGGACACAGTGTTGCTGTTGCATTGGTATCAATCGTACAATGACTGAGCAGCTGTTGCTTGGCTGGTGTGGCCATTCGTTTGGTTCGCGCCCGTCTTGGCGAAGTGCTACCGCAGCACCCAATGCTTTGCAGGACATTGTCAGGTGCAGCGGCATTGAGGTCGCCATCGACAGACACCATCGGGAACATCCTGTACGTTGCTATACCATTATGCCATTTGCCTTCACGTTCGCCAGAGCAATTTGCGTGCGAGACGCGACCTGGGGGGGCGGGGGGGGGAAGTGGGGTGGGGGCTGCCGGTTGAGACAGGCTGTCATTGCCATTGATGCTGTGACGGTGTGGCCTGGACAGGCCACGCCTCGCCTCGCCTCCGTTTTCCTATCTCTCGGCCTAGTGTGCACTGGTTCCGCTGAGTAACTCTTGGCGTGTCCGCGAGTGTGTAACAGGACGTGTTGAGTACGTGAGCGCCGGAACGCCAGCCAAGCGTGTTCGATGCGAGAATGAGAAATCTTATGAAGAGCTATTGAGAAACATTGGCTTGCCCAGTTCATGGCCATCGGCGGCGGCTGGCGAGAGAACGCCACTAGTGTACTGCCGTACGACACACCGGTGGCGCAATGCCCCCGGGGGCCACGCTCGTCTCGCCTCGACACACACGGAACGCATCGTACAGCCAAATCGAATCGAAGTCCATTGGCAGTATATTGGCGGTGATTTTCAATATGCGCTCATTGGGCCATATTGAAATGTTGCTGCCATGCGGGCCCGCAGTCAATCACTAGCGGCTTGCTCTTCTGGTACTCTTCGTCAGAAGACACGACAATGATTGACGGCCACCGGGGGGTCACCGGCAAATACGACGGGGTCATTCATTTGTCCATGTCGCGCGGCGTATGGCCACGGCCGAGAACGACCCCGACGTCGCCGCCTCCAGAGCACCACCAGTCCAATCGCTGTACAATCTCCGGCAATCGTACAAACAGATGTACTAACGAGAGGTGGAATGACCGCGGCCGTGAAAGCCGCCCACTGTTCATGCGAATAGATAATGATGCTGGTACCTTCCCCTTGTCTCGCTCTCTATCTCTGGTCCCTGTTATGAGTCTCTCGGTGCCAGCAACGGCGGCTTCGGGCCACTACGGAGGTTAACACATCGGCCGTATCTCTCCGTTGGCATCTGAGAGCGTGCGTGTGTGAATAAAGTGTCTTCTGATCAGTTTTAGCAGCGTCAGCAACGAGACGCTGCTGTGAAGCAGCTCAAATCGTTGCCGATGCCGATTGCGTTGGTGGGAAAAGTTGCTGCTTGTGCCAGACCTTTTCGGTGACAGTGGTCGAGAAATCTGTGAAAACCACAGTGACGGGACGTTCCAAGCCTATTATTATGCTACTACACTGGCGTGCAGAGAGAAAGAGAGAGAGAGATATGCCCAGCGGACGCGATGAACCACCGGTTCCTGGCTGAGCGGCAACCGCGTATGCTTACACGAAACGCGACATTTCATCTCTGAACGACCCGGTGTACACAGACAGAAAGAAGAACTGCTGTAGCGCAGCCCACGACCTCACATAGGCCGAGTGGCCCTTGTGGCAGCCCTGGCAACGCGAAGACAAACTGCAGCAAAACATATGAGCTGGCAACTCTCAATAGCATTCACGATTCATAGCAGCAGCGGCGGGGGGATGTGCATCGTACTGTGCAGATCGGTGTTATCGATGCCAGCCGCGCGGCTTACCTACGGCTTACAGAGGCAGCGCGCAAAATACACGAAACAGATGCAAAAAAAAATTGAACCCGACCGCTTCGGTCTCAAAACGCGTCTATATGGCCATAGAATAGTGTATGATCGTGGCGGTTTCGTTACAGGTTCGTACCGACAGATTCTGCTTCATGGCCGCCGTCCTCGCGCTTTTTTCGTGCGAATGTTTTCGATGAGCTGAAGCTTGCTTGACAACAAGCTTCAGCTGTGCACTTCATCCGTCAGCAGACCATTCCACGGCTGGTGTACGATACAGTGCCACAACGGTAGCAACGACCTGTTGAGGGGCGAGCCCGCCTCGAAGCGGGGAAATCACATGGTGAATGAACGCATGTTTCGTTGAGCCACCGAGGGAAGAGTTGAGAGCCCCACAATGTTCTAGCAAACGTCGGTGTATTGCACCCAACGCGGCGTCGAGTCGTGTTATAGATTCCTCCTTGGGGCCGGAGCGTCAGCTTACTAAACGTCGGATGGTGATTGCAACCTTCACGTATGAGCGGTGAGCCTATAGGCAGAGTGCTGACCACGGGAAGGCGTATGTCTTCTCTTCCGATCACTGTCGTTCGCGGGGCTTCAGCTGTGCCCAAGTGCGTCGACAGAGCAGACGGTCGGCAGGCAGCCAGCCACTGGCAGTAGCACTGGCGACTCTCGTACCCCTTCGCCTTTACGCGGCCCATTTGCCTCAGTTGGCAGAGCCGACCAAAGGTAGGAACAGCTGGCGCTTGGCAAACCGCTTTGCCTTTCTGGCCCGTTCGACTATCAGCTTGCGCCTTGCAGAACCCGAACAGCTTCGCAAGCGCCCACTAGGCCCGGAGCTGTCGCTGACGGCCCTACGCGTCGGTCTTGCGAGGAACTTTCGCTGCTTGTCAGGCAACGCCAGAACTAAGAGAGCTGAGCTATTATAGATCGCCCGCCGGCCGGCCAGCCAGCCGGCCAGCCGTCCGCCCGGTCGACGACTGCGTGGCCTAGACCTTCTCCTCCGGTTTGAAGGCACGCACCGCGCGCCCTTTCGAATATCGTCCTCCGCCAAGCCAACGTATAGAAGTAGCAAGCTAAACATCATATGAATTCTCTACGTTCTTCATGAGCTCTTTGAGAGTGTTCTCTCTTTCAGCATCTCTCTCTCTCTATCTCTCTCTCCCTTTCTCTAAATGACTGATTATACTCTAGACGATAGTAGTAAACGTACGCGACAAATCATCCGCAGCCAACGTCTGGAAAGAACGAGGGCTGGCGCCGAGACGAAGACGCCAATCACGGCCGCATTTCAGCCACAAGGACAATAACTGGACTAGTCAATTTCCCGCAGTTCGTTTGTGCGCTTGCCTCGTCGTCGACGAAACCTCCCATTCGCACGTTGCCACCTCCATCGGCGCGCGCGCGGGTGTGCCAGTCGATTTCTCGACGAGCCGCACACTCCCAGTAATTGCAACTCGTCAAAGTGTTCTCCTGCTGATCACTCGATAGCGAGGGCAATTTGATATCGAGCAGCGGAACCTCACAGTGAACGTGGTTACGTACTAATGTTGTGATTGACCATAGCGGTATCGAAGGGGTGGCCTGCTGCGGAAGATCGGGGCCTGGTCGGGGATGGGATAAGTTGAGATCCGATCTTGTTCTGTGCCTTCTTTACATAGTCGTCCTCAGCAGTCATGCCTTTTGCGTCCTCGGAACGACCCCACCAGCGGCCTGATCAGCCCTTTCTCTCTACTCTTTATACATATCTAGTCGCACATCTTCCGTATGCACCACTGGCCTGCCGTGTCTGTCTGGTCGTTAGTGTCATTTGCACATCCGTCCGCGATTACCAGACGCCGTTGACAGTCGGAACTAGCAATGGCAGCAGCAGCAGCAGTTACAGAACAGTGAGCAACCAAAGGAACTAACCCGAATGTACCCGAATATAATAACCCGAATCTCAAGCAGGCGAACAAGTTGCCGGCCAAAGGCCCGGCCGCCGGCGCAATTGCATCACCGCCACCGCCCGTGCACTGAGAGCGAACGAGATAGAGATAAAGAGAGAGAGAGAGATATCGCGCAAACGATTTTCATGCCCAGGTCTTCTATTTCATTCAAGCTTACTGCCGCCGCTGCTGCTGCTGCTGCCTGCTCTTCCGTTCGGAGGGGCAGACCGTGATTCGCATCAGGCTCGCGAATCACTGTGGGTGAGCGGCGCTCGAGCACGGACACAATTCTATTGGCAGGACCCGGTTCCTCGACCTCGACGACGGCAACAATGAAGCATATGGTTATGCTATGCTATAGTAGTGTTGCTTGCATATCGCGTGGTCGAGACAGTGCTAGTCAGTGGAATAACATGCGATGGCTGTTTCAGCCACCGCAGGTTGCGATTGCCTCCACCGTCCTCCCTCTGTCTCTCTCTCTCTCTCTCTCTCTCTGTCTTTCGCCGTGCTGAACGTCGCTCACAGTGTCTCGGAAACAACCTCTGGGTAACATAACCGGTTCATCGCGCGCCAACATCGCATAACACGATCGTCAGCAGAAGCCAGCAGCTGGCTGCATTGACGGGACATTTAGCCGAGCGATATTGATGTGCGGGCCGCCTGCTTGCGATGTCATTTGTCGGCGTGTCCAACCTCAGCGCGCCGCTGCAGCTACGCGCTGGACCAGCGGCTGGGACAGGACCGGGAAGGTGAGCTCGTAAGCTTGCCTACAACCGGCGATAGCAGCCGACAAAAAAAAAAGCTAACAGCCTACAACCTACGGTCGGGCAACCTACACAAGTGGAAAGCGCCACAGCCACGCTGTCAAGTGGGTGGTCAGCGTACGGCCATGACAACAGAGTTGTTTCGTCGGTCGGCATTGTTCTGTCAAATCTCTCGAGAATCTATGGCGCCGATTACTACTGCACTGAGCGGGACGCGGGGCCACCTGAACTCTGCGGTAGCTAACGCGAACGGCAGAGTATGTCACGCGCGCCTGTCTTATGCCATATCGCGATTGCAGGCGATAGGCCGGTCGGCGGCGACTGGGCCCCGCAATGCAAATCGCAATAGGACTCTTCATCTGCCAGGTTCAAGGGAACAAATGCTAGCTGGCAATGGCTAGCGCCACTTCGGCGGAAGTACACACACCCTTGTTTCATGAAGTTTATTTCCCCACATCCTAGTCATCACCCCTTGGACGGCGGCTAAGTCTCTGGCTGTAAGAAGTCAGGGGCCGCAGATTCGAGTCCCGCTGCGTGATGATGATGATAATGACATATTAGACAACTTGAGCATTGAAAAATTGCAGTTCCTTTAATAAACCAATCAAGCTTTACCTCTACCTCTCACTCTCGTTGTTCGGCTCGCGTTGTATGTCGCCGATTGGCGACCAACCGCGGGAACAGCGGCGCCAAGCGGGGCATCGAGAATAGCTTTGATTCCCAGAAGAGCCATACGACGGCAGCATACGTCAAGCGTTGGCTGCGTATTTCGGACGTCGACAGGAAGTCTGGCCCCCTGATTACATGACTACCAAATATATATATTACCTCTGCTCTGTAGAGCCGACATGGAAACGGCACAACCTCTCGGTCGCTGTCACCGGCCGATTCCAGGCGCGAGCTCGATCTACTCGGTGTGTGTGTCATCTCATCATGAGTTCCGCTGATCGAGAGAGAGAGAGAGAGAGAGAGAGAGCGAGGGAGGGAGAGAAACTGAGGCATATAGGGGACGTGGATATGCAGAAATCGCCTATCATGAAGTGAACCATTAACCATTTACTCTGGTATGTTTGCAGAGAGATAGAGGGTGAATGCCCAGCAAGTGATTCACGCTAACTGCTCATATCGGGTTCAGGCTGAGCCGGTTACTATGCTGCTGCTGCTGTCTCGAATGATCTCTACCCATTTCTATCTGTGGGGTATAGCAAGACAAAATGATAGGAATACGGTAGGCCAATCTATCTATATAATTGATCAATGTGACCTGGTGTCTCGTACTCTCAGTACCGCTGCCGTTTGGTTGAGTCTTGGACGATTCGAGCCGTTGGCACTCAATGGTTACAAATGTCATTCTGTACACATGATATACATACGCCGTCTTGTCATATATATATATATATATATGTTGCTTCTGAGCGGCCGGAGCGTGAGAGCTGTAAGAATTCACAGACAGATCATTAGAGCTGTCTATACCAAGCAAAATCTCGATCTGAGGAACGGATCCGAAAAGTCGACCGCCGATCTCGACATGAAACAGCAGCGGGGCGCATAATTTGCTGGATGGATTCGAAAATTCTTAAACTCTTTTCTCTGTCGAATGCTTGTGGCGCGCATACAGAAACATGGCAACAACAAGGGCAAAATATGTCCATTACCAAATCATCTTGGCGGTAGAACGCGTCAAAGTCGAACCCAAAAAGAAAATAACTGCTTGCTCGCGAGTGGGATGCGATTTAACAATAACTGATGTTATATTAATCATACACTGCAACTCCCATACGCATCAAGCTTAAGCGGAAACACTCACTGTTTCGAAGAGGCATCCAAACCAGCCATTTGGCCTTTGTGTCACCGCTACAAACACGACCAATGTTAATATTAACAAGGAGTGCGGTGTCCCAGCACGCAATTACGCCTTGTGTGTCTGTGTATGTGCGTGCCTACCACGCAGTGCGGTGCTATGTCGCATACAGCCAGCAGTAAGCCTGTCTGTTTGGCATAGACTACATCTTGGACTGCGCCAGTCCTGCATAGCCAGGCGTAGCCTCAATCACTCACGACCTCGACGTCGTACGTACCGAGTAGCGTTCGGGTTGGCTGTTCGTCATCTGACGCTGCTGCTGAACTCCGATTCTGCTGCCATGGGAAACTTCAGAGGGGGACTGTATCGTGGCGACGCGACACAGACGTGGTCTCTGGAGGACGGGAAATGCTCAAACCCCCCTTCCCCCTCACCCCCGACCCCATCCCACCCCCCGGGGGTCGTCTACGACAACGACGATGGCGACTTCTGGTCTAATGAGGCGTAACTGACAGCCTTTGCTACGGAATAACATCGTCTGCGCGTGATTGGATGCCCCCGAGGGAGAGGCAGCAGCTTCCCCATGGGGGGACCGTCACGAATTCAACGAATAGACCTCATGGATAAACGGAAAAAGCTAGGTACAATATATTAGATACAATATATATATTACAATATATTAGTAGTAATAATAATGATAATCGTAATAATGCATAGGCGTGTGTGTGTGTGCGTGTGTCTTGTTATAGTGATACCCTTGCGATATTGTAACTGGAATTTTAGTTATTGTTGCTGTTGTTGCTGCTGCTGTTGCTACCACTACCATCGATATTCTTATGATTATTCTCACCATAACAAGATACGTTTTTATTAGCCAGCGGCATCCGAATACTTAATGAATTTATATTATTTGCCGCCATACATAAATATATGTATAGCTGGGGAGGCCTGCTCGTCCCGGAGAAGCGAGTCAGCTCCGAAGAATGGCAGTGGTGATTATCAACTCAAATCGTACGACGTGTGCTGAATCGTCTCGTCGGGTTAAGCGAGTCGAAAACGGTTTTGGCGGCTAATAAATAACCCGTTAATAGAAACTAGTGAGTCGAGAATACCATGAGATTATCCGTTAGAGAATCTGTCCTCCCTAAATCAACGAATTTCGGTACCTACCTTGGTACAGTATTGTACAACGGCCAGACGCGACATAATAAGCCGCAGAGACTTACGCAGTGCAAAACGGAACGCGAGCACCGTTCACTGCTAGATGCCTGTGAGTTTTTAGGATGTCGGCAGAGTGACCCACATTGGACCTATAGTATCAAACGCTAATTTTCTGGACGCGACGACAACGGTGCCGCAAACTTGTGTGAACTTGGCCAGACGACCACCCAGCAAGTAACAATGGGTGGCAACGTCATAATTATGTATTTTTAAGCCTTTATTAGGCTGTGTGCTGTCGCCTTGCCTACGACGTTAAGTGCCGTCGTAATGAAGCAAATATCCCAAGGGGACTAGCCAAGCTAATAAGCTAAGACATATAGAATGGAAAATACAGTATTCAAGGGAGTTTGTAGCGGGCTTCAACCATCGATAACAGCAGCACCGCATCTGTTCCTACAAATCCAATAAATGATGATCTACGCAAGAAGCGACCGCCTGGCCAAACGCCAACGGATCAAGGTCGCCTAGTGGCGGGGTGATCATGCAACTTGCTATAATATGCAGATTATGTTCCAGCTATTTTGGCTGCTGCTCTCACTATAATAGAATATTACCACGATAAACGTGGTCCTTGATTTCTTCACATTTCGAGTTCAGTCATCGCTGCGGTAGACATCGCCGATGCAGACACCCCCCAGACGGCCGACGTGCGTCGACCATCCCACAATCAATATTCGTAGCTATGACCAAACTCTATTTCTGTATTTTCTCTGTGAACGACGAGTGCGTACAATATCGTACACAACGCAGTACACCAATGTACGTATAGCGCTCTCCCTCTCTCTCTCTCTCTCTCTGGCGGACGCCCATACATGGGTAGTAAACAAAATACCACTTGCGCACACAGAGCACAGGGTCGCACTTGCCCGACGCTCCCCTGGCGACAGATTCGCGCGCGATTGACCGCTCCCATCCCCATCCCGAGCGGAACCACGAAGACAGCTCGGAGAAGGCAATATATCGAGACGTAGCTAGATAAGCATGGACATTCGTCAGACGACAAATGGTGCGCGAGGCAGGTCCCTCTCTCGGCGTTTCGAGACACATATTTCTATATATATATATATATATATATATATATAGAGGGGGGCTACAGACACAGTGACAGTCTGCCCCGCGTAGGCCTTGCGGCCGTTCAGGGAAATATCTCTCTGAGTGGCTTCCTGCCCCTCTTTTCTGTTGCTGCCACGCTTTCTCGCGCTAGACCGCATCTCCCTATCGATAATCTGTTGCCGAGTGCTGTCGAGAGTCGCCACAACGGCAGTAGCGGTTGGTCGTGGTCTGTTGCTCGTAGAAGGACCAGTAAGCCAGCGAAAGACAAATCCTTCAATTTGCCTAGGCAGGTTGTGCTTGGTCGGAAGGGGCGTTCGCGAGACCGTCCCCTCGTCGTCCCGACGTATCGACGTCATAGCTCCGCTTCGCTTTATTTCACAACGCCGTCGGTAGCCGCTGTTGCGAAATGCTACCGGCGTCGACAGCTGCCACTGCCGCCGCCGCTGCTCGGCACACAGACGGGACATAACTGGGGCTGGCTGTGCGCAACCCGCCCGCGATTGTGGCTGGTCTGCAATGGCCACAGTGCGGGGCGTAGTAAACGCAACGAGGACCCAGCCGTCAGGCCGGAATGACGAGGCTTCTCCTCGCCAACGTCACAAAGTATGAGAACTCTCAGCGGGCGCTGGCGGCGGCGGCGTCGAAGGCGTAGGGACTAATAACAGCAACAACAGTGGTGCAATGACGCTTGCACACGCTTGAAAGCCTTCGAGCGTGCCCGTGTACGAACGGCCGAGCCAACTGAGACAACAACAACTGCGACTGAGGATAGCGTTTGGGGTCATACTAGCGTGACGGGAAATTGTAACAATCTAGACTCAGAACGAGACAGACGCAGATCGCTAGACAGATATGTAGGTCTTGCATGATGTGCGCCCATTCGCTTAACTGCTGCTGTTGTTTCTGCTGACGGCGTCCTCGCGCGTGGACTTCTACCTGTCTAGCATATGGGTGGACATGTGTGTGTGTGGCATGATTAATATCGGTTATGAAATGGAGGTTAGACCAGGGGCTGTGTCATGGGTATGGTCGAGGTTGCAATGAGCGAGTATGAGGCGTTCGCGAGGCATACCTCCTGGCCTCTTTGAAGGCACCGAGAGCTGGAGGAAGGATGAGGTAGCGAAAAAGAAAATCTCCGATTTTGTGCACAAATAATTGGGGGGGGGGCAAAAAACACAACCCGATTTGCTTATCCAATAGCGTGTCATTTTGGTTATGACCGCACGATCGAACTGAGAGTCGGCATTCTGCCTGTGGGCACTGTTCTTGAAATCAAGCTTCGAGTGTGATCAGCTCCTAGCTCAGGCAGGGAGTCCTGTCTGCGTCTGTACTCTGGTAGCATGCACCTTGTTGTTCGACCTACAAAAAGGGTCATTCTCTTTCTTTTTCTCTCTCTCTCTCTCTCTCTCTCTCGCACCGGGGCCTGTTGGCGTTCTCGTTTTGTTCGGCAGCAACAACTCGCTGAGCACGCCTGTGAATCTTTTCGTTCATACTCATATATTCTCTCGTATTGGGTCAGTAACGAATGTAGTAGAAATACGCCGACAACTCCGAACGAGGCTATTCACAGCCACACCTCACTTGCACATCGATCCGTCGATAGGGGGACACTGGATGCATCAGTTGCTTTGACGATTTGCGGCCGGGACCGTTCATGGTAGCGCGGCGTCACCGCTATGATCGCAGTGGAATACGGTTGACTGTACCGACTATCCACTGGTATGGCGAGGGGGCAGTGCCACGGCTGTGGACGTACAAGGTCTCCGGTTCGAATCGCACAGGGTACCGAATGCGAATCGATGCGGTATCTACTTGCAGATTTGTTAGTCACGTATAAAGGCATGGGGTGAGGCTGACGAGCTAGCAAGATACAAGCGTGCGTACGCACGCGTACCACACGCATGTGAACTTCGCCGGGCCGACGCCAAACGTAAATAGCAAGGAAATCTTGAGCTTGTGTTGTCCGAAATCATGGAGCTCACAGGGTCAGTGTTAATGGGATAGAGGCTGATAGAGAGAAATTGTCTATCAGGATTTTTTCTTATATATCACATTGTCTCGTATATGAATTCGGGTTAACTCGATGACAATAATATAGTAATACCACTACGTCTCATTAGAATAACTATAACCACTAGACACTCTCCCGTGTTTGTTCTTCTCTTCTATGTTATCATTAATTAACCGGGTCGCCCAGAATGATTCTCGCCAAACCCAACGTAGCCCAGCCCCATCACTGTCTGTCCTATCGTCCGCGTCTGATCTTGGCTACAGACCGAATTTACATTAAATATTAACATGCGCCACCATCTCGATTGTTCACTCGCCTCATTTTCCACCGCGAGCGTTTGACGTCGTCTCCATCGTCTGTCGGCACCGGCGTATAGACGCGTAGCTGGGTCATCTCGGCCGCCCCACGAGATCCCACCATTTGACGACGCCGATATTTGCCTTGGTTTCCCGCTGCTCGACTGTCGTCGCCTGCCAATTTCGCCCAGCGTCTCGGAATACATCAGCTGGCTGATGCAGCCCTCAACAGAGTCGTTTGCGCGCACTCACATAGAGAGACACACACGTTCGCCGCCGTGTTTCCGTGTCACGAGCCGCGCCACCGACAGCGGGAGTGGTCATAATACCTCGCGGCAACATTGCAGCATTGGGCATAAGGGCAAATAAAGGCTCGACCATCGGCGGATCGGTGGCAAGACCTATGTAGCGAAGGCGGCAGCGGTGGTCCTATTTCAGGCGTGAACGATGCGACAATGCCGGCGACAACCTGTCTATTCCTGAGCTGTCTGTCCTGGCCATCTATACAGAATCGTATCGTAGTGATAGCCGCCGTAGTAATGAATATATTACAGCCGTCGACAAACGACGACCCTACGCACGGTGGACCTTCCGACGCGAACGGCCTTCAAGAGCAGCAGGGACAACGTTTACAACGACCAACTGGCTCGAGATATATATATATATATCTATATACGCACATCAAGTAATAGGGCTTAGCAGGATGGCCTAGAGTGCTCAGGACCAGGACCTAATCGTAAACATCAGCTGCTCCCAGCATCAAATCTTTACCCAGCGATTCCCGCGAGATAAACGAAGGCCGCTTCGGAGCGGAATTGTTTTTTGTAACGACCACAACAACAGTTGGTCTTCTTCCTCTCAGAATATTGAATTTACGCAATTGTCTATATATATATATATATATATATAAACTGTATAATATAAAACGAGCCGTGACAATTCGGCCCTGATGGGGACTTTGACGTTACAGGGTGATCAGACCCAGAGGACGTGCAGTTTTTTCTGTAAACATCGCGGGACTGCTCTCTGCCTATAACGAGCTTATGAATCGGGGTGTGTGGCGATCGTCGTTTGTCAGGCTGCAAGTCCACCTAGGTTTAGTGTCCAGACGACCGTTTATTGGCCTCACCTGTGTCAAGGAGGCGACACGCGTGGGAATTTCCGGAAATCCACCGTGCTCTCGTCCCTGCAGCATTCGAATGCGCCCGTATGTTACACGAATGATTTAAATCAGTGGCTGTCCACAAGGTCGATGGTCGCCCCCATTGAGTTGGCTCGGTCGGTCAGTCATGAGAGACGACACAGCGGTACCATACACATATCTGGCTGACCACCCCGACACTGCTCCCCGATCGTTGTCGAACACCACACCCTTTTTTTTCAGGTAGAATTGGGGTCGTTAATTTCTCTCAGTATATTTGATCGACTAAGTGCCGCCGGCTGTCACGTATGCCTCTCATTTATGTAGCAATTGGCAGCTGTGATTTTAAACATACTACACAGCTGTCACACATAACCATAATACAATTGACCGTGTGGAGATGTCTTCCCTATGCAATTTCAATGGCGATGCCAAATGGGGTGTAGCAGTCTTGTGTGCAAGGTAGAGTCCGTTGACTGGATCGGCTCCAGAGGCGCGAAAAGGGAGATTGCATATAAAACGGCAACGAAGGAATCCTTAATCAAAACCTCGGCCCGCCTGTGTCAGATGTTTACATTGTTTAATTAAGCCTACAGATTATAAAACGTGGCAATAACCATATAACCGTACGAGAACATTGTTAATGTATGTTCCTTGCAAATTTCCTCTGTTCCTCTTATCCCCAGATCGCCGTAGTCCACCCCGCCTTGACACGTCCCTGAGGACACGGCGGGATTGGTCCTGTCTAGGCAGTGCAGGACAACTAACAGGATGGCTCGAGCGTTGCAGGACAACGAACAGGATGACTGTGCAGGTCAGCTTGAGCCGAATGGACAGCTGGACTATCTCTACCGAATTATAATGGCAGATAGATAGACATCCCAGGGTGGTTAACAACTCAGTCAATTAGCAACGGAGCAATTGCTGTTGAAACGTGCACTTGTATCGTAGTACAAGACAATACGTGCCTTGGTTGAGCACCCGTTTAGCCCTGTCATCTGTCGTGCATAACAATGCAACACAAGACAGTCGACAAACACACAGACAGATCGACAGTATAAGACACACGCGATGCTGAAAACAATCTCGCAAAGCCACACAACAAGATGAGAAGCTTGCCAACAAATACCCAGTTCACAATGAATGTCTGTAAGATGCCTCTTCGCTAATTGTTGCCAAGCAGATGTGAAGCTCGATACCCCTGAGATTCATGTGAATTCGTCTTCAACCACCATCCCACACATATCGCCCTTCGCCCCCGCGTTTCACCTGAGGGTCACCTCCGTTGGCATGATTCAGATTCGTTGTTTTGTTGTTACTGTCTGTTGTTGAATGACGTCGCTGAGTTCTGTTAATACCGCTCGTTTTCCAAAGAAAACAACACAGTCTGCTGAAATACAGTGTAGCTCGATGTTACGTCGTCGAGCACATATACAATGGTACAAATAGGGGTCGTTTTAGAAGCCGTATTTTTTTCTCTGCTCATTTTCCATCGCCTTCATCGCCATGCATGGACACTTCCGGACGAACAGTCGCTACGATAGGGCCATCAGTCGGGACACGACGCCGACAAGATCTCCAGCGTCGAAACCTCGATCTACTGACCGGGCTCGCAACCAACCACTGTGGGGAAAAAATAGCGAACGGTTTTGATCGCCCTCGGCTGCCCGGTACACGCTGTTTCGCCGATACGAGAAGGTCTTCAGATCTTCGCTGCCAATCTTCCTCTATCTGCCCCTTAGTCTCCCTGAGTCGCTATCTCCGATGATGCTGCCTGTAGCAGTAGCAGGTGTAAAAGAGCGCTGATCTGAAGACTGCTCTTCACCTGACCCCTCTTCATTCTCAGCCCACCCCCCCCCCACCCATCCGCCCGCTCTGAGCTATAAATGGACCACAATCTTCGTGCGTTGTCGCCACGTCTCCTTCGGGCTGGTTTTCCTTACCACAGCGCTAGTACATGCCGCAGTGTAAACAGAGTGAGAGAGAGAGAGGCGAGAGACAGGGAGAGAATGAATTAAGCCGCTGACTGACGGACGGGGGGGGCAGGACAATAATCGCGTTAGGTTGCTGCCCGACGCAACACTGGCTAGCTGTGTCGCTGCCGAACAACAAACACGTACACGTGAGTATACGCGTGCCAGTCAGGCTCATACGTATTTCAAAATATTAGACCGATGTGCGCCATACGTTCGTGGTAATGGCTCTTTCTCTCTCTCTGTTTCTCTCTCTCGTGGCGACTCGATGAGCGTCCTCCTGTCACACTTCTCGTTCAGGGTGGTGGCAGGGTGTATCTGCTCTGTTCTACCTATGGACGAGCAATCGGAACTAGTGTGCCGCCCCCAGAATAAGCGAATCTACCATAAGTGGTCTTCCTGCTCGGAGCGACGGAAATCATCTACCGGCAAACTACCACCGCCGAAGCAGGCCTTCAGTGATAGTGGTCAGTATGAGACGTCAACAGCAGCAGCAGCAGGCGTTTCGCCCGAACAAACAACAACCCTGGCAAGAGCTCCTGCAGGTGACATCGCTCTCTCTATCGGTCTCATAACCCGGCAGTGTCCAGCGCCGCCGAGTTCGCTAACTACTCGCGCAGTGCAAGTCAAAAACGTTCACTTGGTAGGTAACGCTACTCTGGCCGGCATTCAGTGAGTTGACACTGAGCCCGCACACTATCGTTACCAACCAGCTGGTGATCGAGTCACGCCGCAGAAGCCGCGGTATGCATAATCGCAAACAACGACAAGAGTACGCGATTATGTATGACAAGGCATTCCGCCGTTGTTGTTGTTGCTGCTGCTGTCGTTGCCAACGCCGCGTCGCACTGCTTGGCGAAACATCGCCATAACGTGTGGGGGGAGGGGACATATCGGAGAGAATCGCTCTGTCTCGGGCCCGAATCTCGCTAAGCACCGCCGTTCTCCATGGTCAAACACATCATACAGATGCCACCCAGCCCGGTGGCAGATACGCGGACTGTGGGATAGACAGATTGTAGACGTGCAAACCGAGCTGGTGTCATCTTCCTCATATATTTGGCGGGACACACGAGATGAATAGCGCCATCAGTGGCATGACTAGCTGAACCGCATCGTGCTGGCAGCGCGCACGATGCACGGTTGTGGCACGATATGGCTGCTGTTTGTTCGGTGGCGTTGTTGTCGTCGGTTCGGGCTATTCCTGGACGCCATCATCGTTGAGTTTCGCGCGCCAGTCTAATCTTGTGCGCGCGCGCGATAGTCTGACCACCTGGTGAGTGGCGGCGATGGCGGCCATCACGGCATCCGGTGGTCTGCCACCCCACCCAGAGTGCAGCCGCGACCCGGAGGATCATACCGCGCGCACCAGCGTGTCGCACATAGCAGACCGAGCGGTGGCGCCGTCACCGGGTATGCCCTCAGGGTCAGAGTCTGGCAGCTCTACCAGGAGTGACCTAGCAGTGTATGGCATATCGTGCTTCGATGTGGCCCGTCATACGAGGGCGGGACTTATATACGTCTGCAGTGTGCGCGTCTGAGAATCTACGAATAGTAGTGGTAAACGCGCGAAATGAACGGCAGTGTCCCCCATTAGCTTCTCTACCCGCCGGCGAACTGGGTCGGATTGACTCGGCATGGACAAAAGGGGGCGCGATCTCGACAAAGACCGCATCCGTGGAACACGTAACAAGTTTCGAAGTTGTATACTGTACATCGTATATCAAGGACGGGAGAAGGAGGCGATACATCGTACGCAGGAGACAGGGAGATATATATATATATATATATATATATTATAAATATAGAGGGAGAGAGAGAGAAGTATTCGCACACACGAACCCAGTAGCGCCATGAGATAAATGAGCGGGTGTTCTAGCACAGCCACAGTGAGTTCTTTGTGTCTTCCACACCGTGCCACCGTGGGGGAGTATATATTGTATATGTATGCAATAGAAGACTGCCGATCTATCGCTCGGTACCGACCGACGCCGACCTTGTTAGTTGTCAAGCATTACGCGAAGCACGCGAATGCTACTGTCGCTTTTGCTTATAATGATAATAATGGTGTTGGTGGTGCTACATGCAAGTGATCACACCACTTCCCGCTGATGGACTGTGGGAGAGGGGTTATGTAAATGGTGCCTGCCTGGCCTGAGAACATCGTACGCATTATAGATGAAGTACTCCTGCGAGTGCAAAAAGACCTATATATCAATTTTCATATTTACATGTTTTAGCTAAATTTTTAGTGTTAATTAATAGTGTAATTAAATATATAGCGAAGCGTCAAATTATCTAGAACTACAAGCTTGCATTACGACTCTACAGTCATGTGGAATGAATACGAATCTTAGCATGGATGGGGTTTCAACCAGCGAACCTGAATTATCGGTATAAAAGTCCTTAGTTCATTAAAATTAGCTGGTGCTTGCTATCTCAGAAGCTACAAGGAGAGCTACTGGAGGGATTCATTAAATTTGGCTCAACTACGAGGCCGAGCAACTCACTTAATAATTCTTGCCTGGAGGAAATAGTGATCGCTAATAGTTCATCTATGTAAAATATAAAATTGTCAACTATCTCTATTTAGGAAAAATGGACTCAAACCCTTTTAGTATATATATATATATGTGTAAGGTTTTCCCAAATATTTCCATAAAAGCATCCTTCGATTTCATATGATTGTATGTCATAAAAAGGGACAATAATTAGTGAAACAGTTCGGGACAGATATATATATTTGTTGGCGTCAACGCTAAAATGGTTATTTAATAGTGTGACATTCAAAGTTTCAAACTATTATAGATATTTCCATTCACGGACAGATGCGTCTCTATTCCCGGATTTGGCTGCGCGCGCCAGGCGTTCGACGACACCTCTTCTCAGCAGAGTCAGGCATCCTGCATATCGGCATACGCTGCTTGTATCGAATCTCTTTCGCTTTTTGACGTATATGTACATCATAGTGCTATAGTGTGTTCCTTCGAAGAAATCAGTGGATCCAATTGCGGCGACCTTAGACGTATCCTAATTTCGAAGTGCCGAATGATTGTTAATCGTCTACCGAACCGGTGGCATGTCGCGACGGCGCCGTTATCGTTTAGCCCGCCTCGAATGTTGTCGCCTGCATAAACGACAAAATCCATCACCTTCTTGGACATGAGCTAGGAGCATCTACCATAAGCACCTGTATACAAACCTAAGACGCAGCATTCGCAAATGAAACGCCATGCCATCTAAAGATTCATTTCGGAACTCGTATGGTTTCCACCGGAACCTTATGAAATCTTATTTCTCTAACGGAGTGAAGACGGTCGTGTCATTCGCACATGAAGGAGCCTTCAGGCCCCAATGCCATCGACACATTTTGGTCGGCAATGCGATGCTAGTTCGTTCCGTGGTTGTCCTAACGTTCGGGCGTGCGAATTTCAAAGCACAGCAAGCTACGGCAGGCACCATTGCTCCATATAGCGGCTATCGTTATAACTATGTCTGTTGTCGTTGCTACGATCAACGGCTGCGAAGGGTAGCAAAATCCCACCAGATTCCTAGTTGCCATACTGTTAGTGACGGCGGTCAGTTCGGACGGGTCGGCATCGGCCGACGCCACCGCGAGCCAGGACCACGTCGAGTTTAGGTCGTTGCGAGTTGCTGGCTTCCCCTCGACCACGTTCGTGTGCCAGCCGGGCCACAAACGCTAGCCTGAAACTTGCCACTCTCAGGCTGTCGCTGCCGATTCGAGCCGGCACGATCAGTATGACCTCTTTACTTCGAGTGCAGGCGTTGACCAGGCCACTGCTGTTCACTCGATCGCGTGGCCACACACTCTAGCTCGCTCTTGACAACACCAAACGATGGGAAGTAAGCGTACATTTGTAACGCTTCTCATAACATTAACAGCGGCGGTAGACGGTAGCTGGTTGGCCGGGCGACCGTCAACAAGGGAAAAGCCGCTATCGACAGTACACTAAGCCTGCTAACCTCCAGAAGGTCAGGTTCAAGGTAGCTGGCGCTTGCTAAATGTTGTTGTTTGTGAGCGAGCGTTGTGAGTGGTATTGTGTCGTCAACATACAACGTGGGGTCACACGTATTTGATTGAAAAAATCGAAATGAAATATACACGCTATTCGGACTGACCGATGCACGAATTGTCTGTCCTCAGCGAACAAGAGCAAGAGAGTTTAGGGTGTCGTGTAATAGGAATCATTAGGTACAGTTGACGCTGGCTATTTGCTGCTCATTCTAGCCCGTACTTCTGTCGGCAGGGCGGACTATCTCCTATGGAACGATAGAGTTTAGCACTGCTTTGGTAGAACCCTGAAGTCCCCGGCTGTCGAAAGCCAGAGGCCGCGGGTTCGAGCCCCGTTGCGTAATATATAAGAGATCTTAAGCATTGTGAAATTGCAGCTCCTTTAATAAACCAATAAAGCTTTACCCTGCGCTTTCTCCCTTGCGTACTGATAGTACTACTACTCATACTATACCGGATATGTTCATACTATACCGAATATATGTGAATACGAAGTCCTCCAGGTATAGAGGCGTAGTTGTATTTATGTGCTCGTAAAAAATTGCTTCATTTAATTTTTATAGAAACCTGACCTGATCAAGAAAATCCCACACATTTTCGACCCAACTTCTCCTCTCGGACAAAACCGTTATCAGCACGACGACGTTCGATTGTAGCGGCCGATCGCAACAACCGTTGGCGGGGCACAAAGAGAAACCGAAAGACTGGGTCAGTCAGACTGGATGCAGAACCCTAGAAATTGCTAATTGCATTTCCTCTGTAGGTACCAATTATAATCGATAAACCCTTGAACAGATTTACAACATCGACAAAATAGTTCTTGTTACAAAACCAGCAGACAAACCGAGCCCGAGGAACTGAAAGAGAATGATTGGGCGGCCCACTCCGACACAAGGAACTTATCTGTGGGTAGGGGTGGTGTGGCTGTGTGTTCTCTTAATTCTTTGTGAGAAGTGGATGATTGAAACTTTAAGATCCCTGAGGCTTCATCGTCGCTGTTGCCTTTGTCGTTCCGTACAACAAAGAAATCGCCCCCTGCTGTCCCGGGGGCGATCCCTTTGTGAGAGACGACGCCCGCGCGTTTTCGACGAGGTCGGGCGGCGTGCGTTCAAATCAGATCGATCTGAGCAGCGGACATGTTGAAATCCAAAGAAAGTTGAAGCAGATTGTACGGAGCTTATGTCGGCTGCCGGCTGCTCTCGATCGACGATCGGCGATCGCACGTGGCGTGGGCGTACTTCCCAGGTTATTAGTGGCTGCTTGCGACGTATGGACTGCGGCCACGCTCGGAGAGCGACGGTTTCCCCTCGCGTCATATTTTGGCTATTGCTCGAACAGCGAACTCGCATACAGTGTTGTGCGGGTATGAGAGGGCATATTATTGGCACGGTTCGAATGTCGAACAGTCCGTGAAAGCAGTACCGATCGACTATCTATCACACGTAAAGTGTATGCAATGTTCGGGTGGTAACTAAAGGGGAGAGGGAGGTGGACGGAACTCGTTTAAGTACTAGCGCTTGTGAACGTCTGTTCAAGGTGGCGACGTCTGCTTTTGAGGGATAAATTTCCATTTCAATTTCGACATCTGACAGCGTGGTGCGATAGAGCATTGGTCAGAATTCACTTCGGGGTTTGGCAAGAAGTCACTGCATCAGGGCGAGTCGCCCTGAGGTTACCTGAGTGTCCAATATCAGTATGCCACGACAGCCGCCAAATCGTATAATGGTTTGTCCTTGAACCAGTTTAACTTCAAATTTTTGAGTCCAAGCTATCTAAGCAACCGCTGAGTATCTAAGCCAATGTGTCTACACAATGGTCCTATGCAATGAGGCGAAACGCTTCGACTGAATCGTTGACAATAGCCAGTGTGCAGATGCCGAGCCAGATATGACTGACTGTTGTCAACGGGAGAATATCGCTAATTTTACATTTGCCGACATACGTCCATACGAACACAGTCTACAAGTGGCCGATCAAACAACTCAGATACAGTATAGAATCCTCTGATGCGTCTTAACCCAATACTCGCTCCCCTCCGGGAATTGTACCCTCGCGCCATTGCAGCGAGTATCATCTCTCGGGTGTTACTTCCTCTGATACGTCTTTCGTTCCTGCTTGAGACTGTTCCAAATCTCGAGCCTTAAGCCCTAGTCCCGAACGACTACGACGTCGAAGCGTCTTCGAAGAAGAGGCGTCTGCAGACAACGTCCCCACCGGCAGATCTCTACCGAGATGCCAGCCGACGGTGTCCCGCCCCACCAAGCAATAATCGGCCCCCTCCTCGTGCGGTCGGGGCAGCGCGGCTGCAAAGATTGGGCAAAGCTACTCGGACAGCGGCTGCTGCCGACACCTCGAACTGGGTTATTAGTATAGAGCAGACACGAGAACAGGCCGAACGTTTCAAGCCGCCACATCGACCGCATTCCCTCGCGCTATACCGGTACCCGAATAGCGATAGACCTTGTCGAATATCGAGCAGAATCGGTGCCTCGCACTGTTAAAAAAACGAAAGAAAGACGACCATACTACCATGCAGCCAGATGAGGCTGTCTGCAGAGATGACAATTTCGTCTGATAACGAATGGATAAACGACCACGCTGATGTGGCCTGGCTTGTGCTTCACGATTGGACGGTCAAATCAATACGCACAGGTTTATCTTTGCTGGTTTACGTTTAATAGGTTTATAGTTTCTCGAGTGAGAATGTAGCGAAAAGAAGAGCGAATTCGGTCCGAGTTGCTCAGTGACAATGAATGAATAAAGGGCCATATTATGATACGAATTCTTGTAATAATAATAATGAGAATAACATATGATATTGGTGTATTATTGTGGGTGCGGGATCAATACATCCCCCTCGGGATGAATCGAAACACGCTCGCGTGTTTCGACACCGATCGGCATAATTCGTCAAAGTCGGTCAGCGAGTCCCGTGGAATAAGGTCCGGAATGATGGTAAGACTTTCGGCAGTTTGGGTATTTATACAGAGATGGACGCAATGTTACATCGATCCATGTGTGTGAGTCGATGGATCATCGTTCGTTTGAAGGCGTTCCGCTTTATGCCGTTGACTTGGTGACCGAACCTACGCGGGATGTCAACGGCGACGGGGGCGCCAGAGGACTTCTAAATTTAACGCAAATATCGACTTAGTCCTGTCACAAAGGTATAGGCGTGGTGATCTAGACGAAACAAAACGACGAATAGTCTACAGTGACTGTATGATGTGAAGGAGAATAGACGCTCGTCCAAATATATATATATATATATATATGTAAATATATATATATATATATGTAAATATATATATATATATATATAATATACATTCAGTTCCATCAATAAAGAAATGATTGAATTGAATAAACTTGTGCCTTCAAAGACGAGGAATAATCTGGTATATATATATATAGTAACCTGTTTAATAAGAACAAACACTAAGTACACTTTTGCCACCACGTTTGTTTTCATCAATTAATTATATTTATTTTTATTTTATTAAACCCGTATTTCACCGTAATGACACCTGCGTTCTCGCCTTGACGCCACCCGACATGGCCTGGAATGACCAGAATGCCGGACCATGTGGCGTGTTGTATTGTGTTCCCGTTGCCACAGATGAGGTTTGTAACATCCTCTAACGGCAACAAGTTAAGCCCATACAAAAACAAAGAACGTATCAATTTACCGAAGTAAATCGCTGACGCAAAATCAACACACGATCAGCAGGGTGAAGTGATCGATGAGCAGTCGTGGCTAAGCACAAACCTAACATGAAATTGGTTTTCGATTGAGGTGACCTTCGTACTAATCGAACACCGCCACACGTGGACGCGTGCGAACATTTAGCACGCGGCGAGGCGCCGACCTGATTTGATGTACAGCCTGCCCGCATTACGTGACGCTCATTGAAAAGCTGAATTTGTTGCAAGGAATAGAGCGCCAATTGGCACTAGACAGCTTCTGGCAGCGGATATATATATATATATATAATGTGTGATAGCCGCCGGTTCAGCCAGCTTCTTAGTTTATCACATTTCCATGAGGTGGCCTATAGCAAAAATGATATGCAGCCTATTGCACTAGCATGTCCAACCTGCCCCGGCTGTTCCGTAGAGTTGAGCATTCGTTAGTATAATACATATATATATATATATATATATATAACGCATGCGCCTCAATGACAGCAGTTGCACAGCTGTTTCATTCGGCAAGGAAAGCCTAGCTGTTGAGGGGCGACAAACGTTAGGATAAAGTCGCAGTTGTCCGTAGATTGACAGAATTGCTCGCCCGCACTTGCACACTCTTGTGACCGAAATGACATTTCTACGATGGTCCTATTTATTATCGACGCGGCTGCTCAATCCGAAGAGATGGATATCTCTAACGTTTTTTCGTATTCAGCGCCAATGAGATTGATACTTTGTGTTTCTTCTTGAGTCGCACGGCTGTAATAATCGGCCGCCATCCACTGCAACATCGTGACGGGGACCATACAACATAGGCAAGACCTAGTGACTCCTCCGTCTATCCACGAATCGGAACAAATACTCTCTATCCGCTCCTTCCAGCTAGCTCGCGCGAGGGAGACTTGCCCGAGCAGCTGTCATCTAAACAGAAAACAGTAACAGATCGACGTCACGCAAGTACAGAGACGTGTCCTGCCCATGTCAACGCTAGAACATAGCCAATATAAGACATTGGCGCGTACGACATTGGATATATAAATTGGTACCACTAGCGCCGACGCCGTCAGCGGTGATAGTACAATATAGGACCTTTTGTGAGCACACCCACATACTTCGCACTTAGAGTAGGTGTGGAAAGGTGCGTCGGTATTGCCGTCATCGCTATCACACCGCTATAGACGCCCGTATGAATATGATGACAACCAAGCCTTCATAAACAGCAGAAACGGCAGGGTCGGCCCTGGCCCGCGCCCTTTGCTGGTTGTGGACCGAGACGCCCATAACCCCCTCGCCGCCTATCTGTCACCGGACTATTAAGACCGACGTCAGTGGCAATTCAATGTCCGACAGCGTCGGTAACGCTGGTGAGTTCTGTACCGTCCAGATGGACTCCACTTACGAGCGACAATGGTCTCGACCAGCGCTGACAGTAACGCGAGCAAAGCGTGGCAACTGTCTGACCGACCTCGAGAAGCGGCCCGGCGTTCTGCCCTGAGCGGCAGAGCGGGTTGAGGCTCGCGAAGCGCGACTCGCATCGCAGCTAGACAGCTACAAATGTTCGTTTGGACAGATATTTTGCACTGTGTTTGTACTGAAGGTTTGAGGCTGGAGCGGGGGACGTTGAGGGGTTCAGAGACCGATTGTGGAACGCTGGTTGGCTGTTAGCACAGTTCTCCCATGTGTACAGAGCTATCAACGTATCGCCTAACGCTCATAGGCAAACAATATGCCCAAATACAAGAATTAGCATAGACACATTCGCATGGATTAACGAAGCGCAGACGTGTTTCACAGGTTTCCGAGTGTTGGGTTTGGAGTATGTGTGTACGTGTCCATGAAGTTGTTTATGACAAATACAGTGCACTTGCATAACCGAATGTTCAACCCACCGACAGGCGACAGATCGGCAGGTTCGTGCTGTCGTGTGCTGGCTCCTTGACAAAGTTTTGTCAAATGATTGTGAGTGTAGAGTTTCGGCGACGGCAGTCGTCGATCTTCCGGGCTGGCCATTCAGACTATGGACTGTCCTTTCAGCAACAAGTCGTCCCAGCTGTTGTATACCAAATATAGATGATTGTTGTTTTGCCACAACGTTGGCATAGCCCGAAATGCGTTCGCATGGCCAGACGCAATGATCTCGAGATGACGTGGGCGTGGTATCGAGTCGAAACGGTTCATTATTTTCGCGCACCCCGTCTTTGACAGCCTTTTGCCCTTTGAATCAAGACGCCGACTGTGGCGGAGATAGTCACCTTCGACATAAATATGTATAACAATGACAGCGGCGTAGGTTTTGCTGGTGGAGGTGGCGGGGTTCTACCTCTGCTCCTGTCGTAATCGAATAACGAAGGCCAGATATAGCAGATTCAGAAGGCGAGCTCAAATGACTACAACCAACTGTGAACCAACTGCCAACAAGAGATCCGACGCCAGCAATAGCCTGGGGATTTTAGGATGGTCGATGTAGCTGGACCTGGATGTGGCACGAGGTGCCATAAAGAACAGCGGGGGATTCAGACTTGACCAGAGGTAGCATGTCATCCTTTCGGTGATTTGAAATATTATTATAGCTCCTTCGCGATGACCTCCTCTCGTCTAGGTCAGTCCTCGCGATTTATATTGGATCAGGTCACATGGTGACGACTCGCGCGTGCAAGATAAACAGGTTGACATTCACCAGAGAGATACCTGGCGTCTCTTTCTTATTGCAGACGTCCTAGATATTTCTACTTTCATCTACGGACGGTATCCATATCAGTGTTGCCGAGGTAATCGGCACTCCTGCCACTGTCGCCAGTGCCACCGCTAAGCAGCGAAAATTCGCGGACAATTAACCGCTAAAATTCTCTGACCCTGCACAAGCCAATCGAACTATCACCAATTATAGGTAACACGTCGTTCAAGAGCACCTCTCCGTCGCCCAGCGTTTGCTCTACTACACACGTTCCACGCCATGTTTTCACTATAACAGCGGTAGATAGAAAGAGAAAACCCAACTGAAAATAGCTCGTTGCGGTACCTAGGGCTGATGGGGATATGCGTTTGTTTTGGCGACTTCATCCTTTTCCCAGGAGTTGTGCAGCGCAGTAAGAAATACTGAATTTTGCTATTGCGGAAAATACGCACTGTACTCTCTCTATGCGTATCTCTCGCCGTGAAGGTCATTCAAACGAGACTACGGAGGTCGAGAAAGTGTCCACCCTTTGCCCCATACGTGATTAGCTAACACGCCGACGGCGTGACTCACCATCGAGATATATCTGCAAACACTTTCTTCTCTCGAGATACAATCATCACATACAGTGGAATATATGGATCATGAGCTGAAGTAACGTTGGCGGGAATTGCTGTTGTTGCCAAGGGGGGCTTTTATCAGTCCGGTATGAACACCGTACATTTCCCGGTATAAACACGATCGGAACAGTCCAAGAGAGGCGCTGCACGAGCCGTCGTCCACTTAAGGGACTTGTCGACGTTCCAGCCGCGTTTCGCAGAATCTCAACAGGCCAACTGATGCAGACGTTTTGTATTGAAAGGAATAAGAACGTTCGAGGAGCGTCCCCCAATTGATCCTCGTGGATACGCACTAAGCGAAGGCTAGCAGACGGTCATACGATATCAAACCTGAAGACCGACCATTTCTAACCATTTCTCTCGCTCTCTCCAACAAGATTTCTGTGTAACTTATTTCAGCTTTACCCTCACACTATGAACACCACTTTGGGTATACCTCAGCACCAACGATTTGTTCGCTCGCGCTAGCGCCCGTACAACAGCGGGGCAACCGACGAAAAACCCTGTTGCAATACTATGATTATTATTATTATTATTCCCTATCAGATGTCCCTTCCGATGCATTGTATGCAACATCATTCGCGTGTACTGTGACTATATACATATATGTGCCGGATAGGATTGCGCCACTCGTTGTTCGCAGTGACCAGTTCGCGGAGATTGTCATGACGATGATAGTGTGGTCATAGACGGACATTGCCTACCATCTATAATCTTGATCTCTTAGCAGCATGTTCGACAGGGTCGCCATCACCTCCTGTTGGCTGTCCACAGCGGATGCGGATGTATGTGGTCGTTATCCAGTGTTGCCGTTCAGCCATGCTTTTGTATATGTCATTTAACATGGTTCACCGATGTCGCGACGCTCTCTTCTCACGACCCCTTCGAGATTCATCGACTTCATCCTCCCACTCGCGTGCTCGCTTAGCGTCTGCGTAGACCAGAATCAGCCCCCGTTGAGCTGGCTAGCGGCAGACCATCTCGAATTCTCCAAAAGCAGCGAGACCTTTTCTCCCATGTACTCATAATACGCAGGTTGTCGCACATCCCCACGCGCCCTTGGGGCGCCGAACGCTGCGAGATTTCTATCTTGCTTCGCGCGCTGGCCTGCCTTGTTGCTATTTCGTGAACGACCACGATGCGAAGCTCATTGCGCACGGTTGCACTCTGCACCACGCAACTCACGAAACACGCAACAGGCATTGAGGCCATAGACGACTGGAGACGAACGCCGGGAAAGGGCGGACGTCGCTAGGTGACACCAAACGAAATATATTCCTTCCTTGTGGGGCACCAGAGGCGGCGGGGCACCATCACGACCTCTTCCTTCGCCTCCTTAGCGAATAACTGGATTGCGCGCCAACACATGACATCGCGACTGCAGCGATAGCCACGCTATACGTGTCGCACCGAGAGAACTTTCGGTGAAATGCCACCGACGATATAGCAATCCCCTTTGCCTCCGCCACGCATCGGCCTCCCTCTCTCTCCTTGTTTCTTTCTCTATAAGGGGGACAGAGCGAAGCGCGCGGGCGAACTCTTCTCCCGTGTTTTCTGCTACGCGATTCCATTTGCCCACCCCTCGAAGCCCAGTTCCAGCAAGCTCGCTGCCGCGCGTATCGCGGAAGCATTGAAGAAGACCGCCGGCGGCGGCTGCAATAGCATCGTCGCGTGCGGATACTGTGAGAAGTTCCCACTGTTGCCTCCGCTGCTCGTGGAATCAGGCAGACGGCAGAACCGACCGCATTAAATGCACCGGTCGCCCGGTCGCCTCTGACGCCGTTCAGGTATCACGCCAGTAGGACATAAGAGAGCGCAAGAGCCGAGCGGCTTGCCGGTTTTTTCCAGCACTTTGCCCTGCAACGCCACGGGTAGGTCCTGCCGCAGTGGCGAACCACGCTGGTGGTGGTGGTTGGCCAACGGGGAGAAATCCCGCTTCTTCTTTGACGGCAATATCATACCGCTGCTATGACTGTACACAAACAAATGCGCATAGGCGGCCACAAGGCGGATACTGTGAACGACAGTGAGAGGAGCGAGGAGGAGCAACAGGCTGAACTTTCTCATTCGATGGCGCTTGGGGGCATGGGATCTATATCGACACAAAACGCTGCCGCTAGCCGAGATTCAGCCGGAGCTAAGCTGATGCTGTTGCCGCTGCCGTGGCCAGCGACGAGATGTCGGTGCCGGCGGCCCTCTTAGCGAGCGCTGTGTAAACTGAGCCGCGTGACAACAAGACGAAAAAAAAGAGAAAATTGAAACATAAAGAGGTTCTATGAAACCGGAGAGTGGAAGGACCCGCGTGGTTTAGAGCTATCGAATCCGGCGTGTCCCGCGAGGCGAGGGTTATTTTCCGCTAAGGGACGGGGAAAATTAGACAGAGATGCGGCATTGGCTTAAGAGCGTCGTATAATTAACACTAAGTAGCATGCGCACATCGTTGCGGATGCATATCGAGACGAGTTTCATGCGAACATATCGATGTCAAGTGGTAGATGGTGATTAGCTCGGTTGTAAAAAATAACACAGTTTCGGCGTAACTTGGTGCCGTGAATGCTGTATTGGCAGCAGCCACCGTTGTTCAGTGTCGAAGTCGACACCGACAATGGTTTCTTCGAGAACTTCTGCCAGTATCAGGCGAACGAACAGTCCGAAAACCCCATTGAGGTCGTTGAAGTTAATTGAAATACGTCCCCTCCGCGATGGTCATTCCCTTGAAGAGTACCAGAAGTATGATAATACTGGCTTCTCCTTTACAGGCGTAACACGCAATCCGAAACATGATGCCCCATCAGCGCGCATTGTGGAAGGCTGGGAGAGAGAAACAATAAATGTATATATGTACAAATATATATATATATATAATAATTACTGTAATGCTAGCGTTGGCAAGGGCTCAGCATCGGACATTTCTTAATCAAGCATATATATATATATATCCTGCTTCACCTCTATTCTGTGCTGTATGTTCGTCGTTTGGTTGTCAACTGTGCGCGTGCTACTGTATATATATATACAGGGCTCATGAACCCGTACCACCTAACCCCTTCAACGTAAGAACCATCAAACTACAATAATCACAACATACTGTTTTCCATGGGTCACAAGGGGCCAGCGAATTCGAGCGTAAATACGGCCTTGCCTCGGCCCGTTCGCTCATACACTCGTTTGTCCATCGACGTCGGCGTAGCGAGTCTCCTCAGCGGGCACTGCTATGACGCGGGTGGACGCGTTTGTCGGTTTTTATTTGACCCGGCAGCCGAAGCCCGCACCACTGTCCACTGGTGTCTAGTGACTACGGCAGCGCGCGGGGGAGGAGGGAGATCGGACGAAGAAGAGCGATCGACTGATGAATTTCGGATTCACTGAACGAAACAAGACGTTGTATTTTCATGGAGCTCGCGTTTAACAGTGGCGGGCGGCATTGGTGGGAGCACTGTAGCACCAGCAGCAGCCGGAGTATTCACTGGCAGGCGGCAGCCACCTGGACAGCACTCGGCTGCGGCGGCAGGACTAGCAGTATCCATCAAGATGCAGATAATATTCTATCTAGTATGATGCAATCACTTGGCCAGTGCAGGCTTTGCCCCCGTTGGCCGCTGGTGAGCCTTTGTTTTCGGCCGGGCGCGGCAACGGCTAGCCAACATACAGCTCACTCAGGTCCTAACCCGACGTCCCTGGTAAGGGTGGCGATAGTCGATGTCATGTGATTGCTGTTGTCGCTGAACACAAACAGATTTCGCCGCGCCGAGGGGTTCTGCTGTATGGGCGAACGGAGGCGACCTTCGGTGGGTGTTCAACAGCAGGCGTATGGTGTCCGCTACAGCTGCTGCAGTAAAGTTGACTCTGACCGTTGTTCCTCGACGACGGGAAGCCGTCCGATGATATTTTATAGGGCATAATAGCTCTGCTAACAGCCATCACCAATGGTCACCAATGGCCGGTCAATATCAGTCTTGAGTTAACAACGCACACTGAACGGATCGTTAACGGCACGAATCGTAAATCAGCTGTAGCAGCAAGGATCCCTCGTACGCCTTAGTCGCCGTGCTCTCCCGTTGGATCTCTTTTTCTATTTCAATTCATGCACGCAAGCTCCAGCGAATTGCACGCGACACCAACAACTCTATTGGGGCTCATGTATATTTTTAGCCCATAACGATCAGACGGATACGGTCGAGGACGGATGCATCTACACACACTTACTCAAGCGCTACACTCGAATATATATATATATATATATATATATATATATATAGATATATTCCAAAGGAGCGCTTCAGAAGAAGAGTCGCAAACTTTCTTTAAAAAGCTGAGCAAAATATGACATCTCACATTGAACTCACTCCATCACAAACACGCACACAAACACGTCACCCACACACACACTAGCACGCACCTTTATTTTTCTCGGACGTCGCTCCACGGCCCCGGTCGCCCCAGCGAAGAAAATGCGTCGATACACTCGTATCTCTGATGACAGCCGTCTCACAAAGTAGATACTACACTAAGGGACACGCCCGGGATCGGCACTCGATACTTCGCACTGGCAGGCGACTGGCCCGATGAACAACCTTTCCGCTTGATTTGGCTGGCGACAGACGGCACTCGGTCGGAACTATAATAGCCGGGAATTTTGATTCTCGTTGCTAACAACGCAATCGAGTTGATTTTTGTTTGTTGCTTGTCAATTTTCAATCGTCACACACGTCGCAAACAGCCGCGTCAAGCAACGACACTGAATGTGGTAGAAATTTCGCACCTATTTTCAAGATCGCCTACACTGTTACACACACATATTGCACTCGAAGGAGAGGTGGTGATTTCCGTCGATCTATACGCGACGGCTACGCTCCAGCATACGGCCAGTTCTGTATTCGTTGTTATTGTTATTGTCGTTGTTGTTGTTGCTGCTGTTGCTGCGCTGGCGATTTTCAATAATCAGTTGTTGTCCGCGCGCGGCTGTTACGGATGGCCGAACGGCGACAGCGTATACACGATGCTCAATTTGATAGCTCGAATCGAACGACGTATAATAATAATGCACAATTTCTATCTGTGCATATGCCTGTGTGTGTGTATGTGTGCGTCTGTTGGAGGGGGGTGGGGGGGGGTGGTAGCGGGGCGATTCTGCGACGACTCTGCCTGTGTAGAGTGCTATGGCCCAATGAGCGGATGGATGTATTTTTATTTACAAGGCAGATAGGTCCAACGAGCCGGGCCGTTTGATGGACGCGATGGCGAATTTGATGGCGACGCCAGCCGACTGTTGCCCCTAGAAGATGATTGCAGGTGGATTTTACTGTGGCCCCTGCCTGCCACTGATGCGTCTGTTGAAACCTAACTATTGGCCTATGTGTCCTTGATGGTGAATAGGGAGGAATTGCCATAACTCCATCCGTCGACTCCGTCGTCGTCTGCTAGTCTGAAAGTCCAGGAGGTGATGACGGCGGCCCATTCGGCAGTCTTCTAGCCTCCGGTATTCTTCGACGGGTAAACGTGACCTGAACCCGATGTGAGCCTGAGAAGGCGACCGTGAGAGTGAATCCTGCCGGGCCCAGCTTCACACGAATTAACTCGCTGTGTGAGCTGTATAGGGCAAGCGCAACGTAGTTGATACAGGGCAACTAGATGTCGTGGTCGCGGATCGTATCCGTTATCTCCATTAATTAGTAGTGTGTATTTTGCACGAGTGCTTACGGCTGTCCCCCACCATTTATGGTACATCCTTGATCAGTCAAGACGGATATCTTGAGAGCCAAGATCCTTGATCAGTCAAAATGGATATCATGGAGAATCAAGACCCTTGATCAGTCAAGATGGATCTCTTTCGAAAGTTCTCTCTCTCTCTGTCAGTGAAACTTTTTCTGCAGAAAAATGCTCGTTTTTGTGATAAGTGCAATCTCGAAAACAGGTATTTATCAGAGCGAAATTCGCGGCATAACCAGCAATCGGCTACTGTACTCTGTTCGCCGCATGCTCCCAATGCTATCGAGACGCGAGTGGAGACGACGTCGGTCAACAAAGTCACGTATTTTACGTCCGTTGTGTACAAAACGCATTGAACCACTCGTTCGACCGACCATACCCCGCACATGTTCTCTTGTTTTCCCTCCACTTAATGACTACCTTCTCCTCGTCTTTGTCATCGATTTATTCGACGTAGGTGGACTTACATCATTGCGAGATTGATCATTGTTGATCTTGAGCATCAACACGCAGGACACTACAAGCACACTATATGGAACGGGATAGATCGCGTAGTGACCTTTGCCGTGTTTGATCCCCTCCTCGATCACTTTCTCAGCTCGTAAATTAACCTAAAGATCGAAGGCTCTTCGTTCAACAGGGGCGTCAATGTCTCGTGGGGACGACGGCAGCCGCAGCTGCAGGTCGGCGCGTTGCGGGCCTGCGCTGTCCGCTCTGCGTGGCGTGTTTTTTCCAATCGGTCCGCGTCGACCAGCCCGATGATTGGTCGAATATCCTAAGCTAGCGGGATGCTCGTTTCAAGCATGGGGAGGCTACATCGGACGGTGTGCCGTCGCCGCCATAGACAATAATGTGATTCATCACTCTCCGTATTTTCGAAGTCATTGTTGTGAAGTTCACCCTGTCGTAACTGTGGATAGAAGTACTCGAGGTCTGTTGAGGACCGCTGAGGCCTGTCACATAGAAGAACAGCTGGGAGTCGATTTTAAAAGAACGTTTGTAATCGCTCAAGACGTACTATGGTTATGTTAGTTGCCGTTTGTCTGCGACGATTCGGAATTGAGCGATAACCGCAGTCGCGCGATGAACGCGAAACCTGCCAACAGATAGGAGAGCCTTCACGAAACGAGAGCATATTTATACATAAGCGCACACATAGACGCCTCCGAGTCTTGGCACAATTGTGAAGCCTTCCGCGAGAATAGATTCGGGATGGAAGCCGAAGCTAGATGGCGTAATTTTCATCTTTCGAGATACCACGTCAAAAAACATCAATTTCAATTTCAAACAAATGTTTATTGACGGAACTGCTATCACATCAAAACGTTCCTCGTGACGTACACTGAAATAACGTTGTATCTGCAAACTTGGCGAGTAGGCAGGTTTCCCTCATCTGTACATATGGTAGCCTAGGATGGGAAGACGGTTGAGGAGCTGTGGAAATAAGAAGTATCCGGTAGCTGCCTTGCCTGACCGCCACTGCAGCACCGGAGAGCAGAACCCGGTTGTGATTTGGTTTCTGTGAGGGCGACTGTGTTCGTGGTGTCAGCACATTCTAATGACAACGGCCCAACCTGCGTTTGCAGATCGCCTGTACTCGCACGACGATTGTCTGAAGCATTTACCTGTCTACGTCCAGTTGGCAGGCATATTTCGCTCTTAACAGAGTGTTCGTGTAACAGATGTAATATCGAGGCCAAACAACTCTGATAAGAGTAGCTGGCAGGCGTTCAACAGTGACTATCTAACAGGCTACCGATAAGAAATAATATAACGTGTCATTAATGACTAAGTAGTCATTATTATAATAATTCGACCTCTGGGTTCAGCTGATGAAACATTTGTGTTCATGATGCACCCTTTTTCTATCTCTTCATTAATAAACTAACTGGTAATTCATACAAACTAATTGCATACCATTTGCACGCCGAGCTCAATGGCCCAAGAGCACTAACATAAAGTCGACTGCCTTCATAAACGTCCTTAACCGGATACCCCATCTAAAACACGAGAAGCCGGCCGCAGTACAGGCTCCTGAGCGCAAGTATCCGCGCGAGATTTCCTCGAAGAAAAACGATTGCTTCCTCGAAATAAGTTTTTTTTTCTCGAAATCTCTCATTTTAAAGCCGTTCCGTACATTTCGACGCTAGGCAGGCAGCCTGATCGGCACTTACGTACACAGCTATGTCCCGCCGGACGTGCCCATTGCCCTAAACATGGCTAGCCGGATCTGATCCCCCCCTCCGAGGAGATCTCTCCCAATCATTTCTGGGTTTAATGGCAAATCAGATAGAATCAGCAGATGGTGAATAATTTATAGTTCTCATATCCGCGAATTGTTCGCCGACCACCCCCGCCGCGTTCTAGAAGGAGCTCTTCCGTTCAATATAGTGGCGTTGGCTCCCAATTTCCAGCCGTCTCCAATAGCGTGCGTATAACTCGGCGTGGGCCGAGGCTAAAGCCATCCAGCCTTAATAACAAGCTCTTTCCATCACCAGGGACAAGGACGTTGTTCTCCGTAAAAAAAAAACAAAATTGACTGCTGGGACCATCGGAGCGATAAGTGCTGTACACTTAACGCTCATAAGCTGATTCGGCACTTCGGCAAGATATTTCTCCCAGAGTCATAACACTGGCTCGGCTAGGCAATGTTGTCTGGGGGAGAGGGCTGCCGGCCACCGCCGGCTCCTACATATAAACGACAAAGGACAAACACGTGGCAAAGACTAGAAGACATATTGAAGCTATTTCGTCGCGGGAGGGCATCCATGTACCGTAGTGCACTGCATATGTGGAGACGAGGATTGTCGAGTGGTGATGATATCGTCATAGCACAGCAGTGGTGTTCCTTATTATTGGCTGCAAAGGGCCTATATCATGTTGACTAGATATCGTGCATGACGGCACACCGTGCACATAGACTGATACCTGTTTATTTTTTCTAGGTTTGTCCCGAAAGCCTTTATACATGATCAGCCTACTTCAGATAGGCCGGGCGCTTATACGCTCTTCGGCCACGGTACATATACGGACATTTGTGACGTCTGCTAGCCGGCTCGAGTCTAAGGGAAGTCACAAGCGAATTTGGAGTATTAAAAGGCTGAATAATAATTCTTGCTATTAGCGTCTATCCGACAAAAAAAACTCATACAACCTCCGTTCATTTTTCGGTCACAATAACGGAAATAGCACTGCTAGGGGTTCCGCCCCCCTGAGCAAGCTACGTGGTGTGAGAGCGTTATCGTGAATCATCTCGATAGGCTGTTGGGACACTCGAGAACTATAATAATGTATACCAACTCATACCCTCGCGGGCCGAACCCTCGCATCCGACAGTTCCGTGCCGATGCTCTCATATCTACACACTTGTGCAAGATGAAGGCCTATAATGAATACCTTTCTCTTCCGTGGATTTTTAATATCAACATATGCCGGCCTCGATCTCGCCAGAAGAGCACGTCGCGCCTCGAATAAAGCAATGAGTTAGGTAAGTGAACCGGGATCGTTGGGCGGGCGTGCGCCATCAGCGCACCCGCCCCTCGGGCACCAAGCGCGTTCGCGAAACAAGTTCTACAATGCACGCGAACGTCGGCGCATTACCGTCACCGGTTGATCGTACCGGGTAGGCTTTTGCGTATGATGAGATAATGAGGCATTAAATACACGAACAAATACGAATGGGTGGTTCTTATGGGGAGTGGGACTATTTGGAATAGTTCAGGAATCGGAACCGGCGGACATCATCACTCGCTCCCGCTGACGCCGCGTAAGCGATTATCTTCCCTCCCTTCAAATTTTCAGTGAAACGCATTGCGTATCTCATAATACGAGTTGTTCGCGATACCCTTCCGTGTTCAGTCAATAACGACGTCGTTTTCCCATCATTGAAAAATCAATACGATGACATAGTGACGTTTTTCTCTCTATCTTCACACTTGCTTCATAAGGGTGGACCCCTTAAAGGAAAATGGTACAAGGGGCCGGGATCGAATCCGTGTGTGTCCACCTACGTACGTCTCCTCCGATTGCAGCGAAGGCACACACGAATGCGACCACCTCTCACCGGGCGTCCCCTTGAATGCAGCAGCTTCACAGCGTGCAACCAATGTTCCTCCTGCAATCAGCTATGTAGATCTCCCATATACCGTGCACGTGCATGTGCGTACAGGCTGAGATGAAGTGCGTGTACATCATTCTTCTCGTCGTGTCCGATCACACGCCACTGAAGTTCCGAGAGCAGAAGAACCCGGCGGGATTCAGCGGACATTACAGCAAAAGAAGCTGCGCTACCCTGTCAGATTGTGCACCGTGACGCTTATCGGGCAGTCGAGAGCACGAGGAGAATCTCAGGACATCGATTGGACAGGCAGAGTTCCCGGGGCGACCGTGAGGTCGCCGATCTACGAAGGCGAAGTATACGTACCTGCAAGAACCGAGAGAGAATCAACGACGTACACATTTTGGTTAGTTCGTTATTTTCGATTGCGGGATTGCCTTTGCAGTTCTGTGCCCGGGGCGGTAGGCTGGCGTCTGGCCATTCTAACAATGCGTGTAGCTATGGAAAGCTCCAAACATTCTATACATGTGAAATCAATTAGGTGACGAGCGAGATGGTGCAACACAGTTACTCCATACAATATGATTTCGTAATCTATTAGGCGGGCGCTGGACGCGACACCTCATCAACTCTCCTTGTTCATCGAAGGTGAATCGATATCCGCCGATAATTCAATGAGAATAAATACGCCGCCGTATGTAGTGAAACCATTAGTGGCGTTACGATATCTGATCAAGCGATGGTATGCTCGCTGGCCGATGCTGACTCGCATAGAATTGGTAACATGGATGGTGTATCCAGCACGGGATAATTGAACAACACTTTCGTTTGCAGCGAAACACCCGCCAATACGGTAGTCCGTTAGATACACCTTCAAGGCTAGATACCTCCTCCTGGGAGGGGGATTTCCCACTAACATGATGGCTGTCACACGAGGCAAGCATTAAGCCGCGGGTAGGTTAGTAACTAATGGTAACGGGGGCTGGCACCAGCGCCCCGCGGTAGCGTTTCCAGTAGCTCCATGAGAGTTGCACACGCTACATAGCTAGATAACGTACCGGTATCACCAAGAAAGCAAATAGGTATATCGTATCGAGCTGGGTAGGTCGACCTGAGTCGTTAACCTTTTTCGGAGCGTGGGGTACGAGCACCTTGCAAGGGGCAAGTTTCGCGAAATATATATATATATATATATAGAAGTGAAGATTGCTATTGTGCTTGTTTGTCACACTATCAGTGCTGTCTTCTTCGTGGGCAGCTGCCGTCGAAGTACCTGTTCTGCGGAAAGCTGTGTTTTCGTCCATACCGTTCATCGTCGTAGGACATAAGCGGTGGTAATAAAATGCATTGTACTGAAATGACCGTACGGGCTTCGACCGTTACGAGCAGCCTCACCTTCGCATTTCAGTAGATAAGGCGAAATGAGTTGTCTTCTCTATAATATATATATATATATACCTATATTTATAAATATAGTAGTATTAGATATACATCTGAACTAAACATACATAGTATATGTATTATGTTTGAGCTTGCAAACGATTGAGAGACCTTCAATACACTGTTGAAGATATCAGCCGAGTTTATTGCATTTCCCGATCAACAGTCTGGCTGCCCGGAACGAGATTCCGTCTTGTATATCCAATATAAAAGCTACTTAATAACCAAATAAAAACTACTTAGCCAAGGTAGCCGACAAAACTTTGTCATAAAAGCGGCAGCAGCAACAGCCGCAGGAGACGCCGTTAAACTTTGCTGCTTGCCTAAGTGGACATCGAACGAGCAGCATCGCCCAGCGATAATGCACATGACGACGGTAACAGCGACGCTGGTGGCGACAGTGGCAGCGGCTACCTTCAAATGTCGTCCTGTTACCTAGGCTGCTGGCGCGGATGCTTGTAAAGGCTGGCGCGGAGTTGCGGGCGCACGGCTCGAAGCTGATTCAAGGTTGCCGAGCTCCGGCTGTCATTTGCTCGGAATGAAATTGATACGTCAAGAGGGATTTTAGGCGGCGCGAGTGAACAAGAGTGAAACGAATCCATCACTGTTGGCCACTGTTGGTCCAACTAACCACGCTTCGACCACTGTATTCCGTGCAGAAATACGTGTTAAATGACTGGATCGTCACGTCGGTCGCGTGAGATTATGGTATTTGTATGACTGTCGAACATGGTGTCTTCATTCGACGAGCACCTTTATTAATATTCAATGTGTGTTTTTGCAATTAGAGCAGATAAAAAAAATTCAGATTTAAATTGATGATACCTCTCGATACTTTATCCATTTGGTATTATCATGGTTTATCGGTGATGTCGGTAGAGAAATCCACATGTGCCACGAAGAGCGTAAAGGCCCGTGACACTGGGCGGGACGGATTCTCCTCTGCCGGTGCAAGCTATGCTAAGCGTGCGGGGCTGGTCCCCTACATTTGTACTGTCGAGGTAATGTAGCGAGCACAAGGTGGCCGTATCGTGCTGTTATTAAATGATGCTTATAATTATAACAATAATAATAACAACCACAACAGTGGCAGCAGTGGAAATGAATAGAACAGCTCTACTATAATATAACGCTTGCTAAGATTCATAATTGGATTAACTGACATATTGCTCAGGCCAGCTACAGTCGACCGATCGAAATGAGCTAGCTAATATATTATATATCCGCTGATCGGTTTCAATAGGTATCCACCAAGATTGCCTAGTGATATTCACCCCCAGTCATAACATTTATTCGTCATATAAAATGCATATATATATGCAGCTGAAATTCTTTATGTGATATTGTTTTTCCTCCGAGTTTCAACGGCGTACCCCACCCCACGTCGAAGAGGGTTTCAAGTCCTCCATCTGCCGCTGTCGTCCATTGGCTGTAGGAGCCACCTGTAAGACTCCACTCGCCGACGTATATTTCCATCTGCTGTTCATACATCGACGATGAATGGACCACGCCCAATCGACAGCGGCCTGAGTCGGACTGGCCTACCGCCCATCCACAGCGTCCTGCGCGAGAAGCTAAGAACAAAGATCGTACGTGGCAGGCTTTTCCGGGGGGAGCGGCCGGCGGCGCAAATGGGTCCTTTGATATCACAGCAAATACCACCACTAAACCGCTGTTATCTCGTAATTGGACCCGAAATTGCCACGTAGGCACCGCTGCTCTTTTCGTGGAACAGAGCTAGGAAAATTGGCAATCTTGCGCCAAATATATTCTGTCGCTGCCCTTGAAGTTCACGGCTAAATATATATGTATATATATATATATTTGGCTGTGAAACAAGCGGTAGGTGTTGTGCCGACGAGGAGTATCTATTCGCCTGTACATTCACAGAGGCAGTGGTCCTCGGTGAACTCTTCCGTGGTTGGTTTTCCGCTCCAGCAGTTGTTGGTGTTGGCTTAGCGGTATACTTGGAGTTTCCGAGTAGAGTCGCCCGATTCCATCCGCTTCGTCTCCATTGTGTGCCTCTTTCACCACCGAGCAAAATGAGCTTCTCCTATCGATTCAACGTTATCCTGCTCTTCGGAAATTGCGAACTTCCACGAACGCGAGGAGCTGAATAAGGATTCTCCCTTGAAACAGCGGCCGACGAACTAAAAATCGTATACATCTCTGACTGGCCCTGCAAAACAACGGAATCGAATACGAGCCGAGGAAAAATGCGTTTTTCGGATTGAAATCCAATCTCTACACGATATCTATATTGTTCTGTATCATTTATTTAGATGAGCCTACACTTTTCAAGGTCGAATACCCCGATCTATGTCTACGGTCGCTCAGATATGTGCACGGTTCGTTCTCTCTCAATGGAAATCACTATATATATATATATATATATAAAGACTATTCCAGCGTCGCATGCATCTGTCTTCCATCTGCACAGAAAGTCAACTTGGCTGATTTCCCTAAGTCAGCTCACGTTTCCTGTACCTCCGGAAACCGTCCTTGCAGTGCTCAGTCCAGCGGATCCAGCATAAGCATAAAGCGAACTTCTACGAACTAGGTCTTTCCATTGATTTCCAGTCGTGGTTTTTCTGAGCGCGACAAAATTCAACCCGACGCATTCTGGCCTGGAAGAATGCTAGACTCTGTGTTGGCGCGAGGCTGCTTGCATTGTTAAAGCTGGTTTGTTGAGGCCTGCTGTGCTTGCACACTAGAAGAGAACGAGGTAGAAACGCACCTTGTAGTGATGCAGGAGCGACCTGCTCCTGATGAGCTCCCCTCAGTGAGAGACGCTCGAGGGCTCGTCTGTCACTCTTACGATCCTTCTGAGTTTGCAGGTTTTCGGTGCTCTTTAAGTCGTCACAATCAAGGCTCTTGCGGGATGGGAGCTTCGAATGTAAAGGCTCTCACGGAGTTCCACTTGGCCACGGCGAAGGATGTTGCCACGTCCCTAGACTATCATTATAAGGTTGTCTAGCGGCCGATAGTCCATATGAGCGGACCGGGGAGGGACACTCCGCATAGGAGACACACACGTCATCCATAGAAAACTCATTTTTAACGCATACTGCTTTAAGCCAAATCGACGAAACGAGACGGGCACGAAGGCGAGGTCAAGTTTTGATTCTTTCCAATCGTGATGTCTCGAAGGGTTCTCTAGTCGAGAGGCCAGCTATTATTTATGCACCTCGACCTCAGTTACGTTCGTTAGACAAGCAGCGGGACGACTACGAGAGCAAGAGCGTACACGGTACTAGGAGACGACGCGGTTACGTCTGCCGGCGGGACACAATCCCGTAGAGGACCGCGATATTCGCGTTCACGGCGCGATCAAGGACAATCGAAAGGTCGAACAGCAGGGAGCCTACGGCCGCCTACAGGTGCAAGAAGGCTAAGAAAAAGTGTCACTGGCTGGCGCTGTTCCTGCAGTATTTGAACAGGGTCTCGATTTGCGCATAACAATAATAATAATAGCCATTTTATTAGTGGAACTATTATCATTATTACTATTATTCTTATCGTTGTTATCGTCCGAAACACGAATAGATGCCGATGTCTGCGGCGGATGGGAAGCCCCGCATGATATAGTTTGCATTAAATCGAACACTAACGATGCACCAAAAAATGCGAAATTTCACATTGTTCTGTGTCAATATACCATATCATATATGCATATCACAGTCTATCGATATATGTACAAGCCAAGCGCGCGCCTCTGCGCTCCAATACCAGCTGTTACGAGGGGTAAGCGGCGACATGTGACTACCGTCGCGCTTGCCTACGCATTCAATGCTATGTATATCGTCTGTTGACACTGATCAGTGAACAGCAATTCGGCGATTATGCTTTTCAATTTGCTGACTACCCTGTTCGCTCTCCCCTATTTACTTAGACAGGCCAGCAAAGTGGAATCGCCACCGTCTCACTAATAATCCACGGGGCAGCCGGCTGTATCCTGATGACGCAGTGCTACCCTGACGATATCAGCGCGATATCAGTTCCACTGCTGGCCGACGAATCGGACGACAGCATAGTGATGAGCGAAGGTCAACCTGACCAATACCTAGAAGCCATCCGCCACCGTCTGCCAATAATGGACGGGGTCATAAAATCTCCTAATCTCAATTGTGTCCCTGCATGTGTGTGTGTGTGAAATCGATTAGGCAACGCTAGGTGCAATCGTTTCCGCGACAACAGTGAACCTTGCCGATGATGATCGGTACGAGGAAAAGGACACGCTGGAATCGGGGAAGGCGTTACTGAACTTGGAAGATTCTCTCGAGGCGCGTTGCCATCAAACGCGGCTGAGATTGTGGCGAGATATCCGATTTATCGATTAGTGGTTGAGATGCTTGAAATGGTGATCGATGTCTGGAACAGATCGGTGGATCAATGCGAGAGTGACAATGGAGACGTGTTTGTTGTTGCTGCTGTTACCAACCGGTAGTCACCGTGTTATCATTTACCTGTGCTGCCTAGACTAACCCCCCTCCCCGCCCTCATTGTCGATATTCGAAATTACAGCCGAGATACAGCCTTATAGTTGGCCGGTGACAATCAAAGGTTTTACAGCCTGTTACTGTATCAGATACATCGATATACTAGATCAGTACATCGGTATACGATATCAATCGGGTTGACCAGCCTTTAAGCTATAACTACGATGACGAGCACGAACAAGTCATTTTCTCATACGGGAGGAAATAAGGCGTATTTTTAACACTTAATTAAAGTTTCCTTGCACAGTTAGAAGGAAAACGGAGAGAGAGAGAGAGAGATTGGGCCAGTTACAATTGTCGAGTCAGCCTGCCATTGATGTTTTCGCCGAGCATACAAAGGAAATCGAACTTCCTCCTGCGAACTTCCTAGAAGGGGTCTACCATAGGCTGATCCGCGCCACCGGGAACAAGCGCGCAGGTTCTTTCCTTCTGCAACGCCTGTCCCTCGCAGTGAGGCAGAGAGGCAATACCATCGCCTTCCTCGGGACAATGACGGCCTTAGCCCCTGTACCAGCTAATCCCCTCCCCCCCAAAATCCCTATAAATAATTCCCAATTATTGTATGTTTAATCGAACACGGTATAATGAAAATACACTAACCGGCGTTTTGGTAAGCGCTGTCGATCTAATATATATATTGTTGTCTCGCGTAATTCACAACGTCATCCGTATAAGTAGCCGTTACGACAAGCATAGATCTCCTCACAAAGAGTCATAGCTGACGTTCCAGCTGGCATCACCGAGTTACTCAAGTGTCAGTTAACACTCGGTCCCCAAGTGCACCGTCACCGCTAACGTGCAAATAGCGTGTGCACGCATTTCCTTTTCTTCGCATCTATTAAGGACTACGAACATGAACCCGATCACCGTGACAATCGTACGTGGACGTGAGCCAATCGCTTCAATGAGTCCAGAACCCTCCTCCTACGGTGATTTCCCGGGGGAACTGGCTGTTTCAACGAAAATATTATTCACCACGAATCTACCCACGACGCACTTATTCAGTTAGTTCCTTCCGGATCACAGCGTCGATCTGTGTATGACTGATAGTGATACACGCATGGACAGCGACATATAAACACACCGCGGTGACCGCTCGCTCCGATTGCGGTTACGGCTATATATAACATATACGCTACAGGGACGTGCTCTGTGTTGGGTGTCGCGACTGCAGTGGGCATGTCTCGCTTGTCTAATAGGCAGCGCGAAACGTCAATGAGAGTGGACACTCTACGCTGGCCGAGGAGACGTCGACGTCGGTTACTGAGGGTACATCTGGTGTTTGTCAATGCAAATGACAGTCGATTACCTCATCCATTGTCGTCCACTTCGAAGGAAGCCGATGGGCTAAGCTCGCTTGCTAGGATAATAAAGTCATGTGCATGTGTATCATGTTGGATACTGGGTCCCAAATGCAAGGTAACGAAAGGTGCAAGTTACGTAAGCGTCAATTAGATAATGTGTATCGACGCTGAGAGGTTTTAGCTCAAGTGGAGCTAACGGGTTAACAAGGTCAGATAACGATGCTGTCAACGTCTGCAGTTTGACACTAAAAAAAGCCCAATTTAGCCGCTTGTTCGTTGACCTGCCATCAGGTGTTTTGGAGCTGCACCGTAACTGTGAGAAAAAACATGAAACATGTTTCGTTCGATACTTTTTCGCCAATTCCACGTACGCTGAAGTCTAACAAAGGCTAAACTTGTTGATGACATGCGGTTCACATGATACTAACAATAAATATTAGTGAATGTAGTAAGAAAACCAATGTAGCAAGACGGATTCTTCACTTCGCCTGACGATTACTCATTTATCGCAATCGTAAATAAAATACAACTGTAGCATACAGCGGTGTCCCGACTGAATGTCGTTGTCTTTCCAACCGCCGGCAACCAGAAACGAAGGAGGTACAAGAACTAGGCTTACACGTGCCTAGGGTCGACATTGCGGAAAATCCTCGCTCCCATAATGAGAAACTGAACGCAGACTCCCTGTCAATGAAACCGAAGTTTGATTTGTACACGTACGTTCAACAACTTGCCTCATCTTACCGGGCAGCCTCGGTGCAGCAAAATCTAAAAGGCCCTTGTCTGCCACTGTTATTCTTGTTATTGTTGTTGCTGCGGCTGCGGCTGCTGCTGCTATCATGGTGATAGTGGTGCTGGTTTGCGAGGCAAGCTAACCCATTTTAGCAGCGTGCACGGGAGAATAAATTGGATTATCTTTGTCGGCCGAAGGGGGCTGTCCAGCGCGCGTGTCTTGTTTTCCTCAGGGTCGCTCTGTTGTTATCACAGATGTAGGTTTGTATAGAATCGGCTACACGGGTTCGCCTCGTCGGCTAGCTGGTTTTAGCATATGGAATTGCGAACAAAGCAAGGTTTTCAGACAGAAGAAAAATATGTATATAGGTATATGACCAGAAGTGTCACTAAGTGGAGCCCACAACGGCGGTAGACGGCGTTCGACTCCATCGAAGTCCAACGAGCCACGGGCAAAAAAATGTTCCTGATATTTATTTGACTTACAGTCTTATATAGGTAAAGCTAAGGCTACCCGCCAGGCCTAACCTTGGTGAGCTCAAGCAAATCAATCAACTTCTCCTGCTCTCCGTCCGCTCTCAACAGATTCTATTGCGTCGAGAGGATAAGCCACCAGGCATACACAGCGTGTCGATTTCGAACGAAATTCGACCCTTGTCTATCTATAAATCTATAGCATAATGTGAATCTTCGTCACACGCTGGCCAGAAAAACGGATCCACCTCTCGAACAAAGCAAAATACCCCAGCGATACAAAAAACAAGATATATATATATATATATATCCTGTAGCACCAACTTGCGCATATTACATGCTAATCCCGAGCTGAAACATGACTATTTATACATTCAATCGACTGACTTACGTAAACATCTACCTACGATAAAATCGACGTCAGACGCTAGACAATTGGCTGGCCCTGCTGGAACCATAAAGAGCGACATTTCGTCACGGTCTTCCAGACTGCCTGACGACGGCGGTGAAAACGCCGAAGATTCACCGCGTTTAAGCGGCCCGAAAACATTTCTACAGAGAGAGAGAGAGAGATGGGGGGGGGGGGGCTTTCAGGTAGCGAGGGGACCGAGGGATTATTATTATGGCAATTTCGCGCAACTTGGCGGCTGTGGCGACTGGCGAAAATTGTAAACCAATCTCTTCGATCTCCGCTTGGCCGGAAGGCCAGGGGACCAATGGAGTGGACTGAGCCATGGATGGCCGTACAGTTGAGTCGTTCTCTCTGAACTGCTGTAAAGATGCCGACAGCATCTGATATTATAAAACGGATGGACGAAACGTCTGGCGTCATTATTATTATAATAATAATAATAATAATACCATTATATCATTAGTATAGCATTATGTAATCATAGCTAGTTAGATCAGAAAAAAAAGTCAGATAGCTGCAGTCGACGTGTGACTCAATATATGTATATATGTGTGTATTGTAGTTAGCGTTAGTGTTTATTTATATTTAGTATTTTCTACATAATCCAATAATAAATGTAATAATCCACCCGGTACAACTCGCTCAACAGGTTTAACCGTTTTTACCCCGACTATTAAATAGCTATAGTCTAATATTATTCAGCCGTGTCATACATACAATACAGTGGCAATATAGTTGCTAATTAACATTTGGACACAGTCAGTGATTGCATTCGTTTTCAGGCAGCATCTCATATTGAAAAAATACTATAGATAAAATAACAAGTCCAGAATACAGCAGTTAGCTGTTGAGTGCAGAAACATACATAAATATAAATAATTAATAATAATAATAATACTTAATAATAATGATCAAATAAGATCCGAGGCGATCACAGGACCAGCTGAAAACAGCCAGGTAAATATGAGTCGTTTGAAGTAATAGAAAATTAGTTCCGGATCAAGGCCCAAGTCGAAGGGATCCAGGGTTTTGGGTGAGTGCGAGTCCCACAGTACTAGACGCATACTTTAGTCGCGAAGTCTGGTCTGCATAATGCATTTTTCCTTTAACCCCTTAAGAAAAGGACAAATATGAGCCGGACCCCTAAATCGCTGTGAACTGACCGCTGTTCGTTGTCCCGCCTCTGTCCTGAGGTGTCCTGAGTTTAGCCTGAACTCACGCATATGTCATACATATCTTCCCATATGTACTCGTTGTTATTGTTATTTTAGTAAACGCTATGCGCTCTTGTATCATTTCTATTATATATGAGTGTTATTGCTATGCAATTACACCTGCCAGCCACCATACATATATATATATATATATATATAGTTCCGGGGGGGTCTTCGAATCGAAGTTGCACTGTACGATCGCACAGTTGAATAAAGATGTTATATGTTATTTTACGAGCGCGACGAAACGGCCACATCGAATAAACACAGAATAAACAGTTCACGCCACAATCGTTCAGTATTTCCTGCGGTGGAGCTTTGTGCGGTAGAATGTATTTAGCATGTTGTCCACAATACCCTATGTGTGAACATGTTCGCTGAACGTACCGAACAGGCAGTGGGCAAAATGATGTGGACGTCCTTATTTATTTCTAATAATAACAATAAAAATAATCATAACACGCGACGCGAGCAAGAAACGCCATGATTTCGGGTGGTCGCGCTCTCTGCTCGAGAATCGTCACCACCCTTCGTGATGGCCCATTAGCGAGGCTGTGCGCAGATCCACTTGCCTTGATGATTGAAATCATTCAATGGGAACAACAACGTCAAACCCCGCGTTCCCCAGCAGATCGCTAATTGAGCTGTGTCGTTTCGGCGAAATCGTCTCGTTTGTCGTCAACAGACGCCAACACGAAGCACAACGCCGGCCTGGGCATACCGCCCGGCCAACGCAGAAGGAGGTAAATGCTAATGGCGGTAGTGGCGGCGGCGGCGACGGCAACATCGTCGCTGGCGCGGCGTCCGCCAGCCGGCCGTTACTCAACAAGCGTTGTGCCGCATCGAACGGCGTCAGGTCGAATAGAGCCAGCCCCCAGTCAATAATAAAGAGAAAATCGCTACTGCAAAACGTAATTGGGTGCGGTGCGGTGCCGCACACCACAAGCATCACGTTAATGTTCGCCGTGCGACGGACTGGCCACTGGAATCGAATGGACTCGTCGACATCGGCGAACAAGCGTACAGGTGACTACACCGTAGCGAGTAGTTCATGATTCCACGAGATAGATTCGCGTCGCAAAAAGGCCAGATGGAGATAAAGATAGAGAGAGTGAGAGACAAGCGATGCAGAAGTTTCAATAGATGAACTCATACGATGAAGGGGAACAGAGGGCGTGCTTAGAAGATCGATGATACTTGTCCTACGGCCTGTCAAGACTTGGGAAGATCGGTGATTGTCTGCACGCTTTTTCAGTCACGTGTACGCCATGGGAGCGCACATCAGAGACGGGATATATATATATATATATATATATATATATATTGTCGAACGACAATATTCGTGATCGGCAAAAGGACAAAGGTTTTGTTGCGGCTACGGCGATGACATGAGAAGTGGGGGGTTCAAGTGATGAAATCCGCTGTGAAAGCTTCCGAGGGTCAACCGGCCACCGGCGTATTTTGTGCGGTCTTTGCGTTAGCTATATATTGTGAGCAAAAACCGACCGGAGGCATTTGCGCCAGGCAGGCGGTAATCCGCAATAGTTGTTGTCTCACACTGATATCATTGACTCCAATTGTTCTGGCAGGGCCCTGCATTTATACTGCCTGCTACATCTGTCGTCAAGACAGGGCGATAAGTGTACACTCAAAGATCCAACAGGGGCAAAATGCAAAGGCATGCAATTCCGTGATAATAATAATAATGATAATTCTAACGAAATATACCTCTTCGTCAAGATGTTCATCTGGCTCGACTATCGTCGTCCAACCAACTTCCAGCGAATGTGGCTCTAACCTCTGCTGGTACACGATACATTACAGTCGTGCTTCCCCCAATTTAACTCGTTCATTATATAATATTCTTGCACGAAATCTTTCCCAGCATCTGCACTGCGACGCCAGTGGAAGCTAGACTAGATTTCGTCGCTGAATCCAAATCTATCTACGTTCAATCGTGTGTACACGTAGCCGGCGTACGTCTAGCCGTGAACACTAAGCCCGAATTATGGACAGGAGAACAGGAGGAGGCATTTGGCTCCAGTTCAAATTTAGGTAGGTGTTCTAGGGAGGATGCACTGTCCTGAGGTCGAGGACGAGCCCAATCGGCATACGTACGGACGGTATGATTGAGCCTAATGTATGCTAACGATGACTCGCTGTATGCACGAGGGTCGACGTCAATACATTTAATGGACTTTACGAAGTTAGTGGGGAGCGAGTTAACGAGTCGCTAGTTCGAGTCGATGAAAAAGAAAAAGCATACTAGAAAAGCAGGGAGAGCTTGATATCTTCCTTTTCGAGGACATGTCTGAGGTAGGTATGCGGTAGAGGGGGGTGCTTGTTGTCGATCCGCGGCTTGATACCGACGGTCGCGAGGCTGCTGAGTTTATCGTGTTTGCTTGAGAACTGTGGGTGCAACTCGGGCAGTCGAACTCCGAATGTCCATGTTAACTCTGCGATTCTAATCGATTGTGCAATGACTGACGACGGGTGCAGCATGTATCATATTTACGACGTTTCCTTAATGATCATTTTCTAATGAGATCTCGAAGGAGATAAGAGGATTTGACGTGGGTGGTTCGACGTAATCCTCAACCCGGCCGATATGACGACACTCCAATCGCAAGCCCTTGCCTACATGAGCGGAAACAATGACTTGAGAACAACGGAGGCTGAAAACGAAGCTCCACAGATGCTAACCGCGTTATGCGTGCTCGAATATATGCCTGTTCGTTGCGGACAGGCTGAGCCCTGCAGTACGACTTGAGGCGTAGCACACGAGAGTCAATGCTGTTCGTGCTAAAAATAACCCTCACCATGATGTTCGATGCCACTTTCAATCGTCCCACCCTCGTACGGATGAGTCACTCCCTCCCGCGCGTAATTCAAGTGGCTCCAACAATGAAATGACGTATACATTATTGCTTTGATACGAAGGCTGGATATGGCAAAACTCCAATAACAAATTGCTATGAATATTACAGTTAAAAAAAGAAGGCAAATCTCGTTGTAAATAAAAGATATTTTCCAGTATACATTATGAGCATTATGTCATTTCATGGTGGCTTCGGCAACGTCTAACAGAGCGCGGTCAGCTATGAGGTGCCGCTTTGTTAACCGTGCTATCAGGACTACAAGCATTGTTTGCCGACTTGCGGGACAGAGTAAAGAGGAGGTTTTTTTTTACTTGCACACGCTTTCAAATCATTTCATTGTGTACCATCTATGCACCATGTATTGTTAATCCATGATACGTCTGCATTCGACTATTCACTATCGCTCATTACTAGTCGCCTTACAGAGCGTGTAATCTTACGATGTACAACATGGATAAATATTAGAAGCCAGATAATAGACACGAACAGCAAATGTCGCCGGTTTTGCTCCTTAAGTAAATCGTGAATTTCTTCTAAGGTAATTATCAAGAAGTTACTTCAATTGCTAACAGAAATAAGAGCACATTCTCGAACCCCGTGTTGATTAGATGTGTGCGTCAATGTCCCTATATCTGTATGATATAATAACATGGTTTCGACCCCAGAGGCAGACAGGGGCTAAATCGACTTGCGAACTAGAAGGTGGAGGAAAATTCTATTTTGCTAGCCACATAGGTGTGCAGCGTACCCCTATGCGACCTCCCATATAGCCCTGATATATAGCTCCATCTAAGCTATAGGCGTCGTCATTTACTATGACTAGATTCGCGCTATGTTTAGATTATTGACTCATGTACAAATTGTCTGCAATCGTTGCACGTGTATGCAGAGAACAAAACAGTTACAATATATCATACGGTCGAATTGTTCCCCAGCACCTCGTGTTCAACCGCTTGACCCGATCAAGTCGGGTTGGCCTTAAAGTCCGTCTCATACGAGCTTGCAGCAGTGACGAAAGCAGTTCCGTGGACGTTAAATGCTGGCTTCTGTGCTTGTTCGCTCCTTTGGACCGTCCGCTGTGCGAGAATTTCACCCAGGGTAACAGGACCCGGATTGATCGACGGGCGGGGTAGATAGATTTTCCCAGGCAGGCTCATACGAAACGGGCCGGTGACCACAGCTCCTATTGGACCGGGCCACTCGCTAGTTCTACTACTACTACAACAACCACTGCTAATCATTATAACATACTACAATAATAAAGACGCCGATTATTGTCGTTTTTAATTCCCACAATTTTATCGTAAAGAAAACAATCACAATGGACGTTTAGGGTTCGCCTTGGGTACGCTTAGGAGACTGGGACGATGGAGCGTCGTTCAATAGGGGCCTTAAATTTTTGTTTGAATGTGATACTCTCATCAATAATCACGCACACGTTTCACGAGTGACTACCATTGTTGCCCAAATGATTATATTATGAATAAATACATCACAATGAACACGAAAGCGAATGTCTGGCTCGTAACTCAGTCGGTGTCCATAGATATCGTTCTAGTACAAACGCACCTCTGTTCGCCCATGTCTCTGACTCATTGCACAGTTTGGCACCCCGGCGACTGACTCCATGACAGCGGCAGTCGTAATGCTGTACGCCGTCTCAGGGACATGGCCGCACAATGTATTATCTACGTGTGTACACTGCGGGCAGCAAAAGCAGTCGCAATCACGGTGGCGGCGGCGGCGAGCTGACCAGTGGCGAGCCAGTCGGCGAGGTGCTTAGTAATAACGACGTTGGGCGCCCCGCCGTCTGCCGTTTAGACTGACGGGGACGACTCGATGAACAGTAGATCCGATCGAACGGCGAATCAACAGCGATGCCCGTACTGATGGGCCAGCCGCTTAGACGAGCTGGACGGGGCCAGGCGAGCCGGCCCGGCTTCGACGAAGCCAATAACAACAACAGCAGCAGCAGCTGCACTGGCGACAGCAACAACAGCAGTAACTGTGGCAGCAATAAAGGGAGACAAGTGCGAGCATGAGGCGAGCCTGGGACCCCCAGACCGGTGCAGTATCTGTCGCAGCTGCTGTTATGCCCCCCCCCCCCCCTCCCCCTGAGCGTCCTCGCGCGTTAGTTGCCCGCGTCTTATGGAACTGTGCGACGATAGTTGGCGAGCTGACACGGGAGTCGTCAGCCGGCGGACGACACCGCAGGCCAGGTGGTTGTCCATTGACGAAGATGTCGCCACGAAGGAGCCGGGGGTTGTCGAAGGGATGTCGGGACAAACGATCTGTGACCACCACTGCGAAGTATAATAACAACGGCTCATGAATGGGATGATCAGCAGGGCGGCCATTCCGGAGCTAATTGCCGCGCGGAGCGCGCTAAACGAAAGTTTGATTTCGAGAGCGATTCAACAAAGGTACCGGTCTCACGGCTGGAGAAGCGAGCTCAGGGGGGGGCGCCCTCTTCGGTCGTGTACAAATGTGAAAAAACTATACAGTGATCAAATGAACTCGAGGGATTCAGTGGATTCAGTCCACTGGCGGGACGTTGTAGCCCCTGTAGTTCGCCAGGTGAAAATATGGACAATTTTTCAGCTTTTAGTGCAACTATATTTATTCAATTACAATAACAAGTTACGGCCGGATGCCGCAGGTTTCGAGTCCCGCGCCCTCGTCAAAATTGCAGACCGAAATAAGACGATTACCTTTACGTATGCTAGAACAAACAAAGGTACGCCCTAGATTGCAAACGGGCCAGCTCCAGTTTATGTATATATATATATATATATGCGACTCTATCGCAGTGAGACTTTTCGCTTGTTACCAAACAAGCAAAGCGGTAAATAGATCAAGGGTGGCCAATACGTCAGTACACAACACGTGTGTACATATCTTCGACGTGTTCAACCAGCCGCTTCGAGATTGAGCGTCACCGGGCGAATAAGCTCGCATTTTCTTTCAGCTGTTCTGACTGGGAACATCTCCCGCATCCAAACTCACTGCGCAGCGAGATTTCTCATTGTTGTGGTTGGTCGTACGCCTAGCTGGCTACCGCGTCACCACGATAGCCTCTCTGGCGGGTTCTCACAGACACTTTCTCGAAAGTGGCGCGCCCACAGCCGATCACATCAGGTGGAAGCATTCTTATACGCTACGGCGGTTGGCACAACATAGCGGCGGGTCTGATGAACAAGGCATACGAGGCAATTTCATTTTCGAGGCGGTTGTTGTCATGAACAACGCCAAAGATGGAAATCCCACCCGGCCCTCCTTCAAGGGAACAGCCCTTGAGTTTCATGCTGCTTTTCGTTGCCTTTCCAAGCTCTCATTTCCGTTCTAGCTTTGGCAGAGTTAGCTGCAGCATCAGCAGCACCACCACCACCACCACCAGCCGTTGATCAAGTCCACGAGAGAATTTTGCCCTAAGGCGCTAGTGGTGGTGATAAGCGCTGCAGCCCGCCAGATTCGTTCAGGGCCGATTCAACAAATGCTGACCTTGCATCCAGCGAGGGGACCGGTAGTCGTGTGGATTAGCAGCACCTCCTTTTTGTTTATGTATCCTTTCCTTGCTAGTTCGAGCTGGCTGCACGGGAAGTAGATCCAGACGGATCTTGAATAGTATACCATGAATAGTAACATCATTGACACAGCCCCGGCACCGCCGTCTCTATGGATAGCGCCAGTCGTGTGTGGTTTGCGGTTCGAATATGCAGGCAAATCACTGGAGCGCAAGGTAAGCAGCGCGTAACTCTAACTAGCGACAACATATGCATGGATTATGCTTGAGTTACCGAGGTTATTTCGCTGTTAATATTTTCCCCATAATAATAATAATAATAATAATAATAATAATTAATAATAATAATAATAATAACACCAACAACGAAGCCAATCAAGTGCAAGCTTACATTGAAATAATTTCTGCTATTTGAGCTCATTTAGTGCGTTAATCACAAACGCTCACGGAGACCGCCTCTCTCTCCCACTGTCAAAGCGCGACTTACGTCCCAAACCTGAGATGTTTCCGATATCTGTAATCGCTTCGGGTTGGGTCGACGACAATGTGGCAAACGACGCAGCATCAATCGCTGCTGCTACCGAGGATGTCAGTGTCGTAAACATTTTGAGCCTATTCAACCTAAATAATGCAACAGCCGTCCTTCGAGTAGCGCCAGACGCCATCGCATTGATCGGAACTAACGCAGAGCTTGCGGGACGAGGCTCTAGTTGGCTACCCGCGAAGCTTGCAGCTCTAATATTTCTTTTGTTAGCGAAAAATGAATTGTCGCAGGACACTTCCTGCAACAGTGGGCATTTAGCAGAGATACGAGATACAGGGTCAAGGTCCATTATATATTATATAGGTAGATTCTGGTCGCTACTTCGAGGCTATAGATGAGCTGACTAATGACGCCTTCACAAATTGACAGCGAGAGTGTGAAAGGCGGCGAGGAACGGTAAAAGGATTAATTGTGCAGCTAAATAATGAACAAAAAAATTAATGCCAAAAACCAACTCGAGCTCGCCGAACTCAGCTTCGCGAATTATGCGAATACCAGTGACGACGCTATCATCGTTGAGACGGTACAGATCTGTATGGGGGCACAATTCGCATTTTAACTGGCGGCTGCCAGTTTCGACTGAAATTTCAGCCGTTGACAGTTATTGCTGCGGGTGCCCGGCCACAACAAGTGAACATTCTTCTGCTATTTGCTCGCCAATCAGATCACCCGATAGCATGTCACGAATCAGAATGGATTTCACCTCTGAGCGGATAACCTCTACGTCTTGACGAAGGCTCGCTGGTGGTCGTGTATTGGGATTGAATTAGAACAATAATAACCGTATTGAGAAGTCGGCAAGCCGCCACTCGACCGAGTCGATTCGCGCACTAAACACTATAAAAAATAGCTATCTAGGTAGAAAATGGTAGAGGCAGGCAGGGTTCACATCGAATTAATATAGGGTATTGTCCGTCGTCCGAAATCATCCATAGCTTCGAAAGGCCGCTCGTCTGTGTGTGTGTGTATTGCAGAATCAAGCGTCTGTATATGTGACAATTTACACTAATGTGAAACACCTCTGCCGCCGCCCCTGCCATTGATCTTCTCCTAAAAAAATACTTTTGGTGGTCATTGTCTTATGTAAAAGTCTTCTCATGAAAGTCGTTATCGTATACGATGGAAGCGAGTTATGCTGGATAAATACACAATGGGTGCATTTCATGTTGGAATTGTATCACACGTGTAGCGAATTGCCTGCGGGAGACAAAGCCGACTCACAGGTTGTGTCATTTTGTCATTGTTGTGTCATTTTTCACCAGGGCACGCCGGTCTCTGCCCAACACGACGGAACAGATGCTGTATATATATATTATGATATTTGAAGTTGACGATATATGTGCAAAGCTGCCCGATTTGCGCCCGCACAATCGGTGCACTGTACACCTGGCACTGTAAACAGCGGGTAGTGTAATCTATGATCACATCCTATAATAACAACGACAATGATCTCGGTCCTAGTTCAATATGTTGCGCCATTTTAATGATATACGTATATCATATTTCGGTTGTTCTTAATAACGAACGCCTGCGATGCTGAGTCGATCTCGGTCTATGAACAGGATGGCTGTGTTCGTCTTGATAGCCGGATTTGATAGGTTAGCAGTTCGTTTCCAGAGCAGACCCCCTGGCCGTCGGCGCACCGATCTCCCATCGCGTTTGAGCTAGGCCATAACTGGTCAGCATCGCACCCTGTATCGTATCTGACGCCGCTTTCTGTGGCCCAACACTAAGCCGCATAGAAAACGTCTGATGAATTTTTCTTCTTATGACTATTGGATCAATGAACTTCGCAGAACAATTCGCACTCCGCGCGTGCGACCGGGGGGACAATGGCAAGACAGCGAGGTACAGTATTTCTATTCAAGTGAATTCTGAGAGACAATAATAGCATTGTCGACTTCGGATTTGTTCGTACAGGCCACCTCGTAAACCCGAAACGTCTTTCCGACGGTTGCATCCGATGCCGCTTTGTCTTGTCAGGCTGCGCCAACGATGCGCGCTTGTTTGCCGACGCTTACACTCTCCGTTCCGTATCGAGTTGTATAGTGTAGCAATGTCATTGATAATTCACTATTAAGAAGACGGCTGGTCAGGTCGTCGCAAGCGAATGACTCTGCCGCTTCTGGCAATGGCTAAACACAAAGAATACGTGAGAACAGAATTGCTTGGTTTGAGAAAGGTGTGTTTCATAAAACGGCTACTGAAACTGAACGGTGCCAACTCGGGTACGAGGAAGGGAGGCCGGAATAGATTAAGGACTCCTATAACTCCATTCTCTCATTGATTTTGCCATTTAGCGAGTAGCGTGCGTGTTCGCTAAGGGCTCGTCCTATGTACTGTCGGCCTGCTTACCTTGAATAGAAATTGTCGAGTAGATCACTGAATGGTCCAATTGATCCAGTACCAGGATAGATAGCTGGATAGGGGGTGATTGTTTGGGGGCCTGCAAAGCACCCCGCCCTGCAACACACCTCACGATTGAGTCACATTAAAGCCTGCGAGGCACACCCAACACAAGACCGAATCCGAACCTAACCTAGATCGCCTAGTCTGCACTAACTAAGGTTAGGTAATCACGCCACACTGAAGCGGAGAGGAATAGCTTCGTCTAGGAATAGTGTTCCCTGCCGTCTTCTGGCCCTCTGTGCTGTCACCGTCGTGTTGACAGTCGAAGACAGAGGCTCGAAGGTAGAGCCGCCTTCGCGAACGTTGTACACACCGACTGGAACTCAGCCTCGTAAGGTGTTTTTTGTGTACGGCCGGGGCTAAGATGAGCGCCACACACGTTCGAGACAGATCGCTTCTCCGACTAAACACGGCTCGCTTGAGTCGTCCTGCGCTTGGCGGGGATTTGCGCCCTTGAGGTATCAGCCTTTTCGACGTTCCTCTGCAACAAGAACATCCTGCACGAAATACCCCCCTGTGGCACAGTCATTGATCGACGCTGAACGGATGAACTCAGTCGGCAAAACGCGCCGTCTTGATTACGTCCCTTTGCTCGTACTACCCGCTCTGTGTGATTGGGTGTGTGTGTGTGTGTTGTTAACGATGAAATTTGCTTGTGTTCTTCCCCGTCTGGCGGGTTATCCAATGATGATCTTCCGTTGCCTTCGACTGCTCGATCTCTCGTTGGTGCGGTGCACAACACCTAATACCGACATTCACCCGTTTGCTCACATGTGAACAAGGTAACGAAGCCAACTCCCGTCTGCACTGACATCGACTGAGATACTCACGATCGCACGATGGACGCCTGCCACACCAACGTCAGGCAGATACACTGGGGGCACAACGGGCAAACTGAACGAACGGAACAAACGCCTTATTTGCTACCACCGTGGTCACAGGACACATCCGAGCGCACGAATTTGGCCCATTTCGCCCGTTTTGCACACAGACACAATTGTAGCTTTCGCACGAAAGCACTCAACGAGAGGAGCACGCTGAAATCACTGCTGATGACCGATGACGACAAAGAACTATTGTTGGAATTACTGACGGTGGGCGCCGTCTACAGAAACACACGGCACAAGGCAAACCCTGAGGGTGTTGCGATGTTTGGTCTAGATCTCATCGGGACAACGCCGATACGCTGAGCTGACTGGCTGGCTGCGTCGAACTGCGCCCCGAATCGACGGATTTCTATACTCAGATGACTCACGAGCCCACGACAACGATTTGGCTCTGCATTACCGTTTTGCAGTGGCAGCATTCGTTGTATACATATATATCTATATATACACATATATATATATATATATAGATATTATATGTATATAGATATATACGTCCGTTATTGTTATTGCTGTCGTCGTCTTCTGGTCAAACGCTTTCGCGGATATCGATAAAGATATACCTCTGGCAGAAATACGCGGTGGGTCCCAGTCAAGAAGTGGGTGCACTTGTACTGGGCGCTTCTGCGCTCAGCTGCTTTCGTCCAACGTCAAACATATACAGATATACGTCTATACGTATTCGACGTATAGCCGTATGCCCAGCGAGCAATGTGTGTATTTCTATCGGTGTATCGTGATACGGTAGAGTACCGAAGCAGTAGAAACGTCAAGGTACCACAGCGGGTGCGGCGAAATGGTGACGATCGCTGCTAGTCGTCGCTAGCCGATAATTTGCCGTACACTGTAACCCGGTCGTATCGTTGTACGCCACGTTATTGTCCGCTGGTGTCCACTCGTCGCTGTCAGACAATTCTGATTCGGCCACGACAACTCTGCGCGGTACGTTCCTGTCAGATTTGTCTTGGAACAAAGCGCGATTTTGGCTTTCGTCTCGCACGACTGCGTCGACGGAAAACAAAGCAGTGGGTCTCTGCAGCAGCGGTGGCTGCGGTTGCCTTGCCACTGGCCTGACACAGCCGATCTGGCGCCCAGCGCCAGCGACCAGACCATTCGTTGCCCAGATAGTTCGCGTTGGGCCCGTCTAGCGGCGCTGGGAATCGCGGCCAACAACAGAGGGTTGCTTGCGTGTCTGGGTTCGTCTGGCTTCGTGTTTCTATGTATCTGTCTGTGTATGAGCATAGCGTTACGTGTATATACACGCATACACATATATACATTTCTATATATAAATATATATGTCTCTACTTGTACATCCCCGAAGAATATGGCGGGGGGGAGGGGGTTTAACCCGGACCCCTGTATCGTTGCCCACCTACGTGCGGAGCAACCCCAGTGGCCATGTGTGGGGTGTGTGAATGACTTCTAGGGCAACATCGCGTCGGCTGTAGTGGCCTGGCGGATTGCCGTCATCCGAACAAAACGCGATAGATCAGACACGTAGAAACAGTTAGGCACAAAGGTAGAGGGGAAGGGAATGTTTTGCCAATCGGAGTCTCGGAGCGCCCGAAGGAGCGCGAGACTAGAGAGATCAGAGAGACGGGGAGAGATGAAAATGAAGTCGAGCGACCGATCACTCGGTGGACCTACTCTTGAGGATTCTGACGATCTTGCGATCGCAAACTGAATGTCACTCCTGTGTGGTGGAATCTCGATCCGAAGATATAACCTTCTGGTAAAAAAAACCTCTAAGAGTTCTAAGGGATAGTGGTCTATTTCATCGGGAGGCGGAGAATAGTTTGGGCTTGCCCTTGTCTGATTTGGAAGGAAACACTTCCAACACCTGCTATATTTTGTCGTCTTGTGTGCCCAACGTAACACAAGCCGCTATTCGTGGAATTGACACAAGACTGATAGTAATATCGGGAGCTCGAATATATTAAAGCCATACCCCGTTGAGCAAATGAAATGCTTGGGGGCGAGTATTATAAGTGTTACAGTGTCTTTGGCTTTGCATATATTTATATACGTTTTGTATCTCTTACGTTTGTTTGCCAGATTTCCGTTGAAGTAGTTAGAAAGTTATGAACAAAATTAAAGAGAACAAGGTACGCAGCTTCTAATGACAAAGCTCACCATAGGGCGACATCGTAGAATTTAAATTTCAACCCGCAGGTCAACGGAAATTATATCTGGTCAATATGGCATGGCACAGTATATTTGTCTACACACACCGAAGGACTATGAGATTGATGTCAAGCAGGCACGGGTAACGCCGCCCACCAACGACATCAGAACACACTCGACGTGGCCTTGAAGCGCGGTACGCATCGCTTTGTCCGCAGCTCAAAAAAAAAACGGTTAACGTGCCATGGCTCATGGTATATACAATGGAAATAATCGGCATCAAACACCTCTCGGCTAAGTACAACCTCGAATACTGTCAGCATTTATTTTTTTTAATTCTGTGTTTGCTCTTTGACCCGGGGTTGGGGGGTGGTTGGTGGCGTCGACCGGGGACACCGTTGTTTGGAGCTACCTAGTTTCGTATTGCTTCAAGCCGTAGGTCGTCGTGCCCCCCGGGGGCTGCTCGCTTTGTGATCAAGAAATGCTTAGACCCAATTGACACATGCTTATTGTCATGAACAACTCGATACCTTGTGAGCGACGATCATACCCGACCTCCCAACTCGTCGACAGGTGATGAAAGTTCAAACAACATTTTTAAGACGCTGTAAACCATTTCAAAATACAAAAATTGGGTGCGCCCCTCTTTCCTATCGGGCTCTTGAGGCAGAGCCGCTGCAGAGCAATAGTTCCGAGGCCTGAAAGCCGTCGAAGAAGGACAGCCGAGGGTCAGCTACGGAAAAAACGTCTTGTTGGCCTGTCTATTGAGTAAGTCCGTGCAGACCACTTACCCTAATCATGCGTTGCAGCATCTAGCAATCGACGCCACCTCAGCTGGGTCAGATTCACAGCTCATCGTATGGAGTTCGTGGATCGATCGATGCTGTTGGACAGCTGGCAAAGGAAAAAGCGACCATGCAGTTTTATGCCGTAATAGTTGCCGCGGTTATGATCTGTCACTGATGATATACATATATATATATATATATATATATATATATATATATATATATATGTATTATTATTACATATAATATAATATATTAATTTAAGATTGTTTTCGGTGGGCAATGGGTACTATCGTAGGGTGGACCTTCGACACCTTTCCGTGCCGCTGGTGACATCCCACTACAACGATCGCTGCATCGACCCCTGCCCTCTCTACCCTCTTGAACACGGTGGACCTTGCCGGCGACGCGGACCGTATCTCGCTATGGCCAGAGTCGAATGTCATGCGATCTCTTCTCATGTATATACCTATTAACGACTTTTCCGGGTACGGCACAGCGGCAACCAACCAACTCTATGGATGATGTCGATACGTATAGGTGATGCAACGCCGCCCACTATTGCCGCGCTTATTATTGAGAGAGAAAGCGAAATAGAGCGGGGAGTGAGGCACACACAGAGGTGGATGTATAATATAAAAAATTCGCTCATTTTTACAGTTCCATTAATAAACCCATAAAGCTTTACCTTTGTATTGTACGCGTTGAGTTTTCGCGGTGCGATTTTTGCTGCCGGCTGAAAGCGATCCGACGAAAGATCAGAGCGGGTAGTCAGAAGTGGGGCAGTTCAAAGAAAACAAAAATTTTATGAATAAAATTATGCTTGCGGGTTGCTCTTTCTCTCTGTCTCTCTCTGAGGCTCTGTAATAGTGAACGGGCATGAACTGATACAACAAAATGCTCAATAAATGCCTATAACAATTAATGTTTGTGGTAAGCCTCAGTGTTGGGCAGATTGGACGAAAGCAGCTGTCATTTAAACTCGCCCACATGACTGGCATCGTTAAGCCAACAATATGTTAATTGGCCATGATCATAAAGAATTGGTCCGCTACCCATCTGTTCCGCCCGATTTGCACCTGAGGGAAAATCTCCCCGTGTTATTGTTATTCCATTGAAGTTGTGGCGCGGTGCTTCAGGGGTACGATCACGTGGTATAATGAATTATCCATCGTGGATAGAACCCAGTGAATGCTGTTATAATATCTACTATGGATAATTCTCGTGCGTTATGATACACATAGAGCGTGATCGTGTCCAATCTGCTATCAAGATTGGCTTCACTTGGGTTCATTAATACATTACCGTTCGATCAAGCTGGATCGAGAAGCACTGACAAATGCCGAACGTGCTAGACACAGTGTCCGAATGAGCTGTTGACAGAAAACACGCCAGAAAATTAGGCACCATTAGGTGCCTACAAGTATAATGAAAGTTGGCCCACGCAAACAATGGCCCCGCGAGTCACTCCGCAGGTGCAACTTGTTGTTCGGCTTGCAGGGAGTCCGCTATGCTCCAGACCTCGTAGGTGACCTCATTACAGAATGATCCACCGAATTCTAGCAAGCACTACTTGTCGATGAGGACGTTCACACTTGTTTCGACCATGAGCCTGATGCGTTTGGCCGATTCGTCTAAGGCTGTGTCTGTGCCAATCCAGCTAGGTGAAACTGGTGACTGTTCGTCACCATATATTCCTTCCCAAAAATTGCTTCGCCGTTCACAGCACTCGGCACAGCGTTAACCTTAGTGTCTCCAACCTTACACCAGACTTGGGGGCAAATATATTTATGTATTCATATCACACACTTGTTCTTGCACTCAACTGAATCACCAATCGTATACGTGTTCCCTGAGTTAATTGTTTGTTCAAGTTCTAATCAGTCCGGGACAGTTGAACAATGATATTATTAATAGAATGAGTTATTTCTGCACATTCCTAATAGCCACTGGCTGTCGATACGAACGCTTTCTGGGCAAAATCAATAACATTAATCCGAGACGCTCTGATATTTATTGAGATCAGCATAATATATACTGCAGGAAGGCAAACTAGTATCAGTAGTAAACGGAATAATTACACAGTCTCTGCTAGACCCATTAACATACATTGGTAATGACGTACAATAGAGTAGAACCCGTGTGATTTGCTTCATGAGCTTTTTGGGCAAAGCATTGAAAACATTTCGAAATGTTAAGTTTTAATTATTCTACGAAAATAGTATACTGATATTGAAAATCCATTTCCGGTTGGCATCTCGAGTCACACAGCTAAAGATCTAGGTTTTCATTTACGTGAGCACATGAGTCGATACAATGCATAATATATAATAGCGTTATTATGTATCGCGCACCTCTGGAAGACTTGCATTGCTATTTCACGGGTGAGAGCCAACCCGTAGAGTTACCCCAAGGGGCGAAATGTCTGGTCCCAAATCCAATACTGGGAGCAGGCATTTCGCCTTTTTTTGGGTACGATTATATTATATGTATGTAGTTTTCCCTTGGCACCCACTGGGTACCCACTACCCTACAAATAATAATAATAATACATGGACTATTTAAGAGTACTACAGAATCGTCAAACTTGGATCAATATTACAAGTTGATACTAATCGTAAATTAACATAGCGTCCTCATTGTCACTGTTATTATTTATTTATCATTACTCAACGCCCTAGATTAGGATATTCTATGAATGATCGAAAACTGTTGCTGAAAGTAGATCGTATTTCTAATTGTTTTGGCCATTACAGTACTATTGCCTAATTGTTTTGGCCACACGAAGGCAGGCCCTCTCGATCTCCATTAGGTCCTACTCCTAACCTCATGCTGACGAAGGCCATCCCACAACTGGCACGATCCAATAGATCTCCTGTAGGCCCAGTTCGTCGCACGACTTCTTAAAGATAACGTCGTCCGAGTGCAGGTCAATTCCGCACGCGTACCGCATTTTCTTATTGTCTTCAGCGAAGTAGACGAGATATAGAAGTCCATTGCAAATGTAGCAGTCAATAAGCGTATAGCAATTGTCGATGGGGCAGCGTTTGATTTCCATTTCATCACGAAAGCCTACATAGTGATAGGGTGAACCACTCGCAGTGCGGAAGTACAACACCCCGTCATGGCTGCCAATGAGCCACATGTTCGGGGGTAACGTCTGAAGTTTGACGCTGCTCACGGCTACGGCGTGGCCTGCGCGAAACGTAAACGCCCGCACCTCCATTTTGAGTTGGCTCTGCGTGGCCACGGTGAACTCGTTGGCATCCCGTTTTAGTATGGTCAGACTGCTATTTAGATCTTCATCGACGGATGCCACCTTCGAGCAATCGCCTCCCAGCGCCAGCGAGTCGATAACATAGATCTCATTGTCGGTGTAGAAGAACACCTCATCGGCGAACACGCGAAGTCCGCGGATCGAGTCCTCGTTGAGGCTCGACAGCTCGCGGATTTCCTCGTTCGAGCTGAGGTTGCATACACAAATCTTGTCGAAGTGCTTCAAATAGATTTGCCCGTTGGATATGACGCTCGGGCTGTAGTAGACCGGGCTACCTTTCGAGTATCGACGATGCCAGATGACCGACAATGAGGGCACGGCGACGACCATGCGATCTTCTTCGTCCGAGTTCTTCAGACCGCGGTGGCCGACCACGGCCACAGCAATCCCCTGTCCGACCGGAGGGGTCCGTGGAATCGTGCGTGTATTCGGTGCAGACAGCAACTTCTGGCAGAGTTTCCAAGTCGTTTTTGATTTTCCGGCGTCACTGCTGCACCAGGTCTCAATGCGTTGCATCAGCTTGAATTTCGTGCCGACCTCAAGATGTCGGCCCTCGAACACCTCGACGAGCAACGCGATGTCAACGGGCGAGTTCGACACATCAAGGAAGCGCTCGTCCGCCAAGCAGTGGTCGATGTTCGTCTGAAGAAACTTCTTTACCTGATTCTCGATCTCGCTCAGACCAAATCGTTGGCCAGCTGCATATGCCTCGATCGCGGTATCCAACGTTATCTGAATTGGTTCCCTTGTGTAAAGGTATTCGAGGATGATGTCGACTACATCAATGGATGCGTCTAGCAAAATTGCGTTGGGCGACGTTCCGCTTGGTGTCGCGTCGGACAGGCGCAACTTTGAGATCTCATTAGCAAAGAAGTCGGAGCCAACCTCGATAACGCACCTATGGACAGGTCGGGTCGCCCCGTCGCTGCGAGCACATTCAATCAACGAGCAGTCCAATTTATCTAGTTCGTCAGCCGAACGGCCATCGAAGCATTTAACACGACCAAGGAGCACCTGACCGAGACTCACTGACTTTTTCGACATTGTCGAACGCAACTTCGGTAGATATATATATATATATAATACTGGCGACAGCAACTTAAACCGTTGCACAAGAACAGCAATAACTAGCACAAATGAGTTGAAACGAGTCAACTGCTATTTTTAAATGCCGACAACCAGCAGCCGTCGAGCTCAGCGTGACCACGGACGTGTTCACCTTCGGCCTAACTTTGGCCTGAATGGTCACAGAGGCCATAGGCGCTCGCTAGACACCGACCGAAATTAGCGAGAGTCGAGCGATGCCCTCATTGCAGGACGCTTTCCGGTTCTCGCGCAGCTCTCACGAGGCGTGTGGTTCCACGAGCTGACGGTAGATGGCCCTACCGGTTCCACAGTGGAATGACGTCAGCTGTTCCAGGTTAGCAACGCCAGCCCTTAGTTCAACGCTGACAGCGTTCGCGCAACGTCACGGACCAAGGGCCGCCACATTTGCTCTGTCATTCCGTGACCAGGCTCCCGCATTCGTCTCGATATCCGATCACATCCCATCCGATTGCGTCTCAGTGTCCGATCTCCGACTATTCTGTGATCTCGTCCCAGCAATAACTATATGCCTTTTTTTCGTATGCGTCACTGCCCAATTCATAGCAGGAGGTCGAACCGTTTTGCCGTTCACGGAGTCAACAGTTGTACCCATCCTGTTTTCCAAGAAAGCCATCTAGTAATCGAAGTTCGAAATCGGATCCCCAACCTGTGTGAAGTACCTCGCAATCGTAACCTTTAAACACCAGCTCTTATATAGGCAAGTGCGGGCATAGAGTGACTGCTTTGAATTCGATCGTGCTGCGGTGTTGCTTCACTAAAAACTGTTTTTCGAGCTGACCCTCAGCTGATCCCTTATCTGACAGGCCTCAGCTTTTCATCTTTCAGGTATTACTATGAGGAGCTGTCGGGGCCACCTTTGCTTATTCTCACTATTAAGAGAGTGGTTAAGACTATATATATATATATATATATATATATATATATATATATATATTTATTTATTTGGTAGGAAGAGAGGCAGTGTTATTTCCTTGTCTATAAATATTTAAAGCTTTTGCAAGAGTGACGGCGGCACCGTTTCGATGATATTCTTGGTTTCGATGAAGAAGGGAAAAATTGTAGATCCCTATAATTAACACAAATCAATTAATCTTTATCGCACAATCCAAGCTGAGGCCCGATGGTTAAGAAACGCTTCGATCAGCAAAGCCAGGTGCTGCTACCGACGATCCGGCCAATTAGCATTTACCTAGTCACTGGGAGTGACATTCACCTCAGGAGTTACAAGAGGACATTGCACGGTCAGGCTGCAGGAACCTGATTTTGCATCGACACTATTCAACTTGACTAGAAGTGACCTGAGTTCCCCACGCAAGTTGATCGAAGTGGGAGGGAACCTTAGGTCAGGCATGATATTAGGTTAATGAGTGAAAAGTGATGTTTTTCTTGTTGGTATTATAACAGTTCCCGCAGTTTCATGACGACCTCCGGGAAGCCGGACCCGTGGGAGAGCCCTTCACCGGTGAACGAAACGCCCGACAATTTCTCACCAATACGGGAGGCGCCTCTACATCAGGCCAGATCCTGTCCTCAACAGTAGGTGCCTAATATCAGCTGGAGACCACTGACAAGATTGCGTAGAAATATAATACCTCAGTTGTTTTGAGGCCAAGATCACGTTAGAAGTAAATCTAACAAAATAGGCTTGTCTTCTTTCTGTTTATAACCACTTGGTGTATGAGGCAAGCACACAAGTTGAATACGTTCAGCTGCAAATATGTCACCAGAAAAAAGTCCATATTAGTCTAAAATAATTTATTCGACAATACTGCTTATTTTGTTTAGAAGAACAGTAATAAAGCTGGTCATGTTTTTAAAATGAACGCGCGCATTTTTTTGTAACGGATCACTCAAGCTTGTCTCACAAGGTTTCGGATTTTGGAAGTCTCAGTGGCGCTAAATATCCTATTTAGGAAATCGGTTGCACCTGAATTGAGAATTCGTTGCATCGATTTATATAAGAGATAACACAAATTGACGGCGTTTGATACGTCTACGTCTGAGATAAATATGCCCTATGCGTAGTATAATAATAACAACTATTATTATTATTATTATTATCAGTTCTGCAAGCTGCAATGGGGACCCGAATCCTACCACCAGAACATCACCACCAAATGAAACTGACCCCACCAAACCAGCGTAGACCTTGACATCTCTTCTGAGCACCTCCATCCAAAAAAAAAACAGACAAGCCGCATCGCCACAATGACGGGAGATACACCACCGCGGGTAACCCCGAATAACAACAAAAAAAAACGACAACATAACTAATAACTACGTGCCTCGTTCCACGATACCACATTGCACACGTACGCACAGCCTATCGCGCGTTCGTTCACCGCGAGCAAACGATGCTGCGTTCCTTATTTTCTGCTTCTATTGTTGTCAGGTATCTTCTGTGCGTAGCGTATAGCACATTTTCCTCCGCCGGCTATGTCAAGTTCACTGCAACACGTACCACCAATGCTGGCAGATGTCACGGCTGCCCTGTTGCTTGCCCGGATGTGATTTAGATGGTGATTTTCTCTGCGTCGTGCCAAAGCCTGACACTCCGAGGGCCGCTGCGATGCTGACGTCAGTCGGCTCTGAACACGTCAGATGACATTCGGCCGGGCTGGATAGAATACGCATGGTTCTTGACACCGTTGATGGGCTCTGGCTGGACTGGCTTGTCAGCTGTATATATATATATATACGTACTTCGTTGATATGTGCGGTTCGTCGCCATAATGCGACGACATGCACAGACGAATTACCGCGCCTTTGACTGGATCATGAGGTACAGAAATTTCAAAGATGCATTTCGTGCAGGATAGGGAAATAGCTTCACAGTATCAGAGTCAATGTATAAAAAAAATGTATATATATATATATATATATATGTATATATATATATGTATATATACAAATATACATATGCATAAATAAATATTATATTTTGGAGACAGTTTTTCTGTGCTCTGCTTTTCTGCCTAATTTCTCACGCTTTGTCGAGCTCAGTGTCTAAAGGCTCAGTAGCTTCAGATACTGACAAAAAGACACGCTTCAGATACTGAGGTGCGGCGAGGTAGGAAATCGCGCAGTCCCACCGCGAAGCGACAACGTCCGGAGGTGCTACTTGGCCAGTGCGAAAATCCCCGCGAACAACCCGTCAGTTCTTCTTCAGAGAACAAAGTACCCGCGAGGGGGCTGAGAAATTGAGAAATTGTCCCACTAATCCGGAGTAATGCTTAAAGCAAGATGACTTTAAGCATTCTAAAATTGCAGTTCCGGAAATAAACCACAAATGTTATGTTACTCACGGGGATCCGATTCATCATTGTGATGGGACAGTCGTGTCCGACGCTGCTTGGATGTCTACTAATATAATGCCGGCCTTTATCTTCCCGTTAGCCTACATAATAGACGTTCAGTCTGGTAATAGCTTATGACGTCCCTCTGTCTCTCTCTCTCTCTCTCTCTCTCTCTGATTCTCTGTTTGAGTAAAAGAGGTATGATAGAAGAAATATCAGTCGACCAGCCGAAGGTTCAATCAACACCGAGTTAGAGAACCCTTGGAAGGAAACCGGTATAAAACGGGGATTACCTCGCGCGTCAAGTCTCTCTAGTGTCTGCCTCTCATGCGAACTACGGCGTTATTATAACTGCCGGTAATGTTAGGCATGCCTCAGACAGTATGTCCTAGTAGGCCGACACTGAAGCTTGTCAAGCACGGAGCTCGTCAAACACGTCTCTGCTCAAGGCACAAAGCCACGTAGAAATTCCCGTACGAGCCTAGTGTAACCCTTACACCGCGCACTCCTTGGGGTCGTTACTGTACCCGCGAGTTTGATCCTTGTATATTCCTCGCCGTAGCTCTTCTCGTATTTTACTATGTAAGAGCCTCTTGCCTGCAAAACTGTAGCACCATTAGACATCGTTCAGTGGCTCGATAAAACTGTACCGCCAACAGCTCATCATTCAGCGGTTTCATATGCGCTGCTTTATAAGACAGTGAATGCTAATGTGTTCCCTAGATAGGCATCGCATGTAGCTATGCCTCACATCTAGCCCCCGCCTTACGCATGCGTTCGAGGAACGAGCCAGCCACAAGGGACAATGGAGGTAAGCTTTTGAGGAAAACTTTAAATGAATGCGGCGGTGGCTGCGGCGCCAGCAGCAGCAGCAGCATTAGCTCAGGCGACGACGTCTTCAATCTGACTCCGCCGACAGCAGGGGAACAGGCGAAGGCAGATGCGATAGCATTTGAACATTAGCAGTTGTGCTCGTAGTAGTCATTGCTCCCCTTGGCGATTTGCGCCGGTAGCGCACTCACAATAGATAATGGACAATGTCCCCTATGGGGATCGTCGTACTTCCGTTCTCGCTGTGTCCATTTGAGATAAATGAACTCTATTGGACGTTATCTCTTCAAGTCCGCAGATAATCGCGTATGGATGCGCGTCCGCAAAAGTAGCAGCACTTGGCGAGCGATCGCATACGTGGAATATGTCCACCCTGAAACTGCATATTGGGCCTAAACTTGGAGAAGCATTTTCTGAGGCTAAACATGTTATCTGACCACACTCGTTAGGGTAAAGGGAGCTGTCTACAATGGTGATCCGTCGAGCGGCGGCTTCAGCCATACGTACATATGTTCCCGAACGTCGATTGACAAGCATTTCAAGCTCGGAGTGAATGAGTATCTCTGTCGCGAGTCCATGCGTCGCCTTCGAGTCGCTTGGACTGGCGATAGAAAAAGGAGAAGCTCACCTGCCGGCAAAATGCATAAAAATGAACACCCAATGGAGGGCGTTGTAACAAGGTTGAGTTATGATACAAGAAAAAAAAACTCCACCTCAACATCACTTGTATAAAGCCATAGTATCTGAAAGTTCTCTGAAACAAGACGCAACTGTCCATTCATTCCCACGACGGCGATCGCATCGAACAGCCAGGTGACTCAGACGATGTACGTGCCACCCATGTGTTCCCCTTGTGACAGCATCTTACATCTTACTCATCTCTTGTCCTCAGATGTCTGTATATCTATCTCAGTTCAGCATGACACTCCTCAATACAATCGGCTCGTGCGTCACTTGTCCACAATGATATAATCAGCTTGAACGACTCCTTAGTTCGTTATCGAGTCGTGTCGTTATTACGACTGCTACTACTGCTGCTGCTGGCCACAGAGTCAAATTCTGCCCATGAATACGCCTTCAGTGGCTGCCGGCCGCTTAGGGGACTGATGCCCAAGGAGACAAGTCCACGATCAAAGCTAGCTCTTTGCAAGCAACTTTCCGGCTAAACTCAGTCGGCCACAGAGATATGGACGGACACACACACACACACACAGCACAGCATAGGCACAACGTTTCGCATGTACTTGCACCAGCGGGCATATCCTTTCCTCAGCATCGCCATCTGAGGATCCGGGATAGACTAAGTAACTAACTATCTACGCGGAGAAGAGAAAGCGAGAGAGAGGAACTCATAGAGAGAAAGAGAGAGTCAACATCCCATCGCTACCAGCCCGTCACGGCCGATGTCCATCGTCACTGTCACATTCAATTTTGTGGACGTGTGTGTTTGTGTGTGTGTGTGTTTGTGTGGTCATGTGTAATGTCTCGTTGGCTGGAAGCGTGCGTTTGCCTGTCGACGCGAAGCCGGAACGCGCACTTCGCGTTAACCCTCATCCGGAGACACGTTATTCGGCGGGTTTGCCGCTGAATCGCCGCGGTCGAAGCCGCCGCGTCCACTGCGCTTTGCGGCAGTGGCCTGTCAGATGAGAAAGAGCCACGCGAGAGAAATGCGGTTCGGAAAGGAGGTCTGGAATGGATGTGGACGTCTGGACGACTTCTAGCACGGCGGGCCAAGGCGAATCCGCGCCGCCGTCGCCGCAGAGGCAGCGCGGATTCCTCACGACGACAGGGTGTTGTTGAGGGGCAAAAGGGGATAGATTCGAAGACGGCAATGACAACAAGACGGCGAAGAGGAGGATTTACTCTCGACGAAGAAGGATCAGAGTGATCAGACGGTTGAGCCAGCGCGTCTCCCCTAGACTGTATCCGGAGACGCGAGCGATCAGTGCTCTGATAGCGTGGGACTCGGTGAGCGTCACTTAGCGACAGAAAGATTGTGTTTAAACAAGACGGTGTGCGGTCTGACTTCCTCGCAGAGAGTGGGATTTGGAGGGAATCTATTGCTCGTGCACGTTCGGACATCGTGCTGGTGTACCATCTGAAAGTGGATACGCTGTTGTGTTGACAAGCGAACCCGCATTTGCCGTTAGCAAACGTGACGATTACGGCGGTCTGCCTAATCTGGACGTGGGAGCGGAGAGCGACTAAGGAGTTCGTCTGCTGTGAACGAGTTCGTTGACGAGGAATCGATCCGCACACACCGCGCACTATGTACCAGCGAAGCCTCGAGGTACCCTCACCGCGGCCGTCGAGTCGTCGGGCAAGCCGATCCGACGGAACGGTCACTGGTGAGATTAGCTGCTCACAGCAGTCGATTCTTAATTGCATGGACCGCTTTGTCAAGGCGATAGCCAACATGGACTCGACCGTACTCGTGCCCAGTCGGCTGCGCGATCTGGACGCGACCGCTGGTAAGGTCACTCCACCGGTTGCCGTGCGCTCAGGCGATCTACATTCGCTATTCGCAATGCTGCACGACGTCAAAAAGGAACTCCTATGGGGTACGCCAGAGAGCTCACAAAACGCCGGCCTTCATCTGCTCGGCGGTTCAAGGGATACGACTTCGTACAAGGCTCAACATGACTCCCAGCAGTACTCGCATGGCTCAAACCTGCAGGTGCCATCCGTCGCCTCGCTGCAAGGCTCGCATCGGCGGCATCTCAGCACCGGTTCTGTGGCTTCGGCGATTTCGGACGTGGACACGGACCTGGAGTCGTTGTGCGACTTCGTCGAGGGTGACTACGGAACGCAGCTGGCGAGCACATTTCGCTTGCATCTCCAGGGGCTTCAGTCGATATTGCAGCAGCTGGCCGAATCTGCCGATTTCCTGTCGGAACGCTATCTCGAAGATATCGAACCCACTGTCTGATATCCCTAACGTGGTCTTCTTGCCTAACTAAGGAATGAAGTATTCGGATAAAAAAACTACGCAAACCCGTGACGGATACGCCCACTAATTACCATCGGCTTCATCAATTCCAACAAATGTGACTTCACAATCCCACTCAGGATGCAGTTGTATATCGGACTTCATTGTAGCAAGATGTCATCGTCCCTTCCTTGTAAGTCTTCCAAGGAAAGAAGAACACTCCGAAGCGGATGAAAGTCTCACGTTCAGCGGGTACAATTGTCGACCCACTTTTGTAATTAACTAGACTAATATTGGACTCACTTAACGAAACAAGTAACCATACCGAAGACGTACGACACATCAAGTATACTACGCGATTATTCTGTAGTTAACAGTGTGATTACTTCGAGTAATTAATCAGCCCGCAATTGCAGGCAACAGGAGGAAATGTCGTCAATGAGGAAGAAATATTTTCTGCCATAAGATGCAACCCGCCAATCAGCCAATTCGCCCCCGACGAACTCAATCAAGTTCGAGCACATTTTCCGACTCATCGACCTCATAATTGACGATGGCGTCAAATCTTCCACGAGGGCTGACGACGGTGGCTGTTCTATAACGAAAACAAAATTACATTGGAAAACATTCGGGCCAACGAGTGAGTGTGAATACATCTCCAGGCTGATTTCGATTAGAGGCGAAGTCGTGCCAAAGGCAACTTCAACCCAAAATCAAATCGGTTACGTGGCAATGTTGACGGCGGCGGCAATTCCACGACTGAGTAAACTCAAATATCAAACTCGTATATCGATGAAAAAAGCGTCCGTGTTAAAAATACTCGCCACTGATGTCACCATTAATTAACACACGTCCCGTCTGTTTTGACCCCAACGAAGGCGGATGTACAGTCGTCGACCAAAGCAACTACGCAGTACATAAAACTCTGTGTACGTCTGTGAGTGGTGTGTGTGTGTGCGTGTGTGTATATTCAAACAAAAACAATCAAATAAACAACTACCCTCTGTACCGGTCAGCGAGTGTCGGCTGACAGCCGTACAGTTCGTTGAGGGTGGCGAATGAGTGTCCAATGTTCTCCTGACATAAAGTAATCGTATTTATGCCAGAGTAGACTTTCTATGATGAGAATCAGTCATTAATTGAATGTATGCATATCTATATATCTATCTGTTTTTTTTTTTCTATCTATCTATATTGATGTTTGTATGCATTAATGAACAATAAGAGATATCAAACAATGGACCGTTAAGAAGCTATGGAACTGTGTTCTGGACATTCACGTCATGCCCGCTGCACATGTTCTATATTGCTACGTGTTGTGTGGACATAATGACACAACTCGATACGCTTATATACGCTTATAATATATTATAATTATTTGTGCTATTGTATTTGAACAATCATAATCAAATGTGGCCCGTAAAGTTTAATAAATATACCCTGGCTAAATTGTATGCTACTGTATTCGTTGAAGTGAGAGATTCAATTATTTTGGCCATAAGTTGAATAGCTGCATAGCATGAAACGAAATGCATACTTTCTATACAGCAGTTATAGCCGAACAAAATAGCTCTGTTCGACCCGCTAACCGTTCGGACGCCAGAATATAAGTTGCCGATCGCCTACGTGGGCAAGAGTTCACGGAGAAGCAGATTATCGTCTCTCCGAACGAGAACTGTTAGCAAATCAACATATGTGTACAACCTATTCTCAAGCAGTAACTCGTCAACACACGGTAATGTACCAGGTCATCGTGGTAAGCGAGATCGCTAATCACGCTCCTCAATGACCGTTCATACTGCCGAAAAGCAACGCACACGGCGTTCCCGAGTTAACTTCCAACAGACCGCGGGGGGGGGGTCTGTTGAAAGTCATCAAGTCCATCACGGTGCCGGCCCTGCTTCATCGAATCCTTCCCGAGCTCCCACCTGGAAAAACTCGCTGCCGTCCAAAAACGACCTAAAACCTCGAAGCCTCGAATAACGTAATTGGAAATTCACGCCAGAGACCAGCGTACTTCGTCGCCTGACGTGCTCCCCCCTGTGAAGTGACCGCATCGAGTTTGACGGGCCATTCGTTGTCCGTGGGGTAACTCGAACGTCGGTGCGACAGGTAACCCTCCACACGATAATCGATCCGTAGGCATTTCTTCTAGAGGTGGCACCGATCGCGATCGATCGCCGTCCATCGAGTGGCAGATGAGTCGTTTCGCGCACATCTGTCACGCCAGTGACCCACAGGCCATTAGCGAGGACGGGCTTCCCCGTTAAGCAAGCGCCCGATGGATCGTCGCTGCACGCGAGGCCGTGTGATCAAGTCTACCTGACTGCGCGGACTGCGCTTACCTGTAACGCAATCGCTCGTGAATTGTCATAGACAACAATGAAGCATCGACCGGTAAATTCTTCTCTCGGAGCTTAAGGACGTGTAACACGTGTTGTATTGTCATTAACGCATATAAGGGTTAACATCCATCATCACGACGGTTACACGTTCTGATCGCTATTGCCCGCTCCGCAAGCCCAGGGCAACATCTCCTCGTCGACCGCGCTTCGGACGTTCGATCGCGACGGACGGACACATCTACTGCCGAGAAATCACGCCCCAACAACAACGACAACAACGTACTACCAACAATGTTTTCTATGACCTCACCAACCACGAACACGAATCCCGGCTAAGTCCCTTAATGGCTCTGTCTCTCTCTCTCTCTCGCTCGCTATTCCTCTCGCTTTCTCTCCCTGTCTAATGTCTATTTTTCTGCTATTTTCTCATCGACAATATGTAATAGATTATGTAGTACGCCATTGACGCACGCCGGCGATGTGTGATTTATGCTACGCTAGCCGACCTTGACGTAACGCTTGGATGTCGCAAACGCGTTTGACCCGCCAGCTTATCAGCGGCTCTTGCTGTCTTGGCTTTTACACCTGTCTCTGTGTGTGTGTGTGTGTGTGTACTTCTTCTGATTCTACTTGTCGCCGGGAGGCGACATCCACGCTGTGGCAGTACGACGTTGACAGAGTGATCAGATATTCAGCGTCGCCGATGGAAGCCATTCAACGACTTCAGTTGGTCCTTCGACGGCCGCCGGCCGCAGACGCGAGTTCGACGATGTCTGCTCTGAGGCATCTTGTCACAATATCGTCGTTTGCGTATGATCTTGCTGATTATAGTGTGATTATCGCGTTCGCTGCCAGCTGGTCGATCGGCGGTAGTCATTTCAGATAACTATCTAGATAATAGATGTATATGATATTATATAGAGGTGACCCGACGTGTATGGGTGGCTAGGGGAGCGATAGCCGACCTACAGGAGATATCGGCTAGCGGACCGTGATATCTTTGGTGGCAATTACGGTGTCGCAAGCGTTCCCGCATCAGACATATGCATAGGTAAACTAATTAGGAAACCAGATCTGTTGATCTAGTATATATATATATATATATATAAGTACGATTCGTGGCAAAATTTGCAAAGTGCTTGAAGTGAATACTTGCGAATTCGTATAGGAGACTATAATATAATAGTATACATTATATATATCATTCACCTATATGTATGTTACACGATCTGCCCATCGAGTGGACTTCTAAGCTTGTTGAAGAGGTTCAAAGCAAACTCCATCGTGCACACCAGCCTGAAGTGCCTAGGTTTTCGTTACGGTTGTGTAAGATTGCTTCCCTCAAAGATCTATGGACCTCTTAAGGATTTGGGCCAAGGTTTGGAATTGATTTGATGGGTTAGGTACGTTATCAGGCATAGCCAAGACTCAGATTGATACATTGATTCATTAATGATTCCCTAATTCATACGGTACGGCTAACGAATGATCAGTTCTAATTGAATCCATCGTCAAGGATGGCAGTAGAATTGATACCATATATTTCTGATATTTTTGGTCCAATGTGATGTTATCCGTTCCTCATTAAATAGTTAGTTAAATGATTATTAATGTTGAGGATTTGGCAATTCGGTAACAAAACAAACGATAACAACTTATAATTGAAGATTGGCTGAAGTCCTTCGTGATTCTGATATATGTAAATTACTAAGCTACATGCAATTCAGATAACAAGTATCAAAGCAGGATATCTTCTGCCCCGCCGATATAGCGTAGCCAGATGATTGTGGCACTGTGCGAATGCTAGGGGGTGCTAGAATTGCAGCAGCAGCCCGTCGAAATTGGCAACGTAGATGCAGCGAAACATCTGTTACACAGTCAGTGGCTATTTTCATCGCCATAGACATATCTGTGTTATGCGATGAAAGCCGGACCGTTACTTTTTAGCCCTCGGACATAGAGCAAAGGTAATAGGCGACTTAATTAATAAGGACATGCAGTGCTCTGGTTTGGGTATCGCCAACCAAGATACTTCTTCGTTGTAGTTTTGCCAAAACTTTCGTCATGAGATGGCCTAACATGAGCGATGTTGATACACGACATATATATATATATATTAGGTTGCTTCAAGCGAAGCCGTGCACAATAACTGCTAGATTGTTTTCGAAACTAGAATAGGTGTGGGTTTTCACAGCTGTTGGGAGTTCATGGACTGACCCAGAGGAGGATTTAGTGCAATGGCTTTTAGGACTTTCGATGGGATCGGCCTCTATCGGCTCCTACCTCGGGAAACCTCTACTTACCGGAGAGGTGCATGAAAACTTTTTGGCAGATTACCTGGATACGTTCGTTACCTCAAATAGGTGCATGCTTGAGTAGCTTCGGCACGACAACGCCAGTCCAAATAAAGTTATTGTTATTATGGAGTATCTGGCCGGAATCAAGTTGTAGAGTCAACCGCGGTGTTCTTCTAATCTAAACCCGCCAGACTTCTCTTGTTCTGGCCAATTGAAGAGGACGCTAAGCGCTACCACGCATCAAAATCGGAGCGGGTTTGAGGTAGCACTAAGAGAGATAATATACGACTTCTCGCACATGCGTCATATAAAGGGCAAGCGCAATATCTGCCGACCACATGGCAACGCATGATAAATTCTCAGGGATCATGCATACCGTAAACAGAAAATTATTCATTAATAGGAACTAACAAATATAATTTTATTAAAAACAAAAGTCCGGCACCTCTGTTCCCCCTTGTATATATACATATATATGTATATATATATATATATATATATATATAATGAAGCCAGAACTAGCGATCGAGTTATTTGTTGACGTGGTCAGCCAAACTGATCGTTATCTACACACGCAGCTTGTCAGCTGCACGAGGGAGTGAGAGAAAGGGAGGGCAGGCAAATCTCTCCTTGGACTGATTTTGTAATCGCGTCTTCTGATCGTCGCTCTGTGTCCCTACTTCGATCGACACTACCCGCTATGGTGTAGATAGACAACGATTCGAGCAGATCTGTCCAGAAAACAGGAGATAGAAATGAGACCCTATGAAACCGCGTATATTAAATTGTCATCGTTTCGATGTTTTGTGTGGAAGTTGATCAAAAACAAAGTCCTGCCAATAACAGAGCGTAATCATCGATGGCGTTACCTGACGGTATTGCAGGTTCGACAGCAGATTGAATGTCGATGCGAATCAGCGCTGAAGAGATGCCGCGAGAGCGGGCAGGTCGAGCGACACCGATGGAGACAAAATCAACGAGGGAGAGTTCCACGGAACGAATGTAAATCCGAGATTCAACCAGTTCATCTGAAGTTCATCTAAGAGCATAATTAGCATTGGTTATTATTAGTCGTCGTGGTCGAGTTGATGCGAGTGAGTCGTAATTGGTCAAGCTAAGTGAATCAGCAGGATCTTAACACAGGATTGTGTTCCTTCTGTAACACCTTTCCCTCGGTGTCCAGAGGCAGAGAGGCATCGCCTTCCTCGGAGCAATGATGGCCTCGGCTTTAGGACACCCAACTGTCGTCAACGAATTCTCTAATTATTGTTTGTTTGAAGTTGTACATATACGAAATAAATGAACGCAGATACACACACGTTGATAAGCTCGCTCAGCTCTGTATAGTAGATTCGTTGCACCGACCGCTAATCTCGTTCGTAGTCAGACGGCGTTGGACCACGCTTGTGCGACGCTGTATTCGCCCAGTCGGCATCAAATGTACGCTTGTTATTGCAAGTGTTCGATTGGCTGCAGCTTTTCTGTGCTCGCGACATACAACTCTGGCCGTTCCAGTCTGGGGCACTTATCATTGGCGGACTTCACGTCGAGCGAAGGCAACTTTGACGTAGAGATCGCGCCGGGGACTATGCCTCGTTCGGGTGGCGTTTCCGTTGTGATTTTTTTTCGTCGCTTGCCGGAGCCAGTCATCAGCTCTGATCAGCTTCTGTTTCGTCTTCATCCGGAGTGGCTCTGACAAGCGAACGATGTCGTCATGATTCGTGCTCGTTTTCCGGCTACGTTCCCAAGCAAATTGTCTAGCGACTATATCAGCCACTTCGATTACCGGCTACTACAAGAACAAAACGGTCGCGTATGAAGATATGATAACTGGGGGTAGTGGGGGGCGGGGGGGGGGCGTATAAGGAAAAAGCAAGCTGTACACGAACCGCTCATCAATAGAGCAACATGACGTGCAGCAGTTCGAGAAATTCGCCGCGAGCCTTTTTGCAGCCGTGTATCCCGCGACACCTGGTAGACATGTCTACATTTTAAGCCATCGTAAAAAAAAACTGCCGTTCCGTTAGCAACTAATTGTATTGTATTGACGTCAGAACGAGCTGATCGTTCCGTCGAAATTCATGATGAAATCAGCGGAATGGAAGCTATCAGTGGAGAGCGTGCGTCGGTGAGATCACAGCTCGGCTATGACGCTACAGTATCAGATATGTCAATTTTCGTTCGTATAGTAGGTCACATCTTAACTATCGTGTAGTAGTAGCCTTAAGCAAAAACTCATTTTTTTTTTTATTCTTCAGATCCGCCAAATCAAAGCTGCCACACGATACGCCCCTCATCGGCGTCAATTAACCGAGTCGGCTCAGCCACCAGAAGATCGAGATCTCTTCGGCGTTCACATATTGGATCATTGTCGCGATTGTTCCATCGACATAGATCAATACAGGCTGTTCTCGAAGAGTTGTCCAATCTGAATATCTCGCTCAGTCCGCTGAACAGGCCAAGCGCAACTGATGGCGAGATCGGCACGATGTCAACGAACCTTCCAACTGTGTATTGCTCACGTCTCCGTAAGCGGAAAGTTAGGCAGGGGCTGTTTCGCTGGCTGTCAAGCTGGCCAGTCGACTGTGTATGTACATGATGGCAACTGCCTCTTCATCCCTGTGTTCCACGAGTACAAATGAAAGCATCTGACGAGCCAAATGACGCTCTTTAAACATCGCTCTGCTTTGTGTGCCTATATATGCTTATTGCTTATTTATTGCTCATGTTTGTGCCTATATATGCTTATTGTATATTTAGTGCTCATAGATCTCTATACACATTGAACGTTTTACCTGTCCTAAAAGCATAGAAAAAAACAATGTAAGAACGTCGGGGACTCGTGTGACCGCTGTTGTCTCTTACGATGACTAGCCTCCAGTGAGGTGGAACCGTTGATGCTCTCGTTAGGGAAGAATCGAACGGGCAGACAGATAGATGGTCGGGCGTTGGTAGCCGCGAGCGTCTACCATAATTGGTAGCCGCGACCGTCACCGTCATTAATGACGAAATGCAATCGACTACCGCACGAGACCATCAATTTTAACTGAATAGCAGCATTAAGTCGCGGACATACAGACGCAGATTCACAGCTTACACAAACGAAGCAAGTTAGCCAACCTGATCAAAGCTGTCGCAGACAGAAAAAACACAGCCACTTATTTTACAATATGCAATGGGACGATGTACGTGCTGAACTCACGTACGAAGTCACGTCGACCCGGTCGGAGAACTCACGCTTACAGTTGGATGCAGCTGGTCGCGGTTGGCTCCCACTTCAGGAGGTGATTTTATCTGAGGTATCATTTTGTTGATTTTCTGATCCTGGGACGAGTATCGAGTTACAGGGCAATGTTTTCAGAGTCAAGAGATATGTTGCTAATCATGAAAGCGAGTGTGGTGCGCATTAATCTGTCATCTGTGTACTAATCTGTTTAATCGTTCGTTCCGTCTTCGCTGGACACCCACAGACACAATTGGGGAACAAACTTGAAGCCAAACTGAGCGAGAAACAGCTTGCAGAAGAAGATAATGAACATGAGACTAATTCAATGGAATAACAACAACAACAACGAATTCTAGCAATAAAATTGCTCGTCTACGCGGCAACTATGACCGTTCATAATGACCGTTCGAATCGTGCACTCAATTCGATACAGAAATAGAGTTCGAGCCATGCAGCCCCTTCGTACAACGGCTGCTGGACATTAATTGACCAATGTGGTCGAGACATAGGTTCTGCCTCTGGCTAGAAGCTGGATGCGAGGTCCCGTATTGTTTTACCTGTTGACATTCTCTATCAATTATGTTCTACTTTTTTGGCGAGATATTTTGCATATGCCGATGGTACATTTTCCGGACTAAGTCACAGCCAACATTGAACGTCCATAGAACTGCTTTCGGCATTGCTTGACAAGGTGAATGGTACGCTTAGTGCTGCTACTACATCTCCGGTGCTTCAGTAGGCCACAGTCGAACCCCAAACTTGTTAAGGTAACTTCTTTGTTAACTTACGATTCAACCTATTTGTATTATACCTAGAGACCGAGCGGCAGGAGACTTTAAGCCGTGGTGGCTTATGGCTTAAACTTTCTCTGCTAAACGTTACTTTTCTACAAAGAAAAAACTCGAAGGGATAGGTTATTACTATAAGATAGCAATCATTAACATTATTATTATTATTATTATATCATTGCAGATAACTGATTAACAACCCAACTCACAAAATATCGCCACTATGAAAAGATGATCTCATATCAAATAAATTGTCATTGTTATTCACATATGCATGCCATCTGACGTCGGGTTCGCACTCAATCATTAGTACCATATGCTCATATTTCATAGTACACTTTTGTTTTGTTGTCAGACATAGACCATCTCTTCGTGAAGTTCATAAAGCGCTCGTCATACTGCCAGTAGATTATTAGGGTTTCTCGCTAAAAACCCACCTGGTTACCCTCTGTAATTCCTTGCAATGTATAATGCATTTCGTCTCAACCTGTTTTTGCCGAACGATTTCGTTCATAATTGCTCATATTTCGCGTAGAACAGGCAAAAATTGAGAATTGTAGCACGGACCAAACGGATACAGGAAGATGATCTGGTCAGTGTTCAAATCCAAGCCTTTGACGCAAAGCTTCCGAGAGCTATCTCGAGTGTCCCACTCGATGAGGTGTAAAATCCCATCGCAGAGATAGGTATCGACGACCGTACAATGCGACCGTGACACCTTGACCTCCTTGACCTTGGCGCCGTTCGCGAATGCTGCGTATCGAAGCGGGTAGTATCTCGCAGTGGCGAAGTACAACAAGCCGCCATGAGCCCCAAGCAGCGCCATGCCCTCCGGTGCGTATTTCACAATCTGCTTCGACTCCACTAAGTGACCTTTACGGAAGGTCAGGCTCCAGACGCCAGAGCTGAGGAAGTCTGACACCGCGATGGTGACCTCGTCGACGCCCTTCGACAGCACGACAAAGTCGTGGCTGTGATCGTCCAGTCGAGCGATCCGCCTCATGCTCAGACCTTGCGAGCCGAACACATGCACCTCATTCCCGATGGTCAGAAAGACTTCATCCGCAAAGATTTGCATCCGATGGATGTGGTGTTCACACATTTTTGTTGAGCGGCGCAAAGCTCCGGATTCGAAACAGTGCACGTTCATGCCCTTGCCGTTCGGGCTGTAAAGCTCGTCTCGATACACGATGCTGTCTTTGAGGTGCCAATCTAGCTGACCTAGTTTATTTTTCGGGTTCCAGATCGTCACCAACGAGCCGTCACGAATTGTTGAACCTTTCCACTCAGCCCCGTTGGACCACACTATAAGAAAGCTTGTGCCTAAGTTCGACATGACCGGCTTCGGAGGCGGCCCCACTTTCGGGACGGCTGAGTTCCGCATGGAGAGAAGCTTGGCGTTGAGTTTTGATGCAACATCCGATTTGGTGGAGTCCTCTGCGGACCAGCGCGAGACTAACTGCATCAACTTGTACTTGGCGTCGATATCAAGCGCTAGACTGTCGAATAGTTCACCCAGCGTCGCCACATCCGCCGGAAGGTGGTCGCCGCTCAGGAACTCATGATCCTCTACGCAGCTGTGAATGTTCTCCTGAACGAACTCGACCACCTGCTGCGCAAGCTCCGTTAACGCCAGCTGCTTTGACGCCGCAAAGAGGGGCACGACGAGGCGGACCGTGATCTCAATGCGACTCTTCGTGTACAGACTTTCAAGGACGATGTCAATCACTTCTTCGGACACGTCGATCCGCAGGGTATTCCTCGAATCCTCGTCGGCCGGCTGATCATCGAGCGGTTTCGGTTCTCGGGCGAGCGCGTGTACGAAGAAGTCCGATGCGGCTTCGAGGACGCAGCGAGGCGCTGCGCGAGCCACATCCGCCTGCCTGACACACTCAAGACGGATATAGTCAAATGGCAGAGGAGATTCTGTGTTGAATGCCTTCGCTCGAGAAAGCAGTATTTCGCCGAGGTTGGTGGGATTTTGCGTTCTGATGGGGGGAACGCTTCCTGAGGCATCATCCACCTCCACTCGAATCTGAGCGTCATCGCTAGCAGCGTTCTCGCAGCCAGTCGACATAGCGAACTACGCAAATACTCGTCGGCACAATACGACCAATATGAGAATTGCGGTGTGGCTAGGGCCAGCGGCAAGCATCAAAGCTAGCTAGTTCTCAACGAGGGCCTCGGTTCGCCAAAGGTCTACCGGTCGCGCAAGGGTTCACATCCCCTTTTATAGGGCGTTCAGTTGTTGTCATATTGCTAATGCTGTCGACACAACTTGACAGATATGTGAGCTTGTTGATGAGTTAACCGGCCACTCGGGTGGGACTATTCGAATGTCCTATGACAAGTCAACACTTTCTTGCTCATTTACGCCTCTCCAAGCGCACGATCGATTGTCGTCATGAGATTAAAGAATTGGCATGCAACGATCTCATTTCGACGGTGATTGATGGTAAGCTTCCGCGTTAAGTTCAAGCTTAGTGGTGCTACTTACGCGGACGTGTTGTCTTATATTGAAGCATTTCACAGGTGGCATCCATATGCAAGACATAACGTGTGTGCTCTCCCGGGACGCAGTAAGCGTATGAGACCGGTGTGTAATGACGCTCATCTTTGATTCGAACCAATTCTACACGGTTTGATCCCCGTTGAGAGGCCGTCACCAAAGCAGATCCAGCCGGCGAGTTTCTATCAACTGTGCACTGATATCGTGCTGGGGTCTAGATGAGATTAGGCTTAGCAGGCCGCGTTGTATTTATCGTTTGGTGTGATCGGGATTTATTTCGACTATAAAGCACAAGGCATGCTCAGTGAATGGGAACCGTATTCGCTTTGGTCCGATACGGACCGAATATCCTCCGAGAGGTTCGTCTGACGAGGACGGACGTGGCAGGCCACACTGTCATGGTCGACTAAGCAAAAAATGAAAAAGGCCAACTTTTATTTTCTGTTTCAACAGTGGAAGCGGAGGACAGCCGAGTTCGATAGTGGTCAAAGGCGCTTGGTCTCTTTTTCATATATCGTTACTAGTCAAACTCCGACCAGCGCGTTTAAAAAAAGCAGTATGCTCATTCGTATGACTGTGAAATATCCAGCGATGGAGGGTAGACGTAATCGACGTGGGAGCGTATCGGTACGTCTGCAGATCTTCGGGAGTAGAGACACTTTTTGCCTGTGAGTGGGGAGTTAGCTGACTACGAAACTTAGCGTCGTCGGATCATACTAACATGTAGACATTATAGAAAGTGAAATACTCCATTTCTAGGAAATACTGCTCCATGAAACAGCGGCATCAAACGCACTGATAAATCGACGATTCCAAACGCGATATCAGATGCAGAATCGATGCTGCAATGAGAATCTAGCCGAGAAGGCGCGCGCGCTCAACTCGGCGTGATTCTCATTGCAAAATCGTCGTATGCGTTCGTGCTCGCTCCTTCGCGAAATCATATCCCCGCTTTCGTTTCAATGCTAACGGATTAACGGATCGATTCCAGCATCGATTGTCGGCAAAAATCAACGAGGAAGCCTCAAAAAACCGCCGCCGCGTTCCCTCGCGTTCTGCATGGGTGCTCACCGCGGGGCCACTTCATAGCAGACGCTGCCGAGACCCGGTCGGTGATCGTCCTCTCCCAGAAAACCATTGTTTACATCTCGCCTCTCTATTCGGAACATGAGCCACCTGCCTGTGATTCTGGTGCGAAGGAGGCCGGGCGTGCGTCACTGTGGTTCGTTCGCCGTGAAGTGTCAAACTTGCTCCGTTTCTGGGTGTCCCGCCACCGAATTTGCTTTGTGCGGAATTTTCACCGGACTCTATTTTTGTCTAGCTGAATTGACGACGAGAACGACATCGTAGACAAGGTACGTGGCCGGGAAGGACGAAGCATGACGGTGGCTGATGCTGGTCCGGACATAGAGTGAGAGAGAGAGAGCTCTCATAGTTTTCCCCTTGAAGATGTATTGCAACACCTCCACCGGCATTCGCCTGAGAGACCCTGCGAGAGAAGGGTGACTGTGACGAGTACTGACGATGTGAGCGACTTCGGCTACTGTTGCTGTCGGCTGTGTCAATACCATAGCGTCAGTGGACATCTGACTGCGATCAGATGCTTTGACGGAGACGTGACAGGAGACTCGATCCCGGGGGGAGTCTGTCAGATTGACTGATAGTGTCACTTTTGTGCATGAGTTTATTTAATAATAATAATAACGATAATAATGAAACGACATGAATTATAAAAGACAACGTTTCAAATGAGCACCAATCAGTACTGTACTAATTACAACACTCCGTTGTGTTCTCATTGAAGGGAGTCAAAAACAGAAACCATTGTCATTTATTTGTGCTTATTCTTATTATCTTCTTTTCGTAATCAAACCCGCACACAAATGCAGTTCGTATATACGGCCATATTCGGGGCACCGGTTTCGTCCGTACGTTGGCCAGCGATTCCCGCTCACGGCAGATTTCGACGAAGAAATATTGTCCAGCTCATCAATCGCTCAACCGGGTCATCGATCATTGCATGTTTATGGCTTCTCTATACGACGTCGCGTTGTTGTCCGACTCGATTTCGTAGAACGTCACTCCACCGGAAAAGGGCGCATACGAGTGTGAACTCGGCATTCGTTGTGAGTCATTGGAGCCACGCAACCCATCTGACTCGAACGATTTGAAACGGGCTCGCTTTTCGCGAGGCGATTTCGATTATCTGCGTGATGCTGTTTACTTGCAGACTCGAATTACAACAATTACACGGCAAGCGTACGTGGATTAAATTCAGCATCTGTTTCTCATGGGGGATGGCGATGACCGAGTGCGTGGGTGTCACGAAACCAAAGACTAGTATATATATATATGTGTCCCGGCAGATAGTCCACGGTTCCCCGTTGGATTAATGACTGTTGACGGTTGCAGGCCGTTCGCTCTGTTTGGGGGCAGGCTGTGCAGGCCAACCCGAATGCTTTTCTTGGGAGACGGCCATGATAATGATGACAATGATATTGAGCGATATCGAGCCGTTTCCTAAGTGGAGTGGCGGTATCGTCGACGCATGAGTCTCACGAGAGCGGTCAGCTTGTTCCTGTTTCACCCGTTGTGGTGACGAATGTATATTCTAGCTGGGGTGAGCAAACAGGTAGAAATTGCACTCTATTATTTATACGGGGGACGGAGGGGAATGATTGTAATCGGCGTCGTTATAGTGGCAAGGGTATCCTTATTCTATACTCGACGTCGGATAACCTTTGTATGATGTTATGTATATTTTCTATGACCCCTACGGCCACCGGTTCAAATAGGAGAGTCTATGGTTTCAAGTTCCAGCGTTAGTCCTACGCTGTCCCGCTGATCAAATATACGTGCAATCTGCGCCGACGATACCGACTACGGCACGGGATGATTTTTAGCTGCAAGGCTTACATTGGCGACAGAATAATATCGTGATTAGAACTTAGCAACGAAACATCCGTTTCATATACGAAACACATATGAACAACCTTTGCCAGGTTGGTATGGAGAATCTCTAAATATCAAAAACGACACAATTTGAATATATTGCTTAAAAGTGCATTGGAAAACTGACACTCGTGACCTCAAAGTCGTATAATAAAAGCCGGCCGAACTCTCATACAAGGCCAGTTGCTCGAGAAGAACCGAATATGCTACATGCTTGATTTCGGGTGGTACAATCGTGCTGTAAACTCAAGCAAACCACTTGCCTGACCGCTCGGAATTCGATTCTTACAATGTTTACCTACCGACAAGATTCAAAATCGGCTACGGTTGCGTAATTGCCGACGTACGGCACGGACAATAATTAATAAAATGAGGCGCAACCGCCGACTGAACAGGCGACGTGTCATGCTAGCGGAAATGCGTTGGCGGCCGTCCGGCGAATTGTATATACAATACAAAAATTCGTGACCCCATTATGAGCCTTGCAGTAACATCAAATAGTACCGGGTAAGAATTTATGGGTTTAATAAAGGAGCTATAATTTCCACAATGCTTAAGCTCTCATATATGTCACACAGCGGGGGTGGAATCTGCGGCCTCTGGCTTCCAATAGCCAGAGACTAAGCCATCCAAGCTACCACGCTGACGTTGCAGCAATCACTAGAGGTGACCCTGGTCAACAGGTCCACATAGCTTTAATATTGCGAAATTCAAGCAGGTGCTTTTCGGAATGATGGGTTTCTTCATTTTAGTGATGCGTTCACACCTCCACTTCGTGGTTGGGACCTCACCATGAAATAGGCAAATAATGAAAGGCTGCGAGACGAAACCTAATCTCACCTGTTGAATTCGACGTTTCCTGCCGATTCTAGACCGTTAGTCGTCCGTCTACAAGGCAACTTGTCTCGGACGTTTCCCATGTTCCGAGATGGGTTAAGACGCATGTTGATGATTGTTCGGTAGCGAGGCGTGAACTGACGCCTCTCAGCATCTGTGCGTCTTTGGCTTGGATTTATCGAACTGTGACGTTCCAAATGAAACACTAACTTAGTCACAGGATGTGATATAGCGCAGGATGACCGCCTTGCATGATATATCATTCTTGTTCTTCCTTAAATCATGTTAAACTCATGGAGTTTAACTCTCTACGCGGACCATACCCTTGTTCCGTGTACAATTCCAATAAGTCGCTCAATAATAATGACAATTTTTTTTTGTAGGTATTCTTAGTATTCGCGGCCCGAGGCAGCGGTTACCATCTCTTCCGATGAGTGTGATTCCACGCCTTGCTTGGATTTAAACCCATAAACGATGAAATTCGTAATCGTAATAGCAGTAACCTTTGGCTGAGAGCCAGCCCGAAAAAGTAGTGAGTTTTAGTAACCTTTGGCTGACGATGATTCCGGCAGATTACCTGTAAATAGAGCTGTTGTTCATAATTTGCATACGGAGGCCGTCAACGAACGGATCATCAGGAATAGCTTTGCGTTCTTATTCTTTGTAAGCGTGCTGCGTATGTGGCTGTGTTGTTAGCTTACCGCGGCCTGCAGAGCCCCTGCGATTGTTTCGCCTATGGTAAATAGGAAGGGCCTGTATCCATGGCTGTCTCAGTGCAAGTCAGAATGGGCTTGCTATGATGTCTCATTAGGTCAATAATTCGCCTATCCTAAACGTTCTGCGCTCGACTGTGACGCTTTGGCATTCATACATATGTACATACACCGATTACAGTCGATGCGCTAGCGCGCCCGTGAAGCTGAGCCGGGGCGGTAGGGGACACAGAAATCGCTTGTGTTAATTCGCGCATTGGCCCCGAACACTGGTGGCCTGTTAGATTTACCCAGAGGAAGAGGCTGTTATACTATCGAATGAATTCGAGAGACTGAATGTGCCCACAGACCAGTCGAGAGAATGTTTCATTGCTTTTTGTACAGATGCCCGTTCGTTTTCGACCATGAACATTACGATGGGACACATCAAGATTAAGCGGTTAGCTCAAAATGACGAACGCACAACAGCAACTCATCAGCAAGACGACCAGCACTGAGTACCGCATGTTTGTGTATCTGTGTGTGCGTGTGTGTGTGAGCGGGCGTGAGTGCCTGTGTGCGGATGAACGATTCGTTGGTCTGTTTTGCAGCGTTTGAGTCCGAGGGTTGAGGGAGTTGGATAGGGAGAAAGGAATCGTTTCAATATGTGTGATAATTCTCTTCGATTTCAGATGCACAAAGCGGTGGCGAGTATCCCACGAGAGCTTCTCGAGGCAGGCGATGATGACGACTGGGAGACGGATCCTTCGTTCGTCAATGACGTCTCCGAAGAGGAGCAGCGTTGGGGGAGTCGGACCGTCGAGGGCAGCGGTCGAACGGGCGGTGGTGCCTTCGAGTGAGTGAGCTTTCGTTCGTATTAGTCAAGCGGCATGAGGTGGGGGGTAGCGCCAAGGACTTGGAACCGCGGTGGCTGGTCTCCGGTTTCGAGTCCCGCAGGAGGCGTATGCTTTGGCGTAATGCGAAAGCAGTTCCGAGCGATGGCTTAAGTAACGACACCTCTCGGGTCAATAGAACACGTAGTTGCCATAGATCGACCCAGCGGAGAAGGTGTCCCCTGGACACAAAGGCGGGCAGGGTTTGTCTGGCTCCAGGTTACCTTGGAGTAGATCGAGCCCGGTGGCGTGGTGCATTTGTGTGCGCCCTGCAACCATCGACGACACGTAGGTGCGCGGGTTGGATTCCCACCGTTGGGCATTTGCACTCCGGAGTCCATCTTATGAAGCAACGTAGAAAAGCATTTCCGTGGACGTCAAATCTTCAAGGCCGAGAAAGGAGATTGCCTTCACTAGATTGTATTGAGTGGGCATAATATTAGTCAGCGAAATATATTTATTATTAGCTCCATTCCGGTGGGTCACAATATGCCACCATCTAGTTGGCGTACTTGCGAGGTTGCTAGCAATGATTCTGGCTAGAGCGAATATGTTCGATCACACAGTCAGCAGCAGGTTACCGGGGACGTGTTGACAGGATCGGTCGAATTGTCATCGTTTGCTGTTGTATATTTGACGATGATGACGTCCCATGGGAGCCCCGGGAATTTTTGCAGTAACAAGGTGACAACTGTAAGTCACTTGTGTACGCTACCTTATGGCGAGCATGCCCAAGCTATCCGTCGATTGAGTAGGGAAGCGAGCAGTGTGAGAGACAAATTTCGCGTAGGAATAGCGCTACCGGGTTCACTTCTAATCTTGTTGCATAGCTAATGGCAGACGAAGTGTGATTAGTCTGCCACTGTCAACTGACTGTGAACGACTTTGCGCTTTGGCGGCAAATCTTTTTTCAATGATAGTAAGCGTGTTTGGGCACGAAAGTAGCCCAAGTCCATTCGATTTATTGTACATTCGAGTTTAGGTCACTTTACACAAGTTTCAACGCTTCATATGGTGCCTCTTCTAGGTATTGATGGTGTGGCAAAGCACACGTTCAGAATTTGTAAAGCATAGAGTTCGCAGTTGAAATAGAACGCCTTTCGACAGGAACCTATTTCGTTTCTAAACTATAGACTTAATCTGCTTGAAAGCGCCCGCTCTACGCCATTACATCACACCGGGTATTATAAAGGTCTTCTCCCATCATATACTGTTCTGTACTTATTCGTATAATTAATGATAATTATTATAATTGCTACGAGAAATGTCGGGAGGAAAAACCCACATCTCTCTGAGGTCATCCACGGTAGTATTTGAACCTGCGATATCTGATACAAATATCCCAGCTGTGTCCCTATATCCTAGACGTTACTGTCTTCTACCGTATTACGAGTGTCAATGGCTGGCTGTTAACGATATATATATATAGTATATATATATATATATATATATACATATATGTATTCTCACGGCCATCCTGGAAATGCGAAATTATAGTGAATAATATGATACAATATTTGCATTGCAGTTTTCAGGAGCTTCGCCGCCAAGTGACCACTGGAGATGCCGAACTAAAGAAGACCCTCATGGGAGAGGCTGTCGATTCATCGCATTACGGTTACGGAGGTACCACCGGAGTAAACATGCCGTTAGATTAGCCCCTTCATAATGCAGCTATTCTGCATTATGAAGGGAATTATGAATCATTGTTCCTGAAGCAAACTTCTATTTCATTTGCGCTTATAGTAGATGGCGAAACTGTCGGTTCAAGTAACTTGACGACGATTTGGAAGAGTTGAGCTAACCGAGTTGAGCTGGCTGCCCACTATACCACGCGCTTCTTGGTCTCTCTCTCTTTTAAGGCAAGTTCGGCATACAGAAAGATCGCCAGGATCGAAGCGCAGTCGGTCATGATTACGTGGCCAAAACAGAAAAGCACGCTTCGCAAAAGGACTATGCGACAGGATTCGGCGGGAAATTTGGCGTACAGAAGGATCGGCAAGATCAGGTTCGACCTTGATGGGCTTTACCGTTATTTTGTTGTAGCTGAATTAGTATAATTGATACCCCGAAGGTATACCGAATGATACGATCTCTGACGTATGATACATGTGAGCTTATCTGTATCAATAACTATTTAGGAGGCGAGCCCGCGGTGTTTGGAGCAGCATTTTGAACATCATACGTGTTATTATTAAAAATAATAATAATAATAATGATTATTATTATCTCTGAAGAATTACCAACCATTATAAACGCGTGACTTTCAAGCATAGCACAAAAGTCATAATGTCTACTCGCTATTGTTTATACCTCAATTTGAGTTCGTTTCCCTTCTTTGTAAATATTCGTTCTTCTTTTATTCATTTATTATATCGTTTGAATTAACATTAGTAAATATCAACAATTAAAATTCATATTTCATATCCATCACCGTTTGGCAGAGCGCTCTCGGCTGGGACCACAAGGAGCGCGTTGAGAAACACGAATCGCAGAAGGATTACGCCAAAGGTACGTCAGTAATAACCGAATCATTCCGCCGTAAACTGTCCTCATCTTATATCGGGGTGGCCGATTTCTCCCCTTGGCCTGCTTTTCTGGGGGTCGCGTACGCCTCACGGACGTACAGCGATCTGTGCAGCGCAGCTCAGTAGCTATCTATCGTGTTGGGACTCTTCAAAAATAGTAAACAGCAGCGAGCGATTCGGGTGTTGTTGTAGTTGTCTTCGAGGCAAACTGCAACTTTGTTGTAGCGACCTTGTTGAATATAGAAAGACCAGCGGCAACGCTTGCGCAAAAAACCCTGCCACTTATCGGCTACGATTCTGTTTCGGACAGGCTTCGGGGGCAAGTACGGCGTTCAGCAGGACCGCCAGGACAAATGCGCTGTCGGCTGGGGGCACAAGGAGCACGTGGAGAAGCACGAGTCGCAGAAGGATTACGCTAAAGGTTCGTTGTTGCCGCGGGACGAATCACAAAGAACACATACTTGTTCATCCATGCTTGCTATATCTGATTCATTCTCATACTCATGCGTGTGTGAAGTGTTCACCCATCGGGCTTGCTTTTCAACTGGCCTTGGCTCGTAATCAAATGTTGGTGCCCAACCTCTCGTGAACAGCAAATCGAAACAGGTAAAGGGAGATGGACGCCTGTATACGTCCTATTGTAATCGGAATCATGTTAAAGCGTGTATACGAAGGCTTCACCCTACTGTGAAGATTGGCCAACTGCATTTCCGTCAAGAAACCAATCAAATCTTCACCTTACATCTCGAATCTTTTCGGGGTGCGTTGTTTCATCGATTCGTTTGTTGGCTTCGTTCTGTTCGATCGGATTTAAGGATTCGGTGGTAAGTTTGGCGTTCAGGAAGATCGCCAGGACAAATGCGCTGTTGGGTGGAACCACAAGGAGCAGGTCGAGAAGCATGAATCGCAGAAGGATTACGCCAAAGGCTTTGGTGGCAAGTTCGGTCTTCAGGAAGATAGAAAAGACAAGGTATTGTATATAAAAGATAACGCAGTGAAGGAAGTGTACAGAGGCTATATATATATATATATATAGGCGGCTCCATAATGACAAGGAAATCCATCAAAAACAATAAAGCACGCGTAAATGAAGCCAAATAGCACTCAAAGAACGAAAATAGCTATACTACAAAATTATACACATTGTCCAAATATAACAAACAATTATACGGCGACAACTAAAAATATATAAAAACTTTACAGGCTATGTAAAAACATATACATATATATGGCACGCAGACAAGTCAGAGAGGGGTGTTGGCCAGTTATTGGCTGCTACGACTACAATGATCGCTTTTATATCCTGTTAGAGCTAAGCACACCCTGCTCTTTCTTAACTTTACACCGACAAGTGCCATTACGTCGGTTGCTGCTGCTGCTGCCCTTGGCGAACGAGCTATAATCTGTTGATCTATGCTATAATCCTATTATATATATATATATATATATATATATATATATATATATATATAATTCGTTCCTCAAATATGATTGCACCTTTGTATGACATTTGTTAGAGCGCTGTCGGCTGGGAGCACCATGAGAAGACGGAGAAGCACTCATCGCAGACCGACCATTCGAAAGGATTCGGAGGAAAGTTTGGCGTTGAACAGGATCGGAAGGATCGAAGCGCAGTTGGTTGGGAGCACAAGGAGCGCGTATGTATCATTAAATGCTTTATTAAAGAAAAAAAAAATATTAAAAAAAAAATAAATAAATAAATAAAAAAAATAAATATATATATATATATATACATCTAGCGGGATATATGCATCTCAAATTTGATATAGGGATGAGCCTGGAAATAACCGCTCGAAGGCTGGCTTCTTGAAACCTGTCTGCAATAGCTATATTGGAATATCTCGAATTCGCTTAACTACCAGGTGGGCCACTAATTTTCCTGTGTAGAAAATAAAATAATTATCGTTGGGGAAGTAATGTCGATTGCAATGATTATTCAATATGTTCTCCCCTGAAACTCAATGCATCGAGTTTAGCGATCCTCAGGTACTTTTCTTCTGTTCGAATGAAATATTCGTTCAATAGACTCAACCTCTACGGCGGCGTTTACTCTTCATCATTTTTGTATCGTAGTGCCGGCTCCTGAGGTGTGATTTGAGATTGCTGAAGAGATAGTAGATGCTCGGGGCTGCCTTTGGAGAATAGGCTGGCTGTTAAACATAGCCGTTGTGGCTCGACGGACCCACACCCGTTTCAGAACTCGCCGTCTTGGCAGAATTGACAGAATTTACAAGTTTAGTATGTATAACTGTAGTAGTATTCGTTTTACATATGCTTGATTATATTGCACCACGCAAGATGCGCTATTTTTCTGAAAAAGGCAGACCGTGACACCGAGACATCCATGCCAGTATCTCTTTAGTTTCAACGTCAATTCAATGCTCACCTCTGGGGTTTGTGTACGTCTACTTGTTGCTACAGGTCGAAGCTCATTCATCTCAGACCGACGGCAAGAAAGGCTTCGGCGGCGCATTTGGTGTGGACAAAGCCAAACAAGATAAGGCCGCACACGGATTTGACGAGGCAAGTGGCTCCCTGCTCATCAACAAATGATCTATCGTTACTATCATAAGTCCCTTCAATCTTCTAGTGACATGGAACAGATAGAGGTTTCCATTGGATATAACATCACCGGGTCGCCGTTTTCGTGTTGTCTGTATTCGTCCCGGCAGTAACGTCATCGAGGTGCTCGGTGATTTTGGTAGACTGAGAAATGTGGCATTGCCCATTAGTAACGTCGGCTTGTGTTAATGCGATCTACAATCATAGAAGTTTGCTCGTGGAATAATAGTTAACAGAAGCACAATTGTAATAAGAACATTACGAGAAATATGTGTCCATACACAGCGGATATATGTTGAAGCGTCTTCTTCCGCCAAGCTGCAGCATTGGCTTTGTGTCTGTCCCATGCTAATCGATTCGCATACGCTTTGTCGTATGCTCATCCATTGCCACAGATGGCGAAAAGCTCGACGTCGTATGCAAAGGAGAAGCCCGAAATCACCGTCAAGGCCAGCTCGCTCAAGGAGCGCTTCGAGAAGATGTCCCACGATGGCGAAGCCGAACGCCGAAAAGCTGCCGAACTCGAGCGAGCAAAACGGAAAGCCCGCGAAGACAAGGAGAAAGAGGACGATCTCAAGGCCGAGAAGGAGCGAATGAAGAAGGTCGCCGAGGAACACAGAAGGTAGAGTTTGGAGTCGACGGACGAAGTAATTCACAAGGGGTCGCCAAGCGGGAAGCGCGACGCGGAGAACGAATTTGGCAAAAATTGGCTTCTCTATTGAACGGGTCGATGTTTACGCGCGGGCTCACGATCGCGCGTGCGGATAGTCCGTGTGCGTGCGAGCAGCTAGTTCGTTTCGTTCCATAAACAGCTTCTTCAATAAACCAATAAACCTTTACCTTCTTTCGAATGAAATCAGATGTGCTTTTCCGCGTATTTCAGACTGGAGGAGCTTGAGGAGCAGGAGGCGGCCAAAAAAGAGCCGGAACATGCGCCCGAACCCAGTCCACAGAAAAAACGGGAGAGTCTCGTTAAAGCGGTGAGTGTCGTCCAAATACGCTAATGAACCCTTCTCTCGGTATCTCACAGGTATCTCATTGTCCATCACAGGTATCTATATGCACATATATGAACGTGGGCAATATACGCTTCAGGACGAGTTCCAATGCCAGCTCTTGCATCTCATAGTATCGCGCTTGTTTCTCGCTTGTATCAACCGCGTTTTCCACAGACGCCCACATCCCCTATTGCGTCAACGCCAGCTGCCGCCCCTGTGGCCTCGCCGCGGGGTACTTCCGCAGTCACTAACAGCCAGATTGGAACAGATCAGGCCGGCGATGACGAGGAGCTTTACCAGGAGGCTATCGGGGTTACTCCTGCGAGCAAGGATGTGCAGAATGCAAATAGCAACGGCTCGGTAGCGTTGTACGCGACGATCCACGATCCGCTATTGAGATCGTACGAGGTTACGCCAAACACCCGGCAGTCATTGGAAGAAGAAGCTATTTACGATGAGGTGGCCGCGAAGCCCGAACCATCGCAAAACGCTTCGAACGGCAAGCGTGCCGTAGCCCTCTACGATTACCAAGCAGGTAAGATCGTTGGTAAGGCCCGAAGGCTAGGGGAGCACAATGAAATGGCTTATATATCTGCAGTTTATATCTATGATGCTGAGACGCTCTACGCTGTGTGTGTGTGACAAAAAAAAGTAGTTATATATTATTAGTTATTTATGTGCATTGGTTTACAGAGCCATACAAATGTTTCTACTACATTGTATGCAATATCGCCTTTAATACGCCAAAAATGTTATGTGTCCCTTGCGACAGCCAGTGGATGAGCTACTGCTACTATTACGGGACACGAAATATTGATCTTTTCTAAAAAGAATCGATAAAAATCGAACGAATTGTTCGAACTTTTCGGCCGGCCATTAATCCTGGCGGATGCCGCCAAACCTACCAAGCTAGTTTAGCCTTTTCGCAATATACAAGATGGTAAAGCTGTTCTTGTCGTAATGCTCGCGCCCCCTTTGCTTACAGCCGACACAGATGAGATCTCATTCGACCCGAACGACGTGATTACCGACGTCGAGGAAATCGACGAGGGCTGGTGGCGAGGTCGGTGCCCGAAAACGCATCGGGTAGGTCTCTTCCCAGCGAATTACGTCCAGCTGATCTAGAGATGAAGGCCACGCTAAGCTGTGACACTGTGTGTGTGCTGGGTCGAAACATCTTCATCGGGATATCGACCGTTAGTCAAAGCATCACAGCAACGGGACAGGAGACCGATATGCTGAGGAAACATTGGAGTGTACATAATAGAACTGTTCACCCGATCACCTGAGCGGCGACCGACGCGTGTCACTGGGAAACGATTTTAGTCCGAGCTCACCGATTTGTACAACACCGACTTTGCTAAGATGACACTTTGCCTGGCGAGAAGCTGACACACACACACATATACACAAACACAGACTCGTGGAAAGGGAGGGCCTTCAGAGAGCCGGAGTGAGCCCTTCGCCCTTTGACGCGGCAGATCTTTCCTCGACATTATTCGCTTTCTCTTTACTCAGACGTTTCGTGTTTTGGGACCTAACGTATTGTGCCGTAGTTCTGCCGTGGAGGCCCGTTAGCAGTTTTCGTGTGGCTTCGTGCTGTGGCGTGTGATGCGCAATCCATCGCCGGTGGACACAAAAGAGTGAAGGCCTAGTAGTTTTGCCAAGTAGCTCGCTGGCGCGACCTGACCGAATAGACAATGCCAGACGATGGCTACGACCATCAGGGAACGACAGGTCTGCCGACAATGACGAGTTCAGTGTTGTGTTCGTGCGAACTTGAGTGTTTGGCGCGGTGGAAATGTCGCTTCCAGATGCGATCGAACGCGCGGCCCGTCCCGCTATTCTTTGTATTCACGTCCGCAGCACAACGATGCCACGCGGACGAGCGACGGGCAGCACATTGTCTAGCAGATGAGATCACGCGCGGCCGTAGGCGCGCGCACACAATCGTCACAATGGTGACTGTGAAAAAAATGACAATGGTGAAATGCCTGACAAAAAGTTTAAGAAAGAAAAACGTGAATAAATGACGTTTATGAGGATTGAGAAACATGAAACACACTAACGCATATATATATATATATATATTTATATTTATAATGGATTGACGATGTCCGTGCCAGGGAGCTCATGAGATGCGAGCTGGATTCGCCACTCAGTTCAGTTGACAGTGATCTGTGGAATCAAATCGCGGCAGTAGCAGGGACGGCTGCAATTATTGCTGAGTAGGACGGACTATTGCCGATTATAATTATTCAACCGTACACACGTACACGCATTCGAACATGACAGGGCTTATATATATATATATATATAAATAGATGAATCGTATTTCTTTTCATATCGTAATAAATGCATACATATTTGAGAGAAGAACTACCAACATATTTAACAACAACAACGACCAGGCTTGCTGGTCCCATACAGCGTACGTGAACATCGTCATGACGATCAAAACAACCACTAAATACCGGAGATATATATATATATATAGATATATAGATATATATATATAAAAGAAACGTATACATCGTATAACAACAAACCTGAATGACAATTATTAATAATGAGACAACGATTGAGAGAAGTTGATTCGTTGTGCGCACCGGGCAAACCTTGCTCGTCAAATCTAACCACTCAGCATCCTGATGTAGTCGGGTAAAGTGCCTATTGTTGTCAGATTGATATATAATAATAATTATTATTATTATTGCTATATATATTAACCATTACTACCGTTGGTACAAATTCTTTTCTACGCCAGTCATCGGTAGTGTAAAAATAATATTGCACTGAAAACCAAAACAATTACTAGGGACAACTATTGTGAGCTAATTAGTGACCACTGGTGCTGATGATCAGTGTTGTTGTCTTGCGGATTCGTCACTAACATCTTCGCGCCTTTTATCACAGGGTTCATAAGGTTTAAGATCGACAGTGGTCTCGTATAAGATAACTCGTGTTGTTCTTAGCTTAGCCGTGTCTTTAGCTTATGTCTTGTATTGGTGTTAAATATATCTCAATTATATCTATACATACATATATTTACAAGTATACACAAGCATAGCTAATATTTATATTATTATTTATATACATATATATATATATATATATATATATATATATGAGCCATACTAAGAGATCTGGCGGGCACATCAACAGAAAACAATCAGGCAACATTCAGCCGTGCGAAAAGTGAACAGAACATGCAGATATCGACGGAGCTGCATTTGCATTCCCCGCCCGTCGCCGACTTTGACAGACTTTTGTGGACGGTAGCAGGATGGTTTCGTGGCGCATACGTGAGCTTATACGTGAATCTGTACGGCGAACAGAAGAGCCCCACTAAAATCAATGACAGCCGGTGAGAGATGATGCGTCACAGTGCTCCGGCGTGTCTGGCCACGCAGTGTCACGCAACATCAGCAGTCTGGTCAGACGACTGGAAGATATATGGCCGACAAATCACGTAACACGGTGACTGCCACGCTAATTGACCTGTGTCGTTTAGGAGGAGTATCTGAGTTAAATGGCCACAACGGATCGACGCTGATCAGTCAGCTTGAGACATTTGGTGCGCGCTGAATCGCACTGCGCTATCATTACCCGCAGAGATGAAAATCGAGCCATGAAAATCGCGCAGCGAGCTTACCGCGAATTAGGGTAGATTTCCTACGACAGAATGTGACTGCGTAGCCGCCTCGAGCGAACGACATCGATCGTCGCTGCTGGCGTTAACCAGCGCATCGCCGATCATGTAGGCACGTTGTGGCCACGCGGGTAGTAAACATCAGTGCGCTGATTTTTTGCTTGTATCGGCTGTCGTAAGATGGCCAATGTCTTCAGTCATGACGGCTCTACTGACCTGTTAGTTGGCCATGCTTACTACGACATCGTTTCCACCACCAGTTCGCCACCAAAAGTCGAAACACAACGCTGTCCATAGCAAATGTAACGTCCCATGTCTCATGCTCGGGATCTCAGAATATGGCGAATTCATTGTGTCACAATAAATAACCTTTCCCTCCGATTTGTTCCCTCTACTCTTGATTCGCGTTTCCTCTGCCCTAACTATCGAAGCTTCGTGATGATTGAATTGGAATCGTGAGGTTGAGGCGAGGTCAACGCGATGAAGGAAGATATGGCGCGATATCGGGACAAAGATATCGCGCGAGAGTCCTCACCGCGTCCTCGACCCTGCACTTCTCCGAGCACCGCGCATAGCGTCGTAGGTTCACATTGAACACGGGGATCACAATGAGGTTATTGTCATTGTCGACGACAGCAAAAGCCCCCAGCAGTAACGATGAACGTCAAATAAATGTAATGATTAATTTTATAGTAAAATACAATTGCGCTTGTCGTCTTTGCGGGTTCGCCGAAGATCAGGAGCCGGCATTGTTATTTTCGCGAAATCAGAGAGCCATATAGGTATGACATACGAACAGACGAACAACGTGATCCTCTCACACAAAGTAGTTACAGGGTAACCTTAGCACAGGGATTTATAGACTTTGGTTTGACTCTGATGTTCGTCCAGCCCTTCTCGCATCAGACAGTTCCCGGCACTTCACAGTTTTTCGAGCTGACCCTCAGCTCTTTCCCCTATGAGACAAGCATCAGCTCTTAACCTTTTAGGTATTACTATGAGGATCTGTCGAGGCCACCTTTGCTTATTCTCTTCGTTACTTGTACCGTAGTTCCCGTAAGTTCCCGGCACTTATCCGTATAATGGCATTACCACGATCAATGTCTGCTGGAGAAATAAGCACCTCCCTGAAGCATAGGACTTCCAAGGCATATATGACATAGAGCGTATCGCCAAACGAAATCTAGCCTCAATAGTTGAAAAAATAGGCCCCGGCGGGGTTTGAACCCGCGATCTTCTGTTTACGAGACAGACGCCTTACCACTTGGCCACGGAGCCGCGTTCGACATCGGTCTCTTTCACACCTTTCTTTGACACACACATATATATATATATATATATATATATATATACGGCGAAGCGTTTATTAGTCAATTATATATTTTATGTTTCCAATATGACCAGGAGGTGGCTTGGGCGGCTAAGTCTCTGCTTGTCAAACGCTGGAGGTCGCCGTTTGTTCGAGCCCTGTGAAGTGCCACATACGTATTCAACGTGAGAGTAATTAAATATATATATAGATATATAAGTCAATGTGAATATATGACATATATTCGGGGTGGAACCGTTCGACGATTAAAGACTCCTACAGCCTTAAGGTCATCCCGCTCGAGCTGCTCCTCGACGTTGAAGTCATAGGTTTGCAAAAATCGTTGACGGATTTTGATAAAATTGAGCGAGCTGAAAGTGGCTGACGTCTGTGTATCATTGTTTTGAGTTTCTCTCCGATGCGTCCCAAAGACGATTCTTGGATTAATAGTTTCTTCACAAAAAAGAAAGCAGCAACCGAAGCAAGAATTGGTGCTATTATCATAGATAAAAAAATGGTACACACAACTCAATGGAGTGCATCTGCTCAGTGGTTGAATCAAGCGCGCGGCGATTTTTTCCCTCGTCGCTGTGCAGAGGCAGAGAGGCAATGCCATCGCCCCCGCTCGGCGGTGTCCATGACCTTAGGCCTCGGCCTGAGGACACCCAACTCCCACCCCAATCGCTTCTCTAATTATTGCATATTTTAAGCCACCCAATCACATGAAATAAGAGCATTGTCACTCTATTAAGATATGAAATATGTTAGTTGCTCCTGATTCAACAAAAAAACTCGTAGTCGAGGACATCAACAATGACGATAATGACGACGAGTTCGAGCCTTGAAATGGAACCATTAAGTCAAACTCACTTGTGATATTGAGGAAATTCGAATTTTGAGTTCGCTCAAAATCCTCAAACAAGAGGTAAACTATCAAGCTATGAAGAAATCCACAATTCGCTCGCAGATTACACACAAAATAAAAAACGACATTCACCGGTTCATATCGAATACAAAATAATGGCCGATCTGCCTGAAAGCGATCGCGTGCAATATCTCCACAACAATTGGAGGTTATGTTTGATATTTGGAAGCAGCACATCTGATCGAGTGGATTGTTGTCAATTTAATGCCAGTTATATAGGGCTTGAAAAGTTCAATAAGTTCCATCCATAACGGTTTTAGGAATCCTGCAAAGTGTTCGCTGGTATTCGGATCGGATTTTTTATGATACCCGAGCTATTCGAGCAGACTGACTTCAAAGGGTGCGAGCCTGCTGTCATTTGGGCTGTTTGCGCATTCATGCTCAAAAAAGTAGGCCCCGGCGGGGTTCGAACCCGCGATCTTCTGTTTACGAGACAGACGCCGTACCACTTGGCCACGGAGCCGCTGCTTGAGTAGCCGCCATTCGGCGAACTCGAGGTGATCCCCAGATCATCAACATCGGCAGTATCACCAACGAACAGCCAGGCCTTCCCAATTTTCGCAGTGAGAATGTAGCGGTCTCCACGCCCGCAGCACTAAATACTCCGTGGATAAGGATTCTCTACGATCCAAGCTGGCACAACCCGCCAAACTCTGTATTCAAATACATTTTGCGCGGGACGCGCCATCCGGAGTGCGTTGTTGGATAGACACACACACTGTGGCCGTCGAGCAGCTTCAGCTACCCTCATGCTCGTGTTCGATTATGCGAGCGCCGAACGAAAAAATGGCCACGCCGTGCGGTGAGGCAATTCGCAGCCTCGGCACCCCCATCTCAACAGAGCTCCGAACCTGTCAATAATTTATATGATTTCCTACCAGTAATACGTTTTAGAATACTTGTGATATTTACACGTCTAGATATACACTGCCGCCCTTGGTGGCGCTGGCCGCCGCGAATTGGACCCGAGAAATTTGATGGATATCAAAAATGCGCAGAAGTGCTATGATGAAGCGCTGACACACATCCCCAATGGAAATTGGCCATTGCATTTGTTATTATTTGAAATTGATTTAATTAAAAAATATTGGCGACAGTTTGTTATTTTTATTATTCGATTTATTGCAGATATACGGTCGTCTCATGCATGAGCAACCGTCGCGATATCCTCCGTTGGACTTTCGACGTTTGTGATAGAAAATCGCTTTCGTCAGCCTTTACCTTGGCTAAAGGCCTCTCCTGTCCCGGGCGTTTCGTGTACGGTTGAAGCTGCGTGTGCAGTCGATCGCCGTCACGCGATGTATGCCGTCACTTTAGCTTGCCAAACGGCTTGATTTCTGCTTTTTGTCATGAATCGTTTTTACTTGAAATCCTCACAGCCACTCGGTAACAACCCAGAGTTCTTCGATCTTTCTCGCAGTCAGTGCCAACTTGTATTTCATACGCCACACGACAGTTTTTCTACAAAATTACCTTCTCATGGACTGTGCTGCTTTGTTAGACAGCGGTCGACTTGCATATGCATCTGCTAGAAATGTTTCAAAACAGGACTTTGGAGTTCGACCTGTGATTGCATCTATTTTAATTACAAGACGGCGTTTAACAGAGAGTCGATCACAGCCTGTTGGGAAGATCAGTATGGAAATGATGATGTATATACTCGCGTATACAAATCGCTCCTTCTAATTAAATATTACTATATATCGAGAAGTTATGCGTTGTAAAAAAGACTCCAGTTCCATTAATCAACCAAGAACTTCATTGTATTGTATCTTAATTGAATCGAATCGAGTTTCCTTAAGGTGTGCTCGGCGCTCTATATCTCTCTCAAGCTGTCCCCTTGAAACTAAAGCAATCAAGGAGGCTCTGGCGGGACTCGACAAGTAACAGAAATGAACGCTCCTTTACCCCCCACCCCACTCCTAGTCGTTTCCTGATCAGGAGATATATTACGAAACTCATTCGTATGGTGATCGCATTGCTTTGAGTAATGTTAAAAGGGATAATACACATTTTTACACCTGAGGCTAGAGGATGATTGGAACCTCCGATACACCTAGGCTATATACCCCGCCAGCAGTCAGCGGCAAACATACTTTGAGCTGATTCCCAGCTGTTGCCCTGCGTGACAATTGTCCTCGGAGTCATCGGATCTGAACCCCCCTGCATTACCACGTAAGGGACAGGACACGATTGAGCCACCTGTGCTTTATTTCTCATCCATGTCGTGTCTGGCAAGATAGATCCATAGATAAAGAAAGATGATAAAGGAATCCAAAGAACCTCGGCGTGTGGCAGGAGATCTGAGCCCAAGCCCCATGTCTCGCCTGTCTTGAGATCAAAGGCGCTCACCACTGGACCGGTGAGATGCGTCGACCTTCCTCACATCATGGACGAAACAGCCTCGTTTTCTTCACGTGCTAACGCTGTATTTGACGGCGTACTTTGAGAACTAGAACCACCACCACTACTGGAGCGGGTACTATGTGACTTTGCTACTCTGTGAAGGCAATTGGTTTCGCCCGACTCATTGGAACCAGGCCCATCAAACGTGAAACAACGTCCGCGGCGAGTGGGGGACGCCTCTCACGAGCGGTGGCCATGCAGCAAAGTTGTAACTGGGGGATCATTGGTATATGTCTGCTTTTCTGGTGGCTCATAGCTAGCGAACCGGGTAAGTAACCAGGGACAGACGTGAGTTTGTATGTACACCTGTACGCGTCTGTATCGGCTGTGGAGATGTCCTCGATGAATTCGTTAGGTGGGCCAATGCCTTGTCAATGTGATCTGTACGGCTGCACAAAAATATCATATAGAAATAGCTTCGGCGGGATCTGTCAGCGTATCTACAGTATAGCTATATTCGTCCGCGGGGTTATGCACGGATGAGTTGTGGGCAAAATGCACTGTGGCGACGTTGAGGAAACTTAGTCACGACGGCTGTTGCCACTGCGTGCCGGGTTTCTGGTAAAGCTAAAGGTAAAACTTTACTGTTTTTTTAAAGGAGCTGCAATTCCACAATACTTAAGCCCTCGTACGTGTCGTCGACACCGGCGGGCTCGAGCCCGCAGCGTCTGGTTGTCGAATGTATTATAACACTGTGCGAATATCCCTGTCCATGTGTCTGTCTCTGCGTGTGTGAACGTCTGCCTTTGCAGGACTAAAAAATGAGGATGAAGATAAGCTCTTGACGATGCTTGCCAATGCCCTCGGCGACCTGATTGATAAGCTGCTCGAGATTGCTGAGCGAGTACACGGTCAGTCAACATCCGCCGCCACCGCTGCTAACAGTAACGAATGACGAGCACGGCGAGAATTGACGTTGTCAGCATTATCATTAGCTGGTAATCAACGACGCCACAGTTCGCATGCAGTCAATAAACAGTACCCGCTGCAGGCGATCGTAATGATAAATTACTCAATGAAGTGGTTCAAACAGAGTCAGAGAAGAAGATTCTCCCCTTAGCACAGAAACCCTAAAATGGCTCGCAAGTCGTTGCAGACACCAAATCATGATGAGTGGGTGTGTAGCTGTCGTACTTTCTCTGGGCACCTTGAAGTAGCATGTGGATCTATCCACGAGCCCGTGTTCAATTGTCACCGGGTCCATCGTCGCCTGATATGTCTCACGCAATGAACACGCGACTAACTAATAAACGCACGTAAACACCGCACTTCGAATAGGTTGCCGGCGTGCTGAGTTGTCGAATCTTGACTCGGCTGTCGAGAGCCGTTGAAGGACACTCTTCGAGCAGCGCTTGGCTCAGATAGCCACACTCTACTTCCAGCATTTGGTCCTAGCGCACAAGCGTGGGCCGGGTGTCAATTGCCATATTTGTGCTGACAATATTTGACTAACGGGAATTGGTCTCGTGTAAAGTTCGATAGGCCATAAGAGTTCGAATTCGACCGGTATCTGGAACGGTGTTTTTTTGTCGGGTGGAGGGCCGAGTTGGCTCCGACTCGCGTATCGCGTTGTTGGAAGTTCGCCCGGAAGTTCAAAGAAGCACCTCTTCCATGTTCTCCGTTCAGAGGCGTCACCTTGTCGAAGTTGCCCGCGCCACCGACAGCTCGAGCGCATCATCTGATGAATGTAGATACCTCTTATGCGATCGAAAACAATAATAAACAGACGCTTCTTCTAGGACGCGATTCCATGCAGCGACATTCGAACGATGTCCCGATGAACATAATAGGCTAGGCTGGCAGTTAATTAACTAGTCGAACTACTTAGTCGCCAAGATACATCGCGGCATTTTGCCACAACGGAACCAAGCTCGTGTGCTCTGCTTCAGGTGTGCTGCCCCGAGATCTCTTGGGGCGATTGGTTAGGACTATTGTCGGCTGCAATTGCACACTCCACAATGTCCGAGAAACGTGAAAGCTTAGGGCAGATACTTCTGTATCGAGTCAAGTGCCTTGAGGGTTGCTCAGCGGAAGATTTGGATAAGTTAGACTGCCTGATGGTGGAATGTCGAAGGAGTGACGGCGCCACACGAGCTATTCACCGGTGCGTTATCGAGGTCGGCTCTGAGTATTTCTCGCAGGAGATTGCCAAAATCCGCGCGTTGCGCGAAACAGCGAACGAATACCCCGTCAACGTTCTTCGACTAGACGTCACCGTTGAGATGTTCGACATCATTCTGGAATACCTTTACACCCGGGACCTGCCTCAGATCACGCCGAAGATGACTATTGAGACGTACGCCGCGGTCAAACGATTCGGTATCACCGATATCGCACAGCATATTGAGGAGTTCATGAGACAGGACGTCGATGGTTGTCTGGAAGATGAGGCGTTCTGGGACCCGTTGAATTATCCGGCCGATGTCAATCTACTGCTTGGCGTCTTGAACGAGTGCGGTTTTGACGAGTCGCTCAAAGCCAGGCTCATCAAACGCGCGAAGAGTTGGTGTGGGACCGACGTCGAGAAGATGAAATCGGTGTTTTTGTCCACACCCGAGAGTCCCACCTCGCCGATGTCGTCAGCGACGTTGCCCATAGGGAGCTCGAACCGTACCTTGTCCACGTATCGGGCATCTCCGAATTTGACGGGACTCGATACCACCGTCGCTCTCGTGGGACCCCGAAACACCTTTTGCCAGTCGGCAGATTGGATCGCCGTATCGATGCCGTCGCTAGCCGTCATCTGGAGTAGCGGACACGTCAGAAGCTGTCCCGCTCCGAACGAACGATCGGTAGTGTACAACGGCTCGGTGTACATCCCGCAGCGGAACAAGGTCCTGGTCCGCGACCTCAACACCAACGAGCTGATCCGGGAGATCACGACGTTCGGCAAACGCATCGACGGCGTACGCGTCCACCACGGCGAGGTGTTCTTTCACACGCGCAACGAGATCTACCTTCTCGACGCTCAGGGCACGAGCTGTACGAAGATTGCCCGCGTGAAGGCGCACCTCATGAGCGGGTTCGCCATACTGAAAAAGGACTCAAGCGAGTTCCGCATCGCGGTACGTCTCGTCAAGAAGTCCGAGGTGCGGGCGTACACGTTCTGCAAAGGTTGCGTTACGTCAACGAGCAGCACTAAGGTTCAGAATGCCCCAAGCAACATGGTACTCATTGGCAGCCATGGCGGCCTGCTCTATTTCCTCGCCGAACGAAAACCCTACTATTACGCGGCGTTCCGAGGCAACGCCGAGGTTCAGCGTCACCCGGTGCAGAACTGTCTGATCGTGATGGCTGAGATCATGTGTAACGGCTTCCTCTATCTGCTCCACTTTGCCGAGGAGAGCTACAAGACAAAGTACGTTTGTGGAATCGATCTCAACACGGACTCGGTCATCTTCCGGAAGTCGTGCATCGAATCGTCGTTAGAGTACGCCTCGCGAATGATACCTGTTATAACAAACGCTCCCGATTGTCGACTCCAACTGCTCAAGCCACTGAGCACGATCGGGTAATATGCAGTGGTTCTTGTCGTTGCGTTGTACGAGTCTTATTGTCTGCTCGGAATGGAGGTCGCTATTTTTCCTGCTATCAAACCTCAAACGTGATTCATTCGAACAACAACTGTAAATAGTATAGAAAACGACAGCCGGCCAATGCTATGAAAGCAACTGAACAACTCGGGGGAAATGTACGGAGCGTATAGTTCTGTTTGTTGGTCTCTCTCTCTCTCTCTAACGCTTGTCGTCGCAGTGGACAAATGCATTGTGGCTTTTGTATGAGGACTTGTTGACTAGTCGATTCGAGTGGTGGGCGCCAGTGATTGTTTTGTTGTATATACAACTGTTGGGCTACGCATGTATTTTCCGAGATGGACTGAAATCTTCGCTAGTGAAATGATAATAGTGCTTACAATAATAACAATTATAATAATACAATCATATTTAATATAATCGTATTTAATAGTATTTTGTAATTGTGTGTTTCAAGTTCTGTTCCTCTTTGTGCGGTGAATCCGAGTTTTCCGGTGTGTGTGCCCTGTGCTTGTTTCTAGGCGTCTCAGGCTAACTCCTGGCTCGCCCGTCCTGCGATTGATCACTAAGCTGATCATCGCATGACATCCTGCTTCATTACTTAAGCTTGTGTGTGTGTGTGTGTATTTATGTGCGTACTTTATGGTATTTATCAACCTTGAATAAATAAACAGCTAAGTGAAGATGTTGCTTGTTGTGAAAGTAGTCAGTAGCTGTGCTTACTGTTGCAGCGTTATTATTTCAAGTCGAATTCTACCTGCCGCGAGGGCCGCACGGCTAGGCAGACATTCGTCGATATATCGTAGCTCAACACATTGAACACATCGATTGAACAGCCATTTGTCTACATTCAATCAACTATTTTTATTTAACATACACGTCAATTCACTCGCAACCAGCAACAATCTCAATCAGAAACATTGGTAATGTTCGCTAGTTATTGAGGTGACCATTGGAAATAGCTCTTGCTGCAAGAGCTTCGTACGCCGATGTCTTCGGGGGTCTAGAAGCGCCATCATTATCAAGGATGCTTTCCCGTCGACGGACGCACAGGCTGGAGATAGAGTTAGGACTGCTCATACGAACGAGGAGGCAGCGTTAGTCCTAAGCATAATAATCCGTAAGGACGTAATGGTGGCCTAGAACAGGACGCTGACTAGCTAAATATTAGCCAAGCGAGACTACAGGTATTTTACAGTTCATGCACTCTGGCTGGCGAGCAGCTAGCCGCCGGCAGCGTTGATCGAACGTTGCCCGTGTCGTCGTAGGCGCGAACGGGGCTATTTGTGCGAAACTCCACTGTTGTTGTACACAACGACAACACTATACCATACGAGTGGGAGAAAATTCACGCCGGAAACGAGGAAAAGGCATTAACATATCCAAACAAACAATGTTTGCCCTTACAGATACGTGCACACGCACGCACACAGGCACACACAGTTAATCGAAGGTAAAACTACACGTTCGTTGATTGCTTATTCGAGCCGTCGGGTAACGGCCCTACGACTGGTATCATCCAGAAGGCTTCCCGTAAACCCAGCTGAGGGCAGGACTTCTTGAACACGACCGTGTCTGAACTAAGATCGATTCCGCAAATGTACTCGACGTGGTGGGCGTCCGCGGCAAAGTACACGAGGTATAGGACCCCGTTGCAGATATACCAATCGATAAGTTTGTGGCAATTGTCGACGGGATGGCGTTTCACCTCGGCGTCCCACCGGAAGGCGACATAGAAGAACGTCACTTTCGAGTGCAGGAAATAAAGCATGCCCTCATGGCTGCCAATCAGGGTCATATCCTTTGGCAGAGTTTGCAGCTTAAGGACGCGAGGCGTCAATAGGCTGTGGCCTTTGATGAAGGTGAGCGCCCGCACCTCAGATTTCTGCACGTTGCGCATGGCAATGCTGAACTCGTTGTCATCCCGCCGTAGTATCGTCAGGCCACTGTCGAGGTCTCCGTCAACTTGGGCAATTTTCGTACAGCTGCCGCCCTGAGCGTCGAGCGCGTAGATTTCATCTCGCGTATAAAAGAATACCTCGCCGTTGAACACGCGCACCCCATAGATGTGGTTCTCATTGGAGCTCATGATCTCGCGGACCAGCTCGTTCGAGCGGAGTCGTCGAACGTAGATGTTCGTGCACTCGGGTATGTACAGTTTCCCGTTAACAACGACACTTTTCCAGTTATGGATGGGGCTACAGTCGGAGAACCTCCCGCTCCAGATGACGGTCGCGGCCCTCATCGATACGATCACCCAATCCTTCTCCTCTGGATTCTTCACATTTCGAACGCCAACAAGGGCCATCGTTGTGTCTTGGGGTCTCGCGCGTGTCGCCGCCACCGGCGAAGTCGTCGGTCTACTGAGCAAGCTTTCGCAAAGCTTCCACGCGGTTCGTGTCTTGTCAGTATCGCTGGCGCTCCATTCCTTGACGCGTTGCATGAGCTTAATCTTGACGCTATCGTCGAGTCGGACGTTCTCGAACGCGCAGCTGAGAAAATCGATGTCGATTGCGAAGTTTGAGCTGTCCCAGAAGTGCTCGTCGTCGATACAGCTGGCAATGTTCAACTGGAAGAACTCCTCCACCTGCGACGCGACCTCGTTGAGCCCGTACCGTTTGCTTGTCGCGTACATTTCGATGGCTATCTTACCGGTGATCTGCGCAGGCTCTCTCGTGTACAGGTACTCCAACAGGATGTCGACGAGGTCGACAGACGCGTCGAGACGCAAGCTGTTCACGATACTGTGCGACTGATTGCGCGATTCCCGCAATACACGCAACTTGGAAATCTCTTGAGCGAAATAGTCCGATCCGACCTCGAGAACGCATCGGTGAGCGGCGCGGGTGGCTCCATCACTTCTCGTGCACTCAATTAGCACGCAGTCAATTTTGTCCAGCTCTTCAGCACTGCAGCCGTCTAGACACTTCACCCGGTAAAGCAGCGACTGGCCGAGGTTCGCGAGCCGGTTCAACATAACAGGGTCGCCTTGGCCCTCCGCCACGGAACAGGTCTGGCAATGAGCGGCCTCACGCCCAACGCGCTGGAGGACGAATCAGCCCTGTCTCGAGAGCCTATTCGCCGCAGGAGATCCAGTTCGGCTCCTGCCCACTGACGCTACTGTTTGGGGATCAGATACTAACGGGTAACGCTGAAGCATTATCACAGGTCACATAATCCTGCGTAGCGAGTAGCTCCGCGCGAACAGAGGCGTCACACTGCACCAGTCTGGGCAGCGGTAAACGTTGTCAATCAGAGGGTGTACGATCAGGGTTCGTATTCTCGTGCACCGGAAGTGCAACATCGACTGATTAAAGTTAAACTTTGTTTTTGTAACGAGGATAATGAGACCTGGAGAAAGTAACGAAACCGCGGCTGCCGTTCGTATTGGGGTTTTCTTAGCTGACCGAGAATCCTCTGAGAAGGCGGGGAAATGCCAACACCTGACCGCGCCCTGGGTCCGACACCATCTCCTTGTCGAGTTCTGCATCGGCTACAGACGGAGTCGTGTATGGATGGTAAATAGAATCCCTAGGCTAGTCAATGCAAAGCTATTAGATCATGCAACGAAGGCCGGTAGGACCCGGTAGGAATTATCAATCGTCAGCTTAAGCTGGTAACCTTTTCAGCGGTCAAGGGTAACCGCTTCGTCTGGCGAGCAATGATGGGCAACGATCGTTTCGCTTTGCAGTTTACGAATAGCGTCATTTAGAGGACCCATATGTTTAAAGCATCTCAATTGTTCCGATTCGACTACACCATCCTCGCAGACGTATTTGTCCCGTATTTGTGAGTATTTTCTCTTTTAGAAGTTTGATTCAAGAAAACTGTGTGCTTACAACGTCCATTTCTGTGCTCGTTAGTTTTGGTTTCGGAAACATTGACGATATTGTCATAGAACATAGACGTCTTCATCCTCATAAGGCGTCCCTTAACAGATGACCTTAACAGAGTCTAGTTTTTATTCGGGATAGGAGCCTACGCGCAACGACTTGCAGGGTGCTTCCACATGACGTAGTTGTCCCCAGCGTGCAGTACGCTGCCAGGAACTGTGGTTGGAAGAGGACACCCAACGAAATGCACACTGTGAAGCATGAGTAGCGGAAATCAACACGAGACAGCGAGTGTACATTGTGCGAATGTGTTGAAGAAAAACGCCAACGCTATATGCGCTAGGAGGCAGGCCAGCCTCGCCTTCGAACGCGTGGTTTCGGCAGGCGTTCAAGCAGGATCAAGCCACCGCAAGATTGTTCCTCTGACGTCTCTCCTAGTGCGGTTATACGGAGAATAAGTAGCGACAATGGTCTAATGGAAGAACAGCTGGAGACCTGTCAGCCGCAAACAAGCGACGAGCAAGTCTCGCTCCGCTCAGGTACGAGTAAGGCAGAGAATAAGCAAAGGTGGCCCCGACAGGTCCTCATAGTAATACCTAAAGGTTCAGAGCTGAGGCCTGTCAGATGAAAGGGGAACAGCTGAGGGTCAGCTCGAAAAAAGAGAAAAGTCTCGCTCCGCTCTGGGGGGCAGAAATGATTGGCGCGCGTTTTTGAGTCATTTGCGCTGGCAGGGGAAGCTGGTTTATTCGAAAATAATTTCGTTGTTGCCGCCAGCACCCCCCCCCCCACCCCACCCGCACCTCTATGCTGCGGCCTCGGGAAGGGTAAGGCCTTGTGATATGATGCAATTTCAGCCATTCGCCACGTCGAGCCTAGCAGGCCGAATCGACCGGATCTAGCGTGAAGGTCACTCGCGCTATAGATAGCTATCCGTGTCATATTTTAGCGTCATATCGTGCGTTGTTTGGCTCGAGCGCCGTGGAAAGCCTCGCGTTCGTGATTGCTTGCGACACTATGGTTACCGAATCTCGTGACCGTTAGCTTTCGTCAGGAACTCGACGAGGGGTAGAACCACAGGGGTGAAACACAAGCGCAACGATTGCTGGACCGAGTGGAGAGGAACGTGTCCCATCAGCAGTGCTTCAACTGATTGTCGCAGATTGTGTTACAAAGTTTGAGCGCTGGCGTATCCGGGCACAATTCGGCTCGTAGTCCAGAACTATGTCCGGTGTCCACCTGTCGAAGACATCGTTATGAAGGGGCCGTTTGGCGTGAGCCATAACACAGTTCGCTAGATGATTGTACAGCAGTGCCGCACTGATTGCAATGGCCGGTAAACGTGGATCTCCACTTAGGTCAGCCACCGATCGATCCCTTTCCCGAGGACAACAGATGATGTCACGCATCAAGAGCCTCGAAGGTCAAAGCTGGCAGAAGCTTCCAGCGAATCTGATCGTGATCGAGTGTCTGAAGAGTCACAGCGCGCTGCGGTTAGCGCACCGCTGCGTTCTCGAGTTCGCTTCGGACATACTTACCGAACAGATCATAGCAGAGCAGCAGTCAGCCCTTGCAGAGAGTCGCGAGGATCGAGGCAGCCTAAAACTGGACGTAGCTAGCGAGGTCCTCGATACGATTCTCGAAAGCCTCTATAAGGGGAAACCGATAAAGATCACGAACGAGAACGCTCCTCATATCCTCGCTGCGGCCAGTAAATACGGCCTTGACGATGTTCGGCGGCAGGTTGTTAGGTACCTGAATGGGAACTTACGGTATTCGTTCGACGAATTCTTGGCCGTGTTTGACAACGTGTCAACGGCCACCTTTATCGGCCTGGTGAACGAGGTGTTCGAAGAGCTCGCGTTCGACGCCCGCTCGCGAGAACGACTCCTGGGTCGAATGCAGGAGTGGGATCTTACTCAAAGTGACGAAGTGAAACCGCAGGTGGTGGCCGAGCTCCAGCAGAAGCTGTCCACAATAACCAGTACGCCATTCGGCATCGGTGCTAGCGTCAAGCGACTGCCGTCGGCCCACGGGACGTTCTGTATACAGCAGAGGCACAAGCTGCATTGGTGGAAACTGCACGACAACCGGCTGGACGAGTTCCCGGTATCGAAGGTGTCCCCACATCGGGTCTGTGCCGTCATCAACGACGACCTCCTCGTCATTGAAGACGACAGCCTATGTGCGTACGATCGAAACTCGGGCGAGCAACTTCGCCAACATAGTGGCCTTGAAGGGGTATCGCAATACGTGCGAATGTTCTCCGGTCAGCTATTTGTATCCACATCATATCGGGTGTTCGCGATTGACGCCGAACGTTGCCGGCTAACGAAAGTTGCTGATGTGGGCGGCAATTCGAAGTTAGACGACTTTGTCGTCGCCGGACGCGATGACAACCGGGTGTCGCTCATCGTGTCGGACTTCGTCAATATCGGCGTCTGCCGGCTCGAGTTTGTCGACGGCGTGTTCATCGAACACAAGGAGCTGGGCTCGACCAAGCCGGACGGCATGGAGTTAATTGGGGCGTCCAACGACTGGCTCTGTTTTTGCGTGCCGACCTTCGATTACAACAACGGTGACTATGTCATCATTCGCAACAACCAGGTCCTGCGAAAAGGGAAATTCGACAGTTTTGTCGAAGATCGCTGCGTCTACGAGGGAAAGCTGTACGCTATACAGAAGGACCGACAGGACAGGAAAAAGGCGTGGGTGAAATGTATCGATCTTGCGACCAGTGAGGTCATCTTTAATGAGTCAGTCACAAGAGGACACGACCTACGGCTGCTTCCGATGGTGATATTGGCCACCGAGGCGGCATCAAATTCGGCCGACCCTGATAAGAGCAAGGTATCCTAGGGTCTTTCTGCGTGACCGATGTATTACAGCATCGAGCAAGATTCGAGTGGCAACGAACATGGCACTTGAGTCCTTGTTGGACCTTTGTCAAACGGCTGGCCCTAGCTTGTTTTGAGAGTTATTTTCATCATGGCAAGAGTGTTTATTAATTTCTACATATATATATATATATATGTATCGATTTTTTTGAGATAACAACACATGAATTAGAGTGTCAGAGCATAATAATCGAAATATATATTTTCGCAATTGCCCCTTGTGTATCCCAGGTGACGAGGAAGTGTTTGGAATAAAATAATGTTGATATATTTTTCATTACGTAAATTTCGTCCTCCCTCAGTTTCGCCCTATTTTTTTTTCTCTTACCCTTTGACGACCCGAAACCACTCACTAGTATACGTGATGGCTTTGGCCGGGTCCTGCGTTGCTAAGCCATTACAGAGAGGAACAATCACCTGCAATAAATCGACAGCCTCTCGAATGGTGGATAAATTGCACGCCTTCTTCTAAGGAGTATTTCAGCTAGTTCCCGAAGTGAGCCCCACCGCTGCAACTTCGCAGCCCAATGTGCTCTTACTTCAGCAGGCCTCATTCGCGTAGCGTTACATTTATTGCAATAGAGAAAAAATGTCTATTACGTCGTTGTGGTACGAGATAAGCCGTTTGGCAAAATTCGTCAAATTTTCGTTGCGCGTGCCTTCCGACCGAGCCATGGTCGGTGTTGGACAGCAGAGTAGCATAAAAAAGGGAGCAGTTCTTGGGCAGAGTGAAAGATCTGGAAGGCCAAAGTTCGCTGAAGCTTCCGGTGAGCCGAGTGTACCGCTTGAATGTCGAAGGAGAGCCGGTATAACGAGGCTTGCTCACCGCTGTGTCTTGTGACGTGTGCGGCTGACGTTTTTTTTCGAGAGGATATCCGAGAGAACTCCATGTGTCCCGGATGGAAAGGGAGACCAAGAAATTATCCTGAAATGAGACGTGAAATGGACGATCGTCGCCCTAAAAATGCTTCATCGATACTGCAGCGCAAGCATTTCCTCCACAAGTCAAATAAGCATTATATAAGCTAATTATAGATAACTAATCCGTAAGTCAGCTGGGTGGCTTGAATTTGGAGCTAATTCCATAGCAGACAATTGTGGCGACAGGCGCTGGCGTCTTCGACAGGACTGTACCAAACTAAACTCGACTCTAATCTGCAGCGAAAATCCCAATCTACCCGAGTCGGAATCGGAGAGCTGGACATTGACAACACGGCACGGTGTACTGGTTAGTTACGAGTTCTCCGTGTCTCTCGCGTTCTTTATTTATCTAGAAGACACACTCTGTGTAGCCAGAGAGTGTGTTGCTTTTTTATTTTATGCAAAATATAACGCACAATAGATTTCCCCGTTTCCTCTGCTTGCAGTTACAGCAATCATAATAATACATGTAATAATTAGTAATAACGAATCTAAATCATCTCATATGATAACCTCTCTCCTCCTCATGAACTCGCGAGCATTTCCCTTGTTGTGCTATTGCGATTGGCGTGATTCTCTCCTCTGCATCGCTTCGTAGCGGATAGTGTACACGGGACGAAACCCCGAACTATTTCACACCATCTATTCCAGCGTCATTACTGCTACATTGACTGCTGTTTGGCCGAATCTCGCTGGAGCCTGATAGAGTACGATTTGAATTAGCATGATCAGACGTCGTCTTGCGATCGTGGCCCAAAAATCCTATCTAACATTATCATAGCGTCATAGAGCGTGTTAATATCATTCTCAATAATAATAATATTAATTAATAATAATAATAATAATGAAAACTGTGGATATCGTACTGCCTCCTATACCACCGTGTATAGATATCTGAATATCCCCGCTACTATTTATAAATCTACCCTAAATTGTTGATAAATATTGCGCTTAGCTGTCACAGGACGGCAAGACTGTACGTGTTCGGTCGGTTGCCCCAATCAGAGTATTATCACACCTCGGACCCATATTCGATACCCATTGCCTCTTGGGTGTTCATTAATCGCTATAGAAGAGCACGTCTCGTTCGTCTTGGTGTATGCACGTGTCTTTCTGTGTGTGTGTGTTGAGGAAATCTCTGTTTGCCGTTGTAGAAAATACGTGAACGATTGCGTGTTTCAGATTGCCGATGACAACATCGAGAAAATAGTCCGGTAGATATTCTACCAACGATTATTATTGTCAGCAGTGCGTGTCGCTTACAAGATATGCAGGAAATATATGCATCCTCGAGTTCTCGTAGAGTATCGTCATGTAGTGAATACTTCCTGAATATACGCTGGATATAATATCGCCTCAATTGGAAATGGATGGCATCATTGTTGCTGTTGACCTCGACAGGCGTAGTTTTACATTACGCGTTACGTATTTGTAACGATTAGATTTATTAATAATAATAATAATAATAATAATAATATAAGTTTGCCTGGCTCTGTGTCCTATACCGCGGACTGGTGAGAGGGACACAGCAATATGTATGTTATAGGCAGAAACTCAGCTTTTCCTCGAGCAGATTTCTCAGGTCGGGCAAATCGCCGGGTGGTGATCCCGCCAACTGGCTGATATTCACACAATCACTACAAGGTTATATCAAATCGGTCGTATAACGTATGCAACCGTGTGCAACAAGGAGGTAACACCTCCACTTGTAGAAAATCTCAACATGAAGCAGAACACCAAGACGATTCTAACCCATAAAAAATACCTACTAATGAAGTTGCACGACGAAAACCGAACCTATTGAATTGTTACTATATCGTCTGGCGGCTTGCGGGCGTATTTGCAGTCGAGCGTACGGCAGTCTGCAAGGACGTCCAAGCAGGTTAATGACACCTGAATCGCGCAGGCCAGTGCCCAGTGAAAAAAGCACGAGTGAGAGAGTCGGTCGACGATACTGGGTGTCGTTCGCTTGCACAATCGCGATAGCCGGGCACGAGATTGAATGCAATCACCTTACAGGTCGACGTGACTGAGGGAAAAACCTAACACGAAAATTAGCTTAGACACTGTGCTATTTTTTGGTAAAAAAAAAGGATCTACATATATACTCAACTAAACTATTACTAACACTACGGATCACTGCGACGAACAGACGCAAGCGAACTCAGGATGGTCGAGGTGTCGTGAGGAGGCCAAGATACATTTGACTGTTCGCTGCTCTCGGTCGATTCTAAGCGCTAAGCTGTTCTAGAGGGTTAGCAGAGGTTCTTCTTCATTTTAGTTATTTTGCTTCTGTTGTCATCATCGTCGTCGCCCGAAAGTCAGAAAAACGCTGCGATAAGTGGCGCGTTTTCGTGACGGTGTAGGTGAGTCCGGCAGCACAGGGGTCATTCGAGCCAACGAAAGCCGGCTCGACTGCTAATTACACATAGACCGATTGTTGGAGATCGCTCCCTGTCACTAAAATGCTCGTGTCACCGCCGATGCGTTAGCCGCTTCGGGTATGTGTCTGTCCTATAAACAACCCTTATAACCATTTGCTCACTAGAGGGTAACCATCGGCTGTCTCTGTATCTTCAACTTTGAACTAACTTCAACTTACAAGTAACCCCTACTGTATGCTTCTACCGTGTAAATGAACACATCATATAGAACACCACCGTGGAGCATCAGGCCAGTAGTGTCTTTGAACGATGGACCGTAAGTCATTTGTCCCGCTGGTAACTCCCGTGCGGCGAAGGTCTTGGCACTCGGCAGCCGTTCGGGAGACCTGTGGCTTGCTCACGGTTTGCCCTCCGGGGGAGGCAAATGATACGGGCTCTGTTCACGTCGAGGAGGATTAACTGGGCCAATAGAACAAGTCCCCGAGTGGTTGGGCTTCAGCAGTCGCGCGAACAAGTTGGCCTATGCCGTTGGTGATTAGGTTTCAGCCGTCGCGTGTGTCACGTTCGAGTCCTCCGTGAGCGCACGGCCCTGTAAACGCTTTACGTGGCGTAGAACGTCCTTCTTCGTGATGATACCAAGTAGAGCCCTGTGAGAAGCAAACACCAATCAACAGAGACTTCTTAGACACGTGCATCTTCTAATCGGTAGCTACAGTTCGACACAGGAGAGGAAGAGGTCGAATTGTAGCGGCAAGGCAGCCAAATCTATTTTTAATCGAGTTCCCGAAGTGACTGACGTCCGTTCGCCGATGCCAAAGGAAAACACTTGAAGCTCGACGGTGTCAGCAACCTGACCGAATCGGTTCGATACCCAGCTTCGACGTACTCAACCTAGTCCCAGGTCTGGCCGACAAACGTCTGGCCGAATTCACCAAACGCTACAACTCGCTTCAACAGCTGGCACACGCATACACATGTCACGCATGTATATCACCATCAAATGTACTCACCCTCGATTCGTCACGAGAACGTGCCGAAGTCCCAGCTTGCGGAACATGTCCACAACGGTCTCCATTGGCGTCATTTCGGTCACGGTAACCGGAGCTAAATCCACCAGCTGAAACGATACATTTACACAAACGGCACAATATATATTCAGGTGTATATGAATTAGCTAGGTGTGTACATGGGCAAAGACAGGGGTAGGTATATCGGTAGGAGGTAAGGTAAGGTAAAGGCTTTATTGGTTTATTAAAGGGGCTGCAATTTTACAATGCTTAAGCTCTCTCTCTTATATGTCACGCAATAAGGTTCGCAATAAATCGAATATGCTAGCTCAAAAAGGGTAGTCCTAGAAGGGGTTATTTCCTACGGAAGGTCGAGGAACTTTTCGAATTATCTGCTTGTTTGCCTCGAATAATCCGTGGCACCATCGTCTCCGTTTGCCATTTGAATTCGTACTATCTAATCGCTCTACGTACGCCTGGCAATTGATCGCCGAGACTACTCACCCGTCTCAGCTTAAGTGGCGTAGGGCCGTTCCAAGGTGAGGGAACCTGGGCAGAGAAGATCACTGGACTCTTGTTGATGATTCCATCACCCTGCGTCAGCAATGCTAAAATGTTTTTCAAGAAGTGACACCTTTCAGTCATTCAATGGTCAATCGCGTATAGTTCAATTGTTTCGAATCACGTTAGAAGCGTATCGAACGCTGTCGGGTTACGGCGACGGCGCGACAATGGACGCATTCGGGCGTGCGTCATTCAGATGGAGCGAGATGAAATAGGGGATCTTCGCTATCTCAACGATCTTCGAACGAGGGGATGATGGTTACCCCCGAAGACTGAGGGGCGTGCACCTCTTGCCTACTAGTTCAGTGGGAGTTTCCATAAATGCTAGGTATACCAGATTATTTTTAATTAGAATAAAAAAGGGTAGCCGAATGATTCTCATCGGTAGCGGACGAAGCGGATTCTCGATTTCCGAGTGCTGACTGTAGTCAGGAGTCTGCTTTGAGGATCTGACCAGAAGGCTGTGCACGTATCTGAGGTAGCCACAAAAACACCAGATGAATGAGATACTACTCACAGAGTGAATAGGTGAGGTCTTTTCGTTTGACGAATCCGACCAGCGCGGGATTATCCTGTGAGACGACAACTGGAAATCCGTTGTTCGTATTTCCTCGAAGGAACGCCTCCAACTCGTCGACCTAGCGAACGAGAAAAGGGTGAACACATGCTGTTGGGTTCGCCTAACTCCGTCGGCCAGGCGTCAGCTGCCGACAGACAAGAACAGACCTCGAAAATTAGTGCAATTAGCGTATGCTAACCATTAGAATGAAGGGCTAAATCGACATCTTACCGTGAAGCCTTCCTGTGAAAGGGTCCGCAAGGGGCCATCGCCTGGACGTGGCCTCATCACCTCGCTGGCAAGACTCGTATGCGTAAACTCTTCCTTCAGGTCGAGGAACGGGTAGTCGTTCAGGCCAATATGTGCGTCATAAATACCTTCCTAGAATGATTCATTCCGAATGGTTGGAAACGACTAAGAGCGAATCGAATGCAAGCGCCACTCGACTTGAACATTTCCAAGAACGATATGTCACCATATACCTCTCTGAACTAGACCTGCAGAGCACTGAGCCTCGTGAGAGTTGTCGTATTCTGATGAGACGGCTGGTGTGCTCAGTACGTTAGCGCCTTGAGGGGGATTTTCTGAAGGGGGCCTTCTGCCGGTCCCGGCCTTGCTATGTTACAGTAAATCGCTAAAGCCACAGAACAGGCTACTCGGGGTGACGCGCGTAATTCATCCCAAAGATGCATAAAATTTACATACCTTATTTAGCGCGTCCGCCACCCACTTCGCTGCCATGATCGCCGTCATCAACGGGAGGATATACTTGACCGATCCTGTCAGCTCGAACATGATCACAACGAGGGACACTGAAATACACCCGAGGTTTTCGCACAGATGAAAAGCAGTCCGGAGTCAGACAGTGACTGCGCATGAGTGTTGCTCAAGGGCCCTGTCGTAATGCGGGTTTCGTGTTGTTGAATCTGGTGCATTACAATCGCCCACCTCCCAAAAATCAATGGATATATCGAAAACTGATTTTTCTACACAAACAAACGTAGCTTGGATTGGGGTTGTACTTTTAAGAAGCACTCATTATAGCCTTCGTGAACTGATAGGCCGTTTAGGCTGAGCTACTCATCAAAACTCACCCGTCATTCTTGTTACTCCGCCGAGACAAGCAGCTGCTCCGACCATCGCGTAGAGGCCTGGCGGGATGCAGCCCTCACCGCTAGCGCAGGCTGCCGAGAAGAACTTTGAGGTGCGGTGACGCCAGGCGATCTGTTCCAGGACAACTCCCATAGTTCGGCCCGCGATAGCGCCAAGCGCCAACGACGGAATGAAGATACCGGCCGGAACCTGGGGACAGGGCGACAAGCGGGAGTAATTCATCACTACCCATGTTGTCAAAGGTTCCGCGCCACGAGGTATGGGGCCTTCTAACTAACTTGCTACTATTCGTAAATCCGAAACTAGAATGCAAGGACTGCACCACGGTGCCACAAGTACCCAGATATGTTCTTCAGTGAATACAGCAAATCTACTCGAATGGCCGTACTTTCCGACACTCACAAATCACAGTCACGGTTACGTGAACATGAAAGAGACGACTCACGTACCTTGACGCCAAACGTGAACACCGTGATCACGAGTTTGAAGATGAAGCCAAGCGATAGCTGCCAAAGCGCTTGGTAGACCCCGGGACCCGCCTCAGCTATATCGATCCGAGCGGTCGCATCCGTGAAGTTCCGCTTATAGTCACTGCAAGTCCATACGCGGCATTCGTCAGCCAGCAAACAAACAATGCGATGAAAGGGGCCTCTCTCCTTCGGAATTCTACTATTGACCCCAATAGGAGAAACGAAATTCGACTTCAAAATCGATTCTAAATCGATGCTCGGCATTTAGTTGCTAACACTATGATACACTGGCAGGCGAAGACCGAATGAGGCCCTAATAGCGACCAAAAATAAACGAAAAACAAGAGCAACGTGTTTCGAGCGAACCACAAAACATACAGTAGAGGTAGAGGTTTATTGGTGTGTTAAAGGAACTGCTCGAGTTCTCTTAGCTGTCAAATCGCGGGACTCGAACCTGAGGCCTCCGGCTGGACACAGCCAGAGTCTTCGCCGTCCAAGTCACCGCCGCTGACAGCATAGAGTGGAAACGGGCAGCGATAATACGAGGCTGCCTGAGTATCATTTTCTCGAAAAAGCTACAAAGGCCACTCACTCCTGTGCCAAGGGGTGGACATCACGAGTAATAACCTACCATAGTGCCGTGACATCTCCGATTCCACAGTCAACGAAGAGCAACTTAATTAAATCGGACGTGTTCATCTTCGTGTACGGATTCGGGTAGGAGAGAATAGCTGTGACGGCTGTCAGGGCCAGCACCTGAAGTGGACACGCATGCAGATACATGAATACGTACACAGGGCAGATGGTCAGCAAAAGCGCATTACCATTGTACACTGACCTTCAAGAATAAAGTGAATTGAATAAGGAAATCACGCTCTGATACACAGTACGTTAAACGCTATGGCAGAAGAGACGACCCTGGGGTCTTAATTTGTCAACAACAACAACAATAACAACAAGAACGACGACAACAAGAACAAGATCGATGTTCCCTTGGCTTGATCCTGGCGTTCTGGCCGGTGTGAGCCACGTAAATGGTGCACGCCAAGCGAACGTGGCCTACCCTCCCCCACTCACCTCGGTGATCGGATAGTGTCCAAGTCGGGACTCCTTACGGAATCTGCACCATCGCAAATTCAGCCTCGTGAATATAGTCCCAATGACGCCGCCCGTGACGCCAAGCACGAGGAATGGGAACAGCTCCCACGACGACCACGGGAAATCATGCTAAACAAGCGCAGAGTAACAAACAAACCGATGAACGCGATAAAGTGCACAATCTACATAGTGACGGTGGACAGGGGCCAATAGGAGGGGCTGAACAGGAAGATCCGTTCATCCGTTGATTTCGGTCGCTGTGAGTAAGGCAAAGCTCGGGTCACTTTGAAGAAGGTCGAGTAGCGGCGTGTTCGACCGCTGACCAATTGTACGATACATTACGGATTTTCGTATTTGCTAGCTAGTGTATACTATTGCATGTATTTTACTATCCTGATACGATTGACCTGTCGAGGCGACTGCTGGAATTGTATCTGCTATTTGCCACAGTTCTGAGAGGCTATCGTGCATTACGAAACACGTGGAAACCGGCCTTCGAAAGATGGAGGTACTCGACACTTCGACAGGCGTCCACTAACCTTAACGGAAAACATGACGAGGTGGTCGTTTCCAAACGGGTTCATGCTGCGCAGTACTGACGCAGCGACGAGAGCGCAGAAGAATGATCTCCATAGGGTTTTCAGCGGGAAGTAGTATGATACCTGGATATATAGGGTGTGACAATGGCGAGGATGAAGCCGGGAAAAAGACAGAAAGGATATGGACACTGTTATCATTGTTATCACTATGTAGGCGATGGCGTCGAGTTCGAGCCTACGTATACGTCCGGGCATACGTCTCTCAGAGCGCATGCCGATCTCAATGAACGCCGGATAGAGTCAACAGCGGACCCGAACCGAATCGACTGAATAAGTTGAACTGACCTCTTCGAGCGAGAAGAGAACACCTCCTATCGGGGCTCCGAACGCCACCGAAACTCCAGCAGCGGCTGCAGCCGACAATATTTCCCGTTTCTTCGCCTCGTTACGGCCATACTGCAAACAGGTGGAAGGGGACATTATTATCATTACTGCATTACATCTGAACGAAGACGTGTCTGCCTTATCGCTGGGCAAGTTCGTTTAGACGAGGGGCCACCTCTACAAGTGAAGATGGCTAGCTACAGAGAACGCCTTAATCATTAATCATGCGACCTTAACGTGATAGCAGTCAATCAAGATTATCAAGCAGAAATCAAGATTATTAACAGTGTATTGTATCTCTACAAACAAAATAACACGGATTCAATGGCAAATAGTCAATCGTGTGTTATCACGTATCTACCAAGGATTAGCATGAGATTCGCAAGGATTCGTTGGTGACAGACCAGACGACAGAATGAATAAGATATATATATATATATATATATATAACGTATCTCGCCGCCAAGCCGGGTTGGGTCACAAATTCAACAAATTTCTGTCAAATTTCTCTCTCCGTCGTATTCACGCCGTGTGTGTTTATGGGATCCATATCCTATTCAAGATTACGCGTCTCTATATTTGTTTCTCATTATACTTGTCCTAATTATCGTGTATTGTCGTTACCTTTGGAAACGCGTAAGCCAGAATGTTTCCGATACAGCAGGCCACGTGCACGAGGGGGCCTTCTTTGCCTAACGAAAGTCCCGCACCGACAGCTAATACGAGGCCAACCTAGAATCAAACCAAAAGTCGAGCATTAGCCAGAAGTGCGTCTTAGATAACGAATCTATAATATTTCTCCCTTCGGGCCGATCGAAAGAACCGTCGATATCACGGTTACATGAGGAAAAAGGCATTGGAAAGCTTCGCCGGTGTTCTGTTCTATTAACCTACCGATTTCACGAGTAGAGTCCACTTTCCAAGGTAACCGCGGATCACGAATCCTGATAGTATTGTCTTGATCTCAGGTATACCCGATCCGCAGGCGTAAGGCGCAAACGTTTTTACCAGCTGCGCGGCGAGACCCGCCAGCGTAAGGGACCAGAGAACGTAGACGACCCACGATAGAAACTGTCCAAACAATAGAACAATGGGGGGTGAGGCGACTACTTACAAAATAATTGTTTTTTCCTCGTACCCGGTGACCACTTAACTAGGCCACGTACCACGCTGGCGTTGTTGATCGCCAAAGCATTGGCAAAAACTGACGACGAAATTGTTCAAACACCCATGTGTGTGCAAGTAGAAAATTCATATAGGATACGTTTGGTATACATTGCATCGCAATGACGATATTCTTCGAAGTTTAAAGCAAGCGAGCTAAGATCACGCCAGTTTCGTGTACTTCATCGGGATATGAAAAAGCATACATCCGGAACACAAAACCCGTAACGACAGCTCCGCTGAAAGTCGGATTAAGCAACAGGCCGAGTCGACGTCTCGCATATCGCGCAGCGATCTACCAGAAAGGTGCCCGTAAGGACGATGCCGAAGACACTCATCGCCGTCAATTTGCGATGAATCTCTCCGTCAAAGCGATACATAGACCATTACACACAGAGCCAATTCTCAGATTATATTCTCCCATAAAGGATTCGTTTTGCTATCGAGTACAACTTACGTAGTGCCATCCACCATCCGTGTCAATAAACGTGAAGATTGCCGACGGCCACGTGCGCCACTGAAAACATTTTACAAAAACAGGTCGAACAGCAAAGTGATTTACATTTATCGCCACCATAAAGCTTGCTGTATCAACTTGGTTATTGGCTATTTCCGAATAGCCATTCCCATGTTGCGTAAGCATTTCGTGTTCAGAGTCAAATTGCTACGCCGACTGAGACCACTAATTACCTGGGCGCACTGTTCACCCTCGAACGACGTCTCGTTCGAAGCCCAGCAGCATTGCTCCTTATTCAACCAGAACGCCTGTGGACAAATCCCTTCGCGGAGATCCTTCATCCATGCTGCGCCAATATCGATTACGCCTGTCAAGACGTCAAAATCGATTGTTATTAATTAATAAGCAAAATTTACTATTCGTATCTCTTCCCACTTTCGCGTAGTATGAATAGGTATATGCCCGGGTCGCGCATCTGCAAATCGTATACGAATCATTATTAATGTAATTATGAATTACTACTAGTTTCGGAGGGGTCTCGAAGGTACCCACGCCTTCAACGGTTTCACAAAACCTAGGTTCCACACTCCCTTTTCTATACGGACTATTAGCAGAAGGGCAAGCGACAACAAGCGAAATACGAATTGAGTTCGTTCACCTACCAGCAATCAATCCGGCGAGAAGGCCAACTATAAGAACACAGAGCCAGCCTGAGCAGGCATCGAACACTGACCAGAACACGCCACAAGCCGAGTTGCGCTTCTTCGACAGGACCCTAAGCAGATACAGCAGAAAAACGCAAAGATAAGCGTACATCATACCTTATTAAAGCCTTTCCGAAGCTTTGACTGAGGCAGACATACTTCTCACATAGGCTAGCTTTCCTTTATGACGACTCGGAGAATACAAAATAAAAGCACATATAAAGCTCCACCTCACAAGCAGACATGCATAAGTCAGTCTCGTTTGTGGCTTGCCTCGCCACTCGTGGCATTGACACACGACACCGATCACATTGAATGTGTTTACATCTATTAAATGGTAGGTATTCACGAGTGAGAATGTTTTCCGACGCTCCTCCTCGATCTGGTGATCAATTCGACGTTTGCGTGACGTTCGAGCAGAAAGCATTAGCCTATATCAAATATGAGCTTCTAAGTTCGCTACGTTCCGGGGGAACATTGTTGACTAGCGTTGGATATTATGGTAAATCGCCACTTGCCTGTGCCGCTGACGATCCGCTGCGAGGTCTCGTTGCCAGTCGATTGTATGGAAGTCCTCATAGTGACAAGAGCTAGCCACCCCGAGGGCGCCTAACGTATCAGGCCCCGACTGAGCCAGGTCGTCTATGTCTGCCGAGCCATTTTGTCCTACCGGGGAGAGGCCCCCAGTGAATGCTGAAAAGTTCCATTAATTAATACACCCATATACATGTACGGAAACGGATTGTGACAAGCCTAAGTCCCTGTGGCCGTAGGGTAATCAAGTGATCCGCTCGTAGTTAAGTGATTCGAGTGCCAAAGCTCAACTGGAACACGATGTGATTCTAAATGGACCCTGCTACAGGAACCCTGTTCAGGTCATCGGCTTCATTTCATTTTCAACTGTCTTTTTTGTTTTGTAGAGCTGACCCTCAGCTGTTTCCCTCTCTGACAGGCCTCAGCCCCTCAACCTTTTCGGTATTACTATGAGGACCTGCCGAGGCCACCTTTGCTTATTCTCTTCCTTACTCGTACCTGGCAAGAACCCTCAGATAAAGAAAGATGATGACAAATTCAACTGTCTGACTGAAAGCTGGCAGACGTGAAAGCCAGCCATGAACTATTTCATTATATCATTGTCGTTACACTCGCCCACGAGCGGTTTCATGTCAAGGACACGTTCACTGTTGTAAAACCAGCACTGATCTGTCCCATGGCCACTGCCTCCAAGCGACAGCTCTCCACAGCTCATCGTTCGTTGTATACTAGAGTCCTTTAATACTTCTCCACCTCTAGGCCACACATCGACCTCGAAGCCGGCGTATGCCAGCGCTTACTATCATTCAGTCGTTCGTCCTCGCCGCGGCCGAAGTCGATTCCTCCTCCAGAGGCCGCGCGACCCCCACTGGAACCATTGCGTCGCATTGTCTCGTCCATCATCGTGGCAGTCTTCCTGCGGTGTCTATTCTTCTCAAACAATCTCTACAGCTCCCCTGAAGACAATCGCCGCTGAGTTCTCCGGTGGAACACAGGAGCGTTTTCGGTTCGTCTGAAATTTCCACCGACCCAAGAGACACGTGTACGTGGTTATCTTCCTCTTCGCATTGTCAGTGTCGTGATCGTATCGTATGCATCGCTTAACTAAACACGCATTTATAGTGCTCCGCTGGGCACATTGTATAACGCAAGCGCCCTATGCTTATGACATCAGGAATGAGAAACGCAGGAAATGACAAGGAATGAACAGCTATAACTGAACATATTTTACCGCTCACGTATCAATATCGTGACAGCTTGTGCGATTGCTATGTACAAATACGCCTACGACCTATTCGAGTTTCGAGCAGAGTTAAATCCATGAAGAACGTCCGCTGATTGCGATGACAATAGTTGAATTTCGTTGAAAGCGACAATTTGCCACTTAATCAAAGCTCATTCGTTCCAGTCATCTTGCATGTGACAGATTGATGAATCGCATACCTAGCTAACACACATGTTCTCGATCGGAACCGAGAGCAGAGATTGGCATTTGAATGTCGACGGACCTGATGACAAAGGAATTAGTATAAGCCTAAACCATTCCCGAGCGCATTCGAACTGCCGCAAAACGAGCCGTCAGCCACCAGCCAGTGTACTGGCGTTGATATGTGCCACGGAATCCCGCATTGGTTGATAGAGAAACTTTGTCTAGTGGCAAACGAACACCAGAGGTATCAGAATATAAGTACCAGCATTAATCACCCTTCAATTCGTGGTCTCTCAACAGGTAAACGCTGTCAGATGTTTCTAGGGGCGGAAATTATCTCCAACGGCAGAGCAAGAATGCCGCGCGAAGAATGACTCAAGGTTTGGTCACGTTGAGTAACGCGAGATACGTGGTGTATTAAATGCCCACGCCTCTTTCACGCCACCGTTGTATTGGTGTATACGAGCGATGGCGTACTCCACTCCGAGCATGGATTATATATATATATATATATATTTATATATATGTATGTATTTATAGAGTTAATCAGATCTGCGACATACATCATTATGCGTTTATTGCTACAAGTCAATGAGGCGGGTCGAACGGTACGCGTTCATCGGCCGAGGGTTCGAAGACAGCAGCAGAATCTAGTGAACAGAAAGTTCAATTCACTTTTTTTTAAAAAGAAAGATAATACTAAGAGAAAGTTCAATGGGAACATATTAGACAGCAATGCATCAACAGTGGATAATATGAACAGTGTTATTCTTCCACGTCTAACGTTCCGCGGAACGTGAACTTTTTAAAATACACGAGCAAATTATAAACCGCTGAGATTTGTACGTTTGTCACATCTGCATCTTATTTTTTCGATGTCGTTGCAATTTCAAGTACGCAAGTTACATCATTATGCCCATCACTATATATTTCTCGCCTCGTTGTAGAGGGTCCCAATTAGCGTGTATTATTATTATTATTATTATTATTATTATTTCGAGTCAATCGATGCATCCTAGTCATTTGCCTTAGGGCAAATGCAAAGTGGTTTGTATGGCCGGGGAATATCATAGTTGATTTTCACTTTCGGTCGAGCTCTGCCTCGCGTTCATTCACACAACGCATATCAAACGCAGATCGATCGGCGATCCCCAGTTCGCAACGCGTATAGGACGTCACATTACGTGGAAGAAAGGGTTACAGCCGCACGCGATACGGTAGTGGGCTCGTTTCAAGTTTTAATGATATCACTTTATTCATCATGCGGTCGACAAGGGGGATTTCACTTGAGGAAACAGGTGACATTTATGCTTTTTTTTACTGGTCGGCTTTTTAACTTCGATAACATCAACGAAATAGGAATGCCAGTATGAGGGAACTGTTTGAGACACAATTAAAATTGAGGTTCATTTCAAAATCGCTATGGAAGAGACGAGTTCGTCGGTGACGTGGTCATAATTGTATATATATATATATATATATATATATAGCGTACTATTTGACCTGAATCCACTGTATTTATATCGGACGAGGGTCCTTTTTTGTACGGGAGCTCTGTCCACAACTTGTAAAACGTCCAGTGCTCCACCTCAAATCGGAGAGCGGTGACAGGCGCGAACCTACAATTGTTTTCGATCATGGCGACGTTCTTGCTTGGGTCACGGTTTGGAACCACTTGGCCCGAGTTTACATTAAATAGAATACCCTCTCCTCCACCAGACCGTCACCAGGAAATAGTGCATCCTGCCACATTTCATCGCAACTCGACAAATCGACGCCAGACTGTATCTGTGTTATATACTATTGAATCCTGTCAAATATCGAATATCGCGAATATCAACCCGAGCAAAAATCGACCTGCTCAGAATTCATCCGCTTCTCCGAAGCGTACGCGCGACCCGGCGCCGTCAGAAACTCAACCGTCCATCGGTGGCTGTCGCCGTGGCCACTGAACACAGCAGCTGAGACATACGAGTGATCGATTTTGCTATCTAGCACACAATAGAATATCTGGCGCAGCGTTCGCTCCGAATGTTGGCAACTACTCACCGGAGCACAAGGGAGACGGCCCTTGAAGGTTCTTTCCTTCTACCGTTCGCGTCTTCCTTTGGCACTGGGGAATCGGTCGCTCTCGACGAACGGCTAACACATACCTGAGTCGCAGGTACCCGAACTCAAGCAACGCGAGGCGGCGCGTACGTCACGTCATGAACACGCGATACCATTGTTCACTTCGTTGCTGGCTATGCTGTCCCTCATCGTGGCCCTGGGCTTAGTATTATTGTTGTTGTTGTTGCGGTTCGGTGCATTGCATTGTAAACGGATGCGAGCCTGCGAAACTCGTAGCACGCGATCCTCTTCAAGATACCGAGGCACACTGGAGTTTCTCACATTTATCTTGCACAGAATTGTGTTATGTGGGAGGCGGCAATAGGTGGCTGTGTGCACGCTAGGCTGTTATACGTGCTCGTGCGAAAATGTCCACTGTCAGCTGCTGTCAATTTCTCGTTCGGAAGCCTGTATCAACACTGGTCACAGACCGGCCGTCGAAGCGAAACGAATGACAGTTCGGCACTCGGTGAGGGGCACATCTCATCAATCGGCGTCCTCAAATCGCTTGTACCTTGGTCCGACGGCGAAGACATCGTCACGCTGAGTTTTCGGCCGTAGGCGACACTCGGCACTTCGTCTCGATATCACCAGGCCACCTCGGCTCCGAGGTCACACTCGCCTAGCACCTTCAATCGGCATTATTAACAGGGCCACCAGCATCACCACGATCACCACAGCTACAGCTGCTATCGTTCACATAACATCACTCCGAGTACTCCGAAAACAAGCCTGTCCGGAGCTGACGGAGCTATCGGCCGCTAAACGGGACCGTGCTCCGGTCCGATCTGAGCCGACTTCTGTCCGTTCCTGACCCCGTCCGACGGGAGCTCTTCTGCGGGCGGCTCGGAAAGCCGCTTCGTGCCACACAGCCGCTAGCTCGGGGGATGCTCACGGGGGGAAAACGGCGATGAAGGGAGAGAAAGCACCGTGTCAACGGGATGACATCTACGGAGCACCTGGCTCTGGCTGACACCGCACATATATATATAAGACACTGTCTGCTTGGTGCTCTTTCCTCAGTGGTCTTCGCCGCCCGTGAATGGATGAGTGAGGTGGTCGTCGTAGTTGTCGTCGAAGCCGTGGCCGCCGTAGTCGCCGCCGCCGCAATGATGTTGTTTTAACACTGCGCGGCTGTGCGTGTTCCTCTGGAGTGCGCCAGATGTCTATGTCTCTCCAGGTGTATATCTGTGTGTGTGTGTGTGTGTATCTGTAAATTTCCCTGTGGGCGCAGCGGCGTAGTACGACAAGCGCGGGGGGGGCGGGGGACGGGAAGTGGACCTGCGCTGAGCGCCACTGTGTCGACGCGGGAGACTTGATGGCCGCTGATGCCGTTCATGGAGGAAGATGCGGCTGGGCGCGAAGCGAGCAAATAGGCGCGAACTTCAGAGAATCAGACGAGGACAGGCGATGTGCAGGCATGGCCCCATAGAAGCACAACGAGACGGCGCTTCATAAACGAATAGCGGTACAACCAAGGGGACAGATCTCTTCAATTAAACATAGGAGTACATTATATTTGACTAAAAGCAATGTTTGGTTGGCTGCTCGGTATAGGAACTGCCGTGACCGAGCATGCGCGAAACGTGCCATGTGATGTCCTGTCCTAGTCACGTCGTACGTTGCTGGATATACGTGTTATCCGGTGGGCACGTGTAGCGCGGCTTTCGTTTGTCTCAGGCAGAGCATGAATACTTTCTTCCAGAGGTACAGTGTGTAAGTTGAAAAGGAGAGAAGCAATTAGCATGGGGAACAGAGTCGGAAAACTCCTTCGCTCTGAGATATATCTCTGAATAAGCGGGTATCGATTGACGCGACTCTGCTTTGTGTAAAAAAAAACATATAGAAGAAATGCGATTACAAACCTGCAAATGGGTGGACCCCGTCAGTCAACACCCGTCGTAGTAAGGGGGATCGATACAATTTTCGCAGTGCTGTTCAACCAATTCGACGTTCGTCGAGAAATGAAATGTGATTCGGGCAGCGTCTCGACAGAGGAGCGGTCCGGACTAGTACACGTCATCTTGTGATCGAATCATCAAGTTGCCCTTGTAGGTTGGAAATAATTTAAGGTCGGCTGAAAAGCTGAGAAGAATTAAACCGCCCTCCTCTCGTGATTTAGCGGTATGGGCTAGATTAGTGGTTGGTTTCCCATGAGAATATGAGGGATTGGTTCGTCTTTCTATTTTGTGTACAAAACGGTAAAAATTGCCTCTTGCATATCCCAGTGGCTTCGTTCTGAGTGCAGTAATGCTTGAAAGTAGTTGTTTGCCACATGCCACGTTTACCTAAACAGACCCCTAACGCCACCTCCACATCTGTTGTTGTGGTTGTAAAACCCTCGAAAATTTTGGCATTTTATTTGTCTGCTGGTATGTGGGTAGTATGTGTAGGAGATAGTGGTTGTTCTTCTTGCTAAAAGGCAACTTTCATCCAAACAACTCAACGACGCAATCTAGAATCTCTACAACCTTTCTAGCTAAGTTTCAAAGGACTTTCTCACCAACAAAGAAAAAGTTCAACTATAGTTCAGGTCGCTTAATGTTCATTTTCGTCCTTATCTTACAGTTGTCTTTAACTATAGTGCATATACCCCTCATTTCTAAGCCTCTTTCATTCTGTTTCAGAGAGTTCTAATGACAGAGAACGTGCACCTGACACCGTTAGTGGACGGTGCGAGTGCGGCTTGAACTACTTATTCCACTAAGAAGTGTACGATCTTCTCTCTTTGACATCTAAAAAAATAAGCTGTTAATTTTAGTAAAAGTTTACTTCCGTATATATATATATATATATATATGTATATATGAGTATACAGCAAATTAAAGCTTACTTATTAAGAAAAACTATTTTTATTTGCAGATATAAGAGTAATCATAGCTAGTCGTTTTCTACATCACGCATCGAGAGCCTACAATGGCATAGGTCGAGCAAAATTTGTACTCTGTTAGCCTTTGTGGGAAACTTCAACATTCGACGAAACATCAATCCCTCCTCACTGTATCAAACGCCGAACGATCAATTAAACACAAGTTTAATTGATCGCGGGCGGCGGAAGTTAAAGTAAAAGCTTTTACCCGGCATTATGTTGCAGTAGGGAACCAATCGTCGAGCGCCTGTCGAGGGCGGCTTCGATGTTTTCACGGCACCCCAACAAACGCTAAGCGGACGGTTGTAGGCACTTCCCGAAGCGCCATGCGGGGAGTGGTGTTCGCACGCGTCAAGTTCGTCGATTTATTTCGTTCTTAAGACTTTGTTATCGATCACATTGGGTAGAAGCAGGTTACACACATACACGCGTGTCAATGTACACGCTCAGTTTGTGTCGCCCTGATGACGGAGAGGAGCGGAACCTATACGCTCATTGATAACTCATTCCCGCACAGATTGAGACAATACTGTTTCACTGACCGCGTACGTCCCGGACCTCTTGTAACTATCGACACGAAGGACAAGTTCGTACCTTGTTCAGGTTCATCGAACTCGCGACGCTCGCTGTGGGCCTTTTCTCAGAAACTGACTGATCAGCCCAGTACGGATTCTATTCTACGTGAAGCCTGATATGTGAAGGCTCTCCCTGTTGCCGTCTCACTGTCGAACATTAGTCACTGCCGAATACATGTCACAGACGAAGGTTGCGTCCGAACTTATGCATCTATATTAACGTTCAATATGTATATATATATATATATATATATATATATATATATATATATATATATATATATATATATATATTTGATAAGCTTTATACAAACCGTATCTTCACCTCTGACATACGCCTGCTAGCTAGCTACCTAGACACAAGCCAGCCAACCAGCGGGACCACTACAAACATGGCGGAAATTAATGCCGTATTAACAAGCGACGTTTGACGGACGACGCCTTCGAGATGGACGGTCCGCTCGTAGAGTCGATCAATTGGCCCGACGAGAACATGTGTTTCGTTGTTTTGGGATTGTTCTGCGCCTTCTACTGACACCCCGTCGGGTCCCGTTCGTGTCGTCTCGGCCGTATTCTCTGTGGAGGCAACAGAAATTGAGGGCGACGTAGAGGAGTATATCGTGGTTCCCTTCAGGAGTGCGTTCTGTTCGTTGAGGCCTTCCCGAATCTGCAACAACAACAATCGGTAGCGTTTTCGGTGAATGAGATTCGTTCGGTTCGACAGCCGTATCTCACTCGGGCTGGTCTGAGAAGAAGTAGTAAACAGCATATTATATATATATATTTTTTTTTTATATATGACTGTCGTGCATGAGAAGAAGCCATGTGGTTACCTGCATAATAAGATCGCGACAGTGAGCCGTCTCCGAGGTTGCGTCTGTGACCAGCTTCCTCAGCTGGTGCACGCGGTACTGGTTGCTGATGGTCGTCGCGGCGATCCCTGGCCGAAGATTGCAACGCAAATCGTGTACATGCCATATAAGTGAGTCCATGCTGACATTAAGACCATTACTATTACATACGATTGCAAACAACGTATATCCCTTGCCAGTCCTCGCTACCAGACGCCGCCAGCAACAACTAACAAAGCTAACTAACATACGACCTATCACTTCACTTAGCTCGTTGGTAGGAGTCATGCCCAAACGGGAGTGACGCCGAGGTCTAAATCATTGTTTTTCGAGCTGACCCTCAGCTGTTCTGCCCCTATCTGACATTGGCTTCAGCTCTTAACCTTTTAGGTATTACTATAAGGAGGATCTGTCGGGGCCACCTTGCTTATTCTCTCTAGTCGACGCCGAGGCCTGTCACATAACAAGTGAACAGCTACGGAAGAGAGAGGAGAGAGAGATTTCCAGGACAAAAACAAGCGAGTGCATGATGTGAGGCTCTAGTCGAACAAGGCGTGCCCTAGCCGCCACGTTAAACCGATGGATAGATCATACAGATATGGTTTTCAGAAGGGCGGCATTTTGCCACGAGTACCTATAACTGTTCCAACGACCGAGCCGATGATGGACCAGTATTTTGTTTTCTCCGCTTGCGCCCGCTCCTTCTCGTGCGATTCCCGTAGCGCGAACGAGAGCAGCGAGAAGAGTTCGTGCTCGCGTTTCTCCGTTGCCCGGAACTCGGTTACGAGGAGGCGTTCCTCTTTGAGAATGGCGTGCTCCTGGAAATGGCCGAGGGACATTCGGGAACACAATAGCACACATGAAAAATGGTATTTTATAGAGGTTTATGCGTATATATATATATATATATATGCCTATGCACGAACATTTGCAGGAAGGAAACTGAGTGTGATGTTCCAGCGATGTGTACCATGACATTATCTGAATTGTATATGTTCTTCGCAGTGCGTGTTCGCGATGAACACACGAACGAGGTTGCCAGCCCGAAGCCTGACAAATCTGCGAGGATTTGCCAATCAGCCGCATGGATCGCCTTTCGGCTGCCTTTTGTCAACTTTCAATCAATTCACTCTGTTCCCTTAATAAGCAGCGTGCGGCCAGCAGCTCCACCAGGTAAGCAAGCAAGGGATGGAAATCCGTTAAAGATGGAAATCCGTTCGTGGCATAGGATGTGAATACGAGCGGAGCTAACACGTGACAACGTACTCTACATTCTATTAAAATCATGTTAGACAACAAAAAAAACAAACAAAAACATTAGAGGTCTATTCATATGACTGTAGTCGCCCGCAACGAACCGACCTTTGTGATGAGCTGCAGGTGACGATCCTCTCCACGGACGGTTTTATCTAACTCGGCGTGAATTTCTCGTAACTGCCGCTGAAGCTCCATCATGCGCTGCTGTTGTCCAGTGCGGGCGTCTTGGGCTGATTTGAACTCGAACTCCGCTGATATCACCTGTGGAGCGAGACAGGGGTTACTCTATCAGGAGAAATGACGATATGCCCCTGCCTGGTTCGGTGGCTGCTCGTCCATGGGTTCGGTTGGGGAAGGCATGCACTCAGCGAACAGCGCGAATTGATAGGTTCAGCTATGCTGCTTACTTGCAACTTCACTCGGAGAAAACACCTCACTAACCTTGGCTTGGGCAGCCTTCACTTCGGTGAGCCCGATGAAATCTTCATACAGCTTCATTACATAGTTGATCTTCTCTTCAAGGCGCGGATTTGCCACTAGCCATTCGGAGTAGACAACCCCGCCGGTGGAGGTCGCTCGAGACGGTCCCGTACTCTGAGCTCGGGTGTGGCTATGTCCGTCATAGTTTCGAGACAGGTTTCGACTAAAGATAGCCGGTGAGACGCATTCAACCAGCCGAACCTGCATGCCAGGCACACAGCCAGCACACACTGTCGACGCTGGTCTCCACAGTCGCATCATGTTGTTCGACATGTTTTAAAAGAAGTTCATCGCCCGCCCCGCGTCTTGGAACGGAGCGACGAGGCAGGTCAATATTACGGTCAAGTCAATATCGCTCTCTCTCTCTCTATATCTCGCACACTCTCTTTATCTCTACAATCTCTCGAGGTGCCTTTAGCCGAACGACGTCATATTCTATTCCAACAGCTTCGCCTCTCCGTCGAAACCATTCCGGCTCGCAAGCCAATCCCGTATAGAGGCGTTCATGCAGTTTGCGTTCTGTCCTCATCTGCTACCTCGCTGGAGACATTGGCTCTGCTCTGCAAGTCTGGCAGCAGCACAGCGGCTTCGTGCACGTCTCGTTGACTCGTTTAATTGAAGATTAATCGCGGTGTTTCGTCAGAACACATTTCCTCATAGGAAGGCGTACGGGTATCATTGCATCGCTCCCACTCGCGCTCCTCGACGCAGTAGTAGCCTGTCAGCTGAGCGATATCGAACGGCCATCAAGTCACCGGTCGTGTCCGTTGATGGTGGCGCCATTTACACTGTCACCATCAAGAGATGAATGGAAATTGAAATCTCGCTCGCGCGGGATCCAAGCCGACCTTCTTTGTAACGACACAACACGAACAACTAGTTAGAACCAAGCGATGTCTGCTGAAGGGATATTGCTGCACTGTGCAAATTTACAGAATTCTAGTGAGGTTGTTCTAGATATCGGAGGTCAGATCAAATCGTTTAGATTTCCTAAAGGTGCTTTCGAGGCCTGTTGCATCGAGGAGCAGCTGAGAGTCCGTTTCAGCATTCTGCGAAGATATTCATAGAATATCTTTCAAGGTTTCTTTAAGAATGTTGGACACAGACACTCCTCGAATAACCATTCCAAACGTCCTAACTTTCCCTTCTAGCCTGTCACGTCTGTTGTATTGGAGTTATCTGGGCAATTCTCCAGCAGCTCCTATGTGACGGTAGAGCAATGTGCTAGCCATATGCTAGCTAGCGAAACCGCAATTTCTGGAGAATCGAACCGGCGAATCACCACAATCCTGGTGATCCTGGCACTGTTCCACAATTTCCACGAATTCCAAACGCCCGGTCCTACAAGGGCTGACCATCAACGAGATCGTCTGCGATCTCATAGTGTAAATAAGAGCAGACCGTGTCTGGGTAAGGGTCTGTCGAATCGCTGAGCACCGAGCAAGCCCGAGGCGCTCTCTCTCCGCATTGGCCAGTTGGATTCGAATCGCGGTTTTTCTGTCGACGTATTCCTCCGGCTCTCCTCTCTCGCTCTGTCTCTCGAGATATAGGCAAACAGATTAGAAAATTCTCTTGATACCCGGAGAATATATTGATCGATTATGTGTCCCCCGAAGTAGGAACTCTGTGCAAAATCAGTCTGCCGAGCAATTCATGTTGGGTTGGGTTGAGTCGTGTACGACAAATGATTAGACCAGGACATTTAGCCCAATCGGTGAGGACAGGTCGAACCTATCGTAGAAGAGCCAACCCAACCTGAATTGCTCGACCTGCGGCAGATTGATTCCAGTGCAGTTATCCCGTAACGCAGGTTTCAATTGGCCCTCTGCCATCCGTGATTACTCCGTTATGTATACCGTTGAGTTTCACAGCGATTGCGCGTCGGAACTCTCCTCTGACCGTGCTGCACTTAATAGCGAATAAAGAAGTACAGCACACAAACACTATTTGTACAAGTGCTCGCATTTCAATTTAAAACGCTACGTACTACTAATTTTCAGTATTTGGCCACTCTCAGCCGTTTAATGAGCTCTAGTCATTTCTAGACATATTCTCAGTTCCGCGCAGTAGTGATGCGCAAGCCTGTACCGCCTCCCGCCCGTAGCATGAGAAAATTACACAAAGTGTCATCAAATACTAATTAATGCAGACAGATATTTTTTTCCTCTTCGGAGCGAATGCCTAAAACAGATCGAGTGTCAGTGTTTCAGGACACGTGCCGGGAACCAGTTTGCACAGCCGGTGGATGTTGAAGATCATCCTCAAAGTTCCACACCTAATGGCCGGTCCTGCAGACCGGACCTTCGACTGTGTGTTGTCAGTTGTGTTCGGTGTAAATAAAGTTAGAGTTGCGGACATGCCGTGTCAAAGGCAGGACGTATAAGTGACCCAGTATTCATTCTCGGTGTCTTTGTTTGCATGCGATCAATGACGCTCCCTGCTGTCCCTCGATCTCAGTACACCGGTATGGTATTCCTTACCGTGCACTACGATAATAGCAATACCCTCGAGCTTTCAGCAGCGCCGCTATCGCTGAAGGGTCTGATTTAAAAGAGCGGAACGTCATTCATACGCTAGGCATGCCGGTACGATCTGTCCACAGTCAAGGGATAAGTAGGTGTCACTCTCTCTATTCCTCTGTAGTGTTTCCCGAACACGACATGGTATTCACGGATCACTATAAGTGTACAAGGTCGAAGGTCTGGGCCTATTTCGTGGCCAGCGACGACCCGAACTACGACAAGCAGGCGGCATGCCTGTTCTGCAATGCGATCCTGTCGTGCAAGGGAGGCTCAACGAAGGGTCTCTGGGATCACCTGTCGAGAAGGCACCAGATCACCAGATTGGGTAATGTTAGTCGACAGCACATTTCTTGGAAGCCTTCACACTTCGACTGAAGCTGTGACGTTTATAATAAACAATGAACAAATTAATACAATCCCGTGTACCTCTCGGGCGATCATAGAGATACTGAATGCATAGGTAGATTTACGATGTTACAGGGTCGCGGGTGCGTGTCGCTTTACGAGATTTATTGCTCAAAAAATGTAAGCCCCTTAGCTAATCCAGAAGCAATTTGTCTTATGCGATCTATGTTGCAGAGGTCTCATCTCAAGTGACGCCGAACTACGGGTGCGCGAGCTACGGGAGCGTCCCGAGAAGCTAGCCTCGCAGGCTTCCGACACATGTCCCAAGGATCGGGACCGCTTTCGGAAGTGCGTTTAACATGAAGCCTGGTAACGATAAAGATCTGTCTGGAAGAATTTCTCAAGCGAAGCATCCATCATTTAAGTTGCCCACCAACAACGCTGAGTCGGGCTCGCTGTGGTAAATGGGTCTACACGAATTGACTTCGATAACGTCTCAGCTCAACTGACAACTCGAAACTTCGAAGCCGTAAATAAACGTCGACGTGCAGGTCAGAAGCAACCTGCTTAAGGTAACGTAAGTTTTCCCTGGCGATGCGTTCATTCTAGCTAATTGACTTCGAGCGGATCCTACCTCGGTTCAATTCATGCCTACTCCGCCCGACATCGTCTGTTCGGAAGCCGAAAAAGAGACCTACATGGACTTCCGAATCGTGGCAGGCTTGCATACATCGCCATTGTAATCCTTAGCAGAATTTGTTGCACATTTTCATTGAACGCCGTCAAAAACAATGTACAGATAAGAGCATGTGTGTATGTAGAAAGTTCCTACAACTAATATATACGTCAACACATCTAGGTAACCTATATAGGCTGTCGGGCCAGCCGAATTCAGATGTATTATGTACCTCTTGCCAAGTGGCCAGCTAACGTCGTTACGTGAAGCTGATGAGGCATTTGTGTTACTATTTACGGTATAATATTATCGCTGCGCCGTTGGCAAATCATATCAAGGCAGTATTGCAGTGGCGGGTGTATGAATATGTTGTACATTTCGTTCGAGCATCACATGCTGCTCAATAAAGTTCTACCTCTGGTGGTGATGATGCGTAGTGGATTTATTTGCTAAGCAGTGAGTTGCATGTCTCTGATAGTGCGCGTTTGCTCAGTAGATCGTCAACAATCATTCAGTTCGGGACCGTTCGACGAATATTGGTAAGGCGGCCATAAAGGTGGGGTAAGCATGGGACACGCCCCGCGCCAGTGGTGGGGCGTGTCCCATGCTGCCATGAAGGGGGGTTGTGGTTTTCCCATTCGACGCTTGATCTTGTTGCCTCCATAATACTGGTAACATGTAAGTACCGAGAAATGTTTGATGTTAAGTTAAGCCCTGGTCAAACTACTGCGTCTTACGAACGAGAGTCGTTGAGTTCTTGCATCCATTGCCCGCCCTGACCCCGTAATGGGCAACTGAAGTGGCAAGCGGCAATCGTCACTAGGTAGGCAAATTGCGTGGCTGGCTGCGACCCGGTGAAAGGCCACACCGCTTATCCACGCCGCTTCAGCGATATGCCGCTATCTCAGCAGCAGTCCCAGGCAGTGGTCCAAACTGCTGAGGTCCGAGGTATTTGTGGGTGTGGGCCCCACCGTATCAAGAAGGTACCAAGTTGATGCGAGGCTTTTGTCGGCCACTTAACCTTTGACCTCTTTAAGCAGAGAAGTCCAACGTCAAAACGTGGCCTCAAGCAGGTACGTGTCCGACATCTCCCAACATCTGTTGAAGTTGTGCCGTATGCCTATGTATCCAATGATCAGTAGTCGTCAGATGGTCGAATCGGCTGATGGCCCGCCAACCGGAACGGCATAAGGGAAAATACCCTTTATTTATCGCCTCCTCTGCCACTCATTAAGGATGTGCTTTTATGACTCGCTAATGTCCCCGTTGATGACATCCGTTTGTTGTCAACGTAGATAAACACATCATCACGGCGTGTTTATCAAACGAATTAATATAGCGAGGATAACAACAGATCGGCCGTAACCGCCCCATTCGGCGATAGGCAAAGCGTCGGAAAAGCACTCTGCTCAACATAGGCGACCACCTGTTCCGGGACCTTGGCCCCATTGCAGGGCGTCAGATAAGGGTTGAAGGACCAGCCGAAGTGGTCCTAGAGCGCACACTGCACAAGCTGTATCCGTGACTTACTGACGATCCCGTCTAGATCTGAATAGTGCTGAACTGAGCTGAATGTGAACAAGTGGGACAATCCATTAGGTAAAACATCACGTCTAATTGCAAACGCTGCTGGTTTGTACGGCCCAGCTTGTCGTAAGCGAACACCCTCACTGAGCTACTACGAATAGAGACGAGTAATGGGACGTTTATCTGGTTGTTTCCTTGTGGGGATTCGTTCCGTTGTCAGCAAGCGTATGTTGACTGTTCGTACATTGACCTATAGAAGATCATTACTATAATCTTTCTTAGACATTGATTATTGTCGATTCGTCAACACACTTAACCATCTATTAGCTAGAGCATTATAAGTAACACATCACACAGATGTGTTACATGATAAAATCCAATCTACAGAATGTCGAACAGCGCTCAACGTTAACGAAACGGCTATAATGCAGGCTCAGAGTGAGGTGTGTGTCACCGCAAACTACACTGGTTATCCCGCGACCCACAACCCTCCTGGAGTATTGGCCTTGGTGGATGCGAGCATAGCCATCGAGCCCGGCCTGAATAAAGCAGTTCACTCCTCTACAGATATTATACTATTACTGCTACTGCTTAGCTTATACTATCGGAACGACAGCGACTTTTCTCAATTTTATACAGAAGCGAATTTATTCGACGTCACTGGATGCACAAGTTTAGCGCGAGGTTATATTCAATATGTATATATATATGTATCTTATTTATCTGGATTTGTATAATTATTATTAGTATTATTCATATGTTATTATATAATATACACTATACAAGACTGACACTCAGATGTATATATATATATGTAGTGGAATCCAATGTTCAATACATGCAGACACATATATGCATATACAGTAGATTATGCACTCATTCAGGCTTCGCGTTTCCGGATCGCAGCCGAGGTAAAAGTTCCCGTCGCGCTCTTCAACGCGAAATTTAGTGGTGATCCCTCGTGAGGCACCACGTAACGCATTTGTCGTCTAGCCCTTCACACTAATGCGAGCGTCGACCTTTAACAATACACGAATATTGGCAGTGGCCTTCAACAGACAATCGACAGTGCCACCGACGACCTTCCCTTGACCTGAAGTTTGAAGGAGTTTCTTGAGGACGCCGTCCAATGTGTCCAGCGCCTTGCTCAGTATTCCTGCCACTCCAGCAACTCCAGTGACCGCACCCTTGCCGGCACCAGCGATGATCTTTAGTACGGCACCCAGCACACATTGCACTGAAAGGCGCGAAACAGAGCTCACGTTATGATAGCAGCAGCAGCACCGGCGACGACAACAACAACGACGTAGCTATAAAAAAAATCATTGTCTTTCTCAGCTGTTCCCCTATCTGACAGGCCTCAGCTCTTAACCTTCTAGGTATTACTATGAGGACCTGTCGAGGCCACCTTAGTTTAGGGAATAAATTGGAGAACAGAATGAATTGGCTAGTTCTATCGGGGATCTCCCGAGATCGAGGATTCTGGTTCGAATCGACACCAACACTATATACGTACCGAGTGCTTGAATTAATCCGGTAAAAAGCTTCACGACCTTGGCCACGGTGTCACCGCTTGCTTTGGTAAGCAGCTCGACGATACAGTCCACGGCTGCGATCACTGTGCGGCGAGTGGGCGAATGATGGAAAAACGCGATCATCGACAATGAAAAAGACAACGAAAGAAAAGCGAGGGAGAGAAATGAAGAGAGATAGGGAGAGGTTTAACAATGTAATTGACTGGTGGTGATCACGGGTCTGTATTTCTAGGGGCCTGGCTTGCTCTCACCGTTGGCCCCCCTGTACGGGGCGAGCGTGGTTTGGCCTGTGTGCCGACTACAGTCGGCGAACAAAAAATCTTTAGCTTGCGGAAACTCAATAGCCTTTGGGGTGGGGTGCTGGGTGTTAGTGGGTGCGAGTCCCAAGCAAACGTGGCAAATCACTTAGACGTGAAGCCCGGTGTGCATAAATCATTTTCATTCCCTTCCACAAAAGAAAAGCTAGTGGAAATAACGAGCCGGACAAGGGAGGTATTGTGGTATTGTGTGTTCGGGTTGGCGACACATTGTCTTCCTGGAATCACGAACTCCTAAAAGCGTAGCAGTAAGCAACAAAGAACAACCCCCCCAGACCTACCCTAACCTACCAAAAGCCAGCTTCGAGTAATGATGCTCGTTCCAATCGTACGAAATCTGAGCAATAATTCTTCCGACTAAATTCTAAGACTAATAGGGCCTCCTGTTCGTTTTTTGACGAAGCTACCACTGCTGAAAGTTAACATTACACGGCTTAAAGGAAACAGCGTCATTCCAATCTAAGGTTGTCCGCTACGACTGGATCCTCAACCCGACCCATTAACTAAGCGTATAGTGGGAACGACCTCGGAGATATTTGGCTAACGAGATGAGTGGCAATTAAGTGTATCAGTATTACAATCTATTCTCGAATAATGACGATTACTTTCGAGAGAAAGAAAAGCAAGAAAAAAGAAAGCAACCTTGAACGTACCACAGCTTAGAAGTGTGCCAAGGTCGCCGCCCCCGGGACCACCGCCGAGTTTCGCCAGCTCGTCGATGACCAGTCGAAGGTTTATGACAATGTCGTCGAGCGTGCCCTTGTTCATATTCGGATTCTTGCCGAGCGCGCATACGCCGTCAATCGACTTCTTCAGAACGTCCACCGCGTTGCTGATCAGCGTATCAACTGGCCCGATCCGAACCGGTTCGATCGAGAGGCAGCATGCAATAGCGAATATCGAGCACAACGTTAACCTTATGAGCTTACGGCGTTTACTTCGTTCGTCGTTAGATTCGCGTCGGTGTGAATCGAGACTCAGGCTCTTCGTCGTCTCTCCCTTTAGTTATTTCCCCAGCGATATCAATCACGAAACGCTTGCGGTTTGCAAGGTCCCGAAATGGGCCGAACACACGGGGTCCGGGTGAAGGTCGAATGTATAGTGGTATCAATTCCACGTGTATATCGTTTATATATTTAGCGATTTGTTCGTTTGTTCTGTCGGGTTGAATCGATCGATCGATGGATCGTTAGAACAATGAACAAATGATATATATATATATATGTACGTTGGGGTCTACGACGTCAATTTGATTGGCCTGTCAATCATACCAGCGTTCGGTACAGGACAATTGTGGTTGTGCTGACAGCAATTCTCGAGTCCTACTCACCGAATTTGACGAGCGCGCCAGAAACCTTAGCGCCTCCTTTAAGCAGGGTGGCTGACCCCTTCAAAACGCCTATGACCGCCCCGCCTACGACGCCCAGCAGTAGACCAGCGACATTCGCACCTTCGCTGACACCACTAATTATAGTGCCCCCTGAAAACAGGATCGATACGGTAACAGCAATGAATTACGAACGCGAGGTATCATTTAATGATTACTACAAACGTCAGCAACGTCCCTTCTCCGGAACACACCTGTATCACCTTGGAATTAATTAGGTTTTATCGTGATGACATCGAAGACGGGTGTGTCCACCGGGATGACACCGCCCATAGGAAGAGCCTGATCATCAAAGCTTCCATCGATCGCGCCTCTTAATTTATCGCCTCCAATCAGGAGCTAGCTAATTATTCGAAATAATCCAAGAGACTGTGCCGGCCTGAAGAAATGCTAGCGTTCACCATCGCCACTTACCCATTGTGCCAAATGCCTTGACAACGAGTTGGAGTAGCACATTGACCACAAGTCCGAAATTCTCGTTGCCACCCCAGTCACCAATGCACATAAACATCTTGCCCATGACTTCAAGGACTGCAAATGAAAGTATACAGGTAGGATTTGCTAGTGAGAAATGTCTCTTTGTCTCCCTCCTCTGACCAGCGCCCGAGATGCTGTCACGCTATGCGGTATGACCTAGATCTCGATGTTTGCTATGGCAGTATAATGGCAGTGGTGATACCGGCGTATCGCCAAATACATTGGCGATACGCCGGTATCACCACGAAGTTACGCTTGATGACTGGTCGAGCTGACAGTCGACCATTAGCGAAAATCTATTCGACCACGGACGTTTGGTTGGGATCTTCGTTCATGAAGTCCGAAGTAGCTGAAGAGGTTCGGCGATACTTGCCCAAATTGACGAGCTTCTCCAAGTTGTGAGAGGTACCACCAACGAGCATTTTCACAGCGTTACCCAGTGCGGCAATCGCGCTCAGCAGTCCCGTGATGGTTCCGGTTAAGGCCTTTTGCACCGCTTTCGGCAGTACGGTCAGCACACGGCTAAGGAGTTGCGTGATTGCCGTGATGGGGATCTCGACAATGTCACTCAGGCCGAGAAGTGTCACTGAAACAGGTCGTGAGAACACCGGAACAAACCGGACGAGAATAAGCATTCGTTGTCCATGCAATGTTTTGCCGAACCCATCAAACTCGTCCCAAGATTCATGCCATCGATGACGGCACTTCCCCGCATGTTTGCCTAGTTATCCACAGCCTATACGGCCCATGCTTCCGCAACAGTTACGCGTGAGGCTCAGGCTAGGCGATAGCGTATACGCTGTTCGTAGCGTACACGGCCTGTTGTCCTGTCAGGTCTTGTCGACAAACAGACATACATGTCGGATGTCGACACGAGGCCAGAGATAACCAGATAAAGAGAGAGAGAGAGATAGAGAAAGCAGAGATTTCAATGTACATAGGTTCCCAAGAAACCCTAACGCCGTTCTAGATCGTTGCAACCTTACCCCAATAACTTCTTATTTAGGCAGAATAACAAGACGTACTTACAAACTCCGTCAAGGATCCTATCAAGCACATTGTGAACGACGCCTTCAGCCGAGCCTGTGACTTTGCCAATGAGCCCTTGCGTTCCGCCCGTAAACAGATCGATTCCAGAGCCAAATTTAGCTAGCAGATTGCCTATGGCGTCCAACGGGGTACCGCCTAAAAGGGAACCGATTTCACCCGTCGCGTTGGCAGCTACATTGCCAACGACGCCTACGACGTCTTCGAGAAGATTACCAAAAATGCCTACCAGCGGACTGACCGTGCTTTGCACCGGCGTCGGTATTAGAACACCTGCCCAGAAGCACAGGGTTGTCGCAAGCAGCAACTGTCTCGGCATGGCTTGCGTTGTTTTGGGGATCTAGCCGCAGCAGCCGAAGCAGAACTCGGACAAGCGAACGACAAGAGCCTGGCAGAGAGGCAAGGTACAGATAAAGGTAGACGGCTTTCGTAGAGATACCGGCACAGGGGATTCACGAGGAGACAGGCTCGACTGCCTAACCTTTACGAAGCCTGCCTTCGGACGTCCGTACCCAGCTCTGACTGTGGAGGTGGCTTTATACACGGCGAGTAGACACGACACAGCACAATGGCAGACGGCTAAGGCCTTAGCTATAATACTTTATGTGGGCCTGATCCTTATCAGCGATAGGCCCTTCAATCGTTGCCGAAAGGCCATTACTAAAAAATATAGCACAGTGGCCACTAACGAACGTGGCTGTTTTCGGCGGGAGAAGCTTCGAGGTCAGAGACGGGGCGAAAATTACTGCGTTTACCGCGTGTCCACACAGTATTCTGACTGCACAGTTTTTCATCGAGTCCCGGTAATAGTACCGGCCTTGGCCCACTGCCGTCTGATTGCTAGCGAAGGTGAAACTCTGGGACAAACGCGCATACGCTTACCGCAAAATAGCTGACGATGTATCACCCACATAAATATATATATATTTATAGATATTCTACCTATTCGGTTATTAGCGCGCCCTACTTAAGTTTGAATGTCCCTTGTCCTCTGTACAATTCCGTATTAAACGCCTGCAGATGGTGCGTGCATATATAGCGTGATTAATTATTATACTGTTTATGTTATGATAAAATTGTCCAGCAGGAGAAGCGACTCTCGGGGGACAGCCATATCAGTGCGCATGAGGGTCCCTCAGAGAAATTCGTCATTGGCACAAAATGTATTTGTCCTGAACAAGATCCTGCATAATCAATTATGCCCATGTCTTGCACCTAGCAATAGCAGGAGTGAGGAGTCTCTGAACACAAGGCAAGGTTTCGTTTCGTCAACGAAACCGCAGTATTCCACAACGCTTAAGTTCTCGATGTGTTACCAGGCCGCGGGACCCGAGCCTGCGGCGTCCGGTTAGGTCAATATGTGATGTGCATGACAATACTCAACACGTGATGAAACTAACTACCATTGGAGAGCTGCACTTCCGTCAATAAACCAATAAAGCCTTTACCTTTAGTACTTAACGCTAACAACGCTTGCGAAACCAATCAGTGGATTAATTATGAGCATGTTGCCGATCGATCAACTGTCGATTCGGATTGTTTAGACGCTTGGGCTCTTGTTCGCCTCTTTGTGGTTCCGGAGATTGCGACAAAATGATGTGGGTATAAGGCAATCGCCGAGGCTCAGCCGCCACGGATATGGCAAAAAGTCGACGAATTTTTGGATTGACGCCGCCGAGCTGCGTCGCCTCGAAGGGTCCGGACCTGTGACGTGAGGCCTGACCAGCAACAGTCTCAAACATGCTTGTATGGATCTGTGATCCAGTACATTTTCCCGGCTGACCCACAGCCAACATTTCACCCAGTCTACTCAGTAGGACTGCTTTCGGCATATGGCTTGGACAACCCCTTTAAATGCAAATGTGCCCCGGTGGGGATCGAACCCGTACACCTACGTGTCCCTCCTCCGATTGCAAGGCGCACACGAACGCACCACCTACAGGGCGACCGAGCTCGATTTCGATCTGCGATCTTAATCTAGAAAAGTTTCTCTTCGTTGACAACCAACAGGAAAAAAAGCGGGGGTGACTCTACCCCACGCAGACGAAGTGATCGTAGTGACAGGAGTTGATCGAATGAATACAATAGAATATAGGTAAATATATTTGTGTAGCGTTAAACAGAGGGTAATAGCTGTGGGGAATAATTGGGCACAATGATATCCATAATAATAATAATGATGATTTAGAGATATTGATAGTTAAAACGTAGCCATTTTTTTCTGAGGAATGATAGCTTTCAGGTAAACCGCCCTGCATCGACGTCTGGACCGAGATACGCACGGTCGCGGTTCGCGTACGAAATGTATCCAAAAAGCATTCGGCAGATCGCAAATCGCTGGAGAGACTCTAGCGATCGTCACCGACATGATGTCCGTGATGACTGCGTCGAGATCTCCCAGTAACGACGATTCACGCAGGTCTGCTGACTTGCGAGGATTAACTAATTGGCACAGATGATAACAAACACTCGAGATTCATTAGCAATACGCTAGCTTTATTACCAGATAATTGAACACACAGTCAGTGAGATTCTCGACAGCGAAATTCCCTCTCGACTTTTGAATTGTTATTGTCAGTATTTTCGGCTCGGACAGTCGGATGGAGCCATCCAGCCATCCAACAAACGTAAGGTGTGAGTGATTCCACTACACATGTGATATCCAGCATATGCAATATCGCTTAAAGTGTTCCCCAATAAAGTCGCTACTATCACAGACACGAATTAACCCGACACACTGGAACGTTGAGAATTTGCGTTTTTGCTGAAAATCGTATCGACGATTGTTTCATTCGGGGACCTATTTCTATTCCGACGACCGATTTCTATTGTCTCACCTATTACGAGCCGAAACGTCTATGGTTGAAGGTCTACTCATAGCATCATCCTTTACTACGGCGCAGATACATGAGTGAGGAATGACCAAAGAGATGCATCTTAAGAGCCATGAGCTAATTACAAGAGCTAATTATAAAAAATCCGGCAGAGATTGCCCGTTTGCTGTTTCAATGTGCACTCGTCACTGTCTCTGTTGGTCGGGCCGACATCGAGCGCACGAGAATCATTCAGTGCGTGGGCTCACTCTACCGTCTGATCCTCTTCTGTCTAATCTTTAAACAGAAACAGTAATATCAGCGGAAATGCCGACAATGAGCTTCACCAGAGCCTCAAGACCTATCTTTACGTTAACGCCGAGTTCAATTCCGAAGGCATTATCTGCACCAATGCCGCCTATAATACTCGCTGCCACGCCGAGCGCTGCGCTGAGCGCGGCGCTAAGTCCGCCCGCGGCACCGGCGCCCGCGGCTGCCCCCGCACCCAGGACGGCGCACAGAACGGCTAACACTGAAAGATAGCCAGACGAAGAAGGCGCATTCGGAATTGGTCACTCGTATTAACAGCCTCGTCAGGCCTGGCTTATTATTATTATCATTATCATTGTCATCATCATTCTTACTAGTGTTCTTATTATTATTATTTTATGATCATTATTGGTGATGTCCCTTCGTGTGCAATCTGAGCAAGAAGAGCTGGCCGAGGGAGTGCAACCAGCCGTCGCAACAGTTACGGTGGTATTCGAACGAGCGTTCGGTGATCTGCCACCTTCAGCTACTTTTGATAAACCTCTACGGAGGTGACCGGAACCTGCAGCCCGACCTAAAGCGGGTCGCAGGGGACGTGGCAGACGTCGCTACTGGGAGCCACTAACGAGGATTATGTAAATTTCAGGCCCCTGCATCAGTAGTATCTTTTAAGAGGAATAGATATATATTATTTCACAGTGTATATATATATATAATATGTGACCATAGCTCCGAGCATACGTACCGAGTCCAATGATGGCAGTCACGAGGCAGCCAACGATGGCTCCGACGGTCGCAGCGCCTTGACCAACTAACTCACCGACGAGGGCAACAATTCCGATCACAGCATCGATCACTACGGGATAATCCAAGTGCGCCAGAGTAATTAGCGGTGAGATTGTGTAATTCATTAAGTATTTACAATAAATACACGCCGGCACGAGAGTGAGGCATTCATTTAAGTCACTTATGATAGTGTATAGCGAGTGTTGTCTAGAAAATGGATGAAGCATCTATGATCAACGTAGACTTGTATTGTATACAACTGCGTTCTTCGCAATAAATCATTGTCAACAAAAATGATTACTATACAAATAAATTGATGATATAATGTTTGAACTAGGCAGATCGTCCCGCTTGAAACTGCCGTCCGCGACAGGAAACCAAGCAGAAGCCACAGCCTTTTACTGTGGGGTTCTTTATAAAGGGGTCGTTACGGTTTCTGCCCGGTTCAAGTTCATCGTGTGAACATTTCGTATCTTCGAAGTTCCGCTGCTGCTGCTGCTGCTCGTCTCAGCTGTGTGAACGGGAGGCATTTGAATGTCATTATCGTGCGAAGCATACTTCAACCCATGACGCGAGGTGGCGTCATTGGCCAATTGGTCGGCCAATGTAGGTTCTTCTTTTTTCAAACGCACGCGTGAATAATCCGCGCCCAAAATCAAGTGGCGACACACCTGTCCTATACATTGACGGCAATGAGAATGAATCGTGTGTGCTTGTGTGCGTTGACCACAAGACTCTACTTGAACTTACCACTTCTCAGAAGGCAGTTGAAGCTAAACTCCGTCTCGCTGCCGAGGTGGCCAAGCAGATCTGTGATCTTCTGAAGATTGCAGATGATGCTCTCAATTGTCCCGGCTTTCACGGTGACGTTTCCGTTCGTCGTGAGATTGCCAAGGTTCTTGATGGCCTCTTCCAACGCGGTCTTGGCCTCGTCCACCAGGCCGTCAACTGGACCGTTCGATTGAGGCCGAGGAACGCAACGACGAAGGCGAACAGGACGACAAGAAGGGTGAAATCTCCTTTGTTAGCCAACGGCAGAGGTCTACTAATGAGCTTTCGTACTGAGAGCACTGCACCATACCCGTATATGGGTCCGACCTTTGAGGCGGCGGGACTGTCAGGGGGCATTTTCTGTGATGTCTGTCGGGATTTTCGAAAATTTGGAGGGGAATAGGGCTCCGTGCATCGAGCCGCTCTTGGGAAGGGCTTGCCGAAGCCGAACGCTGTACCGAAAGGTCAGCTTCAGTCATTCGAGTAAGGAACTGGGGAGATCGTTCTAGATATTATATACAGAGAAAAAAAAAATATATATATACATATATATGTACCTACAGGTTCAGAGGCGAGGCCAGTCGTCACAGAGGGGGAGAACTTTTGCTGAAAGTCAGCTCAAAGGGTGCTTTTTTTTATGGAGATATTTCTACAGCCACACTGGTCGTCGTTTGGATTTTAGCTTCGTCTACTATCATGCCACTGTCCGCGAATTATATCGACCTAAACAAAATGACGCTAGTCAACTAATTACCCACTAACGAGACAGTTATGGGTCAGCCAGCTTTAGTCAGTTAGTCAGTGATTAGCGAAGTACGCAAAAGTTATCATATTATCTACATTGACACGCTGCTTGAACTCACTCAATTTTCCGAGATCTCCGCAACCGCCGGCCTTGGCCGTTATTACTTGCAACACCCCCTGTACGATGCCAACGATGGTGCCAACGACAATCAGCAGGATATCCAGAAGGGCAGACCCGAGCTCTTTTGTGCCGGCCAGGACCTCGCATAATATGGCGGTCACTGTAAAGGAACTCGGCGCCGTGACATCGTTTCTACATGACGCTGATTCCTGCTACCGCTGCCGCCTGCAGCAGGAATCAACGTCATGTAGCAGCCGTCCTGCTGCAGTGGTGATGTCGACACTATTCCACATTCACAGTTTGGGTGACATTTTCACGAAAAAGTACATGCTATTTGCCTATCTCCCCTCATTACAAGTAATCTAATGCATGCCCCCGCAATGGACGGCGGATGAATGTTGAAATATGCAGAGATGAGCACAGCCCAAGCGATGCGATTGCTTTTGTCGCTATATTTTGATATGATTAACTCGCTCCGTTGCTGCTGCCGGGCCCCTCTCGGCATTGGTCATTTATATTCGAATGGATGGATATTCGGAACAGCTGTTTCTGCTCGCTCCTACCTGGTGAGCCGACGCCGGCGACGACAAGTTTTACGAGGCTGTGAATCACATTGTTGGCGGGGTCGCCTTGGCAGGACAGGATATCAATGCCTTTGATGAGTTCTTTCAACATTTTAATTGCTGAAAAAGTCAACGAAAATGAATAGCCACCTCCCTGAATAAATGCATGGATCGTTCAGCAGGCACAATATGCATTGACATATTACTGTATATCTCATAATGAACGAATTGTTTCACTATACTTATTATGATTATTATATTATCAGTAGTGCGTTTATCACGTCCATGTCTGGCGCCCTTCGTGTTTTGTCTGTGGGTAACGTGGACGATAAGGACGATAGAGGATTTCTTGTCGCGCCCTACTCTCATATATACATATATATATATATATATATATATATATTGCCGTAAAGGTCAACCGTAGGAAGATAGCAAGCAGTGCGATAATGAGACAGATGATGCAACATCTCATATGTCTCCAATTAGAATTACGTTAATTACGTTGACCATTGTCGTGGCCGCTCGTCGAGTTGGCGGCGTGTACGTCGAATCGGTATTGTCGGCCAGCCGCTGATGTTTCGTCGCGTAACTCGACCAGTATCGTGTTGTATCTGGCGTGCCTTGCGTGTTGGACAGGATGTGCATATATTTTATATATAGTGCTGCTGCTGCTGCTGCGGTTGCAATTGTATTGGGGTCGTTTAGGGTTTGCATTGCGCGTGGTGGGTTTTGTCGAGGAGGTCGGTCATGATCATTGTGTGGGTAACATGAATATCTCAGAAACGACTTGCGAATTCGTGATTAGGTAATTATCAGCCAACTAATCATCAGATACCAATTAATTATCAGCCAACTAATCATCAGATACCAATTAATTATCAGCCAACTCAGGTATAAAACGAGACTTTCCACTGGGAAAATTCGATCATTGGAAATCAAATAGCATTGGCGGCATATACCGCCCCCGTGCAGCCTAAAAACCTAGCGAGTGAGACAATCAGCTATAGTAATTACGCTGGCTGTATAAAGTGAGCCGGCTTAGCCGAATGCCGCAATGCCAATTATGCTATTAGTATATTATTTATCTCGAATAATGGCGCTTTAACTAATTTATTATAATAATTATTATTATTATTATTATGGTCAAGCAAAGTATTGAAGGTATCCACTTATCCGACCTACACACGCGCCGACCTCTGCAAGCAATTGCTAGCTACTACTTTGCTGTTGTCATGCTGTCTCTAAAATGATAGCACTTACAGGCGTTCAAAACCGAACTCGACCGGTCGGGATTTGTATCAGTGAGATTTAGCGCATTGAGCAGGTCCTTGATCGCGTCACCCACGCCCTTCGTGACGCCATTAGCTCCTGTTTGCACCTCGAGGGGCAGGTCCACCAATGTTCTATTAATAAGGTCGTAAATACCATTCAAAAAACCCTCGATGGGTTTGTCGAGCCCTATAAACTTCACTGAAACGAATAAGTGATTATTCATTATTAGGGGTTACTCTGATATCATTGTTCGTTTCTCGCGTTTTGTTGTATTTTCACAGTGCCAGCATACACCGAGGGTTATACTCTGTGTCGGATATTGATTATGATTGTGCGTCTTCAAGTCTGTCCAATAGGATTAGTGTATTCAATCGAGAAGATTGCCGGCTCGTAATACCCTTTTGGGTGTACGCCTGCTCGCTCTCTATTAATGCGAAGCTTCTGTGACGATACGCGCATACGTTTGTCTGTATCGTGCGTCCCGGCACGTAAACTATACTATGAATGAATGCCATGAATATGGCGTGCTCTATACGGATATAGTGCGCTCTTTCAATTCGGCGATTGCGATACCGATAGCAAATACGTAGGCGTGACCGTACGGCGTGGTGCACGCCTAACCTGAAATCGGATGTTCACACACGACGGTTCGGTTCTCCACCGTTGCACATTTGCATTTGAAAGGGCTGTCCGTCTCACGAAGCTACGCAGCTGTACCGTGTGGCCTGAGTTCAATGTTTAAGACTATAAAGAATGTGCCCGGAAATATATTCTCTAGGTCCAGTCAAACTAGGAACATGGACGCATGTAGTCGTGGACTGCCGCTCGTGAACCTCTCCCTGGCGAGACCACGAACGTGTGCTGTCACCCGTAATATCATCATCAATATGAGGTATAATAGTATCAGATGGAGTATGAACGTTTTTTTGCAGCTACTGTCCTGAGCAATTTAAGGCCACACGCCTAAATCAACGGGCACTACCCGCCTATACATTATGTTAGCGGGCACAAACTTCAATAAGCTGCAGGTGAAATTCATGCAGGCCGTGTGAACGGCGGTTGTTGACGCCGAAGAGACGATAAGACGGGCAACGAGTGAAACTTTGATGCGCGGTCAAGCAACAATGGAACAATTTAACACATCATCACAACGAAGGGAAATACTGTGGAGATATTTCCTCAATCATTAATTGCCGTCATTCTCTAATTATTAATGTATGTCTAAAGTTGTATATACGTATATAATTGAATAATAATAATAATAATAAATTCAGTGAGCCAGTATCGGGGATAGTTGTTTCTTCAAATTCAAATTGTGGTTTCTTCCCGTCACTGCTATTTCACCTCGCTAGCTTTCTGTGAGCTTGTTCGTTTACGTTTAGATGTGTTGAACGTATGCATAACTCAGATGTGCATCACGCTTTGCGGATTCGAGCCCGGTGGGCCGATGATGCTCAACGTATAATACACTATCACTTAAGCTCAGCGTTTTGTTTCGACTCGTCAATCAGTCAATCAGTCATTTACAGCCAAATCACTGTTCGGATATGCTTGTCCAGCTGCATCATCATCATCTATTATTCTAGCGAATTTCGAGTGTTGGCTTTACGATCGAGTGTATTCGAAATGCAATTTCAACAGTGGCACTTACATATGGCATCGGCGGGTACGTCGACGAACTTCTGGATTAAACCGGTGGCTATCAGGTTCGCTATGTCGACGACTTTACTGGTTTCAGCAGTTAGATTCTTGACGGTGTCACCTATACCGCCTATGATGTCGCCGAAGCCTTCTAAACCGGTGTTGTTGAAGACATCCCTGACGCCGCCGGTTAGCCCGGCTGCGATATCGCCAACGGCGTCGATCGTATTCCCGAACAAACTGAAGAAGAGATCACTGATGGGACTGATCGTGCCCTGCACCGGGACTGGCATGAGAACAACCGCCCATAGGCAGATTGCCGCCGTAGCAAAGAGAATTTTCCTCGACATGACGATCGTTCTCGCGTTAAGGGTGTCAGTGATCACTACTTGACCGTGCCACGAAATCGCTAGCGAAACACGAGAGACGGCTGAGCTCTGAGAGAAATATGGGGAAGGCGCTGATCCAGTGAGTCAGTCGTAATGAGTTAGGACAACGAAGAAAAACGGTAGGACGAGATCAAAATTGGCCGAAACTGAGGCGTCTAACTTTTTCAATAGGGCTGTGGCTTAGGCTAGCGCAGGGGACTGAAAACGCCAGCAGCTCAAACGGTTGGGTCGTGCTGCTGTATGCGTATTGACATCCTGGCCCGGGTGGACGTGCTTATATAATCCGGCTCGGCCTGTCTCGGATGCTGCTGTCCTGTTGTGGGTGTACGTCGCCGCGCATACCCTCTGCCCGTCATTAGCGCGTGTCCTTGGTGTTCGCCCGACGATCCGATGTAGAGGAGGCATCGTGAGTAGTAACAACGATGGGGCGGGCGTTTTCAATGCTGGAAATTTGCAGCAGGTAAACAGGCCGAACAGGCTCGCTGAGGAGCGATTCAGGGCCTTCGCGCTGTCCAGGGCGGCCTTCCGCTTGTGCTTGTGTTTTTTTTTTCTGCTGGCTAAGGCTTACACTGACCGGCGAGCTGACGAATACGCCTGGTGTCGCCTATGAGACAATCACGTGGACAATGAAAATGCGGCTTTACTTGCCTGCCACATCGGCTTTTAGTGACCGTTTCCTCCTCTTAGTCGCGTAGCGCTATGTGAGATGATGAAATATGATGGAGCACAGGGTCGAATTTATGCCGAAAGATGTATGCCTGCGCTGCGGGCGGTCGTCGACTAGCTTCGACTAGGTAATGTGAAATTTGTGTGTGGGCGCAAATATTCACGCTTGTATACAATATTGATTTACATATATTTGATCGGCTTTGCGTCAAGTTAAGGTTCTTGCTTATGTTTCGACGAGAAAAGAGACCTGAACCCGAGCATAGCGTAAACGCCGTAACTGGGAAATACACTGCTGTTAGCATCATCATATGTTTATTGGATTCTTCAATTTGGGTAAAGTCGTCGAAAGAGTTTCCCATGACGAGGGTCGATTTCGTCTCGAGACGGACGTCGTGCTATTCAATGAGGGCGCCCTCACCCGGAACACACTCGCGATACGCCAGAGCACTAACATGTACATATATGTGCATATTGTGTGTGCAATATCTCGAACATGTAATACCTTAGATTCGACCTTAGATTAACCGCCGCCATTGGTGTTTATAGCGACGTAAAATTTTTCTCTCTTTTCTTATGATGAGTGTCCTTCGTGCCCACACGATTATCGTATTCATGAAAGTACTTAGGCATTGTAAAAATTGCAGGTCCTTTAATCAACCAATATAAACCTTAACATGTACACTCCACGAGTGATGACCGTGACGCGCTTCGCATCGTTGATGTCAAATGCTACGATGGTTCCAAAGAGCAAGGCTACAATGGTAAACATGACCTCGGAGGCGCGAATACGTCGAGAAATCCATTCGTATCGATTCATAACCACACTGCTGTATTTCCAATCGAGGGAGGGCTGATGCGGATGATGGAAAACATATCCAAGATGCAGATGTGCAGCTTAGCCAGCAGCAGCAGTAGCGGTGGACGCTAACGACAGCGTAAGCTACGGTAGCATGCGCAAAGTCGCCTCTCTCTCTCTCTCTAACAGCAATATATATATATATTCTGTGGGTAATCTCTCTCTCTCTCTCTCTCTCTCTCTCTCCCTCTCTTTTCCATGCACCTTTTCTCTGAACGTTGCGTGCAGCTCCATGAGTTGAGTCATGCCGACATTTCGAGCAAATTTGTTGTCGAGCTCAGCGATCATGTATGGAGTCGACCATCACCGGCTATCCACCCAGAGTGACAGAGGCACGGATAGTCCACCAGGGCCTTAGCTTAGGCGCCGGTAGGGTGCGCAGGTTCAACTAGAGGCCTCCCGAGGTTGGCTCCTTCTGTGTTGTTGTTGGACCGCCGAACCCCGGATTGAGCCCCCGGGCGTCCCTCCGCCCGCCCCGCGTCGAGGGAAGTCTTGCTTTGCACTCTACAGACACTGGCAAGCGGGAGCTGGCGAATGATAAAAGCGACCGGGAGCCCTAAAGCCACCAGCACCGTTGCTCCGCCACGATGAAGTAGTCGCACAAGGCGAACGCAAGACTCTCAGCAAAGTAGGTGCCTAGTCGCGATCTCGCCCGACTCGTTACCAAGAGGGGCAGCCGGCCGCTGGGGTGGAGGAAGCGACTGGATTGTGGATGTCTGCCACGGTGTAAAGTTTCTAGCCCGAATGAAGCGAAATTCAATTTTCCCGCCCGCCCTGAGCTGAGCCCTTCTCTCCTTCTGGCCTCTGCAACGCAAGGCGACGCGGGTTCTCGCCGCGCAAGAAACAACGAGACAGGCAGAGCGGGGGGCGGGGGGCAGCACCCACGCGAACGCTGGAGATGATGAAGCGTCTCATGGGCTCATATATATATATATACAGAAGAGGCAGAGGAGAGACTGACTAGATAGGTCGATTCATAGATAGCGAAGCAAGTGAATGGAGTGTGGCTGATGCATAAAGAGTGGCGAGAGCCGGCGACGTCTGGCCGAGCTAGCCAGTCGGGTCGACCGGCCCTAGCCTCGGACGCCTGACACAGCCCAGCGAATACTCATTGACAGTGTACCGCAGCTTGTGCTGGCAGGTCCCCGTCGTCGAGAGAGTCACGTCGCGATGATCCGGCAGACGCACCCCGAATAAGATGTTGTTGTGATGGTGTACGTATCGTGCAGTACGGAGGGGTCGGTGCTGTGCACGAGACGAACATACGGATGCGAAAGGCAACGTGGACGAGCGTGCCACGAAGAACTAGAGTGCACGGGGGGGTGGGGTGGGTGGGAAGGCAGGAACAAAATGATCACGATGGCGCATAACAACGCGTTATGTTCTGCGAACGAATGCAGAATGAGCGTGGACGGCCACACTGTGTTCGTATCATATACGAATACGTGTTGTGCTCGAGATGTGTTACCGACCGATGATGACGAGGGAACGCCGGAATCTCTGATCGCAAATTTTGCAGAAAGCCCGTTGTCGATGAGCAGATCTCCGCTCGGCGCGATGCATAACGGTACCCCCGCGTAGGAAATGCCGCCAATGGGAACCCTTGATAGAGACGGCATGATGATGGTGATGATGATCTATCGTTAGTTAATATTGTACGGGTTGACACAGTGGCTTAGTCCTACGGAGCGATGTTGTATCAGGGTATTTCGGGCCGAAAGAAATACGCGTCTCGGAGCTTCTGTGGCAACTAATCACTAATCTTGTCTCCATTGGCGTTAGCGAAACTGACCCCCCTCGCCCGCCTCAGTTAGTCCTTCCTACATCGGAAGACTATGGCCGGTACTGATCTGTGTGACGGTATTACTACGATAAATCTACGGAAGAAATATTCACCCCTCCCTAAGACCAGCCGGGCTTGAACCTGCTGCACGCGTAGGTCTTAGATATACATATTTATCCTGGCCAAACGGCACGGGTGGCTTGGGTTTAACCGTGAATGAATAGCACTTGTGAATGTAGCTCTCGTCGATTTCGTGTTCTGTTTAAAGCTAAGTTCTGTTTAAGGTTCGAGTCATTGTAAAAATATACCCTGAAAGACCGACGCGATCCAGGCCAAAGCCGAATAACTAGAAAAAAAAGCGGTTGAGATTTCTTTTCATTTCACTGGTGTGTGTTGTACATGCACACACGCACGTGTGTCAATTTAATGTTTATATATCTTAGTTCAAGCGAATAAAGCTATCGGTACGAGATAATATACTCGTAGCCGTAATTGATGATTCCTCTGTAGTTTGTATAGGTCTCTGTGGCGTGGACGATACACGGCTCTTTTTTTTTGTTGTTGACCACCCACGACCTTGTGGGTGGCAAGTTTATTAAGACAAAATTACGGAACATGTGATTCATGATTACTTTGTAAACACGGCTGTCTGTGTTTGCCCTACTTGAGTACCACCCAGCGCACAGATTTCAACGAGCGTTTTTAGAACTGCTAGTAGCCATGTTTCCATCGATCAGACGCCAGTACAATTCCACCCTCTACAATACTACTGACTCTATCTTGGAGACTTGCTTCCGGTAGTTCCACCATGGTAAAGTTCAAATGAACAGTATGCCCCGCTCTCGTACGAGCTCAATCAAAGCTCTTTGCTTGCTGTCTACCTTTCTCGTTTTGTTACAAGCTGTTGGCGATACGACCCAGCAAAGTGAGAGCAGAGTCAATGTTGTTCAAAATACGATTGTACATATTTATATTTGAGTTCAAACAGAGAGGTCCCGTACTAACTATCTATACGCGCAGATACGAGACGTCTGTTCTTCCAACGAACGTAATATGTCGAAGCACATTTGTGATTGGTTCTATCATGGATGCCAAAGGCTTGCTCGATCGTATTGTTGGGTGCGTTTAGTTTGTGATTCAACACACCGGGTCACTCGCAGCCGCGACGAATGGGTACACTTCTGCTGCCAACGAGTGTTGAAAAGTCGCCCAATTCTCCACGAAGACAGCACAGAGTACACCATCCTGCCCTTTACTACACCTTCCAACAACAGACTAACTCGTTGAATGCACAGATAGCGGATTAAAAAAAACTATATCGAATTATTGCTGTAATGGCGTAGCCCCTTGCACGAGACTGTATCGACGATAGGTATATGTATACGCGGGTGCTATGTGCGGATATAATATTTACAGCAAATATAAGAAAATGGCACTGATTGATGTTCGAGTACTCTGGACATTTTGGACGCATTGATGTAAATGATGTGATACAAAAACAATCCCATCAAAACTCGGTGATAATCTCAAGGAACACCCACGCGAATACAAATTCGTGAGAATTCGTGAATGGATATCCGCCGCAGAACAGCATACCAATGTGAATAGATACCGCGGTGAGCTTATACCAGCAACAAACTATAAAGCCGTTTGTATGGATTCTGCATACACACACAAACACACAATTTGACTAATACAATCTATGACACTGTAATTAATTAAGAAGGGAGCCGGATTCGACCGTGTGTGTGGTCTCAGTCGAAACGAACATTGATTCTAATGATTTGCGCCTGATCCCTGCCTATTAGCATATACCCAATTTATACCAATTTATACATATTTGCCGCGTTTACGACGTAACAGTAAACGAATAGATCTACCTTCTGTATCAAACAGCCCAGCAATATGCAGTGGATATAAATATCTCAAGCCGGTGATTTCGAATGCTAACCAGACATCGCCTCACTGATGGACCAGCTTTAATGTGCCACTGTTCCTTGTTAGATATTCACATAAGTGCAGCAGTGTGCTAGCCTCGTTGCATCTTGCTCGAGAAGACGAGGCGAAGTGCAATCACGAAATTCGTAGTGCATAACCCAAACACACACGCACGAGGGCACATATATACTAGATCTCCGCGATCTCGTTCAATGTTCATTAAAACATTGACCGGATTAAGCCCCCGGGAGACACTTGTTCGTTAGCAATTCTGTGTATACCTAGAAAGACTCTCCACCGCTGTCGATTCGATTCATACCTGGCACGAGGACAATCGAGGACATTGAAGGCCTCGGCCAGAAAGAACACTGTAATGTGAATTGGTCCAACGTATTTTTTCTCTTGCTATTGACACCCTTGTTTTTCAACTCGACAAATTGCCAGTGCAAACAAATTGGGCGATTACCATCTGCTGCAGCAGCCTGCCGTCGTGTGGCTCACATCATGTCGGCACTACTCAGAGCTGGCGGCGAGGGTGCAGGCTCCGTCTGGGGCTCGGGTGCGCATAATTTCAGAGGCAGCCGGAGCGAAAGGCCATGGGGGAGGGTAGCGACGCTCCCGAAACTCGGATCAGGCCGCCGGTCCACGTCGAACCCCAGCGGACAAATAGACCAGAGGGTCGAAGAACGCTGCTTTCGACGGCGGGGATCACGAAAAAAAACTTGGCCACTAAACTGAGACGAACCAATTAGGCGTTTTATCAACTTCGTCTTTTTTTTTGTTGTTGTTCTTGTTGTTTATCCTCCTTCGAGAATGAATTATTCCTATGCCATAGAGGATGGATACAAAACGCAAGCTGGTTCACCCCGGGCGGTAATTAAGCGCTGATTGTCTCGAATCGGTTGTATGTTGTCGAATCAAAATTGCTGTTAATTTGAAGGGGAAGACATCTCTCAGTATATAGGGGGCAGCATGGTGGCAGAGCTGGATCTGTGGCAAGTTCCGGCGGCTGACCTAGGATCTAGAAATGATTATTATTTTCCTAAGATTTTCTCATTTTCCACTGTTGTTCGATTGGCACGAACGAAGAAACTCTCTTCCGAGTAATATCTACGATAATATTTCTATTATAACATATGTGTAAATACTTTGATTCGTCAAGCTATCTCTCAATTTTCTTGGCCAATTACGTCTCACGCGAACCTAGACGTGGTGCACTTTCAATTACCATGTTCGGAGGCCGGCATGCGAAGGCATTTCACAAAAAATGCATAGACCTCTCTTCCGCGCCAAACTGTCGAAAACGTGTGTGGCAGGTTTAACTTACCGTTGCAAATATCCACAGGAAGTCCGATAAGTAGAACAGGTTCGATACATTTACGATACTCACCGCAAATAGCTTCTTCTATCTCGCGACCTAGTCGAGAACACTCGTCGAATTTGTATGAAAAATAGGATTACTAATTATAATTGTCTAATTATAATGGAATATAATTTAATATGATACAATACAAACGCACTTTATTCAAGGTAAATGAGGTATTTGCTGGGTGTTCAGTGGAGAGTTGTCAACTATCTACGATATAGTTTCGTATAGGTTTCGTTCGAAAATGGTTCCTACCATAATTTTGATCGTCATTATCGAACTGTCGATGTGTTCGCCCTTACGCCAACTGTCCACCCTGCAACGCTCATTCACCGTAGCATTATCCAGTAATAACCCCCATTATTCAGCACGCAGCTCGCCGATGAGAGAGGCGTGACAGCTCGAATCAAAATTAACCCAAAAAATTCCTTCGATAAAAACAAATATAAATCGATTTCCTATTATCTGTGCGTATTAGCACAAATATATATGTGCAATCACTATGCGATGCCGTTGGTGGCCGGCAAAAATAACTACACCTGTAGAGATTAATGGACGATTCCTCGGAAATGCGCAGTCAGCGAAAACTACGGCGCGATCCCTGCCCGGGAGTTTGTTCTCCAACAGCAGGAATATCGTTCCACTGTTCCGCGAACGCGTTGAAAACAGCCACACATGTCTTTCGTCGCGATGTCTCCGAATTACTGGATACGGTCACATGGCCGCCTTTCCAACGCGAGCAATTTTTCATCCGATGCATTTCTCTGCGTTAACATCCCGTCATCAACCTGTTGACCTATAGTATGTCCCCGCTCTGTTCTCGCGGCGGCGAGCAAACAAAAAAAGCATTAGGCGCTCGGCGAAATAGTAGAATAGTATAATGGTAAAATGGGTGGGTCGCAGAAGCGTTTTTCTTCCGCAATTTGCAACTACATTTATATAAATATATATATGTTTATGTATATATATATATATATGTATATGTATATCAAAGTGGCCGTTAGCGAATTCGGCGACTGTCCGAGCAATAAGCAATGTGTCCAGTGCCAATGAATGGGGCAAGGACTGTAAATGGTAAGGGACTCAACGCTCGCTTTGCCATTGAGCGGTACGGAGGCGGTCGAGGATGGCACATGCCAACCATGTTGACCAGAGCGAACGTTAGGCAGCCCGCATGATGTGTCAGGGACAATCAACATTCGCCCGCGATGTAGTCGTGCAAATTCAACTCGGCAGAAGCGGTTTGTCACGCGGTTGACGGGGACCAGAGCCTCGTTGCTAATTTATTCGGTAAAACAGAGTCGTCCAATAACCAGACCGCGGCGAGTTAATGAGCCGCTTGTCAAGTGCTTAGCGACCATAGGCCATGATTAATTGTTCAGGCTATACGGCATTTAAATGTTTTCGTTTCGTCGACGAAAAAAAAATGCCTTTATGCAACTGTTTATATTGCAGCTTCACCACGACCGTTCGTCGGCAGTGGCATTTCGAACTGACGGAACCGCCTGTACCTTGCCCGTAGGCGTATCCTGCCGATTCGGCGCTTGCAGCTGGCGTCGAGGCCTGTGGCCGGTGTGCCAAGCCGAGCGCGCAATCGAGTAAAGAAAGAAAATTTGGCAGAAATTGCGTCGAATTGCCAACGCCCATTTCTCTGTCCGTCCGGCCGTCGAACGTGGCCGTGGAACAGCGGTGCGCCGATACGGTCTCATCGCTCCTTTTTGTAACTTCTTCTCAGTCACTTCAACTGTGGACATTCGACGTGGCAATGCGGTATCATCGACGCGATCTACGAAACGCTCCGTCGCTGGACGAGTGATCAGTTCGAGCCCTTGACCTCTCTTCCTCCCACCGACGAGACCCCTGATGAGGTCATCTGGGGCACAGCGAACAGCAGAATTCGTATTGCTGCCCAACGGACGAACCTGCCAGCAAACTGGGGCAGTAAAGTGCTGGACCAGTGGCGTTTTTTGAAAGAAAAAAACTGTCGTTGTCCGACCACATCTGGCTCAAACGGAACTTACTCGAGACCTGTTTGTTGAGCTTTCGCCGCATCTATGTCGTTACGAGGACCCACCCGAAATGGACCATTCGACTGAGTCCGCATTTCCAACTATATTCGAGACTATTTTAAATTAGGTATGGTGGAAAAACCATCCACAGCATCTTTAGCAATAATGCACTCAATCGTCAATTAAGTTATTCGAGCTCCTAATATTAATTGTGTTTTTTTATCAGCATTAAAATGAATCTACTGCTCCATGCATTTCTCCTGCAAATTTCTGTTTTGTGAAATATCGATTGTTTTTATGGAGATTAATAGTAGAATTATGTATGAAATATAAGCATTATTAATTAATTCTAACTTTGGTTAATTATTTATATATAATCACATCAACTAGTCTAAAATACTCTGAACATACTGCAGACGTTGCTCTTAAAGCTAGTCAGCGAAGCAATTGGATAATGCGTACGTTCACAATTGCCGATCCAAACCTATACGTAATACCGTTCAGAACCTATGTCGAACCTGTGATAACCTATGCTGGGACGGTCTGGCACACAGGTCTCAAGAGAGATCAGGATCTTTTAACTCAAGTGTATAAAAATCTTATAAGACGCGTGGCATACAAACGTAAATGTGACAAAGAGAATGTATCTATTGTACATGTCCTTCAGCGTCTTAATGCCCTAGGTAAAGTCTTGCTTCAAAAAATCGTGTTGAAACAGCCGGCGATGGTTGCAAAAATATTTGATATTGTCGAAACCACGACTAGATCCAGAAGGAATACACTCCCAAACTTTACAGCCACGAAATAGATTCGATTTCATGGCTAGTCCACTTTTAAGTTTAGATTTCGTGTTTTAGAATAGTTAATAATCGGTTGTTACGCTGTTCAAACCGTCCCTGAACATGCACCACCCGTAGCCTCTATGTAGCATCGTAGATTCGCACTCAACAGACCCACGCGATCGCGGGAAATATTATGACTCTATTGTATTCTCATTAATTTTCTTTTGCCAGAAACCTGCGGAAACTTCAGCTCTCCTCGTCTCGAGACCGATACCTTCACTGACGCTAGTTGGTGCGAGAGGCACAGTCGATTAACTCGTGCCGACACGCCGAAGCTCTACCTGTGGACCAACAGAGAGACCATAACAGACAATGCAATAGATAGATGCCGCCGGGAAAAATGCGCGATTTACGTTATCGCACGATAACAGTTTCAATGGCTCTCGAAGGCTGCACCCATCTCAACACCCAGGTAGCAGACTGAGGGCAGAGGTCCATGAAGGGGTCTTTGAATTTCAGAATTGGCCTGAATGTTTGTCCTTCGTCGATGTCAGAAACTGGCTGACAGAATGATTTCGATTGGTCGACGCTGATGGGAGCAGGGCTCTGTCGCGAATGATCCTCCCTCTGGGGACGACTTTTCTCGATGGTGGCGGACTTAGTAACACCCCAGCGAGGAGGCCGATTCCCCGATGCCATGTGGTGTTTCACCAAGTTTGTGAGATGTCCACATCATGCTGATACAGTGAAGTGTGCTTTGGTCGATCATAGATACCAGCCTGCTTTATATAGAATGCCAATACTCCTATCATGATAATCACTTGCAAACGATTAGGCCAGCTGAAATTATCGACCAGTTCGTTTCATACGCGTAGTATGTCCCTAACAAGTGCGAGAGCCACCCAGGAATGGCATCGTCCATTGGCTGTACGCGTCTCAGCTAGTCTCGATCGTGTACCTCAAGCCGTAAGCAATAATCGGAGATAATAAAAACCTATGATAAGATTTAACGCAACCTCTCATTGGCAAAGTCCGCAATCGTTGGTTTCAGCCATGGTGACGTATTTCCTACGGTCACAACATGTGTGGATAGGAAGATTCTGTTCGTTTAATTTCTATTGCTAATGAGCCGTGCGATCCACATCCATTACGATGTCTAGCTAGAGAAAATGCTTCTGGAAAAGTTGATAATTCATACAATAACATTAATTAAAATGTTAAATAGCTCTCGGCAAAAGGCCCCCGATAAGCTGCCACCGACGGTTTCCTCGAAGCGAGACACACAGATGGCCTATGGCCGCATGTGGCCTACCGTCGAGGTTAAGCGGCAGCGTGCTGCAAACCGATAAATCTGACGTACAAGTCCCCACTGGCGCGTACAGTTCAGGTACCGTTGCTATTTTGTGGGGATGGATTCTACGAGGCGCCGAGCCGCGCCTCGTCATCGAGGCGACACGATACTGTCATGTGAGCAATTTAAACTATCGACGCTCGCCATCTCAATGGATCAGTTTTCAGCCTATGACTCTTGCTACATTCTCATTTCATCGTTCGTTTCGAAGCCAGCAGAAAAGCTGATATCGACACGGCTAGCACTTTCGGTGAGCGCTAGCCAATCGAATCGCCGTTCGTGTCGAGTACAGGTGGCAGTGTTCGCTGACCGTCAACAACACTCAGGGTCTGTTCCCGATGGGTATCGTTGTTGTACAGGGACATTTCCCATATGGCTACATGCTAATGGTGCCTGTATTGAACAGGGCGGAAATCGACCACCAGAGTTCGGGAATGCGTCGCCGACTTCGGGGCATTGCAGGAAATAGTCGAGAACATGTTGTTTTATAAAAAGGTGTTATTAATTAATATTTCATTTCATGTTTACCCTGCGATATTCACCTGACCGAGGTGTCAATACATTTTGATTGATTGATCAATTCATTGATTGTTGCTGGACAAGGACAACAGTATTGTGAGTATCTGCGTCATGACGTTCGATGACGTAAACAAAGCAATTACGTTCTTACGTTTGCCGCGAGTGACCGCAGATGCTGGCGACCAATAGGGGTAGAGGTAAAGAGATCGCGCAAATTGCACCAAGATGAATGTCACATCAGTAGACGCCAGCTGCCGCAAATTATGACGGCATTCTCCCATTTTTCAAGTCTTACTCAGATTGAGAGGTGAGAGGTGGCCCCGACAGGTCCTCATAGTAATACCTAGAAGGTTAAGAGCTGAGGCCTCTCAGATAGGGGAACAGCAGCTGAGGGTCAGCTCGAAAAACAGTTTTTAAGTCTTACTCATTTGGCAATATTTATAGTCGATAGGTTGTATTGATTTTTACTTCAGAGTATGTATTTGTCGCGATGGTTAGCGACCAGCTGTTGTGGGATTCATCGATCTGTTGGCACTGCTGCTCTGCCATTACAGATGAAAATCTTAAAGCGGTTGTTTGGTGTAGTTGTCGGTTGGTGCGATACGATGGTTCAGATGCCAGGCAAACGTTCACGCAGAACACGTTTGAACGTGATGTTAGGTGAATAATGCGATCGTCGTCCCAGCAGCCTACCACGGCCCGTCATTGGATACTTCCCCTGCTAAGATCTTCGGCAGGTTTCCACAAGCAACGGACGGCAGGTTGAGGCTGCTTGCGGTGGCAGAGCAGTGTACCCCAGTCATACCGGATATCAAGGCAATGGCTAGAAAGACCGGGTGGGGAAATAACCTACTTCGTCACCCAGGTGATCACAGGGTGCGGGGCTTCATATCCTGCCTCCACAGAATTGGTAAGGCCCCGTCGGACATCTGCGTGCTGAGCGATGCAGGACTCGAGGACGATCCGCTTCATAAACTGGCAGCATGTAGAGCCACAAAGCAGGTACGGCGGAGCAAGTCAGTGCCCCAAGTCAAAATCGGTTCTGGGTTTAGTCAGTAAGAGTCTGTCACTATCAGGCAAATACCTAAGTTGTGAGGTCTGGTGTCCATGCAGGATTTAACTTTAACCTTAAAAAAAAGTCTTAGAGAGGATTATATCTTTTTCACAGCTTAAGTGAGGTCTCTGTGCAGGATTTACCTTTAACCTCTATAAGGAAAAAGTAGTGTATCCCAAAATTAGAGTTTCTTTCTTCCAGGTCTGAAGACCTTTCCTACCAAGATGACCCCCTTGCCCCACACCCACACCACTTCTGTCGCACACAAGGTAATTACTTTTACGATTGTGTGCGACGTTGTACTCGAGCTTGTTAACTGAAACCGTCATGAAACATGAGAAACTACTTGCTCGCAAAAATATTATGAATGGGTATGAAAAAGCAAACTCTTGTATACGCAGTATCATCTGCTCCCCAGGCCGCCATAATGATGGGAGACCGAGAGGGTTGGGCCAACATCCCAAGATACGCCGAGGCGGTGCTCAAGGACAAGGAAAAAGTAGAGCGGCAGATCGGAAGGGGTGACGTTCTCTAAGGGTGTCAAACGTTGGGGGTAGGGACAGGAATTTTTCAGGGCCTCCGTGAGGGTATGATGCCGGATTGCGGCGGTTTTCCAGGGGGCTCCCTCCCACTTGAAAGGCGTGGGAAAAGCGGGGTAGGTATTCCCGTTTTTCCTCATAAATAAAAAAAAATCGGCTCCCCAGACTGGCAGATGTGATTTTGAAGACGTGTTGAATAAGATTTGCTTACGAGTCGCCGGAAGGCATGTGTACTTCGTCACCATACGCGGTGGATATATACACCACATCGACTGTGTATGTTAGTATTAGTACGTCATCGAAATAATCACTTAGTTAGGTCCTGTTGCCGTCTTAAGTGCCTTATTATTAATCGCCCGGCGCTTGATACCCTGCGATGGATAGACATTTATCGCGGCTCAGTGGACAGCCGTTGGGAGGTTGATTCGCCCTCGAAAAAAAATGATCCGTAAAAGGCAATGGGCCGTATAAGCCGGACGATGCCGTGGACGGCTCGACGTATATGATACATACAGCTACATTAGTCACCCAACATATATCGTGCGTTAAACTGTACGTCAGGCGCACTCCAGACCAGACGACAGGCTGGCTACCAGAACACCGCGACAATAGGCCGAGTGGCCTCGGCAGTCGTTGTCCTTGAAATATCGCTAAACATCGGCAGAGCTAGAGTTGGCGGCTTTCGCCGCACTTGTTCGTGTTTTTCCCAAGGCCAACCCAATATCGGGCAGTAGGCTGACGTGGCGTCACTCAGCGTACGATGCGCGGTCAGCTGGTGGCCACTCTGTAGAGTCATTTACGCCAGCTGTGCCTTGACAAATGGTGTTTTACCTCTGGCCTGCCTGTGGACAGATAGGCACATTCTAGGCAGGGTTCAATTTTACGATTTATGCCACACGAGCCGCCCCGTGTACCTGACATTGCTGATGGACACGAAATTGGAGGACGACAGCTCGGTCCGGGACAGATTGGTGCTTGAAAGTATCTACAGCAGATGAGAGGCATCTATAGACAGATGTGTGTGTGTGTGTGTGCGATTCGTGGCTAATGCGTTGCTTTTAATTAAACGGCTGATCCAACTTCGGAATATCATCTAAGCTGCCGGCACAGAGACATTGTCTCCTAAGCGTGACTACCTGTGCAGGGATGGGTTCTTCGCATTTGTTTTCGTGTTTGTTAAATTAGCTGTATATGTCTATCATGGAGCGGTGGCTGACCAATAGCCCGCATGGCGCTGTTGGTCTATATACAGCTATATTGAAGACCAGTTAATAACAATATATGTATATATATATATATATATATATATACAAATATGCCTTTATTGACCAAAAGGGATAGTACAGAGTTCTATGAGTGATTAACGAAATTATGATGGGGGCAATGATTCTACGAGTGTATATATATATGGCTATATGGCTATAGGGTAAAATCAGTTCAGTTTGGTACATCTTCGCCATTTGATCGTCGATAAGGACATATTCGTCCTCGTCAGACATGAGGAGCACTACAGATCAGCAATGTGAATGTCTCTCTGTACGGAGCTATTGATTACGCGAGTCTCTTCTTTATATATATATATATACATATACACCGTTGGTCGTCCAAAGGGATCGTGAATCCTCTCATGGGGGAGGACTCACGGCCCAGGGCGCAGAATACTGGTTGATTCCAAAGTCAAGCGTTCTGTGATCGCAATACGATGGCCGAGTGGTTTAGAATCGGGTATATCCCTACTTAAGCCAGTTCAGTTGTGCTGTAGCGCAACACACAATGAACTAGCCGATACAGAGCGGCATGCATCAGCTGTCTGGCGGACGGCGGCACTGTCCTGAAATGGCCTGTTTCACTATTTTCATAGAGGGTGCTCGCTCGATGACTTCGTTTACATTGTAGTGCCCGACCCTCTCCGGAGGTCGTCCAACCGCTGGGGCGGTACCACCCGCTGTAGCGACGCACTCAGTCGGTCGCTCGAGTGCGCCGGAGTACCTGTGCAAAAATAGACACAGAGCGCGCTATTGTGACTCGCTCTCGATGCACGATGTTGCCATAGCCATTTTGCTCGTTATAGATCGAGATACCCGCCATCGTAGTACCCATCGCGCGGCGAACCCCCGATATGCTAAAAGTACTTTAAGCAGGAAGAGAGGCGGTTGGTTGGTAGCCGAGAGGTCGAGTAGCAAATTGAGTGCACCTGAACTCGGAGAGATCAAAGCTGACTGATGTACGCTGCACTTTCGTCAGAGTACGAGTGCCAAGCACTTACATGTGCGGGACGCCGACCAGCAGCGTGAAACGGTGGGGGAGTGAGACCTAGCAACTCTTATATGATACAGTATCGTACAATGTCGTCCTCGTGTTTCATATCAAGCAAAAATGTAAGCGTGGTAAGCTGTTGTAGCCGGATAGAATGGACGGTGTCCGCACGTACCTGCAGCTGGCAACGATTGACAGGAATCCCGATGTTCTGCTACATTCATTACTTGTTTACAGTGTACGTTTTCGTAGACGTGGTCAGGTAGACGTGGTCATATTCTAGGGTCAGGATACGAGGGAGATAGAGAGAGAGAGATAGAGATAGAGAAGAGTTCATGTACATGGAAAGATATAACGCAGAAGCTATTACAGAGCTCCGGCAGTCTGCCCCAACGTCCAGTTAAACAATGGGGTAGGGGAGTAGACGTTTGAATGAATAGACATCCGGGTTTGGGTTCGACGATCGCCGATGGTCTTCCAGTGAAACGCTTGGTGGAGGATTGCCCCCAACTGATGCAACGCCGGATAGCTCAATGCGCCTTTCTACGAGATATTGATTCCTGATAGGTGTAGCACGAAAAACATGAATCGATCCCAGCCCCAGCCTAGCAAGTCGTGCGACGTTGAAGGGTGCCCATTATCCCAATGGCATAATGCGAATGAGCCGTACACAGTGCAGATGTTGAGATTTGCCTTAGGTACTCGTGCAGAATGGTAACTACGTTGTACACCAGATGAGCAATTTGTTCGAGACGAAGCGGTGGAGGGTAGTGATCTGTTTCTTTATGCGATGCCATCTCTGTTGACATTTGTGTAAAGGTAATCTATATTTCTATGTAAGCGATATGTCTTATGAGAAAAAGCGCCGTTTTTGAGGCAGATCCTGTTACCTTATTATTATTATTATAAAAACGGCAATTCTCAAAAGCCACTTCCGTAAGAGGTACAATTTCGAAACGGCCCAGTGAATCACTATCTGTGTCGTTACTATCTAAATATACTATAGTAAAACACCGGCCTTGAAGTCGTCGTCGAGAAACGTAAAAGACGTATGTCACGAGTCGAGCGGCTGGCCCGAAGTCATTCGCAACTGACATAAAACGAAAGGGGTGCTGATCTCGCACAGCTCTCATCCGAGCAACCCCCGTGATCAGGATGGCGAGGACCCCAGGAGGGGACCTTACCAAACTTGAACCTCGAAAGGACTGACACCTGCCACTCTCCCAGACGGTCAGAGATGGTTAGCCTCCGCTGTATGGGCGAGCCGGTTCTATGCATAGGTTGCTGTGAACAATGAACCCCACGCAAAAAGTAGATACAGACCCTATCATCGAATGCCAGCCAGAGGTTTGATATCAAATAGCAAATATATACCTATGTTGATTGAATGTCCCTGGCGAGGTGGAAACTGTAGCGAGATTTTGAAGAGGTCTCGCAGGTCCTGCTTGCATCACCAGCCTGGCGTGTGTTCGACGTCATTCGGCAGTCCGCGTAATCACGGCGTGTGTGTATAATTGTCGCTCAGACGAGCAAGCCAAGACGAACTCCATTCCTCGCATACAACGTGGCTGCAAGCAGTGCTCGCCGTCAACCGGCCGGCTCGGAGATTCAACGGCTAATCTATTCAAACCGCTAATCAGTTGAGCCCCGTCCGCGCCAGTAAATAGATTTCCTATGAGTCAATGTGCTCCTTGCTGAGCCGGTCCCAAGCAGCTTATCTGCCAACCGCCTTGGTGAGGGGGATGTCTCTCGGTGAAGAAGGTACAGCTGTACACTGAACAAAGATTCGTCACACTCAGCTGATGGCTCCGCAGCAGAACGTTGGCAGGGAGTAGTTGCTCTCTCGAAAGAACCTGACGAAAAAACATTGTATGGTTGCTGCTCGTAATTCTCAAGGAACCTTTAAGAGCTACTTATGTGTCGAAACCGAGCCTCGCGTAAGGCGCAGCCTCCGCCACCGGCGCCCCCACCGCCGCCACCGAGCCGCATGAGCTGCCTTGACGGTTCCCCACCCAAGAAACTTCCAGGGGACTACGTGCTACTTGATTCAACTCGAAGCAAGATGACCACTCGGGCCGCTCACCGATCGATCCTCCAAGCGGAATCGACGTATTTCACGAAAGCGTTAGCGGAGTTGAGTTCATCACGCAAATTACGATGTGGATATACCCCGAATACCCTACAGTTGGATGTGTCCGCAGAGGCGATCGACATCGTGCTCGACCACGTCTACAACAAGATGCCTGCCGAGATCAGAGCCGGCCTTGTCATTGAGACATATGCCGCTGCGAGGCGACTCGGCATCGCTAGTCTCGAGGAAGACCTAGTGGATATCTTCCAGAAGAACGTGCACAAATACTTGGCTGATTCGTCATTGCTGAACAGCTCAGTCCGCGCTGTTGATGTTGCCTCGCTGGTCGACCTTCTCGATATGCTACGACTCGATGACGAAATGAAGCTCAGGTTGAGAAAGCAACTCGACCGGTGGAACGCCACCACTTCGGAGAGTTCAAGCGTCGCTTGGAACGTGTGCCAGAAGCTACTTCCAACTCATAAATCAGCTCGGGCTTCACAGCGGCCCCTAGAGAGCCAGGTGGCGATCGCCGGTTACTTTAAAGACGGCAGAAGAGGATGCAGAGGACGGAGTTCACAGCATATCATGGTGCCGATATCGTCAACGGCGACTGATTTACGCACCAGCCAAGAGGGCCGCGAGCCTAATAGACACAGTGTCATATTCAATGGGAAACTCTATATTCCGGTGGTGAACGCGATTTATGTTTGTCCTCCCGGAAGCTCAATACCATACGCGTATGCAAGCTTCAACACTGATGCGATCACCTGCATGGAGGTTTTCGAGGGCGAAGTGTTCTTTAGTACGCGTGATACGATCTATGTCCTTGATCCCCAGGGGTTGGGTTGCACTAAGGTTGCTGAGGTAGCTGTCGACATCTTGACCTCGTTTGCCGTGCTACAGAGGGACGCCGACGGTCTAACTATTGCGATACCCATCGCTGGCGTGTCCCAGGTACATACGTTCATGTTCGGCAGCGGCTCCACCGCGGTCGTTGGCACTGCCGAAGTACGCACCTTCCCACACGACCTGACGCTCATTGGGAGCCATGCGGGACTATTGTACTTTGGTCCTACCCGTCGGCCCAGGCCGCGGCTATTTTACTACGAGGTCTTCGGAGGGAGCGGCCTTGTGAAACGCCATTTCGTCGAGGCCTGTCATCAGGTCGAGGAGTGCCGCATACACAATGCAATTCTCTATATAGCGTATTACTCGCCGGGGCGGAACCAAACTCAACCGGACAGTATAGTCGCGGTAGACCTCAACTTGGATATGATAGTGTTTAGGAGGTCATGCAGTGAATTGAGTCTGGAATGGATCACATCGCTGGTACCAATTGTTGATGGGGACTGTGACCGTCGGGAGTAATCAACGTCGGCCCTTCGAGAGACGTTGCGGGCAACCGTTTTGTTAAGGTGTCGAAAAAAACGAGATGAGCATGCATTCAAGGGCAACGAAAATGCAACAATGCACCGAGTCGTAACCGATAGGACTGCGGCGCCGCATCAGGATCTGGCCAGGAAAAGGAACACAGTTTGGTTTGGATTAACCAGTATCTCGGAAAGGGTGAAGAAGTGACTTCACGACAAATGACACCCCGATATTAGTCAACGATAGGTGAATTTCGGGCTGATACGTATCTGACCGCTGCGTACGGATTATATGCTTGTCCTATTTGTACACACATGGGACTTCGAATGAAATCGAATTAAATCAGTGCTGTTATTATCGGTTCGAACGTTGCCTCTTTGCGATCGACACAGGTTTTTACGAACTCATCATGTGTTGGTAAATGCTGAGAAACTTGTGTTCTAGAATCATTGAGGAATTATTGTAATAGTTCAGGCAGATCCTTCCGAAAAATGAGACCTTTCTCATTGTTCCGAGCGATATACCAGAAGTAATTAATATTATTATTATTATTACTGCAATGAACTATTATATATGATCATAGAGGACATCACATATACACGATTAGTGTAACACAATCGTTCTCTATGGGCCCTTAGTTACGGCCCAAAGGTATTAGCGAATCTGAGTCACATTGTTCGTCATTATGGGGAGCACTTATACTATCTTTCACAATTGGATTTTGCATCGTTTCAATTGCTAGGATAGCATTAGCAACGAGCGATATTAAATGCGGCCACCTTAATCCCTATCCACTTCTATCCCGCACGAATTTGGATTCATCGATAATTTTCATTCTAGACGCCCTCCCCCCCAAAGCTCTATGGCTAATCCAGTTCGAAGGAACTATAACTTCCGACTTGTAAAGGAACTCTCCACAAGGACCCGATTTCGTAGCTCTGTTAAAGGAACCCTCCACTAGGGATCCCATTTCGTTAATCCGTTAGGTAGTCGGCCAGTAGGTTCGTCAGTTCGTAGGCGTTTGTAATGCACAGCCTTATTACTATCGCAGGTTCGAGTCGCGTGTCGTATACATATAAGAGAACTTAAGCATTGTAAAAACTGCAGTTCCATTAACAAAACCAATAAAGCTTTACCTTTACAATCGGAAGCAGCTATCACAGCCATCACGTAGATGATCTGAGCAGCGATTTCGCTGTGATCGAATACAATGCCAGCTCATTCACGGTCATGACAGCTGACGATGAGTTGGAGGTGAGGGCCCACAAGTTCACTTCGGGAATTCTCGCGCACAACGCTAAACTGCTGGTCCTGCCGAAGGGCATGACATTCGCTGGCTGCCCATGAACGACTTCTCTGTTTGCACAGCACGAGGCGTACACCGTTCTCGTACGCGGTCTCTCGCAATGGTGTCGAACTTGCGCGTTACACGATAGCGGTCTGATAGCTCTTCGAATCGCGAATGCTGTATCTGTAATGGCGTTTTGTATTTGGTATACTATGCGGTTACAGGAAGGAGGACGCCATGCCATGCAACGGGCATTGATCTCAAGACGGACACGATCAAGTTGAAGGGCAAGTCGTGTCCCGACTGGAACCTGCAAGATGTGAAATCTCTCGTAGCGGTCGTTGGTGTGACGAGCGATCCAACAAGAGAAATAGCACAATGTGTCGAACGTGTTACCCGACCTATCACGCACACGATGTCACATTGTAACCCGTTTTGCAATCCACGAGTTTCACCGGGTTGCGTGCAGGGCACAGGGCTACCACCGCGAGCCCAACCCGAACTGCTTATGTTGATCGTGCAATAATGTTTGCGCCAGATATCATGGTAGAGAATGGCCTCGATAATGTCTTTGGCCCAGCTAGTCCAGCAACCCGTCTTGAATACTTTTCTTCATAGATGTGAATGTGTATGTGCACTAATTACACGAACTCACCCAACACGTTTTATCGTTTACTTCGTTTACCGTTGTCCCTGCTGAACCATTTTACTGGGTACCTAGGTATGTATGGCACAATACCGTGTGAATCGAATGATTAAGTAAAGTATAACGAAAGATCTCTTCGTCTGATAAATATATATATATATATATATATATAGTCTCTCTTTTTCAAATGCCAAATATACTTATTGGAGCTGAAAGCACATTTTCACCATCTTCAGCACAACCCTTCGAACTTCCGTCTGACTCGAACACCTACGAGCTCGCACGATCCACATGTGCCTTGAGTAGTATCGAATTCTAGATAATCTGAAGTCATCTTGATTAGCTTCTTGCTGTTGCTCAGTATAGTTTCGAGTTACTTTTGTTACCGTCAATTTCCAGCAAAGCAACTTAGTTCACCTGATTCGACCTGAGAAAAAGTGTGGAAAAAAGGTCAGATCTCGATCGAGTAACGATTTCAGCAGATTGCACAGACGCTCGGTGCAAGGGTATCAATAAGCAAAATCACCACACCTGATCACTGGATTCTTATCGTCCGGACGCAGCTCGTCTATGGCCAGACTCGCGACCTACCTGACCCCGGAGGAAATCCAGATACGAGATCTTTACAGGACCCAATGTTCATGTCGAGACTATGCCCGTATCTGAAATGAATTTTCTGGGCTGACCCACAGCCAACATTTGACGTCCACGGTACAACTGCTTTCGGTATTGCTCTCCTGAGACGCCCCCCCCCCTTAAACGCCCATATACACCGCGATATTCGAACAATCCGCCTACGTGGTTGAATTTTACCATTTATATTTCGATAAAATGTCTGATTTGACGAAATTGACCGCCAACTAGCGTCCGACAAGCCCACCAATGATTAGGTTGTTTCGTCCACGTGCGATGTGACGAGGCGTATTTGCATACATAGATACACGTGTGTATATGTGTATATATGATTTCTGTGAAGCAACAAATTATGCTCACCCTTGTGCGCGTGTATATTTGTGTGCTGGCTAATTGTATTGGGTTATAATGGCTCCTCTGCTTTAGCCGATTTAGCGACTTCGTGTTATTTTGCCTTACCCGTCAACATTAGCGGCCCGTTGAGCTAGCTCACGAGGGTGAGTCCGCCTCGATCTCGGGTTGGGTGGTCGGCGGAGAGATGTTTGTACACAATAAGCAGATGCCCGTCTCCCGTCGGTGGTTTGTGTCACCGTTAATGTTCCAGTCTGTTATCTGCTTAGTGGGCTGGCAAATCGAAGAGTCGAGATCGAATCGAAGTGTCCGCCGACCGTTCATCTGGAAAAATCAGCGCCAGTGTCCGAGTGAGCAGGTTCTCCCGGAGGTGTCGGCGGGCGGCGATTGAGATCGTTGGACAAACGCGGAAGGATTGCGATCGGATCGATTTGGCAGCGGCGTTCAGACGGCCGTGATGGCGGATACGGCATCCGAAAAGCCGTCGGAGCGGACGCCCCCGGAGCAGCGGCCGCTATCCGATCGGCCATCGGAGTTAATCCTATCGGACACGCCGTCCAGTCTTGCGCAACTGTTAATGACTCGTCTCCGCACCTTCGATGGCTATTCGCCCGTAGAGCTGCGGATTGTCGACTGCGTTCTTCTCAAGTGCGCCCGGAGCGAGGGGGCAACTCGGGCCGCTCACCGATGTGTGCTCGACGTCGGATCATCGTATTTCACCCAGGAGATCGGGCGGCTTCGTCGATCGAGGCACGATCTGACCGGGCACAAAAACTCTCTGACCCTCGACATATCGTCTGAGGTGCTCGATCTCATTTTGGAGTTCATGTACACACGAGAGCCGCCGCAAATCAGCAACAAACTCACAGTGCAGGTGTTCGCCGCAGCCAAACGACTCTGCTTGAACTATCTCGTATACCAGATGATCAAGTACTTTCGCCAAAACATGGAGGTCTACCTGGAGGACGACAATTTTCTCGACAGCTCAAAGTATCTCACCGACGTATTGATGTTCATCGAGCTACTCGACGATCTGCACCTTGACGAAACCGCCAAAACCAAGTTGATGCAACAGATCCGAAACTGGAGCGCCAGCGACCCCGACAGATCAGAGGCGGCCAGGATGGCCACTGAGAAGCTGGGCAAGGTGAGCGCCCCACCATCGCCGGTTGTGTCCGAATCCACGGTGATCCGGCCGAGTACGAACGTGGCCGTCGTCGGCTACAGTAACTACAAGTCGCTGGATTATCTCGCCGTGTCATTGGCCTCAATGACGATCGTATTCAGCGGGAAGGGCTCCGGTGCGGGCTCAACGCCGGACTGGCGTAGCGTGATATTCAACGGGCTCATGTACATACCGTTCGCCAGTAAAATCTTCGTGCGGAACTGCCAAACGAACGAGATGGTCCGCGAGATCACGAACTTCAACAGCAGCTGCATTAGCGGCGTGCGCGTGTTCAACGGCGACGTGCTGTTCTACACGCACGAGGGGATCTTTCTGCTGAGCGGCGACGGTGACAAATGTACGCAAATCGCCTATATGACCGATAGCATGGAGGGGGGTATGTTTGTGCTGAAACGCGACGCGAGCGAGCTCACGATCGCTGTGCCGATGATTCGGGCGGCGGAGGTGCGGGCGTTCACCTTCGACAAGAACGCCACAGCGGTGACCCGCTCCGCCAGGCTGCAGAATCTGCCCGACGACATGACGCTCATTGGCGGCTATGGCGATCTGCTCTACTTTCTCACGACGAAAGATCGACCCGTGTACTACGTGGCGTTTCATGACGACGTCGAGGTGAAGAGGCACCCGGTTGTCGATTGCCACCATATTAATCATTCGCGTTTGTGCGATGGCCGTCTGTACATCGTGTATCGAGCAGAGAAGGACACAAAAGCGTTGTACGTGTCTGGCATCGATCTCAGCTCGGACACGATACTGTTTACGGAGCCATGCTGCCAATGGGGCTTGGAGTATATTTCCGGTTTGGTACCAATTGTCGGCGAAATTCGAGATAGAACAATTGCGTAATAGAACAGCTGCATGGTGGTGATGGTTTGCGTTGTTCACCAGCCGACGCCAGGAGATCGGAATATTCCTTCTCGGGTGGTCACATGCATTTGACGAGCAACATCGGGATGGTGTAACTCCGAAAGGCTGTCCGTTGCCTCATCGATCATTTGTTGGTATCGTGTGTTGCTCTCGACAATGGTCAGTGTATTCACAGGAGTGCACCACTGCTAAGTGACCTCCTTGGGCCTATTCGACCTCTTACGTGAAACCACAGCAAGGCATTGAGAGTTTGGGTTCCAGCGTCATCGCTGTTCCCACTCGCAAGTGTCTCATGCTTATCAGCCTTTTGCTGTTCGGAACTGTCATCGTGTGAATCTCTCTCTGACGGTGCGAGCGGACAGTGTTGGGACAGAGGTATTGGACCGCTATCCAATATGGCACATCCACTGGTGGTCACATGTGTTGAACAACAATTACATCTGATACGATTTGTACACGGGATTGGGCGAAGGTGCGCTGTCGCCAGAGACAAACCATCAATCCATGGTCAATCATTGTCTATGCTTTAATTATATTTAACCTAATCTTAGTGTAGGTAAATTAATTGCGTTATTTCATTGGTTATTAATTGCGTTATTTCATTGGTTCGTTGACGTTGCTCCATTTCGTTCGATCGTGTGTAGAAAATAACTCGTTAATGCAAAGGAAGGAAATAATAAGGATTAATTAGGCACTAACAAGTATCGGCTTCATACAGAAAATGTCAAACCGCGCGCCGACTCCGTATGGATTATTCATGAAGAACATCTGAAAAACCCGATTAAACTGAGCCTCATACTGTATCTCGCTTTCGCTTGAGCTAAGGAACGTTTTTAAATAGACATATATATATATATATATATTGTGTGTATACACACCCCATGTTTTTTTGTTTCTGTAGCACGCACACTTCGACTGGAGCAGTTCAGTTACGGTAGAAGGCACCAAATCTAATAATGATGGCAGACGTCCATTATGGATGATCACTGATTTTCTTGGTTTTAATCAAATATCGTCGTAATGAGGCTAATGATTTGATGTGTCATCGACTCAATGTGTACAATAATAAATGCTACACAGGTTATCGTGTAGCGGTTGCTGCTCTGACTGTGCACGATTCACTTTTTGCTTATATGGTTTTATTCGCGAATAGGGCGATGTATCTTACGGGAGTCGAATTCTATATGTGTCTAAACTGTTATACATAGTCATGAAAATGATTAGCACTAATAAAATAATAAGAATAACACCGACTTGACCGAGCAGACGCCGCGGTAATTAAGGATTACAGCGTGCTACTCGTCGATTAGAAAAGTAACTGCAATCCCCAGAAAGAATCGGATGCTGCTCAGTACTGCTCTAATATATATTATAGATAGTATATTTTCCGGGCTGAGTGACTGCCTTCGGCATTGCTTTATAAGAGGTACCCCTTTAAAAGCAAATGTGCAACGGTGGGGATCGATATTATAGACAGTAGATATATAGATATAATATAGGTAAATATATATATATGTTGACCCCCAAGTCAGAGATAGCTATTATTCAGCTCTATTTTTGTCCCATTTCCGGCCCTGCGGTAGTGGCTGCCGACTGCTCGCACAACCTGGAAACTATGCAGAATCACTATATACTTTCGTTGTTTCGAAGCATTCGTTTGCAGCAGCGGACAAATCATTTCCCCATTTCTTCAATTACTCGGCGAATTCACACAACGCTGTTGGCGTCAAGATCAACGCTCAGATTGAGCTATCTTAGAAATTCAGCAATATTTCGGCGGCACTTTTTGATTTCCTCGAGATTCAAACAGCTGACGAGGACTATGGACTCTGGAAGCTGTAGTTGGAAGGGACCATCCACATGTGGCGACGATAAATTATTAGCCATGTAGAAGCCCGAGGCTGAGAAGACCTACGAGTCTCGTACGTGGAACTCGCGGAGGACAACAGACTCAGCGAGGTCGGCTAACTAGTTTCCGGGCATTTGAAGTAGTACCAAGTGATTGAAACGACTGCAGCAACAATAAACAACATACGTAGGGCGGCAATCAACAACCCCGAGCACTCTTGTGTCATTGGGGGCTGCAGGCTTCGGACTCGTCCCAGCCGTCAACAGGATAATTAGCTACAATCATTTCATTGGTGTCGAACAAAAAAAAAGCCCCACACTCGTTTAATGCTGTGAGCCGTGTGCTGTGAGGTCTAGGGGTGCGCGCAATGTCGGCTGACAAACCTGTCAGTCTTGGCCAGATGCTACTGAGCCGGGTCCGGTCGTTCGAAGGCTTTTCGCCTCATGATCTCCACGCAGTCGACTGCATACTTATCCAGTGTCTCCGATCTGACGGGACGCCGCGGGCCGCCCACCGGTGCGTGCTCGAGGTCGCGTCCGACTTTTTTGCCCAGGAAATCGTTAGATCGCGCCCGGCACCTGGCGCCCAGAACGACCTGCCGCCGAATACGCTGCAATTGGACGTGTCCGTCGAGGTTCTCGATATTATCCTGGAGTACCTATACACACGAGAGCCTGTCCACGTCGTGAGCAGGCTGGCGGTACAGACGTACTCCGCTGCAAAGCGATTCAATCTACCTGACCTCGCCCAACAGCTGGTCGAATTTTTCCGCCTAAACCTTGAAAGTTGTCTTGAGGATGACAAGTTCTTGGACACGTCGAAGTGCATCGCCGACGTTGATGCACTCGTCGAGGTGTTCGAGGACCTACAGCTGGGGGATGCGGTCAAGCTGAAGCTGATGCAGCAGATCCGAAACTGGAGCGCCGATACGCCAAATTCGGAGAAGTGCCGGATCGCTTGGAACGCCTGTGACAAGCTGCTATCGCTGAGCGTATGCCCGGCCACGTCCGAAAGCACAACGCCGGCGACGCTCGCCGTTGCGAACACCCATCTGGCCGTTATGGGCTATGTTAACGTCAAGACTGGCGAGTTCGCGTGCGTGTCACTCGATTCGATGACGGTCATCTTCAACGGCAGGCAGTCGGATGGCAGTTCGTCGCCGAATTTGAACAGTGTCGTCTACAACGGGTACCACTACATTCCGTGGCAAGACAAGGTGTTCGTGCGGAGTCCGGCGACGAACGAGCTGTGTCGAGAGCTGACCACGTTCAACAAGAATGTTATCAAGGGGGTGCAGGTGTTCCGGGACGGGGTGTACTTCTATACCAGCGAAGATATCTTCGTTCTCGATCAGGCGGGCGTGAGCGTTACGAAGATTGCCCACGTCAATTTCGGCTCAGTGAACGCGTTCAAAAGTCTGCATCGTCTGATCATATTGAAGCGAGACGCAGCCGAGTTCACCATAGCCGTGCCGATCATCGAGGAGCAGGAGGTGAGAGCAATCACGTTCGGACGAGATGTGGCGACGATCACGCGAAACACTCGACTTCAGGCTCTACCGCATGACATGCTGCCCATTGGATATCACAGCGGCCTGTTGTACTTCCGCTCCGGGCGGCTGTTCCCGTTCTACTACGCGGCGTTTCGCGGCGAGCTGGAGGTGAAACGCACTCCGGTCGACGACTGCCATAGAATTACACAGTGTTCGATTTGCAATGGACGTCTCTACCTTCTGTATCATGGTGACAGTGACACGAGATCATTGTATGTGCGCGCTATTGATCTCAACACGGATTTAACCGCTTTCACGCGATCGTGCGAAGAATGGAACCTGCAAGGGATTGCCTTCATGGTCCCAGTGGTGGGGACGCCACCCGAACGTAAGTCCATGACCGACATTAATACATCGATTATCAGCATTAGTGCTTCTCTAATTATATGTAGTATACTCTATTGATTCGTAGAAAAACAAATTTGTATTATCATTATTGTAAACCAAAAACAACAACAACAACGATTGACGAATACGTCGTTTGCTGAAACAACGTTCCCCGAGTCACCAACATCTCGTCCCGAAAAATTTCCGTTCTTGTGTACTTGTTTTACAAATACACAAAAACAACAGACTAGAGAGCGTACACCTATGGCTCCTGCCTAGTAATCAGTCAGCCGCGGATTCATAACAGGCGTGCTGTAGTTAATTTAGCTTCGAATAGACGTACGTAATCCGGGGGACAAACAGCCGAGAGCAGTCACAGCCTCGAGTCGTGACGAGGTGCTACTGACATTGCTAAGTGCTTCTGCCGGCAGCTACCACGTAGCTTTTACTAGTCGGCACCCCAACGTACTTGTGATCTCCCCGAAAAGACCAGTAATTAAAATGCCCACTAAGTGGCCTTTATCGTTCAAAGCGTAGTGATGATGTGCGATAACGCATTGAGAGCAAATGAACAGACAATTAACTTAGATACGATGATTACCACCGTTTTGGAACTTCTCTCCCTGTTTCGAATTGCAGCTGGAAAACATCCTAAACCGCTGCCGTGCATGCCTGCATCGCGGGCGCCAAGTAGGCGGCAAAGTAAGATCACATGTAAACGGCCAAGCGGCAAGTAGCCCAGGAGCGCTTGAGTAAGGTCTGCCGAACACTGAAACCTCGCAATGAAATCACAAAAGCCGACTGACTACGCACTCGGATACGTGATGCGACCACTCGTCGGCAGTAGCCTGTTCCCACCGTTGTCGCCACGGACGTTATATATGTGAGAAATATAAATAATATATATATATATATATATATATATTATATATATATATATATATATTTATATATATAATATACTGTGTGTATGGACATCAAATATGGATATGATGGAGCGGGAGAGTTGCTCAATGGAAAACCGTTCCCTCGCTCGGGAGTCCGTATCGCCTCGGAGACGTACGCATTTTTTGTTTTATCACAGGATGCCCATAAGCAACGCGAAACCTGAAAGGAAGTGTGAAGTCGCCGCGGAAGTCCTCATATCATGGACGGGTTTGTTGGCTCGCGCCCACAAGATGCCTGCAGGTACCGTCGAGCGAGGCGTTGTTGTTCCTGTCGTTGCTGCCGGTGTATTTCGTATATAATTATATAATCATATGGGGTCCCTCAATAGATACAGTTTAATGATGATGTGATCTGTGTTTTTGAAAATGTACATGTTGGTTTGCTCAGAGGGTTAGCTCAGAGGACGCTTAATTCATTTAGTTGCCCTATTTCGTTTAATAAATATAATAATTGATTGACAATTTGTTGTACTTTCGAACTTGGATAAACATCCCTGTGAACCCAGGGATAATTTGCAACTGTGGAAATGAACAATCGTTAATTATAGAAAAGAGTGTGCGTGTGTGTGCCTTACTGAACTCTGGTCGACCCATGAGGATGCTAAGTGATGGTAGCGGAAATATATATATATATTATCAATTTGAAACTGGCTAGGGATCTACTGGGTTTGTGAGCCAAAAATCTATAACATTAGGCAACATTTAACTGAAATACGAAAGTAGTCCCAGGTAGACATTGACGATTTATCGGACGCTATGAACACGCGTCTTAACGACTGGAAACTATACCCCCCTTCCTCCCGCACCTCACCCCTTGAACTCTCTCTCTCATCTTCTCTTTTATATTCAGCACTGGCATTGATTCGATCGGCCAGATCATGACACTGCTGCCACGAGCACTCCGAGCATCGTCACCGCTGATTGAGCCGCTGTAGAAGGTTCGCCGACGCTAGCCTCCTGTCCGACGTGCGACGCGCACCCCCGCGGCGCATCAGGACAGGGGACTCGCATGTCCATTATCACGCCTGTATGCGCTCAGTCGCCATCCATTGCCGTTGCTGCGGCTACCCCTCCACGCAGCGCGAGTGGCTTCGCGTTGTGACCTAGCACGAGGCTGCCATCCCTTTCCGAACGGGGAGCCCTGTTTGAATCCGCTACTAGGCCAGCGGCGCGTTCTGCTCATTCCTGTATACCTCTATCGGTCTATCTATTTATATCTCTATCCATAGGAGTCTTGCTAGTTAGGCTGCTCGCCGACATCGCGATGTCGGATTGCGCGTGTCTGACAATGATGCAATCGTAGCTGAGCGCTGTGCGCGTAACTCGCGATGTTCCCCTCCGCCTCTGCAAGGGGATGTACTGATAGACTTGGGGGAGAACAATTGGGGAAAGTGGAAAGCTGAAAGCGTATGACGGCATGAGGAGTACGAGCGTGTAGGGTAGGCAGGACGCATCAGCCTGGAACAGCCTGATGGGCTCCTGGCGAAGATTTCTACTAGACGCTGCTGAACCGATTGACTGTGTGGTGGTCGATCCTTGCGACGACGGTCGCATGACGCAGACGACGACGACGATGATGATGTCGACGAGATGATGCACGGGATGTGGGAAGGATTCGTGCTGACGAGAGCCGCCGTAGCGCTTCGAGGACAGGGGTACGAGGCTGTTAGCGGGCACATGAATCGCTGGCCTCGCCTGCTGACTGACGCCTCCGCCGGCATCGCTGGACGGGAACCAGCGGGAGGAAGCAGCCTCGCTGCGAGCGGTAATTGCACAGTGGGACGATCTGCAAGAGCAGGTGCGCGGAGCCCTACTGTGTCTGCCATGACACACTCAACCGGACCACTCGGCTAGGCGCACTAGGCCGGACGACACAGTGCCGGGTGCCTACCCAGCAGGTTCACCTGTCGTGCGTGGGTCCAGAATCGGGTAACGCTCTAGCGTCCTGTGCCTTGTAAGCAGGCGCGTCGGGGGACGCGCCGGCAGCTCCGAAGAAGCTAGCGGGGGCTGAGGCATGACTGCGTCGTTCTACCCGTATAGAGATATAGAGACATCATCAGCCATCAGAGATGAGCGGCGAGTACCCGAGGCGGCATAGCTCATCAGCCACCCATGCCCACAGAGAAGGGATGATTTCGACAGAGAGGTGCACTTGCAAGCTCTCTCGCGGGTGCACGGAGGCGTGGCCCCCATACTCTCCAGTGGGCTGCACCGCATGAACAGGGAAGCGCTCTGGGTAAGAAAAAGAAGAGGAGGAAATTCTACATTGGCTACCTGTCCTAGGACGATCCTGGGCATCGCTCGAAGGCCAGTGCCAGGCAGTGCCGGCGAATATGCACGGAGGCCACAGGCGAGTGGCCTCTCCAGAGTGTCTGAGCAATCCGCTTGCACTTGTAAGAGTTTGCCTGACTGACGCCGAGTGCTAGCGAGCTGCAAGGCATACGAGAGGTCGTCGGTTTGAGGGCAGGAGCGGAGGCTCGCTGCATGCGGAGCGCGAGGCATGGCGTGGTGTAGAAAATGCGACGTTGACTGAGCTGGTTGTCCCTTCAGCCGTATTCAGTGAGATAGTTGCAGACGAAATGCACCGATCACAAAATTCGCACGAAAGAACGAACACTCCCGAGCCCGAGTTCATGCCGGGTGCATCTATAATAGCCAATGCCGGAAGCCCGCTCGGTCCACGTCGAATTTGCATCCGTCCGAAAAGTCGATCGCTTGATTCTCTCATCAAATTCAGTAATTCAGGTGTCTTGAACGGCGCATGCTGATTTTTTTCTCTCAACTCCGAAGGGATCAGCCTGTTGACAAGTGAGCTGGCCTCATCCTGCCGCTGTCAATGCTTGGACAGGCAGCCAAGAGTGCAGAAACGAATGGTCCGACCCTGTGATAATGCAAGCGTGCACCTGGACAACTGGATTAAGACGTTGAAGTGATTCGTCGTCCGGTGAATGCCACAGTGGGAGTGTCGAGCTAAAAATTGAAGTTTGTTCTGTTTTAGCAGCCGCAGAACATTCGTCCTGGTCAAGAACAGCTAATTCAAGAAACCCTACGCGAGCAAATGACCATTTTCATCTCTCGGCGAAAAATTCAACATAAAAAACAAAAACGTATCCTTCCAAGAGTAATGGGACGGGCCGTTCTCGACGGTGCTGCGATGAGGCGATGCCAAAAACCACTGAAATTCACTCAGCAGTCGTCAGCGGCTTCCGCTCACTTCAATGTAACTAACCACGCACGCCGCCACTTCTCATGTATCTCGATCTACGGATGGGCGTAGTGCAGTGGACTAGCTAAGGCCAGTCACCTGCTTCTGTTCTTGCCTTACTCCCGGCATGGTCGTGTCAAGTTTCCGACCGTGTCCTGCGCCTCGGCCGACCTCGAACGACCTCTAATGGCCCTGTCCGAGCGCACCTTGAGGTGGGGTGATCCGGAGTGGCGCGAAGTGGGGTGAGGCTTGGGGGGGAGGGAGGGAATTCGCCAGTAATAGACACCTCCATCGGCCGAGCCTGCCGCTTGGCCCTACACCATCTCTACTGGAGAGTCGAATAACGGCCGCTTGGTAAGTGTGAAAGCATTACATTGGTAGAGGGCTGCCGTAAACAAAGATGGTGCAAGTGAATAAGTGTGGTGGTGATGACGATATCCGACTCCTCGGCACCTGGTGACAGGTTTTTCCTTACAAAGGACGGGGTTCGCTAAAGGAATACAAAGGGAGAGAGTGTGCGTATATATATATATATATATATACATACATACATTTGTCCTTTTTATATACAGATCACGCATAATTCTATAATGCCAAATCCACATCCATCGGTTGCCGCAGCTCACAAATAACCTCACCGTTCTATGCCTGCTGGAGCAGGTGAAGGCTTTATTGGTTTATGAACGCTTAAGTTCTTTATATGTCACGTAGTGACAGTCGGAACCTCGAACGCCCAGCCCGTGAGTCCGGCATGACCGACGTAATAAGTCATCTGATAAGCGATGCTGCTGCTGCGCAGCAATCGTACCGAGGCGTTTCTGCCATATAATAGATGGCCAGCTGGGGCAAATCAGTTTTACGAAAGAAAAAAACAAATTCTAGTTTCCTGTTAACCGCGGTTAGTATCCGCGTGTCTGCACGCAGCTATTTATGGGACGGTACAGACGGCGCGTACTCCTGCACGCTGGAAAGCGCCACTGAGAAAAGAGAGCTCTTGTTCTTTCATCGCTCATCGATATCTACATATATGTATATCAGTACGCCTATCACTCTGGTTACTCGACGCACGTTGTGGTGCAAGGGGTGACCGCCTTGACGGGACGAGCAGCTTCGAGTGCAATCTACGATGATCGTAGTACTTCATCATGGATTCACTTTATCCCCTGTAGCCGCCTGCTCGATCAGATGAGCTCCGGCTTCGCCTCGCTACCTCCGTCTACCTTCGACTTCATTGAGCCTCGATTTCGTTCAGAAACCCAGCGTGACACTTGATAGTGTTGTTACGTGTTAAGTGCTTGTACCCCTCCCCCTCGCGCTTGAGACGCGCCGACGACTGGGGGTCGCCTGGGGGGCTCGGGCCTGTGCGCTGACAGATGGTGTAGGCTGTCAGCAGCGCGGTGCACGCGTCTCTTAGGTTGCCTACGAGTCGATGTTCACAGCCGGCGGCAGCGGCGCCTGCAGCGCCAGCGGGGGCGGCGCCGGCGACGACGGCTCGCGACACACCACCTCTAGTCATGCAGTGTAGCCGTGAGAGGACATCGGTCGCTTGAGCGTGGAAGGGGCGGCGAGCCAGTCGGCCGGTGCGAGTTCTGTGAGAAAGGTAGACATCAGCCCATTCGCGCGCAAGCAGGTGCCAGCGCCACAGACGGTGACACTAAAGATAGCAGAGCACTGATCCCTAGCTGCGTGCCTGTCTGCCATTCAGCAGGTAACAAAAACAGGAGACACCGATAGCAGCGGACAACGAAGAGAGAGAGTATCGAAGGGTGAAACGTTGGAAGATGGAGCGAGAGGAATATATATATATATATGAAGAGATAGAGGGAGGCGAGGAGAGTTCTAACGGAAGGACACCACCGACGGCGAGGGAAATGAATTTCTCCCTGTGTAGATGTGTTATCAAACACTTGTGCACGTCTGCGATCCTTGATATGTGCGATGCGCTTGAAAGGAAAGCCGAGCCGGCCGGAGGAAGAAATTCGATGGACGGTTACAGATAGCTTGGGAATCGGTTCAGTGTATCGGACAATGGCGATAGAATAACGAATGTATGGTGTGGTACCTTCTGTCAGATCGTCACGTCGCCCCCATCGCTAACTTTCTCTGAGGCAATGGCTACGGTGGCGGACGAACGATTTCCTATGCTTCCTAGTGTGTGTATGCGCAAGCAGATAGGCATGTTAAGCATCGGCTTGTGCCGCTACCTTTAATAAACCAATAGACCTTTATTTTACTTTCTTTACTTTTACCTACACGGGTGGTGAACTCAGTCAATGATGACGAACAATGCTAAGCGCTTTGGACACTGGACATCGAATGTGCACGTCCACGGCGTCGCTGTGCGATCATCTCTCGAAGCTGCTACACTGCAAGAGGAACATGGAACTCGCTACAAGTCGCTAGCTAGTCTATTATAGTCTATTAGACGCGGTCTTTATAACTTCCTCCTTCTTTACATGTGTCGCCCCCGCCCGCCCCCCCATCTAATGCTCGTGCAGTCCGCAGGGAGCGCAGCGGTCTGTGCTTGCAAAGCTAGAAGCGAGCGCACTTCTCTATGGAGCAACGATTCCCGCTCTTCGCTCGCAAAGTCCGTGTCTAGTAGCAAGCCTCAGGCGGCGTCGGCCTGCTCAGCTCGTCAGAGTCGACTTCACGAGGGCGTTCGCTCCTCCAAGCCAGCAAGTTAGCAAGGAAGGAAGGACTGAACGAACGAACACTACAGGCGAAGATTGTAGCTAGGATTCGTAGGAGCGCCTCGGAATACAGCAGTAGGACAGCCCGCAGCGGGTTCATTCGGAGAACTCTGCTGCCACTGCTGCCGCCCCACACCATAGCTGTCGGCATTTCGTCCTTTGCCGAAGTGGATGTGCGCAGCACTCGGGTTGGGGTCGGGCCGCTGGGCGGGGGGGGGGGTTTGGCCGAGAGATGATAATTGTATATTCATTGAGGGAAACGCGGCAGATTGGGGCAGCCTCGAAGAGCTCCAACGGGACGGCTGTCTAGCCGTTCCGGCCTGAGCTGTGCAGGACACTCAGGACAAAGGACGAGACCGAGGGAGTGAGAAGACCGCGAGGTGGCGCGGGCAGGAAATTTGTCAGGGGAGTGCAGCGGGGAGCTCTAGGTCGGGTTACCACCTAGACTACCGCCTGTGCATCTAGACCAGCTAGGACGAGCACACCCCCGGATCCAACTACCCCTGCAGTCAGGTAGATGGATATGGGGGTACCCTGTAGCCGGCCAGCTTACCAGCCAGCAAGCCTGACCATGCCTGTGTCTACGCGAGCAAAAGCACATTTTGGGGGTGAGAATTGCGCTCGTGTTGTCACTGTCGCTCGTTGCTTATACTCGAGTTGTAGTGGAATCAGTAATATTGTATTCGATTATAGTACGAAACGCGACGGGGATTTAGTTTAAACCTCATACATATTTCATAGACAAGTTGTACAGCGAGCAGGCCTGTATCGTTCGATCCCGGAAAATCGCCGAACTTGTTTCTTGTCTAATTATAGGGTGAAATATCAGCAGAATAAATGCGCGATAGGATAGATGCTCAATGATTGCGAACGTGGTACGTAATACTGCAAGTAGACATAAATAATTCAAGTTCGATGTGAACATTTGAACGATGCGCGATAACTTTACCAGGTATTCCTGCATCGATTTAGTCTCGAGTGGGTCGAGACTAACGGCTGTAAGACTGAGCGAATGTTATTCATAGCGTTCAGCAATTGACTTTTATTTAATACACCCGAAATCATTCAACGTTTATTACCGCCCTGAAGGAATTTGCTATCGATTTTCATACGGCAGTTTGCTTCGAACTACCATCTGAACAACTGCGAAATGCCCAGTTGTTGCCTGCCTAATGCGCCCTGTGCTGCTGGATCCACAGAGGCTGACTGTATATGTATACCTTGCTGCTGCTGCTGCGGTTGCTGCTGATAATGCCGATGAAACTGACGGGCAACGTCGCCATTTTGAAGCAAGCTCCCTAACGAATGATGATTATGAGGCCAATTAGGTGTTGCACTAGATCTGTGTGATCCCACAAGGTCGTCCAAGGTTAAGTCAACAGCCTGTCCATAACGCTGCCCATATGAGATCGTGCCGACTCGTCCAGTGTCGTGTATATGAGGAGACGGCAGAGTTTCAAACTGATGATGCAGCAAGCCCGGCTGCTGCTGGATATTGTTCCATTGCTGGAACAGGAATTTCAGGTACTCGCAAAGGGGATCCCATCCGTCAGGGTGTTGCGGCCTTTGGCTGTTGTATACTGCTGGGGGGTGCGCCCACCGTCCACGGTAATTTATCGGCAAATTCGACTTCGGCTGCGTCCGGAACGTCGGCAGGTGTCGTCCGGCTGTTTCGAACTGATTGATTTGGTTTCCCTGAAGGCCGAGCAGCGAGCGTCGATCGAGCTGAGGTAGCTGCCGCTGCTTGGACAGAACTTCATGTCTGGGAAAATAGAGTGGACCCTGTCCAATCGTAGCGAATTGAGACCCTATATACGCTGTTGTTTGAAGATTGGCGCGGTTTAGTCCCTGATTCAGAGGGAACGATGTCGTCACATGGTCAGGAGAGTACTGATAGATACGATTGAACTGGCGGTTAAATGAACGAGGTTGCTGCAGTGGCCCGCTGATATGGTAAGGCCTGCCTTGAAGGCCATGATCACGATTGCCACTGGTGTTCTGTACGGCTTGGCCTATCCAGGGCCTGTGACCATCGAGAGGCTTTCCTTGCTGGCGCGCTTGCGAAATCGGTGGCGGCACCGCTGCAATCGTTGCCTTTAATGGCGATACTCGCCTCTGAAGCTTCCCCGACCTCTGGAGCTGTTTCGAAGTGCCACGAGATGTTGCTGCAGTGGTGCCGTTGACGCGGAGGGAGGTCGCCGACGCGAGCGAAGAGCTCACCTCGGGCTTTACTGGTCGCGACGAAGAAACTGACTCGGTGGTCGTCAATGTAGCATTCGCTGACAGCAGCTGCCGTCGCCTCTGAGACCCTGGTCGCCTAGAACGTGACCGTCTTGGCGGTGGCAGCAAATGCTCGGTCTTTGTCAGATGATCGCTTGGCTTGAAGGGATTGTTTGCAACTCTCGTACGGGACTGTACAGCGTTTGCCTTCGGACTGCTAAGTACAGGTTTCTCTGGAGGAGGCGGTTGCGTTGAAGGTATGCTTGGTGACGTCTCCGTTGTTCTCGTTCTTGTATGATTTATGGAAACTCGGTAGCCAAAAAATGGAACAGCCGCTTGAGGAGTAGACACCGGTGTCAGCTGTGCCGTGCCGTTCGAGTGGGCACTGACCGCTGGCATTTTTGATGTGCTTGAAGAGGCGATGGTCTGATTCTGGAAATAATTCATGGTAATTCGATTTTAGTGAAATGATCATTGATGATGTGTGAATTGGCATTGCGATTTGGCATAGCTCAGGTGCAATAGGATTGCCAGGTAGGCTTACGGAGTTAAATTATTTTGGGGGCCCAGGAACTATTTACGTTGCCTGATGTCATATTTGCGTATCAAGTTCGTGTTTCAGTTCATGAGTTTGTGCTTCTAGCACCACCCTCGATTCCTACGGCTTTTATTACAAGGATATATATATATATATATAATATATATATATATATATATATTACAAGGCTTTTATTACAAGGATATATATATATATATATAAGTTACAACCATTGCGTATAACCAATTAGGACAAGCATCACAGCCTCATAATGTCTATTACCCGTTCCATATTTATTTCCTTGTGGAGCTCCTTGACGGGCGGTTCAACCTCTGTTGCTTTAGCCGGCCGAAGTTGTACACCGAGCAAGGTGGCGATTACGATCACAAGCTGAAACCAACAAACGATTAATGCTATTAGATCGTAAACACGATCATTCTACCTAAGACAGTCTATGCATCATCGCACTCATCGAGTCATTCGAGCCCATGTGCTCGAAGGGGCGAGTTCTAGCGAGGCAGATAACAAAGATTCTCACTTTCGTGTTGAGTGATGTGGACGTTTACATCTGCCGTAACTATCGCTAGCAACTAATGCCCTTGTACTGCTGCAAATGATATATACACTCACAGTAACACAACCGCTATCAACCGCTACCCTGATATAACGCCGGTAAGGAGTTCAGCGTAAAATCGTCGACATCACCGCAACGGGCCATGCTGGGCACCAATGAGCTGCTACTGTGTCACCCTTCGCATGTCTGCATGAAACAGGGACGAAACGACAAAAGAACAAACTATTCCTCAAAGTGGACGCCGCTGCACGCGGCCGAAAATCAAGGGGCAGATTTCCCTAACGGCTGATCGTTGACGCCCTTGTCTATATCGCATGCTACGCACGAGCACGGCGCATGGCTCAACAATACATGTCCGTGCAATATTGCAATCAATACAGAAGGTCGGTGCAGGTCGTTGTACATACGCATAAGATACATCTGTGTCATAATGTACTAATATATAATAACTAGATGAAAACGCAAACCTCCTCTAAATAGACAAAATGGAAGATGACTTCATGTGAACGCATAAACTGAACAGTCGACAAAAGCGGTTCCAGACTGATGTATACTCCCTAACACGTATATGGCGAGAGAATGGGCCTGTAAAGTTCTTCTGCGACCCGAAGCCGAATCGATTACCACCCTTCGAGTAGGCAACAGTAATCTGGAAAAAAAAACTACCACGAAGCAAACTCACATGCAGGGAGCAAATTGCGAACACACAGACGCCGATAGCAGTAAGTATGGACAGAGCCTAAGGGAACAGTGGCCAGCTCGATAGGCCAGATATAGAACCAGCTGGATCGGGTCAATGGGAGCCGTCGATCATTGAAAGGACTGAACGGGTGAAATGATGAGAAACCCTTGAAGAAAAAGGAGAACTTTGAGAAGAATCGACAGAGAAATGGTGAAAACAATATGGAAGGATCCAAGTGATACCACAGAAAACGTCACAAAAAGATTTACAAAATACATATTATAGAATAGTGGTAGGAAAGGCCACACGTCAACCCAGCCAGCCATCGTGGAATCACGAAGAGATCCTGATAAGACCCATCCGAATCCCACTCCCCCGGGTTTGTTAGTGTATGGGACATTTACAGCCAATAGCGACTGCCATTTAATATTAATATTACATCTGGCTCAAGGTGAACTTGCTGATTGACACAATCACGATCAATAAACAATTGCTGATATTAGATATTATATAATACAATTTATCACTGCAAATGATAATGTGGTACCCCCCACCTCCCCAGGCGAATAAGCTCTTCCCCTTGCAAAAAAAACCTTCCACAACAGTCAGAGATATATTTCATATATAAGATATAGTTGAGAGGCAAGAATTCGCCATCGACTCCCTCCTGAAAATAAACCCTGCATGTTCCCACGCCTGCAACTAATTGATCTAGAATATCTTACAATATAGGATAATATACTTCGCAGTGCATATTCTCATTGTGAAGGTCCGACTAGAACGTCGGGGCAATCAAGCCCGCGGCCATAATGCTGCTGCTGCTGTTGCTGCCGCCGCGTGTCAGCCAATTCAATTCGATGCCCAATGAAAATCTAGAAGGGTCCAATTGTGCGCGAAACTGTCTGTCTGAATGGCGAGCTGAAGTCGAGCTGAAGTTTCAATGCGGCGAAGAATGAACAAATCGGTATGAGTCGCTGAAGTCTTTTCTCTCGCGGCTCGTTGAGCTCCGGTGGCGTCGAAAGCTGCCACAGCTGTTAGTTCCACTTAGTGACGCTTCTGGTTGCATATATATATATATATATATATATATAATATATATATATATATATATATATATATATATATATGACATCCTTTCATCCGGCCGGTCAGCTGACGGTGGTCGAACACTTTGTGTGTGTGGGGTTCTCACGTCGCTGCAACAGCCCTTGCAAATTCGATATCGTCGACCAGCGAAAGCTGTCCAACAAATGTCGAGGTCATTCCCAGCCAGCGGGCAACGGGGAAGCAAGCGGATAAGATGGTAAAAGTGAGATTGTCGACCTAAGTGGGCCAGCAGTAATATGGTCAGCGGCAATTCGAGTAGATGCGAAGGTCGGGGGCTGGCCACGAATGGACTTCTAAGGTGAAAAAAAATAATCAAATTGCCACAAAGCATTGGACAGCGATGATTTGAGACGGTTGAAATCTTTGACATCACGTTTAATCAACCTGCTAGTTTGTTCCTGTGCTAGAGTGAGCAGGTAGACCTGATTAGTACTTGGTTAATGAACCGCCCGTTGATGTGGCCAGGGTGGAGTTTATTGAGTATTTAGTACCCGTTCAGCTTACGTTATGATATTTCCATGATTAATGATGCTACGCAGAGATAGACTGAATTCAATATTTCAACGTAACAGATGACTAATTGAACAAGCAATAGAGCGGTGATTTATTCAAACATACAGTAGTTAGGAATTTCTAGGGATTATGGGGGTGGGGGGGACTAATTGACGTTCATCAAACGCGTTAACTAATTACGCCCTTAGGTATTTGGTACACCGAAGGTGATTATCTGCTTGGAACCTACTGTACACGTATCGCTGACTGGAGGCCTATGGCCGATCAATGATTATATCCCCTTGGTGGTGATTGGCTATTTTCTTTTTGTCAAAGAGGTGGCGTTCGCATGCTAGTGCATATCGTCACCGCAATCCTTCAGTTAGGCCGGTGAGATGTGTACAAGCCCAGCCACGAGCACCACACATCCTCCTCACCGTACGGCACATGACGTGGTTAGCTGACTCTAAGCTGCTTCCCTTCACTCTCAAGCCAGACTTCCTCTCTGGGACCTTTGTCCACGTCCCGTCTGTGAACAACTACTGTGCCAATCAATAGGGCGTCTGTGGAAAGCCCCTTGTATAGAAACATGCAGTATTTATGGCGCATACACCTGGGTGTACGGTGCCTTTCCTTTCTGCACAGTGGTAGCTGTGCCGCAGACCACATTGCTTGCCACTACTGTACTTAACAAACCTTATTGCGGAGACACTGCCCATAAAAGTCAATATATGACTCCACTCAGATTTGAACCTCAGACCGCACAAAACTCCCGTGTTTTTGCTACTGCAAACCGCGCCATGTCCGCAGGCCGATTGGCTAGAACTGGCCAGCGTGAACTCGTCGATCGATCGATCGAGCATTCATGCTCAATGTCGAAGACCAAACGATGTGGGAACACTAGCCATCCGGCGGTTTTGAACATTTAAACAACAAGTGAACGTCGAGGGGTCCATTGCTGCTGCTGGCTTCATTTGGCTTAGGTTACCACATATTGCAGAAGATCTGCTTCGGTTGAAGGTCCTGCCGCAACTCGAACCGAGTCGGCTCGCATAGGACAGGGGGTGCCGGTTGTGACGGTCAAGTTTCATTGACACCGCTAAGTACAGCTATCGTTTGAAGGAGCTAGCTGATCAATGGGTTAATTCACTCCCTTATCTATTAATTAGCTATGCATCTCGAGGAGGACACGCTGTCAAATTCTGTCATGAGTGTTGGCGGACCAGGGTCTGGGTTTTAAATGAGATTGATCGAGTGCGCATTATCCAACGTGATGATATCTGGCGCAAACATTATTGCACCATCTACATAAACAGTTCGAGTTGGGCTCGTTGTAGTGCTTTGTTCTGACACAAATAACACGATGGAAACCGTGTTATCATTTTGGTATACCGGTGCGATATATATATATATATATATATATATATATTTGTTGGGCCGTGGAAACCGGAGCGCTGAGAAGTATCTTACTTCGACTGAAGATAGCTATGCTACTTGCATTTCGTGTGTTTTAGCCGAACAGCTAGAATGAGGGACCCTATCGAGGTACCGACTTAGATTGGCAAAAAGAGATGCATTGTTGCCACCCTTGGGTCTCACTATAACTGGAAAGTTCCCAGCGCACGCGGCGAACGCTAAGAGCCACTCACAGCTTGCGAAAACGCCGTTGACGTGGTTTAATGCCCCTTTTGCTGATCTGACTACACTTCTCCTATTTACAATCGTGCCGCAGCGTAAGCACTTGCACGAGGTTTAAGAACTCATCGAGCGCCAGAGACGGGGAGGAACCTTCTCTGAGGCTGAGTCGGGTCGAACGCTTCGGCCCGGCCTGGCCTGCCCGCCTGATCTTTCGTCCAGGAAGTTCACCGTGGTGAACGCCGGCTAATGACAAAGTTAAGCCTTAATCAACTTCCAGCCTTCAGCGTTCTGCTTTGGACGTCCAGCAACGCGGGGGAACGCGATCGACAGATGGAGGATCAAGACGCTCATAGGCGATCGTCCACTTCACTCACCAGAATCTACCATCGGGCACAGTACACAAGCAATTCAGTAGCGAATTCAATTGAATGTATGCACAGGTAAGTAACGCCTTCTACGGCCGTGTTGACGCTTGAGCAAAATTGCACTATTTCGTTTTGTTGTTGAAAAATATTATTATTGTTGTTGTTCTTGCTATTGTTGCTGCCGATTGTTGCTATTGACACACTCACTCACAGGTAGCATCTTGCGCTTGTGTTTCCTTGCTGTCCGCATTGTCGCTGTCGCCTGCCGTGTCGACGCGTCCCTTCGCCTCGTGCGGTTCGAAGTGAATGCCACCGCTGCCGGCATCACCAGCACATTTTACATAGCGGAATTTCGTTGTGACTTCACCTTCAGACGGCCCAGCAGTTTCGGCAGTATTCTCGTCTATAAATTCACAGAGGCGTCTAAAGCGCGTTTTCTCTGACGGGTCCCTTGCCCACAGTAAGGTCCCCAAAGCGTGAGAATTGCGTGTGCGCGTGTGTGAAGAACTACCCGACGGGGCGGCGGATCGCTGCGAGTTGTTGATTCATTTCTTCCGCCACTGTCCCGAAGGGTTAGCTAACGTTATCCAATAAAAGCCTGCCAAGAGCTTCATCGGCTGGTCCTGTGTGTCCACGCATTTCTGCTGTTGGCCTAGGGCATGAATGGTCTGTCTGGTCTTCCCGCATTGGAGACGAATTTGCTACGACCTCAGGTAATGTACAGGTGTCTCGTGGGAGTGTCCATTCAGGTTCGCCTACGTTCGTCAGCCCGCTTATTGATCCTGGATAATGAACACTGACCCTTGATCCTGGATAATGAGCACCGACAAGGACATTGTTTCCCTCCTCGTCTGCGATTGGTTATATGCGTGCTCCTGTTATATGATCGGGTGAACGGCAACGCTTGTCGCTGGGACGAGGTTGTGTTACTGGGTACAGCGGAAGAGGCCGCGGCGGTGCATGCGATGAAAAATTTCATTTTGTATTATAACATACTGTGTCACGTTACATTGTATGTATCCTAGCCGAATGAGTTGCAGACCGCAAAGGTTCGGGAGTTCTCTACGCCTCAGGACATCCGGTGCGTGACTACATAGTTACTAATATCTGTGTATTTTCTAGCCATATCTAGAGTGATAGCTTCTGGAAAATGCGTTGAGCAGCGAAGACAAGGCGTAGGTGTTGGGGATATCCGAGCAAGTGTTCGTGCTTCTCGTTACGAAGTTCAATACTCGGTGACAGTGACTGAATTCGTACTGCAAACGCAGACTCTCATAGAGGCAGAGAAACAAGGCCTGATCAATAGTAAACCCCGGGGCAGACCCCCCCACAGTGAAAATATCAACGGAACACGGAACAAAAAATCTTTGCAATATATCGTAACACGCACGGATAGCTGCCCCGACTGGATTTAATAGTTCCTACGTGGAATCAACTCTAGTCCCGTATGCAAATCGAACTACGCTGCCCCGCAGCAATGTATCATAATCGTATATCTGGTCGCGTCTTAATAGTAGTAGCAGTAGTTCTTTAAGCGTGTTTGCTTCAACTCGCGAAGCACAAAACTTGCATATGTCTCCCTACTGCTCGTAGCGGACAACCTCACATAGTGGATTCGCTCGGCTGCGAACGGCGAAGCCACTTTTATATGCACGAGGCGAACCGCGTCAAGTGTGAGAGCGCGCTGCTCGCACGGCGGTTGGCTGGCGACGGCAGCGGTGGTCTATCTGGGTCCGGCCGCCCTTCGCCTCCGCCCTGCGGTCCCAGCCCAGGTCCACACCCGGACCGGGACGGGGGGCAGCTGCTCGAAGCGGGCGAACGGCTCTGGGCGAAGACCTCTGCTGATAGGCGTGCAGGCGCGCCTTGTTGTCGACGAGTCTACTACCTGCTATTATAGATCGCGGCCCTGCGACGCCCGACGGAAACCGCCCGCCGCCGCCGAGTCGGCACTACCCGGGTCACGAGGAGGGGCCGGACGACTCCGCCTAGCCGCGACTCGAGGAGAGGGCGCTGAGCTCGATGCTTTGGAGGGGGCGCGGCGTTGGTGCGAGCCAAGCCATCGAGCAGAAAACGAATGGCGAATTTTGCAGATAGCCCAGCGGTAAGATACGAACACGATGACGACGACGGCGGCAGCCGTAACAGCAGCGAGGATACGAAATTGCGATGGGAGCCAGGGAAACCCGCGAAGCGGAACCAATTTGCGTAGGGGGAACATTGCAGGTGGAGATTCGCAGGTGGAGGATCGCAGACGTGCGATTCAGACCAGAAGCGGCGAGTTGGCGCCGGGCTGCTGCTGCTACTACCGGATCGCGCAATCGATAATTGTCATGTCATGTCACGGCCGCGCGTTGCTGAACCGCGTTCGTAGGATAATTCGGATGCATTTGCCATTGGAACACAGGCCCGTCAGGGTACCCCGTATCGATTTAAGGATGAATTGAATTAAATTTTCAATCTATGATAACCTCTTCCCCGCTCCCCCCCGAACTCTACAAAGTGTCGTAACTGATTTAATCATTGTTTAACTCGGAAATTTTGTCGACTTCGCTGGCTATAGCTTTTTTGCCTGGTGTCTGGTGGACTGGCTAATATTCGTATATGTCACGGTGTGAACGACTTCAGCGGAATTTCAGCGGTGTGGAATGTTAATTACAGAAAAACAAGAAGAACGCCACCTGTCCTTGTTGCCTAACGGGAAATCGTCCTCAGTGAGCTGCACGCTTCGTTAGCGGGTTAGCCGAAATGCTTGGAGTTCGCACATTGTACACCCGTCTACAATCACGTCAAGCGGCCACAAGCTGTGAAGTGCCTCATCGTGTTGCATTTCACATGATGCTTGCTAGCCCCGCTCAAGTTGAATGACATTAAATACAGCTCGAAGAAAAACATCGACCGAGAATCAATACGTAGGCATAATGTGGCCGCCGGCAGGTGGAACCGAGTTCGAAATCATATTTCACATCGTCGCTGATACGAATGTGCATAGGATGTTGGACATATACCAAGGCCCAATTGTACATACGAAGAGGCTGGCCTTTTTTTTTCGTGTTAGTTGTTTGTATTTCCTTTTTATGGACAATTTTATTATTTCGTCTGGTCCGAAGCCGTCCAGTGCCTATTGAAAAGAAAATTCTCTGGGCAGACTCTTAGCCAAAATGTGTAATAACGTCCACGGTACTGCCAAGTATAGACATAGGCGTGCCATTGAATACGCACAGAATGCCGCAGATAAGCATGCCATAAGAATCATCATTCTCATTAAAATGCTTTTTTGACTGATCGCCAATTGATGTTAAGCTCGTTTTTCGGATCATACACCAGTGTCATCACTGATTAACAAAGAACGTATCATACTCCTGGGCATTTTGCTAAACTACTGGAATCGAGGCAAGCAAATATCACAGCAGTATTATTAAAAGTCCATATAATGTCCATTCAAAATGTGGCAAACCCAGTACGCAATGGGTAGCGATGATCATTGTTCTTATAGACAATGATCAGGCTTGAGCGTTCACTTTGTGTTTCAAGACTGCCGTGTCGTTTTTCCGCGATGGTTCATATAGTTTCGATCAGACTTTTTGTAACGAGCTATATGCCTATCATGAGCAAGACCTGTAGAACACAATTGCGCAAACATTCGTTCTGGGCGTTGGGCCTTTACCAAAGCGCGCGATGACACCCATACGTCCTCTAGCACTCACCGTAGCGAACACGTATTCAATGCAATTCGAAAAGCATATTTTTAATCGCATAGGCAGCCCGGCAGAATTTCTGCTTGAAAACAGATACTGTCTCGATATACGGAGGTGACTTGGGCCGCAAACGAGATTGTGATTGACGCTGCCATTCGATTAGCTCAATGTCTAAACACATTGCTTACTTAGGCGACTGCAGATGGAAGATATTGCATCTTCTAGGTATTGTACATTAATATGAATTAGCTAGTATGAATGTGTTTAGTGCGGCGGCCTGCCTCGCGATCGGAGGATTGATAATAATTAATTAATACGTAATTGTATCGGCTCGATCACCACCGTTGTATAGTTGCATTTAAAAAGGTTGCCCATCTTACGAAACAATGCGAGGATCAATTCCGTGGCGCTTTAATGTTTGTGGCCAAGGGTCCATCCTGGGAACATTAAACAATCAGCTAGTATTTGTGTTACAGAATAGAAAATGTTATCCGCCTGTATATAATAATGTTGATCATCAGACAAACGCGGGCGAAATCACCGATTACATAAGATAATACAATATAATGGTAATAACAATAAAATTATCGCATTAAAATAAATGGTAATAACAATATTATTATTGCTATTACCCTACCGGGATCCCTAGCACAGGAACGTGCTTGTTTACGCAACAGTTCAGTCATTTTCAACGAGAGACAAGCCAACCCAATAGCGGTCATATGATTTGTCGTCGAAATCTGCCGAGATGACCGGTCGCCCTCCGCGAATCGCACAGCAGACCACGGATCTTCCACCGGCTTGAGTAAACGGTGCTACTCCGAGAGGGGGGGGCAACATGAACTATGATTTTTCAAACCCTGTAGACCACGTGGCAAGCACCATATAGCCGACGATATATATGTACACATGTAGTATTACTCCGGAGTGGATGGCATTCGTTTACCGGTCGAAATGATACGACCCTTGTCGTCTTGTCGAGTCGGCGATAACAGCAACAGGGTGGAGTCATCTGTTCGGAAGTTGTAAATTCAGTTATCACCTCGTCGCCAGCTGGTGGCCTCTCGGACTAGGCGAAGCCATCCTCTTGCAACTGGCCTCCGCAATCGTTCGCTCGAGACACACGCTTATCACAACGAAGAGCAAGAGATTGTAGGGAATTTATAACATTGCAATAAACATCATGGAAAAGACAGTGAGTCTGTTTAGCCTCCGATCCGACTACTAACAGATAGTCTGGGGCGAGGCGAGTGTTTTTCGCATCGCGAGCCGCTCTTGGAGCGCAGGACGCGTAGCAATGGCCTGCTGCGCTATCGACCTGTGGGACGGTCAGAAACCGTTTGATATGATCGATGCATGAATGCCTTGCGTCTCCACACACATGTCTCAGCACATGTGCATATAGATGCTCACACACACACACACACACACACGTGAAGTGCGTAGATATTTCGTTCAGCTGAGAAGCGAATGCATTAAGACGACAATGGAGGCGTCGGCAAATAGTCATCGCGTTCGTCGTCGCTGCGTGAAATAATAAATATACCCCGATTCGCAAGCCGCAGTGCATTGGCGGCCAGATGGCTAACGCCCGAAACATGGCCCAAGTGACAACGCAGCCCTACAGGGCTGAAGAAAACCTGCATAGTGATGGCAAGCGCCGCGCCCGACAATGAAATGCTGCTGCATCCTCTATTGCGACGCCGCCTCTCCTCCGCCAGTTCCCTTTGCGCAGACTCGTCGCTCCGAGTGCGCATGCGCTATGGGCGGAGCAATCGTCGCGAGCGAGGCCGGTTTTTGTGTGGAAAGTAGAATCTGTTTAAGGAGTAATTGAGTTAGTTGTGATGAGGGTGACGGTAAGAGGTGCTGACATCCTGCGTTGCTCCCGAAGCGGCGAACTGCCGATCGCCGGCTCGTGTCTAGCCGCTGGCTTAGCCTGCTTGGCCAAGCCGGCTGGAATCGAAGCCAGCCGAAGCAAGCTGGCTACCCTTAGCCTGAGCTAGGTTACGCGCCTAGACTCGAGCCCAGCAAGGCAAGCGTAGCGAAGCGCCGACCTAGGCGACGGCGGGCTAGGTGGCCAGCCACCCTACAACCAAGACCTGTGTCTCAGCCAAGCACGCCGTTTGCTGCTTCTCTACGGCGGCTCGTCGATATTGACTGCTGCTGCTGCCGCCGCCACCGAGTGCTGAACCTGATCGAGGTAAAGGCGCGGATCGGCCCCGGGGGCCGGCGCCCCCTCGGGTCAACGCGGCTAGCGCGCGCACGTTACCACACGGTGACGATCACAGCGACGGCGACGGGCCAGGTTGACGCCGTCAAAGCCTCACATCGGGGACCACCGCAGCAACGACAACAACATCGTCAACGACGCCAACGAAATCAGCCGGCAGCAGACTCCAGCAGTCGACGCCAAGGCCTCCCTGCGACCTCATCGCTGCTCCACAAGCGGCGGATTCAAGCGGAGGCAAAATTCAATTTGTTTCTCGTCGCGGAAAGCAGCAGCAGCAGCAGCCGCCGCCGCCTTCGCGCGCGTACCAAAGGAAGAGCGATGTAGTGGATCTGGCCGATCCCGTTCGATCCGGCCGTCGGTTAGACTGTACGCCTGCTCCTCTGTCAACGGAAGAACGCGGCAGAAGAAAGCCGCCAGATTGATTCCCCCGTTGCTGATCCCCCGGCCCGGTCGACGTCAGACGTCACCTCTCATCAGTTGTCAGCGTTGCGCATTACGTCCGGAGCCGTCAACGAGACCGAAGCCAACTGTGTGATCGTGCGACGTGGTTGAGGTGAACGGCGGAGCAATAGATAGAACGTGCGTAATAGCACCAATGAAATAGTGGTGGCTAGCTGGCTAGCCGGTTGATTGATCGATTGATTGATTGAGTGAGTGAGATTAGCGATGGTGCGCGCGGCCAATTGCGTTCTTGATCGATGCGGCGGCAGCCGGAAGTTTTGACGAGTTACGCCAACAAGAATTTCCCCTGTCACGCCGCTGTCTGCGATAGGCGAGCGGCTTTGTCGTCAATGCCTCCCCGTGCTTACTTCTTGCAAGGATCTGTTGGTGATCTCATTTCTCTCGGAATCCTATCTTTGTCCTCCTACCCAGAAACCAAATGGTCGGAAAAGATGAAGATGATGAACGCCACCTCTTGACCTTAATCCCACGGTAGAAGCTCCTAGACGCTGTAGTGCCGAAGCAGCGGTGTTCGTGAAAGATCGAGCGCGTGTTGTTGATAGTCACAATATTCACGACGATATCCCCCCTGACGTCGTGAGAGGTCGCGGTAGTGATGGTGAACTAGCTACTCGGGAATTTGTGCTCCACCTTCGTAGGTAACACCCCGGTGTCATTCGCGGGTGATTGTGTGCGCAAGACGTGCGTGGCCGAAGGGCGTGTAGGCCAACGTGCCACTGTACATGACGAAATCCTAATCGTGAATGAAGATCTTGAGAGCCCACATTGATTGAGAAGCCTACAAGAAATGATCTGGCAGAGAAGAAAGCGGACCTCTGAATAGTCTGCAAAGGTGCAACGCCTTCTGGAACAAGCAACCCTCAACGTCGTCTCGGCCCGCCCAACGCTGCCTGTATCTTCAGCAACCAAATGCTATTTTCTAAGCCCTCCCACCCCCCGCCTTTCGAAGTGACGAGCGACTATCAAACGGGAACGCGACAATCACGCCAGCTCAGCGTCTGCCCTTCTGAGAATGAAGCACAGAATACAAGTTAGGTACCTAATAGGGTTGTCCTCTGTCGAACGCTCCCGAGGGACACGTGCCGTCGGAGCCGCTTGGTTTTTTGGTTGACCAAACGACGGTCAACCGATAGACGATCCGATATCCTGGTCCTCCCGAAGGCCGGCCAATCACAGCTGTTTCCCGCTACGCCCCCCTCCCCTATGACCAACTGCTAACTTCGATCCGATCCTTCGTTACTACCCGACTCGATTGACTCGGAGGAAAATCTACAGCGTTTGTCCAGTCGGCTAGACGCGTCACGCACGTGCCGGACTGTGGCGTGCCCCGTTGGATTTCTGCGCACCCGCGGGCTGTCCGAGCCCCACCCGACGCCAGGCTGTTGCTGCGGGACGAGATTCTCCGCCAGTTCGGAGGCGGGCTCGGCGCGTTAGGGCACCACAGCGCTCATCCAGGAGGAGGCGCCGGCGGCGGTGGTGGCGTCCACAGTGGAAGTACGGGCGGCAGTCCGACGCCGCCAGGGATTACCGGAAACGCCACGGGCCCCATTGGCGGTAGCGTGGGCGCTAACGGAGGTGGTGGATCCAGCCCCCTGGGCGTCATGGTTGAGCGTCATGCAGGTGGCGGCGGGTGTGATTGTGGTAGAAGCTGGTGCAGCATCTGTGGAGCAAACTCGTTGGCGTCAGCTGTCGCCCATGTGAACGGACGCCTCAGCGCTGAACAGGTAAATATATTCGCTCAGCATTATGAATGACATATCTGGCTGTGGCCGTGATCCTGACTGATCGATGGCGAACTCGGACTGATGTCTGTCGCGGGTAATTCTCTTCGTTGCACTCGAATGGATATGTAGGATTAGAAGGGTGCTAAGAAGCACGAGCGATGCAAACTCGTTCGTCGTAACCCTTTAGGCGGTCTTGGTACCCTCTCGTGGTTGCTAGACGTAGCGTGAATTCGATCTGGGGCTGTGTTGGGGGATAAAGCGGCGAATTTCGACTACCGTTAGTTTCTATGAAAAATCCGAGCTAATCGACTATCCGAGCCCGCTGACGATCACAGATGCGCCCAAAAAAACGCGGCCGATTCCAGCCAGTTGCATAAGTGCGCAGTATGTTTGCAACCGGCGGAGCTGAACACAAGTATATTGTGTTTGACGCCAGGTCTGTTGTGATTAGCTTATACGGCAAATACATTGGATGATGCCTGTCATCTGGAGCCGCACCATATTAACTCAGACCAATATTAATAAATCAGGTGGTGCTAAGATACATTGGCCACCATCCGGGACCGCGAGCAGTTGGCTCGCTCCACTTACTGTGATGAGGCCTCAAAGCTTGAAAGGAGCGGTCTTTTGACTAGACCCGTACTTCGATATTAAGTACAGTTAATATAAGCCTTCTAATAGTTCAATATGTAGTTAAATAATAAGTGCAATTAACTCGTGAGTACACAATCGATGTGTCCATATGTCCACCTGTGAGGGGACGAGATTGTCATATATGAGAGCAATGAGTCACTTGCGTGTATGTTCGCACTCGTGTATCGTATTCAATTACGTCACCGCCAACGTGCTTTGAGATGACTGTTCCAGTAATCAAGCCAGCCAATTAGCGTTATGATCAGCTCAAATTTGTATAATAATTCATTCCCGTTGAGCTTTAGGGACAATTGACGAACTTCCTCTAACGGTGCGCCCATCTCCCGCAGTTCTATGTGTTTTTTACATAGTAGTAGAGAGACTCCCTACATTAAATTCTCCTAGCAGCAGGACCTCATAGCAATCACGCCAAAACAAATATGACATCACACGGATAAGGTGCCCGACCAGTTTTTACAAGGGTACGAATTGGTGCAACAACAAGATACAAAAGAAAAACGAAGAAGACAATTGCTCTGTACCATCTTTGTTTCTAAATACGGAGGGTGCCGTTTTTCTTTCTCGCTTAAACGGGCTCGCCGTCCACTTGACTGGCGTAATCGCCTCAGTCATTGGGATAAGTAACCATCAGGAACGAGGACACTTACGGAAATCAACTTGCCCAAGCGTTTTTCGATGCTCGACGGACAATGCAATTCCTAATACGATCACAAGTGCTCTGAGCGTGAGGATGCACAGCATTCGGTAGGTGGGAACCAGTGCACCCTTACCTCGATCGTCACTGTGTACCATATTATATTGGCAACGCTGTAGCCCCCTCCACCAGATGTTCCGCTGTGTCAAGTTTACCAGCATTCGTTTATCAGGCGGGAACATAGTTGCCGATCCAAGTTCATAATCTCTAAAATCAGCATCAGATCGAGCTTCGCTCAAACTCCTTTCCGAGAACTTTGAGCACTTGTCGTGGCTTAGCCTATTCGCTGAGCTGGCAAAAAAAAACAAGCTGAATTTACGCGATCAGCTACACCGTAGTCCAGGATCAGCGTACGAACGCCACTTAGCATGGAACTAACTCATTACCAAATTACTCATTTCATTATCTACTCAGCGGGACCCGGACGAATATCGAAAAAAACACTCCCACGTTCGAACGTTTGAGCTGATAGCAATCGAGCCGACTTGCAAAACCGGCATTCGAATCTAGCACTACCATTCGTGCTGGTACTTTTTCAATTTAGCGACGAGCTCCTATCGCGGCGCGCACCCAATCGACTCGCTCCACAGTATGGCGGCCTACAGGGTCGGAAATCACTGTGGCACACACGGCATAGTCCATCATCATCATGGCCTTGCAGATGACACCCGTTGTATTGACGACGGCTGAGCAGTATTTGGGTGACGCTTCGCTTGATCCAGAACGTCTAACCAATCGCGCGCCGCCTTCCCTTGCATACGGGGAAGGGACGAATACTGTGGTTAGTAGACGACTTGCAGTATGACCACACGTGAACTATTAGAAAATACTGGCCAAGCTGAGCATCGCTGACCGCGCGGGACTCTCGTTTAGCTCAAGGACGTACGAACGGTGGGCGCGTTAGCATACAAAATCGTTTGTAGGTACGGTGCATCGGAGATGTCCTACAGAGCCAGAGTGGCTGGGGGAGACAGTCGTACGAAAAACAACCCGTTCCTCTCGCAATCGCGTATATGAAGGACAATTCCAACAACACGTGTGAATGATGCGTCTCCTATCCTTGCATTTCGCGTGGGACACGGTGACTTGCTAAACGTGCCTGCTTGCCGTTGGTGAGTTCGAACCTGCCCGTGGTGTGCATATATATATATATATACATATATCTACATATATATATGGGCTGATAATTCCTAATTGTCTCACACTTTTGATATTAATATTTGTCTGTTTGTGAATCCAATTTTTACATACGATAGTTTCATTGTTGGCAGGTTGCGCAAGTCGGATATATTCGGAAAGTGATCATTTTTTGTTGGATCATATTATCTGTATTCTTCTATACAAGATCTATCGGGGTACCTGCTTAATGGCGTTTGCGTCCGTGACGGTTGACGTTATTCGTTGTCTCGGCCGTTCCCTTCTTCAGCAAGATCTGAATTTATACATGAATCCATGTCTTCTCGCGATAACTAGGGTGTCTCATCTTACTCAGCCCACCTTCGATATCTACAAATCGCGTGCACTACTATCCATGCGACCTCATCCGACTGTGGTTTATCCTGGTTGTTCGCTTTGAAAATCAAGGTCAGCCGGCGGGTCATCTATCCGTAGCGGCATAGCTCATTTATCGAGGAGTACGACAGTCGGTAAGCGCGTCAAGATGACCGAAAGCCTTAACAGTTGTATGGAGAAAGCGGGCGACACTGTTGTGTTCTGATACCATCCGCAAGATGAACCGCGTTCTCAGTATTTCCGCATCAATCTGACAAACCTTTAGCGCTAGGTAGAGTATATACATGGATGTCGATATCTCACGAGCCCCTGTACGAAACACCGGTGGGCACTACGGAGCGGGTAACAGCTCGCGAGCAAATTCGATTTTGCGCTCAAAAAATAATAGAACCTGCCCCGTGGATTGACGATATACAGGATGAGAGGATACGGATATCAAAGTGAAATTTTGATTTCTTTTTTCTTGTTTATTTTAACGTTGATATAATATTAGATATATTCTCACTCCTGCGAATAAAGTGTCAAGTAAATTGTTGCGTAATATATTGCTATTGGGACTACCTAAGCGGTGATTATCTAGTCGGGCAAGGGTTAGGAAAGTTTACGAAAGCAATGATTTAAGAAATAATTAGAAGAAGAAATTAGAAGTAGAGATAAGTCAAGAGTTAGCTCAATAAAGGGTGAATAGATATATATATATATGGTGGAGTCGGCATACATAATATATATATATATATAATATAGTGAAGTTTTATGCCATGTCGCGACGTTCGTTGATCTCGGGTGCGGCGATAGCGGTAGTTAGTGAGGAGAGCCCTGTTAGCAATTAGTTCTAAGATACAACTGTTGCAAACGGGACGAGCATATCGGCCGTATCTCACGCATACGCCGCTGACTAGCAACGATCAGGGGCGACGACCCTCGCTTGCACCGCAGGAGTCGTCTTGAGCGAAATAGTGACGATCCCGACATAATCGTACGATACCTAACCGCTAACACCGCTGTCACAAAGGGGAACAACGATGTTCGATACTGTGGGACGTTATGGAGAACTACTGTAGCTGGTCATCATCTGCCCTTCTCCGCCACTGATGATTCGTGCCAGGTACAAAACGTGTGTAGAGCCCTGTGGCGTGCACGGGTTCGATTCCCACCCGTTGCACATTTGCATTTATACGAGGCGTCTTATGAATCCGTATACCGAAAGAAGATGTACCGTGGACTGAGTTGAATGTTTAGGGACGTGAGTCAACTTGGAAAATGTCCTATTTTCTTGGTCGGAAATCGATGAAATAATGAAAGCGGTCCCGTTGAATCGGGTACACAAAATGAGTTTGGCGCCCCTCGAAGTATTTCTTGCAGACCTTCTTCCGTTTGAGTGTTATCTCTGTACAAAACTGCTGCTATCCTACGTAGACGTGTCGACGGTAATCGCGAACTGTGTCCAATTCCAAGTAAATTAATTAATTAATAGATTGACAAGATAGCGTCATCCGACCTTGGCGTTTTCTGCTTCACCACATAACGCGTTCATATTCATCGAAATCGCATAGGGAAAATACGATTACAGTGCTCGTGTGAAATCGGTTTTGATTTTCGAAAATGCCTAGAAATAAAATGAACACCCCGTAGAATGACGTGGTCATATCGGAATTGGCCGGCTTGTCGATATTTGAACTAAGAGGTCTGTCACAAAATTGTGTATAGTTTTCGGTTTTGTAAAGCTCGCACACAATCGCTCCCTAGACAATCAGATCCCACACCGGGATTTTCGACCTGTCGTGCCTTCTCTGACAGACTAGTCCCATTCGACTGCGCGGCTTATCTGGCGCGGAGCCCTTTTTCAGACGCTTTATATAATTTTGTATCTCAAATGGAAGATATGTGATTTTTATAGGGTGATTCGGGACAAATCGAACTCTCCTTGCAAATTTTAAATAACGTGGATGACAAATGGCTATATTGAAAAATTGCCCTGGTGAATGTTCTGTGCGCTACTGACAGTAGGAAACATTTGACTCACCTTTGCATCTTCGAAATGTCTTGGTGTCAGCGTGTATTTCACTAGCAATGACGATGCAGAGCAAGCCGATCAGGGATCACTGCAGCAGCGCAAAAAAAAAGAGAAAAATCGTTGGGCTTGCTCGTTACAGCCTTAAAGATTTAACTACAGCCGCTTTCGGCACAAGCGTTCTTCATAAGACGGCGAACCCCTTTGAATGCAAATGTGCAACGGTAGGAATCAAACCCGTATGTGTGCCTACATGTCTCCTCCGGTCGCAAGGCGCAAACTCATCAGTCAGGTAGACTTAACTGGATTACGGGGTCCCGCGTGCAGTCGGAGCGCACTAGATGCTATGCTTGAAGTTCGTCCCCTTTACAGGCTAGGTGGCTGGCGGCGCCTGCCTGTCGCCCCGAGAAACGACCTGACTGTATTGCCCTTGTATTATTTATGTACAGGAAGATTATCGTATGAGACGTCCTCTGTCAAACGTACGTCAGCGGTATGCAATGCATTTTAATACATCGAACGGCTCGTCAAACCAAAAAGGCCACCTCGCAAGCAGAGGCCTGTAAGAGGATTGTCAAAAGTGCACTGGCCTTGGACGAGAACTCATAACTACTCCAGTGGCGTTCGATACCGGAATTTTTTTCCCGACCTTTGGCAGACCCCACCGATGACTTCCTGTTGAAGCTCTCGAGAGGATCGAACGCCGCGCTCTCGCGTTCTCGGCAGATTGGACGGCACAGTACGGGGGTCGATTAGCGGCCGAAAGACACCACGGACACTGAATGATACACCACAATCACTGCCACAGTATCGTTTATATCCACGGATACTCAAAGGGTTTTTTCGAAGCCCCCCCCCCAACAAAAATAGGCACTTCCAATTTAATTGTATGGTGTCTCCCTCTGTACAACTGGCTGGAAATAGCGGGCTCGATGACCAGTTAGAAACTCCTCCAACTATTTGAGCATAGCGCCGGAAACTTCGGCCATTAGTCGTGTTTCATGGGCACGCCATATCAAACGCGATTGATGGCCATATAAGAGGTGACCTTATCGGATTGGCAGAAATAAATCAAACCTCTATGCGGATGACAATAATTTCCCCTGCGGAAACGTCAACCTTCACCTTGCCCTTCCGTGTAGTTTTTAATGATAATAATAATGATACAGTTATTATGGGAATAGTATTTTGAAATGAAATACCCTTATTATTTGAATAATAACAATACTATATTGCAAGAGATTGATTCAATAATCGATACTAAAATGCACCCGCCGATAGATGTCTGTTCTTGGCTAAGCGGAAAATGTATCTAAGAAAACCTACAATATATCAGACGGTATATACTTTAAAAACAGGGACGTCATCACTGTAAAAGAACAGTTCTTTTTCTCTCTCTCCTCTCTCTCGCTCGTTCCCTTGATCTGTAGCCTCTAACATTCAGGCCTGCTTGACACGTTGTCTACCTCTGACTGCCACGGCGCGGAATAATCTTCGGCAGCCCGCCTCTCCTGCATGTTTCTCCACCTCACGGCGCTTTGTGTATACCCTCTAACCGTCCTAAGGAGACCCCAGACGGTCGTACCCCAGACGAAATATATTGAAATCAAATAAGACAATTGTCATTCTCACCTTTGTTCTGTTGTTGTTGTCGTTGTCGTTGTTGTTGTTTGCCGGCATTCATTTTCTTCGCTTGCGATTTCAGCACTCGCCGAGTCCATCGCCCGTCGACAAGCCGCTGCCATCGTTGGCGCTCGGGGGTGGCAGCGTCGCCTTAGGCGGAGTGGGCGGTGTCGGCAGCTTGAAAGGCGGCGGAGGTGCTCCGGGGAGTCCCTTCCTCTACAACTCGCCGCATATGGCACCACCTTCGCCCTCTCCGAGTCACACGCCCACCGATAGTCTGCTCCAACAGAGCGTCGGACAGCCACATTCGCCTTACAAGACAAGCGGCGCCACTGGTGAGTTCGGGGACGATAGTTATAGTCGATCGTAGGTGAGCGAACCACAGGACGAGGGGGAGAGTCGGGAACGAGTCGAATTCAATCGGCCCAAGGAAAGCAGAGGGATGCCACTCACGGAAAAGACGTTGTGCCGAATCGCGCAGGCAGAGCACGAGAGCACGCAAGGGTGTGGTTGGATCATGGCGTAGCACAGAGCTACGGTAGGTCCGGTGAAGACGGCTCGGGAATTGCCCGAAAAATTGACGTGGACGAAATATACAGCTGCCACGGGTGTTGTCAGGACGGCTGGTACGGCTAATGGTGATCTCTCTGATATCACACGGGTTCCGTAAACGGTGTGCAACAGTGGGATACCGGGACCTCGTGCCGTAGTCATCTCGGGACGATCGAAGCTAGAGATTAGTTAGTCGAAGGGCCCTAAATCACGATCGGCGACGCGCAGTTTGAAGAGACGCCCCCCTCCCCCCGGGGCCTAACGATGGAACGAATTTCACCGTTAGCTCTGATGACGGATGATACGCCGAAGAAATGCAGACTTAATGTCCTCCACAGGAAAGTATAACAGTAAAGTATACTCGATGAATTAGTCCTACGCGCGTTCAGCAAGCAGTGGAGAGAGTCAACGACGCCAGATCAAATAGGCGTGTAAGAGGTGACATATGGCTTACGGCTGTAAACGACGCTGTCATCAACGGGAAACACAAAGACCGGTGTGCCCATAAACAACAAACTTTAACGAACACGTCTTTGCCAACTGGTAAAATACAGATATTCGATTGGCGGGGCGGGGAGGACACACTTCGACCACGTGTTCGTTCGTGGTTCATAGGTTCCTTCGTCCGAAACATTGCGTAATGCATGGCTCGATAGCCTTTCAATTGCAAGGCCGTTGGGATAATGATAAGTATGCTTATTGATAACGAGCTTGTTTCTGACCTGTTCTGCTCAGCGCTCTCTTTCCCACCTCGCATAGATTGCATTGGAGCATATTGCTGTCAGGCATTTTATGTATCAGTGTTCTATGTGGAGAGGATTGCTGGTGAGGTAAACGCCATCCACTGCAGCCATCAATATATAAAAGAGGAAAATCTCTCGTCTTTACGATAGAATAGTTGACATCTCCTGTTTCCTTAATCCCTAATTGACCCGTGTGCGCCCCATACATGTAGCAATCGTTAATTGTCGACGGATTGACGAATTGGAAACCATTGAATACTTTGAGCGCTCATCGGCAAAATCGACACGTATGATTTTTTTCTTGGATACCGTCCCTTTTGCGGGACACCTTACACATTGTCAGAAACTCTCTGAGCGATTAATGCAAAAACACCTACTGATAGCCCCGGTAACACACTATGAACTATCTCAACGAGCCCATAGCCAGCGAACTAGGAAGCGGGCTGAGAGTCGAGCGCCGTTCTGGAAGAGTTACCCCTAGAAGAGGCTACGCTGTCATCTCGTGTGTGTGTGTTTCGCTTCGTAACCAAACCGCAACATTTTCTCGGTTGATACTTGTCCTTTCTCTCACCGATTTCGACCTGTGTCTGTTCGAATGGTTACGCTGTGTCCCCGACTTGCGGGCACTCAACGTGTCCCGCAACGCTGTAGCAATTTCAATCTTAACCGTCAGGTCGAGGAACCGTCAACTCTCCTACTACTTTTTTTTTCGACAACACAAACCCGAGCTGCCGCCCGGCAACTAGACCCACACGGAACGAGCGGACTACCGCCCTTCGTTACAGCGTCACTATCTCACTGACAGTTCGCTGCTTCTGCCACTGACTGTCTGGCTGACTGGAGGGTGTCAAATGTGCCCGAGACCGCGAGCAGCTCGTCTAACACAGAGAGGCAAGGAAATAGATCGCACGGGCAGCCTTAGTAAAGCTGCTGCTGCTGCGGCCATTGCTTCTGCGTGAGACTTGGTCGAAATGATACCGGGCACCACTGGCTAGCTGACTAGACCAGGCCGGACGACATTGCCACAGGCTGCGGCTGCAGGCAGCACAGTGTGTGCGAAGATCGCTTTTCAACGATCCCTCTTCGTCTTCTCGGCCTCTGTCTTCGACTTTTGCATAGCAGCCGTCTGCTCGATGCGGCGTTGCCAGCAGTGTCGGACTGTGGGACCTGGTCGACTCGTTCGGCCAGGCCAGGCAAAGCTCAGCCTCGAGGCCTGCGAGCCTCGCAGGCCCGTTGGCCTGTTGTCCGTTCCGTCCTGCCGACGATGATGATCTGAAAGGCGACCGGGCGTCGAGCAGCGCGAAACGCGTCACAGAGAAGACACGCTCGACTAATCTGTCACCATCTGACGGCTTCGTCTCTCCCTCTCTCTCTTTCTCTATATCTCTCTCTCTCTCGCTCGCTCGCTCTCACCCAGTCGCGATCTATACCGCGCGGACGATGCAGGCGGCCGTCTTCAGACGGCCGCAGACGTGATCCTTCCACATCTATCTATCTCAATTCCCCCCAAAGGGTCTCTTGCTGTATGTCTCGTTTTCGTTGCGGCAGTGTAATGCGTATCTAATCATCACTAGTACAGCTTCCCTTATACTCGAGTTATTGCCACTCGGGACGCATCGAAGACAAACTCAACACCATGTGAGCCATTGCTACAAGAGATGAACGCAGGGTCCCCTTCCGTAACGATACAAAAGCTCTCTTTTTAACTGTTCGCGTTCTGTGACGCTCGCTCCTTGCCTAGGGTTTAATCAGGGGAGATGACACATTTTGCGCGCACAATACTGATTAGGCTTCATTCGACATCATTTCGAAAAGAACGTCTCAATAGGACAGGTCGAGACGTGCGCGTACCTGTGCGGGTGTGTACGCGGATGAAATGATCTGATGAACTCTGACCATGGGTCATCCTGATCAGGATATGTGTACTAGTAGTGGATTAATGATTAAGTTTGGAAAATAGTGGGGGATAATAATTAAAAGGAGCCATTCAGCTTAGTTGACCCATAAAAAATGTGGTCGTTAAACCAACAAGTGGAGCATTGGCGCTCTAAAAGCCAGAGATCGGTTGCTGGATGTCTCCAAAAGCTCATCGCCATTCGGCGATATACACTGCTACAGTGTTTGTGTAAAATATAGCAACGAGGTGTTAAGGACGTGCTTCAATCGACTCCCACTCGATCTCAGTGAGAAAGACAATACCAGAGAGAGCAGTTTGACTCACGAAACGCAGTTACCCTGACCAATAAAACGATTGACCGATTAAATATCGAATGTAAGCTACCACCCGTACATTGTGTACCCTATACTGGGGTCAGCTCTATTGTACATGGACGTTTAGTCATCTCCCTAACCAATCATACATCTGTAGCCGATGTGACGATATTCAGTCGGATAGAACACAAACTAACCCAATTTGACCCCACTCGAAAACTAGTACCGCCTGAGCTAGCGTTATAGGTCCACCCCGCTACCTTAGGCTCAGTGTCTCTCCTAGGCGTAGCTTCGCCCGATGTCATATGCTATCTCTCGTTACCGGTTCTAGCAACAACTGTTACTATTCACGAGACTGCTTGTCAGAGAAGTCTTCCAGAGTAGGTACAATACGCACGGTCGAGGTCTGGAAGCACCCTCCCCCTATCTGTTTGCGAGTGAAGGTGTCAGCGCGCCATCAGCGAGTGTCAACACAGCCGTCCGAAGATGTCAATACGCCGGGTGCCTTGGCATACTCCCAGAACTCGACGAACACCCGCGCACCGGGCTACAGAGCCATTGCTGAGAGGTAGCTGAGATCGAAGACAGAATCGACACCGTGAGTCTACTCGTCGAAATCCTCGTTTTCACGCGCCTAGACAAGTGGAACGGACATGCTATTGGATACTAGCTAGCAGCTGACCGTAATTCGTATGGCATATGAAACAGCGATTGTTTGTGTTAGCGAAAGACCTAGCCGAAAGGTTTCATACCTAGTCCGACAGGATCTGAGTGGAAATTACTGGCCGCTTGGACGCATTAGGCAGCCTTTGTTCACGGCAGTTGCATGGGCGAGTCTGCGAGATGTTGATTCGAACAACTCTCGCCGCGCTCGCTCATCAAGAGTTCAAGCGTGCGGGACTCGGTGGAACACGGGCAGATATCCCAGCCGCCAACACGTAATACAAGCGCTGTATGGTGATATGCGAGACTTGAGCTGCTACTTCAATATAATATTAAGGAGTAGTTCTCATATAAAATGGAGCAGTACACTGTTTTGAAGCTCCCCGTTGCTGGCGACGTAACACATCGCCGTTTGTGTTCGTGATACCAACTCGGCGTCGTGACACGCCGATTGGTCACACAGTGGGGAACAGCCGTTCCTGCTATACTATTATATTAGGCCACTGCGAGATGATCTGTCTCTCTCTCTCTCGCTTACTCTCGCTTAAGGCGGAAATAAAAATCGCTGTTGAACCGTTGATAAACACTAGCCCTGCTGAGCCCTGCAATAGAAAGGCTGGCGAGAATGATGTCAGCTATGCGCCCGGTGCGCGGATGCAGTATTCCGCGTAAATCTTAATGGTTAGTCTCTACCTAACGATCTAGCACCCACCGTTAGAGGTCACGGGACACTGGCGCTCTTCCATAGCGAGGTGTGGTGAGACGTGGTGAACATTTCGGCTGGGAACATTCGAAACAGCAGCCAGAAGAGCCAAGGGAGTCTGGTAAAGCGTAATTTCACCTCGTCGATGTATATCGCTCCTCTTCATTTACGATTAATAACTAGTTCTGGATGATTCGAATTTCTCTGTTGCATTTGTCTCGAAGACGTACTCAGTTACAGAGCACACCCGGTGGCAAGCATCCATGTAACCTTTGATTATATAATCATTTAAAAGAGTTAATTATAATATTTGATAAACAATTAGCAGGGGAAAATGAGGAACGCTCTTTAGTACGTGAACTATTATTTAGAACAGCTGATTTGTTTCTAACTAACGGAGGGGTGATTCGCTTGAGCTGAAGATGCTTCTGGACTCGGAAATTTGGAGACAGAGCTGAATTGTGATGCCTTTTAAATTCGCTGAGTTGTTACCCACCGAAATTTCACATAGCTTCGCCGCGCTGGCCAGTGTTCTTCGGCGTAGATAAGACGGCATGCCAGCGACGAGCAGCAATCGATCATTTAGCTAATGTTTCTGCTAGGTATTGACCAGAGTGAGACACACAACTGCTGGAGTGGCTGCCCTTACTGGCTTCTTCGGACAAAATGTCGAGTAGTCCCATACCGCGGCCGGCGCTCCAATTGTTCCCGTAAATTTTGAGACTATATGGGACAGTGATAGGCGTGTGTTGAAGTGTAATTCTCTCTCAGACAACTACTAAACCGTGATGAGGCACTGTAAGACCACGAGGTAGTGGGTTCTCTGAAGAACTCGCTCGTCGGGGAACGAGGAATTTCTCACACCGGCTGCGCTGGGTTTTCTCCTCTATGGTCCCATGTAACTTCATCTTCATATCCAACACATCTACCTGCGGCTGTTCGAACGGAAAGCCCTGGTTTTCCACTGGTCAGACACAAGACAGGGACCTCAGGTTCGCGCAGGTGTTCTGGCCCCCAATGATACTCAAGGTCAAAGCGACAACTCCATAGGTTTTGTTCGCATTGTGAATTGTCGTCTTTTACCAGCTCGCTCGTCTTGAGCAAGCAAATATATTGTTGAATCATGAGTAATGACACAGATCAAAACTGCATCCATCGGCCGAAACCCATGCGGACCACTACGTGCGACCTAGTTAGGCGAAGGTCTCAAGGTTCGGTTCCTGTTCCTAGGCGATCAGTAGAGTCTCCGTGGGAAGATCGTGGTCGCCGTTATTCGATGCCGACTTAGCAAGCAGTTTGCGTATGTCGATTCCGTTCTAGGTGGAGGCGCGTTCAAGAAGCTGAAGGTTGAGCCCGGCTGCTTGCCACTCACCAGTGCAGCTGTCGCGGCGGTGCATAGTCCCCAGGCAACCCTCGGATCGCCAGCTTGTCTACCACAAACGCCTGCCAGACGCCGTCATCGGTAAGATAGATACATGCATAACAATACAATGCAGAGGCTCCTTGATTTTTCAGTTAGCCAATTGGCAGCCATCAAGATAGCATAGGAACATTAGTGAGTTTGCATGTAAAATTTGCGTTAGTATAAATGTCCTTGTTACAATTATACGTATTACTATCATTGCGACTACTAACTAGGTCAAATACATAACTAAGTCCCAGATATTGGGCAACACTCCGCCCTATCGCAAGATTCGTTTTATATCGATGATGTGATTACCAGAGCGAGGTAACGCGACTAATAACGCCTTTCATGAAACCTACTAAGGCCACAACAGCAGCGGAGCAACGTATACGAAGTAACGAACGACATAAAGTTAATTAGTTGAAAGATGATGGGTAATGAGAGAGGTTTAACGCGAAAGTGATAGATAGGCTCGCTGTACTGCAGATATATATATATATATATATATTTTTTTTTTTGTATCGAGCCGATGCTGCTATCAATAACAGAACAGCAAGCACCATTAGGTTTGTTCTAGTGCGTTCCGTGTTGATGACAAATGCAAGAACGCTTCAGCTAATTTGTTCGCATCCCGCTATGGAATAACTGCCAAAGCAGAATGTTAAGATCATATCATATAATAAAATCATATCATATATCATATCATACATATTGCATAACTCACATGTCTAACAATGGCGTTTGAGACGAGTTGGACCGGTGGTTCTAGTTCAAGTAAGTTTGAGCTCGCCATACACCTTCGTGTCTTCATCGCCAGAGTGGCAGCTCGCAGAAGACGTGGAGACTATTTTCTCTCAGCACTTTGAGTAGAGCGACGAGCAAGTTGGAAGTCCCTGCAAAGGCCTTCTTCCATATCCGTATCCTTCACACAGGAAGCCGGTATAGATGTAGAGCCAGCTAGCACACACACACACGCCCACGCACGGCCCCACTCCCTCGAAGCCCGCACCCCGAAACGAGAGCCCCCCCGCCCGACGAAGCAACCCTCGGCGTTTGTTCCGTTACCGGGGACCGGCTAGCCCCAGCGTTGGAAGCGAAGCGAACTGTCAGAAGAACGAAGCGACGCCACACTACGGAGCCAGCGTGGAGAGGTGGAGAAGGACAGAGAGAGATAGAGAGCCGGTTGATTCAGCCGGCAAATTGAATTGGCTGGACCCGTCCATGTATTTCTTTGGCGCGTCGTGCCACGCGGCGCGTCTATACAACCGAGCGGCGGGGGGGGGCAGACTCCGCTTCTTTGCAGGTTCGCACTCCATTGTCTTGCATCGAAATGGCGAAGCGTCACAGTGGAATACACGGCGTTCTGCCTTTTTCCTTGCGCTCGTCCACCATCTCGCTCTGCAATTGAATTTTGTACTGCACTCATCGGCGAACTCGGCGGCTGCCGCGACGACGGTGACCATTGAAGCGAGGCGCATATTCGGCCTATTTGCTGTGTGTTCTGCGAGTGCTCGTCGTCTTATAGATAAAGTGGTGCAGTATTATACCGCACAGAACAGCGGGGTAGAGTAGCGATATGGGGATATTTTGAGGGGGGTGAAGAGAGGTGGCGGTTGGTGGAGGGGTGGTAGCTGAGGGGTACGTGCCCCCGATTTGTTAGTTTGCGGTGAAAAGCTTTTGAGCATTGCTAGAGATCAGGTGCTATCAGGATCTCATTGACGTTTGCCGCTTTGCGTTATGGTGCCGTTTTATCTAGGACGACGTTCACCCAAGAACAGCTACAGGAATTGGAGTCAGCGTTCGCTAAGAGCCATTACCCGGATATCTACTGTAGGGAGGAACTGGCCAGGATCACAAAGCTCAATGAGGCGAGAATTCAGGTGAGTGAGAGAACCGGTGATGCCGTATGGGTACGAGCGAATCTTCGGGGTTCGGCACACATCGATGTAGAGTGTGCGTTAACATCCGTGTTGGAAGTTCGTCGTCTTGGGCCCCGATCACGGGTAACGGGTACATTATCGTGAATCGTATCTTCCCTATGCTTGGAGAAAATGTCTTCCTTCGGTGCTGCTGCTGGCCTCTTCGTTAAGACGAAACTAAAAGCATTGTCTACACTGACAACACCCTGTAAGTTGTTTAAGAAATTACACCGTCCCGTTGAACACGTCCTAAGGGTTAGCTTTGTCTGGGTCTTCAAACAGACGTTAGTATCCTCCGCGCAACCAGAAAACGCACCCCTAGCATCCTAGCGGATTTTCATTGCTACCGTTAATACAACGATGCGATGGTGTACGATGCATGGAGCCTACATGGCAATGGTTCGAATCGTTATGACTCACGCTATTGGACCTGACCGCGTTCGCCTTCGGTATCTGCGTTTTTGACCCAGGTATGGTTTCAGAATCGCCGTGCCAAGTACCGCAAACAAGAGAAGCAACTTCAGCGCGCCCTGGCCGGCCCCTCGGCTATGCTTCCCGCTGCTTGCATGCGATCAATGTATCCGGGTCCCGCTGGTATGGGCGTAAGCGGTGTTGCTGTGGGCGGACACCAGCAAGGTGGCGTTAGCGGCTACGGTTCGCCAGGCGGTTACGGAGGGCCACCCGGAGCACAGTCGCTTGGTGGGCCCTCCTCGTCGCACTATATGGGATCACAGGGCCCCCAGCCGCCGGTGAGCCCCTATTGTGGTCCCTCGCAGGGGCCAACTGCTAGCCCCTTTCATTCGCACTCGCAAGGTGGATCAGTCAGTTCAGCCGGTAGCTCACCCGCTCACGAGTGGTATGCCAAGGTATGTAGAAAAAAACGATTCACGTACGAACAGCCGACAGTCTACAAGCACATTTCGTTCGCTGCGATTCGTTGTGTCCCGACAAGTCGGGCAACAACGACGATCTCGACAGCTAACTAGACTTTTTTTTTTCGAGCTGACCCCCACCTGTTCCCCTATCTGACATTGGCCTCAGCTCTTAACCTTTAGGCATTACTATGAGGACCTGTCGGGGCCACCTTTGCTTAGCTAACTAGACTTAACCATCTGCAAGTGCCGGAATTGCTTTACAACTCCGAACGACAAGTGTTGAACGGTTGAATAATTGATATGAAGAAAGACGTTTTCCCATCAAACCAGTGAGAAGTCAGCATGAGATGAACGTATTTCGTTAATTGTATTGTTCTTAAGGCAGGTTGCGCTTGTTGTGTGCATGTGGCTGGTAGACTACCGTCGTCGCTGCTTAACGCTTCCGATGCAATAGGATAGTGGTGTTAATGAAGTTAAAATATCTGAATGAAGTTCTTTAAAAAAATCACGTACAAAAGTAGTCATCCCAAATAGCGACTGTTCCAAAAAACCCCGAACATAAAACGCTCGTAGCCTATCGTTGTCGCTCGAGTTCGAACATCCAGCCGAATAGAACATTGAGCATCTTTACTGTCCCTACGTGAGGCCTTGGCCAAGTACGTCCCGAGTTTGTCCTAGGACTTCTTCGAGAAGCGCAAACGAAACGCCTCACAATTTGGTCATGTTCCTATGACTGGCGAAGCCTGCCCTTTTGTTCTAACAGTCTGTGCTTTAGCGCTGTGGTCAGATAACCATGCATTTGCTCTTTCTACCTATGTGTATATGTGTATATACATATAAGTTGAGTGTGTGTGTGTGTGTCTAGACGGAATCAATATAACACAGCTAATCCGACGCGATATCCATATTTACGGTATTTCAGAGCGGCGCGCTTGCAGGGCTGAGGTTAAACACCTCCTCGTTACACTATCCCTCAAGTTAAGTTCGCATCTCGGTTTGTGCCACGCGATTGCGGACCAGCTTGCGGATACCGGCAATGGACAATCGACAACAGATTTGAAGACGAGGCTCGAAGGTGACCAATTCTTCCCGGGCGCATACGGCTCCCGGAAGCTGACAGCAGTAGCGGACAGACAACTGCGGCAGTATTGAGCGTTAGCTAGGCGGTAGCTAGGCGGCACGCCGCGCAGCATCGAAGAACAGTTTACCCGCGTGGGCGGCGAATGAGTTCATTAATACTCATTAATATCCAAAAAGATAATCAAAACGTTTGTCGACGACTGTGCACGGTGGATGCAGACGCTGGGGTAGAGATGCCCGGTAGCAGCATGTGCACCCTATCGCTTGTTCAGCAGGCAGATCTATATCAGGTGGATATAGCGGCTGGCAAGGAACAGTACGATGTGAACAAAGTCGCCCCTCGGGTCGGCGAGAGGATCGAGGGGCGACCTGAAGGCCAGATCATTTCGACAGGGGTTTGCTTGCTGACGAAGACACCGATTCGGTCAGCAGCTCCGAAACCCGTCAACTGGAAACACTCGGCCGCTGTGTATATATATAGCCGTTTTGTATATTGCACTTAAAAATGATGATACCAAAAAATATGAATAACATATAAATGATAACACACTAATGCTAATAGTAATGATAATAATTGCCGATATTTTCGCCGATAGTACTGCCGTCGAAGGGAACTTGAAGAATTATCCTTCTTCGCGGCAATAGACCTCTTGGATAAGATTATATACATATATATATATATATATATATATATATATATATATATTTATATATATATATATATATATATATTAAGCAAAACTTCCGAAACAATGATACGGCCGTTTTTACTCTGCTTCGCTGTAAAATCATGCCGCGACGATGGTGAGGGCAACGATAATGACGTGCATATCGTGCACGCATACATACACACACATATATATATATATATATAGACGCATGTTGTGTGATTACATTCCGGGTTCGTCGATTACAATGATTGAATAACGTGAGCCTAGCGATAGTATTCGACTATTTCGATATGGTGGATAAACGATAAGGCGACATCGAACTCCCGAGCACCGATCGTCGGTGGACAAGGACCCCCTCTAGTCAACAGATTCTAGTCGTTCGTGCCCCCCACCCATTTGGCTTATATGCGTATTGAACCCCACTTGGTATCATAGCGCAGGGCAGAGGCTTCGTTTTGGCCTTGACCCTGGCCAGACGCCAAATCGCGAAGCGACACCGTAGATATATGAAGAGAAACCCTATGTCAGATCATATAGAAGAACGCGCTGGCTTTTTTTTTCCCTGTCGAGAGTCACTCTTTGCGAGTTCGCTCATCGAGCGGAGGCGTTCGACAACGAAGCTTAAGCATGATTCCTTTCCATAACTAGAGGCCGAGGTAAGAGCATCAAGCAGGGAGGCGCTCGAGGTATATGAGAAGTATAGTCACCTTAGGCTAAAACATATCCAGCGGTATGGAACTCCTCTAGCGTTGTTTCTTTGCGATTATTGTCGCTGAACGGACGTATTCAAAAACGAAGCCGAAACTTCGTTTGCGACCCTGTTTTTACACGAGGCCATAAGGGGCCCATTATGGCCTCATGATTTCGTATGGCGCAACGCACTGATCTAAACACAATTAGGGCGGTTATTAAATTCAACTAATCAGCAGCTGTCTGTGATCCTCGAATCTAGCCGCACGTCGCAGTGCCTTTCCCTGCACGTACACACGTACACACACTTACCTGGAATTGATGGGTCCCTGGCAAACGAAAACCCTTGAAACTATACTCGCAACCTCCGCTTTCTGCTCTGCCAGGTTTCGATACATCGATATCTCCAGACCCCACATCGAGTTTCGGGAAGAGCAGGTCCATAAGAAAACGGCATCAACAGGAAATAGTGAATACAAACTCTGATGAATCGACAATCCCTTTTGCTAGCCAAAGATAATGGGGCGACGAAGGAATTATGTCCCAATGTCCCAACGTTCGCGCGTATTCTCAACGGTAGAAGAAGTTTATGGGGTGGAGGATAGCGAAGCCCGCCTACGGGGATTGGAGGTAGCTTGGCACCTACTAGGAACGCAACCTGTGCAGGAAGGCAACGTGCGGTCTGATGTGGCGACGGGAGAATGCACTACTTCTAATATATCTGGCGTTGCATGGGGACGAAGGCATAAAAGAAATTAATGCTCTCTCTCTATTACCGGCGTTCGAGGACAGCTGTCGACGACCTCTTCTAGTGCGGGCCGGACAAGGCGCGCTCACAGGAGCCCCATTGAGTTTAGCATCTAGCCGTTGAACTGGACCGTTGGCGATCCCTCCCCTCGACATGACTATAGGGTGCTTCGATGAGCCACGACAAGTGGGGACCTTGGCGTTTCTTGCCGTGATCGTTTCTTGCCCTGATGACACGCCACAGCGGTCAATCAATGGTGAAGACAATTCCTCATTCTTCATAGATACAGTACGAACAAAATACCTTTCGTTCCCCGACATGCGGAAAAATTGCCCTTAAAGGTAGAGAAAGAAAATGAGATTAACTCCACCGGGGGAAGTCGGTCGAGCCGGTTCCTTGTCTTGCGTTGTTCAGCAGCAGCAGCAGCAGTTCAGTGGATTGACCCGTACGTGATGAAGCGTATATATATATGTACTTAACCTGTCCCGTGGACACGATGAGATGCTTACGCGCCAGTTGAATAAAATGCTCACCATCAAAGAAGCATGCCGAGAACGGGCAGATCTCTCCGCAACCCCTGTACATCCGCAATCCTACATTCGCTCACATGTGCGTACATATAGTTGCATGCGCAGGAGTGCAGTCCCTGGACCGAGGCACTGAACAGCGCGAAAGCCGATTCGGGAAAACCGAGAACGCCATCGACAAGCAGGGAGGCTTCGAGGGCAAGTGTGCTCGACACTATCGAACCGTCTGACCGGCTGGTCACATGAAAACGACGAAAAGTGAACGCGACTTCCAGCTCCAGCAGCAGCACCAGCTGGAATAGGCAACATCAGTTGTGCAGCAGCAGCCACTGCAAGCTGACGCGGAGAGGCCTCTCTTTCTCTCCGTCTACTCAAACTAAATCAACTGATGAGAGATCCTCCTCAAGCACGGTGAACAATGATGAACGACTCTTGAATGTCCATAAGCACACATATATAAATCGGTACGGTGTATATGTCGAATCATGTAATCACAACGGTAGGAAGGGTGATACTTTCCGAGATCCCTGGACTGCTGCATGCCAACGTTGGTCGCGGGCAACACGCGAATTGACACAACGCAATGAGACGGACAACAGTGGCACTCATGGACACCTAATATTTCCTATGAGAGTACGAAATGGGTAAACAGATACAAAGATACACAAAAATACATCCATTTTACGGGAGAGAGAAAGAGAGAGAAGGGGGGTGAACAAGCAAGGTATCTCAAATTATCTCAGATCAACTATTACGATGAGCATTATTATTAAGGTACGCTCGCCATCGTCGAGGCGAGCTCGACGATGAACGAGTCGAGGTCACGAAAGATATTCGTCGATGATGGATAGCCTAGCCACGTAAGGACGACACGCAGGCACGCATGCATACGAAGACATTATGACGTCGGGACGGCAGACGGCCACACGGGGAGGACAAACACGACACAATGACGAAAATCACATCTCCTCTGTATAAAATCGTAAATACTTCATTCATTCATATATATATATATATATATATATATATATATGATTGTGATTATTCGAATGATGATAACGATGATGATCACGAGACAATTAGTATTATTATTATTATTATGATGATGATTATAATTATTATTATTATTATTATTCAATGGATACGTGTGCTGGTGTACGCTGGAGAAGGTTGAGAAAATCTGAAAATCGCAGAGTGGCTGGAGAAATAACAACAAAAAAAATTGCTGGATATCATAGCTGCAGGAAGGCTACGACAAAGTAGACGACAAATGCGGTGACGACGACAAGAACAACAACAACAAATAAATAAATATAAGTAAATAAATATCTCTATAACTCTATAATTTGTCGATGATTGTCATTGGTTTCGTGCGTTCGTTGATGAATTCGATGGAACTTGATGTCCCAGTAGATGTCACCCGGTTAGAACGGAAGGATAGTATATAGTTTGCTTGCTTGGATGGCGAGACATTCGAATGTGTGCCGAGGCTAGCATTACCTACAGGCTCTTTCAGGACTTCAATTACGATATATCAGGATGTAAAGGTCGCCGAAGTAGACGAGAAGTGCGTCATGATCACAATTAACCTAATTAGCTAGCGTCGATGTTATTAGAAATGATTCACTCGGCGTTGATTCACTCGGTTCATTTTGCGTTTTAACCCCCAACAAATGAATAGGGCGAACTCAGCGCCCCAAAACTAACGCCAGTGTGTGCGTAAGTAATCATGGAACGTGATAGCTAAATTGTTCTGCTTCTTCACGTGCCACTCTTGTTATTTCTCTTGTTATTTAGATTATTTTGGTGGTGCCATTTCAGGTACATTTACAATAATGGGGATCCTCAAAGCGGACCTGCAGAATCTCGTTCCCTAACGCGGTACTAAGGCTATAGAAAGCTACAATTGCCCAATATCATCATTTATACCTATATATATATATATATATTATTTTTATTTATTTAATATAGTAATGAATTTAATCTCAGAATATTGGGTAAAGCATACCGCCACCCTGAGCGTGTCATATGAAAGTCGTAAGATAGTTGTTGGTGCAGATATGTATTAACCCACAACTCCGCAATTACTATTATTATTATCGCCAACGAATAGATTAACGTATAGTGGGGTTTGATTTTTGAAAATACAATTTATTTCATTTCGATGATGTAAATCATATAATCATAATAATAATAATAATAATTGATCAGGTATCTGTATATGTATTTTCTTTATCTCCCGTCTCTCCAATCATCAACAATTGCAACTTGCCTCCATTAGAGAGGTGTCATATTGATACAATGGGCGACTTCTATCAACTTTGTTTTCGTCACTAGCCTTGCATTGAAACTTAAGCGCTTTTTCGGGCACGTTGAACAAGAAAGCTCCCAGCAAATGCGTTCTTACACTGTCACTACTTATATATATATATATAGATGAAAATTCGAGTGTAGTGCCCCCTCTGGCGAAGCACGACCACTCACTCGGCATAAGATCAGAAGCGTTTTCAAGTTCTACTCGTGCACTGCATAAATTTAATAACACATATAAATGAGATGTAGCAAATAATTAAACATGGATAGGGCATAGTCTATCATATAGATATGTATGTATATCACTATACAGGGCCGAGTATATCGCACGCGATAAAGCCACTGGCATCCTTTGCACCTTCGGGCAGAACCCGAACTCTCAGTTCTAATGTAATTCCATTACATCACAGTGCCAACTCGCTCAGAGGACTACGGGAATGTTCTCTCTCGATGCTGCTGCTGCAGCTGACAACGGCGCGATGACAATGTTATCCCATTGGTGTGTTGTCGTTGCCGGGGAGGGGGGCCCAGCATTGTGGGACGACATTATGCTGGTGTCGATGCGGTCCAGGCTGTGGTAAGGATTCTCTCGTGTCGGTCTCTGCTCATTGTTGCCTTCGCGTACGCCAACGCTGCTTTTCTCGGTGGATAACTGGCGATTGGTACCGTCCGCCTCGCTCGGCATCAGCCAGCCATCACAAGTCGAACGAACTCTGCGAATAGAGGGCAAGCACAACAAATACAATATACTCGTATAAAGGCACAGTGGGAAAAACGTACATGGGGGTGCGGGAGCTCTGTTGCTGACCAGGCGAACCACCATCGGCCAGCAACCATCTCTGCCCTGGTCAGAGATGTTTGCTAGCCGATGATAGAGAGCCTACCTCGGCTGATAAAGAGATTTGGTAAAGGTGAGGTGTATTGTGTGGCGTACGAGAGGGTGAGGTGCTGAGCTATGGAAATGGGTCGAAGCAGGGTTGGCAATTTGGCGATGTCGCTCGCAATGATCTCATTGGCCAATCACGGGAAAACTTGTCGTGCGCATGGAGTACATGTATCCATACGGAACGGTCAATATCGTTGTATATAAAATTGTTCCACACGCATATATAGTGGATACATTTGGAAATATTGTTTGGAGACACTGGCAGATCTGAGTAGTTTAGGCAGGCCTTTTTAAGGTACGGCGTTGTTGACTGGTCAGATGTGTCCTATGTGAGACAATAATTTCTAACATAATTTCTCCACGGATTGGCATCGTCGCCGGCTTGCACACAAATAGATATATATATCTATGTATATTAAGTGGCTTGTGGTAACTCATCACTAGCTGCCTGCGTCATTTAATGTTAGGACTTCCCAGTTAGTATATCTTATCGAACATATAACGGTTCCAATCGAAGCAGGAACATAGCTTCTCTTCCTTTCCTGAGACATTTGCCAACCTCGAGGACCTTAACCAAAAAAATGGCCCTCAATCGGAACAACTCTCAGAGAGTCAGTAATAGCTTCTAGCCAGCTAGCTCCTTATCTACTTCACTGTACTCTATTTTCCCTCCGCTTCGTTTTCCTAACCGAGTTGATGCGATGCCCGCCGCTCTTCAGACGCTGTGGTGGCCGGTGTGCCCGGTGCCAGGTGTTCCTGGTGTTCGTGGTCCTACTCTGTTAGGCACGCTGCAGGGGAGTTGGAGACAGGCAAGGGCCAAGTCAGAAGGCGGCTGTCCTGAGTAGCCAAGAGCACATAGAAACTCGGGGAAGGGAAGGCGCATCGACTTGGCTATGCTCGGCGTCGTCTAGGTCTCCCCTTCAGGCAGAAGGCTCGGCAGGACCGACCCAGAGGCCGACTCGACGCCCCAACACCCGTTGGCCCTCGCCCCGACGCTAGCCTCCTGTTGGACGACTGTAGTAGCGTGGCCGACCCAGGCCGTTCATCCTGGCGCCGGAATGGTGGCGAAGAAGAGGGGATCCTGAGCACTGGCTGGCGTACGAGAAGATTCTCTCCGTCTCTCTTGCTTTCACTCATCCACCCACCCACTGACTCCGTGTGAGGGTCAGTCTGTGTGAGAGGATCCTGTAGGAGAGTCTGTAAGGAGGAACAGGCCAACTCGGGGCCGAGGCGGAAACCAGGGCGGGCGGCCGACCGACCGACCGACCGTCGCTCCTCTGCTTGTGCTGGCTTCGAGGTTTCGAGGCGGGCGTGTGCTCTGAGGCGGACAACGCAATTCGTCGTCCCCGGCTTGCAACCGTTGTCGGCCCATGATGCTAGGCCTCTTTCCCGAGCCAAGATCTCCCCTGCTTTATCAACCAAGAGCACGGAGGGCGGCATCATCATTCCGTGGGCCTTAGCCACCACTGCGAGCTCTGCCTGTGCCTCCACTGCCACGAGAAGGTGGGAGGACGACATCTACCCTTGGTGCTCCCTCCCTCCCTCTCTCTACTCATAGCCAAGACCATCGCAGCAGTGAGTGAGAGAGAGAAATAGATGGGGAAAACCTTGGGACCTCTAGGGTCGTATCCCCTGCCCATCTTCCCATGGCCCCCCTACGGAGGAAGGAGCTAAGCCAATTCCCTGCTTCGTCCTGGCCAGCTCGGCACCACCGAAGAGGCAGCCATCTAGGTTAGGCTAGCCTTAGCTGCTTGGCTGGCCCAAGCGAACCGTCTCCTACGTACCACCACGGCCACCGCTGCTGCCGCCGCCGCCGCCGCCGCCGCCGACGACGACGACCCACGAACCGGCCAGACGAACCCTCCGAGAGAAGATGGAAGAGGAGAGCCTGAGTGATAAACTGAGCATGTGAGCAAGGCGGAGTGCTTTACCCCTGCCAGCTCTCCCTATCCATCCCGCCCCCATTTCGGCTACTTGGCCGCCTTGGATGGTCGACGTGGAGTGCCAACGCCGCCACCGGCCCCCCATGCCCACGATCCTACTCACCAGAGCGGCACTCTTCGAGACGCTCGCAGTGGGAGGGAACCCGCTGAGAGAAGCCGTAGTCACTTTTCGCACATCGTGGTAGCAGTAGTAGTAGCGGCCAAGGTGCAGGTTATAAGGTATAAGCAGTGTGCTGCCAGAGGAGCCGATGCGGGGTGGGGTTTATAAAGGAAGGGAGGCCAAAGCCGGATAGACTCGGGCCATGAGCGAGCAAGAGTCTAGATCAAAGACCACCACCAACATTGACTGCGCTGCGCCGCGATGGCCCCGTCGACTTCCTCGAGACCTCCCTCTGCCCCCGTGCGGCTGGCGCCTCACGGGCGCTGGGTTCTCCCGTGGGGACATAATGCAGCGGGGAAGGGCGGGCTAGGCGAACGAAGAACTCGGCTGAAGGCGGGGGTTGGGGGGCTCAGTGGGGGAGCAGACTCCGCCGTCTGCCCTCTCCCTCGGCAACGAACAAGGCTGGGCTATCTTTACTCAGCTAGCTAGGCTGGGATACCGACACACGCTCACACGAACTGTACGGACATTGCACACAACGCGAAACGATGCGCAAACCTCGACGCACCAGCGCAGACATCGCACATCACTGGCTCTATCTTCCCCTGACGAAGGCGACTCCATACAAGAAGCGCCGTGTCGTTTCCGGCGTATCCCGAGCCCTGAGCCTTACTTCGGCGCAAGAAGCAAGAGCGTCTCGCTGGCTGGTGCTGCCACATTAGAGCTCGCGAGATGCTCGGTCAGCCGGCTGGACGGCCGGCCGGCCTGGTGACCGAACGTCTCGGCTTAGATGATGCGGTTGCTTTCTTCGTGCGACAAGACAGCGAAGAAATAGCTGACACATATGTAAACACGACAAAGAAGTCGCTTTTCGGAACTCTGAGGCGATGGCGTCAACAGGGTCTGCTGCGAGACTTATTTTCGTTTGAATAACACGCGTACTGACCCGAAGAAGAACATTTAACGCGTAACACCTAGATTGGACGGATGTTTCATATGCCAGACGAACTGGAGATAATTAAGCAGCAGGGGCCACGCCGAAGCTTCCGCCTCATCCCGGTGAAACTCAACTTGAAATTCAATGGATGTTGTTTTAATATTCGATCACAACATATCGCATTCGTTGTAGAATTGTAATTGATTTGTTCCCTTTCGAGACGAAATCGGCCAACGGACGCACCTTCATAGTTAATATTTCCTTGGGAATCTTCGAGTCCCTCGAGGATCTGTTCAGCTTCCTCTTCGGTAAGTCGATCCCCAATGGACGTTAGGATTCGCCGCATCTCAACAGCTAAAATGAAGCCGTTGCCATCTTTATCGAAGTTGCGCAGCACCTAGAAATCACGTCAGCAGAGCACAGTCATTAACACATTATGCCAACCGACAAAGATTTGTCTGGTAACAATCATATGTATGAAATGGCACTTCTCAGCCAGATGTCCATGATCGATGGTGAACGAAAATCTTTCTTCTATTTATTCACGCAGCGAAGCGCGTCGGGTGGATCCTTTATCGAATCGTCGCTAAGTTTGACGTCAATGAAAATTAACTAGCTTAATAATTGAAAAAAGTCATATACAATAAGATAACTTTAGAAAATGGCCTATACGAGCATGTACTGTGAATTCGATTCGGTTCACTCATAGAGAAGATTAATATTGCCGAGTCCTAACTTTGCGAAGAGTTACCTATGTAGATCATTGCCACAACCAGCATCACTCGCACTCTCCCGATGAATGATATTCGCGTGATACCGATTGGACAGTAATAATAATGAGACGCTCGCGAGTAACTGCCAATCACTATTTCTACAGGGGCCAATTTCTCGATTCGTCTTGAAGGGAAAAGCCGACTCTCCGTCGAGCTTACGAGCTCACTAGGTTTCTGATAGTCTTTAAAACTGGAAAACGACTTGACTTAGGAATTCAGATTTAGGTCCTCAACCTTGGTCAGCAACCTTCTTGCTTCTGGGCACAGAAGGTCCAAACTCGTAAAAAAAAATAGGCTCAGATAATAAATTTTTTGGTTGTTTTATATTTACTAGCATAGCTTCGAAACGACACGAGCACGCCTTTTGTTCAGTTACCGTGGCTGTCACGGGCGCGACCCGGCTTACGTTGATGCCAGAGCATTCAGCGGGCGTCGACGATTTCGCCATTCTAAATGAAAAGTATGTGATCAAACCCTAATGACAATATAGGGCACTCCCTTTGGATACGGGTACACACGCGACTTACCTCAACAAAATCTCCTTCGCTGGCATCTAGCTTATTCTTTCCGAGGGCGTTCATAATCGGCATGAACTCGTCGAGGGAGATGCGGTCTTCTAGATAATGCCAATATCGTAGCACAGGAAGAAAACACGGAATAGAGATTTAGGCTTCAAGCAATTGCATAAGCAACACTACAACGAGATTGAAGGTCTCTTTAATTCCACATTGTTCACATATTTTAACTACAGATTATTATGCACTCTGTGGATTGTGTGTTTCAAAGACGATGTGGTGCTGATTCTCGTTCACATCTAACAGAGCAGATATCCACACAAAGATGAATGAACACAAGGTACAGTACTCGTGGCGTTACTTCGCCCATATTCAAATCAGGCCACTGGGGAACAGCTGACCACTTCTGGAAACAGGTAAATAAATGTGCACCCCTCAGCAAACGGCAAATCCTTATTAGGGAGAAATCGGTGCTGGAGGCGAAAACTTGACAAAAAAAATGCTCATTACACGGCGACGTAATTGCAATCACAGTGGGCACTTACTTGCTTTATGGTCGGCAGCACATTTCCTTAGAGCGATATCGGTAGGATTCTGTCCCACGGCTCGAAGAACGTCGCCGATCTGCGACACCGAGATTCGCCCATCGCCAACGGTGTCGTATAGGTGAAACGCCTCCTCAATATCTGCTCATGCCACGGGTGTGATCGGCGCATCGGGGCGCGTTGGTGGGACAGCCGTCCATCGGTCCCAGCAGAAGAGTGGGAAGAAACAACAAGAACAATGACAAGGAGAACAATAACAACGATCAATTATATCATCCCGGTATTTACTTAGATATAATATATATATATATATATATATATATATATATATACGACATCAACAGCCACTGCTCAGGTTAGTAGAAGCCTGTTGAAGATATCACTGGATGCCTTTTCGAACGTGGCCGGATTTTTAGAGAAGAGAAACATCATAGGCTCGGTTAGGGTAAAACTGACGACAGAGCCTGATCAAGGCGCAATATACCTTGTTCTAAGTATAGTAACCCTGACCTTGTGGAGCTCGCCTCGCAATCCCAGTACATACAAGACACGATAAAGAGCTATCTGATTAGGCTTTGGATAACTGAAGCTTAGCATCAGTATCTCTCTCTCTCCCCATCTCTCTCTCTCTCTCTTCCTTGTGGTTTTTATGTTGATAGATGATTTGCTAAGCTTTCTTCCCAATCGTAGATATGCTTTATATAAATAAATTAATAACAACTAGCGTTGTTCGAATACTAATTATAATGATAATATTATTATCATCTATGTTATGGCTAACCTCGCTATACATTAAAACAGTTTATTCAAACATACAATAATTAGAAATTAGTTCTAGAGATTATTTGGGTGGAGGCGATTAGTTGGGGACCAGGGCCGAGGCCGTCATTGTCCCGAGGAAAGCGATGCCTTCTCTTTGTCTCACAGCGAGGGACAGGCGTTGCAGAAGGAAAGATCCTGCGCGCTATATCGACAAAAAGTGACGAGAGGCAGAGTGGGAAATTCTCATTCTCAAAGGGGATTATGCTTCAGTCCCTAAATAATGCTGCCCCATGAATCACCTCTCTGTTTCGTTAAAGGGCTGGTCGCGTCATCAATAATTATTGCCCCTATCAAATATATATACGTATATATAATTGTTGTGTATTGGCGAGTCGCAATGTTTATGACATCCATAACTGTAAAGGGATTGAGACAAAATATGACGATACGAGAGTATTCGATATTGGTTGAGTGCTGCCCACAACAGAACCGCTACAGCTATACCGCAGTAAGTCCGTGTGTCCATGTGTTTGTTCATCGGAAGCGCCGGGTAGTTAAAACCCAGCTAAGCTGGATCTGAGTATCTGGCCAGCAGCGATGTGACGCATACGTTACACAAACAGGCACCCTGATATATATATATATATATATATATACAATAGACACAGATACAGACCCTCATTATTCGCACTTCTACCTCAGTTTAGCCTATATATATATATATATATATATATATACAATAGACAAAGATACAGACCCTCATTATTCGCACTTGTACCCCAGTTTAGCCTATATATATATATATATATATATTGATTACTTTACGTGTGACAGCCGCGTCACTCCGAGTTACCATAGATGTGGGCTTATCCGCACAGATGTGGTCATAGCGGTACTAATAATATTTTACGGATAGACCGCCCTCGGCTGCGGGTGGAAGCTGGCCGGCACTCAGCGTCAGCCTGCAGTGAGATCAGAACGTTATTTTTCGCCACCACTGTGGCTACAGTGGCCGTATTTTACGTGCATATCTGCTGTGATGTGTCCACGAATCAATTCTCTACGGGGCAGATCTTTCTACTGCGATACGCAATGCCCGCTTGCTCTGAGACCTACAGATTCGCTGGTTACAACGTGGTCTAGTCGCGTTCTGGAGAAACCCATAGTGTTCGTCGTTTGTCGACTCGTAGCACGGGGACGCTTTCTGCTCGGCTGGACGGTATATGGCCAGCTATATATGATTGCTGCTGTCGGATCGGCAGCTTCCAACTATATGTCTTGTATATACATAGCTATTGTGCCTAAATCAGCGGTCTCCTGTACGGGCTGACTGAATTTTTGCGGTGGTAAACGAACAACGCACCCGTCGTCGACAGTAGGTGAATAGTATTTGCACACTGCAAACCTGTGCAGGGTCGGCTGTCTGGTAAGCGGATTCGCCTAGGCAAGAATCTGTTACTACGATCTTACGCATGACGCTGTGCTGTACCTGCATAATGAAAACTGCGCTCGTTTGGCTGAAGCGGACGAGAGAACAGAGACCGTTTTGGCATAGATTAATTTACCAGATGAAAATCACATAGAATCGCAGAATCCCTTACAGTATATACTTTTGATTCTATTTTCTCCTATACGTTGACATGTTCCATATTCCCTTAGGCAACTGAGTTAACGACGCCGCAGCCTGGAGGGCTCGCCGCGTTGCTCTTACACAACTTTCAGTTAGGAGCTTCTTCAATACACTCCAATGAGATCAAGTTGAGATTGTCTTCTGATGGCTTCTTGATTCGGGCGTGTGGAGGTCGTATCTCCGTGTATCTGTCGTGTGCTGCCTAAAGTCACTTTGTTGAGCTACACTCGTACACAGGGATCAACCACCCCGTAGTCCGTTTGATGTTGACATGAGATGGTGACCCAGCACCGCATCGACAAGCAACTGATTTGACTATAGCTGATCAGGCCATGTGGGACGCACCCGTTCTCATGGTACACCTGCTCCATGCTCGGTAGTCGTTGTACACATCGATAATAAAAAAAAAAGAAAACGATTGAACAACCGCTCGTCGCTGGCTCCTCAACGGTCCCCACGTTCCCCGTTCGATCAGTACGCAACCGTGCGTGCGTGTTCCATTCTGCCTCACCACAGAGTGTCCATCCATCTCCAGACTATCTGTTTATCACTGTCGCCGCCGCCGCCGCCGCATCTCGAGACGCACAACGGCTGCAGAGCATACGCCAGCGGCTGTCCGATGCCGACCGGCACCGAACAGCCTTCTGCTGACCGTGCCGCACTAGAGACAGCAGTCTTGTGGTGGGCCCAGCGCTGCTGACGGAGGCTGGACGCGCGCGCTCCAGACGCTCAGACTGACATACGCACACAAACGCGCGCGCGTTCGCTCGCTCGCACGGACGCGACGCTTCGGAGCGACGTTGCGTTCGTTTGGACGCAATGCGCCCGAGTCACCACCGGCACCCGTTCGCGCCATCGCTTCTGCCGCTGCAGGCTGCCGCTGCCACCACCGCCGTTGTGAAGCCCACGCGCGGCACCCACCGTTGCGGGCCGTTGTCTGAATCGTTCCTGGTCATTCTTATTCTATCATCAGAAAAACACACGTCCGCGGTCGCGCTCGCTGCTTCTTAAAAACAGCCACAGCCGGAGGAGAAGAACAAGCCGAAGAATTTATAGCGTCGATACGAAAAGTTTTTGCATTTGTCCGAGTCACTCCTTATGCATAACACGAGGATATGGGTCCACCGCCAACTTACTGTCGCGATGTCATGCATACTGTGCTCGCCGATAGCAGCCCATGACGGACACGGGCTATATTCTGTCGCTGTTCAACGCTGTTACGTACGTATATGCATGCACGAGGGGATTCGCTAACTGACGATATTCTTACAGCTGTCTCGTCCGACTGTTGCCCATCGGGTTAGTCTTCCCGGTGGATGGATTCGCTTGTTCAGCATATCATTGAACGGTGCCATTTTGTTAGACGACGCTGATGCTGATGTGGTTGGTGGGGCAGATGCCGGACCTGACCCCCAACTAAAACAGACGATATACAGAACGAGGCGACTGTATGTGTTGCAGCCGCCAAGCAACTACGTAGGTGTAAGGTGATTAGCTCACTCGCACGATCGGTCGCAGATTAGCAGTGTATTAATTAGCTGCTGCGGTCTTGCCATGGCACGCTACCAGCGGCGCATTCATCCTTATCCCACACTGTACATCCGCAAGCTATCGTGCATACGCTGGCTTGTGCGACAACCGTTCCGGCGTCCCTCCACACGGCGCCAGCCGCGTTTGTCTGTCCAGCAATGTAATTCGGTAAAAGGGGTCGGCGATGCATTCATCTGTACGATGTGTTCATCGGTGAGCCGGTAAGCCGACGACTTCATGGCTCGCTGACTCCGGAACCAGCCTGCCTCTCCGCTTGACGACGGCGTCGTCAACGGGCTAGCAACGCGAACGCTCCCTTGGCGCTGTTGCGGCGTCGGCGGCGTCCGCAGTGCAAGTCCCCTTGCTGTGATCCAGACACCCTTTCTACAGCTATTGCATATGAGTGTATCGCAGAAACGTACCGACAACGCCCGGCTGACGCCGCGTTGTCGTCGGCAAGCAAGTCGTCTGCTGGCGGCTGGCGAAATTCGTTGTCGCTTGCACAACACGCAACGCGACACGGACTCAATGCGGTAGCTGCAGCTGCTCGCAACGGTCCCTTCGCCGCGCACGTCAGAACAAAACGGCAAATCGGCTAATGTGCGTCCAAAGTTGAAATTGGGGAAACTACGAACCAGTGAGGCGGGGGTGGCGGACCGCGGCAGAGGCTTTATCAGGGCCGATACGCAGACGTCGCCGGAGCGACGAATGACGATGATGATTATTTCTCGTTTGATATACATAATAATTGTCGGAGGGTAGAGCGATCTCGTGAGCGCCCACCGCTTTGGCGCAGTTCTGCCACACGTATCGTCGGCATCCGCGATGCAAATAATAGCGCGCCGCTAATGATATCACCGAAATGGATCTATTCGCCAACGGCCAAGAGGACCACGGTTGGATATGCTTGGCATTTATTTTAGCTGAATATCCACCTCGCAGTTACGGCGACGGCGGCGGCGAGCGGCGACGGATAGAAACTGAAGGGGGGGGGTGATGTCTCAAGAAGACGTCTGTTTGTGCATTCGGTGACACGATCACCGTACGCAGAAACGCTTGCCCATGCCGTCTGGAGCTCCTCACTCGAATGGCCCGAACAGATAGCACGCCATGAGCACGCTTGTTAACAACACATGCGGCGTACAATTCGTACCGCTGCTCCGGGCTGCAGTCCCATGCCGTTTAGCTGGCTGGGGCCAGATGAAGTTGTACATTTCAGAGAAACACGAATACCAATGTAACACTGTGGGGATAGGAGCTTCTTCGTGCAGGTGCTTCCAGCGCTTAAGTACACACGTCAGATGATGACCGATTTCACTTAGGTTTAGCTGTTGGCCAATAGGAACTGTTCGACCGATACGCTGTCGCTGAGATAAGACAACCGTCATAAACGAGTTCCCACGCGCAGAGTCCACGCGATTCGGCTCTGTCGACAGTGGATAAAGAAATTCATCGCGTTAATCGGCAATATAATTGGTGATTTCAAACGAGCCGTATGTTTTCTGTAACGACTCGACCGTTGTTTCAAGCGATACACGCCCGGCCGCCCGCCCGCTCTCCCTCCTCCTGCTTCCAATTATCTGGAGCCAGAAACAGAACAAAATATGAAACGTCCAACAACACTGTGTTGCTTGAGCAGGATGAAGCTGTCGCCTGCTGCGAAAGATGTCCAGGATACAAACGAGCCTCGAGTAGCTAAACCGCGTGAATTTTGCTCTATCTCCGGTTCTGAAGTTGAACCCCAGGCGCGATTTCTCTCTCTTTCCCTCTGTGACTTTGCCTGGCAGTCGACACTGGGAGAATATGTAGAGCCAATTAGAAATTTTACAATAATAATATTATTATAATAATGATCATGCGTTTCTCACGGCCACCTGCTGACGCTATTGCCAAGCATCCCGATGAATTGAGACTTTGTATTGTTCTCCATTAGTATTATTGTAATTATTGTAATTATTATTATTGTGCGCTTGACCTGATCGGGACCACGCTTCTCTTGAACTCTCTATCTCTTTCTGTGGTGACCAAGACAACTAAATCTGCACGTTGATACGTTATGTCTAAATGACACCAACCGCAGCAGCGGGTAGCTGTCATTAGGTCTCTGATTCCATCGCAACTGGCCACACTCGAGCAAGTAACCCGCCACCGAGCACGCAACCGACATTATATATATATATATATATAACATTTATATTATATACAACATATATCTATATAATATATATATATATATGCTAAGTCTCATTACGTTATGCTGATCCTCTGACGAAATTGGGATAACGCCGCCGGCAATCTCTCGTCGACACGCACCGATGTCACCTAGCCACACAGACACGCACACACGCACATTTCTCACACCCAGACAATCCCCACTAGTGACATCATACATTGGCTATGCTTCACGAGATAAGTGTGATAGTAGCATTTCAAAGGAGAGACGAGCAGTCACACCAGACAGCAAACTCGCGATCGCACAAAGCACACGTGAGGAGTCACATGTGTCTGTATGAACTGACGGCGTCGGGTGGCCACGTTACAATCGTCGTCGTTGTCGTCGTCCGAACGGCGATGTGATTCTGGCACCGGTTTCTAGCACCTCGTACTTGATCTCTTCGTGTTTGTCACTCCATCGACGCCACCGTTCGCTCCCACCGTGTTGCCGCGTTGCCAGCCTCCATAAGCGAGCAGCACCACGCGTTGTGGTAACGACACATTACTACTATTGTTATATGTGCGTACCTTGTATTCACGGTTGTAGTCGAAGTTATTTTTTTGCTTAGTGTGGTCGCCTCGATGGGAACGGGAGCCGAGAGCTGATGGACGATAGAGGGAGCGCTAAAACAATATATGTTTATATATATATATATATATATTTTTTTTTTTTATATATATACATACATTATATAAATGTATGCTGCCATTAATTCAGGAGGGTGGGAGGGAGGGAGGGAGGGGCATTTATGGCCGTAACGCCATAATAGGAATAAGTACCAAGAAGGGGTGTTTGATTAAGTGTGGCTGGGGTCCCAGAGAACTACCGTAGTGTCTGGTACAGCCACCATTTATCGCCGTACTGTGTCTGTCCAGGGCACTCGCCTGAGTGACACTCGCATACGGGAATATGCATGCTGTCCGTATTGGCCCCGCATGGTACGAGGACACCGCCTGGTAGCGTCTGTGCATCGAGGTAGCTGCTGTAGCGGCCGGGGACATCGGCGTTTCATTGTCTATTGTTGCCGAACGTTGCGACGGCGCGTTCAGCTTGTATTCAATCGACAAACTCACACTACGAATGTCGCCGAGGCATCAAGGCACAGTGACACCCAGTACGGACTGATACAAGTATTCAGCGGCTGCTTTGTTTCGGCCATCGCCAAGCCATGCACTACTCGCCCAGCTCGACCATTGTGGCTCAGCGTATCTGTCCGTCGTCACATAACGGCCGACAGCGCCATTGTCGTGCGCCGATGACCGCGGATAGCCCCGTAGACGCAGAGCAGAAAGTCGACCCCGCTGCTGCGGAAGGCCGAAGCGGAAGCAACTTCAACGCCTGCAGTAAAATAGCAGCACATGATCATCATAGGAAAAAATGTCAGCCAAAACGACCGTTGTCCAATCCGTTGTCGCGGCACGAAGAGTCGCCAGCGTCAGTCAAACGACGGCAATCGCTCCGCGTGTTATATAATATAAGCACTGCTCGTGAATATATATAAATATATATATATATATATATCAGCACGGGAAAAAGCGGTCCATAGTAATAATCGTAATCATAAGCGTCTGAGGGACGCCTGCGACATAGCAGCAGAGCCGAGCAGAGTAGAGTTGCTATAGCACGAACGCCCATCCTGTCAGCAGCAGCAGCAGCAGTAGGAGACCGTAAACAGCGGCGATATCATGAGACCCAGCATGATGATTCTATGGGGATCATCAAAATGTTCCCACTACACCCGAAGGAATAATGAGATATAGAGGCACAAGGGTGGGGGCCGGGGGTGGGAGACAGATAGAAACTCATAGTTAACACCTACAATTAGTAGCTGCGGCACGCACAAAATAATGACGAGTTAACACGACTGCGCTACGACTGCAACGGCTGTCCACTGGTGTGACGATTGCGACAATATGTTGATGTGTTGCCCCCCTCGCCCGTGGTGCTGAGGCGAAATACATCAGAGAATCACCTTGATCAAAGGGTTTGTCAAGTGGCCTCGGCAGTTCGTCTGGACCCCCAGCTCCCTCGGCCACCGGCCAGAGGCAACCCCTTGGTTGACGCCGCACGCAAGTGCGTCAACGACGAGTTACGCTTTTTTCGTGTTGTTTCTCTGCGGATGCGTGAGGGTCGCGGAAGGGCCCGTTTCTTGGGTGCGCTTCTAAAAGGAACATATTTCCGAAAGTCTACTTGGCGCAGTTTCAGCGGCGCGGTGTCGAGGGAAAATCCCCGTCCGCAAGGGCGGGGTGCCATCGCAGACTGTCGACGATCACAGACAGCGATCGCAGGACGCTAATGCCGCCGAGCGGTGCACGCGTTCCATGAATATCGTCTAGTATACCATCTTCTCATAGAAATAATAATAGGGACAAATACTAATGAAATGGGTAAATTGAAGGAAGGGGAGAGAAGTCCGAACGACGAAATTTTCCAAAAAGGCCGGCCTCGTTTCTCGCCGCTAACGAGAGGTCACGAGAGATAGTCGGCAACGATCGAATTCGAATGGTCACCGGAACGAACGCTAACGCTAGACTGCAATACACTCAAATGGTCAGATGACGCCGCTCCACGCGGGAAGTTACAGGAACCAAGATAAAACAGAGAGGAAGTTCACTAATACAACGTACGGGGAGAGGGACAACCCCTCCTTGTTCTTCAATTGGTTAGCAGCTAGTGACCATATAGGAATAATTAAGGAACAATAATAAGCTAGCCTTGACAAATGGTCGCGCTACGTCAGGTATAGAGAACATGAAGCATAAAGTATAAACATTTCATCATGTTCGCGCGAGTTTATTCTACGGGCAGGGAACATCTTGGCGATTTCATTAGCGTGCCAGCTCCTGTCTAGCAACAAGTCTCAATGTTTAATCGAACAAGCACTGCCTAGGTATAATAACTAGGCTCCTCTTTAGATAACTAGCAGCTAGTTATAACCTACCTAGTTATAAGCGTGGACGTTAAATGTTGGCTGTGAGTCAGCCTCGAAAATGTATAGTTACAACCTACTATTTAAGCCAGCATTCAATTTAAATGAGAAAATACTCAACGATCATACAGGGAGAAGAAGAATACCCTTTAATTTTTAATCAAACGACGCTATAGATCATTACTGTGGCTCCCCAATGTGCCAATCAATTATTAAGCATCGTGCATACGCATCTGGGATACTTCGACAATTTCCAGCATAATTATGCCCCCGCTCATTGCGCCCATATAAGATAAGTCCAACTCCACCCCCGTGCTCGCAAAACCTCGCGATGTCAGCGTCACTTTCACACTTTCTTCGTAAGGGTACACATTAGTGTTCGGTAGCTCCACACGATGGCACACACACGCACACAAAACACTCAGCGGTTTTAGCTACAAGCAATTATATGGCAATTTCACACGAGCAGTAAGAGCTGTTACCACTGGCGGCCTCTGCCCATCGTTATCCCGCTGAATGTTCAAGATCTCTCAAAAGTGTCGCTGTTAGGCGCAGAAGCAAAGGTGATCCACTATCGAAAAACCGATCTGGGACAGCAGTCGATCAACGGCAACAATAGACAGCGCGATACCCCCGGGCGGACAACAATACCTGGAGTCTCGCATAGGAGGAAAAATGGATTCACAGCCGCCGCGGATAATACAGTCGGCGGTGGCGGTGGCGGCGGCGGCGGCCGTCGTCGCCGATATATAATAATAATAGAAATGTTGAAAACGCAAAAGAAAATAAAGAAAGACGCAACGACGCAGGAAAGCAAGCGGGAGAATGGACGAAACTGGAAATGAAGACAGGAGGCAGTCTGCACCGCAGTCGCTCAATAGCTAGGCTGGCCGGCAAGATCATATATATATATATATATATATATATACATTGGCTACACCGTTGCTGTCGAGTGAGTGAGCACTCGTCAGCTGGCTTCATCTGACAGCACCGAGGTGAGCGGCATGGAGCATTCGGCCGGAGGCGGCAGACCACAGTGGACCAAAGCAGGTAGCAAAGCCCGTTGCCTAACGCGTCCATTGGCCAGCAACAATGACGTGTTTGTTCTACGACTCATTGTCATTGTTTGTCAACGCCGGCAAAGGTGGACTCATAACAGCAGCAGCAAACACACAATTGCAAAGGGCTCAATCACGGCGGCGCGCCAGAACGGGCGGCAGCGTCCGACGTTGATCGCGCTGTCACTCTACGACGAGCGAGCGTCTGTGTATGATGTTTGTGTGTGCGAGCTCGCGCGCGCGCGCCCGCCCGCCCGCTACCAAATGGATTCGCGTTTAGCGCGCGCCTCAGATGAGTAGCACTCCGCTGCGAGGATCAGGGGTTCTGGACGTCGGATCTGTTCGGCGTCTCGGCGTCATCGCGTCGACTCGAGTGGGGCGTCGGGTCCACTGCGCCAAGCTACTATACTTCCATCTTCCTGCGCAGGTCGACTGTCTGAGCCGAGCGGCTCTTGAACACGGATCTTGAAATGTGTATTCGTTCGCCACCGCGAAAGAAAAAGCCGCCGGCGAGCCAATCTACGTCGATGTCGGTGACGACAAACAAGAACGACGTCAGCAACAACAACAACCACGGTGGCGGCGGCCACGAGAACAACGGCGACAATCGGACATTGTATTGTGCCGTGACAAGGGAAGCGCCCCGGCAGGCCAGCCCGTTCGAAGCCAGACGAACGATCTGATCTGCTGCCGTTGTAAATGGTGTTGGCGTTGTTGTTGTTGCTGCTGCTGCTGCAGTTGCTCCAACAGCAACAGGCAACAATAGACTATTTGCCGACCAGATGAGGATCCCCTTGGAATCATCACCGTCTTCATCGCCATCATCATCAACAACAACAACAGCAAAAAGATCTGGATCAGGAGTCCGAAGGGGGCGGAGCACCCCGAGGTAACTCCCCGCTGCACAGGTGAAGGCCGATAACTGATACTGGGACAGGACGCCATGATGGCCAGAGCGGCGGACTTCGACGCGGAGGGCTGGCACAGGGTGACAAAACAATGTTGTGATGGTTCTTGTTCGTCTCGTTCTGAGTGTACGCTCCCTTGTACAGATTTCATATGATCCACTGGACTTTACCGAAACCATACGAAGCCGCGCGCTCGCCAGAATAGAGTTACTGAACGCGATATCTAGCCGTTCGCCAGCTGGAACCCTCTCAGTGCCGTCTGAATCAGGCTGACCGACGTGGATAGGACAGCTGCTGATTTGGCCAATTGGACTAGTGGTCGACTGACAGCGCCGAGTTGAACAAGGAACTTCTTTTTTGCTTGACGTCGATTTTGAAATTTCCTAGTTGCTCGTAGAATACAGGAGTTGTTGTGTAATTTGGCTGCAACAACTGAACGGCCACTACGTCCGCAAGTAACGTCCGCCGGCGTAGTGGGCACTTATATATATATATATATATATATATTTATCTGTCGTCTTGTATATATGTCCCAATATTAGCAACCCGAACCTGCGGATATCATCACGATCCGTTCGATTAAGGTAAGCGTTTCGAGCGTGCCAGAGCGTGGCCCGGAAGGTGGATACCGAGTGTTCACGGCAGAAAATACATTTCAGTTCCATTGGCGACGATGTCTGTCTGTCTAACACAAGGCAGCGTGAAGGCGTGCGTAGATTTGCGCGCCGTTTATGTTAACTCGCTAGCGTCCAACGTGACCAGACCTTCGGGTGCACACTATCAGAGGCACGCACAACGACGACTGCCCGTCATGGCGGACACGTTCAGCAGTGGAGCCACCGGTAGGTTGGCCGTTGACGCCGGCGACAGAGGGGTGGTGGTGGCGGCAGCAGCGGGCAGCAACAACGTCATCCCAATCATCATCATCACCCTCATACGTAACGTGTGCTTCCTGAGAACAATGCCGGTGACGTTAACTGCCACCGCTCAACAATGGACATCTGTGGTCAGCGACTGCTCAACGCGCTGCCATTTTCAGCCAGCCAGTATTCACCAAACCGCCGACGCCGTCCATTATATCTGCGTTTATTATAGAGAACGAAATTGAACTGCACAAATTGAACTGGGGCCTTCTCGCCGCGATGGGGAACGAAGCTACACCAAGAGAGAGAAAAAGAGAGGCAAGGGTTGCCACTTTAGACCTGTAGCCTTTGGAACATCGGGACACCAGGGCAAAACAATTGAGTGGGGCACACTATATATATATATATATATATATAGTTGCCCACATTTCTAATTGAATAAGGTCTAAGAAACCTAAATATATAAGGGTCAGCAATTGCAAAAGGTTACCTTTGGCGACAAGCATTGTATCGCTCTTCTCAACACTCATATTTAGTATAGCAACGTTAGCAGCGAGCTCTTGCGAGTCGCCGTTGAAAATCGCCCTTCGGAAACTTCGAGGGCAGTTCAGCTCTCGTCCGACTCTCACGCACCTCAGCGTGAATCCAATCGCGAGTAGACTCGACACAGGAGTGCAGCAGCATCGACGGTAGCGTCCTCAGATAACGCTTTAATTTGGTGGACCGTTTTGTGGTCCGGCAGTCGCTGGAGACGTTGTTGTTCCAGCAGGGATACTGGCATAAGGAAGCATGTTCAAGCAAACTAAGCCACCTGTCAGTCACGCGGGCCGCGTCTGTACAGAATGGAAACACCACCAAACCTTTACCTCTTCCGTGAGCGAATATGTTCATCATGTGAGATCGCATTTCCCTTATGATGACGCCTGCAGATGCTTGGATGAGCTGTGCCGTTGGGGTGTACACCAGCTCTGCTCATAAAACAAAAAAGTATCACTGTATCACGGCCGTGAAATATGCGATGATTCTGTTCGCGATGAGAATTGCACTTGCATGAATTCTAACCCGATCATCGATCGCAGATCTAAAAAAAAAACCTGCAAACGATATCACCCAAGCTGCTCATAGAGAAACTCGACGCTATGCATTGAGAATCAATACGCCAGCGGTTCTCCGGGCATCTGCTGACATCAGTGCCTGCTCGACACCGAGCTATAATTATGCCAATGTGTTATTGGATCGGTACAGCTAAGCTGGCTCGCTTACGAATCCGAGCAGGGCGGATTCCATTTTTGGCTGAAAGTTAGCCAAAACGCTAGACCACGACCGTTGGGCATGACAACACAACGGTTCACACGAACGAAACAATGGGATATGCGTTCAAATAAAACTCGACAACACGAGTAAAGCTACACCAGAAACTTAGCCGTCATAGCTAAGTAGTCCTTGGGGCAATTCATAGTCAAATGTGACTCCCGCTGTACCGGCGGTGCGTTTAAGAGACAATGTCTAAACATGCATAGGATACGCTAATATCAAATTTCGCGGCCTCAGAGCAGTACTAGTAGTACTAGTCCCCTTAATGGTGCTGATCCTGCTTGTGGCCACGCCACAGTATGATTACCTAGCGATTTGTCGATTATATCCTGTCAGTGTCGCAATCTGCGTATCGCGTAAATGTCATATTGTGCGTACAATACATCGACAAAGCATCTCTGATCGACGTCTAACTTCGGACTACCTGTGTCGAAGAAACGAATCGGCTGGCTCCTCGCGCACTGGGCCTAGATCCACTATCACACTGGGTTTGTCTCATTCAGCTGAACGTTGATTGGTCTTACGATAGTCTAGATCCTCGAAGCTCCAAAGCCCGTAAAATAATGGCGCAACTCGAATGCATGGGATGCTAATCGTTGCTATTTTAATAATAATGATAATAATAATAATATAAGATAAAAATTGTCAATGGCGTTCCACTGTTCGTGGGAGCCTACTCAACGTAGTGTTGAAGTCACACTACGTGTGACGATAATATGCGCTGGTACGCGCAGGGAGATCAGTCAACGACGATCGAATAAGTTGAAGAAAAATCGACAAAATTTTTACATTTAAAACACCACAAATAGGCGCAAAACATTTTCCCCTTGCTAAGCACACCACCCATGTGTTTCTAATATAAACAGTTCCGGTTCAGAAAGACTAAGCTGTGTCCATGTGTGCGGGCGTGTGTGTGTGTGTGTGCTTATATATGTAGGTGCGCTTGGCTTTAAATCTTGTAGTACCTCAAGCACGCTGCAGTTCCACGAAGAGAGAGATCGCTTGCTTCGTTGGCAACGATCGATTCCGTCTCATGGCACCGCACGGCCACGCACTTGTGGACGATACCCAGCAAAAATAGTCGTCATCATAAATGTATTGTATAAGAGCAGATATTCGACGGATAGATTGTGTCCAGCTACGAGACGCGCGAGATTCGTTTTCGTCGAACGCTCGCTTTGAGCTGACATCCGATCGAGTCATAGCGGCTACGGTGTAAACGGACCCGGCTGTCCTGGTAAGGCTCTTTGTTATACGACGAGCACAAGGGTCCGCGGATTGTTGACAGGCGGGCCGTGAGCAACAAAAATTCAGAAGGACAAAAAGGTCTCATCGACTCTTAAATAACAAAAACAAATAAAAATAAATAAATATTAAAAAATATGTATGTATATATATATATATATATATATATACGCCCCTTTTGAAACGGTTACTCATTATATTTCACTATAATGATTTTACTCGGGCGGAGACGGTTGCCGCATGTTCATCAAATCGATCACCTTTATTCAGCCGGGTTTACACAGACGTAGACACGCACAGACACGCATCCATATGGATGAGTCGAGTAAAAAAGCCTTCAGTATATTGAGCGCTCGGTATACACCGTGCGTGATCTGTGGGACGGGGGAGGGACATTCGTCATCGTGGCTCGAGTTGTCCTTTACGAAGAATAGCGCAGCACTTTTCTATAACTGCCATCGATCAGCTGCCTCAGCTGCGGATATGATATGTACTTACCCGGGGTGGCGCACTTGAAGAATTTGTCGGCGCTCGCGGCGTACATCGACATGACTGGTTTGACGTTGGTGTGAGTCGGCGAGGTGTCGACCACTGCGCAGGCTTAGCCTCCTTCGATCCGAACCGGTCAGATCACAGCGGACGGCGTAATCCGATCGATGTGTGAGCGAGGCGATTTCGACAAACTCCTCGATACGAGTTTGGTTTGTATGGCCGCACACAAACACGCGCGCGCAAACACACACACACAGAGATATACACGTGCCAAATCAAGATCTATCCCAATAATACGCTCTACCCTATACGCCGCTACGCGCCACCGTCAGCTGTGGAGCTTTTCAAGCAAATGCAGTGCTTGAGCACGCACGGACGCACGCACTTACTCCGAACACACTAATCACCGAACATCTAGCTCACGGCAGCAGCTCGATTCGACACCCTCGTGCACAGACAGCTCCCGTTTCGCGCCGAAATATGCCCACATGCAAAAGGGCGATATCCGTTTAAACTTGTTCTCTGTCCCTCTCGCTCTCACCCGTTCGCTTGCTCGCTCTCACTATGTGGTCCCCTCTCCCAATGTATTATTCTCGAGAATGTGTCCCTTGACTCTGCCGGGCCGACGAGCTTCATGTGATACTTTTTGCAATGTTCGCTGCAGGCATCGAGTGCACAGGCGATCGTCGCCTTGACGGACAAACACCAATGTGTGACCTCGCGTCCGGCCGAGCCGTGAATACGTTTGCGATCTGTTCGGATCCGGGCCGATCTGCGCGGCCGGTCACAGCACTGCGAGCACAGCCACAGCAGTGCGGGTACTGCTTCGACGACTAAGTTCAATGTGTTCGGCGTGCGCTGGGCGAGCAAGCGGCTGGCCGGCTCGTCAATGAGGGTGTCCACTTGACGCTGTACCCGCTACTGGCATACGGCTAGCGCTGTGACGGCGGCGTCAACGCGACATGCCGCCGGAGGAGAGGGTATCGCTGACCGAAAGAGTGGCGCGGCAACCGCCACCGCGCGCTGTTTCACACAGCAGAACATGACGCATCGGTTGCTGGCGGCTCCCGCGCTGACTTCTCATTCCGCCCGTTCCGCACAGGGAACTCCGTACGCTGGACGCGACGTGACGCGCCGACAATGAGCCCTGTTAATGAGCTAAATAAAACGTGCGTATTTCGGCCGGCATCGTGGGGCGACGGCGGCGGCGGCGGCCGCGGTGGCGGTGGCCGTCACTCGGTGGGCAGGTCCCTTTTCATTTTGTCTGTAAATGGGAAGAGAAAAAACGAACAATTCCATTTGAAAATGCCTCGTTTCGTATCGGTTTTTAGGTTAGAACTAGCAACATTGTCTAGACGGACCCGTTGTTGGTGCTTTCACACGGGGCGATCCGAGCAGTGAGCGAGCGTTGCGCTGCTGCGATGGAGCGATTTCTATGCGCAGCCATACGATGGGAATATTGCTGGACGCTACCGACTAATTATCAAATCGTAATTCATAAGACGTTTGGCACGCTACAACGGTCAGTAAGTCCGAACGGCCGCCCTTCTCCTAGCCCCCGCCGCCGTCATGTGATTCACTTCAATAGACAATGCGTGGTGTCCGAACGCTGTGAGGCGCCGACAACAACTCGGCGGGAGAAAGCGCTATGGAACACATGCACATCTAGTCATGATCACCGGGCATGGTTGGCATCACCCGTTGACGAAAATGATAACGCATCAACATATGATATCTGTAACAATTCCATGACAGTGTCTAGTGGTTGACAGCGAAGTGGTTGACTCGAATCAACGAAGAGGACTTCGCACGAATCGCGAACACATCAAACGAATCGTTCAGCAGAATGGTTACCGTGGTTTCAGGACTCGCCATTGCGAGAGGAACATTGATCTGACACAGGGCTCAATAGGATTCTGTACACTAAGCGTTCTCTTGCTGTGGTTTTTCTTTGCTCCGCTGGTACATTTGCTTGTCCGTGGCGCAATCGACACTATCAATAGCGGGAATTAGCCGATTTCCTCTTAAAGCTAGCTCCGGCTTCTGCCAGCATTGTCATTGATTTCAAAGCCTGTTACAGTTTGAAGTGCGCCTCCTCTCCGATGTCAAACGATCGGCCCCGCGGACCGCCAACTGTGAATCTGCGAATCCATCGAGATTCGCAGACATTGTCATGGTCATTATTTGAGCAGCAAAAGACGCCCTGTCCATCTTATGTACGTGACAAATCGTTTCCGATCGGAATAAATCTATTCCAGCCATGTTTCTTCAAAGGCGTTTGCGTTCAATGCAGTGGCAACGCCAATGTGAGTCACGCGTAATCGGGCCACGAAAAAGGGTCGCCCTTGTGTTACCTCATGGCGAGGCGATTTTTACTATTAAAGATAGATTCGCCTGCTTCTCGCGGGGCACCGCGGGGCTGTAATCTGCTTTCCGATTGACGTATTGTAGATTCGGAAGGGTTTTTGTGACACAAATTCATACACGAGTGAATGATTTCACGAAATTCAGAGGGATCACGATCAGGCTTACAGAGACGGTCATGGCTTCACTCGGTAGACATGTACGAAAATCAACACGAATATACACAGATCGTCACTTTTAGGCGGGGTGAGACCGTCGTTGTGAACTGATGTCAGAAACAGCCCTACGAAGGATATACGAACGTCTTACATAATGTACACATGTACATGTTATACTTGTAGGAGATACAGCAACGTCGTTTCGCAGGACAAGATGTTGTACATGGATTGAGGAAACCGTACCAATCGAATGTAGTATACATTGAAAGTAGCATTAAGCTCTCAAGTGGGCCTTTTGCAAGTCTCGTCTAAGAGCTACGACAAGTCAATGTGCCCACAGTACGCCTATATTCCACTTTGCCTACGAAGCGAAGGGTGGACAGTTTTACAAGCTGTTATATCGCTTCATCGTTCCCACCGCTGCCTCGGCCTCTCACGACCAGAAGCCATACAAATATAGCATGGCGTCAGTAAGCGGCCAATGAAGTTCCCCAAGATCGCGGCAGGGAGATGTCTTCAACTAAGTAAGTGTCAGCTTATTCTGAACCTATTGGCCAATGGCGGTTAACAGAAAAACAGGAAACAGGCATGCTATTCGTTACCATTCCGTGATTCTTCGAACTTCTGAGAAATCTCCTGTCGATTTAGGTTCGGTTCATTATTGAAGAGGCGAGAGAGAGAGAGAGTCAGCCTGGATTGGGTACCTAACCGGTGTGAATAGGATTCATCCTATGATTTGCAGCTTGGCCTAGTTGGGACAAAAAGCATTTTGAAGTATGCGTGTATGTGTACGCTAACAATCCTACGTGTCTAAAAACGAGCATATTCCTCGAACAAACACGATCCTTGAACTAGCCTTGATACTTTCGCTAACTATTATTATTATTATTATTATTATTATATAATACATAATCTAATAACAACATACAGATCAGTAAACATCACAATACATTTTGGTTCAATGTATTATTTCTGTCTCTTGGGTGGTTTCTCCAATGCGAACAAGGATTTTCACCAGCTTGTGCAATCGGTCCGACTCGTCGTCTGACAGCAACGTTTACTCTACAGCCGATTAGCTCTGAGAATACCTCTTAGTGATCGCCGCACCTTTCCTACAGAAGATCCACCGGCAAATACACAGAAGCCTGAGGGATTGGTGGCCCCTCACAGGTATCGACTGTCCCGCCAGATGGAATTCCGCTCGAGTCATCGACGAACGAACACTCCGCAAGCTTCTGAGGTAGCTGGTTGAGACACAGAGATGTCCCCCTCTTCACGATATATCTGTTAAACCGCCTGTCGTTGCCGGCAGTCAGCTTTTTTTTCATCTTCTCTAAGGTCTAACCGGGGCCAGCATACCATATAGCATGAACATGGCGAGGGTCTGTCCGTCGGGTCGTCAAGCGAACGATCTGTCCGAGCGATTCGGTAGAGTAGTGCGCGCGCGCGCGACTTCAGCGGGTACCGCTACAAGATGACCGCGCATGGTTGCAAGAACGTCAGTGGGTTGATATGACTTAAAGCTAAACGAGACCGCATTAAACTGCTATATTTCTGGGAGGAGCCGGACCAGCGAAAGATAGAGAAAGACAGAGAGAGAGAGAGATCGTGTACAGGTCTTGTTGATAATAGAGAAGGCTCATTCTGCTACGCTGTCGATGGGTCGCCGATGCGGCCGGGCATGTTGTCCATATTTTTCGCCGATATCGAATATCGTCAAATAGCCGCAAGAGGTCCGGCTCTACTCTTTACTACTGTACGCGTTTTCGCTAGGGATCCTGCGAAGGAAAAAGATGACTGGTCGGCCTGCAGGCGTAGAGCCAGCTGCATAGATAACCTCTAGGTAACCAGAGGAGAAGCGCAAGCGAGAGTGTCCTTGACTTTATGATGGTGGTCAACGATAGGGAAATCTTCAGGGTATTCGTCGTTGTGTAACTAGCGATTCAACGGCGATTTTCTATGGATCACTAGGCAGGTGGGTGAGGAGTCCACTCTTTTTTCGATGGGGAATACAAACGCCACTCGCAGCTTGCCATGCGATTGTTCATTACGCAACGAGTCAGCCGCTGCAAGGCAGACACTGCAAGCGATTTCGTTGACTTAACAGAACACGACAATTATAACAATTAGCTTGGCAACAAAAAAATTAAATTCGAATTTCGATGATCTCGACACGACTACGCCTCCAGTAGGTGACGCCGGCAAAGCACTGTAGAGCGCCGTTGACGATTCTATACACGATAGATGTCTCTCATTTGCAATGTTTCTCCACCGCCGAATTTCTGCAGAGGCAAAGCCGGTGCACTGTTGTACGCGTACGGTGACAATCTCTCTACCCAACTCTCTCGCTTGCGTATCAGTCGTTCTTCCAAAGCGGGCGAGCGATCGTTCGAAATCGTCATGAATTGTATTATGATTCAACTCCCCCTTGCATGTTACACCATGCTGACACGGATGCCGGTGTAGGTGCGGCGCTGTCTGCTAGCTAGCTGTGTCTTGCCGAAGCCGCGCGCAACACCACCACCACCAGCACCACCAGAGCATCCAACGGCGAACGACGACGCGATCCCCACGACAGATATGTGCGGCTCTCATCGATGGACAAGCAGATCGATACAGACTGAGCACAGTTGTGGTCCGGGCGATCCGTGATGTCACCGCGGGTCACCGCAACCGCCACCCATCTGCTCTGAGGGACCACCTGTTGGGCCATAGCCGTGAATAGCAGCGGTCAACATCGACCCTAACCACAAGCATCGGCCGTCCATCGGCATCACCACCACCACCGCCGCCGCTGCCGCTGCCGCCGTCAGTAAGAAACAGAAAAAGCGGCCGCAGCCAACGCGGCGCTGATAGTACGCGCCAAATCGACATATAACCGCTAACACTGCCTCGGCTCGTGTTTATACGAAATAAGCCCGAGGCATACTTGCAAGCCAGCCGTCGATCTACCATACACTGCCTGCGTGTGTGTGTGTGTGTGATGTGTCATATCAGCAGAAACTACTCCTGCGGCTGCTGCAGCTGCTGCAACAGTAACAGCAGCATGACGATACGATGATATCATCACGTTTCTACAATGTTCGCACACAATGTTCATACAATGCATCACTCATCATACTTCACCTGCCTCGTCGAACTATTTGCCTTGTCGATCCGTTGTGCCAACACGTGTCGACGTGATTGTGAGCCGGACAACCGCCGACGATGTGGCTCAAATGTAATTCAATTCAATTATTTGGTGAACGACTTGATTTATTTATATGATAGCTCGAATAAAGGAAATCGTCGAATCGATTGATCATCACTGATTGAAGTGGATGGAGAGTGGCAGACGATGAGTGACAAAACATTGAAGTTTGTCAATAGTCGTTGCGTGCGGCCATGCCAATTATAGTTAGCAGAGGTTCTTGAAAATTAATTAGGTACGCGACACATAATGGGGAAAAAGAAGCGCTTGTTAGCTTGCTTTATGCTTGTACCAATAGACGAACGTCTACAATGTCACAACGATATATGTCGCAGATCTGATATACTCTATATATATATATATAGTTACTAACTAAGCTGAATAATGTAGTATGTCAACGTAATGTCTCAGCTATTAATCAGCCAAACTCAATTAGAACGTAAGCGTCAGTTATATACGTCAGTTGACATGAACTTCTTGTAAGTTAATCTGTTTCCAAACTGTTTGACAGGGATATGCGTGTATTATCCTATCTCACTGCGAGTAGCCACTCTGGCCCAAGTTACGTAGCCGCCACCCCCCCCCCCCCGTGTGCCGCACATAGAAACGCTCATCAAAGTAATTCTATCTTAATATTCTCATTCATTTATCATCCTGCTTCTAACACTTTTTTTCCAGAACGATTTTAATAAGTTGGAAATATGCACTCAATGAGCAGCGTTTTTTGTCATGAAAAGAGCGCCTTTTTTCCCCTTCAAAAATAAGTCTCCCAGCTGGCTTCATTTCAGCGGGCTGACGCCGGCAACGTACAGGGATATATAGACACTTTGGTGGTATTTTGACGATACTGCAGTTAGAAATAGCTGTTCAGTAGTTCAAAGTTGCTGTAGAAATAATAGTAACATCGAGAGGAGATGTAAAAACGGCCGGACGAAGATGGCACTGCTGTGCTGGACTCCCCACTCCCGGTGACAATCGAAATGGCCGCTCAACAAATCTTTTATCATCTGCGAGAACATCCACTGGCGAAGCGCGTGCAAGCGGCGGCACTTGAACGATAAGAGAAGTGTCCACGGATGTCAATCAATACCGTTCTCGGGCATAGACTGAATGATATGGTCTCCCGCATCGATCTGCCAAGCAGTGCTTTTTATTCTCTCTCTCTCTCTCTCTATATATATATATATATATATATATATATATACATATATACTCTTGATAGTGGCACTTACTCATGTTAGCCACAACCGTTTTTGAGGCAGTGGCCAGACTGACCACCAACCACCATATATATATATATATATATATATATATATATATATGTATACGTATGTGTTAGCTGTCGTACACAAATATTTGCGGTATCAATAACAAGCATAACGAGCTCACAGCACAGCTGAATGTGTCAGCAGCAACAATGCCGATGTTGCTCTTGGCTCAAGGAGACGCCCAGAGTGGACAATTACACTATACGTTACGCTGCCGATTGCTGCTGCCGCTGACCGCTGACGGCGCTCCGCTATGACGCCGCCCGTAAAAGTCCTCACTCGGCCGCGGCCAACGCAAAGTGGTCACTCCTTCGCCGTCGGCGATGTGTCACGCCTCGAGTGTCCACGGGACCGTAGCGAGCCGCCGAATAACATCCAGCCAGCGGCATTCGACCGTTCGCCGGCAAAATGTCACATTCAAAATTCAAGGGAAAAAACCGCCAACCACTACCACTCGGACCACCAGTAGCGTTTACTGGTGAATAATGGTGGTTGAACAATTATTGCCTGCCGAAATAAAGCTACTTATTGTCTGCTCAGACTGGCCCGAGTTACTTTGTTACAGAGGTCGAACGCTCTGCTTGTCCGTGTACCGCTGCATTGAGACGAGCGCTTATTTTTGTTGATTGCTTACCTTGATGGGTTGATGGTTTGTCTAATCGTTCGTTTGTTGCAGGCAACCGGCGTAGCTAGGACTCGCAGGTTGCGTAAAGGTGTTCTCACACGTTACGTGGTGCGGATAGCGATCGAACGCTAGCTCAAGTGAATGGAGACAGGCCAAGATTAAAACGTGGGCGTACGCATCTCTCCGCGGGCAATGATGAGGGGTGTCATGGGGGTGCTGAGCGGGCTGCATATCTAAACAGGGTACACCACAGCGCGTGGTTGGATGGATGCGTCTGCCGATGGCAGTCATTGACTATTATGTAGGTGTTACCTCTTGATTATGTGTTTAGCGGCTTGCCTTGACAACTCGAACTTAGAAAGAAGTGGCGGGGACTGATATCAGAAGCACGATTTCAGAAAAATCCTCAACTTTTACGTTTAGAATTAACGTGTATGTGGATTGGGCTTTTTCGAGGGACTGTTACACAATGGAATCTTCACACAACAAACACAAGGAGCTGGCGTTAGCAGAACTCGGCGACAGCTGCTTCCATAACGCGTTAGGAGGAGGGTACCACAGACGGCCTTCCACTCCAGCAGAGAGAGACAGTGTAGCAACGTCCGCGACCTTCGACGGACACCTGAAACACCGGTCAGGCACGGGGCAAGCATTACCTTTGTTGCGGACGTACGGACAAGATCCGCTCGGTAGAAGCTGGCCTTGAACGCTGACGTCTGAGGTTGGTTTACATAGAGGGTATGACCCTTGTAAGGTGATGATAATAAAATAAACCAACACGTGAAGACAATAAAGAAGACAAGGTTGACGATGAAGAAATGTCAATTTGTGTCGCTGCTGTCCGCCTATCGCTCATAGAAGCGATGAGGTTGCCTTTGAGCGGCACTGTTTTCGAAAAATTTAACTCTTTAATTGCAGACTGATAGCAGCTCTTTTATTCGTATATATATATATATATATATATATATATATATATATATATATATATATATAAGTGCTTTCATAAGAAGCCTGTACTGACCTGTGCCACTTCGATTGAGCTGGAGGTAGTTGGGACTGAATTGAGTTTGGAACATAGCCTCAATACCTAGCGTAATGCATGCTGAGAGATTTTGCAGATTTCCTTTTCCCGAGGTTGGACTAACCTGCAATATGACCTCTCATCTGCCTATTAAATTTATATTTTTTAAAGAGGAACGCGCGAACGATTTAACAAAGAACAGGTTAATGTTTTCATTGGTTAATTATGCGAAACTTGAGGCTTGAAAGACATTTCAGCTAGAAGTAGCTCAACACATAGTCGATGTATAAGTGTCTATTTATGGATGACTTATACATGACCTGAGTTTGTGTATATCATATTCGGCTTTGATGTTTTAAGTATATACCGCGTTAACGTCGTATGTTACGACGTCGTAAAAGCAAAAAAATTCATTAATATCGCGTTACAGATACAAGCATATGGCTTAGGCGGACCGAGACCTATCGATATTCACGCTGGCCATACGTAGCTGCCCAGTAGATGCCAAGACGTCAGATAGACTGAACATATTACACGGCTGCAGATTCAATGCAAGAGATGTTTGTCGCTATTCGAAGACACCTTGCAGAGATAATGCAGTCCAAGACGGACGTATCGAGAGGCCCATGTGAATTTTGACGACAGTGTCATATCACTCTTACCTCGAAAGATATATTTCCAGAGGATATCGAAGTTGACCCTTTATCCTGGAAAGCCTTCCTGGAAAAAAGAGCTAACTTATGACAAATGAGAGATCATCGAGCTGATGGATACATTATTATTGACAACGTTACACGACATGAAAGAAAGAGCGAAGGCATGGGGGAAGACCGGCGGATATTCGAATTTCATAAGAGGGTTTAAAAATATGGCTCAAAACGCACATGGCTCATGAATGTCTTAACGACGACGGTTAAAGATTCCTAGCCTTGCAATCCCAGGGTTGTTTCTAATAATGCAGGAAAACCTATCGTCTACTGGAACCATGCTATAACATGCTATAAAACCTTCTATGCTATAAAGGTCCAAGATATATATATATATATATATATATATTCATGTTGCTACACTTTCCACTTACCAAACGATACTATTTGTAAAACGTCGATAATACTAAGCAGTTTTTACTCTGTACAAACTGAGTTCTATTCACGTTAGCAATTTGCGTCAGACGATGGACGAGGGTCTTGGACACCCCTCAATACCTTTATACCTATGAGTGATCACATGAACCTCACCTGTGTATTTGTTTGTTTGTTTATATTGCAGCATTTATATATTTTATTTATCTCTCCTTCTCATACTCGCTCTCTTCATTTATTTTCTTCTGCCGCCGCCGCCGCTTTCTTCTTCCATTTCTGATTCGTCATTTTCCACACGGTTTTTTTTCTACACAATTCTCTCATATCCCACCCCCACCTTTCTGTCGACTGCCCTGCGGTTCTCTGTTCGCGAGACAGCCTCCCTTCAGTGACGACGAGTTTGTTCGCCGCAGTTCTGACACTGGCTGACTGCATATTCGGTCGGAGCGTGCCCCAAGATCCGAGTCCGCTGGCCCGGAGACGACTACACTCTACATCGGTCATATCATCTCGATTCGTCCGCCCTACCTCCCTCCCTCGCACCCCCCCGCGCGTTATAATACGATCTTCGCCCGAAAAGACTTCGGGCTTGTCGTCACAACGGCTAGGCCCGTCGTCTTCGGCATTTAGTTGTTGTTAAGTTTCTTCATTTGTGCTGTCATTACTTCTAACGGGTACATCCAATGTCTTTACCTCCATTAATGTACCCCCATTAATGTCTGTCTCCTCTCTCTCTCTCTCTCTCTCTCTCGCTCGTTATACGTGTGTCTGTGTGTCGCTTGTGTATATCTACGTGGGCGACGGCTGTTTTCGATCGCTGTTGCCGCGTTTGTCCACTATGACACCTCATCAGCCCCCAAAGTCCGGTCAGCTATTCGACCTATTTGTAACACACTCCTAGTCTACGTTACACAAGTTTCCTGTCCGTAGACGGCACGCCGCTACACGAGCCCCCATCCCTGTGATGTCTGTAACTGTTGCTTAACGGTCAGAAGAGAGAGGTGAAGGCCGTAGTTCGTTGAGGCGGTACTATTAAAATTATATATATATATATATATATATGTATAATGACGTCGCAACATCGCGGTATCACTTTACAGTAACTATTTCGATATGAAATTTTCTACGTTTTCGTCCTGTGGCCTTCCCTTCGATTGATGTCAGTTAATCCTACGCTGAATATGAAAAAGTATTGTAGAAATTAGTTAAAGGGACGTATATATATATATATATGTATGACGAAGATGGTCGAATCAAACAACTCGGTAACCAACACAATGGGACAGGTTTTTCTGCCCTCTAACCAGACAGGAGCTCGTTACGGGCTCACTACGATATGCAATATGTGTGTGGCGGCACGGCCGAAACCGCCGTCGGCGCTGAGACTAGTTCTTTTCGCCGTATTTGATTTGGTTCGTGCATCTCTTCGATGAGGGTCACCAGCGACCGGATCAGCGATGCTACCACGTTCAACATGTGTTTACAGATCTGTGTGGCATCTACCGACCTTCTAATTGTGTGCCGTCTCGCCACCACCTCCCTATATTCGTCCAGTGTCATCTACAGCCGTCGTTATTATTATTATCATAATTATTATTATTATCATTATTATTATCGTCATTATCATCAAATGTCATGATCATCAAAACCGAAAAAACAGACACTGTTAGCTCTGCTACAGCTCTCTTGCAGGCTAGCAACATCATGTGCCATTGATGCCTGTCATCGTTTCATCAACCGTCTTCCTGACAGGGTCCTGCATCAAGATCCGAGATAGAGAGGAACTACACGAGACCGCCTGTATACGATCCAATCGGCCACCAATGCCACCACCACACTGTAGACAAGCGCCGCAGTGGCACTGCCTGCGTACACGAGAGACAGGAAGAGGACAGGAGCTGTGTCCATCGTCACCCACTTGTGGAACCCCCAGGTGCCAAATCCCGCATCGCACTATCCTCGCATCTGTACATCGATAAAGGCGATCAATTTCCTATAGTATATGACACTTGCCAGCAACTGCCCTTGAAATACGCGCACAGGCTAGTAACCCTTTGCCGCCTCGACCCGACCTTGGTATACGGATAGCAGAAACCTTCGTTTTTTGGCGGACTGTCCGCGCGCCTTTTCCGGTAGACCGAGATCGGAGCAACCAAAAACAACGCATCGTCGCTTAACGTCGCCCGATCTCGAGCCAGTGCATCCGTAAGCCATCGCCCAGTGATCACTCTAGTAATTAGCTCGTGCAGGCTGCTCGTCACCTCTCTCGTGTGGGCCCTGTGTCAGCTAGCTAACCGAGCACCTCGCGTTTACTTAGGTAGATCTGACAAACGCGGTGACAAGAAGCGACCAACCCGTGATTCACTTATGCGAATGATGAATTCGACATCATTCCTATGGGGACGGGCTCATTAGCCAAGCAGCTCGCCACTAATGAGCGTCATTAGTCAGCTATCTATAGGTCGGTCGGGTGGTCATCCTCTTCGGTCACACCTTTGTTAGGTGATCACTGGCGCTCACCACGAAAAAGTGCGATACAGAACACTAGCAAGCTATTGGCTGATATATATATATATATACGGTTAGTACTAGACATTATCCGTTACCATATTTGTATTGCCGATAGTGTTCCTATGTCTTCCATTGAGACACGGCTGATATGGACCAGATCGACGGGCTGTTCCCGGCGATTCAACCCATCGCCGCCGCCGCCGCCGACCCAACAAGAAAGTCTCTTCAATCCATTTCATTAGTTCAACCATTGCTTCAGCCACCGCTTATGCTCCTTCCCAATCTCTATCCTGAATATACATATAGGCTTCGACATCGGCTTGGCAAACGCTTCAGGGCAACATGTCGATCACATTGTCTATGAATACAATTTTTCTTTATGCCTAGAGCATCATCATTATCGCCCTTTCACACTCTGTTTGTTTCCCAGCAGCAGCAGCAAATCTGTCCCATCCCCCGGTGCCACTCGCATACGTCACTCGGTTGAGTTTAACAAAGTTGAAGGCCTGGTGTCCTGCCAGCTGTCGAGTGCTATTCACGGTGTAAGTCAGCGAGACGTCAGCGTTATCACTGATTCATTGTTGCCTTTAAGTAGTTCCTTGTGTTGTTATGTACTATTTGTGACATCTTTCTACATATATATATATATATATATGATCAATACACTGGCAGTCCTTCTCTACCGTTTGCGTTTTGTGGCGTGTGACAAAACCGATCGATGGGTGTGAAGCACGTCATCGCGTACGTATATATACGTGAGGTGTCATGGGTCTTCCCGCCCAGCAACTGTTGCTCGATTAACAAACCCGAGGCGCAAGCCTCATCGTGACCTAAAACATATATGGTTATTTTCTCTAGACTTTGTTATTGTGACATCCTGTCTGCCTCATTCGTACTTGGCTTCCCGTTGTGTATTTCCTTAATCATTTTCGTTGACATTCTTTCCCCGCTATTATAATCAATTCGCTATCAGATTTACCATATATACCGCTGGCAAGGGCAATCGACCCTGCGATCCCATTTGGTTCGTGTCGAACCCCAATCATATGATTCCGAAGGGTATAAAACCCCTCCAGGTCTCTTCCCTCCTCTTTCCCTCTAACCTTGCATTAATTACCATTATCTATTCCCACCAACATCAGCAGACCCGCCATCATCCAGCCAGTCAGGCCTCGTGTGGTCTGAGCATCAGGGCTAATTTCTATGTTGACTCGTAGGTCTTACACGCGTCTCAGCTGCGACAAACTTGCTTGTCTAATCCAAGGGAGACCACTGTGGCTCACTTTGTGTCTGGGTATCGTCCCCTGACTCGAATGAACGGTCGAAAAATCCGATACGCGAAATAGCTGTCACCGAAATAATTACATTATCATCGTCGTTAGGATCATCATTACCGTCATAGTATCTGACTAGTTTTCACAGCGTGCCGCCGCCGCCTCGATCATGAAAATCACCCCGAAGATGATCAGCGAACAGCGGTGATTTTAGTCACCGTCCCGAAAGCTCGCCGTTGCCCCCCGTGTGCGCAAGCAGCCAGAATACACGAGTAACAATACTTGTCACCTCCACCTGTTTCTACACAAAATCATATATACAAGCCGACAAATCATCAATAGTCACCAGCGTCGTTAGGGGATTATTGTACGCGAGCTTTCCACACCTCTCTGGCTGGGCGTCTGTGGGTGTGTGTGTGTGTGTGTACATATTTATATGTTTGTGTGTACGTGTACATATATATATATATGTTTTATATGTTTGTGAGTGTATGTGTCTCGATGTGTTGTGCGGGCGGGAAACATGGACGAGGCGACCAGCTGAGGTCACCTCAATCATAGTAGCGAGCCACTATAATAAAGGACTATAATGAGAAAGCTACTACAGAACCACTCATGTCCACGGGGATAATGAACAAAATTCGGGCACGCGATGATGGCACGTTCCACCTCTTCAGGGGTCGCTTGTAATCGAAGTGGATTCCGCTAAGAGTTATTTCATGTCGTTCCTGTTATTGTTCTGGTACCAGCAGTGCTGCACGTTGAATTGCGCACGAAGATCTTCAATACATACAGCCTCTATGGGGGTTTTAACTGGAGAATAACCGTACGCCCCTTTCAAATCGAGTGAAAAACGCCGGCGGCCAGCAACAGAATCGTATCTCTTTGATTGGTGGTGATACCACTTTGCCCAGGAGCTGCTTGCTAGCTAGCCTTGAATAGAGAATGAGGATCATGATGACTGCGGTTCACATCAAGTGGTCAAACTTGAGCTCACGTTTGAATCATTTTTGGGCAGTATACGCCTCTTGAATCAATAAAATTCTATCCATATACACGTTAGGAAAACATATTTAAACGAATACTTCATGCATGTACAACGGCATGTGAACACTCCCGAGCTCTCGGGTGATAACGAAAAGAGACTGGGCTGGCAAACTCGTAAAGGGGATCAGCCCCTACAGGAGGCTGTACCAGTCAAACAAAAGAAGTGTTTCGCCAAAGGATTTCCAACCCGCGACCTCTGAAATCGGAGGCAGATAGGCTGAGCCCTACAAAGCGGCTCTGGCCGCCGAACCTTGCCACTCGGAAAATATGAAACAACAGCAAGGTATTCGACAATCGAACGACGGCGATAGGTGGCATCAATAGAGCATTCAATAATAGGCTGCAGACGTAAACAGAATTATTTGAAGGGAAACACAACGTATATAGCCTCAACCTATTCACAAACGTTTGATGGGTGTGAGTGTTCTTTCTCAATTGAAGAACGCTGCTAAATAAGTATATATATAGACAAATTTTCTGAACCATTTCAAAGCACCGCCACTAAACATTGAACACATACGGTTTTGTCGTCATGAGCTCGATTTTCGACCTATCCTACTGCTGCACGAAACGTCGAACAGCAACAACAAACAGGACGCAAACATGACGTATCACATTCGAATTTTATATTTACCTCACATATATATATATATATATATATGTGTGCCTTTTGGATGAACATAATTTCCTGTAAATCATATATTTAGAGACATCTTACGGAGAGCTCCAAGCTAGTTCGTATTCACATGCAGCGCAGCAAATAACTGGGCAGAAGGCAGCACGAACTGTGGCGTATCACATAGTAGTGGTCACATGGCTAGTTCGGGTGTCTGCGAACCTCGGAATGAATATCAGAAGGAACGACATGATCCCTGATGGGAGTCAGGCTTAGGCTAAACATTGCAGCAGACAGAAGCAATACACATTTTCCTCCTCGGGCTCATCGACCGAGTGCTCACGTCATAGCGAGACTGCGTGTGACAGCAGAGGACACACGCATGGCATTGGAAAGACGAAACAAAATCCGACGACGTTGGCTGTACGGCGGCCAAACACAACAAATGAGTGAGAAGAGCCAACGCAAGAACGTAAAAAACGTCCAGTTTTTGACGTCCAGCCCTAGACCTGTAGTAAACGTCGCTCGTCCCCGATTCTCGTGAGAGGCGCGTGTCGGTCAAATTGGAGAGACGGATCGTTGATGCCGTCGACACCGCGACATTCAGCTCGGTCAACGCTAGCGGATATTGCTCGCGTTGCCACGACATGCAAAAAAAAAAGAAAGACAGTAATGACATACGATGATGATAGAGCTATGTATAATAACTAGCTACTATTGTAACCACGTATGGAGGAATGAGTTAAGCATCGATCTCGATTTCGCTCCCGGCTAGGCTGCGCTCTATGAATTCGAGCGCAACTCGAGGCGACGGCGGACTACGATCGTTTTGTCGCTGCAACGACAGACAGGGTATACCTATCATATTTAGGAGACGCTAACGAACAGAACGAATCGAACTTTGAGCCTCGGTACAGCGGGGAGTTTGTGCTTTGGACAAAACAGCGTAGAATCGCGACGAAAAGTTGATATGACTCGACACACGCATACACACGCACCAATAGCCGTGAGTGAAAATCGTCCGCTTGTCGAATGAAAATTGATAGAAAAAATATGTCTTGGATAATTGCTGCTTGTACAAAGTTCTGGTCGAAAAATAGATAAATTACTTAGATACCATCACTAATCGCTAAACAAATCACTCACGAAAATTGTTATTAAAAATGATACGAATCATCCTGAACTGCATCCCTCTCAAGTGCCCGCGGACCAAGCTAGACATACATTGTGTACTTGATTGACATGGAAACAAAGCGGGGTTTCTATGTGACGGCATCATTACCACTGATTAATACATTATATATATATATATATATATATATATATATATATATATATAAAAGATAAGGAAGATGACAGTGATTCAAAACTTAATTACTACGGCAGGACTAATCAACAATCATCGTGATTCTTAATAATGTTCGACTCATTCGTGGTGAATCTGCAGCACGCACAATGAGACCCTGTCTTGGATATTTCCCTGAACCCAGCATTATTGGTGATCGGCGCTAGCGCGATGAAGGATTAAGGCAGGTGCAATGCTGATATGGCAACAAGAACAACGACAACAACTGAACAATAGTCGTAATGTATATGAGCATCTTGACATCTATATTCCCCATTTTTTCTGCAACAACTACTATGATGATCTGCTGACTCCTAATTCGGCAAAATTCGTCATTCATGATACACGTGTACGTATATATATCTATATATATATATATATATATATATATGTGTGTCTGTGTGTGTGAGTGTATTTGTATCTGACAGTTTCTTCGAAAAGCTCCGAGACTGAAAACGCCGCCGCGAATTAATTTCCTTGTAAGCAGTTTGGCCACTGTGATCTGAATATTTAATTCGATTCCTTGCCAAGCGTCAGCTCGTAAACGCCGCGTCCGCTTGGGAGCCTCCTTCTTTATCTCTTTCTCGAGTCCCAACCTGTCCGATCGGCTACTCCATCGAACACAAAATCATCCCTTGCCAACGCCTACAAAACCGCCTGATAACAACAGTGTGCACTACTTGCATGCTGGCTACAACGGACCTCTTGGCTGGGGATCGTATGCGTATATGTATACATCCATGTGCATGTGTAAGTGGTTCGATACACACCTATACGGAGGCAAGCCACCCTTTAATTAGTTCCCCCGTCCATCGAAGTGACAAAATAAGATACGATGACACTTCCTCGTAAAATTCCTCTCGACCTTGCCCCGAATCCATATCCATTCACTGTGCAGCGATTCGTACCATCGCAGGCTTGATGCCACCATAGTATATATTTTCCTTTCGTAGTGTGTAATCGACTACCGCTGCCATCACCCGATTATATATCTGGTCAGCTAATTCCCCATTGTCTCGTATGGTCTGTTGTGTGGCATCTCTGCGAGACGTTACAGCGACAGCTACACTCAGTATGGTGTCCTCCCTCGTCGAATCCGCTTCGACCAGCCAGTCTGACCAACAACAACTCACTGTGTTGAGGTCACTCTAGTTGTTGTAGTTATCCGTTTGCTTCAGGTCAGCCCAGCCACAGGAGGAACTTCAGCCGTGACGCCTGTGAATTCAATCCCTCCCACGAACGCCTTCATTGTCCCGCTCCGGCAATACATTTCCGTGTAACTCCCACGTACGCAGCCACCCAAACACTGCCAGATTCAGCCGAACGTCAGCCCCCGCACGCCTCCTTGTGGCACCCCCGTCGTCTCTCTCTCTCCTGCGTAACGCTCGCTCGTCTCTACTCGCTCACAATCAGAGCTGTGGTCAGTGGCTTGCGGCGGACATCTCGTGTTTCGCCCCAACCCCCATGATGTCTGATACCCCCTGTCTCTCTCAATGTCTCTCGTGTTCAGGTCCTCGGATCATTCCGTCTCAGAATCTCGAACCTAGTTCTTCAGTTCTCTCTCTCATCGAAATTCGCCCTCCGCGATGGGATTCCCTAGCGCGCCTTAATCCCAGCTCGCATTCACCCCTTGTGCCACTTCCAAATTGCACAATATATACGCTAATCATATCATAATAATGTATACACCACCATCGTTCATGTGTTCACCGTGGTCTTCCTACCTGCCAAGCTGAGCTCATCCTTTGGTTATTGTTTCGCACAAAGCTGTTCATCTTCGGCTGTTCCCATACCAACACCTTGGCGTGATCCTCATCAGCATTGTGATGCTAATTGCAGTAATAATAGTAATAATAATAATAATAATAATACTCATAATTCGATATAATAATATATATGTTCAATAAAACAACGATCCTTGTCTGTCCTAGGGCACAGCCTGTGTATGCACCCCCCACTCGAAAAGCCATTGTCGTTCCTCGACATTAATCACCTTCGAAACACAGCCGCTAATGTAAATTCGCCTATCCTTCATCTATCATATATCGACACATGCCTTCCCCAAGTGCTTCGGATAGCTCTCATAATGATATATATATATAGATATATATCATTATATGTGTGTGTCACTATACGGTATTTCTATTGATATCTATTCTCGCTTATGGGTTTTTGATGTCACCTTGATATCCAGTTCATTTGAGAGATAGTTTCTAGTGGATGTTTTTTCGTTCGCTTACGCTTCGAAAAAGCATTCTCACTCTATATATATATATATATATATATATATATATATAGCTCTTTCTCCACTCTGATCCGTTCCTCAGTTATGTCTCCTTTGTGTTGTGACGTCTCGTCGCCTCGACTAACGGCCCACTAACGAGCCGCTGTATATCCTCATTATCTGTTTTTAATAATTCTTATACAGTCCAGCTAGCTTCATACAGAGTAATAATTGCTCATTGTAGAATTAATACCAGCATTAATAATAATAATAATATTAATCACCGTTATAATATATAGCCTATATTCACAAGTGCGCTGACACTACCTTTCAGCCCTTCTTACATAGCCTCGCGCTGTTGAGTTTTGTAACTGTTGTTCTCATTGGGGTTGTTGTTGTTGCTGGTGTTGATGCTGTTGCTGTTGTTGTTAAGCTGCTGTTGTTGAACTCAGTGATTCGCCACTTCGTGCTGTCGTACCCCACCGTAGGCACTCACAGAATTCTCGATGCTTTGCTCTGCGCCTCTCTCTATCTCTCCCGCTCTATCCAGGATTCGCTAGATACCTAGGTTTTCTGTTGCCTTTGCGGTTGACACGCGTTCGTCAATTGTCGGCGGCGTGGGTAAACTTCGTCGCTGCTATCTCGCTATGACAGGGTAAGAAGCACCGGCTCCTCCAGATTATCGCTTATTCGATCTCTTTCTCGTGTTTCGGCGTCTTCGGCGCGACGAAATTTACCCCTATGACCGGCGGTTGGCTTGATCTAACCGTTGGCCAGCTGTCCGGGATCTGCGGGATACCGGGTCTGCCGGCTTCTCGTAAACTATTCATTGACCTCGTTCTAGAGGCTATGTCGCCTGAACCGGACGCTTCATGCTGGCGGGTCAACAGGGCGAGGCGATATTTGCTGGTCCTTGCTGTCGGCCGTTTGCGGCGGCCCAGTGTTGATTTATTTGGTGTCACACGGAATGAATGTTTGGTGGAAACGTATCGTACTAAAGATACCGAAATTCGTCTCGGTGGACGCTTAAACTGCAAAGTCACGCACGATTTTCGCCCCCATAACAACTGTACGGTGGCCTGAATACTGCGAGAGGACGTGGTGGCTCGTCCAAAACACGCTTTGCGGCTGCGTCGACCATCGGTGCCTGCAGTGGCTATCTTGCTTCACTGGGCTGTTCCGATGCTTCCAATGTGGGGCGCACGGGCAGAGATCGCGAAGGTGCAGATCACTCTTCAGTTCAACACATTGTCCGACGAGAACAACAGGTCTCCTCGCCACTAGAGAAGACGTACGTGGGTGATTGCAGTGAGTCTGTTTGCAACGGACCTCACGTTGTGAGGACGACCTCTTCCTCCGGCGGCGATCTAAACGAGTCGATCGCCTTGAAGTGAAGGAAGATTATTGAGACTATGATGTGAAGATACCTAGAAAGCAGCGGACAGACGAACGAGAAGAACATCATTAGGTGACGATGGAAGACGATCGGTAAAGGAGCCAGAGAAAGGGCTTCTCTATCACAATTATGTATTGCAGCATTACCGTTGTTATCTTGTCTCGAGCAAGAATCACGCTTCTGTCGCTCGCAATAATCACTTCGACCAACTGATTAAACTAAAATGATTACATGGGTTGCATGCTTAGTAACGGTCGGGATCCGCCGCAGAGCCATGTGTCATAGTCGGTCGCGGTCAGTACGGCAGGGATCTACGGTGAATAGGCTGATATAGCAAATGAAATTACACCGATCACATTGCCTCAGTGTGATGCCTCGTATGAAAACTACGCTCATTTAATAAGAATAAGAAGAACCAATAATAATAGTTTACCTACCCTGCTTTCAGGATTTCCCGGTTGACCCGAGCCGACTGCACGCTCCGTTCCATGAGCAATTAGCTGATTAAACTCCATTTCGAGTGTTTCCCGAGCGGCTGTATTCTGTGACGGGATCTGCAATAGGATTGCTAGCGCGTTCGCATCGAACGCCTTCAATGGCAAAACAAACATACAAGTGCAGACGGCGGCTTGTTAATAGTTGAAGATCGCTTTACTAATAATATAAATAATGCATAAATATGTATAAATATCACAATATATATATATATATACATAGTGCCGAGTGTGGTCTTATTTGGTAGTCGCACAGTCATCCAGCAAACCACCAGACATCGGCCCTTTTAGCACTTCGGTTTAGCGGTATACAAAATTTTGAAGAGATAATTTGGCTAGCCCCTATTCCCCCAAAGTGACCCCCCCCCAAAGGGTGTTTCCTTTTACTTTCATTATAGAGGGAAAAGCACCAATGGCTAACGCGGTCATCACGTCCATCACGGTATTGGTAACTCGTAAGACGTGGGTCTCGTTGCAGCGAGTAACCCAACAGCAAGGCTAACCGAGTACAATCTGCACCAACGAAATGCTTCTAACGCTCAACGTAATCAACGTCTGCCACATCGCTCCTCCCAACTTACCTCATCAAGGGCGATGAGTGCCCCGTGCACGCCGCTTTCTAGATGGAGATTGCCAGCAAACTCCCTCAAGCCGATTTGGCCCAGCCATCGCATCACCCGCTCGTTCGACCAGACGAGGACATCTCGTGACGACTCGTGTTCCCCGAGGCGCCGTCTGAACAGCGAAGACAACAAGGAGAGATGAAGTACAAAGGACACACATTATTGCACGTGACGTATAGGGGGACGTTAGCATGGTAAAGACTGCAGTTCCTTTAATAAACCTCGGTTCTCCGCAATGGCGATGGTCAGAACGCCAAGTTCAGCAGTATTCCACGTTGTAGCTAGTTTACAATGAAAGCGTAAAACAGTGCTCGAATCAACAACCAAGGGCGCAATGTAGCGCTGAATTGATAGCACGGGTCGGTTAGGAGGTGACGAGGCCGAATTCGAAATTGAATTCAACTTGGGGTTTATTGACGAAACTGCAACTGTTTTTTTCTTACAATGCTTAAGGTCTCGTCGAAGAAATATTAAACAAGGTCATCACGTCGCAGTGAGGGTACAAATTGCCGAGGGGCATTAATAACGCCAAAGTACGACATATCATTCGAATAGAAAATATACAAATGATTCGTAGTATGAGCAACAATGTCCACAGGATACACCGGCTGCTAAGGTAGGTCTTTGTCCAGAATATGGTTGACAACAGATAGAGAAAACTATTCAGCAGACGTTCACGCATTCATTCGTACCGCTCCTCAAGTTGTGCGCGGTCGAAGTTGAGCCGTTTGAGACACTGGAAGCCGCACGTCAGTGAGATACGGTGAAGATTGTCCACCATCTTTAGGTGGACCCGCAGATCCTTCTTGGTTAGGTGCTCGAGCATGCGAGCGTCGACAAGACACTCCATGAATGCTGACCGATACTGGGCCAGGCCGAGGGATGGTAGCCATTCGTTGCCCAGCCACTCATGGTTCATTTCGCCGAAGGCGAGCCCTCCGTTCCCGACGCCAATGCCCATTAGCAGGGGTTTAGCAGGTCCTACACCGTGGACAGGACCGCCTGCCGTTTGGCCTGCAGGTGCGGTCAGTGCGACCATCTCCTGTGATGTGATAAAATCGACAACCGAAAACAGACACATAGCTAGTAAATGCGGACTCGCGGACGCGGTTCCATGCAAGCATCCATTTTATATATATATATATATATATATATATATAGGTCATGGCTTTGTGTGCTACCCGAAGTTACCTTTGGCAAGTTGGTAGCCAATAGGCATCACATACAATCTAGCGACTGATATATCTAGGAACGATAGCGTTCCCATGAAAGAGACTACTAGTGGTGATAGTGGAGACCTCACCTGAATAGCAAGTCGGAGTTTTAGTCTATGCAAAGGGTTGCTGATTCCAATTTCTCGTTGAATCTCTGTGTCGGATAACGCTGACATAATGGCACCCGACTTGACGTTTGCGCGACATGCTGCCACGTACCATGGAGGCATACCGACCCATAGTTCGAGCCAGGCGACAATCGTTGGTCCGTTCCATAGGGCGAACGGCGTTCCGGCCTAAGCGCGAAGTGACAGCAAAATATAGTGTCATTGCATGTTAACGAATGTAATCGAATTAAGGGCAAAAATAAATTGAATCCTTGCCTTCCTAACGACTTGCCACAGGACACGTGAATGCTTAAAGCCTTACAGCTGTCGTAAAGATATTAGTTAAGAGCACTGAGCAAAAGGCAAACATTTCCAAAATTGTTCGCAGGATGACGGGCACCAAATGAGTGCCCTCAAACCTAAAGGTTATAGATGAGCTATAGATCGATAGATGATGATCCTTGTCGCACCTTGAGTGACTCGATGAGCAGGTCGTGTTTGTTCTTCGTCCGCCGGTCAACGGTGCTCTGGTTGTCCTTTCCACCGCCACGGGCGAAACCGGCCAAGTCTCGCGACGAGATCGACGCTGTTGGCGACGCCAACCCCGACGCGAGGCCCGACTGTGAGCCGACAATGTCGCTACACGAACCGTACTCACTATCCGCGTACATCTGGCTGATGCCGACCACTGCAAACCGAAAAGGACACTCGCTCGTAAGACGCATGCTGGTTACGTCACCATGATGACGATGCTAATTGCGCAGATAATGACGCTGACCGCATCGGCAACCGAACACATGGCCGACGTCCGCGTCTATTATTGACGCCGCTGGAGAGCGGCGGTTACACAACAACACTCATTTCGTTGCTCTCATCGTTAACCCAGGTTTGCGGCCTTCATCGCAAACGAGCAGACTTACACTAACAACAATAATCATTCCAATACTACATACGAATACGAATAATACAGCTTAGGCATAATGTCCTGAGTGTGTTGATGGGCCTGTTGGCCTACAACGTCACGACTGTTGTGTGCCACTTACTTGAACTACTTTTCTTGTCCTTCTTGGTAAAAAGCCGGCCAAACGAACTTTTGATTCCCTTATTTTTCTTCTTACCCGAAAGCGATTCTTGACTTGTAGCCGTACTGAAAGTGTACAGGAGAATCACAGGAATTAATTGTACGAGCGTGGACGAATCGCTTGTGCAGGCCGGCAGTAACAGACATGACCTATATAGATATGCGTATGCGGATCGTAGGCGCCTCGAAGAACTGCCGATTTGAATTGCTAGGTTTAGATGGGAGAACGGGGTTCTCCTTAGCTTAAACCCTGGGTCACACTAAAACCAGCCTTGTCGCGGTCGAATTCGCCGAAGTTGAATCATGCCGTCAAAACACAACGCGTCCCGCCGCCCCCGAATAGTTAATAGCAGCTAAACTAAAAGACAGCCTAAGTGAGTTCCTGTAAGTCGTCGAGTCCCTGACACGGTTGTGGATAGTGAAGCTCTTGTCCTTCGAACCCCTCTACCCTCCCCCCCAATACGCCGTTGGCCATACCTCATTCCTCCTGTCGGCGTGTGCTGTCCGCTCAAGTCTCTCTGCATGAGCATGTTCGATTGCTGCTGTTGCAATTGACGCTCGGCAATGATCTGCGCCATTGTGCGGCTCTGTGCTAGCGGGCGATGTTCGCCAGGAGGTCCGTGGTAGGCGACACTGCCTACGGGAACACCGACCGCGGACCCGGCGCCCATCGCGCCCGGAGTGCCCAAACTGCTCGGGGGTCTCGGATTAGCCATCTGCTGCAGCTGCTGCTCCAAGGGGTGTCCTCCAGCTCCGGCTGACTGTTGGGTCGACGATACCTGCGGTGACCGATCGATGGAGGCAATCGAGTAAAAATATTGTTCCCATTGTACAAAAGTTCGGCAAACGGTGGCGACATATGGATTCATCCCATGGCGAAATTTTGACAGACTACCACAGACTATTGGTGCAGGCTCGAAAATCAAATGAGCATCTTAATGAAGGCAAGAGCGAGGAGAAACCAAAAATCGAACGAAATTAGGGTACATAGGTGGTAGCGATGAGAGACAGAGGCGCAGAGCTGATTGTGCTAGACCTCTTCCTTCCTTTCAAGGGGCGTTTTGTGCGCGAACTAATGACATCATTATTATGTTTGGGGAAACCGCTGACCATCATCGTATGTTTTGCAAAACCGCTGACTTTCATGAAAGCACACAGCGTCCGATGACTCTGTCATGAGGCTCATATTGGAATAAGGTGCTAGAGATGATGTGTCAGCTTGATTGACTGTATCCTGACCGCAACGGTGACTGCAGCCTGTTCGACAGAGTAGGTTCAGGCAAAAAGCAAACACCAACCTGGGAAACTAAGTGCTCTATACAATACACGTATGAAGCTCTGCTAAACGTATGAGCTCGCTGAGCAACTCTCTTTATCTGCGGAGAACTACCCATATCTACAGCGAATCTCCGCTTACGATATGACCCCTTAACGATTTCGGAAATGCTGCCTTCGAAAGGTCCGTTGGCTGACATTGACGTTAGCGCCGTACTCATTGGCAAAGCTAACGCTCTGCTAAGAATTATAGTCAACCAGGGATTTGGTCGTACTTGCATCGAAGTTTCGTGATATGTGAACTTCTCGAATCGACGTAAATCGAATTCCCTCTCGAAATGCCCATTTAGATGATAGCTCATCGTCGTAACAGCCCGATCGAGATTTATCGCCTTCGATCAGTTAGAAGATTCGAGCGCGCTCGTTCACAGGAACAGACACCGCAAACAGACAAAATATCATCTACAGAATAGAAGGCTGGTAGGACACAGCTACTTAATATGGCAAAGGCCATATCGGTTCGGAAAGGCGATAACACAAGCGACGAGCGCCCAATAATTCTGATTGATCCCGTCCACAAGAACAGTGGTCATTATAGACTCGAGCGATCAATACTCAAAAACGGAGTCACTCACCACTTGAGGACAGTGTCCTTCATGGGGAACAAGCTCCCGCCCAGTCTATCTTTCCCTAAAGTCAAGAGTCGTATGCTATTTTGGATGATCCTTCCGTTAAACTTCCCCTTATCCCTAGACCTTAGGAATACACCGATTCGGCCAAGTCTGAAAATGAGATTCTCTTTCCCTGCGTGTGTGCTTCGCGCGTGGTTGAACACTTTTTTTCAATGTTAAGCTAACCCTCTGTATTCAATCCGCCCTCAGCGTTATGTTGATGTTAACCTCCAAGCTTATAAATACAACGGGCTGGCTACTTTTCGTGATACGTCTGTTGTTTCGACTAATGGACAATGGGTTCTATTCTTGTGCCTGTCGACTGTGCTATCACGTGACTTATCTATTGCGGCTAAGGAGGCGACGTGGGCATTTATTAATACAGTTCATTTTCACTGACTGTTATTATTATCGCAGGGCTTGACATAGCTGGACCGCTATAGCGGGATGGGTCCAACTGGGAAAAGATGCCTCACTGAGGACCACAAACATGCCCGCGTATATGTGTGCGATCGTTTTCAATCTGTGTGCCGCGCCCGAGTAAACTAAACCACTAGCATGGGTGTAATGAGCCGCAAATCATGTTTCATCGGGTCCTTCGCGAGGGCCGACCTTTCCGGAGCCAGACCTATTGCCACTGGGAATTCGCCTACAAAGATATCATGTGTCATATATATATATACATATATATATGGCATATCTAGCTCGCTCGCTAGTACATATATTGGTTGGTCTGTGCACGAGAAAATACAATGGTATTGTATGATAGATCAAGTGAAAAGTGACGATCGATGTAACATATTTGCTAATTTGCACCATTTCCTCTACAAATTCGTCTAGTTGCCTCTTCCTATAATTTAGTGGTAAACCCTGTTCCTCTTCTTCTGCCATTGTTCAATAGTACCTGCAAAGGAGAGGTTCTGCAAAGAATCTTCCATGCTGTCCAACACGATCACACACCAGCTAAATGGAACTCAGCAGCGAGCCCAGTTAATGAGGAGATCGATCAGTAACACACGTTGTGCGAACGAGATCGTTCGATTGAGATTCATAGCGATTTGCACGGACCACGGACCAGCAAAAAAGCACCCGAAAGAAAACAAAATAACAACACGCATGCATACGTCCTGTGCGTTGATAATGATGCTACCACATGGTATTGTTATTTATATTATTATTATTATCGGAGTTAAGTGACACACATTCAAAAGCAAACCTAACCGAAAGCCAGGTGACATTAACTCGCCAGGGTTTCCAGGCCCCAGAGCGTTATAATGAAATAGCAAAGCTGTTCGAATCCCAAACGCCGCTGTCATCCAGAAGTTGCGCCCCGACGCCTCCGGCCTGACGAACCAGACCCCCGTGCCCCGTTGACGACATTACCGCCTCATCATAGTCTCTCACCTGTTGCTGTGCCTGAGCGGCCGAGATAAGTTGCGAGCGGTGCCAAGAATCGGCAACTCGCGACTCCAACTCCTCGGCTCGTTGTTCCGTATTTTCCTGCCACGAGATAACGGTCAAATGAAGGCGGTCAAAGCGTTATCAGTTAGTCAGCCAATCCAGCTCCGCAAGCGGCCACCGCGAACACCCCCAAACCTCCAAACTAGCTTGTTAGTTCGTCACTACGGGTGCACTGTACGAAGGGTGACGCGCGCATACATCATCTATACATACATATATATATATATATACATATATATGTATACGTTCAAATCCTCAGTTGGCTTTTCTTCTGGCGTCGTGCAATAGGAGTGGCAGACCTGAATATCGAACAAACTCTATGATCCGCAACCAGCAACAGTGAATTCATGAACACTCATGCCGTGCCAATGGACAGAGAGGAATTATTATTTGCACTATCGCCTGTATCGTCCTCGTCATTATTAAAGCGGACGGACCTCGGGCTCAGCTTGTCGCCCAGCGCGAGCCTTGTATGTGTATATATACGAGTCGACGTGTGCACGCCACGCCTCCATCCGAGCGAGTGTCTACGAGTATGTCTGCTTCTCTATTTAGTTCATGTACACTGACCTTTTCCTCCTGAATTAGCAGAATCTCGTTGTTGATGGCGTCCAGTTGCTCCTGGAGCATCATAGCCAGGGCCTGGGCGTCGCTCTGGTCCACTGCGGGGTCTCCCATAAGCCACTTGCTGTCGACGACCGCATCTCCATCCTTGGCTCCCACCACCTGATGGCCTCCAGCTCCGCCACCAACACCACCACCGTGGTCCAGACCATTCGACAACGACGCATTCGCGTACTCCGTTGCTAAACGCCGACACGCCAAACGAGAGAGAACGAAGAACCGTTGAGAAACACGAAACACGAACAGCGAACGATCGTTGTCGTCATCGTTATGCGAATAATCGCTAGGCCGTAAATTGTCCAGGGTGTTGTTGCGTCTTTCTTCTCAGCCGATATTTGCCGTCCACGGTATTCCTTGTGCATTGCTTCGTAAGTCGGACAGCCCCTTGTTGAATGCAAATGTACCACAGTGGAGATCGGACCCTTGCGACAACGTGTCTTCTTCGGTTGCAGGGCGCCCGCCAAGGATCGACCACCAATATGGGAATGATCACTAACCCGTGAATTGTCCTGAGCGTTAGCAGTAAACAGCACAAAACCTAACCTCGCGTATTGCAATTGTCATCTGGAGCACTCAAGTGATATGCAGTAGTACCCTGTCCCGGGGGGGGGCTAGTCTGGACTGATATCTAAATCCGGTGACAACGCTCTTGAGTAGCGTTTTTGTCAAGTTGTGTTGGCAAATTGGGAAAAGTAAAAAAAAAAACATCGAGGAAAACCTCTCGATTTGCACTGTCTTACCAAATACGTGCGTTTGTTAAGATGATTTTCAACAGCAACAACAACAAGAATAAGGTCTTCATAAAAACAATAATAATAATAATTATCGTGATAATAATGCTAATGATCCTCTCGCACGTACCCATGGCGTGCGCGTTGGCGAGCTGCTGTTCGTGGAAGTGCTGCATATGCACCATCTCTTGACGCATCCTGTCAACCTCGTGTAGCAGTTTGCCCTTGTCGAGGGCCGCACCCTCGGACGCCTTGCGCAGTTGGTCAAGCTCCTGCGCCAGGGCGTTTTTCTCTTCGAGTCCCTGCATTCGCTCTCGGAGTTGCGCCTCAAGTCTCTCCTTGCTCTCAGCCAGCAGTTTGTCGACGGTGCTGCTCAACTTCTGGCTGTGCTCCTCGTTCATCTTCTCGCGTTGGCGGGCGCGGGTGAGCTCTTGCGCCTTCTCGTCGAGCGCCGCCTCGAGTCTAGTCAGCCGCTCTTCCAGACGCTTGTCGACGGCCTGCGCCTTGCCCTGACCACCGCTACCGCCTTCGGCCTGGCCAGCTTGCGCCTGAGCAGCCTGCGCGGCCTCGGCGGCGGCGGTAGCCGCTGCCGCCTCTTCGATCAATTTCTCTTCGCGGGCAGCAGCCGACAGGATCTTCTCCTCGGCAACCTACGGGACAATTGTTGAGCAATTGATTGATTCATTGATTGGGCGACTGATTCATACATTCATTGCTGACTGAACGACTGATTAAATGCTTGGGCCATTGATTTATTGATTGAACGATTGGCTCAATGATTCAACGAGTGATTCGTTGCTGATTAATTCATTGATTGAGTGAACAATCGAAGTTCCATAGGACTTGCCATTTATGATACGTCATACATGAAGAAGGTTTACGGTGCACGAGATGTATTTAACATGCCCAATGCACGTCGGCTAACCACGTTCTACACACGGAGCATTTCTCCTCTTTGGTTAATTGATATCTCATTACTATGATTTGCTTTTGCTAATGCTGTGTGACGTGTTACAGCCAAAAAAACAACTGAAATAACGAAACATTAAAATACGGTGTCAATTTTGTTGTTGATTCTCGTTCGAACGCGGTACATATGTGTCCATTGTTAACGGTGAATGGGTTCTTCCCCCAACGAAATTGACCTGTTATTGAATATTTGTTTCAGTGCTCCAACTATGTTCTCCTGCTGTATTATATATTGCACGTCCCCGGGGAACTGAGACAGGACGCAGTATTAAATCGATCATACTCAGTGCGAAATGCAGCTTAATTTTACCATCAGGTGACGAACTATCGAGCAGATTTCACCTCAGAGAACTCCATGTACGAAAAAGGAGCGCTCTATTAAGGCCGAGTGTTATTAGACGTGTACAGGAGAAGTAAGCCCCAATTCATAAAACGAGATTAAATGTAGTACCGCGTATTCTATCTTCGCTAGTTCAAAGATCGAGTCACCGAATGTGCCCGCAACAAACGCATACAGGTACAGGGCTACAACAAAACGAAGACGAATTAGTCGTACATTGGCAGGCCAATGCCTGCCAATGTACCACGACTAATTCGTCCTCCCGTACCCGGTCCACACTCACCTGCAATCGTTCCTGTAGCGAGCGGCACCGCTCTTCGGCAAGTCGGAGCTGGGCCTGATGCGCAGCAACCTCATGCTCGAGTTTCTCCTTGACATCGTTCAGTGACACGGACTCCCTCTGGGCGTTAAGGCAGCGCTTCTCCAGCGTTGTAATTCGCTCTTCCTGGTCCTCCTTCTGGGCGTTGTTCTCGGCGAGATCACGGCACAGCCGCTGATTTTCCTCTTTCATTTGTAGCAGGTCCTTCTGAGTGTCCCGGAGAACCTGCCGAGCAAAGCAATATTTGACAGAAATGTCGGCCATCAGCATACATGTCAAGCGCTGACGATGACGACGACGACGACAACGGCTCGAAGGGAGCATACGGGAAGATGGTGCACGGTGCGGGAGGATTGGCCGGTCGGTGGGGGGGGGGGGGTGCTTGGAAGGCTCTGGGGTGTTCCCGGAAAGGGAAGATATCTCTACAAAGGCTCTCTGTCGGCCGGGCAGTGGCAGTAGTAGTTGTAGTGATGGCTTGTGTTTAGTAGTAGTAGCGGCAGCTGCCGCTGCCGCTCTAGGCAACAGCATAAAGAGGCAAGCACCACGGGACATATTGGGCGGGACAACACCGCATAGGTCTGATCGAACACTTATGGCCGAACGTATCTGGCGAACGCCGGCCTCCTCAATTAGAACATCCAGCGATACTGTTGCAGAGTCCTCGGCTTTTAGCAGCTGCTCGTACTGCTGGGATATGGGGAGGGGTGAACGCGATATTCGAAGATCACATATATGAAAATACTAACTGGGTTTGGGTCCCGAAAGATGTGAGAACCGAGAGGAGTTTATCGTAGACACAATTGAAATTGCACATTGCATTGCAACTACAGCAATTCTCGCAATTACGATCCGTATCTAACTATGAAGTATTATCTGTGTCCGTGGATGTTGCAGATGGCATTGCGTTTAGAAACGAAAGCTTAATACGATCTTGCCAACAGATCATTAACCATTTAATTTACGATTGAGCTAGGTGAGTCTTGCTGCTGCGGCTAGATTTTTTTGTCGTACGCTAACCACGTGATCACAATATGACGGCAACGGCCAGAAAGTCTACATTGAGAATGAGTCAGCACATAATTACACGAAGGTTACGCGCGCTAAATGGAGAATCGAAGCTAATAGTGGACACTCAAAAATTCAGGGTTGCCACCGAAAAATTACTAATTTGACAGTCCCGCCCCCCTCCCTCCCAATCGGTTTGCCATTAAGCGAGCCTCTATAAATAGAGCCACAAGTGCCGGCAGCACGTAACTTATCCGCCGACAATATCTATCTATGCTTGTATGCCTCGTTAGGACGCCACTTGCAGGCCCCCCACTTCGAATCAGCGACGTCGCCTCCTTCCTGTATCGATAGGCCACCACGGGTTTCGTTTCGAAACAGTCCCGTCTTCGAGACCGAGGCGGACCTAATAATTCGCGCGGAGGCCAATCAACTCCTACTCTGAGCTATGACTCCCGACGCCCATTCCATTGGAATACAAAACGGATGTATGTGGGTGTCGGTTCGTCCTCTCTAAAACTCGCTACCTACCTCTTCAATGTCTCTGCATCTCGCTTTCAATTCGACAATCTGGCCCCGGCCCCGAGCCAGCTCTGCTGTCTGCCGCTCCAGTTGAGCTTCCAACTCCTGAACGTCGTTCTGCAGCAGGTTGCTCCCATTGGCGCTGTTGTCCTGACCAACCTGGGCGGCGTTCGTCGCCACCTGCTGCTGCTGCTGTTGTTGCTGCTGCTGCTGCTGCTGTAGCTGCTCCTTGGAGCCGGCATCCTGTGACTCGTGGCTCTGTATTGTGGGTCCGCCGAGTTGGGCGCCATTGTTCTTGCCCTGAGTCGACAGCTGAGACAGCTGCTCCGTGGACCGGGCGAGCTCCTCTTCGAGCTGGGAGACTCGCTCCAGAGCAGCACGGAGCCGCTCTCTCACCTAAACAGCATCGAGAGCAGAGGAGAAGTTAGAGAGATGCATGTTTTTCGCCTATGTATTATTAGGTCTAGCCTTCATTCATTTTTTTTTTACGAAAATAATGATGCATCCTTTATTGAAATTTACGAATAGTATATAGCTAGCGGGCACTGGAAATAATTGTCCTTGGGAACCTGCTATATTTGTTGCATCATAGGTAATGTCGCTACGATTTATTCATGTTGTACAATCGAGCAATTTGAATCAGCAGCTATTTGGCCACCGTTTCAGCATTCAGTTCCCGAACGCCTATTATACGCAGAATATCCTCCCTATTATACGTAGAAGGCTCCTCGTAACTCCGCGCTTTCCAGTAGCAGCTGTCATCCAGAAGCAACTTTTGCCCGCCCGTGCCACCTAACCTAACGTCGGCTAAAGAGCAAATGATTCAACTGCAACTAACTAATTCGAGTGAGTCGATTAATCATTACCTTCTCGTCGAGAGCCTTGTGATGTTCGAACAGACTTTTGAGGGCCTTGAGCACCTCAACCTCGGAGCTGACTCCCGCAGATGACTGTGCCTGCCGCTTCACGACGGTCATCCGAAGTGATCGCTCGTGCCGAGCCACGAGACACTCAAGGTGCTCCAGCAATAGGCGGGTGTTGTTTCTCTCTGCTTTGAGTTCTGTAATAAGGGCCATGTGACGAAGAGACAAAGCAGACAAGGTGACAAAAAACTCTCGACTAATTTTACGCCACGCGCGAAAAAGGTGCTTTCCGTCATGCATTATACTAACGAATAACCTCGTCCATCAATCACTGTTGCGACTGAACACCGCCCAGCATTCGATCTGTACGCTTGCTCCCTGCAATAGGTTGCGATAGTGGAGATGCGACACTTCCGAGTTCTGATCCCTAGCATTGTTTGCCAGTTTGGAAGACCGGCCCTCCCATGAAGCATTTCGACCTTGATGATTTCACGATGCTGCGCTTTCTTCCAGAAGAGATATAGCTAGCACCTTTCTAGCATTGGTCCAAAGAGGAACGGTTCCTCGAAAGTTGCCTCAAGTCATCGCAGTGTCGCGAAGCGCACCGCCTCGGCCCGCTGTCAAACGATGTTGTGACGGTAGCAATTGTTGCCTTTCAGACAAAGCACCGTCGGCGCTAGCTCGAATACTCCACTTGAATCTACCCGTTTCACGGTACCAACTTCGGTTCGTCAAGTTGCCAAGCGATGAATGACTCTTTCGAGTCGACCCTATGGGAAGAGCTTGTCTACCGAAGCACATTTACGAGAACCGGTACGTATTGGCACAGAAGCTGACTCCGTGTTAGTTACTAAACAACTATAATTGCTAACTAATAATCGTCACATTATTCAGGTTTCTTTTTTCTCTCCTCCTTTCATAAAAGAATAACATTAAATGCAAGGTATTGACAGGTACAGGCTTCAGCATAGAATAGAGATTGTTAATTTCTTAACCGCACAGAAATGCCATCCATAGCCGAAGTAAAACTCAGCTGCGCCCAGTGTACCGTTGCCTCGATAGAAGCGATGAGAGAGAGAAAGAGAGAGAGAGGGAATCAAATAAAATCACAAGCCCACAACAAGATGCAAGCACCAGGAATAGACCGAACTGGACCGCGGTATTTACGCCTAAGACGACATAACGTCCGTTCTAAACGAGGATCAAATTGCCCCAACAAGAAGTGGCGCGCTAGAGCCGCCTCGGTGGGATACAAATATATATATATATATTATATATCTATATATAACACTAAATGCAAGGTATATTTTTATGTGTTTTTTCTATGGACGCTTTGGCTTTGGTCTATGGATAGAACAGGCGGCATCAGAAGTTTCAACCTGAAATCGACTAAATACAGCAGAGAGGGAGATGAGGAATGGGGTATCGTAGACCTCGAACGTTGGGTAGCTTGTCACCAGCTGTGGGAGCCAGCACGAGGACAGCACTTGGCCTGCGCTGCGACTCGGTGAAGTTGCAAGTTCTTCAAGTTCTTCGAGACAGCGAGAAAATCGACGACGACACAGTAAATGCGTGTTAATTCTACCCGTATTTCTTGTGTCCGTCCATATGTCCTTGTGTCATGAGATGTCGAACTCGGCGAATACATCAACACTTTGGATACAACGACAGTGCACGGCTTCACCGAACGAATACGCCGGAACGCCATACGCTGCTACAACGATATTTATCTAGCCAATAAACGCGACGCGTGTCGTCCAGCTTATTAAATGGTCGTTAACACGCCATGGTCGTGATACGCGGTATTTAGCGGGCACGGGGCTCCGGCACTGGCGGGGACGAAGGGAAGCAAGATACAGAGCAGTGTTTGCCTCACGGATCTGACCCCGCATCTACGGACCCTTAATCAGTCGACTGACGGACTTAGTTCGACGAATTTTAGCAGAGAGCCTATCCGAACGTTGGCCGCGTTCGGCTGTAGGCCGAGAACAGGAAATAAATCGTGACCCGGACGGATCGTGTATTGGCTGCTGACCACCGGGCCGTAGAATAGTCGTATCCAGCCATATCAACAGCAGCAGCAACAACAACGGCGACAACAGGGTAACGAGATTGCCATAATCATAACTATTGATTTTATATTTTTCCCACGCCGCTCTTTGACCCCGAGGTGGGCCGCGACCAATAGGTCAGGCGGGACCTGTGCGCGATACGTGAACCTTGCTCGACCACGCGCATAACGAAGCGCCAACACTGCCGCTAGGATCACCGCTCATTGCGAGGCCGGGCTGGGCCTCATCGACGGGCAACATCGCCGATTGCACAGGAAACCTGTAACAAACCTGTAGACATTCTCCACCAGCTATTGTGTAAATAGCATATTGGAATACATGTGGGTGGCTGTAAGTGTCGAACGACACCATGGTGGGTTAGTGGCTAGATTTCGATTCAAGCGGAGACAACGATGTCGGCGTCAGCGACAGCAGCAGCAGTGACAAGGAAAACTAGATCGTTGCTGTGTCGCTTGCCACGGCAAAGGCGGAATCGTAGAAATGCTCAGCGTTGGGTGCAGCACAATTGTTGCGGACTCCGCATCGATTTAAGGGAAGAAAATACAATTACTCGGGCGTAATTAAAGGCTCGAAATGATCACTTGAGAACTCCTACTTTGTTTACGTCCTGCTCGATTTCAACGATCGACGCCATTTCTTGTGTTTTCTTTTTTTTGCTTCGGCTTACTGATCATGCTGGATCTACCGACAAGATGGGTGTCGTCGTATTTCTCGACCTATGGATGACGTCTGACACTCCAAAGGATAGCTGGACACCTGCAGGACACCGAAAGGAATAAGCTGAGGTTTCGTTTGGACAACTCTTCCGCCAGTGGCTCAGTCACCGCTCAGCCATCGTAAAAGTCAACAAAGATAACCAACCAGAGATACACGCCGCGCACACACACACACGCGCAGTAAGCCAAACTCCACCTATTATGTGAACGGCCTCGATTTCTCGACATCACAGACTTCCGTCTGACGGGGAAGGACTGACTCCCAACCGACCTCTTGGTTCTGCCAACGTCCCATCGCTATCTGGCTGCCCTCTGCTCAGCTAAGCCGGTGACACCAGTCGCACCCAACGCAAGCCAGGCCATGTGCGCCGCGTCGTATGTTATGACTATCGGGCTCTCGAAGTCGGCTGGAACCGAGCTTCGTTTTCCCGTTCTCCGATTCGTCCGAGCCCAAACTCGGAGCGGACTAGCCTCGATCTCGTTCCTCAACCAGCAGTCGTTCCTCACTGGCGTCGGCTGGGTTTGTCTCTGCTTTCGACCTCTGGCACAGATCTGCGCCCTCCGGAGTCGGCCAGCCGGACTCGCCGCCGCATGTATTCCGGACGCCAACCAGCCGATAATATTATATCATACAGTGAGAAAGGTCCACGCGACTTTGACGCGCACCACGTCGAGACCGCCATCCTTCTCGACGATGAGAACCTAAGCGTTCTACAACTTCGTTGCGAGCGCTTGCCATAGTTTTGCGGGGGTATTGACTCCAAGATGGTAAAAGGTAAAGGTAAAGCTTTATTTGTTTATTAAAGGAACTGCAGTTTTTACACTGCTTAAGTTCTCTTATATGAGAACACGGTAGACGTGCGCAGTAGCCACCTTGAGCAAAAATGAATCATTTTAGAAGACTTTGCATTTTCTAAGACGATCCTTATATAACTCATCGGAGGCAGGTGAATGAGTGAACGTAGAACGCCATTGGCGGCATGGCGGCCAGCGGCAGCCGCTTTCTGGCCTTGGTAAATCGTGGACAGACCTACCCAGGGTCCAAGCCCTAGTAATGCTGATAACGTTTGCAATTTGAACAAAGGTGCAGAAATCGTCCAACAGCCAATTTCATCTTGTTCGATAACCATTGAAGCGAGACGATTGGGAGAGGGTCGATGCTTGAAAAGTGCTGAAACCAGCTGTGTTCGGCCTCTATTTACTGCGAGTTCTTTGTCGAGATATACCCGAGCAAAGCTGGCGGAGGATGAAGCTTGGAACGGAGCCACTCGAGAGAAACTTCAACGGACGGGTCGGGCCTAGCAGAGATGGTCAGGACAACCACTTTTACCTGTGTCGCCTAAATGAGTAGGGGGCTTTCCACCGACCGCGCTGCATCACGAACCCCGCGCATATGATCGTGATGAAATCGGCTGCGGCGGAAATGGTACACTGATGATATGATAACCACGCAAACAACCTACGGCCATAGGTTACAGCGCTTGCAGCAAAATGTTTGACAAGTTGAAAAGAACAACAATGATGGCACAGTAGTAATTATTTCCTCCTACCACCAGACAAAGTAGTAAGGTGACGCCGAGTGAAATTCGAATGTGGCGAGTTGGAACGCGCGCTTGGCCGGGGAAAAGCCAGTAACGAGTCGGAGCAAAATGCCAGTAATGCGCCTACAAAAATAAGAGCCCCAGCGGAACAAGGGACAAACTCGAGATAGGCTGAACCCAGAGCAAAAATTGGAAAACAGAGCAGAAAAAACGACAATTTCTGCTCTGATCGATTGATTTCACTCGATGTCTTCGTCCGCCCAACATGAAACATCTCATGAAAGTCCAGGACGTACCCCCAAATCGCACCCCCTCCGCTCCACCCGTTTGTGGTCACGTTCGCGTCAGTCCTCCTACGGAGAACCCTGGCCACTTACCCGCAATCTCCTCGTCCTTTTCGAGCATATGCTCGCGGGCCACGTTGAGCTCCTTGCTGAGGACGGCGTAATCCTGCGGAATCGACTGCGTCAGCTGGCGTGCCAACGAGTCACGCTCCTTCGTGATGTCGCTGATCTTCTGCTGCTGCTGGTTCACTTGTTCCTGCAACACAGTAAGATGGTGCTGCGTCCGTGAGAATGATCGCGGACAGATAAAATTGTAATTCCAAGGCAAAGCGCAAGAGAGAGAGAGAGAGAGGAAACGCACATATGTGGAGCTTATTAGAAAATGTGTAGCAGCTTGAAACGTTCAAGAAACGCGCAACTGACAACACAATGGGGGACAGATACTACAGAAGTGTATGAATTATATATATACATATACATATATATATGTATATATACGTCACAGAGTGGGAAAGAGATAACAGAGGAATGGGAAGAGATAGAGTAGTATATAATAGTAGTATATATAATGTTGTACAGTATATCAAGAGGGATACGGACATGCAAAAATGGGATGGATGTGTTTTCTTTGCAAGTTTCCTAAAAGTTGACCTGCTCCGTCATTTGCTGGAGGCCACAACAGCTGGAGAATTAGGCGCGGGGTCATCATTATCAGCGTCGAATGCTGCAGGGCGCAAGAGAGTGGTCCAGCATTTCACGACATTTTCAATTACTAGCGATTCACTATAAAAGTGACGATGGCAACAATCAATTGTCATAACAACAATAGTCAACAAGGCGGCTGGGAAGTGCGTTATTGTGGTGTTATGCTTCGTTCGTGTTGTCAGCTGGCTTTATAGGGATCAATCCATGTTTAGGGGATCCGGCTATGGAACGCTAGCCGGAACAATTACACAACTTTCCAAAACATCAGGCAGTAGTGTCGAGCGCAAAGCCGAAACGAGGTAGGAGACAGACTTTCAACAGGGGATGGTGGTTTTACTAGCAGGCAGAGACGTTTTGCCATCCACGTCAACCCAACTGCGCTGGATAGGCCCATTTTTCATCGAAAAGGGGACGTTTCTAGTGATGTCCGTGCGTTTGAAGAAAATTTCCTTCTCTAATAAACAGGCCAAACCATGCTACTGGCTTCCCAGTGATTGCAGGAACATGCACCTATCTTGGATACGTTTAATTATAGGATACGTCGACCGGTACTATATAAATTAAGACAACTCTCGGCCACGTCCTGGGTTTGATCCCTTGGTTGTGACAATGCGCGAGACGCTTGTAGTGATTATATTCAGAACGAACAAAAAAACAGCTCAGAGAGCACTCTTCAGAGTGCATTGTTGCTTGGTGCACCTCGGCAGCATCTGAATTCAATGAATTCAAATGTGACGTTGACTGTGCGCCCGACGAGGCGGAGATACCATCACACATCGCGTTCATATTATTATTATCTAATAAATATATCTATTTATTCTATAATCTGCCATAGATATATCGTAGATGACAACAGGACGTATGCGGATCAACTGGCCCCCATTAGCAAGCGCGCCAGGAACAATCCCCTTAGCCGAGGGGGAGTTCTACCTTTTCTGCGAAGCCGTACAAGAAAACGCTCAAACGCGTAGCCCTCCTGGTGGTTGGATTGTACACACGGTTCAATCAAACCTTATTTTCAGCATATACTCACTGGTGGGCACTGACAAAGAGCTGACGAACGCCCTGCGTTCGCTACGTATACATACATATGATTAAACTTTGAAATATATATATATATATATATATTAATACTTCGGATATAATTCACTGGAAATTGTCTATAGCTAGCAAACGTTGGACTTATTATCAACGACGTAAAAATTTGGTCTTGTGATCTACGGGTGGTCGCATCACCATCACACTGCAGCGGTGCATAGTATTACATTGAATTTCAATCGGTCCAACCAGCTCGTCCCCTGCAGGAAATCGTATGTATATCTCTATCCAGTGCCGTTAAATCCCGACGGACCTGAGCAGCTCCCGCGAGTGGAAAGACGTTTTCGGCTATTTCTCCTATTCTTATCCTCGCTCTCTCATACGTGCGCGTCGAGGATCAGAGCAGCAATTATACATATATATATATATATATATATATATATCTGGTGTAATGTAATCGAATTGGCTCAGATGCTGGGCACGTTGAGCCCCCTGTCGCCTGCCGCTTAATCCTCTCGGCTCAGTTAATCCAGTCTCACTTATTCCGTCTGCGTAAGCGCGCGCAATGGGTCTGCGCGGGGTGTCCGCGAGGGGACAGCGACATGAACCTATTATCGGCGATAATATCCAACACGAGCAGGCGGCAGTGAAGTTCCCACCGCGCAATCGTGATACTCTCCTTGGTTTCTCATCAGCAATACTTTGCTGCTGCTGCTGTGAAATGCCTCTGTTTGACCTGCACAGTAACAATGCTTGGCTTGACCTTTCTCCAATTGAACATCGCTAAGTTTTCAGGCAACATTCAACGTCCACTGTACAAATGCTTTCGGCATTTTTGCTTCGTAAGACGGAGCCCCCTTTTCAATTGCAATCGACAACCGGTGGCGATTGAACCCGTTTGTGCACCTACGTGTGCGCACCTCCGGTTGCAAGGCGCACACAAATGCATCACGCAACCGGGCTCGACATCTTCGTCCAAGCTGAGTCCGCTCCGCATCGCTGGCTGCATGAGCTACCCATTCCGTTGATGAATCGAACGGTGTTTTGCGTGCCTGAATCATCTTGCCACACCATCGCTTTATGCGCGATGCGGACCGTGGTGTTGTTAGGCTTCATCATCCACTCACACTGTCCAATCGACTACGTGTGCGAAGCAACCGACTCGCTTTCACATGCGATCTTTCACAGCGGAGCGAAGCCGAGCCCCGGCAGGCGATATTTCTGACCATCACACCACACGGTGGACTTCAGCGAGGAGGCGCCTTCCCGGCGAACGAACACGGGGAAGCGGGGGGAGGCCAAATGAAGAGGGCAACTCGTCCTGTACAGGCCTGCGGAAGGCCTCCGTTGCTCTCGAACGAGGGAGGCTCGCACTCACCCAGAACCCATGCACGGGCAGCGGTCCTGGTGACGTGCCAATTACTACGACTACTGATGGTGGTGGTGGTGGTGGTGCTGCTGCTGCTACCACCATTGCCAAGGTTGCTATACAACTAACCAATCGCTCACATAGCTCCCTCCTCTCAATTTATCTATCTGCCTCTCTGGCCACCGGAGCTCGTGCTTGGCCGGCGCGGCCACAAACAGACGAGCAGACCGGCTGAATTGTAAATAACCTACAAAGTCCTTCAAATAATCCATCTAGCGCCGTCTACGGAGATGATGACGAGTCAGCCGCGCGCTCGATAATTTCGTCAGGTCTTACCGATCCAACGAATGAGCCATCTTTTATCCTATTATAAATAGGCTATTTCGCTCGAACCATCGAGGAGAGGAAATACTTTGCTCGTGGGTGATTCGCGCGCGCGCACACACACATAATGCGCGACATTGATTTCTAGGTTACAAAGGATTGAATTTATCGCTAATCGAAACAGCAAACTATATATTTGTAGGTGACAAGCGAGAAATTCGTTTGCTATGGCAAACCGACAAAATGGTAAATTGCGAAATGCAAACGCATAGCACGGTAATTACAAATTTAATTGTCTTTCATGTTCAATATGCAACCTTTTCCCTACAATAATACCTTTATACTACTTCTATTTTTTACGTACGAGGTTTGTCCACTACGATTTCATCTTGGGCTTTTTCGTACTCAATAACATTTCGTCCGTTTCGCCTTTCAAATTCGCCTACTCATACCCGATCTGCCTACACGGTCATTTCCTACTATGCACGGCAACTCTCTGCAGAGTAGACGAACGTATGGTGTCAAATGTGTCTGTCCCTAGGTGACAATGAACAAAACTTTTGCACGCATACATCATCGGATTGAAATGTGATGCCAGCATCGGTGCAGTGCCGAGATTTGATTTGTCGATGTTGCGGGAACGTATTTGGCGCCTAATATTAGCTATTTCTCAGACGGTATCTATTTGCGGACGACTTAGGTGAACGGTTTTTGTACCTAAACATTGCCGTTGGAGGGCCGACACCCGGGGATTGAGCCGCCTACCGCTGTTTCGTGAACGCGCATCTCCTTTCTTAGCATGGCCTATCCCGAGACCCCGTTGCGCTTCTGGGAGGACTTGTTGCTGGTAAGAGTCTGGCCGGAACCGCCCTGTTCACGTTAGCGTGGCTCACGTTATCAGGGCACCAGGACGCAGCAGGATAAAATCTTGCCGCGCAACAGGAACGAGGCAATGCCGTGGCCTCCCGCTTAACTATGCACCTTCCGCGCGGCCCTACGCGGCATAACGAGATGGGCCGATAATAGACGAATTCCCTAACGCTCCGTACGTATCGAATTTGTCCACGACTCTCGCACCACCTCGCTACCAAACTTAATATCGTTACTCATCTATAATATATATATATATATATATATATATATTCAGCAATGATGGAGGCGATGCATAACCATCACCCTGTACATCTGACAAAAACTCCATAGCGTTGAATAACCGTTGAAGCATTTCGTTGAGAGAGCCAACGCTTGGCATTTTCAAAGGCCCACGCAAAAGGCCTCATCACCCGGCAATATCGTGCTGGCTGTTGAGCCAAGGTCGCCCCTTAGGTGGCACACAGAAGAATGCTACTCGTATGGAATAACAAGCAACAATGAATTACGTATGCACTGGCGGGTTCCAGCTCGCGGTTTTCCGGCTTCAATATGTCAAAGGCTAGAAGGTGCAGGTTCTGGTTTTTGTTCGGACAGCCTGACAAGGTTTGCTTGCGATCTTTATTTCACGTTTGCGTTGAATTGCTCTGCTATTTTGCCTGATGAGCTTCTACAGCTTCGACACGTAGCCATTTTGCGCAGCGGCCGTAATGTCTTCCAGCGTCGAAGCAGACGACAACATTTTGCACTCAGATATGGCAGGATAGACTGCGACAAAATGACAAGCGGGGCCAACCCAAGCACTCTGACGCAGACAGATCAAGTATTGTATATATATATATATATATATATATATTTGAGCTTCCGTTTGCGGCTGGTTGCCAGCCCTGCTATCATCAGACATGTCTCGCTACTTATCTGTATGGGAGTACTGCTATATATATATATATATTACATGCTGCCGTGCTTCTAGTCTTTCTATGACTTTTGACATGGTTTCTTCTAACCACATTTCCCGTACTCATGCCATGTCGGATAACTAACGAAAATGTCTGATCGGAGATGTGCTGGGAAAACGAGCACCCTCCCTTTGTTTAGGATACCCCGTATAGTCGTACGATCAGTACTTTTGCCTGCTTGGCAAATTGTCAACAAGCAACACCCTGCGCAGGGCGCGCGCGCGTTTCGGGGCCAACTGGACCATTGCTATAATAAATCACATTATTACGATCTCAACCCGTCCTCCTGCATCGTTACATGTATTCTTGGCAGATAGTGATCTTTTACGTTTCTATATCCTTGCCCCCTATCAATGATTCACTGTCTATTAAACGCGACGCTGTTCTCGGGTTGCTATATAAGGGCTGAGTAGCCACACGGACGATGATCTGTATGTAACAGAACAGCAACAACAGCTAGATTAGCATTATTGTTGTTGCTCTTCTTGTGATTATGATTGCTGTCAGTTGGTGTACAATAGATTGTGACAGCAGCTGAGCAGCAGCAGCAGCAGCAGCACAGCAACAATTTCGCGATCAACGACACGTGCATCACATCAGAATCTCGCCGGCTCGATCCCCGTCCCGCGAAACATCTCAAGCGCCGCGCTTTATTTAGCAGCCTATCTCGGTCTCTCTTCCTCTCAGCGGGGGCGTATTGAATAGCAGCAGCTGCTTCGCTGCCATTCCACTGACGGATCCATCCGGAACCGGTTTCACCGCCTCAACGGCATTGGACGACGCGGACGCTCCCCGGGCGCGCGCACTCACCCACCCCCTAACAGACGCTCGCTGCTCTGATTCGAGCTGGTGGCAGCAGCATTGTATCACAGCATCGGACGTAACGCCACGGACGTGTTCAATTCCCAGCTTGGCCGACAACCCTGGTTGTTCCTTATGACGGGCTCGGGACCGCGTTGGTCTGTCCAACAGTGAGAGAAAAAAAGCGCACGTAGAGACTATTGCTGCTGCTGCTGCTGCTACTGCGACTGCCGGATGCGGTGTGCCCACCGGGAGCCGACAGCGAGAAACAGCTTGAACCGAAGAGAAAGAACGATCGCGCCTTAGTTTGACTTGGCTCATCTCGAGCTCAACGGCGGCCGATGCGTGCACAGTGCGGAGTCGGTCGGCGGCCATCTACGGCGTGGCTCTTGAAAATCGCGGCGGCGAATCCGAATCGTAGTATAAATATTCGAGACGGTGGATGGCGGGGCGATTAGCGAGGCAGCGAGCCTCGGACCAGAACTCGGTGAAGCAACAATCGAACGCTGGGCCGCCCGCTACGCGATGCGGTCGCTAGTTAACTATGCAAAATAGTGCCATTGAGTAGCGGATGAGTCGCCATATGAATCTCGTCACGCGGACGATCCTGGCGGCAAGTAGCAATCGAGAGACGACGATTAGAGCTTGTGAAATCGTGGTCGGCTATGTGTGGCGTCCATGCTCTCCTGTTTACTGCTTGCTTTTTCCCCCTTGATAATCCACATTATACATTGTACAGTTCTCATCGTGCTCTTAGCTGAACAGACACACATGGGAAGAGTCATTAAGATACTACGATAATGAATCCCCGATGAATGGCCAACTTCAATCACTCGGTATCTGTTTGCCCAGATCCACTTTTCTAGAAAAAAAAACAAAACGCACACAGACATTTGAAAATCGACTACTTTTTTGCAAATGAGATAGCTGCGCTAATGATTTCTCTCTAGGGCCGAATAATTAGTGTACAGAAATTGGTGGTACACTCTCGGCCGAACCGAGTTTTTTGCAGTTAGTTGGCAAAGTCAGTTGTGTAATTTCGCATTTTGCAATATAATTAACCAAAGCACGCTTAAAATTTGGCTAAGAGCACAAAATGCCACTGGCCCGTGTCGACGTAGGACGGGCTCGGTAAATGTTTATCGTAGATTTCGGTTTGTTTCGAATGAAAAAACACATCCTCAGGTTAATCCTCCTCCGCTATTTGAAAAATTAGGTGCGAGTTCGCCAAGATACACTAGGTAGGCAAATGATAGGGGGCGGGAGACACTGAGGGAATTTCAAAAAAACGTCTACAGCTAGTCATTAACTCTCCAATCAATTGACTTGGTCCCGCACCAATTAGTGCTATTGCGCACCAACCCCCTCTATTGTTTATCCGTTGACGGCGTGTTCCACGCGGATTACTAGATCTGCCAGTTCGGCAGAACCAAGACACAGATGCCTAATCAAATCTGATTTCCATTTTTGTTCTGCCAAAAACTTATATCACAATGTGGAGACTTCCTAGTATCTTCACTCAGTTACACAGGTTTATATATACATATATATATTGCTGTGTGGTCGGTTGGTATATATATATATATATATATATATATATACATATATATGTATATCTGTGCGCTGAGCATTGTTCCTGTTCGTCATATGGACGAGTCGTCATATTTTACACTATTATCGCTCACCTTTATGACAAGAAAACAAACAACCCGTTGTGACGCCAGTCCCTTGGCAACAGGTCTCTGGTCTGTCGTATGCCAAAATCTCTGTGGTGACTTATCTGCCTTTAGTATCTATGTATCTACTGTGTGATGTCTGCCACTCGTCGAGCATCTGTTCGATATTATCGCGATCAGATCACATTCACGAACAACGATATCACCAACGGCAACCACTATTAGCAAACAAGAAAATCGATGATTCGGCGTTGTGGATGATTCTCCAAGCATATCGGATGAAAATACTGCTGAAAAGGTGGACCGGCTCCAATTGCATGAGTATCCCTGTGGTGACACTATACGGTCGGAGAATTTCGCAGGAAAACCTTTAATAATTATTCATACAGAATTAGACGCAGGCATAGACGTACCAGCAACACAATGTCAGTGTCTATCAAGACAATAGAGGTTGTAATTCTTGAGACGATTAGATGAAGGAGGAAGTGCAAATCTTGTTAAGATGCGCCCCGCGTAGTCAGCCGAAATTGACAAATAAGTTTCCCTCAGGCAACAAGAGGCCGCAGGTTCGATTCCCGTGTCATGACAAATAAGAGAACTTAAGCATTGTAAAAACTGCATTTCCTTTAATAAACCAATAAAGCTTTACCTTTACCTTTTACCTCCGGACCCCTGAATTCATTCTCGATTCGCGCACCCAGATCGATACGTGTGCACGCACACAAACGGACACGCATACAAACACAAGAGGGAAAACTCTTCAAATTTAGACAATCCCATGAACGATGATACGGAAGTGCACACCGAGCACGATTCGATCGGCGTGTGAACGTGACGTCTTCTCTGCGGGCTCCTAAAAGTCATCCCGTCAACGGTACCGTTTATGTCCTCTGTCGGCTTATTATATTACGGTGGTAGGGCGCGTTACTTAGAACTGCTGAAAAGATCATTATGTTACGCCACCTAGAATATGACTCGTACACACAGAGAGACGTCGACCAGCGAACAGATCACAATACACAGATTATATACAGAGGTATGACATCGCGGCTTGGCACCTTACCAATGCCCACCGATATGCACGGTAGACGCTTCGCAAGTCGATACCAAAGCAGTCGTCATCGGCTTACCAAGGCACAAATAGCACAACGAGCCTCGAAATGTTTCAGAGTCCTCGTCCATCGAAATGTCCTACCAAAGGACCCATCTCCGACGATTTCTCCCCCTGTCATGATGCTCCTCGCAGAGGAACCTCAAGTCCTTTTGGGGGGTTGTCGTCTCGTCGTCTTTGAAGGCATATTTTTAGCCATCTTGTGACCCGCCCGTGACTATCGCATGATCCCCGCCCCCACGTCTGATAATAGCACCTGCTTCGTTTGTCTGTCCTATGAAGATATTTACTTGGTGAAATCGGCCACACGCAGGGCCAAGGCCAGGAAGTGGTAGCCGAAGAATAATAGCTAATTGTTGAATTTGATTATCAACACACTTCGCAATGCGTATCCTATTCTCAGTTCCCTTAATAAAGCAATAAATCCTTACCTTCACCTCACTGGTAAGCTTGTTCACATATAATTAGCACTCTGATTAAGAAAGCTGGTCTTCATGATTTCACGGCGCCGATACATATAAATATATGTATCGGCGGTATATATATATATATATATATATATATATATATGCGTTTGTTAACTGTATATGTTACAAACATGCTGTTCTGACAGAGCTCACCAGCTTGTCACAATTTTTGTGCGCGTCCGTTCCTTTGCCACGATGCCAACCTCATCTTTCAAGTATATTCTAACCGTGTCAATCCCACGAGCGATCTCATGCTGGCTCTTCATTCACTTGAGGCAGAGTGGTCATTGCCAAGGATTCGTAGAAACCGCAGCCAAAAATGAGCGCTATTAGATCGAGCCTTAGATTTGGCTTTTGCAGCCGTATCATTGTTTCCTCCTGCCACCCTCGCCGCGGGAACAACAATTCGGTGTGTTGTGACAGCTATGTCACATTGTTACGAGTTGACTCTCACCCGCGTCTTCCAATCGATCAGCCGGCGACATTCGTACAGCAACAAACGGTAGAGCCTAGCGTATCGTGGTCGGCTGTCGCCATCCCTCAGCCTGTTTCGAACACGGTTTCCGCGCTGGTGTTTTCTGCTAGAAGAAGATCATGTGCATAACGCGTCAGCTTTCCTGAAGCGAGCGGAACAACCTGTGTCAGCAGTCCTGTGTGCCAACAACAAGGACATCACACATATGTCGAGATCCCAGCAGATTCGCTAGAGACGAGAAGAGATTCGTTCGCGAAAGAATTACAACAAACTGTCAGCGTGTCGCGTGAGAGGGCAACATTATATATGTCGGCGTGGACAAAGTTCCATTCAAATGAGTCGGTCATCAAAAATCCCCGATGCGACACGATTCGATGCGCGATACACCGCCGGATCATTCGGATAACACCCGCAGCACGAATCTCACGATGCCGACTCAATGCTTTGAACATGAAAAGCGTAGTCGGCCGTTCCCGAAACACGCCAGACGTTCGCTAGATTGCTTTCGAATTTCTGCAGCTGCACTTGCATCTGTTTATGATTAGAAGCTGGCAGAACTCAACGGGATGGTAACAGAACGTACGAACCGAAGCGCTGCCCCCCCCACCTATGCATATCCTTTGCTGGGTGGCTAATATACGGCCAACATTGGCATTGTCGCTCAGCGACCTCCAGTCGCCACCGGCCGCCAACAACGTATGCATCATCGTCAATCAGGAGATTTTATTATTTGCATAGACTTGGATAATTTCGCTAGACGCCGGCACCACCGTCAACGTCGCCGCTAGGTAGTGTCGACGCGTCGTTCTCGAATCGACGCCCGGCTAGCTTATTTTCTAGACAGCGTGAACAGAAGTCTACGCTCGAAGCAGTGTTGCAATCTTGATAGTGACGGATTTCTCACGTCAGTGTCTCACGGCGCCGACCGAGTCATCAGTCGTTCAGTGATGACCAGTGACAGACAACGATCGTGACGGGTTGTCGCTCTTTGGGCGCCAAACCATTTCATTGTATGCGATCGTTATCCGAATATACCTCCTGTTGTAGATGGGAACGCTGATGACACCACCATCGTGCGACAGATCGCACAGGACGCATCGCGGAAAAGGAAAGCTCGCTGTCTCTCGCTGGTTCGTTGTTGAGTTGGCTGTGTACGAATGGCCACTGCCGTCTCGTTCGTCCAAGTGATTATATTCTAGGGAGTAGAATGGTAGAGGGTGTGTGCCTTCTACGTGACACGTTCGATGGAGGCTATTTAACAAGTACCCTCTCAGGTGTAAATACTATACTATATTATATATATATAGTATATGTATATATATATGGGACAAGCTTATTGCACACGATCTAATTGAATCACGGCTGGGCGAACAGATTCGAGCCGGCTAAACGCATCTTTCTACTGCGATAAGTCGATACATACAGACACACACTCACAAACAAACACCACCATAGTTGTAGAGTGAATCATTTTGTCTTCCTATTGGGAAAACAGGGTGTATTCATTGTTCTGCTGGCGCTGCTACGACAAACAGATTGAATCATCTCTTTTTTTTTCACTGAACGTCTATAGTTGCTCGTACAAACATCGAGTTGTGTGGCAACACGAACGATTTGGCCGCGTCCACATTTAGGACTCGCGTGACGTGGCCGCTCGGTCATCCCACGTAAGAAGATGTATTTATACGTGATGAAACGCTTGCATAGTCGATATAAGTATGCATTTATATAGACACGTCCAATCAACAATGGTGTACCATTATATATATATATCTCACGGTGGGATAACCCAATCTAATAATGAAGAACACCTAATAATTAAATAAATCATGGCTGAATTACTTCTATTAGCTCGTTTGGTCGCTTGGATCGGCTGATGTCGCGAACAGTCAAGGCAAACAGTCGACGCCGATTGGTCAACGAAGCGAACATTCTGTGTTTCCATCAAACGGCCACGGGCAACGGCTCGTTCGTTGGCGAACAATCGTTATCAGTAGTAGGTCGACCTTTACGCGGTGTTCGCGCACATGGAAATTTAAGTTTCCAAACGGTGGATCAGCCCTCTCTCGGCCCTTCGGACGACCTCACTTCCAGCCAGCTCGCCTGGTTCGGGTCCCTCTGCGCCACGCATGGTGGCAGATCAAGTGACAGTAGTAACGGGCAATCGTCTGCACGAACCGACAGCCACGACTGGACGGCGTCAGTGAAAGTAATGCAGACTGTCTGCATCTTATTGCATGGGCACTAACACGGCCTCTAGTCGATTTACAGAGACGGCAGTAACTACAACTACACAGTTCCGGGAATGGACGGCAGCTGGCTCGTTGATCGCCGAGGATATCAAGGCTGTAAACAATTTTCGTATTGAAATCGTATACGCATAAAGCAAGCACGTCCGTTTCGGTGAGGTGCTAGGTGTTCGCTCAAGAAAGATATACCCGTCGCAGTTCGAGAGAAACAAGTGGTCTTGGAGACGAGAAGGCATCCGCATAGGTTAAGTGATTTATAACTGCCGACCGACGGCAAGATTGACGACTGGATGAGGAGGATACACCGATCCAGCATCGCCGTTTACCATAGGAATGAATCGTGTATGTTAAAAGTCCCAATACAGGGTAGCTTGCTCGCATTCGAATGGCGCACATGTAATCGTTTTAGGTACAATGGCTAGTATTTAACTTAAAACAGTGATGGATTGATAGATGCTCAAACTGTTCCTTCTTATCACTGTCAACAGATGGGCAACGAGATCCAAGACGAAGAAGCAGTCTCCCGTGCCTGAGACAGTCATTGGTTGGAAATTGTTCGAGTTAGCATTTGCGGAACTTTCTCCTGCGAGAGACGCACTGGGCCCTGGATAGAGGAAACATAACATCTCTGGGGTTAGCACCCTGAGCGGAGAATGAGGAAAGAGAAAATTAAGTGTGAAATTTCTTCTCTAAAATGACACAGCTAATATATATTTATATATATATATATAAATATATACGTACATACATAATGTGTCAGTGTATCAGTTGACATCAGTCTATATAGGCAGAGACAACGAGTGAAATCGGTTCAGTCGGCGAGGGCCGCGGCTGCCGCGAAGGGTAGCTAACGTAAAACTGGATCCTAATGCCCACCAATGTTGCTGTATTTATAGCACCGTGTTGATAACCAAGTCAACTTCGAAACAGAACGTCGAAACGGCAAATCACCAACGGCATGCAGGGACGTCATAAGCAAGCAATCATAGGCAAGCGGCTTTCTTTTTCTAGCGTACTCCGGTCACATTGTGCACCCACCTGTGATACGCGTATGGACTCCATGAGTTTTTCCCGGTCATCGAGCATGGTGACCATGAGTTGCTCAATGTTGCTTGATTCACTCTCTTCGCCGGACACGTTTCCCCCGGCTCCGCTCGGGCCCGGAGGACCGCAGCTGCTGCGGTCCTCGGAGATGGTGGGCATCACGTCACAGATCATGTTCCACATCGTGTTTGGACCACCACCCGCCGTAATGACGGCTGGTGTGGGCTCTCGTAATACTTAAAAATGGGCTACCCGTCTCTCTCTATATATATATATATATTTATATATATATAGGGCGATATACAGATCGTAGCGTGGTGAGACGTTCAGGGTTTGGGATTCACTTGAATGGTGGATTTTGTTGTTCCTGCTAAATCCTGTTCACTGCTTCACACAGTTGTCGCGATTACTACCTTTCAATAAACTCGAGAAGCAGCCAGGGCGGGCTCGATGGTGCTAGATACACCACCTTCGCACTGTTTCGATCCGAACGGTAAGATCCCACTATAGCGCTGGTGTATGATCGGTGAGGCCGCGCGGGTGGTCAATACCTTTTCCTTGGCTTGCAGCAAGAGATATTCGCCAACGTTGCCTTCTTAAGGGCACTTCTTCTGTTCCCGAAATCCGCTCGTTGGAACCGCGCACCTGAACGCACCGCTCCGGTCAGCAGCCGAGCACCGAGCTGATGATTGAAGGCTATATTGCTCAGGCGAGAAGATAAGCGCCGTTTACACACAGAGTAGTGTGGGGGGGTTGCTGGAATGGGGGCAGTTCTCAAAAATAGTATATATATATATATATATACAGTTCTTAGAGGTGCGAGTACCCGCCGAAAGATTAGACACCCTCGCTTCTTCTGCTGTTACAGTTCGTTTCTCGGCGAAAGCGATCCATTTGTTCACCGTTGTTGAGCACTTATTTACTTGACGCTCGAACGACGAGATGGATCGAGCACCACTTCGCCTTCTTGACGTGCACGAGTCGCGTCCACTCAACGAATCCGTTCGTTCGAACCTTTTCATCTGCCGCGAAACATCTGTTCCAGTGACTGTTGTTCTTCGTCTCAGCTACCGCTGACCAATCGTAACTATATTAACAGCAGTGATCGCAGTGCCCTAAATCCCTCGTATCGCCTTGTGTATGTGTCGTATTCCCTTGCCTGTGTCCGCTGGCAACACATAGGCAACATGTGAACGGCACCACTACTCCGGTGTGCATCCGATATCGAGAGGGGGGGCGCAGTGCGCAAGATCCGGCCGACGGCGACGACGACGGACGCTCTTTACGTCGTCCACCCTCGTTCACGCACTTTGCCTGCACCCGCTGTGCTGGCGTCACCAGAATATGTATTCACAATCCGACCGTATCCGCTCGACTCTCACAACACACTAGACACATTCGAATTCGTTGTGGACAGGCAGCTTGACACTCTCGCTACTGCAGGCGACCCTCTACGATAACACATCACGTTGGGATTCATCCCACTTCGAGTTAGTTAGCGCCTCGATGACGATGGCTGCTCGCGCGCGCCCCTCACCCCCTCAGCCCCTAGTGCAGGCGAGTTGCTCGCTAGTGAACTCGCGCACATGGACACACAGCGAGGGATGGAGCCAACCGCGTCGGCACCCCGGCTTTTCCAGACCCTCAATTGGCAGCCAGCGATTCGAAGAAGACACACGAAGACACCGAGATCCCCGCGATATCCCTCTTTCCCGACCTCAGGCCGGTTGAATCTCTCTCTCTCTCGCTCTCTCTCGCTTCGTGAGGTTCTCGTACGAGCCAAACGAGGACGACTGGAAGAGTACAACCACGGGCGGCAAATTCTCAAATGTTCCCAGGTGGTAACGATCCTGCCGAGGGGCGGCTGCGGCGGCCACTCTCCGTAGATCACGGTATTCACTTATTCACGGCACGGAATTATGGAAAGGCAAACGAGAGAGAGAGAGAGAGAGAGAGGGACAGAGATCCATTGGTGAGACAAATTGGCGAATCTAACGCCGACATGAGCTCGGCACTGGGAACCAGGGTTTCGGCTCCACGACGATTCCAACAGCTCGTAGCAGTGCGAAGTTCGGCTTGGGCCGACACTATCTCTGCGCATCGGCCAACAAACAAATCCACAGAGTCTGCGGCAGATCGCTATGGCCGTCGGCTCCCAGTGAGATCCGTCGATAATCCGTCACCAGTATGGGGTAGCAGGCCGAACCGGCGGGTGTGCACCTCAGCGAGATGATTAGCCCCGTCGTGACGAGTTCCGTTGGTCACAACCTGTGTCGAGCAGCTAGCGGACAGCACCCCTCTTCCGGGGCGGGGGGGTAACAGTAGCACTTGCCTCGCCGCCGCGGTCGGATCGGACCGAGCCGATTCTTCGTGTACCCCTCGTTCGTTCAGCTTAATCCGGCCCGCATCTGACGGCCGGCATCGGCTCGCTGTCGTCCATGGCTGACAACTGGCCGTACTCACCGCCTACCGCTACGGCTAGAGACTGCTGATCGTACACTCACTCCGAACACACAGGCAATTGCCGTCGGACGCGGCGGCGGCGGTGGTGGTGGTGGTGGTGGTGGTGGCCAACCACTAACCTTCTGGTCTGGCTCGAGTTGTCCGTCTCCTTTCTTCCTCTCTGAGCGAGCACTTCTTGCGCTCGGTTTCGGCTGTCCCTAGCCGCCGACGAGATCGAGAGCTAGCAGGCTGGTTCTCGACGCTCGAGCGGGTTCACTCGGCCGGCCGCCGGAGAACCTGCGGTGGCAGAAAGCCTGCTGAGGCGACTCGAGTCGATTCGAGCGCGAGATCCACCACCATCCTCTTGGAGCTCACCACACTCTGTTCCCCTGATAAATATGGAGTTGCAGGCCGAACGCGAGCGCGGCTCCGGACGGATGCATTGCCGACGAAGCGGCGGGCGGTCGCGACGGCAGACACGGGCGATCGCCGCCGGCTGAGCGAACTGCAGCTGGTGCGAGGGCGAGCGCGATTGGGTGAGAGATAACGCGTGAGCGAGCCAGCGCGCGCAACGAGGAGGCGGTACATTCAAAGTGGAGAGAGAAGCAGATGAACACAGAGTTCTTTACAAAAAAAAAAAGCAGCACGAATAAGCGGCTTTTCGAAATTTTATTGAAAATTACTGCCTCTCAATATACACATGCACGACCATATTACCAAGACCACAAGCATGAATCGACTGCTTAATCGCACCGGGTGGACGGCGATGAAAACAGAATCAGTTGTGCGAATCACTTGAAGTCGAAGAGAGCCAACAAGACACTAGTTCCCTTCTCGCTCCGGCAAACAGTGCACCGTTTGCCACCGCTGTCATTTTCGTTACGGAACTCCTCAAATCACGGGGGGGGGGTGGAGGGGTACTACTTAGTGTCCTTTATGCCGGTGAAGATTCTTGCCAGGTACGAGTAAGGAAGAGAATAAGCAAAGGTGGCCCCGACAGGTCCTCATAGTAATACCTAAAAGGTTAAGAGCTGAGGCCTGTCAGATAGGGGAACAGCTGACGGTCAGCTCGAAAAACAGTTTTTTTTATGCCGGTAGTAGTTAGGGAACCACCTCGGATAAATAGATCGGATAGCGTAGGCGGCAATCTTATGGCCTCAGGGTGAGTCGAGCCCTTTGGTGGCCTTTGGTGGTAGTGGTGCATTTGTGTGCGCCTTGCAATCGGAGGATGGACACGTAGGTGCACGGGTTCGATCCCCACCGTTGCACATTTGCATTAAAAGGGGTTGTCCGTCTTACGAAGCAATGCTGAAAGCAGTACCGTGGACGTTAAATGTTGGCTGAGAGTCAGCCCGGAAACCTTTTGGCCTCAGGGTGACGTGACTTGGTCTGCCTCATTGACATCTCTCGAGTAATGCTGCCAACTAAGTGTTGACAATTGTCTGATGTGACAAGGGCTAAAACTTCGGCCGGTTATCCTATTTGCCTAGGCCAACTATTTTCTAACGTTTTTCCAATGGTGATGCATTGACATCTATAGAAGCACATCTATCTGCAATTACGTCCAGCAGGGCTACATATAATAATAATAATTATCGAGAGAACGTAAGACAATCCGTGGGGCTATTAGTGACCTTCATTGATCAATGTGACATGCGCGTGTCGACAGGTAGATCTACAAAAGAAGGTGGATGTCTTATTTGCAACATGCAATGCCTGCCCACACAAGTGTTATTATTATTTTTATTAGTCGAGTCAATAAGAATGATAACAATAATAATGTTGATATTCAGCTCGGATCGTGGCGATTTCGTGCAATTGGATGACCCCTCTATTAAATTCGTGTGTCAGTGCCAGCTCTGATGGCTGAGAGGTCAGTGCCACAACGGTACCTAGTTATACAATTCACCTGATTAGAGGCTATCTAATGGCCTCCCAGCCTCGCGGCCAATTTCACGTCAATACAAAACACAAATCAAACCATCTGCCAAAAATTCATCTGCCAAAGGAACAACAACAACAAAAGGACACCGATCGCCTGGTTACAACAAACTCATGCGATTTATTTTCATCAAAGACAAGTAACAGTGTTATCGACGGTGGGAAACGATCTCGACTTCCTACCGATTCTACTAGCGAATATTACACCATATATATATATATATATATATAAGTGCCATACCTATTTGAATGTTGCATTGGTATCATTCATTGCTGTCCGTGTTAATCAAGCAAACATCAAGCGACACGTATCGCAACAAACATGTACGGCTTACGACCGTCAAACGGTGGTCAAATCTGTATGCGTTCAGCTATCATCGTTGGCAGGGTTGTTTAGGACTTTCGTCGAGTACAAGTTCATTCAATCTACCTAGCGCCTAATATGATTTAGGTTCCGGAAGTTGAATTTTCTCTCGGCGTCGTCGATTTCTCATTTAGCTGCACGACTCCAATATTTCAGTGACTCTTACGGCAATGCGCTTGCAGTACACGCAAGCCTTGTGGTACGGTATATATCCGTATCGTCACAGATACAGGGAGGACGTCTCTGATTAGTGAGTTGGCATGACGAACAAAGTTATGCTTCAGAGAAGAGTCACCGGAGAGGTTGATGGGGAATAGACTATCCTGAAAATGGATATCCTAAAAAGCCGACACCCGTATACCAGCTGCCCCGCAATAGCCAGCGATATAGCATCACTGTTGTGTAACTGGAAACGTTAATTCGCCTAATCAGACCTTGGTCGTAGTACTAATTTCAAAATCGAAATCAAAATCGAAATCCTCGTATAATAATTAATTAACTATTATTATTATTAGTTATTATTTGTGTGTGTCGTTGCTGTTCGGGGCTGGCGGTCAGCCCTTCCCCAAGCGGACATTGCCCGTAGGACGTATCTGTAGTGCGACATCACCATGAGAGGAAGAGTCAACAGAGAGTTAAGGCCACGGCGAGAATCGAATCTTGCTCGCAGATGTAAGGCTCGGCCTGCAGATCGCGGACAGGCCAAGCCTCACATCTGCTTGACGTTTGCTTGCTCCTGTGCGGTTCACACTCGCCGAAAACCGCAGAGCTCGGTAACTTGCGCCTGGCACGAGCGGGTATTGAGCCCGCGTCACGGGACCTGTTCCACGGCCACGCTCCATTTATACGCGCTATCTATTTATCATGTACATATGCATCTAAAGGCGTTACGTCAAAAATATGTTTTGGCACTGCATTGAGTTTGGCGTATCCTTCGAGCGCTGTCCGCGTTGCTTCATTGAGATCTTTGTTGGCCTATCCTTGAAACGAAACACTGCCCGATTTTGTATTTGTCGACGATTTCCGCTGACAGTCGACATCGGGCAAACGAAGTCCTTCGCTAAGTTATAACAGTAAGTTTCATATTCGTAGGGTACATTACAATAAAATCATCATCACTGAGTGATCTGATGGCGGCGGCGGCGGCGGCAGCAACGCGATGCCTAATCATGGTATCGGATTGTTCGAACCACCGTAGCGTTGTTGAGGGCCACACTCGCTGTGAACAGCGTGTGACCTGTGCCCTCGACCAGCAACAGCTCTGCAATCACACATCAGCAAATATGAGACGGTTATCACATATTGATTATGATTGTACGTCTTAAGATATGCAATAATTAGAGAAGTGGTTGGGGTGACAGTTGGGTGTTGTCGGGCGGAGGCCTCAGGTCATGGTCATCAACCCCATTTGGGGGCGATGGCATTGCCTCTCTGCACAGCGAGGGAAGGGCCCTGCAAATCGAAGGATCCTGCGCGATTGTCCCCGGTGGCGCGGATCAGCGGCTGTGGTAGACTTCTTCGAGGAAATGATCAGTTAGGGGGAAGGTATCCCTTTGATGATGTCGTGTTGACTTAAGTAAGCATGACATAGCCTGTCTGCAGTGAGGACCCACTGAACGGCCAGTCAGGACAAGCTTTACAGTAGCGAAATACGAAATACGCTGCTGCAAAATTCAAGCCTACCTTGTTTTTAACTGTGAACCTGTTATTGATTAATTGTAGACGCACATCCCGCTCTTGTGCAAGCCTACTATTGTCGTTTTCGCTCTCTCCCCCCGTGCACTGCATAGGAGATACAATGGGCATGCAACAATAGTTGTGGTGGGCATACAATAGCACCGGCTAGAAGTAAGAGGACTTTCGATATATATATATATATTGTTTCTTAATATGCATATATGATATAGAGTGTAGACCTCGTTAGCCACGTACCTTGGTAGCTTTCGAAATCGACATTGAATTCCTTCATGCGAGCGATGTCGAGGATAGCGAGTTGGTTGGAATTCTTCTTCAGCAAAATCAAATTGTGGCTCAGCCTGAAATGCGTGCATTCAACACCTCGAACTTAACTAAATGCTTGTCCACGTCACCTTTAAAGTTCTCTTTCTCTTATCGTTACAACGCACAGCTCACATTGTGTATATGCCATCCCATTCGCATCTAATCGTCTCTGTATCATCGCACTAAACTTTACCAGCATATATATAATATATATATATATATATATAACCAAACTCTTATTAGACAGAACTCACCTCCGTATATAAGTGACGTGTTCATCGGCGATCGATTTACGCCAAACGACACCGCGTTCGGTATAAACGATCAGTTTATCCGGAGTTTGCACCAGTGTGTGAGTACAGTTAATCGGGAGAACTTCGCGAACGTCAGCCGATATATTGAGGATGTCCTCAACCCGGCGCTCAGTGACACTCAGGGTTGACACGACTCCCCGGTCGTGCAGTATATACAGAACTGTATCATTGTATGTATGCACGCGAACTGGCAGCTGTCGAAATCGCGAAGATGTGATAGCAATCCATTCGGGTAGAATCCAGATATCGATGTTTTGTGGAGAGCAACCAGGAGAGATGAGTTATTAATGTTATCGGAGGTGGTGCCTTTGGGCGCGCACCAATCAATCAATTGGAGTGTTTCTTTTCTAGCGCTTATTAGACTACAAAAATAGGCCATAATATATGAGGGTAGATTTTTGCGCGCAGCTGTGTATGGCATTATAGTAGTTGAAGCTGACTATCTCAAAGATATCTAAAGAAAGTCATAGCCTAGATGAAGTAAGTTTGAAAACGAAGCCTGCTCATGAGATAATGGCACTGCAACTTTTATATCACCCAATCAGCATATCATCCCCCTCTGCTCGCGTGTCCTGTCTCCGGAAGGTATATTCTTTTACATTGCAGGCCGTCGACATTCAATTGATAGGACCGTGCAACAAGAACAATTTTCATTTATGAGCACAGGACCCCACCACGTTGGCCTTACACAACAATCAGGCCCTACCTTAAAGTATCCGACGAAATCCGCCGCGATCGGCTTGTCCTGCGTCTGCGGAGTGAAGTGTAGCAATACCGACTTCGGGATGATGTACAGTGAGATGCCTACAAATGATACAATGGTATTGGCCTGATAAATCACAACGCTTCGGCGGCTTTCGTCATTGCTGCGCCGTACAGTTACGTCATGTGCGTGATCACCTGCGTGGACGTGACGTCGCGGACACGGCACAGTTCGTTATGACGTAATTTGGGGGAAAAGGTTTGCGTCTCGAAATTTGGCCCTTGAAAACAATCCCTGTAGAATAACGACCGGCAGGCGAGAGACCCAACAGCCAAACTCACTTGAAAGGTTGACATTGTGCTGGCAAAAGACGGCCAGACGAACCCCAACAGGCTGGATGTAATTGATCCGAGAGCAGTTCTTGATTCGGAAATGCGTCATTGGACTCCCCGTATCCTGTAACAGAAGACATCGTTCGTGCACATGAGTTAAACTAGATCGGACTTGTGCTTTTCAGCTGTCCCATAGTATTGGACACAACGCCTCTTGGGTCTGGACAACAATTGACGACCAACGGAAGGTCACATGCGACAAAAAAAGCTCAACCGCGCGCAACAGAGGACAGCTCAGTCAGAGACAGGTAGAGTTCGAATTCGAGAATACTCAAAAGCAATCGTCGATGCTTGGCCGCCTCTTACCCGAAAAATTCAACGAGCTGAAGAATCCCACCCCTGCAGGTGCGGTAAGATGAGAATGGTTTGCTTGTTGCGCAGCAATAAGATAACGAGCGTCCAGCTTTTAGAAGACAATCTATTCTCAATTATATATATATATAAACCACCACACTGTTTGTAAAATAGGTATATTATAATATAACGCAAGTCGTGTGAATAATAAGAGAAGAAGAATCTATTCTCAATTGCTGTGCCACCTCTCACTGCGTGAGCCGCACCTGATGGTGGTCGAGATAAACCCTTCGTGGGAGGTATCGGGGGGCACAGGTGATCATAGCTGATAGTGTAAATGTCAGATAGCTGAGCTTCAGTCTTACCTGGCGATAGATGATCATGTACTCGTTGTGGAAGACGACGATCCGACTGCCCCACGATGTCGTCATGAGAAAGGGCCGTGCCTTCACCCTCGATGTCCAAAGGAACCCGCCGTTGTTCGGCTCCAGCGCCGTAATTGTCTTGTTGCCATAGAAGACACACGCGGCGTCATTGCACTGCACGTACTCGACCTGCCAACGTCAAATCGTATATGTATGTATATATATATATATATATATATAAGGCGCCAAGAAATGCGAAATAAGCCAGAAGCCTGGCGTGCATGGTGGTTCAGGCTCGGGTGGCAGGCATATGGGATATTTCTTCTAATCCTATTCGATAATGTTACTGTTAACGGGACGGGGTAGAGGTCATTTTGTCATGGTGTAGCCATATGACGCTCGTACGCTGTTCATCTCGTGACGTTATTGTCTCGGTACTCGCGCAGCTGTAAAGAGCTCTTCGGCTGGCGGAGGACGAAGGCGTCAGTTCGAGTCGCCCACCATGATTACGGTGTTCGAGCTAGCGGGGGGGGGGGGGCGGGAACTGGAAGTCTTGACCTACCTTATGAATCAGGGTGCGCTTCCAGACGAGATGATCGTCATCGATTCTCGCGCACACGATAGTGTTACCAGCTGAGAAGAACAGCGCCCGGGTGTTGTTGGCAAGCGGAAGGGTGGCGAGGTTGGTATCAACTTGAAGGCCCTCAATCACCTGACGGAGCGGAGGACGTGAAGGCGCCCACACAGAAATGGCCAACAGAGGTAATTGGATTAGATAAAACAAAACGCGGTCGTCACTAACACCAAGTAAGTACTATATAGGGATTGTCGCTTAGATTGCGTGTTTATCAGTCAGTCTGCATAACCGTTCGTTGCATAGATTTCGTGGTTCATTTCGTCTTGTCGAAATAATTCGAAATCCTTTTGAGAAAAAGGGCTCAGCCGCTGACGACGGCTGGACCTAATATTGGCATACAGTTTTGATTTTGTTCGACTGTTCGATTCGTTGTCGTTCGATCGTATTGGGACAGTTTCTAGCCACTAGACTTTTATCTTCAATCAATCGGTGTTTGCCTAGAGGTACTGTAAAGCCTTGCGGGTTGGCCTTCGAGCATTCGAAGGCATTGAAGTGCTTCAAATGTCAAATACGTCATTTTGTTGCTGAGCTGACCCTCAAATAACATTGAATGTCCAATGCTTCCCGCCTTACATGTGTACCTAGTTACCATGAGAGAATTACATAGATAATCGAAGTAATATTGAAATTCGGGTGCGCCACACACGAATCCAATCGTGCAATACTCGAGTACTCACGATGCGGTATGTAACGTTGAAATGTGCCGGCAGGCCCACCGTTGTCCGGAGATCCAGGCCGCGATCATGCCACGCGAGGTACAGGGCCAGAAAGGCCACACACAGCAGGCAAATAGCTATGAAGTGACGGGGAAAGGTGAAAATTGACGGATGGTTCGCCCGGCCCTTTTTAGGACCGTCCGCAGGTATTGGTCCCGCTGGCACTCGAACCATATGTCCTGCAAGAATGGCGGAAATTGTTGAGGTCGCTTGTAGCAATCCATTAGTGACACGGCATCTTCGTCGTTGCCAAGTGTACGATGTTCTTGCTGATTAATAATAATAATAATAATAATAATAAATTATAATACATTTTCTCGACAATATTACAATACAATGTCATTAGTTGCCTTCGTCGGCTGGAGCGGGCAGCGGAACGCTGAACGGACATGGCTAGTGTGAATATTTGAAGGGAGAACTAAGCGGCTTGTATTGCAGCAAGCTGCAGCCCCCTGAACTACGGGCTGAAGTTGGACAGGGATTGTTGATGAGAAGCTGTCAAATATCCGGTTTGGCAAACTCCGACGGGCGTGAACTCCCAACAAAAAATCTCAAGTTGAGTAGACTTTTCCGGGACAGCAAATGGGGAACGGGCAGGATGTGGGCTGTGTGTGCCTTTAGAGCTGTGGGGTGAGTAATTAACTATGAATTAGTAGAGAAAATAAGACTATTTAGACATTAATAATAATAATAATATTAATAATGTATAACCATGCCATATATATATATATATATATATATATATTTGGTTGCTAAATATTGCCAATCGCTTGTGACGCGTTTCGGGCTCCGAACGGCTTCATGACTATCTTGCGCAGGACAATACATAGGGGAAATAGCGTTGACGTCTGCCGAGATCAAGTTAGTCGATGATTTTCAGCGATTAATTAATACGCATTTCGTTGATTCATCCGAAAAATGGCATTATTTAATTCCATGTTCGACCTTGCCAAATACGTTGAAACGCTGTAGACGTCTTTGAGCCTAAACCCACTTAGCTTCACGTGTTTTCACCTTGAAATGTTTTTCATTTTCGAAAACAGCGAACGGCGATTGTCGATTAGGCAATATATCACTGATTGTGGATTGATTGCCTTCCAGGAACTTATTGCAGTTAACTTAATTTGTCGCCACCCACGTACCCGACCCTAACCCATGCCTACGGCGAACGCACGCTCAGCTATTTCAATGTAAAGGCAATGAACAATGAGAAGCCAATAGCTGTTCCCAGTTCTCCACAGAGAAGCTGCCTCCAGTCAACCTCGATCGCGTCGCACTGCGTCTGACGTAATCGCGTTTCGGGTACAGGACTACGGGACGTTGGCCTCGTCTAGACATTGGCTCGTTCGTTTGCAAAATCCTATTGGCTATTCGACTTACCAGCGGTGTGGACGTCCGCATCACCGGCGGAGGCTCCACCGACGCATAGATTGTTATTCTCGTAGAACACCGTCTCCTCCTCGTCATCAGTGCCGACGTCGTCGTCGTCATTTACAAGAGACACGTACTTTTGTGGTTGGCCGTGACTTCGCGCACGCGCCACCATCTTCGAGTGTTTCTCGACGAGGTCGAGGAACGAGTTGTTGGAGACGTCCTTTGCCGTCGTACGGCTTCCATCTCTGTCATTTTGTCTCGGCTTTGTTTCCTCCTCTTCGTTGAAGTAGAGCTGATACGCAGGTCCCAGAGCGGCAGGACCTGTCGGCGCCATGATACAGCTCAGCCGGTCGTCGGCGGAGAACAATGTTGCCAAGCAGCAAATGTCTCAGCTAGTGTCCACAACACCATCGGCTAATCGACGTCAACAGTAAGCGACATGAGATCTTCTATTACATCGTGCATCGGCAGGACGACGGCAAGTACAAGTCGGCTGGAGAAGGCTGTATAAAATGCGAATACTAAGGGATGCAGGACTCCTGCGGAGTTCCTTCGTGTTCTCCAATACAGCGAACGTTCAATGTTGGCTGAAAGTGAGCCTGAGAGCATTCGGCTCCTCCGTATCAGGTGTTTGCCCGTAAGGTTGGTCGATCGACGACGTTGCCACTGCTCTCATTCCTGGCTCCGCTTAAGCGCAAGCAGAAATAGTAATTACAGATACATAGCGATCATCCGCTAATGACCTTTGACACAACCGGGATGATCATCGCTCTCACTATCGTTTAGGCCAGGGGAAGGGTCATTCAATGATGATGGCGATACCGTTGCGATGCTTGAACCGTCCTCAAGAGGGGCTAGGCGTTGGATCACACCGAACACACTCGCGCCCGTGCGTGTAACGGCCACAATTGCACTTGGCATGTTACAACACTCAACTCGGATCAAGTGGTCATAGTACAATGCAGAGGAGATAGCCGCATGATGACAACACTGTCGATCAGGACACCTCCCCCCCTGAACTCCTCGACGCTGGCATGCACTTGCAGATGTCGTCGATCACCGTCCTGCTCAGTGGGTTCTTCAAGTCACTGAAATCCTTTGAAGCGATTTTTGTCTCATTTGCTTCTGCTGCCGCTCGATACGAAACCTATATTCAATGCACGCATCATCTATGCATACTGATGTACAATATATCTATTTGTTTTTTCACAGCGGACAGTGAAGAGGACGCACGGGAGAGATCGGCAGTCCTACCGGGTATGTTTTCACTATGGTCCTTTTTCGGCCTGCCTGCTGGTCTTGTTGTTGTCGCGGCTGCTGCTACTGCTCCTGTTGTTGTTGTAGTTGCGGCCGCTGTTGATGCTGCGGCTGTTGCTGCCGTTCTTGTTGTTCTTGTTGTTGTTGTAGTCGTCTCCGCTGCAGCTCATGAGAAGGCCAGTAGTGGTTCTCGGTCGTTAGGGCAGGCGACCCCCAACGGATGAGCGGACGACATGCGCTCTTCTGCGGGTCGACATCAAGGCGAAGCGAACCCAACCGAGCATCGAACGTGAGATCCGCCGTCCACGGGTCTCACTGCCCGTTCCCAAGCTGAAGATTCGTCTGCGAAAGATCAGAAAGAGCTGGGAGGGCAGGAATCGCAGCCACCGATTCATCGTACGCATAGACAACCTGTGCTGGACCAGCAACCCGATCAGGCTGCCTGCTGCTGCTTAGGTTGCTGCGGATCACGGACCGGCAACCGACCTAACCTAACCAAACCTTACGCTGTCAGTAGCCACGATGCGGAGCGACGAAGGAGGGAGGGGCCGAGTACGATGCATTCGACATTGATAGGCTGCAGCAGATAGCAGGGAAGGAAGATGATCGTGATAGAAAAGAAAAGCAATCAAGGAAAAAAGGAAAGAGGGAAATATAAGAAAAGGAAGACAGGCAGACTCGCGCCCCAGACAGCGGAGAGTATCGGGTTGTGGGACAAGCCCTAGGGGCTCTGGCGTATACCGCAAAATAGAGATGACTGCGTTGCGCAGAGGTTCAAGCACAAGACGCCGGCTGACCTCTGAAGCACTCGCGGTGCTTCAGCTCGATTCGGTCAGGTCGGCCGCGTCCCATCAGGTTTGTGTCCGGCGAAACCGGGGACTTTCTGCACCAGGATGAGCGACACGGGTTAAGGTAAAGTAAGCGGCGGCGGCGGCGGCGGAGGAGGAGGAGTTGACGAATATTGTCTGTTTGTCGGTTGGTATACTATGTAAAATCGACGTTTCCCGGCTGACTCTCAGCCTTAAACGTTTAACGTCCACGTACAACTGCTTTCGGCATACGGCTTCCTAGGACGGACCTCGTAAACGCAAATGTGCAATGCCGAAAGCAGTTGTACCGTGAACGTCAAATGTATAAAGCTGAGAGTCAGCCCCCAAAAACACTAACTTTATTGGTATGCTATGTAGGTAAACGCTATAAATATCAATCGGTCGGCCGGAATTCGTCGGACCTGCCGTGAACATATAAGACGAAGTATATATATATATATATATATGGCGGAAGCACCGTTTAAAATGTTGAAATAAGGAGTTCCCGACCGGCCAGTACCTGAGCGTACGGGATATCCGCTCACCCGGGGTCCAAAAAATAGTGCACGTGAAGCAGCAGACGAGACCAACCATATCGTTGTAAGCCGAACTGTACGGCCCAGGAAGTTATTGTAGAGACCACAGTGGACGACAGTGCGACAAGCGCGGTAGAGAGCGCAGGGTGAGCGCCCCCTGGAGGTACACCTCAAGGCGCAGTGGACCACACGGACCAAGAACCGACCCGTACTCCCAACAAAACTGTAGGGCGCCATAGGAAGTTTAAGAGGCTGTCGTGGGTAGACTGATATACTGAATGGGACTCCTTTCAGCACACATGCGATACCTCGTCGTCTGTGCGAATCTCCTAAGCAAAGAGAAGACTCAATCAGCAGAGCTCGAGGCAGAGGTGAAGACTTGGTTCAGATCTACGTCTAGAGACGAAAGCTAAAATGAAAACACTTCTACTTCATGCTCTGAGGCAGGCGTCTATTTTTTTTTTCAATTTCCATTGTTTATTTTTAAAATTAACATGCGTACTAATAATAATAATAATAAAAGTGAACACACCTCCATATTCCTAAAAATATGTACATTGCTTAGTAATCTAGCATTCTCTGTCATCATTGCTCACTTTCGTTGGAATGACAGCATCGCCCCGCTCACGATTATATTGCCGTACAACGTCGTTGCCTGCCCAGACCCGTGCATCACCGTATCTCGAATCTCTTTAGACTACCGGGTTCACTGTTGGCGATTTCCGCTCGTAGACATCTTTTACCAGCACAAATTGAATCGGTGCTGACATTTGCATAGCCAATTCGTATACTCTCACCTTGACAGGACAATGCATTCGACCGAATTAAGATATATTGTATAGATATTCTACCAGAATATATATATATAAATATATATATATATATATATATATATATATGATGACAAATCCCCCGTCCCGACGACCTGGCCACATCCAACCCGAAAGCGAACTCACATCGTGCTCCTCTTCATCCAGAGGACGTCTGGGATAATGTTCCAGAACAGCAGGAACACTATGGAAGATGAGAGAAGACTATTCTTCCTATTCTATTCTATATCCGTTCCCCGCAGAATCGAGTCCGCCAGCGAGCGTGTCTGCTTTCGAGGGCACACCTCCCCCTATATTTGCGTTCTGCGATGATTAACGTTAATGTACATTGCGTCAATGTGCAGCTGGCTGTCGCCCGACGCACACCGACATCTCATTGCTTTTTGGCCGCAGCAGCCACCACCCCCGCCGGGTTGAGCTTTGTCGGGTCATATTTGTACGTCTTGACGATAGGTCCGATTCCCGCCTTCTTGAAGCGCATCTCGTTGTTCCTATAAAGGTTGCCCAGCATTCTTAATCGCTTTTGCCCTTCGTACATGTCCTTTACCGATGCCACGAAACCCTTCTTACTTATTGCCAAATCCGTTTTCTGGTGACGAACGAGATCGGGCAGATCTAGCCGTCGCCGTACAGCCGGTATTTTCAGAACGGCAACCTGCAATAAATGAATACAACAGCAATAACAATAATAACAAAAACAATGTGGATAAACGAAAACAAAGTTATGGGTGAATTTCTCTTTATCGTTCCATGTTCGTGTGGGGAAGGCGACCCGTTCTGGCTCTTGCTTCGATCACGTAGTACAATATGTAAGGAGACATCGAAGATGCCCGTATTCTACCCGCGTAAATTCGCCAGCGCCTACTGCCCCCTGCCCCCCGCCTGAGAGCAGGTTTCAAGGCGAACTCGCTTAAGTTGCAACTGCCGTTTTTTTGCCTTCGATTCGAAGGGACGTGTCAATCCACACGGCTCGATGACTAACTCATCTAACTGACTCCATTTGCAGGGGTTTCTTCCCGCAGTTTGAAGGGGCTGAGAGTAGAAACAGTGTCAATAGTCCGGCTCGTGAGAAGTCACTCGAGTAGCCATACCTCACGGCGGCGTTGAGCTCGACGCCGCGCGTTACCAGCCCGGCCAGAAGTCACAGCACGCTCAGCACTATCAGCTCGAACGATGATGATTATTAGTGCTCGAAACGAACAACAACTGAACGCAACGAATCGATGCCGCTAATTATTAACCAACGGCTACGAATGGCTATTTTTGGCCAGCGTTCGTCAATCGTCAAACCTCTCTCTCTCTCTCTCTCTCACCTGACCAAGCGTGAACAGATTCGATGTCGTCCAATAGCAGACGATTGCCGCGGGGAAATTCATTGTGAATGGGAACATGATGACGGGAACAGCTCCCAAAATGAATCGACCCCATCCCATGTTGTCGAGGCGCATGCCACCTTCGGCGCCCAGCTGAAAGAAAGAACAAAGTTCTCGCGTTTGAGTAGTTCTCCTCCTATCGCGAATCTCCTCCTCCACCATACTTCCGCCGAATGATACGCATCTCTGTGCGTGTATGTGTGTCTCTCTCTCTCTCTCTGTGGGTGACTGTATATGTTCTTGTGCCTCGTCGCATGTCTCGACTAAAACACACATCCTATTCCCGCGTGATGTTCTGGCATCGTTGCATTTCGAGACGTGGCCTTTGCTAATTACCCCTGAAGGGCTGGAGCAATCGTTGAAGCGACGAATTTTCGACGAATATATACAGTTTTTCGAGCTGACCCTCAGCTGTTCCCCTATCTGACGGGCCTCAGCTCTTAACCTTTAGGTATTACGACGAATATATATATATATATATATATGCATATTTATCTTCAAATAACAGTTACCTTCAGGGTGGCGAATAGCGTCAGGCTCGTGCATATCGGCAAAATGTAATACGGATCTGGAACGGTGAGATCGCTGAACCAGAACAAGCCGCCCGTCTTCATCGAATCCAACGGCAGGTTGGCCATGCCCCTCAGAGCGAAGAAGAACGAGACGAAAATAGGAGCCTAAGAGGGGAAAACAGTGACAGCAAATTAAATACGCAACTCGAACTGAGACCGTAATGAACGAGAGGTAACAGCATCGATTCGCTGCTTGGTACTCGTTATTTTTTGGGCATACGGCGGACGACTCACGTGTGCTAGCCCCTCCGATCGCCGATCAGGCATTGTCTTGTTGGAATGGCATGAGACAATATCGCTTTTCGTTAAGCTGTGAAGGTTTAGAGTTACTTCCATAGATGAGATCCCATAAGGGGGTCTCACTTGAATCCATGTGCTCACGGCGGAATCGAAGCGTCCTGTTCCGTAACACGGAAACAGATCAATCCGCTATCTATTAATATATCCATATAACTCTGCACAATATCATGCATCTGGCGACTATTCAAGTTCACGCTACCGTCTTCCTTGCGGATACGGCCGCGGGCACTCTACACTTAACGAGGCAGCCACCGCCCCGCTAATTACCGTCGAGGCGTTACGTGACAATGAATTAAAGCTAAGCACGTCAGCTTTCCTGAAATCAAATCTCTAATCAAATTACTTACTACTAAACCAAACGATTTCGGGCTGACTCTCAGCCAACATTTAACGTCCACCAAAGGATTCGACAAATTTCTAACTACTAACGCTACTATTCCACTATTTCCACGCCGTCAACGCAACAAAGTTCCATTGGCTCAGTGGTTGTGGCCGACACGAGGCGATTTGTACTTTATATGCGTTTCGACCTAGCTCGCTGACCTGTACGCCGACGTTGAGGAGACTCCTGAACGGATTCACATTCTTTTCTCTCATAAAGGTCGAAAGGTCCTGGTTAGCTCTGAAATAGATAGCAGCAGGAAATTAAAAGAAGCCTCATACTAACGCACGTTAAGAGCAATTAATTAGCTGCTGGACTACATGCGAGTTACGAGACAACGAAGCTTTGAGCTCCATGTTCGCCTCGAAGAGGCCCTACGAAATGTCATAGATATGTCATTGTCGGCAGCTTTCCTTTGGGGATTTTTTGTTTTCTTTTTGTTTCGATAGATGGATATTGCCAGTGAACTATTTTCCTTCAACTGGCCATAGCTGAAACGTTTTTGAAGGTCAAGATGACACAAAGTGTCCACAATGTAATTGCTCTCTCTCTAAGGAATTATCGTAGGAATAGAATAGTTACGGCTAGCGGCCGTCCGACGGACAGTAGTTGCCTTCGAAATAAAAATCTCAGCGGAATCGAACTTTCTATTTGCCGGCTTCTGTTCATGATCTCAGTTTTGTAGCCCAAAATTCACCATTTCATTTATATATATATATATATATATATATAAAGAGAGAGAGAGATCTCTTACTGGAGCCTCGTAGTCAATCTCTAATAATATATTACCTTAATGCATCCAATCTGTTACCCTCCTGTTCGGCCACCCTTAAGCGAGCCTGAATCGCCTGCATCTCGGGCATATGGTTGTTCATGTGAATCGAGTACTTCCGAGCTCGGATCGTCAACGGGAACAGCAGGAACTTGAACGTTAGTGTCGCTGCTCCAATCGTTGCCCACCATGGCAGTCCTATGGACAGAGGCGATCCGCAATAAACGAACGACAAGGCCGAAACACGTTGCGTCAGCAGGACTTTATTCTTAAGAGCAACTCCAATACGGAATTATCGAATTATCCCATTACTAATAATTTCTTATTCCCTATAATTAATTGAATATTAAAATTTTAAACAACCACTCAAATACATCGTCAGCTAAATGCACCGCCACATTGATTAAAGGCGAACGAAGTAGGCGTACAATAGAGCGCATTCTCTCTCTCACTGTCTCTCTTGTGGTGGCGAAGTTCGTGACAAAATTATGTTGATGACGAAATTATGATGATCTATCTATAAATTTCTATACATTGGATTCGTATGTATATTTGACGCATCCGTTTTGTCTCTCTAACCGTAGGCTTGTATCGCGCAAAACGCAGTTTGCAGTATGCCTGATGGACTCCATCCGCCCAGGCCAAGTTCGGCTAGTGATCCGGCTGTTGAGATCGTATCAAGGTCGAGGCTGTCGGCCAGCCTCGACAGCTCCAACTCTTCCGCGCTGATGCCGGGAATACTCGAAACGGTGGCGGTGGGGGCGGCGACTTCCAGCGACTGAAAGACGCCGAGATCAGGCCGATTTTTGTTATTATTATTCTTATTATCATTATTAATCATTCTTATTCATATTATCATTAGTAATATTGTCAGAATCACGGCCATCGTAACAATTACGACTACGTAACCCGAGGTCGAGAAGACTGTACTCTCCAAGGGCCACGTTTCCCACTACAGAATTACAGGGCGCGCGACCTAAGGTCGATCGGGAGCGAGGGCTTAGCCCAACACATGTTAGTCGAGTCGTCAAAGACGATATCTCTGCCTTCGATACCGGAAAACGAATCTCTCTCGGGAAACTCTCCTCGACCACGAAGTTCGAGCTAGCTAGCTAGCTTTCTAGGATGTTGAGGTCGGTGGCCTGGTGCTGCATCCGTCTGCGATTTGCAACCGGTGGGGACACGACGTAGGTAATGGGTTCGATTCCAGCCGTTGCCAATTTGCACTTAGGGGGTGTCCGTCTTCGGGAGCAACGCAAATAGCGTAGACGTTAAACGTTGGCTGGGAGTCAGTCCAAAAGCATTTTTGCAACATCTTTCTATATATTGATAGAATAGTTTTTGTTTCGGTAAACTTCGTGTCATAGTCGCCAGTGCATATGGCGGTCGCTTAAAATTGCATATCTCCCATTCTCAGGCCCAATCGGCTATGTTCCAATCTATGGCAGGCTCACATCTGTGCATGTATACATACGATACGAGACGCCTGTACCTGCTGAATCAATTGGTCTATGTCCACACCGTTGAGGTTGATGAATTCTGAAAAAAGCTCATTGTTATGAGGTAGATAGGGCGAATCGAACAGTGAATCCGACGACACCCAATCGCTTGCAGCGACCTCCTGCACTCGACGCCAGCGATGTTGACGAACGAGATCGCCGGTTCATCAAGATGCGAGAGATCGTCAATTCGCGTTGATAGTCCCATGAGGCAGCGTGCGATCACAGGGACAATAGGACATCTTCAATTGTTAAAGCTGTACCTAGCTAACTATATCGCTCTAGATGAGGTAAGGGCTACTGCTATATGAAGCGGGACTCAAATTCGTACAATACTCTCTTCAAGGTAGCGTGTCCTACTTGCCAACTCGTACTAGCGCGATTATTGGCCAATAACACTCTGTGCCGTCACTGCTACCACCCTCGATTGCAGCCTAGTTCGCCTACCTATTCCACCAACAGCGTTAGGCGTTAGGGTGGATTCAATCGCCAGCGCGAAGTCCGAAGCCACAGCTTGTCCCTTTGGGGGGAACGGGGGGCCAGCAACGAGTTTACATCTATTTGCATCGACTAGGAGTAGCTAAAATATAACATCCATGGTTGATATCATCCTTGAAATTTATGAGATTAATTAGCTAAGCATGAGATAATGTCGTCGTACAGACTATGATAACAGACTGCCTGCTCGTGGATGCTTGGACGGCAAAGTTCTTGGGGGGGGGGGGGGTTCCCCTTCAAAATACAATCTCATTCAAGGGTACCCTCATATAGCATCTCGAGATATTCTCATATTAGATATATGCTAACAGCAAGTTTAGGTGAACTTTTTTCTTGTGTCCCTATGTTGTGCTATGAACGCGATGGGTCACAGCGCGTATGTGCAACTTACGGCAGGAACTGCGGTCGACGACGATGTTACTGCGGCACCGGCGCCCCCAGATGTTGTTGCCGACGAAGCGATGGCGGCTGGTGCAGCCTGAATCCTCAACGGTGTCGTGCTTAATGAGCGTAAGCTCAGCTGCGAGCCCTGGAGCACGACAAGGCGAAGGTTAGACGACAATGAAGAGTTGGTATGGATATACGAATACGTCTAAGCGGCTGACACGTGTTGTCAGACTATCTGACAATAGCCATTAGGAGACTTGTCATATATATGCTGCTATTACTATTATGGCTGGAGTAATATATGTGCACCGGCTAAACGAAGATCATTCGCCCTATCGTCAAGGAGTTCTCCCCCTGACGTTTATATCATAGCTCAGGATGTTCTGTGCTTATTGGCGTTCGAACGTCGTTCAAACTTCGCTAATTCACACCTCCCCCGTCGTGTTTGTTAACAACTGAGTCGGAGCAGCTTGAACTGTATTTTCTGACTCGGCCCGACGAAAAAATATGCATCAATGAATATTTGGAGGACACAGACATCAAACGAACGCCTATCTAAATATTAGCCTGCGTCGATAGCTGAACATGCTCGCGACGCCAGAAAACAGTCTCATTTGCTTGCTATTAGAGGTGGCCTTCCATATCGTCTTTGGCACCGAATCGAATAACCACATGAGAATCAGACGATTCCGTTCGCTTCCAGCTCCCATCATTGTTACCACGGATTGCAATCACCGAATTGTCACTTTTTTTCCATGATATTAGTTCGATTATTTAGCTGAATCCTGCTCCACGCTCGCTCTCTATTGAGCGAAAAAATCGAGCAAGTTCCATGATACCCCACCCGGGACTACTGTTATTGTTGTTGCTGTGCTCCTGTTTTGGCTGAACGCTCATATCGTCGAAATCATAGAACTCGGCAAGCACGCAGTGATGCTGACGAGACGCAAATTGCTGCTTGTTCCTTGAACTCTCTTGGAATACGATTTCCACTCGGGGCTGTCACTAACGGTAATAACTGATTACTGAATTGGTACCTGTTCCACAGAGTCGAGTCTTACCCGAAGGTGCGCACTCCTGAGCGCTATCATGCGGCCCCTACGGGCCGCTATACGACACGCGCTAAATAACATCATGATTTACTGTGTGCAACACTCGACAGCGTTTCGCCGAGTTCACGTCCCCGAGGTAACAATCAATATCGAGCGACTTCGGAGTATCGCCGCCGCCCGCAGACGGGACACAGAGACACGGGGAATACCGATGGATTTCTCGACTTCGAACAGGCCGGATGAAACAGTGGAGTTCTCCTTTTCTATTTATACAGCAGCGGTTGGCGTCGAAGCGGTACTTCGAAGCGCGCAGCACACTGGGGCCGGGTGTTAGGCGCGCGCAAGGCACGGCGTGCGAGACTTATCGGCGAGACTAATTGTGACGATTTGAGAAAGCCACATTAGCCACTAGCACCTCGAGTAGCGCCAGCTATTATAGAGATATGGCAACACGATGCAGGGTATTCTTTCGCCGTGAATTAACGGCTACCCAACGAGAGAAAAGGTAAAATCCCGAAGGACCATAATGGTGTCGATGGAATCGTCGGTTTCGCGCGGGATACACCCGTGCTAGTGCTATCGTAGACGTCCTGGATTACTTACCACGGCTCCGTTTAGCTCCGACAGCCCCGGCGAACCCGAGCGACTAGGTGGATCGTTCACCTGCAAACATGGTTTTGTCGTGGCGCTCGCTGGTGATGTCCGGGGTAGTGTTTCGGAGCACCACCCCGTCTCTGTCAAGTTTCTCTTAAAGTGGTCTCGAACGTCTCCGGCATCTGAGAGGAATCGCTATTAGTCCCCTCAGGCAATCCTGAATCCTGTGGTGCCACTGCCGAGTGAATCTGAATGACCTGATGGAGTCGACTTGATGTAGTTAACACTCAGGGTCCTCGGTCATCGTGGACTTCAAATATACATCATACCAAAACGAAGTTGGCGCGCTTCTTCGGGTGCAGAACGGAGTTCGAGCTCACTATCACAGTGACATGCGTGTACCTTGTGTCCCTTCAGGGCGCGAAACATACTCCTTATTTTCTAGATATTCAACCATAATGTCGATAGCATCAATAAGAGGTGTCGAACACAATTTGTACAATTTGTGTACTCGCTGATCACCTGTAGGAACCCCGCGCCCAAATAATCACAAAAGCTAATAATCACAAATAAAAAAAAATTATATATATATATATAGTAGACCCGCAGCTCAATGTTTCATATCAAACATTTTGTAAGACACATCTCTGCGCTTCGTACACCGTTGTGCAGAGAGATTACGTTGCGTCATAGCTCTGTAACTATTCCATTTCTACTGTTATCTCAATTATAGAGAGAAGGGTGGGGCAAAGATAGCCAGGAGCTGTTTAAATATAACGACTAATTCACGTTTAAATAGCTCAACACAACGAACCCGATATTAACGCTTCCCGGTCCCGAATCTACCTAATCGCTTATACTCGCTAGTAGTCCCGTATTGAGAAGTTCGTTAGTGCTTGGCTATACTATAACCTCGTGCTTATCGATCTGATTACTGATCACTACTAATTGATATGATCGCATGGGTTGAAATCATCACGAACCTCTACCAAACTGCCACAATGTGTTTGATGTGTATGTTCTCTCTCTCTCTCTCTCTCTCTCTCTCTCTCTCTCTGAGAGTGTGAAAGCTGTACGAAAGTTGAAATTATGTTAATTAGGTTAATTATGAAGTTGCGATCAAGTGGTTCATTCGCTAGATTCCGAGGACATCAGCATCATATCCAAAGTTCATAGCATGCTTCACTAATCTGTATTCTTTATCAACCTCCATTTACCCGACACAAAGCGTTTTTTCTATCTACCAAAAATATCTCGCTGTCAAGTTCGTACCAGCGATCCCTAGCCTTTTGGTCAGGTAGCACTGTGGCCGACGATACGATTATCCCGTTGCATAACATATAAGAGAACTTAAGCATTCTATGCAGTTCCTTCAATAAATCAATAAAGCCTTACCTTACCCACCCAGTCGAGAGGTTTATGAAGCTTATTCCCTTTAACAACCCAAATGCGTTATTTGAAAGGCAACGTTGAGATTCGCAAATATGATATATTAGACAATGGCTGCCGCCTATGTGTCCACACGAACACTAGAGATATATTGGCTCATGTCGATATAACGGCAATCGATTATTGTTTCGCTCAATGAAGCAAATTTAACTCGTTGAGAGTTACTAACTCCTTTCCCACCGGGCGTTTGTATCGGCCTAGAAAACAGATACAGCTTGTATCATTAAACGAATCTCTAATAAATCGCAAAAGAAATGAAATCAAACGCGAAAAATAAAACATCGCAAAAGCACTCAGCTTTACCATCTTGAGACTATAACTAACGAGGTAAATTGTAGACCTGCCTTCGAATGACGATACTCTGCTGATTCCATCGCGGAGCTAAAATAAATCCACCGTTTATTATTCACTACCACTTATCGCTAACACTACAACAATTAACTATATATATATATATACATATATATATATATATATATATATCATGCACAGATACAGCTGTGACTACGAAATAAAATTATTATTTACATGTTTACAAATGCATGTACACTTCATAACCATTTGCTAGATCCTGCCATACCGAATGCCATGCATATGAGCGGGTGTCGCTCCGACCACCGGCTCTCACCTATACCACCCGCTGAGATATATATATATATATATCTATCTAGTATTATGATACAGTTCGCCTGGCGTTCTTCACTGTTTGCGTTCATTTTTCCCATGCTCAATAGCTCGAATCTTCAAGGGCGGATTAGGGGATCGTTTGATCGTTCCACGGGTCGCTCCGTCCTCGGCAGTGTCGGGGCCGGATTTCATCGCCGCTTGCCTCTGTCGAATCTTCTCCGCTAGGCCGCGTTCCTCGAACTCTTTGCTTATCTGACTATTGATGACAGCTTGTCGCAAGAAGTCGCGTGTCTTCGTTTGGCTCATGGTCACCGGTGGCATCTGGATATTGTGGCGGATCGAATCGGGGATTTTTAACCACCGCCGGACAGCAGGCATATTCAGGATTACGACCTAAGCAAGTGAATGAACACATTTTGGGAACTTGTAAATTTCGTGATCGCAATTGTTACTTAATCACCTGATATGTTGGGTAGATATATGGGGCGGCCTTTCGCGACCAGAGAGAGAGAGAGAGAGAGAGAGAGAGACTTAGAGAAATTACCGCGCGGCACAGAGGAGATAATGGAGAGCAGAAATACTAATAATAGCAATAATTAGCATAAGCATAGTATATGGATAATCACATTAACTGGCGGCGCCATACCGCAATGAGGTGGGAAGCCTGTCATATGCGGATAATATTACAATCGACATACAATAATAATAATAATAGTACTATATTATTACTACTATTATTATTATTGTGATTATTGGTAAACTACACGGATGTGAAATTGCACATGAGTGACACTAGTAGATGAATATAGCATTGAATAAGGATACAGCAAAAATCATAAGAGCCAAGTTACAACGAAAGACCGAATTGGCTATTTCCCGCTAATCAATGACGGGGTGCGCCAATATATAAAAGTCATAAGGAACTTGCACCCAACGTCAAGTTGTACCCGACGTGGTAGCGTGTATTTCTCACCTGACCGAGCGTAAAAACGTTCGTGGTGGCCCAATAGCACAGGATCGCTGAGGGGAACCACAGTGTCACTGGGAACATGAGAACTGGCACTCCTCTCAGGATGTACCGAACCATCTGCGCCTGTTGCTGGGACTGTACGCCCGTCTCGGCGCCGAGCTAACGATTCGCCCCACCAACAAAACGAGGACAAGAGCAACAATGATCGAATGATCGCGGATGAGTAAAATGGCCGAAATTAATACCTGAGCGCCTTGTGGTTAGAGCGGGGACAGTGAAGCGACGGTCCGCGATGAAGGCAATCATGTTGAATTGTGCTTTCGAATCGCTATAAACGGGTTTATTTTGAGATTGCTATAAATAGCACAATCGTCGATGTGTGATCCGTATCGTTTCAAAGGGACAAAGCAACAAAACGGGACGGAGCTTGTCACAGCAAAAAATAGCATTGCCGAAGGTTTGGCCAGAGTTCGGTTGAGGCTCTGAGATGCGTTGGGGTGGCCTATCGAAGCAAAGCGGTCACCGTTCGCTGGGAAATCATTCTTCGAAACTTTCCTGCATCCCTTCCCGTTCGCTATATACACAGTATTCTCTGAGTGACGTGTTTACAGGCAAGATAAGAAAAAAAAAAGGTACATAGAAAATTGAATCGCACAGACCCCTGCACTTCGAGAGACAAACGCCTCGTTGGTTGGTTTGTCAGAAGGCGAGCACTAAACGAGGCAACTTACCTCGATACTGGCAAGCATCGTAAGGCTAGTGAAGAGCGGCAAGATGTAGAGGGGGTCGGCAATCGTTAGATCGCTGAACCACAGCAAACCACCGGTCTTCATCGATGCTAACGGCACAGCTGCCATCTCCCTAATGCCAATGAAAAATGAAATGAAAATTGGAGCCTGAAAACAGAAACCGAGGAGGAAACTAAGTATTTGAAGACTTCGTATTTAGATATAATAAAATAGAGGCGGGCGGTAATACACCTCAGCGCTATATATATATATATATATATACGTATCTCCGAGCAAATGGCGTTATTCAATATGCATACTGAAGTTACAAGCCTGAGCTGAACAATAGGCGAAACTGACTGGCGTCCAGAGACGACTTGCCAATTTACCAAGGAAAAGAAACAACCACCGAACGACATATCATACTCCTACTCACCTGTGCCAGCATGGGAAGCATCGGTGAGAAGGGATTGCAGTTTTTCTCACGGTAAAACTGCCGAAGTTCTTCGGCTGCCCTGCGACGACACCGTGAGAAAAAAGTGAAAACGATTACACACAAATGAGGGATTGACACGTCGCCACGTCATACCATGCATGTTGTAGACATGGGTGCTGTTATATAAATAAGTAAAGCATGGGATCGGAATCCGGATCGCTCTGCTCGATATCGAATTGAGCGTACCTCTGAGTGGGTTCTGATCGAGTTTCTGCCGTTAGTTTCCGATACCGCGTTGGAAATATGTATAAATGTGATGTTATATTCAAACCTACTGGCACTAACTCCTATAAACAGCCCCTGTCCCCGGCACTGGAATGGATATATAATATATATATATATATATATATATTATATATATACACTATATATATATATATATATATATAGTGTGTTTTTTATCCAGGTATCGATTCGATAAGGAAGGTTCACATCTATATACATTAGGTTCGCCATATGCATGATATATATATATATATATATATATTTATATATATATCATGCTGTTTGCCACAGACTAAGCAACCACGTACTTTTGGCCAGATGCCATATCTCCGCTGAGTCGAGCCTCGCTCATCCGAAGTTGCAGTTTCATTGCCTCTGGCATGCAGTTCTGCACGTTGATAGCGCTTCGGCGGGACCTGACGGTTAGTGGAAACAGCAACAACTTTACCGCGAGCGTACTCACGGCAATGGCGGCCCACCATGGCAGGCCTGACGTACAAAACGTGACAGAGGAATACAACAACGAAGAGTCACATATCTAGTGGCAAAATGCTTTTTTATGAACACTATGAAATAATTGTGATAAGGGTTACGGCTACACGTATTGTTGACACTGTAATGTGCAAATGATATTATATTATGTATATATGTACATTGTGTATATTGCGATATCATCAACTGTGTAATTTCGTTTCGAATATCGGACATTTGTATGTAGTGTTTTTAGTATCAGTGTGAGCTGGGGTGCAAAAAAAACATCCCTTTTATTTTTATATTTTATCGAGAACTAAAGCGTATTATATTGCAGTTCCGAAAATAAAGTTGATTTTTTGAAACTTTGAATACTTTGTTAGATCCCTGTGGAATGGTAGCAGTAATATATATATATATATATATATATATATATATATAGTGTTGTTGTCTTCATAATCTCGTTTATTATTACGCTAGTGATGGGCAAGTGACGATTAAAGAGCTTCAGGGGATTGAGAGGGTAGTCAGTCAACTGAGCGTAGAAATGCCCCTAACCCATTGAGTGAAGTTGATCGAGGGTCGTCTGCACCAAACCGGGAGGCGACCACCCGCCGAGGCCGGCCTCTGCTAGGCTTTGTCCCGCAGTTGCCTTGGCGGCAAGCTCTTGGAAAGCAGGATGCAAAGTGTCGGCAAATTGCGTTAGATCCAACTCTTCCAGGGTGGAACCATCGCTGTTGGTGGTATACGGCGACTGAAACACAAAGCTCAAGTGAATGCTCGCACAAATGAGTACAATTTCATATATACATATATATATATATATATATATAATTGCGCGTACATAATGCCGGTAAGTCAGATGCGAAAATGAAAAATTGTGCCAAGTGGTGTCAACGTGGATGATCGCTAACCAAATGGGCCACCAGTAGCCTTGGAATTGATATCACAAGTATATATATATATATATATATATAAAGGTTAGAGAGAAAAGGAGAGCAAGCGACACCCATCACTCACGGATAGAGTCGAATCCCTGCCTGGAATATCAGTGGGGGAAAAGTCATTCGTCTCAAATTCGCCCACAAAGCTGGCACCTTCGTTAGACGACCGTGCCTCAAACCTTTGCGACGTCGTGCTCAGTGAACGCAGCGATAGAGTTGTCTGGAAACGAAGAGAGGGATGCACAATGGCCGCATCGTTAACAACAACTATGGACTACAGAAACTGATTGAGAGATGGGTGAACATTTAGACGAAGAGTTACAACACGTATTGAGCATTATCGAAAACACGAACTCGTTGAACATATCGAGTAATTGTCAACACGAAAAAATCGCGTCAATTTTTTTTTTTATCTCAGAACCGAATTAGCTGATTGGTAACGAATGCAGAACTTCGCTGCGGATGGTGGACACACTTGCGTCGGGCTACAATATCCTTATAGATAGAAATAAATCGAACACATGTCAGCTTCTGTAGCGACCCTTGGCCTCACTTGGATCTCTGCAGCGTTCAAGTTTGGTCAGGGGTAAGCATTCATTTGGAGGTCCCTTCTCTCAGACATTAGTCGCAGCCACCCACTGCGTTGTTACGGAGCGGATCTCGTCTTAAGCCTTCACAAAAAGCTCTAGCGAGTAGATCATACTCAAATACGAAGCGGACTTGAAAATTCCCTGCCTTTTTTTCTCTCCCTAAAAAAGCTGAGAAGGACAAACAACTAGCATAAAAAGAAGATCGTTTATGTGAGGAAGTGATGAAGGGTAAAAAATGTAATGCAAATAATATAGTGAAAAAAGGGCGAGCTTTTTTTTTGTCTCTTCTCTTGTTAAAACCTTTTTTATTCATATATTACAGTGTGTTACTCGACCGCCTTGCGGGAGTACACAGACTAAGCCTGTTGCAACCGCTATGAAAGCACCGTGTAAAGGTAAAGCTTTATTGATTTATTGAAGGAACTGCATACAATGTTTCACCGTTTTCTCAAAATTACAATAACATTCGCACGTTCCGACTACGAAATTTGAGAGAGAAATAGAGAGAGAAAGAGAAAGGTAGAGAAGAAAAGAAAGATCAACTATCGCCGAATTGAATCGAATTACTCATTGAACCAAAACGATAGCTCGAAATGCAACAGTGTACCTTAATGAAACAACGCGGATGCCTCACTGACACTAGGATGCTCTGGCGAGCCGCAATTCGGCACGCGTTAAGCAACATCTTGCCGATTGTGCAGGATAGCGAATTCTCCTAAAGGAACACTATTCCTCGGACTCCTCCACAGAGGACTCGAAGCATACAGAGAGGTCGAACCCTGGACTCCTGTCTGGCTGAGCACAGCGTGGAACACAACGTTCGATTTCAGTGGTGCCCAGTGGACGGCCGGGCAAGGCGGTACTTCGAACCGCGCGACGACCGGAGACCTGCCATTATTTCGAACATCTCCAGATTGCTACTGGGGTGACAAGCAATGAAAGGGTTTCACCATACAACCACTATGGCTGCGGATGCAGATCATCTGTTGATCTCCTGATCGCGTTCCGTGGACGTTAAATGTTGGCTGAGAGTCAGCTCGGAAACCTTTAACATTTTGATCGCGTTCCTGCTCAGCTCGTCCGAACTGGCAACGGACAATCTGTGATCCGAGACACTATCCTGGGGACACAGCGTGGAAAAGTGGACCTGTAGTAGGACTCTTCCCAGGCCGCAGGCTCAAGCCCTTAGGGGTGTGAACGTTTCGTAGTAGTGCCATGCGAATAGAGACCGATAAATGTTTGATCAGATCATGGCTTGTGTCCCTTCAGCCGGAAATGACTGCTATATCTATGTGGTATAGAGCCGAACTGCAGAGGGCAAGCTGACTGAGAGATTCGTGTGCGTTATTGGAGTATACCACCATTGCACATTGCGTTGCGCAACCGATGCGAAGTATTGAACTTCAGCATATTAATATCTATTTTTTATTTGCATATGCAATTTTACGTTCTACTGCTAATTAATTAATCCCGTAGATGGCCTAGTGGTGAGTGGCAACTTCTATTGCCAGATAGGAAAGACGTACGGCTCAGGTTCAAATGCTGCCGGAGGCGGGCAATCTTTCTATACCGTTATCATCTTCCCTTATCTGTGGATCGTTGATGAGACACAGCAAATGTGGCCCCAACGAGTCGTCGTAGTAATACCCAAAGGTTCAGGGCCGAGATCTGTGACAGTAAACGAGACCAGCTGAAGGGCAGCTCAAATAATGTCGAGGGCATCAATATCTAGGTTTCATTTCATGTCGATTTTCAGACGTGGGGCGTGGTGGACGCACTTTCCAAGATAATCAAACGATGCGTACACCAACCTGTCTGTGTAATGCCATGTTGTTCATGGATTTGGGTTAGCTAAGTGAGGGATGTGGTGGGTGGATTCAACAAGTCTGGGTAACAACGACCGGCTCTTGGTTAATCCGTAGACCCCTCCCCAAAAGTGGGTTTCAACTGTGAGGGTTAACTAACGATCGCCTCATGAAAATAAGTCCGTTTTCTTCGCCACTACTGAGGAACTTGATCATAACTTGCGGCATTATAGAGTTAGCCTCCGGAATTCAAGGAGGCACTTTTATTATAGAAACTTATACAAATATATATATATATATATATATATATATATAGGGAGAGAGAGACAGAGAGAGAGCGCTATATATATACATATACATATATACATGAGAGAGAGAGAGAGCTGACTAATATTTCGGTGGAACTCAATAAATAATTAACATTAACTAGCGCCGAAGATCGTCAAAGTGAATCCGCCGTAAAGTACGAACGGAGCAACCTTCACCCCCGTATTCCTTGATGATGTCCAGTTGACGTCGATGGGATCAGAATGCCTCTGATACCTTACCTTGACAACCTGTCGGTGACGTTCCACGGCTATTCTTCCGAGAACGGTGTCACTGAGCGAGGCCGCCAATTTATAGAATCGATCTAAATTTCGCTCCTTCTGAATTTCACTGAGACCTCACGCTTGTACGCCCCTCGAGCGAGTCGAATAAATACGCATACCGGGTGATACGATTCAAATATCATAGAACACCTCCAGCATTTTTATTAACTGTGGATTTAATAATAATAATGTACATATTTACATGGGAAATTTCACATAAGAAGCCAGCCCAGACCCTACTACTAGGAAGCAGGTTGTTGCATGGCCGCCGCTAGCTTCGAAGTCACGATGTACTCGGAGTTCATCACTATTTTGTTTGTCTAGTAAAAATGCAACAAAGACCTTCAAAAGCGTGCTGAAGTCTACATTTTCATGTATATTTAATAGTTGGTCACTAATAAATAGAATTGCCTGCAAATCTCTGCGAGGCGTTGCATGTGAACGAGCGGCTATTTCCACCTTGTGTCCTGATCGGTTGCTGTGGCTCTGAGGGGTCCACTGTTACCGTCCACTGGATTCGTTCTCGTGTCGAGAGCCGACGATGGAGCGCCGGTTGCAGGCGACCCCTCTCAGGCCGGCCTCATTGATTCAACCTACCACACAGGCTTGTGAGACTTTGGCGACTTGTGGCGTACGAATTTAGGTATCTTGAGCCATGCGCGTATAGATGGAACGTTCAGGAGGGCGACCTGTCATAATCGATGCAGAATGTTAGAGCGATAATTAATGATAACGAATTACACATGACACCAATAATAATAATACTCATAGTAATAACTGGAGCCGAAAAATGTTTGTTTGGCAAAGAAATCTCGGCGAACACCCGTCTATCTGTGGCAAGCAGAAATACTGCTAAGCAACGACGTCATGAACCCATAATCGCGTACAATAGCAGACGTCAATCGTCGACAAAGATGTTCTTAGAAGGGGATTAGATACATCCGTCTTGTCTCCTTCTAAAAACAAAACATTGGAAACGAGAGAGAGAGGAAGAGAGAGAGAGAGAGGTAGTGCCCGCCCCAGAACATGGTTACTACAAAAAATGAGCAGTTTTAGCTCTTGTCAGTACAGGGTGAATTAGTTGATCTGAAACGAATTTACGGATTCATGCAATGGTCGTGTAATGTGGACCAGTGACTCAGTACAGGGCTCACGAGGTTTAGTATGGCGAACGCCTAACTAGTAGAGTAGGAAGGCAATATTGTCACGATAGTCATGATGCATATATATATATATATATATAATAGAAATTTCCCGGAAAAAGAACAATTCACGTCTTTCGAAGAGATTCCCTTGACCCACGAGTTCCTGGTGAATTCTGCTTCACGCAAACACACATACACACACACAATTCACTAGAGACGCATTCGGTAGCTAGCAGTGTTGTATATCATGTATTCTCTATACTCTGTAAATAATAGTCAGTAATGATCGCGACAATCTGTGAAAATTCGCCAACGACAAACGACTATCTCTCACCTGACACAGTGCAAAGCTATTCGAAGTCGTCCAATACCAGACAATCCCTGAGGTGAAATTTATCGCGAACGGAAATATTAGCAATGGTAGCACTAGCACACCGTAGCGAAGTATACCCAACTGTTGTACTTGAGCATTATTCCGCGAAGCCAACTGAAAATCAGGTCAGCCCGGAAGAGAACTTGTAAGCTTGTTAGTTCTCTTACTGGTAAAACGCAGTACTAACATCGTCTGTCTACAAAGGTGACGAATTTATCTATATACGTAAATATGTAGTTGACGCAGATTTATATATATATATATATATATATATATATGCATATATTGTTGACTGAATTGTCATTACTGAGCTGAGGCCTGTCACATGGAGGAACAGCTGAGGGTCAGCTCGAAAAACAAATTATCAATTGTCATTACTAGGTAAAGTCTATTGCACCAGTTGTAAAACTGTGATAGGAGTGCCGGGAAATGTTTTAGACTGAAATAGATGTCCCTCATGCCCAAGTTGTTCAAATGTGTTCGTTTTCTTTTTCGGAACAATAGCCTCATCGGCTATGCCTTTCCAACAAAGTCTAGTTGAAATATGTATATTCCAACGTGACAAAGTCACATTGGGACATACATAGTTGGACTTCTTATGGGAATACGGACACATGTGATCCTTGAAGCTGCTGGGGTGTCTATCAAGAGCGAGATTGGCAGCGAAGGTAGATACCTACCTGGATGGCACCAAACAGCGATAGGCTTGTGAGAACCGGTAGGATATAGTAGGGATCTGGAACGGTGAGATCGGTGACCCAGGAAAAGCCTCCGGTTTTCATTGTGTCCAGTGGCAAATGCGTCATCTCTCGTATGGCGATGAAATACGAGACGAAAATCGGCGCCTGGAACAGAGTCACACAAACACAACAGGGTGGCAATACCGGCAACAACGAGAAAGCTTACGGGACGGACCTCGATGACGATGCAGTATTTCATGATACCATGGGATAAGAGCTATTTTTCACCAGGGACATGTCACCTGATCGCGGAACTCGGGACTCGTCTCGAACTAGCATTCTATTGTATTATACCTTGCGTGAATTTTTGTCACGAGGAAAAAGAAAAACCGAATTTTGATTAGCTTTTGATCAGCTTTTGATTATACTATATTTCGCATTCGACCTAACCTGAAACGCCTGTGATTTCGGCACTCAGTTGGTTGGGAAGCTGCCGACAATCAGACGCATTCGTTTTCGTCGCCGTGGGGATGTTTATGCCAAAGGTAAAGCTAAAAGTTTATTGGTTGATAAAAGGGGCTGCAATTTGTACAATGCTCAAGCTCTCGCGTATGTCATCACGCACTTTCAATAGCCAGAGACTTAACTAGCGGCAGCTCGATTTGGATTTGTACGTGCCGCGAAAGGTGAGACCTGAATTCAACTCACCTGTACGATAAGTGCAGCCATCCCATTGAAAGGATTGATTTTCTTCTCGTTACATAGCTTCAGGAAATCCTCTTGTGCCCTGCCCGTACACAATCATTATTAGTATTTTATATTAACAACTATGAGGGGTTGTTGTTGTTGTTGCTGTCGTTCGTGTACGTGATTTGCTAGTAATTATTAGCAGAATGAATAGCCACACTGAACGGGTCTCAAACAATCTCTATCAGTGACGAAATTCGTGAGGTAATTTCAATAGCTGCAAAACCCGATCCGACCGTCGCTACGAATCGTCCGCATCCGGTGTACATGTATGCACATGGCGTATACAGTTGATTGGGCAAAATTGGCCAAATTCGACAGCCGAAACAATATCAACGAAACGGTCAACCACTGCTGCAATAGCCCAAGCGCAATAATCGATCAAATCGATGAATGCCCTTGTGCAAGGTTCCCGGTGGTACACCTGTGTGTCCCCGATTACGCTATCACGCAGCATTTTACGTTGGCATTCGCATCCTAGACGTATCATTGCGTACGAACTCACCGCTCAAGCTCCAGTTCGTTTCCTGTCTGCCGGCTCTCGTCTATGCGGCGCTTCAACTCGGTGATTTGCGGTGTGTTATTGTGGAGCGAGACATGGTAATGTTGACTTCGTACAACGAGCGGGAACAGGAGCAGTCGGAGCGCCACGGTGCTCACAGTGATCGACGCCCACCAGGGGAGGCCTGCGACGAGGGGCGGAGCGAATTGGACAATTCAGAAGGAAGAATACAGTTAACGAGTGCGATTACGCGATGGCGCGGGGGGGGGCAGGGTTTAGGGTAAATTTTGTTGCGTGTGTGTGTTTGCGGATACGGACGGAATTAGCGTGTGTTTGCTGACAAATGGTATAGTTTGACGTGCCGATACGTCGAAGCTGCGCCTCAGCCGCTTCGGCGTTTACTTCACCAAAAACTGGCTCAGTGCAGCTTATTAAGAACTTCACAAAGAGCTGCGGCTTCCGCTTCGAGTAATGCCGAGATGTCGATCGCAGCTGACGGGATCACAGCACCAAATGAGGATGGTTTAAGAGCTGAGCAAACAAAAATAAAGCAATTGAATCCGCGGCCATGCCCTAACCGATCGAATGCAGTTCGTAGAGGCCACGTTGCAGCAGACCCCAAGGGGTCCACCCGCCAAGACCCAAGTCGTCCAACGTCGGAGTGCCGCCCGCGGCGATGATCAGATCACTGCTCAGGGCCTCGGCTATCCGGGAGAGGTCCAAGCTTTCGGTGCCGATATCCGGAATTGCCGAGCTGATTTCGCCGCCATGCGAAGACTGAAATCGAGATGGTCTCCGTTACCGTTGATGTACAACCACTAGAGAAGGGTGAGTAGACATCCAGCGCACTCATGCCCTCCGTCTCGCAAGTGCCTCACATGATGTGACGACATTATCATATCTGGTTATCTATCATTACTCTGTTTAATACTGAACAGTGAGTTGAAGGAGTCGGACTTACTAAAGTAGATTTATTATATATGTTACACAAGATTTACTTACGGGAGAATTTGCGTTGAACTTTTTGCTCGTCGTGCTCAGTGAGCGCAGCGTTGACGAGGTTCCCTATGCAGGGAAGGACGGTATTTACAAAGGTAGAAGTTATGCAACACGCAGAGTTTGCTCATAGAGCTCTTATATGATGGGTACGGTCTTGCCGTATCTTGGGACACCTGACGTCCATCGTCGGGTCCATGCGATATTGCACGATCAATAGGTCAGGTACACATTCGGAATTGGGCGTTTTTCATCTACGTAGCCAATTGGTAAACTCTATTTATTAAAGACGATAATAACGAATGTGTTTGCAGTTAAGTCAGTTTATCGCAACAAGCCATTATTTTCACCCAAGAGAGATGGTTTTCAGATGGTTTTCCGAGCGTACAGCTATTATAAGCGATTCGGCGCTATAATTTGGAAGATGTGTATAAGATATTTAGAAGACGTATGCATTTTTTTTTAGTTCAGAGGCTAATTTCACATCTCGATGACCTTCAAGAGCTGCGTAAAAATTTAGTGCAACTTGGGAACAACTTGAAGAAATGATCTGTGGGGAGAACAGATACGACTGATAAGATCGGCGTGCGCGAAAATCGCTACGGATCATAGCTCACGTAAAAACACTTCCAGGATTACAAAAACGTCTATATCGAGATGCATCTGGAGTATTTCAGAACCCTGAGAAAAGCCAGATCTCAGATGTGAACACATATCTCATAGGGGTGTGAATTGTGCGTTCGTTCACAATAGAATTCCTGAACGCGATTGGCAAAAGCGTACCAGCGGTGCATACAGTTGAACCTGGACAGGCTTTTTCTTGGCATAAACCGAAGGCATTCAAATGAAGAACAATTCATATATATCGAGGTCGTAAAGCGCAGTCTTACTTAATTTGGGAATACTCATTTTATTAACAATTTACTGTCACACAATCAAGCTATACAGGAATTCACACTCTTACATAGATATGTGACGTTCTCCGGGTGGCCGGGAGGGCCCTGCGAGCCGCGATGCGGCACGCGCCCAGCAACATGGCACACATCGTTTGTGACAGGAACTGTACGCTCAACACAATGCTCTAGCCCTAGTTCAGATCTAGTCGAACGACAATTAAAAAAATGAGCATGCAATCAAATTCACAAGGTCTCTCGATCTGCGGCTCTTGTGCCATGAGCAGTATGGAACAAGATGTTCTTTTTTTCGTGACCGGCGGGGCTATTTGGTCGAAGCGGTACTTCGAACCGCGCGCCAGCCGAGAGAATACCACTGTTGATGTTTGTCTACAGCGACCTCGAAAATCGGCGCGAGTTCAACGGGATGTTGAGGTTGTCATGACATGATCCCATCAGGGATCTTAAGTAGTTATGCTAGCACAAGAGCACAAGCACTGGTTCAACTATGTACGCTCGGTGTGGGCCTCGTTCATCATTGACCAGGATTATACCTCCAGCACAAGCTTTGGTTGGGTTTCCCTCGGCCAAATTCGGGGTACAGCCGCGTACTTTCGAACGTTTTGCTTGAAGGAGAACCTAGAGGCGCTAAGCAGTGTCGGAAACATCTGACTCGGTCCATGTGCATTTCGTCCGAGTATCCGTCCGTGTGTGAGTGCTTCCGAGATTATTCAAACCTGACTCCGAGTCTGTACAGCGAAGCACGATCATTGTGAGGTAGTATCGACGATGGATAGGGTTTTACACGAGATGTGCTCTCAGGCGGACAATTGCGCATTTGCTACCTAAGGTAGAATGAGCTGTTCTCTCTACTCAGATAGGCAATATTTATTCAAACATACAGTAGTTCGGAATTTCTAGGGATTATGAGCTGTTGATCTCGGCTGTGCCATGCAAATCTGAGCGCCTTCACACCATAGTGTACAGCACCGAGGGAATACTGGAAGCGAACAATTCGGGCTATCTGTTTCTCTAGCTCTGTGTGGTGCCCTTCTTGTCAGGCGAGTCCAGACAAAGTCCGCCCGGTGTTGTGAGTTTCGCCCTGCTAAGTGGTCTCTTAGCTATTACTAATCATATCATCGCAAGCCGTACTGTGGCGCCAGAAATAGCTGCTGGGGTCGATCTTACTTTGCAATTCGAAAGCGGTTTCGTGCCTGTTAAATGTTGAAGGCTTAGAGTCTGCCTGAATAGGTTTAGAAATGGCTGCTGAGTAGACTGCCAACCCTATTTGGTGGCTTCACGGAACGATCTTCGGCATGATTTTCGCCTGTTCCTAGAAAATGTTATGAGTTTCCTATGACTGAGTTTGTCAGCATCGCGATAACAGTTATGTGTGTGTATAGGAATCGAGGACCCGTTTCACCGTTCGCTCTTGATGAGAGCCGAGTTTCAACAGTGTGATGATACCAGCCTCCTAAACTCGCGCCCTGTTGACGGCCTATCCTATTTACCTGTTGGCAACAAAAGCTTGCTTATACCCTTCTGTTACGTCTATTTGAAATTCTGTCAAACAGACTGCAATACATTCGCGTGCTCCCCTGCAAAAACTAGGCCACCAGTAATTACAACGAAATTATCATACACTCAAAAATCGATACAAGCATACCAGAATAACGACCACACTAATGGACCAATGATAAACAATTGTGATGGATTGAGAAACGTTTTTCTTCGTTGTTTAACAGGTACACGATGTCTTCAGCAATTGTTCGTGTTAAGCGTCACATTGACGACGCCCCCGTGGAAGCGCTCTGTTTGGCTAAACGACGCCGTGTCGGCCTTGGCGATACGAACCATGGGCACGATCCGGGGTTCGTCCATGACGAGGCTAACGCGCCTGCCGGCGTTGTGCTAGCCTTCGTCGGGACCGCGCGAAAGGCTGTGAGTTTCAATGCACCCAATCTGACGTCCAGGTCGGGCTGGAGAGTGGGAAGGGGGGGGTATGGTATTATCCCAGCTCTCGGTTACGGGAGAGATAGGTTGTGTTCTGTCGTTTATTGTTTCCTAGCACCGTGACAACAATAACAGCGCCTAGCGTGCGCTTACCAAACGTATAACCGCTCGTGTGGATGTCCCCCTCGTGTTATTGCAGGACATCGACACCGTGCACTCAGTGATCCGGCGACATGAGGGCATCTCAATGACTGAGAGGGATGCCGTCGACAGGACAAACGAGGCGAGGCGACGTAAACTCGAGGTGAGTTGCAGTCGATTGCTGACGAGCGAACAACATGGAGATGTTAGTCGTCTCCGAACTCGGGAGTTACTCGTAACTTAGGATAGGATTTTGTTTGATGGCCCGATTTGCATCGCTAATCGAGGCTACGCCGTCGGCTTTTCATGAGTGGGTGACGCTACGAATTTATTGTTCTGCGACACTCCGTAGATTTTACAGGAGCACAGGAAGCTGTTGAAGCGATTCCAAGAGGCAGACGACGATCTGGCCGAGACGAAGAAGAAACCCAAGGATGGCGTGGACGACGACACGGATGACATGAACGTGATGGTGCCGGGAGGTGGCAATGTAAGCGGCAGCAGCGACACGGATTGTGGCAGGACCATGAAGATCTATGACGCCCTGCTCGAGGACATTATCGGTGAGCAGAAAACGATCTCTGGTACAGCGTCATTGGGCCAAAGCCAAGGCAAAGTGGACATGCCAGTTGAACGTATTGATGAGCCTTCAGAGGCTGGCAGCGCAAGCAAGCCTCGGTGCTTTGAGGCTGCCGCGAGCACCCAGCGCGACTCGTCGATTGAGGAGTTCGTCTACGACATTTACCTTGCACGTAAAGAAGCAGCGGGGCATCTGCCGCCTGACCACAAGTCATATGCCGACGAATATGTGTGAGTGATGTACTGAACACATTGATTTGTAGTGGCTTTCTTATGTATTTGCTATGTTACTCGTGTGTTTCGATCTTTGTTGCACGTGCAACAGGTTGCGGGTTTATTTGCACTAGATGGGTTCTTCTGCCGCCAGGGGGTGCTGGGCATTCCCGCGCCCCTTGACGGCAGAAGAACCCATTTCCTATTTGCGGAGATTCCTATCTGAATTGAAATGGCTGGTCGCCGGCGGAACACCGAATGCATCTATTCACGCATCTCTAGATTGCATGACTACATGTCATAGTTACATGCCACCTTCACATGGATCAAGGTTGTTTAAGTAACGAGGCGTCAGTGGAAAGAAACGAAAATTCAGGGTCGACAATGCAACAACAAAAGGAACTTAACTGCATGTGTGTATTTTTGTACTGCTTCACATAGATTTCATATATATAGTTCATGGCCACTTGGCCACAGTTGCTACAGCGAAGTTTTCGATGACGAATACCCCCGTGAATAAAGGCGAATTTTTATTCTACTGAATCTGTACAATGCATGCGGGTATCTACCAACATCGAATCGGCCTCTATCCGAAGCTTGCCTAGTCCCTAACTACTTACACGTTAGTTAATTGTTGTTCTATCATCTTGCACCTTCCTAACCTAACGCCTCTCGGGCAGACTAACGAAGGTCGACCTTGCGAAGGAGGCCCTGATGTTCAACGATGAGTTCCCAGAGGATCCGTTCCTTGGTCAAAGCGATGAGGACAGCAATGATGAGAATCACCCGAAGGCGGACTACCCCGATGAAGAAGACTGGTAAGTGGGTTTACGATAACAGGCAATGGTCGAACACACTGGCAAGCAACTTTTACTTATATTTTTGTTACTTATAGTGCCTCGGCCAGCACTAGTTCTCTTGTAATACTTTCTCCATTTACAATCTATGCTTGTTTCCGTGTACAAACATTAAACCGCATATCAATCTCGGCTCCGGTTCTCGTCTGTGTATCACCTAGTGGTGTTGAGTACTGATTACCAGCTCGCGTGATTCTTGGACATGTGCGTGTGTTTGTGTCCAGTCGACCATGATGATGATAATCACTTCTTCTATGTAGGTACGATGACCAAGGCCGTGAGCGCGAGAGGGATTCGACGGAGGAACCTGATGAAAGTTTTGAAGAGTACGATGAGCTGGGTTACCTCGAAAGGAGATTTCACATGATCGACGTCGACGATCGGGCAGCTCAGATGGGATACGGTAGCGACGACGATGATGCGGACAAGGGAGGTTCGTTCGTAGCTCTGAATGTTAGATTGAGCAAATCGTGTTTGTGTGGCAGCCTTTCGTGTTGTGTGTTTTTGTTTTTCATAGATATACTGAGTGACTGTTCAGTGCTCCCAGTATAAGTGTGTTTTCAAGAACGCAGGAAGAAATGCGAAATCTCTCTCTCTCACACAAACGGCCCCCTGTAGGTTGTTCCTTTGCACCTAATCCCGTATCGTACATTAGACAGAAAGAGCACTGCTTTTGTGACTGAATCGTGTCGATGTTGAATGTCGGGCTCAGGTGGTTGCTTGAAGCTTTGAAGTGCATCAGAGGCTTTTAAGTGTTATTCATTTATGGCGTATTTTTGCAGCCATATATATATATATATATATATCCTCGGGCTAGTGAAATAGGGCAAATATTTATTGTTGTGAAATCTCATATCGGTACAGAGACAGCTCAGCTAATTTTGTCACCTTGATTTCAGGATTCGACCACCACGCCAAGGTAGAGACCTACGATGATTGTGATAGTAGCTAGGATAATAGATTGCAGTTAGATGGGGCTCAATCGTGCGCGCTAGTCGTACATGGGTATAAGATCCTGGCACGATTACTATGACCGCCTCGCCATGCCTTAAACCAGTAGAAGAAATCCAGATTGTTCAATGCTCAGTGAATTTCTTATTCTGTACGCGAAGAACATGCGAGCATAACCACGACGAGGTTTCAGCTCCGCCAACGTCGGTTTCCTCAGAGGACCCGAGGTAAAAGAGTATGATCTGCCGCTTAGCGTCGTATGGCCATTTTGTAGTTGGCGGAAGTACTCCGTACAATATGTTCCACTGAGAGTGTTCGTCACTCGTCGATCAACGACTTTTGCCCAGAAAGACTTGCTGGGTCAATTGTCATAGACGGCAAATGTACTTCTTGCTAAGGAAAGACCGAGGGGTGGAAAGTATCTCGCATAGAGCTCGTCTCGCTTTGTGTACGATGGAGAAACCCAGCAACGAAATAGGAATCGTGAAATCGGCGGACTTCTTCGGTCGGCGATCCTCTCGTAGCGTTTGAATTGTATAAAGTGTTATTATGTCTAGAAGAAGACAATAATTTTGCGCAAAACATTGGGCAAATAACTTGGTATATATATATATATATATGAACACATTGGCAATATATTTATTGCGCACGACCACCCAAGCTAGGGTGCGCTCGCACAACAACGAACTAAGTGTCTAAAATACAGTGCTTGATAGAGTCTACAACTTATGCTATATGTTAGAATGTGTAATTAAATATAAGAGTAATGTTGAAGTAACTTGACCCAATAATCTGAGCTAATACTCTATCAGTTCTGTAATCTAGGTGCTACTCAGTTCTTGATTTCGAGATGCTGTGTTTACCTACTTAATGCCGGATCACTTTCCGTTGTTAACCTATGTAGATGAAACCCATACGGGGTAGCTCCATTAGAATAAGCGCTAAAAACCCATGTTAATCGCAGTGCCACGTTCGACGCACCGACGTCACGTCTGTATATTAAAAACGTCCATGTAAACATCACTATAAATAATAAAGAAAGGGTACGGCAAAAATTCTGCAGCTTTTCTTCATCAAATCTTGTTTTATCTCGTCATTTTTAATACGAGTGATTTTATTTTTCGTTCGTTATAGGTGCACATGCTTCACCAATTAGATTGATGAAACAGCGCGTAATTTGTTCTTTCTGTTAAATCGGCAGGAATCGATCGATCCGATAATGTATTTCATGGAGTTCCATACGTAGGTATCACCTCCGTTCAGCTATTCCTATCCTCAGTTCAGGTAACTGGACTGAGGATAGCAATCGATCTGCTAAATCGATATTACATCGATGTTATTGTCATCTCCCCGACCGGCGTTATGGTTAGCTAAGCTCGCAAGCTCTTCCTAGCCACGACCACAGGAGAAGGATGACAATCCTAATATGTTCAAGAGGCAACTAAACAACATACCTAATATTATATATAAGTAATAGCAAACTGTAACTGCAACAAAAAAGACTACCCTACACCATTTTCGAAATGAACTCGAATCGTAGTATTATTATTATTATATTAATATTGTTATTATAATTAATTACCATCGATAGTTCAGAGTTATTCGTTATCGATAGTTCATTAAGATGTCGATACGACAAGTATGCCCCTGCATATGCTTTGCTCACCAGCAAGAAATATATATTCGTTCGATTTATCCCTGTTCTCCTTCAATCAGCACATATTTCCCAGTGGATTCATCCGGTGAATGATCTCCCTCTGCTGATCCTCTGCTGTCGACCGGTTGACTCGTCCCACTCGAGACGAGGATCCCTTCCGTTGTCAAGAACTGGCCATTGCGTACTTCTTACAAGAGCGGTACCTATCGTATCTCAACGCCATCGTAAGGGCCAGGAGTCTCTTTCTCGCTCTCGCACCCACGCGGGAGTTGACATCTACAAAGCGCACGAAGTAGTCAACTACTTGAACCATGCTGACATAGTTTGATCCTCCCGGCTAAGCTCTCCACCCGAGAGATCACCGGCTCGTATAAGCGTACCGGGCTGTGTCAGTCGACCACTCAGTCGGCAAGTCTCTACGCACGGTAGCGTCGAGCTCTCTCGAAACATGCGACGCGTACCCGACCTCCTCCTGCTCCGTGGCCTGCGGCGCCCGCCTTTAATATCCTTCGTGGCACGCAGCAGCATTTGCCTTTCAGCACGGCCCGCCATTCAGCGAGAGTAATCTTCTTCCCGCTGGCTGTCGGCTTCCTCACGAATTTCGCACAGCGTTCGGTGACGCATCTACTGTCGGTGCCACCGGCGTTTTGCCGCTCGTATGTCACTGTCGTAGCCTTTCTAGTGCGGGAAGGTACGCAAAGACCGCTGCTGCGCGGCGGGTGGGTACTTCCGCTGTTATCTCGAGCCAGAGTCCCCTATTCATAGTGACTATGGCATGGTCGTTAGAGCGTCGTGTCCGTCTAGTGTCCTCCCCTGCTCTCGTGTTGGACCCACGCCGGACAGCCGCTTCGTATTGACATTCATAGTCGTCAAGCAGCTGTTCGTTGGTACTTTGAACGGTCTGTGGTGGTGGGCGATATTGTGTCGCCAAAGCGCGCAGTACATAATCAGAGTGTACGGACACTTTGAAGTTGGAGAGATTGACAGAGAAAGCGACAATTGTCATTTATTGTGCGATTTAATATATGCAATTGTTGGTGACGCTGTAGAGAAAGCGATATATATATATATATATATATATATATATAAAGAGAGAAAGAGAGAGAGAGAAGGGGGCGGGACACAATGCGAGTAGAAGGCAGTGATGACGAGCTGGATGTCAACACCCCCAACTAATTGCGTCGCATAAAACTGTCGCAGTTCTCAGGTGAACGGAGCTTTTTGGAAGCTTATGGAAACTCTTGCAGAAATCTCGTGCACGTGGTCGACTTAGTCGTTGACTTAACCACGACAGGCGTATGGTCCATACGTGTTCAATTGATTGGGAAATACTATTCTTGGAGTAACTATTAGACAACACAGTTGTTTCCGCGAGCAAAATGAAATTCATATCTCCAAAACCGAACTGCTGCAACATCTCTTATCAACAGGCTCACGACAGCAACGGCATTCGCCATCGGCTAGCTCTCGTCAGAGTTGAGCACCTCTTAGCTAATCTCGTCCTCTTCGTACCTCTGAGACGGCAACACTGGTGACAAGAAAGGCTTTACTGGGTTTATGAAAGGAATTGCAGTTTTTACAGATGCATAAGTCATTGTATATGTCGTCACCAGGTCTCGGGTCAACTCGAACCTGCGACTACCACCCGCTTTTCACAGCCAAACCCTTATCCACCGCCGAAGCCACCGCGCGGACGGTAGCTATTAACATGTAGTCTGCTCCATCCCGTTTCGCAACAGGGGTTTAGTCAATTTTAGTCACCACGTCTAAACGTTCCCTCTGCTCGGTTTGTTCCATTGAGGCGAAACCACGCTGCCGCCACCACCGTGAGCCGCACCGGCAACGGGTAACGCATCCTGCAGATAATAGATAGCGCGCTATAACAATCCAATGCTCGGATATACAGGTCGCCAGAGAGAAACACGAGACCGTCTACGCGGACGAAACAACGCGAGATCGTTTTCACCGCAGGGGAAAGAAAGTTCGTGGTATGTTTCAGCAAAAAAACAACGCACCGCGTCTGTACTGTATGCGGAAGTACGTGTGGCGGTATAACGGCAATGTCCTTTCGAATCAGGAACGACATTTCGAAGGCCATCATTTCAGCGCTTAATTGGATCGAGCAGCGCAGCATCTTCGAAAGCAAATGCGGAAGGCGTATTTTTTGCGATGCCATCGCGTCTATGGCTACTTCTTGCTTACGGCTTTGTGTCTGTTACAACTGCCTGTTACGGGTGCATTTGCCGAGTCAACAACTGGTGGATGATGCGGAAAAAACAACGCATGTTGTTGGAGACATACGTTCACAGACAGCGTTCAGACAGCGTCAATATGAGACAGGAAAAATAGTGATTTATATGAATATACTCACATCGAGAAATTCACTAACATCGCTCGAAATGGTCGCAGTGCTAAAATTACGACACATTTGTTGATTGTCAAAAAAAGAAAGCTTTGGACGAGTCCGAACACCCAACGTGGGATCTGGTGACGTTCCCTCCATTAGTCGGACATTAGACGGCAATTGAAATTCGCCTCTTGGGTGACTTATGCCTTAAAATATGTATGGCCTAGGTTAGGTCTACTCGATCAAAAACGTCAGTACAAAGCCGTGATTCTCGACGCCATGCTTACAGCGCTTACGTTAACAACGAGGACAGACAAGCGAAAAGAAAAACACAAGCAAATTTACGACCGCGTGATCGATCGAACCTCTTCTATCTGTTGTTAAGTATATGCTACAAGTTGCGACAGCATCGAAGTCTATGCCCGCTCTAGAATATAACTGCGACAGATACTGTATGTGGAAGAAACGTGTTTTTGAGATGTATTGGTACGTCACCCGACCTCACTTGCCTAGTTTGTACGACACCTCGGTGAAGTATGCCTTGTCAATGACCGTTGACAACAGCTCATTTCAAGGTGATTCAATTGGCTTGCTATGAGCAATGCAGCTTCGTTGATTTGGTCATATTATATGACAACAGCCAATATATATATATATATATATTTTAGACTATTGTATATTATAATATATACCATAATCAATGACGTAGTTTTCGACAGGTTGTCAGGCCGCGTTGTCGTTATGGTCATTCCCGAATGAGGTGAGCCAATGACAGTAAAAACAGCCCGTTAATGTTGAAGTTTCGATTTAGAGCCAGCGATGCGTCGCTTCTCACACATCCCAGACACAAAGAGACGCGCACACACTACATTCTCCGGCGTATGACCATGCAATGACTTCCTGTTCCGGCTTCACTAATCTGCGGCTCCGCAAGTTATCACATGGGGTGCTGTATGTCTATTAATACCATCGAGCGGATGTTGGTGGCCAGCACGCTACCACATCATACGTAGCTTGTATTGACACGGATTTAGCCGGCTTTGCGACTACAGTGCGCCTAGTAGAGAGATCGTCAAATCGTCGCTCGTCGCTAATGTTATTTATGGTAAATAACCCCTATCGTTTACATCGTCACGGTTACAGCGAATTTCAAAGAGCTCTGAGTGGTAAGTGTTGACCGCGGTGAGAGGTATTCTGTCTCTTTTAGCGATTTTGTCTATCGAATCTAGGTCGGCTAGCGTGAGCCTGAAATCCACAGATTTCATGGGTGTAGACAAGGGATTATGTCATTTATATGTTTATATTATGCAGTACGTAAAACGCTTTGAGCTGAAACGTAAAACGGCCATAAATGAATGGGACGCAAATTGGTCTAGGCAAGTGTTACCTATGATCATTGATTTCTGATTGACGTAACGCATCGGATGGGAAACTTTCAGATGAGTGAAGGAACAGTATTTGTTTCATTCACCCCTTCGGGATTTTAATGAGGGATTTTAATGAGAACACGAGCTGGTAGCCGTTTGAACTGTGTAGGACTGATACTGGCAAAAAAAAAAACAATCAAATGCTTTGTAATACTCCGGAAGAGAAAGGACCAGGCATGACTGTCATTCAATAATACCCTGATGAAACTAGCCCCTCGGATAATTCGACCTGCACAATGTTCACCTAGGTAATTCTACCGGTAGCATAATATCTGAGTGGCAGTTAATAACAAGAGTTCAATTAAATATCACACGACGAGCCCACGAGTTCGAACCCGGATATTGGCTAGGTCGCCCTGTGAGGCGGGGTCCACTACCCCTACGGCATAAACGCGGGCCCCGTTCCGTTAGGAGGCCACAGATTGCGCGAATGTCTCCCAGTTATCATTATGTATAATATTATATATCCCGCGGGATACCAGGACGTATATGCGTGCTGAACAGGGTGAAGTGCACGCGAAACACATGTGATACACAATAATATAAACTAAATCCGCACCTCTGTTACCACAATGTTCTCGATATGCGCCACAAATAGCAAGTTGTCTCGTCTCGTCTCATCGACTCGACAGAGCTAATCTTTACTATGAGCAAGGGATTATTGCCGAAACAAACCGATGTGACGGTTCAATGCCTACGCTGACAATAACGCTTCAACTATATATATATATATATATATATACGTTACAAACCTGGCCGTGTTGTTACGGGCCGCGGCGCGCCCATGGGAAAGTTCGAGCGGGATCAGATGATCAAACTCTCCTTGAGCATCTGTATGGCGTCTCTCGTTCTCCGCGGGTGACAGCGACGTTGACTCGGTTCGCCTTATCAGCTACGAAAATGAGGAGGATTAGCACTTGTTGACCAGCTACAACACAGCTGCACCACCCATACAGCCATTGACGATGAGATATTTCTCGAAACAGTGGATGCTGCTGCTGCGTTAGTCGACCCCAACCCCCTGAATGGTGGCGGCCTCTTCGGCAGACCGGTCGCGTACCGAGCGAGAGAGTGTTGTGGCGCTTGGATCTTTCCTCTGCAACGCGCGGATTAATTGTTATTATTGGCAGGCCCCTTCTTAAAGTGGCCGCGGCGACCCCATGCATAGGCTACTCATGACGAGATTGTTTCCACACGTTGCTATGTTGCTAGCTTGGGGCTGGCACTTTAAGACCAGTGCGGCGCGTGCACATATCTCGGCTACATGGGAAGCCGCATAAGAAATCGCGGTGTGTATATATACTAGCTAACTTTGTGTGGTTAGGTTGATATCGCGAAAGCCGGGCCCGGCATGATGTTTTTACCGCGCGAGTATCCGAGCCAACCAGCAAAAAACCTGGATGTATAGAAGAAATTCAGGTTTCTCCTTTGCGATCTTTGCAGGTCCTTGTTCACGGCCGTGCTGAGGGAAAAACTAACTACACCACGCAGGAATTATCTCTAAAGCAGTTCCGTCAAGTACGACAGACTCGCCATTGAACCACAGATAGTCCCGCTGCAACCGAAGAGTCTGCTGTAATTGATTGAACAAAAAATATATATATATTGTGTCGGTATCGTTTTGCGGGGGTGGGTGCATCCGTCTCTTGACGATCCCAAGGGCGACATTTTTCGGCTGCTAGCTCAGCACATCGAATCCGCCAATTTAATAAATCTCGAGCATCGATTAAGCGTCGACAAACGGCTACCACCGCCTTGTCATTGCGCTTCGATCCCGGCAGCGGATGATGATAAGTCGACCTTTTATAAGATATGTACCCATGATTCTACAAGTGTCGCCTCTAATCGTCTTCTATCCCACACTACCTCTATAAGCGACATATAGCTGTTGCCGTACGCGCCCATCGCCGTTTCAGCCTATTGGGATGAGAGACGTTTGCGATACTGTCTAACTCCCAGAGAGATAAGACGGACGCCGACAGAGGCCACTCGACGGCACGACTTCGGGACGTATATCTGCTGTATCTGTGACGCTAACATCTCTCCAAGGGTTAACACCGAGGAATGTGAACTGTAAGCAGTGGAGGCGATGCGCAGTTTGATACGTAGATATGTGGAGGTCACATATTGACAAAATCACCTACATCAGCTGGGAACGCGGATCAACAAAAAATAAAGGCGGTGTTGCCATGCAAAAGCCAATGACGACACCCTGTGACTGCCTCCCGTCTGGAGCTGTTGTTCAACAGCAGAGACTTTCCTATACCGCTTTTCTGAAATTTCCTCACTAAGGTCGGTAGGATATGTGCAAGCCCAGCGACGAGCACCACACATCCTCCTTGCTACGCGATCACCTAAGGCAATCATGTGTATCAGAAACGCCCTTCTAAATTTGATAGGCGCTTGGCATAATGTGTTTGTGCACCTGACTCTCACAGGTCGCTTATACGACGCGGCGTGCGAGCGCACTCCGTTTTAAGCACTCTACTTCTCCACGCCCAGTCGACGCCTCATTCTCAAGGTAGGAGGTTCAGCCTTCCTCGAGTCCTTTAGCTCATCGGGTCAATGCGGCCTAGTAAACGTTTTGTGATTTGTCCGAATCCCTAACGAGTTAAGCCACACACAGAGGCTCTAGTTGGTCGGAACATTTCGCCCATAAATGATCTCGCATCTCGAAGAGTTCTGGCTGGCAAATCTTCCCAGGCGATTTAAAAGTCGCCTCGCACCTGGGAAATGCCCAGGGGTCTACAGTTATTAATTATCATATATCCTAATGAAAAATCTTTTTCTTGCCACTTGTTGTAAGCCACTTGTCACTCATTTCCAACCTACACGTACCTAGCGAACGAACTCAACACCGGCTAAACAGGGTAGCTCACAACGATTGTCTTTCTACAATATTTCTTCTATCTCATATTTCAAATCGAAGCGTTTCACATAACCATATATATATATATATATATATATATATCTGGACCGCGCGCCACTCCTGCTTGTATGTGCTGCAGTTCTCGTCATCATTGCTTGACGATATTCGCCAACCGCCAGCGCGGATCACCAGAGACACTCCACCAAGCAAGTACCGCAAAAATCCTATCCCCACCTCCATTTATATATATATATATCACTTCTTTCTCTCTCTCTCTCCTTCTCTGTGTATGTGTATCGTGAGAGGGAGACCTCGGAGAGAGTTGGTCCAACTGTTTGCCCATAAGGTTGGCCTCCCTTCGTAACGATGATGAGAATGTCTGTGTTCCTTCGTGTCGCCTGCTGCTTGCTTTTTCAACTGCCTTAATATGACTCGACGCTCGTTCTTCTCAATCTCTCTCTCTCTCTCTGTCTCTCTCTCTACTCCACCCGTACGCGAGAAAGACCGCCCTCCCATTCATCCTCGGCGTCCGTTATCCTCAGCCGTCAGCGCTGCGGAGTCGGGCAAACGAATTCGCTTGTAGGCTCCCTCGTCCGAAGGCAGCGAAGAGCGATAGTCAGATGAGAGTTGGAGTGGTTTGCCGCGCGCAGCATCTATCGCCAGCCGTTCGGGCCCGGAGGCCCGGTAGACGATGAGGGGCACATCATTGCTCCGTTTGTCTCTCTCTCTCTTTTCTCGTTGGGAACGTTTATGGCGAACTTCCCACTCGGGGCTGACTGACCAGCGGCCCGTTGAACGTATCCTCACACTGGTATTGTGTTAGCTGTTGCTGTTGTTGTGGCCGTCGCTGGGCCTACGGACCGCCCCGCGCTACCTCGCCCGCTGAAGGTTCATGATCACCAGCTGATTGCCTCAGCCCTTGTAGCGTCTGCCGGCAGCCGCAGCGCAACTGCTGCCAGCGCATACGCTCACCCACCGATGCGCTTTCGATATACGTCACGCCGCCGAGCTCTCCACTGCAGAGTGCGCAGTCCAACGACGCGACGCAACCGTTGTCGAGCCATACCGACCAGAAACAGCAGTGGCGGCCGCAGCAGCAGCAGCAGCAGATCCCGCGCGCCGACATCCTCCTCTACGTAAGGGCGTATGCATGCTGCTTCGAAGTGCCAACTGCCGCTACTCCCAACGCCGCTAACTGAGCCAGGTAGAGTCGAGCCTTGTGGCGCACCACAACCGCCACCGCGTCCACTGATCGTGCTGTGCTGATAGACACACATATCTATCGGTCGGTCGGCTGGCCCTTGTTCTGTACCCGCTCGCCAAACGACGTCCACATACGCTTCCATCTACACGGAGTAGTGGTGCCCGCCACTCGTCGAGAGGATCGTCGTCATTGTTGTCCATTGACTCAGTTGTCGGCAGTCACGCAGGCGAACTGACGTCCCGCTCCGCTCTGTTCGTTGCTCTGCGACTGGTCGCATGTCCGTCGTGTCCGCCTTACAGACGCTAGGCTGTGCTCATGTGAAAGTGGCCAAGAGAAGAAGAGTTCGTTATACAGCTTCCTGTATGGCACTATCTACCGTCTGGTTGGACCGATAGAACTGGACGTTTCTCTCTCTCTCTCGCAGTTAGAGATTAGTTTGTTGTTGTTGTGGTGGTGGTGGTTGTATTTGTTGTTTTTTCTCGGTGGGGGCTGCTGCTGGGGCGGCTAGCCGTGTTTCAGCATAGAAGTCGATTCAAGAGACGATCGATCTCGTCACGGACGGATATCCGTCGACGCTTTTAGCCGGTGGCGGTGCGACGCTGCGAAAGATCGTCGAACACCAACAGAAAGTGCTCGCGTTCGGGTGCATCTGCCGCTTAGCCGCGGCAGCTGTTCTGTCCTGTTGAGTTGCTGGGCCAGCAAACGCCCCGCGTCCTTAATGTCCGCCTGCTAGTGTCCACACCCCCGCTCTGCAACTGTTTCTGTGCGCTCGCTCCACTGGTGACGCACCGAGGGAACCGATTGGCTCCGTTACCCTTACCAGTTAGCCAAAGCCGACAGGCAACAAGCGGCAACAGAAGCAACCTCAGTAACTTACGGCTGTGCCAACCTTATCAATACTAGCCACCGCACCTCACTTATCCCTCCTTCTCGTCCGGTGTCTGTGTTCGCTCGTGAGTGCGTCAATGTGGTAATTATTTTGTGGTAAATGCTACTGTCGTCATCGGCGTCATCATCCTCGCAGTCCTTCTTCCGCTGCCGGTGCTGAAGGACGTAGTGTTGTGTTAGAATATTCTGGCGGTCGTCTGGGTTAATTGCTTAAGTTGCACTCATCCAACGATTTGCTTCGCCCGAGAGACAGAGAGCGAGAGAGAGACGGCAAAGGTTGAGACAAGAGGCGGGACATCCCACTCTAATCGAACCGTCCCAGTAAAGTTCGCTGCCGTTGGGTCCCTCTGCAGGCTGAAGAGCAGAGAAGCGTCGGGGAGGGAGATTCTCCCGCTCACTGAGGAGTTGAGAACGGCGGCGGGAGTTTCGAGCGTAGTGGGGCTACACTTGTGTGTTGGGTTCGTAGACTGCACGAAGACTGCACCACGAAGTTGGGTCGGATAGATACGAAACCCAGAAAGAAAAACCCAGAATATCCCGGTTGAGTGAACTTGAGGCCGGTGAGAAATATCGGCGAGGTTGGCCAAGCGACCAAACGCATTTAATCAGTGCGGCGTACGCGGATCGCTCGAACAGGTGAGCAAGTCATTTTCGATCGGTGATCTACTTCATTCGAATGGACACATATTATAAAACATACCTTTTTCTACACTATCCATTATTATCCCACGCATTTGGTTGGCTGTTTTGGTTGCTCGCGCAGGTAGTCTAGTTCACCATCAAGCACTGCGAATGAACAAGTCAGTTCGGCCTGCGACAGCGTTTTGACGCCAGAAACGGACGACCTGCCTTCATTTTCGCGGATGGTAGGGTCCATTTGTTTTTTTTATAATAGAGTACAGAGACACTACTGTGTGACGTGTGATTTTCTTGGCTGAGTTTCTGTACAGCCTTAAACATCGAACGTCCACGGTACTGCTTGTAGCACTGCTTCATATGATGGGCTCCTTGAAATGCAAATGTGCAAGCACTAAGATCTAGCTAATGGTTAATCTAGCGTGAATTGTCGCAAAAAATGAATAGACACACACGTACAGTATGTGAATAAAGAAATGATCACTATTCGATAGTAGTTCGCCGGGCTGAACGGCTGATCCGTCGGGCGACACCGCTATCAGTGGTATAGACCGTCGACGCTCGACAGACGATGATCAAATAAGAACACTATCGGTGGTTGGGCATACGTCTCGTTGCCGTTGTGAAATGGCGAATCTCGATTACTGATCCCACAGTGGACGAGTGATATTCACAAGTCGTCTGATTCTTCACCCTTTGCGGTATTCGAATTTCCCTCCACCGGGGTGGTACCTAATTCGACCTATCCTCGGCTTCGTCATCGTTGGTGACCGGTACTTCTCTAAAAGCAATCTCCGTACCTCCGTCCCCACCTCTAATATCTCTATATTTGAATAAACGCAGAGAGCTTGTTTTTCCATCAAAAATGAAAATGCTTGTTAGCTCGATTGTATCTTCGTGAGATGAAATCGAAGGAATCAAGCCCCGTTCTCTGATTGATGCAACGCTTTGGGACTTGACGTTGTTACACCGGTAGACAGCGAAGTCGAGCGTTTGCTTGTATTAAATATACAGACGGAGTCGACGTCAGCGCGCCACACTGAGATGGCTACCTAGCCTGGCGTCATGGGAGCAGGCGGTTGTGCGCAGCGGATGGTGGAGCCCGCGCGCTAAACGCGTTTATGTAAATCGGGATCGTAATCGTACAATGTTACTGAATCTCCGGGAAGCTTGCCGTTCAAGACTGGGATGCGCTAATAGACATCGAAGTCAGTGAAATGAGGAAATAATAATAATAATTATTATATTAATAATAACAATAATAGATTCTGGGGTCGTGAATCACAATATAGGCACGATAAATATCGTGTAGCAGCAGAATACGCAACATAATTCGATTCATCTGCGATCCAGCGGAATATATCGGCCGATTTTACAGCTAGATGACCTATCGATTGTGGACCAACTGTCGTCGGATTTATACTGTCGAATTTACAATGAGGCTGATTTCCTGCTCAACATGATAGTAGCTCTGCGAGGACTCTCGTTCTCGTTGTCAAAGGCGCGTATTCCACTCTCTTAGACTGGCATTATTTCTTGTACCACGATTCGAATCGAACCAATAGCTCACCGTTCCATTTTTGTCGGCCATCTATGATCAGCGGGCATCAATTAGCCGAGCAATAATAGATGCCGTTTTGATTGCTGCCGGCGAGCGCCGAAGCTTGTCGATTTTAATTGTTACTAGCGCCTATATTATATTTGCCGGCTTTGTCATTTGCCACAAGGCATGACAAACTGCTGAAATGAATTTTTTAGCTTCTACGCGGTCAACGATACAACAACGTTAATTGCTTCCTTCCATAATCATCTACTGACAGGGGGAAATATGACGAATTGAAAGGTGTAGTACGTGGCAGAAACATTTGCCGCCGAGCTTGGGTGCACATTGGACGCGAGAACATGTGCCACCGTTTCCGGCGAATGACTGTGGCGGATGCATATATATATATATATATATATATATGTGCTGGACAATTTGACTTATTGTGTCCGTGAGGACTGTAAGGTAATCTAAGTTTGTCATCGGTACCCGAGCCTACGGGAGACTAAACAACGTTTAACGGCTTCGAAGGCGACCTTGGCCGTGTTTTTTCGTGATCTTTTTTTTGGCCAACACATACATATATTGTAGCTTGTGCATTACAGCAACAACGAGAAAATAATAGCGAGAAAATAATTTCGCAATGAGTTTCTGTAGAGGACATCAAACTCTGGTGGAAACCTTACAGCCACGACGGCTTGCCAGTCTTTAAAATATAATAGCTGTGTACAGCAGGTCAGACCCCCCCACCTAAAGTAACCCCTTGAATACGAGTCGAGTACTTCCAATGGAACAAACTACGCGAACTCTGTCAGCCTTTAACGCTTGCTTCCCCGCTGATATCTGGCTATGAAGAAAGGAAAGGAAAGGAAGAAAGAAAAGTTCAGGGAGAGGCGCCTTTGAAATCTCCACACTTCGCGCCTTGTCGCGAAATGTGTGACTAGGGTTTCTGGGGAGTCTTGTGGAGCCTGAGGTTCAAATCTGAATGGGGCCATATTGACTTTTATGGGCAATGTCTCCGCAATAAGATTTGTTAAGTACAGTAGTGGCAAGCAATGTGGTCTGCGGCACAGCTACCACTGTGCAGAAAGGAAAGGCACCGTACACCCCGTGTATGTATTATAAATGCCGCATGTTTACATACATGGGACTTTCTACAGACACCTTATTGATTGACACAGTAGTTGTTCACAGACGGGAAGTGGACAAAGGTCCCAGAGAGGAAGTCTGGATAGAGAGTGTAGAGAAGCAGCTTAGAGTCAGCTATCCACTTGATGTCCGTACTGTGAGGAGGATGTGTGGTGCTCGTGGCTGGTCTTGTACACATCTGACCACCCTGACTGAAGAATGCCCTAAGCGATACCGGGATGAGTAGTGCTGTTGAATATCGTCAACAGTTCCAGAAGGGGGGATCAGGGTGTCGACTGACCCCCCCCCAAAATGAGTTGCTTAACTACCGAGAACATCATGTATCTTCCCTGTTATTGTCGATGTTAGCTAGTTTATACCGAGTGAAATTGCGGACATAGCCCCCCTCCCCTCATGTTATTCATGCGATAGAGACACGATCTATGGAGAAAAACAGATAGATGTTTTTGAAAACAAGGATATATTTATTTGCCATTTATTCCAACAGCGAAATTGAATCATCGGACAAACACATTACGCGGAACTTCGATGCTCTTCGTACATGTCCACTACAGAAGGCGAACTTCCCGGACACTTTTTCAACGGGGCCGAAGCGGGGCGTGATATTGTTTTTCCTTCTTCGCTTCGAGAAGGTCGAATAAATGGCAAATAAATCTATCCTTGTTATTAGCTACCGTCTTATCAGTGAGCTCTCCATTAGGTATTATTCGTGCTTGATAGTACCTTCGTACGTTTGCCCAGTCATCGTCTGTGTGTTGAACATATGTCGTGAATTTTGTATATTTTTGGTCAATCGCCCCGCTTAAGACGTTGCCTCCTGTTGACTGACCCATTGCTGATATGGTTGCGGACAACTCGAGACGGTGCGAACGGATGTTGGTCAGGGAATCCGTACGTTCGTCTCTCGTTGGCCACTGGAAGTTTGTTGTTCATTATATATATATATATATATAGATATCCCTTGCTCCTGGCAAGTGACAAATCGCTTTGAATTGACAGCTGCATTTGCATCGGATTTTATTACCTTGCATTGACAAGTAGTATTTCGTTTGTTTGTCCTGCCCAACTTGACAAACATTTACTGCTGTGTCAGTCTACCCCCCCCCCCCTCCATGCCAGAAATCATAGCAGAATACTTATAACATCATTGTGTTATCACTATAATGCATCGCTTGGCGCAGCCGATTCCGTCTAAGAATGAACTTCACCACATATACAGCTTACACGAATCTGGTCAGCATAGATTCGTTTCGCGATGAATAACGAACGCTCTCGTGCTGAGTTCTCAGCGAAGCGCGATCTACTTATCTAGATGTCGTCGGCAGTTCTTATCATTCCGCCTCTCGTACTAGACCCTTGCCCAATTCATAATAATAATAGCAATTCTTAACATGATCATTATCAAACGTTTAAACCTCGCTTTTCGGTCATCATCTGACACAAGAGCAGCTCGGTGTACCATTTACGATAGCGAAAACTCAACAGGTTCCACTGTCGGCCTAGGAAAAGCTATCAAGCATACGGTTGTCAGTCTTTATTATCATTGTATTATTATTATTATTATTATCATTGTACTAGATACTTCTAATAGTACAAAACAGCAACTATTATATACTATCGCTATGAGGTGTAATTAGCATGCATATGCTTGCTGTTGCGGCACTAATACTTTCGCGATCGTTGGCCAGTATACGGCGAGACGCGGAACTGAAACCATTCTCAGTTCATGCATCTACTTAGCCACCGTTGTCAGCGCTTCGAATCATCGGTTGACTGCCTAAGCAGTTTTGACTGCACATCTCCCCGTTGGCGTCGAATGTCGAACCTATTTCCGCCTTGGGCACCAGCCAATCATTCATTTGAGCCCGCAGACGTTTTTTTTTGCTCGTATTTTCTCGAGGTTAATCCAAGTTGTCGTCTGCGATCTCTTCCTCTGCGTTTACTCGCATGGTCGATTAGATAGACGTGTTCGATTTTTGTGCGATCTGATGGTTTTGGCGCATTTGCCGTGACGTCTCGGTCGGCGCGGCGACAACATTTACTCGAACATCAGCTTGGGACCGCGCGAACGTGCGCCCCCCTCGACGTTGTGCTCTCGTTGAAAGTGGTTTTCGATTTCAACGAACAACGCCTCGATTGCCAGCGAGCGTTTGTTTGCTGCTTTTGCTGTAGCGTGTGCATGCTCGGTACGAGCTGGATCTGCTAACTTGCCAACTCGCCCTTCTGTCTCTGCTAATAAGGCAAACCTTAAGTTGCAATTCTTAGATAGATATCACAAATCGATGTACACATGCTCTCGATAGGATTCAATTTATTACCTTCCTTCTCTAACAAGAGACATCGTCTCCACCCCGCCGGCTTCATTTCAGATCCAGATCCTCATCAGCTGACAGCGTTTCCTCCAGCATCTGCATCCTCCAGCGCAGCAGTTGTTGTCGCTGTCATTGTCATCGTCGTCATTGTCGTTGTCAGTCGGATTCTCTCCCATAGGATCTCCGTCGCTCTCCGCGGTTTCATCGTCAATCGATTTTCCATTCACTCGACCACGCGTTCGCTTGCTGCTCCGGCGTCACCATGCTGCCCGATCCGATTCAAAATTTGGCGGGTCCCACGGCGCGCCAGCTCGACGTCGTCGAGCAGACATCCCATCTCGATGTCATCAACAAACGTCGCGTTGTCGGCGGGGGAGGCTCAGCGCTCAAGAGTAGTGCCAGCACGGGCACAGCAGCAGGAGGAGCCGCCAGCAGCAGCACGACCACCACCGCGAACACAGCTGCTGACACAAGGCTCACCACGGGCAGCAACGGCACGAACGGCGCTTGTTTCATCGCCAGTGACACAAACGGTTCCGCCGTTGCTGGCCATCAGCCGTCGAGGGCCCCCGATTCAGCTTGCTCTGCAGCCGCCGCAGCAGCAGCAGCAGCAGCTCTGTCACTGTCGGACCAACAGCAGTCTGCGCGATCATCGGTGGCGGCGGCGGCGGCGGCGGTAGCAGCAGCAACAACAACGACAACAACAAGAGCTCCACGCAGATCGCAACACAAACAAGCAAAGCAGCGTTGGAGCCAACGGCCGGACGCGATGGGCTGGGAGGTGGACTATCTCTCGAAGGAGCAACTGACCGGCTTCGATAACTACAAGGTGCGTTGATTGGTTGATTGATAATTGATAACTGATAAAACAACAGCAACAACAACAACAAACATCACTAACAGCATCATAACAAATCGGGAGGCGGGCGATGATGGTACCTGACGACTCCGCGGGAGCGGCGGGGTTCTGGTGTGGCTTTCGCGAGACGGTAGGACTCTCTGTGTATGGGTGTCAGAGTGAGATTAATGTAGAGAACGAGATAGAGGGGCAGGAAGGGGCGTGCAGAGTGAATGAAGTACTTGAAGTGCGCCCTGATAATGATCAGCGGTATGGGCAGTTGCTCCGGAGTGAACAGTGCCCACAGAGGATATCGCGGATATAGCGGTTTAAGCGATATATATATATATATATTTATATATGTATGTGTGTGTATCCCATGGGCGAAGTGTCCTGCGGACGGAAGACAACGATCCGGACGGTTTGGGGGACAGCACTCAAAGATCAGAGAAGACCACTGTCGCTGATTTCTGATACAGAGAGTAAGAGAGAGACAGAGAGAGAGATAAAAAGAAGAACGAGAGGAGTCTTCACGTGTTGTTCTTACCTGCATCTGTCATAAGGGTGGCAAAGTTAGTGGACGCTGAGGCAGGCGCTGCTGGAAGAGAAGACGCGCGCGCGAATGCATTGCTACGTGTGGCTGATGTTCGTGCTGGTGGTTTTTGGTGACTTTTCGCTTGCTGCTTGTCTTGTCTCTCTGGGAAAAATCGCGTAGTGGGACCGAGGGGGGGGAGGAGGGCTGTATGTTCTCTTGTATGTGTGTTTCTCAGCGTAGACAATTCAGGACATGGTAGAAAGTAAACATCCTCTGTTAGACTAGAGAAAATGAAAGAGTAGGTTTCCTGTTTTTCGTTGTGTGATGTTGTAGATTGGGTAGGAGAAAATTGTCGACGGCGTCTTGTGAGCTTCCGAGCTGCCGTATCGGGGAAAGGCTCGAATTTGGAGGGTGCGACAATGCAGTCGTATTTCGGGCAGTAGAAGTACATTTTAAGATTGCAATGAGCCTAATTAATCTATTGTGTCGAATGCCAGCAGCAAGTGAACCTTTATAGATGCTGTATAAGTGATTGTTGTTCTTCACACTGCAGTTGTAGATATATGTATATATATATATTGCTTTATATAGTACCGTCTATCTTGGTTCTCTGTCTAACAAGACGGCTGTATACATTTCACTCACACTCTGAACTGTAATGGTGTAAACTATGATAGATTGTTCGTCGTGCTTGCGGCCCTTTCAATGACGCCTGCTGAAACACCCTGCCGTGTGTGTTACTCGATACGAGATCGCTTTTCTGATGCAAGACTGTACGTATTGGCTATAGTGATGCTCTAATCACTAACGGTGTTCGATTTCATGACGCGACGACGATCTCGTTCGACACGAGAAACCTCTCTCAGGAATCGAGGGACGATCTGGAACAGAAAGGCCGAAAGAAATCGTAACAGGGCTGGGACTGTGGGTATACGGTGCATTTAAGCATTGAAGAAAGACCGACCTTATCGTTGGCTACGGCGACGCCTTGATTTACTCACAGCCGAGGGCAGTGAGTTGAGCTGATTCTCATTTTCGTTCAGACCGGTCAGCTGAAGAAATGCTAGTCGTGCCGGAAGCCAAGCGTAATTATAGGTCCAGTTATATTGCAGGTTCTGATAAGACCCTATTTGTAACCCGCGTCTGATTAGGATGAACCGAATTTCGCAGGGCTAGGTGTATAGCAAGTGAAGCTCAAATCAGCGACCGAGAAAGTATAGTTGGATGACGACATCATGACGAAGAGGTGGTCGATACTCCCCACCGAAATCGAGCATATGCAGGAGTATACGTAATGTCTTTCTCGTACGGCGTTTTCACGATAGTACGTCAGCTGTACGTCTCGAAAGCAAGGGAAAGCGTTGTTGATTAGTAGCAACAACAACAGCAACAAAAAATAAACATTATGGTGTGACCCGTCTCAACCGGTGTTTCCACAGTCGATTCAAGTTACCGAAGCTGTCAGTTCAGTTTTCGCAGCAGGTTCTAGTCTCCTGCTGTTCGACAAAGCCATCCCGTGCTGCGCACTTGCGAATAAACAAACAGATCGCTTTAATGCATCCGCATGCCACTTTACCGGGATGCATTATCACCTGTAGAATGAACATGACGGCATTTGAGTTGCCCTCTATTAGTTACCACTATACAGTTGGGTTTCGGCCGTCGCGTCGTTCGGCTGTGCCAGAATGTCAGCCTAGCATTTCACAGGCAACTGGTCAACAACGGGGAGCTGGCCGCTGCTTCGGGTGGAACCTGAGTCCGCGGTCCAACGGTCGAACAGCTGTTCGCCCGTATAGCACCCACAACAGCAACAACTGTTGGCGACAACAGCGGCGGCGACCTAGGGCGCCCCGACATTACGACGCATCGTGCGAAACTCTACCGCTGACTGCCCTATCGGGAACATGCTACGAAGAGCTCTGTATCGTGTGACACACGTACGGAATTCGTTTTCGACGGATGAAATGCGATGCCGAAACTACTACTCGTAAGTGAATACGGTGTAGGCCGCATTTCAGAGTGCGGCAAGAGGTGGATGGGTGACGCTAGGGTTTCGCCTGGCGTCATCTTCGACAGTCGAACCTGTACGAGGGGGACCCCAACCGATCGTCAGGTTCAGCTGAGGAGCTTGGCCCAGATCGAGTGTATCGTATGTGATAGCGGCACATGATCACTATTTACGGAATCTGCTGATACTTGTTGTTCGATTGCTTCATGCCTTAAATTCAATCGTATTGATTTGGAATAGATTTCGTAACATTAACCCGAAGCGAACGGACTCGCGCCAGGACGGTATTCGTTCGCCGGCCGTCTCCCTTCATGCCAACTGATTGTCAGGGTGATGGAATTAAGAGTAATCGAGGGGCTTTTACTTTGCAGACATTTCTATTAGGTTCAATTCGTCTAAAATGTGTGATAATCGAGAGCAGCGTTTGATTTAGCTACCTAATGAACCCTGATCTCGGATTAGAATTGAAGAAAGAGCTGATTCGTCGAAAACTAAAAAAAATCTTCACTAGCCTTTCTGTTGGCAGTCTCGATTATGCCCAGAAAGTTCTACCCTGGTCAAATGCATTGATCTTGTTCAGAGCACCTCCCCCCGCCCGCCCGCCCGCCCGCCTCGCGTCTGATCAATCTGATGTCTGACCAGCTAATCAGCCGGTCATTTTCGTCAGCTGAACGAGAATGCCATAAGAATATCGTCTGCCAGATCATAGACGCACATATTCCGCGGCATGTAACACACTACTGTGCAATCTGAGGATAACAAATATCAAACCGCAAACGATTACGAACAGTACCAACATGCATCGCCCCTACACAACGCGCATCTCAGCAGTGGTCGGACGCGTTACTCAGAGGTGAAATATCGCTGCTGTGCTGATTTCTCCCGTTGGTCCGAGGTGCCGACGTCATCATAAACGACTTCGTCATGAGTAATCCCTTAGTTACCCTTTGTTGTGAAGATCTTCTGTTGCTGTTCTATCTGTGGGTGGGTGGCCTGACGTGGCACTTACCGCGGATCGACGTCGAGACTGAATCATTTTGGCTGCGCCTCGAGTCCACGCTACTGGCCGTCAGTCGCGATGTTTTCGCATTGTCATAGTCATAATAGGTTGTTGTAGTGCCGACAGGTCCAATGAATCGAGAACCACTGAGTGCAGCAATGACAAAATCAATGCATTTTATTAATAAATGAGTTAATTGTCGTTGAGCGTACAGCAAGTCGCGGTACGCGGGTTGGTTGGTTTTAGCTAACGATCTTGGAAGGAGTAAGTCCAAGGGAGACGAGACTGAGGGTGGGTCGTGGGTTGAAGACCTTTAGGATTTTGAGGGACAGACAGAGAGCTGAAGAGAGAATCCGCGACACCGCGATTTAACTGTGAAACCATTCTGACATTGAGAGTTCATTGTTCATTAAGACACTTCAACAATGAACTAAGACACTAATGATCGATGATCTTTTTAAATTAAAAAAATCAACTAACTTAGGCAAAGAACAAAGACCATAACAACAGTAGCGTATACAACAACAGACAGACTAAATGCTCGTATACTTAGGATTTTTCTAAATAGCTTAATTAATCAAGCCAAGATGCGGGCAGAACAGCAGCTAACCATGATCGTACCTCTCTTTGTTTTACTTTCCTTCTGCTGTCCTGTTACATGTTAAATACCTATTCGCGTATACCTGTCATTGCGAAATGAAGTACTCGGCAATCGACACCTCACCCCTAAGCAACTATGTAATGCACCCATTTTGGAACCAGTGCGTCAAGGTAAGTTGATCAGGTGTCTACGAATTTTACTACGCGTAACTCTTATTTTACACTCAATATAATATCATCGTATAATCCATTGGTTGATATATTAGCATTTTATTGTTGTTGTTATTTCTTTTTTATTTGTTATAGATCCCTAATGACCCTATTTTACATTTAATACTATTTAGACACATTTTTAATTACTTTCGATTACTCGGTGCGACGCGTTGTGCGTGTTCGCTTGCTGAGCGCTCGCTGCGTTGAAATCTCTGTGACAAATATTTAGTATTAATAATAGAAACCAGGACACAACATAACGCTGCGGGTTCCACGGCATATTCCACGATTACCGCTGTCAGCTTGAGCGGAGATGGTGACCTATATATGGGGGAGATCGCGTAGGCATCCTTTCTGTGATATCATTACCTTTCAACGTTAACATATATATATAATATATATATATATATAATATATATATATATGTATATATTGTCTGTGCCGAGTCATTTGTTTCGTCACCGCTTCGATCGACGTCACCGTAGTCGTCCTGTGCTGTTTGTCACGTGACGAAATGAGTCATACGCCGACTTCGTTGAGCAGCAGCGGCGGTGCTGGCGGCGGCGGCGTCGGCGGCCTTCAGCAGCGACTATACTGCTGTATAGTTTTCACTGTCTACCGGAAAGAAACCTTCTTCTTTCTGTTGAACGAGGCAACCCCTTGTACAGTGTTGTTGTTGCTGCTGCCGATAGCTGCCGCCGCGACTGCTGCTGCTGCTGCTAGCGTCGTTCGCATTTTCCTCATGGATAACGGCGGTCGATAATTGCCGCAGATAGCAGATAGCGACGTATTTTATGGCGAATTCGTCACCCGTGAAGAGTTTAACCTTCACGATCCCACCCATAACTACCAAGCACGTTTGTGAACGCTGCCGATGAGATGGCGATGCTGAACAGAGCAGCTGCGTCTGTACTACGCATTGGGCATTGTTTTCTGTCAGAAGTGCTTCGTTCAGCTGTGCACTTCTGTCGCTCGACGACGGACAGACCCTTGTGCGAGGCTGGTGGCTGCTAGCTTCCCGTATTCACCGTTCGTACTTGTCACTGAGTGTGGACATTTTCAATCAAGCAATCAATTTAGTTCGCTTCATGCGCGAAATTAAATTAAATTCTTATTCATGCAATACGTTTTGATTAGTTGAAATTATCTCTCATAACAATCATAGTCATCGGCGTACCACAACGTAGCCACTCTTCGTAGCGGCCGCGCGACGCGGCACATGAACATCGTATTGATTTTCTCGTTTACCACGAGAGAGCATACGATTGATTGACGTTCGAGGTCTAGTTGATAGTTGAGCTATTATATGGCTGTTGGCCGGTCGATCGGTCCAACTCTATTTTTGGCAAATCTTGTCAATTTGTCAAGTTCATTACGTTTTAGTGCTCCCATAACTATGTTCTTAATTGGCGCGATCACGAACTAAGTTCATGAACGCACACGCCGAAAACACCCAAGGGGCAATTTTTGCCAACGTATAGATGCGACGCGGCGCCGCACCGCTCCTTAAACGATTCGAGCAGTGTCCCCGACACATCATAGTATGCGAGTAGACATGAACGTTTAAAAACGATGTTAAAGTTAACCCCGATAGATTCCTGAAATAATCATACCCAAAGGTCGCTTCGAGGCCCGTCACACGACAACTGGCGAACAACAGATGAACGGTGATAGAGTGAGCTAGGAAATCAGCAGCAAGCTCTTGCAAGGGCTCCCGAGTGTCAATATTGATACTGCGATTCTCTTATTTAACGCTCGCAATCACTCTGTTTGAGGCGAGTTCCGTTGATCGTTCTACGATAAAGCCGCTGGTTGGTGGACACGCCAACCCAGTTGAATTGGCCCCAGTCAAGCAGATGGTGCATTTCGCGCGGATCCCCCTCGCGGGTCCCCTTGAACGAATCGATTGCCGAATTCACGGCGTCGGATGGTGGACAAACGCGCGGCAACGACATTGCCGCCTGCCGAGGCCTTCTTACCTCATGCGCGGGTGGATCGAATTGCCAAATTGCGTCGAAATGTCCCACTTCGACGTGCTGTTGCTGAGGCTGGTGCTGCTGTCCGCGTATGGTGTTACTGTCCATCTCGTCATTTGGTCATTCATTGAGATTCATCGAGACGCCACTCGACTGATTAAATCTCACTGGCGTGACGCCTGTAACAGCCTGCGCACATGGCACTGCGCTATGCTTAATGACAAGGTTACGGCGGGCCGAGCCGAAGACACCTCCGCCGGCGTTGCTGCGCGTTGTCATTGTTTAAACGCCGCTGGCCGGCCTGGCAGCGTGTTTTGATGTGTTCGCCGCGTAGGCACGTATCGATGCGTGGATTATCAATGCGTCGACGGAAAGTCTTGTATTGTTTTGGGAAAACGACGAGATGCTCGCTGATGAGGCCTAGTTTGTGGGGAAGACCGTAAAATATTGCAGTATACACACACGCTCACAGACGTAGATACGTGGACTCAGCAAGGCAGCAATACGCGTGACAACACTGGCATCTGTTTTAGTGGCATTGGCTTTCTTTGCTGTACATCAGGAAGCTAATTATTTATTCAAACTCAAATTAGGAATTATTTCCAAGGGATTATGGGGGGAGAGATTAGCTGGAACCGGGGGGTTGAGACCGACATTGCCTTGCTTTCTTTTAGATTACTTAACAGATAAATGAACGATGCGAATAAGTGCTGCTTGAAGTCGAGGGTCCGGAAGGAGCCTAATAGTGTACAGATCTAGAGGGTGGAGCCTGAATGAATTAGGGGTACAATTGGTTCAAGCGCTGTAACGTCCACCAGCAAACGAAACACTGGAAGTTATTAAGCTCGAGAAATCGTCTATGGGTTCTGCGGTTACCTTTGAAAAGGCTCTGCATGCAACGTTTGGTCAAGCGATATATATATATATATATATATATATGAATCGTCGTCTTTATCAGTGTTTATGGGAATCCTCGTACAGCCCATTACACGATTGCATGGGCGAACCATTGTAAACGAACCGCCGTGTCCCTCTTCATTCTATTTATATATTACCTACTATCTATGAGGGTTGTATTAATTACAGCTTACCATCTCCGCGTGCGTGTTGGCCTTTGCGAGCTTCCAATATGATTATAACATTCTCGTAAGTCGATCTCACGATTCTGTAATGGACTTCTCTATTCCGTCTAGAGAATTGCCCATATTGCAGTTACCTCATATTCATTTTGCACAGCCACCTCCATCACGACCACGATCCCGTAAAGGGTTGCTGCGTTGTGTACGAAAGTTGTTGGTCGATTATGCCAGATAGCAGCCTAGTGCCAGCCAGCAGATCGTGATTATTGGCGTTATCTTAATGATGGCCAACGGCGACGGTGGCCCCGCCTGGATTCCAGGTCCGTACGAATATAAAGGCGTGTGTCCTAAATTCACATTTGCTCATTACTGCTAATTGATGCGATGGAAACTGGTGAGCAGTGTGCAAGCAGATACGATAGTTAGAGATTGCAACCTCAAGTGGGCTTCGATTACTGATTCATATTAACCGGGAGCAGGAGCCCCAGAAGACGAGCATACGAGATAAGCTGAGATCACGGATGAATTTGATGGCTGAAGTTATCTGAAGAGATTCTAGCACACAACTTAATTAAGAGTTGATCCGTTGAAACCATGAAGTCGGGTGGTATCATTTTCGGTGCTGGGTGTCGCTGGGAGTAGTCATTAGCTAATTAGATATAATATATATATATATAGGTATACCTAAAAAGTTTAGAGCAGAGGCCTGTCACATAGGGGAACAGGGGAGGTCATCTCGCTGCTAAAAAAACAATTATATATATACATATATATATATATGTATATAGTAGTCAAATACTTTCGAATCGATGCTGTGCCGTTCAGAAGTTTTGCAAACAAACTTTCTCTCGATTCCACGTAGAGCGTGTATGTTAGATGTGGCGTCGTGTGACTGTTTTTATCAGCAAACGCAAGGGTGTCGAGTCGAATATGTGATACGCAGCAGTTGGGTGCGTATAGTCGTCATATTTGCCGCGTCTTCACGACCTCACCATTTGGTGCTCGGAAGAAATTTAGCCAGAGCCCTTTGACGGAGTAGGGTGGCAATTTTGTGATTATCCTCAGGCATATTTTTCCTCTGAGGGTTTTGTTATCGGTTTAGGATTGTCAATTCACGTGCAATTGTTGGTGGGGGAAATTGAATCACTACGATTTACTCAGTGCCAAACTGACGTCTGCCATACAGGCAGATCTGCAACACCTAATGCCTTCAATACAGCAATTAGGTTTGCAGGCTAGTTTTGAAATTTTCAAAACAAACCGTACCCTTACCGAGAACGCAGGAGAATAGCTATGGGCACCCGGAACCGGAGACCCTCAGGTTCAAATTCACAAACGATACCGATGAATCGATGCAGTCGTTGTCCTTGCCGCTATACTGCGCCCATAGCATTAGTTCGTCAATTAGCTCTTAATCATTCACAGCTATATTTTAACTACTACATATACCTAGTGTAGCATGTCTTATCAAATTGTCGTAACGCGCATTTTTCTCTCTGCTGTTTTTTTTTCGACGTAATCTTCCAGCTGGTTCCTCGCTCAATAGCCCCCAACTGTTTGACGTTTGGCGGGTTTATGTTGAACGTCCTCAGTTTGTGCCTATTGTCATGGTACGATTTCGACTTCTACGCGTCCAGTGAAGGCCATCCCGCACCCCCAGTGCCCCGGTGGGTCTGGCTCGTCTGCGCCTTTAACCAGTTCATGGCGCACACGTTAGGTGAGTGACAACAAATCCTATAACACACGAACGCCGTCACTAGTATTGCTGCCATTTCTGTTGTTGTTGTTGCTGCTGCTGCTGCTATTGTTCTTATTATTGTAGTTCTTGGCATTATTGCTGCTGTCCGTGTGATCGAAGGTGATTAACACAAATGTTAATATCGGTATGATGACGGTGTGTCAATAGTACGTCTAAACAATAGTATTATACTCGGTGATTCGCGCAATTCACACGCATGCCTATCGTTTCTCGCCACAACTACTATAATGAATTGGGCGGTTGTGCCAGTCATCTCCCGTCAACAGTAATAGCTAGCGCTGCGTGGATAGTAGACTCGTTCTAATTGTCTAAGTTGTTAAATGGAGCCGCTATTCGTCCGTAAGGGACTCAGCACAACAGCGGTGGAGTTGCCACTATAGTACGTCTGTGTTGGTGACATCGCTGGCCATTGCTGTCGTCGGAGCTTACCCATCTGCCACTCATCATGGCTGGCCTCACTGATAAAATATAGTGCGGATTTTTGACAATTGCCAACACTAGTTTCACTCGTAGTGTGATGAAAGCTTGTAATATAAATATATATATATATATATATATATATATATATATATATATTACAATACGCAGCTGTATTTATTCATTCAAATATTAGAGGTTGATTGACTGAACTACACCTGTGCAATGCTTAAGTTCTCGCAATATATATATATATATATATATATGTTTGCCAGTGCATACAATAGGCCACCAATTACCATTCACGTTAGCCCTGTCGAGCCTTGAGAATCATAAATACGCAGGCTGTGGAAGGCATCGAGCTAGGAAGCCCAGAAGCCATTAAGGCTACTATGGTTACTAGCCGCCCATTTCCATATACACGCCCATATATCCGCAACTGACTCGCACTGATAGAACAGACCGATCAGTAGTTAACCTTGCCGACTCGACTGAACCCTTAATGAACGTACCGACTGACAATGCAATCGAAAGCTCGACTGTCCGGTTAGTGTTGCTGGCCAACCCGTGGGGCCACACGATCCACAGCGGTACGCATACGTATAATCCGAGCCCGCGGGATATGATACGCGACCGCTTATTTGATCGAAATATATGAATATGAGCAGGCAGGAACATGGGTTCAAGACGGCGAAATGGACGAGTGGAAATGGCGTGTGTCGTTATCGTCGACGTAACGCGCGTAAGAAGGTGATATGACGCTGATAAAGTTGCTGCGTGACTTCTTCGACAGTTGTCGAACCACCATCACCGCTACCGGCTCCTTCTAGTGAAGAGGACAAAGAGATCATATTTTATATGTATAATATCGATGGAGGCCGACACGGATGCGTCGGACACTTAATATCGCAATCCCGCCTTGGTTATCGAGTCCGCTCGCTGATAGGTTTGCGAGCGACGGTGGCTTGCCACAAAATATGTCTAATGTCTATTGACTAATGTCGGCCGAATCTCTCTGCCAGCTGTGAGCGTCGTTAGGGATACGATATCATTCGGCTAACCAGCGAGGGGTAACCAACTCGAAGCCGGTTTCGGCTCAGTGGCGATGCCCTCCAAGAAATACAAGATTTCTGCGAGTGCTGCTGCTGTTGCTGCTGCGGCTGCGGCCGCTGTTGTAAAAACGACCCTCGAAAGGGGCCATACCGGAGGGCCGGCGATAATGATACGACTCGTGTTCGTCGCTAGCTCTAGTTCTTTTTCGATTGATCCATCTCACGAGCGATGATGATCCTTGCGCTCCGATAACTCTCCCACGCGTTCCCGCTATCAGCGCTACCGGTACTGGATGTGCCGAAATCTCCGCGAAATATCTGTCGACGTCGTTAAATCGGTCGGGAGATGGGGGGGCGGGGGGGGGGGCTGTATGTTGATATTGTATCATATATTTGCTCGGCCAGACAGCTTGATTACGGGTGATTGCGGGAAGAATTGCGTACGAGCTGGCGGAACGAGTTTAGTTATCAATGTAGATGTACTGCGCCACTGTCACCATGTGGAAGCTCCCTATATGATAGGTATTATAAATTCGTAGATAGTCATCTTATTCGTCGTATCGGTGTGATGACCTTCGATCGTACGCGCGGCCCCTTCGAGATTGTCGCTTCTCAACCACTCGGGCTACCAGGTCAGCAGAGCTTGTGGGCTAATGACTGCTATCAAAAATATGTTCGTTTATTTCTAATAAATGAATATATATATATACATATATATGTGCAATGCTATTCTGCTGCTGCTGCTGTATACGCATTGAACGTTATATGTACTATCATTTCGCTTTGTCTGCCTAACACGAGAAGCGTACGCTTGTTCGATACAATACCAAGCTCGATGGGTATCAGGAATGGTACTCGATTTTACGCGAGACGTTACTTATGCCACTGCTTGCAATTTTCTTATAGACGGTATCGATGGAAAGCACGCTCGACGGACAGGTCTCTGCGGCCCGATGGGAGAATTGTTCGATCACGGGCTTGACTCATGGGCGACGTTATTTATGCCTGTGTGCGTCTATTCAGTCTTTGGCAGGCTCGACTTTGCCGTCTCCTCGTGGAGGTAAGTGGCCCTATTTGTTTGGTGGGAGGAACAGCAAGATAGCGTTTAACTATATTGCTATATTGCATGCTTGGCCGTGGTCGTCGATGTTTGTAAAAACCGAAAGTCAATCAATATTTACTCGACTATATATAACTTCTTAGATAAACTGATCTTAGAGCTAGAGAGAGAGAGAGATAACACCTCTAAACGCCGCAACATAGTATTGAAGCAACAACCCTTTATAAATAATGATGTTATTATGATAATGATGGAGCTCACTACCCCACCCGATTCCTCACACCCTGACGACCTTACCCCCCTGCGCACCTAACCTATCCAAGACTGTGATATCTCGCTGTGACGTAAAACTACACGTAACCTGTTCAAGAGGTCGACCCATTGCTCTTATATAGATATAAGATGAATACCCTAACGTCGTCTTTACGTATTCCATGTGATGTTCGCCGACCTTTTTCTACTTGTTTGTTCGTGACACAACGAAGGTACTACCTGATCCTGTGGGACGTCCACTACTGCTTCCTAGCGTCGCACTGGGAAAAGTACAATACGGGTATCCTGTTCCTTCCGTGGGGATATGATGTATCGCAAATTGTGAGTAGACACCCATCCATCTGCCGTGCGACTTCGTTTTGTTGACCGCTTGTTAATGCGTTCGTATATCGTGTCTAGACATAATCCGCCCCTGCTAAATATCGTCAGCCGTGCCAAACGAGGAGCGAGGTACGAGGTGTTGTCGTGCATTACGATGGCAACACACCGCTTCCCTTTAAAACGGAGGAAAAAAATAGACATATCTTTGCTCCGCGAGTCGACATGGGTGCCACTGTTATCAGATTATGACGATGTTGAGCTCTATATTATAGAGCTGCTTTGTGCAAACACACTTTACTTTATTGTTGCTACGGGAGCTCCAGCGTTGTTCAAACGACAGTGTCATTACTTAACCAAAAAAGCATATCTATATATCCGTCGACACATCCTCTGAATTACGACGATCGAATCGTCGTGTCTTTCAATTCTTCTCAATGGCCTGACTACGATGTTAGACGCAATATATTTGAACGATATGCGTTGAGCTACAGTGCTGTTTCTTATGAAGCACTGCCGAAAGCGGTTCCGTTGACGTTAAATGTTTAAAGCTGTAGAGAGTAAGCCCCCGGAGAATTTACTTTACACAGTAGTTTCTATCTACTCTTTTATGGAAAACATACAGAATATTATCGCACGCCTAACTCACCTGTTCTATGATAGCCACCCATGTTCGCATTGACGATCCCCAAAATGACTAATTGCTACCGAATGGATAATTGCCATAATGAATAATAGCCACGTTGGATAATTATTGTTACTCATTCGCCTATCGACACATGCATTACGGACTAACAAACACTGATGAGACTCGCAACTCTCGTTTTCACTAATAATAATTGTTATTATTATTATCATTATCATTAATCGGATGTCGATTGCTCGCGATTGCAGTTTCTCACCGGCACTTTCCTGTTGACCTATTTCTACGGGCACGCGTTTTGGAAGTTCACCTTTCTCGGCTTTTCGTCCGGTCTGTACATGGAGGCTGCGCTGCATTTTGGCGCGGCCGGACTCGGTCTTCCCGTCAGCTTGTGGAATATCTACAGAGGCTATGAGGCGAGGACCCTCCGTCATTATTCGTGGTACGAAACACTCGGAGCTGTCGTCGTATTCGACACTTTTCTATTTTTGTTGCTAATCGTCTTCTTCTTCAGCTCGTCCGATTTCTCTATCGCGGGACTACCGCACCACCCCCGCGAGTCGGTTTTTCCGTCACTGCTATGCGTTCGTCGTTACAAACATTGTATTTGGTTCGATTTTTCCGATGAAAATATCAATCACAAGTCGATGCGATGTGCCCTATAAGAAAATATCGGCTCATATCACTCTCAGCGTGAACAATGCCAGTGTCAGCATCCAGACAGGCTCAATGTGCTCATGAACCAATATCGATTCGTCCATGCGTGATTATGCCATTAGTCATGTTTCTCTCTTCGGGTTAAATATTGTCTTTGTCTGCCCCTGTGGCCTCTGCCCTGCCACCCTTTTGCAAGATCACAATCAGTTTCATCGTCGACCATTTACCTCTATGTTTAGGTGGGAAGGAACGCGTCCCCTGGTTGCACCGACGGTGTTCTTCGCTCTTACAACGATCTGGGTTGTGAACTCACCGACGCAGATACTTGAGGCACATCCTCGGGTCATGTTCGTGATGATTGGTACACTGTTCTCAAACATCGCCACTCGACTGATCATCAACCAGATGACGGGTACTAGGTGCGTTTCTTGGTTTGCTGCAGTGCGAACGTGGTAAATTATGCCTATATATATATATATATATATATATATATATATATATATTCTTTGTGACTTGATATATCGAGAGCTTGAGCGCTGCGTCAATGACTGCAGTCCCGCTAATAACCCAATAACACCTTGGAACCACCACCTCAGCAGCCCCCAAGTTCGTCACTGACTTCTTGACAATATATGTGCTACCATTCATATACTTAACTGTTTTTTCGAGCTGACCCTCAGCTGCTGTTCCCCTATCTGACATTGGCCTCAGCTCTTAACCTTTTTTAGGTATTACTATAAGGACCTGTCACCATTCATATACTTCTACGTGTACATGTCTAACATAGTTGTGTCTCGACGTCCATCGAGCGCCTCACCTCAGCGTTAATTAGCCGCATTAGTCGAACTCATAATTCTCATATGTACTCTTCGAATTTTCTCTCTCCCGCTGTGCGTTCCTGTCTACACAGATGTGACCTGCTCAACACGATGCTGGCTATGGTGGTTGCCACGCTCTTTTGCGTGTTCGGGTTGCGGTGGAACGAATCCTACTGTCTGTACGCGCTTACAGCGGCCATTCTTGTCGGGCACGTCCACTACGCCACCTGCGTGGTACGCCAAATGTGCGATCACTTTAGGATCAACTGTTTCTCTGTGCAGAGACGCGCACCAAAGAAAGTTGAATAAGATCGGCGAGCGTCAGGAACCTGCTGTGGTTGTCCCGGTAACGAGATCTCGGCTCAAGGAGGCCCCCCCCCCGAGACGCCGAGGGGCGCTCGGCGAGCTGTCGTCGTCGACGAAGCCCGCGAACTATACCAAATCAATAACGCACCTATGAAACACACCGTACGTGTGTTACGGACAGGTCACGTTAGATTGCTGTCTTGTTCGGACGCATGCGATACTTGACGAGGAACATTCTACATACACAGGCCTGGTGTTGAGGGCGAGCGGACTAAAGAGAGAATTTGTGTTTTGTGTACGCCGTAGATGCGTCTATTCCACGTACTCGAGAGGTCGATGTGGAACAGTTATCTACGCGAGATCGTCCTGTTACCTAAAAAAACATAATATGGCCTATTCGTTCTGTTTAAGCGATGCATCGACGCCGCTTTTACCGATCGCCGACAGCAGCAAAGATGTGAGACAACTAACGTTGAAAGTCCTCCACGATAATCGAAAATCGTTGTCAATTAAAAATGTTCGTAAAACCATAAAAACATGATGATGCTAATAATCATAATAATACTTAATAATAATAATAATAGGAATAATTCTAAAAATGATCATGACACCAAGCAAAAATGCCAAAATATGATGAATGACAAGTCACTTAGTTATGAGCTTAGTATGATGGCTAGAGATGACGTGCCCACGACCGTGCCCATGTGTTCGACACACGATCATTGTGTTTGAATGAATCGCGAATGTGAGTGAGCAAATGCTACTTGTGTACAAGTATATTATCTTTGTAAAATGCTTTGGAAATGTCGGGTGGCTCTGGAGCGCGGGACCGATTCGGCCCAATGAGGATCATTGTCCCCATGTGCTATGCGCGAGGTGTTTAGTGCGAGGCTAAATAAATACGGGACATTTGGTGGCAAAATTCGAAGCTATATATATATATGTTTTATAGGGGCGGCGGAAAATCGGCTGATAACGCGAGGGGCCGCTGGAGAGGGTGGGTTTGAAGAGCGCAATGAGAGCGAATCCATGACGGGGGGTTTGGTGCAGGTAAGCTGTGATGCTAGAAGATCGCGACGGTGGGCGAACGCAGTTTGTGGGGGGGGGGACGGCAGTCGGCGCAGGCAGGATCGCATGGACCCGTCAAGACGAGGGTGGACTTGACCGACGCAGGACATGACATGGTATAGGTGAGCAGGGCATCGTGAAGATAGGACAATTCGTCAGACCGCGTGCGAGCAGAGGGCTGGACAGGGACAGAGGCCGGCCGCCAGCTGCGAGACAACAATGCAATTTCTGTTGCTCAACATAGTATAATAACATTGTGTAGGTAGAGGCGAAACGGGCGGTTGTCAGGGTACGAAGCGAAGAAGATCGAGAGACAGAGAGAGAGGGAGAGAGTCGATTATTGTGTTGATCCGAGCGGCAGGCTTCGCTTACGAAAGCCGCAGCACGGCTTTGACATGGCATATGCCAGCAATTGTATAGCCAACACCGAGACAGCCAGGCAAGGGTAGTGCCATTGTCTGACAAGTCGAACCTATCTGTTCCCGTCACGGTGCCACTGTTGCTTGTCGATGCTCCCATGAGGATTCCATTATGCGGCGATAACATTGGTCATGGATGCCTCACACTTCGATCGTTGGGAACACTTTGTCGTGGAGGCCTATTGGCGTATTGTCTGTTTTTTTTTCCTGCTAACGGATAAAATGCACCTGGCACACTGGTTAGGCAAACGAGTCACGTGGCCAATAAACACTGACTGAACACACAGAGATCTATATATACGCTACGGGAATTTCAACTGACAGCCACGGCTACTTGCCGTTGTCTATGTTCTATCGGCTGGCGACGCTGCCACAACACGCGACACATGAAGAGATTCCTAATCATCTTCTCTGACTCGATCCTTCCCCATCCTCGAAGGATCGCTAACTGACGTTGCGGGAGGAATCAACTAGCTTGTTTGAACACATCAGCCCCCTCGATCTGACGAGATGGAACAAACCTTTCATATGTGGCTCATCCGAGACCAATTCTATCCGCTTGGTCCCATTCCCTACCAATATATAATATATATATATATATAATATATATATATATATATATATATATATATATATATATATATATATATATATATATATATATATGTGTGTGTGGTAAGAGGTTGACAATGTTTTCTATTCGAAATTGGGTACGCTTATCCGCTTGATTATTATTTTTAAGTGTTGCAATTTGCAACACATTGATATAATGACCGGCAGTCATAGATCGACAGAAAACGGGTTGAGTTTGCTATTCATTTTACCGAGGACCATTGCTACTATATGACAGACGATTCGACTGATGCCAAACGCTAAAAGTGATGGTCGTCACACAAGGAGCGATTGTTATAGCACACAGATAGAGGAACATGTATCAGACGCGCATTGCTGAACACGCCACCCCCGCTCCCCGCCTCATGCCCAAAGAGTGCACCCGCAGCACAAAATAATGATAATTTCAAAATAGGTTATCCTTCTTATGAAACATGAACGCCGAAAGCAGTTGTATCGTCGACTGAGTTCGATGCTTCAGAATGTGCAGAGTCAGCCTGGAAACATCGATTAATGACAGTATCTCGAATTAACCTCAGAGACTAGATGAGCACGTGCAGCCTCGGCAATGAAGAGAACGCGGAATACGTCATCAAACATAATTTCTATCTATTTGCAAGTTTCTAGCTGAGCTATTTTCCTCGGGGCTGATCAGGCTCACACGAACGTGTCAGCCTGTTAGGCCCCAACCAATCACACGGCGGTCATCAATCACGGTCGGTCCAGCCGACAGCATACACCGGGGATGTGTCGGCACCGCACTAACAACAGATTGGCAAAGCAGAAACCAACGTAAAGATCAGCTCCCGCCCGCGCCGAGGGAATCAGATGCCAGCCAAGACGCGGATGGCAGAGAATGCGCTCCTGAACATACGTCTGGACTATTGTGACTGCGTCCGGGCGTATGGTGTATTTATGTACGTGCGTTAATGAACGCGTCTTATGTCGCAGGGTGATGGCGTTGAGCCACTGTTGAAGTGCACGATGTGCGCCACTCCCCGCTAACATATATACATATAGATATATACGTGTATGAGCGAGAGAGAGAGAGGAGAGTACTAGACGTGGACCTGTCGTGGTGACGAACGCGCGCACTGCTAGTGAGGGATACTACGCCCGGTGGTGAAGTATGCGCTGATACGTGAGCGTTGCAGGCACGATGATCGATGGGGTCGCCTTCCGCAGACGGATGATTGGACATATACGATATAAGTAATTGATGACAAAAACGAGACAGATCATCGAGATGGCTTGAGCGTGTTGCCCACTCGTAGACAATTGGAAAATCATAGAAAAGTTGAAATGATCGATGATATGCGATGATTTGTATTTGTTGCATTGTCACAGTGCAGCACGCGACGGTTGCGTGCGAACCCACGGGGGTAGTGGCTGCGTGTACCGCGCAATATTGAGCAAAAGAATTGTCATTTTCTATGGGCTAGTGGACAATTAGGTGGACGTGAATCGAATGAATGGATGAGACATCGATTCTTGGGTCTGCCGTTCGCTGTCGTCTCGACCACAGCCGTATGTATTACAGCCTCTGTATGTCATGTAAATAATAATTTAGATAATTGAGAATACATTATACACATACAGACACATACACATATATATATAAAGCGAGGGGGATTGCAGATATTCGTTACCATCGTCGGGAATGGTCTGCGGTGCCGAGCGCAGAATGAAGAGAAATTCGTATTTGTTGTCTAGATCATATATATATATAGATATATATATATATATCGGATAGTATTAATGAAAATATGCTGATACGCTCTGTTCACTTCGCTTCGGAAACGCCGATTGAAATTCAGAAGAACTAAAAACAAACCACCACCACCAGCACATCGCCACGCAGCCACTGTTGTCGACCTTGCGGAGGCCAGGGCAAGGTCGTATCACTGCAAACGTCGAGGGGGGACGGCAGGTCGAGAAGGTTGTTTCAAGCCAAAAAAAATAACAACGTAAAACCCTGAACGTGTGAATATAAGCGTTCATATGACCCGGACAAATGAATACACGCGTCGGATAGCCCGATCGCGCTCGATTGTCAAGAGACGAGACTCCCCGAAACCAGCAGACAAACGCCATCGGGGCAAAGGTCGGATCGTGATAGACGGCCAGCGCGATAGAGGAAGCTGGGTAGCGACGGCAGAGTTGGCTGCGAATGACTGCATGCAGCAAAAAAAAACAAGCGAGATTTAATTAATGATTTGTGCCAATGATGATGACGATGATGATAACAATAATGATACTAATAATAAAAGTAATCATAGCGATAACAACAATGATAATTGCTTATTAGAGAATTGCTAAAGAAGCGAGTCTGTATGGAAAGTAAACGTGGTCGTGTTTGAGAGTTGTTGGGAAGTTCAATCGGAGCACGTCTCGAGTTGGCCCTCTTGTCATGGGCTGCTAATGAAGAACGTGAAGAAGTGGGCGGGACGATGTATTTTCTCGAAGATGACGATGATATAAGATAATAGGAATGGTAATAATGTTGATAATAAGAATAATAATAATAATAATCAATATAATAGAGATTAATAATAAATTATTAAAATGAGTAATAAAAAAAATGACAGGAACGCAGAGACAAGTAGTCTGTGTCGTTATTTCGTTGCTACGCATGCGATAGCTTGCTCGAACAGGCGCTGTGCTCGCTTGGGACACTTTATAAGGAGTATACTACTACTAATAATAATAATAATACTAATAAATCACACAAGTAACGGGGAATTATGCTGAAGCAAATCAATGGAAATTAGCCGAGTGAAAGTTAAACTAAGAAGCTATAGCGGGGGTCGGGTCGTAGGTGTGATCCGCTGATGTTCTCGACGTCAATGTGAGATGATGCCGTCTTGGTGACCCAGACGACTACGTCTCTGGTAGCAAGGTCTGCGTCGAAGAGGATGACAGCACCTCATATCGCATTGACGAACTCGGGAATTCGAGCTCATCAATGCGGCACGAGGCGCCCTCATCTCGGTCGACGCTCGTGTGATGTGATGTTCACCAAAGTTAAAATACAGGTTCGAAGTTATGGAATGATATAGGGTCCGTAGGCGTCAGGCCCCTGCGGAGGGTGCACCCGGACTAGCGGCAATTAGACAGGACAGCTGTAAGGACCAGACAGACGCTAACACGTTCCGTTCGACTCGACTATCGACTCTAAAAATAGTGACACGACAGTTTAAAAATGCATCCAGCCCACGATTTAATCAACACGCTAAAGAAGATATATATATATATATATATATTCAAGAGATTGGAGACTTCTTCAAAAATTCATTCTTGATGCGTTCTCGATCTTCGACCGGTGGCAGGTCAGGCGTGATGTGATGCTCTCGGCGGTGCCTCATAACCTGGCCCTAGGAGCAAAGCGAACAAGTCAAGTTAGAATCAATTTTGGTGCCAGATTTTACTACGTTTATTATTACTATTATTATAATTATAATTAATTATCTTCGATATCTTCAGAAACCTTGGTGTGTATGAGATTTCACTGGCTGTTTCTCAACCAATCGTGAACGAGTAACTCGTATTGTGACAATGGTTAAGTGCAGCAAGACCAACACCGTGATCACAACGGAGCACAACGAGTAGTACTCGATATACAACGTGCTACGACGTTCAGCTGACGGGACACCTATCAATACTCGTCAACGTTGAACAGCGCACGCGTTCGGCGTTCAATGAACCCGTGAATACATGCTTGCCTGTTCGACGCCTGACGATTCTGTTAATAAGCACAAGCAACTGTATCTTGAGCGGGTCATCTTCTTCGTTCACATTGTTGTCCAGGCTAAGTCAATCAAGTAAGTACATGACGTCGACTTTATATGACCTTAGCAGCGCTCGCAAATCAGCGCGTCCTTCGACGAGACTCGGATCAGCATTCGAGCAGCATTTTCAGCTATCGGCACTGCGGCCCCTCTGAATCGCCTCGGGCGCGTGTAGACCTGAATCGCATCGTAGGGTGGATGCGATACAGGGTGTATCGACTACCTACCCAGAACTTTTTGCAGCGTTTGTAATTCTCGAAGTGTTTATCGCATTGGGCCGCGTCATAGCCTGTCCGGTCCAAACACCTCAGGCTGATCTCGTGCTCCTGGAACGCGTAGTTCAATAATGTTGCAGTTGTCATTATTATGAATATTACTATTATTATTATTGTAGACAACTGCTCAGTGGGCTGAGTGGCTAGTACAAGCACTCAGATCCACTGCCCACCACGAACCTCAGAGAGACCAGAGCCTGGATCAACGAAAACTCCTTCCTGGCAAGGTATTATTACCACTGATCTGCTGATACCCTTCGCAATCCAACAATCAATTCGGTTGCCAATGCTACCATCGCTATCGTTGAGGAGAGAATCGCTCCGCTGATGGATATATCGAATCAAAGTGTAATGTATATCGTATGGGACTGTTGGTAAAGGTAAGGTGAAGGTTTCATTGGTTAATTAACTCGGAACTGCAGTTTTACAATGTTTAAGTTATCTCTATACGTATCTCTACCAGATGGCGGGACTTGGAACCAGCCGCCTGAGGGTTTTGACTGCCAGAAACTTAGCCGTGCCTTCCAATCCACCGTTCTGACATACATACACAGAGATCGTTTGTAATTAAACGACGCGTTTTCTTCTAGGGAATACTTGTGTACGCAACACGTTCACACATTGCAATCGTAAAAAGATTTGGCAATTAAACGACATAGAATTATGGACTATGTTAATGAACGGGTGTACCGATTTGCAATGACATCAATCGCGCATCGCTTGAGCTGCAATTACCTACATAATACTACCATTGGACTCATCGCACGTTAGCATATGCGAGCTGTACAACATCGACAACGAACAAAAAAATAATCGTGAATCACAACGTTTATTAATTATGCCATAATAAAATTAAGCCTCCGATTCGATCACTTGAAAAACGATTTTAACAAGAACGAACTAACGTTATTTCGGTAACGTAATTACTAACTTAATACTGCTCCAGTATCGGTTCTTTGCGGATATTCGGGCACATGCCTACTCAGAACATCAGTGATTAACTAAACGAAGTTATTGCCCTCACCCGTTTAGGTAACCTACCTTGAGACAGGGATTCTTATCATTTTGATCCAGACGTCTATTCGACTTGGACATGTCGACAAGCGGAACGAACGTTTGCGACTACACTTGGGACATTCTCTGCCCCCGTAAACGAATTGATCTTTAAAACCTCGTCAAAGACAGCTTCCCGAAGGGATTCCCGTTCAGGCAGGGCTTTTCCTTGTGCTTAAACTGCTGCTGTTCACTACACTCGTTCTATTCAGCGATAATAAGCCAGACACAGTTGTCGGGGTCATGTTGTCGCGATCAGCTGGCGACTAAGGCCACCGGGACAACAATACGCCGTCTCGATGTTTACTCATCATAAAGCAGACGCTGTCTCGGGTGGCGTCCCGCGCAAAAAATCTGTTTGGCGCGTCCTTGTCGCTACCCTGGCGTATATACATGTATAGCATATGGCGATATACAGTGCAACTACGAGAACGTTATAGGTTAATGAATTTTTTTGGTAATTGAAATGAACGTTTCATATTTAATTTGTATATAAACATCAAATGCTGTCTATTTTCCTGCTCTTTACCTCTTTGTAGGAGCACGGGTTCGATACCCCCACCGTTGCACAACAGCGGGTTGCCCATCCTATGAAGCCTTATGCCGAAAGCAATTCTACCGTGGATTTAGTTAAATGTTGGCTGTGGGTCAGCCCGGAGAATTGATTTACCTCTATGTTTGTAAGCTCGATATGATCGGATACCTAAAGGTTAAGAGCTGAGGCCTGTCAGATAGGGGAACAGCTGAGGGTCAGGTCGAAAAAAGAGAAAAAGAGATATGATCGGATACGACTTCGTATGCAACGGAACATAACTAATGAAGAACGAGACACAGCTATTTATAAACTGTTGTTTGTTTATTGAGTAAAATAGGTATATATATATATATATATATATATAGATATACATATATATATATATAAATTTCGTTTTAAAAAAAAGTATATATATATATATATTTTGAATTTCTTATCGAAAAACCTAACTAACTGTCGGCTAGTTCCCGTGACTCCGGGGCTAGCATTTTGCTACGAATCGAATTCTCGTACAAAGCCCGCTCCCGGTGGCGATGTCGTCTTGTTTTTTTTGTAACTAACTTCACCACCCCACTACAACACTTCATGGTCTCATTGCTGACCACGAAGAAGTTCTCACATCAATTAATCCCCATTTTTGCACTCACTTCACTCAAAGAATCGTTTGTTGTCTATATTTTTCACTCTCTTCTCATTTAGTCAGTCGGTCAGTCCCTAATTAGCTCCGTAATTTCCTGCAGAATGGCTTACTCTCGTTTGCACCTTTATCTCTTGTTATTTATAGGTATATATATATATATATATATATATATATATATATATATATATATATATATATCGTTTGTTTTTTATTCATATATATATATATATATATAAAATTGTTTATGATTCATCTATAATACTATCGTCATTATCAACTGTCATTTCTTTAGTACTTCTATCTATTGAAGCCGGCCCGTAGCCATCGACGATTCCATCGATGGCCGGGCTCAGCTTTCACCGGGATCATTGGGTAGTGCCCACAACGTGGGTGCACAATGTTGGCGGGGTCCATCAAACAGTCAATCAGCGCAATTGGCGATTCGCGCACTAAAAGCAAGTCGAACGCACAACGGAACATGGCTCGCGTCAACGGTAACAACGACTTGACCATGTTTCCCGAGCTCGTTCCGTCGCTCCCGTTCAGCTCTCGGGTAGTGGGTGTATGCTTGATGTGTTTCGGCATTCGTGGTTTTCTGCCCGGAAGGAGAGGTGGGCTACGTGAGGCCGTGACACAATGTAAAATCAATGTGTACAGAAATGCAGGCGATCTCGACGAATACTCTCGTCTGACAGGCGTACACCGGTGTAGAATTTTTATTGTGGATTTTAACACGCGCAACGCTAACTAGTAAGCGAGAACACGTGTCGCTAATTAATTTGATCGCGCCAATCTCAACAGTATAAGGTGCGCGGTGTTTTTGGTCGGGTCTGGTAATTCATTTGTGTATTATTATGTTCGTTCACGATCGATTGCCTGTATCGTCATTCGAGCTGGCTTTTGTTCTTGTTGTTATTGCGGAACTTCATTCATGAACTTGTTCCGTTTACACCGCCTCACGACAAACGGAACTCTGATCATTTCGGGGAAATTGTCTGCTGAAATTCTGTAATATTGAATCATGTACATATCGCGTGTAGTATATACATCTTGCTGCTTTTTGGTGATTTTAATTCCTGTCGTTATTTCCGGTCGTCTGATGATCTTTCGTATTTTTCGCCCGAGTATAGAGCTATTTGCACGTTAGCTGTTTGACGTTGTACAGTCGACGTCCATGTATACATTCAAACAAGCAAAGAAAAAATAGTCTGTATACAATATTATGGTAATAATAATAATAATAGTAATAATTGTAGACATTAATTACAACACATCGTGACACGCGCCTCAGTGACTTCAAGCCTCTTCAGTGTTCTAGCGCTTTTAGTGGTTTTGGCCGGCGGCATGATCGACTTCACTCTCCCGCGAGATCGACTTCAGTTTACTCTCTCTCTCCTATCTTAGTTCTCTTGTCACAGCTATATATTCGCCTTCGTCGACAACCATTTTCTCAGTTTGCAACAACTTAACTCTCGCTCCCTCTCTCTCTTCTCGTCCAGTGGGACTCTCCCTATCTCTCTCTCTCTCTCGAGCTTCGACTCAAATGTGTATGTATGTATTTGTATATATATATATATATATATATATATATATATATATATATATATATATATTTCTAATGATAAAATCGAGATAAAACTTCAGCATAGCATCATCCCCGTTTCACTGGCAACCCCTCCTATAACACTTGTCTATTCTCCGAGTCTCCATTTTGGACTAAAGCTTCTGAGTACGAGAGACCTTCGGGCCGAAGGCTCACTCTATGCAACTCTCGAGATCGCGTGGTTTATTTGTTTGCTTGCTTGCCTGCTTGCTTGCTGTCCTGCGCCCGCGTCTGTCCGGCCTGCGAACACGTGCTATCATCCAGGTGATAGATACATCTATTGAAAAAGAGCTCCCGCAGACGTTGGCCCGGGGAGTCAGCCCGAAAATATGATTTAGATCAATTCTAGCGGCCTTACTCGAATATCATCTTTGCGTTGTCTGGATTCGAAGCTCACTCGAGGGCGTTTCGGGTAGGGACACATCGGTGTCTCGATATTGAGGACCCACATAACTAACTACTAATATTTGTCATTAGCTCGTTATTAACAACGTTAACGATTAGCGCAGGTCGCGCCATTCTAGTCGGTCATCTAGACGGGGACGTTCACCGGCGTTCGCCCGTCATCATGTAACTAAGCTGTATATTTAATGTGTATATGAATTATGTAATGTGATTAATTCTCGTGAATCGTAATTGTTCTGTGATCGCTCGTCGTGAACTTCACAGGGGTAAGGTAAATGCACTGAACGATCAATGGCGTCCTCATTCGAAGGTAGCATTACTAGTAAATATAAAAATACTTGTGTGTATTTGTGTATGTATATATATATATATATATATATCGATTTGTACAGTATATACACAGGTTAATGTTGTTGAGGCTCATATGATAGGAACTATATATATATATATATACTTATTGTTGATCGCTACACGCTTTAGTGACGTTCGCTATCTCTGATTGTACATTTTTCGAGGAGGCGACAATTTATTCGAAAACAATTACACAGGTCGATTATTTTTTCAATCTATTATTCTGTTATATGAATGCAACACAAATGGAAAATACAACCACGACAAACGTATGCCCATCGAGCTACGTGCTGAATCGGATCTGAGGAGACTGCGACTAGATTTGAGTTTATATCGAAGGGAATTCTTATGTCGACGCCGTCTCAGTGTCGGGATCAAACAATTCGCCTAAACGCGTAAAACGCATAAGACCACATGTACCGATTTCACGATTTTTTTAGCATATCATCAACGTCGACAGAGGATCGACGGTAAGCGATCAAATCAGATTCGCCTGAGCAATATCGGGTGGAGCCTGTACGCACGTCTTGCTGAATGACCAGCTGATTATTGCCAGGCAACGAAGGTACGAACGATGACGGGGGGTCTCGGTCTGTTTGAGATCAAACGCGTTTGTGCTTGGGGCAGGAGCACTGCTCGAGGCCGAGCAGTGACACAGGTGTACGTTATTCAGTGTAACCGAATCAGTAGATAGGTGGATATTTGTATGCGAACGTCTCGAAAGCGTCGACGGCACGCCGCCGCTATGATTCATCGTCGTTTTGGCACTGGTACGGGGTTAGGGGGAATATCTCCGTTCCTACGATCTCCTGATGTCCGACTACCGTTCTCTCATGTGGGATTTTCATCATACGACGAACAATTGATATGTGATGACTCTTGGTTATTCGGCGAAGTCCGCTTCTGTTTCAAAATCGTCTATCCGTATCGGGCTAATTGGCCGATGACTGGATACGGCTGAAGAGAAATATGAAATCTATCATTGTACGTAACAGAAACAGGAACTCCCCTGAAGACTAGCAACTTTCGATGTTGAAGACACAGGAAGCACGCGGAGCCTTCCCTGCGGTCTCGTCAATTACTTATTATTATAATAAAAAAAAAATAATAATAATAATTATTATTATAATACTACCTATGGTCCAACAAGAAAAATAGAATAGCAATTTTATAATAGCGTAATAAATGCAGGGGATTGGTTACGAGGAGCTGGCAATTGTTAATGTATAATTATGTGCATATTGTACTCATGCATTTGTATGCAATAATATCGCGTATAGGCCTCTGTACAAGTTCGTCAGTGATTAACGTATATATACATACATATATATATATATATATATATATATATATATATATATATATATATATATTTGTACGTGTGTCCGTCGAAGAGATCGCTTTGCTAACCTGACGATGTGATATGATCATAGTCCCCCAGCTGAGGTTTGTCATTTTTGTTTGTTGCACAAACTAATAATCGAGAAAAGCCAAATGTAACCAAAGGGCTATCTCATTAGCTTGCTCTGTAACGAGCATCTTCGGATCGGAGTCCCTCTCAGAGTCTCGTTATATACGTCGACTACAAGCGAATCATAGATACCCCATCACCGAGGAGCATTCGAATCACATGTGACGACAAAACACAAGCACATAGGTATCATTCCCCGCTAGCAGCTGAGAATCGTGTAACTGTGTGTGTGTGTATATATATATAATTGTCTTCTGGATTCTGCATAGCATACCGCCTTTATAATATACATATGCACCCGTTAACTCTTAAACTCAACTATAGGACAACATGCGCAGATATATATATATATCTAAGTAACACACCCATCAGCTCATGTATAACGTACATTCGATGCGGCTGATGAGGCGGGAAACGACGTATGCTCAACATCAACAAATGTTTCAATTCGATCATTGACTGAATGATTCAATGATTCTACGATTGACTGTAACATGATCAACATTAACCAATGGATTAACCAATCGACCCATATTGTATAATACAACTCTTTGTTTGAGACATTCACTAAAGTTCCAATATACCGAGAACAGTGCTCTCTCTAAGATCTCTCTCTCTCTCTGTCTTTCTCTCCCGTTCTCTCGGTGTGTTTCTATGTATCGTGGTCTATTTATGTCTACGCGTATTTTGCTTTGTTTATTCATACACGTCGCCGACTAGTGCTATTCCGCTAAATGAGATCAGGTACTGTTTGCACTTTGCTCTGCTAACACTGCCGAATAGAGGGTGCCATGAGATGGATACGAGATATCGAGATCGGCTGCGCTCTCTCGTTGATTTCTGGCACCTCACTTCGAGGTGTCTCCGGAGCTAATATTGAGCCCATTGGTTTCTAAATGAGGTAGATGATATTCAGATAGGTCGTCTATCGATGTTACAAAAATGTTTCTATCATGTATATATGCGTGTGTGTTGTATCTGTGTATGTATATATGAAACGCGGTTTTCGTCTGGTTTTACAGACGGCAAACTCTGTCTTGCTCAGAGTGTGTATTACATAGTCGTCTGAGCCAGGTTGAGGTAGGTTGCGTTGTATCTATTCGTAAAGGGTCTCTCCCTGCAGGCTTCATTTAAGCCTGCTCGTTCATTTGACAATCTTCACTCGCTCACGCCCAGGTACAGTGTAGTTACCGGTATATATATATGTATATAAGATATATAACTAATATTTGTCGGGTCATGTCCTCGTTGATTAGTTAAAAGTAGATCTAGCAAAAACAGAAGGCTCGGACAGGCCGAGCCGCGAACATCTCGTGGCATCGTGGTACAACTCACTCCATGCTTAAAGGGGCTCCTTCCTTGAAAATGACCTTGTGGGACCCCAGTCCCATCTGCTGACATCCCACTTCTAACGTCTGGAGATCGATGTCATCATTCGTAAGGCACACTGGTACTTGGACAAACACTCAAACGCGTGTGTGTGCGTGCTGTTCCAAGTCCATATTCGTCTGATTGTTTTTAACTTTTGACTGCGTTATCAACATCTCATAATGCCAACATTGTCAGTACGGCCAAATACGGCGGTGGTCGAGTTCCGTTCCTTGTACCGACTACTTTGTTTGAGGTCGTCCTCGAAGCGAATCGACATCTTCGACCTCCCTCGTAACGTCTACAAACGCTATCGCCTTTGCTCTGCCCTTGCCGTTGGTGGTTGCCCTTGTCACCTGTATCTAGCGCTGGTAATTCGGGCGCGGTCTGCATCGCGCTCACTGGAACGCCTGACTAAAATGCGGCAGGGGGGACCGGAGCCCGTCGGCTAGCGGCGGGGTCAGTGGCGTCGTCGTCTGCGGCGACGTCGGTGACAGGGGCGATAGGCCGCCAACGCCGACACCGACGATATCCTGGGCGGCGCCCTGCCCACCAGTGCCAACGCTGTAATAGCCTCCGACGCCGATGCCAACGGGCGGATTCTGCGAGATAATTGGCATCAACGTAAAGTACGAACTGCTCGTCGAGCTTGGATGAAAGTCCGACGTCATGCTCGGCAGGCCCGCGTTCGTGGTGATCGCGTTCGTTGATGACGACGGCAACGAGGTGAGCGTCGCCATCGACGGCAACTGATCACCACCCTTCAGCGTCAGCGGGACAGCGTTGCGATTTTCGTCATCGACGAAATACGAGCTGAACGATGGGGAGAGATAGGCGGTGGGCGCCGCCGATGACGTCGGTGGCCATGACGGATGCGACACGAGCGGGTCCTTGCCTGACTGGAGGACGCTGACGTTCAGGTTGACGTTCAGGCCGCCGGCGGCGTTGAGCCCGCCGAGGCCGGCGCCCGCTGGCAGCACGGTCACCGATGGTGTCGAGTTAAGGACAAGCTGGTGGTGGGTGTTCCCGATGGTCGACGTCGATGCGGCGAGTGGCGCCAGTAACGAGCAAGCAGGCGATTGCGGATTGACGGCGACGACGTCCTCGAGGTGGTACTGAGCCGCGGGAGCCGCGCTCACCTGTGCCGGGGTCAGCTCGCTGTAGCTGAACGCCAACTGCTGCTGGTGTTGGTGCTGGCCGTTACCGTCTGTCTTGACGATGACGGGCGTACCTGGGGTGCCCGGCGGCGCTGACGAGTGCGGATGGCCGTGGCCTGATGACTGCATCATCGATTGCTGGCCCGACATCGACGGGCCGAGAAGCGGACTCTGGGGTGGAGCCGGCTCCGGTGGAAGAAGCCCAGTTGTCGAGCTGACCCCGGGATCCGATAGGGGAACAGGTGGACTCGGCACGAGCGTATGCCCGCTGCCTCCATTGCCCACGATGGGAGATTGGAGCGTCCCCTGATTACTTGACACAACGGCGAGGCTTACGGACATCGTATTGTTATTTGTCGCGTTCGGATTGTTGTTGTTATTGTTGTTGTTATTATTGCTGCTGCCGCCGCCGCCGCCGCCACCACCACTCGATCCATTCGTGTGAGTCTTCTTCGTATGCCGAACAAGATGGTCTTTCCTGCCAAACTTCTGCGGGCAGTACTGGCAGACGAAGTTCCGCTGGCCCGTATGAACGACCATGTGCCTCTTGACGTCCTTGCGCGTGAAGAACGACCGATCACAGCGTTCGCACTTGAATTTGCGCTCTGGAAACAATCGAGCGAGAGGGCAAAATTCGGATTTCAGCCGGTGGCAAGCAACGAACAGAAATGAATAGGGGCAGAAAATCAAGGTTAGTTGGGTGCGGATTCATGTAAGTCATTCGAATGAGAATTGCTGATGGAAGTGCTGTGAGAAACGTACGGTACTGGTAGATGGTGGGCATGGGAAAATTACATAGAGTATATGTAGTCGTCGAATCAAAATTGGAATCATTGACGATAATCATTTCATAATATGGTACTAAACACATCCACACACAACAACAGCACATCACGCCTGCACAGATGTTCCCGCCAACAGAGCTGTCCGTTCTCGGAGAGACCAAACACATGAATGAGCAGTTCACACGCCGACCACCATACGTCGTGCAAACCGCACTCTCCAAGTGGAGATGTGCACTGCTACCTCGAACGTTACCGCCGCCGACGACGCGGCTGTGCCGTGTGACGTAAGTGCGGGCTACACCAACAGCGCATGTCCAAACAACGTTGCGCTGTTAGATTCCGGCAACCTACCTGGGTAACGGGAGCCCTGACTAAACTAAGCTGACGGTAATGCCCGGAAACAATGTATACTTCAATATATATGTATGGTAACCACAATGCAGCACAGAATAAAGAAAGTGACTTACGCACGTCGAGCGCCCTAAGTCATCATCGATACCTGGTATCACAGTATTCTCATTGATACCACCGTAGGGCCGCTTACAATAAGTAGCAGTCCTACAGTATATATATATATATATTTATGTATTTTAGAGCTCGAAAACAAAAAAATAAGAGAGGGGATGATACAATTGCATCGCGAAGTCACCGAGTTCTCTAGGGGCACTAATGTAATGATTCTCATTTGCTACTGTTTAGGGTGACTGCACTTGTTGCGTCCACTTACGCTTCATAATTCGGCCACCAGGCGAGCCCGGAGTAGAATGAACTTTAAGATGTAGAATAGCTTCCTCGCGAGTGGCAAAGAACTTCCCGCAGAGTTGACACTGTGGGTCGCCCTGCGACTCTTGCCCGTGCAACGCCATGTGCTTTGTCAGCTCGAGCCGTGACAGAAATTCGATTCCGCAGAAGTCGCATTCAAGGATCCCTCGCTCCTGTTGGTGGGAGTCGATGTGCTCCTCCAAGAGATCCTTCGAATCGAAGGTGGAATCGCAGAGTGGACACTGTTGAGCAGAGAGCAAAACCAAAAATCAGTCGAATTAATCATAGATATATTCCATTATATATATTTATTATAATATATTAAACGTTACAATAGGTCGGAATTTCTAGGGATTATGGGGGTGGGGGAGGGGGGGGGTGAGGACGACAACGTCCCGAGGAAGGCGATGGCATTGCCTCTCTGCACAGCGAGGGACAGGCGCTGCAGGAGGAAAGAGCCAGCGCGCTTGTCCCCGGTGGCGCGGATCAACCTGTGGTAGACCCCCTCGAGGAAGTTCGCCGTGAGAGGGCCGTGCCCGCCCAGGGTCTCAAAGGCGAGGGGGGAAAACAGGTGCGTTGCTTGGAGTGCGGCGTACTTCCTCAGCTTTGCCCGCTCCGCACGCGCTACTGCGTAACCGGGGATGGTTGCACAGTGGTTGACATAAGAGGGTGCTAGAGTGTCAACCACAGTGCCGTCCCAAACCAGGTGCTGCCCTCGATGGAAGGGGACAAGGGTGAGGCCGTCAGGGCGGCGCCCGTCAAATTGTAGCTGTACCTTCGAAATAATCGGGTAGACCAGAAATATCTCTAGTATGAGAACACTCTCGGAAGTATCTCTCCAGGGATCGCTTTAGGTTGGGGGGTCGGCGACTACCTACTGCGTATGATCTATTGAAAATTGTGTGTATAGAACGAGTTTTCTGCGTTTTGGAAAAGTGTCCAATTGTCTGCAGCACATTTAGGGGACACTATATCTACTACACAAGAAACGTCTCTGCTATGAGATCTACACACAGCAATTGGACACAGATAATGGAAGCGTATTGAACGAAAATCATTCGCGAATTTCGACAGTATTGTATATATTTGAAGTCCTACTCAGAAGCAACAGAGGGAGTCTTATCCAGTCAGAGATCGCCAGTTGAACGCCAGCTTGTACAGTTCCCGTCTCTTTGTCGGGAATCTTAGCAAGGGACGTAGATGTTCTGCAGTTGACAGTGACGATTGACAAGACGAGTAGCGACGCTCAGCAGAGATGTTAGGTGGCTCGTATTGACGCGCGTAATCCTTATGTGGAATATCCATGAGGAACTGGTGTGGAGAATGACCTCATTGTATGTCCACCTTGAATGTTTGTTATTTCAATGGCTTATGGCGCCCGCTGGTGATTAGTTCCCACAGGTCTCAATGCTACACGTAATAGTTCTGTGTTTCCAAAAAGTTTCAGCAAGTTCTCTTCATTCTGCTGGAAGCAAGAGGTCAGTGGCACCAAACGACACCACCGCTGTCTCGCTGAGATGCAGCTCGTCGCAGATTCTCTGTCGTTCAAATTGGCGACCAGAATGAGAGTCAACGAGCCACAATCATCAATCAATGGCCGAAGACGTCGGGGGCGGGGGGTGCAAACCCCATCGCCTAACCCTACGGTCCCATATAACATAGAGAGCAACAACGCGATCTGCGTCCTCTACGGCTCGTGTCCTCGGGATGTGGTAGTCGAGCTGTATAATAGCTATAGGTCTGCTGTATCAAGCCACGCCAACGGCTGAGCTGAGCGAGCACAAGAGCAACGGGTGGACGCCTCGGGGTTCGACGCAATCTTCCGAGAAACCGACAATAAGGAAAGGTCGCTGGCCGCTCGCTCACAGATACCTCTTCTTTATTATAGATCGCTGACCTGTGCGTGGCAGAGAGGAAGATATATATATACAAGGTGCAATATTTGTGTGTTAGGATCTTCTCGTTTCAGTCGTGGGCTTCTCGATGTATGCGGATCTGTCGCAAAGGTGTAGCATACACCTTTTCGCGACAGACTACTAGTTCTTCTTAGTTCTTGAGGTCGTCGATGTTATTGCATGGACTGCGAGTCTGCGAACAGAAGGCAGACTTTTGCAAGAACTTTTGCCGATTGAATGCTGTGTGAATACGTTCTTCTTTGGCGCTCAGATATTTGCAGATGATCGCAGGTCAATCCATCGTCAACATTGAATGCTTCAATAAGTAGGTGTACGTATGGAGCATTTCGCACAGCATCATACATGCATGAATCCGAGTAGACATTAGAACTTGTACATACATTAGTCGTGCATACACTTATATATATATATATATATATATATATATATGCACGACAAGATAAATAGACTAGATAACTAGATAAATCGAATATATATTGTATCTTTGTCTTACCGGATAGAGGCCATCGTGATTCGCCGGCTCGTCTATACCTTGATGACCCGGCGGCCCTGGTCCAACCAGTCCCTGATATTCAGGCGGCATCATTTGATCGTGTGCCGCAAGCATATGCTCCTGAAGGAGAGAGTCACTTGCGAATGCCAGACCGCAGCCTTTTGCCGGACACTCGTACACGTAATCGCGCCACTCAACGCCTGAAATTCAAGATACGCCAGATCACTGATGAGGTCGAAGGCCACGCTGACATTACAATGGCTGCGCTCGTAGCTCGTTCGCAACTTGCACAACTGTGCGCCTCAATCAACGACCTCTTCTCTGTGCGAGTTGAATTCATCGGTGTGCCACAGATACGACGACAGTGGTCTCCATCCCGTCCCAACCCTCCCTCGCGACTTGCTTAGCACCAACGCGAAGCAACAACAAGTAAACGCCGGACAACCATGACAATAACGGAGCAAAACAAATTTATCCATCAATCGAATTAAATTTATCGACGTTTGTGTTACGTGAAAACATCGCATGTGGCAGCTACCCACATGTGTACGCTGCCCGCTGAAGCTAGTATCGAACATGCACGATCGCTTGCTAGCTTGTTACCAGGATGTGATTGAGGCCAACTATCGCTCTCTGATTTTTACTTACCACTTAGGGAGGCAACGGCGATGAGGGGCTCCAAGCCTTTGATTTGAAGCTCATCCGGACGGCAGTTCCCGAGGTCGTTCGCGCTGGCGACGATGCTGTTATTGTTGTTGTTGTTATGGTTATGGTTGATATCGATATGATTGCCGATAAGATCGTTATGGTTGTGTCTGTTGTTGTTATTGTTATCGTCGTCCTCGGTGGCGGCGGCGGCGGGTATTTGGATCTCGATACCGATGTGGCGGTCATGGACCTGCGGGACGTTCAGTGCCGCAGCGTCGTGCATGATACATCCGGGTCGAGCGGACACCGCTAGTGGTGGTCACATCTGGAACCGGTCCTCCTGACTGGAAACGGACGCCAACGACGAGATTAAGTTAGCAAGTCGAATTCGTGAGCGATGGAAAGTACGTGAGGGATACGAGATGTAACAAAAATAGGAGGAACACTTAGCCACCGAAGTGGGGCGCGGTCAACTCAAAAGGTCAAAGATCTAGATAAACAGTGTTTGAAGAGATTATTAGGTTGGCGTTCAGGTGAGTGTCCACGTGTCGATTGCTTACTTCGGTTCTGTCTGTTATCGGTGTAATGAAAATGTGACATTTTCTGGGGTCGATTTGGGTTCTGGAGAGGAGTTGAGTAAGTAAGTCGTGTAGTTAGTCAAACTTGCAACAGAGGAAGAAATTGATTTGGGAGAGTTTTGCAGGTGTGAAGTGAGCTCATGCAATCAGTGGTCTCGCGCAACCCCCAAGCTACGAAGTTATCACTGTTCGCTTCTCATCTAATACAAAAACAGAAGGTCTCGAACGATGTAGTCCAGTGTAACTAGGCGGCCCTGCGCGGGGAAATTGTATTCGTACCAGGCCGAGATTTAAGATTCGGGCTCTGTGCGAGTCTCAGCAACGGCAACCTTGCCTATTACCTATTGATTTCATTTCGGCGCCCTAAAACGATCGATACATAGTTACTCGGTTAATTGACGATAGCTGATACTCTGTAGTGTCGGCTGATCTGGCCAGTGCCGCTGTGCAATCGTTCTCATCCGAACAACACGAGGCACGACTCGCATCAAAAGTCGTGCGTACACGTCTGATCATAATAATCACATCGGGACAGATCTTTCGGCCCCTCCCCTGAACACCTCATCGATATCTGCAAGGATACAAATGGGCGTCTGCGAGAGAATTCCCCGCGCGCTCGGTGCCCCGCCGGATCGCTGGTGTATCCCGGAGACAGTTCAGCTGTGTCGGCATAATGTACACGGACATCACATATACACGCTCATGGACTGGCTGGTGTACTGCGACCAAGAACATTTTTGAGCTAGGTTCGTGAGGTCACGACTTCCTGCCGCGGCAGACTGTGGTCTACCAGCCTGCCACAGAGGAAAATCGACATGAGACGCCAAAAATTGAGCGAGAACTTGTTCATCAACAAAACAGATGCTGCTCGTGGCTCGACAAGCGGACCGCATTATTCATTGATAATTAATGTGAATTAACAACAGGGCCTGTTCCGCAAGCCAGATAATGGCTGGGATATATATATATATATATACTCCTCATAGAATATGAATGAAATCTGATCAATGGCTGATCTGTCGATCCGTGCAGACAATATCGTCCTGTCTCTATTCAAACACTCGCGGGCAGATTTCGGTGGGGCTGAAAATATGTATTTGCATATTTATTTATTGATTTCACACACGTGTCGTATCGATTCGGTGTATGCTCTCCGTGTAGCCGTAACTCTCAAGTTTCGTAAGATTGAGCACTACTTGACACGAACAATTAATTAATTTATATTGGAGCATAACACGATTTAAATTCAAACAACACTATAATAGGGAGGATCATATATACGTGTGTATACATATATATATATATATATATATATATATATATATACGACAATGATCATTGGCACCTATTGACACCTACGATTCGCTTTTACCTACGACAGTGGCGATAACGACAAGAAGGGTTTAGTTTGAGAGTCGCACAGTAGTTCTAGTTTATAGTTGGGTCGCTCAGCTCGCGAGTGCACCAAGCATTTTCCTAATACCCAAGAAAATAGCAAAAGATATACATTATCGATAAATGTGTCGTGACGTACGGCGTCATGAGCTCCACCGGCACTACGCCATCGCCGTTGACTGCGGCATCGTCGCTCATGAGGCCAGCACGAAGCGACGTCAAAACCCAGCGTCCACTATTATATGTGGGCCTAGCCAGCCTCACTGCACTGAACTCACTGCGAGCCCTGCGGCGACTATCAGCGACGACATAGGAGAAGCAAGCAGACGGTACGCAAGCGGGTCGCCAACAAGTGCCGCTGTGGCGACCGAGCTAGATTCGCGCCGTGAGCATAGTTCGACGGATGACGAGGACGGCGGCGGCGGCCTAACGAACGAACCAGTCCATCTAGCGAACATCTATCTCCCCTCAGGCTTCTCTGGCCGAGCCTGTGAGTGTGTTTCGCTACGACTCTTGTTCGAGACAACGAGAACTGCCCCCGGGGGTAGAGTGGTCGCTGGCCGAGTCGTTGCCCTCCAGCGTCTCGCCGGCAACTCTTCGCTGTCGAGCTTCAGGTCGTCCACCTAAAGGTACCCCCCAACCCCCAGCCGGTTAATGTCCGGCGACTCCCCTCACGAACGATCCCCCCTCTCGATGAGAAGGCCGTTCGGCCACCAGACGAATCCAGCGCCAGCGCTGGTCTGGCGAGCCTGGCTGGGTCGTCTACCCATCGCCATTCATCCACACAGTCACTGTCTCCACTTTTATACCCCAGACAGCCCCAGTAAGACCTATGTGGCAGTAACCATACACATATCCATATATATATATATATATATATATCGAGGTTCGCGCGCACATACACACACACACGCATACACCATCAAGAGCCACATGCATGCATGAACCGCCAAGCGGCCAACAGCGAGGCGGGACAAGATAAACCTGTTGTTGTCGGTAGGTCTCGCCTTTCGTGCTGGCCTATTCGTCCGATTCCAGCGTCGTCGCTCTACCGCGACGAGCAGCGCATTCGCCCAGTGTCTGATCCTGCTGACCGACACAACAGCAGGAGTGGCTGTGAGCAACATCGTACGAGAAGGTCTCGATGTGATTGGACTCTACACAGACACACACACACCCACATGTAGAACCACCCAGAGTCACAAACCCCTGTGAAACGGGAGGAGCGTCATTGGCTGTGTGCGGTAGGCGAACCACTCACCTAACCTACTTGCCTGGATAGCCTGCGTGGATCGTAAGTAAGGCCTAAACCCTGAAAGTGCTGCGTCGTGGTCGGCTTCATCCAGTATAGCAGAGCCGACTCACCAGCCGTAGAACCACAACGCCGCCCTATTGAAACTCCTCAGCGTCAACAACGAACTAGGAATTGTTGCTGTTGTTGTTGTTGCTGTTGCTGCTGCTGCTGCTGCAGTCTCTCTGTTTGTGCTAAATCTATGGGTAGGAGATCTGAAGGGATGGTGGTACTGGTGGTGCAGACAGGGAAACCTGCTCGGCGCAAAGTTTTTGGCCGGCAGAGCCAGGCCCGACAGCTCTAGGACTAGGTAAGGTCCGGCCGATTCGGGTACATATATATATATATATATATATATACCCTATACATAGACGCTGCTAAGTGCGATGCTGCTGTCTTAGGCTCTTCGGCTTTGCCTGTCTTGTCCTGCTCCGGCCTTTTTCTTCTTCTCGTGCTGTCAGTTTTTCTAAACTCGCGAAGAAACGAGCGGAGAGGCAAGACGAAGGTATTCGCGGATAACCCCCACCGTCTTGGCTAAGGCTCGGACGCGGCCGATCTCATCTGTGTCGTCGAACGATGAACGGCCAACAGCGTCGAAACGGAGCTCTGCCAGCGGACGAACACCTGGCCAGACAACGGGCGAAGAACCTCGATCCTCGCCCGATCGCCACCAGTCTCGTTGGTCACCAGCAGAACATGAGCAGATTTGCGTAGAGTCATGCGCGGCATGAAGATCTTGAGATGGGAGCGACAACGGCAACATCAACAGCGGCGGTGGCGGCGGCGATAGGGACTACATCAACATAGGGTACAACTACAAAGGGTATGGCCAAGAACTAGTAGCCGACGAGGATCGTGAGGACCCCGAGAAGATGGTTCGAAAGCAGACTGAAATGCAATTGGACGACAGGGCGAATCGGAGAATGCTTGAGAATCGAAAGCCGTACCGACCGATGAGAGATGGTGCGGTGTGAGACGTCGAACAGCGACTTTGAAAGCCGGGCATCGCGGACGCCAGGTCCTCGGGGAATCTCGGGGAAGGACGAATTCGCAACACGACAACGTTCAACCACTGACAGATTGAAGGATTAGTGACGATGGGGCATATGCGCCTCGATAGGCCTGGTATATATTTGCAATTTCAACTTTTCTTTATTAGTCGTAAGAAATTTGTTCCACATAGTTAGTTTGTTCCAAATTAGTTCCACTGTCTCAATTTAGTCGCACATTTCGCTAGCTGTATTTATGCGTAGATGTACTGACATGCACTGCCTTCATTATCGACAGCGTATTTTAAAGAATGCAGTATTTCTTCTGCAAAAGCCATAAAAAAACAGTGGAGTGAAAAAGGTAATTTTTCTTCTTTTTTCTATTTTAGAACAGAAAATCTCTGAAGAGTATTGTATATAGTATAAGAGGCTCCGGTTAACGCACCACAACCGCACACCGAAACAATTCGATGAGTTTCTGTTTAGGCCACCGACTTGACTCATACCCCGGCCAGATTTCAGCATGTGTCTGCACCTCGTTCTCGCCGCCGCTAGACGACAGCCGTCGAAGTTCTAATCGTTATGAGGTGCCGAAACCCTTCAGCCGCGATCCCTCATCCCCCTTGTGATTTCTCTTTAAACACACATCATCCTGACCTACTCTCGTGCTCGATCAGCTTGCTGAGTCACTGGGTCCCTCTCACTGTTCCTCTCTTTTCTCTCGTTGCCAACGCACTTTTCTTCGTTTCTATGTCTGCTTCGTCTTCCTCTTGTTGTTGGATTTTCCTTTGCCGCCGCCGCCGCGGCTACCGCCGTCACCGTCTTCATTTCTTGTAGGGTAGAAGGTCTCCCGCAGGTTCCCGCTAACTCAGCGGCAGCAGAACCCGCTTACCAGCTGACCCAAATAAGCATCATGCGTCGTTTTTCGTTCCTCTGGCCCATGCCTCAGCCAGCGCGATGCGGCGCCGGCACCGGGGGGCGGATAGTGCGTAGCGGGCATTGGTTCGCTGCCTGCGGCGGCGACGGCGGCGACGGCGGCAATGGCCAGCGACACGAACTGCGCCAGGCAAAGGCAGGCAAGAGGAGAGCAAGGAACACAACCGCACAGCCCATTTTGAGCGGCGGGCGTCTTCTTCACAGTTCCTCGCCGTCGGCTGCTGCCGCGAGAGCCGAGGTAGTGACTTGCTTTAGCAGGAGAGACGGAGCTTTTTCTTCGCTTGCCTTCGTTCAGCAGCCATTCCTTCGGTTGGCTCGTCTCGCCTTGTACGGCCTTTACTAGTCGGCTCGCCCCGGCTGCCAACGACCGCAGTGGCGTCACCGTTCTCGAGTGACGTCGCTTTCGTCTACTCGCCGTTCGCATCGCGTCTTCCCAACGCGGAGACGACCGTCCGCCAAAAGTGTTCACTGTGCCACTGACTTCAACGATGGCCCGCTCCCCTTCGGGGCTTTGTTGCTTCTGCATCGTCCTCAATCTTGTACCTCCACAGATTCGTTTTTTTTTCTCTGCTTCTCGACTTCAAAGTCAAGCCACGAGCGAGCGAGCCGGCCAGTGAGCGTCGTAGAACGTACGTCGAACGTAGAGCTGACGCGACAAACAGAGCCGTCTGTTGGCGTCAAGCGCCGTCACCAGGCAATCTACTCGTGGCAATATAGCGGTTGCAACAGCGTCAGCACAATCAATAGAAAGAGGCGAAGCCTAATTGCCCCCCTGTGGTGGGCTGAGTCGCTCATATCGACGGAGATATATTTAGCAGCCATAGGCTGACGCGAATACCGACTAGGGTCCGGCGTTCGGGCAATCTCCATCGTCCTCTCTTGTGAAGTCAGTTGGTGTCATGTCGCTGTGGACCATAGTGAGCGTCCGCCTTCGACCTTCGGCGCTTCGGACCGTTTGCGGTGCCGCCGCCGCCACCGCCACCGCCGTCTGACGCCGAAGCCGCACACAGAAGCTAAAGACGAAGGGAACTTCGTGACCGACTTCATCTTCGGCTGGATCCAGTCCAGCTGGTAGCGTATTGTAGCTTCAACATAGCGGTATCCTGTTATTGTTGCTGCTTCTGCTGTCGCCGCCACCGCCGCCGCCCTTCTACCGAAACGTGTACAAACTACCACGTAGATGCCTAGATAACGATTGGTAGGCTAATGCTATTTGTCGATTAGTGGCGGGCTATCCCCCTATTCCCATGCGGTGCGTAATGCGTGTCACCTACGACATGGGCGAGGCTTTGAAAACCTCGGCCCGTACCGGGCCCGCTCGTTCAGTGAGCTATTCGCCGTCGCGATGGGGCAATTCGGCGAATGTGATGATGATTCGACCGTTACTATTCTCGATGGCGCGGCTGGCGATGCGACGTCTGTACAACGTCGACAATTCTCGCAGTCGACTACGCTGTAATGGTAGGAGACGATCAGACCGGGAAGCCCATCATCGAAGAGGGCGTGTGCTGACACTACCACCCCATAAGGAAAGTAAATCAAACATAGCTGAATTGACTGAGAAGATGAATTAGGAGTCGTGGGTTAAATCAGCATCGGACGGATGAGTGGTCCGTTGCACAAACCCGATCGCAGTCAATCGAAAGTAACGTAGTATAAAAATGCCTCGCGAAGAAATGAACAACCCCCGACTACCCCCTCACCCCCCATCCATCCGAATAGCTTCACTCATGGAAAGCCAATCTCGGTCCTCATCCGGACACCGTTCCCATTCGATGCCAGTCTTAGCCAGCGCTTTCGCATCGTTCCCCGACGTTTCTCGATGCTTCACGACTCGATGAAGTCTCGGCAAACCTCAGCCCTCCACTTTGATCGATGTCCTGGTTCCACTTCTGATCTCGACAACCTTCACCCTCTTCCCTTTTCCTGGCATCGTTTTTCTCATCTTTTTCAGCCGAATACGCAGGCGTCCGCCGTCAGCGGAGGGTGTGCGCTCCGACGGAATTCGCGATTCATCGCTCGGCGGGCCGTTTTATTCTCGTATTTCCCCTTATGTAGAACTGTCGCTGGCAGTGCGTTCGTTGATCCCCTCGGCGTCACTTTTTGCCTTTTTTCCTTCTGGCGCTGTGATTGACGCCGGCCAGATGCCCAGGAACTCTAGGGTGGGGGAACCACCTTGTTTGGCTCTCCCGTTCCGTTTCTCCCTTGGATTCCCCACTTAGATCAGAGGATCAGCTCTAGTGGCAGCAGTGAAATGAGGGCAGCCGGTAAGGTGTGCCGGTTAGCTCGATACGAGCTTAAGTGGGTCGCCGGTCGGCGACGCTCTCGGTCTTTGGCCGAATGCTTACCTGCCCTGCCTTGGTATTCATGCCCTGCGCCGTAGGCATGCGGCGGTTCGCTTCCGCCACCCATTGACCGGTAAGGGTTGCATTAGGGATTCTCGCAAAACGAGCAAAGCAGACGTACCTGCTTCTATTTACCGGGCGTCGCGCATCGCTAATGTATGCGTAACTGGGCCAAGGTTATGCACAAACCACTAAACTGGGTCAGATGTAGCTAGCTCGCCGGCGGCGGAGCTCGGGACGGCGGATCACCAGGGCGACAGGAGACGAGAAGCCTGAAAACCTTAGCCTCATCGGAAGCAGCAGCAGCCATCATCGCCCTGATGACTAAGGCGATCTGGGTGCGAGAGCTTTGACGACGGGGCGCTGAGAAGAAATATAAGCCAAGACTTGGCCAAGAGCGCTATCATCTACGATTATGCACAAAGCCATTCTCGAACGAGCGGGGAACCGGGCGCTTGTTGCCTGATGCCAACGAAACAGGACCGCGACAACCGGTGGCGAGCAGCAGCGACAACCGCAGCATTACGGAGAACGACATATCGCGACGAACGAGTCAAATTTGGGCCTATGTTATAGCCTCTTCCACCCCTTCGCACTGAAAAACGACCACGCCGAAGCGATCGGGGTGAGCTCCCAGCTTCCGGCAGAACCACCGACGAGTAGCAATTCAAATTCATTGTCGTCGTACCAATATAGTGGTAGTATAATAGTGGTAGTAGTAATAATAGCATTATCAGTTGTATGCTCAAAGTTCCGGCGGTTGCGTGGACGTTCAATGTCGGCCGAGCGTCACCCGGAACAAGCTTCGTTTTAGCTCGCTAGTGGTGGCGGCAGCCGCTGTTGACATCCACCCGACGAATTCACCCTATTGCCTTGCGGCTCGCATGAATCCAGCATCAGATATCGCTCCGTGGACGATAATCGACGTCACTTCGCGTCGGACGCCAACGTCGAATTCGGAGCGCGTTCGGAGTTCATGAGCGTCTGGCTCGCCCCCGTGCTCTGCCTGTGGGCGAAAACAATTCACTTGTCAGCGATTTCGGACAGCCGGATTATTATCTGCAAAGCATTGATCAGAGCGTCGGCGGATCAATGAAGACTAACGAACGGAGGGTGGCATCGTGTGGACTACTGTTGCCAGCGATAGAGATTGCTGCTGCAGCGGCCGCTGCTGGGACACGAGGAGAATCGAACGATATCGCCGGGCGACGCCCACCCTGAGAATGACTATTCAATGGATATGTACAACCACGATATGTGTCTTCGACGGTTGCAGCGAAAATGAATGGCAGTGAGAGGGAGATACTTGCCTGTTTATTATTCCTGATCATAAGCGGCTCCGGACTGATTGTCACCGCTTCCCTTTCGACCTGTGCTCCCCCGCGGGCCGAAAGATAGATTGACCCAGCCCAGCCTCGCTCCCAGACCCAGAACCTACTCGTACAAGCGAGTGGTCGCCAATGAATCTAATGGACAAGGAAGTCGAGCAAATTCGACAGTCCGCCATGTGTGTATTATATGTCCAGGCTAGTGTACGAAGTGGAACAACACTTGGACCGAATAAACATTGTAAATGTAGTGCAATACTATGCTATACAAACACGCTTATTGTTTTTGTTAGTACTGGCTGAATTGTCTCTCTGTGTGCAGGTTGCATTGTCTATGGCTATATCCGTACCGATGGTTGAACCACAGTTTGTGCAGTACTCGAGAAGCTCGTATCATGCAGGACACACTATTAGACAGAACGGGCCTTGGTCGCACAGCGTAGGCTCATCGTCCTCGTTGGGTTCTGGACGGGAAGGGATACCCCGGGAAGAAACTCTCTTCGTTTCATTCTCGTTACCAATCTGTGGTGGCACTCGTGGATCGGCAGAGAAGCTCCGCACACCGCGTCCGGCCGCGGCAACCCGTTACCACCAACAGCCCTATCACCGTCCTGAGCTCTGCCACCCTGCCAAGGCGCGCCACATACACGCATATAGGCACACACCTATGAGCTCTGACGGTGGCGACAGCGTCGAGCCAATGATGCTGGTGTCGACCCGATGCTGCTGCTGCTAAAGCCTCTTCTATAATGCATAGGTCCGTGATACCGTTCGTTTGCCTGCTCGGTCGCCGACGGACGAAGCTCAATACGGGATCGTCTGAGACCGAGAGACCGAGAGAGAGAGAGAGAGAGAGAGTACGAGGGGGCGAGAAGAGGGATTCAGTGCGTCATTCAGTGAGTCAGTCAATCTGTGTGTGTTCGCCTATTCAACTTGAGAAGGTAGCTTGAAAGGTTGTCTGTGCACGCTCACGTGCATGTACGTCTATGTGAGCTCGACGATGGTGTCTGTATGAACGGAGGGCGGCCATAGCCGTGCCATGGAGACAGAGCACGCAGCGGCCACTGCTCTAGCTATACGATAACGATGCGTCTACCATGCGCCGTTAACCGCGTCGGCAGTCGATCTGGGCCGCTTGGGCAGATCGCTGCAGGGTGCCTCCGAGCGGCAACAGCGAGCCGTTAGCATGCTCTGTGAACACTGGCACTCGTCCGACCAGCTGATCGGACCAGCAGCAATCCGGTGTACTCCCTGCTTTGAGACTATGGCTTCTGTGGCAGCTGTGCGTATGTGGGAGGCTCCTATACCGTAATCATTGTCATCATCATCATTCTTATGATTGGCGTCTAGTGGCCTAAGCATCCCGAAGTCCCGTTAGGTGTCTTTCGCAAGAGAGAGAGAGAGAGCATTGAATGTATCTCAGCAAGCATTGTCTGATTAATGTCGTAGACGAGAAACATTTGAAGAAGGGCACGCCGATGTTGACTATACAATACAAACATACACCATCGAGTGATTGTAACGTTGAGTCCAAGTGAAGCTTGACCACGGGCAAGGCCTGACTCCTCGACATGCTGCACTATAATATAGCTGTGATCCTGGAGCTAGCATGTCCTCTGTCATTCTACAGATTGTTGTAAAACGATAATCGTATGAGCGCCGCCAAGACCTCTGTAGTTACATGCTGTTGTCGCCGGCGTCGTCATCGTCGTCGTCAGCCGAGATCGACGGTATTTGAACGCCTAGCGGTTTCGCTGGCCCATAGCTTATACTATTATAGCAACGTCTTCGGCACACCATAGTGCTCTTGGCGACGCTGGCTGTTTACGGATCCCCGAACGATTCATCGAGCCACTACGCTGTGCGTGCGCCTGTGTGGGCTATGCGAGTATGCGAGTATGCGAGACCATTCGTCCACGCACATATATTCCGATCCATGGATCAGTCGTCTAGTGACGCCCTTCCCCGATGAAAGCTCTTCATCCTCTTCGCTAGATGTGCACAGTACCATAATCGTATTTATGCGTTCAAGGCGTCCTCCTCAATTCGCCGCCGCCGCCGCCGCCGAGCGCCATCGGCGGCCTGCGAGAGTCGGCATTATTGCTCGACCAGGACGGCGAAATTGGTCCGGCCAAATTGCCGCCATCCCTAATGCGGCAGGAGACAAAATAGGAGCGGTAGCCGAGAACGATCCTATCGTTCGTATGGTCGTAGGCACGCAGGCAGGCAAGCGAGCTAATGCCGATAATAATCGCTTTCGAGACGCGACGATTCAAAACGATCGCCGCCGTCGACGGCAGGGACCATCTCCGCTCTGCTATAGTGTGATGACCGCTAGCGTTTGATGGCGCTGCTGCTGGCGGCGGCGGCGGTCATGGCACACTGGCGGTGGTGGCAGCGAGTTGTTTGACTGGTGACTGTTTGACCGGTGTTTGACAGCTGAGATGGTGAACGCTGATCGCCCTCTGGCTGTCGGCTCTGTCTAGCGCATCTGACGGCTACAACGATGTCGAGCAACATCGATCATGAGAACGGCTGAGCTGGATGAGGTCGGATTTGGCTAGGCCCAGAATCGTCAGCCGGCCGCGAAACGAACGACCAAGCTGACTATTGCTGCAGATAGCACCTTGTACGGGAGACATTTAACCCCTTCCTGGTGGCAGACGAATGAGCCGAGCACGGATCGTCTATTGGCCTTTTACGTTTCGGTCGTATGCTTTCTTCACACAGGGTGTGCGCACGTGGTACCTGGGATCGTGGAGTTCGTGCACGCCCACCATCGACCTTAGGTTAGGACTCGAACCTTTAATGCCATTGACTTGGTTTGCCATTCGCCATCTCCCTTCGCCCTCTTGCGCGCCGACAGCGTTCGTGCGGTGTCGCGCGCGCCTCGTTCTCGGTGGGCCGTCTCGTGGATTTTAGCCATTCGGATAAGCAAGCGGCTATAATGTTCTATCAGCGAGTATATATGAGAAGTCACAACGTGCCACTTGCAGTGCCCTTCCATAGGGCGGTCTCCGACCTAAAAAAACCCGCACCGAGATCGAAACATCGTTCGGTATTGATCTGTTCGTCTCGCCAGCATGCATCAGTTGCGGAACGCGACTTTAGTACAAACTCGTGCATCATAGATATTACATTATCATTATAGCAGCGAACGCCGTGCGAACACAACGCCACGCTAAATGCTCCACACGAGTTCAATACAGTTGACCAGTGAGCCCACTGACTTGCAGGCGCCGGGCGACCGCGAGCAATCCCAATCGGCTTGTCATTCGTACACCACCTCAAGCATCCAGCAGAGGAGGTGCCGGGGGCTGTCGCACTGTCGCGGGGGCGTGGGGTAGGCGTGTCGTTGGGGTCCCTGAAACAAGCGGGGTCATTGTTTTCAGATAGAGGAACGGACATACGAACAGACAGACCGACATCGAGACTATGGCTGCGTTGTTGCTGTTGTTGTTGTTGTTGTTGTTGCTGCTGTCGTTGCTGTTGTTGTTGCTGCTGGTATTGTTCTTGTTGGCTAGTTCTGCCTAGTAAACACAGTAACGTGCGGGCCAGCAGTTCGGGTCCGACAGCGAAGGGCCAGCGAGTCGAGCCATATGGCGAATGTCTCATACACACAGTGGAACGGGGTCGTTGCCGGCCGCCTCGGTCAATCGTCTCACTCTCGAGTGAACAGCGCGGGCGCAGAGCGTCGCTCGACCGTCGAGGTGGCTCTCGGTTTCCATCCAGCGTATACCGCAGCAGATCACCAGAGCTGGCAAGCTAGCAACCCACCGGTTTTCATATATATATATATATATAGCAATCTATCTATAATATCATGGTACGCCGACGCGATATTGACGCCTCGTATCACTTCAGCGCGTTGTAGCGTTGTCGAGCCGCGATAGTGCTCTAGCGGCTTGCTTCGTTCGACAGCGAACGCATACGAGTGTTGAGCTCGTCTCACTGTTCGACGTACGAATGGAGTGGACCACCCCCGTATACGAGCCGTAGCTCGGACAGCGGGTAGCCCGCTTAGCTCATCGAAGTCGGGTCAGTGTCGGCTAAACTAGGGAAGAAGACATAGTGGGATGAGAGAGGAATAGAGAGAAAGAGACGGACGGGTCCGCCGGGGGTTCAAAGACCCCCAGAGAACTCTACGAGGAGGAAAGCTACACCCCAGATACCATGAACACCCCTATATCTATACAGACCGCGTTCGTGCGATGCGCTGAGACGCATTTGGCCGAGGTGCATTCGTGCTCGGCCGGCTATCAGCAGGGTTAGTCGTTCCGATTGCGCTCGTCGGAACAGTTGTGGTCGGATTCGAGACTGATCGGACCGAGGGTCTGGCATAGTCTAGCTTGCGGTCAGATCGATCACAGCTGAGTGGTACGCCTCGTCGACGAGATCTGTATATTGACTATACGCCGTATGCTGATCCCCAACCACCAGCGTTGTCGTGAGTCGCCGGTAGTTTTGGTGTCAATGCCGATTCGTGTCCATCGTCGCCGTCTACATCAACAACACACTTTCTCTCAATCAACATCCATTCTACAATGAACACTATACTGTATCACATCTCATCACAACTTGGTATCATCTAAACCACTCGTAAATAACAACAACATCACTTCTCAACGGCCGTTGCAACGGACTCGTAATAATCGCTCATATCATCGTTGTTGTTATCGTCGCGGAGATTCGTTCTCCGTCGCAGTTCGCCGGCTCGTGTTCGAAACAACTTTTTCGCAAGGGTCCGTCTTATGAAGCCCTATGGCCAAAGCAGCTCCGTAGACGTTAAATGTTGGCTGTAAATCAGCTCGAACAACCTACTTTGCTATGGTGGGGGCCTGGGCCTTGTGAACGCTTCCCGCCTGCCAGGAACTGTGACCGACGACTGTGACCGCCTTGGCAAGGTCTCTGCATTGCTCCCCGCTCAGGCACACACGCTTGGCGGCAGATGCATTGGCGCACATATGTTTTTATATGCACGTACGTGCTCGAATCGGCCAGCGGGCACCCCCTACGGCCTACGCCCACATCCCCTTCGGACCCCTAAGCGTTCACCTAAGATGTGAACTCTTAGAGTTCAATGTGCGTGTGTCCATAGTTCTCTTGATGTTGCGGCTGCTGAATGTACCGGGGGGCAAGACGACGCGGTCGATAGACGGGAACTTTTTCCGAGGTTAAAGAAGAACACCTATTCTCATGTTCGTCACAACTCATCTACATTTGCTGCTGCCTCTGCGCTCCGAGGACGAGGGAGCAACATCCAACAAACAGCGCTATGGAGAGAATAGCCGCATGTATTGGCGTAGATGCGATCGTGCCCGTACCGACGAAGGGTTGTAGTTTCCAGGTTGTGTTCAGTATCCCGAAATAGATAACACATACATATAAAATGTCCTACCCCTGCTTGCACAACTCAATGCTGATGAGCCTTCAGTGAACGTTAGGTTAGGCGTGAGGGCCCCGCAGCTACCCCCATGATCGAGTTGGCCGTAATGTTCACTGAAGACTCTTGCGTCCACGAAGCTGTTCCATGCAGACAATCGGTGTCACTCGAACGAACCGTAGGACAAATCAGCTTCGAGGTAAACAGCTTATTGCGTAGCGCACATCATCTATTGTTTATATCGAATCAAGGCAACCAAGTTTGAGTCCGTATGCACTGTTTTTCCCATGCTTTAGCAATAGACTATTTGACGAGGTGACCACCTTTCGACTAGCGCTAATCTCCTTATCGTTTATTGCTTGTTCGCGATGAATGGTCATATTTCGTTAAATCGCCCCTCGCAAATTGTTCTCGACTATGGATGGGCAACTGTGCACACGAAACGTTTACTCCTATAATTTAATTCTTCGCATTCAGACTACCCTGAGAGGCTCTCTGTCTCCGCCAAAAAGAGAGGGAGAGAGAGGACAAAGATATAAGGGATCGAAGGAGACACACACACGCACACAGTCAAAATGCTGCCGCCGATGGGTAGCGCCATCGTCGCTCGGACCGTTGTATCGCGACGGCGCGCTCGAAGTTCTCTGAGTGGTTCTTTTTTTCTTGGAGTGGTAGTGCCCAATGGCGAGGGTGCGTGGGCAGGGGATGACGATTGACTTCAGTGCATGAAGCCAAAGAACTGAAGACAACGGCTTGCGAAGAAAGGCCCAAGCGAGGAAGATGTGAGAGGCAAACGTCAGCGACGACTACGAGCGCTGCGCGACGGCTTCGGCTTCGGTAAGCAAGAACAGCCGCGAAGGCCGGGGAGAAACGCCGACCAGGAGGCAGAAGCGTATTGACGAAGTAATGCATAAGCATCCACATCCATGATGCGTGTCTCTGCTTTTGCCTGCCGGGTAGGCTTGCCGGGTGGCTAGCAGGCGGAGTTCTTCACCAGGCATCTTGTCGTTGGTTGACACCCACCTACTGAGAGTGTGATGTGGCGAGGTTTCAACAGATGGCCGGGAACGTTTGGACAGGTTCGTTTTGTCTACCTAGGCCATGTGGTAGACCTACACGGGTATAGGTCGGTTGTGGGCATATGGGCCTACCGCGATGTAGAATAGTCGGACGCATATTTGTACACTGTGGCGAAGTGGGATTTGAAGCTGCCCATGATCGACGAATCGAATTAAATAATGATGAGAAAATAGCGGCACACGCTACGTGCCATGGAAATCTGGCAATTACCCCTCGACAGCGGCTAAGATAGACTCGTCCAAGATTGGTTATCACATGCCTTATAATGATAAGAATATCATAAAAACGCACATCGATACGATCGCAAGGTGCACTGAGTTCGTACGCGTGTTGGGAGGTTCCAACCGAAGACTAGCATGTCTCGAGACGCCACCCATTGTGGATATGCTATCACCTGTCGCTTCGATTCGATCGAGACATCCAGCAGCAATTTTCAGACTAACTACGGGTACATTTAGCTTATCGTTTAGTACAGCATAGTTTACACAACTTCTGCAGCCCAATGAACAACACCAAACCTGTGTATTTAAAATCGATACGAACTAAATCGACCACTGTGTAAGGACACCCTCGTGTCCTTGTGTCATCCAGCTTCGCTAGGTCGGCGTGTTTTGTTTTGGGAGAAAGGAATGGGACAAATCTTCTCCCAGTACAGTCCCCAAGTCATCGACTCAGGGGAAGGCCGGGGGTTGCATGTTGACCCCAGCTCAATACACGCATGGGAACCAACCACTCGAGATATGGAAAACTCTGTCACAGCAGAAGAGCAAAGATTCGATTCGCCGACACCACCCCGGCCACCACTGCCGCCTATCTCGCTGAAGCGTAGGGCGCGTAGATGTTGTACATGGCACTGTATGCCGTAGCCGACTTGATGGCTAGATCTGGCACATGGATGGCTTCATCTTCCCAGGCAGTCAGATCGCCCCGATCTGTCGATCTGGAGGAATAGTATCTAAAACATCTCAACGTTGAAGGACAACGAGCACCAGGAAGATCAGCTTCAGCGACGCTTTCACAGGGCAGAGACGGAGGGGGCTCGCCTCAGCCCGGCAGCCAGACCGACCGCTTCAGGGATAGCCTGTGCCATCCTCGAGTGTTAGTGGATGGCCGTGGATCTACGCAAAAAGCCGCGTTCCCCGCTGACTGCCATTAGGTAGCATGCGCTACTGTGAGCAACACCGCGGACCCACCATGTCCTTTGTGGTGATGGCTGTTCCTCTCCGCTTCGTGTCCACCCGTGGCGTCCCCTGCTCGTCGTTCGATCAATCGATTGAAATCAGTGGAATACGACGGGTGGGCGAGGAGTGGGAGCGGGCCCAATATGACATGTGCCAGTCAGAAAAGTTGTATCTCTGAATCATTCGTCGAATAGTCCCGCCAGCGAGTGCGAGACAGAGGGAGCGAATGATTCGGTGAGAGAATCTATTGGACATCCCCGACCCCGGCACGACTGCGGCAGACACTCGGGCTACGCGCATTGTATTATCTAATGCAATAACTGTTGGCTGGTCCCGCGCGCGACCTTTATAGTCGCCTAGATTGGACTTGGCTTTCAGTGGTACTACAATATAATATTGGGGTTACGGCGGTATTTAGATGCTTGAGTGTAGATACAGGGGGTATTCTCGTCCCCGGAATACAGGGTGTGGCGGAACTGAGCGGCCACAATTCTCCGTCTCGAGCATATGACCACATGAGCAGGCCGCTACGTAGAAACGGCCAACCTTCGACCCCCGACGAATACTATTATACCTAAGCGGTGCTGTAGGTCAGCGTGGTTAATGCAGTTACCGTTTGATGTATCGGCATTGAGATAGCATCAGGGTGAGAGGTAGCCTCTTCTCGAACGGGATAGTACGCACTTCTTTCACAGTAAAGCTGCTTATGGGTTAGCGTTTGCGAACGCTTCGGCGCAGGTACGATTACGCATATAAGACAATAAATTCGTAGTATAATTTCATTATGCATCCGACATGACGATCAACCAATGTACCAGCTCTGTTGGGAAAGTAGCGCATTCGCACTGGGGTATCGCGTGAGCGATTCAGAGATGGTGATAGAAGCTGACGTTCGCCCGTCATGCATAGAACTGTGTGCTTGTCGCGGTGCACAGCGGTTCAGGAGACGGGAGATTTTCGTCGTTGCTGTGGGGTCGTGGACAGCCGCCGACCGGTCGACCTGCTCAACAATATACTATATATATATATATATATATATATATATATATATAGTCGCTACATAAATTCCTCGAATATATATATATATATATATATATAGTTTTATCCTCTATGCTTAATCTCCTGCGCCTCGCAGAAATAGCTCCGTTAATGAAATTACGCCTGGCGCAACGGCTCCTACCAATATTATTACTATTGTAGGATGCAATGCTAAAGCGGTACCGCGGACGTTAAATGTTGGCTGAGGGTCAGCCCGAAAAACCTTGTTCGATCAATGCCGTACTGGCTGGTCGATCAAGGTCGTTCTGGCATCCAAAGCGGTGCTGGTTTCTGTTGAACGTTCTGTGACTTCCTGCAGATTCTACCTGCCACTACTGTAAAGTACTCACGATGCGAAGAACGGAAGATGACCACTGTACACAGGCGCGGCGCGCACTCCTCCACAATGATATAGCAATTGCTCCACGCGTAATCGGCGCCACCTAGCGCCGACCCAGAGTATCGACCAGCATATAGATATTTTATACTATTTCGTGCCGCAAAGAAAAGTTATCGAACAGACCTACGCCGAGTAGACGTCCAAATAGCGAATGATAATGACTCCCGCTGGATAATGACGGTACGAGTTGACCTGAGACGCAACTCTGTATGTATGATAATAATGAGCCTACTAACACCGCTGTCGGTATAAGGCCGAAGTGGGCGTCACGCCCTGCAAGCGTTCGGCCACCGTTCCAGGTTCGTTTCGAGCGGGAGAGTCCGACATTGGGGCCTGTCGGGCCTTCGGCAACGGACGGCAAAACTGCATCGGGCGAAAACACTTTCATTCAACGGTATCTATATGCGGTTTGGAACAAAGCCGGCCAGCGTCGACAGCACTTTAGAATCTCTCAGGTCCAGCCCGACCCGAGACGCTTCAGTGCCGCTCGAAGTTTGTGTGCGGGTCCGCGCAGTCGACCGTTGCAAAGCGGAGAGACCGATTGCGGCGTCATCGTCGACAATGAACAATGAATGAGTGATACATGAGTGTGGCGGATCAAGCGTCGAACCGGTTGGCCCAAAGCGCTGCATATCATCAGTCCTACATATGCCTATGTTTTGACTCGAACGACGACGTGGACTGCTCGACGAGACGTGTGTGTGCGCGTGTGTGTCTGTAATGTGGCTTGAAAGGCAGTTGGAATACATTTCGTGAATACATACATAGTGCAAATATAAACAAATCACACGTATATATATATATATCGAATGAAATGCTGATCTCGCATACACTATGCACAGCTCGTGTGGAAAATTCCATTATATATCATTATATATCCTGCTCCCTAATCATCGCCAATCTGCTCGCCTGCCTTCCTGTCAGCCAGCGGCTCGTTATCTCGGATAGCGTTTCACGCTACACCGATATAAGGGACATGCGACCATCCCAGCGACTGACCTCTGCTTCGCTCATAGAGTTGCTGCAAATCTAGATCGAAGGCAGCATCTCCGAGAGGAGCCGCTAGCCGTTAGCCGATCACGCTTCAATCACCCCCCATATCGTCGTGTACATGTGACAGTCGTGGGAGTCAAGGTTTCGTCGATTGCGAACGTTCGCAACTTCAACGCTCAGCGTTCCTATGGATCCATTATCGCGAGCAAATCCCTGGGCATTCCAGTCTCTCGAAACGCTCGGGGCCTTCAGATGCACCCGCAACCCTAAGTGCGTCTGTGGGCAATGGTTGTCGCTCAGCGAGAGACTTCTTCAGAGGCCAGGAGAAGCTGTTCGTACTCCACCGCAGAAGTTGTCTCGTATCGTAAACTCCAAACGTCTTGAAGGCGAAGCAGAAGCAATCGAAAATAGAGGGGACCTGGCTAAAAAATCTGAGAGAGACAGAGAGAGAGGACACATAAGCAAAACCAGGACACCTCCACAGAACAACGCGATCATCACGAGGCCGCCGCTGAGCATCTGAAGGCCTCGTGGAGACATGCGTGAAATTCGTTCGACTCTATCCGCTAGCGTCTGAAATCTTTGTATACACAAGCACACACACACACACCCATACACACATATATATATATATATGTATATATATATATATACTTATCTTCCCGAGGCCACCACCAACCACCACTATTTTATGCGGCTTGAGATACAGGGCTGCAGTATGAGGCGATGTGTATAGTCTGACTGAGTGTAGGCATCTGGGTATATCGTTGTGTATGTGCTCTACGAACAGATCGAGCCGTAGCGCCGCAGGTAGAGGAGAACGCATCATCTGTGCAAGCCAGCGCATCGTCTGCGCAAGGCTGTGCATATGCGCGAATTCGCAGCTCGTCCATATGGACGCCCTGCCTAAACTATTCCACGTCGGGAGCCGAGGAGCCGAGCCTCTCAGCGCGCACAGTCGGGGCGAGATGTGTTATATCTATGGTGAGTGTGCGATAACGCCCCATCTTAAAATCAGACCAATCAACGCGGCTGAAGGCGAATACACGCTGCAATAAGGACGTGGGCAGAGAGAGCTAAAGAGAAGGACAGAGAGAGAGAGAGACAGACAGAGAGAAAATAGGCATTCATATACGAAGATGCCGTCTATGGCATCCCCTTTAAATCTATATGCACATACGCTCACAGACGTTGCCCGGCGAAGGCGCCGCGGCGAAGGCAATTCAAGATGTTGGGACAGATTGAAAGGCGAGCGCCGTTTGGTGCCGTTCTCGTGAGGAGCTTGAGAAGCTCAGGCTTGCTCTGTCTTCACGCAAGGTCATGAGAACGGCCTTGGACGAAACTGCTTTACTGCCCCCTCCACCGCCGCCGCCGCCAGTTCTCCACCAATCTCAATCCGCCTCAAGGCAAGGCCGTCCTTCGATAGTGTGCCCGCCGCTGTATCTCTACCTGCTTTGTCCCTCGCCTCGCCTCGCCTCAACGTCAGCCCGTCGACACCGCCTGATCCCTGCCGCACAGCTGAGTCGTTATGCAAGCGCTAGCGGCGAGCAATGCGCTCCAATGCACAACTGGTTGAGCTGGTGCACGACCGGCCAGCAGGCTGCCTGATCTCGAAAACAATCCGACGAAGGTTGATATCGGGGTTGCTTTTTTTATGCGTATACCCTTGAATGGCATTAGGTCGGAGGCCTGCTGTGGTGCTCCTCAGGGTTCATCATCGGTACCCCCTCGTTTGGCTCCTCTTCTTAGCCTTCATCGGCCTCCTTCACCGGCTTTGTTGATCAGGTGCGCTCAGGTGCACCCTTGCGTTTTGGCCTACCTGTCCTACCTAGCCGAGCAGCGGGCACCGATATGTGAGCCACCTCGGGCAGTAAGGCCGGCCTTCGTCGATCTGCCTTTTTCCTTCGCTGCGGACGATAATCAGACAGATGATGATAATGTAGAGAGCGCCAAGCGAACAACCCGTCAACGCGCGAAAGTGTTGATTTCGATGGAGACACGTAGGCTGTCTTGAGCAGTTGAAGTTGAACCTGCTTCCGTTTGAGCATCGATGTGCAACAGATGAGCCCTTGACGGTTGATGGCTGAAACGATCCCCAATTGTAATGTGAGCCAGATAACCACCTCGTATGAGATGAGTCGGAAACTGACCAACGGCGATGGGCTTCCGGAGGAGGTGCGACAGCTCCAGATGAAGCAAAATGTACGCCCCAGCGCCCGGGGGAGGAGGGGATTTTCGTAGCAACGTCTCAGCATCTTCTATAGCCCTTTATCTTTGGATTCTGAGACCAATTCAAGAGGAGGTGACGTTTCGTTGCCGATGACCCTGATCGGCCTGCGGACGCGCACCCCCCCTGCCGCATTACAGCGAGCAACGATACGTATGATAAATCGCCAACGAGCAAATAAACTACAGTTCATTTCGTTATGGCTATTATTCATCGGTCGCTACGCTAATCGAGATTATTATTTCGCTAATTTTTCTTCAACCGGAGCAACTATGGAATCGGATAATCGAACAGCCACGAATCAGCGACACGGCACGAGGTTCTCGCGCAAGTTGGCGTGACGAGGATTCGGCCAAAAGAACACCAGAGACAGCACGGGAAAGTACATCACGAACTTTTGTCGACAGATAGTCGTCGAGGAATCGTGCCTTGTATCGTGTCCAGCCTGTGCGGATTTCCCATACGTTAGAGCAAAAGTAAAAGAGAAAGACGAAAAAAAAAACACCCCGCTGCAATCGTCGCTAGATAATAGATGATATGGGGGTGGTCTGGTCTGGCCTTTTTTCCATATCATAAACATATACAGACATCGGGCTACATACTTGATTTCCACCACTCGTGGCCTGGTGTCTACGCGTCCCCCCCCGCTGTATATTCACCACCTACATGTAGATAGGCTCAGCGAAGAAAAGCATGATTTCGCCATCGGAGAACAGTTGTCTCGTAGGACTCAAGCCGTCTCAAGTGACCGTAATCTTTCTTCCCAGGTCTCCGCGACCACCATTCAGACCTCGACGCAGAGGGACATTGAGACAAGCGGGTTATCATCGTGGCTATCCTCGACGAAAGCCTGTGATCCACATATAGGCAACGTCTGGCAAGGCTGAGCGAAGGCTGATCGCCGACCGAATCAAGAGCAGGCCGGCCATGCCCGCGCGTTATCACCAGCCGACGCTCCTTGAGTAACGCGACCGGCATGTCTTCGTCGTATCGTTCAGGCAAACGCGACAGACTTTTCTCTCTCTCTCTCGGCTGGCTTCGCGTCGGCTCACCGACCGGCATACACCAAGACACATAGACCTGTACACACGCACACACATCTATATATATTATATATATATATATATATATATATATATATATATATATACTCTGGGACGCGCATCTAGCGACAACAGTTAACACCGAACAGAAGCATCACCAGACAGAGTAGCGGCAGCAGCAGCAAAAGCCAGTTAGTTATAGGGGAACCGCTGCGGCGGTTCTGGACGAGTCGATCCGAAAGGGAGAGACCAGCTTGGCTCGACTCAAGAGACCAGCAACGGCCTAGACGGGTCCCAGACGATGAGCGGCATATGCCGCCTGTTCTGTTCGTCGCTTGTCTGGACCGTGGTCCTGGGCTGTCTGGCTGACTGCTCGATCGCCAATCGGGCCAGTGTCCCGCACACAGGGAACAACAGCACTTGGTGGCGGCCAGCAAATCGATCGTGCTCAGGAAGACACAGGATCGAGATGCGACGCCCGGCCTTCTGACCAGAACGGGCCAAATCGCTGTCAGCGGCCACTGCCGGCCGGCCGGCCGAATCCTCGCGCGGCGCGATCCTCGAGCACGATGCCTACAACGAACGAGCGGGCTTGCTCAACTGTCCGTTCTGGGCGTTTGAAACAGCTAGGCAGACCTGCGCAATCTGTATATCGGTTCTCCGGCGGCGATCCGAAGGTTCTGCCATCTCATCGTCGTTCGGGGGTTGCGCGAACGACGCAGCCGTACGATGCAGCAGCGTTAGCTATTATTGCTGCTGGCTATATATATATATATATATATATACTCCGTACACTGATCGCGTAAGGAAACTCACTAACCAATCAACCGGCGACAGATGGAGCAACAGTCGTTGGCCGAAGGTGCAGTCGTTGCTGGGTAGCCGTGGGCAGGCTGAGGAGAGGCAAGATACAACAGGGGGACCTTAGCAGGCCGCATATACTTACGGATATGCAGACATCTGGATACACATATTTCTACATGGTGTACGAAGGAATATACACGCAGATATGCATAATAATAATAATAATAACAACAATAATATATACGGGTCGAAACAACACCATATACATATATGGGCCTTTTAGAGACAAGGTAGAAAAATAGGGTTATAGGTGACCTCGTGGTATAGTTAGGCACCCCGACAGACGTCCCTACTAGGCGGCAGTCTTGAAGGCGGCTGTAGCAGAATTCTACTCCATCTCAGAGGCAGAAAAATCAAGAGAGAGAGAGAGAGACCTACTTCAATAAGGGGACAAGCTCCTCGTGGCCTCATCTCCTTCACTTCGCCGTCCAATGGAACGGGACGAATGGCATTGCCTCAACCTTTGTGACGGATTCCTTGATTTCAGAGCTTTGGCAATAGGTAACGAGATGCGTTCGAATCGTCCTACAGGGGCACAGGCTGACGCTTGCGCTGCGGGATGGTGTTTCGCTAAAACATATGTTAGTAGCGATTATCGAGAAATAAAAATGCAACAATGAATACAATCGAAATCATTCGTAAATTGTTCGTAAACTTAACAGCAATAGTTTGCTGTAGTTGCGAACGAATTGTCGATCACCGGATTGCCTAAACACCTGATGGGTCAGTACCTCAGACGTCATCGACAGAAAGCAGCATCAGGATGTGGGGTAGTTCGGGGACCGTAGGCCGAGACAGGTCCCATAGCGGCCGGAAAAAGTCGGGATCACTCTGCCAAGTACGGCATCGGCCGTCTCACAGGGGCCATCAACGATTTCTGGCAAGGGTCGATTATTGCTAAGTGCACGGCTCCGAAATACACATTGGCACTGTGGCATGGTATGAAGTCGTTTTCGCTGATTGTCCATTGCCCATTTGTTTGTTTCGAAATCGTTACCGTTTGGGGATACGGCTGATCAGTCTATGAATAAAGGCTTCACAAAACGGGCCCCTCTAAATATGCAGCGCTGGGGATCGAACCCGCTCACTTACGTGCACGTGATGCACCACGCCACCGAGTTCGATAGTTGACCATAGCTGACCAGTCTATTTGGGCGTAACGGTCCAATAAATTGTATATGTACATTGTGTTTGTCGACTTTCCGAACGTCATATTCAAACGACCGACCCCGCGGAAGCCGTCTCTTCCAGTAGTGTACGCCCACCTACTATCACACAGATGTGCGCTATACGAGCACTGTCATTTCGTCGAAAGCGCACACAATTCCGCTGTTGAATCTGCCCTACGACCTTGTTTCAATTGTGGCTCAGCGGCATGATATCTGCCGCTGAAGAAGTTCTCGAATGCGGTTTATTATCTTCTGCGATTCTCAGGTTCGTCGAATGTTCTCTATGCGACGGCCCAGCTGCGAGTGTTGGTTGGGCTCGTCTAGCCGATGTATTTATTAGTATGATAGCAGGAGCAGAGATACATGTGTATCTCATCTCAAGTAGATTTGATCGGCGTTCGCCAATGTTCAAGGTGACCAGAAACCCCGCTGTGCACATAGGGCCGAGGCGGCAACAAGAGGTTGCGTCGAGTTTTTTTTTGACACCAGGCAACGGTTCCTGCCGAGCGTTACGAGTTTAACGGCGGCCACTGACAGAGCGTCGGCGCTTACTCGCGCTGCGGTAGGAAGAGAGAGAGGTCCAGCCAGAGGCTATACATGACACGGTGAGTTCGTGGCGAAACCCAGCCTGGGACCATCGTTACATGTAGTTCCAACTCGACGACTCGAGGCTGCCTTGAAGGGCCGTGTGGAGGCAGCCGGAGATCTCTTGTCCGTGTTATATCCCCGAGCCCCGCGGACGTAGGAGAATCGCGCGGTGCCATACAACGGATCTTCTAGAGTTGGTGTTCGGGTTCAAATCACAGCATGCTGCGCTGGCAGGGTACTTGCGGTTGGACTCCATATACGATACTTTATTGCTGCTCACTGTATATGTAATTCTCACTTGTAGCATTGTCTCTCGCCTTTTCGGTGCGGAACATGCGTTCAACGGCGGTGGTCGCCGGCTCGGTTAATTCGCGAGTGCTCTCGACACAGCAGCAGCAGCAACAGCAACAACAATCGCAGCAGCAGCAGCAGCAGTAACAACAACAAGAGTGTTCGAAACATGAAGCTTCAATCATAGTGGGGTTCAGTACACGAGCAAGCTGCTTATGTGTAGGAGTCGCCGGCGTGATCGGTCAGCGCACAGAGCGACCGTCTTCTTACTCGGGTTGAGCCCACCGCGAACACCATCTCAGAACACAAAAGGCATGGGGAGAGCGAACGCCTGAAGGACCACAACAGCCGGACCGCTGTAGCACGAGTAGAAACGATATCAGAAATGGTCGAAACAGCCGTCACACCAGGCCAAAACACAGCGGCGTATAACACCCTTGCCATAGCTCGTTCAGCCAACGCGAGCGAATGCAGAAGCTGCACACACATATGTACACAGGCGTGCAGAAATGCAACCCGATCGCTGGTGTCTGGGCCTAGTCTAGCGCGACCGCCGCACGAAGCCGATGTGGGGTCGGGACCGTTGAAGGGGCGGGGGGTTGGGGTTGGTCTCTGGGGGTAGTCGAGTCGATGAACCACAACTGTCTGGCGGGACGCTCCTTCCAGGAAGATAAAAGAGCGGCCAAATGAGCGATGGTCGTGCAGACCAGTTCGCCGGCAAATGACACCGGCGGTCCGGCTAGACACAACAAACAATTCGCTGGAGCTATATTGGAAATAGCAGACGCTGTCTGCCTGGAACGCTTGCGCTTAAGCATCGCTCAAATCCGTCATGGATAGGAAGGCCAACATCAGTTCAGTGCCCGTATATAGGCTTCGGGTACTCGGTGTCGAGGAACACATGCCGTCGACCGGCTCCCGAGCGGTTGATCCCCGACGCTCGGACGGTGTGTCGGACAACGCAGCAGCGAACGCGCTGCGTGCCGCAGGAGACTTCCACCCACGTTGATCTGCCCCGGATATGAGTTGACTCACAATGATAGAGAGTATGCTTGTGATTATCATATGGACGTACAACGTATTCTAGTATTAGGTCGTGGTCTGCGGACGTCTACGTGCCGATGGGTGCTTCGAATGTGGAACGACTAGTGTCGTTTCCAGAAGGCAACAGGAAAACAAATCTAAACAGCGCGGCAAAAGAACTGTACCTACTGTATATTCGAAAGTATATCCAGCATTTCATCTCTTAAGAATATGATATTTCTATCTAGATGGTAAGACGGGGCCAATCCTATACCTCGCTGTCAGTGTACGCTGTGCGCTTAAACAACTGCTCTCGATCGCTGAAAGAGTCTCGCTTCGGCCTGCCTGAGCGTCTATCACCTTTACAGAAGCTGGTGAACATGTAAGGTGCTGAGGTGTTATATATATATATATATATATATATATATATATATGTATATGATTTATAATTGGAGTCGATAGCACTAAATATATATATATATTTTTAGCGCTGTCGGCTCAAATCATAAATCAAACTTTATGAGTAATACTAGTAATCACGTATTAAATCCCCTACCCTCATAATAACTACATTCTTAATCGTTAACATAGCCATCAAAAAGGCAGTCGACTTTGCAGTGTTCACACGTTAGAGCTGCCCGCATCCTGCCTCGCGCGTATGGTCAACTTGCTCGTGTCGTTCGCGTCTCGGCCGTACAGCCTAAATGGCAAATCAGCGCTACTCTCCCCCCGTATTCGTTTCCTCCTGCGTACACTATAACGGCCCTGGTCATCTTCTTCACAAGGCTCGCGATCCGATTCTTAAGACCTCACTCTCTCTCTCGCCCTCTCTCCGTGTCTCTCTCTGTCTGCCGTTGGGGAAATACATTTTTCGGAGCTCCGGAGCGGCGCAACTGGCCTCAACGCCAGAGGAGCGCGGCGCAGCACACCGAGAGCATCGTGATACAGTTAAGTTAGGTTCCTTCATGGTGTCGTCAGCCAACACAGAGCCGTTATAGCCACGCAGACTTTGTCATCTCCATGGATCATCTTCAGATTTTTGGCCAACAACGACCACCGTCTCTGCCACTGCTACCGCCGCAGCTAACGCGATCACCTATGTGCGTCGAGCCGATCCGCCCATCAAGTAGCAACAACGAGGCCATTGTGGGCAAAAGTTGCCGGCGCCGACGTCTCTTCAAGAGATACACAACGATATCCAGCTCGTTCTCTGCGCCGTCGTCTGAGTCGGTAAGGAACGCCGACGAAGGCCCAAGGTGATGGCCTTCGCGCACGCCGCATTGGGCCTGAGGGACAGGGTCGAATCGAACGTGTTGACCATTCGTTCAATTGGATCTTCTTCGGGACGTTGATCCTGGCCGCGTTGGGCGCGTCCGGAGCTACGCTGCCCTCAACTGCTTAAGTGCCGATGGCGCATTGGCTCGCCATATTACTACGACTAGGTATCAATCCCCGAACGAAGACTCGGAGAAGAAAGGATGACGCTTGGCGCCTAAGGAAGACTGAGAAGGGTGGGGGGGGGTGGGGGCTGGGGGCTGGGGGTTAAGCAGCGGTTTCTGCGTCGAGAGGCTTCGTAAAACGGCCGTTCCGTAGCGCCTGCCGATCCGCTATTACTAGTATAACAGTAATAGTATTGGTAATAGCTTGAGCTAGTGAGTGTTAAACTGTTCGGCCGTCAGCCGTCACAGCAATCGGGCGACCTCGTCAGCGCTAGTCGTTGTACTACTACGCAGCTCGTCGAAAGGGCACCGCAGCCGTTTTTCGCCGGGCCCACGAAGTTGTTCAACTCTCGACGCTCGAGCGAATCTCTGGCAAGACATTCGGGTCGAAGTAGACACCCGAGCTCAGACGCGAGTGATCTTTCTGGTCGGTCTACAGTAAGAGACAACTGTTAATGGCGGCATTCTCTCTCTCTCTCTCTCTCTCTCTCTGCTTCACCGTTGTAACAAGGCAAGCAAGCACCAGCGCAACGTCGAATCAACACAGCAGAGCCCACAAAGCCCATATCGATTGCGATCGTGTCGCCCGTTTTAGTACCATGCTGGTGTCTTGTCCGGTGCTCGTTGTTGTTGCTGGTGGTGGTGGTGGTGTGTCCGCCACAGTCTCTCGCCAGTAACCGGCGCTTCGTCTATAGCGTAGCACTTCAGTTGCTGCTGCTGAGTCCAACCACCGTCGGCTGCGCTCAAGTTGGCTGACTCGACTGCGCTCGACTCGTCGCTGCCTCGTTGGGGCCCTCCCTCTATACCAGCGTTCGTAATGGCTGCTCACCATCAACTCCAACAACAACAACGACAACAACAACAGCAGTGACAGCAGCATTAGCTTAAACAGTAGCTGCGGCGGTGGCGACGGCGGCTTCGCCGAGACCGACCCAAGATCGCAGAGCACACAGTGAGGAGCCGCGATCCGCGATCATTTCCCGGGCCGTTGCTCGCCAGCCATGTTGCGAGCAGCTTCTTCGCCATCCGCCGAGATGCTGGCAGCTCCGATGGTCCTGTACATTGGCCGACTTCGTCATTAGCGGTGTCGGCGGTAGGCGGTGGCGTTCAACAGTTGTCGGGTAACCTCGCTCGCTCGCCTGGACTCGACAACCGCGAAGTTCGGCCTGTCTCGGTGTCATCGTCGTCGTCGTCCCGCGGCCTTCCCGAAGGCTCAACGCAACGCCACTCAGAAGTGAAAGCTGAAACGCGCCCAGACGTAGACGCCAGACAGCAGCAGCAGCAGCGGGTCAGAGCAAGACGAACAGCGGAGAAAACACTGCGGCCGAACGTGACAAGCAAATTGCTCGACCGCTATAGCCGTCGCCGCCGCCGCCGCCGCCGCAAACAACAACAACAACAGCAGACAACTATCGACTGACTGCTGCTTAGCGACAGTCAGCCGATAGTTGTTCAACAACAACAGCAACAACAACAGCAATAAAGGTGACACAAGCGACTACGATCTCGCGACAGCTTCGAAATTTAGCTCATGACCAATCGCACAAGCTACTACTTCTATTATTGTACTGAAGACAATGGCCAGTCCTGGTCGAGGTGGCGGATACTCTGCCTCGCGCTCAAAGACATCGCGAGCGATCGAATGGGATGTGGCAAGGTCTGGCTGACCGGCAGACGTTTCGATGCGATTGTATTAGAGAATATGGATACGTTACTGTGGGAGTGGGCCCGACCGCGTATGCTAATACTCACGATAGTGTCGCTGGTTCCATTTGTGATCAGGGTGTTGTGTTTGCCATTTGTTTGTTAGCTTCAGGCCGGCTGCTGGCGGTTGATGTATTGCCGCTGAGAGGCGACCTTGGCCGACACCGTTTTGCCCTTATCAGCAGGTCTGTCAAGATGAGGATGACATTTTTCAGGTGAAGGCAACGATGGTCCTCGTTTTCCGTTGGGTTGACGAGGCTTCGTACGGCGGGCGCGTAACAGAGGCCGAGCTGAGGCTGAGTAACATGGGACGCTACATTTCTCGTCGATCGTCCGATGATCGTGACATCATCGACAGGCTAACAACAACGAATTCCTCCATCGTCTCCACGGTCACTGTTAGGAAAGACATCGGTGAAGACGGGTGGCGGATGGTCATGGCAGTAATCGCGCATCTCGTAGGGGGAGCGGGGGGAGTTGTGGGGTCTGGGGGTGACGGGGCCACTGGCAAACGATCGAGAATCGAACGCCTCTGGTCATCTTCGTAGAAGCCATTTAGCAATGTGGGAACAACAACAACAGCAGCAGCAACAAACGATAGTATATATTTGCGTCTATCAGATCGCTCAGATCATAGCAATGGCCTGGACGAGATACGACTTCGAGTGTGTAACGGAACAAGCTATGCGTTCAATATTGTCGTGCGTGATAGCTATGGGGAACGCTGGCAGTGGCGGTAACTCCAGTTAGTCAGTTGCTCAGTCAAATAGCAGAGAATTAGGCTTTTTTTTTTGATAATGGAATATTCGAGATCGATCATCGTTCTCTTGGTGACAGTGCATAGACGTGGCCGGCGGATAGAATTTAGCTAATGATTGTATTGAGTCCTCACGCGGTAACAGTAATATTGTTAACAGAAGCTGTAACGCAGCAAGATGTCTCTTTTGGTCCCGAACGATCCCGCGGTAGTATGATCACTTCTTCTTACTGTTATATGTTATTCATATTATTATAATATACAGTGAACTCGCAAAACTCATCTAAATGTAGAGAAAAGTCAGAAAAACCCGTCACCGCTTGTGTCGGCGGCGTTCGCCATTCTGTGACAAAAGGTCAATGCTTTTCAAACACTCGAAGCCTTGCGGATAGCCTGCTCTATCTCTCTCTCTCTCTATATATATATATCTATCCGTCGATATCTCAGTGCTCACTACCTGTTCGCATGCTATTCAGACATAGTTGCTTCTGTCGGCTGAAGCCAAACGGCATCAGGCCTTGCCTAGCCTATATGGAACTGCCTTCGGTCGATAGCCGGTCGACTCAAAACGTGGCTCTAATCATAACCTGGCTATGCCTGCGTGCCTGGCTGACGTTCCGTCCGTGGGTTACGTCGACGTTCGTTGTCGACGTCGGCGAGTTGCGGCGACGCGAGCCGCCTGAGTTGCTCTAGTCCCCTGGTCCCGTCGACGCCACCGTCGTTGCTCAGGGGAACTCCGCTTGGCTGACCGACGGTGGTCACCCCGCCACGATCACACCACTGTCGCCCGAGGAGCGGGACTCGCCAGGCGAGCAAACCACCTCGACAAAGTAGCAGCATTCGACAGGAATCGAGCGGATAGCAACAGCAGCGGTTATTCATTCCGTCACGTTACACGCACGGCATATTGGCGTCCGAGGATCTGACGATTCGTCGCTGGCAGGGCCGCACTGATCGGCTAGCGACGACGGTAGAACGAGCTGGCGTTGAGGCTGACGTCGGGCGGGCGGAGGGACTCGATTGCAACCGCTGTTGTTAGGCTCGCCTTGCTGACTGCGGCTGTACGGCCGATTCGTCGACTTTGCCAGCTCGCTCGGTGCGTGCGCGAGTGGGCGACCTCTCTGAAGTCACAAGCGCAGAGTGCCGCCCTGTGGCGCACAGACCTCGACGCGCCGTAGACAGCATCGGGTGGACCGGCCGGAGCGATGCAGTGCGGTCGAGGTATCGTGGTGGTCCGGCGCTCGGCTCTTCTCGCTAGAAATTTCACTTTGCACGCAGCCCGCGCTTGTTACGCTGGCGGCGGCGGCGGCGGCAGCAGGAGCTCCGACGTCGACGATCACGCCGGCGACGTCCACAGCCACATGACGTTGATCGGACGACGCGAGAACGCTGCCGGATCAATGCGTCCGACTGAACGAGCGACCACCCGAACGACCGAGTGCTACCGGACGTCATGAGAAAACATTGCTGCGTTGCCATGACGCCAACAGTGGTGACGTTCGCTTGTCCTGTCGACTCTCGAGCCCAGAGACCTTAGCGCAGCTTGAGCCACTGTAGTAAACAGTCTCCTCCATTGACTGAATCGGATAGCGTCTGTTTGTCGGGTGACACTGGCCGACGAAGCAGGGACAGGAAAATACAACTCAAGCTGATCTCGTAGTGGAAATTTGTGTTTGTCGTCGCTGGTGAAAGCTGCTGCTGCTGCTGCTGCATCGCTTCGCTTATTATCATTTTGTGCCCATCGAAGGGAAGCACGAAGCAAGCGCTATGCGTAGTATGCCCGTCTTAGCTGGTAGCGATTTGTCGAATTTGTAACAACAAAAACTAGATAGTTGCATTTTGAACAAAATGAAATTTCACCACAATCAATCGAGACAAATAATAATAATAATAATAATCCAATGATGGAAACAAAACAGATTACAACAATAATATTATATCTAATATTTGGGAGTATATCACGAGACACCTTGAAGTTCACGGACATTGAGGGTTGTTCAGAAGATGACGAGGAGATTCAGCAACTAATTAATCAGCTAGGCAATCTATGTACAATATATTCACTTTCATATTGAACTGGACACCTTCTATAACGGATTCGATCACTGACGGTGTCCACGTATATATATATATATATATATGTCGTCTAGCTCTATCCCCAACGAGCAGTGGAACAGGACGTTGTACTGTTTTTCGCCTCTCATTTAATGTAACAACGGTCGACATCCGGAATAGGCAAGAAATGGCACCGCCGCAGCCCCTGCTTAAAGCTTGCACCACAGCGTTTGTCACCGCCATAACACCTTCGAAGCACGCCCTACAACACTCCGCCCTCGGCAGCTTTTGTTATCTGTACTTGAGCTGCTTGCCTGACATTTCTGAGATGGCTTTCAAAAATCACCGATCCTGTCGGTGGAAATTCGGTTGCTGGCCGTTGCCAACGAATCTGCCCTCTCAAGCATTCGACAACGGTGGACGACCCCCATCGTGACCAAGACCAGCATCGCCCCCGCCGCCACAATTGGCCACCGAGATGCTAAGCCAGCTGAACACAGCAGTCAGCTCGCAGCACACATAGGCTCTCCCTCTTTGTCTGTCAGTACCTGAACATGCGCCACATATGTGCGAGATCTTTGTTCATTTCAGTTGGATAGCACTACCTGGTCTGTTCTTCTTTCTATTATTATTATCACCTTCACCACGGGATGATGGTGCCCGCCAACCGTCGGCACCCTGATCTCATTTGGGCGTCTGTCCTCTGCCAAGTCAACGAACGAATCCTCTACAGAGGAGCACGCACAACAAGTCATCCCTCAGCGCTGAGCGACAGCAGATAATGTTTGATTAGCTTGACCTGGCCCCGGTGATACGAGCAGTAATTACAATGACATTGATTAGATTACGCCTTCCCTCTCCTCTTCTGCTTCAGACATTGTTATTTAACATTGTTCTCATTTTGCTTCGCCGCTTCGGAGGTTAGTGGTCGGCCGCATTTCTCCCGGTTGTCCGTTAATCTGATGCAATGCGTACGCTCCGGCGTCATTCCCTCGACATCGTTCCTTGGAAGAGATGCACGTATGCACGCGAGCTCGCGAGCGAACGGTCGCTCCCGTTACCGCTGTTGGGGGTACGGGTATTTTGCCACCGACTGTTGCCGCTTGAACCAGCACCCCACTGGACTTATCGGACCCAACCCAACTATCCACGCCCAGCCGTGGACGGTGCCACGTAAGAAATACTTGCGTGTCAAAGAGTAGCGGACAGGTGGCATACTCTCATGACAACGCATGACGACATCTGGTAACGTATAATGCGTCGCCAGAGATGACGCGACGAGACGACAATACCTTTTTTTTTTATGAGAACCACTACTATTACAAGTATTATTACTATTTTTTTGTTGTTGTTGTTCTACTGTTTATTTTCACCCTGGAGACTTTGTTACTTGGATCATGGTTCGGGACCGCCTCCGCTATGCTTGAAACCATATGTATCCTGCGGGACTCAAACCCAGGTACACTTGAATCAGAGATACGATTTCTTCTATCTACAGCTACCACTTTTTTTTTGTCTCTCTGATGACCCTCCTCAGTTGAGGTCCTTTCATCGAGGAGTAAAGACCTCGGTACCATTGCCGTGTAGCACCATTACCTCATCAATCGATCCTCATGCCGGCAATGATAGATATACACCTACTGAAAACTTCTGAACCCTGGTGGACGGCTTTCTATTACACTGGAGCTTTTGGCACTTGAGCCATGATTTGGAACTACTGCTTATTTTTCTCTCACAGCTGACCCTCGGATGATGTTCCATGGCGACACTACTAGTGATAAGGCGAATAATTAACTATTCTACTAATTATAAACATTATTTTATTATTATCATTATTACTATCATTACCAGTTACTGCGATTCGTGCATCGGTTACCTGGTTTGCGTTTCGTACGGAGCAGCCAACGGATGCACATGAACATTAGACCACTGACGGCAAAAGTTTCGCCATTGTGCTGTTGTTGTTCGAGTCCTCTCCCCCTCATCCCCTTTATGCTCTAGGAATCATATCATAATCAAATGTTTATTCTCGGAACTGCAATATACATACATATGCTTAAGTTCTCGGTAAAAAAAAAGTAAAAAGGTTTTAAAAAAAAGTAAATGTTGATCATTGTAAGTGTTGATTATTGTTAAGTAAAAAAAAGAATGAGTTGATTATTGTGCAACTCGGCAAGATTCAACGACGCGACAGCCTTCAATGTCAACAACGAGATTTGCACGATCGAGTCGTCTGCCTCAGGAGTGCTCGACGGGGGGCTTCACGCAGCACAAATCTCGAGCATTGGAAGCGTCGAATCTCGGTGCTGATACGGAGATAAGTTGTTCGCTTTGTGCCGTGACTTTTCGGAACATTTGTTTGTGAGCGTCGGACATCCAGAAGGTGAGTCGAGGCTGGCTTACTGAATTTCAGCTGGCCTTTGCATAACGACAGTCGTTGTTCAATTTGTTTCGCTTGTTGGAAATCGGATCAGGCGTTCTATTATTGCCTGAGCCGATCTCAATTTATGGCCCTGGCCAATTTTGTCGTTCCACGGCACATTTTGCGGGTTGTCTCAGCTCTGCTGGAATCCATCTGATCCCCACGAATGCTAGCTACGATTGGCCTATCATGTAACAGAGGTTTCATCGTGCCGAGTGTCCGGTGTTTCTCGCTATATCTCGTTGATGTAGCTTGTACTGTTCCAAGGCATCGGAGCACTTTCGTCCAATCGAGAACGTACACGAGAGACTGATCGCTGAGCAAATCTTCATGCAACAAGACGACGTGGCTATAAACTCGGCAGGTCGTGACACTTTCTACAGGTCCATCGACAGGTGCGTATGTTTGCCCGTGATTGCAGATCGGGCCATATATACCAGCAAGCAATATCAATCGAGATCGATCTGTGCTTATTATACGTCTAAGTGGACGGTATAGTTCGAATTTCGAGCCAGAGAGGTGCAACGCTGTAAATCACGACGGCCTTCTCGAAGCGTTGTGCGCGTTCTGCGCGATCGCGCTGCACCGGCCCATCATCATGACTCAACTCTGCGTTCCAACATCTCAACCGCTCGGGGGAACACGTATGATTCAACCGACAAGCGTTCATCGTCGAGTGTAAATCCGCGTATCGCAAGCTCTTCCAGCCAGCAGCAACCGCACATCGAAACAGAGCGCGCTTAGTCGGGGCAGAGCATGAATCTATGACTATTTCAGTTGAATCCGCCGCTCATTTCGACCCCATCCCCCCTAATGACAACACAGATCTATGTCCGCGTAACAGAGGGCGAATAGCCCCGGTGAAGATCGTTGGCCAAAGTTGGCGAAACTCCACCGCCATTAGAGACTTTCCGTTTGCCTCGTTCTGTTTCAAACGTCCCTGCTAGCAGCAATACAACGTTTGGACTACACAAACAAAAAAAAACAAAATAGGTCCCTCTCCCCCCGCTATGAAATAAACTGCTATCACACTATCCTCACTATCGTCCATTCCATTAACCACCCCTTTTTCGGCTCCCGCGCACGACAATGGACCCTTACGTCACACAGCTACAATTTCTGTGGTCTCATTCACAGTGTGCCCCCAACTCTCTTGATGAAGTCATCTTAGTTCACATACACGACGTCGTTCGTCTACTCGCTGCTACAGCGGCTGGCTATTGTTGTCACAATCGGCTCATACAATCATATAAGATAATAGCATTAATCCCGTCCCGTCCGTTACGAAGAGCCAACCCCGTCTGTCATTAACCTTCGTCCCAGCATTAACTCCGAGTTCGTTACCGCGCCGGACTATTCCCTCGCGCCTTCTCATGCTGCTGACCCGTCCCACACTGGGTCAGTACGGCGATGCGTCTGACAGTGGTGACCCACGGGGCCGCCCGAGTCGCGACGACCCCGAACGCGTCCCGCTACCAGAAGAAATGCAACACGCTCCGTACAGACGATCGAGTCATCGGACATCTGTTAGCCCCTGTGGGCCACCGTCGTGCACTTCGTTCCTTTCCCTGCTCGGGTGCCCCTGCTTTCACTTGTTTTTCTGTGTCTTCACTTTTTCGCCATCTTCGTTGGCCGTCGTGATTTCTTTCGGTCTGTGCTCGACCCCTCGATCCTGTAGCGTTTCGCCTACGACTCGCCGGCTCGCTCCGGTCGGGATCTGCGGATCTGCCAAGATATTGTAACAACATGACGTGGCGGGTAGAGGCTGTGCCCGATCCGCTTGCTCAGAGCGCCTGCCGAGCGGGCGAACGCTTTGGTCAACGCTTTGGGACGGGGGAGAGCGGCGAGCACGATGTGTGCGTGCAACGCCGATTCGCGACTCTTCGTTCGGCAGCGAACTTGTCGAGCCGCAGTAGATAAATGTAACCATAGACTGTGGAGTCCATTCACTCTCCCTCTGTCCGCCCTGACTCGACTGATCCCCTGTGACGCGGTGGTTGGCCGGGCACTCGCGGCACGACCGACGCTCCACGAACGATCTGCGGCGCACAATCAACCGGCCGACGAAGCGGTCCATGCCAAGCAGAGGGCAGTGAGTAGGAACGCCGGCCGGGCGACAGCTGCAGGGAACGGAGGGAAGTGCGCCTCGCGTTGACGCCGACCGAACGCTGCACTGCGCGCGAGCGTCCTTCAGACGAGTTGACGCGGCCCAAAGCGTCTGCGGCGTCGGCTGCGTCGACGCCGCAGCCGCTAGCAGCTGGTCGCGAGTCGCTTTGCCTAAGCTATTATACGATACAGATCACAACGATGACGAAGAGTGCTGAACAGAGCGTCAACGGTGGCGGCTGGCATCGTATCCAGTGCGGCGGCGGCGACGGCGACGGCGTCATCAACAACCCAGAGCACTGTGTCAGCAGGGGCAACGATACGCAACGGGTCTCTGTAAGTGACTGTTACAAGTGGTTGATCGAGTGACTCCATGTGTCTAGTGCCGCCGTCGGCTCCGTACGTGTTCGTGTGGCAGCCACATGGTGGCAATACGCCATCGGCCTGCGCTGAAAGCGATGGAGGCGGGGCGGCCGGCAGAGAAACCCAGAGCAAGAAGCACGCACAAAAAAATGGAAATGCAAACACGAAATACGAGAGGGGGCGGGGAGCCTTCTTTCTATACGTTTCCCATAGTAATATGGACATAATGCGGTCCGCCGGGCTTGGAGGTGTGCGGCAGCGATCGCGAGCCGCTGCTGTGCTCGATCGGCAGGACTAACACTAGCAGCAGCAGGAGCAAGATGTAAAGACCACACGGGTATGTTGGGTATGATGTAATGCACAATATAATGATCACAGAATTCAAACAATGACTGCCTGAACTTGAACTACGAATCGAACAACGTCCTCGCTCGTATCGCCTGCCAAGTTACTGCCTATGACAGTAATTATATATATATATATATATATATGTACTTTCGCACCCAAACATTTTTTGCGCCATTTAAATGTCCAACCTTTACGCGTCCACAAAAACCAATGTCCTTTAAACGGCAGCAGCAACAACAACAACAGGAAATAGAGGGAGAGAGAGAATAGCTGGGGCTTTGGTTACCCCGGCAGCTTAGTCGCTGCGGCCTCTATCGGCTCCACCATCGATGCTCCTGTTGACGTCTCGGTGCCTGGCGTCGTCCTGCTTAATGCCTCCCGCTCTTGCTACTACTGATGCTGTCATTGTCGTTGTTTTCGTCTGTTGCTGCTGTTGCTGCTGCAGCCGCCGCCAATCTACTGAGGGGCCCCAATGTTTGGTTGTCGCTCGGTCTGTGGGCCGCCGCCGCCGCCGCCGCCGCAGCGCATCGCGGCCTCCGCCGGCCGCGCAGATGACGCGGTCTCGCTAGCCCCGACGCTTGCGTAGAAGATTCTGCCACTCAGCGTCGCTCAGCTATTGCCGTCTGTCTACCACTATATATATATATACAACCACAATTACAGTTACGAACGACGACGACGACGGCGGCGGCTACTGCAGCGGGTGGCACTGCTGTATGCAGAGCACTCTCATATACGAGCGCGTCGTCAGCGAGGAGTGCTCCCTTCTGGCTCCTGTGTCCCGTCCGTCCCCCCTCTTCTTCTTCTTTTCTTGTTTCGTTCGTTCCTTCGCTTTCCTTTTCACAGACGCTGAACGCCATTGTTGCCGCAGCTACGGCTCCGCTTTTCGGCCAGATAGATGAATACATATATATATATATATATATATAATAGTAGATGGCTAGCCAGCCAGAGGCGCACGAGTCCGCATGCGTTCCGCTCAGCATCGTCGCCACCGCCGCCGCTTCGCGCGCAGCTACCAGCTCCGCCAGTGCTGCTCACGTTGATACCAGTGCTTCTTCCTCTGCTGCTGCTGCTGCTGCAGCAGAGGCAGCTTGACCCTCAAGCAGCATCCCTCGCGCTACTGAAGGTGTGAGCTACTCAACAGTTCGCACGGAGTACAATCATGTCACTCTCTCTGACGATCAGACGTCCCCTGTCTCACCGTACTTGGCAATTGTGGCCATTCGCCCTCGTGTACGATCGCAAACGACGTCCTTTGCCATTTCCATATGGGACTCATATTCATAGTATGCTACTGCCGTCCTGCTGTAGGCTCTGCCAACCTGACCTCGGTTGGGTCAACCGATCTCCAACTGGCTGCTTTATCTCGCTATCTTTCCATATATATATATATAAATATATATATATATCGACGTAGTTGTCGTTGCTCCTGTTCGACCAACGACACTGTTGCTACCAATACTGATACACATTGTACTGGTCATATACAAGCTATCGTTATATGATCCCGTCTCGCGAGCGCTCGCGTCAACTAGCGTCAGCTGCCGCCTGTCTATACATCCCCAATACCCAATCGTCCGCGCATTCTGACTGGCCTACAGGTTATACCTACAGGCCTGGCGGCTGTCCAGCATCACCAAACGCACCGCCCAACAGCAGCGACGACAAAAACAGCAACAACAACGACGACAAGGAGGATGGGGCACCATATTTCCCGGCAGCGTCTTTCTCACTGACCCTCTCCGCCGGGCTGGTTCAGTCAGTCGCCATCGTCGCTCGGTCGGTCGGTCGCTCGGCCAGCTCGCTGAGACCAACCTCCCTGCCGCGCGTAGCACAGCGTATCACCGAGCTGACTACCTAGCCTGGACACTAGCACACGCCAAGGCGTCGCCGACGCCAGCAGCTATAATGCCACAGTAACTCCTGCCGACTCCCTGACCTACGAGGCGCTCCATTCGAGCTGCTTGTTACGGTGCTCCTTGCTGTTTCGTTGATTTGCCGTTGGGCTGATGTTGTCGTCGTCGTCAGACTCTAGCCGGCTCGCAGTGCCGGCAATCGGTGTCCGACTAGCGCGTCCTGCCATGCTAAGCAACGGTAGCGACGCTGGGACCACTCTCCCAGTGTGAATGTCCATATAAACTGGGTGGAAATCGACGTCGTCGGCCCGATCTGTGGAACGCTCGTTGTATCAGTGTGCCTACTCGAGTGAGTTAGCGATAGCGAGAGAGAGAGAGAGAGACAGAGAATGGATGAATGATTGTGTTGGTGCCGCTGTTGGCGATGTTGCTGCGGTAGTTCGGTCGTTCCGAGTAGGGTCTCGCGCATGCAGGCTTGGTCGTGCCGGAGCGGCGGTCAGCAGCCGAGGCCAAGCCGGCGTGGACGCAGCCGAGGCCAAGCTAAGCAAATTCTCATTCGGGCGACGATCGTAGGCAGGCGAAACAGCCGCCAGAAAGGAAATGGAGGGAGCCAATGGGGAAACATTATGTGTGTCTCTGTCTCTCGGTATCTCTCTATACGTCCGTATGTGTCCATTAAAGCCAACGACAGAGGAATGAGACCGATGACGCTAGGAGCAGCAGCAGCAGCCGCCACAGCAGCAAAACGCCGTAAGCCAAGCCATAGAGCGATCGTACGGACCCGCGCTTAGCCCGCGTCCACCAGCTAGGGCCAATCGCGAGAGGGCCAGCTGGCGAAGCTTTTCTGCCGTGAGCTGGCGAACGGCAGCGCCAGCTGACGTCGCCGCGGTCATGGTGCACAGAGGGTGGGCGGTGGCCGTTCTGGGAGCTGAGCACGAGGGGATGTCCGAGAGAGAGACAGTGTCCGTCCAGCAGAAAGCACCGTTATACCCCAGCGAGTGGCGGTAGGCGACGCCGCCTCCACCAGCAAACTCTATGAGCAATGCGCTGCTCTGAATCGTCGACGTCCTGCTTCAGTCTCTTTCCTCTCACTACGATTTTACTACGACGTCTAACCCCGTGGGCGATTCAGTCCCTGCCGGCTGACGCTGTCTGTCCTTGCTAATATGCCCGTGCCAGCCAATTGGTCGCTGGGTCCTATTGGCATTCTCGATCGGGAGAGAGGCTCGTTGTTCGTGGCGTCGCTCATAACGCCATGGCGTCACAGAATCGCCACCACAGCAACTCTTGCTGCTGCTGGCTTGTTATTGTTGTTATTATTGGCTATCTCGCTGCTGCTACCACCACCACTGCCGCCACCGCTGCAGGCGGACCCTAACTGCGCCCCGGCGGCCGCAGCGGCGGTCTCAGCCGGGCGTCGCCCGAAGCACAGCGGTCCAACCAGCATCTCTATTGCCGCTACAATATAAATAATGCGACACTTTCGTGTGCTGGTGGCCGAGGCAATGCAGCCACTGCCGTGACCGCTGGTGGCTTGGCAGAAAGTGCCAGTGGGGGATAGGGGATGCAGTGCGTAATGGGACGATAAGATCAAACGCGCGGCACTGACGGTCGATCTCGAGGGGGAGTGTTGCCCTCGCTGTTATTGCTGCTGCTGCTGCTGTGATGCGACCATCCACGGCTGCAATGACCGTGCGGTGACAAACCACCGCCGACTACGAACTGCTGGGTGCCCCTCATCTGCCAGATGGTAGTGCGTGGCCAACGCCAAAGACAAGTTCAAGGTTGGGGTAACCTTGCCACATCTCAAGGCCCAACAGCCGCACGGTATCGGCCGATAGGGCCTGATCAGGCTGAGCTGGTCTAAACGAAGCTGAGCTGATCAACTTGTAAGGCAAGCGAAAGTGACGCCGTCGTGACACCCGGTGATATCACAGCGGCCGCCGTCTCTACTGCTGCTCCTGTTACTCGAACCGGACATACTCTTGCAGCTTTTACTTTTTTTCTAGTCACGAATTAGTTTGCTGCTCGCAGCGTTCAGAGGAGACACATATCTGGGGCAAGCCGAACAAGGGCGAACATTGAAGACGATACTACCCGTATTACACAGGTTACTGTGGCGTTACGGCTATCCCCTTGCTCCGGTGAATATTATCGGTGCGCCGTGAAGCGACAAACTTCACTCAGTGGGGCGGTTCACGGGATCAGGCGCTGAGATGAGTTCCTCGTCATCGATAACGCCATCGGCATCACATATCAATGGGTGATGAAGCAGAATTCAGGTTGAGGGCTAACTCTTTCACGACTTACTTGTTCCTTGCAGGTTTCTCTCATTCGAGTTAATTAGTGTGCGCGTGTCGAGATGCACTTTCCGGGGACCTTAATCAATGTCCCGCTCATGAATAGAGTTGACCTGACAAAAAATAATGCAGTGTTTGCCTTCACCTACGACGGTGCTGATTACTGTTCGAAGGATTATACCATAATAATAATTAAAAATAATTAGTTATCCTGCACCGATATGATCCGTTACATCAGCACGGCAAGCGCTAGCCTCGATACAGAACACAGTGGCTTTCGGCTTAGCCGTTGCTCTCAGACCATTCTGAAGTGAGAGCAGTTTTTTCCCTCGTCGGTGAACGTCGCCCTCTAGAGCAACTGTGTGTCGAACCTCAACAATGAGTGAATCCTATGCCGTCGAACTCGCCGGCTGGTGCCAATACGCCCGGTCTCGTCCGACCTCGAGTTCAATCATCAGAGTAGCCTGCTACCATCTATAACTAGATACTAGGTACCTCAAAGTTTCGCAGTGCTCAACAGTCACCGCTTCGCAATATACTCTCTCGATAGTAGGAAGACTTCGACCGTGGCCAAATCCCAGCCACCCAACGCATAGCAGGAGACGCTTCCGTGTCCCCAATTGACGATAACATAAGGCCCTAAACGTACAAATCGCTTTGTCCTCTGGCTTGCTGCCGTTGCCGCCACCGGTATCTTGTACGATCTGCGTAAGCGGACTCTGTGACGATATGAATGGAGATCGCGTTCTCGGATATTTGACGATTCAAGCATTGACGGCCGGACGGACGCTAGCGCGGATCAACGCGAACAGCAACGGCAGATCTTCTCCTCGTACTCAGTTCTTACTAAACTATCGCGCACACTTCGGGCAGGACGAGCTGCGGGGCCAAGATGAAGATGACGGAGCAAGCACAGCAGCGAGGTAAAGATCAAAGTGCCAAGGGCACGCTTGGGTGTGGTCTCTCCACCGGTCTCGCCGGGCTACATCCACACTAAGACTGTACAATACGACGAATAGGATACCGTGTGCCACAGGCACGCCAACGCCGTAATTGCATCGTTGTCGGCAGCCGTCGGCAAAGTTGTCAACCGGAGATGATAACAAATAACTATCAGGCCTTATCTGAGCGGTCACAGCAGACGCTAGTCGCGCTTCACCCCAAATGTTCGCAAGTTGCTTGCGCAACGTGTTTGCTTGGTCCGTTTGTCAACCAGTCGGTATGCTAGCTCGTATGTTATAACACTGACAATGCGCCTGTGCAGGAAGTACCCTTTTTTTGAGAGAGTAAAACTATGCGTGGAACAGGTTCTTTGTCGTGTGTGAGGTTTACATGTCTTCTGTTTGGATTCGCCGTTGACGCTCCACTCTAAGTACGTTTAATGTTCACATGATGAGTACGCCGTCTCTGCTCGGCGATGTTTTCCGCGTACACAGAGATACATAGCTGGCTTGAAGTTTGACAGTCAGGTGATTTCATCATCAGGTACCGACAATAGGGTCTATAGTAAGTGACGACTGTGCTCCTCATTTGCCCGGCCCCCTCATTTACCTATTAAACTTTATTAGTTGACAAAATGTATCAATTTGTTCGCACAGTGAGACGTGATAGTGCCCCATAATGAGCAGGAAATAAACACGCAATACCTCGTACATGTTATTCCACTAAGCTAAGCTATGTAGAGTAGATGCGGACTTATGTTGCTTGTGTTCATTGTATCTAACGTTGTCTGTACAGCTGCTGCTTCTCAGTTTCCATTATGCCTTGCATTTGCATTTAAAGGGATTCTCCGTCTTATAAAGTCTTATGCCAAAAGCAGTTGTACCCTGGACGCTAAACGTACGCTGTAAGTCAGCCCGGAAACGATTACTTTTAGTCTTCATTATGCCCATCAACTGAATGATGTCTCCCGAATCTGCAGAGTGGCTCATTCGAGTGCTGTGTTTACTTCAGCGGGACGTTTGACGATTCCTCGCAACGAATAGTGATTGCCTCCACTTGGCCGTCCAGCCTTCTCGCTCGTTTTCGGTGCAGAACAATCTCGCAACACATCTGTAGCAGTTGTTTAATCAAACGAGTGCTTGACAAATCATGGAACTATATGGTGGTAGAACTTAGTATCAGAGCTTCTCCTCTGTGCAGCTGCGCAGCGGAATTGTAATGCGCCCTCGCGCCAAGGTAACGTTTCTCTGATTACTGAAACGTGAGATGCTTCTGAGGATCGTGCACCTTCGATTTTATGATGTTCCAGCATAGCAACGATAACGATCCCCAACTCGAGTTCACTGTTTGATTGATTGATTGATTTTTTCAAACACACACACACACATGTATGCACTTGGCCTGTCTATCGCTCTTACTTTTGTTGCTTTTTTTTTCTTTGTTTCCGATGTTTCCCTCGAACGAAGTGCGCACCTCTCGGCTCCGTCTGATGCTTGCTATCTCTTCGAAAATGATGATACTTCAGGATCAGCGTACGGGTTTGATATCCTATTTGGCTGATTGCGCTGTCTAAAACTCAAGTCGATCAGCTAGAGGCGAACAGCACGCACCATTCACGTGTACATACACACGGACACTGACACACACAAGCACACCACACACACATACACACAACCCCACATATATGAAACATATGTATATATATATACTAGCACGCAGGCACAATTAGTCGTCTACACACACGTCTCAAGTTCGCCCCTTACACACAAACAGACATACACGCGTTGCCACATTGCTTCACACATACCCTCATACACAAAGGCAAACATCAACAATCACGTCATCCGGACAGGGAGAACGAACTCGAGCGGATATGTGCTTGTTGTTTCCGATGACAAAGCGCCGCAGATTTTTCGGCCCTCGGCTTCGTTCCTTCATCGCCTCCGCGCTGTGGGCCCTCTCGTGAAGTGCGTCCACCATGAACGCGTATTTAGGCGCAGGGGATCTTCTGGGCGCCTGCGATCAAAGCGACAGGTGGAAACCTTCGCAAAGCTGTATCTCCCTGTACTATGGGCTTTGTCGCTATTCGCCACGACCCGATCTTGCTTCATCTCCGTTTCGCGGTCATGAAGGAAAGCATATACGTATACGCTTGAACATGGGTCAGGGTCACTGATGACACCTGGTTCCACTTCTGACGTCATTGCTCTTCATCCTTTGGATTGCACGATCTCCGCGCACTCCTGCCATTGGGTCTGTTTTTGCTCGCGTCCGATATCCGGCGTCCGATTCCTCTCTCGATGCAGATGTATTGAAAACAGTGGCAACACCGCAGACGTGATGCTGCTGGCAATGCTCGGCTTTGTTCAACGAACCTAACGTAGGTAGGTGGATATCAGGTGCTGGCTGGAAACGGCTGTCGAGCCAGCTGCATCGCTAATATTATCACAGCACTATGAGGAGACGTCGTGTGAAAACTGGCGAAACTTGCCACTCGTCGTCGCCCACCTCGTTGCCAGCAATTGTGGACGCGTTAGCCTGCTACAACCTTGGCAATGAGATGAGATCCATCCCTGACAGTCCCGCCTGTTGCTCATTGCCAGCGGTGGTCGCAGCCGGAACGACGCTCAAGCAGCACCTCTGAATCGCACATTATCCTAGCTGCAGACGCAGCAGTGTATCAGCTGAAGCTGTGCTGATAATAATAATAATAAGACAAGAATATCGAAAGCGTTTGACGTGTCCAAGAACAATAGCGAGCAACAACTGCGGTGCCAGCAGTGCCACAAGCATCGGCACCCGCAGCAGCATCAGCACGGAGATAAACTAAGAGCGCGACGGCTGAGCTGCACGGAGTATGCGGCTGTAACAGCCGGTGGCGAGGAGGCTACTGGCACCGGACAAGATGGGTGAGGGGAAAGCCGAGACTGGACGGACCGGCGCAGGCCGAAGGCTGCAGGAGAACGCCGAGGTGCCGAGCAGTGGCCGCCGCCGCCGCCGCTGCCGCTGCGGCCACGACCGGCAAACGCGGCTACACTCCTACGGCGGATGCGGCCAGCGCATTCAGAGTGCGGCTCCCAGGCTGAACCAATCGACGAGGCCGAAATCGGGAGTCGGTGGCTGAACATGCGCCGGTCGACGGGACTGGGGGGGGGGGTTGAGTTGTTGTTGCTGTTGCTGCTGCTGCTGCTGCTGCTACTCGAGCACCGAACACCAGCACCACCATGCACGACGGCAGCTACAACCACTGGCAGTATCCATGCGACGATGGCCGCTGCCAGTAGATCGTAGCAGTAGGCAGAACGTGTGTGAGTGAATCGGTAGGTGGGAAGGTACGGGAGGCGGCTAATACGAACTGAGCGACGAGAATAGGGTAGGACGCATGCAGAGTCGAATTGAGTCGAGAGAAGTCGAGTCGACTCAATTCGGCTGACGGCCAACGGAGAAGATGGAACAGAGATGGCCAGAGTAGGACAGACAGAACAAAGTTACTGGTGGTGGTGCTGGTGCTGTTGTGGCCGCCGCCGCCGCCGCCGGACGGTCATTTTCAATATGCTCCAGGCAGCGCATAGGGGGTGGTAGCGCATAAGAGGGTGACGCATGTACGAAGCCATGCGCGGAGTGGCATGACGGAGGCCTGACGCATATAGGGATATATGTATGTACGCACTATAGTTATGCAATGGAAAGGCCTTCGCCTGGGGTTTCTGTCTTCATAGAGAGCCCGGCACCAGGGCGAGGCCCTTAAATTGCACTCCGGATGGCCTGAGACCTGCATCCCAATATGTACATACCTTCATCCATATTTGTGCATACATTGATCCCTATATGTACATACATTTATCCCTATATGTACATACATGAATCCCTATATGTACATACATTCACCCCTATATGTACGTACATTCACCCCTATATGTACATACATATAGGGATGCCAGGGATAGAGCATCTTTCAATCAGAAACCACATCTTCAGGCAGCTATTTGCCGGTACTCTTCAGAATAGTGGTCCAGGTCCACGTCCGAACTCTGAATGCCCCCCCCTCGCCCCGATCTCCTGCACCTCGACTGCCCTGAATGAGCTGAACTGAACGCAATGAACGACGTCTCTACAAAGCTGCACAGCCTACAGCTCTATCCATCAAGTTGGTGCTGGAGCCTACGCCGACGCTGACCTTAGTGACTGACGATCGTTTTCGTGCTGCGACACGACCAGCAGCAGCAGCATATCGCCACGGCAGCCACTGCCATCTTGGTCGCCGGCCCACTGTAATCTATCCAGCCCGAGAGAGGAATCCCATAGCGTGGCGCCAAGAGAACCCAAGCTTGAATTTGACTATCTTGCTTGTTAGCTACCCATCGAACCATCTACGAGCGGCACCTAGCCTACAGCCGAGATGGGAACGCTTCATGGCGACGCGATGCAATTGCCGTTCGATTGTCTACCTGCGTTCCTTTATATTCTCGTTGTCAGGAGTCGTCCTTTCCTCATTCGACTCCGTGTTCATCGTTGTCGTTATTTTGTGCTGGCCGGCTCGATGTGCGTCTTGATTCCGTCGACGCGCAGACGAGGGTAAGGAGAAAAAGAGAACTCGACAAGACTCCGAGGCAACCATGAGACGAACCGAAAAAAAAGAAGCCAACGAGAATCGAAGAACGATACAACCTGGAGACCCCGAGAAGAGACGCCCGGCTCATCACCGTTGTTATGGGGTCGTAGGAGCGCCGTTGCTAGGCGGTGTTGTTGAGTGTGTCCACATGGCGTTCGGTTGTCGCGCAGCCAACAAGTCTGGCGCAGCCGGGTCGGCTGGGGCAGACCACTCCGGTGAGTGCTGCGTCTACATTTAGCTCAGACTACGAGACTCAATCAATGGAGCAGCGGTTCGTTCACAGAGAGGACAGTCGACCGTCAAACGTGTCGCTACGCAGTCGCGTCGAGTTAAAGGCCATCGGTACACAGCGCTGCGTTCCACCAACGAATGACTCTGCGGAACAGGGATACACGGATATCGGGCAGGACATCAGGCGGGAAACAGACGCGAGATGCATTCACTCAACAGGTCATTGATTACCTTAGGCGAGCTTCTATTGTATAAGTGGAAGACAATCGTGGTTCACGGGTGGGTCCACAGATTTGATCTGGTGAAAGTCTACACAAGTTTCTGGGGCGAGTAATTATAGCTTCATCATTTCACTACCTCATTGCCAACCGTGTGAACCGCATACAATTAATTACAAATTTACAATTAAAACCAAGGTTATGATTTTGTTGTCATATTACTCCGGCTCTAGCCTTCCATTCGTTGCGATGCCACGTACGACAACTTGCACCGAATGCTTGAATCCAAATGAATCGTGTGCGATACATGACATATGAGACAAGGACAAAACCTGTTATATGGAACGGACAAAAATCCTTCGTACAATGTCCTCTAACCGTCAAACCAGCTCTTGGACGTGTTGAATGACTATCATGGGTCTCTGGGCGACCTAGCAAAAGACGAGTGAATTGTGCGAGTCAATATTAGAAGAACGCGCCTGTGTCAGCTTGTGGATGGGGAGCCCCTTTAAGACGCATTGTTGTCGCTCCCGAGCGCCGCTGCAGCAATTGCGGCCGCTGCTTCTCCGGCCACCGCCTCTGCGAATGCCGCTCCCGTTCAGTTGACTCGGTGACCTAGTTCCGCGAGTCGTTCCCGATGGTCGCTGAAGCGGTTGCCCGGCTCCGCTGGCTCGTTCGCGACCGACAAACGGGACTCACCGATGGCACCGATGAGGTGGCGTACCTCAACGCCGTACCGTCCCGTGGTTAACGGTATGGGACGACGAATCATGGCCGTTCCTCCATTGTCGCCGACGCCGCTGCCGCTAGCGGTCGATGGGGGGAGGAGGCGACGCTCAGGACGCTGGTGACGAACCCACAACGGAGCATATATCATCAATTCGTAAACGAGAGGCAGTATAAGCAGCAACTGGCAGAACTGCTGTGTGAAATCAAAGAGAATCCATCGTAGTATAATAGAATATACCTCATAGAAAATCTGCTGCAACTTCTGTTGGTCGTTGTCTCGCTGTGGCGGGAGGTCGAAGAGGCTAAAATGTTGGCCTTTTTATTCGGTAGTAAAAACTACCACACAAAATAAAAAACGTACGGTGTCCCAGATGATAGGCTCGTTTGTTTGGGTGGCTGCGTGCTAATTGCAATAATTGCAGGCTCATTTTAGTGTGAACAGCGCCCGTGTACGTTAGAATTGACTGCCTGGAGCTCGCTATAACATCGAGGAGTGACGCACAGTACCGGCTGCACTGCGACCAGATCAATTGTCAGTGGTCGGAACACGCGAGCGGAAACAGGTGTGGGACATTCGAGCTATTTTCCTTAATAATCGAGTTGAATCTCCGAGGACCACAACCTGTGACCCGTTGGGGGCACTGGGGATCGGCGACGAAGCCTCCAGTGAATCGTTAATTATGATGTCTAAGTGAATAGCCCACTCTACGTCTATATATTAGATATACATTAAGCTAACTGAAAAGCGAGAATATACCTCACTTGGCCGAAAGCATGACCCGGGTAAAAACACCACCAGTGAAAATCACACATTCTTAATCAGTCAGTTAAAAAAACTTAATTTATAAGTAATATTTTAAAAATAAATTAATTAATAAGTTAATAGCCATTTAAAGCAAAAACAAAAAAAAAATTCAAATTTTTTGCATCAACACCGATCAGCACATGAAAGCATTATACGCTCCTCCTTAGCTTGGGTTTTTACTGCAGACAGGTCCATTGTTAGCAAAAACATCGAGAAACAAAGAGGACACCAAGCAGCACTAAGTCGCCTTTCGAGTGAACCGCAGGGCCAGGAAGCCAGATGGTTGAGGTGGCGCCCACAACGGTACCTCAACCCACATGCACGTCTGAAGGACGCACGGCTTCAGTCAGCTGATTCGAGTTACACACCTCGAGCTCGAACTGTCGACGACCGCTAGATAGACACACAGAGAGAGCCAGAGAGAGAAAACCCGGCAATCGATGGCATGTTTGGGTGCAGAATAGCAAAGCTTCCGGGGAAATGAGCGATCCTTTCCGCATGCTCCTATAAAAAGCGAAACCACAACGAAGCTCTCCCCTTCATCTTCTTCGAGATTCTCTGCCAATATCCTCGCTCGTTGATTACAGGGAGAGGCTGATTGTTGTCGCTGGCGAGAGGAGACACAACTATTTTATTAGGAAGGCTAAATAGCCGATAACAGAGAAAACTCTCCGGGATGGCAAGCAAGGTTACCGATGTATGTGTAACCTATCGAGAACACAATAGGCGCCGAGGCCGGGACGATCGCGTATGGGAGATTTTTGCGAAGAAAATCCAGCTTTTTCGCTAGGAAGACCAAATAGCTGTTGAGGTAGCACTCGTTGAATTCGGCTCGTCTACGTTCGTCTCGTCAATTGGTGATGTTGTGCAAAGTGCGCAGGAAGTGGCCGGAAGGACGCTTCGGGAGGGTGCGCGGGCGGCTTCGTCCTGTAATTTTTCTGCGTGATTCGTATCGGCGCTTGACGGGTAAAATGGGGTGAATGTTGTCACTGCCGCTATTGACGGGTAAATCGACAAAGAAGTCCTTGAACTGTGCGGGTGCCTCTTTTCGATTTCAATAGCTGCAGCCCCACGTCACCCCTTCAAACTCTTCATATATACGGATTTCATTTAGTTAATATACATTGTTGTTCTATTTGCTCTATCGATCCACGTCTGTATTTCATCGTTCCGTCAGTGATAAGTATTAATGGTATCAGCCACTTGACGAGAGAACTACACGTGAATTTGTTATAGTTTGAATTTTTATGGCATCCAGCTCTTCGCATATGAGACCTTTCTCGGTGTATATTATCTGCGTTATGGGAGCGTCAAGCGTGAAACAATTGATGAAGATAGTGTCAGCACAATATATTTAATATGTCCAAGCGCACGTTCCGTAGCTAAGATTAAACGCTATCGCTCGTAGAACATTTTTCATATCTGCTGAGAAATTCACACTGCACTGCAGTCATGGGACACGCTTCCAGCCTTACTGATACGGAGAAAGCAGTTATTACTATTTTGCACCGAGCAGGAAAGACCCAGGCTGCAATTGCCAGCGAAATTTGCAAAAGTCCTTGCGTAGTGCGAAATTATTTACGCATTCCGTCGACGTATGGTACTAATGAGTCCAAGGGACGTCCAGGAAAGGTCAGCCAGCGGCAGTTTTAAAGACAATTAAGAGTTACCCGCATATCACACGGGCTCCTATGAAAAGAAGAAGAAGACTTCGTCTGCAACAACGCCACATGACCGGCCGACTAACCTTCGCTCGCAACAATATGGACAGAGAGTGGACATTGGACATCCTTCCACTTTTTTTCTAATATAATCCATATATATATATATATATTAGACGCAGGGCGATATCGTCACATGGGGGTGTAGCTCAGATGGTAGAGCGCTCGCTTAGCATGCGAGAGGTACGGGGATCGATACCCCGCACCTCCAAGTTTATGTATTTTGGCAAAATCGACCCCCTTACCAAACACGTTGACGGCCTTCGCCAACCTAGCACCTCTCCACAGATCGAACCATGTATGTATTATTCTTTTTTTATAGAGGTTAAAGGTAAACCAAATTATTCTAATGCAAAGTGGGACATTAGGCCTGGTGTAGACCAGATCAACACATGCAAATGCACCGTTATCGGATTGGGACACACACACACACACACATATATATATATATATATACATATGATAGTGCTTGCGCAAGCGGGCAATTGGAGTAGTTCGTCAGTAATTATATATATATATATATATATATATATTACTGTGTCTTAATTTATCCAACAATTGATGCTGCAGTTGCGCACAGGATGTCAGACAGAGGCCGTCATGTCCCAGGGGAAGGTAGTTGCAATGCCTCTTTGCACAGCGAGGAAAGGGCGCTGCAGAGGTGTTATCGAATAGTATTGTTAAGTTATTCTTTGCTGATTCGAATCCTATCCTACATGATTTATTACCGTCGTCGGAAACGGCCGTGATCGTATAGTGGTTAGTACCTTGCGTTGTGGCCGCAATAACCCAGGTTCGAATCCTGGTCACGGCATAGTTTTTCTTCCAGAAATGACCCTAGTTGACAATGCCTCGTAGAACAGAGCGGCTTCGTGCTAAGCACCGTTCATTCCTGATCTACCAAACCAGATCGGTCGCATTTAGTTGCCCTTGGAGAAATTCTCTCCAGGGCTGTGACAGATGCTCGAATATCAGCGTCCCGATCTTCGTTCGTCCCGATTCGCACCTGTGCGAATCGAAATACGAACAGCATATGTCCCACAAGGACTCAGCGAAACAGCCGGTGGCAAGTGACGTGGCGCCACCCAGTGGCCAAACGAGGTACTGTTCGAAAAGAAGAATTTGGCACGCGCCATTGTAATCAAGAGCCTCAAGGCGACCCATTCAAATGCAAAGTATATTATCCGACCATTTGCAAGATGACTTGAATAATTACCATGTGTCTCAATATAAACGAGAATTAGTGACGCAGTCGGGGACAGGGTGTGGGGCCGAGGCCGTCATGGTCACCCCCGAGGGAGGCGAATAGCATTGTCTCTCTGCCTCTGCACAGAGAGGGAAGGACTCCGATTTGATGGCCGACCTATTGTCATAACGTTCTGGGCAACTTTATATATATATATATATATATATATATATATATATGATTAGGGCGCTGATCGAGCACTTGGATTCAATAAGTGTTGCGGCCATATGACTCATGGCCGGCCTCTTCTTATCCGATAAGAGGTCACTTTCTTACTTAGTTATTATCTTATTTCGGCACTGGTTCACTGTTACCCTCCCATCCGTCCGCGCAGTAAATTCAGCTTTTGCCTCTCGTGCTGTTCCTTCGTGTAGCTACGGGCTCACTCTTCGAGTAAGACCTACTCGACCTTAGGTCTTGTCCTCGCGGGGTAAAGGTAAAGCTTATTGGTTTATTGAAGGAGCTGCAATTTCACAATGCTTAACCTCTGTTATATGTCACGCAGGGGGGCTCGAACCCGTTGCCTCTGGTGTATCCACATTGTGTATCTTGCCGCCTTCGTACGGTGTACGGCCACCCCTCGCAACTCTTGCCCCCCCCCCCCCCCGTACGACACTCGAACTGTCTCCCTTCCAACGACAACTGTCGTTACTTCCGTTAGCATTGGTTCTTCACGGCCGCCCCGTCGCTGGTAAGGAATAAAAACCATGAGAATGGCAACGAATATCATCGAGAACATGCTTTTGTTGTCCCAGCCAGTATATTACAAATACATAAATAAACAAATAACTACAGATTCCTTAGGGCGAATCTACATTCTTGTCAGAGCCGAGCATAGCTCTATTTTCTGGGCCATTTAACAACAAATGAGTATTGATGGTATATGGCAGCAAACGATGATATCGGGGGTGTAGCTCAGATGGTAGAGCGCTCGCTTAGCATGCGAGAGGTACGGGGATCGATACCCCGCACCTCCAAGTCGAAATTTTTTTTCCAAGTATTCCTGTTCGCCAACCAAGATTGTGGACGTTCCCGGCAATTTCCCACCCAAGCACACGCACTCGAATAACGAGCGTATCTTATTCTACTGTAACATGTCAAACGACCTTATCACCACGACCGTTGTCCGGTCGATGTTTGTGGACATGTTCGATGCTAATTGCCAAGTGCCGATATTGAACACCGAAACTCGTCGTCTACGGACTCAGCCGTGATCGTATAGTGGTTAGTACCTTGCGTTGTGGCCGCAATAACCCAGGTTCGAATCCTGGTCACGGCACTAATTTTTCTACTCGGCAGCAACATCATAGCAGAGAAAAGACCACCCATCCCTGATGTACTGAGTCAACAGCAGATCGGTAGCATTCAGCTGCCCTTGACGAAACTGCCTCCCGGGCTAACAGATGCCAGAGTGTTGTCTTTGGGTCTGAACGATCTTCGCGGGTTCCGGCAACCGAACAGCTGTGCGAACAGCTTTGGTGGGCACCAAAATCTGATCGAAATGTGGCCTGGCTCCGCTCGATAACCGGACGTAACACTGTTCGGAAGAGCGAATTTTTTCAACACACGTTGCGTGAAACTTATATATATATATTGAGAGATGTTTGTAGGCACGAGCTAATTAGGTTGCTGGTTTTCAGGTAACCATAGTACCGATTGCTGTTCTGTGGTATTTACAGTCTATATTGAAAACACAATGCATGAGCAGGGCATCCTGCCACCACGAGTGCTTAGCGGACAACTTCTTGACGAACTACTCGTTATCCCGGATATGGAGTGGCCATTTATCTCTCTCTCTCTCTCTATTTTCGAATATAATTACGTTGAACAAACTACAAAGCTAATGATGTGATTATAACTCATACGACAGTTCATAGGCAAAATGTAAAGCTCTACCATATCAGCAGGCTTATATACGCTAGGACATCAAAGCATTAGCTTACGTCAGGAATAAATAAAAACGACAAGAAATACGATGTTTAAAATTGGTTTATTTTTCGGCTACATCTGATCCCGAGCATCCTCTGCTGGCTTGGCACACGCTGTTCCTAGCGAATTGCCTCAGAGGCATATATATATCTATATATATATATATATATATATATGAGCAATCAAGCAGTTAGCATTATGTGTTTTTTTAATTAACTTGCTTGTTTCATGCGAATCAGATTCTTTCCAATATATGAATGATCAGTTGTGCTTAGTTTTCGTGTTCGAGCGAAACTTTGACTGAGGACACTGCGTTTACGGGCGCATCATAAATCCTCTCTCCTAATGACGAAAACTTGAAGTTCACCAACAGGCACGACCAGCTTCGTTAAATCGAACGAATCTTTCTTAATACCCATGTAGCGGCAAACAATTAACCAGACCATTGAATATCTTCTACCCCTCCCCCTCCCGCCGTTCCTAGAAATTCCGAACTACTGTATGTTTGAATAAATATTACGATATGAGACGTCTTCTATTCATTCTTCCCTCTAATGTAATCCATACATATATATATATATATATATATTAGACGCAGGGCGATATCGCCAACGGGGGTGTAGCTCAGATGGTAGAGCGCTCGCTTAGCATGCGAGAGGTACGGGGATCGATACCCCGCACCTCCAAGTTTATGTATTTTTTCTTATGCTACTATGCGCGTCCTGGTGGTCGTAGTCTGGCATCCTCATATCATCAAAGCACAAATCGGGCTACGTGTATATCTATTGTAACACCGGAAATAAGACATATCCAGAAAGCTGCACTGGAGTTCGGTCGAACGTGTAAATGACAATGAGGTAAGACCTCCTATCCGACTCCCGTCCTGGGCTCCGCGGCAGGCGCTATGGATTTCAGACCAATCGGCAGCACGTACAAATGTTTCCATTTCCCGTTTGGAGTAAGTGACGTTCTTCGGGGGCTTATTCGTAGCTTTTACCTATACACAGGTGATCGGTTCTGATCATCTTGCTCGTGACGTGGTCTTGAGCAAAATGCGTTCAGCTGAAAACGCGTCGTAAAACAAAACGCAGCGTTCCGGAGTCAACACACTAGGCAGCAATATCGTAGCAGCAAGAGGACCATTTGGCCCTGACCCACCGGAACCAACGAGGTCGCATTTCGTTGCCCTGGAGAAACTGTCTCCCGGGCTCAGAGACACCAGGTTCATTGGGTGTGTATAATCTACGAGGGTTTAGGAAATCGAACAGCTTCCGTAGAAACAGCCTCAAGTGGCTGGTGGAAACTAGCGCGGCACCACCGGCTGCCCGAACTTTGGTGTTATCCTTTAGTGAGCGATATAGGTACGGGCGCACACGGGGTAGCAATTCAATTCACCCTTTGAGACTGCTTTGTCATATATATATATATATATATATATATGTATATTTGTCGGCGAGAAACGGAATTTCACTCAGGCAGATACTCCTGTGCGTGTATCACCTTTGAACGAACGTGGGTAACTCATAATACAGTCCCGTCCCCATAATTTTGACGAGGAGCCCGATATTTTGAAATCTTACACTTCGTGAGGCTAGTTTTGTGAGATCGTTATTATTATTCGATAAAGTAATTCCTTAAGTAGAAACCAGCCTTCCGTGTGTTCCGTGTAGTTAACTAAAAAGTTTCTGTAAGGTAAATTTTTACGAGCGCTTTATCACTAATACGATGACAACTCTCCATGTCGTTGTGTCAATAAAAAGAAAGAACAATTATCAGGTAACGGCGGATGCCGAGCTGAATTATTTGTTTGATTGACAGACAAACAAGTGAATCATTGATTGAATAATGCCTGGCTGAACTAGACGTTCTGTCGCAAAATGCAATTTAACATTTGAAACGTTCCCTGCACAAAATGCGCGCATAGATTCGCGTCGCGCGCCCCCTTTGACTAGTGACCTCGACAAAATTGTCATTTGTTCAAAAAATATATTGGTAGGCTCCGGCGAGATTCGAACTCACGATCTCCTGTTTACTAGACAGGCGCTTTAACCAACTAAGCCACGGCGCCACATTGAAAGCGAGCCGAATCCCTCATGTTGTACCGAACATCTTTGAACGCACAGACGATCTTTAAGCACCAGCCGAATTAGCACTTTCACCCGCGAGATCACTGGAGTCCTGCGCGTGTTATAGGTTAAAAATTCAATATACTTTATGTCCAGCTGCGGCGCGCTGGCTAACTGACATTGCGGTTGCTACCGACTAAGTCCAAACAATGCGCCGATTTGAACATGGCTGGATAAGTTGGATTTGGATCTTTTTTTTGGGGGGGGGGTTAGGATTGTCATAATTTACTTTATTATAGTCAAATAATCATTCGGTCGACGTATACATTTATATAGAGAGATATTTCGCGGGCGCCAATTCGCCAATTCGGCTAGCATAGCCACGCATGTGGGTCAAAATGGCAGTCCATTGACACCTTAATGACCCAGCGACGTTCTTGCAACTGGGAGCGTGATGTTGTCTACGTGACATTTCTAGATTAAATTTACGCGTTAAAAACACGCTTAGAGTAGCCCCATCTTCATCAGTCACAGATAATCGCTACTACATAGGCTACATGATACAATAAAAACTCACACGAATGAGCTCAAATACCCGACTACTTTTCACACTTATTGGTCATTGTTATTGTAGGTGAGTGACCAATTATATATATATATATATATATATATATATATATATATACATAATATATATGTATATATAAAATTGGTCACTTACCTATATGACACAAAGATGAACCATATTTTATATGTGTGTCCGTGAGGATTTTAATCAGACTTATCAATGGTTAGTCATACGTTTCTTTGTGTTCTCTGAGATTCGGCTGATGTGCCGGGCCAGAATCACCAATATTTAATTAAAATTAGCTATATTCCGAGAACAAGAAAAACGTATACATTTTTGCACACGAAAAGAAATGCGACAATACAATTCGTCTGTTTCCGAAAGCCGTATAAGCCGTATGCGGTCCACGCGCACGCGCGTGACAAAACACACAGCACGCTATTAACTTGGGCCTATCGAAGTGTTTAAGGTGCCCGCCAATGCGCCTAGGTATCAGTGAGAGGCTCTCTCTGCGTCTACCTGCCGTATTCTGTTAGCCCCGCTGTTGTGAGAGCTGGGCAGAGGTGTTTTGAGAAAAGGTGCGAGGGACCCCGCTGCTGCTGCCGCCGCGTCCGCTGGTGTCGTTCTGCTGCTGCTGTTGTAGCAGACGGTCAGAGACTAAACTCCCTCTCCCGTTTGGGTCAACACGTCGCATACGAACGTCGCAGCACGCAGCAGCCCCTATTGGACTTCTTTGTTGGGCGACCAGTCGATTGTGATTCTATCGTGATTATAATCGTATCGTGTGTGCGCTTTGTTTGTGCGAGCTAGCTTACGCGCCCGCCGCGATGATATTCGCTGCCAGCTGCCGGTGCCTAGCTGAGGATAAGTGAACGTGTGCCCCGAGGCGCTCGCAAGGCTGATCCGAGCAGCGATCGGGCTGATCCGACCGAAGGGTTACGGTAGTAGTCTGCTTCAGGTGGAGGACCTAAACACTCGGCCGAACTCAGTAGGCCCACTCGCCGAATCCGAGTAGAGGCTTTTGCCACGAGAAGCAAAAACAAGCAAGCCGTCCGTCGATTGATCGACAGTATTTGCAAAAAAATCAATCTGGCCAAGCATCGCTTATGATCAGTGGTAGAACCGACGGCCAACAGCATAAAGAGAGAGAGAGAGGAGACAACGAACAGAAGAGGGGGATTCGTCCAAACGGGGCAACGAGGAACACCTCACAAGAATCATGACATATCGTCATAAGCGACAGACACTGTACATTAATCTACACCGGCCACGTCTGGCCACAAATCAACCCTGAGCAGGGTCAACGTCGACGAAAATCGCACGTGTCTCACAATCGTGACTGATAAAGCCTCGCAGCGATCGAGCAGCATTATCTGCCTGCAAACGTATCAGGAGATAGGACCGCTCTGGGTACAGCCCCCGGATTAGCTTGGCCAGAAGTCGACATAGCGAAGTGTCTGTGTGTCGAGTGGACAGAGAGTACGAACGGGGGCGAACTCCGTGCGTTAGCTTCCGGGTCGGACAGACGAATCGTAGGAAAAAAAATCCCCTCAATATTTCTCAATACCACCACCACCACCACCCGTCGGCCCCCTCCCTTACCGTCCCATATCTCCGTATTGCCGCTCTTTTATACAGCTAGCCAGCTAGGTCTCCAGCTGGATGTTAGCACTTATCAATCTCCGAATGCAAGGCACTGGTAGGGAGAGAGACTAGCAGAAGTCGAATCAAATATTTAAATACTCGGTCCACCTGTCTGTTGTGCGAATTTTCTGGTGGTGTTTTTTTCGTCGTGGCAGTTCTGCTCGCGGTTATTGGTCTGCTCGCGCTTTGCTTGGCTAGCTCATCGAACATCTGCGGTCTTGCACGCGGACATCTTGGCGAAGTGTTGCGTTGAAGATCTCCTACGTCACGGTCGATTTGCAAACGAGTGATCTGTCGTCCGGACGGTCGCGTGTGGCCCACCGGGAGCGGTATCTTCGATAGCTGAAGTCCGTCTGCCAGTGGCCGCCCCCCTGGATGTTAATCCTGAGGCATCCCTCCTCGCAACGCGAGGGCTTTTCTTGACGTGGTTTCTCGCTCCCTCTCTCTCTCTCTTCTCTCTCAGCTAATTTCTCTGCAACTTTCACGTACGGATGTGTGCGCACCTTTCCTACTGTGTGTGCCAGCTCGGCAAATGTGTGTGCGTGCGTTTTGCCTACCATCGATGTGAATCTGCGTGAACTAGCCAGCCGAAATCAGCAGCAGTAGGCGCAAGACGAGCGCCGGTAGCAATAACAAGAACAACAACAAATCGATCATACCACCCTAAAGCTACTACAGCAGCCGTCAACCAGCTACTACCATCGCAAGCTTTCCGCCCACTATATATGCCACATGCAACGCCTAGCTGGATAGCCACCCTCGGCATCAGCTGGCCGCAGTCTATTAGCCACCCGGTCCATAAGCCATACGCGTGCTTGCTCACCTGAGACAGCCGCCGCCGGCCACCGGCCGCCAACTCGGTAAGCGAGCTCCACATCGAGACAGGTCATCGTAAGCCAACGTGAGCGCTTTTCGATTGTGGTGGTGCTGGTGGTGGTGGAGTTGCTGCTGCTGCTGCTGCTGCTATGTGAGTTGAGTGAGCCGGCCTCTTAATACATTTTGCTGCGATCCAGTCGCTTGACAGCCCCAAACTTTCATTTGCTGTGTTACCACAGACTGAAAGGTAGAAACGCGGTCGCGGCGGCGGCGTCGTCGTCTACAACGCCAACTGCGAGGAGCATTTCATGTCATTTTGGCCGAGGCGGGGTTGGCCACTGTTGACTACTGAAAGTGGAAGTGTTACTGAGTGTTTGTGCGTGTGTGTGTTTGAAGGGTCGCAACCCGCTGTGTGGTCCCGCTACTGCAGTGTTCGCTCCACGGGCAACGCGTAACGCCGTCTTCGATTGTCGACGAGCCGGTGCTTGTGGCGGTAGGATGCACCTGATGAAATATCTGACAACACCAACAGTATAAGCATCTCATCATTGTGGCCAGTTAACTGCGGGTATACTCGCGACCGAGTGTGTCCGACTCATAGAACGGTGCTGTACACTGTGCTGTTCGAGGTGCAACACGACATTCGGCGGCAGAGGCAGAGAAACTTTCACTTTTAACGGTGTCTGTCTCAAGGAAACGATCGAGCAGTGAGGTGGTGGCAAATATCGCTACGGGAAAAGAAGGCCGGCGAACGCGAGCTTAAGTGACGGCGACACCTTTACGTTCGTACGTCAGATTGGCATAGGTTGGCAATTTCTCTCCGCTGGACGTCTGTTCGACACGAAGCGATCGGCAACGATGTATTGCCTACAGTGGCTAATACCAGTTCTGTTCATACCGAAACCAACAAATATTGTCCTCCTACAGAATCAGGTAATCATAGCTCGTTAGAGATCTTGTGCATGAAGGTCTCGGTCATGCAGCGCTTAGATCAGCATGCCGGAGGGGGAGAGCTGTTGCATGCAGTGGTCCGGTTACTGTTGGCAGGTTACTTCTTGGCGTTGATGTCTCGGAAAATATGCTCGAAAATCGCGCTCCCTTTTTCTGCTCTCGATCGTACAGAGTATGCTCCTCTATGGTTATATGCGATGCAGGGCGGGATCACTATTATCGTCACTGTTTGTCGATAAATGTGTATATATATATATATATATATATATATATATATTCGTCGAGTAACAGTATATATGTATGTATACTCACTCGGTTAATTATTACGCGCCACCTGCGCGTTTCCTTCTCCCTTGATCGTCTTCCCTATCGAAATCGTTCGTTAGTTCCGAGATGAACGGCCATAGGCTTTTTGAAGAATGCTGTTAATTCGTCACTGTCAACTTTGCCCTCACGGTCGAAGGACAAGGCAACATCGCCAACCACTACTATTTTTAAGTATCCAAGACGAAACATATGAGCTTATAGCCGTTCAGCTAGCTCCCCACCAATAGCTCAAGTGACAAACGTTCAGGTTCGATAACCACAGTCCAAGTATCCGATATCGTCGTCATCGTGCGCGCGTACCAAGAATACGCACGAGAATACCATGGCAGGGGGCAGATAACAGCGACATATAGGGCAAAGTGCGAATCCTCCTCGACATTCGCCCAGTTACTCTCTCGCTGTCAACCGGCGTTTTTATTTTAGCCCCGCCGGAAGCAGCTAAATTAGGACATTATGCGTGGGTGGGAATCTGTGGCGTCATATGCTGAGATACATTGGACCTCGACGCGAAATGAAAATCATCTGGAACGATCGGACGTGTCGCTGTGAAATTATCAGGCGGCAGAGTGACATCGTGAAGAGAGGACGCACGTAATAACGACGTCGAATTGTTCACCTGCTGATGCCGTGGGGAATACTACCATCGATGATAATAGTGAATAGTATTGCGCGAGGCACTGCACCAGGTCCCGGATCGGAGTCGTTCCCGAGGGTACCAGGTACACAACGGGCGTTAAGAGGGCGCGTAGCGGACTTCACTCGAGTCGTATCGATGCTTCACTGTGTACAACGGACACGATAAACGAACCGTGGACTCCTGAAATTGCAGTGCTTGGTTAGGCTTATACCTAACCAAGCACTGCAATTTCAGGCATTTATAGATCGTCTGTTATTTACTGAAGGGAAAATAAAATCGCAATACTCTCTCTCCATATACATTGAAGGTTTATGTAGGCCCATATTGCAAGTATCGGTTCCGTTTTATCACTACTCTGCAAGTGTATGCTAGGATAAACTGTTTTTATGCACTATTTGCTGCTCGTATTGTATTTCTCCAAGGGGTCGCGTTGCAAAGAAAAGCGTTGCGGATAAATGTCACCCCAGTGGCGACACGGTGCAGTCTTCAGCAGGATCCCAAACGGTGTTTGTCCTCTAAGATTCTCAGCACTAATACGTCGTTTCCCCGGAAAGAAATTGTCGCCCACCGAAAGATCATCTGTGTGTCCTTCATGGTTATCACCGCGTGAGCGAATCACTTGAACATTGTCTATCCCATCGCTCTGATTGAGGACGCGGTGAAGTTGCAGTCGCTGAAAACAGCCCCTCAGCTCGGCCGTCCTCCAATGACCCCCTGCCATGGAAAATGCTCACCGTGTTCAGTTTTCAGCCATTTCGTATCTCGCAACGGCAAAACGAGTCATTTTTCAAATACTCGCACTTGATATATAGAACTTATATACTTGACCAAATGCTTATTCTTTTTTCTTGTGTCATTATTATTATTACTTCTAAACAAAAAAAAACTGTAGTAGAATTGGGAATGCTGAAAAAGAAGACATTTTCAAAAGGTTCTTTTCTTTACGCAATACTTAACAATGAACACCATTATAAGAATTTCGCTTGCTTTAATGAATCAATACACGTTTACATAATATTATGCTATCTTTGAAAAGTGAGGATAGAATGAGAACCACTAAACAACGGAGCTACGGCAGCTGGTGTCGTTCATGTCATTATATTCGTGAAATATACCTAAGAACAACCTCCTCAATATATGTATATATATATATACACACATTTCACATTGACCCTGATCTCCACCGGTAGTACTCAACCCTATCCGTCCACCCGCGACACCCCGAGTTTCTCTCGCTCAAATGATGATCCCTATACCTGAGTTCACTGCGGTTATATTTTTGCGCTCTTTTCATTTATTGTCTCTCTCTCTCTCTATCTCGGTTCGTATCGTCATCGGATTGCAGGTGATGCTGCTGGTTCTCTACCTGGCGGGACTGTTCCTCGATCGGAAACCATGCATCATCTGCTCGTTCATCTTCGTCGCGGCAGTTCTCGCCATCTGCTACTCAGGAACGCTAGGCAACTGCCTATTCTTTGGATCGCTCAACTGCAATTCGGTGGCGTGCGAATGCGCGCCGCCACACGACCACGTGGGATCGACGTAGGAGGCGCAGAATCGACTCGGGAGGTGCTGTGTTCTCTGCTGTGTCCTTGGATCGGGGGGCGCCGATGGCGCAAAGGGCTTGCAGCGGCGTCTATTAGCCGACTCGTATCCGCGTCGCGTTGACAAGTCTGCCTCTTCGGAGCAACGCGAACGATGGCCCTGGCCCGATCAGGCCAGCAGGCAGCTTCGGTGAGCTCGTGGGAGCAGTGGAATCCCGGATCCTCGAGGCTCGCATCCTCGCCTGGTCGATCTGCGACACAGGAAGAGAACAATATTGGATGAACCCTGAGGAACAGCCCATCCCTAACGCTCATTTGGCTATTTAACAGTCAAATGGCAGCAATTAGTACATTTGAGTTTAGTTAGGAGGAGAGCGACGTGGGGGAGGATGGTAGAACACAACAACTGGTGGGTATGTTGTTGTTATTAGGGGTCGTTGTTACTGATATGAAGGGAAATAGAGCGGGGCGAAGCGTAATTAGCGTATTCTAGATAAACTCATGATAATTAGATAGGCAGATCTAATACAATGAAACGAATTGAGCACATTTTTGTTGTCGTCGTAAAGGAAATACTGTTCTTGTTCACGAGAGGATATGCTCTGCCAATCACCAACGTCCTCACGGCCCGGTTGAGCGAAGCCGAGATGCATCGGTTAATGTACAAGACTAGACAGCCGCCGTACGGATATGAACGCGCCAATGACTATAGACAAGGAGATGTTTGTACACATATGTTTGTACGTCCATACAGACACACACACACATGAATATAAGCGAGCAATGCTCGGCACTCATCGAGGAGAATTTACTAAATGTTTTATTATTGGATGGTATGATTCGTTCTTATGACTTTTTTCCTGCTAAATCGCTTTACTCTGTGCATGACGAGACACGTGTCTCCGAAACGCGGTCGAACTACGCGGTGGAAATATAGCGGTGGACTTGAAGGGGTGGTCCTTTCACTTCTAGGAAAAATTCCTCGAGGAACGATGGTTAAGCGGGGGTAGCTAGAACGGGAGCGACAATACTTCTCCACCGCATCTTGCTTTGGGAAGACCCGGTGATACTTTGGACCTGTCTTCTCTTCCCGGTTAGTGCTCTAGGCGTTTGCTGAACAAAGCGTTGATTTACCACCGTCAATGTTAGTTGTAGGTTTCACGAGTCGCACGATGCACGACTCGCTATGCCTTCTCCATAGGGGCAAGCTCAGTCGTTGTGGATTTGCATCGATCCCTCTCTCTCGGGCTAACGACTATAGATGGAAATAATAACGACGTGGTATGTGATTCAAGCCGTTCCTGAGCTTCGGATATATTTCGACCTGTTCGACTCGGTCCGACCTTCTGTGTGTAGCGTCTCAATGCGACGGACAACGCAGCGTGCAGGTTGTCATTGAACAACCCGCAAGCGTCACCACTAACTAACTAGCTGGCATCGTAGCGGGCCTAAGTATACGCGCGTGCCGTCGGTGTAGATCCGTATGTTGACAAGCGGAGTTACCGTGGTTTGGTAACTTCGTCTCGGCTGTGAGCTGTTCGTGTGACGTCAATTGTACCGAACCTTGAGACACTTTTCTGCACATCATCTATTAAGGAGCGAGCGCGTTCGTCTTCGGAAGGCAGCCGATTGTCGTGGAAGGACCCTGCTGTTGATGTATGCGAACACATTTTTCAACATGTACAGTGAGAGGTCGAACGCCAACCTCTCTCTCTTTCTCTCTCGATACCCGTTCCAGAACGCAGAACCTGCGGTTATCGGCATTTATATTTATTTCGTGGCCCGGTTGTGGAGATTGCCACGGGCGACGCTGCAGTCCACAGCCGGTTCACGCGCACAACTGTTAGACCTAACGTGGGTCATACGAATGATGCTTCGTACACTGAAGTCGACTCTGTCTAAAACAACAAACTTAACGCACGCTGAAATTATCACATGGACCTTTTTTGCTCTCGAATCAACTCATCGGTTCCGACAAATTTACCACAAATTTCTTTATTGATTTATTGATTCGATCCCATAAATTAGCTGAATTATTTCGCGTTTTTATTTATTATTTATTTTCTTGAATAGCAGCAAGCCCACATCACAAGCATATTCGTCTGCGAGGATGATCTATTTCACGAATTTCAGGTTGTTTTTCGAGCAGATCCCCTCCTCGACCCGTTCTTCCCTAGCTAACTGCTTGTGGAGCCAGTCATGCACTCGAAACAGCTCCGATCGTATATCTCTGACATGCTTTCCGATAATGGCCTATCGCGTTCGTATATTGTGCGTTTAACAATTGTCCAGATTAGTCAACCCCCAAAGCTAAGCAGCCACCTATAATAGCACCTTTTCCCCTATTGCAATTAGACAATTTACTGCTAGATAACGAGGTATCATTACATCGCGCCACCGCCCAACTGACTCGCCCTTCGATTTATCGACGTCACCCGTAGACGTGTAGTTTTTTTGCATGTGTGCTTTCTCGCTCCCGGAAATTCTACCAGTAGCTGTGCACTTGTGCCACGTATACAGAGCAGTTCGCCTTGACTCGCGAACTGTTCAGGGGCCGCCACCAACGGCAGCGCGCTCGTCGAATGCGAGAACGACTATATACCGCTGACTTACTGACTTGACGCGGCTGAGAGCAGCTCGACACGGCAGTGTTTGTCGCCGTGCGCTACCAGGCTCGCTCCTGTAACGCCCTTGTTAAAGGAGCTCTGGACACATAGGCCGAATTACGCCACACACACACACACACATAAAACATGAGATCTGTACGCCGTGTGTCGTGTCGGGTTTACGCGCGTACGTGGGATAGTGTGTAGGATGTGTTGTTTTGGTGGAGATTACGAGAATGTGTGAATGATGCACATGGTCCTCATCTATGAGAAGCGCTAGTGTGGGACTTTCAAACCCACTAAAGCCGCGTACCCCCCATCCCCCCTGACTCGGAACGCTTAGTGCGACTGTTCCAATCATACAGTGACTGAGCAATCATACAGTGTAGATTAAATGTACAAATGTACAGACTATAGGCATGTATGTACAAGCTGGTCCATAGGCTTTCACACAGATATTCATTTATATTTTGTTCCGGGGACGCGGTGACGGCTCGTGGGATGGCATCGAGAAACATCGAGACGATTTGGATAGAAACGTCATTAAATGATGCTGCACAGGCATCCCTGTCGATTCGGGGTACCTGAGGTAGCTCGTTCGCGCTACTGTGATGGCTAGTTCCAGGATGTTGAAGAGGACAGGTACACGCGTGGAACGGAGTAGGTGATTTTTGCTGCAATTCAACTGTGCCAACAAACGAACGACGAAATAGCAACGATCAGTCACAGTACATGACGATGTCCGGGGGTTATACAAACGAGGGGAGAGAGATGTTCACCATTTCGACCGGGGGCTCGATCCCCCTGGGGATATTTGATTTGCAATTCCTCTGGTCATATTATATTTAGTTTAGTCTCAGTAAAGTACAAAAGTCATATATATATATATAATGACAAATGTAGTTGTGCTTGCAGTTCGATTGGTATTGAGAGGTAGAACGATGGAAATCATCTTTCAGTAAGTAATTATTGGCATGAAAGTCTGCAACAGATCTTCGGCTCGTTACATATCTCATCTTCGTCTTTTTTTCTGGCATGTGTAAAATTGTCATTGGAAGGCAGTGATGACTGCAGCTAATGGCGGTCTGGCCTGATGCATTTTCTAGGCTGGATGATTTCGAGAAATTTGCTAAATAGTTCGTTAGTTACATCCAGCGGCAGGTTGTCATCTGCGATTTGGCTGAGTTCTCTAGAACACCGGACATATGATGCATGTATTCGTAATGGGTGCGTTTGCGCATTCGAGGCAGCCTGTCGGAGACCTGTTGATTCTCGAGTAGCGCCTCGTTTTTACCATGATATATATATATATATAAATATATATGTATATATATATCTGGACAACGAAGGTATGACTATGGTATTGTATAGAACGACAGATTCACATGGAGAGTCGCCGTGAGATAGATATCTAGATGTAGATGCAGGACTATTATAAATGACTCAACGTAATTATCGAGAGAGATAAACGGGTAGATGTTGGGAGGGCCGTGGGGCGAGGGGCTCACCGCCGATAGTGGGACTTCATGGATGGCAGATAACTTCAGAGTTCAGATGGCAGTTCCGACCAGACGGGGGCTGATTAGAAATAATGTCTGACTCGGCATGAATGCACATAACAGTAATGATTCATAGACGTAAGCGTTCGATATGAATATGAATGACTGAATAATGAGTGTCCGCTGTCCGTGTCGATCTAGCCTATATATATATATTATATTGTTGATAATATTTTCTATGGTTGAAATAATTTATATCGCCACGTGTAGACGTCCAGCTGAAAAACCCTTATGGATTTCATGCGCAAACACTGGCCATTTTCCACAGGCTATGGTCAACGAAGCAAAGGGTTGAAAAATGTTCGGAGGAGGAAAGCCAACCAATGAGGGATTGAATGTGAGGTCGATACTAGACCATACAACTATATATATATATATATATATATATATATATATATATATATATGAACTGCTTCTATGTATATTAGATGTAAAACATTTATAAAAACGTACCCTAGATAATAATAATAACTGTAATAATTAGCAAATTAATAATGAATTCATTACCGAACCGAAATAAGATTGGTCGGGAAGATGCGAGTACATAAGTAAAACTATGTGAGTACAGCAATGAAAATAAACACAGGTGGAATAACCACAACGTCATCATGTGACAGAAGACAAGAACAAATCATCGAGTCTGAGTTTTTTTTTCTCTTAATCTCAATCTGATTTTTGTTATCCATCTGATTGACAAGTGTTTTATTCAATTTTCTCTCCTTTGCCCACATCAGGGCCATATGTGACCATAGGTTGTTGATCTATACTCGACTAATTAGCTTAATTGAATTCGTTTAGTTTTAGCTCACCTCACCATAATGGCACAGCATAATAACTCCAATATTATTATTATCGCTACTCGACTACGCGGCGAATGTGATTTCAATCTTGGTCACCGCTCACACCCGCACACACAGAGAGAATTTATTATCGAAGACGGATTTGACATTTGTTGGCGAGTCGCTAATTTTTCACACGCTCCACAAAATATCGAACTCACAGGTTCGCTGTGGAACACTCTATTGAATTGTTTTCTCAGCAATTGCACAGTTTGTAGACTGTTTGTTTGTATATATGTGTGTGTGTGTGTGTGTGTGTGTATAGGATTGCTATTATTTCAGAAATCTTCATATTATTGATATCTACAATCTAGAATTCATTTCATTATTATCATCATTAATATCTATTTGAAAGAGGCAACATTAGCTGAAAGACATTGTGGCATCGTGTTTACGTTACATGAATTAATTCACTCACTCGGTCACTTACGCCGGCACTTCCTCAAGCAGGGCTAAGTGTATCATATCTGCATGCGCGTTATCTTATCGATAGAATATCACCATGTCGTTAATCTACAAACGATCTGTACTCGTGCAAAATATACGGGTGAACACATCCGCGCGAGCCATCCATTCTTGTGAAGATGGTGACTTTTTGTGGCGATATCTTTCCTCCAGATTTCCAAATACTCGGAAGCTCTCTCTGTCTCTCTCTTTCTCTCGCTCTCGACTCGTTGTTCTACGGATTCGCAATAATACTATGAAATAACTTGCCAGCAATATATATATATATATATATACATATATTATTGGGGACGTCCTATAACTCAGTGTATAAGATGAGAGCAGATTGGATGGCTAGCCGTGTATTCGCGCATATATATATATATCTATATTTAAGGCAGATCCACATACTCGCCACTCTGTCGGGGGCGCGAATTCAGAAAATCGTGCTGATGCCTCTTTCCGCCGACAAAGAGGCCAGCATAGATCTATGTCATAGGGATGACCCATTTGTATACAAATACAACCAGCTACGCGGATAAATATGACCATATTTCTCTCGGAACTTTTTTTTACGTGTGTGTGTGTATACGATTCTAGTTAGCTACAAATGGGATGAGAACTAACTATTCTATGCGTTGACAGAATTGTTTGTTATCCTGTTCGCTCCTTAGCAAGGAACACATGGCACATGGGTTCAACAGTTCGTGAATCGACACACACACACACACCGAGATGACGAACTGTGGCGCATGCCCCTTCTCAACTGAGCAGCTCATTATTATTAATTATTATTCACTAATTTCGATTGCTTGTTTGTTCTTCTTTTCGTATTGTTCTCTGGCGTGTGTACGTCGCACAGACCAAACGCCGACGGTTTGTAGAAGAGCACCGAGTTCACCCGGATGTTTTACATTGAGAACGATGGCACTACAACATTTGGCTTCGATGGTAACGAGATTTCTTCTTATTCGTTAGCAGGGATGACCGCGTCTTGGTCATGTGAATTCGTCGTTGGCGCTTGAAAATATGAAAATGAGTCCTATATTTGCTAGAATCATAGGCCCGCTCAGCAGGGTCTTTCTACCCTGGCCATCGTTTCTCTCTAGAAATACACACATCTTTTCGGAGCTACTCGAGAACGACGTCTTAATGAGGACACCTTGCGGCACTCCGATAGATGTGTGCAATCACCAGAACCATGGGACACAACGTGGTCGTGATTTGATTGCAGCTGATGTGGCCACGCTCATCTCCCACTCTATATTTGGCTCGATCGCTGCGAGCATACGTGGAGTGAGTGAACATATATGTTCTATTTCGAAGTGGTGTTTTTTTTGTCACAGGCAAGCGACCACTCTAGCACACTCGTGCGCGAAGATGGCGCGCCTCCCTATGATTTCTAGATGATTTAGGCTAGGAGTTACAGGCTAGTTGAATTGAGTAAACTATGAGAGTTCATCAAGTATATGGCCACACCACCATATCAGGAATATATATATATATATCAGAGGTAGCTGCTTGGGTTTGTCCTCTCTCGCCGATCACGATGGAATCTAGTTAGTTAGCCTTCGATAGGCTGACATCAGCGACGGACATTTCATTGCCATTTACATTTATATCGGCTGCTTAGTATCTGTGACCTCCAACCTTGCAAAACGAATGCGCTCGATAGATCAGAGACTTCCACTGGTCTGTGGTTGGCTACAACCTGTGCCGTTTTCTAACGAGATCATTTGATGAACATAACGAACAAATCGATTTCAATTATTATTGTTACTATGCTTCCATTATTGTTATTATTATTATTATTATTATTATATTAGTAAACATCCGTAAATTCAACCAAATATATATATGTATCATTTTTTTCTTACCCACCCAATTACGCAGCACGTCCCGGCCCTTCAGGCACCGCATCCGTTACGTCCCCCCCCCCAAGCTGGCTCGAAGAGATAAATAAACTTTTCGGGCTGATGCACAGCGAACATTTAACGTCCACGGTACTGCCGAAGAGATGGCTCGAAGAGATGGTCTACATTGAACTATCATATAAGCCGACTCCGTATGTACATGCGCGGTATAATACAACAACATACACCCACACGACCAATACCCCCGCCGCTACCTGCGTAAAGAATATGCTGATCAATGTTTCTTTCGTGTTCGACATACCCGATTGCTCGCCCGTATCCGACCCGTTGTCGCTGTCATTAACCCGACATCGGCTGATGAGGTATATAAACAGTGACAACAATCTGTTAACCGAAAATGCATTTGCCAACTTTCGAGAAGTGGCTGCCAGAGGGCGCATTGCTTGCTCCATTCATTCGCAACGATCGAGAATATATTCTCGTGACTGTTTCGCCACGCGAAAAAGTTCGATTACAAACGCGAGAAGGTAGGTGGTATCTTGCTGGGTCGTTTTCGTATTTGCAAAATTAAGTAATCAAGGAAAGATCGTAAATTTGTATATTATGGCTCATTGACAACCCACGCTAGAACAGTAATTACTTTTTTTATCAAAGTATATCATATATATATATATACGGGATTGAACTCAGTAACGAGTAGGATAAGTAAGTTTACATTTGGGGAAAAAGTGGATTCACAGTTGAAACGGATGCTGCTGTAGAGTTGAACTGTAGGCCCACTTTTTTTTATGCTATAAGCCCATTTTTCGTAACTGTAAACCTCCGTCTATTGCCCCTGCCTGAGCCGACTATTGCATGCCCGCCCCGCGTGTATCCATAAGATGGTGCATGATCTATTCGTCGCTGTCGAGTTCTTAACGTAAGACCTAAAATTGCCTTAAACCAAAAATCACCATTTGTATGGCGAACCTCGCAGTGTTTATCAGATAAAATAAATCGATTTTCTAAAATAATTTTCATCGTTCGCTCAGTTTGTAATCTCCCAACAGATCGCCAATAAAAATCCAACAGAAATACCCATTGTGTGTTTTTATATACACACACACACGCACACATGTGCACATCCATAGACGTAACATGACAATACTCATCGGGTGTTCTCGAGACCATGGCGAGAACCATTGAAGTTTGCCCGTTCATCGACGGAGAGCATCACAATGAACGAATCAAAGTTACGGATTGCTGCGTCCTCAGGGAACCGGCTGATATCCACGTCGATCAGGCAGGTGCTGTACGCAGCCACTTTTGCTGATCTTGGTGATGATATGTTTATATCGTTCTATGAAAGGAACTCACTTGTACCTTGTCCTCGGGAGCATCTAACCTCAGCGCACGAACCTAACGAATCGGGGTCAAACCGTTGAGGCAACACATGGCAGATTTGCCGTTCGTCGCCAGCCAACAGACGAAGGTACACATGCAGATTGTGGAAGCCGGTGTACATGAACGATTGGTTCAACGCGCCCCCTATACCTCGCCATAGCCGTTGGCGCGATGGCAGTTGGACGGTGGCTAAACGTCTCTGGCTGGAAATAACCGGGGACCGGATTCAGGTTCGGGTCCCGCCACCTGGTGACATATCGAGAGAACTTGAGCGTTGTAAAGAAAGCGCTGCAGTTCCTGTGGATAAACCAATATCCTCTATTGTATTGTAGACCTCCTCCCGTCTACCCTTCCTTCCCTACGGATGGCCATATGCCTATGGCACGAAAACCATTTATACCGAGTACTACGGAAGTACCACAAGGTCAACCCATCTCGGATTTCGTTTGCCTCTGCGCCCTTCTCAATTGTCGTAAGCATTCAATAGTTTTCCTTTTTTTTTCTTTGAAAGGAGCGCTTCCCGCGAAAATCAAGATGGTGCCCATTGCGTCTGGATAGCCGACCACCCCTTGAAACGCTGCGATCGATTGTACTTGTATAGAGCGAATGAACCCGCTACGAAATCGTCTGTTTATGAATCCGATAAATACACATCGGAGACCATCGGCGAGCCTGCGTGTCTCTGCGTGTCTGGGTCTGTGTTTATGTGCGTGTCGTTCTCAACGAATGCACGTTTTGTACGTTTTGAATGACTACCGGAATCTGTAACACGCTTGCAATGACGAAAGGGAGCCACGCCGGACGTGGCTGTCAGAAGATGCGATTAAATCCAGCTGCTGACCTCTGCTAGCTACGAACGAAGTTGGATGCAAATGTATATAAGCGTGTCTGCACTGCTAGAGAAAAATCAGGTATACGTTCCGAATTCTAGCAAATTCTCTTACCGAGTTGGGAGCTAAGTTTGACGAACCAATGAAACATGGTCAATGTACATCAATGGGAAGTATTAATAGCAAAAACTCGATATTAGTAAAGTAATGAATACTGTTGTTGCACCCGCAGCCGACAGACCAAATTGAAACCACTGTCATTTAGCTGTCTGACTCCATCAAAACGATCGTGCTGTATATAACAATCTGATCGTTGCAATTCTATACGGGTTGATATGGCTTAAATATCACACGTATATGGGCACGTGCTGAACTAAGTACGATATGCGTATATACAACGGGGATGCAATGAAATTACGGCTTTAGATTTTCATGTCGTAATTAACTTAATTAGGCCGCAGTTACTTTTTCGAGGGACAATATATATATATATATATATATATATATATATATCGGGGGTCTAGCACTTTTGTGAGAAAGGCCCGAACCTAATGGGCCCTTCACTGTTACTGAACAAACTTCTATCTGCTTTCAGCAAGACTAACATGTGCGATTATAATGATCGACCATCACAGTAGCAATAATAACGCGAACAACTTTGTCGAATACTCGAGATCCGCTCTACAGAACGTACCAGCGAACGACACAATCTATACAGAAAATATTCGAGAACTTTGATCGATTTTCGTTAAACGTCTCCCGCCGTTGGAGACTCGTTTGGACGAATTCGTTGAAGAAACTTACAGGCAGGTACAACACATACAGATATGACGGAAACATTATGGACACGATGTTAAAACCAAACGATTTGGCTAGCCTGTCGACATCTGTCTCTCGGCAGATTTGTGTAGAAACCAGGCTGTGAATCTAGGCCCAGAGATGCTCCCCAGCTTCGGTCGGGCTATCCGTCTTTAACACGTGATCCACTCAAAATGAAATCTCGATTCAGCTCGTACACGCTTTCAACGTTAGAGATTGTCACCGTCTACGGGACGTACGCAGATTTTGTTTTCGATTTTGAAGCCTGTCCCACCAGAACGCATCTTCGCCGACATCGGTACAAGGAGCACTGACCACGCAACGGCCTGCCACTCGAGGAGGAATCGCATAAGGTTGAAAGTAAGATCTCTCGTGAATGAATTACTGCGTTCTTCCGTTATTGCCGTTATTCTGTCAACATAGGACATTCGATGGCGGGTCCTTGGGAGGCCTTCGATGTGCGGTGACAGGTTGTTTTTTTACAGGTTAAGGACCAGTCACCTGCTGGTTGAAGACGTAACGAACTCGCTATAAGATGAGACAAGTTCTCTCGTGACGTATTTTTGGCCAAAATCTATTCGGCCATTTCTCGGATGGTGTCCGATTTGTGTCGGCTGCTCGTGTGGCAGCTAATTAATACTGTCCGTGAAGCCAAACTTGTTCCTGACGACCTGAACAAGCTGTTTTCGCATCGCCAGCTTAAAGCCTTCGTACCATTCGACCAGGGCGACTCTCCGCTCAATCTTCTCCTTGAGACTTAGGGCGGCTTCCTGACCGAGAATTCGCGGAAGATCAGTCACCCAGTCTTTTACGTAGATCACCGGTGCACGGTGCTTCTTCAACAGCCGCAATGGAGGACTCTGAAATATAGCCAAGGACCATAGGTGCACAATGGACGTCATTATCCATCAACAGTGAAGAAGGCACCCAGCCTGACCGTATCAACTCTACGGCACAATGGGTACAGAAACGACAAATTATCCTAGAGTTATTGGTGACGAGTTACCGCGTTGGAGAATTATTAACGATCATTATTACCATTATTATTATTATTCCACAAAAATAAATTATACTCAGCTCAGGTTGGCTGTGAGTTAGCCCGAAAAATCGACAAGTTCGCACAATGAAACTATATTTCCGAATAGAACAGTGCATAGATTTTCCACAAAATCAAGTCAGCTTATCGGGTTCTCGACATTTTCGAGATTTTTCACACGATTTAAGTTCAATGTATATATCAATTCATATGGAAACCTCCTTCGTCGAGCTCGTCTAAAACAGGCGATGCTCCTGAGAAAGTAGCCTTTCGTCCTGTGTCCCGAAACTGATGACCTACCTTACAAAGTCCAGGTGTCGTTTTATCCTCGATAACGGGAACTGATCCGAGGGCAAGCGCCTCGTAGATGCGATAACACTCCGAATTGAATCCAACTGGATTGAGGGTGAGGTCCGAGAGTGACAGCGCGTACTGATACATCTGCAGACTCTCCTGGGTCTCCCCGGGTAGCCACTCTTTGCGGCCCTTCGTAAAGCAGACCTGTGACGTACGTATGTAGAATAAAAACGTGTCTCTGTTTAGTTCAGAGACTGAATTCAATCGGCTTGACGTCGGAAGGTGGGAAGGACACGAAATGAGATGCACGCCCGAGGTCAAGGTCAATGAATTAGTGGAGGGAACCTAGAATTACTTATATTAATTGGGAATTGCTCGGTGGCTGCAGGTTATCGTCTTCTCAAACGGTATCACTACGAAATATGTTTGAGTCTCTTGATGGGTTGGGTGGGGGGGAGCAGGCAGGTGGGTTCTTTTTGTATAAATGACATGCATGAATCTCTATGTCTAAACAATGCGCATCCGACCTTGGAATCGATTTCTGTCAAGTACTTTTTGTTAATATAGATGTATCGAAACGCGTTCATAGGTCACGTGTAAACGCAGCTCCACGATCCACTCATAAGATACTCGACGCTGTTCATTGTATATTCTTAAGGGAGAAACTTCACGGGTGCCGAAACGGCCGAATGTTTTTGGTGTGCCGATAACAACCTTTTCGAGTCCTTTGAATCGTATGAGGTCCACGAGCGATTTTCTCGACGACTTCGGGTACACCGTTCCAAGGAAGTTGCACTTAAACGGACGGGCGCTCTCGATGTCCAGTTTGTGAGAGTCCACCGGATTGAAACCACGATACGTGGCCACACCTTCTCAAAACATAAGAATTTTAATAAAAAGGCACGCTGGATGAATACAGGTAACAACCGGCGGGAATGAGAGTGATTGTTGTACTGGCCATTTTACGGGGATGGTAGGGATTTTTCGATTTGTCGTTTGTTTGCGCATTTATCTAATTCTATCTAGGTTTTTCTAGGTTCGTTTCGCCTTACCTAGTGGCCACTGGAAGAACTCGTGGTCATCAACCAACCCGGTGTCGTAGACCACAAACGCTGCGTCGACCTTGCCACCTAGAGGGCCGATAACGCAATAGATTAGATTTTATATTACAGTTAGTTACATAACAATAATAATTAGTTACAATGTTTCTCGCCGTCATCCGTGACGCCACACCTCATCATCATCAGCCAGTTATTCTTATCATGTCTGTTATTCCCATTGAGATTACGGTGATACTCAGAGTAAACCTGCCTGCACCTGATAAACCTGCACGAAGCCCTGAGACACGCGCGCGTATTCGAGCAAACGCTTCGTCGATTTGTCCCGTGACGATATTGACAAAACCCCCTACAATTCATTGTGGATATCTGGGCGAACATTTTGACGATAGCGACTTGAAGCGCAAACAGCGATGAACATATGCGGGAATATGGTCATATATACGTCCCCGCCAAGCGTAATGCCGCCGATATTTTCCGAGTCGTCGTTCGGCAATGATGCCAATGCTGATTGGGGTATGCCGCGTTTAGGTTCTTACCTCTAGAGCGCATATATCTCGTTATCCATTCATTTCGGCACTGCTCGTCGCCAAGCAGCACCACAACGCAATGCTGCAGCCGGGGATAATTGTCGAGGTAGTCAAGCCAGAGGCGAGCGAACGAGATTTTGTCTTTGCTTCGACCGTTTAGCACCAGAATCAGATATTCAACCTGAAATTTGACGAATCAATCAGGCGCATCACGGTCAGTTGTTGGCGAAGCGGTGGCATCGTGAATTCGAACTGTGCTGAATCTCGTGATCGTCCCATCGGCGATTGGAGCAATTGAAAGAATTTTGCGCAACTCTGCTGCTGGTTGCAGTGTAGAAAACGGTGTGTATATGATCACACATATACATATATAGTCTGCCGGGTTGAATGGGGGTGGTAACGCCGAGAAGTTGAAACGATAGGGTCTCAGGTGTGAATCTCACAGGGTACATGCAAATAGATGCGGTATGTGCTTGCAGATTTGTCAGTATAGTCATTTAATATATATATATCTATGCATATAGTGAGAGATACAAAAGTATAATGTAGCCTTCAAACCACGTACATCGCTTGGCGCCGTCTGTGGCGCGATACCCGGCCCGGTGCGATACTTGAAACGGATGTTGCCTATCTTCTTGGTGCCGAAATGCCACGAGCCCTCCTGGCGTGCTTCGAGACGAGCCGCGAATATGTGCTCCCATAAGTAGTTGCCTGTTAAATATTTGTGAGGACATTCATGATTATCCGGCAATTCCTCCCACATCCTAGCAGTATATCGTACGGCTGGCTATATGTGATATGACGAACAGCGCGTTAGATCAATTAACTAATTATGTACGCTCCGCACGAATTTGCCAAATTCATCGATCTCTCTCTCTCTCTATCTCTATCTGCCTGTATTATATTCAGACTCGTTTTTATTCGCTCTTACCAATTGCGGCCTTTCCCCAAACCTCGACGGTGTACTTTGCCGAGCGGCTATCGGGAGCCAGGTCACTGGCAGCAGCCCCTGCAGCGCCTCCGCCAGCGTCCGTTTTTCGCCGACCCACAGCCGCGCCACCGCCACCTGCCTGAGTCTCTCCACCGGCTTCGCTGCGTTCGGGCTCGAAGTCTTCACCCCACGGGTTCCAATCCTCGTCATTGACGGCAGCATCGGCACGTCGAGGGGCTGCGCCCCCAACCGCCGACAGGTCCCGAAGCATGGCCTGGTCGCCGGCGGTTTCCCTGCCCTTGCCGAAGCTGTTGGCGTACGGCGCTGACACGAAGCCCTCGTCGGTGAGCGGAACAGCGTCAGCGGCTGTGGATCGAGAGGAAATGGAAGTGCTCAATTAGATACTACTGCGTGGAAAAGATGCTGTAATGAGTATAATTTAGTACGTCGCGAGTGAGCTTCGGAGCAAAGCGCACACATTTCATGATCGGACACTCAGGATTCCCTGGCATTCCCTGAGGGACAGGTGTCGGACAACAGAGTGCCGGAGGAACAGTACCCGCCTGCTGTACTCGACGCCTACGCCAGTCGCTCGACGCCGGACGCACGGCGTCTGCGCAACAGCTTCCAAATGAGATCTATCCAGAGCTAAATTGGTGAAGTGTCACGCTTGATCGAAGATCAGAAGCAATCATAAGCCCTTACCGTTAGATGGATTCTTATTGGCGACATTGGATCGGTCCTCGCGTGTCAGCAGCAAATAGCCGGAGTAACATGTGAAGCAGATGTAGGTTCCCAGCAGGAGCAGCGACACCCGACGAAAGAGCAGGACGGCCATACTGAGCCTAGCTGATCAGGCCACCCTAGGCCACCCGACCGCAGTTGACTGATAGCTTCCACGAAGGTGCAGCTAACTGCACCGAATTGACAGGCAAGTCGCTTTTATCACGGGGACGGCTCAACGTAATCCCGCTTGCCTTCATAACATCGGACCCTCATCAGTGTTTTCAAGGAATACGCTATCCAACGGCGGGTCATCCGCTCTTCTCTTTGTTACAGCCCGGACGTGAATGTGGATGGGCATTGCGCATAATTGGCTTGAAAAAAACAGGGTTTCATCAAACTTGTTGTGTACGTGCTTTTGCTGTTGTTATCTTTTTGCGCCCACGGAGTGGATACCGTTAACGAACCGCCTTCGATTCGCTCTTGTTTTCATTAACTAGTTACTTAATTAGTGTAACATCACCAAATTAGTTAGCACAGAAATGACTAGGAAACCCTGCTGACTAGAGTGCTCTCAAATGCTCCTTGCTAGATGATTCGAGGCGCCTTTCAGTGCATGTTTCTTAAAGCAGCCACCTCCTGAACGAGCGTTTTCTCAGGGTGCCAAGCTACTGCTGATGTTGTGCGGCATACCCCCGATAATAGGAGCGGGCAGAGGCCACTCGGAGGCTTGGCCTTGGGACCCGACAGCTACATCTCTGAAAAGTGGCAACGAAACAGATATGAGACAAAGGTAAAGAAATAGAGAGAGAAAGAAAAAAGGTCGACCCAAAATCTGACAAAACCAGAAGTGTCCAGGAATACGACGGTCAAGGTAAGGTTTTAGGTGTTTAGAGGTTGTCGTGTTTCTCGCCTTCTGAAAGGTGAACGCGTCTTGCCTGGCAACACCTACAAATCATGTTCCTTATGTTCGTTATCGATCGGGTGCTCAACCAAGTGTTTGATTCTGCCAGAAGTTAAACAATCGGAAAGATGAACAAAGACAACATAAAAACAGGGAGATGACCGCGTCCTATAAGATTCCCCTATACGAATCGCTATATTAAGAACACGCTGCGGATAGCGAAAGACTTTGGACGCGCTGCACACAGAGATCGAAGTCGATCAAGATTTAACCACATGTCCGTGCTCTGCTGGGAGTGACTATAACGTTGACTGACGTTATTCTTCAGCAGGCCTCTAATGATATATATATATATATAGGAATATAATGCAGGCGTTAATGCGGCTCTTCCTCAAACAAGATCGACCATCCCGGTCCATTCAATACCGCTACTGAACGGTAAACTCGCACGTTCGCAGTTCATATATCAACTGTCCCATAGAGGCTCTTACTTCGTCTTCACGACGGCGTCGGACATAAATACGTTACGAGCTAGTACAGTAGCGTATTTATATCTGACGATTTTAGCCTCTTAGTGGCCGGTGGTTTCATCCTCGCACGCATTGCTCCGATGGAAATCTATTCAAATACACGATTTACATCAGTGATTGAAACGGATACACCCGTCATTAGACGCTGACCAACACACGTTCGGTTGTCGTCTCAATTCACGTCATTGTATTCGCCCCGGGCAGGTCGTACTGCAGAAGCAAGAACAGCGGCGGGGTATGGGGTAGGAGGGCATCTGCAGCGAACAAACGCAACCCGCGCAGTCAAAAGTCTCCTCCCGAGTAAGTACAGTGACAAAGGCCTGACCACAAGACGGGCTTACGGGTCCATCCACTGTACATCATGATGATCCCGTATGAATATCTTGCCCACTCGCACACAGGTCAGCCTGTCGAGTTCGTCGGTCGATTAGTTTATGAAATCTTCACAGCATGCAACTGAGAGCACACGATTCATGTGTGTTCGTTTTGCAGAAACGTTCGATTTTGTTCGGTTGGAGTACACACAGTCATACCTTGCCAATACAACGCCCCATGTTTTATCAAACAAACACACACACATCCGACCAACAAGGTGTTTTTTTTATACAGAGGAAATATACAGATAAGCTAGATATAGCGTAATGTGCTGCTCACCTGCCATGGAGAAATTCACCGATAACAAGCGCACAGGACTGAGTGCGGCTCGAAGGCTTCGTGCATTTTGAGATTTGTCAAAGACGCTATTGATTTGTTTACTGATTTACTCCGTTCGTGAGACCGCGGATCGCTTCTGAGCGCCGCTCGGACCCGCGACCCTCGATCCCATTAAACGTAGCTATCTTTCTTCACACATGAGCACACAAACACACACACACACACACAGACCATACGGGTGCCGATAGAGCTGCGGTGCACCGTAAGCGCTCTCATGCGTGAATCACTTTTCTTTGCGGCATTCGTCACAGTGGGATTTCGTCCACGATGAACTCCCGTAGACGGAATCGCCGTTGAACGCGGACGGAGTCCGCCACTGAAATCGAATACGAACTATTCATGTGTCATGAACATCACCAGTTGGCCGTTCCGAGCGTTCTAATGGGCCTGTGCTCCGCTAGCTGATGATACCCAGTTAACTGGTGATAGCCACCGTCCGAGGTCTTCTCAGTTCGAGATAGATGGAGAGAGAGAGAGAAAGATGTTAGTCGCTGCGCGACAGCTCGAAACGCGCTGCTCGCCACGGGATCTGCTGCCACATTAGGGACACGAACATGAACTAGCTAACGAAGCGCACATAGAACACGGAGAAGGCAGAGGCTGCTAGCCTACCGTTAGCGACACTGGGGAGCCAACCTGCGCGACTCTCTTGGCTGGCGAGATGTTTGCTTTAGCTGCTAGAGCTCCACTGTCGGGCAGACAACACAGGCCGAGGTCGGGAGCTGTCGAAGGAGGAGCGTGTGGGCTACTCGGCAGCAGCTACAGAATCTACGGGACTCGATTCCTCTCTTTCTCCCTGCGGTCAACCGTGTCTGTGTGTGCGAGACTCTGTGCTCGCCCCTGTCCAAGGCGACGGAACCGCCGACACGTAAGTTGGACTGTTCCAACGACAGCACCCGTAGAGCTTGGTATCGAGCAGGAGGGGGTTCACACGAGCAAAAAAAGTTCCTTTTAGCCACAGCGATACTGGAGGAACGTGCTTGCCCAGAAGAGAAAGGAAGTTCTCGTCGCCACGGATTGCGGTCGCGTCATTTCATAACGCGATACGTATATCGTGCTCCGGCTGGATCCATCGATTGACGACCAAGCGGTGGTGAACAGTGTAAGGCTGGCGCGTTTTACCGAGAAAACAAACGGGATATATCTGAGCAGTTTGTGCTGAGATCCGTTAGGTCGCCGTGGATAGCTCAGCACACGGAATACTTCCGCCTGGCCTTTCCATGACGGGGTTGTAGATATAGTCTAATACAGTAAACGAAGAACGTACCTGGAAAACGGCCGAAAACGCAAGAGTCGTATATCGAACGAGTGTGGAGGGGAGGTCTCCCATCTGACAGCGCAAGCAATTATTTGAAACTGCTTTCCAGAAAACGCAATAGCAGAGCGCGTTAAGTAGAGGAATAGTTTTATATACTGGGCTGTTCTATACGACAATTTCTCATTGCAGAACAACCCATCTTTTTCATCAGAGGGGTCATCCGCGATGTTAATTGACACGCGGTCGACGGTCGTGTCACGCGGTCGACGGTCGTGTCACGCGGTCGACGGTCGTGTGACGCCAATTGTCCGTATTGTCAACGGCACCCTTGGGCTAGAACAATGTTGACGTTTTTGTCTTCTTGTTGAAAAAGAACGCGACACACAGGGGATTCAAACTGAAGCTTCGTAATTGCTGCCAACCCCACTGCCCATTTTGCATTGAGAACATGTTTTTAACACGCTGTTTTTCTGCTCGTCCATTTCCTCGTATTTCCAATAAGAGATTATTCGTTCATTACAATGGGTGGACAACGATTGGTCAGATACTTTCGATATCTTGTTCTCAAGATTCAAAATGCCGATCGTCGTCGATTATCGACTGTTATTTCCACGTTCAACACTCTGGAATAGCACTAGCGGCTAAAGCAACATCCGTCCTTCCCTTGTATCGCTGATGCCGTTCCGGAACGATTGCCACACCAACCGTAACCAAGAAACACTCGCCCCGATCCACAGACATTCGCACACAGTAAACGGGGAGGGGGTTCACAAGTCACAAGACTGATGATTCACCCGCTGCCGGCAATGTCCTGTTCGGGGCCGAAGGCGCCGCCGCCGCCGTTGGATCCATCGCCAACTCGACGGCTCGGATCGAACGGCACCCCAGTAATGGCGCCTCATCCTCCTCATAGTATTTAGCCGCTGGGTGGCGACTGCAGCGGCCAATTCCGCAGCAGTGGGAATCCTCCTCTCGCTTGAGAATCCTGTCTCTCGGCGGATGTACAGCTCACTCCATTACGTCCCTCATCCCCTGTTCCCGACGCCGCTGCTGCTGCTGGCGCTGACACCATCACCGCCGTCGCGTCTTTCCTTAGTACGGTCTAGTCATCGCGCCGTTCTTCGGCCACTTCCTTCGAAGCCTCCCTCTCTCTCTTTGTGACTCTTTGAAGGACGACAACAAGTGAAAACATATCGTGAGCCGGCCCCGGCCGCAGCCGCCGCGACCATTCATCAACGAGATACATGCGTACGTGTGCATCTCTCTCTTTCTCTCGCCCTCTCTCCAAATCTCTCTCTGTAGGAGATGCGGAGGGGATAGCTTAGCCGGATCGCTCTACGCGGCGGCACAACCGGCGAGCGATGATCTGAAAGGCGCTCTTTGTTCGACGTCGCGACGTCTCCGCGTTCGAACGCCGGGGTCGCTCGTCTTCGCTGCGCACCTGTTTCCTGCTGTGGCAGGGTAGCAATGTGACAGTCGGTTGTACCGAGTGGAGAATGAATCCTCTCTTCGCTTTCGCATCGAGCGTTCCTCTGATTCAACCACCTTAAAGGGCCGCTCACGTGAGCGTTCCCGTAGGCAGCCTGGCAGCCTCCGGCAATCGATCCCATGGTGGACGCGCTGCCGTGGCCTACGGTAGGCAGCCTATGCACGGTTCGAGGCGACAGGATCGGTGGTAGGTCGGCCGCCGTCAAATCGGCGGATCGACATCGGCCGCGTGAGGCAAGGCGGTAAGAGAGTGTGCGCGGTGCAGGCGCAGCTTTTGGACTGTCTCGGCCGTGGAGAATGAAGCGCGAAGTAAGAGAAAATGAAGATGCTAGCGAAGAACAAATGAAGCCTCGAGAGTTGGCCAACAGCTGAAGAGAGGGGTGCACTCCAGTAGAAGCAGTGCTTCGATGATCAGCATCGGCCAGCTGGAGTATGTTGGCGATCCCCTGTATAAGCGAATCCACCGAAAATACGGACATATATATTCGATATATATATATATATATATATATATATGTAGGGTGGGGGTCATTTCAGGGGAAGGATACCATACTTGAATCGGCGTACACCCGTATGTCCGCAAACATTCAACCACCATACGCATACCCCCATAGTACAAAGTCATACCGCGGGTAGGCACAGTGTACCATGCAGGTGGATGGACGTCGTCCATTGAGAGCCACGACTCATTGAGTACCGCTGCGGCAGAGGCCATGAGCAGTACCCTGATATAATCAGTGCATCAAGCAAACCACAACGATCGGGTCGGGTCGTACGGAAGTTGGCGGTGCCGTTAAATCCGAAGGTGGACGATAATGGCAAACCGAAGCAGTCCAATACCCCTTCAGACCAGCCTCGGGGTGAGCCAACGTTACCCCGGCCGACTCCAGTGCTTACGATCTCGATCAGTTATTGTCGATGACGACGCTGTTGTTCTCCGTCGTCAGCTACGTTGTCCCGGGGGCCAGCGACGCAAGCACGCCCTGATCTATCTACTTATCCGTAGGCGTAACGTCGTGGCTAGATATAATAGATACATATGCAGATAACATCGTGCGTAGATGTCGGCCAGACATTCACCGACCGGCTAGCGTTATACTACTACCTGGACCAGGCATCAAAGTGCCGTTTCCCTGCCGTTTTTCACGCATCTCGAACAGGTTGCCTCTGAGTAGAAGGTCAGCGGTGGCAGTGGCGGTGTTCCTCGTTTGTCTGCCAGACCGAGGTTCGTCATTGTGCCAATGGTGCGGTGGTCTCTGTTGCTGTTGCTGCGGCGGCGGCGGCATCGGCTTCGGGTGCTGTTGGCCTCTGCTATACCCGGCTACCACTTCTACCCGGCCGCGTTTCCTTTGCTTCCGTGACCATCAGCCTGTTCCGTAACATCGCTGGAGCCGTGCACCCCGCCGCTGCTGCCGCCGCCGCCATCAGTATTAGCCTCATGATCGTCATGTCGTGCTAACGGCATAGGAAAGAAGCAAGTGTCTAGCCTAGACGAAGCCACCTGTGCGCGTTCGGCTTCATTTGCCGATGAGGACCCGGTGGTGACGGCGGCGGCGGGGACAACGACTTCACGTGCACTAGAGTTATCAGTGAGGCGTCCTCGCTGTCGTAATCATTTCTACAGAGAGAAGCGATGGTAGCCTAGCCCCTTCCCCCTTGCTTTGCTGCCATGAGAGACGGAATTAGAGCTGAATGACTCGGCGAGCAGCGACATTCGCAAATTAGTCGTGGAGACGACGTTTTACGACGTTTTATAGTTTTCGCGGTGCTCAGCTCATCCCAACATGCTTGAAGCGAGGACACTATAAATGAAAATACGTAATATTTGTTGGCAGGATGGTTTTTTGGCGGGCTCGTTTATCTGAGGAAGATGGGGAAAATTGAATTTATTGGCACAGTGAAGAAAAAAGAAGGAGAAGAAACTAGAGGCAGGATACGACATCTGGAGAGATTGGCAGATTTCACACTGGTGTGGGGAGGGCGGGGAAGGCTTCCATAGGAAGACAATGGGTATTCAACAATAGCAGCGGTTTGGGGGATCGAGAAACCGCTAGTTTACGCTGTTGTTTATGCCCTCGTCAACTCGGGCGTCTTACAAGTACTGCCAATAGAAAATGCTTAATTATATATATAGAAAACGACATTTCATATATATGTATATATATATATATATATATATATATATTACGTTGGCATGCTGCAATATAAGTTGAACCAATGAGCTACACTGAATAGTAGGTGCACTAAATAATTTGCAACTCTTGAAATGAAAGTTTCCAACTGTGTGATCGCCGATGTAATAACACACACAGTACAAGGCTTAATTAAATATTTTTCGAGGCAATTACGAAATGGACCCGAAACGACGACCGTTATTAACTAATATCGTCATTAAAAAGCATACTTGCTAGTGTGCTCCTCAATATATATATATATATATATATATATAGAAACTTCACAACTGATCGTGGCGCAAACGATAGACAATTGCGGCGTTTTATTTGTCCTGTCACTCTTCCACAACAGACACGATGTGTACCTTAGCTTGACTCGGCTTCCCTGTCGAATCGAGTTCCCAAAGCGTTCGGAATTAATATACACTACTGTATCGCACCGTTTCAAGGGCAGCCAGGGCGAAAAATCGTCGCCGCACTACAAAATTGCGTGGTTCCACAACCCCGCCCCCCGCCCCAGCTCCTTCAGCTAGCCCCAGACAGCATATCCTAGCCGTACGAAGTGCCCGCATTCAAAAATCAACAGCTCACATGCGCCGGTGTCCGTTAAATTCGCACAAGGTTGACGTATGCTGCATACTTTCGTTCGGCCATTTCCCACGGTGCGGCGTTATGACTCCGTGAAGACATGGCCAGCCACTGCTTGAGCATCGCGCAGAGCTGAAGCGTACAGAAGAAGAACTCAAGCGTCAGTTGGGCGGCGAAGAAGTTCTCCCCTTGTTCGCTGAGTGGCTTCACGATAATAGTGAAACGTACAGGCATCGTATACACGTCGATCGGAATACGCTGGCGTACATAGTAGCACTTAGGTTGGATTCTGCTAAACATTTGGTTGGTGAATGCACACATTTCGTTGTGGGACCTCACAGTGCCTATTGAATGGCGAGGAATAAATATGAACATAGGCTTGCGTTGGTACGAAACTACGAGAGAACAACTTCTGAGCCAATAAACTTCTCGTAGTAAACGTCTTAAACACGGGTTAAGTTCTGCTTTTTACACGTGGGCACAACTTCCAACGTGATCTGCAAGGGAAATGGTGAGGTATCTCAAGTGTTGCAGAGCAATACAACAACTCTCCCGGCCGGCGCGTAGGTCTTCCAACGGCAGGACTACAACGCAGAGTTTCTCTTTCTTTAAACATATATATATATATATATATATATAGCAGACCACTGCAACTTTGACCACTTACTAGTGTCTTATAAATATGTATATATTTAGAGCAGGTACTTACTATGATAAATAGCCGTTTTATCTATCCATTCAGACCGCTCAATTATTTTTGGATATGTAATAGATACCCACTGAAATTCGAATAATCATCCTGCCAGGCCAGGTGTGATGTATACACATCCGGCAGTACCATGTAATGGGAGCTTAAGGGTTTTGTACAGTTGCAGTTCCGTAAATCAACACGTATATATATATATATATATACATATAATATATACTTGGTTTCGATCACCCATCAGTACTCGCTACTATTGTAGTTTGCTGTGCGTAATGCGTCGCTTCGGCCGCGACCGGACCTGGCCATTCATTCGGACCCAGCGTAGGATTCGCTGAGCGAACGCCCGTTTATCTGTCATTATCCTCTCGGCAAGCGAATTGCCTATCTCCTGATGGTCTCCCAGCAGCAGCAGCAGCAGTTGCTGCCATAGTGTGGTTCTTCTACTCATTTCGTAAACATCAGCACTAGCGGCAATAGAGAGGCGTGCCGTATCGTACACGAATAGACGGACTATAGGATCTGCTCACAATCTTGCGTAGGCAATCGTTGGCGACAGTCATACACTGTTCTCTCGGTCTGTCTCTCAGTCTAGCGTTCATGAAGATCGACGTCCATCCATCCATCGCCTGAGACGGCATTCCGGCCTGATTTGGCCTGCCCTACCGACCACCCCTGCTGTCACATCATTCCGTTAAGGCCCAGCAAGCTCTTCCGCAAAGGATCTTCTCGGTGTGTACGCGCACACTAGGCCCGAGCGGCCGAGCACCCTATGCCGAAGAGCGCGGGCCCAACCCGCGGGGGTACGGCGCATAGCGTCACGGCACTGTCGTTCAGACTGTTGCAGATCCGACTCGATATTCGTTCCCACGGTGATCCGCTGCGAGCCGGCCGCTTAGGCAGGCATGAGCGCAGGCCACGGGTGACAGCGGGTACCGGACGATGGGCGCCCTCAGGCAGAAGTCGCCGCCGAAGGTGAAAGATCTGAACGTCGACGCTGGCCTCGACGTCGACGCAAAACAGAAGGCAGAAGGTTGGCCAGTTGTGTCTTTGCTTGATGCCACCGCGGCTCCTGTCGCTGCTTTGCTTGGGCGGCGGACAGCCGAACGAGCCGGAGAATCCCAATGGTTGTTCGTTATAGCCAGTCGTGCCGGCAGCAGATGACGTCCGCGGCAATCGGACGCAATCGACGAGACGTCGCCGACGGAGGAACGCAAACAACGTCACAGAAGAGAGGAACAGTAGACAGTAACAATATTTAGTACAACAACGGTAATAGCGGCCACCACCCCTAGCGGCCCCAGTCTCCCCAGGGAGACGGCATACTTTAGCACGAAGCTTAGAGCAACGTCAAGTATGGGGTTGCCGGAGCGGACAACATACGGACGGTATTCGTAAGATGATGGCGATGGAGGCCGGGTCATCGCAATGATTCTTTTGCTGTTGCACAAGAAGATAAAGGGGTCGGCGGGCTTCGTCCTAAGCCCAGGTGGCGAATGCCCCACAGGAGCAACTTGGGCCTCGTCAGGCTGCTGTCACTACATCAACAATTGTGGACTAACGAACTGAAATGAGCAAAGGAGCACACGACGCATTTGATGCAGAAATTCTGCGGAAGTTTATATATATATATGTAAGTTTCATAGATTACGCCTTAAGTTTCAGTAGCGGGGTGAACCAGGACTGTTACATCGATCTGTGGGAGTATCGTTTCAAATTCGCAATATTCAAACACGCAGTTAGTTCACTCTACTAACTGTTTTTTTCACCCTCACCCTCAGCTCACCCTCAGCTGTTCACTCTACTAATAAGAGTATATATATATATATATGTATATAAATCGTAGTGGTTGTACTGTCAAGCCAGTCCATTCCAGTATATAATATCAACGCTTCGGTGAGATCATTTCGTGAAGACAATTTTTCACATTTACACAACATCTATCGTGCAGGCTCGTCTAAAAATTGCATAACATCTATAATACAAATCGGACATGTGGTCGAATATCTTAAAATCAACTTTATTCCAATTGGCTCAACGGCTTGCTGTCTCACCTCAATGAACGTATTCTATACGAGATTCAATGCTGTTCGAATCGTTATCGACGTTCCATTCATCGAGAGAAGGTTGAATGATACGGTAATAATACTACTGGCAGCGAAGGCGATTTTCTATAGTTTATGTCATAGTTGGGTAGTCTTCGCAAAGCGATACATCAGGGGGCAACAGACCGAACAGCAATTCGGTTTAGGTGAACGATCTCAATCACGGTGGGGCTAAGTCGATTGCTGAAGCGTAGTGTCATTGTGTTGGCCATATTCTTATATCATTATCTACATCGAAATAGTGATTGTGAATGATCAGTTGATTGTAATACATATATATATATATATATTAGGACGCTATATATATATATATATGTAGCCCCCTTTTTATAATTAAGCAAACCCACGAGCACTAATCAACACATTTTGCCAATTCCAGACCTAATTCTCAGGTGGCCTGTCCAAAATCATAGCGTGTATTCAACGTGTCACACTGAGGGTTGCTGAAACGGATGTACTCCTGCAGCGTCCAGCCTGTGCAAAATGGTGGAACACCAGAGTAATTTGTTATGTCAGCCGTCAAACGACGAGTCCATTCGATCTGCTGGGGAGCACGATTTAGGATGGGGCCGATTGTTGAGAGTAGTTTCCGCCACTTTTCTAAGTGGGTTTATGATTCGAAAGCGGGCCACATTGACTCTAATGACACTAGATGATTCGGCATCTAATCGTCTCCTTGCGAACAAAGCAGGAAACGTATTTTGCTTCGAAAGAAGTCGCATAAGCCCATATGCTTTTAAGTGTAAGATAGCACACTAAGCGAACAATATGACTATTATTATTAGTGTTATTATTAACTTACAAAACTAATGGCACAGCACAATTAGGTCAACATTACGCTTGGCACGGCCGGTAATAATAACAATGTATTATTACAACAAGTCTCTGGCTATCGGAAGCCAGAGGCCGCAGGTTCGAGCCCTTTCCTGTTTGACATAAACGAGAGCTTAAGCATTGTAAAATTGCAGCTCCTCCAATAAACCAATAAACCTTTACCTTTATGTAAAGATGATAGCCCTGTGACCTCGTGGTGCGTTCGTGTACGCGTTCTTGGCAATCGGAGGAGAGATCTAGATGCACACCCGGGTTCGATTCTCACTCGCTGCACTATTTAAAGGGGTCTCCCTTGTGATCAGCATTGCCGAAAGCAGCTGTACGGTGGACTGAGTTAAGTTTTTGCGACTGGGAAGAGTCAGCCTTTGTCTCGTACCATTATAGAGTGCCAACGGGTTTCCTCCTCTTCAAAGAACGAAGGCCTTGTGTGTGATATCGTCAGAGTCAACGCTGAACTCTGTATTGCCACAAGTCGAATTGTTCCCTCATTGAATTCTCCCTTATGTCTTTCACATCGTCGAGGAAGTCTAATTACACCGCGGGCATTGGCCGGACTTTTTTTTCAAAAATCCTTATAGTAGGAAGTCCTCAAGATATATATATATATATATATATATAGAATACGTGGAAGTATGTATATCATATCAGGCCGGGGAAAAATAAAAGACGAGCTGCAGCGGCACTAGATGTTTATATTACATCAGCGAATCGTATTGGACAACGTGGGAACGCACAGCTATCTGTCTTCGTACCCCTTTCAAATGATTCGAGTCTAATGGAAGTCTATTTATTTGTATTTTTCATCAGCTGCCATTTCTTACTTCCTCAGAGACAATGGCTAATAGCTAATAGATAAATGAGGGAATAATTTCATGGTAGAAACAGAAAAAAAGGCCGTATTGCAAGCGATACGTTCACATCCTGACGAGAACGTTCGCAGTAAGCTAGAATACTGAGAATGGCTGAGATAAGATTTCATTTTGATTTGATATCGTCTCAGAGGCTATCGCGTCAGTAGATGCGCGGAAAAGGGACTTGTATGTCTCATCTGATCGCCTATGTCGTCATGTGCGTATGGCACAACCGACAGGAGTTTCGCTATTTTTGATCTTCTACCGATGGGGGGCTCGTTAGGGTCGTGGCTGTCGGACGGTCGTTGGTCAGGCCTCGTACGTGGCTAGGTGTCATCCTGCGTACGTGAGGCTTTGAGGTCCTGAAATAGGGCTTCATTGCATACATTAGCTTGATCTCTCGTGTTCTCCGGATGCCCTCAACGTTCGTTCGCTTATACTGCGAGTTTGAGCCACCCCTGCCTATGTACATATCATCATGTGTCATGAAAAGAAAAAATAATAATTCAAAGGGGAAAACTTGCACTCGCTAAGTGGAGTTGTCCAAAATCGTATGCCCAGTATTCCACAGATCGAGTCATGAGATTTTCTATAGAATTAATTATGCAATACTCCAGTTTTATTTTCAGTTTCAGACTTGTACAACAAATCGGTAATACGTAAGTGTACTCGGGCATCTACCATCCAGACTCCTATAAAGCCCACTCAGCCGCAACGACCTGTTCACCGAATGGATCTAAGAGGTAAATTTTCCGATATAATCCGCAGCGGTACGCCCTCGTGTTTGACCGGTCTCCGGAACCATCTTCCATGGAGAAAAATGTAATTAGCGGCCTGTTACGAGAGAAGCCTCGCCGGACGTGTTCGAGTTTTTCCTCGGCGAAAGCTGGAAAAAATTACGAACGTGCGATATGAATTGCCAATGATGCGCCAATGAGAATATACTCGTGAGAATGTCGTTTTTAATTCAAAAAACATACTTGCTTGCGCCGCCCGGGAATCGAACTCGGGTCGCAAGAATGGGAATCTTGCATGATACCACTACACCAGCGGCGCCTTCGATAATTGCCGCGACCTAAATCCCAATCCGCTCCTGTGGGCCAGTTCTCCCCGGCGACTTCATGAGACCACTTGGACACAGCTGCTCAAGAACTGAGCTGAGCAAGAATAATTCTGCCAAGAACTACTCTAATCTGCTTGATTTGTTCGTGACGTAACAAGCACCCCGTATATGTGCTGCTCGACGTGCTATGGCGCATTTCAGATTTCAGTATTCATAGTGGTGAGTACTTCGTCCATGATCCGTTGTTTATCTATGTCACAAAGAAATGGAGGACGACATCGATTGATAAGATAGGAGACAATGAGGTGGCGACGCTGCTGACGCTAATGGGTCTGCGATACTGCAGATAGGCCAGTCCAAAAATCGTGAGAAATGTTTTGTCAGATTTCGTTACGAGAGGAACTTTCTACGGCGTCGACCCAAGTTGGGGATAACGATAAATTGACATATTCTCACCTTGGTGTATATATGAGTTGCGTGGTGATTTGCAGTAATTATCTTTGTCTAATATCTCTCTTCTAATTTTCGTCTTTCTAATTCACCACTCTTATCAGACTTACATCATATATACATTCAGACTACGATTACTACAAACAATTTAGATGTCTGATGGGTACCCAAAATAGAAATAATGACAATAATAATACTAAGACGAAGTGCTTATTGCTTATTGCTTACATTTTCACAATCAAACGCCAACTACTCGCACCGGTGTCGCCTTATTCCAGATTGCTCCGAGAGTAGTTTTTCTAAAATGAAAAGAAAAAAAATACACAAAACAACCATTTTCCCTTAATTACCACCCTATCCCTTTGCCTCGTATCTACTTAATTTGCATACGCCGCGTTATCGTCAGACTACCGTCAAATTCGATTATCGTACCCGCCATTCACAGTTTTCCAGAGCCTTCGCACGTACAACAGTAATTTCCCACGGTCGAAGCCGCCGGCGGGGGGTCGACCAAAGACCCTGTCCGGTATATCCTATATCGTCGTATACATCGCATTTGTACCCACCACATCTCGTTCTGATGATCTATGATCGGCCCGTGTGTGTGTGCGCGCTAAACGTTCAGCGAGCTAGAAAGAAAAGAAAATCAAAAGGAAGAGCGAGAGAGAGAGAGAGGGGGAGGGAGGGAAAGAGAGAGTGGTCTAGCTCGTGTAGGCGTATCTCGGCCTGATCCACGAGGCCTGATGGTGCCTTCTTGGCTGGCCGAAAAGCGGGCAACGGCTGCCTGCCGACCAGCCCGACCGTGTACCGCAGCGGAAGGCATGTCACCACTCACCGCTGCGACTTCGGATATTTCGACTGGACAGACCCGCGCTGACAACAGGGTCCAGAAAATCGAGTCGCTCCAATCTTCTGCCTTGGCGGCCCAACTGCATCCACCCTTCGCCCCCCCCCCCCCAGACGAACCCCCGCGCCCTGTTTTTTTCGCTTCAGGGGCAAGCTGCAGCAGATATAGTAGCAGCAATCGTATCTAGCGGCTGCAGTATTCGGCAATCGGCGTTTCGAGCATCGTGTCTACATCGTGTTTCGAACGTATTTTACAGGCAAACTACATTCGAATGAATGAATGAGAACGCCCGAACGGAAGCGAGCGGACGATTGCACGCTGCTGGAAACAGAACAATAACAGTGTTATCGATTTTTGCTCCTGGTGAAATGGACGTCGCTCTGGTGGATAACAAATTGACTTGGAGCCTACGGCTGTTGTATTCTTTGCCGTATGGTTATATATATATATATATATATATATTGCTGTGCTTGATGTCCCGTGTCGCCGTTGGGGCAACTCGTAACAGCCCAGTGATCCGTTCTTCCGAGACTTTTCTGTTCTCGGCTTGGAGATGAGACGGGCAATAATGATATAGGCCGATCGGGCGTAATGATCTCTCATCGACTAACAATGAGAATTCACGCAGCACTAATTGACTCGAGTCCGTATGGAGGACGTGTTTGGACGACGCGTAATTTAGCTAACAGTAAGTGTCGTCCATGGATGACGCTAGACTGTAAATGACGTCTGGTCTCGACCGATAGATCGATATGCATAATAACAAGCTTTGTTGAAATTCCAGTAAAGCGTCCGCGGAAGCTCGCGGCGGAAGAGTTCGAAGAACATTGGCCAGGACACAGGTATGGCGTATCTTGCCGTATGCTCAAGTTGCGCTGTTTGCTATGGCCTGCCGAACCGGCCGAATCCCCCCGACCGATGACACCCCCCGCGGTGGCAAATGATTGGCAGGATCTACTTCACATGGCCTATGTCGAAGTCATTCAAGGGCATCGGCGTTTCGCCACTACAGCGTTACGAGCACTGTATGCAAATATTGACAATTGGATTTGTGTCAGCTCTCTCGGTGTCTAGCCCAGCGTTTCGAAATAAACACGATGCACGAGACAGATTTCCGTTTTATTATTTAATATCTGCTGGAACTAGTCGACGAATTTTGCTTAACCGGAGCACGGCGCACCTTTCTCAATTTCTGTTCTTGATAATGCTTTATGTCGGTGCAGTCCCATGCGAGAATGTCATTTAGGAAACAAACACGACCTGCGACATCGATTATTCTAGCTAATTATATGCATTAATTACTGCTACTCTTACTACACTTTAATATTTTCGTGACTTAACGGTTGTCGAATAATTCAAAATTTTGGGCTGACTTTTTTGGAAATATGATTTTCAATGTCGTTCCTTTGTTGGATCATGTCTCCTTTAATGGTGCCATTCTAAATTTACGTGTTTACGAAGACTCTTATAGTAGGGTGTGATGCAAGTTTTCAGATTCGATTTGATTTATATTTGCATTTAAGGAGTCCGTCTTCTGAAAGCAGTACAGTGGACGTTAAACGTTGGCCGAACGCTAGCCCGCAGGATTTCTTTTTAGATTGGATCTGATAGCTCGATAGCTTCCGCATAAAAATCGCCATGCTTAAGCTTCGAGCGTTTCCCAACGTTATTCTCAAAACGTCGATCCCGATTGCCGTACAAAACCTTGCACGCCACTTACTCCCTGCACCCTGCTTTGGTCAGCTTATTATATAGTTTGCTTAAGCGTAACAAATCACTGAAATAAATGAAGAAGTCGAAGAGCCATAACACTTATTTCTTTCATCTGACGGGTTACCGTTGGCTTGATTTTAGTCAAATAAATTTAGCCGATTCGCAAACTCATATATCCCGTGCACGCCAGTCACGATGAGCGATGTTCGGTGTTGCATTGGTGGGATTTTTGCTTTTGATATTTGTTTATATATGTTCTTCTTTGGAGATCGAAACGTCTAATAATTTCACTAATAACTAATAGTAAATATAATCAATTTGGGATTATTGACGTCCATCAAAGACGAACTAGAGTAACTTTTTACAAATATTTATTGATAGAGCCCTCCTTGGTCTAGTCGGGTTCATCCATTTATGCGATGTACATTTGTTTTCTTTTTACTTTGGAACATTATTATTAGTTAGTATTATTCGTATCGGCCAATATCTTGCTATATATATATATATATATATATATATGTAGGTTGGATGACTATATATATATATATATATATTCTTCTATAGTTTCTCTCGTAGTAAATTTCGCCGGTGCACCACGTCGCGTTTAACCAGACCGTAGCGCCTCTCTGTGTCCGCGTATGCCGATACGCGTACGATGTTTTCCTACGGGCAAATAAAATGCCAGAAGACAAGCACGCAATGGATCACCAGATGAGGCTCGCACCGTCCAATACATCCTGTCCAAAGATTCCCTACGAACAACGATAGGCAAATACGTTGATTCACGTCGTTTAATTCATTCATGAGGGCTGAGGCTCCTGGATTCAGCCTACGGCCGCCTCCCCCTGTGTCGCCGTCTCATGGAGACGATATTTCGGTTTCGTCCGGTCCTCGGTTTGTCACCGTGGGAGCCAGCGGGTTGACGCACTGCGGCCGGCGACCACTGTGCCGATGTGCCCCCTCTCCCTTAAGACAGCGCGCGGACACCTCAGAACGACGCGGGTTGACGGATAGAGACGAGGGGAGGGAGGGAGAGAGAGAGAGAGATGCGTTGATAAAAGCACCCCAACCTCATGGGTAGATTTCACATGAGGTCGAACAGAGCCCCTAGAAGACAAACAGCGTAGAGAAGCACATCGATCGGTTACCGCCACCGTGTAGCGTATCACCCCTCTGTGTAATACTCATGCGGGGCGAAGTGGAACTTCGCAATCTTAAGCAAGCGTCTGATATTGACAATAGTGAACTCGAACGATTTGTGGTATATCTAGCAACGTGGGCGTGTATGTGTGTGTATGTGTGCCCCTATGGAAATTGAGCGATATCGTATTGTCGAGAAAGGATTTAAGACTGGTGTAGCTAATTAGGACGTTACCGTCGACCGGAGACACCGCTGCGAGAGAGAGAAAAGAAGAGGTCGCTCAAGCTAGAAAGGCCATGGTGAAGTCGAAGAGGCTCGATGCGCCCTTCGTCAGCTCGGTGCAACGTCGCAATGAACGCGAACGCAAGCGCGTCCACCAGGTGAACCAGGGTTTCGCCTCCCTTCGGGAACGTCTGCCGGACGCGATTGCCAACCGCAAGATGTCGAAGGTGGAGACCCTGCGTTCCGCAATTGACTATATCGTCCAATTGCAGAAGGTCCTCGTCGTTCAGCGACGACAACACCATTGCCGACAACAGAAATCGCATACGCAGCAACATGGAAGGCACCAGCAGCAACAGCAGCAGCAAAAATGCCAAATTAACCTTAACACCCACGAGGTCCTGGAGTTGCAGTATCAGCTTCGGCAGGACGTGGACGACTCGCTTGATCAGAACGTCTCCGAAACTTCGCCCGATATCTTCTCCTGCATTCGGCAGGATCTCGACGACAGTGACGAGAACCGATTCAGTGGACGAATCGTGCCGTGGTCGTCGGGCAGTAGCGATCAGGATACCGAGGACAATCTCGAACATCACCGCGCTCTGGACAGCTCCTTCGACGAATTCGCAGTGCCGTTTACGATACAACGGGCCGCATAGAGCGAGACGAAGCACCGGAACACGACACGCGAAACCGGGGGGACGGGGGGTGGATCTGTTGCTGATTCGATCTTTCTCGGCTATAGTCATAATCAAACGTCCTCCGCTATGAGAACAAGAAGGTTAGCAGTATTATAAGAAGGCCATGAACCGTTGTTAGTTAGCCCCGAATTGATGTATGATAACTTAAGATTTACTATTGACTGTATATAAATATTGCAATCGCAGCATAAACAGAAAAATATACTAATTAATTTATTTTTTATGATGTCCATTATTATTATTATTACTATTATTATTATTGTTATTGATTAAGTGTTTCTGTCGTTACAATGATAATGTTGGGAAATTGTGTGTCCATTGCGGGAATCAATTTCTCATGCTGAATGAACATTGGAGGAGTGTAATTTCAGGTGTAGAGATTCCTAGCGATATATATATATATATATATATATATATATATATATATATATATATATATATATATATATATATATATATATATATATATATATATATATATATAACAATTCTGATCTTGGCCAATATTGAGTTGAGCAACTCTCCCGAGTTTTACCGAGATTGGCCTCAACTAAAAGGCCTCAAGATTCGATCGAGTACAGCAGAAAAGCCTGAGCAATAATAATATCTCACTTCGAGTCCCTTCATTTTCTCCCGTCCTGTTCTGAGATGGCTGTTCTTATCATACTTCACCGATGTGGCCATGTGATATATAATTATTGGGATCGATCACGCTAATGAGATGATCAGATTCTGTGTTCCGCGCTAATAGCCGACGAAGTTTCGCGTACAAGTTATTCTTGTTCTCAGGACGATATAATATATATATAGAACCAATTTTCGTCGATATCCCGTCATTCCATGGTAAATCCAGATCACCGTTATAGTCGGTCACGCTCAATGTAGAGGCACGTAATAATAATTATAATATTAATGATAATAATAATAATTATATAAACGCATGCCCATTCGTTCACCTTCAAACGTCGATTGGACCATCCAGCCGCCTCGCCGGCAGTCGGCGATAACGTCTAGGTAGACAGTTGACCCGTATATATATATATCACCATATCATAGCATATACGACACAATACGATACAACGATTCAGAATACATGCAGCTAGCAATGTCCAATGACAATGCGCGGATCTCAGGGGTTTGCCGCAGGGTTACCGCGGGCAGGAGCATTACAAAATCAATACATCAATCAATCAGTCGATCAGCAGCAGCAGCGGCTATGAGAATAGCTGTTGCTCGAAAGAGAGCCTCGAGTTCCGCTCTATTTGTACACTAATTACTATATAATTATATTTAAAGCGTAAGTTAGGCAGGCTGACAACGACGTATGTCTCGACATGGTCCGCAAATGCAAAATGCTATTTTCTAATTAACATAATTGCTCAAGTGTAAATCTTGTTGTTGTTGGTGGTGGTGGTGGTAGTGTTTTTTCTCTTTAATCGAATAATTGATTGTAGATTATCTTCGAGTTTCTTCATTTTGACCCTCGTTGGTTTGATTGAAAACGTACACAATTAAATGGTCATTACGACGTCATGACACGGCTGTTTATTGTAATCAATACTAATTACTATCGTGTATTACATGGACGGCGTGAAGCTTTCACACCCATAGGAGTCGAATGCGGCGATTGCGAATCTATTCAACGCAAACATTGAAATGTAACGATCGTGTCGAATTTTCCCGTGAACTGTTCATGGTGATTTCACATTTCAAGTTTAAATAAAGTGAAATGATGATGTGTCAAGGAAAGGAGCACTATCAGGTCATCTCTTTATTCTGTCTTAATTAATATAGTCGATCGACTCTTGGAAAAATTATCACAAGAGGCAAAATTTCCGCCTAATCCGTTTCAGAATCAGCTGCTTGTCGACGAAACAATAGAATTTCATAGGGGCACGCTAAAGGGACAATGTATGAACAACGTATTAAACAATCCAGTCACCTAATGAGAGGTTAACTTGCACACAATTTTCAAAAAATTTGCTGCTGATCATTGATAAGACCACGGATATGTATGTGCCTGCTTCTGACCATATATATATATAAATGATTTGGCCAATGATTATCACGTGCAATCTGTAATATCCTCCACTGGAGATCATGAAATAAAATACTCGAATACATGATGTAAAATACTCGCCACCCCACGAGAAACCCGGCAACGCGCTATGGAGTATGCGATCGTCTACGAGGTCTGCTGTTCAATGCATTTTTGTCCTCTTCCAATAGGCTTCTCATAGGCTCTCCATAGGCTTCACACAACTGTCTGTTTTCATGGCGGAAACGCTTCGGAAAGGCCACCGCTGTGTGGCGTCACGTAAAGGACCTGGCATGCCGTTCATGCTGGATCTACCTGCTGGATTTTCTGCTCTGCTCAATGAACAGTCTGGTCAGTGCTACTGTACCGCTAACGTCTACGACATCAAAATACAATCTTGGCTGAATCTGCGCATCGAAATCAATTAATGAATTAAATAAATATTCAATTGTGTGTTCGCGTAAAGAATCAACTATCTATTTGTACGACTTTGCATGAGGAGACGTCGCAACGTTGTTGATCCAAGCCGAAATACCGCTTGACACAGCCACGTCTACAATGCATTGAGCAGCGCGTGCAATTCGCTAGGCATTGGCTGCTCCAATTTGCATTTAGGCGTCCCTCTTACGAAGAAATGCTAAACGCGGTACCGTGGACGTTAAATGTTGGCTGAGGGTCAGCCAACTTTTAATCAGTATTTCGACAACCTATATTACTAAAGATTTGTTAGTCGAATCATGCTTATTAAGACTCCGCTTGGAGGGGAATAGTTCAGATCGCAGGCAAATCTATGACGTGACTACCGAAAGCAGTATCGCGGACGTTAAATGTTGGCTGCCTGTCAAAAATGTATTAGGTATTTATTTATTATTTATTAAAGGGGGATGTTGCTATGCTAATGCATGACAACACCCTGACCTCGCGCCCTTCTGGGGCTGTTGACGATGTTCAACATCACCGCCCTTCCCGGGATCGCTTTTCTGCGTTCGTTCAGTTAAGGCGGTGAGATGTGTACAAGCCCAGCCACGAGCACCACAAAATACTCCTTTGCCGTACGGGCATGGCTTGGTCAGCCGACTCTCAGCTGCATGTATAACGTACCTGAATATCACTAACTTCAGTTCCGCACTATACTCAAATTCAGTCCTCCCTCCCTCGTCACAGCCAGTATACGGTATCGAGGTAAGGGTATACGATGTTGAGTCTGAGATATCCTGTCTGAGGTCGACTATACTTCCTTTCTCACATGACCTCTCTCTCTCTCCAGCCAGGCCCTTCAAGCAAATTTCACACGCATCACTGTCATTTTTTTTTTCAAATAGCTGAGTTCGCTCAGCCGCCCTCCTTCAATGGCACAACATGCAATGGGTACCGATTGCTCGTAGCAGCGTTTCTTCAAGAACCCATCATCATGCCGGTCGTACTGGCCTTATCCGGACATTTTCCAACAAACACCCACCTATATGACGACGGCTCTACAGTGTTATGAGGCCGCTCGAAACGATGATGGCTGTCAATCGTGGAAATCGCGACGATTTGCAGAGCGATCGACAATTAGCAAACACGCTCCGTGTTCGCTACGAGCAGAACACCAACGCCAACAGGCCGAGCGCGATACCGTCGCATATTCCTATAACGCAGGCCGATTCCACGCTCACAGGGCAACATCGGCAGCACTCATCTCTCCTGTAGTCATCGCCGCTGTCCTTATCGTACTCGAAGCCATACTGCCCTCTGTCATCATCGTCGTCTGGGTCCCGCGCCGGCGGTGCCGTGACCACTTTCCCGTTGTCGGTGGGGTATCGCCACATCGCTCCACAGCGAGAGCATGCGATAGTTCCGTGCGAGATTCCGTCCACCAGCTTCATGTCGCCAGATCGATGTGTTGATGTCGCGGCAGGCAGCCGGCGAGCACTGCTTGATCACCTCGTATCCAACGATCCAAGCAGTTTTTCGGCGTTTGCTCAAAGCTGACCGGTGTATAGCGCAGATATCGATGGTGTCTTGTGTAACGACGTCAAACAACGAACTGTTCACGACTGATAAAGTGACAACGACTCCGGCGACGAGATAACGACTGTTGAGGGTTACTTACCCCCGGGGGTAAGGGGTTGTAAACATGTGGACAAGTTCTCAGCAGTTTTTTTCTTCTCTGGTCGCGGGGAAGGCTTCGGAGTTCTCGCCTGTGGATGAGAACGGCAGCACATCAACTCGTCTACTATTGTCATATCGTACCCGTGAAATCTTGCCGCTGTTTCTGAGACTAACCCTATCAGTCTTGTTCGTGGAGCGCTGATTGGGCGTAGCCCTCCGTCAACGCTCTGTACGTAGTATATGATATCCCGCAATGAAACTCTCGCGTCCTGTGAGATTCGAACCGGAGACCCCAGATTTCCAAGTCCTCGGGGCCATCCCGACTAGATTCATTGAATCGTCTGCATACGAGCAGTCTGGCCTTCGAATTATTAACTTTTGGTAATTTGAAACATTTTTGAGGCTGGTCTGAGGCGGATAAGTAAGCCATCACGACGCTACTGCGCGACTGCTACTATATATATATATATATATATATATATATATATGTCCAACTGTAACAAATAGCCACTCAAATGAGATTATTATTTGTAGCAATTTACTCGAAAGTAACTAATAAACAGTGCTTAATAAAATAGCTGCAAACCAAAGGGGATCAATACATCTTGGATATTCAATTACACCAGCTGTCGTGGATTTACATAACGAAGTTCTTCACTACAAATTCGCCCGATTACCCCAAATAATAACACCTAATGGAGACGGCTCACTAAGGTCATCTGGATCCTTTATTAAACCCCAAAGGCAGATAAACTTCTAAATTACGTATATGCTTGATAGTTATCCAAGTTACTCTATACATCGTGTACATTTATTACTAAATTATGCATATATATATATATATCAAGATTCAATCATCCGCCTAATTCTTATTGTCAATTAAAACTAACATATTCTATATTCAGTTTGTATACTGTACACCATACGGCAGATATCATTAAAACATGGAACAATTGACGCTTTTCGCCTTGGCAGAATGTAGGCTATATTGCCTATATATCGAGTAAGCAAATATCGTAAAAATACCCTTTTATGCTATGTCAAAGTATCATAAATGTCAATAGTCAAATCATTAGTACAACCACTGCACTCACTGGTCAGATTATTGCAACGAGCTCAGTGTTCAGTAAATCCCGTGCGTTTAGTATACATATCGTCTAGCTGAGTGGCATTTTCAAATATATATATGTTGACATATTTGAAATATTACATGATACGAAATATATATATAGATATATATATATATATATATATTTCATACATATCCTCTAGCTAGGTGGCATTTTCATTAGTGATAACGATTGTACATCAATTATAGTAAGGGTGCACGAGTTACGGACGGGGTGAGAACTCTTTGACCTCTTCGATGACCTCACACGGGCTGGCGACAGCGCCACTGTCGTCTAATGGGCGCAGCTCCCAGTTGCCTCCCTGATGCAATCGAAGCAGCATGTCATGGTATGGTGAAAGCAGTTCCGCGTGGTGGGAGATTGTGGTCACAGTGATGTTCAGACGGCGGCATTCGTCGAAGAAAATTGACACGACCGCATGGTCCAACGAGTTGAACGCCTCGTCAACCAACACCAACCTGTAATTAATCGGTGACGAGGGTGGAGGAGCCCCAAGTGGATACGAACAAGCACAATAATGTTACTACGTGGCTGTAGACTGAGCGGATCTGCCACAGGCGATAACGATATACGTCAATCTCGAAAGGCGCACTGAAAATAGGCTACTTCTCCATTTCTCCATCTGGCTATTCACTGGGCAGCACCCGTCTTGGAAAGGCCTTTTTCTTGTGGCTGGCTCCCAGCCCTTCCTACCTCGGACGTTGATTGGCACTCGTCCGTGGGGCGCTACTAACGAATCCACACATCGCTGCAAATATAATTGCCTTGCAAATGTAGGGGCCTCCTTGTTCTAGATATTCTATATATATATATATATATATATATATAAGGAAGGAGGAAGATGTTTTTAGATGTATTTCACGTTCGGCGGGTACAATATGATTAGCCAAACATACAATAATTAGGAATTATTTCTAGGGATTATTTGGGCGAGGGTGGGGGAGTAGTTGGGAACCGGGGCCGAGGCTGACGTTGTCCCGAGGAAGGCGATGGCATTGCCTCTCTGCCTCACAGCTAGGGACAGGCGTTGCAGAAGGATATGATTAGCTCACCTCGGTTTCGACAGCAGAATCCGACAAAGAACTAGCCTCTGCTGTTCGCCGGGCGATAGACCCTCCAAAAAGCCATCCGATAGCGGAGCATCGAGGTCGAGCTCAGCCGTTAACAGGTGACGTAGACGAAGCAACTGAAGGTACCGATACACCTGCGGACATCGGGAAATTCGCGACGTAATTTCTGTTCATCGAACAACTTTCGTTCCCACGTCAGGGATTATAGGGGTACAGGGAATAGACACGGATAGATATGCATGCGTGTATACATATATATATATATATATATATATATATATATATAAATATATATTGGCTTGTCCCATAAGTCTGTAGCGGATTTCGAATCGTAAGTCGGTAAAATTTCACTACAAACTTAATTAGGATGACACAATATTACTATTATGCATATATATATAAAATATTGCTTAATTCTATGTCGGATATTAACAATGATTGTCAAAAAAGGAAATCGTTTACGCGATCGAAGAGTGCGGATCAGGGCAGGCTGCCCAGTGAGCGGCCTCTGTCTACAGGCGCTTCTCTCTTTGTCATAGGGTACTTACCTCTTTGTCGTCGCCGGCTGAGCCGATAACGTTCGGGTAACCAACCGTCTTGCGGATGGTCTCGCAACTGCTGCCGAGAAACGGGCGCGGGGTGACGAACATAGCTTGGCGAAGATCACCTGAAGGTTAGGTGACGTTGCTGACAATTAGTAAATGAAACGTAATTGGCGAATTCAACGACAGCCATTGAAAATTCCTCATCATCATTTTCTGCTTCTTGTTCTTCTATATTGTCCGTGCTTGTCCGAGGACTAAATGTGTCCTTATGATTTATTGGTGTTGACTCACGGTCTCGGGATCGAATCGGTTGTCTCGATGAATCTCGAATGACGAAAATTCCCCGAGAAGAAAATCTCGATTGCTCACAGTATGGGGGCGGCTGTTTATTTGTGATTGGCGTGTAAAAACAACATTGCCACGAGCAAGATGTAACAGTTCTATAACGGTAGACATTAGTGATCCAGTTGATTAATGGTACCGTTTTGAACACGGTTATACGAGAATCATTGTTTGCTTTACACATAAGCCACCGTTTGCTCACGGCCGGAGATGCTCTACTGCCGGACTGCAATACAATACATACGTACATTGCGATATTGAAAAATTGGCGAAAACGAGATCTATTTAGATGAATGACACTCTAGTCAAGTCAAATGCGCGTTGATCACGTGAAGCAATATAAAATTCCCTTTGATAATAACAATTAACTAATTCCCTAATTATCCCAGCTGCACGGCACCTGCTATCGAAGTGTACCTCGCTCTCCGTCGACCTGTATCTCAATGGTCATACCTTGCCGACGAACCCGGCCTAGCGCTGCAATCCACAGTCCGCGAATCACCCTAAACAGTGATGTTTTGCCAACGTTGCTTGGACCCGTAATGAGCACGTTGCGTCCGCAGGCCAACTCGAGTGTCAGATTAGCCACCAACGTGCGGTCTCCTGGTGGAAGCGATAGCAGCGTTTTAATGCATCGCCATTATAGCAATGTTTCTTCTTGCTGTAGGCTCTGTTTATTTAATACCACGAGACAATACATATATATATATATATATATATTTGTATTGTCAAATGTGAAGATGCTTGACAAGGATAAATTACAAAGACTATTCATTGAGTGAATTCTATTATTCGTCGCTGGGGGGCCGGCAACTGAACACAGCATCCGCATCGGTTCATACCCGTGGGCGTCTCGAAGCTGACGTCCTCAAGGATGAATTTTGGCGGATCAGTCGATTCCACGATCGGCTCAGGCTCCCCGCCCGATGACATCGCGTCGAGGAGTGCCGTAATACGAAGGACCATAGCTTCGACAGTCACCTGGGCGAACAATAAGTGGGGGACTCTTGAAACAGCTTGACCTACAGATACACTATTAGAAATATATGTCTATATTATAGGTAAACGTACCAGGTCTTTGAAGACGTCCAGTAGTCTCGTGAAGCAGCTAGCGAGATATATGGTAATGAAGACGTTCTTTGATATGATCCCACTAAGATCCGCCTCACTGGAGTTCTTGTAGTCACCAGCGAACACTGGAATAGCTGTGATGACGAAGGCTAGCAGCGAGTACAGATAGGCGCTCGACTGGAGAGTCATGTCCAAGGCGATATAACGAAGTGCCACCGAGTGTTGAGTCTAACGGAGATCAAATCGAGGAGAGATCATTGGGTACGTTACAAGACGACATTGGAAATGCCGGCTATACAGGTTGCACCGGCTACTAATATTGGCTAGCAAAAATGTGAGCTGTATGCGTCAACTCGAAGCGAGGTATTGTCGACGAGGAGCGTTTAAGGCCAACCTATGTCTTCGTTTTGGTTCAGAACGCGGCATGCACCTACAGCAGGCTATGTTGCCAAGATATCACTCATTGCGACGCAGCCTGTTAGACCTAGACGCCATCGCAGTATTAATAATAATAATAATAATAATAATAATAATGTTAAGAATAACAATAATAACCTGTGTCAATTCGGTGATCAGTGTGTCCGAGTGCATATGCTCAACCCGTTCGGCGCCATCAATGAAAGCGATATTTTCCGCGTTGCCCGCAACGTCGAGGTGCTGTTTCCGAAACAACGCTTCGCGCCGCTGTTGCTCAACCGTCCGGTGGACAATTGGCGCCATAAAGACCTGTCATGGATTGTGGAACTTATGACGTTATCTGCACGTCGTTAGCCAGACTCACCCAATGATAAAAACAATAGAACATGAGTATGTATATATGGGAAGCATCCTCCGACGAGGGGCCATATTTTGCCGAATTTTGTTCAATGTGGTGCCTATTTTCGTTCACCACACACACGCACAGACACACACGGATTGCTATGCGTCTCGAAGATCTGAGCAAGGTTAGATGTTTTTACAAAACAATAATAGGTACAGCGACCTCTGAATCTGAAATATATATTGTAATGCTGCTTCGGTGTGACCTGCTCGGCTAGACATGGTACAACTTCCGAGAGGTGCTAATTACTCTTTAAATGATGAAGATTGCCCACAGAAGAGCGAGCTCGATGGATTTTTTTTTAATTCCCGATCCTCTCATCACAGATCCTCTACAATACGAGGCGTAGTCTGAATATATCTATTCATCTCATCTTCTCGGGTGCACAATTCATAGTAGATCGTTTGTTTGACATTGAGCATCTTCTTTTCTCGATCGTTTTTTCTCGAAGGTTTTATCCGGTTTCTTATCCCATTGATATGCTGGCTATCAGCCTTCTATACACAGGGTAATCAGAAGGATTCTGTGGAATTAGTTCTTCGGCTTAAACTTAAAAGCATATATGTACACCACGTGGACGGATAGGGGTCAAGTGTGCAGGCAAACGTTTCGTTTATTTGCTATCGAACACAGCGATCCGCCCACAGCTACTTTTTGATCACCCTGTACTTGTAAGGCGATATCGTCGCAGCTGGTTTCTCATGATTGGTGAGGTGTTCTCGTCATAGGCCAAACGTACCTTGCTCATAATGCTGCACAATAGAGCGAACGTGATCACTATCAACGGACTCAGGATGCTCCCGGTGATCGTCACCGACTGGTACGCGTAGTATCTGTCCCACAAACAAAAACGAATCAGAAACTCAATTCGGCAATAGCGACGTCATTAGCAAGAGTTAGCAAGAGGTCTAGCACGAGAATTCGACTTCAATCACACAAATGGGACAAAACATTAAGTTCATCTCGAATATCTCCGAAACCAAATCGGTGACCCCTGCGAACATGTGGTTAACATCGAGGTTCAAATTCAAATTCAAATTCAAACAAATGTTTATTGACGGAACTGCTATATACATGCTTAAGTTCTCGTAAAAATAATAGTTAAAAGAATTATTGCAACGTATATTTTATATATAAAGGGTACACATTTTTTTTTTTTTTTTTTTTTTTTGTACAATATGTAAACATTGGGTAAGATACAAAACAACTATCCACAAAAATATCTACATCTGATTGATAAAAAATTTTTTCACCTCCGCTGCAAACTTTTTTGCCGAGGAGAGTGAACGAATCTCGCGAGGAAGAGAGCCCCAGACTGCCGGCAAGCGATAAGCGAGAGCATGGCGGCTAGATTCTTTAACGGCAAAAGGTATCACAAACTCAGTTGGTCTGCGGGCCGTTCTTCGCACCACAGTGGTAATTGGGAAAGTAATGTCGTTTGGAATACGTCCCTTCGACATCTTAAAGGCAAGAAAAGCTACGTGAATCAAATACATAACGCTCAGCTTAGGCAATTCGTACTTCCCCAGAATGTCGGCGACGGAGTCGGAGCGACGTCTGCCAAAGATAGCCCGTAGTGCGTCATTCTGAACAACCTCTCCTCTCCGAAGAATCATGCTGTAGCCTCCTCCCCAGATAGAGATCCCGTAGCACAACAGAGGTACCAATAAAACTTTATAGAGGTGTAACAGGCCATCCACAGGAACCCCACGCTCTCTCAGGCGACGCAAGTTGGCCACCACTGCGTAGCATTTGGGCATGAAGCTCCCTATGTGGTCCTGCCAGCGCATGTTTTCATGAAGCGTAAGGCCAAGGCACTTCGCAGACGATGACCAGTGCATCGTTTCACCGGCTACCTGTGTCGGCGACACCTGCACATTTCGTTGAGGCGGGCGAAAGAGAATGAGGTTGGTCTTGGTCGTGTTGATTACCAGACCGAATCTTTCGAAGGTGCTGATAACCCCCTCCACCTTCTTTAGAGCCTCTTCGATGTCGAGTTGCAGCGATGAAGGCCGAATTCGAAACAGAAGCGAAGTGTCGTCCGCGTATGCAATGGTCCTACAAAATTTCCCACCAGCGATTTTGAGAAGAATGAAATTGACTAGAATTAGAAACATAAACGGCCCTAGAATGGATCCCTGGGGCGTGCCAATGTCAACTTCCAGCCAGTCCGATTCGATGTCCGCTACTTTCACCGCCTGTCGCCTCGCGGACAAGTACGAGCGAAACCAGTCAACGACACCGGGTTGGCATCCAAGGCACTTCAAGGCCTGCAGGAAAAATGTATGCCGAAGACAATTGAACGCAGCAGAGACATCCAATAAGACGCCCAGACATACCTGGTTGTTCTCAATGGTGTCAGATATTTCCTGCCACAGGTGGGCCATTGCGAGTTCAGTCGAGCGTGCCCTACGAAAACCGAATTGACTAGCTGAGAGAAAATCTATCGAGTGAAGATATTTCTCCAGACGGACCATCACTACCTTCTCGATCACCTTGGACAAGTAATCAACCAACGAGATTGGTCGGTAATTTGACAGATGCTTCCGATCCCCCTTCTTCTTATATAGTGGTATAACTGAAGCGTCTTTCAACTTGCGTGGAAATGTCCCCCTACTCAGCGACAGATTGGCTATGTGAGCAAAAGGTCTCGCGAGCACCGCCGACGCACGTTTTACCAGAGCGCTGGGGATCCCTGCTGCGCCTGTAGACCAACTAGCCTTCGTAGATTCAAGCACTGTCTGAATCTCCACACAGTTGACTTGGGAGAACTCAAATGTGGTGTTTCGACAGGGCCAGATCGATGTAAGCTCCGGCTCGATATTATCGTCGATCCGAAGAGAGGCAACCGTTTTTGAGCCCACCGGAGGTTGGGCATCTTCTGTTGGTTTGGCTACTGAAAATTCATTGGTATCTAAAATGTATATGATTTATTAAAGCCTACAATAATTAGGAATTAGTTCTAGGGATTATTTGGTGTCTAAAATGATCTACATAAAAATAGAAAAGTCTGACATCGCCAAACGAGTAGTGGCGATTGTTCACTTTCGACTATACACTATCCACTATCACAAACTGCCGAGTTAACGCCAACGAACGTTTATCGACCCTGTGTGCCCTCACTGTGACAAAAGGTCATCCATATGTGGCAGTTCGCCCCGTTCGTCTACCAGAGACGTACGGTCGAATACAGATCAATTTCTACATCAAATTGGGCTAACGCGCTGTGTGGTAAATGACGAAAAAATGTATTCTATTTGAAAATTCAAAATAAAACAGCATACAGGAATTTATCTGGCGATATCGGCTAGCGCATTGCGAGAACATAGTGAACGTGGTGACTCGAGGTGGAAATACGCCCTTTTCTATATAGGAACCAATTAACCAATAGACGATTTTCCTGGCAGTGGATAGCCGGTGTTGCACAACGTTTACATACGTTTCATATTATCCACAGGGTTCTTAGGTGTATTCGAGTAAAGAAGAAAAACAATTTCAACATTTTCAAGATTTTATATATATCTTGAGAATCACGCATCCGCGACACTAATCCCGCTGCCCTGGTGCTATCCTGGATGTAAGCTACCCAGAAAGACAAAAATCAGCCAAATTCGAGTGTGCTGTTCGGAGCTGGCGCAAGGATTCCTGTCTCTGCGTATCCAGTACCCGGCTTTGAAGGAAGGTAATTATCTATATACTAACCCTATACTCAGCGGGCTAATGAACAGGGTTGGAAACGTATCACAAAAGCTCACACAGAGCTCACTGATGTCCTGTGTGATCCGCTGATCGGGATTCGATACCCCTGGTTCCGTGCAATTCACCTACGGCAAACGAAAAAATACGCACAACGACCAACCGAGAAATAGCAATTGAATTTAAGCTCTAGACTAATTTAAGACAATGGTCGACCCTCATGGCTAGGCTGCCTGATCTCTTCCACAAAACCGCTATGCACAGTTATTCTATTGTTCTTAATTACTCTAGTTTATATCATTATTATTTTGTATTAAGGCTGGATAGAGGCATAGTGTTTGCCGTCATGTCGATCTTAAGGCGTCATCTCGAACGTCATGGTACCACGTTCCATGGTATCGAACCGCGTGCTGCATGGCATTATTCAATCTAGACTCTCCTAGGATATTGACGTTTTGTCGAAACGCGTTAAGGAGCTTTGCAGGCGGCAGATAATCTTGCTTTACGAAACAGTACAATCATTGTTGAGGTCTGCTTGCTGTGTGCCTGGCGCAGGCACTTGTCTCAGCCGAAACACAAAAAAAAGACTCGCCCATTCGTTCATACTATAGCGTATTATATATACATTACTTACCTTGTAAAAATTTCTATCTGAGAAGTACCGCTTGTGGATTTCTCGAGTGAATGCCCGCCGCCAGTGAATTTGTGTCAGCTTGAGGATGTAGTTCTGTGCGGTGATCAAGGCAGACATTGATAGAACGATAACGACACCTTTGGCGAGAAGAGTGAAAAATCCATCCTGGTCTTGTTTTGCCAAAATCGGGTAGAACTCTGCTGTCAGCGTTCCGATAAAGTATCCCAAAATCTATGACATAACGCAAACAAACGTAGACGCCCACTCATTGACATATGTTCTAGCTACTGATCGTGGACACTATTCACAATAAAGCCAGCACGCAAGTGCGTGTCTCGGCCACGAATTACTCTGGCTGTCACTATCTACGGAGGAAGGACTACTGCAAACACTTCAATAAAGCAGGATCAAGGATTAAATAAAATGAATTCGATCGCCTTCGACGTGCACACCATAACATTTGGGCTATGTTGATAAATAAAGTGGGATATATCGAATTCGTCAAGACGTCGCGGCCCTTCGTCCGCGAGTGATCCGTGAAGCCCTTATTGCATTTTTGGTGAACGCTTGTCCATATTTAATATATCTGCTGTTACTTAGTGAATCTGGTTAAGTATGTTCGTACGCTGCACGGGAGCCGATGCCCTCCACATCCTTGGTGTGCATTTCGTTCAATTCATAGGTGTTCCACTGCTTGCCAACACCGAATGGTGAAGAGTGCCACCCGACACCAAACTGGTTTCGACGTCAACCAATTGGGTTTTCAAATTCAAATTCAAATTCAAATTCAAACAAATGTTTATTGACGGAACTGCTATATACATGCTTAAGTTCTCGTAAAAATAATAGTTAAAAGAATTATTGCAACGTATATTTTATATATAAAGGGTACACATTTTTTTTTTTGTACAATATGTAAACATTGGGTAAGATACAAAACAACTATCCACAAAAATATCTACATCTGATTGATAAAAAATTTTTTCATTCAATACATAGTCATAAGGTAGGCGTAAATCAATCTTGTACATGTCGTGCGTTAATCACGAATAATCACCAAGAAGTCTCTGATCAGAGCAGGGCCGGGGTCACCTCAGCAGCCAATGACAATTCGAATTGCGGTTTATTGGTGGGACGGCAGTTGTTCTACAATGCCTACGTTCTTCTCATTAAGAGCAGATATATTAAAGGAGATTATTACATCACTGTGCGGGTTAGAAACTGCCGACAGCATTAATCACCGCAAAAGTACGATATAGAATTCGAATACAAAATATACAAATACTTCGGATTACAAGCAACAATATACACAGGACAAAAAAAAAGAAAGGTATTAGAATCAAGGTCGAAAACTGCAGACGGAGCCTTACGTGAGATCAGCACGACGGTGGCGCTGATTATTGTCTCAGTGGAAGGTATATATATATATATATATATATATATATATAGTTGGACGATCAACGTAAAACAGGCCATTGTAAAGTAATCCGTGGGGGGCAGGAATTTCGATATTGTACATTGTTACAAATGTAGGCCACCAGGAACTATTTAAAAGCTACACCTTGATAAGATACCATTGATCGTTTGAGTGATAAAGGGACTTTCGTTTTGTCAGCATTCGTAAGGTCGCTTCGCATCGATTGCATTTCGTTGCAGATTAGAGACATGAGAGACAATTTACGTTCATGTAACACCGTCACAATTGATAGGCTAGAAAGGAGGGGGCTCCTTTGAACACAAGGCAATTGTACCCGTATTTATAATTAGACTAGATGTAAATAGCTTCTATAGTTCAGACAGGTCGAGTTTTGAGTATGGGATCAGTTGGCATATATGTGAAATAGGCTGTGAGCATAGGCTACTTTCGATCACCATCACCGAATGTGCTCGCTCGGTGGCTTGGACAGCCACGTCTCTAACTGCGAAAAGCCAGACGCCTCAGTGCTAAACCTCGCGATAGCACATGAGCGATAACTCGGCATGAGCGATCAAATACATACATAGTATTTAAGGCAACTTATCTCAGTAGAAACAATGATAACTCTGCAAGTACAATCCATCTTCGCATATTTGCATTTGAAGGAGTCTCTCTCACGAAGCATTTCAAAAATCAATGCCGTAAACGTTAACTATTGGCCGATAGTCATTCTCGAAAATACCGCGGCAGAATATGGACTAGGAAGATCACTGATAAGCGACGTACACAGACGGCACAAATGTCGCGAGCACTCCGATCTGTTAATTTGTTGTGCACCTGTCAAAAATGGCTCGCCACGAATTGTTACCAATTTAGGTTCGTATTAGATGTCGACCAGGCGATTAAAAGTCGAACGATTCGAAGCAACTCGACTGTACCGTACCGAATGGCAGCAGTAGCAGCAGCAGCAGCAACAACAACAACAACAACAACAGAATATTCTTTTGCAATTACCATTCCATATTGCTTCACAAATAGCACATAGTTGTGTCTGTAATTTTAAAAAGGAAGCGTCCCCTTTCGCAAAGGAGACAGAGCTAACTAAATGAAATAATGGCTATAAAACTAAGCAGAACATTAAACGAAAACGAGCTATATAGCTCAAACATAGCAATAGATATATATATATATATATAGATATGCGTAGCTATTGCAGAACATCGTCCTTGCAATGTCTAACTTTTAGCTTATTGTTAACCATGGGGTCCCGGCTTCGATCCCTGCCTAAACTTAGGGCTTCTTCTCTTCAGAATTATCGCTCAGAATCGCTTGAGCTCTGAATAACAGCTCACAGCGCGATTACGTTTGACCAGCAATAATATCGTTACACGCTCTATACGAAACCCATTCGAAATTCGTTCGCGTTAGTGCAAATCGTTACCTCAATTTAACCAAAATCTACTCTATACCGAATATTGCTCAAAACGACCCAGAGCAGTGTCAGTGAGAGTTCCTACTTTGTAAATATAATATTAGACCATTTCAGAACGATGTCCTCGCAACATCCAGCTTCGATGTTTCGTCACACAGTGAAAGTGCCAACATAAAGTCATAACTAAAATGATTCATTGTTGACCAAATTATCTGAATAAATAGTCTAATAATTAAAAAAATAATAAATAAATCAACAAAAAGCTATAACTCATTATCGATATACGTAGACGTCCAATTCCGCTGATGCTAATCGCATCTCGTTCTAACCTCTTTCGCTACCGTCAGAGCGAATATGACCGGCAGGAGAACTCGAACTGCAGCCGATCTGCTCAGGACGATCCTGAGACATCGAAGAATCCGAGCACAGGTATAACCGCTCACCAATGTCGCATAACCTTTTCCGCCATCGGAGGCGGTCAGCTTCGTCGACATCTCGTAGCCCCGAGCGTTATCGTGCGTCGCTGTGTGTGTCGCTGGCCTCCGCCGCAGCTCTCCTCGTTGTTGTTAGCGAAGACGACGCAGGTGGACGTCATTCACCCTGGGCACCGGAGGCGGACGTTTGAACGAGTCGACAAATCCCAAGAAGTCTCGCAAGCGGTCGGCGTCGAAAGTTCCGTCGAAACGAGATCGCAACGATCCTCCTCGTTCGCCGTCAGTGAGAGGTGTTGGGTCGGCTCGCATCTGTCCACTCGACGGGCTCGGTTAACTCAAGTCGAGTTTCAATGCAAAATTGACATGAGGCGGCGCTAACGGCTTAAACGGTGCCACGGCATATCGACAGTGAACCAGCTGTATCGCGATTGACAAGGAGATTGACTCAGCAGTCAAGGTGTCACGATACATACGGTGCCTGGCATGGATATGCCTCGTATGTGATACCCGCAGTCTGCGGTGCGGTCAGATTCATCAGATAGCGTTCGATCACCACTATGAATGTGTGTTCCACTCGACTCTCTGCTTGCTCATGATGTCCCGCTGGCTCGTACGGCCCTTCGGGTTAAATCCTTTCAGGCACCGTTTCTCACTTAGAGCTGCTTCTCTTATTTCGGCACATGCACATGGAGTAGTCAGTAGTGCTCAGTCGTTCTACCAGCCGCTGGCGGTTGACTCCCTGATTCGATTTCCAACAGCGAGTTACCACAGAGTCACGCCGTGCTGGCAGTCAGCTGTTCGTCGGAGCTGTGTCATCCACGCAGAGGCGAAGAATTTCCCTTCCCACAAACCGCAGGAGCACGACCACTGCTGTAGCCAGTCAACAGCGGAGACGATCCCGAATGGCACAAGGCAAGTCGCCGTTGACAGCGGCCGCTGTGATGATGCTGGTACAACGGAGGCGGAGTGGCCGTGGACTGTCAACCGTTTCAGTCTGGGCACATTTGGCCGAGTCCGTTCGTCAGCCGGCGATATCGTTAGCTATGACTGCATCGTCTAGTCACACGGCTGCTCGTTGGCAAACTGTTCGACAACCAGCGTGGTTAACACGTCGACGGGCAGTATCTCCGTTGGCAACACTAGCTAAGGCCACTTAGCAGCTCGATGGCTAGCTCCTCTGCTCGATTCGACGCGTTGCCGCAAATGACTCCTGAGGCTCGCCACGCTTGCGGGACGATGAAGTTGTACAGTAGTAATAGCACCTTCAAACGTGATCATCCCTTCAACTGACTTGAGTATCACAGGCCAAAGCTGAGTTAAAGGGCACGATATGAACGTAAACAGTACTTACTTCAACCGGACCCTTCCTCTGCCGCTTGGGCTGTTCGCTGTGAAACTATACAATATTCTCTTCAGGGTTCTCCAGGATCTGCGATCTCGGTTTCACAGCCGCTCGCCTGTCATTCCTCCCGGCTCCCTGGCCAGACAAGCATTATAGCACAGGCCAACGCATACTCCAATGAGGACGGCGGCAATGTCGAACGCTTAACTGAGGCCGGCGTCCAATCCTTCGAAAGTCATTGTCTGTTGGTCAAGCGGCAGCCAGTGTTGGAGCGAGCCCGGCGCTCAACGCTATCCTGCTGGCACGCGGCGTATCGCAGATCGCGCACCTGAGCTCGATTGTCTTGGCGCCGTCGGCACGCGGTGTGGCGGCTAAGAGCTGGTCGTGGCCGCGCCACAACATTCTCTCCTCGTCGTCAGTATTGGCGCTGTTAAATCGTTGTTAGGGAAAGAGTGCGAGGCCTCTCGACGATGGTGAGCTGCCACTATATATATATATATATATATATATTATGTCGTTGGGCGCCAGAGGGAGAATCCACTAGGAACGCGCTAAACGGGTAGCAGACAAATTCGCTCCTGATGACAGACCACACTCGATGGTACGCTGGCCCTGGAGGTAAATTTACAATTGCACCATTGTACTTCGAGACTTCAAGACCTTTGGTGGACGCCACCGAAGCGTTCGCGCTAGAGTTCTCTACGAGGATCCGACGTGACAAGGGGTCCAAGACGTAACGGGGAATATTTTCCTCAAGAGTGTATCTCTGCGTTCATAGCCCTCCGCAGCACAGATGAAGACAATATGAACAGTGATTAGTGACCCCGGTTAGGAGGGTATGCGACATATGCTTGTTGACGGGTGAATCCTAAGATGAGGCATACATTCGATTCGGTCCCCGAGTCCTTCTCGCCTCACACTCTTCGCCCCCGCCCCCCGAGGCACTTATCCGTATTAAGGCTCTCATAATGTCGGTACGAAAAATTCATTCAATGGCCACAACTTCAATACATTATATCCTATCGTGGTCGCAACAGGAAATCACTCCTATACGGGAATCGATTTTTTTTCTGAAAAAACAATTTTTTGTTGTTTTTGACAACGTTGTTCATTACGAAACGCGGTTATGTGAATTACTAAATCCACCAAAAAAAAACTCACGCATCACAATCCCAATAAAATATTGCATTATGCCACATGAGAAATATAGAATTATATTCTAACATATCACAATATGTTAGCATCCAGCAGATTCAACTGCAAAACCGATTCTGCAGAACCAAGAAGTCATGTCCCCCGACCCGGCACGAGCCCCAGCCAAATGTAACACTTCGTCTAACTAAATAAATTATCAAATACTGCATCTATTTTTTTTATTGGTAGAGAAGGGGATTTTCTTCAAACACATGGGCCCCCCCCCTTTTTTTCAGGCAGACTCTCAGCCAACTCCGGACTCCGGACTCCACTAGAGACATTTCAATGCAGATGTCTGAAAAATATATGTATCTTAAATGTAGTTTTCGTATAATGAAGCAATGCCGAGCGCAATACCATGGATGTTGGCTGTGAGTCAGCCCGGAACATTTACTTTACTAAAGACGATTTGAAGACTTTTTCAACAACTTTTTCAAAAACCACAATCTGCCGATTTATCCATGTCCCGCGGAGTACGTTCCGACGATTAGACGTGTTTGTTGGTGCTGTCACTTATATATTACTGCGCGTTGTGTTGTTGTGATAAATTTTTTGTATTTGGTGGAGAAGACCCTGGCCAGCTGTAGACTGAGAGGGCTTGACTATTACGGCGTTCAGGGTATTATTGAATGCTGTGTCTTCTGTATATTTACTGTGACTGTTTCATTGACATCGTGAGCGGTCGAAGAGTAAACGCTGAACGTGAGAATTAAGACACAAGTTCGGCTTGGCTTACATCGTTGTATTTCACTTCGTATCGAGGCCAGCGTTTGGATTTCGACCTCGCAGATATCTGGGTGACTTCTAGGTGAGTGGGCGGATGGTGTAGATACCTATGTGAACTGGTCAATGCAAGCGAATAAATGCAGGATCGGTTTTCATAGCCTTTCCGGGTGCTTATGGTAAACTCGTATCTCTCACACACATGACAGCGGCAGCAAAACCGAAGGATGATGTCGTTAAAGGTTAAATCGAACATTTGCCGTGTAACGGACGGGCGATTCATAGAGCGTTCCGGCTTGGAGCTCCAGCACCCATTCCAATTGGCCGCGGGATACTTGACCCAGCGGCCGTCAATCTAATCTAGTATATTGTCTCGCGTGATACTGGCCTTCACTACTTCATGATTCGGCGAAGGATTCGTACACTGCCTCCTCGCTCGGTTCCACGAGCGATTTTTTCACTCCTTCGAATCGAAGGCGTCCAGTAATTGTCATTCGGCGATTCTTAGATTCAAATGCGCGCATTTTCCGTCTGACCCGATTGATCTTGTGTCAGCTGATCTTGACACCACAGCCTATTACAACAGTAGTCTAATTAAATTGATTGCCTAACTAGTCAAATCAGAGGACGTCACTAATCTGCCTGTTCCATGAATCCCCCTCGTAATGCCCTTGTATAAAACTTGCGAATAGCTTCGACTGTCATTTGCAGTAAAAAAAAGCACACTCCCGAAGTACGTTAGACACGAGTGGCCTGTGGCTACAATGTGTGAAAGTGGCCGATATGAAAGCCACAGTTTGTCGGGCCGTGACCGCTATTGTGGTAGGTTGCACTTCCTCAACATTGACAGCAGAGTTGACCTCGAAAGCAGGGTAGACATTTATTGTCAATCTGTTGCTTCCGGCGTAATTTTGGGTCACCAATATTGTGAAAATGTCCTGAATTATTTATATTCGTGTTTGCTATGTGCAATATGGTCCTCTTGAGCCAGTGGGTCCTTGATTTACTGATCTTTCCGTTAACTCGGCCGTGGTTCGCTAGAGCATAGCACTGCGTAAGCATCGCAATTTGTTATTTGCAATTCTAATTACGATTATTATAGATGATCATTATAGCTATTGTCCATCGGGGAAAGCGAGACATGTTTCAGATTTGTCTAAATAATTAATACGTTTAATAAATTTTCGAGAAATATACGATGCAACGAGTAATGACAATGCTGGCAATACCCGCAGAGGAATTTCTCAATTTTTCAATTTACAAATAAATCATATTTTACGTCATAATTATTATTATTATTATTTAAAATTATATGTTCATTTATAATCAAAATGATTCCTGACACATGAAGTGTCTCGGTATGTCATCAGCGAACCTTGCGCCCGGGAAACGTAAGCATTTCCTTTTGGTGGTTTGAAATTGACAACTTAACCTGCGGTTCCCTGAGACAGTATACAGGCGAAACGCTTAAGCCGCATCCTACAGGTAGCTCTATCTAATGGACAATATGCGATTCCGGACAGTTCGGAGATTGTGTATGTTCCTCTGGTTTGGACCACAAGGGATACTACGCTGGGTTCTCGTTTATTCTAACGAACGAAAGGACGCCTCGGGTTTGGTGAACGCATCTGTAGTAGTTTTCTAGCGGTACACGACAGGGGCTCGTGAAAGCTGACGTTTAGCATATATATATATGAATCGTATTTCTAGTAAATTTGTTATCATTCGATTGATTAATTATTTAGACAAACCTGAAACGTGTCCAAGCTTTCGCCGTTGGAGAAGGCATGATCGTTCATTTATAGTTGCTTAATTATTATAGTCGCAGGTCCATCGTGAAGCTACTTTTAACTAACACAGAAAACGATTCATGTAGGGGGTTGTTGTACATGTAGCGCGTGCCAGTATACGCCATCAATGTTTGGCCTTAATTATATATTCGCCTTGGCTTGTCCGCACTCGCCTGATGTGCATACGAATTTCGTTATAACCCGGACACTTATATGTGCAACGGTACGATCATGAAAGCAAGCATCATTATTCTGGGTTAACATTTGATCTAGGTTAACGTGGCCCACATTATTGTTGTACGCGAATTCGGACGAGCGGTGTCCAGTGCATCACGAAACATTGCGTTTTACTTCCATTTCAAGGAATGTGCCCAGTGCATTTGCCTAATATTGGCATCACTGGTAATTGTTCCATATAGTTACTGAATATCGCTTGTTTCACAGCGCATAGTGCTTGTCTCCTGCGATCTCTCTGTGGGAGACGCCTGCACGCTCTGTTCAGTTATTATGATTCTTGTGTTTTGTTAAATTAATTAGACAGTGATTAGCATAGGATTTCGCAAAATTGTGCTCATACCGATGCGTTGTATGTATGAATTCTAAACATCATGTCCGACTCTCATTCAAATTACTCATACTGGTAACATAAAACAAATTTGCGTATATTTGCTGCATCCTCTTGTACAACAGGTCGAGATTCGTAACTTCGCGTTCTGAGCCAGTTGGCATCGGCGGACCGTCGGTTCCGAAGGACGTCGGTCGGCTACGCATGCGAAGAGATGGCGGACAGCAGCGAAATTGGGAGAAGCTCGGAACAGAGGGGCAAGGACAATCTTTTGGAGACGTCAGAATCGTCGTGTCTTTCAGAGAACACGCGAGGTGAGTTGTCAGTGCGGTCACGGTGATTTGAGAGTATCCATCCATAGGTGTACTGAGTAATGAGAATATTACCAGATTGAGTTGTATTATCGTTACCGATCGGTTGGAGATTCCCTGCCACACTGGTGGGTGGGAGAGTGAAATACAATTTTATCCAGGTATAGGTATACGCCTAGTATGAACTTCCATAGGGGAAATATATATATACGGCGGGTATTCGCCGAGCCAAGCTCCCCAAGCCATAAAGCACGCTTCGCCGAAATTCAATTAATGAACAATGACATGATTGATTGAATGAAGTGACGCCGACGCACAAGGTCGAACTGTCATTTGTCAGTATTACACCAAATTGGGGCACGATGGTGAGCGAACTCGTTCTAGCCACGTACTTCCCATAGCGACACTCGCTTGGGACCTGAAACGCAGCCGACTGAAGTCGCTCTGCGACACACAGTTGTATGTCTCAGAGCGAAGATTAACTAAAGATGAACGATGATCAGCGGTATCGTTTAACGGTGGCTGCATAGAAGGGATGGCCACAGGAGAATCTTACACGTGTTATGATCTCATTACAGAACACCAGGCGGCTCGACTCGCACCCTCACCGACGATAAAGCAGGCTACTGACCCGGCGAAGGATGATAGGAACACTTCACGTACCGTGTGGAAACCGCTGGCCGATTTGAACGTGAATGCGGAGTGCCCCGAGTTTGTGTTGGTGAGTATACGATACACCCCTCGTCGCAGGAGAGCACAGGATCAATAGTCGTATAGTCAATAGTTTTGAATTGAGGAGGTATCTCTGATTCTCTAGCCCGCTGTTACGTGCCTGACATACATATACACATTCGTCTGTTGGAACTCACACGCTTTTCGAGAAGGGCGCCACATTATAGTGTGAAGTTGATTCATGTCGGCTACGATGCTGCCGCAATTGTTTTCAACCTAGAGCCTGTCTTCCACCAATAATTCGCTGGGCACAGGGGTAGGTTGAAACACACGCTCCATGCTCGTCTACAACATTCTCCCAATTATGTACGCATGACATCATAATATATGCTGCTGAACGTTTTCGTTTTAATTACTGTGGTAATTTGGCTTGACTTTCCTTGACAAATGCGCTGTAGTGGCAAATGTAACGCTTGTGATTGCAATCCTCTGTTACTGCGTCCATTTTAGATAACTTGCAACGAGCCTGATGACTCAGCAGATAGCGATGACAGTGCGGTAGACAGCCCCGACAACGACAGTTCCGACGAGTGCCGGTGCGATTTCGGTAGGTGCAGGTGTGAGACGAATGTGCGCTTCTCGACTGAGCAGTATCTTCTACGTTCGTCGTACACCGAGACCTTATCCCTTTCAACCTACCCATTTCATATCGGCGCATTAAAGCAAAGCGCATAATTCCGCACCGCGAATTACACTAAGCATTACGTCGTTAGTTCGCAGCGTACACGTTAGTAGAAACCATTGTCTTCCTCAACAGAACCCGTGCATCGTACAGTGGAACGGCTATGGGGAAGATCTCCTCCTTCATGGCGAGAGATACAGTGACCCGCCCCCCCCCCCCCCCACTCCATCCCGATCCGTGGCACCACGAAAACTTCATTTAGCCTCTTTAATAATATCGCATTAGAGAAATCATTGCTCTATCTTCCGTATGTTCATTATCAAATATCATCATGAACATTGAATTTCATTAACAGAGCACATTTGTTTCTTCGATGTTTGTGGCGCCGTTTCCTCGTCGGTCTTGCGTTCGGATCCCGTCTCGTAGATGATGACACGGATGAGCCTAGCGAAATGTTGTTTGGAACGGCCCAGTCAGCGGGCACGGCGACAGGTGATCGGCACCCGGGTAGCGACGCGTACTGGAGCGAAAATTGCCGACAGGGCAGGCGAAGCCCAGACGTCATCTATTTTCGTGGTAGGCACAGCGATGCTGCAGGGTTTCGATTGGTTTTAGCATAATACACATAAACTCTCTATGCATTATATATATATATATATATATATATATATGACAATCTTCCTTTTAGCAGAATAATTTTACTAGTTTTATTTTTTATTTTGAAATATCTCTTTATTGACCAAGATGAAGGCAACAAGATGATTGATAATCAACAGTGTTCTATGGGGTAATATAATTCGGATCAATTAGCCAGATCACTGAGGTATAATCCGATACATTTGGAAATACGCCACATTGTGTTCGGTTTACGACTATGGTGAGTGCAGACGTTCTAGTCACGTACTTTCTGTGTCGGAAAGGAAGCACGATTTGATTTATCCTTACAAAAAAAAGAACGCATTCAAATTCAGCAGGTTACCTCGTATCCCCAAAATTGAGCTCCACCTATAGATACATAGGGCATGCGCATGACTGTAGCCGCAACCCTCCCGTTCATCCACCGGCCCTTTTTGAACCTGAGAACGCTCCAGTTCTCCAGCAGCGGGGGTTGCTTATCGGGAGCATTCGGAGGATTCTGATATCAAACGCGGACGATTAAACCTCTCTCGCTCTCGCTTTCTCTCTCTTCGCTTCTCTACTTTGTGCGATCCTCTCGAGTTCCGAACTGTTGCTTTTTCGTCAGTGGCAAAATGCGTCTGTTCCTGTTGCTCATTGCCGCTCTAGGGAAGGTGCTGCGTACGACACACACACACACCACCTTATGTTGTTATTATTACAACCTTATGCTGTTATTATCCTTATGTAATTATTACTAAAACGAATGACGCCGTTGCTGTATCCACTTTGCTTCATCAGGTCTAGAGAAGTTGGACGGAATTGCTCGGGCTATTGCGGAAACGCAGAGAACCAATCGGCTTCCGGACCATGCCATTGTTGGGCCCTTCAGGTAAGAGGACGTCAACATCTAGCGGCGCGAAGATATTTACGAGAAACTTCTTAAATAACTCTTCTTATCTTCTTAAACTTCGTTTTCTTCTTCATCTTCGCTATGGTCTTTGTTGAGATTTTCAACTGATGTTTGATGCCGAGCTGAGATGCGGCAAGGGCCAGTGTCTGCCCTGCGTTAACTCGATAATTAGGTTACATGCTTTATTAATTATGCGGACTATCTGTCACATGAACCCTATGACCGAAGCGGAGAGAACCCGCTTGCTCCTATTGCTATTTGCCTATAGTAACCTAGGTCACTACATATGCCCTGTTCCCATGCTATAAGCCTATGGTATGGCCTAAGTCGCTATAATTACCAATGATTTAAATAATAAGAACATCTAAGCCAGACGTGGCCCCCTATATGCATTAGCCTACGACCTGAGGTCCCAGCCAGTCGTATGGCATCGTACAGCCTAAGTAAGTCAAGTTGAAGGCGAAGACACGCCAAAACGAACTGTAATCCGATCATTGCGTACCTATTTACCGTTTGCTGTTCGTTGTGCTCCCAGTTACGTGGACGTCTTCTCCGATCCGGATCTCGAGCCGACGGTGCTGCGAATGACAGCCGACGAACTCGAAGCATCCGTAGATCCTGTTGTCCTTCACAAGTACCTGCACGGATTGGACGATGATGACAACGTCGATGTAAATGACGCTGCGAGCAAAGCGGATCGCTCATAGACTTATTTCATTATTATCGTTCGAGTGGAAATTTTGAGGTGAGTGTTGCAGCCGGCAACTTTTTGCACTTGTGACGAAGATCAATCACGGTGCCAAACGAGATTGATGTTGTAGTTGTCAATTCGTGCCGAGTAGTCGAGTTCGTCTTCAAGCTGTTTCCTCACAGGCTGTGGAGTCACGAACGATTCCTATATACAAGCGATATTACCATACGTACGCACCCTCAAGTGTGCATGTGTGTGTGTGTAGTTTTGTCTTGTGTGTTCGAGATAAACGAACCATGAATCCTGAGCAGGGTTAGATAGTAAGCAATTCCTGTTTTGCATTCGCGTTGACGTATGTATGTATATATATATATATAATATATACATATATATGTATGTCTATGCCTACCTTAAATAAGATGGCTTAAGCATTGTGAAATTGCAGCTCCTTTAGTAAACCAATAAAGCTTTACCTGTAACATGACGTAACAAACTAGCCAATCGGTCATCTATGACAACTCAAAGAGTAATTTATTATTATTATTATTACCCTTATCGTTAATTATACCTGGTAATTTTTCCAAAGCTGATTACGACCTCATTTTAAAAACATCTAAAAAATAACGTAACGAATTCCATTTCCGTCTACAGTGTTTCCGCTGTCCACCTCGTTCGTGCAGCACAGAAGATTCACTTATTAACCATGGGCGATACGTCAAGCACGCATCCCCTCAGAACGAGACACCTGAATTCAATGACGAACAAGCTGTCGCCCAACAAATACGAGGACTGCATCATGGAGCGAAGCAAGGACAGCGGAGCACGCACAGAGCATACGGACCTGCGCTCCCGCTCGGTATATCTGACCATTGGGCTCCTGCATCTGCGGGTGCGTGCTGAGGCAGAGTAGGCTCACAAAAACAAGAGAGCTCCTTTGGCTGTACCAGGGCGACGGGGCAGGGGTCACAATCGTGATATGTGTTTGTGTGCATGTATGTGTGTGTGTGTGTGTGTGTAACAACAACAATAACAATAACAACAAAAATTGAATGGCGCATTTCGAGTTTGTACGGTATGGGACCGAGGGTGGGGGCGGAGGCTATCCGATCCTCTTCGCATTGAGAGGTGGATTATCGATCGATTGGCTGAACTGTTCCGCACGAGATTTCGTGTGTACTCTGCTCGTGGCTCGGCTCGGCCTTCGATCGAAACAGCACGAAAATTGACGAGCTGAAAACCAAGCTTGCTTATGTGTTCCGAGATTCTCGTGCTTGCCGGGTGCGTAGTTTGGAAAGGGTTTGAAACGATAAGGATGCCATGCACTGAGTGCCATGGGCCGACAGTTTGCCATTTGAATTAATCCTATACATGTGTTATTACAATTGTACAAACGCTTAGGTTTTCGTTAATTATCTAAAATTGATGATGTTAGACTTGATGATAATTCAATGCTGCTGCTGTGAGCCAGCGCGTTGAGTTCTGCCAGCCGTAATTTAAGTACGCAATCAGCCGCCTCTGTTAACACCCACTCGAAGCCGGTCAAGACCAGCGATGTAAGCATTTTAAAACTCGTATCTTCGAGAAAACTCCCCGAGAGAGGATGGGGGGGGAGTGCAGGTACAATCGAAGTGTAAATCGTCATGAGTAATTAGCGGCGGAGATCTATACTGAGACTTTGTTTATTCACATATCGACATAGGAACTTGCGTGGATTTGCGTGTTTGCACGACTGCAATGCCTATTCATAGCCACGCGTGATTACATTGTGGGCAAATAGATCAAGAGTAATCACGCGGGCGCCATGAATAGACGAATAATGATGATTACCAACCTTCTGGATATTCGCCTATCGCGAATTGCACTATATATATATATATATATATATATATATACATTCGGCTGTTAAAATACGTAGAAAGTACGCCAACCACCCATAGGAAAGTCGTGAAGCTTGTCACAGCGGAACACTCTCCCCAATACCACGTAGAAGAGTTGACAGCATGACCTGCTCAGAATACAGGGCAATGGTGAAGACCAACAAAGACTTCAGGAAGACAGAATTTCATTCTTCGGCGGTCACAACGGGGCCCGGGTGTACCGTGCCTGGTAAACCCCGGAGGAGCGACCGAGGAGCCCAGACGTCGATTTTCTTTGTCCTAATTTCCCCATCACGTGATCGCGTGCATATGCATCGTGCACTCAAGTCAACCCCCCCACAAACAGAAAGATATATAGATATTGTTTAAATTTTTAGATCCGCTATATATATATATTATATATATATATAGAACAAGCATTGATATAGATGTATATATCAATCGTCAATCCCTCAAAAGAGAAGAGCAAAAATAACAAAATTAGTCGATCTAATCTATGTATATAGACATACTCTCTAATTATTGTATATTTTAAGACGCACAATCATAATCAATACTCGACATAGCATAAAAACCTCGTACATTCATATACAATATTTGCTTTATATCTGTATCATGTGAATATTAACTGGATGCGATTGATATATATATTTGTATATTTGCGTGTGCGTCTCTGTGTTCATATATATCGCTACTGAATTTACGTATGTTTGCTCTTGAAACATGAGCTCTTAGAAAGAAAACCGCTGCTAAAAAAAGTTACCCCGACACGACTAACTGTTTTTATGCCGATTCCAATTATGTTGGAAATGAAACAAGTCAATGTCGATACAGAGAAAGCGAGAGAGAGAGAGAGTAGCACATAGTGCAATTAGCCTGAAATTTGAAATGTAATGTTTTCTTATATAGGCACATTTACAAAATATATGAATGAACCATAGACATGTATTGTTACGTAGAATAAATTATGTTACATTTAACGATGAGCAATCTGTGCGAGTGTTGTCTATACATTGTAGCGATACCCAGTTATGGGTGGTAAGGTAAGCAGGGTCACGTAAACCCTATTGTTGCTATGGTCGTTTTGGCTGTTATGCTTCGATGATGTCTCGATAATTGCGTGAAATAGTAAGCGTTGTCGTTCGTTTGTGGACGTGATCGTTTCTGTTGGTGTGCGTGTGTGTGTGTGTGTGTGTCGGATCATCACGTAATGTGTGGTAGATGGTGAGAATTCAAGGCTGATTGTCGTGTGCACAGTGTACACGTGGAGTATCACGATTGTATATCCAACAGAACACGACTGGATCCGGCATATTGCTGGTATAGGTTTCAAGTGCAAGCCTCAAATGTACGATGTTGTCTTGAAGTGTGCTCGTATTGCAGTTCCACATTGGTTGGAAACGACCGCCCTACAAACACGATGTTTGATATATATATATATATCAAACATCGTGTTTGTATGGTCGTTAGGTGACTTCTCAATGAACAAGGATCTTCTGCAGCGCCTACTGTCTCCAGTGACTGTTGTCATCGATGGCCTTGTCCTGGCTTGTTGGAGTGTCATTTTCGGAGTGGGCCCTTATTTCTTCGCTTCTCGGTCTTCTTATGCGGCCTCGCTTGGAAGGTTCCATTGGAACCCACTCAAAATCCCTCGAATAGTATTCTCTCGGATCCCACTTATAGCTGTGATGGCGCTTGCCCGGATTGATTCGGGGTCGGGCTCGGCGCCTCCAGGGTTTCCATCTCTGGGGCCGCGGGGCGCGCCATCCATTTTCATCTCTAGCTGGGGAGCGCCACTCAAGGTGTTTCGTCTTTGCTCTCGGTTTAGCGGTGGTCTGTTCGGCGGAAACTGGGGCTCCGGTGGGCTTTTGGGTGGAAACCTCTGTCTTTTCACTGGGACATAGAAGGTTACAGTACCCATTTTCTCCTAGGAAGTTCAGATCGTCCTGCGGAACTTCGGTGGCCTTTCGGCACCGTCCCTGACTCGAGGGCCCACACATTTTGTGGTAGAGAACGAACCGCTTGAAGCCCTGCAACAGGAACGGTTGGGTATACATGCGTGAAATTTGTAACTATGTTTTCCTCATCCTTAACGTTATTAGTTCCCGCACACCCTCTCCCTGTACAAGCCGAAGAGCATCTCTAAGGCAAGAGGCCTCATTTGCGTTACTCGTCATCACTTGCAAAACTCTGGCCACCGGTGTAAGGTGTAACCCTTGCCAAAATTACGTCTTAATTATTCCGAGATGTGGCTACAGATTAACCGGTTTCATCATGAACAACAATTGTCGTTTTTTGCTCGTATCGCCGTTCCTCGTTAGCCTAACCACACCACGACAATAGTTCCCCAGCGAAAAAGGATCGTACGAGCCACTAGAATGCAGCTCGAAATTGTTTGCGAGAATTGCCGCCGTGTCCAACGAACAATTTGATTGACGCGTTATTAGTGGACGCGACGTCGTCTCGTTGGTGGCCGACGCTGGCAACTCAATCAACAGAGAGCGTCGATGTTAGTACGAACAATAAATAGGGACCGTAAAACAAATCACGTTGACGAACCCAGCTGCTCAGCTCGTCGATCCACATACGGCAGACAATTGTGCACTCATCGAACTGAAAACAATTATAGCAATTAGAAAAGGAACGGAGGACACAAGAAACAACACGCGCATTATGCTATACGATCGGATGTGTGCGACCTCCGGCATCGATTACGCGTTCATTGCGTTTTGCGCATTAAGAACCATTCGTTTGCAAAAGTTTACATTAGAAACGTTGAAAGGTTCGCCGGCTACTTTTCGGACCTTTACGGAAACCGCGGAGGAAAAATATTATGTCAGAGAAATAGGTCGACATATACATTGTATTTGTAATTTTTGTCGTTCTTTATTGGTATTTTTTTTTGGTCTATTTATTGGACAAACCTTTCGTTTTTCGAATGTTTACCTGTTATTCGGGATGTGTTAGACGGCATGCGCGACTCTGACAATATATAGATATGTATATATATATATATATATGTATATATACACTCTTCGTACGCGGCAGAGATCACCGCATCCTCTGCGGAGCGAAGCCTATATCGTTGGTACAGTACAAAGTGCATGCATTGAACAATCTTCCCCTGATGCTTATTGCTATGTACCAACAGGGCCAAGTAGCCGGACGCCAACGTACCATTGCGACGAAGTCACCCTCTGGGTAGTCGCAGACAATATCTCGATTCCACGGGCTGAGTTCGTCAATATACGCGTCGAAGGTCGCCGAAGCGACGCCGAAGTAACACGCAAGCAGTATCGGCAGCCGACAGATCATCCCCGAGTCAGTTGGCGACGGAGTCTCCACTGAAGCTCAACGGACACAAGAGCACTACGGTGTTGGCACCAAGCGGCAGGCGCGCAGAGATTATGATCGATCGATGGCTATCCGAGACATCCGCGAGAAGCGTGCGCATGATTCAGGCACGGTGAGATGAACAGCGTTCAATTCGCATGTGAACGTGAGGGGAGGTATGAACATAGGTCCTGCCGGATTGGGATAAGCGTAACCAACCAGATATAGTAGGACAACTTGCAGAAGCACATCTCTCCGAAAATATATATATGGATATCGTAGTAAGTAAATCAGAAAGCAAGCAGAAATAATATCAAACTGGTATCATAGTGTTTATCATTGCGTTGGTAACGTTCGTACGCAGGGCGCGTTCTTACGAATGGGATTTATATCAGCGGGTACCTTGGATGAGCGGATCCCCAAGGTGTAACCGAAGGAGTAATTACTCCCAGAGGTGATTGTCGATGCAGAATATTATATTTAATGACAGCCTAGACTATTGTTGTAGCTTCCGCTACACGAGGGTCGGTGAACGTTGGTTGCTTTGTACTTTCAGCGAACGGGGAGGAGCCCGCGGTACTAATTCGGACTTCTTAGTGAACGGTGTCATGCCCACAATGGCGCACGATGTCACGACGAGTGGAACTCACGACGGCAAACATTGCGGGCTAATGAATTTAGATTACTTCGTTTTCTCTAAACTATTCCGTTAGCCGAGAGGTTACGTACGAGAGAAATGACTTGATGATTCGCGGCCGCTGTGATCGCAGTTTCGTCGGGCGCCATCTACGTAGCTGTGTCGTTTCCATGCCATGGCAAGCGGCAAATTCTGCATCGTAGATTTTTCCGGGTGTGACTCTCAGCCGGCAACTGGACCGCTTCATAAGATGAACCCCTTATGGACGCCGCTGCGTGACATATTAACTGTTTTTCGAGCTGACCCTCAGCTGTTCCCCTTCCCCATCTGACAGGCCTCAGCTCTTAACCTTTAGGTATTACTATGAGGACCTGCCGGGTCATATTGTAGTGCTTAATGTAATGCTTAACATAATGCTTAAACTGCTGCATTGTGAAACTGCAGCTCCTTCAATTTACCAATAAACGTCCACCCCTTACCCCTTTAAATGCAAATGTCCAACGGTGGGGATCGAACCCGTCTGTGTGTGAACCTACGTCCATCTCCTCCGGCTGCAAGTTCCACAGATATCTTGCGGCGGTAGTTCAGTCCGTTCAGACGGCTTCGCTGACTAATAAAGAGTCACTCGTTCCCAAAACCGCGCGTTACCACAGTTCATAGGGAATCTGCACGAATCCATGGTAGTACAGCAAGTCGTTATCGAATAGTGTTCCAAATTAGATATATCGGTTGCTGGCTGCTGTTGGAGTGCTCGTCCATAGCGCACTCGTATGTATATGGGGATGATGGACAAGGTATATCCTCGTTCGGTGAAACTCGAGTGGGACACGGTATATTGTTTTGTTCAATATATCCCCAGCTAGACAAAAACGAGCAGGCGTACACACTAGATGCTACGTCCAAACACAAACAGAAAGCATAGGAGAGACAATATCTCTCTCCCATATAGAATATGGCAGCCGAATGCATCGGGTCGTCCAGTCTGCCTCCGGTGAAAAGCAACCAACGAGTGTAGGCGCCTACTGTCGAACTTCCATACGACTACCGAGTACTACGACCAAAGTAGGCGAACGCATTCGACTGGTCCCACCATATTTCTCTAACTAACAACTAGGCAGTACCTACCCCGCCCAAGGGGTATCGTCGACTTGGCTCCCAAGAAAGACACACACGTCTACAAACCAACCGATTTTCACTTTATTTTTCAACGCCCTGTATGTAATCGGCTACTCAACATCAACGGCAACCCCCGCCCTCCGCTGTCCCCACCTCCATCGTCATTCAACGTCACCCTGTACGAGCTTCTCTCCGTACATGCCACTCTCATTTATGTATCTGGCATACTCTCTCATCCTTTGTGTCCTGAGCTGGCAGGAGACAGCTCCGTTAGATTTCGAGCAATTTCGCGCGCATCCTATCGATTCGCATTGTGTTTGCGGTGTCGGCGGTATTGGTGATACCCATTGGATCTGTCTCTCACTCTCTATCTATCGCTCGTCATCTCTTTCGCAGACGAAAGTTGTCGTTCGCCAACGTCACCGGTCCATTTGTCAAAGCAACAACTTTAATTGTTTTTTTTCCTACATAACATTTTTATATTACTACATATTATACTAATGTTTGTTGTTATTAGTCGTATTGTCTGTGATAGTGGTTATTAGCTAGGCTAGGTTCCGCGCTGAAGCGCCCAATTCATGTGATAGCAATAGTCATTATCGAACTCGTCTGCCGAATATGTGTCAGCGTTAATTAGCATCTCCGAGTTACGGATAAGCGTCGCCCGCTCTATCAGCGTCATAATCAAAAGCTCTCAACAGCAACAACAAGAAAATATCGCGGATGTGTACTTGCGAGGCAAGTCGAAGAGACTTGTAGCCAGAGATGGCAGCTGAGGCCGTGAGAGCCCATTGTGGCGGCCCTGCCAAGCACCACCTGGTGCGACGGCTCCCAGATCACAATTGGGCAAATTGTGGCGAAGCCCACAATATATATCTATAAGCGCTCATAGGTTCCTCTTCTATGTTAATATGCTATACAATACATTCACAAAAGATCGAAGTAATTGCCATGTATGATATGCGTGTAACTATATATATATATATATATATAATTGATGGTGTGGTGTTCAACCGTGGCTCTACGCTCGAAGGCTGGAAATAAATATGACAACACAAGAGTCTGAAAGAGAAATCGCTAGAACAACTAATAAAATAAACCCGAATATTCTGTAGCGGACTATTCTCACGATTAACCCAAACGAACAACTTATAAAGACAGTACAGTACAGTAACAGCTACGACAACAGCGTTGATTAATTTTTTTTCGTCTAGTGTGTTGTCCGCGCGTCTCACGATCACTGTGGTCGAAAAGGCACAAATACACATAACACTCATTCACCTCATTGACCTTCATTGTCCGCCATAATCATATAGTTAATCGTAGCGCTTGTAAAAATTGATCAACTCGTTAAATACTTCTATACATGCGATTTAATACGAGGTAACAATCCAACTCTGCCCACCCCGAATCGACAACAAGCCTGAACACACATACGAATTTCCTTTTCAGCGTTTCAACAAAAAACAGAATTCATCGTCAAAGTTATTTTCAACGATGTCACTAATAATAAAGACTAAATATATATATTAGATGTCGACAACGGGGACGGCGCGCTTAGGGGTCGTCCGACCAAGCCATATATTTTACTTATGATCATTACCGCTCTCGTCATAGAGGCCGAGCGAGGATTGTTGAACAGCATCTACTAATGACTTCGCTATCCTTTTAGCTTGATCTCATCAACTACTTAATAGTAATAATTATAATAATAATATATAATATTAACACGGATATTTGGCACAACCTCGACGATGTCACTGTTTGTAGATGTATCTCTCCCACAAGTAACAGTCGGCCATCCAGCCAAGCATCTGGCCGCCGATTGTCTCTCGATTGCTGACTGCGCTCCGCCATGCGTATCCAACAATCTTCCGGTGCGTTTTGTCTCTTTCCTGTATAGGGTTAATTTGCGGCTTGCTGGAGACTGCAACCTGTCTGTTATGTAGAATAGTATCTCCATCTCCGTCCATATATATATATATATATGTTTGTATATGATCTCCTCAAGAGGCTGGACATACTCTTGGGCGAGTGTAAGCAGCACCACCGACTCAAGTCTGTAACTGCCCTGGAGACAGTTGGCTAGCACGATCATTACCCTTGATCTTCTTCTTCTTGTTATTAATATTGTCATTATTATTATTATTATTATTATTAATGTGGTTAGTCGGTATTTTTTTATTATTATATAATTATTGTTATTATGCTGGAAACCCAACATTTCCTATGGGCATGGAGATAAGGCATGTTATTATTAGTCTTAACATTATCTCTACCCGTCAGTGATCTGATGGGAGAGCCTGATTAAAAATCATCACAAGATTAACTATAACAGAGCTCCGCTATACTGTCAGCTTCGATCGACAAAAAGAAAAAACGATCGAGATAATAGTTACACGTATGTCTCGAAAATACGTTCAGTAGCGATCATGTCAGTAGACCGAAGCGCTATACTCTGATCGCTCGATTTACGAGAAATCTAGACCCCAGAGCGTTCATTGGCATGACGAGTCGACGAACAACTTGATTTCATTCGAGCCCGTAGCCCTTGAATTAGATGCGGAAACAATGGAATACATGGACTTGCTAGATCTTTCGAAATCGCTCATAGGGAGGGAGGCTGTAATTAGTCATTAGCGACTTCTTGCCGACACAGCCTCAACCTCGTTCATCATTTTCAGCTCGTGTTGTTCGCTACCGAGCATCTGCTCGTCGATGGGACGACCCGTTCATGTTTTCATGGCGAAACTGCTTGACGCATCAACAATAACTGGTCGAAAGCATTCGCCATGAACAAACCCCATCTGTACAGCAGTGTCAACCGGCTCTGCACGGCTAACGATAACGTTGGCTGATCCCGGCCCAAAAACCCCAAACCTCAGTGATTTGTCCTTTGAGAACGGCGAAGCAGCGGCATTTGTATACACCCTATCTGTGTGGCAACAATGCGATGTCCACTGCGAAGCCAAACTTCATTGTGACTCTGTCCACTGAATGAGCTTCGGCCCGCACCAATGAGCTGCTACCACCGGCGATATCGGCGGGTTACATGTTCTATGTGCGCATGCCTCTGTGTGTGTGGTGCGTCTGATGGGAACGATAATTGTGTGACGATAATTATAACAGTGTAACAACTTATATAAGAACGACGCCGTTGCTATGCCTGATAGCTACCTCAGCGCTTCGTCACGGGCCATTTCGTATTGTACTTGCGGCGAAAGATCTATCTATAAATATTTGCTTTTGTTGTTGTTGTGTTGTGTTGTTTTGTTGTTGTTGTTCTAATGGTGTTTTTCGGTGAGATTTTTCTTTTCATTATGTAGTTTTTCTTAAAAAAATCTTCTCTTTCCTTCAAATATCACTGGATTCAGCGTTCCACCTTCAAAAATAGACAGCTATTAAGAACCCCAGAACGTTCTCAGCTATCAACGATTCGCCTTGGAAGGGAAACCCTAACTGTGTGCAATGCTTGATGTTCGATGGAGCTTACGATGTCCAATATGTTGGTCCCCCATCTGGTCCAAATCGTCATCGGCGATCTGCAATCGCACAGGCACAGGACAGAGATTTCGGGTCCCTGTGTTTATATATATATCATACGCGCTGCCCTGTATCGAGTACGTTGTACATCGGAGCGGGAAGTCAACGCAGATCGTTCACACTATACGTAGAGTTTCTGCTATACGGCCGGCTGTTTCAGCCGGTGTTTTCATGGATTCAACGACAACACCCCACCCTGGTCGCGTCAATCAAGTATCGTCTCACTCAGCGGGAGGGTGCCAAACTCGGAAGTATAATTATCCTATTATATCTCGTTAGAATACTCTTCGAACAGGGGAAATCTGAAGCGACGGTTTTTGCTGGTCCAACAAGTAAGCAAGCGGCGCAATGCACTCTGCCTGTAGTAATCTGTCGAAAGCGTATTTCTGATTGTGATCACCCGTCGTCGACCACGGGGCGGTTATCTAGCATGGCTTTTTTTTCTCGTTGTCAACATGTTCGCCTGCGTCGGGTCAATACGCTCCAGAGGTTGGTCAATCAAATTTCGCAGAAAATTATCCAGTTGAATCTCGACGATTGACATCGTTCGAATAGGCCGAATATTGCAAACCTCCTCCTCTGCACGTCCAGGCTCGAACTATCGACTTCGTTTCACCCGAAGGGATGTGCCCACCTGAGGCGGCTCGATTAGTTCCTATCGGTGGGCCTGAGGATCTTGTGACATAGATAGTCCTCGAAAATCCTCGCATCAATGCCGACCTTTCGCAGGCTGCCGAATCGATGATACGACAACCGTTACCCATATGTTCCCTATATGAATATGCTATACACATTTTAATTGCGTGCACGATAATGTCTATGACGAGCTGGCTGCGAATTGTGAACCCTAATGTCTTTCTTTCTATATCTCGCTCTACTCGTCTCTGACACCTAGTCCGTGCATCGATCTCGAGATCGATGATCCGGATTGTGTCAATCTTCCCATATTATCGTTCGTTTGCTTGTTTGTTTATTTGTGTTTCAAAATGGCATTTGCTTTGGCTCGTCCGTAAGCCTAAGCGTGGCTTAAGCCTTCTTCGATTCATGGCATCGCCCTTGTGGTCCTTTGCGGAAGGGCCACACGACAGTCACAGTAGCAACAGCGAGAACTCGTTGCCGTCCACCAATGAGGCAGCATCCTGCCCTTTACTGGCTTGGGTCTTGGCGATCTCTGTTGAAACGGCCGGGATTGCCAGACAATCATTCCAGCTCTGCCAACCCTGCGGACCTCCATTCCAGTTAAGCAGTCAGCTTGTCGTCGTCACCATTGTCGTTCTCCCCGTCGCTCTCCTATTCCGTGACAAGGGTAATAGATAAAGAAATGATAGGGACAATAATTATAGCAGCAGCAATGTCACGGCGGTAGCTGGCTAAGGACAGACGAACGATCCTCAGAGACGCACTTTCTGCTCTGGCTCCTTCTGGTGACTGGGGCGAGCTTCCAGCTGAGTGGCTGGTTCAACCTAGACGCGAACGGTCATGAAGACAACGGTGGGAAAGAGTGGTGAGAATTGTTAGCACTATGGGTAACCTTCTGTCGTTTTGGGTCCGGTGATGAGGTGAGGGCCGAGAAGAGCATATTCATGTGAAGATATTCAGTCGCCGCCGAACGGGTCGATATCCTGTTCTCGATATAATCGACTTTGCTATTTCTCTTATTATTGTTATTGGTGAATACGACCCAGCAGTGAACTGACTCTAATGTGTCCTCTTGGGTAGGCAACCGATACAAAGACGACCCACCTGAATAACTGTGGTGTTGCCACCTCCCGGTGACCCGGAGCTGGCTTGTTCCTGGTCGAGTTTCTCGAAGATGTCGAACACGGCCGGTTTCTTGCTGCCGCTACTTCCGCTGGCGGAGCGACTCATATCGAGCCTTTTCTCCGGCAACAACAATTAGATGAACAGTGAACACAAGAACCAAGAACACATTGAACGTAATACACTACATTAGTACGTCGACGTAATTCGGCTTCCGAACGAATTGGCCAACGAATTCGAGCTACCGCAACGATATACTGACCCTCGTTGAAGGTCAATCACATGCACGATGACGAGATCACGGGAAAAGCGGCTAACGGTAAAAAGTGACGATTGACGATTGTGAGGACAAACAATATTAGTGACACCACGGCCCCTTGTTGTCTATTTCCATTGCCGCTGCTGATGTACGGTTCCGCTTTGTCGAACTGTAAACCTGCTTTTAGGCAACTAAAACCCTAATGATCAAAGCAGGAAGGACAGAAGTGAAGGAACAGCGTCCACAGCGACAGTCGTAAGCTTTTACCTGTTAATTAGGGTGGCGGTCGGCGATCGGTATTGGGTGTACTCCTTGTTCTCAAACCACGATGGCACTTCGTGCATTGGACGGCTCGCAGATGACGCCTGCCGAGTGGGATACGGGTATCACATCATGTTAAGGGTTAGATGAACCGGGCGACAGGAGAGGCACGCGTCAACGAAACGCATAATGACGATCGAACGCTCGGAATGCGAATGTACGTATGGGCACTACCACTGTGAGTATCGGCCGTTAGAGGGGAGGCCGTTGGTTTAGAGGGACACGGTTGCCAATCGCTCCCGGTAAGCTACTTAAGCTGTTCGTGTTTAAACAGCTGCGCCTTGGACAAGACATGCTAGAGAGGAATTCACATGGTTCTCCTTGCGTGAGACTTCACTTTATACATGTGATCAGCGACCCTAACGAGGATTCCCCGTGACAGCGGTGATCACCGCTGTCGTCGCCGCTAACTCGACACGATAAAGCGGTGCAGGGTTGTCACACAACAAACACATATTGAGCCGAGTCGCATCGCGAATTTCGTACCTGAAAGGTTCCATCTTCAGCCATATCATCGTCTCCTCGCTTCCAGGGCAAAACAGCTTCGGCCTCGGTGAGAACCTTCCGATCCCTTTGAGGGTCTCGCTGAGACGCCGTCCTCGCGACGAACGTGATGCCCTCCTCGTCGTCGAGATTCGAGTTGAAATCCTCGTTATATCTGCCAAGCTGCTGCGGCGGGCCCTCCTCAATGGTCTCCGGCTGGTTGAAGTGCGTGTGGCTCTTCGTTCGCTGGCCGAGACCGCCGCCGGGGGCGGCGACACCGCTACCGCCGCCGCCGCCTCCGCCACCGGCGCCGAAGCCTCCGCGAGCTCCTCCTCGGCGGTACGCCCCGGACATCTGTGTCTGTTGAGTAGCGAACGATCACAGCATAACGACGACGACAAAGCCGCGAATGAGTCAGTTGTTAGTGAGAACAGCCGGTCGAATTTGGCAAGAGGGCAAACGTGTTTAGCGTGGGTGGACGAGAACGGATTTGCAGCCAATTTGCACGATGAGCACACGTTGGATTTCGTAAACACGTATGTATATATATATATATATATTTTTTTTTTTTTATATATACCTATGCCTATGTATTCGATCATTGTATGCGAATCTAGACACAACAAGAGCACACGTGCGTAATTTTTGCCGGTGTCGCGATAAGGTTGCCTGTTCAATTTCACGGAACGGTGAACAACGACGGCAGAGAGTACATCAGTGCGTAGCTGAACGTGCACAATTAATTAATTACGTGATTTGAAGCATTCAACTGATCATTGGGTAACGCGGAGGCGGGGTGTGGGGGGGTGAAGACCATGGACTGTCAGCATCGGTGGCGCTCTCTGAAAGTCGTTTTCTGTTCTGAAGTGCATCATATCGTCTAGAAATGAATTGGCGACAGCGACTCAAGGGTGTGGGATAAGGCTGTGTTTTTTTTTGGAAACCCTACCATTTATTTTGCTTCTAAAGTAATTCTGTGCCGCAGAGTTCTGAGGCAATTAATCGGTGTCAATAATTTTGGGCCATACAAATTCTCGCATCGAAACAGCCTCGAAGTACACGACGGTGAGGGTGTGTGCGTTGCAAGAAACTACTACTATGATTATAGTTATTATTATTGATTATTGATTATTCTCATAATTATTGACGCAGCAAGTCGTCTGTGCGTCGTTCAGAGATTATCATGCTGAAAAGCTTTACAGTAACATGTTACGGGGACACGGAAATTGTGTGTGATCGCAGGACGTTCAAATCCCAAGGACTGCCAGTTGAATTGTTGAGGTGGACTCATCCTACTCATCCGACAGACTTGACAGATCAAACCGTTGAACACTCGAGCCACAGCTCACTACTAATGTCATAGGCCAATTGAGCGGTGCAATTGCTCCACGTTCATCACGGTGTACAAATGAACTACCAAATCAGTGCCGTGCTGTATCCGTCTGTCTCAGCTCCACAGGAAGTGAAACAGGGTCTCTTCCGGTCGATATTTTCTTTCTTTTGGCTAGCAACGAAAACCAAAAACACAATTGGGTGAATCGCGGCACGAGCTGGTGCACATCGTCAACCACACACAGATGACACGTAAAGTACCAATGTAGTGTACCAGGGGGGAAGAGTGCCGCCGAATGGTCAACATCTCTCTCTTTCGGGAGAGAGAAATAGAGAGAATTAAAAAGAGAGAGGGCGGGAGACTGTATCTGGCATCATCGTTCGCCCTGATAACCATTGTGCATTCATTGTCAGACGTTTGTCTCTGAGACAGGGTGCGAACAAAAGCGGTCAACAATTGCGTCTCAGATTGCGAATACCTCGTCGTTGGAGGTAGTGATGTCTTGGTCATTAATGACGAAGTCTACCATCTCGACGTCAATGCAACAGCGGAGCGACACCTCCCCAGCAGTATTGGCCAGATCCTCTGGAAGGGACCGTTTCGAGGCAGTGCCACCACCATTCGAGCTCACCGCTTTTGCCAGCGACGCCAAGAGGCCACCGTGGCAAGAGTCAAGCGATGAGCTCCGTGATGATTTTATCCGACCTCCGGATCGGCTGCCGCACAGTGTTAACTGAACGGTAGGCGTTCGGAGATAGAGAGAACAGTTCGAAATGGTAGAAACGTAATAGAATCCGGTATGGCTAGACTACTATGAATGCCAGTCACTTCGGTGGAGAGATGACCACGCAAATCACTATTATTGTTATTATTATTTATGGCTAATTATGACGTCGACTTGGACTTTGAACTAAATCACATTTACGTTCCTTAGATACAAACGCACACGCAGATACTATCTACAGTAACATATCCTGTGTGGACACCGCATGCCTCACCATCAATTGAACTGAATTTGTTAGATATTCAAGAACATTAGCAGCATTCAATAATCAACGAACGGATTCAATACAAAAAACAACGACACGTTGTTTTTCTCTATCACTTCTATGCTAACACTACTTGCTACTGTTTTTCGAGCTGACCCCCAGCTGTTCCCCTATGAGACAAGCCTCAGCTCTTAACCTTTTAGGTATTACTATGAGGACCTGTCGGGGCCACCTTTGCTTATTCTCTGCCTTACTCGTACCTGACAAGAATCCTGCTAACACTACTTATGCTGCTCATAATCGGTAGATAGGACACCTAAGAGGCGGACACAGCCAATGTGGACTCAACGGTTGGCCCCTAGAAGCTTTCATCGTCACATATCGCTATACAAAGACAGGTTCGAAACTTTTCGTAACCAGCTACTAATAAGGTTCTGGCGACGTCGGTGGCTGGCGCCAAACAGCCTAACTATTGTATGAAATTGACCAAAGCCTAACAGACATTTCTACGCACAGGGTCATCTTTCACATGAAGCATTTGTGTGCCACTGATCGTTTGGCCTGGCGATTGCTTACCCTGCAGTGTTTGTTCTGCTGCTGCTGGCGATGCTGCTCTCGGCGTAAGTTTCGCTTACGGGCCTCCTCACTCATTACCCGCCTGCGATTCGGGGAGCATCCATGGAACACATTCGATGAAAGAACAGAACACACATGTAAGGGTGAGATATTTATCAGATGACAACTTTCATTGAACATTGTGATCATCCGGCATACGACACGCGGAGTTAAGCAAGACTTCAGCAGATTATCTATTAAGTGGTATTTATGTAGTAATGTGTTGTATATGCATTGGTATACGTATACACTGTAGCATGCAGGTGTTAATTATAATAATAATAAGAATAATCAACAGATGAACGCCACCTGCGGCTCTGTTTCAAAAGAGACCTCTAAAGATGAGCTAGGTAAACGCGTCGAGTTAACTTTGGCCATCGCCAATTTCATTCGAATCTCCAGTTGTCGCTTCGGGGTCAAGCTGGTTCGCAGAGGCGCGCCATGGGATACCCATATGATTACTACCCACAATGATTCTCTCGAAGCAGCGAAATACTGGGCAAGGGACGAACGCATATCGTCGTAGCGAAGTAAAGCGGAAACACCCTAGTTATTATTAGATCTGCATCTTCCTTTCGTTCGAATGGGGGACTGACCTCGGGGCTTCTGCTGTTGTTGTGTTTTTTTTCCCTCAAAATATAGCATCTGCTTGCGAAGCTTTCATAGAGGATTTCATGACTCGCTGACTCATCGATCGTTTTACTGCCCGAAGTTTGCAGTCGAACTTTGCTTATGTTCGAGACGCACGGCGGAAAGTGGGACGCATGCGTGGCCTAACCTACCGGCATCAGCGGCGAGTTTTCATATCAGAACGCATATCGATAGACGTCGTCAAGGGTTCATTTATTGAATCAGCCTAGAAGGCTCTACTCCAGCACTCCGTTAACGTCTCGCAAATGAATTAGTTTAGAAATGCCAAATCAAAAAGAAGTACGACGTGAGGAAGGGGACCCATTTGCAGTCACCAGCGATTAGTCAATGTCATGATGGATTGGGTGGACCCTGCACACCTGTAGTCTATACATACGTATAATCGCATTTATTCCGAATTCACCACTTCGTCGTGAATTTATTGCAGAGTCGGAGCGCTGACCCCCTCGCATTGGTGGTTAATCCACAACCTACGCTAACCATGTATTCGCAGCCATCCAAGCAGCAACAACGATGCTGAACCTGATGGGTGTATTGCTTGCTTGTCTCTGTTTGTCAACTTGACAACGGGCAGTGTCCAGAGGAAAGGTCTAATGTTGCCAGAACAAGACGCAATCTACATCGTTGCGGCCGTGGTATCCTATAGATAGACATCGAATCGAATGTATATGTGCGCGCCTGCTTCCAACAAGTTCGGTAAACACTCGCAGCCTACGGACAATACCTATGGATAGCGATGTCGGCGTGTGTAAGAGGAACCGGAAATGTACTTCAACATTGTTGCGAGTACATTTCAATGTCAATACACGTTTAGTTCAACAGCAAGCGGGGACCAGTCGTTGACGACTCTAGAAAAAGCTTCGAGGCCGGCCAACGATTAGTAGAATGTTTGAGTTAGAGCGATGGTGACCTCGAGACGGAAACGAGAGATATTGACGGAAAGAAGAAGACTCCAAATCGCCGCATGGGTATAGCTACTTTTATATATCTATATATATATATAGATATCGACTTTGGTCCTGAACACAAATACACGTATATACAAATATACATGCACACACATATATATATATATATATATATTGAAATAAACATGATGATACACGTATTGATTATAGCGTTCGGTCGTTCGTGACACCCACCTCGCGTGCAGCCTGATCTCGTGATGTAAAGGATTAACACCCGATACCGAATGGTCTCTGTCGCTAGGTGATCGTTGCTCGTCGCGCCATCGAGTATACCGCGACTGAAAGATAAAACGACAACACAAACAAGAAGATAAAACATCTCTGTATTATGAAATGAAGCTTAATGCATATATATATATATATATATATATATATAAGTACAGCATACAGTACAATTTGGGCATACATTTTGCACGAATATATATATATATATATATATATATACATATATATATAGTTATTAATATGAATATCTATGAGAAATTACCATTGTGCAATGTGTGGTAAAAACCTATTAGTGGATAAACGTGTTTGGAAAGTCTGCCCTAAACCTGCGATGGAGCAGGATGAGGTATCCGGCAATATACTAGTAATATGTGCGGTGACCCATAGCAGACACTCGCATGAAATTCTAGATCGCTGCACACAGAATTTTACGAGATAGTATCTTTAGTATTTCACAGTCGTAGTTATGATCGGTAACAGCCGCTGTGAATTTTTCTATATAGGCATGCATTTGTAATGGCAATTAGGCGTCTTATCAACGTTGCCCTGTGAGAAGCCTTCATAACCAGGATGACACTGCCATCTCGAGTTACGACACTCTGCTGTGCCCTTATATTATTTAGATATCTCCCTCTGTTCTCCTGACTCTTATTTGTAGACGAATCTATACGGCTAGTACAGGGTCTGCGTGACGGTTACACGATCGCATTGCATGACAAGGCACGGACGGCCAATGGACCCAGCGGATCCAATGGGCGGCTTGAGTCTGCTGCTACCGCTTGTCGTGCCAAGGTCACGTGAGCCAGTTCTAAGTCCCTGCGAACCCTAGCAGGCTAACTCCATGTTTCACTAAACTTATGTGCCTTACGATGCACGGTGAGTAGCAGAAAGGCCACTTGGGCCTGCGGATGTTAGCGTTCACAGTAGGTCGTACACGAAAGGGCCCCTAGCAGCTCGCTCTGGCGTGATCAGCCCAAGGCTGATCCAGTAGTCGCTCTCCGTTCGGTGTTCGCATAGCTGAATACACACGAATGTGTGAGAACATATGATGAACACGGAGAGATAACGGGGGAGCGAGTGTGAACACAACAAGTCTGTACCAGCTGTATGCGTACATAGTTAGTCGGCATTGCCAGCCGGGATCTGGCAAAAATATGGCAGAATGAACTATTATACTAGCGCTACAAGCAGCCTCTTACGTTTCTGTCGTCCTGTCGAAATGACACACATAGCATGATGACTGTTGTATGCAGCATTGCGTGGGTCAACAGTCCCCAGGGATGTTGACATACATGTACGTATGTATGTCGACAGGGGCACGTCGACACCGGGGGTGGTGGGGAGGGGGATGTATCAACGTGTGCACGTTACATGCGGCACGATCGCATACAGCAGCCATGGCTACTGCAAGCGTCCCGGGGGTCACGGGGGTGCACGATCCTAAAAGGAACTCTCAGGCCCATCTAAATCTCGGCATCACGTCGTCTGTTGCAACTGCTGGATACGAATGAGATGACGAGTGGAAGACAAACTTGAGACAGCATTAATCCAACAGTAGGAAGCAACAACGTATCTACCTAACAGCTCGTGCTCAGGAAAGCGTCGCACAGCAATGATCACTGGTATACAGTCAGCAGGATTTGTTCAGGGAACTGCTGACTGATCGATGAATTCGAAACGAGATGCGCATGGAAATCCACAGGGTTTAGCCGCTGTACTTGACCCTTGTTTCATTCGTGGGCTATATAAATCAATATGTCAGCGTGTGCTCGGTAACCAAGTCGCTATCGCGTGTCTAAAACGGCAAACGGCATATGAAGATGGCCATCGCCTAGAGAGGGGGGCCATGAAATATAATATTATCAAAATGTATGTGAATCCAATTCGAGCTGCGGACCAAATAAGGTCCATAGTTGAGAGAAGTAGGCGGACAGTTTGAACAGCAATCGGTCACATATAAAGTGTAACACGGACTGCCTGTATGTACATGCATGTACGAATGTTTCAATATATGACACCTGTTAGTTATCACCTCAACATCTCGATTAACTTCGAACCTTATTGTAACCCATTCTTCGCAACGTCTTCGATCTCTTGACCCTGATGCATTACAGACAGTATCTCCAGTGGAATATCTCAGATGTGTATTCAACTATTTAGATAGATTCATATTCTACGTAAAATTATGCTACAAAATGCGCCATGTATTAATGAATGTCCGATACAAGTAATATTTGAACAGTCACTCGTACATGTGTGTGTGCATTTTACTTTACTCAACCGCCAGGAACAGGGATTACTATCGGTAGCAGAGGCAACACATTTCCTGAAATTGGCTGTTATTTGCTGCAGCATAAACAGTTCTCGGAAGATAAAAAGTACACAGTATCGAAGGTCCCACAAACGCACAGCGTCGTCTTCCGAACGAGGAGAGCCTATTTGAGTCTTGCTTGAGTGACGCCCAATCTTCGGGTAGTTCACCAGGACAGCAACTCGTCAGGGTCGACCGTTCGTTAGGCGTGCTTCGCGAACATTCTACCGTCTTAGGCCATGACGTCGACTTATTGACTAGCGGAATCTTCAAATGGGGTAACCGAGCGATACATCTTAGGCTGTCTGGCCATTGAGGATCGCTGAGGCAGGTTCTCGGTGTCGGCGTGTTTTTTTTCACAACGTTAACAGAACGTGACAAGGTCTCACCAGTCGTCTATGTAGAGGGAGGGCAGTCCATATTGCAGCGGTCTAATACAACGGTCGAGCGATGTCGCCTCGTATCGAATAGAGAGGGAGAGAGAGAGAGGGAAACGCATGTACAAATATGGCTAGGTATATATATATATATATATCTATATATATATGCAGCGAACGCACTCGTTACCCTGGTACATGGATAATCCCTATAGGTGAATATGTCACGGTTAATATTAAAGGAGCTCAGTATACGCGAAGGAAGATGAACCCGTCTGATACCAAACACGATACCGCTCGCGAACGGAATTCACCATGTCTCTCCGCGTTGTTTCTCAGCAGCAAGAACAACGCGGCGTACTTCGAAACGTCCTCCCACTCGAGACATTGCAAAATTGTTTCCACATCCATCGGGGAAAGGACTTCCTTTAGTAGCTCAGCTTCCGTCTGGATTTTGTATTTGTCGACCGACAATCGATCGATTGATGCGATTCAAGCAAAAATTGTCATTCACTACTATTCCCGGATGCAAGCAGACGGTGGCCTCTGTTCGCCGCTGTAACGCTCCATTTTTCAACGACTCGATTAGCTCGAACGAACGACGAAGAGACCCCCCTCTTTTTTCGAGCTGACCCTCAGCTGTTCCCCTACCATCTGACAGGCCTCAGCTCTTCACCTTTTAGGTATTACTATGAGGACGAAGAAAGCCCATCCAGAGGAAACTCCTGATAATTGTCGTCTCTTCGCGCTATCATTTCCTCGACAGAAGACGAAGCGAAATATAGTGTACATTTCTTGTCGCTCTACCTTGCATACACTATACGATATTGGATACATGGGCCGGCTTCCAAAGCTAATAGATACCATATACGTAAGTATATTTTGAGTCACTATGCCATGTACGCGCGCTCTCTCTCTCTCTCTCTCTCTCTCTCTCCCTAACTCACTATCTCGCGTGTTCCATTTTGACCGTCTTCGTTCGCTCGACACTACGATCAAATTGACCGTTACAAGCGCCGCCAGGAGATGTGTGCTGGATAAAGTGAGCGGTATTGATGCAGTATGGCCAGCCGAAGACACGCCAACGGGGAAGCGGATCGGCGGATCGGCAGCCCTGGGGGGGGCACCAGTTCACGTGTATATATATATACCAGAGGGGCAGTAACAACGCGAGTTGTTTCTGCCGTTGCTGTCGCTGCTGGTGGCGCTGCGGCAGCACTTCTGGTAGAGCAGCACAATGCAATCGCTGGTGATTAGATGCATTGGCGACCTACGTCCCTCCAGCTTCGGGGGGCGTGGGGTAAGCCACCGTTGTCGCATTGCATCCCGAACAAGACCCCATTGATTTATCGAACACGGGAGGGGGGATCTTGGCCTCAGACCTTGACACGCGTTTTGTAACGATCACTGGTATCCTATGGTGGACTTGTGGGTAATGCGTTTGGTATAGGCCACTGCGTGCGTGGACGAAGCCGCACGAACGCAACACGAACAACAACGACAAGGGCGACAGTAACAACAATAGCCGTTGCGAACGGTAACAATGGTTACTACTGTGGTCGTCGATCTTATTCGAAATGGCAGAATGAGTTCAATGAGACTGGTACTACAGCCTGTGTGTCGTGGATTCATCATAGATACTCGCTAATAACTGATTAGATTATTGTGTGCACCTAGGAATGCTGAGGACAAATGCGTGTGAATGTTATTATTATTATTATCGCTCAACAGATCAATATCCATATTACATATTCCATAAATAACATTTAAAAAAAAATTATAATTTGATCGAAATTACAATACAGGATAATAATTCTGTACCCGCTCCGCAAGGAATAACTGATGAGGTTCTGTCTTTTCTGCTAGACTTCGTATATATATATATATATATATATATATATATATATATATATATATATATATATATATATATATATGCCTGTGTTTTTTCTTAAATGCTCGCCAGCGAAACAAAGAAGATTTTTTTCAGAAGAATTAAACAAATAATGACTGAAACGTATGCACATCAACACCTTCTCGAACTCCAGAGTACCAAATATTGCTGGCGGTTCGTGAATTACACACGTACGACAAACACGCACACACGCAGACACAGGCGTGAGCAATAATCAGGTCTCTGTTTTCACTGTCCGGTTTGTTTTATCTGCGCGGAAAATTACCCTTTGAACAATGGCCCGTCTCCATCAAAGTAATAGCCCTCCCCACAACGTAACCTAAGCACTGATTAGCGTTTGATTCGAGTTCTCGTTCGGGCTGTCTACAAACAGCCATCATCTGACGGTGTACCGAAGCCGGAGCCCGTGTCGACCCTTTTCAGAGGAAACATCATCGTCCTCGGTCGTCGCGACCACCGCCTCGTCTCTCTGTCTCTCCTTGTTTTCATAGAATATTATATTCAGAACTACCACAAGTGGATTATCAAATGGGAACTCCACCCTAATCATGGCCTTGGGATGGGAAGGCTCCTATTTTTGCTCGTATGGCGTAGTAGTCATACTGCGCGACACCCAGTGGCGGTCTGCTTCAAACCCATTCATTTATTCAAAGTTCATTCACGGAAACTCGTCCGAACCCCCGCCGAACATCTCTCTATCTTTCTCTCTTTCTCTTTGTAGAACTTACCCCCCGATACAAACTCAGGGGGTAGCTACTAAGCTAGCATGGGGGACAGCTCCCACGATAGCCACGATATGGCCAGTTGGTAAACACGAGCGGCGGGGCCAGTTGATCTGAGCACTATTTCAGTTGGACACAAAGGCGTCGCCGTGCCTTCAACGTCTAACCCATTGAGTTATCACACTTCATTGTATCGTATTCCGGTGGGCTGCAGGAAAAAAAATGCTTGATCATTCGCTATTATCTGTACAATATGCTTCTTCGCGGGTGCTACAGATGAGCCAGCTACGGTGCATAGAGGACGATCGCACGGCGTGGCCCGGTACGATAGTATTATTAGTTCTAGCTAAGCGAATCCGCGAAAGTTCTCCGCGTCTGGCAGACTTTCATGTCCCTAGCCTAGCGTACTTGTGGTCGACACGTTTTCGTAGATGTTGACATCATCGTACTGAGTACGCTGAAGGTTAACATGAACTGGCACTATGCGACTCCACCCGCAACAACTAGAAGGGCGCCACGGGCTGGGCGTAATTTGATCGAAATTACAATACAGTATAATAATTCTGTAGCTCCGCTCCGCAAAGAATAACTGATGAGGTTCTGTCTTCTCTGTTCGACTTCGTACGATATATGATAAAGGCTCGGTTTAGCTCTGACCACGCCGATGGTACTAGATCGTATACGATTGGCCTTACGGCCATGGGCAGAAAACGAGAATCGACCTCTGATATCCTTGTGACATGCCCCGCACTGTGCGCTCCTTGTGCGGTTGCGACTGACACAATCAGTCTACTGTCTCTGGCTTTGCTAAACTAACCGTCGACAATCCATAGCGCATGGTGATGTTGCAGTAGGTCAGCTGCGGTAGCCCGCAAGATTTAGACAGCGGAGATCGATACTGTCGGAGCGATCGGAAATCTACGATTTCACGCCTCTCAGGCTTCTATTCGAAGGTAAGGAAATATTACAAGGACGGTGAGATGGTTGATAAAAATGTTTGGAAGGGAGAGAACAACTGGCCTAAACGGAGAATTTCCATAACGCTGAACACACAGAGATCTTCGAACGCCTACTGAGCACTTTTTACGGGATATGCATGTTTAGAATGCAGCAACATCATAGCCTGTCAGTAAGTGACCTGTCCGCTTGTCCACTAGACGCACATATTGGTCCATAGAACGACCCTTTTAAACCTATATCGTGTCCGTCTCCTGTGAAACTCTTCTCAAACCGTCCCTTCTCTGGGGGTACTCTCGACCGTCGACGGCGTATACGCACGTCATTTTCGATCTGACGATACGCAAAGTTTGCAGCATCCAGTGACGCACTTGAAGGGGTTTGAGAGAGGTTTAATTTTGTCGGGGGAGTCTCGATACTGTATCGAGAGGTTGGCAATGCTGTTCTCCTCATCTTCGGCGATTCCTTCCGAGTAGAGGTCTTGTCAAGAACAATTCCAAAAAGAGTTATCGACGAATTTATCATGTTGCCTCCAGCGAACATCTCAGCTCAGCCTGTTACGAGCGTGTGTAAATGTCGTCATTTACATATGTTATTATTCATACGGTTGAAATTTGGGGGGAATATCACTCAATTCAAATACCCTATCCAAGCGTGTCCCGTAGGATTAGCTGTGGTCCACGCACAACCCAAATTGGGCAAATTATTTTTAAGTCACGCTAACTATGTCCGGTTTCGCCCTGCTCGCCGCTCACCATATATTGAAATGCGAGATTACGTACATGTGCTTAAATATGACAAATTAATATCTACAAGAACTACACGGCCTATTTCGAATGCACGTGCACAGCGGCCACGGTCATAGAGCAACAAAAAAAACTTACCTTAGGCTTTGCAAGTGCGTCTTTCAATACGTGGTGCAGTTCAGCTTCCTGAATGTCCTGGAAATTCGAAGGTCATTCGAAACGAACAATGAGAACGAACGATTCAATCAGATATGAAAAAGATATCCTTCTCCTGCTAATATGCGTTCGTCAGAAGTGATCCGGAATCATGCGCGTATAATTGTGCGCAAAGCACATGAACGTAGGTGAGTGAGAAACAGATCGGTAATTAAATTTGACGGGACAAAAATGGAGACTATGAATCAACTCTTACTAACATGCAGCTCCGCGCTGTTAGAACCTGTACCTGTTACAAGAGCTCGAACAATTATTTAATAATAATAATAATAAATGTTTATCAATGATGACGAGATGCTATTCGTGAAATTGCATTTCTGAGGCAGAATCCTTTGTCAATAAAACAAGGATTAGATTAAAATAGAAATATTGTTATTTATTACCTTATAGGCAAGGATAACAAATTCTTCTTCAAAATTAAAAAAAATAAATTCTTCTCCTGTCAGTCTAGTTTAGATGCCCTTAGCGAGCAGTTCAGTTATCAGTTCCCTAGCTACTAAAGTCTAGACAATATCCACCCTTGGACGGTCATTGTGTGTCACTCACGCAAACGTTAAACGGGAAAACATGTGAATGCTACTCTACATCGAACGTGGGGGACGCTGACCGGGCGTCCGGTTCCACGGCTTCATATTGTTGTTGCTACTCGAGAGACGTACAAGTTCACCACTGGGTGGGTAATTTATTCCTGATTATATCACCTTTTCATCTATGCAAATACATTTTTGTCTAATTAAAGCATTATTAAAAAGCAATATTATCTACTTCGTATCGAGCGAGTCGACGAGGCACACAAACTATCAAGGTAGACTACTTTGACCGTAATGAGCTGTACATATCGTATCGACGAGCTTAGAGAGGTGTTTTATGAACCATACCTTCCCGCTGGGTGACCAATGTAGTTCATTCATATCGTAGTTAAGGTCTGTGGCTCGGTCTCCGACAGGAATTCCCCCGAACGAGTCGTTGCGAGGCAAACCTGGCTCGCTGCTCGCCGATTGAGTGACGAACAACCGGGGGGTGCCAACCGCCGCAACAGACAACAATCAGCAGAGAATACCACATGACCACATGTTATATGGCTATTTGTATTTCGAGGAGTAGCCCACTAGCGGCTGAAATGTGTCGATCTGTGAAAACTCTACATAAAACTTCGATTGCCGACAGCACTATGAGCAGATCTAATAGTGACTGGCAAAAGGCGCAAAGGCGACTAGATTTACTGGGGGTGTACATAAATTGAGAACGCATGGAGAGATACGTCTCTCTCTCTCTCTTTCCCCCCCCTACCCCTATAAATAGGAAGCATAAAATTAGCGCCTCGACAAATAGCAGTATAAACATGTAGCTAGCAGCAGTTTGACTTTCTTAGCTAGAATGCGACGCGCTCAAAATCGAATTTGGTGTCCTTCCCCTGTCCCATTGTCCTGTTGGGGCCTAATTCGCTTACCCAAATGGTCCGGCGGTGTTAAGATTGCTCTGTGTGTAGGTACGGACGATACTTGAGAGTGACATCCCATTTTCCTTCGACATTGCCAGGGTGTTGAGCATAGAGTTGTTCTTCTTGACAATGTTCACCTGCAAATCGTTCAGTTGTTACTCTGCTTAGTCGTCTAATTGTTAAAGTGCACCATAGAACAGGAAGTGTGCTAATTAGAATAATAATAATAATAATAATAATAATAGCAGCGTCCTTGGACCCCTAAACATGAAGACAACATCGACGAATTACAAATTTGTCCACTCGTACAAGCCCACCTGGGCCTATCGCTACCTCAGCAGAAATTAGCATAGTATTATGTTATCATGTAATTAATTAACTATAATAACTATTATTATCATTGTGCGTGCCAAGAAAGAACCGAATCACACATTATCGATGATAGCACGTCGACTAGCATAGGCGTATATACTAACCGCGTCAGCCATCGTCAATTTTGAGCAGGTCTCGAGGATTTTGGGCTCCCGTACACGATCGTCGTTTAGCAGGATTGGTCTATGGTGACAGAAAATCATGTGCATATACATTATATGTTCATATCATGTATATTCCTATATGATATTCGAATAATGCACTATTTTGATTATAGCTGATTAGTACGTATAAAATTTGTATCATATATTATATATTATATCGAATGTCCTCAGCAAATGTCGGAGGGTAGTTGCTTTTCGTTGTGTAGCGAAAATAAAATGGACATGTCAAAGAAAATCAATATGTCTACCAATTAATTCGCCGATAAAGGACAACCTGCTCCATCAATGTTCCAGCTTCACCCGTGGTGACACTGTTCAACGATACGTGTCTAGCTAAAGGCGTCTACCTAAAGCACCCAGTAAATGACCTGCAGCAGCATTGGTAGTAAGCTAATTATTATTCGACCTGCTCATCATTCAGATTGTAGCACGTTATATCTACTTATGAACGGATCGAGCTTCAGCTAGCTCCATGGTGTATTCTTTGAGTTCTTCGCGGTGGCATATATCTAGGTACGCAATAACATAGCACAGCCCGGTGAGCTTATGAAAGGATGTGAACGAAAAGAGTATTTCAATCAAATTTATCACACACACACGATTAACAAGCTCAAATAAATGCGAGCTCAATAAAAACGCTCTCTTATTGCCTGCCAATGGACCCGAACGTGACGGGTCTTGTGGGTTCTTGGATTTTACGGACGGTTTGTTTCGCTCACGGCGAGCAAAATGATTGCCGGTAACTTTTGCTTCAAAACTCGATGTCAACTGTTGTTTTTTTTGGCAGATGGGAGAAGTTCGCGCAAGTTATATTATTATCAATTAATTGTTAGCTCTATTATCAAGATATATTGTGCTGCACGTTCCTAACGACCACACAGCGTTAGGTACGGCAAACTTGTCTGACTTCTATTATTGATCTCTTTCTCTCTCTCTCTCCCTCCCGTGCCACATCTCTCTATTTATCGCTCTCACGCACACTTTACGTTGACCTGTTCTCGGGATTGCATTATTTACCTGATCCATCGATTGTTGAAATGCTTGAACTTGTCTCGCAATTTGTAATTGCCCATAAACATGCCGGTGATATCCTCGATTCCGGCCATCAGATGATCGAAAAGTCGCGTATGCAGACGTTCGTTCATCGATATTCGACTCTACAACAGGAACGGCAGCAGCATCAGAGGCAGCAGAACACAGATGGAACAGCAATAAATCGTCACGCAATCGTTAAGCAATAAACTTGACTGGACGATATGAACATTTCAACCTGTGTTCCTAAATTTGGTGGAAGACGAACAGCCAACGGCGATTTCCCACCACATTAGTATCTAGTGATTAGTATCGATTGGTAAACATGGACTCGGCCGCGAATCTCGACCATCACTCACCGCCTCCTTGATGGGCACATTGAGCAGACGGACAAGTGGCCCAATCGTCATTCCCTGGCAGAACACCGTAAAGTAGATGACCGCGATCGTAGTCGTTACGAACATCTTCTTCTGAGGAACCACCTGAGGTCGGCGAGCGGACAGCGGCGGGGGCAGGGCGGCCAGAGACGAATCGATGGACGCGAACGAGGCGAACGGGTAGAGACCGACACACAGAAACACAATAAACGCAATCATTTGATCATTGGGTTTCCCCGCAGAAGGTCTCGCCCGCAAGCGAGGAGGCCGCTTCGGGAAAACGCGGTAAAATTTAGGGGTTTTCTTTGACAAGGAAAAATATACAGATATAACGAACCCGCTCGGCGTATTTGTCTCTCTTCTCCCTCTTTCCAGGACAACTCTCTCGTTTTCCAGCTAGCATTTGCTGTCCACAGTAGTGCCTTCGGCATAAGGCTTCGTAGGACGGACCCCTTTGGTACCAATTATGCAACTGTCTCAGTGACGGCTGGCCACAAGTTAACGTTCATAAGGTCACCTCCACCTGCGGGGAATCGCGTTGGAGAACGCGGCGAGTCGAGCACCGCTTGCGTACAGGCGTTTCTGTGTCGGCAGGGATCAAGGAACGAGGGAACGAGGGCGATTTCTAACGTCCAGGAAGAGATTACCCGATGCGAGCGATTTATGTCCCGCCAACTCTGTTTGAGCCTGATCATGTGATCTCGACTTGGCGAGCAATTCAGTTGCTAGGATATACGTTCGGGTGGCTATAAATAGATGCGGAAATTTCGGCACAGCGAACGCTGCTTGTTCAGCTCGATCTCGCTTGATAGAGGAGGTCAGTCTCTGTGTTGCGTTTTGGCGCTGTGAGACGAGTGTTAATCAAAATCAGTTGGTCAACATCTAAATGAATTCAAATGATTATTATTAGCGATGAATACCTATAATCCCAAAGCTGCGTCGACTCGGCACAGCTGTATGCTGGCAATATGAACGACGATTTCGGCTGTACCAGCTGAATGTTTTGCCGGTTGAGGATGCACGCTGTCGCGTCGATCTACGATGTCTCGTCATGAGCCCATGTCCATGTCTGTGTACCGTGCCCAAGTAGATTTTAAACGGCGACAAGATAACAATGCCCCCAATGATCCCATATATAATACATATCTCTACACACATTTTACAGCAGGCTTGACCCGCTCATCGGGCTGAAAAACCGTCACCGGTTGTTGGTGGCAATCAAATCTGTTTGGATTGTATCCACGTTCAGGTCCGTATCGAAATATTACAAGTCAAGCATCAACCAGTGAATGGAATATACACTATGGAAATCAGTCTAGGGCAGACTAGCGTGAACAGTGCCCGTGATTTCATTGGCCTAGAGACACATTTCAGTCATTTTAGATCTTCACCATTTGAAATGCGACCGGAAGCACTGTACCTTCTAAACGGCACCCACTTATTAAAATACGCACACATTACTCACCTGTTGCTGTATAGGAGGAGGAGACAGTTTAATAATTAATATGGTAATATAGCAATCAGTTCAACGCTGTCATATATGTGTCTGTATGCAATGGCGGTACCTCATAACAATAGATCGCAACATGCATATCAAGCCAACTAGTGCCTGTATTTAACACATGTTGTAGCTGATCTGTTGCTCAATGATAGATTTTCTCTTCTACCGACTGTATGGTCATCATCTGACACGGGCAAAAGTGTCATCTCTGCAGGGGTAAAAACGCGAAATTCTGTCCCGGAGAGATCGACGTCGAATTAGTCAGACGAATTAGCCTTTCTATTTGGTTTGCGAGAATGCAAAATGGAAGTGTTACTTCTGCTGTATCTTCGAGCGGCAACTCGTATGATTTAGTGATGACCTTTTGATATATATATATATATATATATATATCGCACCCGTCTCCCAATGGGCGGGAGTACACATCAAGGACTTGATCGGAGAATTGAATTGACAGCATATCGTATTATCCATTGTTCCGAACGTCTCCCCGTAATAGTAATAATAATAATAATAATAATTGATAAACAACAAAACGAACAAATGGCCAATATACCAATTAAGCATACCTCTTCATCGACAACCAAGACAAGGGCGAAGGCAACCGCACCTCTCAGTCCGCCGTACGACATAATGAATTGATCCACCTGTTGAACAAGAAGAATAACCACAGACGTATTGTCATCTGGCAAATGATGAACCCTTACACCCCTTGAGCGCCCTCAACAAAACCTTGAGCGCCTTTGACTAGATTTAGGAGACACATTGGTAGCTGTGAGAACACTCCAACAAGGTGTGTACTCCGAATTTAAATGTGCATTTGTGCGGAGATCGTTCGAGAAATGTTTGGGACTTCAAGGTTTGACGTTTGGTCCGCAGTACCGTCGTGGCTGACATGACCATAATACATCCATCGGAACGAGCGCACCGAAAAAAAAACGTTTTTGTGTGAACAACACGTTGATCGTTTGCGGATAGCAGAAAATAACGGAAACCTTCAATATCGATTGGGAGATTAACGAAATGATTTTCGAAATTGGGCCATATATATTTATATTATTCTATTTTTTTTATTCTGCACACTACCTTATCGCCAGTGAGCCTATGGTCACTGACAACGGTCACATTAGAATGGTACAAGTGTCGAGTGGACACGGTGAACTAGAGAAGAAGTTATTGTCAAATTGTCGTAAGTTATTGAACTGTCGCGTAGTTGGGGTAGCACAGCGATCCAAGAACAGACCCCCATGTACTCAGGTCGAAATCCGCGTTTGGATAACCCGAAAAATATGCACTGACAATAATTACGTAGTGGGCAAATCATGCTCGAACTTACCTTGTTCAATTTGTGCAATCTATATTTGTTGAGTGGCCATGTACAAAGTACCACACCTGTGAGGAGCAGTCAGCAAGACAGAGATGAGGGAGGTTAATATTGTGAAATCATTGTGCATCATACCCTAGAGATGTCAGAGAAACACTGAATAAACTACCATCGCACTCAATCGCTGCGTGTATTGACGAATTAATAACCGAGACCGTCTGTCTCCGACTAGCTATAGGTGGCCCCAGCTCAATGCTATAGTGTGCAGCTTGTAGCCATAGCGACGAGGATATTAACCAAAGGCTAACTCGGTCCACGGTTGGTATCACACCTCGTTTGCCGGACCGAGGCACTCCACAATTCTGACAGCAAATGCAATGTTATGCGAAGACAGGTATACTAAGCATCACGCATGGGGGTGCGGTCACTGAATTGGTATACGAGCACATATGTACAATAAAAATATTTCACGCATCCCATAGCTATTTCATCGTTGGCAGTTTATCTTAATACAACCTGTGGAACCGAGCTGAGTCTGGCAGAGCTTATCAACATATAGGTAGGTATTGTACTGTAAAGTATTGTGAAATAAAAAAAATACTAATTAATGCGAACAATCTCAACCAGGATATCGCGTCCAGTTAGGCACGCCCATTCTTTCTCAGAGCCTCAATGCGTGTTCACCGCATCTACACGTAGCAGCTTGCCCGTAGCTCGCTCCGTAAAGGACCCACAACTCGGGCCTACTCGGTTCCTCGCAGAGGACAGAGTTCGGGAGCCCCATAGGTATCAGGCGTTGTCTAGGGTTCAGTTGTCCCGACGAAGATGACAATCTCGTGTCGGTTCCACGTTGAGTTTACCCGAGTCCAATTAACGCGATGGCTAACTCTGGCTAACGATGGCTAACGCGATCTACTACTGAACACGGTTGCAAGGCACCGCCGTGACACCCCGTTGCTGCGACCATGAGCGGGTTCATCTGCGTCAAGTATGCTGCGAGCACATCATCATTGCATGGTCGTCAAGGTCGCGTTGGACAGCTGGACAGTCGGATCGGAATCAGCCATCGAGTTGGACAAGGTCACCCCTGTGCTTGCAGCGGGGACAGAGTATTCGATCAACGTTCAGCACCAGAGGGGGGAGGGGGTGGTCCGCAAAGTGAGGTTTATACAGAAGAGGTGGGAACTACTGTTTTTCGAAACTTGTCTCATTCAATGGGTCATTGAGTCTAATTGGGGTAATGTATGATTGACGGCATAATAGTATTTGTACGGCTAACGAGCGAATACGTCAATAACGGCCAGCTGGACCCAGTCATCAGCCTGCAGCTGTACGAATCTGTCGACTTTTCTACGTGTACGCATCGAATATAGAACCACTCGCCGTGTGACAACTGGTAGGCTGCGAAGTGTGGAACGTGAGAATGACTCAATAACTGATACTGAGAGTACACTGGTGCAAGTTTCGATACCGAAGGCAACTTATCGAAAGGCAGCAGAAAGGGAATCTACACTGCGACCCCTGAACTTGCTATGCTCAACTATTAGCTTTGTGCTGGCTATTGGTAGCAGGTTGTCGATTTCAATACGACAATATATATAGTTCAACATATATATATATATATGTTGAACTGTGTCCAAAATAGTGTGCCTATAATTCGTATCTGGAAATACAATAAATTTGGTTCCATCGAAAATATCTCTTCTCGATTGTTTCATACATATGTTGAACTAATTACAATCATCTTCTATAAATGAGAGTCACAAACGTCGATTATTTAACACGACTCGTTCGCTTCTTCAACGATTTCAAGCTCGAACGAATGTTACAGACACACGAGTAAATTGTCAATGACTGATTAAAGGACACGGTAGGTTGTGGCCAAAATGTCCTTGATATGTGTTCGCTTTTGTCTCGCGTTGACGCCCACCTAGTGTCCGGAACACTGTGATGAAAAGAATCGTCAGGCAGACGAATGCCGTGTTCCACTCGTGCATGTCGTTCACCTGTCGTTAAAAAACGCAACAATATCAGCAATATACGTGAGATAGCGTAGATGAATGCAGGGCCATGTCTGGCTTCGTCTTAAATTGGCAAAAATTATCTGAAATTATGTGAATTGCATGGGACAGGTTTGATTTGTTTTGAAATACTGGTCGCCCTAACTTCGTTAACTAATATTTTATATATATATATACATATTTTTTTAAATCACAGAATTAATATGAAGCTGTTCGTTATCAACATTAGTAATAACAGAATAGCTAATGATCGACCACAAGAAGAAATACAAAAAAAAATGGGAAGCGTCCTGATGGGATGTATAATAGTTAATCCCCTTTTGCATAGCTAAAATTCTACTTTGGGATTGCACTGTGGCTGACACTTCAGGATATTTCTATGTCAATCGCGCCTACGCTAACGAGTGGCAATTTCATCGATACGACGAATCACCCATCGATAACAGCAACAACCGATGAACTAGGGAGGCGTCCGGGTATCTTCGCAAAAGGCCGCACCCCCCTTCGACACTTACCGTCGTCACTCCGAGAAACAGGAAGATAATCGTCTCCGAACAATTGGCAATCATTTTCATTCCGTATTTGATCGTTGTATGCGACTTTTGCGAGACGTTCTCTTCAACGTAGTTCTTCATCGTTATACCTGCAACGCGATCGAACAGATTTATAGAAAAAAAAACTTCAGCAGCTACCACCGGCACACGTTGACGTTTGATCGTTCTAATCGATTCAAGCGTGCGCTTCCCTTAACGAGGTCGTCTACTTGAAAGCTACCCGACAGTTTCAATGGTGGTTTACACGTGTTCCAAGGTTAAAGAAATAAAGAAAAATGGTTAGCTCAAATCGAGCTCGTACGGCCTCGAAAGCTACTCGGAAAACCTCGAACAACGGTGTTCGCTCGCTCAACAACAGCTCGCCCGTTGAAATCAATGTGCAATCAAGCGTATATGTTGTCCCAATGGAATAACAATGCGAACACTTCATTGTACAATAGGTGATACTTTGTTTGCGTTGTTTTCCAATACGTGCTCCCTCTGTATAACGTGTGTGTGCCGCTATTTGGCACGTCCGGAGACACCTACCGCAGAATGTCAGAGCAAGGATACCGCTCAGCTTGAACATTTCCGCAAGCAGATAGGCTAGGTAGCCGAACAGGAATATGAAGAGAGGCTCAACAGGTCGAACATGATGGGTGAAGCGCGAGGTGAACGCAGCTATGAGTCCCAACACGATTCCAACACCTGAGGGTAAAGGTAAAGGTTTAATGGTTTATTGAAGGAGCTGCAATTTTACAATGCTTAAGCTCTCTTTTATGTCACAGGTTTCGACATAGGAGCCGTAGTCACACGCATTTGGTAAGGAGGGAACTGTTGTGCGTGACAATGACGTTCTAAGAATAAGACCCCTGTGGGTTATTGTATATATATATGTGTATATATATACATATACACATATTGTGCTGGGCTAATTTCGAGTTCTTTTCGGGATGACGATGATGAGAAAATCGTCGTGCACTCACCAACGCCGCCGAGGGCGACGACAAAGAAGCTGATGATTCCCTTGATCGCCTCCACTGCAGTGACGTTCTCGATTCCCAGGATAGAGTAGGTTTCGAACATACGATAGAGCACCTGCAATTCAGGATATTGCCAAAGGACGACAGTGTGTCCGTTTTAGAAACACGTTCGATTTTTACCGAGTACGAAACAGTGGCACGCGTCATCGATGAGAGACTAATTAACTCATTAATTGGTGTCTCCATACAATAGGGGACAGTCGATGTTACTGGTTTGTGTGAACCCGGCGTGAGGTTGAACTATGGCCCCGCAATGTGACGTACCACAGTGACGGCATCGTTGAGCAGGCTCTCGCCGAATACGATGATATAGAGAAGGTCATTGACGTGAATTTCTTCAAAAACAGCGAGCACGGCCACCGGATCCACGGCGGCGATGATTGACGCGAATAGAAAGCACTCGAGGATGCCGATTGGCTGAAATTCGATGGATTAGATAAAGACACACTGCTTAATTATGCTTGGCGGCATTGGAAGGTCCAAAAACGAATGAACGCTGACTAGGTTCTGGCCAACAGTGGTCTGCCTTGTTTCTTCTGTTATAGGCAGGAAGTATACGCCACCTTATACAATAGCCGCCGACGACAGCCGACTGGTGAAGCTAAGCGAGGATGTATATTTTGCCATTAATTAGGTAAAAAAAATGGTACGTCGAGGTTTCCTGAAACCTGTCTCTCAGTGCCAGCCTAGACCTCAACTAGGCTCAGCGTAATATGAAACGGTATACGTGATACATTCGTACGAATATACTGTACAACGATACTATAATATATCCCGTTAAACTCAGACCACAGTATGAGTCTCTAGGCAAAATGAGATACTCCATGATCCACGTATTCCATACGAGGGGTGGGACCACTTACCGTTGGGCCGTAGAGTTCTGTGAGTCCGACACCCCAATGGCATAGGCCAACGGTGAGAGCGTTCCACACCGTCGCCACGACGGCGTATACCAGGATCGTTCCAAGGTTGTCAAAGAACGACCTGAAATATTGATCCGACTTGTGAGCATGATACCTCATTCCCACCGCCGCTTCTTGCCTACAATGGCTACTCTATACGAAGATATGTCGTAACATCGTCTCGTATGGGTCGGCGAGGCTAACTCCCACCCGGTGGCTGTCAGTATCCACATCACTCACGCAATCGATTGCAAATTCCTGTATTATAGGCAGCGGAACAGGCCGTAACCAAAGCAGGAAGAAGGTGTAGTCTTTAAACATAGAATATTCGCTCGCTCAAGCAGTATTTGACATGAAACTTTCTCACACATATCTGTTACACAACAAAGAAAAACAGGAGTTAAACGAGGATGTTCGCGTCTGCGAAAACGGCCCACTCATATCATTTGAGAAACTCCTCGCCGCTCAAAGTTTCACCCCATTGGCGTGATCTCATAGGATTCGACCCTGAAGGTTAACCTTTCTGCGTGTCCTACGAGTGAGTGCCTATCAACGCCTATGAGACATTGTGCACTGGCCGTCGCTATGAGACCGCTCATTCTGTTCGGCCTTGTCCAGCTCTTGTCCACGGCACTGTCACTCGATTGGCCTTGAATTTTGCCATCTCGTCGCTCTGCAGGGCGTGTGTTGTCTCATTGTTGTTGCTATTCACCTCACGGTCCGAGGGCAGCTCCATACCTCACCATATGGCGCCAAGTGTGACTTTTTTTCCGCTTGCTCTTTATACGGCGCATGGTTAATTATATAGAGAGAGACCGGAATAATGTGGGAGCCGCTGCAGCATCCGATTCAATGCATAAACACGACGTATATCTACGCTGCAGTGATCATACGTTTGCTGTTGGAATTATCACAACGAACGCCGCCGCCTTAACACGACCCCCTTGGTCGAGTTCTGCGAAACTCTCTCGACATTGCAGACCCCCGGCCCGCCGTGACGGCGTTTTTTTCGTGCGATTTATTCATGGCCGTATCGTTGTGATATACCATATATCCCACATGCCTACATACGTCTACATCTTGTATATATCGGACGCACATCCCGAACGTGTGTGTCAATAGGGGGCGGGTCATGAGGAGGTACCTTCAAGTCGTCGTAGACATCATGACGATATGTGTGACATGGGGATTTCCACTATTCACGACCACAATTCACGGGTTCATGGCGCCTTTCGTAATCAATCGTCAACAATATCGTGTCATTAGCGCGCCGATCGGTGAAAATCCCTTTACAAGCCAGCCTGCTATTCTGCTATGTAATGATGCAAGTCGCACTCGCTTATTTCACTTCATAGGGTGTAGTCCTCAGTTCCGCTCGGTATACGGCTATAGTTGCTATCCTCGAGCCGATAATACCGAGCTGATGTTGGAATGATCCAACGGCCCGTGCCGTGTGTGGCAATCGCGCATTGTTCGCCCAGCAACGAAAGCCACCTTCCTCGGTCCTGTTGTCCATATTGCGCTCGTGCTAAGTATTAATTCCGTTGTTACCCGCTTGGCTACTTGGCCAAATGAGATCAGACCTTGGCTGCGTACGTGCGTTATTAGGCGGGGGGGGGGGGATATCACAAGACGCGAAAATCCCAGCCTACTGATCATGGCCGTGCAGCGCAGCACCCGCATCTACCCGCGCAGTGGGAAGCGACCGGCGGCGATGTCTTGATGCGTTCCATGTGCCGGCTAGCACGAACGAGCCGGCTCCGACCCGTCCCGGAGGGAGAAAGCAGCCGTCGGTGGCGTACGATGCGAAGTTCATAATAACAAATGTAAATGATACCTAACTATGCCTATGGTTATTGCCTATAGAAGCGAGCCCTTCAGCGTGTGTAAATGTCGACCTCATTCTCGGAGCATTCGTAATGCGAGGTTAGATAGAATCGCTTCGCCTCACCGTTAAGGAAATATCTGTACGTGGACGGAGAAGAGCTGGACGTCAACGGCAATATATTGGAATGGATCACTGGGTGTGCACTGTTCACTGCGTGTGATACAGTGAAATATATAAGACCTCGATAGAGGGATAATGTAATGTAATGTCGAATGTTGAATGAACTAGCACATCATCAAGTACATCAGCAAATAGAGTACATGAGTAGACACGACACGCGGTTGTTCAGGTATCGACGCTACGTACAACATACGTGTTCCTGGAGATAGCAATGATACCACAATGCAGATGTATCAGCCCGGCTAACGGAGCTTCGCTTAGAGGAGCCCACCGCTGAATCACTACTTCTCGAGTAGCCCTCCCCGGAAAATAATTGTTTTTTACCGTCGACAACAACAGGAACATCATCATTTTCTCACTCGCCATCGATCAAGGTGGCAACGAACTATAAAATCTCTACGCTATTTCCTGTCATCTTAGATTAATTTGCTAATTGCTCTGAGAACGCAATAATACCAACGATCGATTTCCAAAGCGCTCTCAGGCCTCCGAGGCTCCTTTGGTCCGGCGCGTTTTATGCGGCTGAGCGGTAACGTGGACGTTTTCCGGCACTGTCCTGGATGCGTGATATTTTCGCGCTGACGCTATCAGCCAACATTTCACGGCCGCGGTATTGCTTAGGCAGTGTGCTTCGTAAACGTGAGACGCCGAGACGTGCTGTCTCGACCCGGCTCCACGCTCTCGCTCGTCACTCCGAGCAGCTTGACTCTCGAGTAATCAATCTCCGTTAGGCAACGGTTAATTGGATCCCCGTGTGGAGCGTCCTTGGTAGGCATTCCTGCAGCAGTTGTTTCGTTCGCATTGCACTTGCAACCCGCTCTCCCTCTCCCTAATGGCAACTTGAACAATGACTCAGGGCACAGCTGCGACAAATAGTTCGAAACGCTAACAAAGTCTATAACCGAATGCTGCATCGAACGTGAACAAATGGCTAGTTAGCAAACTTGAAGCGATCTTGTAGTCTGTCCGTTTCTGCTAGACCTACTTAGGTTAGCGGTGGAGAAGGGCCCTCTCGGACAGCAACACGCAGAGGTGTGGTAGTGCACGAAGGGGCTGTCGACCAACGAACACCCGTGTGAAGAACACCCTGTCTGTATGTACATAATATATATATATATATATATATATATATATGGATATATATATATATAGATATAGATATATGTGTATATATAGTATATACACTATCTATCATCAGGACACTATTTAAACCGAAGGGCAAGCCCTGTTCAAATCGACCATTATAAAATTGAACGGTGATCTGTCCTATTCGTACATATTTAACAAAGGCAATCCGCGCCGTCGCCTTAATAGCGCCAATGGCCACCCTTATGGACTGGCCCAATCTGGGTCAGACAGCTCATCTCGTAGTGATGACATAATACGGATAATTATCGTGAAGTGTTCGCTGGAAGAGGGGCTGGGGTCGCTTGAGCCGTAAACGAAACTTAACCTACCACCAGCAAAGAGTACGCATCTGCCAAAGATTGAATAGAATCCAAGCTGCAAGGGTCGATCGACACAAATGCCAGACCCCGCGGTACAAGCTCGTCCCAACATTGATTCTAATCTCTGAATCAGCCAGCAGATGCGAAGTAGCAAGTTTGTGTTGTCAAGAAGATGGGAGACTTTTTGCTCAAGTCGATCAGAGCTGTGGCTTTGAGGCAATATGCGATGCTTGCCTACCTGTTCGGCATGTAGTAGCCTGCATCCAGGATTATTGGAGGAAGCATGTACGTGAAGAACACCGTGGGCGTAAGAGGGTTGTTGAATTCCTGGGTAACAGAGCAGAAAAAACATATCCTGGTTAAGATATACATATTTGTATATATATATATATATATGAAGCGCCACTGGAGTAGTTCCTATGAAAGGCTACAACACCCGATCGAATTATGTATTGAATATAATTTAATGATACAACTCCAGAATCAATTACTGTGTAGAAACGACAGCAAACGACAAAAAACCATAGAGATATATAATGACAGTGAACGCTAAATGAATATATATATATATATATACGATAATGAAACACCTAGTGAAAACAATAGTAATACGACGAAGTGGATTCTATTAGCATGATTATCATCGTTATAATATATATATTTGCCAGGCGCGATTACCCGTTACCTAGTGTTGGCTGCCAGAAATTCTGACTTATATATATCATATATGTATATATATATATATATATATATATATATAGGAACTGGATATCGAAGGAAATCAATATGAACTGAAATTATTGTACGTTGAAAGTTGTATATACGTATATAATATAATAATCATAAATGAAACATTCTGTATATCTGTCGAATTCGAATATCGACTTGTTCGTCTGCGATTTATGCTTCACATTTCCGGCCATTACCCAGTAGTAGTAGGTGGAGAATAGATTAATCTGTACGAAAAGCTATACACAAATATGTAGTTCAGCAAGGCGCTCAAAAAAATTGAATTCTTCTTAGACACGATCGAATAAGCAGGGAACGGGTATACGGGTTGTGGGAGCGCTATGTTCCACGATTCGAGAGCTAGCATCTACCACCTGCGCTTACAACAAAAAAAAAGGCAAAGGTCAGGATACGTTTGAGCACAATAGCGATTGTATAGCTAGAAATTAGTGGGAAATTTGGTGCTCTCTTGATTTGAGATCGGAAGGTCAGAAATGAGACGTTCGAACGCGGACTTAGTGGTAATCGTAACTTAATTAATTAAATTAATTAAATGTTGAGTCTCGTGCAGCGACATCTGTTCGGGAGGTTTTCTAGTTTCTCTATGTCCAACCTGAAACAATTCCGGCTCGGGTGAAGAAAATTTGAAGAACTATGGGCAGACAGAAACGGCAGAACCGATCATCGACCATAACATAACATACAGACGTAGAGCTTTCGAATCGAATCGATCTTTAGTTCGAATTGTGCTTGTTCTCGTTTAAATGCACAATGACTATATTTTGACTCATGCCTGTTACGACGTGTTTTGGTTAAGGGTGGCCGCGGTTACCTTGACGCCAGCGTAGTGAAACAGCAGGCCAATGAGTACGCCAATGACGATCAGGATGCAGGACTCGGGACAGATCTGGTGAAGTTTCGGAGTAAGGTGAAAGCCTGTAAATGCACGACACGAAGATGATCCGAGTCGATTATTGCTCAGCGGGTTGAGTTAGTGAACATTGAACGCTGAAACGTAAGGAGGCAAGCTATGCTTATTGAATAGACTGGTTGCAGGGCTCTCGGCGAAACCCACATCCAATCGCAGGGAGGTCGAGTCACACAGCGCTCATTTCAATCGGGCAACGACAGTGCGAAACTACAATAACGATAATAAGAATAGTAATAATAATAGTAATATGCTTTTACACTCGTTAGACCGATTCCTGGCGGGATCCCAACGCAGAGGGATGGGTCCACTTCGAATGCACCAACACTCTACATATAGGGTGATCGAGTCAGTAACAACATCTGTTGCTGTTCCATTGTCCCGATCAACTTTCGCTCAAGACGTGTACACCCCTATACGTGCGTTCGCTATGGATAGCAGTACATAATCCATAGTATATACATTTGCTGGCTGGTGCGAGCTATCGAGATAGAAGGCGGATCGAATCGACCTTTCGTGCAAGAGTCCCCGACTGCCCATAGGGATCACCTGTGTTAGGCGTGGCTCAGTGATGCTGCGACAGCATCATTTGTTATATACGGAAACGGTGGAGGTGCCCTTGCGAATTGGTAACGTGTTCAATAATTTTTCCACACACGTATTATTTTATCAGCCTTATCCAAACGATATAATACGCTATACAGTCGGAGGTGAGGTCAGAGTTGATTAGCATGCTAGCAACGAGTATCTAAAGAAATATCAGAGAATAATAAAAATAATAAAGACACGGCATAACGATAATTTCCGGTGTACGCCAAAGTCATTTCATATAAGCGTTAAATGAGCGTTATAAGAAATAAAACATTAGAGACATTCAAAGTTCGGGGTTTTAGTTTAGTAAAAACAGAAAATATTGCTATACCGGAGGGAGCTAGCAGTCCTTCCCAAAAGCGAAACAAAGAACGAGTTATCCCTTATTTTATATGAAAGGTCGCATAAAGTATTGCACTTTACTAGAAGCGACCCCGTCTGTATCTCATCTCTATACAGATCGGCAGAGACTTGAGCTCAACGAGACCGCCTCAATCCGATTTCATGCAACGTGATAAAGTGTCCCACAAGGCTTCTCGAGAGCCAGACAGTAGAACGTATACACGCACATGTTCTATATGTGTATGCCCATAAATATATGAAATGATGGGTCCAGTCTGGCCGTCACTCTCGAGACAGACAGCGAGAGAGAGAGAGGGACGGGCTATTTATAAAGCGACCATTAGATACGGTGGTTCCAGCGGGCTAAAAGCACTACCGTGGACGTTAAATGTTGAATAAGGGTCAGCGGGAGTAGTAACCAGGGAGCAGATGCTCTATACGGCAAATCGATTGGACATATTATTCGTGGCTTTTGTAACTGATGTCCATTAAATTATACAATATAGCATTTGTATAATGCTACTATACGCGAGACGTCCCGCGCGTTTAATATCGCATCCGGTCCTCGTGAACCGGCCTGAAGCCGTTCATACGTAGCACTCGCACGTCGCCTGATCCAGTCTCAAGGTATGGCCGTAGAATCAGATCAGCGTGACACTCTTGTACAAAAGAATGTATTCTCCGAATTCACTGTGTATACCGATATTTATTCCAGTCGCGAGGTTGGTACCCTTCGGATGAGTTGCTCAAACCATTTTTTTCTATTGTGTATCTCGAGGTATATCCTCCACATAGATACGGAAATCGACAGCTGTCGGCGACCGTGGGACGACACTACCACCTGTGTGATGATGTTAGGTCGAGGTCTCTTGATTAAGGCGACCGTCGTTCCATTAATGTGCGACTCAGTTAACCCTTGTTAATGGGTCATATTATTAATAATTGGCCTGCAAAGCCACCGGCACTTTCGGACTAAGTTGGATACATCCAATCGGTGAATGGGCGTCGCCGAATTTGCCTATCCCATAAAGGGTTTCCTATTCACGGTGTTGGGCAAACGGGACGCCGGAGCAGGATATTAAATTTTGTCCGATTTCAGTTGCCCCTTCGATCATTACTTTGTGGCATTCCTGAGCCATGCGAGGCAACGCCACCATACGTCTGTATATACATATATGTATATATATATATATATATTTGGGGCGGAAATATGTGTGGTCCGGTTTCGAATAGAGAGTGCGAGAGAGAGAGAGAACGATTGCCTTGATTGAAAACATCATGAACGATTGTTGTAGCTGGATCGAGGATCGAGGAGTCGACTTCTAAGCGTTTTAATTAGCATGCAAAAATAGGACAACACATATTTCCACCCCTTATATATATATATATATATACTCCACTGTCTACGAGGAACGGAACATCTGAACGTCAGTTGACAAGGTCTTGAAAACATCTGCAAGGTCATCCAGCTGCAAGGTCAGCCTGTGCTGTACAGAGCCTAGACGATTTGGCACAAGCTGGTCTACCTGGCAAGCAGCAACAATTACAAACTTCAAGTTGTTGCTGTGTTTAGTTGGGTTGCTATTTGTTGTTTTTTTTCACATTGCGTTCATACGTAGAGGCTGTCTCAATGCATCTCCACAGTCTGTGTGCATAGATTTTTCACACTAGGAAACGTTTACGGCTAAAACACACGAAGGCCAACTTGGTCTGATTAGTATTATAATTAGCAGGGGATGTGCTAATATTTATGAATTCATTTACTTCTTGACCTTACAATATGGACCCTACGAAGGCGCCGATGGCAACTGAAATCATGACGACACCTATTGCAAAAAATTGCAGCTCCAGAAATGCAAAAAATTGAATTGCAAAAAATTGAATTGCAGCGCAGAGATGATGGCTCTTACGCACGGCTTAAACGCCGAGAGAAGCGAGCAAGTTGTGCTTACATAGATGCATAGTCTACGAAAACTTCAATTGCGATCTCACCCCGCATATGACGCATGTCCACCTGGTCACCCATCAATATAACCCATCAGTAAACGATGTCAAGAAAGCCACAAAGTCAAATGCAACTTTCACGCGACATATTAGAGAATATAAGCTTTCCATAAAACTGCATATTCCTTTAATAGACCAACAAGAAACTTTTACCCGACACGTAGAACATAATAACTACAGACATGCAAGGTACAAGGCAGGGAACGGCAGCCAATTCCATAATTTTCACAGCCACTAGACATTAACAAGTTCTCTGAACTACATCAGCCGGTCGCAGTTCCGCTATTTCTCATATTGCTGATTGGTGGCCGCGGCGGCCTGCGGGTGTTCGTCGTGCCATTGGTCATTGTTTTCATTTGCGGAGCTAACTACGTTGTACCCCATGACTAATAGTGCACCATCACGAGCGTTAATTACACTGTCACATGCACGCGCAGATGCACAGTGCTGTTACATTACTTTTCATTAGATGTATGCTTTGCATATACAGTATCTCTCTCTCTCTCTATATATATATATGTATGTATAACACTACACTGTATCATGTGCTCGTTACACGAGGGATCATTATGGCATTGGCCCGCCGGCGAGCCCCCATCCAAATTAATATTGATGAATCACCCTCACCCTTGTTATCGCGGGCCGGCCGGGTGGCTTGCCTCCCCGCCGTGCATTAGCTTATTCATCTGTCTACCCGCTATATATATATATATATATATATATGTATTCGTCGCAATTATCGATCTGTCCATCTGATTGTAACTGCTGACTCTCTCGATCGTGATCGATATTTATTTTTCAACAGTTACCAACGGCTGACCACCACCACCACCACCGTGCACTGTTCATTCCGATCGAACGGACAGGTCGACTTTCAGCTCTTGATGGTCGTCGACGATCGGTGAAGATTGCGAGTGATTATTACGCCAAACGAAGCGAGCGATCCATTAATTGATGTGGTGGCAGAATCGTGTGCATAACAAGCCGGGCAGGGGCAGTAACAGCTTTCGCATGATAATTTGAATTGTGGTTATTGAAATCATTAGCAAGATGCCACGCAACCTAATACAACGCAGTGTGACGTGTGTGCCTGATGGTTGGGGAGAAGGCGCTCGTCGGCGACGGCGTGCGGAGGTGGTACGCGTGCAGCGATAATTGGTTCAACCACCTCCCCCCCCGGACAGCACCCATCATGTCTCTGCCATGCTCGTGTGATCGCCGGATCAGCCGGCACATAGCACTAGCTACCGTTATCCGTTAGCATGAATACGGTATTAGTATCGTGTGTGCCGACCACCGTCAGCCTAGTGTAAGTCCTGCGATGAGCCTACGACGGAGCTACGTCCTTATGACAGACGCTAAGTGCAACGGGAAACCGAGACAATCCATATGAGAGGCATATGCTCATAAGTATTCCTATGGACATACATATATAGGCACACTCATACAAACAAGCACCCACCCGCCCACGCAGGCACATACGTGCAAATCACCGTGGCGCCTAACACGGAAACGGACACAGAAATTCAGCAGGGCACAAATGTAGAAATGATCGGACGACCGAGAAGTCAGGCTCGATATCGGCTGAAGGCGACGCTGTGGATAGCAATTGGATTAACGGGTTAGCGTCTACTGTATGGCTGGGGATTTGGGGACCTCTGACCCGTCGCCGCCGCCGCCGCCGCTGCCGCCTCCCTGCCGTTCCACAGAGCGAGGTGGCAGACGAAATTTCATCGAGATGCATTAGTTGATTTCGTTTTTATGATTATGACGATTTTTGCCTATAACAATCGTGTGCAAAGGTTACACTATTTTGAATGAGAAAACGACTCGTCTCTTCTGGTCCCGATCTGCCTTGTGGCGAATGTGCCGATGAGAGGTGCCCGCACAGAGCTGATCAACTGCTCGAGTATCAGGCTAATTCACGGCGCAAATCACGAATGCGCGAGAGAGAGAGAGGGCCAATGAACAACGAATATACGCTATTGTAAATGCGTGCCCGTGCTAAGATGCGAGAGACCTCATACATCAAAAAAAGATCATCACTTTACCGGTATCGATCATTGTACAGAAGATGAAGACTTCTTTATATATATATATATATATGTTATATATATATATATATATAACAAACAAAAAAGGCAGTATGAGACACAGAAATAACAACAACAATTATCGCTTTAGCACACAATCGTAAGTGAGGGTTCACCCGGAATTGTGAGCGACGAAGTGAATCGTACATGCATATCAATGAAAGAACAGAAACATGCTTGCAATAACAATCATAGAAGAAGCATCTAAGGGATCTAATAAGGTATCAATGCGATTATGGATCTTGTTGCTATTGTTGCTACTATTTGATATTAACTCGTTATTATCATTATAATGATTCTTCCTATATTCAATTAATCAGGTGTTCAGATTGACCGGACACAAGACGGCCGGTTGCGGATGGCGTCCGCGTAGACGCTGCCATCTGCCTTGTTACGAATTTGAGCGAGCTGACTGCGGTTTGCCCAGCAGCAGCAGCAACAACAACGCCAACAACAACAAATACACACAAGTACTGATGGCTGAAATGGCAATACTATTATTATGTAGTGTATAGTATACAGTCGGTGCTAAACAAGCAAAGGCTTAATTAGACAGAATTCGCCACGCGGAGAACTCTCCACAGAAGAAGATCACCAGAACACACACACATATATTTATATATATATTTATATATTCATTGATGCATGTATCCATCGATATACACTCAGCATGATTATGCTCTGTACACACAAACAGCAACGGGTACTTAATTCGCATCCGACGGATTGCGAACACGTTGAAACGGAACGATAGTTGTGCGACGGCATGGATATACGGGGTTTGTCAATTAGCGCCGTATGCGCTGCTCGTTGGCCAGCAGCTTAAAGACGGTCGCTGGACAAGATGATGAGGCCTTAGTAATGACGAGTACGAGGTGCTGCTATTCGAGGTGGCGGCTACAGCAGGGACGGCTTGCTGTGATGCCTGCCGTATCAACACATGCATGCACTGTATCCATTTGTCGGCACAGCTATGTAATGGCATATATACGTGCCTCCTCCCTCTTTCTCTCTTCCTATATATATATATATATATATATATATATATATATATATCAGTCTGCGTGTATCCGTTGATGGCAGATGTTTTGGTCTGATCGATTACGCGAGTATTTGTATTCTGCAATCGTGAAAAACGCTCGGACGCCGTTTGGGGGGGCGGGTTTTCAGCGTACGATGCACAGTTGGATGATGGTGTTTGCTGATATTGTATGAAATGCTTTCGTATAGAATAAGCGATATTGAGCATTAATTGTAATTACTGGACATTTCCGGTGATTGTGATGATAGTGATGGTGCCGATGATTATCATCATACTAATTATCGTAATATAATACCACTGAGAACAATGTTAGTGTCTGTTGTATGTACACCATAGTGGACTTAACCCCCTTTAGATTAAGCCGTTGTTCGTTGTTCTGCACAAAAATTGAACTGCTGCCGCCGGCCGACGAATTTCCAAAGTGCTGTTGTATTTGCGCTCAATCGTTTGATTTTTGGCCTGCGTAGGCACACGCTCGGTCTAACGAAACACACCTTTCGAGATCAACTCATATGTGGAGTTATTATATCGTCAGGCTGCGATAATCAGCAGCTTGTCGCCGTTCGGAATACGTACGCAATCTGGGCTAGGTTAGCCACTGACGAATATTCTCGCGTGGGTATTATTGTATGACGAATTTTTGTGTAGCTTTTCCAAACTACAACATACCTCTCTATAATGTGTTGGTAATTGCCGAGTCGATTTTTATTAGCCGATTTCGAGTTAACGAACGGCCCCTCGGGCGTGATTACCTTCCCTACCCACTAGGGTATTTCATTGTTTTCGTTGAGCGGCATCGTCAGCCAACTGTGTCACCTATTTGAGATAGAAATAATATGGTGCGTTCTCTTCGCCGCGGCCTCTTCGACAACTTGGCGCAGCCCTATCCATTGTCGAAGACACCACAAAGCAGAGCTTCTCACCTTCTCACGGGATCGATTCCCGGTAATGTGTGGTACGTCTCCACTTGTTTGCCAGTGTCCACGGTAGCTGACCACTACCAATCAGCCATCGTAAACTAATGGAAAACAAACACAAACCTAGTCGACGACACCATTTTGATTCATCATGCACAATGTAAATGCAATTCTTTCTCTCTCTCTATCTCTCTCGATATCAGCGGCCCATGTCAGCCCGCAGACGAGTCTCGGACAAGACCTGACGTCCAATAAGCAGGGGCGTTTTGTAATTGGTGTCACGCTACGGCGGACCATCCACCCAAAGGTGTAGCAGCATATGGACGATATGAACGGCCGATTGTATCCGCACCGGGCGAACAGCACCAGCAGCAGCAGCAACAAACAGAAGCAGCATCTTCATGCCTCAGGAGTCTGGCGTCATCTCGACTGCCAGCTAATACAAACACGGAAGGCGATTTGCCAAAATCCCAATTGCCACAACTCGGAACAGAGCAACAGCAGAGACCAGAAACAACGTGTCGCGCGCGGCAGGTTATGTAACACATATAACAACAATAGCGTTCGTAAGCGAGATAGAGAAGGACAAGCAAGCGAACGAAAACAAAATTAAATATCACCTTTCGTACGAGAAGTATCCGCTTTTTTTATTCATTTTTTTTTTCTTAGCAGAATGTGCTTGTGGGTGTCTATGCGCGTTCGTGTGTAGCTTGATTCAGCAGTAACCATGGTCGGGGAACAGAAGTGTGTTATTAGTGATACGATAGTAATAGTGAGATAGACTCAAGTTGTTGCACGGAATATTGAAAAGGGAGATGTGCATCGAGCCATCTGAGGTATCATGGACACATGTCTTCCGAAGATTTGTGCAATTTCGGATCGAAGCAGGCGATAGTGCTCAAATTTTGCGTGGTGACTTATCTTCATATCATCTGTTATCATCTTGATTATATATATATATATATATATATATATATATATATATATATATATATATATATATATATAATTAACCAGTGCATGAATCTAACGAATTTTGCAGATGAGATTGCACCTCGGCTGCCCGCCGGTACAACTGGACACCTCGGCTCACGTCGCCCGGGTGAAATTTACTGAGTGCTGATGAGCGGAGTGGCCAGCAGGGGCGATGTTGCTGCTGCTGCTGCTGCTGCTGCCGCACGCGGAAGCGTCACATATAAATTTAAATTATCTTGTAGCCTTCTCGGCTGACAAGCGCGCTCCCCTCCCAGGAACGCGGGCGAACGTGGACAATCGCAAACGCTTTTCAGACGGCGATGGGAACAGCAGCACCCGCGGCACCGGCGGCAGCCGAGCTGAGATAATTGACGAGAATATTATGTACGTGGTGGTCTCTGTTTGACCTCATCGTGAGGGATGATGGGTGTAGCTGAATGAAGGGTAGAGATGAGAAGAGAAGCCGTTTTAACAAAAACACTTAATCACGGATAACTTAATTGGTAACTTAATAATTATTGACTAATAACTTAATCAACGAGTAAAATTAGAGGGGAGAGGGGGGCGGGGGGTTAGGGGTCGACGTGGCCGGTGCTCCACGTTGATCTCGGCAGAAACATCTAGCCACAATTGATCGCGTCGCTGGGCAGCGGCTAGCGAGCTGTTTGTACTAACACTTTTTTCAGTGTACATATGACACATTGAACTACATAGCTATTATATTGACCTAGTGTGATGTGTGTTCAGCTTGTCAAGTATGTCAATGTTGATCGATGCCTCTCTCGCCCCACCGCACACAACCCCCTATACCCCCTAAGCCCCCATTCTCCGACATCTCCGCCTCTGCGATCCCGAATGTCAAACTGTTTAGCAGGAGACTATTAAATGATGTGTCCAGTTGACGTGGCCGTGATCCGACAAGACAGAAGACAAAGCCTCACCGATTCATTTGCTTTGGCGCCGTTGTCCCGCCACATTGTTAGTCGTAGTAGTAGTAGTACTAGTAGGATTATTATTATTATTATCTTTTTTTTTATGACAATATCTAAACTCAGCAGCAATTTGTGAGCTGCTGAATTCGACCGACTGTCGCGTGTGCTCTTACGCCGGATCCACTCCGGAAGCACCCCGTTGTGTCTGGCAATACCGCGCCGTCGTGACAGCGTCAGACGAGGCGGCGGCGGCGCGGAGCAACTGCGAGGGCGACAGCTGGTGCTGCCGCTGGCGCCGCCGCCGCGGCCACATCGTCACCAGTCAATGTCTACGACTTGGACTGTTGCTACTGCTGCGCGTGGCAGTTCCTCAGAAAATCACGAAACTAATCATTGCAATTGATTCAGCAGCAGCAGCCGCAGGAGCGGTTGCCCATCAAGAACTCGAATGCGGCGGCGGCCGCCGCCGCAGCTGCAGCAGCTATCCAACCCTTCGACGGACTTGACCACAACAAGATACAGCTGTACTGATGAAATTCAACTATACTGGGCCGATATGAGGGGCTGGCTCGAATGAAACGTGAATGGAGGCGCAAATAAGACAGTGCCGACGCGAGCGAACGTCCACTAGGCGAGTGCGCGCACAAAAACGATAGAGATATATTGAGATATATCGCTTGTCTTCGTTACATATATCTCTCTATCTGTATCTGTCTGTATGTTATTGGTTGTTTGTGTACAATTTTGGCTGGCACGGGCTTCCCGCCGAACAAAGACGGCGGCCTGTAGTGCCGCTCGCCTTGCCGAGTGACTGCCTTTCGGGTACATTACGCGCTGCGTTATTTGAAATTGCCGCGTTTCCGGATTCATGTCTGTGGGGATGTGCTGTTATATATTCTATATATATATATACATATATGTTAGCTGGTAGATGGGAGAAAAGATTGGCGTGAACCGACAGTAAAAGATCAGTTAGGACTGAACGTGTTGACCCAGCGCCGCTACCCAACGATTTACATAACAGCTTTGAAGGGATGGACTCTGAACCGACTCCTGTGGCCTTCATAAACACAATGAAGCACGAAGATTGGCCCTGTTTTACACCGGGTCTTGCCTTAGCCGTCTCGAAATCAACTGTTCGTTTAAGGCCCAATTGCTGAGTGTTGTCTTCCCTTGAATCTTCATTGTTGAGTCGAAAACGTGGAACGTCCTTCGAATAACGAGCTTCCTACAGGAGCAATCAACCATCTGTCGAGCACACATTTGAACGGTGCTGCTGTCCAATGAGTCGAGAATTTCATTGGCAAAAACGAAAGGAAACACATCGAGTAATACCTAATACTTGCCTCAACCAACAAAGCCCTGTTGCACGATCAAAGCATCGCCATACAAACGATTACGATCCCACCCAGAAAACTGTTCATTAGGATGCCGATTGTCGCCGAAATACCGAATTATCTAGCAGGCCTATGCAGGCCATCCCCATAAGAATGAATCGACGCCCACTTCAACGCTGTTCCTGATCCACTCGTTCCGGATTCACTGTCCGCGGGACACTGCATTATTATCCTGCACGTCTGCGGATCAAATGGTCGATCAGTGCCGCCGCCCCGAGCGGTAAGCGAGCATCCCTAAGGTTAACAGAAAAGCGCCATAGGCCGAGACGACGAGCCAATGGGAGAATATACGACCGAACTGTATTGTCATACTATAAGGAGAGAGAGAGAGAGAGAGAGTATTCAATCTGATGACGTCCAGTTGGTTGTACCCGCTCTAGCTGTAACGTGTAAAGCTTCCAGGCGAAATTGCATCGCCTACAATTAAGAACCAGTGGTGGTTCTCAACGATAGCCGGTTGCATGTCATATAAGAGAACTTAAGCATTGTATGCAGTTCCTTTAATAAATCAATAAAGCTTTTTACCTTTACCATCAAGCAGCCATCAATTAATATTCCTACGGCTCGTTCCACCTTATTCACCTTACTATTATTTTGATACGTTTTGATATCGTCAACGTCGTGGCTGGCCTTCGCCGTAGTCCAATCGCCAATACACGACAAGCAAACATAACAATGATCATCGTAACGCGACACCGATCTCTCTACCCAGCATTCTATCGGTTAACCCTGCCATATCCTGATAACAAAGTTTACCTTGAAATAGTCCAAGACAATGCATGGAATAGTTGATGAACCACACAATGGCCATGCCAGACAGCGCCCAGCCGTCTCTCCTCGAGCGAGGTATTTTTCGAAAGCCACCCCCAGCGCGAGCAGGGGCCAGCGCCGGTGGGGGCAAACCACACACCACCGTAGGCCCCCGTATGTGGCAGCACAAGCAGCAGCCTATGTAGACCTTGTGTACAAGAAGCCCGCGAGAGAGGGTGCCTCAGTGCCTGTGATATCTGTCGATGCGTGTGTTTGTGTATCTGAGTCTAGCCATTCTGTCCATGGATGGCTTATCACGTAGAGTGTAGCGCGCCGCGTTGGTGTCTCGCGTCACTAGCCTCTGGACGAAGAGGCCGAGATGTCGGGGCTGGGTCAGACTTGGGGTCAGTTCGTAAGCGCGACTACCGCGCCGTCGGCGACGCCAGCGGCGGTGGATGCGACAACAACGACGTAGTGGACAGGTACTCGACAATAATAATAATGCCACAATGCCACTCAATGCGTCCAATGCGCCAGTCCCCAATGGGAGCCCATTGTCAGGCTCCGTCCTGTATTTTCGGCTCGAGCCCCACTGTTAGCGGCTTACCCCGTCTCCATGCTTTCGTGCAATCGCCTTTTACACCGTGCACGTCTGCAAAGCGTTTGACGGTCATCGGTGCGTCTCACCACCACGCCGTCACGAAGCAGCGACGACCACAGTACAGGCTCAATGAACAATACACCTAATAGAACAGTGGTGTTCTGTGAGTGGGTTAGCGGGGGTTGCCGGGGGTTTGGGCGGCAGTAAGTCAGTCTAGGGCCTAGTCGTGACTCCGCCCTACCTGGGCAAGTCAGTTGCTGCTCAGAGGACCTGGCCCTGTGGCCTATCGACAGCAAGGCCAGAAGACCCGTTCCGGCCGGAAGAGCTGGCCAGATATCGCTCAAGCCGCAATAGACAACATTTATTAGATGGGTGGATAACTAATCTATTTATTTCATAATATGCTCACACAGATTGTGAAGGTCTGAACCTATGGTAAAAAGCTCGGTCGCATTCAGTAGACAGTATGTATATATATATATATGATACATATACACATATCTATATATATGCGCACTGCGATGATACACTGACGGATTGGCAGACGCGTTTGCTTTGGGTATCTGAGGTGCTTCTGTTCAATGATGTTGAGCACTCTAGACAGAGAGAAGTCTGCATCGTTGATTGATGACAGTAATGGCGAGAAAAAAATAAAGTTTTGCAGATACAATGTTTTAGTAGACATTTATTAAATGATTGAAGCGACTGCTGTCCTGTAACAGAGAAGCACACGAACGAACGAATGTCGAAGAGGTGTCGTGCCTCCAGGTGCTTCTATTCTTGTCGCTCTTGACCTCGTGGCTATGCTACGTGGATATTTATTTCGATAGAAGGTAAGGGTAAAGCTTTATTGATTTGGGTGAAGGAACTGCACACAATGCTTAAGTTCTCTTGTATGTCATGCAACGGGATTCGAGCCTGCGGCAAATTGGAAATTAGTCTACATCTGCCAGGACTCTAAACATCTAAGCAATTCACACGACGAGTCAGATACCTATTGTATATCCAGTGTCATATCGAGAACTTAAGCGTTAGCAAAGCGTTCTAAGAAACCCTGTTAATAAAGCAAACGACTTTGTATTGTATTGCGTAACGGTAAGTTGACGTGAACTGAAAATTTCCACTGTTTCAATCTGGTAAAGATGACAATCACTCATAATGGTAAAATGAACTAAATGGGCAAACGGTTGGTTGAACATTTATTGATTAATATAACATCTACAAAAATGAAAAAAAATTAGTCTCTTGGAAATTGTATCAGTAATCGATTTTTTGGCCCTATTTCTAATTGCAGTTCAACTTCAAAACGTTGTCTTTGTCCAAGGTCGTACACGAATCGGTATCAAGATAGAATTATTTCTTGGGAAGCGGTCAGGCCGGGCGAGAGCATAGACTACGCGCGTTGAGTAGAACGAGTCCGAGGAGTCTCCACTTATCTTAGCAAACTCCACCCCGGAGTGAAGTTAAACACAATTCAAATATAGATATATATATATGTCCAATTTCTATGATTCAACTGTAGCTCTTTTTATGTGCGGAGTACAATTCATTTTACAGCATTGCGGCAATAACTTGAATTAAATTCTACAGCAATGAACATTTTGCTGTCTTTTTTCTGCTGCCAGCAGAATATATACATTTAAGCAGGGGGTTTGTTCGGCGCTACCACTAGATCAAGTTTATCGTTATTTATAGCGTTATTTAATGCTGGAATCCCCACCCCTCTGCCGATGCCACCAATGACTCGCAATGGGCAAGATGATTATTATACATAATTGCTATTATTATAGTCATCTCATTTTCGCAATGAATTCGCCATATATATATATATATATATATGTATGAGAGCCTACGGTTTGTAAAGTGCTACAAATAGATGAATTTCGTTGTGCCATGATTACATGTCAATCCTTCAAAGATCTTTCCCGCCGTCACGTGTAAGGTCGCGTATCAACTCCACTAACGACATCTAAATATTGATCTTGTAGCAGCAGTAGCTCGTAACAACCGCAGCAGCCGTTGTTGACTATGTGGACAAACCATATAAACGAGCATGTGCATATAAATAACAATATTATTAACAAAAAAAAAAAACAGAGAAAATTATGACCTGGGCGTGGTCCCTCTGGACCCACGGCGAAGTCGCCCGTTCTCAGTTATTCCGCTATGACCACCCACCACGAATAATACAAAAGGAGCACATTGACGAGGTCGACGACTTCACGGTGAAGTGGCCATCGGTACATCGGCAGCCGCCTAGCGCCCTTAAATTCGCTGTCATTTTGGCGCCGGCCGCAGCAGCGGTGATCAGCGCACGCACAAGATTTTGCTCTAGTTATTATTAATAATCTACACCGCGACTAATTCACGTGTCAGACGTACATGCATGATGACTATTCTCTATGGCTTCTTCTTCCGATCAGCCGCCATGTGGGCCAACTTCTAAGCGCGTGTTAGCCGGGGGAGGAGGTGATCGAGGCTGTCGTAAACCACGTGCACATAGGCCGATCACAGCGTGGAATACAAAGTGTCAAGCCACCCTCGGTCGTCGATTGTTACCACTGGCCGGACCTGCCCCCGCGTTGTTTGGATTACCTGTGTACGTTGGCGTGTTCACGTTAGCGCGTAGCTGACACCGTGGCTCAGCCGGGTCGAAATGCTTGAATTTTGGGGTGAACAATCGGGCGTGAGTGTCCAGTGGGACTGTGTCAACCAATTGTAATTGCCAACTAAGTGGGCTGGTATGCAGAGGTAGCGAACGAATACCATTTACACTAATTGGAAAATTCAAAATTTCAATTCTAATTTTACAGCACATTGTCAGCACAAATTTCAACAATCCTCTCTCACAGCGATAGAATGACCTTGACAGAAGTGGCCTGAGTAGGCAGATTGAACTCGTTAGAAGGTTGACCCTACTCATACATGTGGGGTTCTCCTCCGTTCAGCAACATACGCACAGCATAAAATAAGCTAAATAACGGCAGGCTTTTAGCACTATCATTATCACCTTATTTATGTGCCGCCATGGCTAATTGAGTGGAATCCCTATTAACCTCGTAGTCCTCCAATAAAAGGCGGTTGTAATTACCTTAAGCACACAAAAAGGTACAACTTGCTGCACAAAAAGCTCCAACAATAATCTTCCAGACGCTTGTCCAAAAAAAAATCTAAAAAAATGTGTTTCAATGGCGAAAAATGCTTCTTTGTCTTCTGCGAGTTAGTATGCCCAAGAAACAATTCGATGTTTTGGTATACGTGAATGGGACGCAAATGCCCAGTGGTAACCCACCGCCTTCGGTGTCCAGCATGGTGTTGGATCTCCGTGAACAAGTTGTTGCTTAGTGTCCATGTGTGCGCGCGCACCCCATGGGGAAATCTGCCCCTCGAGCTTCGAGAGGACGAATTCATCAAAATGCACTCATCGCACTCATCGTTAAATATCGGTGTCCGGAAAGCTGTTTGCTGACTGGACAGCCAAGGTGGGATAGCCGCTACGGTCTCGATGAGCCTCCATACGCGGAACATGTAGACACATATGCTATCTATACATACCTATACATCGGGTGATTATATAATTTGTAATTAATAACACGTATAATTTCGTCCTCCCTGCACTAATAGTTGCCGGGTGGAGACTGTCTAGCCAAAGTAGGGAATTCGGTCTAGAAATTCGAAACAAGTTGGACGGTAACGGAGAGCGAACAACACTAAACAATTCACTCGAGTTCTCGTAGGTTCGCATTGATTCTCGCTTCGAGAGTCGAACGATTCGCTGTAGTCGTCACCGTGAACATTTTGCTGTTACTGAAAACATTTGCGAAGGTTAACATCATATAGGGCTAAGATCGTTTTGACGAAATGTTTGCCTTGTCGAAATCAATTAGAAGTGTCGAATGATTATGACCTTAACGGATTCCGAGCCATCTGTGGAATCACATACAAAACATGTACACAGTGACGCCCTCGGTATGGCATATCTTGCAGCAATGGTGACTAACACACAGCGTTTTAGAAGTCTATTAATTAGAATTGCACCAAAGCCGACAGAATAGACGTTGTTGCCGCATTGGAAGAGGGTGGGCACCTCGAGACCATTCGAAATTCTCCAATGTTCCGATGCGTTCGAGAAGTCTCACACGCACACGGATATCATTACAGGAGAAACCTCTTCGAGACGGGACAGTCTCGGCACCCTGATCCACCCTGATCGATGTAAATACGCAAACTGAGAACGCTTGTACAATTCTTAAAATACTATTACTAACTATCTGTTCGCTCCGTAAATAACATGGGCACGTCTTCATTGTTTAGCCAGCATTCTGCCATGTTTGTGCTCGCATAATTTTTGTCAGTTGGGCATACGTCCAACGACCAACCGTCTCGAAAATCTCACCGAAAATTATTAATTCGGTGAGCAGTTGATATAGTGTACACTAACCGGCAGACTACTCTTCTCGTCGTTAGGTATTACGTAACACATCACCTCATGCTCGAATTTCTCGATAATTCTTCTATTGAATATATATATATATATATATATATGCATATATCATCGACGACATATTGTAGGAATAGTATCAAGGCGTACGTCGGATTACCTATTTCCGATGTTTATGCGTCAGACCCCCATCGCAGGCTCAACAACGCATCCTTGACAATAGCTATGCGTCTATTCTGAGGATTAGTTGCCTTTCGCCGTCAGCGACGCGCACTGCGGGCACCAGTTGGACAAGTCGGTATTGCGAGGGCCAAACCAAGAAAAAAATTGTAAACGACAAAAATACGAATCACCCGCGAGCCCGACTGCACTCGCCTGCCCGCCCGCCCGCACCGACAATGCTGGCTCGCTTTCTAAAAGTCCCAGGTACACGCTAAAGGCACATAGTGATTTGCAGATGTCGTCGATAGGACAAGCAGCTATATTACATTTCGTGCGCCTCTGCTACGCGTGCTATTTTGCCAGCGCCAGCTCGGGCAGCCCGCTGTCCGCCCGTCCCCCCTGGATAGGGCCGCTTGTAGAGTCAATCGAGAGATCAGCAGGAAGACAACTCCAATTTATAGCTACGGGATGCCAAGGGATACCGGCCAGGACGATGCCATAAAACAACTATCCGTGACGCTTTGCTCTCGCTTAGATCTATGCTGAACAGTGAAAAAGGTGTCCAGCTCGAAAAGAGCACCAGCGGCAGCTGCAGCATCGCGGGAGGATTCTGCTGATATTGTCGCTAACAGCCGGCAAACTATTCTTCAAGCAGCAGCAGCAGCAGTAGCAACAACGTTGCTTGTGCTTAGGCAATGATCAATCCATAGATTTGCTGCATGGTTCCGCCATATGCACCGTGTGTCGATGTCGTTAGTAGGAACTGTTTCCTAGATAACGCTTCGTGTTATCTAGGAAACAGTTCCTACTAACGAACTTCGATATAATATATACGAGATTATATCGAAGAGTACATCGGCTGACACTAAGAAAAAACTGTGAAGAAACATTCCTCGTCCCGAAATATTGGTTGAGGTAAGGTAATGAGATAAAGGTTTATTAGGTATATTTTGATTAAAGGAACTGCAATTTCCACAATGTTTAAGTTCTTTTATAAGACAAAACAAACGTGCCAATAAGAAGACAGCTTAAGCATTGTGAAATTGCCGTTCCTTTAATAAAGCAATAAAGCTTTACCTTTACCTTCATCTGAAAAAAATGCTTTAAAATGCAGGGATCACACAGATATAGTTCTATTTCTCTCGATCTTAGACAGGTCATACGGAACAGGGCTCGTCTCTCGTACGCCAAGTGCCATTCAAGGATTAGAAATATGAATGTGGACACGCTCACATTGCAGGTTAGATTGCATCCCCGATCAGGTACGACTCCAGAGAAAGGTTCTATAATAAATTACTGTATCGTCCTATTTGTATGCTGCGAGTGATTCAGCTGTCAAGCTGTCACAACTCGCCCTATTGAACGTTCGTTTAGCCAAGCGAGCCAACAGAATGGCCACCAATTCATCTTTCCTGTGGTCAGAAAATGCTCGCCAATGTCAGCTGCTAGCCGGATGCTATCGACAGCCGTAACAGATGCATCATTTCTGGGCACTTGCAAAAATATTAATAGTAATTCTTTGTAATGATACCTAGCTTCTGCACCATATAATCGGCTATCTGTTGCTAAATCAACGATGCATACATATGCAAAGCTGTACAAACTGTAGACATAATCCCCTATGATGCTTAGTACTGACGATTAGCGTACAGTCACTGCAATACTAGTAATAATAGTATCCTATTTTTTTACGCAACACCACGCATAACCATCTTATGCATTTAGATATTTATAGTCTTAGTTGTATACTAAATAAAAATAACTTGCAGAAATATGTATCGAAGGTTTGGATTGTTACTTTTATATGTTTTTGCTTATAATTATAATAATATAATAATAATTATCATAATAATAATAATAAGAACAACAGACAATGGAGGGAATTTTATCCGACATATCATTCTCACCGTAACGCGTTCTTGTGTAGCCAAACTGATACCCACACATAATATAATATTGTCCGAAACATTTCTTTATACTTATGTCTGTGTACATCAAGCTCATTATTTTGCCTTATCGTAAACGAGGCTATTCAGATGAAGAGACCCGACAGGCAAGGCTAAGTCATCCTCCTCCATGACAACGCAAGGCCTCACACCGCGAGAAACACCAAAGCGGTTCTCGAACCGTTCGGATCGGAAGTTTTTGCGCACCCATCATATTCGCCACACCTTGCTCCAACAGATTACCACCTGGCGAATTTTTTGAGTGACCGGCCGCCTATATAAACAAGCCAGTGCGCTATATATATATATATATATATATATATATATATATACGTATGTACGTTCCTGCGTGTACAGTTATAATCAAAATCGTGGTTGAGAAGGAGAACTTTTATTTCAATCACGTTGATAACGCGCAATGTGGTGATGTGCACAATTCTGTTTGAGGCTAAATGAACTCAACGAATCAAATAGGCTTTGTGATTTCTTCCGCGGTAATTGTCACTGGCGAAGACTAGACCCCCATATCGAGACTTTCAATCAATAATCTGGCTTGTCTGCGCGCCCACAACAGCATTAAGAGATGTCTGGTGCTGCCCATATCGGCGTGAGTCAAACTAGCTATTATTATGCTCGGACTAGGAGCTGAACTTCGCTGTTTCCATGGCCAGGCAGGGGCCAGTTAGCCAAGATCAGTAGTTGGGTGAGCCCAGAGCAACATACACACGGTGTTACCATCAAACGCCCTGCTGCAAATTGAGCTCGCAAGTTCTCACGAAGTTCTCAGGAAGGGACTTGCGGCGAAACCCGATTAAGCTCATTCGATCCGGCTTCTTCGAGAGCTTTTGTGAGCGCAACGAACGGCCTTGGATTGTGTAACAGCAACCCAGAGGTCGTTACTGCGCTGACTTAACGCTGACAACGCTGTTATGGGTACCTTCAACGGTGTTAATGGGCTACGAACCTTAACTAAAAGCCCGTTTCGCCATAACGCTCAGGTTACTAATTATTTTGCAAATCAAAGATAAGTCCACTCTCTCCGTCACAAAATCGACGGAAGCAGCCACGCTAAAACAGCTACCCTAAAACGCCAGAAATCAACGTGACAACCGCAGAAAGATCGTCTCAAAGGATCCCAAGATGAGCAGGTCGAATCTCGTAGCTGGTCAGGCCGAGGCATTCAGTGGTAGTCGACACATAACAGGGCCCGTTCTCCGCACAACTCTGTATCTGGCGATTGAAACACACACACCACACCCGAGCAGTAAGGCCTCATGGGGACCGCTACGCTCAAGCCTGCTGTCCATCGTTTCTGGTCAAAATACCGGCTATACGGTACACATTACGCCCATTACGGCACCGAGTTGATATCTGTCAGTGAAGCCGTGTACCTTTAACTCAACGACAGAAAAACGATGATACATAATGCCAGCAGTAGCAGCAGAAGTGGCTTTAGTTAGCTGCGTTGCTTTCGAATTCACCAGGGGCCGCGAAGAGCTAAAAACAACGACTTGTGACATCTTGACAACTCCTATATGGCTACATGCGCCGGACGGTTATGGCGGCGAGAAAATGATCATTCATTAGTATTTTCGAGTTGGCCAAATTAGTGCTGTGATGAGCACAGCATTAATCACTCGGAGGTAAGCCGGCATGAGAAGATATTGTAACGCACAGTACACATCGTGCCCTGAATTCGGTGAGGCCCAGTCGCTTCCCAGCGATCAGGGCCATACTCGGAAGACTGAGAAAAAAAAAGGGACTGTCTTTACTTCTCTCGCGCGTAGCTGTACCCTCAGAATTGACACGCCCACTCTTCTGCTCGTGTTTGCAGCGCTAATCGCTACACCCTCAGTGGACACTAGCATCAATGTAATCAATGAGGAACGAAATGACCCATGAGGATGATCCATAGCAGGGACACATCAGCAGGTCTACGCCGAGACCAGATCCCGAATCGTGGTCGGTCGATATATTTTCGCCGATATAATATCACATGTTCACGTCATTATCTCACTCGACGTCTATCCACGGGTAGCAGGGCAGCTGGGGGTTTCTGCGGTTCGGTTCGGGATTTTCATTTTACCGCCAGGTGTCGACAGGTCTCGAGGGTCGCCGACTCGTCTTTGGTGGTTTACGACAGGCGAATTATCATCGCGACAGCAATTCCGCCACGAGTAGCTATCGCGCTCATGTAATAATTGGCTACAGCAAATGCATAATGTCGCATCTCACAAAAACAACGCCAAGCCAACAACGAAAGGTAGCATGCCACGTTGATATTTTTATTATTGTTCTTCTGTTATTTGTTCTTTCCATATTTTCATAGTGTTCTATTTGAAATATACGCAACACAAAAATGGCACGATTTAATTACGACTGTTAGTTGAAGTCAGACGATTCTCAGCTGACAAGGTATCTATATGTATATACACACACACACAAATAGAGATAGAGAGCGGCGGGGGAGTGAATCCCGCACTCTCTACGGGAAGCAGGACATTAGAACGTCAGTCTTAAAAACACACGGTCTTAAAAACATCTCAGGCTCCAGCTGCAAGGTTAGCCTATCCTGCGGGGAGTCCTGGCCGATTAGGTGCAAGCTGATCTGCCTAGCGTGGAGCTTGTCCAGCTATCGCCATCGACATTACCACGAGAGAGGAGGGCGGCGTCGGTTGAAGAAATAGGCCGATGCAGATAACAACAAGCGACCACCGACATCCATATTTCTATGGGTATCTCTTTAGGAGCGGCTATTATCTGTTGCCAATGCTCTTGGCTAGTGTTGCCGTATGTGCGTCCATTCGTCCATAGGCAGCAGGTCTATTTAGCCTACAGGGCCTACATGAACTGTTCATTCGACTTCATTAACATACCGTGGCAGAATTGTGACACAATCACATATCACCTGTCGTGCATTTAACCTCATTTCGAAACAGATTCAAAAATTAGTCCACCCTGTGCTAAGTGACGTAACAATTGAAAATTGAGCAGACAACTTCAACGAAAGCGCTGTCCATATCACAACGAAACGAAAGAGAAAGAAACTCTCCGCAGCAATCGATTGATCAATCAATACATCAATCAATCAATATCGATCTGCCATCCAGAAACCGCTGGGTCGGCCCGTATCGGCCTCTTCCAATCGCTCGACTCATCTCTTCTCCACCCGTTGCAGCTCGGGTAGCCCGACAAACATTTCGGTTTCTGAATCTCTTACGCCACATGAGCATTAGCGGGCATACACCTGTGCCGCGCCGTCGACAACCGTCCGGAGATAATCACCCAGCGATCGCTACAATTCGCTTACTCGCGTCGAGAACTATCCGAAGCTGGCTGCTGAATGAAACGGACGGCGTCCGCGGCCACCCCCCAGGGGCCTACACAACCCCAACATCTCGAAGGCCAGCCAGATCATACCCACTGGTACGTGTACACAGCGTAATCGCGAGAGCTGTGCGTCGTCCGCAACCTCATCGTGTCGTTGTGACGTACGCCGGCCGGGCGGGCGGCGGTTCCGATTCGGGGGGAGTTTGTCGCTGTGCTCATTCTCGCCCGCTCAGTCAGTGAGTGGCTGGTCCGTGAGTCAGGTATCCAGGTCTCCCGGCTGGCCGGTCTTTGATGGACAATGAGGCACCTGAACGATGGAGGAAGATAACACTTATATGTATATGACTGCGGCGGCACCCGTTCGCCTGGACAGCCCCGGGGCTCTTCCAGAAGATCAGAGGTGGTGGCGATGCCGGCAGCACCCAGCGACATCGCTACCGCTGCTTGCACCGATTCTGGCTGTTGACTTAGCTGAATAATTCGGCCGCGGCGGGCAGACCCCCCCCCATTCGAATAATGCCCTTATCTATCTGTGTACAATACTATATAATGTATAAATACTTACACATATAGTTATAATGCCATATAACTGTGTGCGTGTGTGTGTTTGCGGGTGTGCGCAAACACGTATATACAATTAGACATATCTCATTATTACTGCTGCTGCTGCTGTTGCTACTGTTGTTGGTGTCGTTTGCGTGACCACGGCCAAGTGCTTGTATTTACCGGAGTGGCTCTGCGTGAGATGACGTCATCTAGATATAGGGGTGTACACGGTTCACGTTGAGTTGAGAGGGATTTGGGCGTATTACGTTCTCAATTCTAACTAGAGAGAACACAATGTAAATCCGCTCGTTTCGCTCTGGCTGGATAATGGAAGCGAACAATGCTGTACATATATATATATATATATATATATATATATAAATATAACTAACTATACTAAACTAACAGCTATAGGTTTTATTGGTCAAGTCTGTCGGGATTCGCTGTGTCAGACCCTTTTGTATACTATTACTATGTGATTATACTATGCAATATTGCCTAAGGCGCCCGACGATATACGTAAGCTTATATACATATATATATATATATATATATATATAAAGAACAAATAACTAGACCTTTCTTCATAGGTCTAGTATGCTAAAGTGTTATGGTCTACTAAATGATTCACTGCTTGATCGACAGACAGCTAACTACTATTGTTTCCAGGGTAACTCAACAGAGCTTTGTGTTGCGCTGAGATATAGAGCTCCACAAACTGTCTTCCTCAAATTGTTTTCCATTTAACTGATCAATCACATCGTCCTGATAGGCCACGCCTGACGGTTACGTCATTTAAGCACACTTGAGCATCCTAACGATGAACTCACACGTAGGAAATGTCCTTTTTAGGTTTGTCCAGTAAGTCACAGAACAACAACAACAGCTACAGCGACTACAACAACAAGGTCATAAACGCCATTAACATTAAATTGATTATATTTGCTTTCATTCCAGCCAAATAATATTTGCCACTTTCTTAGGGATCAACTAATAACTCCGGGCAGGTACGGAAGTTTGTGCAGCATCTCGAGAGGCAGCTCCTCCATGAGAGCTTCTCCGAGTCTAGTCAACAGACGTATCGTTCTTCGTGGCGCCCGTACCTAAAACACGATTCTGCAGTGTTCTCATCAATTCTCGCCCGTTGTTGCAGCATCACAGGCTTCGACGTCTGCTTTAATCAGCGACGAGTGATTTCATTAGCCAACTTGCTCTGATCGGTTCGACCCGAAGCTCAAAACGATCGAGTGCTTCTCGAGTGCGGAAGGAATATTGCACCCCCCTGCCTCATCTAACAGTGGCAAGGTGTTTCACATCATAGTATTCGCTCGTTCGGCCCCCGTACAACGTTATCGTCATGCCATCTTCATCGACAGAGTGTGTCTCTGCTCGCCGCGAATCGACTCCTGTCGGGCGTGCTTCTGTTTCCCGGGGGTGCAGCAGCCCCCACTTAGCGGACTTAGCCGCAGTAGGTTATTGTCAAGCCACAACTTTCCCCCTTATCGCCGCAAGTTTCAGAGGTCTGTGAGCAGGTCTACGCTGTGCTGTCCTGGCTTGCCCGTCAGTGTGAGCCGGGTCCCCCGACAGAGTCTCCAATGCCACCGTCAACCGGTCGACGTTGTGAGCCGTCCATTCGGCTTTCATCAATTTCTGGCTCGTTGTCGCTGACGCCAGCCCGGGAACAGGCAGACAATACAAGGGTCGGTTGGCCGCTGAGGTGTTTTTTACATGAACCTTGCTGAATGTTTCCGCCGCTGCTGGGGTGACGCACAGTGCCTCTGTCGTTCTCTCGGCCGCCAGAACGGCGGCTCAGCCGAACAGCTCGACAGCCGCAGAGTCGAATTGAGCTGTTACGGATTGCAGAATCGCTTTCTAGCGACTTCGGCGACAGCTGCGGCAGTTAGCTCTGAAGTCGAGCGTGGGCAGACGGCCGGCGGGCGGGCGGGGGGGTAATCGTGTTGAGTGAGGTGTATGCGTTATTGTTGTTGTTGCTGTTGTTGCTACAGACGAGCACACAACAAAAGCGAGAGGAAAGGATGACGAGGACCTCACAACAGCAACAACAACAACAATAGCAACAGCAGCAACAATTGGCCACGCATAAAAATTGACACTGGTTCTTCCTTACGGCTACCGCTTCTGTTGCTGATGATGTCGTCGATGCCAAAGTTATTGTAGCTTGACTGGTTCGCCATCCATGTGTTTCCCTGCCCGTCCTGCTGTGGGGGCCGTGCGCGCTTCGGCAGCTGTGAAACCACGGTGACTACGCGGACGTTCATTCCCATTCCGTACGCAACCAATTCCTTTGTACGTATTGCTGGGATTTCGCGTCTTCTCATCATATGCCTTGTAAACGTGTTCCACGTTCATTACAGTATAGTCACCACCGGAAGAGCGCTTTAGTGGGAGAGAGAAAAAAAAAGTTGGGTGTTCGAGAGTTCTGCAATCATCCTGCGAGCGCGGACAGGCGGACAGTGCGGCGACATCGCAATTCGGGTTCTCGTTCAACAACAATAACAACGCAGCAACTGCCAAACGAGTCACGGGTATCGCGACGCTACCAGCAGCAGCACAGATCGTCTAGAAACGCCGGCACTAGCAGGTGGTATTGCCTCCAATGTTTGGCACGTTTGTGAGCGTTACCCCCTCGAGTAGCTGGTTGCCGGCCGGGACGACCCGGTAATCGGGGGACCAGAAGACGCTCACCCTCGTGACGCCAGGAGGATCCCAAGCGAACGTCGAACGTCGGCTAACGGCCGGGTACCGACGGAGGTGGCAAAGGCCACGTGAACGATATGGTCGGATGCTCGATCGCTGTTATATCGCCGTATACGTAAGCAGGCGTCAGCGCGAAGGTCGCTGCCTGTTATTGATATGAGGTTGCCGCTGTTGCAGATACTGCTGATGTAACAGACGCGTTCGGCTATCTCGACCATCTGGTCCTGTAAGGCTTACAGGGCCTTACAGGACCATGACGAGTTTCAGAAAAGCCTTGGCTTAACTCGCTCCAGCAGTTCGAGTTGTATGGGGGCGAAAGATCTTCCTAGGTAACTTCCGAGTTCGCAGGAGGAAACGGGTGCAATCTTGATATCAGAAAAACTTGAGCGCCGTCTGCATAGAAAGCCTTTGACGGCGATTGTACTCCGACACTCGCGACCAACGCCTCGTCGTGTTCTGCCCATGATGTGTTCCGTAAAGGAGCGAGCGTTTGTTGACGTGATCACACCCAGGTACTTGAAGCTATATTGACGAACTTCAGGGTGCTTCTCCCTACGCGTAGCGGATGGGACGTGCCGAGGTGCCCCGTGGCGGAACCTCAAGGCTCTTTTGTATTGTCCAGATCAATCGTCACTTTCTAACTCCTTTCATTACGTACTTATCATCCTCGCAAGTGTTTGCTGAACATGAACGCGACTCGCACCAAAAATCACAAGGTCGTCTGCGTATACCAGCGTTCGCGTGCCAAGACGACCTCCTCGGGGGCCGGGAGATCGTTTGGCAGCATCGAGGATTATATTATCGTATGGTTACACCAAACATTCTCATCCCAGTGCGATAGCATATCATAGCATATCACTACTCGTGAATCGGTCATCTAATATTATTCCACGCAAATAAATCCACGCAAAATTAGCTAATTAAATTATAGAGCATGACGAACCCGCCGACAAGGAGCTGCTCATATTTCAGCGACGATACGTGGCGAAAATTTCCGCTTCCATTCTGTCGCCGGAGAGCGCTTGATATAAGGTGTTGTTTTTGCTTAAAGAAGCAATCGATGCTATCTTGATTTCACTACTGTCATAACAAGCCTAGACACTCGCTCAGATAGTCATAAAAGAAAACATATCATTTAGCTCGCTTATGAAAATTGTATTTCATTAAACAATGCTACCCGTCTCTTGCTCAAGTTCAATTCTGGAAGCAGACAGAATCAGGGTTCTTTTTCAAAATAACTACACCCCGCATATGTACATGTTTTTCTACCCGGTACACATCGACCTTGAGGAGTGAATCGGAACGCCTGAGTTACGACGATAGAAGAAAGATGAACAAAATGAAGAACATGACTCGTCTTCAGAAAGCAGTTTCTACTTTTTGTTGTTGAAAGTCTCCTTCAAATTTAAACTAATTTCTGATGAGGATTTACGTTCTGTTCAGTATGGCACGATAATCCAATCGTGGGTGATGCTGGCTGGTATCAGCGAAATATATCGTATCCGTTCGGTGCATTATATGACACTACATGGTCACCCGGCTTAGGAGAGCGCGCGCTCAAGCGCCGATCAACGAACACTGAACGGAAAACTACGGACAATATCCCCTTAAATGCATATATATCTATTAGCCTTAGCATATATACATGTATATATATATATATATATATATATATTATATATGTCCGTACTGGGTAAGGCTGCTATTGCGGACGATGCACTTGCCACAAACAGTGGTACCCTCGGAAATGTCAGAAAGCAATACGCAAGCCCGTATCATCTTATGTGCTTGTCCAATTTTGCACAGCATTCGCCGATAGGGCACATGGGAAATTGGCGATAATTTATTGTCCACAAATGAAACGATATTAATAATAATAATAATAATACTACATGATCCAACGAAGAAGGTGCACATATGCAAAACAACTCACAGCGACAGCAAGTCTACTAAGATTGAAATACGAAAAAACCATTACGCTGATAAAAAGTAAAAATTCTAAATTTGCAGAAAATGAGCGGAGACAGGAAATCACACAAAATGAACGAGCAACAATAATGCAAGAAGCAGATTTCATCGGATTTCTCAGGGGGCGGGCGAGTTAGGGATCAAGGGATTGACATTTGAAGGCCGCCAATTCTGCTACGATGCTGACACTCGGCCTGAAATGCTGCGGAGGAAGATCTAATGTCATAATAATAATAATAATTATACTGAGAAAAAAAGAAATCATTGAGTGTTACGATTTTTTAGTATCTGTTAGCTGTTGGTGGTGTATACTACTGTTGGCTATAGCATTCGCAAGAGGTGGAAATGAAGTTTCGGGTCGTGAACTCCGCCGGTATGACACCTTGCAATTCATTTTGTCAATGTGGACGATACAGTGCACGAATGTATATATATATATATATATATATATATAATAGAGCTGAGGCCTGTCACATAGGGGAACAGCTGAGGGTCAGCTCGAAAAACAGATATATATATATATATATATATATATATATATATACATTATTTTCGGCCTTGAATCAAAGTTCAAAACATTTTCGCCGATTCAGCCATGCACGCGGTTTCGAAGCGGGAACATCGAATTTAATTACTGACAATAATGATAATAATGACTGCCTCGTGATCAAAGATGATGTTACATTATAATGACCGCAACTGTTAGGCACTAATTACATAATTCACTCGTTGACATTCTCCAAGAGGCTCCCCAATTCTATGCCTCCAAACCTACTAACTACTGCACGATGTTCACTAAGGCAATCCATATTGGAGCCGAGTATATCGAAACAATGCTCGCCCGTTGTGACGGCGTCCCTTCGGTTAGAATGATCACCAGCGGTAGCACAAATATTCGTGTATCATTTCATCGCTGTTGATCATGAATAGCAACACCATCTCTAACAGCAATAACTCGCGATCGAGTCGTGTGTAACGATCATGAACAAATTGCCTGCTCTCGACAACGACAAAAACAAAGACAACAATAATAATAATAATAATAATAACGGATGATGAGAACGATGGTGTGCCGCTGCTGATGGTGGTGAACTGGCGCTATTGCGCGCGTAACATCGATAGGACCCACGAACTTGGTGGGGAGACGGGGTACTGATGTGGGGGCTGGTAGATACGAATATTCAACCACGAGAAGCATCTTTGATCTTCGGATTGGACTAGTCCAGCGATTGGCAGCTATTACTTGTCAAAATGGCTCGCCTCGCCTTACCACCAATTAACACGCCAATCAAGCAGGCAACAAATCAACCATAATGAGTACTATTAATTTCATTCGATGACCGCGTGGTGGGCCCCACATATTGGCCAACGCATACTGTTCATGAGTTGTTCAATCCAGTTATGCCCCAGCCCATGATATGCAGCATTCCGGTGCTGTTAATCTTGTTCGTGCAGCTGGTGCTGAGGCTGCTGCGGCTGTTGTCGCTATCAACCAACCAGAATATCCGTTGACAGCACCCCATCTGATCCCCTGAGCCCCCGACCCGTCCCCCCCTGAAACCACCGCCACCCAGACAACAAACGGCTAACGATGGCAACGCGTCTCTGATACGTGTATCGAGTATTTATTATATCGTTTCCCGTGCGCTCACCGGCCGTTGCGCACATCCTACACAGATTGCCGAACCGGTGGTGATCAGTAGTTGGTATTGCTTGAGGATGGCGTTCCTATACCCCCGTTCGATATCAAGCCGCAACCCCACGGCGCACCCCCATGCTCCCCCTGCCTTTTCGATCCCCCGATGCCCCGAACGCGATCATAGTTGAAGTCTCTGAGCAATGTCTACGATCTCACGGTCTTTTCTGTTGAAGCTAATATGACGACAATATCTGCTTTTGCTGGTGTCCGTGCTGCTGTTGCTGCTGCCTCCGTTGCCCGGTGCCTGGGCCACGTCACCCTTGTGGAGCGAGCATCACTGAGATTCCGCGGGAGCCTGTGAACCTCACTCAGTATTATCTGTTCGGCGGACCAAGGACTTCTTAGCGCTCTCTCATCTCTGGCCGTCTGTATTGAGCTTGACGATTTCACTGGTCTGTATGTGTGTGTGTGTGTTTGTGTGTGCTTGCTTTGTATTTATGTTCGGTTGAATGTCGCTTAGACACGCAGGCATCGACACGAAAATAGATACGGCTGGTTGACTCGATTCGGAAGCTGATCGTTCTTACACACCATGTTATTATTACAAGCATATCCCATCATCGGCACCCGTATACAAACGGGCAAGAGTGCATATATATATATATATTCATCATATTCTAAAAATATACCAACCAGATGACAGCTCGTACAGTCACATGCATGTTACTGTGCAGGCACACAGAGATGAACATAAAAAAAATATATATATATACAAGCACTGCCCCGCTCGCACGCGGCGATAATGATAGGTGTGATGATCATTGTATACATACAATATATACGTGGCTTTTTATTATTATTTGCATTATTATGTAAATAAACTGGCCCTAATGAGCCGCCAATCGTATGCTACGCCACACAAACTGCCTAATATATATATATAGCGAAGCCACTATATATGTAGGATCCTCCGGGAGAAGGATAGGCTAGAACGGGCAAGGATAGCAGAGCATATCGGAAGGAAAAATGCCCGCAACCCACCCGCTGCGGCTGGGCGGGAGGCTTCGTCCCAGAGGAGAAACTGAGGAATAGGACATGGTTGGAATCAACTGCCGGTCCCTTTAGGGCACTGACTGAAGTACTACTTTTGACAGTCCCGGTCAGTGCCCCAAGTCAAAATCGATACGAGGATTTCAAGCGGGATTTAAATCAGAAAAAATCGGATACTGTATTAATTAATAACGCTGACGGAAATTGAGACTAGGGAGACTGGGAGGTCCGAAAAGTGGAATATTTATTCGCGAGGTCAGTTCGCCGAACACTTTAATATACGCGAGCACTTCCAATGTAGCAATGTCATCCTCACTTGTTAACTTGTCTGGACGCTTCAGCGGTATCGTACGGCGCGGCAGTTACCGTCTATCTGGTCATAGGTTTTGGCACGGCTGGGTATACGAGGGGCGTATGGCTTCGCTTAACCCGGGAGGCCTGCTAACGGTCTTCGCCGGTCGACGGCTGGAGACAGACTCACGCGCAGGCAGGCAGATAGATATAATAGATTAATTGCCGAGGTATGTCATACTTCGGTGTGATGCACACGCTCCTGAGGTTGCTGCCAGTAACCATCAAGCGTATGGTGTACGGCCATAGCCTTCATTCTCCCTATAGCGAACCTCGATGGAGCAAACCTTCGAGTACCGCTGAAGTAACAGAGAAACAAAGGGGGGGAAGATCTGTACGCGAGAGTGATCTTGAGACGGTGGTGGTCTATGGACGTGATACGATCGGTGGCGTATGCTCTCGCCGTCGCGAACAGTTACCAACTCGTCAACCTGCTCTATTGGGAGTGATAAAGAGGGAGCGTAATGACTAAGGATTGCCGGCAAAAATATATATCTACCTGGTTTACCCATAACAGAATATGAGAAGTATCTTAAGACAATTAGAAATATATAAACACTTACATTAGCCTAGTATGAAAATGAACACTATAGCATAAACGTCTGCTGGGTGGTCGTAGCAGCTCGGCGCAGTTCGGCAAGCATTTCGTCTGGTTTGCTCTGTTGGTGCAGTTCGCCACCATCAGCATTTAACGGCACCATCATTATCGGCAACAACGACTATATACATAGATACATGAATGTATATATATATATATATATATATACACTGCAAAGAACATATTCTGTCTCTATATTGTCTGACTTGTTGTTGCTGTTATTGTCGTTATCATTGTTGTTGTAGTTGTTGACGCCAAGCGAACAACGGCCAACAGTGTTGGCCGTCGGAATTGGCTATAGAACTTTAGCAAGACGGGCACCCCTCCTTTGGGCGATGCCCGGGGCGATGCACAACTCGATCTTGTTTCTCTGTTGTTGCTGCTGCTGCTGTTGCTGCTGTTGCTACAAGTGGTGTGCGTTTTCTTGGGACCGGCTGTGTTGCCGATGTCGCCGGCAGCAGGCCTCTCATAGGCGATAACGCTCCAACCGGCGCAAAGCCTGCCCCGAAGTCTCTGCGGTGCTCGCGGCCACACTGACCGACGTTTGCCCGTGCCGTCTTGACGCTGTGCCTATAACATTGTCGTTGGAACCAGCCACGCTAATCTTTGCATTGCCTTCACATAGATTTCGAAGTCGTCCCGCCACGGCCGGTACATAGTGTGCGTATGTTCCCCAAAGATGATAGTGAGAGAGATGGATGGAGATATATATATATATATATATATATATAGAGAGAGAGAGAGAGAGAGAGAGAAAGGGAGGGAGAGCGCTGTAATGCTGTAATACTCAAGTTCAACGGCAGCTACAGCAGCAGCGATCGTCGACGCAATGGGTGGCGGTGGTGCTACCGTTTGATGTGAGTGAATGTTGAAAGCCGTGAGGGGCGCAAGGGGCACTCTGTCCAGTTGCTGTCTGACGGTGGACGTCTGCTTTCATTCGGAAGCTTCCGGAACGGGGGTTTGATCGGGGGACGGGGAGCTCAGCGAACACTATGAACACTCGGAAGCGCACCAGTACTTCACGGTATTGCCGTGAGAGGGAGAGAGAGCGAGCGAGGGTCGTCAGCGGGTTACGAGGTAGCACATAATGTTCTGTCTATCAATCTGTGTCTGGGTGTGTACGTTGAACACATAACGCAATTTCGAGGTATGATAGATATAGTGCTCTGGCCTGACCCGTACCGCCGTTAGGCGCTATTCACGTATGGCATCGTTCGAAATGCGTTTCATGGTTGACGCATTCATTCGTCATGATTAAGTTGATTGATTCAATGTATGAATGACAGGCTGACACATGGGTAAATGCACAAAAAATTAGCCAACTTAGGCGTATATATATATATATATATATTTAGGCTTGGTGGTTGGATCTAGTCATGGTGGGCTGGAGACGTTTGATCTATTTCGATCTATAACCGCTACCAGACTATTGGAGCCCTCTTTCAGCTGTTCTATTGTATCGTCTTGCCTAGTTCGTATGCAGTATACGTGTATCGTGCAAGCAGGCGTGTGTATCAGTGAACGAGCTGGTACACCAAATTGTAGTCGCTTCAGTCGGCGATTGCAAACGACGCAACCGATAGAGACAACAAGGAATTGATGCATATTTTGTCTTCTCGTTATTGGAAAGCCAATATATGGCGACCATTTTCACAACTGGAGGATCCACTGGTCGATTAGTACCAAGCATAAGTGTTCGCAAACTTGGTGGACTGGACTCTCTTGTCAAAGTGCCTTCAACGAAAAATCCACCACAAAATGCACAGGTGCGTCCAGCTTTTCAGCGTCATTCGCACAGTCCTGATTGAGACCTGATTGCAGGCCTGACCTTAGCGGCCTCGATCAAAAAATTCATATCCTCCGAGTCCGCTGCCCCAGCAACTATCCCCGCCCGCCCCCTACCCGGCGCTAGAGCGCGGAAGATGGAAGATGCACACCTCAAGCCCTCGTCTCAATCTTCTTAATGACGATCACGATCCGAATCAATGTTCCCCGGACGACGTGCCCCTCCGCCGAAGGCGCTCGCATAACCGATCGACGCGAACGCGATTCTGTGACTCGGAGAATATTAGGTGATAAAAAAAACATGAACACAGCCACGTTGGGTTGATGATAAGAGTGAAACAAGCTAATTGCCCTTATATTACGAAATCGATTTTCTGGAGGGGCCGGGCGGCCGCCGCCGCCTCCGTGGCCACTGCAGCAGATCTAGCAGTAGCGGCAAGTCGCTGGAAGCTAGCGAAGACGCCGGGTGCAGAAGTTCACAGCGTCAAAGCGGTGGAGAGCCGGCCCCGCTCGGAATTAGTGGCCACCACAGCAGCTGCTGCAGCGGCAGCTGAATGGACGACTGCGGGAGAGAGACAGAGAGAGAGAGCAGTATCGATTCTTCGGCTTTTTCATGCTGCTGTTACATTACGGCGGCGACGATGGCGACGGTGGCGGAGGCATGGACACTTGCTGGGTGTTACAGGAAGACACTGGCCGAAATATATATCGCGCGTAAAATTGGTGAACCACCCAACGAGCCTATACTTCGTACGAGTGTTTAGATTAGTGAGCCATTCAGGAAATGCTCGGCCTGGTGTGGCTGAGATGGTGGGGTGGTCGGGGGCGCTTTGGCAAGAAGACGCGAAATATAGACGGCGTCAGCATCGCCCGATCGTATCCACAACGGCGGCGACGATGACGACGACGACGATCTGTTGGCGTACGGCTGTAGAGTCAAAATACGCCAGGTCACTGAGTGCTTTCAACGGTGTCATAAGCCAAAAGGTAACTCGTCGTCCCGTGGCTTTGAGTGTTCGCAGGTAGAGCGCGTCTGAGCGTCGAACATCGCGTTGACGACAATCGAGATGGACGTTGAACGCTCGCTGCGTTGTATCCTACCAGTGTATAATATGATTGTTTCTTGTTGCTGTTGTTGTGGGCGCCACCACCTCACTGTGTGAACATGGGGTAGAGCATATACTTGCCGAGTGGACTGATCATTGCAACGGTATAGCAAGACGGGGACCATTCGTTCAATGGGCAATTCGATCGAGTTGGTTAACGAGGTCTATGCTGGAGGGGTTTTCACACAAAAAGGCGGTGTGTTTCTAATTTTCGATACGTGACGGCACGGTCGTCTCACGATCGACGGAACTCCTGTACCGCGAAACGGCCAAACAGTGAGGTGGGCAAACGTTTTCGGAAATAAATAGATACTCGAGGTAAATAGAAATAGCTAGAAACTAGAGGGGGTCCCCCACTACCGCCAGCCCCACCGTGCCAAGTCTCGATGCCACAGCTGTCACCGGTACAAAAAAAAGGTCGCGCGCAAAAGTAGCCTAGTCGCACACACACACACACAAAGCGAGTGCCGTCATGAGGAGTAAACCCGTGCAACGCTAAGAGCTAACCGTAGAAAGGGATGTAGAGAAAATAGTCCAGCATAGTTCGTCCGCTCGCTGACTCCCGGCGCCGTTGTCACCCGCCGTCACCCGGATATTCACGGAAAGGTCAGACGGTGCTCGGCCGATCAGAGGCAAAACGTCCAAAGCAACGTGGTCCGTTTTCGAATTTCTGTAATTGGGCAAACCACGCACGGCGGCCGGCGATCGCCATCGTGAGCTGCTCCGTTTCTAGTCCCGCGGTCGTTGGCATGGCCTCTGCTCGCTTCAGCGGCCAGTTCATGTTGTTTTTCCTTTTGCATGCGCCTATATATACGTATATATATATATATATATATATATAGATATAGATATAGATATATACAGGTATATATATATATATGGCTGTTTGTTTGTTTGTTCGTGTGTGTCTCTATGTGGCCGGCCAATGCCTATGTGGCGCGTGTCGTGGGCATGCGTACCTGCACTGCACTACGACGGGTTTTCTACTTGTTTTCCCCTCTCTCTCTGTCTCGCTCTATGTTTTTCTCTGTTATTGTTGTTTTTCCTCGTTGTTGAAAACGACTTGTGGCATTTCGATTCGTCTCGTCGTCACCGTCGCGGCCGGCGCCAATCGATCTACAAGGACTGGGCGGAGGAAGGGGCCCTGTCGGCAGCTATTGCGGATTCGGTATCGCTTAGGTGACGCGCCTGATCGACTCGGATGTGATTCGGCTGGGGACAGTCAACGATTGGATGGGACGCTGCGGGCGGTGCTGGCTGGCTTGAAACATTGTCTGAGCTGACCCTCGGCTGGTTTTGCTCCTGTGACAGGCTTCCACACTTGACCTTTAGGTATGACTACGTGGACCTGCCTTTACTTACCTTTTTCCACCGGTCGTATCTGACGAGAGACCGCAGATAATAAAAGATTATTATAAAGAACTCCAAAGGTTCTCCGGGTCTGAAGGGATTTGAGCCCAAACCGCACGTCCCTCCTGTCTAATAGTCCCAGGCGGTCACCACACGACGACCATCAAGCGTACTATTTCGCTCGTGACAGACCGCTGGTATACGACACAAGCCTAATTCAGAGATGAGTTCAACCGGCTGGTTGAACACGCGGACGCGACTAGGACAGCCTTTGACGAAAACCGCAACCAGAGAACGGCGGGAAACAATGAAATAGACGACACATGTAATTGTTTATGGCAATCGTGATGCTGGTCCTGCTGTTACTGATGCGTTGACTGATGCTCTTATGAGGTACTTATATAGAGGGAAAAGGGGCAACATTATAATCGGAAAACGACTTGGGGGAAAAACTTGGGAAAATCCACACTTTCCCCACAAACCATAGTTCCTTCGGCATTGCACGGACCCATCTGGTCTTCTGTCTTGACTCTCGGATTTACCAAGTCGCCTTTTCGCTGACTGCGCGAATTTGTGTACGGTGGTAAAAGAGGTGGAAGTGGCCACGAATTGAGACGTTACAACCGTACCCAAAGGTTTTCTCCCCTTTTGCCGACCCCCAGCTGACCGTCCATGCCCGAAGGGCCGCGGTACCATCGCTGTGTGGCAACATTCGCTTCAAGAACCCATGGTATCGTTCATGCTGGATTTATATGGGACAACGTTCTCCAACAGACCTATGTGATGGCAGGGCATGTTAGCCACGTCCCAGCCAACCCGCCGGCCGACGTCCTTGAGGACCCCCTGAATCATAATAATTAATAATATAATAATAGTAACAGCTTAAACTTAAACGAACCGATTTTGGCCAGTCCGGCGATGATGATCCAGACGACAATAATGAACGGAGCGGACACATGCTCGAAGTCGACGGCGGCGATTATGAAGGTCTTCGGCCGCTCGTGGTGACCGCCCCCGTGCCCGTTGTTGTGGCCGTTCGACGACGAGGTTGTATGCAATCGGACAACCTGAAATAGCAATCGCACAAGTAGCCGAAGGGTTATTGTTGACTACGAGTGGCAAAAACTCGCCAGCAGCCGCCAGAAAACGGACACAATGTGTTCGTTTTTAAGAGTACCTATGGGACGATAATTGGATTGTTATGGTTGTTGCCTGGATCGCGAGTATGCGCGAGAATTTTCGCCCGGGATCATGCAGAGAGAAAATACGTTCCGAAACCAATAGCTCGGTCTGTTACAAAAGGGGCAGTTGGCTGGGGTACAGTGTATGTATATATATGTATGCACTGTTTTTCCGAGCTGACCCTCAGCTGTTCCCCTATCTAACAGGTCTCAGCTCTTAACCTTTAGGTATTACTATGAAGACGGGGCCCACCTTTGCTTATTCTCTGCCTTACTCGTACCTGACAAGAATCTTCAGATAAAGAAAGATGATAAAGAACTCCAAAGGTTCTCCTCGTCCGGCAGGATTTGAACCCAACACACACGTGTCCCTCCGGTCTAGTAGTCTAAGACGCTCACCACTAGACCCCCCCCCCAGGGGACACCAAGGGACATATATATGTATACATATATTGGCCCTGGCCTACCCTAACTCTGCCTCAGCCCCGGAAATCCGTTGCTGTTAGTCTCAATCCATCGAGTATTCGAAGTTGTATAAGCTGTACAGCCGACTGTACTCCTTTCAAACATGTAAATAAATGAATGTAAGTCCACCATAAATCAGTGTAAGAGTTCTTTATCATCTTTCTTTATCTGAAGATTCTTGTCAGGTACGAGTAAGGCAGAGAATAAGCAAAGGTGGCCCCGACAGGTCTAGCCCTAAGCATCTATAGGACACTAGCCTAAGCATCTATAGCAGTTAGTATGCGTGCGATATTATACCCTTATAATATCTTTGTTGTGACGGGACAACACCGCAAGGTGATCGGAAAAATGATATAGGCGTTCAAGAGTGGTTACGCAAGCCATCGTATCAAGAACAAGTATAGAGTTCCCGCTCACCTGGGGATCGGAGTGAGTTGGCTGGGCCCCCAAATGCGTTTCGTCGTCCGGTATTGTCGTGTCCTGAGATCTGAAAACACAATGAAATGAGTAGTCAACTAGCCATATATATATATATATATATATAGAGAGAGAGAGAGAGAGAGAGAGAGGCATTATTGAAGGTAGCTCTAAATGATGAGGTTAAACATGAAGTCGTATATAGTCAGTCGTCACTGAAGCGGCCTACAGGTGCGAAGTGTTCAAGCGATATAGTAAATTAGTATATTTACACCCACCATCGTATTTCCTCTATCCCCCTCAGTCATAACTAATCATCATCATGGCCAATTAGTAAATGCAAAAATCCATCTCGAAGTTTGCCTTTGCAACCGAATCAGGGTCAATAAACACTGAGTTGGTCATGTGCATTATCAAGCGACTCATACGCATTAACTCGTATTTAGGCTAGGTAGGGCCCGCATGATTGGTCGGACACCATCAGACACGACATGATGTCTCAAGACTTCGCCTTCAATCTTTCTGGAGTCCAGGCGGGAACATCGCTTGTAAGATGGCCATAGGGACATTCAGCAAGAATCAACAATCGCTACCCGCGTCACCTGCACTCATCCACTCACACATCGAGCGAGAGAGAGAGAGAGAGACATAGATACATAGGCCGAGTAGCGAGATTACGAGATAGACCGATACTTTGGCGAGAAAAGGTGCCCCCTCCCTTAACAAGCAGATCACCGAGAACTTCATTCCACTGACGGATACGGTGGCGAACTCACACATTCTGGGATCATTTCGAGGTGTGTCTCATCGTCTACGGGTCAGGTGGACGAGCCAGGGTGGGCTGGCTCATCGATGCGTTGTTGCGAACGAAAGGTTAGGCTCGATATTAGGATCAATCGTGTCCGATCTGCTGTCAGTCAATCGGCCTTCGCGCTATCTCTCGCTCCGTTCTGAGTCGCCCGATAGCGCTGCTAACGCTGCCCGACCGGTGGACAGCATCCGATTGGGCTCGGCCGACCGTTCGATCTATGCGATACAACGATTCTGTCACAGAAGCACAGTATACTACCCATCTCCATCGGTTTAGCGCCGCCTGTCGAATATCTACTCGGGTACTCATATATATATATATATACATATATATCTATATATATATATATATATATATATATATATATATATATATATATATATATATATACGTGAGCAGCGATGTCATTTCGCCGTCGTGCAACGCGTAGCAATGCCCCACTGCTGGAACTGTTTCAGGCAGCAATTTCGCCGGCAAAGTGTAGAAACAAAAAGAAGCGCTGACCATCATGCGACCACGGAACAATAAGAGAGAAGGACGTCGTCACAATATAATACAAGCTACAAAAATAGTGACAGGTGGTACGGGAACGGAACAATGGTGCCAATTTATCACCTCAGCAACTCATTATTATGATTATCACAATTTTCTCTTTATTATTTGTTGGCATTTCGCAGAGGCGCACTAAGGTGTTGGTTAAGCGAGCCGCGACACGGCATCATATTGATCCACTTGGGTTAACGCTAAACATGTGGCCCTATTGGGCATGGCCTACTCCCACAAATATGCCTAAATGGCAAAAGAGCTAGAGCAAGGCTGACAAAACTAGGTAACTTAGTCGGAGGAAGGAACGGTAATAGGATTCGCAGATGTTGCCAATATTCGCATGAAATTCGAAAATTTGCGTTTGTGGAAGCAGCTTTGTTGGCCCAATACATCGTATAGCTGACCGTGCGCGTTGCCTGCGGACGCCGGCTGATAAGATTCTTGCTCTCATTATTATTATTATCGTTAATTTTCAATAATGGTCAGACAACAATTGTACCCAGTTAATGGAAAAGGTTTTATCTTGTATGTATAGATTTCTTAATCATTTGTCCCTAAAATTTGCCTAAATCATTTGACCCTAAAAGCGTACCCTGGTAACTTTCGTTTTCTGATGTTATTATTATTATTAGAGGTATTATTGTTAATTATTATTTGCGTTCGTTTTGTCATTATTGTAATTATTATTTTATGTGTGTATGTTATCCGTATAATGTCTTCTGTCTGGGGAGAGGCGAGCAGCTCTAGTAACTTACAAATATTAGCCTGCCTCTGAAGAATGAATATTTACTGAGCTGGCATGCAGTAGTTCCCTCGTGATGAAGTACGTCCCCTCGCAATGACGGCGACGATGAGAACTGCTTAGAATCAACCATTGCTACAGCGTTATAGCAACGTTCGCCCCCACAGGAAACGCCTGGCGGACTCAGCTGTGGCGGACTGACCTGGCCAATTGACATAGGTAAGGCCAGCTCAGTCCACAGCTGATCAGCATAACTGATCAGTAGATCAGCATAACACGATGCAATGTTTATCAATCGAATGGCTCGCCCAAACGAACTCGGCAGTACGTTTCATTTCGTGTCGTAGCAAAATACCAAGAAGATAGTCGCTCCTCGAAATTGCCACGAGGTCTCGTGGATTCAATTGACTCGTCATCGATTCCCGCGACTGACTGTCGCACAGTGACTTTCGGTATGCCCAAGACGGAAACCCGGTTAACCCAAACAGCCCCACGGCGGTGGACAACGCGCACAGGTGAGCTAAACATGGACGACTTGTGCGCTTCACAATGGCCTGGCCGTAACATGGAAAGAGCTTTCGCGACGCAAACCGCGATGGCGTCAGATCGCTGGAGCGGCACAGTTCGTTTGCTTCACGTTCTCGGTTGAACCCCCGCCGCCCCCCGCCGCCGCCGCCCCCCCCCAATGGGTCCCTGATGCGTCACGCATAGATGGGCGCCACGGCGACCCGAAGAGCTCAAATGTTAACGAAAATCTGTTACTGTCCACATTGGCAAAAAACAAAAAAAAAAGCCGCAACCAGAGTAACGACCAAACGGCTTCTGGCTAACTGTATATAAGGCAGCGCCGGCTTGCCAGGGAACTTTCGGCTGAACCGCGAGTGTCTTGCTGGCGGATAGCTTACTGATTGTTGTTTCAGTTTGCGGGGCCATCAATGAGCGTTCGCCGCATGCAGCTTTCAATTAAAAGAATGCCATTGTTTCACCATCGTCATAATGGGAAATGTTAACTGGAGTAGGCACTCATTGATGCTCTCTCTCTATGCTTGCCATGGCGCCGGTCAAAGGGTAACATTTTGCGCATCTACGGTACAAATGTAAGTGTTCGTATAACGCACACCATAACCCATTGGTTGGAATCGCTAAGTTCCGGGCCGTTTCAAGGCGAAATGCTCCACGGGAGGGAGGGAGGTAGGGTAGGGAGGCCCCAAATTGAAATGAACAAATTGCGAGATCATCACCCGAAAATCAACAGGACGACTTCGTTTCGAAAACCAGTCGAAATGCTTCCAAATTCAACATGACGATTTGGCGCAGAACCTATTTCGGCTTTGACGAAAAGATGAAGCCATCCAAGCCAATAGAGAAATGGTGTAGATTTGAACGGCGCTCTGCTCGGAGAGGAAGCTCTGCTCAGAACGAGAACATCAACAGCAATACATTGCGTGTCGCAAAAATGAGTTGGCCTCACAGCCTGTGCTCGTGAAACGATCGGGAAATGGAGAATTTCTTAAACTATATATTGGCTTCAGCTGAATTTTCCAACAGTTTTATGTTTTCTAAATTTCTCATCAAATATAGCTGGCAAATATGCGAATAATCACACCAGTACATACTGTATTTCCATTTCAAACATTCGCACACTCAGCTATTATTACAGGTACATTAGCTAGCGGTATATTGATTATCCCTACGGGTTCTTGACACCACGCGTTCGGCGTCACGCAGTCGTCACGAGCATAAAGGTGCCCTCACACACCTCTCCGTGTACGTAGTTGCCACAATGTGTCACACTGCTTAACCAACGCCTTCGGCTATTTGTGGACGATGCCCCCACATCCACCACTCCCTGTGTTAATCCCATACGGAGGCCATATGTGCACGACGGCGGGTAAACATCTATCGTCTCAGCTAGGCGCACCCAACCCCCATGTCGCTGTCCCCTTCCCAGCGCCCTGAAACGATCCGCGGGGATCGTCCTCTCCGTGTAGATGCACCCGATTTCTGGGTTAGTGGCGTACGCGAGCGAGTGTCGTCCGTCGACTCTGTCATACGCGCAGCGGCGCTTCGACACGTGACGGCCGCCTTTCGCCGAAAGAACTAACTCGCCTCCTGCCCCAGTCTATTTATCACCTTATGGCCGGTGGGTGTATCTAACAGCGACAGCGCAGCCGATCTCCCGGAACACACTTGCTACCGTTAACCGAAGGGCCGCAACACGCTATCGAGATCGATGTTCACATCGACTTTCACGGACGCACCATGGCAAAGTCTCCCACAAGCGGCATGTGGGAGAGCGCGCGTTCGATGCTTGTCAAATATCTAACATTGTACCACGGCAAAAACAAACAATCGCCGGCCCCCTCCACCATCTCGGGTTAGCCCGGCTAGTCAGAAGCAGGGCGATAATCTTAATCGCATATAGAATATGCGTATATGTATCGGTATAACACTCCCTCTGTGTGTCTCTCTCTCTCTCTCCATGTACCTGCCGTTCCTTTCGTGCACGATTCCGCCGCCGTGCCCGGCGACGCCAGCCTCGATTCCGTCGTTGCAAAGTTCTCTTTCATGCGGCTCGGTTTCCGAGAATCTTCAACACTCATCCTTACCCAGCTACGAAGTCTTACTCTCCTTGAGTCCACTCTTTGAGCAGAGAACGAAGCAAGCACAACACGTCGCCGCTAGCCGGTGTCAAGGCTTCGTCATCTGGACGCCACGGATCGACGTACGCACTGACTCATTCACCGCGACTGCGCCAATGCGTATATCTGCCGATATCTGACTGGCGGCGTTTTCTCCTACGCCAAGACACTCACAGGGACCTGTACGATACGCGTCCTATACACGGCCCTGTATCGTCAGGCCATTCAGGACCGCTCTCTCCCGCTCTCTCCGCGTTCCTCCCTCGCTGACGTCACGAGATGACAGCCTCGCCCCAGGTCGGCCTCTGGTGTGACGTCACCGATTCGCCAAGGGTTTCCCTCTGCTTTTCGCTCTAGCGGAGTATGCTACAGCATCATTTGCTCTTCGCTCTATATAGAAATAAATGTAGATATATATATATATTTTTTTGCATAAGTGACTCTGGCTTGAATGTCAGATACAGGACACATATTTGCCCGCGGGAGTAGTTTAAGCTGAAGCAGACGTCATCGTGTGGAGTGATACTTAGCTGAGGACACGTCAGTATACGCGAGCTGCTGCACGGAGCCAGTCATTGATGAGAGTCGAGCCCGGTGGCCTAGTGGTGCATTCGTGTGCATCTCGCAATCGATCGGAGGAGACGGACGCAGGTGCACGGGTTCGATCCCCACTGTTGCACATTTGCATTTAAAGGGGTTGTTGTCCGTCTTACGAAGCAATGCTAAAAGCAGTACAGTCAAATGTTGGCTGAGAGTCAGCCTGAAAGCCTCTTAGTCATTGGTGAGAGAGGGACACCCATAGACATCGCATGGCTAGAGGCACTCGTCATTTTCCAGCGAGACTATGTAACTTCGATTTCCTGTATCTGATCCACGAATCGGGTTCACAGCCACTACCCCGGTCCCATTTCGAGCATGTTGTGAATCACTTTTATCACAGTTATTTCTAAGTCGTCCGGTTTGTTCAAAGACGTCATTGAGATTTGTTGCTGTGTCGTACGCCATTATATGCCACGTAACCATCTCGCTAGAGGGGCAAGTGTACACCGATCTGTGAACATCGTGTACCCTGTGTATGCATCTTTTTTTTGACATTGCACAACCCCATCGACCAGTTCCGTCTGGCTGTCTTCGCTGACGTTGAAAAAAAGCGATGTTTTGACATGCGTTCATTTCCGTATAAACCTAATTCCGACTTCGATTCGAGCTACACCCATTCATCTACAAACTTTCGACATTCTGGCCTTCGACGAGTTAGCGCCGGCAGAGCCCGGTGGAGGAGAATCCCTCTTTAAGGCGCAGGCAGCGTTACCAGACGTGTCAAACCTATGAGAAGCACAGAAAGGCCACTCCGGCCAGTGTCACCCAAACCGAGCAACAGTTGTTTGGCGCGGTCGGCCGGCCGGGAGGTAACGGTCATGGCAATGGGCTGGGCGACATAGGCCATCCATCATGTGGGTATGAGTGTTGAACGAGGACTGGATATTGTGCGATGTCTGGAAATGACAGGTAGACGAATGAGAGACACTAATAACTTTTGCGTGGTGGCGCTTGTTGGAATACAATACTGGTCGCTGTCGAAACTCATTCGAATGGTGACAAGCGCAAGGCAGCATACGACTTGGTGCGGTTGAGCTCTTCCGAGACCATACACATTATCGTCTGCTCCCGATGCTCCTGACAAGCTCGCCCCGCCGCGCCTTACAAGGTGGACGCCCGTAATGCTAAATACACAGTGGCTTGGACGGCTAAGTCTCTGGCTATCAGAAGCCAGAGGCCGCAGGTTTGAGCCCTTTCCTGTTTGACATAAAAGAGAGCTTAAGCATTGTAAAATTGCAGCTCCTTCAATAAACCATTAAACTTTTACCTTTACATACGCTGAATAGATACCTAATGATGCCTCGTAATGTTGTTCAACCTCTCGGCATTCGTTCGACGGTGTGGCCGAAGAAACAGCGCGGTCTCCTATGGTGCCGCGAAATTCAACGGAGCTGATGAACCAGGGTTCGGGTCCGGAAAGCGGAGAAGCGACGTCGTCCCTGTTAACGACCTTTGCCCACCCAATAACAATCGAGCCAATCCAAGCCGAAGCAGTAGTACCTATCATAAGCCACTTCATATTTGATTGCCCTGATGAGCTGGAGACTATGTCAACGTGGGCGTCCTCGCGGCGAGGCATCGGACAGCAGGGCAGGTAACGATCTGGCGGATGTCGCACGTCAAAACGTCTCACCGGAACATGCATCGGCGGTTGGCTTTTTCGCCGTGTAACCATTACACGTAAAAAGAATGCGTTCAAATGACTGAATTCTTCATGTGTAGGCGCATGTCTCTCTGCAAGCAAGGGCGATCCATGGGAAAAATGAGGCAGCACCTATTTCGAGAAGGGTATGATATCGCTTACCCAGCCACCGATCCGGCCAACGACGGGATTTGCATACACTTCCGGGTATCCTACAGGTCACATGAGTACCCTCTAACAAATGTAGCTGATCTCATGGTCCCGCTGGTCACGGTAAAGGGTAGTTTCCGCTAAAAATGGGGCATTGCTCTCATTGCAGCCGTCGAAGCAGGAAATCATACTCTGAGCATACTGAAGTGTATATTATATATATATATATATATACATATATATATATATATAGTTGTAGGACGCAACTGAATATGCTAACAAATTGACACCGATAGCACATCAAGCATCGCACTTTCGTGTACTGCTTAACCGCCATACAAATGAGCTTGACATTTTACAACTACAGAATTGTTGCTGCAGCCGAAATGGGCTATTGCGTCATCGCCTCCGCTGAATCGAGAACCACACAAAGAAGGAAGAGAGAATATATATATATTCTCTCTCTCTCTCTCTGTATATATATATATATATATATATATATGAGAGAGAGAGAGAGAGAGAGGACTGAACGGTGTTTCCATCGGATAGCTTCTGTGGCGGAGCACGCAAGGGGCAGCTTCTGTCACCGGCATCGTTACATTCGTTCCGCCCCCCATGAAACTTGCTGCCTTCCGCCGACAGGGGGAGGCAGTGAGACAAACGGCCGACAGGCGTATAGGCGATGTGCGCGAAACGAAATGGTCGACGATACAATTTCGCACCGGTTAGACGGAGCTGTCAAGCGTACCGGACACCAGTCGGCTAGCGCGATAGATGACGAGAGCTTATACACTTCAGTTTGTCATAGATAGATAGATGGATAGGTCTTCAGATTTCGCTTTGCAATGACCGCGGCCGCCGGCGCCGCCGCTGCTGCTGCTGCTGCTCGTATCCCTGCCTCTGTAGCTTCTGGGTAGACCATAAAGCTAGCGGAGGCAAGGAACGCTTTGACGTAATCGCGTCCTCATTGAAGTGACTTTCGTAATCATTTTCATCCTCAATCTCATTGTGTCTCCGTAGTGAGTCACTCTGTGGGTGAGCGTCCCCCCGCTCTCACTCTCTCTCTGTCTCTCGATTTTTATTTTTCTAACATTTGATCATTCTGAAGCGGGCGTTTTTCTGACGGCATTGATTTGTATAATAAGACGTTTTATGTAACGAAATTGATGGACAAACAAAGGGGAGCAAATAGCCATAGTCGTGTTTGTCCAGCTAATTAGTACCGTCGATACGATGCGTGGGAGCCGCTCAAACAGATATACAATGGAATCGTTCAAAGCGTGAATCATTCCCCCCCCCGCCCCCGAAAAGTGTAAAGCGTGAAGCTGGTGCTGAGTGTCTAAGCAGCTGGATGCGCTCTGTGTTCCCAGCGTTTGATGCATGTCAAGAGGTGGTCTGTTTTGAGGTCAACGCGAAGCGATTAGTCGCCAGTTCGTGGATTACGAACAGCAGGAAACAAACAGAGGTGAAACCTCTGTCCTGCTGTTGCTGCTGCTGCTGTAGCGCACCCCATTTTTTCGAATCTTAGATATCGCCCATTGGCTGGGACGAACTCGCTCAATCTGCCTCTGCTTCTGGAAGACCTAAAAAGGGCTTCGGGCTGACTCTCAGCCAACATTTAACGTCCACGGTACAGCTGCTTTCAGCATTGCCTCGTAAGACCGATCCCTTTGAATGCAAATGTGCAACGGTGAAGAACCCGTGCTCGACGCATATGGAAGACCTTTATCGATACAACCTGCATTGTGTGATGGGTGAAAGCATTTACGAAGCTAACATGGCCACCACTATTAACGACGCTTAGTACCTCAAGGCACATATGATTGTAATCGAAGGTAAGTCACGTAGCTCAATGGAGCTGCGTAGGAGCATGCAGTTATATGCGTATCTTGCAAAGGCTGGATTTCGTCATGGCGATCATCTGTCCTGGCCTTGTTCCTTTGGGCCACTTGAGCACTGTTACGTACAGACATTGTCACATAGACATACGCACGGTGATTTATACACGTGGGATTTATACACGCGCAATGAATTGTACATCATTATATCATGCAAAAACGTTGTATTTTGTACGACGGACTCACATCCTATGGGACTTGTACAATTCTCTTATCAATAGTCCGCTTCTCTCCGACGCACAGCGGATATTATTGAAAGTCAAACAGACGACACAATTGCTCGTCTGACCTTTGCTGGGATATTGAAGAAATTCGAATCAGTTCCATTTCCAGCATAATTGAGGCCAGCAAAGCACTCGTAGGGCTATAGTAAAGACTAGTTCGTAATAATAACAAGAACAGTAGAAGAACAATTGATGTGTGTGTGTGTCCGTGTGCCTTCGCAGGGGAAACAGGTGAATTGCGGCTGCAGTCCCAACAGGAATTATTCCCGCCTTCCCGCGGAACACTTGTATGAATAAAGAAGAGCATTGAATATAGAAATCCTTGGAGATCAGTCAACTCTGTGTGTGTGTGTGTTTTTGGCGTAGCTAACTATATATCTCTTTGCTTAAAACAGTATTGCATGAGCAGGAGAACCTCAGCTCACCAGGGACCACCACGATTCAGAGGCTAAAGACTTCACTTTAGCTAAATTGACCGAGTTCGAGCAAAGCAAAAACAACAAAAAACGCTCAAATGAGCTGTCTCCTTTTCTCGAAACGTGCAAAGCCGGCATTTCAATTCACTCCAGGGGAACCAGCTAATTTCGTGAGCTTGAATGTCCTTGCACCCTCAAGCGATCACAAGAAAATTCACTACTCTGAACCCTCGAAGTGAGATGATTTTGAAAACCCGTGTGAGCCCGTCCCAGTTCTTCTGGACCGCCACCAATCGTATCTATCTTATTGCCGCGGCTACCGAGTTAGGCTGACCACAGCATCGTCATCTGCTGTCGACGCCCCTGTCCTCTGCCTTAGAAAGCGGCTTATCAGAACGTCGCTGAGGAGGGACAGCTTACTTCAGCTGAGTACACACCTTGCAGGCATCCAAGTTCAGCGGACGCTACCGAGGCAGACTAGGATGGCTCAAAACGAAGCCGACACACATATATATATATATTGATATATAGTTGACTCACAATTCACACTCGGATAAAATCACCAACAATGGAAAGCCTTTAAAAACTAGCTAGTTTTATTTCGAATTCTACTTGAATAGAATATTGTCATTTCATAGGGTCACAGGGACCTCTTCTCACATATTATTTACACAGTTGAATATTGTTGATGACACAGACGCATTTCTCTTAAACCCTTCACCCACGATACATGCCAGCAACTCAAATCGTCGAAAAAATTCAAAGGGGTCCTTTATTTTTAGCCAGGGAGGGGCCGTTTAATCCATGCGTTATACCTACGCGGCAGTCAGAGCTTATGGACTAATGATTACCTATAATTAGGATCCCCTGTTGTAAATCATTCATTTTAATAGTCATTAAGAGCGCGTGATCTTTCGTCAAAGTGACATTGTACGCCTTCAGACAAAGACACTGTTGTCGAGCCACACAACCCCAGTGGTGCTTGGTATTCTACTACAACATAGGGTATGCCCTTGGAAGATTATAAAACGTTCCGTTTTATTAAGCTGCGTCAGTTGTCCGAACATCTTTGGGAAAACAACCGCTTCGTCCAATCCATTAATCGGCATTAATAATTATCTATTCCTTCGAAACACGACGACAGGCAAACTCAATATTGAGTTTAGTGTAACCTATGTGTGTTTTTTTCAGGTAGGTACGTGCCTCGGGACAACATAAAAAACCTCTGGGTACAACTGGACTACAACTGTTCAGTAGTAACACATTCTAAAACTCGATCTATAGTCGGATAACAACAAGACAACAGATACTGGTGCAATTGAGAATTTACTACGACGACCAACGGCGAATCACGAATCAGATGTATTCCAATGACTGGATCCCGATCCGATAATGACATCTTGTGCGGGCAACATTAACACAACTGTGGGATCGAATCGGATCACGGCCATCGCTCTCACAGCGTCACCATATCGCGGCATGATCCGAGACATGACAAGCTCAGCTCGGGTTCGTCTCTGAGTGAGATACAAGGGCTGACGTCGTAACCAGCGTCGATGCACAACGAAACAGAGCGATTCTCAGGACAACAAAAGGCGTGGGGAATCCCTCCCTATAGTACCACTACCACCCAGTTGAGGCACGACCACCAGCTTGCATATAGGATTGCAACCGGCGATTGCTGCCGCCTCCACCGAAGCCGCTGCCACTATTCATATCTCTCTGACAGAGAGATGCATTGTAGCAGCCGTGCGCACCCTGGCTTCGTGTCCTCATGTTCATTCATCTCAGACACAACGCTGCTGCGAGGGGCCAGACGATACAATTATGTATATATTGTCGTGGCATCGTCGATGCGGTGTTCGGAGCCGAGACGACGGTGGTGTTCAATACGCTAGTGTGTATGTGGCGAATCCTGCCAAGGAGAACTATCGGGATTCGCCGCTATAGCGGCTTGACCGATAAAGAGCTCTCAGGCAGCTACTGAGTAGGGCGTAAATCGGCAAGTGTTCGTCGTGCGCTTTCCACACATGCGTATGTAATAGTACGCGGATAGCCCTGGGCATTTTTTTTCATTTTGGAAGGAACCACCACCAGCAGCTCGCTACGAACTGAAATGATTATCGGAGACACCCTCATGGGAAGATATACAGCAGTGGCTGGTCGTACTGGGCTAAATAATAATAACAATGTTCGAGGAGCTTGTGTGTGTGTGTGTGTGTGAGACTAGATCTTGTCGTACAATCACGAGCTGGAAGTATCTACTACTGTTGTCTACATAGGTTTGCCATGCTAGCTGCACAGTACTCAAAGTAAGGGGCTCCAGATGCGAGGGGTGAGCTTAAGCCCCCAGACTGGCTATTGCCATGCTGGGACGTGGCTGTCACAGAATCAAACCTCACAAATGATGCAATGATTATTAGGTATTATTAGTATTATTATGAGGTTGTCTCCAACGATCCAGTTTCAAAGTACGAACGTGTGAATGACTGGCCTGCGGAGGAGGACAAGCGTTTCGAAAGAAATGAATTCAGCACGAACAAATTTTTTGGTAAAAAAGTTGAATATTACGTAGTTCTGTGAGTCTGCTTATGAGCTCATGTGTTCATTCGTGCTGCTCGCGTTCCTGTTCATATGTAAGCTAAAGTACAATCTCGGCCAATGCCGCTGCTGAGTAAGGCTGACCTCGACCTCAGTGTGGAAGACATGCATTCGAGACACGAATTAATCTACAATAGATCAATCGATTTCAATTGATTTCGAACCGCATCTAACTACATCGTATCACCACGTCCCCAATGTGCTACATATAGCACCTAGATGTGCGTGCAAATCAATAATTTCCATCAACCATTCGAGGGGACACATACTAACCTGTGTTCGGGGGCGGTCAGCCCGCTATCGTCGCGGTCACTGGCGGCCGCACACTGGACGTCGAGAACAGCGAAAATAAACAAGACGGCAATTCCGTAACGAAACAGCACGCCTGCTCCTGGCGGACACCGGCCATCCCGATTGCTATGTAAAAAACCCATAATCCATTGAACAGCTGCTACTGCTGCTGCTGCTGTTAATCACTGAATTCCGTGTTTATATATGACATGCACATACGCGAACGCGTCGTCGCGCCACTACACCGGGAGGGCAGCTACAATTTCGGCGTCAGCTGGACCGAGAGGAGGGCACTCTCCCTTGTTTCTGCTCTTCGTCCCGTTGATTTCTCTATGTCGATCCACCTCGATTCCAATTGCTACCCATCACAAGTATACTTCGCTTTCGACAGCACAGCACTTCGAGGCACCTCACTCACTTCACCGGCAATCACTCACAATCTTCATTGGCACTTCGATCCTGCACTCGAATCCGTGACGCTCGCGGATCAGCACTGACATGACCGGACGAAACAGGCCGCCTGTACGCCGATTCACCCTTTCGTTGACGGATAGGGGTCGGGGGTTATTCCACGAGAATAGGAAACTTCGGTGACGACACCCTGCCTTGACAATCTGCACACTCAACAGACTTAATCACTGATCACGTTTTGCCACATGCGCCAGAGACCCGGCCAGCTCGATTTGCTCCCGCGTACGATTAGGTTATCCGCGAAATGGCTCGTTATTGCCTTCAATCACTATGGAGTATATGTCGTCTCGGTTTGTCCCGTTGAGCTTTTACGCGTACGCCTACTCAGAGCGAAATCGATCGATCCATCGATCTGTCGAGCAAAGCGTCGGTCGAGGCGAACAACCAACCAACCAGGACACAAATCAACAAACAACGCAACAATCAAAAACCTCTCAATTCCTTGGTTACTTTCGTGCTCCGCCAGACTTCGACACTGTTGCTGGCGGCCAACGGCTCGTCACCCTCTGAGCGTCTCGCTGAGGATGTGATCGCACTCGGCCTTCGTTATGCTATCCCGAGGTGGCTGTTCGCGCGTTTCGCAGCAGCTATCGCTGTCGTTTCGAGCGTACGGAAACCTCACGCCTGGACGCATCTGATCATCGAGTCGTCATCAGGAAATTGCACTGGACGATTGTCGAATTCACCAAGATGCGTTATGATAATGATGATGAATTCGTAGAGTTAACGAGACACTAACACTTGAACAGATGACTGCGGCACCATGTGGGAGATAAACAACACGCAACAACAATACGACAGATAATAAATTGATTGTGAGCAACTAATTGCAGACATGGGGTGGTTAACTTCCTAGCGGGTCAGCTGTAGACCACCACCTCAGGTACAGCTTAGAAACGAATCCAATCAACTACAACGTGGCATGCTATATATACATATATAGCCACGGAGACGTTCCTAATGATATCTCCCGCACCCAGCAGCTATGAAATAGGCCGAGAGATGCCACAGAGAGAGAAAGAGAGCGTGAGGAAGGGAGGCTGTGGGTGAGTGTGTGTATGTGTCTATTGCCCTTGCGGCGTTGCCGCTCGAGTTCGTCGCCGCCGACGACAACGACGACGCTATTTCGAAGCTGAACCTACCGCCCGAGGTTGTGGAAGTTTCAGCTAGCTCGAATCGTGCTCAATCGTAGCGGAGACAGTATACTCGTCTCCAACATACAACAGCGTCTCGATGTGGTTGTCTTTCAGGGTCTGCTATTGATTTTGTCGTTGGGAATCGCAGACCGTCAACACCGATTGAAATCATGGGAAAAAGGACGCTCGTGTGGTTGTCGTTGACGCCAGCGCATGACAGGCAATATGCCGTCGGGGATCTGGCCCCGAATTAACGAGCTCCGAACGTCGTAGTAGCAAATCGAACAGCACGAATTCAACCCTCGGCGTAAATCCAGTGCGTGTTCCAAGTGTGGCGTTCGTCATTCCACCACTGACTTCTATAAATCCTTCATCACCCTCAGAGCGAGGAACAGCTGGCAGTGGGTTATACTCGGAGGCGAGGTGCTGCGCCAACCTCCTATATGGGCGCCTTCGTAGCTGCCGTTTGTAGGCAACTATCGCGTCGGGTCGGAGATTAGACAAGTTGGGCACAGAGTGGCTGTCACTATCAAATCGTTCGGCACGTATTCCGACGCCGATGAATATGATCCACTATTTAGTCCACGCCCACAGTGGGGGTGCGGGCAGTGGGAGTCTGAAGGCAGTATTCGCAAGGCACGCAGTGGCAACAACACTACACCACCACCACCATTCAACCACCTTTCACCAGCCGAGTTTGCGCGCGGTGTCGCAGCACCCGACGGCGCGCACAGCGGCTGCCGGTGGTATCAGCCCGCCCTCTGTTGTCCCTTGCTCTGTTTTCCTTAGAGCCTCGGGACGGCTTAGACTATCGGCATACTCGTTGGAGGACACGTCTGAGGACCGGACGAACGTTGGCGCCGTCGTCTATCGAATACCATCCGGCTGAAATAAGCACCTACGTCGATTTCAGTAGCACCGTTGTACTTATGATTCTGTCAGTGAGTCAAGCTGGCAAGCTCTCTCTCGCCCGTCCCTTGTTTCGGCCTCGTCTCTCGGAGACTTTCGCGAGTGACACTGACCGCCGTCGTCGTCTTCGTCTAGTTCAGTTCCGCTCGTTGCAGTGTCGCTGGCACGACAGGTCACTACGGCCGGCCGATGAATCCCAGACTGTTGCAGTGTGCAGAGCGATGCCGGCGCTGTGTCATGACAACCAACAGCCGCGTTCGCATCGACTGCATCACCGCCACCATGCGCGTTCAGTAGAGCTGTCCATCCGCGCGCCACCCGGTGGCGATAGCAGCGTCAGCCGGCCAAGGGGAGACCCGTGGTAAGGGTAGTTCCCTCGAACGCTGCCGCCGTACGGGAAAGGGTGGATCAGCAGAGGGGACAGTAGCTCTCTACGCACGCCGCACTCACTACATGAACGTGCAGTTGCAGTGGCAATACAGAAGTGATGGTGAACAGTCATCGAAGCGGATGATGATCGCTATGAGCAACACGAACTCGTACGACGTCATACGCAACGTGCAACGTGAAGACACGCCCCGGGGTCTGGGGCATAGGGCGACTGCGCCGATTCAGTCGTGGGGTGGAGGCAGCGGCTACTGACGCGGGATTGCTACGACTGCCCGAGAGAAGAGGCCCTTGTAGCGACTGCGCAGGTTCAAAATTGCGCGTGTACCTACATGTACCATTATAGATATTTATTATATATATAGGCTGTATTCCTAACGTACGTATAGACCGACCTAAAACGCACAGATCTATCCAGTGACATAGATCCCAGCGTGGTGGAATAGGGCACCAGAGGAATATAAACAAAGGGCTCACTAGGTTTGCGGAAAGACAAAGCGAGATGGATAATCGGTAACTCCCCATGAGTCATTCGGCGCAGGGAGACATTTTTCTTTCCCTTGGAAGAAAGTCTGAGTGGAAAAAGTACTTCGGACAAGCTGTTTGCTGTGGCAAAGGTCGGACAAGTCGCTGAAACAACGAGGGAACGCGGTAATATTGTATGTGCTACAACAAGGGCCACTGCTCAAAGAGTGGTGAGGGCCATGAAGAAGCACGAGGGAGGAGAGTCGGAAATACTTGCCGATAGCATATTCGATAAAATCGACTCGATCGGATGGAATGATCAGACAGTGGGCGCTGAGCTGCCGAGCGGCCGTACCAGGCAAAAACACATTTGATAACAGCAACATACTCGATCGGCGTCACCGAATACAGCGGTGTAATACCCAATGCGATGGCGGCGACAGCTCGGAACGCCGATCGGGCGCTATCCAGCGCAGCTGTCCCTCATCCGACAGAAACCCCACGAGGCGACAACGGCAAGATAGAGGCCGTGGGAGCACCTGAGAGCTCAGCGCTGTTCTGACCCGTAGGAGAGGGAAGTCGTCTAGGAACACGTGGGAAGGGTCCCGCCACGATGCGCCACAGGTGGTGGAAGGAACAGAAATCATGATCTCGGCTTCAATGGAACGAATGTGAGAACGCGGGTGCTTAAGCCTATTTCATGAAGCATTAATTAGTCCGCCAACCTCGTGCTAAAAATGAGTTAAAAATAATTCTCACATGTATGGTAAATAGCAATACCCGACAACTTATAAGGGGTACTTTCGTGTGGCAGAAATAGAGAGACTCCTGACGGGACTGGGTATTAGGGGACTTAGGTTGTCGCGCGTACATTTCAGTAAAGGTAAGATAATGGTAAAGCTTTATTGGTTTATTAAAGGAACTGCAATTTGTACAATACTTAAGTTCTCTTATATGTCATCATCACGTAGCTGGACTCCAACCTGCGGCCTATGGCTTTCTACAGCCGTCGAAGCCACCGCGCAGATATGTCGCATGGGGCGCTTTCCTGTGTGTGTGTGTGCGTGTGTGTATATACCTCATTGTATGTGAGCTAAATATCACTGACGGGTTCATGGTCCTTCAGCTATTTTCGCTGAATTTAAAATCGTCGTGTGGATGGAATGCATCACCTTCGACTGTGTACGGCGTAAGTATTAAACATATCGTCACGACATTGCCAATATATCTAAACCTGATCGGCGTCGATAGCCTTTGGATATCGTTAACAGCTGAGGACACCTTGGGGTTGAGACACTGCACAAATTAACCACTTATTTACACTTTGACGATACAGTGAGAACCGCATCGATCTGTCTCAGTGCGTCAAGGGGGTTCCCGTTAGAGAAGCTGAACTCACTGTTTGATATCTCTCTCGGAGTGTCGCTGCCCATCTCCCGGCGACCTTCTTCGTCGGCTTCAGCTTGTGTCTGTACATCACCGAAAGCGGAGACACCTCCACTGTCTAGAGATCTATTGTGGATTGCATCTGACTGCGCAATCGTATATGAAAACCTTACTGAACTTTAAAGATAAGGAAACGATCATTGAGGTCGTATTTGATTTTATTGTTATTCTCGAATTTTGTACAAAACATAGCTATGGTACATCTTAAAGTGCGGACCTGATATCCAACAGGATAACGAGGCACACTGACCTTAGCCACGACGATAAGTGACCCAAGTAGTAGAATACTAATCATTTGTCATGCGAGATGTGGATGGTTAATTATGATTGCCTTCAATAAACCAATAAACCTTTACCTTTACCTTACCTTCATGATAACTGAACAATATGACAAACTCGTACATATTCTAGCTTAAACTACCGGAACCACTGGCTCCCACAAACAACTCGAGCGAGCCAAGAGAATTCGACATCGGTTTCACAGTTACGGCGATTAAAGACGGTTACGAAGTGACTGGATGCCAGCCATTGCATTCTGTTTTGTCGAATCACCAACGAACGAAGCCTGCTGCACTATCGTTCGCTATTCATTTGCTGCGTGCGGTTGCAAATGACATTGATCACAAGGCGAATTTCGCGCCATTAACAACCACGTGTGGAGCCCTCGCAGCGAGCTTGACTTTGTGTCACAACGTGACACACCCATGAGATACAGCGTCCTTACTGCCACAGGGTTCGACATTAACCGTGCCTGGTGTCTTTGGAGATGAATTAACGTAGTCATTATCATTCTTACGTGCTTTCGACGTATAGGTCTATATAGGTTCCTCTCTCTCTCTCCCTCCCGCTCGGAGTGACCTTGGCAGTCGCTGAGTACCAGCAAAACGTCAATACATGTACGCTCGTGACCCTGTCGTAACAAACCACTGATGAGTGCCCCCTCACATATCACGTCGAATGGTGATCCCGAAGCGCGGCGTGTCGTTCGCCTCAAAGGCCTTTTCTGGCAGAACGCCTAGTGCCCGCCGTGCAGTGGGTGAATGAGTGCATAGTGAATACCCGAGGCGAGGAAAGAAGTGGTATGCTAACTTGCGTGAAGTATTCGCAGGCGTGGCGGAAAACAGAGCAGAGTGTCCGTCATCTTGGGATTGGAGACGGGATAGGAGACTCAAGGATGCGGCCGATAGGCATTGGCTCGGCGACACTAGGGACCGACCAATAGTGGAAACTCGTGCGTATCGCACTCCTGCGCACGGCATTGTCCTTGATCCTTCGTCGGAGCACGCTGGTAGTGATGGTCCAACGCTGGAGTACTGTTCCTGGCGCTTGATTATTAGTGGAAACGGCATCTATATATATATATATATATAAATATATATATATATAAATATATATATATATAAATATATAAATATATATATATATATATATATATATATATATATATATGTATACGTGTGTGTGTGTGTCCGGCGGTGATCATGCCAAGGCGATCAGAAGCCAGCCGACAAAGAGACGTCGCGGATTCTGTGTGACCGAAGTGGTTGACTAATTTGCCCTGCAACTGGCCTTTGGTTAAACCTCCCACTTGGAGGCGGCCTATACCCTATGGTATTTGCAAGATCATCCGGGCGAACGCCGAGAGCGCCATGGCAGGAACACGGAGCCATAGCACCGTCGGGGGAGGGACTGCGATTGCCCGAATCGCCGTAGCGTACGAGCGGGCGGACGGGCGAATGTGTGGACACCAGGCCCACGATTGGTAGGATAGAGACGAAGAGACAGATGTCCTTCACTTGCTCGAATACCCTGGTGTCCGTAACGAGACGTTGACGTTCGTTGAAATAATCCGACCGAGGGTACTCCGGCGAGCCCGGGCGATGGGGGCCCTTGCGATTGACGCAGCACGATAGGCGGGCTCAAGTCGCGGTGAGCTGGCCCGGATCGCCACAGTTACTATAGACCCTGGGCAATGAGCATCAGGCTACGATGTGGCCCCTCCGGCTGGAATTAAAACACACCGACGGGCGGTCAGGTTGAAGATTATGCAGGAATATGTTTTATTGGAGAAAACACACAGATATTCTCGCTCGATATTTATGAGGTTGTGTGTGTGTGTATGTTAGTGCAGAGAGTAAAAGAGGGAAGAGAGAGAGAGAGATTGAACAATGCACTTCTAAAATGATTCGGGCAATGTCGCCACAAGGCTCAGATGCCGGGCGGTTCATTTCGTATTTTTCACCATGAAGCTTCATTGAAATCACAGTGTGGTGTGTAGGAGCAGCGAATGGAAGCTTGTCTATATCATATTGTCTGTGTTAGCTTCATTGTGCCGTGTGATTAGTACTTGCTACCGGGGGGGGGTGCAGTCATTGTGCCGTTTTTCGTAAGCACACTACACAACGCTACATACGTTAGCGTCGCATTGTAAATGCCTCCTATTTAAACATCTCTGAAGGTGCTCTCAAGCTAGCAATCCGCTGTTGCGGAAGAGCCAAGCAAACACTTTCGTCCGAAAAAAAACATGACCACGGGAAGCGTACACCAAAAAGCGGCTGACAGCCACGAGATCTAAGTTGTCCTCTGTTGCGGTCGCTAAATGTAACCATCCGTAGAAGCAACAAGTGCCGATAGCGAAATGGCCGCCTATGAATGTCGTCAATCAAGGCTTTCCCGCTAGGGCGAAACGCGCGCCGCCGCCGCCGGCATCTCGAACGTGTCTCAATGAACAAACTCGAGATGGTCATTTGATCGATACTCTGAAATGCTGTAGCTGCGAGCTCAATACAGTGTGCTCGAATACTCTACAACAATATATCATGGTATCAGGTGATTCCATCGGGTCATATTACAACCACAAGTCAACCAGCATATCAGCCCCGCTATCCCTCCGCCTTCCTCCCACAGCGATAACACTATGCTGCTACATTGCGATATCTGCGATTCGTGTGTTATTGCTGCAAGATGTTCTTCTGCTGCTGGTGGTACTTTCCGACATCTTGCTTAGAGATGCGGAGGTCAACGCGATCTCTTACCATCAACGCCGTTGTTTCTGCTGCTGCTGCTGCTGCCATAAGGAATCGAGCTTGTTTCTACGAGTAGTCGTAGCGGATGATGCACTCCGTGTCCTTGGAGAAGGTTGGCTCAGCCAAGTGTCTGTCAGCGCCTTCTTCTAAAGTGACCGCTGTCGCTCTCAAGATGCGGATCAGCCGCGGTGCTAGCTGCTATTCCCGAGTAGGTCGATGCGATGAGGTCCGAACGACGACAGTAGTGTGTTCTTTGTATTGTTTTTGATCCTATGAAGAATGGGAATTACTCGAACGTTGCGCGTTTCGAGAGCGAGAAACCAGTTTAGGCAAATTTCGATGTTATAATCTCCATTGTGTTTTGATGATAGCGGAAATCGGCCGTGCTAACGTGTGTTCGACACGTTTATGTGCCGCTTGTGCGGCGCCTGTTGATCATGTTGCTAATTAGTGTTTACGTACGTTGCCTGGACGACTCGTGACGCGGTGATTCGTTGCTTCACAATGTTTCGTGACATATAAGAGAGCTTAAGCATTGCAAAAATTGCAGCTCCTTTAATAAACCATTAAAACCTTTACCTTTACCTTTCTGAAGGAACTCAGTGACGATGAAAAGGAATCTTGCTCATTTCCATTGTCCACTTCTTACGGCAATCCTATTTTGTGCTCTTCGTTCAGCAGAAGTCGTTTAGTTGTGGAGTGCTCCTCATGATTCTCTGATCACAGTTTGCAGCTTGCACAAGCTGTCTTCCATGTCCGCCACACGTTAGCATATCTAACGCAGTCGAGATAGCAGGAATATTCATTGATAGTATGAAAACACTATGAGACGTACCCTTAACCCAGCTGTTTCCGAGCTACCTTAACGATAGCCTACGTTTTTTTTGTTTCTGTAGTTACGATTTCAACGGAGCCTTTTGCGCTCCCTCGTTCTCTGGTGCTTGATCGCGATACCCGAATGTCGCGAGGTTAGCGAGCACCGACTCAAGTTTCCTGTCGACGGGTTCGGCACCATTGAAGTGTGGAGAACGGCTACAATCACCACGCCCTCGTCTGGACCGGCGGCAGCGAACATCGACAACAACCTGTTTGAAGGAGTGCTCGCAGAGCACCCAGGATCGTGGGTGCTGGTCCTAAGCGACGAGGAGAAATTTTCCGGTGTTGCCAGGAAGGACGGCCGCAGTTACGAGATAACCTTCGGACGAGATTCAGCGAATGACCGAGTGAACGTGGCAAGCATCGGCCAATATGGTGCTCGTTCGGGACAGCCAGCGATTACAATTAACGAGATTCGCAACGAATCAGCCGGCGACAATGACAAGGTTAAACAGAGGAATCGGCTACCGGGCCGATGCGATCACGGATTGCTCGGCGTGCCCCCGCCAATGAGGCGAGCTGATGATGGAATCGTTGGACTGAAATCGAACGTGTACTGCCGATTGCGCGTGGTGGCGGACTCTACGTTTTTTCGGCGCATTGGACAGGGACTCGTCGAGCGAACAGAATTGGAGATTGGCTGGCTGCTCAAAGCCACCAACCTGATCTTTATGAACACGGTGTTCCGTCACGGCGGCCACAGGTACACCCGTATCGGATTCAAGCTCGGTAACATATCCGTGTATCAGCGTCCGGATAGCGAGCCGACGCATTTTAATGCGGATGCGTCATCGAATATGTCCATCGACAGGATGTTGATGTCGTTCGCGACGGAGGAACGAGAGGAAAATGCCAAGGCGTGCGGCGCCGTTCTCCTGACAGCTAGGGACTTCCGGTTCTGCGGCGAGTTGGGTTTGGCCTTTGTCGGCAGCCTGCATAACGAGGCAGGAGTTTGTGCCGGACCAAGGCCCACCGGCTCAGGATCAACGATAACCCCGAACGCTGTTGTCCTTACCGCCGTTCACCACAACAAGCGCGTATCGAGAGTCGAGCTCACGCGAGCGTTGGCGCACGAGCTAGCACATCTGTTCGGTGCCGAACATGACCGAGATGGCGGGGACCCGAGGACAAAACAATATATCATGTCCAATTCCACAACGCACAGCAGACGGGTGCAAGCGTTCTCTCGATCCAGCGTAACCCAAATGTCCACCGTGCTCAAGTTCCGCCAGGGGTGGTGCTTCGAGGAGCTGGGCTCATGCGGCGACGGCAAGGTCGACTCGGACGAGTTCTGCGATGAAGGCGTCGGCGGCGGACCCTGCTGCGATGAGCACTGCCGACTGAGATCGGCAGCACAGTGCAGTGAGCAGAATTTCGATTGCTGCCATAAGTGCCGCTTCGCCCCAGCCGGCAAGGTGTGCCGGCCCGCCAAGCACAACGAGTGTCTGGACGCGGCCCGCTGTTCGGGCGAGAGTGAGCGCTGTCCCGTTTCGAAACCAGCGGAGGATGGCACCGCGTGCCGAAACCACGGCAGGTGTCTGGCAGGCGGATGTCAAGACTATTGTACGTCGATCGTCGGCCAGACGAGTTGTCGTTGCAGCAGCGCTACGGAGAACTCCTGCAGCGTTTGCTGTCAGCGCGATCTGCTCTCGGGATGCAAGCCAACCAGGCTGAACCTCGAGGATGGCACGCATTGCGCGGGGGGCGGTCGGTGCGTAGGTGGCGAATGCAGAGAGTACTGCGCTGTCAACGGCATGACCAGCTGCTTTTGTCCAGGTCACGACGCGTGCAAACGATGCTGCCTTTATGACGGCATATGCGAGCCCGTCGACGGCGCCAGCTCCCTACCTGAGGGAAGTCCATGCGCGGTCAATGCTAGCAAGGTCTGCCACAGTGGCGCTTGCATCCCGAGCGACATTGTCGATCGTGGTGACGAGCCGGCACACCGTCTTAGACGTAAGCTCATCTGGCTAGCGATTCTAATTGTGATGTTGACACTTTGCCTAATTCATCGTTTCGGCCGGGTGCGTTCGGGAGCGTACACCGTGTTTGGGAATCATGCAACGAAGCCACAACTCATTGAACTCATTGCCTATCGTAACACTAACGCGTGGTCGATTCACGCATAAATGCCGATGTATGTGAACTGGTATTATGATTATTATTAATCATTATTATCGTCCACTTTTATAATTGACTAAACGATTATTATTATTATTATTGTTGTTATTATATTATCATATTTCTCATTATAGTTAGTTATTCTCTTTGCTTTTATTATTATTTTTTTAAATTTACTTTTATATTTATTCAGCTATGTATATTTAGCTAGATAAAATAGCAATTGTGCTCTGCGTGTGCGTCCGTGTGCGTTATGTGTGCTACATATATATATATTTTGTGATATTATATACAGATGGAAAGCAGGAATAGGCTATCTCTGGTCTACGAAGGAAGTCTATGGTGAGGAGAAATTTCACACCTGAAAACGTAGTAGGCAACTGAGTGAATTTGCTAATTCACGTCTTGCATAAAATTCGAACCTTTGTAATTAGTCGAATTGTCAAACGAGCGCCGTAGCCTTCCAGGTTCATTTGTTCCGCCACTCCCTCCCTCCACCTTTATGGTGGCTGTATCAAAACCCGAAACACGACCATCGCTTGGACACGAAGATTGAAACTGGATATATTATACATCTTGCATGTGATCGTTCATATACCATATGTGCCCAAGGGCTACATAGTGTTTCCATAGGTATATATATATATATATATATATATATATATATCTGTATGTATGATGTGATTCGCTTTGCCCGTGAGGGGCGCCGGAGTAAGCAGCCATAGGAAGATGTTATGAGGGACGTCAGTTCTGTTCAATGGATATATTTTAGTAAAACAAACCTTATTAATTCTTGTATAGAATATCATCATTATGTTATCGAAAATAAAATCGAGCTGTTTCTCGCTTGAGAGGGAAGGAGACAGGATCAATAAACCGTTGATTTTCTGAGTGCGGTGTGCGATTATGCACAAAATCGTATTTCCGCGTGCATCTTATTCGCAGGTTTCGAGATACGTTCGAAGCTATTGAAGGCCCAAAGGGGCTGGGCAGCGAATTCGTTTAGCGAAGTAGACCGTCAGTTTATTTCATGCAGAGTAGAATCGAACAAGGGTGGCTGGCATTGCTACCATTACTTCGAGATGGTACTGCTGAAAATTCTAAAGTCGTATTGCTATTTCACTACAACTATTCAGGCAGCAGTTAGGAGAACATTGAATTCACCGAATGCATTTTTGAATATTGGGCTAGAATAAGGCGAGAATGACGCGTTTCTCTTCTCTTAAATAAATTAATTCCCTGGGCTAGCAGGAACGGTCCAGTCTGTCAGCCCGCCTCTTGCGGTACGATGACTAACGCATGGTGCTCCAACCCGCAGAGCAAACTTCTTCCATTTCGGTTCGAGATCTCCTCTTGGTAAGGGTAAAGCTTTATTGATTCATTAAAGGAACTGCACACTATGCTTAAGTTCTCCTAAGCATTGTACTCCGCTGACGATTGCTTGCACATGTTCGTCACTGGTCGCAACTCGTGACATGTCCTGCAGTGAAGACACCTCCTATGCTGTCTTCAAGAATCCAGTCATCCTTCCCGAATTGATTACACAAGTAGTACACGTTTTGCCGGATGAACGCCTTCATGTGTAACATATTCACTGATTTTTGGATTCATTTCATTCGGGCTTCTGCCTTCAAGAAACAGGAAGTTGATCACAGAACGTTGATTTTCAGCACTAATATTCAATGTTTCGACTTCTCGATTCATCGTCTTGATGTCCGAAGAAACTGAACCAGTGCTGGACCATGTGTGAGCAATACACTTAAACTTCACCTGGCTCGACTCTTGCTTCGATGCCAATCGAAAGTTTTTCAATGTACGAAATGCCTCCAACCTACATGTATATGCTACTTAAAATTAGCTCATATATGTGCAAAATAAATATTCAGTCAGCTCCTTTCTCCTGAAGCACTGTGGAAATTCGGTTCTTAATTAGACGTCCCGACCCGAAGTCGCCTGTAGTCATAGCAGAGATTATATGAGCATTATGAGCTGCAATGTTTACCCTGAACTACTCGCTATGATCGATGCGATTTTAAGCGCCAAGTGAATGTGGACAGGCCTTTCGTTGATTTCGGAAATCGCTGATTATTATCGATAGGGGGGGGTGAGTAAGTTGGTAAGTTCATTATGAATCGTATGTCATTCAATAAGTTCATTGACACTTTGGAAAGTCAGTTTTTGCGACTTATCTATACTTATGCATTAATATTGATCCGAACGTATGGACAATGTCTAGCACGATTGCGAATTTAGCCAATCCCGCAAACTTCGAATTTACGCTACACATTTTAAGTGACACTACACTTTGGCATGATTTTTGCACAGCGTCTACAAGCTTCGAAATGCTGAATAAAACACATGCTGTCATCTCGATGTCTTTGAAATATCATAATTATTACATGAGGGTTATAATAATAATAAGTTGAACTTCATTGATCTTCCCACCTCTAACGAGATAGGTCGCTTATATACACAAAACGACGGCTCGGATGAGCGCAAACTCACCTCAGATATAGCTTCGAGACACAGCTGTAGCGAAGCCTGAGTTCATTTCATTGCTTCTTTTTCTACACGATTCAGGTTAATTTGAATATTATTATACTTTCCCTTAATTCCTCGTTTGCATCCGCGTCGTTTTCGTTATTATTATTATTCGTATTTTATTTATGGATGACATACTTGCCATTTATGCGATTTTAGCTGGAATAAATACAGTATTTGCTGTTCCTACGTTCCCGTCTATGCGTATGCGTATTATGATTCAAGCTGCGATTCGGCCGGCGTCCAGTGTAGAATTCAAATAAGGGACAAGTACTATTTTGTCAAACATTTCGGTTAGATGCTTTACCCAGGGTAATGTCCAATGATGCTAACTAACTCAGATAGTGAACTAGCTCTGTCGTAAATTCGAGCCCATGACGCGGCCTTGTCCACCAACGTGGTACCCTTCCCCGAGCGCTGATGATGAGCACGCTCCCTCTCCCACGAGCGGCGGAAAACAAGCCAGATATTAGCGACCAGCTGATCTCTGCTGGCCGGCGCAGGAGTCCGCAAGTTTCTATTACGATATCACAACGATTCTTTAGCACCGGTACCATCGGCGATCCGTGAACGCGTGAAGTGGGCGCCAATAAAGTAGAAGAAATCATATATAACAAAAATGCTATAGTACAGGACATGTCCTGCTGGTGTGCTATGGATAAAACACGTACTCCCATCCATCAATTCAATGGGATTAGTTCGAACACAGCCGTTTTCATGATGTGAATCCTCCAAGGCGAGCTGTGCTCGTTGTGTAAGAAAGCACGAAAATCGACGTCGCCGAAACGAGAGGTGGGTTTTCGATGCGAGTTTAGCCTTACGCGTATCTGTAGTTCGACAACGTCAGCTAATAAAACGATCTGTCCCAAAGGAACAAAATATGTGTTGTTTTCTTCGCAACTAAATTTCCACCACTCATTCAAACGTCAACGTAACAGAGAAGGCACCGCAGAGGAGATTAACATGCGAAGAGGCACCGCAAACAATTAACATGCTAATTAGGTGTATACGAAATGATGATCTTCGTCAGGAATGGTATCTTTTTTTCTATGTGGGGGGGGACGAATGGGAAATGGTTTGTGTAGACCAAAGGAAAAAAATTGCACACAGCTTGAAGAAGAGACACTCATTTTTCGCAGTGTTGTCGATTGCACGTAAGTGATTTTATCTGAAGCGTCCGTCATTCCAGTTCGCGATAGCCAAATTTTTATTCGCTTAATATGTCTCTCGGCGCCCATCGGGCCCTGGACTCGATTCATCGACTCCAGGGACCACTCAACGGCGATGTGAACACCATTTCACGCTAGTCCACCCTGCCGTATGGTTACAGGTACGATGGTTGATAGCTGGCCGGCAGGTAGGCAAGGACACTCGCAGGACCACCGAACCCGACGAAAATCGCTGCTCAGATTTAAGCATGAGCTTTCGCGGATCTTCTTTACACCGGAGGCGCCAATCGACAAGTTTAGTGAGGACTATGATAACTTCTGGAAGTTCCTGCCGCGCTATGAGGATAAAATTGCAAAGACGTCGAAACAACGGCGCGGTCACAGCGAGCAAAGTTCGTATCAGTCAGATCATCGATGTCACTTCTACTATTGGCTATACCTTACTTCAATACCTGTTCGTCCTCTTATAGTTGCGTAAATGACTCTTATATATATACCCTATACTATATACGATTTATATATATAAATCACTTGGGGTATATATATATATATATAGATATACCCCAAGTGATTTTATGAGCTGATAACGTCGCTCATCTCATTGGCGTTGTTTAGGTGACCCGTCCGAGTCCTCACGGCTTCCCGTTGTGCCTTGCTGGGACAGGCCCACATCGGAGCTGTTGCAGAGAATTGTCATCGACATAGATCAGCGAGATTACGTCAAGGAGGAAGACGTGGATTCGACGAGGGACGCCCTCAAAGCCTATATGATGTTTCTAGAGAAACAACAGGAGAAGAAGGCCACCAAGCTGAAAGAGTTCCAGGACGGGCTTCCTATAGCCAAGCAAAGGGGTCACATAATTGAGACCGTGAAAGAGAATCAGGTTCATGGCAGATTTCGATTTCTGAGTACACAAAAATACGCATATAGTATATAGGAATGGTTCGATGTGTAGGAATGATTCGATGAACTGACGAATCGATCGAAGACGTACAATATTCATAGTTAACAATTCGATATGCCATGTAGACGAGACGTGTTGAACTGTATATGGATAACCCTGTATATTTTTGAGGCATTTGTGTTGTTGCGTTCTTGACGGCTCAGTTCCTCTCGTTAATGTCTCTATGAGCAGGTGGTGCTTGTTGCCGGTGATACTGGCTGCGGAAAGTCAACGCAGGTGCCGCGTTACCTTTTAGAAGAGGGCTACAATGGCTTGGTGGTCACCCAGCCCCGAAGACTTGCAGCGATCGCATTGGCGACCAGGTTAGTCGATGTCGAACTCGTCGTCGCATAATGTGTTTGTTTGTTTAACGTAATAAGCGTGATATTTTTGAAAATACGATTGGAAATACTGCCGCTAGTCATAGTATATATATATATATACATATGAGTAAGTTGGCCATATGTGCAATTGTATGATTGTATCATGTTTACAGGGTTAGCCATGAATTAGGCTGCGAGTTAGGTTCGACCGTCGGCTATCAGATCCGGTTCGAGAGAAAGACCAGCAAAAATACGAAGGTATCATATCAACAGTGAGTCGTTATCTTCATGATTATGCTAGCACGATCCGCTGCAGTGTATTTTCGTTATGACGTTCATTATTGAGGACTACCACCGTAATAAGAACATATTATTAACCTTCTCTCTCATACCCCATAATAACACCGCATTTTAGTGGGGTCTAATTTAAGAATTTACCGACAGAATGCAATCCCCTAGCTATCTATAATAGCTATTTAGAATCTCTAGTTAACAACGTATGTCATACTCAGGATCTGATCTGAATTCCCTTGAGAGTATCTAAAGCCAATCTCACGCTTTTCGCCATTATATTCCCAGCTGACATTTATGACGGAAGGCCTACTGCTGCGGCTTCTCTCTGCGCCGTCGACTTCATCGAGGGACGCCGATGAACCGTCATCGAGTACGGCACCCACCGAATGTCCCCGGTCAGAAAGTCCTTCAAACACCGATCCGTCAGCAGCGAATCCCGCCGACGTCCCTGCTCCTGAAAAGGTTGCTGGTTTCTATTCTTACGGGGCCTTCCTTGTAGGGGCTAACGCAGATGGTCATTGATGCATCATTTGATGTGAGCCTTGTATCAGTAGCGCTCAGTTGCGCGACGTGATGAACTAGTAAAATTTTGAGTCAGCCCGGGAATTTTATTAGTTCACGGCTCATGACGAGGCTGGGTTCTAATGAATTGTGGATTGTCAACAGGTCGATGACGAGAGCCGTGGGCCACTTGCCAGCCATCAGGTGATCATACTTGATGAGGTGCACGAGCGTCATCTATCGTGCGACCTTCTTCTCGGACTTGTGAAGTGCCTGATAGCGAAGCGGCCTGATTTGCGTATCGTCCTTATGAGTGCCACCGCCAACCTACAACTATTCTCGAATTACTTTGATAACTGCCCCGTTATTCAGGTAAACAGCTTGTGCGCATGGCGAAATACTTTCCAATGTTTACCGTCAGTGAACCTGTTCGGGCCTGTCAGAAGAAATATGCACATATAGAAGTGGATTAATCCCAGGAAGAAACTATCTTGACTCCAAGGTTACTTCGAAATCATTGGATTTTACTTGAGTCACAATCGAGAGCGTCACAAGCTTGCGATTATAACAGTCCCATTGTGGGTATTTGTGTGTGTGTGCACTTTTTCTATAATCTCAGGTACCTGGCCGACTGTATCCTGTTGACGTACAATACGTTCCGCCAGACCGAGATCGTGAACCACAACCGAGGCACAAGAGACGTGCCAACCTCGATCCCGCCCCGTATCTTCGAGTAAGTGGAATGAAGGGCTCTGCCTGAGCCCAACCTGGACAAGTGTCACAGCTCGTCGTTAGCAAATGTTCCTAAATCCCCCCTCGGGATTCAAAAACTAGGTTTTTTTTTGTCATCGCCAGAAGAGGACGCGCCAGCCTTGTTTTGCCATGGCGACTCGTAGTGATTATCCCCCAATAGGGTTGCGCTTAGTCGTCTATGCACTGGTGGCACGCACTGGTTATGAGCACAGAGCAACGCTCGAAAGCTCGCCTATCTGCTATCATTCTCAGTGTAGTTGCTGTGTGGTTTTTCTTATATATATATATATATATATCGATTGGTTGGTGTCACCTCTGTTTTATGCTCTCAATGAAGTTCCCCGGGCCCAAACACCACTTACGTTCACCTATTTGTAAGTGCAGTATATCTATTTCGCTCATTAAATGCGTAGATTAAGTGAGTCGAACGGAGAAAAATAAATAGCTGTCGGCGACAACAGATCATCTGAAGTGGCCTCACTAGTGGTTGAGACGGCAAGATCCGACCACGTAGAGACACAGCTTGAGATAAATAGACCGGACAGGCTCCGGGGGTCACGCGTTGGGGAGGTCGGGATTTTCCCTCCAAATAATGAATTGTGTGATAATACCATAATATAGATGAGTGCCGCCAAGTGTGTGATGTGAGAGAGAAAGGCTGTACGCCCTTCTTCCGCCAACGAAAGGCCACTTTTTCAATGCTGATATAAAGGACGTTCCCGAACCACCGCAGGTCCTGAGTCTGATTGAGCAGACGGTGGCGAAGAACGAGCGGGGCGACGTGCTCGTATTTCTGAGCGGAGCACAGGAAATATCGACTCTGCAGGAAGCATTGGAGGGACGAGAAGGATGGACCATCCTGCCGCTGCACTCAGCGCTGCCCCTCAAACAACAAGACCGAGTGTTTCTGCCGTCGTCCGAAGGTTCGTGGGAACTCCCTCATGAAAAGTGGCTATTTATTTATGCTATACGATGGGGCCGAATTTATCGCTGGCAATGCGTGGCCAGGGATGATTCGATGTTAAACACAAACATGATTGGTGTTTAACAATAAACAAATTCTAATCCAGGAAATCTCCTTCAAGCAAGACACTGGCTACACGCGTTTACAGCGATTAACGAAAGGCAACTATTTGCTATTGAAGTAGGTGAAGGGACGTCGACCTTTTTAACAGAGTTCAACAAGATTGACTTCGTTCGTCTCCTTCTTTGAAAATCATTTCAGGCTCTCGGAAGTGTATCCTGTCGACGAATATTGCCGAGACATCAGTGACCATCGACGGTGTTCGATTTGTGATCGACTCCGGTAAGGTCAAGGAGATGACCTATCTAGCAGCCTGTCGTATGCAAAAGCTTAAAGTAAGGTCACATATATGATTTAGGCTTTGGGTCACATAAATTGGAAATTCTTACTGGTTATTTCTACTGCTCTGCAGAGCCTTCGATTAGATCTCACATTCACCTCATCATTTTGACGCCTTGTAGTTATCATAGAATTGGACGCCCTTCATAACCGAATCGGAGCTAATCGGCCCCTGACAGTGAGACAACAACCTACACATGGTGGCAGCTTGAACTTGTGTATATGTATGTAATCCTTGTCTATCGGCGTCTCCTCTAGGAATTCTGGTGCTCGAAAGCGTCGGCCCAACAACGGAAAGGCCGTGCAGGCCGAACTGGTCCAGGGAAGTGTTTCCGACTGTATTCGGAACAGCAGTTCGAAGAAATGGACGACTATAGTCTACCCGAAATACAACGGGTCCCACTTCACTCGCTTGTTCTTCAGCTGGTTCAGCTGGGACTCGCAGATGTCAGGCAAGATCTATGCTGAACGTGCTACGTGCATATCACCTCCGAACTCTCAAATAACGAATTCTTTGGAACACAATATAATCTTACTAAATGCTTCCTCTATCGGTCGTCGGATGAACTGCGGCCACTTGTAGCCCTAACCATTCGTTTGCCTCTGATCTTGGCCACCTGAGTAGGCAATTCCCATTCGTGGAGAGTCCTTCAATGGATTCCCTTGAACACTCGATTTGTACGCTCGTTCGGCAAGGAGCTCTAACGGCTGATGAGTGCCTTACAGCCATGGGAACAATTCTGGCCCAACTTCCCGTCGACCTTAGCGTGGGAAAGGTCAGTGTGAACGTGCTCTGACAAAACGACTATTGACGTGTTAACCTTTGATTGTTTTACTAACTTTCAACATTTCCGTGAATCCTAAGCACGCCTGCTCCTCCTGACAGCCGTTCTTAAGACTTTAATGATATTTGTGAAAATGCAAAACGGTTGGTGTGTCATACTATAGCTAATCCCACTGTTGTTATTTTTCTTTGGTCAAGCAATCAATAAACTGTACGATATAAGAATTCTTTAAAGAAATCAACCAATTGTCAATCAGGCCATCTCGTGGATCCTTCAGATCTGAATGGATCTATTATGTATTCGGTTTCTCTTCCCACTTCTTGGCTTCTAGAATCTGCCCAGAATTGATAGAGGTCTTGCTTAGGATTTTTGAACATCTTCGCCGTTTGTACAGGTTCTCCTTCTCGGTTGTCTCTTCCGGGAGCTTCTCGAGGCAGCTCTGACACTTGCAGCTGCTATGAGCGTTCAGAACCCTATGTCGCCAAACAGCTTCCGTGACTACGATGTGTCTCGACGGCGAAAGTTCGTACCTCGCTATTATATATATTATATAATATATATATATATATATATATATATTTGCAGATTACGTACATTAGCATATGTGTGCGTTAACACCAAAACGATTACGAATTAACAAGCGCTTAGTAAATGGTGCCAATTGTCATTTCTAACGATTGAAGGGATCTAGAGGACGACGTGGGCGATCCACTGATGGTCATGCGAATCTACCATGAGTGGCTGCGTATCAAAGTGGACGGTAACGAACCCTCGGGGGCCTGGTGTCGCAGACGAGGTATCGACGAGCAGCGATTGTATGAACTCACCAAGCTGCGTAGTCAGTTCCTCCGAATCCTCAAGGTAGCCCTTTAAGTAACAGTTAGACTAATGGGATCGTAAGGGTTATAGCAAAGATATATATGGGCGTCTGGCCATGGCCCACATGTGTGCGATCGATAGACGTCATGTTTTCTCAATGGGATACTTGCAAATATATGCTCATAGGACGACCAGCTTAGCGGGAGTTTGTGGCACTTATACATTCTTAAAGGCGGAGGCAATGCTCTGTCAGTGGGGACATATACATTTCGCCATCAATTGTTAGCTCGTTTGGAGCTGAAGTTGTACACACGAAAGATCTGACTTTATCGATAGGCACAGCTGCGGCGGATCCGATTATAATTATCCGTTTGCAGTATTCGATTCGGGCCAGTGAGTCACACCAATGTCATTGAGTTCATTCTTAACTTTCATGTATGTCGTACCAGGAGGCGAAGCTATACGACATTCCCGAAGTTGAACTGACGTCGTCGGAGCGAATGCGTCGCCATGGAGAGGTTCGACAACTTCGAGATCTGCGACGCGACGCCCTCCGTCAAGAAAAGCAGGGACGCAAACGGAAATTGGCGTCGTCGGCGTTCGACAACGAGGCCGACGCAGATGAGAACGACGAGGACGAAGAGATGGATGTCAAAAACATTGATTTCAGGCTCGCCCAGGACGGTGAGTGGTGCCGGCCGTGATGACTGCATCACACGAATGGATAACGCCGATAATGATCTATTGGGTGGTGCGGTCAAGCGATTTTTCCGTCCGTCCAAGCTACCGCGCTGACGGTTTCTGACTAAGGGACATTATGTTGTTACTGATAATGATAACAATAGGTCTCCATATGCAGTCAGCGTTAAATTGCTAAGCTTATTGGCTTTCAGGAAGGACGCTTCGACGGCTTCTTCAGAAGAGTTCCGATCTGAGTGGTTCCGAGAGAAAGGTCCTCCTTTGGCTGCTTTCAGCCGGCCTCTATCCGCAGGTGGCGTTTAGCGATGCTCACAACTCGTATAAAAAAGATACCGATCAATTATTTCACACGGAAACGAAAGGTAAATATACCAATTATAAATCAATAAACACGGACGTTCGAAGTAGTTTGAATAGCATACGGTAAATATTTGTTGATCGTGACAAATATTTACATCGACGCCTACGTTTCTAAGTGTAAAAAGCCAGAGGCCACAGGTTTAAACCTAGCCACAAGCCTAACCTAGCCTCAACGTGATTGATTAAATAAAGAACGTATACTTGTTACATGATGGAGAAGTGAGCAGTTTGGACAATATATATATATATATATATATGTATGTATATTATGAGCTGACTCACCGATGTACCGATTCGTCAGCACTTATCTAGCTTCGATATGGCGATGGAAGGCAAAATTAGATCCGATTCGCCGAAGATTCTGTGGATTATTTGTTAACAACGCGCGCCCCTTCTATTTGTGCGCCTCTGTGTTCGCGGTGTTCACGGCGAGCTGTGCCAGTTTTCGTCTTGCCGATCTACGGTCACTTTTACACCCAGATAGAATTTTCGCTATGGCTGCTCGTTTAGCTTATAATGCTTAGTTAGGAATAACCCAACTAAGCCCTGTAAGGTGGTGGACCTTTAGCTTTGAGTGACAAACATTGACTTCTTATACGCACCCGGCAAGTTAGTCTTTCGCATCATACTGAGTTAGTCTCATCCTCATCACCGATTACTCGACATACTCCGATTACTCGTAGGGTTCGTGAGTCTTCATCCAAATTCAGTGTTGGCCCTGAATCCCGAAGTGCTCCGACTGGATGACCCAGACATCGTGGCGGTACAGGATGGTCTGTCGGTCTCGTCCCGGCATCAAATGCTGGCGTATGTCTCGCTACTGGAGACCACGAAACCCAATCTCGTCGGCTGCGTTCGCCTCCCAACGCTCCACTTCATGCTGATGTTATCCGGTAAAAGTCCAAACAAATGGCAGACGCTGGACTGCTTTTTTTGTTTTTTGTTGCTATAAAATTACCGGTGCTGCTTTGTCCCTGTTGTCTGAGAAGTTCTTTGCCTGAACCTGAACGGAAATTGATTCTCTACGAAGTGCTACCCTCTTCCTTTGTAAAGTTGCAACAAGCCTCTTGTCATAGGCTGACCTGATAACGACGTAGCACTTGATCATTATATATATATATATATATTCGAACTTCAGTATTGTACAATTACTGCAAAAAAATAGACAAAAAAACCTCTATTCACCTGATAGATTCGGACGGAACGAACCCATTCCCCTAACTCCCTATAGCCATATTAGCTCGTACGTAATTGCGTACCAATTATTGGCTGTATTTCAGGCGAGATTCACACTTCGCCGTGTCTGCGCCGCTTCGTTCTCGACTCTATCGTCGAATTGCGTGTGATAAGATCATCGGACGACTGCCGGCCCTCGATACTACTTCTGCGGGTCGTGCAAGCTAGACTTCTGTTTCGCATCGTATTCAGAAGGATGCTTGATGAAAGCACGAAGGACGACAACGAAAATGGTGACCAAATTCACCAGCACCGAAAGAGACAGAGAGAGTAAGCCAGACTACGAACGACATGAGGAACTTTCTTGTCGTTTTTGTAGTCTGGCCGAAGGGCGCATGCTGGAACAGAGTTTCATTGTGTTTGAGTGTCACGTATATGTCAACATCTCTCCATCCATCACCGCACGTTTAAGTAAAAGCGAGATATTAACTGTCGTACATCGCGCATATATATATATGGCTTCAGCCAACCCTTGTTGAAATTTGTTTTAAGCCAACTGAGCCTCCGTTGCTTCTTCGATTCTCTTCATTCCTCTGGGCACCTCGATGAATGATCAGGCCAGTCGGGATCGTTGCACGCGTGACGTGTCGTATATGGCAGTCCAATCAGCAGTAGATAGCTCCTCAACCGAGGTGTTCCCAACGGGGAAGTGCGCGTTCACTACCCAGCGACGTTTTGCGTTCAAATGTGAGACGCTTCTTCTTTAACTAGCTAATTCGTTCTATTTGTGCAGGTTTGTCTTCAGACACCCGACGTTTCTCTAGGCGATTGCTTAAGATGGTCGGCTCAGTGCTATTGCACTTTTCCGATGTCTATTACACCCAACGTCGGCTGCTGCCAGCTGACCTAAAGATCATCTTCACTGGTGAGCCGCTTCGGCTGTGCGACTTCGTTCTCCATGGGAGGTACGGTACGCTTCGAACGCTGAGCGGTGAAGTATGTATAATATACATTTGGAAATTTGACACTAAATTAGAAATAAGTACCGCTTAGGTCAATTATTTGAAAGGTTCGTTGTTATAATACATTCTTCCCAGAATCGCATTTAGTTATTTGAATTTCATAATTAGTCGTGACCCGTGTTCATTTAACACGGGTCACATCATTCATATGGGGGTGCGAGCTTATAAAAATGTGTATAATATGCACACAGTGAAGGAAGCAAGCAATGCAATGTCATTTAATTAATTAGTTGCCATCGTCATTATTTCAGCATTGAATCGCCTCTTTCGAAAACAGTTGCTGCTGACGATGATGGCAGCGACGGCGGCGGCGGTGCTGAAAATGATGATTCCGCAAAAGGTCCCGCAAAGGCTAAACAGGAAATCTTTGAGTGTCCAGAGTGCCACGAAGTGAGTCATCATGCTGAGTATCATGCAGAGTTCTATCACCGATATTTCGTGTACGGCTGGCTGAATTAGCTAATGCGTGTTTTTCATATTGTGTTCCTGTGTAGGCCCATCTGTCGTTCGCGTCGTGTGTAGCCCATCTGGAGACATGTATGCTCAGAAAGTACGGCAGCTGTTCATCGGGCGCGAATCAGGACCCCGCGGTTCGGGACGACCGCTTGGACCAACAGGACCTTGCAGAGGAAGATAACCAAGGCCCGTTCTGTGACGTGTGCAAGCGTCACATCGATGGAAGATCAGCCTTTGACATGCTTAGACACAACAGACAATTTCATCAGTAACAGCGTCGTAGCGGCTTGTATTTCTCGATTGGAGACATCATCGCGGTCAGATTCCCCCCTAGCATCGTATCGGCGCGGACAGTATTGTCGTTCGCGATACAAAATATGTCTAAGATATAAATCATTTAGACTGTTCCTGTAAATAAACTACTCGTCATGTCGGCAACAACGCCATAACGTAGCCACGCTGTACCTTGCCGCCGTGTCTCCTTACGTTGTCTTCGTGAGGTATACGGCAGAAATACGGCAGGAAGTAGATTCTTGGCGACGAATGCGACAGGATTGGCCACAACGGCCTCTGGATGCGACTGGAACAACTGCCCACTGTGAGGATGGCTAATATGAAATCGACGACATGATAAGATGAGACGAACTGCGATTCTGATCATTCATTCGGGCGTTTCATTTGATAAATAGTGTAAAAAATAATAAACGAAGCTATTGTATTCGGTTCGCTAATTGATTTTATGTATAAAAGGTCGCCTTACCTATTTACCTTGAATTGTAGTATCATTGAACGTTGTCGGTAAACCTCAGTCTGCGCTCAGGCTGCGAGGGCATGAATCAACTTGAAAATGTGTATTCCTTTCGACATGGGTTGCGGGTCGGCTAAGCGCGATAAGGCTGACGTTCCTTTTTCGAGGAAGGATGGACAGTGATTGTGAGTCTCGATTCGTGTTTCCCTAACCTTCGCGTGGATGCTCGCTGCATCACTACCTGCGCGCACACCCGAATCCTCTTAAAAGGGGGATGAAGCCACTTCTAGCGTTTGTACATGGCTCTGTTTCTTCCATTGCATATAGCACTTGATTGGTTGTCGATAAATGTTACGTACTTTGCAGTGGTTAGGTACTCGGAGGAGACCATTCACTCCTACTATTCTATTCTTTATTTTTCTAGTCTAGACTTCACACAGAAGCAACCAGATCGAGGAGCCTTCCTCGAGCAGTGGAAAGATGAAACTTCGTCTGCAGTATCGCGCTTCTTCGATATATGTACTTCTATCGGAAATCCATCGACCGGCAGCGGTAACCGCGCGACAGTCGCTCAATCACGGTTGATTTATTTTTAAGCAAGGAGTTTATCATTTTGTAGACCAATATATTCATATATGATGAGGTTAACTATTAAGTCGTTTACAGGACATACCCTACACTCTCTATAGTAGCCTGTGACTTGACTTGGCTTTACTTATGCCCCAGCTTTGCTACAGTCGCCCGCAGCAGGGTCGAAGTGACATCCAGAAACGGTGCCGAGTCGTATCACAAAGCTGAGAATCGCTGAGTCCGCTCAACAATACATAGGTTAAATTGAAAACTCCTAGAGGAAACTACGGCAAATCGCTTCCAAATAGACAATTGCTTCTCCATAGCTATCTTGTTTTAAACCGACGGGCTCAGTCAGACAGCTGACATCCATTTCCAAAAATGACATGACCATTTACTCAAAAACCTCCATTTATTCTGGATATGAGATGGGTTTGACATATAAGAAGCGTGGCCTCTTCGTCTTTCCTTCTCAATCGGTGCACGTAATTAATTGCTTTCGGTAACCCTCCCATGTGATATATAACAGCACTTATTGCAAACACGCATGCAACCGCCATCCGAGCAAACCGACTAGGAAGCTAACCAAAATAAAATTATAGGCTAGATAAATACACGCATACATTAACAGCTAAGTGCCCCTATTGGCCAGCTCTGGGTAACTGTGCGTGCGCGACATGCCGCAACAGATTTGATTACTTGAACATTTTGGTTGAATTTCACACATGTAAACGCGCTCGAAAAAGGCGGCGCCTGACACATGTGGTACACATGAGATCGCCTGACGACAAACTCAAAGCTGCCAACGAATTGTGGTCGTGTTCAACAACACCGCATGAAGAACTCGGATACAAGCGCTGCTAGTAACGGATCGTTACTAAGCGTTACAGTAATCGTCCTGATTATTCAGTTGCTGCTGAACTCGACAGGTCACACGTCAGGACCAAATGTCACTGAGGTGGACCCCCGCCTATCTCCTGCGTAAGGTCTCTATTCGACACGCCGTCCAATGTTACTTGTTCTCAAGGCTCTTGAACTTCTGCTCCAGCTGTTTGCAGTGCGCATCGAGTTTGAACACGGCCTGTTCAAGCGAATTGACGCTTTCCTCGATATTGTCGATCTGCGCCAACACGGGTGCCAACTCTTTGTACTGTCCCTCTAAGGCTTCTAGGGCACTGCCGATGGCCTGTAACCAAGAGCATCATTATTACATTATCATACGAGGTTTGCGCTTCTCGTCCGCTGCTACCAGCTTCAAATCTCATGTATGTAACATAATTCATTTGGAAGGACAACGCCCATACAAACACACACAAGCAGTTAAGAACACAAGCAATAATTGTCCGGGTCATTTGAGTGACGTTCGGCTCTGGATACAAGACCAAAATTGCCGGAGAAAAATCGTCACATCACCAATTAATGGACTGTGATAAAATTAGTTCAACAATATGTCAAAGTCAAAGATAGTCCCTGTGTTCGATAGTTTTACCAGCGCTCGGCAGTTATAAGCCATTCATACCTGCGTTGTCTGAGTAAGATTCTGGTATTTGCTGAGAGCAGCGCGATTCATTTGTTGCAACAGCTGATATTCGTCGAGCGTTGCGTTAAGTTCGGTGCGCACGTAATCTGCCGTCGCAGTGAACATCTTGTCCGCAGCGTCCTCCATCATTAGCTGGCCATAGACAAGTCAAATAGATCAATTAGACACTTGATCATCAACGTGAATCTCAATGATTGAAGTTAGCAGGAATATGACACATGCACACTATTTTATTGTAGTGAAAATCAGTATGGTATAACAGCAGACAAGTAATATGCAGTTATATGCAATCATAATAGTTATGATAATAATACTAAAAATAAATTAATAATAATAATTTGGGCCATTGCGAACCCGTCATGGCATTGCTATAGTGTTGCAGGATAGCGCTACGAGATAAATCAGCTCTGTAAAAATTCACACACGAGACAATCCAATTTTATCCTGGGCTGCCTCGACGATCCTCGGACTTGGACCACAGACCCCCGTAGAATAATTAGGTAAAAAAATGAACGTATCGAAATGTGCCTATATTATTGACAGGTAACACATAGCATTAATCTTAGGCGAATTGATTTGGGGAGCACTTGAAGAGGTCGCTTATTCCCACTGCGGGTCACAAACCCGAATGTTCTACCACCCCTTGTAATTAACTCACCTTGGTTAATTCCAGCTACTACCGGATTGTTCAGAGTTCGTATTACCACATTCTACATTGACTTTCGTTCGAAGATCCTTAACACGAAGGCCGCACCAGCATCGCCCCTTGCCGAGATCTCCATCCCATTGTCACACTGTGAAGACTCCAGCAGACGACAGATACTTGTCGAACAGGGTATGTCCGCTAACTCAGAACTCGTCCGCTTAACGACAGTCACTAGTAACACCAATCGAATCCGTAGAATTCACCTATAAACATTTACACGAAGCAAACTAAATGGGAATGTGCCAGCTAAACACAGATCCACGTAAAACTCAGTTCCCCTCCCCCCCAATGGACATTCGCCATTGTCTCTCGGTGGTTGTGTATGAGAGTGTCGATTTTTGAAAGACCGCGCTGCGAGACATTACTAGGCGCCTTTCGAAGCGCTGCCCCGTTCGTGCGGTCTCTCACATCTCCGCATTGGGCGATACGGCCACCCAAAACGTGAGCATATACTTTTGTATTAATTTTTCGTGATTTTCAGAGGATTTGCCCACGAGTAGCTGGCGAACACGAGCGTTGTGCCTAAGTGCACAACGTCCCGCAGGGCTGTGCGCCTGAAACTCGGCCTAACTTCGGCGTAAATGTGAAAAACTGCTCCGCGTAGGCCTAACCACGCCGTTTGTGCGCGGAGTTCCATGTTAACCGTTCTCCCCGAGTACGATATGACACGCCTAAGTCGGCTCTCGAGCAGCTCGTCCACGACAACAGATTGTCGCTAGGTGAATCTTTCGTACCGTCTACATGCATGCATATATACATATAATGTTTCGCACAGCCTGCAAAACTGACGCGATGGTTTCAGCCAGCACCATTCTCGTTGGGTGCCGGCATGCCACCGGCACACACGGCAAAGGGCTCTGCATTGCTGGATGCTTCATAGTTACTCCTAACTGAGCACTCCATTGCTTATTATCCCAATAGAAAATGTGTATCCCACCGCGACGAATGCATACGCTGTGCCTATGCCCATCGTATAGATTGCTCACACTGCATTGCTCGTAGGACTGTCGATTGTGTTATGACCTGCAAACACACAATCATAATTAGAATACGTGCACAATAATGAACACCAGGCTTTGCTTCTTGTCGCTTGTGGGTATCGCCAATGTATTCGTTATATCCATAGTCCTTTATATGTATATATAGTTAATATATATATATATATTAACTATATATGTATGTCTACATATATATATATATATACATATATATGGTCGTTTCCTCAGTAGAAGCGAGCTACCCGGCGGTATTTCAAAGTTTCCATTTTCTTGTCTGCCACAGAGCCTTGCTAACAGAGCAGATTGATCGCATCAAAAATCAAATCGCACCGTCCTCGTTCAACAATCTGTCCACATAGTACTAAAACTTAATTCTTGTACCATTGTTTGGTCCGTTTCATTCGGATGTGTGCGGCTTATTCGAATTTCGGCCATCACTTGGATCTCCTATAATACTTATGACTTTTTTATATATATGTTGTTGCGCTCTCTTTTTTTAACCCATTGCAAGGCTCTATTCTACTTCGATTCTACAATCGAGTGTATTACGCTGTGAGTGCACAGCGGGTTCGATGCGCATTCTAAAGCCTCGGGATTTGCCATGTGCAAAAGTTCAACGGTGTCGTAACTCGTTCTATTGTACGCCTTTGTTACGAGGCTAGCTCAGCTATCGTGCCATTTCACTGTGCAATGCCTGCGTATGCCCACACGAATTTTGCATTCGCTTTTGCCGAAGCCGTTCGAAGCGCGTATGAGTTATCTTCGAAATTGCGGTCTCGCAACACTTGAGGAGTCGTGACAAAGCCCACGGGTTTGTCCGCCAAAATTGCGGAAACATTTTTGTGGTTATTGTGCGCTTCCCCAGTAGTAGCAGTAGTAGTGGTAGTCGGAACTGGATTCGTGAAGCAGGTTACTGTTAATCGAACGAAAATGGGATATGTGCAGCTGATCCGTGGTACCTACCATCCCGAGCTATCGTTTAGATCAGGCTGAGTCAGAGGCTAGCAAGAATTGCGGGAAAAAAAACCCCGTCCCTGGTTTGTTCGAGAACGGAAGTCGATAGAAGAGGCGGTCCCAATTCGATTTCGCCACGGGCGACTCTCTCACAGAATGATCCTGTGGTGGTGCGATGTCTATTGGACGCGAATTGACGTTTCGGCGTTTCATGTCTCATCTTACGTACAGCGCCAAAGTATATGTGTACAAGACGGTACGACACTCCCCGCCATCGCACATTTTTCTCTCAAAAAGGGGGGCCCCGTCCTATGCAGCCTTATGCCGAAAGCAGTTCCGTGGACGTCGAAATGGTGGCTGAAAGTCGGCCCGAAAATTTCTCTTTTTTGCTACTTACAAGAAGAGTAATAGCGGTGGTGTACATTAGGTGCAGAAGCAGGGAACAACTATCCTGGAATGTTTTGGGATCCTTTGTCGATTTCATGCACTAGAATTTAAAAATTGTGCTGCATTTCTCGAAGTGTAAGGATCAGCTTCGTATATATATATATATATATATATATAGCCCCAAACTAGAGGCGTTCTCGGCTGCCAGTCAGAGAAGCACCCGTATGAGTCATTATTTCGATGATACATCCAATCTCTCATTTGACATAGAAATGAATAATCAATCTGTAGGCTTGCGAGAAATTTCATCGTACCACGAAGTTTGCCAGGTTAGTTGGGAGGCTCAAACTCGGTGCTTCTGATGCTTAATTGTTTAATTTTGTACTGAATTACAGCGCCATGAATCAAGATAAGCTAAGCAAGCTTGGGCCAGCGGTCCGGATTGGCGGAAAGGTAAGACCTCTTTTGTTGTTATTCTACGACTCAGTCGTTCTTAGGTAATATTATTATTATAATTGTTAACAGTGTACCAAGTAATGACGACTGGAGGGGTTGTAGAACTGGCGAAGTCCCTATTTATGGGGAAAGCCTTGCGTTCCTCCACAGTTGACACTGTTCTAGACCCAAACGTTTTCGACATGAGTTGTCTTATTGGATGTGGATGCTTCAGTGTGATTATGACAGCTAGCTGAACAGTCGAAGCAGTTAGCTTGCACCGTCTGCACCTGAGGCACACGTCCACGAAGGAACTCGGAAGACACGCGCGTAATGAGTGCAACGATCAGAGGAGATGCCCAGACAATAGCACCGTAGTGCTGTCCTCACACCGGACATGTCTGTTATTATGGTATTCCAGAGCAGTTTTTTTAAGAGACCATTCAAATCGTGTTACGACGCTATCACTGGACGCAAGCGAGAGGAACTCGCACCTATGTATTCTCCTCTGGCGATTGGCTTCACACCGTCCGTACGATACAATGAGGGGTGGATCAGTGTAATGGAGCACATGCTTACTTGTATCTAGCATTAGTAAATTTCTATGGATTATTGCCCACCCATGTGTATCTCGCGGAACATTGTTTGCATGCCGTTGGATTTCATAGTTTTCAATTTGTCATTCTCTCGTTTGCTTTTATCGTACAGGGTGTACCCCGTCGCAAGAAGAAGGTCGTCCACCGCACTGCCAACACCGACGAGAAGAAGCTGCAGAGCTCACTTAAGAAGCTCGCTGTGAGCAACATCCCCGGCATCGAGGAGGTCAACTTCATCAAGGATGATGGCAGCGTAATCCACTTCAACAACCCAAAGGTTCAGGCCTCGTTGGCGCACAACACGTTCGCGATTTCTGGACACGCGGATAATCGCCGCATCACCGAAATACTGCCAGGCATCCTGCCACAACTTGGCCCCGAGTCGCTGATACACCTCAAGGATCTGGCCACGGCACAGAGTGGCGGCGACAAGGACGGCAAGGACAAGGAGAACAAGGATGCTGAGGGTGATGACGATGTCCCCGATCTCGTGGAAAACTTTGATGAGCCCTCGAAGGCGGAGGCCATTACAGCCTAGTGTGTAGGTGCCGTTGGGTTTGTGATGGTAGACGAATGGTATACAATAAATAATTTGTTACCAAAAATCCCGATGTGGCCGTTCTGTGCGTTTCATTGCTATGACGTGTATGGAATAGTGAATTTCACCCTATCTGAACAAAGGGTGTCAGGCTAGCTCATCGACAGTTCTTGGGTCTTCCTCAACATCTTTCCCGGCTAAGGCAAAAGTTCCGGATACCCGTAGCCCGGTTTACTAAGTTTAATGGCAGGGTTGGTTTAGAATTGAATTCCACAGGAGCACATACAAAGCCCAAAATTTCCATTACCTATAAATACATAATAGAAATTATTTTTTGATGAAGGGGAAGATTCGATTATATAATACACTTATCCAAGCTTCATAAATGCGCAGAATATATCATCATTATATTTAGTTATAATTTAAGGATCGCCCCCAGTTAACGATGTTTAATTAGTGATGCTTATAAAGAGTATGCCCGACTCGCTGATTCTGCAGAGCGTTCTTGATACTTTATGGACTAGTCGGGGAGCAGCTGTAACGTGAATCGGCTACGGGAGTAGAAATGTAAGGTGGAACTCTGATTCGGACATGAATCTCTAAGGGCAACTGGCACGTCAACGACCTCGGGGAGTTCCTGGGATCGCTGCCACCAACCCGTTTTTTAATGTTCCCTTCGACCTAGGACATAAATACTAGAAGCGGATATAGGTTTGTTGTCAATCGTCAAGCTACGGCTCGTACCGATGAATCCAGGAATATTTTCTTATGGCGTGTGGCCAGCGAACTTAATTAACCCTTCCGTTTTTGCCACACGTTGCTGTCTATAAATTTCGTTGTTATTCTGGTAGTGCAACTGTCCATCTATACCTTTATTTATAAACCAGTAAAGAGCTCTTTCACACGAATACGAGGTACGTTCCTTGAGATCCCATTTACTTTTCTTAGATGTCGGAAGCTAACCATTCGTCTCGCTTTCCATGTCGGTGGGGAGCTGATGATTTGAGCTAGAGTAACGCCTAGCTTCCGGACACCACTTCGGTGTTCCGGTTTTAAGCTCAAGAAAATCCTTCACCTAGATCTTTACATTATACATTGATACATATATTGATCCGTATGGATAAAATCAAGCGGACCTGTTTATTTAACCAAGAGTCCTGATAATGATGGTATTTGCGACTCGGAAATTTTCCCTCGTACGCTACTGGTATGCAGATCGTCTCTTAAATAATAAATCTCTCGGGGGATGTAAATGCATTAATTTACAAAAACAACTGCACCGGTCTCGATTATATACCACAATTGAACGATTTCAAGCCACGCCCCAAACTTCAACCATTTGCTTATTTTTGCTATTTCTCAAATAAATCGTCTTCGGGAAGTATCTAGTTTTACTACCATCTTATAGCGAAGTATAGTAAATGCGTTAAAACCACTTATCCACTTGCGTTAGTCCAATGGCTGGTGAAGTCGAACTGCCCTTTCGGTAGAAAGGGCAGTTCGACTGCCCTTGCTGCCTTTTCGGTAGAAAGCGAACAGTTATGGCAGTGATAATACACTCTTACTTTTACCCTATTTTTTAATCGATAACTTAAGCATTGTAAAATTGCAGTTCCGGAAATAAACCGCAAATGTTATGTTATGTTAATGAATGGCAAGAGCCGGACCTCGGCCCCGGTCCCCAACTAATCCCCCCCCCCCCCCAAATAATTCCTAGAACTAGATTCCTAATTGTTGTATGCTTGAATAAAAGATAATGGCAAGAGCCTAGCTATAGGGTTATTGATTAGCGAACCTATGAGTGCTTACGTCGAGAATGCCGGTGTCAAGTCACTTCGTAGCAATACTCAAAGGTTACGCGCTTGTCCTGCCGTGGCGGCCTCAGAGGCCGATTTGAATTCTCTCCCCATATTTCGCATAGTGCTGCCATCATCAGTATCGAGAGATGTCTAAGAGGAGAAGAGCTTTTCGACCAGTGACAAGCCAAAGTTCAGCGGTGACCTTCAACTGTTTGCACCGTATGACATAATGGTCACGGCGCCCCTTTGCAGCAATGACGGTTCAAGGACCTGTCAGAGAAGGGTTACATGGGAACGATCCCAGTTTTGATCAGGAGCGAGGATTATTCATTCGGCCATGCCGTAGACTTTCCTAAAATAGGGATGTGACCTATCTAAACATTTATCAGTACTTTGAAACTACAATAGCAGCATGAGCCTCATCGCCGACAGTTCCTCTATGGCCAGGCGCGCTGGAACCGTGTCGGAGTCCCTTTTTGACCTTACGTAATTTCATCCCAAAAACCGAACTAAGTGTAACAACGAAGGCGCTTTATGTTAACTCGGACTTTTATTTTGTAGTCTAGACGTGTGTGTATATATATGTACAGGAGACAATAGGTGATAATGTTCCCGTCCGTAGCAGCAGATATAATTATATTTACACAAAGCGATCGATGAGGATGATGACTTGGCCACAAGAAAACACATCTGCCTTTTGATCAGCGCCATTATTGACTATCGATATTTCTGGAGGTTGGGACGGCCCAGCATCGAGGCCCGGTCAATTTCACAATCCCTATCTCTCTCTCTCTCTCTCCTGGGAGCACATACTTCGTCCTATATCCGTCCCTCCATAAAGTTTCTTGTGGTTGCTCATCAGTAATCGGCATGGTTGTATTTCTTGGCTGCATTTCGTTGTCTCATAAATCATCATGATTAATATAGATTGTACAGGCTTCACACCCCTAAGCAAAACGTAACCATCTGCAGGCCGCATTCACAAGATGGGCGGGCATAGGCGGCGGTGTGAAATGTTATCATTATTAGAATATTAATAATAATAATATTGATTATAGAAACGTACAGGACTTAACGGGAGCTCGTCAATATGATATTTCCTACTAAGATAACACCAGCCGGTGGTTTGAACCCCTTCGGTCCATGCCTCTATTTCGTCTCATTTTACCTTTTATCAAGCTAATTGCAGCATCACTGATTAGCAGAAACAGCGCATTTTTTTCCTATGTGCACAGCATCTCCTGCTGTACCCACTCAAACCAGGGGCGCTCAATCAAAAATGAACCTCGTTAGAACTACAATGACTTCAACAAAAACGATAAACATGCTCAAATGTCTTCAGTTGACTCGAACAGTAGCCAAGAGGAACACGGTATCCTCAACCTGAGCCGCCTTTAGCACGAGACACTCCTAACGCGCTTGGCTGCTCTGAGATCGACGATGATCGGCAGCCGGCGAAGCGATGTCACCGTGCACCAATTCTGAGTTCGTTCCCACTTCTCAATCCACCTCGGGAAGCCGGCGAACGAAAAACGGGGCGGACGCTACCCCCCCGCCCCCTCCTCTCAACACTTCAGTGACCCCATCCGAGACCCATGCCTCGTTGAGTGTGTGTTGTAGTCCTTGCCGCCTGGTACTGCTGATCGAGCTGCTTGAACAGCTGATCCTGCTCGTCGAGGACCTTCGACGAGTCTACCGGCGTCGGCTTTGCATCGTCCTCTTTCATTCCCATCAACTTGCGGAACTTCGCCGTCATTGTGCCGTCGTCACCTGGAAACACGCAGCACAGAGAGCAAAGGAGAGAGAGAGAGGAGAGAAAGCAACGGTTGTCTCTGTTAAAATTCGGTGTCAAACTACGTCGCGGACTCTCAATTAAAATGCAATTAGCACAACGGTCCACAAAGTCTCCTCTGTGCTGGGGATATCGTCGAGACTCCCATCGAACAATTCGTGGAGGAACAACAAGCATAGTCAATAATAGGAGTTGGTTGAAAAGTCGTCAGGAGGGAGGCGGGGGCAAGAGAGGATCGACTTCATAAAAAAAAAGTAAAACTATCGTAAAGTGGAGTATTGCGAAGGAAATTGCCATCGAATGTACAAAATTTGGTCGAACGATTCAAGCCCACCCTGTTTCTCTTGCTATCTGATTGAATTCGACGATTTGTTTGTTGCTCGTTGAGAATTCTGACATGGGGTATAATTTGCCACGAATCCCCGTGTACTGTGGTGCTATATTTGACTCTGAACTGGCATCAAAAAGCTAATAGAAATATGAATGGCCACAACAAATTAGGGGGTCCTGTTTGTAGAGCATGTGTTCGTTTAGCTGTAGCCGTAACGTTGTTTCACTGTGCTGATCGGTTCTGCTTCTGCTGTTGCTATCCGAGACAGCGAGTAGGTTTTTGACCCTAAATGGCCGCCAAATATGAGACGGGTGACGACGTCTCGAGGTTGAGCCCATCTTCTTGTTTAGTTTTTTTTCGTTCGTTCGTTCGTTTGTTTGTTTGCTAAAATCCTTTAGTATTACCGAGCCTGCACTGTCTGTCTAGTGGGAACAGGGCGGTCAGCTGTGTCCCTATCCTTCACCCCCAAGACCTACAGCACTTTAAGGCGGCCAGTTGGGGGCGACGAGATAGGCATAATGCACTCGAGGCGCAGGCCGGATTGAGTATGTTGTTCTTCTTCTTCTTCGGCCGTCTTCGCCGCCGTCTTGAGAGCGCGCAAACCCATCCCCTTCGGAGGGGTAAGAGAGGAGAGCGGGCCGGAAGGCCACGTTGACTGAGGTATGCTTGAAGGTTACTCACCGCTTGGGGGTCCTTAGCCGGGCCACAGGGACGGCCCCAGGCGCATATCTGCCCAGTCGCCGAGACAACAATAACAACAACACGGTTAAAGTAACTGCCCAACAACCATTTCAACGAGTCACAAAACATTGCATGTGTCACCTCCCATCTGCAAGCTAGACCGCTATTTCGCAGAGGAAAACAGACCCATAAAAAACGTTCAACGACTCCCCGGGGAAGAGAATAATTTCGTTCGATTGCAACACAACACTCGGGTATATGGCATGGCGGTCAATCCGAACTCGAAAATAGCAGATGTCTAGTTTCTAAAGAGCTGTTGGTCTGTGCTGTGTAGACTCTATTCTGTTAGGGGACTATATGCCTCGGTGTTATCGAGGGCAGGTATCTCTTCGAAGACGTCTGCCACGTCGCGATACGAATACAGAATCTTCGCCCAACAAAGTATTGTGTCAAAGAACACCCGAAGCTCTTCATTCAGTGAGGTCTTCAGCGAGGAAAATAGAGTACGCTGCGCCTTCCCAGCCACGGGGACAACGACAAAGTATAGAAGCTGCCACCTCACTCCGCCGAAGTGCATAGCGTGGGGCTGCTAATTGTTCAGCCTTCGAGCAGTTAGCAACGGGGATGCACCAACCTTTAAATGTTGCCTTTGCCCAGTGTTTCGTTGTGGACGAGCCGGGCACTTGGCTCTGATTCTTCTGCTGTTGCTCAATGTTCGGGCTCGATGCCTTGCCCTCGTCGGGTCCCGGCCTTGTCCAGAGCATCTTGCGTTTCTTGATCTGGTCGGCAATTCGCTGCGTGTTCACATTCGCTGGATTATAGTACGAAGGCACGTCGGGGTGTGGGGCAGCGATGGCGACACCAGCGGTCGCACCCGTGCCATTATCAAGGGGAAGGCCCAACGGTGTCGTTTGGCCGCGGTTGACTCCAGCTTGAGTCAACGAAGCGGATAAAGCCAGCGCACGAGCCGCGGCAAGGCTTGCGGCGACCGCAGTCGACTGCTGCGAGCTGGTCATCGTTTGCTGCTCGGCATCAGACGACGATGATGAGCCAAGCGCGGAGGACGCGCTGACGGCCGCCTCCGGCACAATGCCTGCAATGCAATCAATGACGAAATGCCGATTACAATGTATATCTCGAATAAGCAGCCAGAGAACCAACCAAGCAACGAAGCAGAACCGCTGTATCGTATCTAGCGAAAGGAAGTCGTATTTCAATTCAAGTTCAATGACGTTGTCAGCTGTTTACCCAGTTTGCGTGCTCGGTCGAAGAATTTGTTCGCCCTTGGAGGCTCCGGTGTGTCGGCTTCTCGTCTTTCCTTCGACCTCTTGCGCTCTCCACGATCGGTACCGCGGTCGCCACCTCGATCACGGCCATGTCGGTCATCCCGGCGATAGTCACGTCTAAATTCAACATAAACGGCGCAAAACATGATTTATGAAGACAAGCAACTTGGTAGGAATAACGAGCTCGTGGAGACCCGTGAAGTTACTCGGATAATTGCCGCGTAAGACGCCAAACCTATCTGAACGAAGCGTCTATCTGAGCTAAGATATCATGTATATTATACTTGAAGACTCGCCCTTGCCACCATAATCTATCCCCATGCAGTATGTAAATAAATCCCTCTTCTGGCATCAATTACACATGAATCATGCACGATAGTATAATAGTCCCTCTATTTGCAAGGGGATGTGCCACTTCACGCAACTCGGGAAGCCGAACCTGCGGCATTCGACTTTTTTTTCAGCGAGAGCTTAGAGCCGTCCAAGCCACCGAGCGGACAATGTCAGTAGGAATATATCGGTTACCTATTCGCCTCGCTGGTTCCATGGCGGCGATCTCTGCTCCGGCTTCGAGATCGGCTTCGGTTGCGGAAGCTTGTTGAGACCCGGTCACGTGACCTTGAGCGCGATCTGTCTCTCCGCTTTTCTCGCGACCTGTCGCTTGGTCGATCCCAGCGATCTCTGTAAATGCAACCAACCAATAAACGACATCATGTACCTTGATACCCAAGGCGTGGACATCAAAGCTTGGTAAATCTCTTGTACCAAACGTATGATATACAATATATATATTATATATACACATACAAACTGCCCGAGTAACAGCAACCAGAATAAATGTACTGTTTTAAATATCAGGCAAAATGATGAAAATTAGAGCTGTCGCTTACGATAACACTTGAAGTTCATTAGTTATAATAACAGTGCCCACAAAACTGGAACAAAGCTTTTTTTTTATCTTCTCTACAAGCGGTATGTAAACCTTGCTAAGCTTACAGTACCGATGACACATGTGGGTGTAACTCAACAAGATTAAGTAGTACCAAAAAAATTGTATCGGAAGTCTACTAGCGGATATCCGAGTTTCTTATTCAATACAGGTCAGGGCAAGCGGTGCGCTCTGAGATCGAAGTGAGACCAAAAAAACTTGAAAAAAAAATCGAAAAGACAACCTGATCAGCCATCGACGACCCGACCGACAATTCTGACGATCTGGTGGCGTAATGCCGTCAGTTCAATCGTCGTAATTATAGATAAAAAATAAGTTGCACAATGTTTGGAATACATAGGCAGTTAATGTTCAACGCTCGCTGCGTCTCACCCTGTCGATGTGGTTAAACAAACAGCACTTGCATCTATGTGCCTTTCTTCGTGTTCAATATACCATCAAGTGACGAAATCTGGGCTTAGGCCTATTCGAACCAATGGCAACGACATGACGCCTGCAGCACTTGCAGCAAATAACAGAATAACCAGGGAGGACGATTGGGAGGGGGAGGGTAGATAAGCCTTCTTCTGTTCTAGCACCTTGTTCATATTTCGGCCTGAAGTTATGTTCGGAGGCCGCCCTATTGCGATTAGGCTCTAATTATGTTTTAACAACGAAAACTGCCACCTGTTGTCGTTGTTGGCCGGGGATGATTAATCGTGCGCCCGTTAAAACGAAATTAACATCGAAAAATGCTACAGCTTTCAACAGAGAGATCTTCCGGGTGGCCCAAGCTTTTAGCAACGAGGTAACTCGTCCCGTCGATCCAACAAGAGCAGCCTTTGAGCCGACTCGAATCGATGTATCGTCATATTGTGGATGAGCAGGAGACATTGAACGTATGACTAGCTTCCATTTTTCGCTGCGCAAATGTATTTCGCCGACCTGATCAGTCGAACGCTGGTCACTAAGGTCGTGATCTTTTAGCAAAACAATTACGTTCGGATCCGTGGCTTAGGACAGGGAGTAATATAGGTCTCTCTCTCTCTCTCTCTCGCTCTGGCATTTTCAGCGCACAAGTATTCCAATCTAGTTGTTCTATCTAGCGAATGAATGCCCGGATATGACAGGCAAAACCCACGTCACACGGCAGCCAGCTGTACATGAAGCGCATATTTCCCTTCTAGTTGTAGGCAGCCGTTAACCGACAGGCCACAAGTGCCCGATGTATTCAGGCCCGCTCAGCCCCGAAACCACCACTGCACCTACCGACGCTTCTCGTTCCGGCCCTCGTCGCGGGCCATCGCGGACAACGCAATAGGACAACTTGGCCTGTTCCCCTTTTTTCGAGCACGAGAGCACAGCACTGGCCACGCCTGCGCGTCCAAGTGAACAAAGTGACGCCCAACAATGTATGGGCATCCACTCACACAAACACACACACGTCCACAAAGAGATATCCAAGCCTATCTTGCAGCTAGCCAAAAATCGACAGTACAGTTAGTTGGGGCTTCGATCTGGGGAAAAACCACCGCACTCGTCGACTGCGTTAAGAAAACTGTGTCCAGGGGCACAGGCGGCAGACCTGAGGCTGATATGGTAAACAAATATGGCCGCAGAGCGATTCGCTCCCGCTAGATTTGGCGATGGCTCGATCCGAGTAGAGGATCCATGAATAAGCTGAGCTGAGCTAATATGACGCCACGGATCGTTATACATCGGCAACGGATCTGGGCCCGGAAGTGTTCTGTGGCTTCAGGTGGGCAAGCAATGCCAAAGCAGTTCTATCGTGGACGTTAAATGTCGGCTGTGGGTCAGCCCGGCAAATTTATTATTAGGTGGGGAGGCTTCCAACATCTCATCTCGTAGTAATACATGCCATACGGATCAGTAAGAAAAAACGTCTGATGAGAGGGGGGGCTGGGCTGGGGCTCGTCCGCCGCAAGTCCATATCTCGGAAATATATTTATTGTCCCACTGGAATTTTGCTTCGTTGCGCAGCTCTGATCACCAACAGCCGCCAGCATTGATCGATATATGGATTAGAGCAGATCATAAGGGCCACCCTCTTATCTGTTAATAAAATAATAGAATAGTTAAATTTTTCTGCACTTGACGAATACGAACCCTCTACGTTAGAATCATGATTATTTTCTATTTGATATTTGCCTGGGTAATCTCCCGTATAGTTTTCAAAATATGACTAGATAAATCTTCGGGGCTGATTCGCCAGCCAACATTGGGCACAGACATAATCGAAACTATAAGCAAAGTAAGGGTAGGTGATATATATATATATATATGTATATATATGATGAATAAGAAAGAGTTTCAGATTTATTGTACAAATTTCCTTATGTCTGCTTCCAGAGAGAAAAAGGGATTGCTGTTTTTAAGCTCTGCCCGCCAGAAAAAACAGCAATAACCGAGTCCTAGCGATGTGGCGGGCGAGCTGGCGGAGCCACTATTGCGATCGTCTGCCGGCAAAGTTCAATCAGCTGTTGGTCTCGGTAGCGATGTTTACAGTTGACCGCCGCGACCAGGCGCGCAAGCACGTGTTCGTTGTTCAAGCTGTCCCCTGAGAAAAGAGCTCGAGCCGGTTGCTCCATAAAGCGATCGTCCATTGTCCCACAGATGTTTCGGTAACTAGGGATATCAGTGACACGTGTAAGGGTGGTGGCTTGTCATCCGTTGGAAAATTCAATGAAAGACGACGCGAGAGAGAGACCCCACTCATTTTTCACGAGACCCGCGCACCTCTCGCCTCACTAGCCTGACTGAGCACCGAGTGCCAAGTAACTACCCGAATGTCATGGGCCACAACGACTATCGTTCACAGACTGCTAGCATACTCACTGGCGAGTGGTGATTGTGGTTCGCGGGCCTGCTCATTCCACTCGCTGTCCCGAGTTACCTGAGCAACTGGGGCGTTTGTCAGCCGGCCAGATTGGCAGATATCGCACTTCGTCTATTGCGATTACAAGGAAACTGTTTGCGAAGGTGCAACGGCGCAGCAAATTGACAATTTCGCCACACAGGTCCCCCCACACGTTACGTACGTGTACGCCAAGATGAAACAGCCTGCTTTTGGCCTGTTCGAGTTGGCGGCCAATGCCACCGTTGAGCAAAATTCGCATGTTGCTGCCATCGTCTGTTGCGAGTAAGTGTAGGAGCGCCCACTGGTAGAGCTGTGGTAAAAAAAACGAATTGATCTTCAGTTGTAGCAATTTTCCGTAGTTTGTGTTCACTTTCGTTAATAAGCTATTGCTTCGTTCCACGAAGACGACGGCAATGGATGCGCCCCTTGATCAACTCATCAAAGGAGCAACAAGCCTACCTCATTATTATAATTACTATAGTATATAATTTAAAATTGTCCGCAATATCTCTCTCTCTTATAATTCTGATCTCTTTGAACGGCCCAACTGAGCTCTGTCGCGTTATTGCAACCTTGTCAATCGGGTTTATACATGCGGAGGATTAGGCTTGGATTTTTCCTGGAAACCGAATGACCACATCTTTAAAAGTCTTGTATAATTAATACGGCGAACATTGCCAAATATCGTACAACCGTTGATAGTACTATACAACAAAATGAAAGTACGTGTTTTTTCGTCGTCTCAAAAATCCTCAAACCATCGTTGCCATGGCGTTAACTAGGTGTTTCAATGAATTTTAGCGTGACATCGCAGCTGTGCATGATCACACCGGCTGGTCTACGCGTCGTGGACTGCCACAGTCTCAAGACTAAGGAGAAACTAGACGCTGATAATAAGGTATGACAGAGCAGGTGGCAGAATGAATTTAGCAACAACCATTCGGCCCGCGATGGAAACCGAAAAAAATTCTACTTAAAACATCTAATAGATATTCCAATGTCACCTAGGAATCAAGCTGCCGTTCTTCTCAGCTAGCCTCACCTGACCTCGTGCCACGATTTGATTGATACGATTTGATAAGCTGTCCTCTCGTCGATACAGAGCGAGGAAGAGTCAGATCGGGGAGTCCTCCCTGGATATATTCCCTTGACCTTGCATCTCAATTTTAAAATCATGTTTATTTTCGGAACTGCAATATACATACGCGTGTGTTATCGATAAAGAGTAAAATAAAGTATATCTCTTTGTTGTATGACGATTCTTCGACCTGTTCCCTTTTGCAGTCTGCCCTGTTCACCGAGTTGAAGTTCGTCGATGAGAATTGCGTGATGGCGTGCGCATCTGATGGATTTCTTCGCCTGTGGGATCTGCGAGAACCTCGCAGGGTGTCACTGGAGATGGCGTCGAGTAAGTAACACATGACATGGCCTTCTACAGAAACATCCCCCTCTCATGGGTCTTCACAACCTAATTCGTAACGAAATATATTCGGCCAACATATATTTCTGAGGACAGCCAACAGAGGAGTATGTTGTCAACGTCGAGAGATAATAATGCAGACACTGAAACGGGCACAAGTGTCGTGCTTCTATCACTAGCCGTGTTTGATTCGATTGTGTTGCCCCCTCTTGTGTTAACCATACTGTATAATGCTCTCCCCTATGAACCACCCAGCGGTGGACCCGACAACCGAACTGAAGCCCCTACTGAGCTGCGACGCCAACCTCGACGGCACTGTGGCCTGTGCGGGAAGCGAAGCCTTAAAGGAAGACGCCTTCATCCTGTTCTGGGACCTACGCGACACTCGAGAACTCATGGGCGGCTATTGGGACACCCACAGCAAGGACGTGTCACAGGTCTGTCCCGATGATATACCTATTGCCTATCTGCCTACCAGCGTTCTGTGTTCGGCGTTCAGCCGCATCTGACGAGAGTTGGATCTAATCCGCGTGTTTCGGGCTAGATTCGCGCCTCATACCGCCGTCTTGAACTCTTCGTTCTTAGCACGCAGAACGGCTAACACGTCGACCACGCATACGTCCTTACCCGTTTAGGGACGGCGAAAATTCTAACTGAACATATTCGGTTGCTACCTCAACGTAATTGGTCTTATCCGTTTTAACACCGTCACGTTCATTCTCTGTCTCTCTCTCTATCGCTCTCCCTGGTGAATTTGACTCGTGATTATGCCTGATGATAGGTGCGATTCCATCCGTCGGTGAAGTCGTTCCTGCTCACGGGCGGAGTTGACGGCCTCGTGAACGTCTTCGATATCGATGAAGGATGCGAAGACGATGCGCTACTGTATACCCTTAACGCGGAGTGCGCTGTGGTAAGTACGATGTCATCGTTGGCCGTTCAGATAGCCAACGCTGTGGTTCATTTCTCGCACTTGGACAAAAGCAGTGTAAGATGATGGCGGGAAAAAAACTACCAAGAGAAGAGCTGGGAGGTGTGGAGGGAATTTTAAGAGAGGCGTTGCTATGCAGAGGTCGGTAACGCCGGTAGTCTAGCTTGCCGTTAATTTATGGCGAATCCTACACTGTCCGGGTCCACATCTAAAGGTCGTGCCCCGTTCGTGTATAACGCCAAAACAACGCTGTAAGATGAAGGGCAGAGCGAGATATGTGGAAGAGCTATGAAGAAATCGGAAGAGCATATGTTTCATCACTAGGACGAAACATCATTCGGCGAGAAGCGATGATCCGAACACTTGCAGGGTAACGTCAATGTGTTGTTGTTATTGTTCTCGCTGCGTCGTTGTAGAACCACGTTTCATGGCTGAAGCGAAGCGGATCCGATATCGACCGTGTGGCTGTCGTGACAACGGAGGAAGAGTTTCAGTGGTGGGAGGCTGAAGACGCCGAGCCGAAGTTTCGAAAAAACCGAGAAAAGCTCGTTGAAGGAAGTCACAGCGACAATGAGGTAATGAGGTACATTCACCTGAATCGATCGATTCAGACTTCCTATACTACTACGACTTGGCGGCAATGCCTTGGTTCGGTGCTACGGCTACCTAGGTTACTACCGCAGTGGACGGTCCACTGAACCTCAGCTTTGATAGTTGGCTTTAAATGGACTTTCTTCATCGTCGATGTGTTTCCGTACCATTATCTCATATTAGCGCGTTCATATGTTAATTTGATTCTTATCGCTCTGTTCTATAGGTGGTGGTTGACCACTTGGTCGGTGTGGTGACCTTCGACGATGGCCTCTCAGCTATGGTCAGCTCGTCGAACGACGGCAGGGTGGAGTTGTGGTCCGAGGCGGGTATCCACCTTGCGTCGTTGGCAGGTTGCCATCGTGATCTCGTGCGGACGGTGGCTGCGGGTCGGGACTCAAGTAGCCAACGTAAATCATTATGGACTGCCGGGGAGGATGGCGTCGTATGCTATTGGAAAGAGGCGGAGCCATCTGAAATAGCCTCTGCAGGAGACCTTAAGGTATCTTGGGATTTTTTCCCCAAATGATGAATGCAAACCTATATGCTATGTGTCATTGGGCAGATTGTAATTGGCCACGAGACAACGCGGCGAACAGACACTGAACGGGGTTTACACAATAACAACTGTTAAGATTATAAATCTGCGCAAGAGCTCAATACGTTCTCAGTACAAAAACACTGTAGTTTTGTCCACAGTCGACGCGTACGAGAAGTCCATGTGAATTGTTGTTTTTGTCTCGACGAAAAAGACCGCTGAAGTAAAGCATAGCTCTATGCTGAACTTGGATCTCTTCAATTGCATTGGCTTGGGCAGAACCGCGATATATTTCAGCGGCGTTAACGAATTGCTGCACGGATTGATTATAGGCCGTTCTACAAGTTATGTGTTTCCTTTCACAATTTCAGGTGGGGTCCTCGATGAGGGCCAGGTCAAAGCTACATAAAGCGAAGCCATACTGAAAATCTTGGATCTGCCGAGAAGAATAACCACGGATATATTATTTTGCCAGTTGTATTTACCTATCACATTTCCGACCCATTCAAACATAAATATCAATGTGGTCGCCACGCCATTGAAATTATGTAAAGATCGCGACTACTTAGGATCATATAACCTGTCAACATGTACAGCTTGAGATGCATTAATTAGACAGTAAATGACAGAAGATATTTCGAAAACCATGCGATAGACCCCCGTTGTCGCAAGTCCGTATCGATCAGACTGATTGGCCTGTTCTGCCAGGACAAAGTATCTTCGTCAGATATATATATATACACTAACGTGAACGGTGCCAACCGATGAATTGTCAGTGTCCACTCGGTTCGTATACTGGTGACTGTATATTTGTACAGTAAAAATAAAAGGATGATTTGTTTGTTAATAAAATTGAAGCTCCGTATTGAAAGCCCATGTTTATTTGTATCGTCGTACCTACAGTATTTACTTAGGGGATCCTGAAATACTGGAAATGGCGGGGAAGTGATCTTAGGTAGGTTTCACTCGGTTTTTTATGTTGCGCCCTATTATATAACGTTAGTGAGAAGCCGCAACGCCTCGATTTGGCTAGATATAACTAGAGCTTGACGTGTGAACACCTACAAGGCCTGCCAACATATAAATGTATATTAATTAATAATATACAACTATTAGGGAAGCTGTATATATATATATATACCCTTAAAAATGCTTCATGTTAAATCCATTGTTTTCATAACAATGTCACAGTTCATTTAAAGAACGACCCTGTTTTTGTTTAGCAAGGGGGAAAAATACGTCCTGTCTATTACCATATGGTGGTTACCCGACCACTGTCCCGCTGCACGGCTTAACCACAATGTACGTTGTGATTCAACAGCGATCTCAATATATATATATATATATATATATATATATAGTATACATTGTACCCGGACTATTTTCCCAAACGTTGCTACATCCTTCCGCAGGAGACGATCTCCAACCTAATCCGAACGAGCCAATTCTCAGCCCGCGCCGAATTCGAAGCGGACGACGAGCAAAAAGGAACGTATTGCGAGGGAACAGCTCTAATGACAGAGCGAGCGAGAGAGCGAGAGAGAGATAGGGAGAGGATTGAGGCGTTCAAATAGACACAGAGATACGCTGACCTGAGAGGGGGACGGGGGCGCAATACGCCGGTTAAAAATACACACCAGGCGCTCGTCAGTGAGCCATCTACGCTTTGCCAGGTTAGTTTTCGTAGTCGAGCCGCTCTATCCCATGACAAAATGCTTGAGGCGATAGTGGACCTTAGGAGGACTCGTTTGGTGGAACATACACCAAATAGTAGCTGCACTTGAGTTTGCTTAAATGACACATGTCGGACAATGTCACTGTTATCGAGGAAGAGTTTTGTTCTCGGATCTCGCCGTGGCCCGTATACAGCTGACGTATCTCCCCTCGCGTTTGGTTGGTGCAAAGTTCATCGGACCTATTCATAGACAGCTTAGTTGACCGAAGCTCCATTCTGCTCGATAAGTAGATAGATATAGTGTTTTGTTTTTCCGTACTGTATTCGTAGGAGGACTCTGTCGTCTTTCGAGAGTTGGCTATAGAGTCTAGCAAGAGGCAGTACGCGCGAAATCCTGACCATTTTTGACACAGAATTTTGAAATTACGCAACGGGCTTAAAAGAAAGCTAGCGAACTTCTTAAAAACCTCTGATACGACCCCTGAACATTGGTGAATAGGTATGTACAATAATTGAACTCCCCAATGGAAAACACTTCGAAAATTCGATCTTGCATCAACAACGAGAGCATGAGAGCTTGTCTAAACCTCGCGCGTGTCGATTACGTCAGTAGACTTCGCGTCGACATTTGTGGTGACAGATGCCTGACCGCGCTAGATCAATTTGTAGGGTTGAAGATAACTGCTGTTTTCGACGTCAAAACCGTCGCTGTTGTATCACGACGACCATGAACCGGCGAACGGAAAATGATGTGCAGAAATTCTGTAGATATTTTGTTCGGTCCGCTGCGGAGGTTGATCATGTATTCATTTTATATTCTTATATTTATTCACGTACTAAATATATACATAATAGAATAATTAGCAACTTTGAACAATGGTCGTGACGAGTCCCAAGTAATCGGGGAACGGCAAGTAAATCTTAATTCGTCGTCTTTCCAACACCCTGCAGAATGTTGCGAAACGCTTTATGCGCGAGCCGTCCGTTGGCGTTTCTTCGCGGCGGAGCCACCCCTCAGCATGTGGTCGGCGCGCAAACTCAGCAAAAACGTGGCTATTTCTACGGGTTCACGGAGACACACCAGATGATCAAGGATACTTGCCGCGAATTTGCCGAAAAGGAGCTGAAGCCCATCGCAGCGAAGTTGGACGCAGAGGAATTGTTTCCAAAAGAGCAGGTCAGCCCTCATGTTTGCGGTCAGCCGTTGTTACTACCACGTATATAGATATATATATATTCACACATATACAATGCACAAAATTTCGATTATCCCATTGTCTTCTGGTACATAGGTGCGGAAGCTTGGCCAGCTAGGCATGCTGTCTATGGTGGCTCCGACAGAATTCGGTGGCGCTGGTCTGGACTCATTGTCCTATGCCATTGGTATGGAGGAAATCTCGCGCGGATGCGCCTCGACCGGTGTCATAATGAGTGTGAATAACTCTCTCTACATTGCGGGCATCCTCAAGTTTGGCACTCCCGAACAGAAACAGAAGTGGATCACACCGTTCACGAAGGTGAGAGAGAGAGAGAGGAAGAGGACGCCTAGTTTCGTGTTTCTCCGATGAGTAGGGAGACGGATTTGCAAAAAGAATCATTTGGGCTCATTCTTCTATGTTGTATCAACAAACGGGCTGTCTTATGATGAACCGATCTGAGAAAGCTAGCTTGGTTGCAGCCATTGTCTAAGCGTATGTAAAGCCATGTTATCCGGTGTTGAATGATATCTGATATTCGATTGAATCATTCCTAGCGTCAGCCTTGCGCGGATTACTCACGACCACTTTTGCTAAAATAATCCTTTATCTTTTGATCTGTGAAACACCTCGAGCAGGGTGATCGCGTCGGCTGCTTCGCGCTCTCGGAGCCAGGTAACGGATCGGACGCGGGGGCAGCGTCTACGACAGCGAGACACGACGGTGGCAAGGTCACCCTGAACGGCACCAAAGCGTGGATTACGAACGCTCATGAAGCGGAAGCTTGCGTCGTTTTCGCCACATACGACAAGGCAAAAAAACACCGCGGAATCAATGCCTACCTCGTCCCCATGCCAATCGACGGCCTGTCAAGGCCAAAGAAAGAGGACAAACTCGGCATTCGCGCGTCGTCGACCGGGCCACTCATCTTCGAGGATGTCGTTATCCCGGAGGAGAACAGGCTAGGCAAGGATGGGGAGGGCTTCAAGATCGCCATGACGATCTTGGACGGAGGTCGTATCGGTATCGCCGGCCAGGCATTGGGCATCGCCCAGGCTGCGATCGACTGCGCGGTCGAGTATACCGGAAAGCGGGAGTGCTTCAATAAGCCCATCCACACCTTCCAGGCGATTCAGTTCAAGCTGGCTGACATGGAGATGAAACTGCAATCTGCTCGTCTGCTCACGTATCAGGCGTGCTTCCTCAAGGATCAGGGGAAGAAGTTCACGAAGGAGGCCGCTATGGCCAAATGTGCCGCATCGGAAGCGGCCACGTTCTGTGCTCATCAGGCGATCCAGATTCTTGGTGGGATGGGCTACGTCAAGGACATGCCGGCCGAACGGCATTATCGCGACGCGCGCATCACCGAGATCTACGAGGGGACCAGCGAGGTCCAACGTATCGTGATCGCTTCCAACCTTCTCAAGGAGCATGGAGTCCTCTAGACAGCGCCGTCGGCGACTCTAATTAACGTGGTCGTGGGGGGGGGGGGGCAATGACGGCGTCGGTGGCGATCGACACACAATCGAAATGACAGTTGTTCCACACAACCCTGTATAGCGTGATATATTCATTTTGTTGCGTGTTACACCACATGGGTGGACACGCTGTCCGCAGCGTTGCTTCAGCGAATAGTCGATCTCGTATTTTTACTAAGTGACCTTCGAGATGCCTTGTTCTTACTGTTGTTGGTGTATTATCAAAGGGCATCCACATAACGGTAATGAAAGTCAGGCGCGAACGAACATAACCGATATTTTGTCGTCCACTGCTGCAGCCGCCACTGCTGGGAACTATGGATCATAAATCAAAAAGGAACATACTAGGACATAGGTGCTAATGCAAAACCGTTGGGACCCTGCTGTCCATGGGGGAATATTGACGTAGGCCTCCTTGTGCGAACATGGTGGTAATCCGTCGACGTTGCTCGCATATACTCGCTCAATGGGACATCGTATGCAATGTATCTTTACGATGTAGACGTCATTATCGTTGCAGAACAATGAAAATGTTGAAATTAAACTTGAGCAACCGGCGCCATCGAGGGACTGCTTGATGTGACTGACCCGTAATTAGCGTCTAAGTTTAACATAACATAACATAACATTTGCGGTTTATTTCCGGAACTGCAATTTTACAATGCTTAAGTTCTCGATTAAAAAATAGGGTAAAAGTAAGAGTGTATTATCACCAAATTGCCCATGCAATTACGATTTCACAATTATAATAGATTATTCTGTCAACAGATATTTACATTCACTCAAATTATTTACAATTCACAATATTCAGGGTATCTAATTCACACAATTATATAACATTATAACTGCAATATTTTCTTTATCTCCTTGGCAAACTTCCTGGTAGATGTGAGCTCCCTAACCTCCTTCGGGAGCGAGCTCCAAACCAACGGCATCTGATAAGCCAGAGACTGGCAAGTAGTTACCCTGACGGCTGTAGGTAGTACAAACTCTGTTGCCCGGCGAGAAGTTTTTCTGTCGACGGCCACAATGGGGAACGCGACATCGGACGGTATTATACCCTTGATCATTTTGAAAGCCAGAATCGCGGTGGAAACCTGACTTAACTTGTCCACGGTGAGGAGTTTGTACCTGCCATAGAGATCGGTAACAGACTCTCTGCGGGACCTTCCAAACACTGCTCGAAGTGCATCATTTTGAATTACTCTCCCTCTATCTACTACCTCTTTATATCCATTGCCCCAGATGGACATGACATATCCCAACGTCGGTATTAGCAAGGAATTGTAGACAAGCAAGAGGCAATTCTTCGGAAATCCAAGCTCTCGAAGACGTCGAATGCGAGCAATTACAGCGTAGCATTTAGGAGTGATAGCTCTCAAATGGGCAGACCATTTGAGATGCTTATGCAACAAAAGACCGAGGCATTTAGCCGTATCCGATAACGACACCTGCTCACCACAAAATAAAACTGAGTCTACCGGTCTCCTTCTCTGAGGTGTACAAAATAGAGTAAGGCAGGTTTTCCCCGCATTGACGACTAGACCAAATCTCCCAAAAATCTTTACTACATACTCCACTTTCTCTATCGCAAGCAGTAACTCTGTTTGGTCCGCCGATGGTCTGATGCGAAACAGGAGTGTCGTGTCGTCTGCGTACGTAATTGTCTTACAGGGAACAACCTTCGCTATCTTTAATAAGATAAAATTAATCAGAATGATAAACATAAAGGGCCCCATGATGGACCCCTGTGGAGTCCCAATGTTAAGGACTTCCCAAGACGATGTCACCGACCCAACCTTCACGGCCTGCCGCCTGTCCATCAGATACGACCTGAACCAGCATAACACCATGTCGTTGCACCCAAGATGTTCGAGCATTTGCAAGAAGAGGGAGTGACGTAAACAGTTGAACGCCGCCGCTATATCCAAGAAAACCCCGAGGCACAGGTACTTGGATTCCAGCGCTGTAGACACTTCGTGGCATAAATGCGCAAGGGCCAAGTCGGTTGAGCGGGACTTGCGAAAACCAAATTGGCATGGTGAGAAGAAGTTCAGGGCAGAGAGATGTCGATCTAAACTCACAGTAACAATCTTCTCAATGACCTTAGATAGGTAATCAACTAACGATATGGGTCGATAGTTGCCGACTAGTTTCCGATCACCTTTATTTTTAAACAACGGAATAACCCATGCATCTTTCAGCTTACGGGGAAAAGACCCAGTACGAAGAGATAGGTTGATGAGATGAGTTAGTGGGCGCGCCAAGACAATAGAAGATACTTTTATCAACCGACTTGGAATACCAGTTACGCCAACGCCCCACGAGGCCTTCGTAACTTCCATAATCCTCTGTACCTCAAATTCCTTGACTACCGGAAAAGTAAAAGTTCTCTTAGGAAACGGCCAGATAGTTTCAAGTTCCTGGCTGATATCATCCTCCAATTGAATGCCAGATACCGTCTTCGTTCCTACCGACGCAAAATGTCTATTGAGCTCATCTGCGACGGCCTGAGGTGTCTCCAGAATACCTGTGGGGATCTCCAGCGCTCGCGGAAGCCCAGCAATCTTATTAGTTCTACCACAGGACGAGTTGATGAACTTCCACAGCTGCGTGGAATTCCCTTTAAAGCTAGTGAAGCGTCTCTTATAATATGAGAAACGGTCCCGCCGAAGAGCACGCCTATATCTAAGAAGACAACGATAATAGGCTGATTTCGACTCTAGTGACTTGTCACGGAGATGCCGGCGATAAGCTTTATTGACTGAAAGCCTTAATCGACGGAGGCCAGGGGAAAATTTAAATCTACTATGGGGACTCGACTCAGAACAGGTGGTCGGGGTAAAACTACTATTATATACCCTGTTAAGCACGTGACCAAAACAATCGAGAGCAGTGTCAGCGTCGTTTGCATCATATACACTAAGCCAACTGAGCTTGCATAACCGCACTTTGAAGAGCAGGACGGTCTCCTTGTCGTGTGTTATCCTCTCATCTGGTGTTTCGGACAGTGCACTCCTAGGACTAGCGGAGATTCTGCCCGCGACCGTAATGATAACCGGGTAGTGATCAGAGAACAACGGCGTGCGCCAGACCACAGGAGAGATATCAAGGAAATCTTCGCAGTTCTTAATAGCTATGTGATCAATGCATGTGCCAGATCTGGGACGAGTTACCTTATCGATGATAAGTTGGAAGTCTCTAGTCTTGGAAGTCTTTAGAGGTTGTAACCGGCGTCTACGAGTGGGATCAGTCGTTCTTTCGAAAGTATTTGATCACCGGAAGGCGATATTTAGTCCGCTGGCATTTAGTCATTTAAAAAAAAAACTCAAATCGTACACAGTTTGATAATAAATTTTTTGAATATTTTTCCACGAAGACATCGTCCTTAGATTCAATAGATAAAATAGCTTTTTGTTCGAGATTGCGTTGAACTACAAAAAGCCAACACGTTGTGCCGGCTGTGTTCTTTATTTCAGAACAATAATTATAAAGTCAATTAGAAATGTGGGCGATAATAGTACTACCTGCTGAACGTGAAATACATTTGAGAACGCCCACAACAAAGTTTAGCGGTGGCATCGAATGAATTAGATTAATAATTATAAGGTTGCATTAATGGAGGAAGGCTCTGATTATATCTTGCTATAGCAATACTATGAATCAGTTCTATAGATCCAAGCCTCTTGAAACCTTGTGGCCAGGCTTCCACGGAAGCTTGTTCATCGAACGCATTGAGCTGATTGAATCGGCTTCCTTTACGAGTAATGGTTATATAGTTTCCCCGGAACTTTTCTAGTACAAGCAAACCCGATTGGCAACCTCGATTCAATTTGTTACCTCGACCAGACCTCAGAGATGGTCCAGGGGTTATGAAACCACTATCAGCTAGACCTCGAGAGTGATGCAGAACACCTTTACGGTAGGTTACTCATACCGAGCTTATACGTACGTCATCTGAAATAAGGTTGCCAGAGATCGCTACACTTGATGGGATACTTCCTCTCGCCTGGCCAAAACTCATCCGAAGTTAACCACAACACACACAACTGCCACTATTTCTAAACGACAGCGCTACCAGCTAAGCATGAACGACAGCCTTGGGCAGACTCGGAGCTAAAACATAATATACAATTTATTTTTAAACATCATTCCTCTCTGTCACGACCACCACTACCACCACCACCTCACTCCTCATACATCCATCTTCGTGGCCTTCACCGTCATCATCACGTCGACATCGTGCAATTCTTAACGTCGGAGGCTGGGGGCTCATTCCGATCAATCGGCTGCTGTCGCTGCCTTCTCAGCTTCAATCGCGCACCTCTCGTCGACGCCATTGCCGATGAGACGTGCGTACAGTTGACAGCAGGTAGGGTCGCTCAGTTCGGCATCCATTTTTCATTCGATCGTTCGTTTGCTGCAATCCAATCGACGACCCTATGCGATGACGGCAGCGGTGGCGTTCTCAATGGGTTCGGTACCACTCCTTCTTCTCGGCTTCCTCAGCCTCGACCTGCTTGACGTATGGCTCAAGGTAGTCAACCTCCTCCTCGAATTTCGTCCACTGCTCCTTGGGCAGGATTTGTCTGTTGATGTTTGCCTGGATGGCGCGTAGGGTGCGGTAGTTACGTTCATCCTGAACCTGGAGCGTCACGAGAAGGAACGAAATACGCCGAACAGCTAGACAGGTTAGTATGAGACGAGGGCATACGCAAGAGATCGTGTACACAAACACATAAACGATTTATAGTGGGTTTCATGCGAATGCTCGTATCATGGAATTGCACGTACAGAGAGAAAGAAAGAGAGAGACAGAGATTTTATTACTGCTTGATCTTCATTTTGACAATAGTCTTCCGAAGATGAGCTTTTGTATCGCAAAAAAATAAGAGCACTTCAACTTGTGAAATACTTTGGTGATCGTTTTTTTTATCTTATTTTTTAATACGAGAACTTAAACGTTGTAATATTTCGCAGTTCCGTCAATAAAGAAACAATTGAATTGAATTGAACTCGTATGCTGAGTGCCTAGTATGTATGCTTTCCCAAATTACCTATACTTCTACATTACTCCCTTGCTTCTCAAGGCATACATACATAGATATATCATGTGGTACACTTCTTCTCAACGCTATTTTCGACCATTCGATCTGTCTTCATCGTAGTTCTCACACTGAAACATTCGTAAACCCCAAAATCGTTGTTCCCGTCCCCACATTGATAATACCTCATTACTGTCTGTTTGAATAAACAACACACATACATATTATGATAATTATCTTAGCTCTCGCTAAAGGCCCGAATAGGCATACAGTAATATATCCACTGTGCGCATAGATAGAGAGAGATAACTACAGCAGCTCCGAGCCCCGCTGCGTGATGGTATATAAGAGATCTTAAGCATTGTGAAATTGCACCTCCTTTAATAAACCAATAAAAAGCTTTACCTTAGCCGGTGTTTTGGGTACCGGTATGTGCACAGTAAAAATATTATATAATTATATACGGCACAGATATTTTCGAATAAGGTCGTTGTCTCATTATATTTGTGTCCTTCCTGATCAATCAACATATCGAATGTATAATAAATTTGCTAAGCTCAGTTAAGATCATTAATAAGCCTGAGCAGTTGGCTCCGTTGGCTATTGTTCTCCATTTTGCACCGAGCTGTGGAAATTGAGCTGCAGTGCCGACAGTTACTTCCAGCTAACCCCCTACCAGATACCCCATCGATAATCTATGACCCTGCTGAAAAATGAGTCAATCATTTTCGACACAGCACAAACGGATACACGACATCCCTGCGAGAAAATAGTCACTTCCCTTGAGACGACGTCGCAAATTCGAACGCTATTCAGTGCTAAGGGCAAATCGGACGACACAGTGTTTACACTACGGGAACGGGAACTATCTATCTAAGTTTGCACCACACCGATTTGGGGAGTCGTCGGATAGCTTCGACCACGACCGGGGTCTCTCGTTGGAAGTCATCCCTGAAGAGACCCATCTGATAGTAGCCGCGTAGGTTGAATAGATGCCTCGCCCATTGCTGGCTGAAGACGACTTTCGGAGGTCCACACATAATTATGCTCCTTCGTTGCCTTTGAGCACTATCACCACTACCACGATCAACGCAGGGAGACGAACAGATTCACAGTCGACTAGGACAACTAGGGGCCAATAGCGCCTGTCTGGGTCTGTTTCAGATGTCAATAAAGTAGTCGCAGAGGGCGCGCGCGACGGCTTGCGCGCGAAAATACAACTCGCGCAAAAGGGGCGGCGCGCGGTCGCGCATATATCCCGCCGCAGGAAATGCATGCATGAACGTCGTGAGATACAGCGCGGATAATCCGTTTCGAGAGAATCTTTGTGGCGGAGCAGTTGACGGTTAGATGTATCTTCGACTGTACAATGGATGTGAGGTAAGATTGATTGTAGTGACGCGTTCCTGCTTTCGGGATCTCATCAAATGGAGACTTCGGTGAAATGAGCATTGCGTGCCATGCTTCCTGTGTCCGGTGCCACGCAAAATCTGTTGGTTTGCGATTATCATCAGTTGAAATGCCTAAGTAACTACCCATCGTCGGTTAAACTTACTACGGGGGGGCGGGGGTGATGCTTTTTCTTACCAGTCCTGAAATTGGTTAGCCATATCAGATACTACGAAGGCTCATGCAAATGCGAATCAAACTTTGCACAAGGTCGCCTTGCGCACACGGGAAGTGGCCAGCCGATACATTGATGAGGCGAAAAGTTGATTAACTAGAGGATTAATTTTGCGAGATAAGCGAGATAAGATGATTTTACGTGACTTCGTGCGCTCGTTTCCTAGACTGGCCTATTGATGCGCTGATAAATATTATCATCTGTGAGAAACGTTCTTCTTGATCAAATTACGGATTTGGCTGCCCGTTTTAGTACTTTATTCGACATGCAATATGGCTTCCTTTTGGAAAAAATTCTCCGAAACTCGTAAGCAAGCAATAAATCGTGGAGACCAATCCCTAACTATTTTTCTAGACGTGCGTAAAGAATTCGACCCCGTTAGACCCCCCCCCCCAATCCTTCGAAAACAACTTGTCGCATAAAGCTTTTTCGACGATAATACTTGCAACTTACATTTTAGCTTTATTTCTGAACTGTACTCACTGGGTGGCTGTAAATGGCACAATTTCCGGCCAGTTGTAAAAATGTGCACTCGGCGATACCGTATGGCAATCTCCTAAATGCATTCGATTTTTTCATTGTTTTTCAACGATATCAGTCACGTTCGTAGTACTCTTAACATGACCGTTTTTGCTGACGATACGTCTTGCTTCATTAGTGGTCCGAAAGAGCGATAACTGATTGCCAGGGCCAATTACGACCTGGCTGAGATTGAGCGGCGGCTCACAGCCAACTGTCTATCAATCGATACGGCCAAATCTGTCTTCATTCCCTTCCGCTTACCCAGCATCGAGTCGACTGCGGACGGTCACCTTCTGAATACTGCCCGAGTACTCATCTCCATAGTAGCCTTCGTCTCGATTCATGGGTGGATAGCTGGATGAGCACGTGTCTGGTGACGCGCACTGACGGCGACTCCGACCTCAGCTGCGGTCAAGGCAGAAGGAATTTCAAGAGTTCGGAAACTTCTCGGCAAAATGAATGCCTTCCCTTATATTACGCATTTGTCAGCTCACGTATGGTTTATGGTATCGGTACTTCGGTCTTAATTATGATAATTGAGTTCTACCCATGTTTAAATTGCAAAAAAAACATCATTACGATGTTTGTTCCGCCTCCCTTCGTCTTAACCATACGATCCTTTGTTTAAATAGCTCTTAATATTTTGCTGTTCCCGTCCCACGGTGAGTATCTCTATCGACTGCACATTTTTGAACCCCTGCATGATCTTAAACTTTAATAACGTCGGACGCCTAATACTTCCGTTCTCAAGGGTGTGTTATCTGGAACGCTCTCACAAGCGAAATCCCCGTGCAGTGGCTATTATGAGTATTTAAGTCCGTAGATAAAGAACACTTTCCAAGCAAATTGTTAGTTCGCTTTGTGTATATTTTCTATGGGACAATGTTTTATATATTTATGGTCATTTATTTCTTATATTAAAATACTGAGAACATTAATAACATCATTAATCATTATAATTATAATGATTAGGATAATTATAGCAACTAGAAACCCTGTAGTCTGTTAGTTTCGTTACCATTTTGTTGTGTGAGCCCGTTTTCTATATTTTTGATTCCAGACGCACTGACGGACTCCAAGTCATAAACCCAAGGCAAGATGATCCTTCATCGCCACCCGCGAGCCCTGGGCCCTTGGACAAGAGGTCTCACTGCACTGTTCTATTTACATGTTCGCACTTCCCAAATGTCTTCTCGTTGGAGACATCTTGTGAACGCAATAAACAAACTGAATAATAATACATCGTAATTCACAATATAGGTGCGATTGTGCTTTCTGACAAAAGAAAAAAAATGTATCTATTATTCCTACACTTTAAAATAACGACGTCTGCCTACAAAAAAAGAAACAGAACAAATTGTCTAAGGGAAAAAGGCGCGATACCTTATGCTGATATTGTCTATCTACAGTTACCTTCCGTTCAGTTTCAAACACGTAATTATGATAACGATATTTATGGTCCATCCATATGAGGAATTGTTGCCTCACGTTCACTCAACCGCCTAGCCAGCCTGTTCCACTAATTACTTCTTCGAATATCGAACTTCGCCATTCTTTCGAAAGGATCTAGCGTACTTCAGCAATAGCGAGTTGACACTTTTCAGCGACAGATCCGAGATGTACGGCTCGATCTCCTCGAATTTCCAGAAGGTTTTCTTCCGGAGCAGAGCATCGAAGCGGGCACTCTCCGCCTCAGGTAAATCCCACGGCGACAGGTAATGTATCGTTGGCCGTTGGCGGTCTTCGTCTACATAGGCGATCCCATAGAGATACGCGACATCGGTCGTGACGCCTTCGAGAAGACTTTGTTGCCATGTACCGATGAATTGCTCAAGATTAAAGCTTTCGCCACTTCGGAGAAGTGCTTCGGCCTGGGTGCGACTAACTTTTCCCTTATCGAGGGCCTGATCATTTACATACCAGGACACGACGGCTTCGACAATTTCCCGAGGCTCCAAGTCTGACACCTGTACGACAAACGAAATTAAATTACATTGAACGGCGGACGAAGTATTGCACGTAATTGTTATAAATACTAAGGGACAAATCAGGAAATCAACCGCCGGTGATATTGTTCATGTTGAACATGGTAGAAACGATCGTCGTCGAAATTTACTTCTTTGTATGATGGGAAAAGAAATATTCAATCATGCTTTGAGAATATAGAAAACTTGCTGAATACTGAAGCCTTCTCCAGGGTCATTTTTTGACGGGGGCGGACAAGTGTACAATCAATGGTCGAATAAGAGAATTCGGTTGTTGCGGCTAGACACGATTTTTACATATATATATATTTATATATATATATATCTACATATATATATATATATATATATATATGACACTAATTGGGGGTCGTATAGCAGGTATATGCCGTCCTTATCGTCATCTACCACTGCGTCTATCCGAAATACCATACGTCTATCTAAAGACTATTGTTTCTTCCACCAACTATACTCACCTCGTCAACGACGAGATTCGTATCAATTTTATCCAGAGGCATCGAGTTTGATTCGATCGAAGTGAGCACAAATTCGAGAACTCGAAAATGATACTCAAATCCGAGCATCCGGTAGAAGCCGTCGACCTCCGCAACCGGCAACGCTTGGAGCATGTCTTTCAGCTCGCTTTCCGAGGCCTGCACATGGGTTAAGAGGGTGGACAGTGAGAACAGCGCTGACTGTGCTATCTCGCCTTCCAACTCTACGCCGCGAAATTCAGAGGGTGTCAGTAGCCTGAGAATGTTATGAGAGGAAAGACCGAGATTGACAAGTATTAGTTACGACAACAACCAGTTCGAGATATGTCGGGATCTCTATTTGCGTTCATTGCTGAACCATATATATAGTCGTTGTAATTAACGACAGAAATGCCATTCGAACAGTGGAAGTACAGAGCCGCTATGAGGATTATGCAAATAACAGAATACATATATATATATATATATATACATATATATATATTCTGAATATAATGAATATATATATTCATGAATTGCAAATGAACTCTTCCTCAGAAAAAGACCCAGAGAGCAGCAAAAAACGTCGCCTTGTTGAAGCCGAGCAAACGATTTTGTTTACAAATCGCTCCTTCGATTTCAAAGGAGGTAGTGTCCTGTCATGAGACTCAATTCGGCCTAGACATGCAGGACACCGCCACGAGCGCGGTTCCATTTCGTCTTCGAGCCCAGGACAATACGATAGTGTATTAATCCATCTCATTTTAGTTGATTTTAGGCCATCTCCCTCCTAAGTATAGGGATCAAGCTGTCGACTCTTTCACTCAGGTGGCGATGACGCCCGTGGGAAAAATGGTCACATATGACGCGTGATCACTTTGTGATTGCTGTAAAAAAAATACAACTGGTGTCAGCTAAGAAACTGGGGCCGATGCCTGAGCGATGTTGTCGAAAATGAACGCCCCATTAACAACAGGTGAGCCTGTATTGGGAACAGGGCAAATTATTTATCGACGATAAACTGAGTCCAAAATACACTGTCAAGTAAGAGGCTACAGACTACAAGAAGCATGAAAAGATCACGAAAGGGGAACGCATAGGCCTTGGTAGGCTTATGGACAATTATGAACGCGAAGCAATATGCGCCTGTAAAACTTCAGTGAAAAATTCGTGGACTATCGCCCATTTTTACCTGTGCAATTTCCGAGACGAGGGTCGAATCTGTCTCGGTTCCCAATAGAGATGGAACGTTTTGAGGACCTGCCGCGTGTCAAGCCCATCGCCTGCTTTCGACATTGCTGCTGTAAGAGGCTGGCCCTTGCCGGCGAAGTGGAGTCCAGGTACAACCAATAGCGAGTTGGATATCTCCGCCTCGCGCACCGCATATGTCCTAGTGCCTGGTCATTGTTGTGAATCATAGATTGACAAAAAAAGCGCACACACACATATATATAGGCAACATTAGAAGACGTTTCGTAACTCGACGAAGATAAACGCAAACAGTGTTCTATGATAACGAAACAATGAATTAGTCTCGAATCAAACACAAGCATCCACATACAAGGGTGTTATCGAAGAGACGGGCTGTTTGGAGGTCGGAAATTCTAGGCAAGTCTTGAAAGTACAAACAGCTATTCTGAGGTAACCTGATGAACCGTGCCTCTCTATGTAGCAGCTCATTTAACTGGCTCTAACTATTACGCCAACTTCAGGTCATTCGGACATTGAAGTTTTCTATAATAACATACTATTATACGTAACTAAAATGAATGCTTCATCGATGTATAATATTATTATTATTATTATAGAAAAGTCAAATTCAACAAAGCATCTATCGATCTTGTTCTTAAATAGAACGGCAACTGTATGGTCAAGCCACCCCCGAACTTTTCACATCTTTTAATAATCACGAACATCTCGAAGCTTGTACAACAAGTTCAGTTGTTTCAGATGGGCAAACACGTCACTTGGTTACATCACGTCCAAGCAGCACCACTGTGTTAGGCAACGCTTAACGCGGTAGATATACGTATAGCGATTAGAACTCGCAAATGTGCAAGTTTACATTGGATAAAACTTAATTTTTACACGCGATTCAAACGTGTATAATTTGTGTTCGTTTCGTTGTGCTGAATAAAAATGGAGCCTTCGAATTCAATGTAGATATTGAACGAAATTCAAGAAGACAAGCATTTTTTTTGTTAAGGGAATCGAACGTTGTTAACGATGTTATTATATTGATGGATTTATTTTATCGTCAATTCAACACGCGGCTGCATAGGCCAGAGTTTTATTCCACAGGGGACGCTCATGCTGATTAGGTTAATGAATTATTCGAAACCGGACGGTGATGATTAGTAAATGAACTAGGAATACAGGTAGTTAATGTCAATTAGCAAAGTTGAACGCAACTGTAAGTGTCCCAGCTCGATATTCGCTTGTGCGTATGTGTGAGGCTATGACCCGTTGGTAAACTGGCAGCCGCCAGATCTATGAGATCATGTTGTTCGAATTGTTAACTTGAATGATTACCAGTGCACAGTACGAGGTCATCTTCTACATCCCCGCGTATGACAACGCCAGAGCCTTTCGCCTCTTCCAGGAGATGCTGGTCCACTTCGAGCAGTAGAAAATCATCATTGTTTTCTGGATGAAAGAACAGCGTCTGTGCCAACGGCTGCATCTCCGAGCGCGACAACTTCGCGCGTTCGAGATTTGTCGACACTTCAGTGAGCGTTCGACGCCCACCCTCTGTTTGCGCCATGGGCATATATATATATCTATATATTGTGGGTAATACTGCGGCAGCTGCTCGTCGAGGTTCAACTTGTTCGGCAGGCCACAGGGGTTCCGCGCAGCAAACGTGGTCTGGATTGAATCACAAACTGGGTTCTTCCCTTGTTCTCCAACAACTCGATATCACGGGACAAACAGTTAGACACAGTCATTTGCATAGGGTACGCTACGGCTGGATAAGTCGTGTCCCGATTGATAAACTTGATAGCCACCCTTTGATTTTGAACACCTTTGAAGCCACATCACCCCGCTAGTCGCAGCCGCATTGAACTTCGAAGCGACGACACGCGTTGAAGAACACCTAATCTAAGAACCAGCTAAGCTAAATGGCATAAGTAATTCTTCTATCTTCTATCGAGTTTCCAACAATAATTCCTATTTGTATCAAGTGCGCCATCGGTGGCCAGAGGCTGATGAGAGCGCGGCAGCTCTCGCCTCCCAGCTGAGGCGAGGCAGTTTCCCGCCAAAACATTTTTAAGATATTTTCTTTTTCTCATCGGCAGCGAATCGTTCACAGAATCTACCCATCGCATGACCGTCTCGACATTGCGGCGTTATCCTAGAAAATGGCCTCGATTGCCCCCCTACGACACGATTAAATAAGCGATACACGGTATAATAGCACTTGCGAGGTTGGCGCCACCTGGCCGTGAAAGGCGACAACTTTTCACAGGCTTGCTCGAATATTCCTCATAGCCGGTGTGCGACGTTCAGTCTTTGCTGAGCGTTCTGCGCGAGTTGACGGCGAACTTTGTCATCGAGGATTTCCTCTCGCGTTTACCCTAGCCGCAAGCAACAACTGCTACAGCTCGCCTGTTACGCCGGTAAGTCGCAGGCGCATTGCCAAACGTGTCTTTCGAGTTTGTGTCGAATTAACGGCTGGCAGACGCATGGTGGCTTCGCCGGTCGTTGGTGGGTAAATCGCGCAAGGAGTTGTCTCGTTTATTTTTTTTTTATAGTTTCGGGTACCTCAGCCTCGGATTCTCGCCGGACAGCGGTCGTCGCGTGCGTCATCGTGGCCACTGCCTGTGTCGGCGATTGCCGGGTGAGGTATGCTGAGAACGCCAGCGAGCGGAGCGGGGGTATGCCGACGTTGAGACGGTCACAATCGGATGACTCTGCTGCTGCTGCTGTCAAATATATAATACCGGAAGCAGAATCTGCAGAGAGTTTTGTGCGGGCATTTTTCCCCCCGTTTTTGTAAACGTTGTCTGTATTCAACTTCGCACTTGTATACGTCGCTGTCTGAGTCAATTTTGTGCTCCCGAGACGTATTTTTTCTTTTGTTGGGATCAACCGCCAAGTTGACGATGATTAGAGACGATCGTGCTTTGTGCCGGGAAATGAAGGCTGCGATTCTCGAGTAAAATGCACACAGCGATGCGTGCAGACGCCCCGGGGGAAAAGTGATTTTGCGCTTTTTTGTGACTTTCCATGAGAACAACACGATGATGATGATGGTGGTAGAATAACTTAATCCAATGGTAAATGATGGGAATTAGTGATTTCACGAATGCTTTACGAAGCAACAGGCTGTGAACGAAGTTCGTGTTATTGTTATTGTTGCTGCGGCCTTGGTGAGACCTACTACAGTGGGCATGCATAGAATATTCATGACGTAAGGACGCTGTAGGGTCCGAGCTGATCCCGTTAGCAATTTTTTGTTGTTATTGTTCGAACTGGAGCCGGGCTCTCGTGTATCAAAGGAAATCCAGATTGTAGTCACAACTGCGCTATGATTCTGCTGCTGCGGCGGCGGCGGCGTCTCGAACGTTCGACGATGAAACAGAAACATAAGATTACTCTATACGACACTATGGCAGGCATTTTTCATCAATCTCTTGGATCGCTCGCTATTTAGGCTGGAGGAGTTGTACGAAGTAGTAGTTTGAGCTTTCATTTGAAAACTTTGCTTCTCGAGATTTCTCGGTAGTGATTTAATGATACTAGTGCCGCCGCTGTGTAATATATATTAAATGGCGATACACGAATTTGTAGTTTACCCGAGGGACAAGAGAGATAGGCTCGGGGACTTTTAGCCAACGAAGAAAAGCATGATTACGCTATGTGTTACTGTGGGGGACAGCAAGTTCCGTGAACAAAACTTTGAATGACTGGACGCCTTCTTGTCTGTTTGAACGCCCAATTAAAGACGTTGCGACGATCGTCTATCCGAGCACTGAACATGCTGGGTTTTTCAGTTCGAATAATAATAATAATAATAATTTCAGTGGTCGCAGGGGGTCGATATGGGGACGACACGTTGTGTTCTGTTCAGTGATGTGTTTGTTGTCTACGACTGTGTTATGGACATCGATATTACTTACCCGTCCTTGAGGTTTATTATTCTTATAGAGTTGAATATACGGGGGAAATACACACGGTACTAGAAATTTGATAGTACTTCATCACGGTCGCTCGTATAACGTCGCAATTAATATCTGCTAATTAATATCAATCCTCAAGTCTGACGTTGTCGGTCTGTCTTCGTGGGGCGTGTTGTTGTAACCTCTCTCTTAGTGGTCGGGCAACGCCGCCACACCTGGTCGAGTGTACTGACTCACCACACCCAGCAAGTGTACACAACTGCTGGAACCACCTATATCTGAGGGGTTTTGTCGAGGTTCCAGCAGCGAGATCGGACACTGCAGACACCTTTAATTGATCCCTGATGTTGTAGACGCGTTGTATTGATTTCTTTCGTTTGACATGTCTGCCCTCCTCTCGTGCGTTTGTTTTTCAGAAACGTCAATCGTGGTTTAGTGTAATGGCTGCCGATCTGACTGAAAAGAAGGATGGTGGAGTCCTCAAGGAAATCCTTCGGGAAGGAGAGGGTGATGCTAAACCCGTCGAGTCGTGCACCGTCTTCGTGCATTATCATGGGACCCTGCAGGATGGGACAGTGTTCGACTCTTCGAGGGATCGCGGCACCGAGTTTGAGTTCCAGCTGGGCACCGGACAGGTACGCTGTTATGCACTGTTACTAGTGATAACTTTAGTAGCGCAATTGTAGAACTCGCTATACAGGTAGAATTGTAGAACTAGCTAGGTGCGAATAATAGCTAGGTGTTATTCACATGCACATGTAGACACTGCGCCGATAAACGAGCGTTTTTTTCGTTGCTTCTTGGCTTCACCGTGGCGCCTTGCAGGTGATTAAAGCTTGGGACGTTGGCGTCGCATCAATGAAGAAGGGCGAACTTTGTCGTCTCACGTGCGCTCCGGAATACGCGTACGGTGAGGCCGGCTCCTCGCCGAAAATCCCTCCGAACGCGACGCTTATTTTTGAGGTTGAACTGCTTCGCTGGGCCTTCGAGGATATCTCTCCAGAAAAGGACGGCTCGTTGCAGCGCAGGATTATCACGAAGGGCGACATGTTCACCACCCCGCAGGATCTCAGTGAATGCACGGCGCACATTCGAGGCACATTCAGTGACGGGAAGGTGTTTGACGAACGGGATGTGACCTTCATTGTCGGCGAGGCGAAGGTTCAGAAGGTCTGCCCAGCGATTGAGATTGCAGTGCAGAAGATGAAGAGAGGTGAAAAAGCCGAGATTTTCCTAAAAGGCGCCTACGTCAACGATCCTTCCCTCCCAAGTGTCGCTGATAGCGGGGAGCTCTCGTATGTTATCACGCTGCACAATTTCGAAAAGGCCAAAGACCACTGGGAGTTGAACAGTGCCGAGAAGATTGAGGCCGCCGAGAAAGATAAAGAGAAGGGCACATGGCACTTCAAGGAGGGCAACCTCGAGCAGGCGCTGAAGTACTATAATCGGGTGAAGGAGTTCCTCGAGAGCGAGGATCGGCTGCAGGACGAAGAGAAGACCAGGCGAGACGCTTTGCTCATCGCCGGCCTGCTCAATATCGCTCTCGTTCAGCTGAAGTTGAACGGGATGGCTCAATGTATCGAAGTGTGCAACAAGGTTCTCGAGCTCGAACCAAACAACGTCAAGGCGTTGTATAGGCGGGGTCAGGCACAGCTGACGATCTGTGAGTACGAGCTGGCGATCAACGATTTCGACAGCTGTCTAAAGATTGAGCCCGATAATAAGGCGGCTTTGTCGCAGCAGCTGCTAGCGAAGGCGAAACAGCGGGCTCAACTGGATCGCGACAGGAAGATGTACAGGAAGATGTTCCAGATGATGTCGTCAGGCAGCGGCGAAGGCGAGGGCAAGCCCAAGCCAACCGAGGAGGGTGTCTGGTCGAACGAACAGGACAACTCATCCGATTCAAAGAAATCTACAGAAGCTGCTGTCGAAGCCCAGTAAATGCTTTCAAATGAAACACTCCCCTCGATTTACGTCTGATGTTACGGCAGCCCTTGTCTCTGCCCCCTGGATATCGCAGGCTGCCGGAGATGGAAGGCTATTTTCTTTCACTTCTACTCTAAATATATGAATACTACCAAACAAATGAAAACGATGGAGGATAGTGCGAATTTCTGCGAACGGCTGGGCGAGAAGCAAGTCGTGTTCAACTCTCATAAACGATATGCGCTAAAAGCCAAATTCCGAATGAAATTTCCCCGTATCTGATAGTGGTCAGTGGATACGTGAATGTGCGAAAGAGAGCGAGAAAGGAATAGACGCAGTGAGACGGATCGGAACGCGAAACATGCATTCCCTGTACATACGTAATCTATATGAACAAATAAACAGAACATTGAAACAAGGATGAGCTGTAGTTCATGTATCATGCGGAGGGGGGGGGGGATTGGGTGGGGTAGATGGATGCATGTAGATAGTACGGGTTGTCTCATCGCAGTAATGCCAAGCGTAAAGTCGGAACGAGACACAGAATCCCAGCCGCGGATGGTGGTTCTGTGTTGCAGTTGGCGACGTTGTGTCGTGCGCGTCAACCGAACTGCGCTGAATCGGCCTACTTTCCGTGGAGATTCGGTGTCGGCTCGGTCGAAGAAAATGTCCTTCCCTAAAGAAAAAAAGAATACTGGTATACCAGAGGACGGCCCCAGTGAAAGGCAGTCGAGGGATAAATCGGTGAAACAGTACTGTACTATAGGTTCGATTGCACAGCCTATCTATGGTAGCTCTGGTGGTTCATAAGAAATATCAGATCATCGAATTGATACTATTCCTCATGTTTCTTTCGAATTTAGCTTGAATTGCTTAGCATTCTAGTGCCTAATGATTGCTGGGTAGACTATGTGGGGTTGACCTGCAAACATTGAACTGTACCTTCGTTATAAATCATCCCGATCAACGAAAAACAAGAGGAGTGTCATTCGACCTTTCTGTATAGGGCCTTTTCGGATCTGTGTCGGCCAATGAAGGACTTGTAAACAGAGCGCCTAAGTCATCGTTGAGAGGCATCTTGGGCCTTTCTTGTTATTCGAAGACATAAAATATACTCAATACCCGTGTCTTTGTGTCAGTAACCACAACACACAAATGATGAGTTTCATCTGTCTATGTCCACGTTATTCTGTTATCATTTAACCCATCCTGTTTCTACTTCTATGTACATGTAATAATTATCGGCATATACCTCTATATATCTTCACCAATCGGCTTTTTAGTGGTTTTCGTTTTTTTTTGTTGTTTCTGCTTTATTAATTATTTTTTGTGCGTATTCAATGAATTCCCTATGTTTCAGTTATTTTGTAATGAACTAGATATATTTTTTCATGTATATGTGCTTTTCTTTCTATCGACGATACTACGGTACTGTAATGTTTTACCCATTTGCAGTGAACAGTAAGCAGCAGGAAGCGAAATCGACTAAGGTTGAAAACTTGATTTCGATGGGTCTCTTCGTTCATCCATTTAAATTGAGGTATATTCATGGAAGTGCAGTTTTTACACTGCTCAAGCTTTCAGATAAAGAGATATTCAGTTGTATGGAATAATACTGTAAGAACCCACTGAAGGCATACTGATTTGCGTGTGTTTCTAATGACAGACAAGAAAGCCCTGAATGGTCGTGACCTGATTATAATTTCCGTGAATAAACTCTGATATATAGAGGAAAAAATCTCTCACAACCGCTGCTAGCGCCACCGAGCGAATTGAATTGTGAGGATGCCCGAGTCCAGCAGAGCACATCGACCCTCTCTCTCTCAGCGAGCCAGAGTATCGCAGCTATGACGATACTCCCGCTGGCCCTTTCGCTCGAGACGCTGAGGACTTGAACACTTGGCTGCGTGCAGCGTGGACAGAGAACGGGGCCGCTCGTGCAGCAGGACCAGCTCAGGACCTGAACCAGCGGGTTGGACTCAATTTACCCGATGTTGCTCGATTGGATTTGGCCCGTCGGTAAGAACGGGAAAGATTGAGGTACTACTGCCTTTCGAGAGAAGGTAACGTGCGGCCTCGGAAGGTGACAGACGGTAGTGCTCGGCAATCGCGGGTTGGTTTAGGCGAGATACTACGAATACGGAATCAATAGCGTGGTGGTATCGTATAACCCGTACTAATCGCGACCTAGCGCCTTGCCAAGGACCAACGATGGATATCGCTGCCATCCTCGAAAAAGTTGCCCATTTCCGTCAGCAGGAAAACTATAGGCAGGCTATCAAAACGATACAGCCCGCCAGTGAGACCAGTAGTAATATCGAGGTGCAGTGGGTGCTGGCGGAGCTCTGCTGGGAGTTCTGCAACCTGAATGCTTCCGTTCCGGCCGTGGCCCGCTCATGCAAGGACAAGCTGCAGGCCCATTTGAATGCCAATCCCGGAAGCGGGCGGTCGCACAAGTCGCTCGCACTGCTAATGCTCATGGACCGGGACGCTGTCCTGGATCGCAAGGGCCTGCTGCACCTAGGCAAGGTAAAGCGTCACATGGAGCAGGCGGTCAGGCTCTTGCCAAGGGACGGCTATAGTCGCTACATGATGGGAATGTACTGTTTCGAGATGGCCACTGCACCGATGAGCTGTACGCGACTCGTCACGTGGCTAATCGGGTCGCAGCCGACGATAACGCTGGAAGACGCTCTTAGCTACTTCAACGAGGCGGTTACTCTAGCGTCGGCGGGCGATCACGACTTCAATTGCTCGGGTGCGCACCTAATGGCGGCGCAGTGCCATTTCAAACTTGGCAGAAAGGCAGATGGGGCCGAATCTCTCGCTCGGTGCATTGCCGCTGAGGAGCAGGCAAATACGAGATACAGGCTGAATACGAAATTTGCTCAATCGATAGCCTGCGTGAAAGATGTCGACCTCTGAGCGACGAACCGGTGCTGGTGTTTGCAAAAATATATGTGCCTATCCCGTTCACCCCACTCAACGACGTACCAGGAGACTAATAGTAGTTGTACATAGATTGTTTTTAACTGGAAAAATAATTCTTATTTCTATTAAGTATCTCAAGAGGTGCATTGGGAGGTGGGAACATGTGAGGTCGTGGCACTTCCCGCCCAATGAACTCGGATATATATATGTATATATATATATATATATATATGTGTGTGTGTGTTCCACATGACAGTCACTGGGTCGGTTGACTGGTGTGTTTGTCCATATTGTATAAATTGATCATGTTCATCAAGAACGATTGTCATCGAGCTCTCCGCGAGATCGACAATAGACGACATACAATAATATTCTAAAGTATTCATTTGTTGAATTCGTCGGCCGGACGTGACGGAAAAAACACAATGAAATATAAATACATGTCGGGTGCATGGCATATTCCTGCCATGGAGATGCATCGAAGCAGCAGCATCTGCTTCACAGCAGCTGCTACTGGCACTATGATGAGTTTAATTATTTGCATCGACATATCGAACATAAACACCGCTCGCGTCTATCATAGATAGACGGTCCGGAGTGATCTCGCAAACCCATTAGCGATATTTTTTAGTCTGTTGTTATTGACAATAAAAAAAACTTAAATACAGAGTGTTGTTCTTTTTTAGTTTATCATTCGAACTATGTAACGCCGTGAAGCATTATAATTACAATAATGATTTCTCATTACGCGAAAAATAACTTATGTACATATGCATCATACATATACATATAATATATATATATATATATATATATATACTGACGCGGATTATCATGCGTAAGCTCAAAATGAGCAATACACGATGTCGTTTGAGACAAAGCATTTTATTTTTGTAATAATAACAAAAACAAATTTTCATAATCAGTAACAAAAACAAATTGTAATAGTAAGACGGAACTCATAAAACATAATGTAATGTGAATGTAGAGTGATTTGTGGAAATTGGAGGCAAAATCAAGCCGAAAAAAAATGCCTTAGTGTCAGCATTATTTTATGAAATCTCAATTGATCTGTGATTTTTCTTTAACACAAAACACATGATAAAAAGACATAGTTCATCTCAGAAGATAATAAAATATGATAATGATAATAATAATCATAATGGATCAGCAAAGCTCATCTATCTCAGTATGGCGTTAGAATTTGAGATTTTACTGCTGAGCGAATTGAGGACAGAATTTACGTGAGTTAAGAAAGACAGCTCCACATATATATATATACATATATATATATATATATATACATATATATATATATATATATGTATATATATATATATATATGTATATATATATATATATAATATATATAAATTGTAGACGAGGTGACGATACTGAATCTATAAATAGCCATAAGCTACTTTGGCCTACCAATTAGATTTTTGTTCGTAGAACTGCAGCCTAATGACTGATATATATATATATATATATATATATATCATGGGTACTCGGAAGCCTCGTCTCATTTTCCATAGTCTCCAATGCAATATCTGCCATCGTGGCTCGTAGAGAAGAACACACTTTGCTTGCCAGGTAGTGTCAAATAATTGCGGACGAACTCAACTTTCAACGGTCGCATAACACAAGAAAGAGACCACTAACCCATATCGACTGACTAAACCTAACAGCCCAACAAATATTGAACTATTCCTCCAATAGTGTATATATATATATATATATATATATATATATATATATATATATTTTTTTTTTTTTTTTTTAATTCTTGCCTAAAAGTAAACCAATTTATTTATCTTCAACAAGTTTGTACATTGTCGGGTGTCCATGACGGATTTTACCGTGAGACTCTCAAAAACAATCTGTCACTCTCTTTCTCGCCCTAACTGTTTCCTTTTTATTTAAATCGACGCTCGGTTATTGCACCTTCGGACTATTTACCCATCGATCTATCATTATATCTGTTCGTACAATCGTCTCTCATATTCTCTCCGGTGATGGCCGACACCAGTTCATTGGCCGCTACGGCGACAGGTAGAGGGACCGGTTTTTGTTAGCCACCTACTCTTTACGATGGCTGCCCGATAGAGCCGCTTCTCGGCCTTTTATACATGGCCTGCATATGACTAACACGTGGCCACTACTCCGCTGCTGTTAGGCATCGATTTGAGATCGATGACACAGCGTTGTAGGCCACAGTGGACGCTCTTCTGTTGTATCGGACGTCGACGCTTCTGAACAGGACGTTCATCTAAGACGAAAATGCATTAGGATCAATTGAAGGTGAGCGAAATGTCGGCAGTCGGACGCAACAGGTGGCAGGTATTGAAGCTATTGGGGTCATACCTATATGCCCTATGAGTTCCGTCCGGGACAAACCCCGTAATGCAGCCATGCTGCTGAGGATCCGGAACGGAGCCAAGTTAAGCGTCGACACAGAGGATCAGTGTTTCAGCGCTGACTCTCGACATACATGTCACGTCCACGGAATTGCGTTTTACATTAGTTCGTAGGACGGACCCCCGTAAATGCAAATATGCACCGGTGGGGATCGATTCCGTGCACCTATGTGTCTCGCCTCCGATGGCAAGGCGCACACGAATGCACCATGGCAGCGGTCTCGACGAGACCGGGGATCAGTCCTGGGAGAAGGGCCGGGCGGAAGGGTTCTCGCGGAGATCCTTCGGGAAGGACAACAATGCTCTACGAGAAATTGTTTTTAAAGGAGGACATTTTCTTCAAACGCACGAACCATGTTCTAATGATAATAATAATAATAACGAGTGTGGAATATAACGAATATATTGCGCAGCGTTCCCATAAATCGTTTGTATTCCGACGTGTGTTCACGGCGACAAGGCGCAGCAGCGCGGGCGAGCGCTATGCTTTGTCGTCCGCTCACAGCGAGCACTTTTCGCCTCTGTTCGCGTTCTCTGTGCCACCTACCATTTGCGGGGTAGCCCTTTCCCAGTTCGTTTTCTTGCTTTGTTGACATCGGTCATTTTCCCTCTCCCCGTGACCAACACATGGGTAGTATCAGTGGCCGTATCATGGTGGGACTTTTCAGGGTTTATATAACTATATATATATATATGTTTATTTTTTTAATAGACGTCCTACAAACGTCTCAGTGGCGTTGGGGCAACGATTGAGACAGTCGCTATAAGCGACCACCACTATCAACATTCTGTAAGCTGTTCCCTTATGTGACCGGCCCCGGCAGGGACCCATTAGGTACTACTACGGAGATCCGTTGGGATTCGCGCATTGCTTTCAACCTTGTCGTACCTGGCAAAAATTCACAGGCAAAGAAACATCATAAAAAAATCCAACACATACCCTCCCTCGAGTCTGGCTGGAGTCGAACCCCAAGCCGCGATACGCTCTTCGCCCAATGGGATATACCGATCAATGCAGCGACTGCGCCGGCGTAGCAGACGCCACCAACGAGCGCCGATAGACTCTCTAGCACTGGTCTCATCTGTTCGGAACAATAACAGCAACCGTATTGAGTTCGAGTATTATACCAGAGTGGCCTCGAAATACAGAGAGAGAGAGAGGGAGAGAGAATGGTGCCGGTATTCCAGGCGGGTCGATTCGTCGAACACAGTGTACTTGTCATCATTGACGAATCATGCCGCAAAATGGATTCTTGTTAAAGTCGTTGCCGTAAGAGCCGTAAGGGACGAAGTCTGCAGTGGGACTTAAATGAATTTTCCGGGCTGACCCACAGCCTTAAACATTTAACGTCCACGGTAGAACTGCTTTCGGCATTGCTCTCATAAGACGTACCCCTTGAAAATGCAAATGTGCAACGGTGTAGTATCTGCAGTGGGACTTGACGTCTAGATAACTAAATGCTGGTGGCTGGATGTCGATTGTGCTGTTACGAATCAGAGTTGATTGTTGCTTGCGCTCTCTGCGTGAAGTGAAGGCCCTCGAAGTGCCTGGAAGAGTGCCAGGTGTAGGACCCCCGTGCTGGAGGAAGGGTTGCCGAAGGCCCGGCATCTCAGGTCGACTCTAAATAGGACACACTTGCAGTAAGTTGCTTTATACCAGTAATCACTAAGCACATCTTCACGGGGGTGCAAACGTCAGATATATATATATATATGTATATATATATATATATAATACGTATATGCGTATATTTATTTTCTATTTTTTAAGCACATGTTGTTATACTTCGTCTACTAGTTTGAAGATCTTTATAAGTGGGTAAGTAACTACATGACGAAATATTCACGACGTCCATCGGAGAAAGTAGCAGCTTTTTTTTACTGATTTTACCACGAAAAGGTTTTACCATAACTTCCGTGACTGCGTCGCAGATTACAACCAGCAGCGTGATTTCTACATTCATCTTCGTGGAAAAGTCCTCCGTGAAATCGGCATATCATAAATAGTTTGTTGACGATTACAAGCGAGCTCTCCGTTTGTCAATGACTTCTATACATGGAAAGTCAATGAAGAATCTCTGAAGATTGGTGTTCGACAGCGCAATCATCACTTTGGAATCTTTATGCCCTCGTCTCAAATCGAGAGCGGTTTTAGATACAATTGTGAGGCATGAACATAGTGTATGCCATTGTACATTCATCCTTGTTTAACTTTACGCGGTCGTAGAAGCAGAGCGCTGGCAACTAGCCGCCGCTAAAAACGGATAATCGTTGTGAATGGTGCCTGCTTTTAATGTTGGTTTCAACTTGTTTATAACGCTGTCATAACAATTGAGTCGATTCATAAATGAAATTAGATTAATAGTATTAGATTATATAAAATAAATTGAATTCGATTAATATTATAAACCAGTGATTCCTTATTTCTCGCTAACAATGACTTATATGTTCGAAAACTACATAGGCTAATAATTGGCCCAGACCAACGTATACCACGTTCCTAGATTGTCCGTTAACAAGCATCTGACAGGGTGCAAACATCAGCCTGGCGATCGAATGTTTTTGTTAATTATTTTAAGTACGATTTTAAAGAAGCGCATTCAGTTAAAGTGTCTCTAGCTGCAAAAAAAAACCGCAGACCGCAGGTTCGGGTCCCGCGACATGACATATCCCAATGGATTAAAAGCGGTCCTATTGCATCGTATGCAATTGATTACGAATAGGTGTAAGTTCAGCCTTTTAGTTAAGTCAATGGGGGTAGGTGAAGTATAATAGGTACGTTTTTCGATTCACATTTTTCATTTTGACAGATCATCTAATTAGTACAATTATCCCACGAATGTTGTTACTAATATTATTACCTGTTAAAGAAGTAGCTTCACGTTGAATCAATTTGCGTGCGCATTTAACCGATGTGCTACGCCAACCCTATAAATTCTAATTGTTCGTAATCTGTCTATTGTTTTACACCGAACGTCAAAATTAGGTAGATTCTAGCATCCGCCGAGCGAGCGATATCGGAGCCCCTGAATAACAGTATCAGGAGCTGCTTAAGCGTGGCTCACAATTCGTAGTATTACCGTTATTATTATTATTGGGTCCTCCTCTCCGGTTTCTCCAATGTTCTCGCTGATTCTCCGCTGGCCTCTTCCTGTTCTATAAATAGGCCCTGCATCGGTGAGTGCGGGCCTGAGGCCGGGCGGAAGGCTACGAGACGCCGGTTGCAGCACATGTTTCATGAGCCTTTTCCAGACCGGGACCGCTAACACTGACTTCCACTGCAGTGGACCTCCTCACGCAGAAGGTAACGAATCGGTGCGTTTCCCAATATCGTTCCCTCTTAGGAAAAAGCACAGATACAACTTGTGGACACGTGTGTATGCGTGTGAAGTTGCTCTGTTTCGACTGTTGTCCAACAAAATCGTTTGTGCTACTGAGTGTATATTCTGCTCGTAGAGAACGCTGGCTCGATATCTGAAAACCCTCAATAGACAATTGCCTTAACTGAATATGGGTTACTCACCTACTTGGAAAAGAGAGCGTGATTAGGCCGGACTTGCTTGAAAGCTGCGGCGTAGTAGGACAAGCAAGCACCGGCGTCTATGTGGTGGTTTCGTACAGATGAAATCAGAATCTCTGCGAGACAAAAAATGATTTGCGCGTTGTCGCGACGGCGGCGGCAGAGCATCTGCTTCGTTTTCAGCCCATTCTTCCCCCGCGTAGCATTTACGTGATGGCGAAGACCCTATCTCATGATGGTGAACAGCTTGTTCTACTGCGAATTGTTGAAGATGTGGGCTCACCACGCCAGCATTGTTACCAATTGGGTATAATCCATTTTTCGAAGTGGTGCATGAGGCCTGCTATACTAGGGTGTTCATTGCTAATTCAATGAATCAGCGGGTTGTGCACGCCCTTCTATGTTACGGGTGCGCGAGACTTTTCGTGGCGCCTAACGAGCAACTAAATGCCATTGGTGCGTACAACGAAATTCTGCTTAAGAAAGACTCTGCTTGAAAGGGATTCCTATGTTCTTTGATGGCCCTGTGCGAGGCCTTGCGAAGCAGTACGCCTTAGCCCTGAGCTCAACGATGACACGCTCGCTGTTCTCTTGCCGGAAAACAATGATGGCCAACAATAGGGATGTTCTATCTGAAACAAACGTAAAAATTCATTTCAACGCGAGGCTTGAAACACTCAGTGAAATACAAAAATGCTTTCACGCTATAACCAACCAAAAAATGGCAAAATGGCCATCGGACTCGGTGCATTTTGCTGTGCGATTTCTTTCGAATACATGGCGTTCCCCCACATTGCATATATATATATATATATGTAATTTGTGTCGCTGCTTGCAATTTGCAATATGTCATTTCTATTTAATATCTATTAATTTGAGAACGATACGCCGCAGCTCTCGTTCAGCGACATGCCGAATCAACGGACACGTAACGAACGACGAATTCAAGTAATAGCCATACAGAACAAGAGTAGGTATCACGCGTTGCAAACCTATCCGATCACGGTTCTCATTTTCTTTTGCCTTGACCCATTTCAGCCGCAATGGTAGCGATGAGTGTGGATCAGCTCAAGGATGAAGGCAACCGGTCCTTCCGGCAGGCCGACTATGGCGGCGCGTTGGAGAAGTACGTGGAAGCGTTGAAGATCACCCATGAAGGCGACAGCGAAACAAAGGCCATCCTGCACAACAATAAGGCCATGGCCTATCTCAAAATGGACAGGTATGTTAATAATACAATGATATTCATTAATTCGTTTTCAAAATTCATATAGATTAAACTACAAGGAACTCTGTAGTGTCGGTCAATGGCCTACAACGTCTGTCCGTAAAAGGGGTCGCATTTCGAGGTGGCTCTAGAGCCGATGGACGGTTCGGATCAGTTCACATGAATCACTTATTCCATTTATGAACCATTGAATATATAATTCCCGCAACCACAACTCCCTCCCCCCCAGAGACTCTATCTCACACAGACGCGTGCAGTGCGTAGCAGCTAGTGCATTGTGACCGATTTCATATTACAATTCAATACTCATGCTGGGCGCTTTCCGATTTGCTGCGTCGTTGTGTGTGTGTGTGCATTTTTGTGTGTACGCTGTTGTGCTCTCGCTGTTTGTAACCGAAGGTTTGAAGACGCGAGGGAGGAGGCTTCGACGGTGCTACTTTTCGATCCGTCAAATGTGAAGGCGCTGTTCCGCCGAGCGCAAGCTCTCGAAGGCCTCGGAAAATACGATCTGGCCTTCAAGGACGCTCGTCAGGTGCTTCACATTGAGCCGAAGAATACGTCCGTTCTGCCCGTCCTGGAGCGGCTCAACGCTCGGCTGCAGGACATCGCCAAGGAACAGTCAAGCACGAAGTGCAGGGTTGGTGGATGACTTGATTAACTTTATCGGTTTTATTAACGCCATATTGTATATATACATATATATTTGCTTTATTTTAAAAGTTTAAAACCGCAATCGTCCATGTTGCGCAATTTTCATAATGCAATATATTATTTTCCATTGGGTATTAAAGACACTAGACTAATCGATTGTTTTGGAGAGTTCTTATTTATATGTTCGCATTTATGAGCATTCACTTGTCAGTGTAGTATACTCAATATTGGAATTCCGCGTGCACTAGATCACATTCGATATGCTGCACACAAGGATATATGTCTGTACCTTCGAAATTTTACGTGAGAATTTCTCGAGCCGAAACACCACCACGCTCAGGCATATATACTATAGTTATGGTTCCACATCGATCAAGGTGCGCCCGTACTCACAAAAGCAATAGCTCACGTGTTTGCAAGTTACCCATATCATTGATTCGAGTGGTTGTATCATTCGCCCTGTCGTACCGATACCCCCGGATAATTATGACCAAACACTAAACTCTATGCTACGTAAAACCTCTCTGACTTCCTGTCGCTCTTTTTCTCTCTCGCTCACCCTTAATTTCTGCTCTCTCTCTGCAATATCGGCTAACCTAATCATGCGTACCTGTCCCCCTCAGGCGGAAAGTATGTTGGCTATCATCAATGATATGACGAGTCCGCTCGACAAGAAGATGACGGCGGTGAACAATTTGATCGTTGTCGCCCGTGAACGAGTGGGAGCTGACATCATTATGTCGTTGCGAGGACCCACGACCCTGTATCAGGCTATGAAGCTGCTGAAGAACGAGGACTTCAATCATGCCTGTGTCCGAATCTTTGGCGAAATTTGCAAGCGGGGCTCGAATCAAAGTCTGAGCATCGTCAAAACGCTTGGTAGGTGTATGCGCGATGTATGGTTGATCATGAGAGTCCCAGCCTTCGCTGCGTGGCCTTGAATCGATCATCAGCCGTATTTGACTGTTGTACATGATGAGTGACGTCTATGTTATGAGTTGAGGTATTCGCTCACACTTCATGCATTTGCTCAGAACGTAAATATATTGTATATATATGTAATAGGGTATTGGATTATTCAAGTAAGGAAAATTAGCCGACCAGTCGCGCAGCGCGATATACGAGTGGTCTCATTTTTGTAACCACTATATACACACCTCGTTGATGCTAATATATTATACAAAATAGCATTTTTCAAGACAATGATAATATCGCTATTATCGAACGATTACATAATGTGTTTAACGCGCGCCAGAATGTCACGTACACATGTTCCATATGCGCCGTTTTTTTACGCCCGACCTCATCCGAAACGAACTACTATCCCGAGCATTTCACTAGCCAGCCAACAGTTGATTATTGTTACAACAAGTGACTCGCTTTCAAATTGACTCGTACCAATCCGAAATCGGATCGCCTGAATCGACAAATGCACTGATATCGCAGACACAATCTCGATTGAGCTGGTGGAGAAAGACAACGTAACTCTATCCGCTCGTATTGCAGGTCTTCCATATTTGTTGGACTTTTTCTCGTCGAAGAATCCGACCTTCATCGTCTCGGTGCAGTTCATGGTGCAGCAAATCATTAACTCGCTGTCAGGCATGACGCTGGAGAAAGCCAAAGGCGACAAAGCGATTATCAAGAAATTCTCAAAAGAGATCGACTCGGTAAGCTGTAATCTCGCTCCCACGACAACATCAGCAAGAAGCTGTTATAGAGAACGCTGTGAATGGGTTGATTACGACACTAAATTAATTGTTCTAAATTAGCTGTTTGAGGTATCATGTGGTGTGCTGTTGACAAACATTAACTAGGTTGTCTAGACAAGCACGTTTACACTAGACAAGTACACGAGGGCGTTGTGCAAAGCAACGCTCTCAAGTCTATTTGCTAGTTATATATGTTCTTATGTTGTAGCTCAATATACGTTCCTTGGTGGGCAGGGAACATCAAGCACCAAGTTTAGTGGGCATCACTTCATTCGAGCCTATCTAACTTCAGCGACGGAATGCCCAACGTATGCCATCGCCACGTACAGGTTTATTTGCCTAGGTACCCTTCATTCGCAGTCGTCTTAATCGTCGTATATATATATATATATATATGTGCCTTCATTCGGGTGGTCCTATCATTTTTCTTCTCGTTGTTACAGGTCATGCTCACCCTGACGAAGACGGTCAATTCACGTGTCATATCTGGCCTCGGGCGGGACGCCATCCTCGAGCTGATAACGAAAAACGCCGACTATCAGGCATTGGACTGGGCGTTGAAACTCGTCGAAAACGACGGTCTCTTCCGCCTGCTCGACGTCGCATCGGAACTGCCCGAGGTGAAGTACGAATCGTCGATGGAGGTCACGAACGACACGAATCCCAAGGTGTCCGTATGCCTCGATCGCCTGTGGTACTGTATGGACCACGATGCTGCGAAGGACAAGTACCGCAACGCTGCCAAGGACTTCATCGATGAGAAGCTGCACACGGGCGACGAGCTCGAGCCGAAGGTGCGGGCAACGGCGACGATCACTGCCCTGCTGCTGGGCCCGCTCGACTGTGGCAATAGCGTTCTGGCGCAGGCTGGCGTTGTCGAAATGATGATCGCGATGGCGGGCTCCGATGACGAACTTCAGCAAAGGGTTGCCGCCGAGGCGTTGATAGCTGCGGCGTCGAAAAAAGACAAGTGCACCTCGATTCTCTCGATGGGCACCTCGATTCTGAAGAACCTCTACAAGAGTCCCAATGAGAATATTCGGGTGCGAGCCCTCGTTGGCCTATGCAAGCTGGGCAGCTTCGGTGGAAGCGACTCGTCGATGAGGCCGTTCTCCGATGGGGCGTCGCTCAAGTTCGCCGACTCGTGTCGAAAGTTCCTCATCAACCCGAACAAGGATAGGGACATACGCAAGTGGGCGGCCGAGGGTCTTTCGTACCTGACGCTTGACGCGGATGTGAAAGAGGATCTAATCGATGATCGACATGCGATTACGGCGCTCATTGATCTCGCAAAAGAGATGAAGAGTGTCGTACTTTATGGCGTCGTTACCACTCTGTGTAACCTTACCAACAGCTACGACAAACAGGTTAGCTAGACCTGCCTATGCACGCTGAGTAATATTGACGCGACGTTTCAATTATCAATGTTGTTAGAACGATATACGAATTAGTGGATAGTTGCTAGTTTACATGCATTTAGCATGGATTCATTTGATTGTTAATACAATTACAAATTGTGCGTGAACGCGTGCCTTGAGACGCCCTCCAAGCGCCCTCATGTAGTAACCGAATTTATTTGCTTTCCTATAGTTGTTACTACTATTACTATTATTACTATTATTTTCATTATTTGTATCTGTAAATCATACCAGCGGCGTAACTTCAACCACCAATGTAACGATGTCATTGCCCACACGCCAATCGTCACGAGCGATGCCTCCCGTACGCCACCTTTAAAATTGCAGCTCCTTTAATAAACCAATGTACCTCTACCTGACCAGCTCGCTGATAGCAGTAGAGGAATAGCTGGTAGCTGGTAGGCACTAACGCTCATTCGTCTTCCCGACCATCGACAGGAAGTGCTCCCCGAGCTGATCGAGCTGGCTAGATTCGCTAAGCAGCACATCCCCGAGGAGCACCCAATGGACGGAAGGGAGTATGTTGAGAAGAGGGTTCGAATTCTGGCCGAGAGTGGCGTTACCATCGCGCTGGTGGCACTGTCATCGACCGACTCGCACAATTCGCGAGAAATGATGGCGCGCATCTTCAACGCGATCTGCGAGCAGCCGGACCTACGAGGCATTGTCGTTCAGCAGGGTGGAGCGCGCTGCCTAATTCAGCTGGCGCAGGAAAACACTAAGAACGGAAAGGTTCGTTCCGGTGGCAACAAAAAAAAAAAAAAAAAAAAAGGAGCTTTCGAAAAATGTCGTTGTTGTTGTTGTTGAAATCTTGTTGATAACATTGATACATTTCGAAGTGATATCGATAGATCTGGACATTGAACGTTGAGGTGGATTTTGCGGTGTCTACGAGGTGGTGACACATATGGTGCGGGTTGACGATGCGAGGGCGCAGAGACAGCAGTAGGATGGATTTCTGAACGTAATACTTCGAGCGGAAGATTCATTCGTCAACTTCGACTCAAACGAAAAGCAGTAGCGTGGGCGATCTCTTACTTGCTTGATGTGTGGCCGCGTTTGCGCGTAGATCTGCTCTACTTGTACTGTGCTGTTTTTTTCCCGATTTATCCAGATACGGCAATTTCTACTGTCTCTTATTTCATCATCAAGCTTCACAGTGTCAAGCAGCGAAGCTCGATGATGAAACAGGATAGATTAGGTATTAACTAGATACATATATGTATGTATATATATATGCTGCTTGGCATGGAACGTACTCTGACGTACTCTGGCAACAATCAGCAGCTCTATTCGTTGTTGCAATTTGTCTCGAATTGCCTAACTCTTCAGATGGTCGCGGCCCAGGCGCTCGCTCGGGTTGGAATTACGATAAATCCCGAGATCGCATTCCCCGGCCAGCGTGCGTACGACGCCGTTCAGCCACTGATTAGTCTACTTGACACCGACAATACGGGTCTGCAGAACTTCGAGGCGCTAATGGCGCTCACGAATCTCGCCGCCGTCAGCGACTCGGTTCGAAAACGCATCGTCAAGGATGGAATCAGCCCAATCGAGCATTACGTTTACGAGAGTCACGAACAGCTCCGTAGGGCATCCACACAATGTCTGCTGAACCTGATGATGCTCGAGGATGTCCAGAAACGCTTTGAGGTTAGTATGTGGCCAGGCGCTCGAACAAGGCATAGCACAAACGGGTGGCGGCTGACTGATTGACTCATTGCGCTCATCTCAGGCACGAATCTGAATTCATGACCTGGGTTCCGCAAACGAAGCTTCGGTTGTTGTTGTTGTTATTGCTGTTATTGCTGCTATTGTTGTTGTTGCTGCTGTTGTTGTTAAACGAGCCCGCGTACTTCGAACCAGTGTATTCGATCTGAGTATCTATCGCGTATCGAGATCGGGTAAGTTAAGAGAAGAATTGGGGCGGTCGCAATAACAAACGTCCCTTGATCCGAATTGGTTGCTGTTTATTCCAGAATTATAGGTTAGTGACACACTGCAGCTCATTTAATCTGGCTGAGTGGTTGCAACGCTGTTCGTCGTACTATGTTTGAATAAGTATCGAATTCAGTATGATGCTCGGATGACGCATGTATCTCATCACTTGCCCTGTACGCCATGTTGACGGAGACATGTGTACCGTTGTTCATGTGCTGCTATGTAAACAGGTTTCATTTAGTGTTGCCGTTGAATGGTGTGCGGGTCCCGCCAACCGTCTCGCTGTGTGACAATTACCCTCGTTATATTCTTTCTAGAACACCACATACTATATATTTTTACACAGCCGATGATCGACGTAGAATAATAGTAACTATTGGCCGAGTAAACTAATGAAGATAGGGTCTTCTTCTTGTTCGTTCGACATAGATCGGTGACCGAGTCAAGCTCTTCACGCTGCTGCTTGGCGAGGATGATTTGGACACGCGGATGGCAGCTGCTGGAGCGTTGGCGATTCTTACTTCAGTGAGCGAGGTGGCCTGTGGCAAGATGGTGAAGGTCAATGACTGGGAAGACCTCGTAGGAGCCGCATGCCTCTGCGAGAACATTGAGATGCAATACAGGCAAGTGTACATTGGCGGGACACCAAATCGCGTTATGTACGTCCGTGAACTATAGATGAACGCTAGAGCTGAAAGCATATGAGCCTTTCTCAAACCTATGACTATTTCTATGCCTAGAAACCCAGCTCATCCTTTTTGTCACGTAACGGAAACTTCGACCGAAGTTAATGAACAAACAGGTAATAGAACAAAACAAAAAACCAGCCCAACCATCCATTCGATTGCTCACGTATATATCGCTGTTTGCCGTTGTGACTTGCAGAGGCTTCTGTATGCTGTACAATGTGGTCGCGTCTCGCCGAGACGTCGCCAACAGGATGATCAGCGGCGAGTCCAAACTCATGCAGATGTGTCAGGCTATCGAGAAGGTTGGCCAGATCGAGGACCGAACCCGAGCGCTTTCGCAGGAAATCCTGAAACGCGTCGAGGAGTGGAAAAATGAACCTGACGACAAGGCTAACGTCGCTGGCCCGAGCAGCGAGGATCAGGTCGACTAGGTAACAGTCGCCGCCGCCTCAACAGTGGTCTTACAAAAGACCTCCACAAATAGCATACAACGATGAGGGAACTGGCGTGGCGTTCTAGCGAGGCGGGGCACGTCTTGCGACGTGCGGCCAGTGCTGAACGATAACATTAATCAAAACTGAACGCGTTCTCGATACGGCGGCGTATTCTGCGCACGTGTTTTGCGGAAGTCTGTGACAATGATGAGGCAACAGCTTCCCGCGGCGTTCGATCCGCCTGATTCGCAACGCTGGAGAGCGCTGGCGGTCCACGTACCGCCGATTGAGTGTTTAGTACAGAGCAAATATACTGTAACTGTATGTATATACATATATAGATATATAAAAAATATATTGCTATTCTCAAGAAAATATGTTGTGTCTTCACTTTTGCTAAATTGGTTTCACTTTGTTGAAATTATACATAGGCTAAATTAACTACCGTACGTCAGGACACTCAGCGGCTGTGCGCCGTGCAATCGGAGGATGCACGTACACGAGTGCGATCTCCACCGTTACACATTTGCATTTAAAGGGGTCCGTCGTATGAAGGCTTACGTCGACAGCAGAGCTGTGGACGTTACATGTTGAGGGCTAAGAATCAGCCCCGAAATTATACGTTTGGCCGCTCAGCGTGCATATGCTCTACAACAGGTTCAATGGGCCATTTTCAGGCTGACTCCCAGCCTTAAACATTTAACTCACTCCACGATACCGCGTTTGCATTGCTTCGTAAGACGGACAACCCCTAAATGCAAATGTGTAACGGTGGCAATCGAACACGCGTACGATTAAGAAATCTATTAAGAAATCTATTAAACCTATTAAGAAATCGCAACAAAGGCCCGGCGAGTGTGAGGTACACGTTCCCGCCGCCTTCGACCTCAAGGGAAATCGCGATCTGGGAACTCACTTGAGGTCAGAGGCAGGTCTTATCCTAGTAGATTCGCATCTACTAGGGTAACTCAGACGTCGTGGCGCTCAACGGTTCGAGTCGTTAACGTTGGCGGTAAGCGGAAATAAGGTCTAGGAGGGAATTACGCCCTTTGACCTTGTTTGCCCTTTGACTGAAACGCGACACGAATATTGCGTTTTCTGTAAATGCAGATCAAGCAGTCGAGGATCAAAAGGTCGCGTGCAGGAACTCGGCGGCGCCTGTCAAACATTGCCATTTACGACATCGCTCCGGATTATTTGGGCCCGACGGGTTACTCTGAAGTGATCGCCTCTCGAAATCGGAGGTCCATAACATCTTATAGCACCGACAGCTACGCCTTGTAAACAAGCAAAAGACTTCCAAGCATTCGATAGTGTAAGACATGAGAAATTCAGTTCCACCAAGTGTCATATGAGTCAGGTCAATGGTCAGCTGAGGCGTACGGGACAGGCATCGTCTTGTTGGATAGTATTTACGACAGGGCCAAATGTTCTGCAAGTTTCGATAGCCTTTCAAAGGCAGTTAATAGCCACTTGACAAGCAGGGTTATAAAATACATCTATCGATTTATTCATTATTTCACAACTTTCACAGCATCTATTAGTGATGTCTCTGTCCATCTGATTGTAGGTTGCCTGTCTCCGCGCGCATCTCCTCCGCCTTAGCAAGTATCACCGGCATGTTATTCCTTCGATCACACAGGATGTTTTATTTTTTTCATCGTAAGGCAGCCACATGCAGCGACTAGCTATGTCGTCGATCGGCCTAATTCAAGGGGTACCCGGATAAGGTTCACTGTGGTGTGTGAGCTCCTCCGCTGTTAACGGAAACATTGCGCTCGATTCTCTTTCGTGAATCCCTTCAAGGTCAGAGCTGACTTGTCTTGTCACGGACCTGCCCAGTCACACGCAGCGATGTCAAACGCAAGCCGGCGGGCCGCCGAGGACCTTCGTTTGCTCAGACGCAGTTGCTATTTCCACGTTCTCGTTATACCAGTACGACGTGTCAATTTCAGCTGCGATCAGACATCGCGTTCGAACAACTGCGCTCGGCTGTTGGTCGCTGCACCCCGGCGAGTACGATAGCCCCCGTTGAAATATCGCCTGCCAACGAATTCGAAGGAGTTACTGCAGGATTTCGGGCTCGGTTACTGTTCGACGCCACTGAGAACGATGGTGTTCGGCGCCCGAACGCTGTTGGTGGCTATCGCGGCGAGCGTGATTCCATTTTCGACGGCATTCATCAGGTCTGATCATCAGTGGAGCAAAAATGAGACCGATTGCATCGAGCGGGCTGCGCATCGCCTCTCGATGCGGGTCGACCATTTCCGAGGCGTCTACGAGCATCTCAACGCGAGCAAGCAAGCCCACGACGCGGCCACCAAAGACAAGAAAGCGCTATCAGCGAAACAGCTCGTGGAGTCCGCACACGCAGGGAACGCGACCGCTCAAAGTGAGGCGTTCGATATCATCATTGAAGTCGACCTCTGCCTCTCGGGACCGCTTATTATTGAGTGCTTCGGCAACGCCACCTTGATTCAGGGTCTGGAGCCGAATTACCTGAGGAACTACCAGAAGAAGCTGCTGCTCACTGGAAAAGATGGACCTGACTATGATCTGTCGGATCAAGTCGCCGCAGTTTTCGGCCACGACACAAAAAAGCAAAAAGAGCTTCTAGATTTTCGTGCCGAGGTGACGCTGTGCGTAAGTCTAGCGGGGCTCGATGAGCGGTGTCGTTCGCTGATCGACTCGGGACTGACCAAAGACGACCTTCGGAGCGTGCTCCGAGTATCAAATGGAACCTTCTCCGACGATAAGACAGTTGCACATCTAGCGTTTCCCAGCGACACAGCAAAGCAGACTAAATGGAACGAAATTGTGGACGAATGCTGACACTGATACAGGCAGAGACACATTGGCGATATGCTCGCGCTGAGCGAGAAGAACGGCACGGATCTCTCGATGGTGTACGGTGAAGAAACGCTGGTATCGATACGCTGTCGTACTCATGGGAAATGCAAATGATTAAAATTGAGGTAATCGATCGGAGTCAAAATTTCGACAATAAGCTCAACCTTGTGTGCAGGTAAGACGTCTATACTTGGGGACCGCTGAAGATCTTCAGACATGGACAGAAAAATAACAATTGCTATCGCACACACACACACACACCTTAGAAAACCGAGAGTGCCCCCTATTGTAGCCGAAATAAAGCTGAGACTTATCTTGATCACAGAACTGTGTTTCTTCACTTGAAAAGTTCACGGGATCTATTCCAAGGGTCGGACGATATCTTAGAACGGTTATCAGCAGGTCACTCCAGATGCACGATGAGAATCGCCCTCAGAAAATGACAGATGCCTAGGAGATGTCGCGAAGAACTAGCCACACAGGGTAAACATCCGTTTGGCGTTACCTATGGATGACAGTTCATAGCGAACGAATAGTCACTCCGTCTTAACGAGATGGATTTACCTAAAAAGCCAACTTTCTCTCTTAGCTCGCCTTGATAGGAGTGTTATCGCGGACGTGACTAGTAGACGAGTCCTGGTGGAGATCCCGGAAGTTCGTGCCTTTGAATCAGATTTCGGTCCAGCGACCTGGATAAGGCTTGAGAATGTTTTATTGTTTGGGATATGTTTCTATACGATAATTATACTCGATGAGTAACAGATGAGCCGTTGATATCTCGTTCCAACGGTGGATACTGGACATAGCGTAAGCTGAAAATTAGTACACTTGATTTCTTCGTCAGCGACGTGCTTAGTTAACGATACTCGGGTGTCTAGCTCTGAAGATTCGTATACCAAGTAAGAAGCCTTTCAACGTGTGATCCAGGGGAATTATTATTTGGTCGCGTGTATCTTTTCTGATTTCAAGAATTTCGAATCATATCAATGAGCTGCTGCATGCTGTCAATGAGCTGAACATATTCATAGGGTGCGAGTACATAGGTATATTGGAAATACGATTCCCAACGAGCTTTGTTCCTAGCTACGAGGAGCTCGACGTAAGACAGAAATTACGTTATCGAGGCATTATGCCAAGGCCTGAGCGTTATCAACTTCGAGCGATCCCTCCTATAATATTTTTTTATTTACACAATTGCTACCATTTTCTAAACGTATTCTGCATGAAAACACTATTGCTATGTTTCATGTTGCCTAAATGTATCCTTATTATATTGACACTTACATAGCTCGCAGCAAACGGTCGTTTCGCAGACAGCATCGAAAATATTGACTAAGATCGCTCTCTGCGCCTTCCACTGTTCCAGCGTCACGCTAACTCTATTGAAAAATCACAGATCAGGCGTGATTAGGTCCACCAGCTGAACAAACAATAACAGCTTAATAATGGAACGGTCACGCAGCCCGATTGAGGCACTCACCTTCAACCTAAGCACATATCAGCGGTACGTCCTCTTAGTGCGAACCTTACCGGAAGTATCAAGTACACACGATGATGAAGTTAATGTTTCGGGCAACTCTTTTGACCCTGTTGACCACAGTGGCGACCGCGGACTCGACTGGCAGGCTCGGTGGCCTATCCTCAGTACCGAGACGGTCTCTGAACGAATGCGTTCAGCAAACGACAAAGCTTCTAATAGGAACGATGCGTCGCAATCTGCTCCGCTCTCAACGTGTCACACGATGAAGTCGTGAAGACGAGTCGGTAACGAGGTGAGCGCTTGTGGCACAGCGCATTGAGAGCGGTAGAATAGAATGGCCGGTCTCCGACTTGAACCAACGTGTACGAATCCGGCAAGCGGATACGTTGACCAGTCCGAAGGCAAGGTTGGTCTTCGAGACAGCTCTGACAATGTCATTGTCGGTGATGAAGAGGATCATTCGGTAATGGGATACGTAATGATAATTGCCGACTGCTTATGCTCGTTATCGATAAGTACGTGGTTTGCGTGTTGGACGACGTGCATCCTGTTGTGTCAGGTAAAGGTAGCACACATGGGAAGGATTAATGACATTGAAATAATCGTCATCAGAGAAACAGAACGAGAGTAATCTGTAGTTAAACAGGGGGAATATCCAGGGAGAGTTAATCATCGTCGAGCTGACCCTCAGCTGTTCCCCTTCCATCTGACAGGCCTCAGCTCTTCACCTTTTAGGTATTGCTATGAGGACCTATCGAGGATCCAGGGAGAGTTGGTTTCAGCCAAGTACGTATATATATACATCGGAGGCTGAGTTCACCAGTGCACACCCGAAACCAAACAAGCCACCCGTGAGTGGATTGCACACTATGAAAGGGCCAGGACTAAAAAATCGACCGGAAGCATTTTGTGCACTGTGTGTGTTTTGTATACAAATGGAGCTATTCTAATCGACTACCTTGAGGCTGGTGGGAGAATCGATTATGCCAAATCTCTCGGATCGTCTAAGCAACGCAATCGTTAGGAGTTGGCCCGGCATTCAGAAGGAGAAGATGCCGTCTCACCAGGATTTACACCCGCTCACAAGTCACCTCTTACGATGGCTAAGCTGGCAGGGTTGCGCCACGAAATTGTTGAACACCCATCCTAGTCAACAGATCTAGCCCTCCCCCCCCCCCCCCCGCGAGCGACTGTTACCTCATCCAGAAACTCAAATCGCACCTCAAGACCAAGCGGTTCGATACGAACGTTTGGGGTCGAAGGCCGCCGTAGACGAACATTTTTTGGATCTATGAAAGCTTCGCTTTACATGTTTGTGAGAACAGACACACTAAAACGGAATCGTTAATCTAAACGGATGAAGGACGCCGATGCCTGAAAAATTCAGCTTCAAAGCTATAGCGTTACTTGACCTCAACGAATTTTGATTAAATGACGTCCGCTGAGAACGACGGTTCTACGCCGATTGTACTATGCACACGTTGTGCTTTGCTCCGATCTCCTCTAGAAGCCATTCGTTCGTGTTCGGCTTTGATTTCTTCGAGTTTCACCAATGAACTTCTGATCATACGCCAATGCCGAGCTCACTGATGTGTAGCTGACATGGAAATAAGTTACGGTGAAGCCATAATTTTCTAAAATATATATCGAAACGTGGATATTATTGTATTATAAAATAAATTATAAAATAAAATAAAATTTGACGCTGCACCCTATCGTCAGCGGACGAGTTGCTCTCTAATCCGATAATCCGTCGTCGTCAAGTACACGACTTGAGCATAGACGAGTCGACGCGATGCGTGAGGGGATCTCCCGGGAGATCATTTACAGATAAAGTGTGATTTTGGGTGTTTAAATCGATTGCTAGACCTTCAAGGCAAGACTGTCCACCCGAAGCAAATGCGAGCCTGAATTGTATGGGTGCCGTGACACGATGAATGTACCAGACACCGTCGTTTAGTCAATCTAACGGTGCAGCTTCGAACGAAATTTAACAGGTATTGTAAATTTGTAGCGAACGTATAGTTGAGAGAACATTGAACATATATATATATATATATTTATATATATATATATATGGCATATTGCAAACATATGAGGAAAGAACGAGGCAAGATGTGTTCCTGTGTGTGTGATGATGTGCGGGTCTGTGTTCTTCGGTTCGAATCGGTCAGGATGCATATGTCTCGAAATGGTACGAAAAGTAATTCTGAACCATGGCCCAAGTGACAGCACACCCATAATCGACAAAAGGGGTGTGTGTGTGTGTGTGTTTGTTTCGCTTACGTTGAATGCTAGATTCACGTCTTATGTTAAGAGTTGCGTGTCGTTGAGTGTCATGATCATCATCATCGAAGAAATCTAACTTGAGCTCAGCGTATTTAGAATCGTGCGAATAGCTAAAAGAGCGGCAATTTTTTTGGGGTGACACAAATGTCAGACTTTTTTTGTTTCTATCTAAGCTTTTGGTTATTTTGAATGGCAAACCTTTGCATGCAACCTACACGTTCTGTGTGAGAAGCAAAGAGTTGATTTTTACTACATAAATGAGGAATTGATGTTAAACAACAAAGAATAATAGCTTCCCATTCAACTTGTGTAAAAGCCACTTGGGAACGTCCCGTATATATATATATATATATATATATATACGGGACGTTTCCAAGGGGAATAGTCATGCGCACGACGGTGTTTGCTTCCATTTGTAGTGGTATCAGTTCAATTAGAAATTGAACAAATGTATTATAAAAAGTATATAGATGAACCTTAAATTTTCATGCCAAATCTCGTTCTCAAGCTTGGTGCGAATGGTCTGGCGAGATGATGTTTTCGACGCCAGGTCGACGCTTCATGTAGGCCAAAACACTAATCGCAGATCCGGGAGGTGTCAACTATAGTCGGATGAAATCGACAGTTCGTCGGGTGTTGAAACAACCTTTAAGCAACGAAACTCGACGAATTTCATTTCGTCCATAGGCCTTCTGGGGACAACGGTTGACCGTCGATGTAGAGAGAGTTCCATTCAGACCTGTTTGGTCCCTCGCCTGCTCTGTGTACAGATGCACAGCCGCTCAAGTCCATCCACTCGAAGCATTAGCATCTAATCGATGGTCAGTTGATGTTGTAGCTGCTGCCCCTGCTGGTGCCGATTCGATGCTCGTTGGCGATTGGCAAACGCAGGCTGACTCGCTACAGTCACGCAAACGGCATACTGCCAGGTAGTAGTCTAGTTCTACGATAGACGCATTGACCTCCACATATATAGAGTAAGGGTGCCCGCTGCGGAAAGTCACAAAGCTGTCAGACGAAAGCAGAATTGCAGCCATAAACGATGCCGCGTTACCGCTTTCTGCTGCCCGACTTAACCGCAGTGGTGGTGATTGCGGCAGCGATTATTGGCTCGAGAGTGGCGTCTGACGGCCAGCAGACCCTGCCGAGGTCGCTGGCAAAGATCTGCACCGAACACACAGCGAAGGCGCTCGATATCAGTATCGAACAATGCTCGGATATCAGCGACGCTCTCAACATATCGCTTTATGAACAGATGAGGTTTAGCCAGAGGCGAGTTAGTGTCAGGGATCAGATCGAGGCCGCATTTCCCAATAACGCGAGCGCTCAATCCGCAGCCTATGATATTCTCATCGAGATGCGATTCTGCGCGTGGCAGCCTTTTGGAAATGGGAGGTCCACTGAATTCTGTATCGCGAATGCCTCAACCAAGGTGGGCCTGACGCGGGCCGAATTTCGCTATCTGTATAAGCTCATCATCATGGATAACGAATATGACATGCTAGGTATGAATTTCTCCAAAGTGGCCGGCGTAGCCTTCCCCAACGACACGCGGAAACAGCAAGCTGCTCTCAGCGTCCATACGGAACTCTTTATTTGCGCCTTCATCCAGGGTATGGACGAGTGCTCGAGAGATTCGTTCGCATCGAGTGAGCTGTCGAGGGACGACCTCATGCAGGTGCTTCGAGCGAGACGGCAGGGCCGACGGCCGTTTACACCGGAGGCCCACGCCCAGATGGCATTTCCTCATGATGTCGCCAAGCAGAAGCTATGGATCAACTTTGAGGACAAGCTGATCGAGTGCGGCATCGACCTACAGCTGAAACACGAACAGGAAACCAAAGGCTGTTACTATCGCGCGCTGAAGCTCACCAAATTGCAGGGGCACGCTCGACTGCTGATGCGAACGGAACGCGACCATTGGATACAGTTCGGACGACGGGGCCAGCATGATGCGTCAATTGTCGCCAGTAAGGCATTTCCGAACGACGAACAGCTCAAACGGAGGGCCGCGGATTTCTATAAACAGGTAGACGAATGCCATATGAAGCGGTACGATCATCATTATGGTTAGTTCGTGCTAGTTGCGGCAGGGCATGATTCGAGTCGGCAGGCATCGCCTATGCTGTATCTTGACGGAGTATGAGCGATTGCTGGATGCGCTTGCGGAAAGCGGAACGTACGATTTAAAAATGGACCAATTCGTTGATTGATTAGGTTGTGAACTGTAAAGCTCAATAAAGCAGCGTCTTTATTTATGTCTGCGTTCGTTGGCCTTGAAATCAGTGCAGTTACGAGGATCTTAGCAGTGCTTGTCAACATGAAGGTTTGCTCGAAGGTGAATCTCGCCCTGATCGACTTTCATCGTTCACTCACTGGCCCGATTGCGAGATCGATCACATGTCAGACTCTGGGCAACGAAGTTAGGGTTCCGTGGAGGGATAACTGCCAGGCAAACATTCTGAAATCGAGAGCTGTTAAAAGCAAGTGTAGTTGTTCAATGCTTGACCATGAAAGATCTGCATCGTATCGATGCATCCCTGCTCCCACAATGTGATTAAGCTTAGTCCTCTACCTGGCACAACCCCTTGGGCGGAGTCGTTGTTGGCATCGAAATACGTCGGTCCAGACAAAAAAATTCACGCTGATGCCTGGGGAAATCGTAGGAGATACCAGATATCATTGTATCTCCATTACGCATGAAAAAATGCTTAGATTTTCTTGGGGTTGTCTAATAATGCTGATTATATCCGACCATATTTTTCATAGTGGACCGAAACCGTATCGACTTTCGTTGACAAAGTCCGCTCTTTCGTTTATTCTTCCCATCTGACGTTGTTCGTATTCTTGAGGCTTACTGAGAATACCTATTGAGGTGTTTCAGTGCCCTAAGGCCCGCAGCTCTATTCCACGATTGCCGTTGCTAGTTGTTTGAGCCCTCTACCTACAGGTCTAAGCAACGTTAAAGGAAAAGTCGCTATGCACCGTGCACCTCTCAAACAACCAAAATGTACAGATGTTACTAGACTTAAACTCGTGGTAACTTTCGTTGACTGCCGTACGGCCAACGATGGCGTGTGGCACCTTTTGCCCGTGATGGTGACCGCATCGATCGGAGCGTCGTCCGATGATCGGACCAAACGTTGTGACGTTCAATGTTATCTGAGATGCAGCGGTCGCAAAAGCTACGCGCAGCTTGCTTCACCACCCAGTTAAATGGGGATCATATTTGCTTATGCCAGCCTTGCTCACAAGTGCTTCGTACTTGTTCAATGTCGAATGGCGCCTCTGGCCGATGCTCTGCAACCCTTCGCGTCTCGGAACATTTCTCGACCAATTTTCTATTTCTGGTCAAAAGTCGCATCGACGTTTTGTCAGGCAACTATTACGCTGAATACAGCGTTCTACCAACGTTCAAATATCTCCTGAGGAGACAAATGTCAATTGTCACCATTTTAGTTTCCTCTTCAAAGAGAACTGAATACAAATTCTACTAGTGCCATGTTGGCGATCCCGCACTGTTGACTATATGTCGATTCCGTAGTTCTTTGTTCCTTCCGGCCTTTTGTGTAGCCTGTTAAGGCCAACAGGCCATCGACGAGTCGGCCTGCTACAACTCTATAGACCCGGTGATCTACAGAAGTGCTGCCTGCAGTGAGCTCTGACTGAAGGCCAAAACAGGGTTAACTAGGTGGCTAGTATACATGCGATGCACCTTCAAAAGGTCCGTTGCAGGTTCGTTCACTCTGTCAGGAGAAAGAGATGGAATATTTCACCTTTCGCCGCTCGTTGAACGCTTACCGTATTACGTATCACCGTGCTAGCGGGTTGGAGAGTAAATGGTAAATGGTAAATGTTTATTGGTTTATTAAAGGAGCTGCAATTTTACAATGCTTAAGCTCTCTTATATGTCACACAGCGGGGCTCGAACCTGCGGTGGTCCGATGATTCGGCCTCGAGAGCGCCCGGCTATCGATCGCTCTCGAGCAAGGAGAGCTTCGAAGAAACAGCAGAACTGCTGCTTCTATTGACATCGAATATTACACTGAACCCTTCAACGAGCTTTGCTTCCGAGTGCTCAAATGTATATTGAAGCGTCCGAAGCGGAACGACCTCAAATCATTCAGAGCTGTTTCCGCACCGGCAACGGATAAAATCAGTCGCATAGACAGCCTTTTCCAATGATGAATGTCAACAAAAACTCAGGGCTAAGGTAGCAATTATCTGCAAATATCTAAATGTCGAACGCAACAGTCCTCATAAAGTTGACATAGAATCATTACATAGCAACAACTCGAATCTACAGAATCTTCATTGACTCGAGGAAAAGGTCGTGTGAACCAGTAGGTCTAAGGACAAATGATTGTAAAACGAATGAGACAGGCAGACCTATAGGTGAGCCTCCCTCCCGCTTGAAAATCCTTCAAAAGATTAAGGGAAAGAACACGCGTTTTGCGGAAACCTTCCATTGCGTATGTGGGTTTAGGCAAAATTACAAGTCCACAGTTAGAAAACTGTACGGGATTTACATGAGATAGGTGTACAATTAAGAAACAAACACTAGGTTTCCAGACATTGAATTCGGGGGAAGAAAAGGACTCTTCTCTAATTTTACTCCTGTTTCTGTTATATCCTCTTATCCACCCTATAATGGTGCTATAGGAATTCAAAGAACAGGCTGCATAGCAGGGGCTTTGAGCAGATATGTTAAAATGTACCAGCTTGATCGAGCGTCCTTGTTTAATAGACGATCGTCTACCATCAAATAATCATGGCCATTTTATCAGAAGGCTCGCCATGAGCGTGGCATCCACGAGGCCAGAGGGTGTGAACGTCACTGAATACATGCAAAGCATTCGCGAGTCCTATATGGTGGTTGCATCCCGGTACTAAGGACGGTGAACGACTCTCAAAGTTCCACAGCGGTCTGACTGAGTTATGCTCCATTTTTGGTGTGCTAGCGTATCGATTTCACGATACATTTTCGAATGAATACCCCCTTCGACAAGCTCGTGTTGACCCTTCGGCCACCGGGTTCCAGGCTCTTTGTGTTTCACTGTCGTTCTGTAAACGGCACCGATTGGCTATTGAGCTACAGAAAACACAGGCGGGATTGGGGTGATCCCTGTTGCGGTGAGCGCATCAGTAAACAAGACGTATTGACACGCTAACACGCTAGGTGATACATCATTTCGGCATAAATAGTGACCGTCTGCTTTGGGAACGTCTCACAAACGTGTCAATCCCTACAACAAAGGATGGGACCTGTCCGTTTTCGGACACAACTGATTGTCCTAGTCGCTGTAGTGTCAGTGGAGGCATTGCCTGAAGGCATTGCCCGACCGCCACAGGTCGGGTCGAGCAAGGAATCCGAAAATGAGTGCTTGCAAACAACCGCAAAACTACTGAACATCAGCATCGATCGCTGTGCCGAGATCTCCGGCATTATGCTCGTACCACTTCCAGGTGAATTATATACTTTTCAACAAGTTCCAGTAAATAAACGCATCGGGATAGCGTACCCCAACAACGCCAGTGCGCAATCACTGGCGTACGATGTATTCATCGAGATGAGGCTTTGCCAACTAAGGCGAATATTCTCAAACGGATCGCCTGACGTCGATTGTGTCGCGAACGCTACCGAGGCCCTAGGCCTGACGCGGGCAGAAACCCGTACACTGCTCAAGCTAACGTTGCTTAACGGGCGAAACCTATGGGGAGGGAACATTTCTCACGAGATCGCCACCGCCTTCTCGGACGACCCGAAAAAACAGCAGGCAGCAGTAAGTTTCCCTGATCAGCGCTGGGCATGCGAATTCATTCGGAGGCTTCGAGGATGTGGTCAGGCCGCTTTCGCAGCTAGCGGCCTTTCGATCGAGGATGTGAAAGCGGTAAAGAGAGCGGCCAAGGGCGTGAAAGCACCGCGGGAAAGAGCGCGGCTGGCTTTCCCCAATGACACTGACAAGATCAAGCGCTACCTCGAATTTTGGGAGAAGAACGATTATTGCATCGTTGACCGATGGCTGAAAGATGACCGGAAACAAGATGGCTGTCGCTGGCGCTCGCTGAAATCCTCGAATATGGAAGGGTACGCGCGTTTGCTATTTAAAAAGAACGTCGAGTACATCGACACACATGAGCTCTACCTCGGGAGGAATCGAAGCGATGTTATTGCGGAACTCGCGTTCCCAACTGATGAAACCCTGAGGAGGAAGGTGGTCGACTATTACCGACTGATTGACGAATGTGTGATGCAGCAAAGGGCCGTGGGCCAACACCCAGCCTGAAGGGGTGCCTTCGAAGCTTTTCGAGTGAGCGGTTTTTCGTTAGCGTACATTTGAATTCGAAGAGACTCATCGCCTGGCTTGGAGACCGAAGCAATTCTGGTCTGCCTTGCTTCGCAATGAGATTGAAGACATTGAAGTGCGTTCTTAAAATCAAATCCAGTGTGCTTAATGGAACATGAACATTAGAACAATAATAATGATACACGTCACCGTTTATTCATACGCTATTGTGCCATGTATACGTAGGTACCTTTTAAACGGTGAATGGGATAAAAACAGGCTTTTCTGGGGGCCTCAAATGAATTGCTCGATAATAATTATTTTAAAATAAAGTGTAGTGAAATATACAATAATTATAGAAGCAGCTGGCGACAGTTGGGGGTGTTAGACTGAGGCCTCGAGAAAGCTGATGGCATTGCCTCCGCCAATCCGCTTTATATAATGGCTATATACATGTATATACTGGCTCATTGAATATTTCTCGATAGCCTTTATATGGGCGTATATTATAGCCCCAATCGAAAGCATGTCTATATTAAAGCATGGCCATTCCATGCTTTAAAATAGACCCATTGACATTGTGAACATGGACAGGTGGGGGGTCTGAGTAGGGTGGTATACCCGTCAGTGAATAGCTCAAATGTCCTTAGGGCTTGCTTAGCGAGAACTGAAATTTCTCATAGAACAAAAGGCTAGCTAGTAGGCTGATCTTAGCTTTCAGTACAAGTGGAGACACTTGCCGGTAAACGCCTCGCTCATCATTTTATGCAAGATTCGTCAGAACAACTATCACAAAGATAATTGCAATTGTGTAGGCCAAGCATTAATAGCAACCTCGCACTGCCGCGCTCTGGCCGAACGCTGGATTCATGTCGTGTATATTGTCCCTGCATTTATCTACGAAATGACTGTCTGTTCCCCTCTCCGGAAGGCCAAATCGTTGTCTCAACTCTTTGGCAAATTGTGGCGTCCCGCACAGCTGGTGGATGACGCGTGTTGTTTCGAGGCCGCACTCTAGAACACTAACAAACGTGAAATAATGGATTTCGTTAGATGTTCGTAACGGATAGGTCAAAATACCTAAAATTAGTAGACGACCTAATCTTCAATATGGGGCAATTACTATATTTGGCATTAAACTATAATTAATTAACTATGTATTATGACAGGAACACTCCTCTGTCCACCTCTGTTGTTTCCAGGAACTCATCGGGATACGGACACACACACACCCAGTCATACGCAGTAACTCAGCTTAGAAGAGTTGTCGAACGACTCCTGTTCGGCATTCACACACGAGCAGCTCATTCACGAAATCAATCGCAAACACGTTACACGTCGTCCAACGGTGCCGTTTTCGTTCTGTCCGCCGGGTGAGCCTTCCTGAGCCTTTTTATTGCTGGGTTAAACCGTCCACTGTGCGATCCCTCCTGAACATCTGATCGTTGGATCAAGGCCACGTCCGCCTTTATTTCGGTAGACGCTTCTACTGCATCTACGATCCACCCGTATACCTTTCTGTCATCAAAAGCTCGACGGCTAAAAGCGACACAAACTCGACGAAAAAGGCATGGCTGAGTTGGTTGCTAAGGCCCGTGCCTCTATGGAGGACAATCGTTGCTTGATCCGGCCAATGACCACTGAGGACGACTATGGCTTGGTGCACTCAGGTAAGATTCGCAGGGAAGTCTCGTAGCATGGATATATGTCTGGGTGAATCGGAGAGGGGGCGGGATACTCGAGACGAAGAATCTGTCTAGAAGAATCCCCAAGAGGGTTGTTTTTTTTTCTATTATTCACGATCTCTTGAGCATATCTCGTCTTGTACATGACCACCAGCAGTCCTGCTGGCTAATCTATAACACATAGTTATTATGTCGTACACGAAAGGCGTACAAACGAAATGATCCGTCACCTCGCTCGGCTGGGGAAAATCATATTGTTGATCATGTGGACCTGAGACCTTCATGATTATAACAGGTGCGCACACGCCCCGCTCACACGTGCAGTTGGTTCAACGGGCGAGTCGGAGAATGCTATGAGAATGCCGGCTCGAACAACAGAGATGGCCGCGCACGGCCGAGTCGATACACAATCACTTCTTGCTCTCCCGTTGTCTATTCGGCTAGAGCATGATGGTGATGTACTTCTTGGGACTTCCTCGACGCGCGCTGTACTAATTAATCCGTGTACTGCTTCGGGATTAGGCCAGTCCGGTACTCGGCAAGCTAATTGGAAGCCGAGATAAATTCGGCTCGTTTGTATAGCTAATTAATTAGATTTCATTCATTTAGACTTAACGGAAATAAACGTCATAATAAACTATCATGTAGATATCTATGCTTGCGTAGTTTGCCGGAATACATTCTCTTTTGGAGAGAGGTCGAAGACAAAAGCTCAGTCTGGACAAACACCGGGCTTTCCTTGTGGGACAGAGAAAGCCTTCAATCTATTGTGCAATCGGGCAAAAAGATCACCAGAGGCTGCGTTTGCCGGAATTTTTGATCACGTATGACTTTGAGCAAATAGTATCCTTCCAATTTTATTATCATTGATGACCATTGGTGTCATGCTTGCGTAGAATGGCCCTGAAAACGACTCGGTGAGCAGGTGTCTCGAGAGCACTTGTACAAGGTATTATTATTATTGTCGCGCTTTCATTCAGTTGTAGTATTATTAACTATGAATAGTAATAATAATAATCCTATTGTTATTATTGGGCCAGCCATTGATAGTTGTCGTTGTCTTTGTTGTGGACAATATCAATTACAATTACCTTGGTTCCTAAGCAAAAATCGAGCGTTGTAAGTCGGCTTGCGTGAAACCTATATTGTATAAACCATTATACAGAACATTTGGTAAGTAATTAAAATGCCGCATTAAGATTCCACCTAATCATTTTAGCATCACTAATTTAAGAAGAATTGCAAGCACATCATTTTCTAGCAAATCGAAAAATCTGGAAGTAATTATTAGTAATATTGTTGTTATTAGTAATTATTATCTATTATTTCACTGAATGTCAGTAAGCCAACAAGAGTCACAAGTCATGCACTGGCACACTCGAAAGTGTGACAGTGCATGCACAGTGCACCCGTGACGGCTAATTGCATCAAGGCCACCCGCTTGGCCTGCCCCAAGATAGAGCAGACCTTCATTGAATCAAGCACCATTTCTTTATCTGAACATTTATGCCAGGTACAAGTAAGGTAGAGGGAATAAGCAAAGGTGGCCCCAACAGGTCATCATAGTGATAATACCTAAAAGGTTAAGAGCTGAGGCCTGCCAGATAGGGGCAGAACAGCTGAGGGTCAGCTCGAAAAACAATTATAAGCTCCATTTTCTGACGTCCTTCAAAGAATTGGGTCATTTGGAAAGCATGTGCTTTTTCGATCTGCTCACGGCCACAGGGATCCATTCCATGACGTCATTATTGAGGAGAGAATTTTTGTTGAATTTCTCTGTTGAAAGCGTTCGCATCAAAGCGCGATGAAGGCAACTCAGATCAATTCTATCAATTCTAAGGGTGCCCGCCTAATCGCCATCGCGTGCCTTTTCTGGTCGAACTGTGCTCGGCCATCTGTGTCTAGTAGTATATTTGTGTAAGCTCTTACGCCGCTGGTGGAATGTGCCGAGAGTTCTTCGAGTAAATCCCTTTTAACTGCCGTCTTGGACATATCATATAGTCACTGTTCAGCTATCTGCCTAAGATATAATCGTAAAATGTCTCCCGTAGCAGAGCCGACCATTGCATTGAGAGCACGTTGCTCTCCGGCCCAGACGCAGCGAGCAAGGACACCACAGCTGGTAGTGGTCTGCCTTCGACAGTTCGCATAGACTACCGTCGGTGTTGCACACCTTTCAGAGTGTTCCAAAACATGCTTGCGGGAGAGACGATTGCGGAGTCCGTGTGATTGACCGTGTGAACTCGCCGAATGGACAATGCAGTCGATCGTCGTGGTTTGAGGTCGAAAATTTGCAAAGTGCTAACTTGAGCTTGTTCGACACGATTTTGTTTATTTAGTCTTAAAGTACGCTGCGTTGGGGGGCAGGGGTTCCGGCATGTTGTTCCAGTGTTCGTGATACTTTGAGACATTTGGGGGTACCTTAGCTGGATGATGTACACGATCGAGTCAAGCTGCCTTTACATTGTGCCGCGGTCCGAAGCGCTAGTGCTGAGTGCCGATTCATCTGATATTCAAGAGCGTTGTGCATTTTTCAATGCATTGCTGGCCACACACACACACGTGAGAAACAGGTGACCTGCCAAAGGTACTAGCTACTGTGGCTGCACCTAGTGTTAAATTGTGCAGCATCGTCGTGAAGATCCCATCATGGATCCAGATAACGGCTCCCGGGATTGCGGGACTAAAGGTAATGTGCTGATAGAGTGTAGCGCGTCTCGCAGGCGCAGTCAAATGCTTCCTGAAAGGAAATGCCTATGCATTGATAATATGACACATTGAACTGCTGAGCCTTGCCCAATGGACAGCTTACAACGAAGGTAGTCGTCCTTGACCACCTGACATCGGCCAGCCAATTACCCTCAGGGTCATGGTCGCAATGATATTCAATTTCGTTTTTCTTGGCGCCCACTCATTCTTGCCCGCAGCCAAGCTGCAATCGTAGTATCCTTCAAATTACACTATTAGATCGACTGACCGATTACTGGATTATTTTAACGAGGGGGTGAGGGTCACCCGTAATTATTACAAGCCAATGAGCATTGTACGCAGCTAGTAGCTGATGAGTTAATCTTAAGCCCTATGCGACATTTACAGGCTCATTGGATGGGTGTGTTACACCACAACGAATAGCTTCCATCTGGTGCGCTTCTATCGAAAAATTAATGTCGCCATTGAATTGCTATTTGCTCTGTAGCTCTTTCCTTTTAGAAATGCAATGAACATTGTTCACATGTACACTGATAACTGGCTATGATATTCCTATCTGCACGGATCGCAACACGTCCGTCCTATGCAGTTTGCCCATACGAATCTCACCTGCACAGGTACTGTGGCTAATACGTGAGCCACAGCCCTTGTAAATCATATGGGCACATATCATGCGACCTGTTCAGTAGCACACTCCACTGTGATACCGATTCTCGTCGACGTCAGGGCGCGGGCTCGCTCCTCTTCCAAACACTGTTTTTTTCTTTTTATACCTACATGTGCATATATGCCTGCATGCATCTACAATTCAAATGGCGCTAATTCTTCACATCACCGCTGGCGTCGTTCTCTGACCGAGATCCGAGATTGAAGGAGTGACTCGACGACCCCCGACCGACCAATTCGTCCCCCCGCTTACCCCTGGCCGCATCGTTTATCATTTATCCATTTTATCGTCATCATTCGAAGCACGTTCCACGTCGCGTTGACCGCGTCAAATGTGCGCCAGCATGCAAAGCTCCGTTCGTTTGTCGGCGCCGCGACAACAGCTGAGATTTCCGCAGCTGTTCGTGGTCAGCAGCGCAGTCCCAATTGAGTTAGTGGCGTTGCCGTTCGATTCGTTCCACACCGACGTGTTCGTTGCTCGAACGCTGTCTCACCCATTGACGTTTGCCTGGTCGCCAGCCACAGCACGCAGTGCGCGTGACGCGGCGAAGGATGGATGTTGGCGCATGCGCTGTGGGGCCAAGACATGTAGCAGCCTTTTCCGGCGCGGAATGACCAATGTGAATGGGAATTAGTGACCGAACGCATCCACACTATGCTGCATATTGTACAGTACAGTACAGGTCGTTCTGGCGATGCGGATCGTTGGCGGACAGACTCGCACGTGTATTGGCTCGGCGTTACGTGGCTGCTGCAGCAGGAGCAGCAGCATGCGCAGCGCGATTGGCCGCGCAGCGTAATGCGGACGGCTGTTGTGCCGTTGTTTCGTTGCAGAGCGGCGGGAACCAACCCTCTCCGCAAGCGGCAGTACCAGCAGCAGCAGCATCAATAACAGCTCAACAGAAACATCATCAACGTCGCCGCTCAGACCGCCAGCTGTTGGCGTAAAATAGGCGACCGTGTCCCGGTAAACACGAGAGGCTTCCCTCCGATAGCGAATGAGCGTTTATCCACCATTTGTTCCTCTGAACTGCTGAGCATCCTTTGCTCTCGGGTATCGCGACATACAGGCAGGCGTGTCTCGTATGGAAGAGGTTTTCTTGAGCGACAGCGCCGCCATAGGCGCTGAGCGTGATCGCTACTGTGGAATGGAGCTGCTTAGCTGGCCGATTCGGTAGCATGGTGGGGTGTTACGGCAAGCGGGAACGTTGAGCGCCAAGATCGAACGAATGACCGGTGCCGCTCGATGCCGAAATCCAGCTGAGGAACCGGCTGGTCGGAAACAACAACCAACCGTGTGTGTCTGTGTTTATGTGTGTGTATATACGTCCATCCATTTATACGAAAATACGTACTGGCACCCGCTAGCTCCTCATCTGGGTGTGAATTCTCCGGGCTGACACATAGCCAACATTGAACGTCCACGGTGCTGCTGCGTAGCTCATTCATCTGTCAGGATCGACGCGTACCACACTCGTCTTTCTCGTCCGCAACTTCATTCCAGTGAAAAGACCGAGAGCAGAGGGCAAGGGGTTTGATTGATTGCCTGTGTGTGTGACTCGGGATCTGTTCACAGCTCTGACGAACTTGCGAAGCGCAGCTGTGCGAACAGAGCTATGACGCTGCGCGAGACAAGTGTTATGATCGAATGGCAAACGCGACAAGCAAATATCATCGACATAGTGACTGCTATAGAGGATACTCTGCCACATCTCGGATCGGACCTTACAATGGTGTTTACTGATGTGATCCGTGCGTGTCCGAGAGTGGTCTCGTCTGAACTGTATCAATGTGTTACGCGCCGTACCGCAGCTCGTGCGCTCATAGCGCTCTATAATTAATACTGTACAAGTGAGTTAGCGTACATAGGTGGTCACCTGTGGAGCTCACTCAGGAGTACCCTATGCCGCTTTCTTCCTTGGAGTCTCTTTTGAGAAACGCCGCTTACGAATTAAGTTCATTTCGAACATGAACAGTGGCAAGTGTTTGGATACGCATATAAATCAATATATATATATATATATATATATATATGTATATATGTGTGTATATATATATATTCAAGCAGTGATCATAGCACAGGCCTCCTTGTCGTGACTCATACAGCAAGCTGAGAGCGAAATTCATGTGATAGTTATTAGCAACGCCTGTCTCTCCGCGAATTGAGCTGAGCGTCTCTGACAGATAAACAGTGCTCTGTATCGGCATCAGGCAGAAGAAACCATAGCGCCAGCATTGACGGTGTAACAAAATGTAAGCAAACGTGGAAAGCTCGTGCTTGGAGACCCACCAGCGTATATCGTTGAGCTAGTGCCGAGTCTCCAGTGAGCTGATATCTCTCGGTCGACAGCTGGCTGGCTGACGTTACCCGCTGCCTAAGGTTAGGTTCGGCATCGCGTCCCCCTGACTGATGACTGGACTAGCTCGTTCCTCGTGAACTCGTCCTTTCGTGAACAACCTGTTGAAGGAGTAGTAATTAGTAATTAAGTGCTCGTGTGATCGAAACGCGGGTCCGGACGGGACGTTGACCACGAGATGATGTACGCTGACGACGAGGAGGAGCGTTTGCTCGGACAGCAGCGAGAGCCCAGGAAAAGGTTGGACTCTCCACCGAAACGCGCCCACGCTAATCGGGATAGGTCGACTCCAAGAGGTGATTGATCAATTGATTGTTGGAACTATTGATGAACTGATTGATCGATGAACTTATTGACTGACTGATCGACTTGATTGATGACGTTAGCTGATTGATCGACTGCTTGCCTATTCACGATAGCGGCGACGAGTTGCGTTCAATCGTGCACCGATGTTAGGATTGATCTTGAGCGGCCGCCTTGCTCCACACATGCCGAGTGTTGGGCTTGATGCGTAGAGTGCTTGCAAGGCTGTTACGCGACGTTATTCTGCCTGGCGACGTCGTCTATTTTTGCGACTGACACGATCGATCTAGGATGGCTGCTAGGTAACTGTCTGTCTTGTAGTTTCTTTTGTAAGTCACGAGAGCGACGTTTTCTATAGAAGTTAACATATAGATTATTTTTAAAGGCGGTGTTTTTGACTACGTCAAAATCGAAAACACACATATGTTTCTCGTACAGCCCGCAGGGATTGTGGCAGCTCTCTGTTGGCAGTTTCAGACGAGCTTCTGTTGTGTCTGCTGCTATATATATATATACATATATATATATATGTGTATGCTCGTCTGAGAAAATAGTTCGAAAGAGAGCTCCAAAATGGAAAAACGGCCGTCATCAGCCGCAGAGGCTGGTGGCGGTTTCGCCATATGGCGAAGTGCCGAAAACTGACTGATCTGAATAGAATAGCTGGGGCCCGGCCGAAAAACCTGAAATTTCGTCAGGCAGCCCACTGGATTGAGTGAATGAGGAAGGGAAGGGAACCACGACAGAAGAAGCGTTAAACATAGACCTGTGCAGGTGATACCGGCCTTCGTAAATGGCTTCGAGTCTAGAAAGGATCTCTGTCTGTTAGAAATCTCGAATATTGCAACAACGTCGTAGCTCGTTGACATTGTAACAGTATATGTTGCTAAACAAGTCGAGATCCTTATTTTCATCATATTCAGCATTAGGGCATGCAATCGAGTGTTTGCGCCAAATAATTTCAATGGATAATTAGTGCTACGAGATGAGTTGGTTAAATGGGAATAATATCCTTTTTCACTAAATCTACCCCATGCGATTGTTGCTTTTGCAGATGACGAACGCAGTACAAAACGTCGGAACCTAGTGGCCTTCTGGTGAGTCGGTTTTTGCGAAATATTGCTTCTCTAACAGCTTCCTTCTAAATGTATTTTATACTTCTAACAATTGCAATGGCATATTATATAATTTATATTATTTATGCAATCTTATTATTTTTTTTTTGTATTATTATTTAATTATTATTATTATTATTACTAATATCAATGTCTTACCGTCCTGCTGCAACAGGCTCCTCGGACTATGCAATAATTACGCCTATGTGGTGATGCTGTCGGCCGCCGTTGATATCATTGGCAAATTCGACGGCAGGGTGAGCCCACCTATTTCAATGTTTCCTTCATGTGTTTTCATTCGAAAGAAAAATCGTCGAATTAAGCTATCACAATTATACTACGTGCCAAACTATTCCCTTTACCTATTGCGAACGATGTCTCAGTGCGAGTGCTATATTTAGAAAATACAATGAGGTAAACCACCTCTGTTTTGGAGTTCGAACGCAGTTCAACGTTGACACACCCCAGCACATTCAGATTTACGGATTTGCTGGCAAATTTGCCAAGTGCAACTCGAAGCTGACGAAGCATTTGTAGGAGAACAACGTAGCAAATACGACATTCAGAGTAGGCAACGGATGCGGGTACCGTTGCGTAAGGGATACACCAAAGAAATCATGATGATGGTGATAATGACCGTGAGATTTTTCGTAGTCGACTAACAACCATTTGGTGTTGAATATTCTCCTCGTTTTTTGCTGGCCACAGAACAAGACGCTTACTCCAGTCTGTACGCCTGAATCAGCGGGGGTAAGTACAATACATGATTGATACCTACTTATGTTGAAGGACAGTCACAATTGAAGCAATTTGAGAAAATTGCCAGCCCCTCCCTTCTAATCTAATAGGTTAGGTGTTCCTCATAGCCTCCTCACTCAACATGTTATTTAGCTATTCCTGGCAAATTTACCGTACAAATACTAGATGAAAAAGAATCATAATTTCTATTATCTCTTTTTTTTTTACTATTATATATATATATATATATATATATATATATATATATATATATATATATATATATTAGATATGTACGTCAAATGTTCCGGCCCAATATATAAATATATATATATGTATATGGCACGAGTTTGGCGACAGAAACCTATAACAATTAAAACTATACGCTTGCACGCAACAGTTGCAAAGCAGGATTTTCCTCTACGAGTGTAACTAATAGTACGTAAAAAAAAAGATCAACAATATATTGATCAGGCAAACTCGTTTGATTTATGTGCCCAGGAGATCCTCATGGCCGATATTGTGCCGGCATTATTAATTAAGTTATGCGGCCCGTTCATCAACGCGAACACACAGTAAGTCGATTTGCTCCTCTTATAAGTTCAGTGGTGATATTTCCCTCAGTACCGTTTCGGCCTTATACGTATTTGTTCATATTGCTGATAGCTAGTTCTTTCCGCTGTAAACGGTGTGGTATAATAAATTGTCATCCTTATCAGGCAGCACATCACATAACACCTGGCATTTTACGAGCATGAATCATATTATGAGCTATTTGTACGGTATACTTTCATTTTCCATTATTACTGATACAGGTCCCTAACTCATTTCCACCCTGTGAAAGTCTGCTTGTAGTGATCGTGGTACTGATGTCCGCTGGAAGTTTCATACTTACGTCGGTATCCCAGGTGAAGTGGCTCGCCTTTCTCGGCGTTATAGCAGCTTCCCTTGGCAGCGGACTTGGCGAGATCACGTTCTTGAAGTACTCGTCTCATTACCACAAGTACGTTGGTTATCGGTTTATATGTGTGTGCGTGTCTCGCGTCTCTATGTTTTTCGAGAAATTCACAAGCGGCTCCGCTACGCCTCGTCATTCGGCTGTCCTCGATGCGTTGAAGGAATATGCGATGCCGCATAAATAACAAGGCTAACAGATCGGCTGATCCACGACAAACGAGTCTTTTCTTACCTTTTACGTCAGATCGATGACATTTTCTCTCATCGAGCAAAAGAGAACTATTCATTAACCGAATGTCTCGAATGCGTTGTTTGCATGAACTTCACCACCAGAAATGTCGTCTCGGCGTGGTCTTCGGGTACGGGGGGTGCAGGCGTCTTGGGTGCGACCCTGTACTTCGGAATTACGTTTCTTATCTCACCGGAAACTACCCTCCTCGTCATGCTCGTTATTCCACTTCTACTCGCGATATCGTAAGGGGCGATCTTACCTTTTTGGGGGTTGAACGTGCTCTCGTGGCTTATTTCAGCTAGAGATGTATCTATCAATTAATGCAAGACCATGCACACGCCTCCGAGTTCGTTTTCGCAATCTGCTACGATATACGTTGGCAACCACACCATTCCTTGTCTGATGCGTTCAGGTTAAAGCGTAATGGTTTATTAAAGAAATCGCAATCTTTACAATGCTTAAGTTCTCCTGTATGTCACATGGGTGATTGCTGTATTCACATTGACAGTGGAACAGAATGATATCTGACGTCACACTGATACTGCGAAGTATCTACATGCAATGATACATTCATTGTCCGTGTTGTTTCCGTGAATTTTTCCCGGAAAATCTCTAATGATTATTTTTAGATTTTGGGGAATCCTTGAACATCCGCGCCAGTCCCTCACTGAATCACATGATCACCTAAGTGCCGATTCGGCCCCTAGTGGCGTTGGCTGCTGCGGACCACGCGCTGCTCCGCAGGGCCCTACGTTATCGTTGGTACAGAAGATCAAGCTGATCCGCCCGCTACTCAAGTACATGATTCCACTCGGACTGGTCTACTTTGCCGAGTATTTCATTAACCAGGGTTTGGTAAGTGGCCACTCATGGCGGCGTCAACTTAAGATGAAAGCATGTACATACATATTTCTATAAGGATGAAGACCAAATTGATCAGCTTATCATGTGCGAAAGCTTTGATGTAACTTCCATCAAGATCCTTCGTTCTCGTCAATCTCAGTCTAAATGAAGTCTCCCGATGTCAAATAACAAAACGATTATCGCATTAATTGCTAGCTCATTGTGAATATATATATATATATACATTTCACAGAACTTTGCTAATTGCATATCAATTTGCATGTTTTACACGATGCAGACTTACGCGTAGATCACTTACGTTCGCCAACGACGTCGTCCTGTATCATTTGCTAACGTACGCGTTCTTATCTGGATTGTTCTTACCCACAGACGGAGCTGATCACTTTCGACAATGGCATGAGTTTGGATGCTCAGTATAGGCTCTACCAAGTGTGTTACCAGGTACGAATCCGCACTAAGCTCCTGAGACATTACTCATCGTCGACTCATGATGCGATATATATATATATATATACATTTATATATGCTGAAACCGACTTCGTAGCCGCACGCAGATGCAGCTAAAGACAAACGAGGGGGGGCAGACCGATCTCACTTGATCGCAGATATACCCTATACATGCGACTGGATTATTGCATCCTATAATACAATCACGACCATACCACAATGATTGACAATCGAATGTATGCCTTTTCTCCCCCATTCGTTGGCAAACACCAACCCGATCGAAAACATCTAACGTATCTTGTCCGGATTGATTCCGACACACGCACTAATGACTACTGATTGTCCACCTCCGGCGTGTGACCTTTCTGCGCTTTTAGGTGGGCGTGCTGGTTTCACGTTCATCCGTCAACGTCATCCAGATCAACAAATTATGGCTACTTCCCATTCTGCAGTTTGCCAATGTTGCACTGTTCACATGTGAGGCCATCTATCGGTTCGTGGACTCGATCGCGATTGTGGCTATCGTTATCGTCATTGAGGGCCTGTTCGGCGGGGCGAGTTATGTCAACACGTTCTTCAAAATCTCGCAAGAGGTAGGAACAGCCTATTCTCATAGGTTTTTTTTCCTACATAGAAGCATCCGCTATCCAAGTGAAACTATTTCGGGCTGACTCTTGGCCTTAAACATTTAAGGTCTACGGAACCTTCTTTCTCACTGCTTCGTAAGACGAGCCCCTTTAAAGCAAATGTGCAACGGTGGGAATCGAACAAGTATTACTATTGATAAGTGTTAGTAACGCTATAACTGTTAATGTTTCTTGTTGAATAGTTTTGCAGAAGAAAGATATTTGTTGTTTTATGCAAAAAATGCAGAATTCAATACTCGATGCAATTTTCCAATTGTGATATTGTGCTATGTTACATTATACATATATATATGATACAACTCGAGATATGGTGCACGAGTGAGAGGCATAGTATGCTCACAAATGTACACATGTCATGAGCGTCATATCATTAATTTGTGGGGTAATGCCAAGAAAGAATCATTGACATTTTCTTCGTTCTAACGATTCACACGAAATCCTGATGGCGATGATGGTGACGTCTCACTGCCAATATTGTTTCTCCCTGTATCGAACTCTCAGGTTGCTCCGCAGTTCCGCGAGTTTTCCATGGGCGTAACCTCGTTGGCCGACTCGCTGGGCATCACGCTGGCTGCGTTCGCCGCGATCAAGGCTCACAACCTTATCTGCGACTACAGGAACTCGCTTTAGAGATGTCGACTTATATAAGAACTGATGAAGCAGCAGAGCGCTTGAACGTCACCGTCATAGAGCGTCAAGACTCAAGAGAGACGCGTGCGTCCATCCATATGAACACACACACGCAGACACAGATCTACACTCACACGTTTGCCGCGACAAAGCTCCGAAATGGCGTGTCGCAATCTGGCATCACTGCACGGAGATTGCTCGTCGGTAACTTGACGTACATGCACGAGGGCTATTTTCACATGTGGATTAGGTTAGAGATGAGCAACAAGCCGCTTGAGGAACAAGTGAATACGGCTATGCTGCATGGTGTACGTTGAGGAGGTCGTACAGGTTTCAGCGTACGTCCAGCAGAGGGACGTATGCGACGTCAGTATTAAGATCTAGCTTTTCGGTATTCATGGTTGTTGTTCTTGTATTCGGGCACGAGCACTGATTGACTCTCTCTCTCTCTCCGATGTGTATGTGAACGTTACCGTATCAGTGATATCAAATGCCAAAGCGAACGAAGTTCGATTTTATTCTACTTAATTAATGATAATAACAAATGAATATCCTCTAGACGCGTTTGACAAGCTGAAGCTGCAAAGGGGGGCTCGTTATACCTGAACATCTATAGGGGAGGGAGTCTTGCCAGATGCTGTGTATGAACAGCTATTTCACTTCCGTCGTAAGAAGGCTAACGTTTGGCTTTTTCGGACAATTTCGGTATTTCACGCTGTGTAAAATATTTCCCAGCAAAAAGTGCGTACACTTTCCCTCTAAAGCGTTTCAGTCCTGCAAAACAGCCGAGATGTGACTTACAACCTTTTGGTTTCCAACTATCTGGCGCCAATGTACTCGGCTATGTTTGGCCTTTACGCTGAAGCCGACGAGGAGAGAGCATATTTGAATTTTTGATATATTTGTGAGCGCTAGCATTTTCATATATTCTGTATGTGTGCGTTAGAAGGCAGAAATGTGATAGAGTTTGGAACACCATTTACATGAACTCCATTTGAGATGTTTATTGTTTTGACCGTTTGCCTGGTAGCTTATCTATTCTATTTCATACCAATGTTACATCAGAATCATTTTTATTGCTGTACAGAGTGATGGTGTACTTACAACGGGCTAAGCAGCTCTGACTCGTCCTCAAGCGAACGCCTTGACCGAAAAATCTAAGTGTTTGAATTTTGAAAACACCAAGCATTTAGAAAGATGTTAGTGTTATCAAAGGAAATAGCAGAGTATGAAGTGACAGGTAAGATAGGCTGACCGAAGTGACCGATGTAATGATAGTTAAGGAACAAATAGCTCGTGAATATATGATTATATATAAATAATTAAACTCGCTGTGCAACGAGCAACATATACAAGCGTGTATTATATAGAATAAAGCATCCTCAACACTTATAATAATAATAAATTATTCCTTCAAATTAAAAGTTTGTATTTGTTTAAACCTCCTATAGATGTAGTGATAAATACTGTTACACTGAGTACCTGCAATTATATATATATATATAAATATATGCATATATATTTTTTTTACCTACCCCAATGAATGCAATGTTGTGTGTGTGAGACCCACGACAACTGGCCCGAATGTTCTGCCCATATTTATCGCCAGCAAACAGTGCATTATTGATTTGTTTTCCTGGAGAGTTTTCCGTGCTCTGGCTGAAGAATTAATTGTTTGTAACACATGACGAGCTTTTGTTCATATTCTCAGAATAGCAAGCAGATATATAGTCAATTGACCTTTATAATAAAGTGAATTGAATTTGAATTTAGCATAGGTGAAAAATACTTGAACAATTCGTGCCGATGTGCTACCTATATACGCACCGCAGGTTTGCTGGAATAATGCCGACGCTACGAATATACATTTACATATACATATTGTGTGCATATGATACATATACACAAAAGTACGTGTATTGGGACCACGTAGCATAGCTATTATCCAAAATCATTTATACTACTTGATGCTTTATTTTCAATTAGTTAAACAAATTGTAAATATTCAATAATGCCTACCCCTATTCACACGCACATACAATAGATTTCAGTGGCAATAGAAAAATTCCCACAGTCAATCCTTCTAAAGATTTGCTCACTAGTTACTGTGTCTCGCTATCAGGTTCTCCCTTAAATCTGTACAAAAATATTCAATAACAATAACCTACGAAGTCATAAACGTCCACCGAGATAGAACTTGTCTGGTACGCGGACTGTTTTCCTATCCTCGGTCAGAATACACTTCCCAATCACTGATTTGCTATTCTGGCCTATTGATGACAGCACTCTATTGAATGCCATGAGCAAACAAATGCATTGAATGTTTTCATCTATCATAGTTTAGGTGATAGCGTGAGGTAAAAGAATAACGCCTCCGCTGCGCACGTCGCTCGGTCTAACGCAGATCGATATTTTCGTTTGGTCTTGACGCTCTAGCGTGACCATGCGTGAGCAACTGTCAGCAGCGAGAGATGATGCGTACCCGCCGTATGCGTCGGTAACACTCAAGGGAGTCGTTCAGCCGACGCTTCTCAAGCCGCATTGACATTACGTATTAAGGCTAAAAAAATGTTCAATTCACTTCATGGCGTTTACAGAAGAAAAAAGTCCGATTGGGCTGGTGATACATGGTGCTACTATTGTTCGTATTGGTAGTATTGTTGGCTTACCTGGTACTGCTGGGAATAGGGAAACAGATCTTGTTTATCTTTCACAAATTGCAAATCGTCTAGAAACGCCCATACATATATGACTAATCTAATAATAGCTCTACTTCTCCCGGCGATAATAAAAGCCAGTAGCTTTGAGAGCATGCTAAACGTTTGTCTCGTCATGGCCCAGTAGTTGTAGTGGTCCGTTGCAATGCCTACGTGCGTGTGGCTTCACGATGTCGATACCGATTGCCAAAGGCGAGACTATGAATCATATCTCTGTTAGCATTGTTAGCATCTAACAATAAACAGGAAAGAACAATATCATGTGACGACCATCACCGGTGGAACCGATCGGCTCCACATGGCGCATTTCGTTGTTCCACATGTCTATATGCTATAAACGGTCGAACGCTGACAAGATCATACTGGTGGCCAGAGAGGCAGCGTGTGGTCTCCAGAGCGGCGATGGAGTACATATCTTTGTGCTATCTCAACTGCCGAAAGACTGAATTAGCCTAATCATCATTCGAACGAAGCGTTGATCGTAATTAAGCAGAACGCGTAGTCGTGTCGATATTTCAGCTGCTGTCCCATCAGTGATGCCGTCCACTCGAGTCCATTGCTCAGCGCATCTTCATCCCAGAATCTCTAGACAAACGAACGCCATATTCCATCTGTGAAAGGAATTACAGCACGGGAACGACACCATGTGCTAAGCATGAATGAACACATCAAAAGATGAATGAAAATGAGCTCTTATTTCTATAATCGCATTTAAGAAATATAACAAATGAACCTGAGAATTTAAATAATTCAATTTTTTTTTCAAAGCTAAATTACAGTACACCATCAACACACATTTTGCTACTGGATTGTTTTCGTTGTTATTATTTGTCTACATGTATTATTCCATATACGTTCACTGACTGAGCCCCCGTCACCCGCGAAACCCTAATGCGTTTGTGATCGCAGGGTCGTATTGAGTTCGGATGAGTCGGAATTGTTGACGGCCGTACATACTCTCTCTATGTACCCGAACTGCTGATGCATAATAGGTGACAAAAAAAAATCTTCGATCCTATCGCTATCGTAAGCGGACAACGCGTTTAGACGTTGATGACATACCTATGCGCGACACTGTTACGATGGGGCAGCTTTTTGGGAGGTAGGCGATGACGCCGTCAGAACACCTAATAGTAACTTGGTGGACTCGTTAGACTCGCAATCAGTTCAGCCGCAATGCTATTTGCCTCGTGTATGTGCGGGGTGGATAGCCGGCCGCGTCTCCATAAAGCGAACAAATGCCGGAAGAACAGCACTGCCAAGGGATGATGACATGATGCCTTCTTCTTCAGCCGCTTTCGCAGGCTTTGTCTAGTGATATTTGTTTTCCAGCTGAATTCATCGACCATCTCCACCCTCCATCGTGTTTTACAGACGCGTCGATTGCGCCTCTATTCAAATCAGCCCTCAGTGGAGCTATTGTGCTAGATCTGTACAATAGTTACGCGCTATTGACCGTGGCCTTATATATATATATATATTTGTCCCTCCGCCGGTAACCGCACCGATGGGCGTAATGTTTGGAGAGAGCTGAAGAGCTGGATACACGACGACGACAACAATTGGCTGACTACTCGGTATCAGAGCCTCTCCAACCGTCTGTTGAACTACCTCAGTGGCAACAGTCAATTTACGGCATTGCCAAGGTGTCGCTTGCCACGGTAAAACGAGTTCCCTCGACAATTGAGCCATTACACTGTGGTTGTCAACGACCCGCGTATGTGTGTGGTGTGCGTGTGTGCTGCAAAAAAATGATGTTGCTTTAATTAGAATTTTTGCTCTGATTGCGAAGCATCAAATTGCACGTTGGCTGATTTAATTGTCTTTTCATAGAGTGTTCCCCCGCTTTCATGCTAATGTGTTTTACCACGAATGAACTAAATAGTGGGTGTCGCTCTCTTAAGAGAAGCGTTCACATGATTGCTTCACAATTAAGCTGTTACTAGATCGTTGCAGGTTAGCCACAGGGAGTTGACTTGAGGCTCAAGCACAGAAGGCAATGATCAAGCCCCACATGAAAGCTCTCTACACTAATCTATTTCTCGTATGTCATGCGTTCAGGAAGTTCATATATAGAAGCATCATGGTATCACCAATGTGTCACCGGGTGGTGGCGGTCATTGTAGCCGTCATGATCGTCGTCTACGAGGCGGATGAACCGAGATCTCTCGCATCCGCGGCTGCCCTCAGGTTAGAAATCGCCCCTCGGCTACATACTCGTAGCGAAATAATACTAGAACCTGTTATGAACCAATTCTCCCGTTCGAGGGTCAATTATGCTGTTAATCATTCAGTTACCATTGCGCAAAAACGTCTATTGCACGGTATACATCTTAATGACAATGGTAACTGTGGAACACTTTATGTCGCCGTGATGATGACTGGTGAGTGGTGTGCCTCGGGGTAAACGGTTTGACCAGTTCGCCGATTCTCAACTGACGAGTATTGACGAGATTTGATCTTACAGTCTATCTTGCGATGCTGTATGCTCATTGCTCGCGGGGCTGGCTGACGCTCGCGACCGTACGATGCCCATCGTCATTGTTCGTTATTGGTGAAAATGGAGTTTGTATCTCTCTCTCTTTGTATCTCTCTCTCTCTCTCTCTCTGGCAACCCATTGCAGAGAGAGAGAGAGAGAGATACAAATAGGCTTACCAGCTAACTATCTAATTATTGTATGCTTGAAGTTGTATATACGAAATTAAATTCTTCTGGCTCAATAGGCGTGCACCTATTGAGCTATTGATGTGACCATAGCTATGGAAAAGTTTTAGCATTGTCTGGATTCTCGGTAGATAACCATCGAGTCGTTTACAAATTTAGCGAATTTGGGTGCCAGCGGCTTGATGCACCTATATAAATAATAATTTCAGAAGGCTTCACGTTCTTACTGAGCTTGCCATATCTCGTTTGGTTCCTGCTTAATAATGATAACTCTATTGACAAAACCTCATGCTAACAATGACCGAGCCTGATTTCCACCTCGTGATTACTTCCCGCAGCCCTCGTGCCGGCCGTCAACGAAGGCAGTTCGCTGTACCGAATCGGGCATACGGTGGTGACGCCCAACATACAAGCGGTGGGATCAGCTACAATGGCCAATCACAGGAGTACCATCATACCGAGGCGAATCGCGGCGGCTCGGGAGGGTTCATCTGGACATCGGCGGCACCCCCTGCCCGAGACGGCGGCTTTAATGGAGGTGGCGCGGATTCTCACAGCTACGTAACGCCGCAAAGAGGAGGCTCTGGCGGTTACATCAACAATCACGGTGGTGCTGGCGGTGCCGTAACCTACCCTGCGGATACTCACCGCGAGGCAACGACACGGATTCCGGGCGCACGTGGCATCTACAATCGGGCGAACCGCTACAAGGCCGCGCACGGTGGCGAGATCTCGGCAGCGGGCTCGGTCCATGGTGAGGTGGCTAACAGTCACGCGGCAGCGGTGCCACTCTCGTCGACGAGCGATCATAGCTTTCGCGCAACGTACAGGCTGCGTGGCGCCAATCGACGATCGGGTATTTCGGCATCTCGGTCAATCAGCGGGAGAGTTCGAACATTTTGAATCGCGAGACCGGTAGTCTAGTAGGGATGGCGGTACGGGTTACGACTACGCCGGGTGTAACGCCGTCACTTCTGATGCTGCAGATGCAGTAGTCGTTGTCTGACGTCGTATCCTGCCGCATTTATGGGGATACGATGGGTGCGACTGTAGTGGAAGTGGATGTAGGTGGTGATTACACGCCGCCCCCGTATAGGCTATATATGGGTGTGTGTCGATGCGATTAATAATATTGGAATAATGTCTTTTGATGAAAGCGCAATATCGCAACACGTGTCTATGCGAAGTGTTCGATCATCCAGCAGAAGTTCGTATAAACGACGATGTCTTTCTAGCCTGATATCTGGCTGAGCTCATTTGGGCAGACGCCTTGGTCTACTGACACGAAATAAACAGCCTCGTAGTTATCATATGTTTTCAGCTATGTTTATGAATCAGTCGAGTAACTACGTCACTTATTTAACCAACTTAAATAAGCAACTTAAGTACTGGAAGCTGCACAGATCTTATTTGCACAAAATCGAAATCAGTATGGTTTCATATGCAATTTGCCTAATATTGGGTAAAATTCTCGGAGAGCGCTACACAATCTTAGCACAACACAAACGTAACCCGCTCAGGCCAACGTGAAGCTTATAGTGAACGAGAATGCCCGGGGGGAAGTCTCAGCCCAGGTCGTGCACGTGCTGCGATTTGCAGGTCCTGCGAGTTTTTTTTTTACAAAAGCAACTTCAGGGAACAGCGCACAACCAGGAGACGAAACCACGACAAGACACAGTGGGACCTGGGAAAAAGGCTAGCTCAAGCGCTCATTCGTTGAAACGGCCGGCTCGTTGAAACGCACGCCTCTGTGTCATTGTATGATAGGGTGCACAGCTTCTGGTTACCATGGTGGGTACGGTGATATCGTCTGCCCACGCGAGCTTAGCTGTAGCCCCCAGGCGCTGAACTCCGTGGCCGAGCTCCATGGCAACGGTTGGGACTCGGAAGGCCTATCTCGAGTGACAACAAGAGCTCGCCGGACCCACGGTGTGTCGGACTACGAGAAACAATCAACGGACAGTACCAGCAGCAACAGTTGCAGTTGTTCTAACAGTTGACAAGAGTAAGTGCTCGACTGCCGTCCCATTAATCGTGTTGTCATTGTGCTGCTTCTTGGCCTCTCTTTTCAATGTGAATATAACACACACACAGATACACATATATATATATATATTGTATATATATATGTCTGTGTGTGATTGTGCACCTTCATCGCAACCGTGCGTATTGTGTAATAATGTTGGGATCCCTGTGCGAACATGCAATGGGATCTACGGGCGGCCTTTACTAGGCAGATGTTTCTATATGAGCTGACCACGAATGACATCGAGCTGTTGCACTGATGAATGCTGCCAGCTTCTATCCAATCCGCGTGTGTACCCTGCACGCTCCTCCAAATACGTGCGCCGGTTGACAATTGACATTTACGAGGTGGCAAATGATTGGCTCGTTAACACATGTTATAGATTTGTGTGAAAAATATATAGCAATGTGAACTAGCACAAAGTCGAGTAGCCGAAGTGTCCCTGAAGTGTCACCTCGGTCGGAGCGAGGTGACGAACCGAGACGGATTAAAGAGCGATTGCGTATGTTGAAAGATCGATGCGTTATAGGAGTCCGCGAGAGGCTGAATGGATGCTGTGTTGAAACTAGGAGTGGAAACTTCGCCAGTTTCTCTGCTCTTGGATTATTCTGTAGTAATATGTATCGTGTGGATAGCGCTGAATTTGAGGGCGGTTGTGATCGCCCTGTTTGTAGATCGCCTGTAATGTATCGTAATTATATATGATGGCGCATTTTAGCTAATTGCCACCTGACCCTTTACGCAATCGGCCTTCTGTAAAATGACTGGTTGTTAATTGTCGCCGTTAGTCAATGAGTTATTACTTCTGATGTCGACGATCGATACAGCGGAAATGGTCAGTCAATACTTGTTTTTATCAGTTACGTGTTGTATAATTTATAGAACTTGGAGTTCCAGAGTCCCACGACATCGGTTCTACCCTACGCTACTCCCAACCCCTCGACATGACGTTAGCTTGATGATTTCAATGTGATTTCAAGTACCGATTCTTGTTGGCTGTCGGTGCGTGTACACGTGTCTGCCCGTGAATATACAGCTGGGTCGTCTCAAGCCGTTTGTCTAGTAATCCAGAGACATCAAGCCTGGTGACGTGCGACGATGTCCGATGAAGTGAGCGCCCGAACCGTGAAGAAGACCCAGGAACTGCTTGGCGCAGTGATCAAGAAGCCACAACTTACGGAGAAGCTCCTTAAGAAGCCTCCGTTTAGGTTCTTACACGACATCGTTCATAACGTAAGTACTCCTACCGGAAATAGTCGTTGTTGTCATGAAGGTGTTACCTACTCATTGAATAGTGACGATACGAGGCGTGCTTATTGTTATTATTGTTACAGCTATTTGCTTCGCGGTGAATGGTCACCAACCGATGTATACACATATGATAATGGATGAACTAATATAGAAAAAAAAACCAGTTGCATAAGGCTTGAATGTTGTGTCCTCCTGCGCCGTATCCTGGCGTGCAAACCTTGGCTATGATGTTGTCACACAGAGATTTGATTTTCGTTACGGAGGTCTCAACGAGAACTATTGTGTGTGTGTGCATGCGTAGTCATTTGACTCGTGCTAACAGATGTACTATCATTGCTGTTGAGATTGCAGGTGATTAAAGCTACAAAGGCATTCGAGGGGCTGTACACACCTGATGAGCTAAGCTCGGAAAATGTCAAGGTAGTCTTATTGTTGATCGAAGACAGCAGCAACAAAACTCACCTTTCCACAATATATTATCCACTTTGAAATGTCCCCCTGGCTGCTAGCGCGAAACGTGGTCGCGTTCAGATTGGTTAAGCAGGAGACGCTGGAACCTGAGCTGGATCAGGCTTGACGCTCGTGTGTAAAGCGTACTGCTCTGCACTGAGCAGTTGTATGCTTTTGTTGTCGGGCTCGAATTTCGCAGGACAACAAAATTTTTTATATATCTGGTTTACCATTTATATTAATTTTTAACTAACAATTTAAGGGAACTCCCACAACGTTAAAAATATCCATTGTCCTTACCACAAACATGCTTTTAGTTCCCAGAAATGTGCTACTGTAATCAACTTTCTGGTCTGACTCACAGTCAACATTTAATTACTACTAACTGGTCGAACTATGATATCATTGTTGTTGTTGTTACAGGAAAAGGAAGCGAAAGTAGGATTTCTTCAGAAGATTATCGATGCAGTCGGTAAGTTAGAACAACGTTGAAAAAGGTTTAGAAAAAAGACGAATATATATGTATATATAAACATGTGCATTATTAGACCTCGGCATTCGGCCCCGGTGGCGCGGATCAGCCTGTGGTAGACCCCTTCGAGGAAATTATCGGTGGTTAGGGGGTCGTGGCCACGTAGGGTTTCTAAGGTAAGATGGGGGCCGCCCTGGGGTGCCAATAAATTGTTATCGTTGATCCCCATCATTCTCCGATGTGTGTCCAATATTCGTTCACGTCGAATTTTCAGTATTTGCAAGCGGCGCCTCGCTGTCCGTTCGACCATCGAAGATCGTCGCTGGCCACGAACCCGAGAAGACCAACGAACTTCTCCAAACGTTGGCTAAGGTGGCGCAGAGGAAGAGTGACACTAAAGATGCCGTTCAGAGGGTTCTTGCCGGAGAGAAACCAAACAAGGAACGTGGTAACAAGGAGAAAGATGGCGGGACTAGCAGCAGCAAGAAGGACAAAAAGGAAAAGGTGATTCATAGAGACAACTGCTAATTATAATAATAACAATAATAATAAATACAATTATAATAATCAATTAGGAGACGAGGCAACTCAATCAATTGGTCAATTCTTTCAGACGTCAAAGTTGAAGGACAAGGACAAAGATAAGGAAAAATCGAATGGAAAACGGCCGTCCAAAGACAGAGAAACAACGAAGGACGATGCTGCTGCTGCTGCTTCTGAGGAGAAAGATTCGTCGATCAAAGAGAGAAGCAGTGGATCAAGGAGTGGCCGGAAACGTTCCTCCTCTAGCCACCGGAAGAAATCGCCTCGGCCTGACGGCCTGGGTGGGCCTTCCGATGAGCAGCCGGGAACTGCCGATCCCATCTCGAACGGGCATACGAGTAACGGCCACGCCGACGATGAGCTACTGGCTACTAAGGATGAGCATAAGGTCAGTAATTTTGTTCGGGCTGTTAGTCGTGGTCGACCTGCTGCAAGGTCCATGTTTGAATTTGCCCTTCGCGTCTGATGTGTTCGATGCGGTCTGCGGATCGATTGATGTGCTGCGCAGAGCCGTTGAATGACGACATTTTGGTTCTGCACCGTGAATTCCGATCGATTCATGATTCCAGAGCGACGATAACTCAATCGAGATTCAGCACGAGCCAAGACCCCCCGCCCTGGCAACCATCGGAGGCGGCTCTCTCGACGAAGGTCATGGATCGGAAAACGCGCCCGCTCCTGTGCCGTCAGCTCCTCCGATCTCAAACGCTAGCAGTCCCATAACCGTTGGCGCGGGCGAGGCACCTGCTGATGCGCCCACACCGACGGAGAACGATCTGGCAGCCGCTCGCGCCCTTCTCCGATCAGCCCGACCTGGCACCTCTCGACGCAGGCCGATGTCCTCTCTGAGAGGCGCAGGCGGACTAGCCAACGACGCGGGCGCAGATGGCCTCGGCGAGGAGCCGACCATTCGGCCAATGACTGCCCGAGCTCTTGCAAATGTCATCGTCGACGCTCCCATGAAGGAGTCAGAGGAGGATGAAAATGACACGTTTGTACAGGTGAGTTGCTCGTCATCCCGTCGACGTTTCTGAGTATGTGGACCGATGCGCGAGCTCATCAGATCGTATCAGATGATCATCAGGCGTCATACGACCGGTAGTGGTACCGATGCAACCGGAGCTTGACGTGCCACGCGCAAGCGTTGCCTGTAGACCCTGGCATTTCGAGTGAACGTTTGTCTGACAGATGTGACTGGATTAGCTGAGACACGGCGATGCTTGCTTGCTAGCTAGCTATGCTGTAAAAAGCCAGAGGCCGCAGGTTCGAGTCCCGCTACGTGACACAGAAGAGAACTTAAGCAAATGGTAAAAGTGCAGTTCCTTTGATAGACCAATAAAGATTTATCTTTCCTGTCACTCTTCTGGTGCCGCGCCTGAATGATGACAGGTGAATGAGGAGGACGGCCTGAGCGAACTTCACGATGGGGTTCCGACGGCGCCAGAAGAGGCCGCCGTTGACGAGCAGGAGGGAATGCTGGTGAAGCAGCTGCTCGAGACCAAGCAGCAGCTGGAAAGAGGCGGGAGCGGTTCAGGAAGCCGAATTCAGAGTCCACTTGTCAAGGTGGGCAACAGATAAACGATGTGTAGCTGCTAAGGGTGCTAACAAAAATTAGACAGGATTCAATTTATTCAGAGTGAAATTTCCATTGGAAACTGTGACTTGCAACGTTGAGATGCGCAGCTGATCGGCGGCGGAGTGGGTGAGCATCAGTGTAGCACGTTATATATATCTATCACGGAAGACAAATGGTGACAAATGCTGTAATTGACCAATCGTTGCGTTTAATTACATCACATCATAATTGGACTATCGTTGTTGAGCGTCCGAGTATAATTATCTATATTAGTTGTGCCACAGTACAACCCGCTATTTTGCTGCTGTCCAACATATGCGACAAGCATCTGAACTGATCGGATCGGATCAGATCACTCAACTGGGGATAAAAATGGCCTCAGTATGAAATGAACAACAATTGAATTGTTGGCGTCCTCTGCTTTTCTTATGCTGTAAACAAACAAACCAGGAGAGTGCCTACTCGGCGCGCGATCTCAATGCCATTGAGCGTATCCGCGAGCATATTCAGGGCGTCTCTCGGGGCGCACTTCCGATGGGTCGACTGCTCGACCTGCTGTACGAAGATCTCGACTCGATGCTAACCGAATTCAGCGGTTGGAAGGAGGAGTACAAACGATGCGACAAGGATCTCCGCCGAGAGATGAGGTAAATCGAGACGTCCGTTCGAATTCATAGGCTAATTTTGTGTTTCCACAATTCATAATTCATATACTTGGTGATGTTGAATAGATGGTGCCGTGTTATAGATCATGGGCGGTTCATGCCTACTTGAGTCCGTCCTCGCCGCCCCCGTTCCAAGTTCTGAGGCGGCTGCCGCCGCATCGGGGTACCGTAACACGTAAACATTTGACTCTAACTGTCGCCGTGCGCAATTGCAGCCGTGCCGAGGAAGCGCTTGCCCCTATGCAGGAAGAGCTGGAGCAGCTTGACAGCGAGATCGGCAGGGAAAGTGAATCGATCCAACTGATAAAGTTTGACATTCAGCAAGCCGCTGGAAAACTCGATAAGATACTGGATGGATTTCTCGCCAAGGTCTGAACGTCGAACGGTGGCAGGCGAACGATGATGGCCGAACAAACCCGCCGATCTAATGATTATACCTTAGCCTTCTGGCTCGGTTGAAAACGTGAATATGAACGCGCTCAATTGCACTAGCACATGCAGTAATATGTAGTAGTTCTCATAGTAGAATCATATATAGACTGGTACGATAACTGCTAATACACTCGAGTAGGAATTTCTAACCTAAGCAACCCGTTGGATTGGACCCAGTTAGCAGAAGTCGGATATGGTACGTGTGGGTGTGACCCTCCGCCTTTCCTGGTACTTGCTGGGAAAGATTTCGCCCCCACAATATTATGTATGTGGCACGATTTCAATTTGGCATTACATCTTCAGGACGCCTTTGGGGTGGTTGGCCTCCTCAAGCTTTTGGGGCAGCTGAAATACTCCAAAAGCCTTTTTTTGAGGCGCTGCTAGTGCAGGTTTGCATGCAGGGAGACAGGCAAAACACAATGACAATGTTCCCGCACCTTTGTAAAACCCCGAACTAAAGCGAGCACCCATTGGTTCTGGTCTCCACCCAAGTATTTTTTGGCTCAGCAGCGAAGCTCTATTTAGCGCGGGAACTTTTTTAAAATAATAATAATCCATAAGGGCGAAAATCCCTTATGGACACCTGGCCTCACATCTGAGGTGTTCGCCTAGGTAGGCGTTGGACTCGTACCGATTAAAATCCCGAACCGATTGCTAGCTTGGGCCACTGTCAGGAACTGTCAAGGAATACCTCTGACAGCGGCTTGCAGGTACCGCGGAGCGCGGGAACTTGAGAAGCATTTTCAACAGGACGAACTAACTCACCGACGCCAGATCCGAGACGAGAGCTCTATATCAAAGTGGGTTTAGACAGTCTATGGAATCGCCGCAAATTCATACCAAATTCTGCGATAACAAAGAGTCGCTGCGTCTTAATGGACGCGATATTATATATGCAGGTGGCATGCTCCTTCACCCTTACACAGCTGGAATCGTCACCGTTATATCTATTATAGGTAAAAATCATAAACCTGCTCTCTGTAATCTTGCTTGTTAAAAAAACGTGACGACCTTGAGGCGTAACGATGCAGTTAATAGCTAATCAGATACGCTTACCACTGATCACGATAGAGATTCTAACCCTTCTCTAACCCAGGTGGTCATTGGAACCAGCAAAACAATTGCATTCCCCCCGTTTGTGTATCGAATCATCTGATACTATAGTCGTTGTATTTATAATAATAAATGATGTTGACCCTATCCGTATATCGTTCATTCGATAACATCGATGGCCGCTCATCCGTTTCAACCTACTATAGTCTCGCCCACAGGTACGCGAAGATTGTTGTTGATGATGATACTGTTGTTATGACCATAATAATATAGGCTTTAATATCTGAGAGAAGTTTACACGGATTCATATCGTCCCGTTGTTGTCACTTACGGCGAAACAGTTCTTGAGCTAACTCGATCTCAGCTGTACCACCGATATGACAGGCCTCAGCACTTAAACATTAAGTCCGAAAGGAGAGCATAAGTTCGATGTCCCTGTCAGGCACTTCGGCTTCTATCTCAGCAGTTCCTCTCTGTTGTGTGACAGACCTCCGATCTGCACCCTTAGGCATGACGACGAGGACATGTCGACACTGAGCTGTGAAGATCTGCGCACCCGCATACGAAAAGATGCTCAGCAAGATGGACGTTTGACGCAAGCTATACTATCCCGAGTATCAGAAACAATACTATTTTAGTATGGAACAAAAATAGCCTAGTGTATATATAATAAAAAGAAGATCATTCGGCCTGCAGTGGCCTGCTGGATCATCTGTGTGCGTTATCCTTTGTAACCAATTTTGGAAATTGTTAAAAAAAAAATGCTAAAAACATTTTGAATGTTAAAAATTAACAAGTCTATGTAGGTTTTGATTAGCCTTTTGTTTCGAAATGTATCTGTCCGCTAACACCGAAAAGCTTGAATTTTACTCGTTGTCCAGCGGCACTTTTTGTTTGCGGCCACTGTGATTAGATAATAATTATTCTATGATTACATAACATCATTATTGTATGTATAATCATAATCAAATCTACGTCAAATTTCATCCAAGATCACAAAAGGATAATAACTGCAGTTGTGTTAAAAAAAAACACAGTACAACCTTTACCGTAAACAAAAAATTCATCTTAACTTATGGTTCTCCTAAGTAGTAGACGAGCCCCACGGAGATTGGCCAATTGTCACAGCCCTCTGCTCTGGCGAGTTACCACCAGAGACAGCTGCCATTCACCGCGAGGCGTGTATGTATATATATATATAGGTTCTAAGCAGAAGGTCGACCGCTACCTGAATTTCACCTGTTCAACGATCCAATCACTGTAAGTCCCCAGGGGCCCAGCCCACTTGTCATCAAGATTTCTCTTCCCTGCTGAGCCTGGCTGGACTTGCCCGCAACCTGCTGATGCGGAAATGTATTTTAATTTGCTTGTTCTTCGCTTATTTGCCACGCGCCCCTCGAGGCGCTGGCGTCGGGGGGTAGCCAGGATGAGGGGTGCGCGGGCGGGGGGTTGGGAGTGTGCTCGGACTCAGACGTCGCTCCTCCGAGTAGCCTCACGCTCCTGAGCCCCGAACAGGGGATTGACTCTCTGATTGGGATTCTCGAAGCGTACGACGCTTTCGTGCACCCAGTGATATCCGAAGGAACTCGGCGGGGGTCAGCGGGATCACGAGGGTGGGCCCCTGTTCAGTGCTGCATTGCCGCTGAGCATTCGTTGCTTAGAGAGTTGCCTGGTGTACCCTGTGGATAGGTGTAGTGTATTCAATCAGCGCGTGGACATGTTAACTAGCTGGCTTGATTGAGCCGCGCCTCAGCGCTCCGAGAAATAGCGAAAGCAACCAGCTGGAGCCTGCGAATTGCCACTGTACATGATGACGTCTCTGCACTTCACTCGATTCTCGTCCGTTTCGACCGCTTCGAACATCCTCTCTGTGGATGCTCGATGCCTCTGAATCTAGTGCTCCAGAGATTCGGACTGCCGAATAACATCATTCTTTGCCAGCGAATCGGCCACATCGTCACAACTCCCGCATGTTGAAAACCGTATCGTCACCGGTGCCGCGTGTCAGGTTCACCGGGCGCTAGGGGGTCGGCCTCATCTCGGCGATGCAGTACTACCGAATCGCAGATAGCATATGGCAGGAGACGGCCTTTTCAAGCGCTGCCCGATGGGAGGGGGTGGCCTCACTGGCCGGCTTTCCCTTGTCAATAACAGTGAACACGCCCATACGCACATAGATGATGACAGCTTGTCTCGCGCGGGACAACATCTATCATTGACAGGAGTAGGGACTGCATATATGGAAGGTCAGGCCCACTGTTACCTGACGAGCCTCGCGGTCATGTCACTTTCGCTGTTGACCGCGAATGCTTTTAACTTCGAAGGCATTTAGTTTGCTGATCGTCCGTGGCCATCACGAGTAGTTAGCATAGTTGTTGTTGTCAGGGTTAGATGGGCGTTCAATTGAGGATTTGTGATGGTTAAGGGCAGTCGGTGCAGTCCGGCAGTAGATCCGCCGGAAACGTTGATTGCGGCAAAATTCAAGTCGAAAATGTATAACGTCAATACATCATGATTACTTCAACGTGTGTCGCGACACGTTTTCGCCATATTGTCCTGGTGGCAGCGCGAATAATCCCGTTCCCTGCGAACCCTCAATCTGGACTCGCCGTTAGTGCTCACTTTGCGCCTGTTTTTTTGCCAGCACATCCAGTCTAAATACGAATTGACTTTTTAATCACAAGTGAGTTGGACTGTGCGAGCATGATTATTCTTATTATCGCGCCTTGTCATTGTGATACGATGACCACAACCTCGAGAATTATTCATGCACGCCCTTCGTTCTCACCCCCTTTAACCGCACTCACCTCGCACCTCGGCTCACTCGCAATCGCGACATCACCGCGGAATCCGATGCGATGGCTCCTCTACTTGTTTCGTCTGGATCGAGGACTCCTTTCCTCATGCTGTTCGGCACTACGTAATGATACAATATTGTGTCGACAAGCTCGACCCACTCGATCGGCTGAATAATCAGGGCCTGTCCGCGTCCAGTGAGTGTTTCTTCCGAACGCAAAGTACCGCCACCATCAGTATCGCACTTCGTGCAATTGCTCCGAACGGTGCTGCCACTGTTTCAGCCCCAAGAGACGCTCGCGGCCCAACGAACAACGGCAGCAGCAGCAGGTTCTTCATCTCATGAATGTTACATCAGCCACTAGCTCCTGACCCCCGTTGCCTCATATGCTCGCGTGCTTCTGGCGGGGGGGTGGGGGTTCTGTGCTCCGAAGCATTGGCGGCGGAGAAGAAAATCGCAAGGGGGGTGGGGTACTGGTGGACGAGGCAAAGGCGGATTCCGAGGGGTGAGCAACGCGCCCAGAGCGCAGTCGACATGGCCGGCTGACACTTGCCGAGTCAAGGTAAGCAAGTGACTCTGTCCGAGTCGCAGCGCCTTGCCCTACACTGTGCTAAGTGAACAAGGTGTCGTTCCCAGCGGCAGGAAGGCAACTGCCGCTCGAGGGAATTACATGCAGGGGGGTTGAGGGGTTGTGGGCTAAAGTCGAGGAAGGGGGAGGGGGAGGGCGCTAGAGCAATACAATACAAATACTTCTTTATTTCAAGCCAAGTGAGAACTGTTTATTCAATGTAAGTGCGAAGGGTGAAGACGACGCGGAGCGGGGTCGTGTTGCTTAGCGACCCGACTCCGGACGTTGGCTCGAGCTGACAGATGAGGTCTTACGAACTGAGGTGGTTATTGGTTTCGACTCTCGTAGTGTACTCGTGAATGAAGTGGCTCAATGCCTGTGTTTCTATCGAACCGAACATACGCCTGAACGAATCGTGGCGTCTCGCAACGCGAATGAACGAGTCTGTCCCTCGCTGACACTTGCAAGCCCAGTGCTCGCCGGAGGAAAGCGAGCTTCACGCAGTCCAGCTCGATACGTTGCTTGGATATAAGCTGCTCCCATATTAGTCGCATGTCATTAAAAGCGAACATAAACTATCCCGTTGACGCGCTCTACCTCGGATGTAATATATTATATATGAGTGTATATGGATACATGAGAATGTATACTCTAATTTAAGGCTGTAGCGCTGAAGCTGAAACTTTTTTGCGGTCCCAGAGCATCGCCTCGTCGTTGCTAGTCAGGTTGGGTCCGAAGTAGCGTTTAGTGATTGTAATGACCGCAGCAGGTTGTGGGGATAATTGAGATAATTATATCATTGAACGTCCCATCAGTAATACTAATAATGCGAGGTTTCGAATAGAACAAACGCGGTGTAGATGTTCGTGCATAAATCTCGTGACTATAATTGAAGTGTGCCTGTCTCAAAAGATCAGTTTAGGAGATATAGTAGGGGCAAGATAGCCGTCTACGGCTCTAGAGGACCGGGATCACAGAACGCTGTTGATAGTCAAGCACAAGATAGAGTCCTTGACGGTGGGTCACCCATAACCTGGTAAGCTGGTTGATTGAGTTTGACGGATGTCAAGTGAGATCCCTCCCTTGTGTTGCTCAAACGGATTATTTGAAGATAGCGCATAGAGACGAAACGTATTCTATTGGAACAAACTGTTTCAATTAAAAAAAAACTTATATTGTATTATTGTACCTGCTAACACCACCATCCTCTGCTGAGAGTCTCTCTCCCCCGTAGAGCCGGCTTTACGCTTGGCATTTACTTCGATCCCCAGGGAAGGTGCGTAACCGCTCCGGTCAGTGTTCTATAGCCGGGTGTCTTAGTCGGACGAGTTACATACTTGTTAGTACAAACTACTGTTGCCCGCTCATGCGACATTCAGCCCTACACTACTCAGAAATATGGCAACATTCAGCTACGAAATGCACAGAGAGATCCACGTTCATCACAGGCACAAGGGCACGCTTCATACCACCGCATCTATCAGCCACAGATACTAGCCTTTCTACTTCCTCAACGACAGCTCTTGTACTGGCTACCCACGAGCTGGTGAGACGTTGAGCTTCCGACTGGCTGTCCCTATGAGCATTTGTTGGCGACCCGGCCTGATGTTCTTGGCTGTCCTTGGCCAACTCCGTGGAGCTTCCTATATCACCCCGAGGGGGCCGGCATACACCTCTGTTGTTGAATGCTTTGATCGTTGTCGCTGCTGCTGCTGCTACTATTGTGTTTCTATTTGTAGTGTCTGGCTCTGCAATGTTCCCATTTCTTGGCAACAACTCGAGAGTATCTTGGAGCGTTGCTCGGAGAAAAAGGCGAGGAACTGAGGACAGGGCCCAGGACACAGGACTTGCTTCCCCGGTGATGTCCTTGAATGGTGGGTAGCGTCTCTGAACCTGGGGTGAGGGTTGAGAGTGCAGCAAGAAAGGCCTTTCAATATACTCGGGTATATAAGGTAGACACAGATTCGCACACTACCTAAAAACTCTGCACTGGAGCTTGGAGCAAGTTGCAGTTTGCAGATCCTGTGTTAACCGAGATCATAGATTGACTGGCTACGGATTAGGTTCTGGGTGGGGACAAGTATCACAGAACTTAATCACCTTTAGGTGACTAAGTTAGCTTAGGTTTATCTTGAACTACTAGCTTAGAACTACTTGCTAGCTAGCTTAGGTTTATCTTGAACAACAATACACATTCGCTCTAATAACGTCTCGTAGTGTCGAGATATCCTTGGAGAGGAGGACAATATTGCCTATTCACCGAACTTAGCGCAACAAACTAGCCAATGAAAATTTGAGCCAGCGAGTTGTTGTCCTTTATAGGTGCGACTGTATACACTGTTTATGTAGGAAAATAGGTTCGCTGTCCTGCTAGACAGCTGCTTGCAAAAGTAGACACGTTTAATATTCTATTCGAGTTATACCTATCGTGTTTGTTGTCCATGGGACCGAGAGATTGTAGATGTCATTCAAATTGACGTCTCTTTTTTTTTTTTATTCAGTTCCATTTAACTACAATTTGTCTCAAATCAGAGACCACTCTCACATAATAACAAATTCAATTAACAAGCTTTTATCGAAACACATGCACTGCCCCTCGGAGAATTGTCCTCATGTTACAGCTCCAGGTTGCACAGCATATAAAACTTAACTAGAAGACGATTTACCTTTAACCTCTATAAAGAAATAACAATTGTACGAGCAAAGCAAAAATACGGGCTTACCATCATTGACTAGTACGATATACGCACGCTTAGACACTAACGCTCACAACGACGATTGTGCGCTATGGCAAGTTATCATTATGAAGATGACTGGGAACCTGTCCCGCCCCGCCCCGGACGCTGATGAACCATATGGGCTACCGGACTTGAACCGCCACCAAATCAGTGGTGGCTTCCTCGACGTCTGTTTTTTTGTCCCGGAGACGGGTTCTACTCGGAAGGCGTTGTCCATCGGCAACGATCCGTAACGACCCGAATCAGCCTCCTCGATGTTTGTCCACTTCACAGTGCCGAGATGGAGGGACGCGTAGGTCTGTTAATACATCACCAAGACGATCATGTCTGGGTTCCTTCGACAGTACTCCCTGTGTGCCACTAAAAGTTTGCCCTTGTTTGCCTCAGCATCGGCGTAAAAATTGTGTGCAATTTTTGTGTGCGTAGAGAAGCCTTTGGTCAAGGTTGGTTGATCTATAGGTGGATAGATTGATAATTAGCATCGCAAGAAACAAGCCGTTATTAGAAGGTACCCTCCAATAATTATGGAGGCACTGTAATGGTGCCAACCTATTTTTGTAGCTGGTATATATAAATATATATGTATATCCCCTTGAGATGTCTGAACATAGCCTAACGCAGATAAGATAAATAGATAGATAGATATATTGTCAACGAAAACCAAACGTATCTGGTGATTGCCCTCTGATCCTTGGAAGGTCCTTACGCCTTTAGGGCTGCCTTTTCGCGTAGGTCTATTTGGACCTGCTCGCTCACGCCCGTCTGTACTGGTAGTTCGTAGCAGAAATGTACACTACAATAAGATAATATAGCAGTGAAGCTGGTTAGTCAGACTGCCTTTTGATTTTTGGTCCAGTCGATGGCGTACCGTCAGCATCAGGGTACCCTTCAATAAACCAATAAACCTTTACCCTATCACAGTGCTACTAAACGAGTCCATATCGAGCTGGGTCCTGCAGAGGTATCCACAGTCGACGAGCCAATGACAACGCGATACCTCTTCGTGTTATGGGTCGCGTGTGCTCGGTAGTCATCGACAAACTATGGTTGGCCTGCCCAATGGTGGCATGTGAACCATTTTTTTTAAGGTAGGGGTTGGCATGCTAATGCATGTCAACACCGTGACCCCTCCCCCCCGGGGGAGGAACTCTTGACGATGTTCAAGAGCACCACCCTGGCATGTGAACTATTGAACGCAATCAACGTCACTCATCGTTTATGGCGGGTGAATACGGACATTTTACAGTTCATTCATTATTAATAGTGTCAACCGCGGCCTGATCGAGCCAAACCCTTGATATTACGTTATTCATAATCCAATCAGACGCCAATTTGTCGCTCCTGGTCACCTCGTGGATTCGAACCCGGACCGTTTGAACCCTGTCTGCTGCTGCATGCATCATTACGCGCTGGAGTCACCTCAAGCGATGTACGAACTGCAGGGACGAGTTGGCCATTTCGAGCCGATATGGACCATATCACCATTGATGTCTGTTGCCTCATATCAGTTTCTAGGCAGAGGCAGCGGCAGCGAGCGGTCATCGTTAACGGAAGCGCGGGTCATTGCCCAAATCATGAATGGGCTGTGACCCTGCTTGACTCCTTTGGGCGGCGTGTGCTATGGAGGCGCACGGCAGCACCTTGCCATATCGACAGTCTCCCGTTGAGCGTTGACTCTCCTCGGACGTTAGCTGTGTCCGAGGCAAACTCAGTGGCGATGACCAAAGACCACTGGCAAGCTACCCCAGCGAGTCCCCTTAGCAACCTCTGGCCACCGATGCTGTTCATCGATAGGCTACATCAAGGCCAACAGCGCCAGCAGGACTCAGAACGGTACCCCAGTCAGACGGGTCCTGAGAAGTTCTGATGGCCCTTTGTATCTTGTGAAATCATCCTGCCGCCCCCCCCCCTTCGTCCGCATCTCCTTGAAGAGCCATGTGAGTTTCCTCCGCGGCATTTGCCTGCTATGTCCCGCTGGTTCTTAAGCTGGACGACCAGCAGGCTGTATAGTGTCTGGGCGCCCTCGCCCCACGGACGATATGGACCGTTCATCTTAAATGATCAACGGCACAGCGAACTGTCTCGTCCCTGTCGACCGTCACCGCTCGCCTGTTGAACCCTGTGTGTGTGTGATCCAAGCTAGCACGGAGTCGCCTGCTGATGAAGCCTGCCCGATTGTACACTCCTTGCTGGCCACCGTTGCTGACTCCTCCACCAAAAGGAGCACCTTCGGCACAGCCAGCTATAATAGCAGAGATCGAGCTACTGCATCGACTCCGCCATATCGCGGCTCGTCGTCCACGCTCCCTAATTTTCTCCCCCGTGCCATGTGGGGCGCTGTCCTTTGCCACGCGCGCCCCCGTGAGAACATCGAGAAGCTAGTTCATCGTTGGAGCGGCGACCGACGAGTTCCGCGGCCACGGAGTTCGGATGCTGGCTGAGCAGAGCTACCGGAGCCGCTCGCTCGTTTGGTTCGTGTTGCCCGACATCGACATGCTCGATAGGGCCAACACAATGCTCGTTCACTGCGCCAGAAATGATAGCGCCACTACGAAGGCGGTGTGTGGTGGAGAAAGCAAAGAAAAAAGAACGAGATAGAGAGAGAGATAGGGACCGAGGAAGACTGCGTGAACCAATAGGCTCTAGTAGCGAAGGGTAGGAGTAAAGTTTCGAACTTCGAAAGCGCGGACCCGAGCCAGCCACTTTTGATAGACCGGCTGCATTATAATACCTTCTCTCTTTCTCGCTCGCTCGCTCTGTGCTTTGCTGCGCCGTTCAAAGTGATAATATTTTTACACGAACCAAATTGATTGGCCCTGTGAACTCAGCCACCTTCCTGTAGGCACCCTTCCATCGGGCTCAGCGTTGGCCTACAGCGGGTGGCGGCCGGACCACCCTGTCACCATGGTGTTCTGTCCCACCAGTGCTGCAATGCCTGTGTTCCAGTCAATGCGGAGTCGACTTCACTTCATGACTGTGTCGGAGTCGGAGCCATCTCTCTCTCTCTCTCGATCACTCGAGCACCGTAACCATTATAGTGTGCTGTCTGCCAGGACCATCTCGTCAGGGAAGACGACGAGCTGGAGGAGGAACGTCGGTCGCTACAAGCTCGAAGGGGCTGCGCGGATAGAAGGGAGGATTGGTGTTCCGGAGCAGGGCGCCAGGAGGAGTCCGCCGGAGCAGGCAGAAACTGCCATTGCCGGACTCCCCTCTGGAGTCTCACTGTTCGCCTCTCGGGGGGCGACCATGAGCCGCGAGTCAATCCAGCAAATCAATCTGTCCCGCTATGACCGAACATGCTGAAGATCTAATAGATGGGTGGCGACAAACGCTTGACTTTGGCTGCAACAGCAGCGGCGATTGGACGAGCAACAGCGACAATTGCTGTCTTCTCTTCGAGATGATGCGAATAAGCTCGTCAGTGTGTTATTGTATATGGCAGCTCGTTTGGTAGGCTTGCCCGCCTGGCTATGTGCAAGCTGCCTTCGCTGCGTGTACCTTCAGGTTAGGGCTGAGTTGCTGGGATCGTTTGAATGAACTTATTCCCATCATATCCTCATCACTGGTAGTTCCTGTGGGTGGGTGGGTGTAAGTTTGTGTATGGGCTACAAAGTGAAATATTGTCGAGCGTGTACAAATGGCACAGTCAAGTATTTGATATGATGTACATGTTACATTTGGACTGAACATTTTGCCCATGTCGCATTAGACATTGGCAAAAGGGAAAGATCCAAGATGTCCTATAAGTGGGCCTAAGAGCCCACGGCGGTAGGTTCGCCACAATTCAACATACTTCAACAATGACTTCGAGGGCTCCTTGGATGGCATCCGTTCAGATCACATGCAAATGCGACGAAGAGATGCTCGCGCTGCTAAAATCCTTGAATTCATCTTGCTCCTCCTGTTAAAATCACCCTTGGACTCAGTTACGTAGACTGACCACGCTATAGCTGCATGCATGCGCCACATATAATATTCGCTTGTTAATCTACCAGTTTAGCCTGTCTGTTAGTCGATATTTATTTACCAGACTTTTTTTTTTTAGAGGAGGAATTTTATTTACCAGACTGATAAGAACCTAGAGTACAATATCGCTATTACCACGGTTTGTCGACATATTTCCTCATGACTTAAATAGTAATAACAACAAACGCCGTTCGTCAATCAGCCGTTACCAAGACCGCTCGTTAGCCTATTGAAACCTATGGCTTTTTCCTCCGAATTGTCCACAAACGCATCTCGCCGAGTCGATTGCGCCCGCTCACACCTTCAGCATTCCCTAACCTGGATAACATCGTCGCTCATTGCGAGAGCTGCTTTGTCAAGATGTGGCAAATTTCACCGCTCCACTACAACGATAGCCACTGCTGACCTGCACTTCTTGCCGAGTAGCTTTCCCTTTGAACAACCTCTCGAGCGTTGTATGGGTGCGGTATATATGATTATGTATATCAGCTAGGTGTTTGACGGGCCACTACAGCTGCACCGACACAATGCCCTCATCAGCGAGCGGCAGAAGTTAGCAACGCCACCGGAGAAAGGAACGTCGTGGTTCGGGAGCTAACGGTGGGGAGGGGGATGTAATACCAGCTAAAAGAACTGCTACGGGCGGTGGGTGATTTTTTTCCGCCTTCGCCGATCTCTGCCTTTCTCTCGCCGGGCATGGCAAGCCAAGCCGAGGCAAAACTCCAACTGTCCGAGCCAAATGGTAACAAATGCTGAGCTAAATAGTTCGCTGGCCCTTGCCAGCTGTGTCCCGCAGCATGACGACGGATACGCATCGAAAACATACACACCACAGCAGGTGGTGGTGGTTCATCGTCTCGTAGACCTTAACTTCGTCATGACTGGCCGTCACATCAACGTCGAGCACATAACGCCAATGCTATGTAGACGTAGCGCAATCAGGAGGATTCTGAGCCATCGTCAATCATTACCCAGTCGGGCCCAATTTCCGAACCACCACCCCCAAGGATGATAGCTGTCAGATGAGATCGGTGGTGGGCTCTGGGGGGCTAGCTACTTCGTGAGGTGGGCAAGGCGCAACATAACATCCAACGCCATCCCCCAACTGATTGGGTTGCTCGGCTAGATTCGCAGATCGGAATCTAGTTTGAGATCTGCCAAATCAGCCTGAAGGTTTGTGCAAGTCTGAGAGCGATGAACGGACACATGTCAAAATCACCTATTGCCAACGTCTCACGCGACGAGGCGACAAGGTAAATCAGCGATTTTGCTTACTAAGCTTGCCAGAGAGCCAGCGTCCACTTCAACGTCATCTACTAATTGTATATAGTAAACTGAATGCTTGGACATTCGGCATAAGCCACTTGGTGCTTGCGAATTGGTTTGCGCGAGAAATAAAGACTAAACTTCCCTTTCCTTGAAAAGAAGTCTGTCATCTTTTTGTCGCCTGCTCGCATAGTCTCTTGTAGTTAATCTCTAAATATCACTAACGAGGACCAATCGGGTGCACCTTTGGTTATTTTAATCGGTCGTGTGTAGCAAGAATCCACAGACGGAGATCGTTGATAAAGGGTACCCAAAGATTCCCTGCGTCTGACAGCAGGATTTGATCCTAAGTCACATGTCCCTCCGGTGTAGCAATGGAAGACGCTTACCACTAGCCTATTAAGAGGGCTTATCATATTGAACTGGCTATATATATACATTCTTCCTAGAGCACTATATGAGACACTTCGGCAAGCATCTTGTGCAAACAGCTTACTATGTACTTACTATTAACAGCGACGTGTCCCTTCGCGAGAACATTTGCGACGATATCTATCATGCAATATCGGTCCCCAGTACAGACGCCCAGGAGAGCCACTGATCGAGACGAATAGACCGGCCGATGCTTACTCCATTATATACTCTAAATCAGACCAATGCGTATTACTAACTAAGACCAGTGCGTAAAGTATTGTAGAAAAGCAATTTGTAGCCAGGGCTTGCTTGAAATCTGTTCGACGGGATATCAGGTCTAACATCAAACAGAGATCGATTGGCAATGTCAACATTAGGCTTAGCCTCTCCTTCAGGACATCGCCATTTCGGCGGCGATCACAATGAGCTCGCGAGTGGCCACTCGGGAATGGCCAATCTAGACAGGCGTCGACTTCAATCTCCTCGATTCCTCAGTCTGGGGGAACACATTGAGATGTCATATGCCGACCCAAGAACTGAATTCAAACTTCCGGAATCGCTTGAGACATGGTCGTGCATCGGGCGCAACCTGGGGACGCGTCGTACAAATAACTAAGCACTCAATCAGCAGAATAAATACTATATAATACCCTTACGTTTAGCGTGTTCAACTTCAAAACTACTCCATACCTAACGTTCATGTCGCTCACCTAATTACCGAGGTCAGAGTAAAAAACGCTATTTGGAAATATGAGCCGAAACTTAAGCGAGGTTTATATGATTGGGCCGGATTTCACGCAGACATGAAAATGGACTTTGTTTGTGGACCAACCATAGTTGACTAAAGCCCAAAACTGTTCCAAACTGGTGGCTGTGATTCGTATATAATGGACTCATATCAGACGAGACAGTTATGGAAAGTGCAGCTCAAAGACAATTTAGGAGGCTCGGGAGACCCTGCTCAAACGAGCTTCTAGATATCCGAGTTCAAATCATGAGAACATGATCATCAGTCAACCTCTTCGCCTAACTATGACCACGACTTCTGGTCTGAAGGTTATTTACACGTTGTGTTCGTACTTCGCAAATGTATCGTTTGAGATACTTTAATAATAATAATAATAATAATAATAACAATAATAGAATAGTAAAGGACGTATATTTGTTTGCAATCTCATGCCCCAGATCAGTGTCCCGGGCCAACAGAACCTCTATCACTCACTGAGGGTTGGTGCCTGTCGTTATCGGAATTGCCACAGTCGCCTCGTCAATTTCGAGTGGGGACCCATTATCCGTTCGAGGACGAATCTGAAGAGGCTCACATCGAAACTCTCCACAGTTTACTCCCGGCAACACTGTACACTATCGGCCAACAATGTAGGCTCGAGGAAGGTCGAGAGCGTGCCTGCTAACTTTTGTGGACCGTCGTGGCGCAGCTCGTGAAGTAGGCCACACGGACGTCTTAGGTTGCGCCTTATGATAGCAGCGCCCGCATCAGTGCCACCGCATCGGCATCACCGGCAGCTAAAGTAAATAAATTAGACAGGCCAACGTAAGTCAGGCCAAGTGATGCTGCCAAGTGAGATGTGAAGATCTCCCGTCACTTCGGGGCTGTCCTGCCAGACGAAGAAGAGTGCGTTCGAATCGCTAAGTATGGTAGCGGTCCATGTTGGCGCCTACCAGCGAAACCAAATTAACATTAGATGCACGTTAAACCTAAGTGTAAGCTAGTTAACGGCTGCGTGTCAACATCGCTGACTGACAACACGAACACTCATGTCTTGGCCTGATAGATATATATATATATATGAACGGTTCACTAAAGCTGTTTGCTATTCTGAGTGGCTTTCGCCGCCTATCTGAAGTTGAAGTATGACACGACTCGTGCGAGCTCACCCATTGGCGGTCCACTTTCCCGCGGCATCCTAAACGACTCAAGTTACTTGAATTATCTATAATAAATCAACAATCGAACCATCGACATCCCAAAGCCAAATACGCGCTTACCCAAGTCTATAGTTCGCCTCAGGAATCGCGAACACCTTTTAGTCAAAGCTGAGAACGGAGCGTATACGCTTGTCGTCCGTCTGCGATCTGCTAACGTATTTTGTGAGGCAATAGTGTCAGCTATCCTAGGAACCTTGCACAGGGGTGCAAGGTTGCATGCTCGACTAGAATACGATATTGTACATACGTCAAGCTCCGACAACAACTAACGGGGCGGGGGGGATGTCTCTCTAGGTGCGGTTACGTTGGAGCTATTCAATTCGCATTGCGGCTAGGCGTATCGGGTCATTGTCAACACCGCTCTCCTGTCACAAGTCGACCTCTCCGATGACCCTTTCGCTGAACGGGAGGCGTACAACCGGAAACTCGCGGATATGCTATGCCCCTGCTGAAGCTCCGATTGCCCTCACACCACAGTCGTAGCTGCTGCTGCGGTGGCGGCCAGGAACAAACGGCCTGCTCTCCCCATCGATATTGCAACGGAGCAACTTGACTCAGGTCTGTAAATTCATTCATTTCAACTAAGCACTTTCATAGCACAGTCGTACAGGAGTCACCCCAGGAGTCAGGCCGCTTTTCATCGTGAAGCGGGCAATATGCAGTTGCTCCCCGCAGCGTTCGCCCCGACAGCTCGAACGCGGCCTCATTCTCACACGTGTGCCTTTATGGTGGCATTTTTCAAAAATGCCCCCCCTCCCGCGCCGCCGCCGCCGCCACCGACGACGACCCCCAGACCCCACGTCCTAGTAAAATTCAGGTTCTCCCATCGCAGAAGCTCTGCCTCCCTATCTGTCATATCATTCGAGCGTATTGAGCTGTCGAGATATTGAGGAGGCAGGATCTATGTGCAGCGAGCTCTGCGGCAGCCCAGCACAGTAAAAGCGTGCCACAGGGCGAATATACCGGTGAAAGGGGAGGACCACAAGGTTGTTTTTAGTGATAAGCGGAAATTGACAAAAAGTGGCGCCATCTTTCAAATGGCCGAGCCACTCGTTCAAAAGGTGTGTATGCAGACGGCTGTGACGCTGTGAGCGTTCATGTCGATGCGAAGACCCACAGAGCTCGGTGCGGGGTCGTGTTTTTTTTATTGTCTTATTGTAGTGCCTCCTCCAACGGTTGTAGCTGCTTGTATTCAGCGGCGGGTGGGCGAGAGCTAATCAAAATATTGCATTGTCTCATATTCCGGTACTCATATGTGTCCCGCGACGGAGACAAATCCCTGCGAGTAAAAAGCGCTGAGGATCGTTTCTCTTCCAATTGCGAGATTTTATGTTTTGTGTTTATTCAACGTATAGTTAGCTCGATTTGTCGAGCCCTTTGATGGGCGGCCTGGTGATGCCTTCGTGTGTGCGTCTCGCAATCGGAGGAGAGACACGTAGGTGCAGGGGTTTGATCCCCACCGTTGCGCATTTGCATCTACGGGGGTCCGTCTTATGAGGCAATGCCGAAAGCAGTACGGTGGACGTTAAATGTTGGCTGTTAGTCAGCCTGAAAAATGTCTAATTAGCTCGATTTGCAGAGCGTTCGAGGCCCGACGGCCGTTAACTGGCTACGGTGCAGCTGAACCAGCCATTTGACAATGGATAATAAAGCAATTGACGTTACCGAGCCACGGAGAGCCAAATTAGTGTTTTTAGGCGTGGTGCTAACTGCGCCTGCTAATCATTCATCAAAGACCGATTTTATCAATCTAACTATTATGGATAGGCTGATCGTTTGACGCCCCTAGTCGTTGAACGTCTCTCAACTTCTCAACGCGGGACCATAGAGTTAACCATAAGTTACATACATCTTGTAACCAACGGCGCTAATCGAGAAACAAGAAATAGCGCCGGAGTCAACCGTTCCAGCACTAATTCAACCCCATCTAGTTCAACCCTGTGCCCACCTTCGGCACCAAATCGCAGTTTCGGATTTCCTCAGGTCAGATCATACCCTCGGATCTGGACACCTTGCCTCACTGATCAGGCTGCTCAATATGCCACAATCGTCGCACTGATGAAATGTCAAAATGATTCGATATGCAGGAGCAAATAGAGAGACCCATTTTAGTTTCGGTCAGCTCACGACCAGTCGACAACAGAGCGATGCTGTAACACCTCGCTGCTGCGATTCGACCCGCTGAAATACGAGTGGGACATGGTCTGTCTGTCTGTCTCTCTCTCTCTCTCTCTCTCTGTCTGTTAAGTTTGCGCCAAGCCTCGTCAGATATCTCCTCCTGTATCCTGCGTATTTCGGGACGAGATTTCGATACGCGCTCGTCAACTCGCTCGACCAGCGGCCACTGGGCACTAATGCGCTAACGCTTCGTAAGGCTGCATAGATTTGTCTCGGACGACGAATCCGGGACTGAGTTCAACCATACTCATGCGCACATGCTAATGTCACAAAGTTGTGCACAGGATAGATCGAGAGAGAGAAAGAGAGTTTATCTCGAACTTTCAAGTGTCTACTCTTCAAAGAAGTGGGAAAATAATGGCACATCCAAATTGGTTCACGGCAGCAAAGGTGGTTCACGGCGTTGTCTCGGCACCCAACAATGAATGGTGCACTATCGTGAACCTGTCTATAAATGATGTTAAACTGTATGTGTATCTACAAACCCCACCAGAATACAGTACATTGACTTTAGAAGATATGTAGCATTTACACAGAAAGACAAACAAAGCGAGATGAAGGAAATTGCACGAACAGATCGTGGACACGCAGATCGCGCGCTCATAAATAGCAAAATATCCGCCAGGCTTTCAGCTAAATCAAACGATCTTTCTATGACGAACCATGAATCAGCATTCATTAGATAGAGCGCAAGCGTAGGTTCAGGTGTAATTGTCATCGTCTATTGTAACTGATATCCTTGTCCAAGGTTCTATTTCCTTTTCCATAATGAAGATCTAAGCGAATTTCATACCAAAATCACACCATGTTGGTTCCGATCCTGTAAGCAGACGAAAGCACCGCTCTATTCCCCATAGGCAATTGTGGCTAGCTGCAAACCTTACGTGGGTACTCTCCCGTTTATTCTTCCCTCGGCACACGATGTCAGAACGCCCCAAGCTCGGTCAAGTGGGCGTGCGGGACCATCCGAGTGGGGAGGCGAGCACAGGAATCAAAGCAGGAGGCGGCATCACGGATAGACGATAGAACTCGCATCTCTATTTTTTCTCTCTCTCTCTCTCTTCCTGTGGTCTAGGGACATCGTTGCCAATCGTTGTCTGCCTGCAGCGCCTGGCGATCGAGATGTGCTCAAGGGTAAGGCGTCATCCTCGAGGGAACTGCGCGAAGTGCCGACGCTAGCCGGACGAGGCTAGGAGGCGAGGTCAGAGGCAGGCGGGGAAGAAGGGCTCGGCCAAGCTCGAATCGTGTGGCGAATCAATCGCGCAGGTGCAGTCGGAGGCATCCCCGGGAGAGGCTCTTAGCAGAGGAGAAGCAGTCGAATCCAGCGAAGAGAATGAGAGCCACAGAGGCTGATCTCCGTCGTCTGACCCATGTTATGTCCGTCGATGTCGAACGCGAAGGTTGCTGTTACATTCGTCTCGTCGACGATACCACCTTGTCCTACATTTGGATGCATTGTCAACATGAACGGAAGGATGCTTTATACATATGAGCGACCGAAATCGACTGCTATTAATTCTAGGGGACGCCCAATAGTTCTGTGTGTCACCGAGAGTGTCATTACCAATGGAGATTAAATAGCTATGTTGTTTTAACTTTCCCCTTGACTGAGACGAGCGAGGACAGCCCCGTGACAGCACGCACACCCGGCTTTCTCCCGTATGATTACGGTTAGCCGAAGCGCGAGCGCCGGCCGGGCGACGTCGTCTCAAGAGAGGCTTTCTGCATGCTTAGATCAAGAGAGAATTGAAGGGAACGAACACAATTCTCTCGCCAAAGCGAGATGCTTAAGCGCTTGTGTGTTCTGTGTGTATGCACCGTGCACCAGCCATAGTTCGCATTATACTGAGCTCCCAGTAATTAACAGGAGTAAGGGATGGCTTCCGCCCCTTTGTGCTTTTGCTTTAGAGACCGAGGTCGAAATGTGGCCCCTTCAATTTATGTGGAAATAATTAGGTAGTCCCAGAAAGAAAGAAAAGCTGCTGAGGCTGCCTCTCGTAGAGCTGACATGGGAGCACTGTGTGGCGAGGGTCAAGCCTGACCAGTCGAATGGAGAATGGACACGTATTTCAGTGGTGGCTATTGCTCAGCGCCCGCGGGGTGGCACTACGGAATATAGAAACGCATGCCCGATCTACTCGAATCTCACTCGGAATAGATGAAATGGGTGCAACAACCTTTGGCTAACATTAATATCTACTGCATTTAACACTGTTTATAGAAGGGCTAAACGCTCTGTATAGAGAAGCTGGCTGTCAGCGTTAGCAGACACCCGCATCAGGGGTCCGCGAATCCGATACGCTGTTCACTTGGCACTGGCCAACGTTGATAGCTATTTTATCAGTCGAGGAAAGACAGAGAATATAATGACCATGGGTGATGAGCGTCCTGGTAGCTGACGAAGCAATCGGGGGTTTGAGAGCGAGTTTATATCCACCTAGCTTTGACCTACTATTGTAGGCTAATTCCATATATATATATATATATATATTGACATGGATTTGATTGTACGAATTCGGAACGGGTTGCAAACAATGAGCGCTGAGCCCGGGACACTGCACGCGGCTGGCCCCACCCTCTAACAATATGACGCAAAATCACAAGCAGCATTTCAGCCACGCTCGTGAAACTTGCTTGCAGGCCAGCCAGAGGGGATCGGCCAACGAGCAGACAGACCTCACGCGGCATCGGCCCAGCTGCGATGTAGTAGCGAACAGCGTCGTATGCAGAACTTGTCCCTCGACAGGACACACTCCTTTCAAATATGCCTCCCAACTGCAGCACTGTTTGCATCGCAGACACAACACTGCCTTGTACTTGCACTCCTCTATGTCCCCGCTCCCAGCTTAGTTCAGAATGACGAGGCGCCTCCATTTCGGCTTCCGGCCGAACTTCCGTTCAAGGGAGGGCAAGGGACGCCTCGCAACTTTTCAGAGTTGCGACACCGCTCCACTGTCATGAAACATACTGACGTGTTTCGCTAGTGGGGGTGCCGGTTTAGCTTGGCGGCTGTATTACTTCGCGATACAGAAACATGAAGACGATGCATAATTGCCTTGAGTGAACATTGTGTACATTATCGAATTTTAAACAACGTGCTGTTACTGTTGTTCCGTACAATATTGCATTTCATTTCAGTGACACTGCATATGTTTCATTGTGCGTTACAAAGAGAATTTCGCTTAGGTTTTTCTTGTGTTTTTCTTTTTGAGAGGATTAAATATTGTTCAAACGCACGGATGCCACCAGGGACGATCGACTCTCGATGGAAAGTGAGCCGATCCAGTGAAGTTGGGTTGACTTGGATGACAAAACGCCTCCACACACAAAACCATCATCTTCTGCTGAGCGTCTATCCATTAGGCCACAAACAAAGGGAAATACTATAACCAACCACTCGGGGGTTACCACCATCGTAATGATCAGCTACAGATGAGATTAGAATCTCATAGAGCGCTTCGTATCGCCTAGTCAAGTATTATAGTATAGGCATGTTGTACTGATTCGTCAATGACCACTCTTGATTCACTAAAGCGTATGGCGAATAAGTGGTTTTCTTTAGAGCAGGCTAGTACTATACCCTGCTCGTTTGGGGCATGCTCGACAGCCATCCGGTCCCTGTCGTCGTGTCCTGTTGATCAGGCTGCTGGTTAAGAGGCATGCCTCTTCAGATCGCCCGATCGGATCCCATTGTCCCTAAGTGATCTCGATCTAGCTCAAGAGTCAGGTGCACCGCATCGTCTGGTACGGCCACACTCGGCCAATCGGAGGTGCAGCGCTTAGCAAGAAACCTGCCCCTGCCGGCTAGTCAAGTGTACGGAGCGAGAGAGGATTGAGTGGCCAATTGAATCAATACAAACCTGAGTACTTGAATCCGTTCGAGCTGATGGGGGGGGGGCGTGCGGGCGACATTCATGGAATTGCTTTTATGTCCAATACATTGGGCAGTCATATGAGTGTGTGCTCGCAAACTTGTGAATTTCAAGTGTGCTCACCGGCTGGCGAGCATACACTTGTACAGAGAGATCGTATCGAATAGCGATTGCCAGGTTAGTCCGCCTTACGCTCAATCGCAGCAACGAATTAATCACCGGCTGAGCGAGAGCGGGCTTTCTGAACAGTTAACAGCAGGTCCATTGATCACATTTACATAACCCACATCGATTTCAGTGTTTCGAAATTTTCGTCAGTATTATTCTTGATTCCGGCGATTCACACCAAGACCGGCCTCCTTCCCATGTAGTGACTGCTGAATGACGAGCCACCATCGTTACCCGCACAACGAATCGCGGACCTTCTCTGGCCAACAATCGCACCCGATTGGCGTCGACGATTGACGGTCGGTCACGCAATCGTCCGGATTGACATTCGAGCCCACGGGGACCTCTGCCTCGCTCGGGATTTCCTCACCGTGGACGCTTTCGGTTAACATCATTGTGGTTGTGAAATACTGTCGATTTGCGCCACGTCTAAGGTTTCGTTATCGGATACGATACCACCCGCTGTGGGCCGGCATCGATATGCATTGATTTGATATCGATATATTTGAAGGATGACGCTGTACGACGTACCTCGGACTATATTGTATATCATCGTATAGTACAGGTTGCGAGAAAGTTGGCGCACAGTCTAGAATTTTTCACGTCTGAGAAGGGAGCTGGCGGCGGGGTCGCTGGCTGGTTTACTGCTATCGGGTTGATCATGTGCACGAAGGTGAGACACCGTTGGTAAGTGGCCACCGCTGGTCATCGTCTCCTGTCGAGAAATCGACAAATTCGAAAACGCTTCCCGAGTCTGTATAATCATATATATTCTATAATCCCACTCAGTCAAGCTTCATCAGTTGTGCAATAACTCCTAGTAAAATGAACACCTGAAAACCACTTACGGGTGCACCTAATTGTTAGGAGTTTCGCGTCTCTTCAATTATTGTTATTTAGAAATAATAACGGGAGCACGTGTTTAAAATTACAACTCCATATTACGCCCATCTATTGGACAACTGATAAAGTTTGACTGAGTCGGATTATAGAATAGATATAATTATACAGATTAAATGCGTGATTTACACTAGGTTGATTGACTTTTCGAGCTATACGCTACATTGACGTACAACTAACCTTCTCAGATTGGCCTTTGACTACATTAGTATTAACATATCTAATCATTGGTGTGGCCGATTGCTTAGTAAATAATATTCTATTTATTCAAACATACAGTAGGGCGGGATTTCTAGGGATTATGGGGGGGGGGGGTGAGGACGACAATGTCCCGAGGAAGGCGATGGCATTGCCTCTCTGCACGGCGAGGGACAGGCGCTGCAGGAGGAAAGAGCCAGCGCGCTTGTCCCCGGTGGCGCGGATCAGCCTATGGTAGACCCCCTCGAGGAAGTTCGCAGTGAGAGGGCCGTGCCCGCCCAAGGTCTCAAAGGCAAGGGGGGAAAACAGGTGGGTTGCTTGGAGAGCGGCGTACTTCCTTAGCTTTGCCCGTTCCGCACGCGCTACTGCGTAACCGGGGATGGTTGCACAGTGGTTGACATAAGAGGGTGCTAGAGTGTCAACCACAGTGCCGTCCCAAACCAGGTGCTGCCCTCGATGGAAGGGGACAAGGGTGAGGCCGTCAGGGCGGCGGCCGTCAGAGGTGTCGAGGCCCTGTGGCTCCCTTGTGCAAGGAATACCGGCGGAGTGGAGGGCCCTCACGAGCGTGTCATTAAGCATCGTGTGTCGCGGATGGCGACCGGCGCTGCGTTCGCACGAGAGACCGTGATGGCCATTCGTTGCGACGGGGTCCCCGCAACGCTCGCAGCTGTGGGCCGCAACTACAGGGGCCCCGAGGCGAAGGCCCACACAGAAGCGGAGGGAGCGATCGTCTAGAGCAGTACCAAGGGACGAGGAGGGCAGCGCGTGGAGCCACGCCCCCGCACCAGGCCTGTCGACAGCCCGGAGGCGAGCTTGGTCAGCAGCGTGTGGCGCAGAGGCCAGGAGGGAGTCCCGCAGCTCCTGGTGCAGGGCATCGGACCATGCCCGCTGCTTGCTCTGTTTGTCCGGAGGGACCCGAGCGCGGGCGCCCGTCTGGTCAAGGGCAGCTTCCTGGGAGGCGGAGAAGTGGGCGAGCGCCTCGGGGGGGAGGACTGTAGCGACCAAGTCGGCAACCGCCGTGAGCGACGCGGCGTAGCAAACGTCGGCCAAGCGGCGAACACTGAGAATGCCGAGGCCCCCGAAGCGGACTGGAAGGGTAGCCTGCGACGCCGCCTCCGGAGGGAGCTGGAGGTTCAGGATCGTCGTCAGCGCGTCCAACACCATGTCGTCATAATCGTGAAGGGCTGAAGCCTCAGTGCCGGCCGGGCATGTCCTAAGCAAGTGCTGCATGCGTGCCGCCGAGAAACAGGACCGAAGGAGGAACAGCCCCTGGTGAGCCGATAACAGGGGCAGTCGGTCGAGCATCACGGCCGTCCTCTCGAGGCAATGGTCCAATAGCGGCCGGATGGCCTCGTCCGTGAGAGGGGAGCCGACGAGCTCGAGGGACAACCTCTGAGTGAGACGGCATCCTGGGAGCGACCGCTGGAGGTCGAGCTGCGCGTCCAAAGAGAAGATCTCGCACTTAGTGGGGTTGAGGGCGAGGCCGCTGCGCCCCTCGTAGTCGAGTACTCGCTGAACGTCGGAGGCGACGGTCGCCGGATCACCTGCCAACGTTCCGTCGTCCATGTACCACAGCCGCAGACGCGACTGGAGGGACACAGCGAGGGGCCGGAGGGCCAGGCAGAAGAGGGCTGGGCCCAGCGGGTCCCCCTGCTGGACCCCGCACTCTGAGCTGATGACGGCGTTGTCCATGATCAGATGGGAGGGACCACGATAGGCCAGGTCGACCAGAGGGAAGAGCCCAGGGACGTGCTCAGCAACCTCCCGCAGAACGAGATCTCGACGGACCGTGTTGAAGGCATTGCGAAAATCAAGCTTGACCAGGGCCGCGTCCGGATGAGCGTGGATGAAGGCGCGAGCCGCGTGAGCAGCGATCTCCGTCCCAGACGCCTGATTGCTTGCCAGATTGCTTAGTACATACTGGGCACTCAATCCAATTCATATGGGCCCATGCCCTGTGATTGGTGCTGTTTAGGCTTCGGTGTGACCAAGGCGTTCACATCGAGAAATCTACTCGCGTCGTCATCTTGTGTTAGGGGCATGATGATAGCTCGCTGTTCGTTTTGCTCCTAGTTGACAGCAAGCCGAATAACGCCAAGCCAAACGAGCTAGCCTACGAGCCTGCGATACCGACCGAGCATGATGTTCCGCCGCTGTGGCTAAGGTAGTGCCGTGGGGTAGCAGAGCTGTGCTAGGAATCACGGGAGTCGGATGTCCTGTGACGTCATCTCCTGTCTGTCTCCGCCCTCCCGCCAACAGACGCCCCCGAAATCCCCCGGGGGGCGAGGTGCGGGGGGGGGGGCGCTTCCGGGGGCCGATCCGGAGCAAGGAGCACTGGTGGAAGGATACCGCTGGCATGGACTGGGCGTACACATATGGCTAATCTACGAGGGTTGGACCAACGCTAGCCCGGCCGGCGACAACGGTGAATCGACCCATCGTGTTGTACTAAGAGCTATACGCTGATATTCTCTGTTTTGCTATAGCGTAAACAGGAGGATGCAATCGGTGTATGTTTGTGGTATAATGTGAAGGAAACAGAGTTCGGATTCTACGTGACAACAAAAAATACTGTCGTGAAGTTCAGCGTTCTCGTGTAATTTTCGAGTTACGTTTCCATGAAGTAGCCTATAAGTGGTCTTCAAAAAAGAAGCAATTCCCCGGACGTTAAAGTGTTGGCTGTGAGTCGGCCTCGAAAATTCGCTCGGTATCAGTATACTGCGCAAAGGTGGCCCCGACGGGTCCTCATAGTAATACTTAAAAGGTTAAGTGCTGAGGCCCGTCAGGTAGGGGAACAGCTGAGATTCAGCTCGAAAAAAGCAGTATACTGCGTATGGCTGAGTGAATCTGACGACTCGTTATCATTCAGCATTGCAAGTTGCGTTTAGTGGTCCCGTATCATGCGACATTTGGCGGTTTGTATTGAACATCTCTAGCGATGCGGATGCCACACAGCTGGATGAAGGTACACCAGACAGTTGCTCTGCAGTTATGGAACAATACGCTAGTATGTTGTGAATACCGTTTAAACAGCACCTGAAGCTATGGTTTGCATTGTCTGACCATCGTGTGAATCTCGTGAACTTGACACAACTCTGAGGCATAGACAACTGACCAACACCGTCGTATCCTGGTATCAACACAACACACACACACACACACACAGACACTTGTGTATGTTGTATATTTTTTCGAAGTCTCCGATCATTTCGGAGTGCTCAGTGACTTGCTCCAGAGATTGCTAAATACGTCAGGCACTGAAGTCTGTTCTCACTCAAATTGCTCTGCCTCCTTTTATTCAATTTTTTTTTTTTTGCGAGAACTTAAGCATTGCAAAACTGCAGTTCCGAAAATAAACCACTAATGAAATGAAATGAAATGCCCATTGTGGCCAATGGTACATAAGACCAATTTTATACTTAACCTGTGTTTAGGTTGCTCTACAACAGCCAGATCCCCAAAAGTAATCGAGGAGAATTTGCCGGCAAGCCACGAGCGAATTGAAGCTTTTTACTAAATCACAAGCACGTTCAGTGTTCGGGTCGACCTGGTCGAAACCCAGCCCTCCGCGCTTTCGTACTCCGGCTTCCATCCACTGGACGCGCTGCTGACGAGTCTGGCTAGAGGTTCGGCGCCCGAGACACTAGCTTTCTCGGGATGCCCTGTCGGGAGTCGGGCAGGACCCCATGTTGAAGACACAAGATGTCGGTATGGCCTAGGCCGAGCTGCGGCTCGAGGCCAAGCTTGCCAACACGCCCCGGCGTTCCCCAGCTTCCGCTTACCCACACCGCTCCGTTTCCTGTCGACGGATGCTAGCCAAAGTCAGGACACTACCATAGTACACTTCAGCTTTCCTGGCCATATTCGGTATATTATACTGGCACGCGAGCTCACTATCTGCTCTACCGCAAGAAGCTTTTAAGCCATTAGGCTAAAACTGCAGCGACAACTCACGCTCAGCGCTGTTGCCAGATAATTAATCATTGCGTTGGTGGATAATAGTGATTATGATGATGACGCTAAATAAAATGTACTTGATTTTCTTAATCAATGATATCACTGTTATCGTTATCCGTCATATCGTCACTGTATTGTGGCGATGAAGGACGTTCAGCCGTTGCCTCCAGTGGTTGGAGTGAAGCCGTGAGGCGTTTGCCACCAGGGAACCGCTGCCTATAGAGCGGACCTGTGACTAAACTAAGAAAGTGCCAATGGATTCATTACGAGTGCACTGTTGCGTTTCTCTGAACAATTGTCCATTATATAGGGACACAAATATTATAAGATAGATTAGTCGGCATATCCTCATCAGAGATCTATTGATATATACAAGAATATACTACTTGGCTGCACACACGTTATATATATATATATATATATATATATATATATATATATATATATATAAATATATATAATATATATTGTGCGTATTATACTTATATTTAATCCGAACGCTCTCATAGCGAAACCTGTACAGAAGCGTTGAAAAGAGTTAATATTAAGATCTAAAATCTCTAAATAACTCCTAATTATTGTATGTTTGAATAAATGTTTACTGTGTTTGTCAGTATACGCCCAGATCTAATTCAAATACCTGATACCTACCAGCTGAAGGATGGCTTACTTTCTCCATGGAAAAGGAAAGCTTACTTTACTCTGGACATGGTGTTCCATCAGACGATGTGCCCTTCAAGTTCCATTGCATCCCACACATCGGCGCCGTCTCGAGGGATCACCGAGGGAAATTCCATCTATGTACGGCATTGACATGAGTATATCATGGCTAGCAAACCAGTTGCTTGCCCCAGATTATGTGCCAAGCCCCGGGTAAAAGGAAGCGGCTATGTCAGTCGCTCATCTGTCTGAACGATCCGGGAACTTTAGAAAACAGTCCCGCCCCTCGCAGACAGCCAGTTTCGCCTTGTTTCATATTCGATTTCAGATGGCGCACGAGCGCCTGAACGAGAGATCATGAAAAGCTCCTGGAGGGAGCCAGAGCGAGGGGGGTCGACAGGCTCGACCGCCTCTCAAAGCATCCACGAGGCATGGGCACGAACACACATTGGCGGAAGTCGGACAGCCAAACAACGAGAACAAAACGCACTCATGGAGAACCACCAACACAACATACAGACAACACAACATGGATACAGCATTCAGCATTCGCTGAATCCGAAGATCTGAACTCAACTCTTTGTCCCTCTCTCTCTCTCTCTCCCCCTATATCTCTCCGTTCGTGGGCCTCAGATGTTCTGTGGACGGTTCCTCAGACAGCAGCCGCAACAACTGACGAAGGGCAAAAAAAAAGACTTTGAAAGCTAGGACCGGCCTGCTCGGCCTGGGCCGGACCAAGGATGCTGCGAACTGTCTATCTCGGGAGTCGACATCTGAAATTCCTCTTCCTATGCGTTTGGCAACTACAACGCCGAACGCTGAAAGCCGAGCTAAAGCGGCACTCTCCGAGACCCCGAGGACTTCGGTCATCATAACCCCACCTCGCTGCACTCGAGCTTTTGGCATGACACTACCCGTATCGAGTTCGAGAATCTCTCGAAGAAGCCTCCCTGTCCCTCGGCATCATCATACGCTGCAATGAGAGGCTTCTTCGCCGTGGCCAAGGGGAAGCGTGGTGTCGAAGAGGATGCCAGTGGCACCTTGATACGCCTGTTATTTTTGCCTATAGGCGAATTGTTGGACTTGATGGGGTGGTGATGATACCACGGACGATAAACGAAGACATCGACAAGGGGAGAAATATTGGGGCGTGGGTGACTCACGTTGTAACAACAGACCGAGATCTCAGCAACGTGTGAAGTTGAGCCAATCGAGGAACGGCCCGAAAACTTGGCTCTCACATCCGATCGCGCATCACGGACGGAGTCGTCTTCACAACGGAGAATAATATCACCTTTTTGTAAGCCCTTTAATATGAGAGACCAAACAATGCAAAGCAATTAATGGCATTAATAATACGTAAATAAACGCTAACAAATGATAAGGTGAAAGAATCGGTTCCATGAACACTGGGTCGATGCTCGCGCATCGAAATGTCTTCAAGCGTAAAAAAGATCGAGGTTAGACGGGCCCTGGTTTCAATAGCCTTATTTACAATTCATTTGCGCTCGGTAAAGAACGCTATAACAAACCGCACTAATAAAACAATTCGCCCTTAGCACATCATCATCATTAGCAAAGAACATATTGCTGGGAGGAATGGCTCCCAAAACAAGACAAAACGTGTGGGTACGATGCAATAGCTTGATTAAGGTCAGAAATTAGAATTCCTTAGATCTGAGCCAGAGGTAAGTTAGAGACGAGCAGGTGCATCCAGAAAGACCGCTCTTTGCTTCGTAGTTTGTTTGTTACCGACAAGGGCTTTGTAGGCCATCGGACCGCCAAATGATTATACAGTGTATAAGATACTAGCTAAGAGAGACTTTCTCGCATATTTTTCCACTCTCGACATAACGAGAATGCATTGGCTCCTGCGAATGTTCCCGCGTTATTGCGACTAGGGAGACAACGTTGATCTACCAGAAGACAGTCAATTAGCTGTCTTAGCAGACGTAATGGTTCACAGTTTTTTGAGCTGACCCTCAGTTGTTCCCCTATCTGACAGGCCTCAGATCTTAACCTTTTAGGTATTACTATGGAATGGTTCGCCTGACAAGTGGTATACATAAAAGTAGCCGTTTATGACCCCTTGCTAGACCGGAGGGACGCTGGGTTCAAATCCTGTCAGACGCGTAGAATCTTTGGAGTTCTTTATCATCTTTCTTTATCTGAAGATTCTTGCCAGGTACGAGGAAGGAAGAGAATAAGCAAAGGTGGCCCCGGTAGGTCTTCATAGTAATACCTGAAAGGTTAAGAGCTGAGGTCTGTTAGACAGGGGAACAGCTGAGGGTCAGCTCGAAAAACAATTATTTTTAGTTTATGAGACCCTTACACTTTCAGGTCGTTTACGTATCCACTAACGGCAATGACCGCAATTAATTCAATATAAACGCTATTTTCATTTAACGGTTACAGCTTTATCAACAACCCCTCCGTTGCCAATAAGCTAGTGGAAAGAGGAACAACTAGTTAATCTCTATATTGCCCGAAGGGCGTTCCAGGCCCAGAGCAAGCCTGGTCCTACCTTTTTCCTCAGTGATATGTCATTCGTTGTTATCGAATCGCTCTCACACGCAATTGTGACCCAGAAGCAGTGTTCCTTCCACTGGCGAATTTCCCATTACAGCTCTATATATATAAGCAAGCATCTATCTGCATGCCCTCTGCTGCCACTCCTATCTCCGGCCATCTAATAGTAATACTTCTGACATACTGATACCGACGGATCATCATCTGATCGTCACGGCTGCAACCGTATTGCCTGACACGCAACAGTCTCTGAAACGCCCGCTCCACCGCCAGGCATATCTACACACCACTGGCCGGCTTCCCCTTCTTGTCAGAGTTGCTTTCCCTGAACGTCCCTCTCTCTCTCTCTCTCTCTCTCGCTGTCTCACTTCCGTTAGTTCATGAAGATCGAAAGAAAGATGTCAGGGTATCAGATGTACAGTACGTCGGCCGCAGGGAGGGCCAAGTCTTCCAAGTCTCTCCTAGCTTACATCACCCCAACCCCCACCCCCATAAGTGTATGATACAGAGCGTTCGACAGAGCGAGCACTCGTGCGAGCAAATGCGCCCAGATACGAGCAAACGCCGCACACGAGTCACCGACTCGTTAGCAGAGAACTCACAGACGCACACACGCACACACTATCTCGGTCGTATTTAGTATCGCTTTATTTCGTCTGATTCCCAGCCACGCACCTCCATTACCCGGCGGTCGGAGACAGCTACCGTTCGGGCTGCCGCCGCCGCCGCCGCTGCTGCTGTTTACACTATTCTGCGGTCGTGCGCGTCGTAAGGTAGGCTGGCACATGATGGGTATCGAGATCTCGAAGTGATCTCGCATTGATCACCGCTGGCCCTCGGGAACCTCGGCTCGGGCGGTGTGCAGCTTCCTGAACGCTCGCGTCTCTACAGCGAGATCCCGTTCGAGGGTTGAAAATCGGATCGTCTTACAACCACTCGGTGAAAGTCGGGGATATGCCGGAGGTTGAAAGTATGATGGGACTCCGGTACCCGGTCATTTGATGTCATTCAAGCTTAGTTGACACAACAACTGTGTGACTTTGGAAGGACAAGCAAGCGATGATATCAAAAATCTTGGTGTTAATTTTTTAAACACCTAAGTGCGCAACTGACTGATGGTATATATCATATTAAACAATAAATCCGTCTAATAAACTTTGCACTATAGAGCAGCTCTCAATGCAATCCCTCTGCAAACGTATATTATATCCATAAACATATATATATATATATATACAGCCGTACTTGACTGATTCACATTGGTGTTTTCACTTCGCAGATTGATATCTACATTGAACTTAAATAAAATATATAGCGTGAACCTTCATCGAATATGGCCACCTAAACGAATTGTGGCTTTTATTCCTCATTGCGAATTGCCTTTTTACTAGAATCACCCGGCCTTTCCTATTTCTCGTCACTAGTCACTAACGAGTATTTAGACCTCTGGGAGCGAGACTGGAGAGAGAGAGAATGAGGAAATGGCGACGATACGCGGCAATTGTTTATCCAGTAGCGTGTTACGCTTTGGTGAGCCCGCAGAGCCTCAATACTTCATCCCTTCGCCACTTGATAGATGAGCCTGACTGGTTGGTGGAACGGTGTCGAACACCGACGCCCAGCAGGCGCCGTTTAGGTTGAGGGCGTTAGTGAGATCATGGCGGGCGCATCTGCTATGAAGGTGAACGCTGTAATTTTGTGCCCAGTGGGGGGCGCAGGTAGTGGCAAGTTGCTCGGAGTCCCAGACTCGAGGTGGTGGTAAATCCGCCGTCCACCAGTCGAATCCACCAGTCGAAGCTGTGACCCAAAACAATGTCAGTGTATAACTTCGACACGGGGATCGAGCGATAACAGTCGTGCTGTTTGCCGATCGGGTTCGAAAACAGTGTGGACTCGGGCCCATAGTCGACATACTATGAACTCAGATTCATTATAGAGGGGAGAGCCATGATCTTTGGCGCGTGATGCCACACATTCTGATATTGGCTTCATGGCTTCGTCCAAGGCGAGTACTGATGATCGGGTCTTTGAGCGCGCTTTTGAGAGGGTCACCACAACGAAAACAGGGGTCATTCAGTTTTAGGTAGTGCCACTGATCGATTCATTGATTTCATTTCTGGCCAATTGTTTTCTGGCTCGGTACTCGGTTCACACTTTCAAGGAACATTCAGAATTATCGTTAACACACAGTTCGAAACGCGGGTGGTCAGCTTTCAGGATAAGCTTTGGCGCACCCTGAGTGCAATCCAAGCGGAAATCCAAGTGAATTTTGTATTGTAATCCCAAATTTTCAGCGTGAGGAATTGTACATTTCTAATATGTCTAAATGTCTACGCCTATTTCCGATACTGGATCGAATCCATTCCCGTTTACAAGATTTTACTCCAACGCATCTATACACACAACTATTGCATACACTGTAATAGCCATCAAGCGTCCTGACCGTTTTTCAGAAGAATCAACGATTTCGAGAAATTGAAAATTCTCCATTTTCCCTAGCGTAAATTGAGGACCTACTCAACAAAACAGTGTTCAGCAAGATTGTACTCTGACAGACCAAGTATACAGGGCCTGTCATAAGAAAACAAGAGGAATACGCGTAAAGACCATGTACAGACATTTTAAGCGCTAGAAGCGAAGCGGTATTAACTGGGTCAGCCACTCAGAGAGCTTATGCATTTGGTTCGTTTAAAAGCGGCCCCATACTGATCGTAGCAAGCAAGGGCGCCGTAGTATATGTCAGGTTTGCACTTGGGAAAAATGGCCTTTTTCATGGTCAAGAATGAGCAGAAATAACATTCGAACATTTACATAGAGCGTGCTATCTGTGTTCCAGCATATACAAAGACGAGGTTATTACCTAACGATACCACACGCGATCCGATTATAGAGGGGTCGGGAAACAATGTCGTTCAACACGAAGCTCAAGGGTGGTTGTGTTTAGCGCGAAACCTGCAAATAGTAATAGCTCTCACCTAAAACGGCCGTTTCTGTTGTGGCGTGAAGAAGTTCGATCTGAAAGTAAGCTAGACTTCACATCACATCAGGAGATGGGTCCACGAATCGAAGGTAAATTTGTGGGGCCGATGCTCAGCTAACATTTAACTCAGTCCACGGTACAATCGCTTTCGGCATAAGGCTTCATAAAACGGACCCCAGATGCAAAAAAGGACCTCAATATTGGTCTACGAATCGGGACCCAATATTGAGCCAATGAGTTACCGCTGTTTGTATTCTTTATTTTCAGATGAGATTTAACACGCACACAAACTCAACATGCATCGATCAAGATACAACTGATTCATGTTACAAATATATATATATATATATATATATATATATATATGGAAATAGCTAGCTGTTTGATATTCTTTAATTGGAAACACACACATTATTCAGTCGAGAACACTCAAATCGACACGGGGATGCAACTTTCACCCTTGCGAATGATCGTCGCCACTGTACCTTTTAATTAAACAAGTCAAAGAAACAGTACAGCAAGGTAATTCTTGCTCGTTCTTCATCGGGTTCTACTCAACCCGTAGAATGCCAACGGCCGCGATCCGCATACGATACGACTATAAGCTTGCTTAGTGTGTAAGTCAGTGAAAGTGTTATTATATATAATACGTCATTTATTATCATAATATTTTCGCTAGCTAAGAGGCTAAAATGACTGTTGCACACTTGCACAGCGAACGCGCACTTCTCGATTCTCTTCAGGTCGCGAGTCAGAGGGGACTACACTCAGAAGTGGGATGCGGGCTGACGAACGCGTGACAAAATGCCGCAGGCCGCGTCGTTCGCAAGCTCAAAGCTGAACTGGCTTCGCTGACGTTAACATCAGATAGAGGACTGGTCTCTGCCGAGCTCAAAACGAAAACCGCTGTTTTGTGCACTCGCACTGTCGAAGTGCCTCCTCGAGCAGAGGCGAAACCACCGTCGAAGGCCTTTGCGAAGTCGACCAACGATGGCGGCGTTTCTAAGTGGCCTTTCGCGTGGCGCGGGGCCAACTCGGCCATTGGGCTTGTTTCTAGTTTACATATAAAGACAACACGATTCGCACCGACCGTCCATGCGTCCGTCCACATACACACACATACACCGAGATCGTATACACCCACGCACGAGGTGGCGGTGCAGACACACCATTATGAGCCTAAGTCTCCGAGATCTCATCTAGTTAGAGACAGCAGACATTTGCTGGCTCGTGGGCGCTAGAAGTGCCCTGGCGCGGCTACACAGTCGGCAACTATTATACATAGCATCGACTCGAGAGAAAATACCTTGCTATCTTTCAGTCGCTGTGTGGCGCCGCGCCGGAGGCGGAGTTAGTGCGCGTGTGGCTGTGTGAGCGCTGCAGGGTCTCCGATGGTCTCACGGTACATGATTGGCCTTCCCAGCGCTTGTCCTCTCCCGCGCCAGCCTCTGCAGAGCGCTCGGCTCTGTCTACGAGCCCGCTTCGTGGCCTGTGATTGGTCGGCGCAGTCAAACCCCCACGCGGGCTCCCGTCGCGTCCTGACCCTGTGTTCGCCTCATCACGGACTATGCTCAGGGCCGAGCTGTGCTCGTTCAAGAAGGACAGCGGCCCGGGCGTGGATACGGGGGTCGCGTGGGTGCCCTACCAACCCGCGCATGCGCGACGACCAACCGCGGCCGGCGATTTGCTGCAGGCGCTGGCGGCGATATGCGCGGGGCAGAGAATGCTCCGAGCGGCCTGCCTCCTAGCCGGCCGACCAGCCAGGGAGCCTATCCAGGGAGGTTACCAGCAGCCGCGCACGATGTGCTGGTTATAGCGGAAGGAAGTAAGTACTTCCAATAGGCTGGCGTGTTCAGGCAACACCGGACGTGCGGCTGCAGCATCGCAGGAAACGATCGACTGACGAAAGAGGACAACGGGCGACAGCCGGCGACTAGCAGCTAGGATCAAGCTAACGCCTGTCGGCGCCGCTAGAAACAGCGAACGCTGGCGCCGTTTCCAACGGAACACACCAACCCGCCCGATGGGCTAGTGACCGGCGACTGAAAGATTGACCGAACACTGCCCGGAAGAGAGTGAGTGAACGCACCCGTCGTCGAAGACCGTTAAGAAGAAGAAGAAGGGAACGGCCATCGTCGAAGGCATCAAGAAGCGCGAGCTCTGCCTGCGGTTCTGCCTGCCTGCCCGGTCCTCCTGCAGGAGTCGCCACAACGACAGCCTGTGCGAGTGAATGCGTAAGTGTTGGCTAGGACACCATAGCGTAGCCGAAGCCGCCACTGTTAAACGTCGCGGGCCCCATTTCCCCATCTGACACAGCCTACTACGGTGGCCTACTAGGCCGGACTGACAAGTGCCGCGGGGGTACTCTCGTCTCTCGCGTCTCATCGTACACGAACTGGCGACACCGCGCGTCGGCTGCTGACGGCCGCTGCCGTAAGGCGTTGTCGTCAATCACCCTTCCTCTTCCGAGCGTCGTCCCCCCGCCCGCCCGCCCGACCAGCCACAACGTGAAAGACGACGACGACAACGAAGACGAAGAAGTGCTAGTAGGAAGTCAAGTATAGCCAGCCATCTCCGGAACGGCATACGCCGACAACGGGACGCAGCGGCGCCGAGTTGTGCCGGAACCGGGAGCCGGAAGACGGCCGGAAGAAACGCGAGCCCACCTCGGTGCGGCCCCGTCGGCACCCCCCGGCCAAACCCCCCTCCAAGCCCTCGTCTCCCTAACTACCCCTGGCTGCCGCTTGTGGACAACCTCCGTTACTTCGAACAACCATCCACCTCGGCGCTGACAGCCCGCGCACGGCGACGTCACCGGAGTTTCTTGTAGTGAGCGAAACTAGAGCAAGAGCACTAGTGAGTGCGTGTGTGTGTGTCTCTGTCTGTCTGATGTGAGTGTCTACGTTCAGGGTGGGCCGTGCCGGTATACGTGTGATGTTAGGCCAATCGTGAGTGTGAGCGTTGGAACGTGCATGCGACGCTAACGACAGGTCGACCGAGGGAACAAAGTCAGATATCAGTCTGAGCTGGTCGACGAGATCGACCGCTTATTTCCGGCGAGCTGTATGTGTGTGTATATATATATATATATATATATCTCTCTCTCTCTATCTCGTTGTACCTGCCTGGCTACCCCTGAGCGTTGGGATATAGGTCATTGACAGCGTCCTTTTCTCAAATGCGCAGGAGGTTACGACTGCTACGTCTGCAATTGAATAACCCGAATGAACGGATCACCTGGGGGGACAGTTAGCGAAGCCGGTCAGCAACGATAGAGGCGAAGTGAACTTATTTCTGCTAAATCTGTATGACGACACTAATGAACTCTGCCAAGTGATGTGCAATCACGAAACAATGAATTGCATATAGCAACGTCCGTCCGTCCGTCACATGTGGACGCGTGTGTGCCTGTGTAAATATACACCTTTATGAGCGATCGAACATATTCTACAGTGTCAAGTGGTGACGTCAACCTTCGTGGCCCTTCAGGACGACGCAACGTACTGCACCAGGGACACCCATTACGATCTCAGACGATAGGCCCCAACAAGGCCTCCTTGCTGTCACCGAGTGGCAACCTTGATCACCACAGGGATGATGTTAACGGGTAGGAAAACGTTATCTAACAATAGGGTAGATACTGTTGTTTTAAAGGGGGAGCTCTGCTAGCTTAGTACGTCACGTCTTGGCATCAAATGTGCTGCTTGTTTCAGCAGAACAGCAGGGGACGCTGACCGCAATCCACCAGATTGTGCGTACACGAACAGACAGATAGGGTTAGTGGAGGACACTAGCGTCAATTCTGGATCGAGTCATCTGAGTGGCTTCCGATGTCCCGAGGGAAGGATAGTCGACCAATCGAAGGGGAAATCAAAAATGGTTCTGAAACGAAAAGTCAGAAATACTGGACAAGCTGACGTTGTTGTACCAGTCCCCTATGACGTTCTTTAAAATAATAGTTGCACATACAATAATACATACGGCGGCCAAACACCTACGACCTGACTGCTTGGCAGCCATATGTATTATTGTGTACCACTCGTGAGACCGCTCTCTCGCGCGTCCAAATCTCGTGTTGAGCGACTCGGCCACCAGGACTCTGCCCTGCAAGAACGCATTCGTCCGACGGACCCCCGGAATATCATTCATCGATTAGACGATATTATCGCCCCAGGACTAAGTCCAATACTGGAATAGACAGTTCACAGCTTAATTACTCACTACATCTAAATGACGTTTTCCCAGAGTTTTGTTTACGCTGACGTATGTTACGTGTTTGTTTCCATAAATCGTCGTCCAGTATCGCCAACGATTTCGTCATTAGGCAGTCTCTGCACTTACGCCTAACTTCCGGACAAAGCAGTCTTAGGCCGATCCAAACGCACAAATCCCCCGTTATTCATAGACTCCTACATGCCTCCTTAAGTAAAATAGCGGTAGATCTTGTGTACGGCATTTCGGTCCATCAGGAAAGTAACCAGGGTTGATTTCATCGACCATGGTCCCTTAGCCCCCGCCTAAGGAGCTTTGCGGGACGCTGGTCAACAGTATCATATCACTAGTCTCTGGTTAGTTGTCTTATAAAATGGGGCAGACGCTCTTTTCGCATCGAACCGTATTCCTACCACGCTGGGCGACCTCTGCGTGACTCAGCTACGACCTGTCGCGATGGAGAACCTTTACGGAAGTTGTGCGTTGAGCGGGTCGCGCCTATTTAATCGCAAGGTGCTTGTTGGCCCCTCGACTTCTCCTGAAGGTCCTGAAGCCGGCTGTTCGATCCACAATGAGAAATGATTTCAATGTGTCTCTCTTTCGGTGACAGACCTGACGAATGTGATAAAGCGTCCGCCTACATCAGTAATATAAGCGGAGTTAGAACAGTAAAGCGTTACTTGCTAATTGACTCATTTTGTCGCTGAGATACTTCAATAACTGTTACCCCTTCGGTAAAATGGTCAAGTCAAGGAGACCCGGGCGGTGGCGAAGACTTGTACATGTTTGAAATGTGAATGCATTGAACACGAGGGCCAAGCTCGACCATCCCTTGAAGAGAGTTCCATCGAGGTCAGACTCAACCGTCGAGTTGTACGAATGTCCTCGTCGGCAAAGTTCAACCGAAGCATAACAATGATATATCCCTTTCAACAAACTCGTTCTGTGCCTCAAAAGTTACCAACGTTTATTGGCAATCCTTAGTATGCCTGAATGTTAGACACGCACACACACACACATTCCAAACGCAAAGATCATATTTATTCATAGTAACAGTTACATCCAAGCACATTATGTATCCTGTGTCCTCGACGATGTTCGAGTATCTTCCAGTAGTATCCAGTTCGATCTGACACCTTAACAGCACAGCCGGCCGTCGACGTTAAACCCATACGATTACTCTAAATCCGTCGTAATTCTGATTTCAACTCAAAACTGTTCTACGGCATCCGAGACGACGCCAAGGATAACCCCAACATCCTGCGTGGGTGTTGTCACAGGCCACGGCCGATATCGAGCCACCGCTGGGATGAGTTTGAATAGCAGCGGCCGCCGCCGCCGCCGCCAGCGGCCAGATCGCTGCGAGACCCGTTGAAACGGGGCGCGTGGGCGTCGGCCTCGACGTCCACCACGTCGACTCAGCAGGCGACAGCGGCGCTCGACGTGTGCGTTTTATTAATCACGCACGGCTCCCTCACCTAGCAAAGGTTTGATCCGTCTAGGTGGCGCGTCGAGCGTGTCACTTTCTTTTTATTGGGCACGAACCGCGAACGATACGTAAACGTGAACGGCATCCATTATGTCGTCCGACAGACGGCGCCACCGCGGCTTGCCGGCATCCGGCCCTCTCCATCGTACAGGCACATAGCTATGGTGAATGTCGTTGTCATACCTATCGGCAGAATCGCCTTGTGCATCTCCGCCGCTATCCCCGTGGCTGCCTACAGTAGCTCGGGCACTAGGTGGCGTCTATCGACAGAGAGAGAGAGAGAGAGATTTAGTTGACAATTTGGCGCGCCGCGCGAAAACGAGACACACTCGCAGGTGAAACTTCTTCTCCACTAAGTTCACGTTATCAGGAAAGACCGTAATCGCTTCATAAGGGGCGATGCGCCGTTGCGATAGAGCGGCGCATAGAAGTTATAGTAGGAAGTTGTTCGCCGAGACAAAAAAAGAAATGCAATTTCGATTTTTTCAAGTCCAGCGAAAGTAAATTTTATATATAAACGAAATAAGCGAAATTGTATCTATATATATATAGGTCATGCTTGTGTTGGGTCCAACTCGTTGCAATGATTTGCTTCCTGCAACTGATCGAGTGAGTAAATAAACTTGAAACAGCGTCTGGCGATGGGGGTCGCCGCACGGCGAGGTGCGTCGGAGCCACCTCGCTTTTCTGCTGCTGTTAAATCGCTCGAACGTCGCTTGCTACTCCTTCACGGCCAGTTCGCTCATCTGATTCACAGCTGATGGAAACGGACCGACGAAGGGGCAACGTATAGAAATCTGCGTGTAACAACTTTGAGAAATGATTACCACGCTCGTACACAATCAGTATATCTACGTTGGACGAGGACGGAACCGATAGCGGAGAGGGACTAAGTCGAAGGCAATCATTAGTAGAAATTTACCCCATTGCCGTTATGCTGCTAACATCGCGCGAAATTTCAGAATCAAACTATCGCAGTTCGTGGACCGGACGCGCCTCACCATCACCCCCGCACGGTGTGGGCAGCGTTGCTGGAGCGGGAGTTCTCGGCAGCGGTCAGATTCAACTGTGGCAGTTCCTCCTCGAGCTGCTGTCGGACTCGTCGAATGCGAGCTGCATCGCATGGGAGGGCAGCAACGGCGAGTTCAAGTTGACCGATCCCGACGAGGTCGCTCGTCGCTGGGGCGAGCGCAAATCCAAGCCGAACATGAGCTACGACAAACTATCGAGAGCTTTACGTTACTACTACGACAAGAATATCATGACGAAGGTGAGCGATAGACACACAGAGAGAGGGAGGGAGAGAGCACAGAAGAATTGGGCAATTTGTGAATACAGAAACAGCTTCAAGCTCATAACTAACTTGCAAGACTGACCGCACAGGATAAACACGACAAGTGTCAAAATTGACTGCAAGATTGGTACTAGCAGAACTTTGTCGACGAGGCTAGCTTCACTTTTCTCCGGGAAAACACATGATCCATGATGATTATCCTTTACAATTCATAGTCTCCGTGCATGGTTTTTGGACGCATACGTAAAAATGACCAATCAAGCGTCGTAATCGTTCGTGGCGCCCATTGCTCAACAGTGCAGTCGACTAGCTATATGTTCACTTGCATCGAACGCTCGCAATCAAATCTAAAATGCGCACTCGTACCATACAGGTGCCACAATCAGTCGCTGCCGCACGCCAATGCGACGAGGCTTATTCAGCTGCCGTCGTCAAATACTAATAAGACTAGGGCACTTTCCGGCTGCGGGAGATAACTCGACGAGCCAATATATAACAGATGTCTAACGTTTTGCAATTTCCTGAGGTCGTCAGACTTCCCACCGAAATTGCTTCCCCCGCGAGTAAGAGGCAGAAAGATGTTCAATTTGAATCTCGCTAGTCCCTGTGACCCCCCATCCCGACCCCTGAGCCGCTGCCTCTGATCGAATTTCCTTCTTGCGCCGCATATATATATATATATATATATATATACATCGCCTCGTTTTGCCTCGCTTGGCATGAGCCTATATGAAGCCGACAGGTTGTACATATGTACACATGAGGCTGGGCTGTTTTGTGATACAATTTCCGGAATTGTCTCTTGTGGACGGCATCGCACGTCGGCGACAGAGGTGAAGTGCGATGAATTTCGCTGAACTAACCCGTTGTGAAATATTGGCCGGTCGAGAAACTAACCAGCGTAAAAAACTAACCCATATTTAGATTCTGTTTTTTGTATATATATATATATATATATATATATAGCAATCTTTCGCATCTTTGCATTCAACCTAACCTCGCTGCGTTCGCGTCGACAATCGCAGGTGCACGGCAAACGCTATGCGTACCGCTTTGATTTCCAGGGTCTGGCCCAGGCGACGCAGCCGCAAGGTCCGTCCGCGCCGTTAGGCGTCGGTCCATCGTCGCTGGATTCCGTGTCCGGCATGGTGGCGTCCTCGATGGGCATGAACCCATCGTCGGTGGGCGCAATGGGCGGCACGGTCGGCAGTGTGACCTCCGCCGCAGCTGCTGGCCACCACTCAGCGGGCTATCACCTGCCAAGCAGATATCATCAGTATCACCAGCCGCCGAGCTCGATGACGGCAGCACACAGTGAGCTATTCGGCCAGTCGGCGAGCTCGTATCATGCGGCAGCTCATGCGAAACTGCATTTCAACTCGGCATCCAGCCTATTCGCGCCGAACTATTGGTCGACAAATGGAGGTGAGTAGGACTCGGGGCCAAATATCCTTAGACAACAACAGAAAGAAGACTGCAGTAATATTAATCATTATCATCGTCATCATTCGAAGCAGTAATATAGCTAAGCCTAACATCTATCTTAAATGTTAGGCTTAAATGTTAAATCTCTATGTTAAATGTTCGCTGTGCATCAGCCCGAAAAAGTTTATAGCATCTATCTTAAATTAAGCAATGAATATCGATTAGAGACAGCTGATAGCGGAGCATGCTGTTGATCTGCTTACGGGATGCTAAACAAAGCGCTTTGCAGCTCGGTGCAGATGCGTCGCATTCGGGTTACCATTGATAAAAGCATGATCAGACCAACTGCGCGATATGTCGTATCTGACGCACGAACTTTGGCTCACTTTTTTCGTCTTAATCGATTTTGCCATACGATATGATACATGGACACTATCAAGGTATGTTTGACGTGGCATGTTCCAGGCGTATGGGAGCCCCCAACATGTAACACTGGCAGCTATGGCACGTCATCATATACCAGCTGTCCCTGGCCCACCAGCTCGACCAGTATGGCCAGTTCATCTTCGTCATTTTCCGAGTAACGTCCGAGAAGCGCATCGTGCCAAGAGGAACGAACGCCCCCTATAAGCAGCGTCGACGAACGGCTGTCTCTCTACTGTGAAAGTGATCTCTGATCTTGTGCACTGGTGTACCCTGTAGGTGTCTGATCGTCAGAATTATCTTTAGTGAGGAAATCCAATACAGAATTTCTGTTGGCGACGTCGTCTTGATGAGAAAGTGACTTTGTTACTTTGTAACGAAGTTCTCACTCTCTCTCTTCTAGACATTATAAACTATTTTTTTCAACGTTTTGTTAAAGAATTTAGAACAATTCGCGGACCTTTAGATAAGTTACTCCAAAATATATTAAGCATATATGATCGAAAGGCTGAATGAGAATGCTCCAGATCAAATGGAAAAATGATTCAATATGACCTACTTCTAGCCTCCTTTTCCAATTACGTTAGATCAATTGGAATCTTACATGTTAGGGCCGCATCATTTCAGTTTTAAAATCCGACATCACAATCAGACGGATTAGCCGAACGATTCGTCGATATATTCAAGCGGAACCACAAGAAACTACTGAAGGGTTCCGAGACTGGATGTGACTTTTTCTCTTGCCATATAGAAGCTCTCCTAATTTTACGGGAAATTGACCCCCAGCCGAATTTTTCCTTGAAAGAAAACTCCGAGCAATCTCGGCCCTTCGGACATTCAAAGACAAATGACCGGAATTAGTAATATAACCTAACAAGCTAAAAATACAAGCCAACTCCATTCGATTTCGGAAACTCGCTATGTCGGTCAACAAGTTCGGGTAGGCGATTTTGCAAGCTGAGGACACCTCAGTTGGTCATGTGGGCAATGTGTATACATGAACGAATTTGACGAGTCATAGATCGGGTAATGGTAGATTAGTTACAATGGACTCGACATGTTGATTAATTAGAGAGAATAATTAAAACCGTTATTCAAGCTCACACTCGGAAGACTTCCACTAAATCAATCACTACGAAATCCATCCAAGTAGATCTAATATTTAGCTCAATGATTAGCATAAGAAAATCGCCCCGAGATTTAATGGTAATTGGAGCAGAAAAAAATATACGAAAAACAAACCTCTCAAAGAAAAAAACAACGATGTTATAATATAAGATACGTCAGACCCTAGAAACTCTACCCATATATCACCCTTTCTTTCTCGCTCGCTCGCTAAGATCAAAGAAGGGGCGTCAGTTCACTCTGAGGCGCTGAGATGCTGCAACAGAACACCGGCTTGTGCTAACGGACGCGCAGCCTGCATGCTGCGCCCATTTGGGATAACCAAATCGGCCAGCCCAGATCCTCGTCAGCTGGATGGATGTTCGCCAAACGAAAAGAAATAACATAACGCACCACGAGGTTCGTTCCTTCGCTGCTGCATTTTCTCGGCGGATATTCGGCAGAGCTGATTTACATCGCAGGACAGCGATCAATCAATGAATGATCAAGGTCGATCGGGACGAGAACGAACTTAATGATGACTGTATATGTAAACAGATATGTACTCTAGTTTTCATTGCAAACCTGCCATCCTAGACTGTGATATTTTCCACCCAAACCGAGAAACACGAAATACAATCCCCTCGTTCCGCGCTAAGAAAGAAAAAAATAAAACAGTAACAACAATAACAACCTCCGTTGTCCCGGAGTTGGACGCGAGCTTTCTACAGAACGCCAGCGACGCTGGGAACCTGCTCGCCGAAGCATCTCCTCCGTGTACCATACATACGATAAATATATATATATATATGATAGTACTGATATATAACGATGAGATGAGAAATAAATGTCGACAATACAAGTCTATATATCGATATATAAAAGTATAATATATATATATATATATACGTGCACCTCTGCGAGAGACTTCCGAATTGGGTGGAAAGTTTGGCAGCGACCCAATGAGCTGCAAAAGGGCAGATATTCAATTGACTGGAGAATACTTAGCAGTCCTATGCATTGAGACGAAACGATGAAAATTCAAGTGAGCGTTAACAACCGTGAGTTGCCAATTGTAACAACCATCATGACCAGTGGAAAATCATACTATGTATAATAATAATAATAATAAAAGTAATGATGATGATATTAACAATAATAATAATATATTTGCAATATTAATGAACAATATACAGTAAGTAATTATAATAAGGATAATAAATATTATGACGAAAAAAAATGACATAATTGGCGTTGTTACTAATGGTAGAATATTTATTATTATTATTATCATTATTATCTTTGTAGCGATGCTGGTGATATGCTGTTTTCGGGTCCTTGGTTATTGCGGCTATTAACAATAAGCGCAAACCTGTGCGGTTCACACGTTCGGCTGTGTGTATTTTCATTGATTATGTTTTGCATCTCAATTGTTAGCTGCCACCCAGTTTCAACAAAACTTCGGTGTCCTCGGATAATTGCCATGATTACTTAATGGGGTTCCTCCTCGAGTCAAAAATGCATGGGAATCACGGAGTCCCCTTCTCTCTCTCTCTCTATATATATATATATATATATATACCTGGTCGCGCAGTTACCCGGCACGACGCCGACTGCGCTCGCATCCATCTAGGTAGGTACAAGCCACTGTTCGTTCGAATTGAATAGCAATTGATAGATTATACATACACACGTCGTACATAGAGAAGCTTTGCAGCTGTTTTCGGCTTCAGGTTACCACCACCGGCCTCGATTCCATCGATTCTCTCGACCCCCGCCGCCACCGAGCTTACGCAGCGCTTCAACCCACGCGGTCTTTACCGGCAATTCCCCCAGAGTCCCCGAAGCATCCGAGCCCCTCCTCCACTGATTGTTTCGCTGGGTTTCCCTTCAACCAGAGGCTGAAGTTGTTTAGGCTATCGTGCGTAGCCCGGGAGTTCTCCCTCCTCGCGCCTTCCTGGCGCTCGTTAGGCGGTCGCTCTCTCTCTGTCGCTCTACTCGCGGCAATGTCCACCGGTGCCGACTGAAACTTGATCTGACATTCAGCTCACTTACACGAAAGCCACCGCGAGGGGAACCGCACGCGACTGACTTGCTGGGCACGACGATGTGGTTTGCGGGATTTGCCGCTGGGCGTCTCCGCCGTCGACGCTGCGGCAGCACCAGGCCTCGCGTGCGTCCCGCGAGTAATGCCGACTGCAGGGGCGTTCTCAGCGATAAATGCTGCTGCTGCTGCTTGATATTATACCGTCAGCTTGGGAGCGTGCGGCCCCGACCGAGCGATGCCCGACTCCCGTCTATCTACCTCTTTGTTTGACTGCGGTGGGAAGACAGGTTATGAACATGGCGTATGAAGACATCTAGGGGGACAGAGATCGCTGGTCCCAGTGTTCGCTGTCGCGTTCGTGTGTCCAGAGGGAACGAGTGATAAGGCCCGAGGGATAAGGGAGACACGAGAGAGGTTAGGCACCGGCGATTACGCCCGAGTCCAGTCATCAGGCGACGCTGGCGGGACTGACAGAAAATGGGGGTCTGTTGATCGAGTCGTCCTGGTACCTTGTGGTAGGAGTGAGAGGCAAGACGCCGGTCGTGGAATCACGAGCAATCGACGATGCAGTTTAGTCATCGGGTCAAATCTACTTTGCGGTACACATAGTATTGTGTCGTAACACATGAATGATGAATCCCTTTCCAATCTGGAATCGAATGTTGGGGTTGGGACCCGGACGGAGGGTGTATGCCAGCGAGAAGCCGACGTCGGGAAGGCGTGAGTGCTAATGAAGAATCGCGACATTCGGCTTGTCAAGCGACGTGGACGAGGTGGGCCGTGATTAGATGCGCTGTAGCTTGCGACCACTGCGAAGAACGTCGACATTAAAAATCATCGTGTATTTAGATCAAAGTGGGGTCCCGGCGTCTGAGCTATCCTTGTCAGTTCATGCCATGTTGCTATACTTGCCATGTGCCGTCTCCATCCTCTTAATTTCCCGATACTCAAGCCAGCCCTTTATCAGTTCTGAGCATCGAACATTCGATGGCAACTACTACTATCGCTTCTCGTCAGCCAACCCCGGTACCACGGCAAGTGCTGAGGTATTTCATCTCAGCTCTTCCTCTGTGTGGCAGGCCTTGGCACCCAAGCTTTGGGTATTTCACCTTGTACTTCCACTACAACTACTGCTGGCACTATTGCTTGTCCAAAGCTCAACCGCCGTCACAACTGTGTGTTGTGCTCGTCTCGCAGGACGCTGCTGAACGAAAAAATGGTTCGGCCTGCTTGCTCTGCTGTCCCGAGCTGGGCCTGCGTTCGCTTGAAATTAACCGACGTTCCCGCCACCGGAAGCGCCCTAACCGGATGTCAGTCAGGCCCCTTACCGCCCGGTCTCATCGTCATCTCTCCTTAGTCAGCCTGTCCTGTGGGCTCGGATCGGGGAGGCCTGTCGGGCAGTGTGGGCGCCGGTGGAGGCTCTGGCCGTCCCGTCCCCCCGCTCCCGGGTTCATCTCGGGGCGCCATACCCAAACGCACTGTCGGCCGTACGCGGAACAGGCCTATAGGCTGTGTCTCCACCCCCCCAGCGAGGGTAGCCGAGAGCACATGTGTGTGCGTGTCTTGGTGTCTGTGGGAAATCGTGGGCGAGTTATCAGCCTCGCTGTGGCCCTTCTTTTGCTGTGTCTCGCTCTCGTTCTGGGCTCCTCGGTCTACGACTCGGTCTCGAGGAATAGCTCGCGGAGGTAAGTCCCGCGCTGCCACCGTGACGACAACGTCAAGGCAGAGCAACGTAGGAGAGAGAGACAGCAGCAGAATGGTTGCACTGAGCTCTCAGTCTGACAGCTAGGCGTCCACTAACCCAAGTGTCACCGCCGATTCGCTGCATCGTGTCGAAACAACACGAGTCGAGACGCCACGTTTAGGCAGTGTGGCGTGCCCAGCCGAGGGAACTCTCCTCTGTTGTTCGTGCTGGGTTGGTATACCTCTAAACCTCGACCTCTACCCTCGCAGCAGAGTTCGTCAGTGGCGTAAGGTCCCTGCTGGAGCTCGCCTTGTCGCGAGCGAAGCACGAATAAGACTGTGTAGTGCGACGGTCTTTTCGCGCGTGAGGCTGAAGCTGCAGCAAGCGAAGTGTAGCGAGGGACAAAAGAACAGATGACTGATCAGACCCCACAGCCACGGCGACGATCCGACCCCCCTCCGTCCAGACAGAGGATCCGAGGGTGGAAAGAGGTCGTGTCGTGGAGGAAAGACCGATGTCAGAGCTAGCAGCAGCAGCAGCAGCCAGTAATAGGAGGTGTATGACAACGGGGCTCGGAGACCGGCGCGGGCCAGCCGACCAACTCTAGGCTCGATAGCAAGGGGCTGCCCGAGTGAGTGCGGGAGAACAGAGCAGAGAGTGGCAACGAGGCGCGCGATAGAGAACGAAGGGAACGGGATTGCAGGCGAGGCCGAGGGCGCGGTAGTCGGCCCGATGTGGGTAGTGCAGAGGCTCATGTTCACCTTATCTTCTGCCTGATCGACATTGGACAAAAACCTCCACAGGCGCTCCCGCCCCCCTCCGTCTCTCCGGCGCCTGCACGCTTCAGCAGGAAGGCGACAGCACATCGTTTGCAGTGAGGCCGTGGCTCGCACCGCGATTGACTGAGAGCGGAGATCGAGAGAGAGAGAGCGAGAGAGAGAGAAAGTATAGCATGATGCTTTTGCACGCCCGCGTGATCTCTCGTCGTAGTATAGCCAGATGACTGAGCCATCTCCTCAGTCATTCCTCTTGCAAAGGAGGGTTGCGAAGCGAGCAGGGGCCATTAGCAGCCGCTGGATCGAGAGCGGTGTTGAGGTAGCAGAGGACCGACTGAACGTTCGAGCGCGAGGGGTACGGATGAACCCGGGCAAAGGAGATGAACATGTACAAGCAGTAGATGTAGAAGTAATGTCCTGTATTGTGGTAATAGTCGGCTGCGATCGGTGTTAGCTTGAAGTGACACAGTCACAACCAGGCATCGTAGAGAACGAAGGGGCAGATCAACCGGGCACTGCTAGGAGATATAGAGCGTTGGCACAACTCGATTCGGCCGGGTCGGACGGAGCAAACGTGTGCCAAATCAGAACAACGGAGAATGCGTGTTCGATAGTATTGGTGTGACATTTTAACGAAATCCTTTCCTGACTCTTGTATAGTGCAATGCATCTCGAAGTCGTTGTTGATTGCAGTTTTTCGAGGGGTACCAGTGATGGACACCCCCCAAACGCCGTCTTTTCGTCATGCAGGACACACCAAGGTGCATATGTATTGTATACTATGCTATTGTAGATCTTTCGCACCGAAGCAGATAGCTAGCCCCACATTATGAACTAGTTTTCAACTTTAGACACTGCACTAAATCATCACAGGCATTGACCAAGAGGGGCATCCTTTCCACTGCAGCGACGAGGTCTACACCAGCCGTCTCATGGGCACCCCGCTTCTCACTGCGAGGCGGTTTCGTTCGCCTGTTCAAAAGTTGCCTCTGCGCTCGCACTCATTGGCCCAACAGCGCCAGTGAAGCTCGCCAGCTAGATATAATAGACGACAGATAGACACCGAGAGACCCGCGCGTCTCCAGAGTGCCTGACTCCCCCCGTCGGGCCTTGCGCATCGTATCGCCCCAAGGAACTTCCTGTTGACATCCGGCTCTTTAGGTCTCAGTTTAGATCACGAACCGCCACGCGAGTCAGCACGCCTTGCCACACCCATCCGATAGAGCTGCCTGTAGGGAAAAATACATACATGCATGCAGAGTGCACAGGTTGGGCTGACTGAGATACTCCGCGTCCTCCTCCCCGACGCAACCTCAGCGGTTCGGTCGGTCGAAGGATGAGACGCCGCATTGGCTACTACTGTCGTTGAAGAATGAATATTTATAACTCTTGAAAAGCTTGGTGCTATGTGAAACGAGTCGAAGATTAGTTCGCCATCCTCTGGCTGCCACGGGCTTGTAGGAGTGGCGGGGCATTTGTCGGCCGCGGATGGAGCGGCACACGCATCGCTTTCATTAGACGATACGGTAAGACTAGGAGGTCGGATACGACAGTGGTTTCAATGGTGTGCGTGGGATCTGGCGAAAATAGGCAGATATGCCCAGTCTGAACGGCTGCGCGTTCAATGAGCGTCTGCGAACTTTTGTCGGCTCGCGGTGGTGCGGCCGAGCGTGCGCTGGCGCACGAGCTCATCTAGCACGAGCTAGATGACGCCGGAGAAAACCGAAGGCCCGAGTGGCAAAGTTGATTCATTGCCTTGCGCTGATTGGGCGGGGCCCGCACAACAACCTGGCCGTCGATCGCTTGAAGGAGATAACCCTTCCGACCCTAGCTTGCCGCTGGATGGGGTCCCTGCGCATTGCACGGGGACTCAAAGGAATTGCAAGCAATATTAAGGAGACCACGGACCTGTGAGAACTGTTCGCTATATACATTGGTACAAATGTGCGTCTATAATGCTCCGCTGCTCGTGGTTACCCGAGAAATTGCAGGAGGAAGTTATAGACAGCGGAGGAGTTATAGGATAGTGGAGTGGAAATTCCCATTTTAAAATTAGTTAAAATCATGATATTTTCGCGCTATGCCTGCGTGTGTGTGTGTGGGATAATTACACAGTACTGATTGCTATTTTTGAAGAGTTCAGAAAGTGTCCGATCAACGTTATCATTGGCCTGATTATAAAGGTCATCACAGACAGTGTATTAAGATAAGCCACTTGCTAACCAGCAGTGGATGGCCTGACTCGAGCCGATGTTGTGATAGGTTCAGTAAACAAAATGATGTCACTCGACAAAGCGATCTTTCAAGACGTTGCAGGAACATGTCATTCTCAACAGCGGGTTGGCTCACCATGATTCGTGTAAATATTAGTGTGATTGAGAAAACCCTATGGACTCCATTGGGTACCCAGAGACCACCCCGGCGTCCTGGTATTCCTAAGACCTACCCGTCAAGCAATCACCGGGGAAAATCATTTCATCAAACGCTTGGAGACTTCTTCAAATGAACAAGATCTTTGCTTCCCTCTCACTGCTCACAACTCGACAAATCAAAGTGTACTTGTTTTCCATTATCAGCTGGTTATGGCATATGAACCACAAACAATGGGTCTAAGCGAGTCGTCAATTGTCGCGTACTGTCACACCCTTCTCAAAGGACAAATTCGACAATCTATTGTATACTGTGCCTGAAGCTGTGCGTCGCATGCATTGGATTAGAGGACAACATAAGAAGACCCTCCAGTTTGTATTTCCCTCCTACTGTTTCTGTTGAGATCATCGATGCCGCAATAATAAAGCCTCACCACGACTATTTTGGCCCTGGCTCCCTAGAAGCTGATCGAAGTATGCCCCATCTTCTCTGGTTGGATGACTCCGATCGGCCTGATCTCATCAGGGATCGAATTGACGCGCGAGACTAAGGGTGAGAACATCGTCGTAGATATCGAACGGTACCCGAAGGGCGCGTCGGATCAAGGCCAATTTACAAATTTTCCCGCCAGCATAGCAGCAAACCGATGATTGCGCCGATTACATGTCGAGACCTCGAAAACGTACGGCAAGCAGCCTGTGAAGCAAGATATAATACATCCTTGAAGTATCATCTACTTAGGTTTCGAATTGAACAGACATTCCCTCGAAACCATTGATCTCAAAAGAAATCTTCGCGGGCAAATTTGACCACGAAGGCCCGAACTCCTAAGCCTGCTAGTGCCTCAGGTAACGTTATAGAGGATGCAGGTTTGGGTATGTGGTAACGAATTCCCTATATCGATATAACACACAAGCAGTGGGGCACCGTCGGCACTGCGGTGGTGTCGATTTCTCCGGAAGGCACGCGGTCCCTCGACAGTCTATCGAGGAAAGTATCCAATCGCAATAGAGAGATCCGAATCTTCGATTGGGGTGGAATCAATCGGGAAGCGCAAGGGATCATTCGATCTGTGGATTTGTTCAATATCCAGGATCGGGGGGCGGGGTCCACACTCTCAATGGACGTTTACTGAAGCGATGGTCTACCATCGCATCGCGCATTACGAGCCGATTCTGCCATTGTTGCGTTCTTTATCCGATTTCTCGTCTTGGTCGATAGAGGAGATACGCTGGTCGTCTTGTCGTGGCCGAGGTGGGAGATGGGGTAATTCGACGAGAGTGTCACTTGGGCAACTCGTGACGATACAACGGTGATCCGCGGCAACCTCGCTCTGCAATATGATGAAATAGAGGAAACTAGCACAGGTGGTACAAAAACTCAAGTTATAAGCCTCCTTGAGCCAATATAATAATTTGTATATATATATTTATATATATATATATATATGTGCACTGGTGTGTTGCCATGTGCGAGAGATATATAGTACTACACAACGGAATATTTGTCCGAGTTGGGCATAGACACGAAAATCAATCAACACAATTGCTTAAAATATGTATTATATATTAAAGACGAGCACGCAAGGCTTGCCAGTTGCTGGCGTCGCAATTGCGCTGTGTATTTCTGAAATAAAGAACCAATTATAGATCAGATCGAATAAAAATACTGATAAACATTTAAATATTGACCCCTTTTTGCTTAACCGAAAACTTCGAATGATTCAAGCAGACAGACTGGCGTCTGGGAGCTTCGCCTCGTGACGATCCTTTACACGAGTACCTCTCGAAAGCGGCCGTTCGGTTGAATCGACTTGTCATCGGGACTAGGTTAGCCGTCATTTAGACGTTCAGTGTGTGAGAGAGAGAGAGATAGAGAGAGACAGAGGTTCATTTGAGCTTGATGCTTGAAGCATCCGGTCCTGTGCAGGGAACCGTGCACCTGACTCTTGTAGGCAAATCGGAGTTTGTCGAAGACTCGACAAGCTCTGCTTCTGCCAGCCAATGGAACCCTATGGATAGTCGAACTTTCTCTAGTGCTAGCTGCTGTATGAATATCCTTCCAGACCTCGTATCCCAATAGCGGGAGAGGCGAGAGAACTTTCGAACGGAGAAAACCGATTCTTGAGTTTGCTTGATTATCGCGGGTAGCCACCGCGTGTTAGCTATCTAACATGAAACGCTAAAAAGGAAATTGATTTGCTGAAAATTTCGCTTTTTTTTATCGAGCTGGCAAATGCTTTTCTGCGAGCTGCTAGCTTCATGAGATTATACCGGCAATCCTCGAAAAAAAACTGGCTCATTGCCACTGCCGCCGAGTTCATCTGTTGAACCTCGTCCTATCGGACGGGTAGCTCTATTGAATCTAGGTAGCAGCATTTGCAGGGTTCCTCCGCAAATGTCTCCGCCTACTTTCCACTTTCCCATAGCCGTCATACCATCCGTACGCAAACATTAGTACAAGCCTAACAGATCTAAAGTCGATAGTTCGAGCGGTTCACGAGCCTCGAAGGTTCGACTTTAGGATATGGCTTTAGGAACGCATGGCAATCGTTCGTATCATCACATCGTTACACATGGGCAGATTGCTAGCAAAAACGCCTGACCGCCCCATTCAAACTTAAATACACATTAACCAATCATCTGTCGAAATGTTCGATGCATTTGTCACCAGAGGCCGTGTGCTACACGCGCGTTCGCCGCTTCGTGTAAGCCTCTGCGTGTATGTGCGACTGTGTAGGTTTGAATGCGTCGCTCAGGCGTTTGCTGGCGATCTGTACGTGAACAACGATGTGCAAATGAACGATTCCTACGATCGCTGTCGTGGTGACGTTATAGCAGCAATGATCCATGAGAGTTCACGGGAAACCACCACCACCACCACCGCCACCATCGTCAAGCAGTGTAATAGTACAAGTGATGCGTAGCTCTCGGCCTGCTGCGCCCAGCCGCCACAACTCGTTTTCTCGCCGTAAGCGCGCGAGCTGTGGTGCCACTGCGCAGGGGACACGGCATGCATTGAGCAGTTGTGGTATATTTTAGTCAAATGGAAATGAATCGGCTGTACCGACGAAGCGAGCGGATTTTGGGGTGTCCGGGGCGTACGAGGGTGATCTAGCCGCTCCTGGATGTCTGCGTGAGCGCATGCAAACGTACAAATGAAATATTTGACAGTCATCTCCTCATATTCATGCAGCACCCGTTCACTCGCCGACGCACTCGGGGGTGGGTGGGGGGTGGGGCAAGCACTTAATGCAAATTTCGCATTGAATAAATCCATTCAGGTTTCACTACTAGCTCGACTAGTACCACCAGTGGCGCTAGCATTGACGAGGCCGCCATACTCCACCCAACATCAACTGATTCATTCACTATTATCCACAACCGCACGAGATTTCGCCGAGACCAACCCTTTTTCCGCTGCTGCTGCTGCTGCTTTTGCCGAGGAAGGCTGCCCCGCTCAGCAGAGATATAGCGGTGGTGGAGGAGGAGGACGCAGGGGCAACCGCAGCGGCAATGGTGGGGTTACGCAACGCTGGTCTAGGCAAAGCCTATCCAACATTCGCTCGCCGTCCTGGGGGGGGGGGGGGCGCTGTTCGCTGGTTTGAAAAAGCGCGCCGCACCGCGTGTTCAAGACCGGAAGTCGGCGCAGGCAGGAAGCCGGCCCGGAATGGAGGTATCAGAACAGCGGCGAGTAAGCCAGTAAGAGCAAAGTAATAGCAATAGTCATGGTTGCCCTTTTATTTCGGGGCGTGGGGTGGTGGCGGCCGCCGAACGGGGTACGAGCCGAATCTGGGGGGGCAACCATGGCGCTCTCTGGTCTGACCCGACCTGCTGGTGTGGTTTGGGCGGGGCTCGCAACAGCAGTAACAGTTCTGCTAGCTCACTGTAGCCGTCTGCCACAACTGCTTCGGGATGTTTCCGCGAACACAACCGGAACCGCTCGCCGTACAATGGGTGAAGGCTCGCTGTATTGGCTTCTACTTGAGCGCGCTTCTTGGACGCTGTCAGGATGTGGTGGCCGCGACGGCGGCGGCGGCACTGCTGGTGGCGTTAGCGGGGTTAGCGGGTTACTGGTGGACGCGCTCTGGGCCCCTCTGCAAACCACCACTGTGTCCCTGTCGGGTTCAGCGAGATTTGCCATGAAGACGAACATGAACACGGTTCTCCTGGCGCATCTCTTCTCGACGCAGTGATCCACTGATATACTCCTTCAATATAGAACATTCGTCGTGTTTCGTGAACTAACAAAATAGCGAAACAGTTAGCCACCTCACCCTTGAGAGAGTGGCACACTCCACTGGGTTAGCCAATGCGTATCTGTGCGAGTGACGTCTGGACGACGTCTGTGATCTCCTTTATCTAGTAATACACGCAGGATAAATGATATCTCCTCTATTTCCTAAAGTATGAGCACACGCGCATTACGCAGTAAATTGCTAACGCCACAAGTAACATAATGTAAATTGAAGTTCTATCGACTTCTTCTGCTTCAACGAATCGCTACCAACCCTCGATAACTTCTCGAAGTTTCAGGCTTCTGTCCTTTATCATTCCGTCGAATGGTTGCCAAAACAGGATAGAATACAGGCATTGAAGTTTCGTCCCCTAACATAGACCTTAGGTCGATTAACTTCGACAGTAAATCACAACTGTATTTATTCAGACATACAATACACTTGATCCACTCGCCAACGAAGGCTTATGTCATTTAGCTACTAAGCAGACCCTTAGGATAGGACACTCACGCGAAAAATAAGCAAATTCATATCATAAACACCCAGCGCGGTGCCGACAGAACGCTGAATCGAATCTTCAACTCGATATGAGTACGAGATAAACTTTATTGTGGACATTCATTATCTGTGTCAGTGTTATTAGCACTATACAAATATACCTTGCAAATATGAACTTAGTTTTCGAACTCTTCCCCCTTGCTTGCCAATAGAGCTCTAAGCAGAGGTTATATATATATATATATATTATACATATATATATATATATATATATATGTCTTAAGGCAATGCCATCGCCTTTCTCGGAACAATGAGGACCTCAGCCTCGGTCCCAGCTAATAATCCCTAGAAATAATTCCCAATTATTGTATGTTTGAATAAATCTAAATCTTCAGTTGTATTGAAAATTTGTCTTAAATATGCCGACGATTGTCCGGGACAAGTCCGCCACACAGCGTGTTCCTCGCAACTGAATATGCTCTAAAAGATGTAAAGGATTAATAGAAACATGAGGGTGAACAGACTATGAAAACTATTTTGTCTCTATCGAAGTCAACCTCCTGCGATCTCGCCTGATTCTTCTGTCCATGTGGACGCCCTAACTTTCTCTGTAACTGGTTAGTTTTTTTTGTTATCTTTATATATTCATGCCACTATCAGCTATTGCTCGAATCGATTGCCGCTGAGAGACTTTGATTGTGCAATGAATGGTGGGCAAACATATTTTTGTCATAATCGTATGAAACAATACCGTCGAGGAATTGCATCGGCATTCGCATCCACTATCGATACAACCGATTGATGATTAGAATTCAATTGCAGGCTGGTAGAGTTAGGAATCACTTGGTGTGCTTTACTTTTTTTTACAACCTTTTTACCTATTTTTTTCCGAGAACTTAAGCATATGTATGTATATTGCAGTTCCGAGAGTAAACATTTGATTATGATATGATGATATGCCCTTGCGCAAATTTATTTGGACTGTCAATATTGACCTTGAACATTACCATTTATACGAGTAACGATGATCGGCATTTATTGGGTTTTTAAACACGCCAAAAATTCGCAGATTTTCCATGCAGATTCTCAGGGCGCACCTTGTACATTTTCGGTTCTCCGTGTTCACCATGAAATTACCCTTTGTTTCAGGGTTGTGTTTAACGTCTCTAAACAACAAGTTGCGTACGTGTGTGCAATGACACTTAATTCAAAGCTAGATTTATTGTAAAAATGAGTCAGAGAGAATTGGAATAAAATACAATGAATCACAATAGTTATAGTGTTATCCATCATCTGAACGATTATTACGTTATTAGTTCAGAAATCATTGGTATTGTTAAGATTACGATTTTTTTAAATAAAATATTATTATTATTATTATTATTATTATCAGAAATCGCCCGAATCCGGGGCTCCAGTACCCGAGAGCTCCAGTGGTACGCGTGCGCCTGGGCTACAGAGGCGAAAGAGGTATCTGCTCTGGTCAAAATTAGGTTCCTACCATATACTCTTCTTCTTCTTAACGCGCAAGCTCCCTCAATCGGTTGATGAACATCCGCTGGTTCGGCGTTTCGTCAGGGAGCTTCCTGATCTCGACAGAAAGCCATGTATCCATCCGGCAGGACTCGCAAAGATCAACGGGAGCTCTTCCCTCGAATTTCCCGCCCAGGTAGCTCATCACGTGGACCTTCTGCGATGTCCCTCTCTCTTCGTCATATCTCGAAATCTCGACCTGGTCAAAGTCGTCTGCGGTCATTCTGTGGAGCATGTAAATCTCTCCGTGCATAATCTCCACGCGTCTAATATCAGTGTAGGAGAGACGCAAATTTCTCCAGTCGGTGTTGATGGGTGTGCCCCACGTATTGTTTGACAGGCTCAGGCTGGTCATATCCAGGGTGTTCCGTAGGCCAGAATCGTACCAGAGGAAGAAGGTGTCATCTCGTTGCACACCTTCGATCCAGGGCCTTAATTGGTTACCTTTTACCTTAGGTAGCTGGGTTAGTTCCTGCAGATTTCCCGTCGATGGATCAAGCAGGTAGCCGCTGTTGCCTAGGAGAACTCGTTGATTAGACCACCGAGATGTGGCGGAGGGCTTCAGGTTCAACTGTCCCTGCTCTTCGAACCGGCTCGTGCTTGTGTTCAGGGTGAATATGCTCGCGCGCGTCCATCCGTCGACTGAGTGCGTGATCACGCGCAGAACTCCGTCGGCGCCTGCATGCAGTAGGAGGATACCGTCAAACTTCGCGCTCACGATGTCACGGACATATTTCTCCTCGGCTGGAGTGAACTCCGCTTGTCGGCGGGCACTGTAACTGAAAATCGCTGTAGAGCTCAACGAGTACATCCTATGGCCGCTGATCTCCAGCTGGAACACATCGGACGCGCACATAGGGTTGCCATACATAAGGACACGCTGAGACTGGCCAAGAATATTGCACGTCAATATTAAACGGATCGCGTGTCTACCTCCGACAAGTTTTTTGTGCTCTTTCCATACAAAGTGACAATGAAGCATTGTGTATTTCCTCCTCCTGAATATGGGCCGCTCCAAGTTCCAGCCATCTGTTCTGAGCTCCGCCAGGCCTTTGATCGGGCCGAGCGTCTCTTCCAATCGTGTCACCGTATCAACCTTAAGGAAGGGAAATCGTACGAGCTCCTTAAATTCGTCTACGTACCGCATTCTACCTGCTCGATCCTTATTAACCCATGACCTGAGAGCTTCGAACACCCAATCCTCATGGGGCACAACTAAACTGTCACTTTCAAGTAGAGTTCGCATTAAACGGTGATCTATCTTGAGCAGAAACCTATCTTTTGACAAGAGTGCGACGACGTTCGTTGTTAACTCGTCGAACGCAAACTGCTGTAGATCAGTTATACAATAATCACTTGCAGTGTTGTACATTTCAATGGCATTGCGTAAAGTAAGGTTGGCTCTCAGTATCTCCGAGCACAATGCCATCAGTTTGTTGACGAAGAGGTACCGGGCTGGGATCAGCAGGTCTAGTGCATTTTCAAAGGTAACGTTAGCGGTTCCCTTGTATATGAAGTCGACGATTTTAGTTACAGTCGCCAGGGTCATATCTCGAAATTGTACTCGACATGACTCGGCCTCCATCATATGTCCAGCGAAGAGGCCTCTGAAGTAGTCGGACGCATCAGCCAGAACGTTTCTATGTGCCCGAATGCTGCCGTCAGAGCATTCGATTGTGAAATCACAAGGCCTCCGTTGACATCGAAGCTGGCACGGCGGTTCGCAGAGCGCATGCGGCCCCGCATCGGGGTTCGGTCTGCCATGTTTACCCCGTTGCCGTTTCACTGCCGTTTTCAGTGCCTCCAGCCGCTTCATTGTGTTGCCTGCTAAGATGATTGGTAACAGGGTAGAAGATGCACGGGATGTCCGTTCTGTTCGTTGTAGACTTCGAAAACAAATTACGAACTTGAGTTGCCGATATACGTCACAAATAACTTTTTGCGGTTCAGTTTCCGGGGTCGAACCACAAAAAGTCGCTGGGTAGGTTTGGTGTTCAATACACAATGCACTATGATGACGAGTCGTCGATCAGCATGAATCTCGGTATCTGACTCGTCTATATCCTATATTTCAGTCACTCATATAACGCACATTTGACCTCCACGACTCTCTCAACATGGGCTACAAAGCGGCTGGAGGTAGGCCGCGTAGTATTCGACACAAAGTTCTAATTTTAATGAGTAGCAGCGGCTCAGTGACCGCTCGAGGCCAGACTCGTTCCGCAAATTCAGCCAGCAGTTGAACGGCACGTTTGCACAGTGGCCAACTGATACCACTGCACATGCAGGCCTCACATTGTGTGCACGTCAATGATCTCGCGTCAAGCACGACAACACAGCGTGCTGTGTCGAACGGCTGCCTAGCCAACAGCGTCGTCGGATCGGGTGCAGCTGAATTGCACGGGTGAGTATAGGCGACCCGTGGACGCGAGTGGTAACGACTGCCTGCACAAGACCATCTTCTTGCCTACAAACATCGATTTGTTAACGGGAAACAGCAAGCGGTCGTCGTGTACTATTTTCAATTCAATTAATTACTAGATATTATATTTTGACAGAAAGCTTAATATATATATATATATATATATATATACATATATTACAGATGATGCTGCGATCACATTAGTGATAATGACTGAGAAGTGGTGTCCAAGAATTCCATGTAAAGCCCTATAGAATAAACCATGATGACTTTATATTGCAAAACCACATCGGAGGAAAGGACCTCTGTATGAAGAAGCCAATAAAGTAACTGACTATCGTTTCTCTGCTATCTCCGGAATAGTATTATGTCCCCGCTATATCGGAGATATATAATATCTGCCCCCAATAATATCTGCCCCTGCTTGACTTCTTTCTCATTTCTCTGCATCTTCTCTAAATATGCCTTGCTCGTTTACAATTTCCGCTTCCACGCAGCCCTTGTAGCATCTGGCAGCCGTCTAAGATCTAGCATCCGCTGCAATGCACAAGCTGCCAACAGAACCTTGTCATCGGCGTATAACAATAACAGGACACTGGGCCTTATTTCGACATAGTTCGGCCTTTTTCTTGATTTCTTCTCATTATGCGTACCCCTTGACCTGTTTCGTACACCTTCATTGCGACTGTCTCTATGCGTACAAGGGCGAGCATCGGCACTCTTAATCCTTAAGCCCTTCTTTGGCTTGAACTGTTTGGACACGGCGAGGGCAAGGGTGGGTGTGCGTGGTTGTCCATATCCACATAAGCGTATATATATATATATATATATATATATTCATATGTATGTGTGTGTGTGTGTGGTCGTTGAAGGAGCTGAATCCGATTGACTCGGATTAGGTCGTTAACGAGGCTAGAAATATTTGAATGTTTTTCGCAATGGGGATAAAAAAAAGTATGGCGATAGGTGATTGCAATTGTTGATTCCCCTTGGACGGGAGATCCCCAGTAAGTGCTAGTCATTATCTAGCATTGATTTCGTCCCTGCCTTTTGTGCAGATCGTCAGAGTAGATGGACGTGTGTACTCTGTGTACTTTGTACGAACTTGATCATCTGGAGGAGGTACAAGTCATGACAAGGTTTCGTTTCGATATATGCTGCTGCCTCAGGACCAACAACAGTTTTTATGTCAGGACCAACAACAGTTTTTTTCGTCAAATTCTGCCAAATATAATCAGCGTACACTCAACGCTGTTCAAGACAAGAGACACATTGAGACCAATATTTCTTGTTTATTTAAAACAAAGGATGATATTCTCTATTTCAGAAAAGAAAAGGCACGAAACCACCTCATACATTCACATGAAGTGCTTGCTATGTTAGGAGACCTACGTCCATCCGACAGACTCAGGTCATTTTGTATGCGCGTCTATAATTCACATTAAGAGGGCTCGAGTCGCTGTGTAGCTGTGGCAATATTTCGTGTTGCACTCAACCGAATCCCGCTTAGCCAACCCGAGGCGGCAGAGGTCATTTCGGAGATCAAGCGGCCACCCATAAGCGGTTCACTCCCTCCCGGGTGGGCCCACGCGCTCAGATGCACCTGCCAATAAGTACGGTCCGACTCAGAGATCGGGTCTCCGCCGCCGCCGCCGCTGCTGCTGCTGCTGCTGCTGCACCTGTCTAATTCATTCGCCACAAGTCGTCAACACTCTCGCGACACACTTCTGGTCGATCGACCTTTCGACGACGCCACATCTGTTCTGGATGGCTTCACCGGCGCTCATCTTGGTCCAGGGCTATTCGTGAGGAGCGCGGTTAATCGAGAGGCGTCGCTGAGATTTCGATTGACTTTCCATGGCGCCATGGTTACCCCCGGTCGCTATCCGTCGACATCGGACAGGGATGATCAATCGTGTCAAAACGGAAAGCGCCGACTGAACGGCGGGGGGGGATATTCCTGTTCCTGTTCATTACCCCCATCGCCATATCGATATCGCCTCATAGTTCATACAGGCATCTTGTTGCGGGGCGTTGTCGCTCGGCTGAATGGAGATAAAATTCAGACCGAATCGCGGTGTCAATGTGGGAAGGAGAGAGAGAGAGAGAGAGGGAGCGAGGCGTGAGCCGCCAGATAGACTTTCACAAAAAGCCGAATTATAGTGGTGATAAGTATTATTCCAGGGCTAATACTGAATCACTAACGTTAATATTATAATTCTGTCATCTAAATAGTCATTATTTGTTCGAACCTATATATATATATATATATATATATATATATATACTCACTACATAAAGATACCGACGCCAGAGAGAGAGAGAGAGAGAGTCTTCTCAGTTTTGCGTTCATGAGAACGGCGCAACTCGCCCAACATACGATCGATGCCGCCCGTTGTTTAGCCCCCAGCGAAGTCAACACAGCACAAATCGTCAAATTTTTATCTGAATGAATAGCACTTGACTTATTTTATTACGATCCACCCCGGATCCGACTAGACTCGCGGTTGGAGCAGATGTTCCCTCCTCCACGCCTCCTCCGGCAATGAGAGTTGGCTATATCGTGACAGCGAAGCCCGCTCCATGTTGCCTTCACAGGCCCGCGGTCTGTGTTTCTATCTCGTGATGTCGCTGGTCGAGGCGAATCGGGACATCATCACTGCCTTTGCGTCCTCACCCCACGGAGGCTTCATCACCGATTCCACCTGACACCGGGCGAGCTGCTTTTTCGAGTCTGCCAGCGACGCCTGTTCCCATAGTGGCCAGGACTTGCTGTTTACCAGCTAGCGACGCCCACGATCGGCCCAGCGCAGGGCACGATAGCAGATGCACACGATTTTCGTCACTGATGTGAAACACTCGTCAACGAACAACATCCGCCTGATTCATTAACTAATGTCGCCTGCTGTGTTTTGTCAAACTGTCGACATCCGAGCTTTGAATCACATCACAACATTTTGCTTGTTCGTACATTCTCTCTCTCTCTCTCTCTCTCTATATATATATATATATATATATATATATATATATGTCTTTATGCTCAATCGAATGTATGACTGTGTCTGTGCGGGCAAACGCCGAGCGGTGGTGGCTTTCATATCATCATATTTCATATCATAAACAGGGATTCCAGAGGTAGAGATCACCCAAGGGTATGCTGTGCGTGGCGAACACTTTTTGAAACAAGTGGACGCGGGCGAGTGGATTTTCATTACGCAACAACTGACAGTGGCCGAAACCGAACCAGCATGCTATATTCCGCCCTGGTGTTGTTTGTCATTTTGTTGGGTGTCTCCTCTGTTCAGACGAAATAGCTTCTCTTTTGGCCTCTCCCCCAGCTGATTTCCCCGCAGGTGACAACAGCCCTCGATCCTGTATTAGCAATACTGCAGGAGCATGTCGGGACTTGACACATTTGCTTTGTTTCCCAACCATGCCATAGCTGACAAGAATCCAGCAACAAACACAGATGATTTAGAGATCCAAAGATTGTCCTTGTCTCAATGGACTCGAACCTAAGCCGCATGGGTACGAACACAATCATCAACTTTCGACGACCTAAGATTCTCGGGCTGACTGTCAGCCAACATTTAACGTCCACGACACTGTCCGGGTACGAACACAATGCCTCCTGTCTCTCTACCACAGCAAGTTCCCACGTACGCCACTTGGAAGCGTCGCGGAGACAACGAGGAGCAAACGATGCTCTTGTATGTCAGGCAATCTCAATCGCATTAATTTTCTTCATTTTGCGCCCGCCTTCGTCATTGAGCGGGGTCGTCTCTATCAAGCATGGCCTTGATGACAGGCGCTCGAGTTCATTGCGAGATCTGACACGCATTGTGCCCCAGTACATATATAACACACACCGATTCCGGTACTCCATCGGCGCTTCATTGCCGAGGCAATGAAAACAATCTCGGGTTGCAACCGCATCCCGTATCCATGTTCTCCCTTTCCGCATATATCTCATAAATTGTATTCGTGCGCCAGCCGAAAGCCAGCTAGCTGTACGACTGGCGAATCTGAAACTCGCCAAAAAAAAGAGTAACGCCACAGTACCGGCGAGTGGCACGGCCATCCCTCGCTCCCGCCTCCCACCGCTCGCAAACTCTGCAGCAAAACGGCCGCGTGCAGGACAAGTCACATTTGAAAAATTGCGGTTCCCGTTGGCGCCACACCGCGCTCCCTGCGCTTTTTTGTTGCCAATTTCCGCCTGATTTTCCCTTCCTTGCCTCGTTCCTCTCTCTCTCTCTCTCTCTCCCTCTCGTTCCCCTCTGTTCCCTGTGTTTCCCTCGGCTAAAAACAGTTTCTCCCCTTTCACGTTTCGGCATTCGCAGCTCTGGCGTGTGTTTTTTTTCCCGCTGGGACCTTGTGTCCAGACCCCGTCTCGTTTTGCACCAGCAAGTCTCACACAGCCGCAGTGCGTGCCCACCGCGTGCACGGCCAGCCGGAACCGCACAAAGAGAGACAATGATACGCGAAGGGGCGGCAAGCCGGCAGCGAGAGTTGATATCTGCGTCATCCATCGACTTCCCACCCGTCAACCTGGGAACAGTAGCTGGCCACTGCTGGGGGGCGGGGGGGGGGTCGACGCTGTTTTGCGAGCGCAAAAAAACAGTCCGGTTACTGCACAATCAGTGGGCGAGATGAACGGAGCGAAAATCACAGATGAAAGGGGAGACTGGAACGTAGTGGGGGGTTGTGGCTCTGCGCCTCACGGAGGTAAGACGTCGCGAGCCCTTACGTTTGGACGGACTTAGATTTACGGTGAACACTCGTTGGGCGCATGCGGCGCAGACGCTGGCTGAAAGAAGATGAGGTACGAACGGGTGAACGTGTTCGTGGAGAGTAAGAGAACTATGCCCTGACCCGATTTCCTTCCGCGGGGCGGCAAGGGAATTCGCTCTGTTGTTCGCTAGGGCTGTTCATTGTTTAGGTACCCAATTCCATCTGTGGTTCTCCGCTGTGGTTTGTCGCACCGCCAACATGCTGCTGCTGCTTCTCGGCCACATTCGGCACTGATATGTATGTGCCCAGAAGCGTTTCCGCTGGCGTTTGTAGCGTTCGAGGGTTCGTGCTAGGTCACAGGGTCACACAGAATGAGACAGCCTGAACTGAGAAGGAGGACACTCACGGCTGCGGCTACTGCTGATGCCACCGGATATTATATTATACAAGAAACGCGGGGATTATACTTGATCAAGTGCTGTGGTGGCGAGCACTCAACGAGCAACTGTTTTTTTTGTGCTTTGCGAATTAGGTTTTCCGGTAAGTGCTAATGTTTGGCAGAAGGAGATACAAACATGGGGACCCCGAGAGAGAAAGAGAGAGAGAGAGAGAAAATATTGTATATAAAGTGAAAAACGGCCTGGTATCACTCAGACGTGTCACAACGATACGTACCGGTCGAGTGGCGGACCACTGGGTCTCTTATTATATTTCTATATTATATGTATGCTCAGCGAAATATGTAGATATAAATAGAAGATCCTTCTTGGTTGCCGAAGAGGAAGCCTATTCTCTTTCCAACCGCAGACTGACGTCTCACTATACTGTAAACCTACTTTCCTTGTCTACTGCTCTTTGAAATACAATCGTGTGTATGTGTGTGTGTGTTTGTGCGAGTGCACATAGGGGATATAATATCTACTGTTGTTAGAACATTTCTTTGTCGTTGACAATTTATTGTCACTATGAGCCAATGTTTACTTCCACTCGCCACGTGACGAAATACGATGAAGCGCATGATGCCGAGACAAATCTGTATTGGGTAGTGAAACCATACGTGTGATGGCCACACGTCAACATAGCGATCGCTGACCTACACCAGCACTGCATGGGGGTGGAACGCCTGAGCCTGTTATCGTTCTTCCCTCAGCTCCTGAAAAGATGCGCAAATTCAGAAATTCAAAGGCCGTAGTCCAGGGCCTTCGCCGAAGCCGAGTACCCGGCTACGCTTCAACTATCTGACTATTGACCGGTCAAGATGGATGCATTCTTCGTTAAGAGCTCGTGAGGTTGGGAACAGATAGCCCACAACGATATTGTTCGCCCAACTCAAACGTAACCGAGAGGCTGTCAACGGGATCATCTGCAGAAGGTATCTGACACACCGCCACGCCGTGGGGCTGCACTTATCCTAGACGCTCGTGGTTCCGAAGTGCTTTCCTCCCCCTCCTTCGAGGTGAGCAGCCTGCGGTAGCCTGTTGATTTGACACCTCATATGAGAGTGGTCTCACGACCACGAGTTCGGCCCACATGTCTACGCTTCAGTGTAAGGCAAATATTAACAATTGGCTATGGCTCTTAACGACGTTGGTGCTGTCATCTCTCATCCGGTGCTAGTCCTCCGACCGACCCATATTATATATTGCGGTGCAGATGATGATCTCGTCGTCGAGATCGTCACATCACAATTCTACGATGCAGACTTCGTGTATGGGGGACGTGTTGTGATTTCGCGGTGCGTTTGTCGAAAACTGGCTAAAAGGAACGAATTCACCAGGCAACATGCCGGCACATCGGCACAAGTCGCTGTCGTTAAGTGTAGACTTGCTGCTGTACCTGGCAGTTTCATATTCGGCATCGACAAAACAAAACTCGTAAGACAGAGCGCTGTGATTCGCCGTTAGACGTTTCCGCACCCAGTGGCCAAACGAGCACATTCGCGTGGTGGCACCGCATTAGCTATTGGAAGCTACGAGTCAGGCGGGGAGGTGCTATCTACAGTGGCGTTTTACTGAAAGCGAGTGTAAGGGCAGCCCTACATCTTGTGAGAACTTGGCGTCGCGCATGTGCCACAAAACATTTACGTGACCACTCGGACGTGCAGTGTGCGAGGGCTGGGTTGGACAAAATGAGATCGTCGTCAAGTTTCTGCGAATCAATGACCGAACTGCCTAATGAATAGAGAGATATTTGTCCGTAAAACGCTAGCCATTTTAGCTGCGTTAACATTCATTAACAGTTGGCACTTAGATCGGTGAAATTCAACGAATCACGAGGATATAATACTTCAATGCCTCTATTTCTATGGTAGGAAATCATCTGTAATCGTGAATCGACGCAAACATCTTACTCAGTCCTATCCGCTGTAGTTGGCAAAGTGCAAATCGGATCTTCATTGATAGTAATGTTGCAGTGATCGACAGTGAACAATCCATAACCGTTCTTATCGAGAATGTTTGGGTACTGTATTTCGGAGATCGGGATTAAAACATTATTATTAATGAAATCAGAACAAAATCCATTTGGTGAGATAACGAGAATTTAACATAATCTCTCTTTGTTTTTTTGGAGAGGCGATACTTTTTGGTGACTTTATTTTCCTGAACATTTTTCATTGTTGTAGAAGCCAAGGGTACCGACAGATGCGATGCTGTCATTATCGGGCGGTTCGCTTCGAGCAAGGAGTCTGCTGAGATTGATACGTGACCTGACTCCTCGTCGAGCTTGCCTTTAACTCAGATGCACCCACCCACTATATAGATATATATATATATATGTATATATATGGAACACTTGCACGTTAATGCCACCGCTGCTCAGAGGGAGGACAGGACTTAGTTTGTTTTGTGGATACCCGAATCTTGCTGTTAGCAGTATGAAGCATTTACCCTGAACCAGTCTTCTCCAAATGGCACTAAAGCAATAAACAACAACAGGCCTCCTCACGGCCCCCTCACTGCGAACTTCCTCGAAGGAGTCGACCGTAGGCTGATCCGCGCCACAGGGGACAAGCGCACAGGATCTTTCCTTCTGCAAAGCCTGTCCCTCGCTGTGGGGCAGTGAGGGACACCACCGGCCTCGGCCCCGGGCTAATCCCCGCCCCCCAAAAAAAAGAATCCCTACAAATAATTCCTAACTATTGTATGTTTGAATAAACAACAACAAGAATTAACCTATAATCTAGACGCGTCCTGCCTTACGACACTATGCTGTCACTAATAAACGCTTAATTAACATTAAATCGTCTAACGTTCACTGTCTTAGGCTGAAATGTCAGCCGAGCTCCGAGTTAATTGTGGTGTCAAAACAAGACACGCGTATATAGCGGTGTGTACAGTGTATGTTCGAGTATTGTTTAGCTTGTACAACATTAAATCAAATCATCAGGGCATGTCAGTCCACGGGTGCGAAACTCTTGAAGCTGGACGAGAAGAATTTTATTCTCATTGTTTATTTAGATAACAATTTCAAGCAAAAATTAAACAAGAAATATTTTCTCTAAATTTTGCTATTGGTTGCAAGCCATCTTGCTCGGTAATGCTGGATCGACCGCTGAACTGTCGTGTCCCTGAGTTACCGTGTTGTGGAGCCATATGATAGATCCACTCGCCTTGCTGTTCATCCATTATATATATATGTATATATATGGGTGTGTGTGGGTAAATAGATCTCGGCTCACAAATAAATAATATTTAGCCAAAACTATGTGGCACTCTAGTCACTACAGTTAACCGACTGCGGTCGGCTGTGAACGTAGGCAGGCCAAGCAACTGGGAGCGGTCTGAGCCAATATTGACACTCCTAATTGACCTTTGTTTGGGCCTGTAGATCTATGGGCTGATATGGCCAAGCAAGCAAACAGGTCTGCTCTTGACATCAATCTGCCGGTATACACGGACACGAGATATCCTCTATTTTGGCTATGCCTAAAATAGCACAACGCTGCCCTTATCGAAATACCGGAGATTCGAGTTCAAATATATATATATATATATATATGAAAGAAGCAAAATGAAGGACATGCGAACTATTTCACAGTCCCCGACCCGTTTAATGTTTGACGGTTTCGAAGATACCTTGGCTGTCTTTCTTTCTTATTTTCCGTAAATAGTTTGGATGGCACGGTGTATTTTCCAACAAACAATAATCAACAAAACTAACGACAACGGTATAATAAAAAGGTAAAATTAAAGGTTTATTGAAGGAGCTGCAATTTTACAATGCTTAAGCTCTCTTATATGTCACACGGCAGGGCTCGAACCACTAGAACACGCCAAGCATATGCTAGTTGAGGTGTTAATGCGCTGGTGCAACTTTGAGCATCATCTAGCGTCTCTCGAAAAAGTCACTTTCAGGGTCAGAAGGCCCCCGTGGTCTCGCAGAATCGAAAATTACAGGAGAGTCCAAAGGTGATATTGAACATTGTTTGCCAAGAGGACTAAGTACGGGTCACTGGAGAGGGGCGGGGGAATTACAATTGTATTAACGTTCATACTTAATGTGCGCGAAGCCTCCATGGAGGGCATATCGCCAAAGGAGCCGATGCCCATTTGAGTTGATGGTGGCGGTAGCCTCGGAGGTGCTGTACATCCAGCATAATACTATTCGTCACAAACTAATCATACGATGGCCTAGAACAATCTGAGGGAACTACATCGGTTCTGCAGCGTCGCAGTAGACGGAGCACCGTGCTGCCCCATACGGTGGGATTCACCCACGTGAACAACGATGAAACCGCTTCAATGTACCCCGCTGCAACTGTTCGAATGAATCATGGCTCCTCGGCAATTTTCCCGCTCGGCATTGTGCATCGTAGCTGTGGCCCCAGAGCCTTCTTCCCAGATTTTGCCAGTTCGTTATTGGCGCCGTTCGCCGTGCCAACAAGTCTGGCACGCCCCAACACACGGCTTGTCCTTTATAGCTATGTCGTCTCGGCGACCCCACAAAAGGCCGGTGGGTAGACTCTACCTATGGGAACAAAGAGTGTGCTGTATCTGTGGATTCTTCTCAGACAACCTTAAGCACCGCAAGTTCATTGAAGACGACATCGGAAAGAGTTTAGTCCTCACAACCGGTTGTAGGCGGTCACCCCATCAGACGCGGAGCACTCATTGATGCTTGAAGCGTTGATGCCTTTTCCAGAAACGGCGCCAATACAGGTGATCTGTCTTCATGGAAACCTCTCCCACTCAGCCGTGTAACATCCAGCGCTCATTGGGGTCATTTTTCAAGATTGGCCGCGAGACTGAACCTACTGATTGCAACCTTAAATTTCAGTGAAATCCCTGCGGTGCGCTCGCTCTTAATACCTCGTTGAAGTTGGGAATTTTAGGGTTTAAAGGTTTGCTGCGCTTTTCTAGCCACAGTCATCGAAGCTCGCTCGTTCCGAAATCTCGGCGGCGTAAGCGGATCTTCCAGTGGCCTGGCATAGTCCATTCAGTAACCTATTCACATGCACGCATCCAGTATGGGAATGTTGTACTCTGTTCGCTCGATGTTCATGCCGACCTGAGTGTCCCACCGTTGGCCTGTACCCTAGTGTCGGACAACAGGAGTCTATTGCTGCCTGCTTGATTCTCGTCAGCCGCTCGTCGAGAAAGTTCTCGAAGGTGTGGGATGTTGAAGCTGATGTCGTTCCGTCTCCCACTATCACATCGCTGTCCCAGTGTTCGTCACCGTCGTCACCATGGCCGTTGTCCTCTTCGACTTCGCCTTCAGCGGAGCTAGTGAATGTATATCCTCATCCCATCGACCGATTGCGAGGGACGAGCAACGAGTGGCTCCACTCGAATTTTGTTTCGAACCGCCCTACCCCACAATGGACTCCGTTCCTACACCTCCCCCCCCCCCGCCCGCGGTTCTAAGGATACGAAACGGCATTGGCGAAGGAGGATGCCAGGAGCTCCTCAGGAGGTCGCATGCAGCGGCCAGGAGCAGAGAGGACGAGTCTTGCCGCGAAGCACACCACATAGTCCGCGCACTACTCGTCTATGAGTAGTGTATCGACAGCACAAGCAGCGGAGTAGTGCGGGGCGACAACGGAGAGAATCGTACGACCCCCCCCCCCCCCGCCGTTAGCTATGGGCGTCACCGCGTCCCCAAACATTAGCGCTCCACACATTAGCGCCCTTCGTCTCAGCTTAGTCGCCCTTGACCCCACCACCGCCGGCCCCAACTGCTCCTCCTTCTCGATCAGCTCCTGCACGGGCAGCTCGAGTAGTTCATAACGAAGACGCCGCCCACAACCGCGTGCAGAGGGAAACAGGACGAACGAGACCGCTGGATAGAGATAGAAAGAAAGCCCGGAGACGGGAAGCGCAGCACAGCGGAGGTTGCAAGGGGGGCTCGGCTTGGGGGTCAGGGGGTGCGAAGTTCCTCAGCGCTGTACGAGGGCCGAGCGGCAAGAGGATAATAACCGCGATCGTGATGAGCACACGCCGGCCGATCTCGTCTGATGGCGGTCGTCGCTCCCTGTTCTGAGTGGATTAGTGTCGCCTCGTTGGGGACACATTGACTGGAAGCAAAACCGACCAGCGGATATCGAGCTAAGCAGAGCAGTAGTTGGTAATGATTTTGCATAGCGAGGATCGCTATGGCGAGCTACGCTGTGTCATGTCCGATTCGTCAGCGATGCGTTCCATGCTACTGCTGTTGTGCTGCTGCTGCTGCTGCTGCAGCAGCAGGAGTCGACAGAGTTACAAAGAGAGGTGTTCAAAATTGTGTCACACGAATTGGCCAATGATATTAATGTCATCCAGGGATTGGATGGATTTGGACCTAGTTGAGGAGGCTAACAGGAGATTGCAGACATCTCCGCTGTCTAGACAATGTCCGACGCGTAGTTAGTCGATGATAGTATGACGAGCATACTTCGAGAGTGATACACGGTCAGTGTTCAACTCTGAGAAAAGACAAGACAGCTGGAACCAGCAATAATTTCAATGCATCTCTGCGTATTTTGCCCATGCAGTCATGATGAAGTTCCGTCAGCCAGCCAGCGGTTAGTCACGAAACCTGTAACCTACCGCCGCTCAAGACGAACGCTGAGAGGGGCGACGTACACTGAGAAACTTCGGTTACAATCTACCCACGGACAGTAACAGTCATAGAGAGACCTTCGGTGTACAGCTACTACTCTGCTGTTAGTAGAGAATTGGCCCTTCGGGGAAAATCGGTCCTTCATCAGATTCGTGGCCGATGACAGCCGTGAAGAACATGACAAGATGAAATTAACACAACGAATTGATCACGTAATTCGCCGTATTGGTAACGCTTTACAGGAAGGTGGGGGTGACGTAACGTATAATTGTTAATTGTTACTGGATGCGAAACAACAACCCATGTTTCGGAAAGCGAACGATTTTAAAGACGGAGTTGAATTCAGGTAGACAAACGCGGACGAATGCGAGTGGCCGTGAGCTGCAGCAAGACGTGCCCAGATAGACATACTGAGACTATTAGTAGACCGTTAATGACCACGTTACCTCCCTTACAATATAGCCAATTCAGCCAAAAAGGAGCTGATCATCTTGCTCATACGGGGACAGGTGCACACAGCAAAAAAGAGTTCCTCACATTATTTGTGGGTGAGCAGTTGCGCGACGAGAGATTGCACGGATGTCCACGTTGGCTTCGGTATCGCTAGATGACGGAGATTTCGATGCGGAGGATCAACTGCTCGTTAACGCCGATACTCGTCACAGAGGAAGACACAGACACTGTGTGTCCGCCGGAGCTCGAAAAAGGGCCACAGAGCTCGCGAGAAAACGAGCGGCCCAGTAGAGGCAAGGCGTTCTCCCTCAATGCAAATCGACTCCTGATGAACCGATGATGACGGCAGTGTATGCAATGGCATATACAGCAACATTGAGGCCCTGGTTCTCGTAGATACCCTCCTCCCGGGAGAGGGGGTGAGGTTTTTGCGAGTAATGATTGCGACATTGTCCGGGATTGGGGAACGCGCGCCCACTCACTAGGTTGCTTAGTCAGTGGTGGAGAAATGATTGGACACGCACAGGGCGTCTAGGTACGACAGGGGGATGGCGTTGAAGAAGTTGTCAAGAAAATATTGATCGTGTAGTTACCATATGGTGACATCATGTGTGAGCTAGTCATGCGGCAGGTATGTGGAAAAAAAAAAACAGGAGGATTCACAGTACGAGCGAATATCGACAAAATGCAGTCAACAATATGATGTATTCTAGATGTACCGTTCGTTGGAGTTCTGCAACAAAATCATGTGATTAGATGAGCATTGTGATTGTCAGACGGCTTAATCCGTGATTATCTCTCGTTTACCAAAGGTGTCCTTAGATGCATAAAACAAATCGAGGAGAACGCGATGAAAAACGAAAAGGACCTCACAAGGTTCCTTTTATCGACAGATCAAGCGAAGACCATCGAGCGGTCGGGTGTCCCACAAGGATCATTATCGCATCTGCTCCGTCTAATTCTCTCACTGACCACGGTTTGCGTGTCCGATTCTCGACACTTATATGTGGCCTGATGACTGTGCGGTGTCGGCGGCCGCCGGCGGTGTGAGCCAGCGTAACAAATCGACTCTTAAGTAACTTGCCGGGTAGCGACCCGGGAGAGATTTGATGGCACGAATGAGGCTGGTTCAGCGTCGCCACCCTGAGGCTATCGTCGATAAGGAAGAGATGCCGACGTTTGAAGGCTGTCCTCAAGAAGGAAGATCAGCCTACTGCTGCTCCCTTACACACTTCGTATTTTTTGTTGAACAGTGCATGCGCCAGTTATTATTCTAGTCCGCTGGACTCAGTCGAGTGAGCCTGCTTGCCTCCGGGCACGAACGAGTGAAGATGCCCGCCACAGCTGCTCTGTCGCTGATAGACATCGCCCTAGTTGTCTTGTTGAAGGTTGCGGTCTGGTTGTGCTTCGGTATCCTACGACCTATAACGGTCTAAGTCAAGGCTCACGAGTTACAGCTGTGTTCAATGATATCGAGCAGGCCAACTACGCCAGCAAAATTGCGCGGTGTGTTTTCAAAGTGCAATGAAGGGCTTTACCACCATAATGTCACGTGATGATACGCCGTCGCCTCGCGCGGAGCATACAGGAGAACAGTGTGAGATAGGCACTCTACCAGTAGCTTATGCTGAGAGGAGACCAACAGCGCAGTAGCGGGGCCATTTGTTGTCGTTGACTGTCGTTCATCGCGGTCAGATTCGCGGCTGATTTTGCGAGGAAGCCACTTCATGCTGCGCAGTCCTTCACGCAAGTCTGGCTCTACTCTGTGCTCGCGTGATGATCGCGGTGATGAGGCTCGCAGAACTGATTGACTGAGGCTTGCGTCACCATCGAGCCACTTATCGAGGGCGCTTGCTCAGCCGCTGCTGCTGCCGCGGCGGCTACTGCTTGTTCCCCTCACCATAACAAGATCCACATCAGACATAGACTCATATACACATACATGTAGATATATATGTATTTGCACATATATATATATATATATATATACATATATATGTATGTGTGTGTACTTTTATATGGTACACAGGCAGAGAGGCATGGGAATATCGTTGCTCGAGGCGCGCAAGGACAACCAGCACCAATGGGCAACTCATCCAGCCAACTCACCCCATTGTTGCATACACATTGACACACGCGCTCGCCTGCTATTCACGGGGAAGGGGCAGTCACTATACGATGGCTAGCTATACTATCGGCTGCTGCCTCAGCCGTCGGTTGGAGCAGGAGCTCTGACCAGAGCAAAAACGGCGACAGAAGAAGCTGACTTACTGCCAACATAGAGAGCACTCTATGAAGTAGCGTTGCTCGCTCTCAGCCCGGCCAGGCGCCTGCCTCGTCCAAACACAACACTGAGCCAGTTGAGCGACACACGTCCCTTCATCGTCGGCCTGTCGAAACGACTCGAGGACTCGCCCTGGAAACAGCTCGACGGGAGAGTGGCGGCACTATTGCGCAGGGGGGTGTCGGGGGCGTGGGGTTGGGGAGAACTGACGCCGCTGTGCATGAACATATCGGGGGTGGTTGCGCTCCCGTGTCTGTTGCTGCGCTGGTGGCCGGTCCAATCAATTTGGCTCATGTAAAAATATTGTCACTTCTGTGTGAAGCGCTAAGAGGACGGCGGCACGAGTGAGCGACGGGTACTCTGCCATTATCGCGCTCCCTTCGAAGTTAGTTAGTTAGCCTCTCTTTCTCTCTCTCTCTCTCTCTCTCGCTGTCTCTGAGTCTCTTTCTGATCGAGTGTAGTGGCTCCGATGAGGTTCATCGGGCATGGCCTGCATGGTACGGACCGCGTAGCAGGGTTACAGTTGGGTAGAAACCTCTGGGTCGGCTGCATTGCACGCACTGTCTCTGAATCTCACTCGGTGTCAGTCGACAGGGAGACAATGGTATGGCCATGAGAAGGCTAGTGGCATGTAGGTTCCCGTAGGTTCTCACGAGGCATGCGCGATTCTCGACGCCGGGCACGCCGCAGATATCGCCACTACCAGCTAGAGCTGAGTGCCTAAACGCGTACAACGGGTCGAAAAGTGACCAACCGCGACAAGCTCGTGAGTAGCAGTCGAATGAAGTCAGGCTCGCTCGCGATCATGACAGTTGCAGTCAAGAAGCAATTCGCGATGGCAAAAGCAGCTTGAGGGAGAGATAAACAAAACGTACGGAGGAGTAAAAGGCATAGACGATCGTCAAGGACTTGGCTATAGACACTTCGCGACTTCAGGGCTTCTGGTTCGGGTGGGGTTCCGATGGGGAACACACTTCTTATACAGGGTTCGACTCCATTTCTTAGCGGGAGATGCGGGAGCCCCTCGGCCCATCGTTATGGACACGGTGAAAGACGACCGAGTCCAGTGACTCGTCCAGTGCATCGCCAGCCCGGCCATTGCCGCCAGCATGCCTTTTCCATGGATGGGGGTAGGGGTCACTAAGGTCTGGGTCACTGAGCTGGAGGCTAAGGAAACTGTTCGACGCTGCCGGAAAGGCCAGTCTCAGTGTTCAAGACGAGATTGAGTACGCGTGTGAGGCTCGTATGTATGTTTCGGAGTATGGGGTATCCCCATCGGCTGGACAGGGCAAGAGAAGAGGCTGCCTTCATGTCTTCTATATGAAGCGTGGAGATGGGATACGCGCAGCACACTTCCCGGAGTCAAACGGAGGGTCAGTCGTGTCCGCAACTGAGGCTGTGTGCCGGACCCGCGTTTCCGTCCCTTAATGCTCGTTGCTCTTGGCTCGCGTCGAAGTCTGTGGCCCCTAAAATTGTCAGAGTCGAGTAACGTAGCTGAATGGAGAAAATGCTCCTGAATGATAGCTCACCCAGCGCAGATGGTTGCTGGATGGGTGAAACATGCCGTGCTGAACTTTATTGCCGTTCGTCAGCGTAAGAGACCTGGCTAGCTTCAAGACCCTAGAACATATTAATACTGGACCGAAAGCTTTGAATCGGTGAAATAGGAAATCGCTTACAGCGCGGATTGAGTTTATACTAGATATTTTTTGAGACAAGAAAAAAAAACAAGACAAACTATTTAAGACAAAAATATTGTTCAAACAAACGTCTCTGCCTGCTAAAACCATCCTCTGCTGAAAATCCATCACCTCCCTAGAGTCGGCTTGACGCTTGGCATTACTTCGACCTCCACTTCGATCCATTTTTTTGAGTGCAGGAAATTTCCTTGAAACGCACGGACACCACCATAAACATTCCTATCTCCGTAGAAAGTGGGCGGATCCAGTGCAGGGGGGTTGAAGGTGGATGACAAAACTCCGGGCCTCGGCCGGGCTGGATTTCAACGACCGCAATTGTACAGGGACTTCATTATCAACTGAGACCGCAGCATTTTCTTTCTGGTCAATTTTTCGCTTCTTCGAGCGAGCATCTAGTACAGAGGAATCTGCCCAGCATTCGGCTCGTGCCACAAACCAGCCCAGAGACAGCCGTCAGTAAGCAACTAATTAGCTGTTCAAACACCGTAGTTTTCCGCATTTTGTTCTTGTGTTTCGAAATTTCTTTGAACTTATAGAGTAAACTGGCCCCACAATTCTACGTTTGCTCTACATCCACCAGCCGTTCGTTCCACTATTTCCCGTAGATATTTGTTGTATTGTGGTACCATCTTCTCATATCTTTATCAAAGGCGAAGTTCCTTATCAAAAAGTCATATCTACCGACGTTCCGCATTTATTGGGAAGCCCGATGAATGCAGCAACAGTAAAAGTCTCCCCTTCCCAGGGCCAGCCAAATATTGTCACGACACCCGCTCTTGCCATCCAGCAGATTCTCTCACGGCAGCCAGCGATAGGGCTCACCTCTCGGTCTATTCATTCTCTATCTCTCTCTCTCGGTGTCTCTCTTCCCCGAAGCTTCAGAGAGGCGATATTGGCCACCGAGTCTCGAAGAACTTGCTTCCGTCTCGCTTTCCATCGGCATCAAAAAAAACGACACAAGCTCGTGGGCAGGCAACATTCAATCGTTCAGCAAATATCGTTCGAAACGATCACATGCGCGCGGGTTCTGCTAGTTGGACACGACATGGTATCTTAAAGGGGCCGCCCCGAGGAGGTAGACTGTCCGATCTGTCCAGGGACGACACCGTCCCCTTACGACGATCAGGCCCATTTTAGGACTCAAACGTATCGCGAATCCCGAACGACTGCACCGGATTCCCACCTTGTTCACAGGGGGGGGGGGGGGGCACCTCACGCGATGTGTGTCCTAACAAGCAGCTGATCGGAATCGTCGCAATGGTAGCGAAATGCGTGAGGTCGCCTTTTTGTCGCGGGGCCATCGGGATTCGACGGGCGTTACGACCATATATTGTATGGGTATCTCGTCCGAGAGGAAATTACAGACGGAATTATGCCCGGGAACCCATACCTATCTGTAGTCGCTGTCGCGGAGCTCGTGGCCTTCGTGAACATGCCCGCGTCGCGTGTATCGTTTCGTGAACAAGCATCGAAGAGCTGACAGACTCTCGGGCTCGTCGGAACCATCGGCGAAACGATTAGCTCAGCACAAGACAAGCCTCGTTTAGACCCTAGATGAGCAGAGTGCATCCCCTGAAAAATGGATCGTTCACATGTGTCTCGTGTGACCCGTCATGGCGAGCGACATCGCCTATTGCCGTGAGTAATATGGTCCGGCATGAATGGAAGTCATTGGTATCATCAGAATATCACCCTTTGACGATGTGACCGTCCGGCAGTATCGGCAGATAGCAATGGTCAAATGCGGCCCGCAATTCCTCGCAATCGATAAATTAGTTGTCGTTACGAAATCGATTCCGAACAGCCGAGACCGGCAGGGCGAAATATACTGGCTAGGTTATCAAGGGACGAATACTCTTGGAAGCTTCAATATATATAAATAGTGTTTCTGCGCTACCGCGTGGTTAATGTCCTTCGAAACTCACGGACACCACCGGAGATATTTCAGTGTCGAAACAGAAAAAAGTGCAAAAGTGCACACCCATCCAGTGCAGGAGGGGGGGGGTTGACATGGTCGACAAAACGCCTCTGCCTATTAGAACCTTCCTCGGTTGAGAGTCTCTCTCGATCGATCCCCGAAACGTAACTATCCTCCCACTCTCCAACCACCTCTTTTTCTTGTTTAGTGGCACAGCCAGGTCGCGTCCAGTGGCATCGCTCAGCTCTCCTCTGCCAGCAGTAAAGCAAGCCTTCCTTGCACATATACTCACCTTTCGAAACTAATATCTATCTGTTTCTCAAAGCGAACATCGTAGTTAGCTATGGATTCTCAATATGGAGGTCGGAACAATAGCCTTGACGAAGTCTTCGACTTCGTGTTGAAACTAATCGTAACTCATCAACGTCATCTGGGCCCGCTCAGTAGGCCACAGACGGCACTGCAGCAATCAGAGAGTTTGCGTGCCCATGTCATACTATTATATTATATATATATATATATATATATATATGAACGTGGCCATGTCGTGCTTTGTCGATCGCTTCTTGCCACTGACCTTTCGGCGCGGCGCAGCACGGGAGACAATAATGGACCAATATCTGGCCAGTGGGTGAGTGGCCAAAGTGTATTCGTGATACAACGTGGGAATAACGGCAAATTCGAATAGAAGCCGATAGCCCTGTGCGGAGTGAGCGACCGGTCACGGGTCACTGTATATCGAAGATTGATGGAACACGCGAAACGGGGGCCGCCTGTCTGCCTCAGCACGAAGACAGACTGACACAAAGGAAGGCAGAGAGAGATGATACATATATATATATATATATATATAGAGAGCCGATCCACAAAGCGAGGTCGGCCCAAAGCCACTCTCGAAGGAGGTATCAAGGTAGGTGCTAGGCGGGCACTGTCAGTCAATTTCGAGCGCCGCCGTTGAGCAATACGACAATGACGAATTGTTTTGGATCCGGACGGCGTACGTAAGAACGTTTGCATTTTCTGTTTTCCGAATGGTGGATAAGCTTTGACTTGCTATCCCATGGAGTACGCAGGATGTTGCCTGAAGCACCACGTACACCTACAGAGGAAAGTTTACTGAACGAAAGAACCACTTAATCATTACAGAACACATTTGAAATAGGGCCTCATATTGTTACGTGAGGTTATCGGTATTGACCATGTTGAAGACGCTGTTTGGAACGTATCAAATGTGTGCTTTCGCCCTCGCAAAACGACACACTATATATACATATACTGGTATGGGTTATTTCATTTGTGATAAATATACCCTATATACAGTATATTATCCATAGTAGATCACAGCATACGCAGCGTAATGACGTGGATAAAATCGAGAGCTTCCAGAGACTTCTAGAGCATAGAGCATGGTGAACAGGTGGTCATGGGTATACCGAATAACAACAAAATATCATAATTATGTATAAATATCTGCTGTCTCCCATGATGATTCTAATAATGTAATAACAGGAGTTCTGGTCAGTTCTCGCTGCAGTATTTTCCTGTTCGCCTATTGTGCGCTATAGTATTCTCTTGTAACTTGTTGTAGCGTTTCTTTTTGTCTTTAGCAGGACGCACCTATATATATATATATATATGTTGGATTGTACGCGTCGTCTCTCTGCTTGACCGTTAGATCGGCAGTGCAAGAGAACCATTTGGGGACTGGATACTGAGGAAGAGGCAGCGCGAGGCATGGAGCCTCCTTCTCGACAGAGGAAGGATGCCATCCCCACTGGCATCCCCCCTCCGCCCTTCATTCCATCGCCCTTCGTTCTCCGTCAGTTTGTCCTGCCATTGCCTTTTGCAGACCCCGTCGACTCGCTGTTCCGCGGAATGATGATCTCGAGATGTTCGAGATGTCAGCCAGCGCAAGCTCTACATATGTACCGAAGTGCAGATATAATATCTTGTCTTCGCCAAGAGACCGGAGAAAAAGGGGATCATTCGACTGTAGGTCGTAGCCGTGTCCAACCCTACACTCCCTCCCCAACTGAACTCGTCACACTGTGTCAGGCCGAGTCGCTGGCAACGGCAGCAACGAAGCACGTTTGTATGCGTCTTGTGTATTATATAAACGAATGAACTAGCCCGACCACCGGCAACTATCTTCCTTCCCGCAGCTCATCCCGCCTTGAATAACGTACCGCCCACAACCCACATCCTCACAGGCTCGCACACTTGCCCTCACTGGCTAGCCCGTCAGGCTGTCGCCGGCTAAATGCACAAAACGCCACTGTGCCGGGTGTCCAGGGGGTGTTTCTCGTGTTGTCGAGGGTTCGGTGGCATACGGTTGGGTTTGTAGTGAGTGCGGCTGAGAAGCACAGAGGGGTGGTGTGTGCCTTCAACGGGACTGTGGCGGGACTAGATGGGACGGTAAGGGACGGCGATCCCTGCTGGCCGAGTTCCCTGTGCTCCCTGTGAATAAGATCTTTGTCGTTTATTTTGCCTTGTCGCAGAACAACGGCGCTCCTTTGCGAACGCCCCGCGCGGTTCTATTCAGAGCAACCCGCCTACCGAGCTGTTTCTCCATGGCTCTCCCCGCCGCCGCCGTCGTCTCCCTAACACATTGAGCAGTACGTCAGGCCTGCTAGGGCCTCCATTGTTGTCGGTCTCGTTGCGGCGACGGCCACAGCAGTCCGAGCGCTAGTAGTCGTAGCAGCAGCAGCAGCACCACCACCAGCATCAGCTTCCTCCTTTGGACCAAGATGCCCTAGCCCACATCGCATACCCCCTCCTCCCCTGTACATATGCCATTCTTCCCCAGTGTACATATATAGATAGATGTGTACGACTGTGCCGTGTATGTCTGTCAGTGCATGAGTGCGGATCTCCCGTTCCGTCTGGAACCACGCGCGAACAAATGGACTCTCGCTCGCAGCGACCGCGTCGGCTTGGTTTACCGGAGTTGACTGTGGGCACAGGCGTGGTCTTCGTCCACGCGCGTGGGTGGAGTGGGAGAAATTTTACTAGCGAGATTTCGCGAAAATGAATAGAAAGGAACTACTGGGAGGTGGGGACCCCACGCCCCCGGGTGAGGGCAATTGAAGACGCACCGTATGGCACTGCATGGACACCCGCACAAACATGGAAACCCGCACAAACATAGGCCTTATTGTTCTGGGGACTTTGGCGTAGGCAAACATTGTCGCTGCATGTTTTGCCCTTGCATGTATAAGTAGGGATTGATATCTCGGGAAGGGTCTCGCCGCCACTGATCGAAGGACAAAATCTGCTATCTGGCTAGAGGTAAGGTAAGGCTTTATTAATTTATTAAAGGAACTGCATAGAATGCTTAAGTTCTCTTATATGTCATGCAACAGGATTCGAATCTGCGGCCTCTGGCTAGAGTGTTGTTTACATCGTCGGATACTGAAAGGGGAATAGGAAGCCTTCGATGAAAATGTTCCCATTACTAATGAGATTTGGTCAGGAACAAGAGTGTAGATGAGGGAAGGTGGCTGACACACAGTTCTAGGTTCCATCGCACTGAAGGGGCGAGTGATTCCTAGGCGAACTAATTAATTCATCTGTGGTTTTCCACCACAATTTCGCTCTGCGGAGCACGTGCTATACAGGCACACTAGCCGATATGATAACGAAGGCTTGAACAATACTAACTCAGGCTTTTACTCCTTGAGGCCTCTCCTTCAACGAACAATGTCGCTCGTATGAAATATCACACAATAAATCTAAAGCTTATTACAGCTTCGATAAAAGAAAGCAAACCTCCATCGTACATTGTAGGTGTCCTCACTAGATCGGACTCTCGTACTCGCAGTTTGTTTTTTAACAGTGTAATTAATATCTACCGTCGACGCTAAGATCTGAGACCAACCATAACAGTCGCCGTTACACGGCTTTGCAATAAACTCCCAACTGCTCACCCGACCGCTTCACTTCGCCCACCGCGCGGCCTATCGCAGGCCCAAAGACAGCGGTCGCCGACAATGGCCTTAGTTGGTCTCGGCCTCCTTCGACCATCGACGTTCAGGATTCCTTCTTGTTCGCTTTGGGCAGTTCGGGCATGAGCCATCGGGCAACGAACCAGCGAACGCATGAACATCGCCTAGAGTGAGATTCTCTTTCGGACGGCTAGCCGACTCTATAAAGCCCCTCTGGCCTGGGTGGTCCTGGAGAGCACTGTCATTGCGGTGCGCCGGCTGAAACTCAACGGCAAACCGGAGACCGAAGCTAGGCTTGCTGCCTCGTTCCCTGCGACTATCGATCGGGGGACACTGAGGCAGGCCCTGTGGAGGGTCCAGGGACGGTTTCCGGTCTCAATGCTGCTGCTGCTGCTGCTACCATCACCACCACTACCACCACCGCCACCGCCGCTGCCGTTGTCGGTCGAGGCGTCTCGCGCATGCGCTCTCTGTTACTCCCAACCCTGCTACAAGCATCGCGGCCAATGGATGTTTGGTTGAAGTTCAGTCCTGTCTCCGTAGCACAGCCTCCATTCCCGTCGAGGCTGCACAGTGAGTAAACAGCTAAGAGCGAAGCTTGATCCGCGCACACTCAATATACTCATCACAGCAGCTGTGGCTGGGGCCAATATTCGACGGTGGGTGGGCGAGTCGACATCGGCATGTGTTGAGAACTCGGCTTGTAAGTATTATATGAGTGTAGTATATATATATATATATTATTCTCAGCTCTGTGACTGTGAATGATGAATTCATTGTTTGATTTGATTGCGAACCTAAGCACCTTGGTATCACATAATAGTAAATGTATCAGTTTCCGAGTTCAACAAATTAGTTGACGAGTCCCCTCCATTTCGATGCTTTCAAATACTTCAACGAACTTGACGAAGTATCAGCAACCTGTGTAGTTTCATAACCGCTCACTTCTCTCTGACGAACGTGTGGCTCGCTTGAAATGGCCCCCGGCGCAGTAGAACAGTGATAGCAATAGCTGATGGACTAAATCGCAGCGTGGATGGTAAGCGGATATCAACGAGCGTAGGCAATCTCGCTCCAACTTTCAGCTTTTGCGGGAATTTTTTCCTGATATGTTGATGGGCGTTGCCCATATGGTGCCTGCTAGGGTGGTCCAGGGGTTGTCACAGGGTGCGGCCCCGCGGCGGCCGCAAGGTGCTCGCCCAGAGATCGATACGATCTGTAACGATGGTGAAGCGAATGATATGACGAACGCAATGGTTTGCCGAGAAAGTGTAATGGCGATATTGGAAGCATATTAGAGGCGTCAACCGACTTGAGGCCACTTGAGTGAGGTTGTTAAACCTTCCTATTAACGTTATTATTGTTAGTATCATTATCATTCAGCTATTATTATGTTCCTGGAATCGGCCTTGCAGTGGCGGGCGGCGGCGGACAATCCTAGCTAGTTCAGCTCGTGAGATGTTGGTTTGGATGGTGTGTGTGTGCAGTTTGGGCGGTCTCTGAGACGCCGTTTAGATATGCGTCGGCAGATGGCGACCCCGTGGCTAGCTTCAGACTCTTGAAATGGGGGATAAAACAATGTTGGTGGTTGTGTTTAAAAAGTAGCTTTCCCAGATGTCGTATAAGGGACGTCGGCGGCGATCTTCGGCCCGCGTCGACGTATTATCCTTCTCGGGGTCTGCTTGTCTGATATTTATCTAAGGAATTGGTGAAATTTTGAGGTGGCTTTAGGTGGCGCTGTCAGGCGCTTGTTTGTAATATCGCGAAAACGATCGATTTTAGGGGATCGTTAGGGGACATCGATTGAGATTTTGTTCATCAAGTCGTATTATTTGAACCCAAAGAACAGTTTGTCAACGTTCTTCATAAGCAACGCCGCCTGCCATGTATTTGTCAAATCAAAACAACACTGTACATTATAAAAGCAACGTCAGCCACCAAAAAAAAAGCATTCTATGCAATTCTATGCAATCAAAGCATTCTATGCAGTTCCTTTAATAAATCAATAAAGCCTTACCTTACCTTACCACCCGGACAAAAAAAAGAAACCGTGTTACGAAATTTAAGAAAAAGGACCCCTGGCGACGCATAAAAGTTTGGCCCCCATGAGAACCTACGCAACGATACCAAATATGATCCCCCCCTTTCCCTAAAAATCGAACCGAAAACTCCGCGAAATCACACCCGAAACAAATGCCAGTTACTGTCGGACGGGCGGACACCACCAGTGAGAATAGATACAACAGTTATATCATAAATATTTGAATGAACCCACCCCTCGAAATAACAAATTTTTCAAAAATAAGTCATCATCCTTTCCAATCAAACGTCCACCGTGATGTGCCAATTTGTACAATTACTAGGTGCCGGACCACTTGTCACACCGTACTAGGACAAGCCCTCGCCAATTTTCTATATATAACCTCCATTGACTCTCGCGTGATACGCGGCGGGCACAAATCATTGATCCGAATGACAAACACCTGGCTGAAGACATCTCCCTCGGAGATATCATCGTCACTCCTCCGTGGGCTAGCCGATTGCACTTAGGCCACATTGCCTTTCGATTCGATCGTGTCTTGTCCCGTCCTGTTTCATCCTGTTTCGTTACCGATGTCCTACCAACCAGGACATCGCCCTGCTACTTTCAATTGTCCTCATCCTCCGCGACTCGCACCAACACCCACCTCGGTTAATGTAAGATTCATGAGATGTTCAAGCTGCTCGAACCCTCGCTGACATCTGGGGTCAGGTTGGATTGAAGGGTGGGGCTATCGACACAGTGCTTGGTAAGGTGGGATGCTGCTCTTCACAATCCCCTGTGATTTCAGACATTGAGACAAGCGACGAGGTGGCAACTGAGCAGAAGGAAGACACCTCATCAGCCATCTGTTCCTCGCTCAGATCGGAATGGAGACCATAGTGGAGACCTCAGACGCTGCCTCGAATCGAAATTAGTTCGATCGACACAGCGAAGACAAGCGGCGGGGATCCTTTGACTTGGAAGATCGTCAACGATTCGACAGTGTTGATTGAAGCGATATCGTCTGACCGACCTCGGGGCGTATTGTATAATTTAACACAGATCTATGCCAAGTATGTTATATGGAAACGTAGACGTAGCGTAGTGTAAACACGCACGTGTTCCTATTAAGATAGAAACCTGACGGAACAATCAGATAAAAGCCGTGACACAAGGCGTTGAGCTAACTGGAGAAACGGCTTCCGTGATATCTATAATGCAGGAGCCACGATGATTATAATATTTCCATTGATAAAACCGCTATAAACGTACCAATGCTAGCGTGTCAGAGCGATGGCCTTCTGTGGCGGAGAGTGCTATTATGATTATTATTTCGACATGTTCTTTGCTTTGCGAATATACCAAATTTGTCTCGATCGTTTATTTCCATAAGGGTAAATCCGATTCAAACGTAAACTGATCTGATCGATTTTACATCGTTCGCTAAATTCGTCACGAAATCTCAATTGATACGCTTACGAAAGTGTTGTTTGCGAAAGGTTTGCACGAGTGCATCGGAACATGCACGACTGCTGTAACGTCACTGCGCGAACACAAAATGCGTACGGTCATTAGCAGGCGATGTTGATCAGCCGCCGCTCAGAACCGTGCGCGATGGTATCGTAGCGGCCCCATTCAATAGCTTTCGAATGATGCGAAAAAAATTTGATAATGGAGTAGTCTCAGTTCCGTCTCATATCTGATAATAGCTGATGGAGTGCGCCACCCACGGGGGTACAAACTCGCCGATAGCGTGAACATGGGCGGTTTCATTGCCCCCTCTCGGATCGCCTGATCAAGGGGAGGGTTCGGGGTATGGGGGCGGGGAGAGCGAGCGATCCGGAAAGCTAATGATCCGGAGATTAGCAGCTGACGCCGCAGGTTTGATCTCGAATTCAACGAATAATTGCGCGAGTAGCACTAGTAGTGGTGGTAGCGTTCGTCCGTCAGAGCTCGTCAGACGCTGAAACTATGACATTAAGGTTAGATGGCAAACCTAAGGCCAGAGGAGTGAATATCATCGGCGGCCGTAAGAAACTCAATATGATACGCCGTTGTCATTATTGTCCCAATGCGGACCTTGGGTCGATAACAGCGAGACGGGAATATCGAGAACAAGGCAGATCCGATTTAGCGAAGTCGTTGTGCCTCCTGTCATGTGTCGATTACAGTGTTTCAGCATAATATTGCATAATATTAGATACGTATGGTGACTGCTAAAGTCATAAATGCAGTTTTCTAGGCAGAAAAAAATCAACTGACTGAACAACTCGACAAATCTCTTGTACAAGAAAGAAATACCTTGGGAAATCACTCGACGAAGACGAACCAAGCCACAATTACAGCTCTTGACGAATAGTCGGAATGTAGATATAATATAATAGAAATACAATGGAAATACACAGTGATCATCTCATAGGTCCGTGCGGCGAAAAAGCGTAGCTCCTCAACATTGCGTGGCCTATTCACTGGCGACGATGAACAAGAAATATCGGCACAAACCGTTGTTTTCATTCGATTTTCAATCAAACAATCATCCACCTTTGGAACGATGGGCCGATGCAGCGTTCATTTTCGCCTGTTCTATTTACTTTTGCTGCTATTGAGGACAAGTCAATTGGGCGGCATTCCCCGCGTCTCATCCGCTTCCACCCATGATGATTGCTCGAGGGAGCGGTGGTTGCTCGCGCCCTCGACAAAATCCGCAACAAAAACAGCTGGTTCTTGTCAAAATCTACGATTGGCCCACTGCCTGCCGACCACTGCTGGCCGGGGAACGTGTCAAGAATCTCATTTCGAGGTAGAAACCATCAACCTGCTCCGGCTGCGGCGGCGGCGATGAAATCGTTGGATGGCTGAATCGTGCTGAGACGCAGCGAAGAATATAGGAATTAAAATACATGTCTCTCACCGCAGTAACAGTAGCAGCACCAGTGCCTAGGGTCCCCCGACGAGGCTGACCCACCGGCTCACCCGGCCCGTCCGAGAAAGCTTGCCTTCAACCAGCTAAATCTCGTTGACGGCCGGGTGCGCTCACTGAGAAGTTCATTCACATTGACGAGAATCCAACCCCCGACCCCTGACGAGGCAGTGCGGAGCCCCTGTCGTCAGCTACCAGGCAACAGAGTGACAGGTCTGCTCCTTAGCACACTCATTACGAGGGTACTGCCAGAACAGCATTGGCAGCAGCGACCCGACGAAGCGGTTGGTGCAACCAAATGGTGCCATCACACCACAGTACCAGTCTTCCTCGACATTTAGCGCTGTACATACATATCTCTCTCTCTCTCTCTTTCGGGGTAAGGTGTGCACACAGGTGAGATTCGAGCAGAGCTCCACTCACTGCGGGCAACTTGCGCGCAGGTGTATCGCTCGCACTGCTTGCTTTGGGTGGTAGTGTTGGCGGGGAGTGACTGATGGGGACCCCGCCGCTAACCCGATTGCGGGCAAGACCCATCCGCGCTAGTATATATGCAGAGTCTCGTTGGCAGATCGACACCGAGCCGTCAGCGCGGTGACTTGGACGGTTGCTCAGTCTCTGGCTGTAAAAGCCGGAGGCTGCAGGTTCGAGTTCCGCGGCCTGGTGACACACGAGGAAATTTAAGCATTGCAAAAATTTCATTTCCTTTAATAAACCAATAAACTTTATATATATGAACCAAAGTGACCAGCGCGGCTAGCCAGAGTCGAACGAGCCAATTGTGTCATTTCGGCTTATATGCACGCAACGAAAACATCTCATAATATCGTATCATATAATTGTTGTTGTGGCTGAGTAGGACCAGATCGTAACAGCTGCGAAAACAGCTGCCCAGCAGAACTCGATTGCTAGTTTGTCATAGGGAGATATTCGGCTTTGGTAACCACTGCAGGTTATCGACGAATCTCTACTTTCAGCTGTGCTTCAAATATGCAACGCGTCGACTGATACAACAGTCGCCCGTTACTCTAGCGGCCCTCACCTCCGCTGTCGAGTGTTGTCCAGTTGTTGCTTTTTGCTCTTTGTTTCATAGAAAACACTGCCCCCCCTTCCTCGGCACATTTTGCAGGTTAAACAGGTCGTGGCTCCTCGCTCTTTGTGGTTTACTCATGGCGGACGCATGCCGTTCGGAGGCGTGTATCAGCCGGCCGCGTCTTCCCTGGTAGCTAGGCCTACGCAGTCCTACTGGCAACACTGAGTTACTTATCCCGTTCCGGCCCAGCCACGTCAAATCCACGCAGTGCCATCGAAACCATCCAGAGTGCCGAGTGTGCACACCGTGTAGCACGATGCCAATAGGCTTTTCAACCATTTGGCAAGTGCCGACCACCGAGTTGTGTACCGCTGGTCATTTCGATCACACTCGATCTCTCATCGGTACACTACCCCCGGCTGTACCCACATGCAGATAACACAGACGCCCTTACAAGCCAAGGATCGCCAAGGTACACCAGCTACCGGCCCACTACCGGCCTTGACGAGAGTGCCTGCATGGCAACCACCCTGTTTCCCTTTTCAGATAGGCCGCGTTGCTCATAAGGCCTTCCGTATCTCTCGCTATGTGTGCTGTCGTGTGACCGAACTAGTGGCCGACCATTCTCCAGAATCGTCCGCTCGTCCTGCGCGCGACTCAAACGCATCGCTCGTGAGCAAACAACATCTCAATTAGGTCGCCGCGGCCCGCAGGAGGCGCCGGCGACCGCTGCTGGTTCGCGCTCTGTGAACGCGCTCTCAGTCGAAGTATCAAAGTGGACCCGACAGTAGCGAACTCGGAGAGATTCAAAGAGCGCTGTAGTGCCAACGGAAAGCGAGAGCGAGACAACGGGGGGGGGGGGGACAAAAGCAGAGCGAGCGTCCAGAAGCAGTGTCTTGCTACAATCCCATCATGCAAGTTATAGCGGAGGTTTAGAGGTGCCTGGGGGTTCTGCGCTGGGGGGTAGCCGTGAATTCTCGACCGATGGCTGCTGTGTCGAGCTGCGAGCGGCAGCGAGATGGATAAAGGAAGCGAGAGCTTTCCCAGGCGTCGCAGCTCTTCGAAGGCGATCGCCACCCCCCAACGAACCCAAACATCATGACAATGTTCATTACACCTATTCAATATAGCTGTTAGTCGCGTTCGTTCCATCTCTCTCTCTCTCCTCCGCTGCTCACACTCTCCTCGATCTAATGTATCTAGCTTTCGTGCGACTTCTCTGCCAGCTGAAGTGTCCTGTGCTGCCGTGGGCGAACCGTTGCGGCAACGGCGAAGTGTCGCTCTTTAGGCTAATCCTTTTGCTGCTGTGCTATGCATTGGAATATGGTTTGGGGAAAGGGGTTGGGGAAAGAAATGTTGGTAAGGACGTCGAAGGATAGTGCGCGCTTGCTGTTGTCCTGGACCCCCGGGATAAGCAGGCATGAGACATCCTTGTCGTGGGGTTTGCTGTTTTGAAGAAGTTCCACCCTTGGCAGCACTTCCGTTCGGTCGTTTGCGCGTGGTAAGATGATGGGGTTGTGCAGGTCCTTGAGGCCAATCAGTTGGTGCTGTGATTAGAGAATCATAGAACAGCTACATGAATGACAGACAACGTCTAGAGTTTAGAAGGTCGAGATAAGTCCGGTAGGGCTGACATGATAGGTCCTTGAAGAAATGCCAACTAACGGTACCGGGTCCTGTTATGGAAAGTCGTATAAGGGCCAGCTATGTAAGTAAGAACATATTCTAGCTGAAAAACGAAGTTTTGGGTGGACACAACTTAGTGGGCTTACTATTACACTTTCACGCAGAAGATGCCAAGTCGAGAATACAAAGAGCAGATACTATTACTACCAGTTACAGTTAGGCATTTTCGTTCAGGCTATTTTTTGTTCAATCAACACCGCTCGTGGGTCAGTAGAGTCGCACAGATTATAGATATAATCTATACCAGAATAAGCTACATCAGGGGGAGAAAAAATATAAGCAGGCACTCTTATAATATTAAGACTAGTTTTCTCTCTCTCCCTCTCTCTTTCTCTCTCTCGATACAGACATTAACGTAAGTGTATCCACATCTTTAAACATATAATACAATTTCGTTTCTATTTGCTTTAATGTAGTTAAATACTAATCTCGAGTATGTTTGGGTGCTCCTGTACCTATCCCATACTCCCAACACATGTATGTATAATATATATAGATATATATATATATCACTATCCAAGATAGTAATATATTAGAAGTACATTAGAATCAAACCTTGATGTATACGCTATGCGGTTGAAAAGCAGCCTTTCCTCGTAAAAAGCGCTCGACTGCGCACGAAATCATGCAAGAAGTGCACTTAGTACAGCAATGTGCTATGACATGTATAATGTTGACAAAATGCAACTCTCTCTCTCTATCTCTGCCTCCTTCACCCTGATCCCGCTCCCCTTCGATCACACCCTACAAACGAAATCTCCGTCATGTTATATGAACTACCTCCGAGTACAGTTCATCTTGTACAGTTCATCTAGTTCGTGGAGTACATCTATTCATCTCATTCTGTCGACGACGGACGAGACCGCGCAGCATGGATGAGGGATGCGTTTATGCTCTTGGCATGTCCTCAGCCGAGTGCAACATACTCAGAGGTATGTTGTACGTTCGACTGTGGTTCCTCGCTGGTTGCAGCATTGCAGCACGAGGTTCAGTGCCGAGGGCCTGCCTGCGTAGGGTTTGTACCCAATCTAGCGTAAGGACACGCGACTGCGCGTAGGACCCACCTCACGAAACAGACCCCCACGCGACCAACACGAGAAGGGAACAACGGGCCATGTCGCCGGACAGATTCAAACAATCCGCGGACAAGCGACATATACATACACGCGATTGCTGCGCTACCGAAGGTGGGAATGTTTGCTGTACCTCAGGGGGGCGTTACCTGTTCTTCGGAGCAATATTTGTACTGCCTCATATGAGCAGCACAGCTTCATGAGGTGTGAAGCAGCGCGCAATTCGAAGGGTCTGCAAATGGGATATACTCACTCTGGATATGAACAATATTAGCTGGTGACACTGGGAACTCTCGTGCCCGTGCCGGTTCCCGAGTCGTGTCTATACAAATTACATACATATGTGTAAGTAGCGCCAAAGAGAGCCAGCCCCATGAGAGATGAGGGAGATTCAACCCCTAGACGCAGTGCTTTCTTAGCCCACCATTATGGTTTTGCTGTATCCTTTCGATTTCTATAGAAATGGATTAATCTTCAAGTACACAGGTAGTACATACATGTATTAGGTAGATATTAGAATTAGATATTATAATAGATATTAGTATACTAGACCTAAACCATTACAGAGTAATCTCCTGTTAAGAATCTCCCATAGGAGCGTCGTAAACACTCTTGTATGTGTTGTCTAGTGGTTTTACTCATTACTTCAATGAGTATTGTTTGTATTGGACCCTCTGATAAAGGTAACAAGTGACATTGCTGCTATCTATTATATTAATTTGTCTGGTAACCGAGATGTACAGCCGGAATCTCATAGTATGACACTTTCAGCCTGGTGGCGTGGTGTGTTCGCGTGCGCCTTCCAATCGGGGGAGACATGCCGAAAGCAGTTTCGTGGACGCTAAATGTTGAATGGCTGTGAGTGAGCCCAGAAAATCTACTTTTTAGTATGAAACCTAGTTCTATGTTTTCTCGAGCGAGAGAAATCACCACGAAACGAGAAAAAGGATCAAAAGGACAAATGACAATAGCTTCTGGTGAGGCCGACAATTCTGTATTATTCGACATATTGGCAAGACTTGTCGTGTATTTAAATACCCTAAAATGCATATATGACTAGCCCCTGTCTGGTACATCGAGGTTCGTACCCATTCTTTGTGTATTCAAGGTAGATTTAACTTGTGCCTATATATATATATATATCCAGGCAGAAGTTTATATATATATATATATATATATATCAACTCAGTGCTCTGCCGTGTAAATGTCAAACCAAGCCACTATTGGCTGAAGCAGGTTCGATTCACGTGTGCAAACTTAATCTGCGATATCGCAGTTCGCTTACCAGGAGTTGTTATCGGCTGCGATTTCGATTCGACGCATGTGCACGCCATCCGCTGCACTAGGAGAAATATCCGTTTCGGCCTGCTATGAGACAAGTCCGATCGTGGCGATACAGCGTTCACTGATAGCACTATAGATATCGTTGGCAGTGAGCAGGCAGGGCCAGGTAACAAGCGATCTATGTCGTACAGCTGTAGGTACAGCAACAATGATACATACCAAATAGCTGGCTGGCCAGTCCCAAACGAAGCGGTCGCATACAGCTCCACAGAGCGTGCACTGTGACATTAAACGGTTAACGCCAGCCGACACGTGCCTCCTGGGCAGCGAGTGGCGAACATGAATCAAGACATGTACACTGTATATGGTAAAGGCAGTAGTGATCGGGATCGATGTAATGGGTAGTCCAACTGTAGTTGAACATATGTAGGTAGTATGGATACAGACGTACAAATCGATAGAGAGAAGGGAGAGAGAGATCCCCGTGAGTTGCGCGATACCATAGCCTGCGTTGTGTTATCTCACATATAGGCATTCTGGGCAAGGGTGATTATCAATGGGTTTCGGACGATTGGCGAGAAGCTTTGTTACCTTGCCCACATTTCGAGTTGGGAGTTTGCGTTTCGTAGCGTCCGCTATTCTTGAGCCCACGGTTCGTGTGTTTCCTTAACGGTACGTACGTGGATCCGTCTTCAACGTATTCGGTCATGCGGCGTTTACCGATCGTTGGCCACCTAGTGAGCTTCAGTGGCCACTTATACTTATATCTATACATAATGAGAACTATGGCGGAACATATATATATAATTAATACATACACATTCTATACACCTGAATTTGACACTTGATCAAACGGTTAATATTGCAGTTTAAATATCAGGTATAATAATAATATTAATAATAATAATAATAACTATTATTATTACTAGCAGGTATATAATTGAACTAGATGTTTTGCTATACCGCACAATGCCCATGTACCAAATGTTTAATGGGCTTGCACGAACAGATGAATACAATGTACCTTTATCAGGCACGCAGCCAAACTGCATATAATATGTCCTTTTTCTTCGCAACCCTTTGTGGAACTTGCGAGACGATAGGATTTTTCCAACAATTTCGTTTACTATCAAAAAAAAAGAAAAGAAAATAAAGTGCGGATAAAGGGATCATGCGCAATCCCGACTTTCCCAGGATGATTAATGGTAAAAGCCGGTGGTCCCAACAATAGCGCCGCCTCTACTCTCGACTGAGGGGGCCACCATTCGTGCAAAATGTGGCCCTCCCCCAAACGCGCGTGATGTTAGCCACGAGTTCATTGCGGCAGAAAATGGGGTTCACTGTAGAGGTTAGAGCTTAAGAATCCACTCGTCGGAAAAATTCACTCCTCAGCATCACGACGTTCCTCTCCATTCACTCCACTTGGAAGATATTGTTAAAACCCATTAAGTGCTCGTTCGCGTGTTCACTAAGATCCCAGTCGCACCCGTTGCCACTGAGATCCGGCGACTCGAGCAGCGAGACCCCACAGCGGCGCTCCTCTGCTTCGCCTTACCAGATTGTCTCGCTGCCACCGTTTAGTGTACTACTAGCGAGTGAGAGAGCTCGCTGCTCTCTCTCTCTCTCTCTCTCTCTGGCTGTCTCTCATCGCTCATTTCACGAACCAGTTCACTTGTTGAGATCCACCACGAGGACGAGCTACCTCCGCGCGGGCGGACAGCTCAGGCTCGAACTCAACTCGGGACGTTCGATAGCGAAGCGCCTACCTTCGCATTTATCAGCGCTTGCAGATTGATGATCATCGAGATGCGCTTTCATCGCTTCGTGAGCCCTCTTCTGGCTAGACGAGAAGGCCACTGCTCGCTCCCTTGCCCGCCCTTGTCCTTTTGTGTGGATAAATCCCTCGACGGCAACAAATACATGTTTTCGCGCGGAGCAACGCTTAGACAAGCGGCCGATTCAGCCCGGCGGCTTCCCTCGGCCTCCCTTCGTCACTCTCAGCATCAGCGGCGATTGCAGTCGCAGCAGCTCGACGAGAACTTCATCTCGTTGTCCGCTCCTCGGAAGTCCGTCCCCTCGCAACAACCGCTTAGCCTCGGTAATAGCTGACGCGCCCGCCGCCCAGCACTGGCTCGGATCGCCACTGCCCACTGATCCCTTTTAGCTTTGAAAGCACGAGCCATCATCGTCCCATGAACCATCACGTGGCCCCAGTCGTTCGATCGAGGCGGATGTCGCTAATCCCTCGTCGTCACGAGGCCAATTCTCTTCCATTCGGCGGACGTCCCTCTCCGGCCTCGTTCGGCGACGGCGGACGACAACGAAGACGAGAATGACAACGATCATCTCGTACACGCGACCTGTTGTTGGCGATGGCAGGCCAATAGCGCGCATCCTATGCGTTGGGCGCATGACAGAGATGAGACAACGCCAGTAATAGAGGTTATGTTATATAAAAGCAGAAAAGAGCCGTGCACCGGGCTACCTGATGAACCTTTTGTAGGCCTTTGCGGTACTAGCAGCGGTAGTTACTCTTAATAAGGTGAGGCCAGCTGAGTGTCCACACTAAAAGCATAGCTAGAGCAGCTTACGCGGGGTTGGGAGCATTGGGTGGAGGGGGGGTATGGACCAATCAGTGTGTCTGCTCAGTCGTTAAGGTGAGAATATGAACTTGTTGCATTACGTGCTGTCCCGTTGTGTCCTTCATATATATATATATATATATATATGGGAATTTCAGCCCCTTAGCTATATTCCTTTTCAATTCGGTGTTTCAATCGTTATCTATGTCATATACTCCGCGTTGAACCAAACGCTCCCTGACTCCCCCAACCTTGCTGGCGACTCGGACCCGCCGTGGGTCCCAACCTACCACGGGTTGGGCACAGTTTGACCGTACGTGACCACTACAGGATCGTCCTGCGGAATTGTGCCGCATGAAAAGCGGATTAGCTCTCGATTCAGCAAAAGTGTGGGTCAAGGATCGTCCTCGCACGGACACGATCGATTGGTTAAATGTGTTACGAGGTCAGTGATGCTTCGGTAGTGAAACACACGCTGAGGAAGCTCCTACATGATGACTGCAGAGAGCTTCAGGCGCCACGCGGACGATTAGCCACGAAAACTTCAGGTCATACGTATACCAGTGTTTAGCGTTTTCGAACTACCTATTGAACTTGAACTGGCGCAAAATCGTAGCACTAAACGGTTGTAAGTTGTACGTTGTAACATGGCCACAAGTCATCTTTGCCCTTCAACCTAACCAACATATATACATATTTTCAGAGTAATTATTTTCTTCAAAAGTTGAGATTTTCATAAATACGTTTCGTTGGCGATGACAGGGAATACTATATGTTACCTGTTATGACAAGGATTGTATGATTACAAAGATGTTACCAATAGCACTGTTCAATGTCCAGTAGCGTCCATCTGCTCTCGGTCTCTGGAGGGTTAGTGTTAATTATTATCAATGTCAGATATGTGTATCCCTTCTATACTCCTGTTCTCACCATTAAATTGAATTGCTAGATGCGTTGGAGTAAGTACGCCAAAGAGAGAGGGAGATAGAGAGAGAGCAAGTTTCGGAGGTGCTATTAACTGCTGTAGTTATAGTTAGCAGAATTATGATTTTCTTAATTTTTTTCCTAGGTTATTATTATTATAATTACTATCATTATTATTACGTGCCTTTGTTTGTTCAATGTATAGCTGACCAGCTAATTATATACTGCTACCGATCGAGGGGACTCTGAGGCATATGTTGACCTCTATGGTGAATTCCTCTCTAGTATAAATAGATACACCGGACTAGCTCGTAGTTGAAGAGCAGTAGTCGCTTAAAGGACGGACAGTCCTTTCGCGGGCAGGAGAGCGACAGTAGTCACAAGCATTCGATGATTCCGGAAGGCGACAACTTGCAATTTTGCACCCAGCGGGCGAAGTCTGCCGTTAACACCCTGCGGGGGTCCCACCTAGGCTCCCTATCCCGTGGTGCCTTGCAGTCTCATTCATAATGTCGTCCACCCAAATCCCACTCGCACACTCGCAAACGACTCACGATGCAAATGACCCACGACGAGCTTCGCAGCAGGGACACATTTCGCTCGAAGTCGAAAGCTGGAGGTTGGCATTTGATGATGTGGATCAGCGACTCACCTGTTCCTGTATGTTTGGATTGGACTCGACCGAAGAGTCAACATAGTAGATAATGCTGTTTGAACTCACTATTTAGAAATAACAACCACAAATTGTGTTGTCCGACGATATGACCTGGTATATGGTGATAATTTACAGCTAACGGACCTAGTGGATATATATATATATATATATATGTACAAGGTCCGTTAGTTTTCTATTATGATAATATATACCAGGTCATATCGTCGGACAACACAATTTGTGGTCATGCTTTTTAAGACGTGAGATTTAGATCAAGAATACTGAATAGCGTTGTGTAGAGCACTAGGTGTTTTAGAGCCGGGTATTAGGACACCGTTGTAGACTCCTTCTATTTTTCTAGAAATTACGCAGTTCCAATGCTGCTGCAAAATCGGTCAATGGAAATGTCTATTTGTTGTGTATTTCTGAGCATTGAAAGAACAGTTGTGAGCATTGAACACAACTTAAAAACGCTTTTCCACACATAATATCTAGAAAAATTATTAGGGCTTAGCTCGTATTTTTAAACAAATCGTGCCAGGAATCTTGTACCCGTCTGCAGAATCTAGCATCCGTCCATCCGGTGTAAACACGGTTGTCTCTACTTGTCACAGGATTTTTCTAACGCGGCCCGGCGTCTAATTCGCTAAACAAGTTGAACAGTATGCTTATATTGACCATCTACGATGATCAATATTATATATATATATATATATATATATATATATATATATATATATACGTCACAAGGTACCGGTATCTAATATATCACGCTCCACTGAAGTCATGGATGATAATGCCTCTCCATGACCCTCACCCCGTGAGGGTCCGCTACAGAGTGGGCATCCAACCGTCGTTCCATGGAGACATTCGTCTAGATCCGATTCCAGCCCGTGCATCCAATATCCAGCGCCGCGTCGGCCGACTCGTCTGATAAAGCTCAGAGTGCCAGCTGGCCAGCTGGACCCTGCCAGTCGAGAAACCGTAAGCTTTGCGTTTGTATTCGCAGACCACAGCAGCGATTGCCTTTGTAGTAGTGAGACGACGGTCAGTTTCCGGAAAGGCTCTTTCTGAGCGGCTTTTGGATCGGATTGCATCTGGACTCGCAGACTTGTCTGGCGTTTGAGGAGACATCAACATCAATGAATGAGTAGCTATATTACATTTACGTGCTACCGCATCGGCGTCATTGTCCACTGGCGAAATGGCAATCCAATCGCTCCATTCGGAGCGATGCAATGCGACCTTGTATCTATGGCACAAGTATGTGTGATAGCATATATTATCAGCATCTATATCGATATAAGCATTATCATTGTTCGCTGTAGTTATTCTTCTATGGATGCTGAACATCTTCGTTAACTTGGCTCAACTCGGCTGACTGATGATGATTAACTGTGCGAACGAATGTTGATCACATTTAGATGCACGTCATGGTCGGGCTGATTGATATGAAATTTCTTCTTTGCTGGCAGTATAGTTGCGAGCGCGAACCCGAACGAAATTGCCTATAAAGGTATATTATGGAAGACGTGGAGACTGTCATGGAAGCCTGATATATATATATATATATATATATAGCTAATAAACAATGGTTATTTGTGGCTTGGCTTTATTCTAATAATAAGCTCATATTCATAGAGGCTCGAGAAACTCCTTCCGACGTTGAGAAAATCACCGAAAAGCCATCCGCTTGTACCAGGCCACGTTTGTATCTAACAAAGTATGCTGCTCTAAATTGCTGGCACTTCGCTTATCTGACACGTTGTCAAGTGTTTATCAAGTGATTTTATAGGTCCAGCCTCTTCAACCAAACGAGTCATACAAAAACCTCCGGCAAAAAAGACGATCCACTTCACGCTACCAACTTTTTACAGTGTAGATTGAATATATGGCACATTTCTCCATTTGGACGCGTAATGCCTTCGAGTTTCCGCGAAACTATAAAAATCAGTACCACACCGAAACGCGAGCATACGTTGTCCCGCTGCCTGAAACGCCTTGGGCGGCCTTCGACACCGCGCCGCAAACGATACATCTCCGGCGCGAAGGCGATTAGCGAACGGGTCGTTTAAAGAACAATGAGCCTTGATCCGATCGACGGCTGATGACGAGTCGACGATGTGGCACCTTGATGGCCCAGCTCGGAGCGGGGGTCCACTGATGACAACAACTCACTGTCGTTCCGAGAAATCCGCTCGGAGGCATTTGAAATTGCTGGACAACAATTTGGATGATTTGGTGAAGAAATCAACAATTCATCGGGAGTGCCCCCCGAATCGTCAATCATCGTTTTCGCTTTGATTGGTCTTCCACCAGGGCACGGAAGAGTCCGTAGGTAGTCGTCGCCATCTCGCGTCAAGATAATTCTCCTCGCATACTGCGGTACAAAATGCAAACGGCTTCTCTACGCGTGTGTGTGTGCTGTTGTTGGTGAAAAAATCAATGGCGTCGATAGTGTTGGCTTCGGGGGATTGCCGATTCGGAGCGAGTTCATCTCAGCACGAACTGACGATCTGGAAAGCAACGAAGAAGTGTACGTTGTTTAATCCACTCTCAGCCATTACTCCGCGTTAGTTAAACAGGTTGAAAATGCATTATGTATCCACTATTTCGGCCACTATTCTCGCCGTTAACTGACCATCATACAGGTTCTTGAGGTCAACTAGCACCTATATGTTTCGTTAGTTTTTCTTCGATATCGCCCTAAGCTGAGCTTTTGCTTAGCATACCTACATCTTGGTCGTTCCACTACGATTGCCAGTTGTTCACATCGTGTGTTTGCTGTACAACAACTTTGTACGCCAAAGGCTCACCGACGAAGCCTACGCGTTTGCTGTTCGTTCGTGCGGGGCCTTGCTCCGATGTACGCTGTCCCTATAGTGATTCGTAGTCGGGTACAACGACACACACGCTGTGCCGTTCCGACGTCAGTTGCAGCGAAGTCTGTAGCAACCCGGCCTGTACAGGCGCACACACGAATCTCATCTCCTTGTGATCGTCGTCGTCGTCGACTTTGGCGTCCGCTGGGCTGGGGACCGGGGATCGGGGACTCTTCCCTTAGTGTGGCTTGCTGGGATTCGTTGGGGCAACAGCAACGCCACCAGCCAAACAGCAGAAATGCGACGTAGAAACAGCTAGCCTGCCGAGGGGAGCACAGTCGTTCAGAGGGGGCGAACCTTGAGGAACACCCGACTTCCCCCCAAGCCTGCTCTGAGCTCGATCGTGATCCGAGGTAGGCGGAGCCCCGTGCACTTGTGGCGCCGCTTGATTGGGCGCTCACTGTCCCCTCCTGTGGGCGCTGCTCCCCGCTTTCTCCGCTCCCTCCGGATCCCACCCCGCGCGTCGACTGCCGATTGGTCCGTTGAAGGGGTGCGGGCCCCAACGAGTGCGCATTATCGCTCAGCTCGCAGCGCCAGCTACGGCTCCCTGCCGGCTCTTGCTCGTCGCTGGCGACTCCCTCCGTCGGGGTGAGCACTCCTCATCGACGCGCATGCGCGCCAGGCCGGTCTGCCGCGGCTGCCGCTATTTGCTGCGGGCGCTGGTGGCGGATATGTGAAATAGTATGTTGGTTATAGCGGAAGGAAGGAAGGAAGTACTTTCAATAGGCTGGCGTGTTTGGGCCACACCGGACGCGCGAGTGCAGCATCGCAGGAAACGATCGACGTCCGACCGGACACCGCGACCACCGGTGCTGGCACCGGACAACTGCCGAGCGGACGAAGGACAAGCGAACCGACGAACGCCTGCCCTGACCTGCGTCTGGCCTGCCTTGGCCTAGCCTAGCCTTACGTCGCGCTACAAAGCGCGGCTACTGACTCCAGCAGCCGCTGCTGCCGCTGCTGACGACCGTGTGTCGCGGATCCGTGCCCTCGTCCCGATCCGCGTGAATCCGTCGTCCGCGCGACGACCGGGGCGCGGCAGCGACGAGCTCGTTGGCCGGACGCACCGGCGGCGGCCGCCGGACGGCGAGACCCAAGACTGAACACCGGATCGCCGTTGAACCGGAGACGGGCGACGCGTTCAAGACGACAACCAGTACGGACGATTGCCGCAGCTGCTACCGCCATTACGGCAACACTGCCGCCGGGCAACACCGGAGGCCACGACGCCTCGACGGCCGTCTCGCCGCGGGCGACGGGCCAGGGTGCAAGCGGAACGCCGGAATTGCATTCCCGGTTCTGGGGCTAGCACCCAACATCCGTCGGCCGTGACTCCAGTACCGCAGTGGCACCGTCATCGCACCGCGATAGGCTACTGAGGGGCGATCCGATTGAGCGACGGCTGGCACCACAACGGGTTTGCTTAGAGGAATAGCCCGTCTGGCTTGGGGCTAGTCCTCGGCACGGGCAGTACGAGTGGGCCAAGAGCAGACGGGCTTGATTGCACTACGCAAGGGTAACGGGATGGGATGCTCGTTGACGGCGACCTTGACGTACGAAGTACCCACCGCCCACCACCGTCAATAGCCAGCACCACCACGAACAATATGTGCCGCTGTTAACTCATCCCGGTTATCTGCTTTCAACATTAAGGACTTAGGATCAGCGTCCAATCAACTCAACATCCTAGACCGAGAACGAGACGAAGTGCCAGAGATATCGAGAGAGAGAGAGAGAGGTAGATAAAAATAGATAGACGGAGAGAGAGAGAGAGTGAGACAGCGTCACTCAAAACAAAATCGACCTTTGATAACAACAGAAAACTGTTCCCGCTTGAACCAGCTCTGTACCAATACGTCCTTCGACGTCGTAGAGTGTAGTGTCCATCAAGAGAAGATAGCCGCGAGCTGCGACCTCTCATCAACGTCGTTATTTGATGCTAACAGCATCCACCGCGCTACCAATGCCATCCTAGCGAGTGGTGCCAATGTGGGTTACAATGTTTCTGTGCGGGGTTTTTTCCGCAAGCAAGCAAATCGTCTCGGCGTCTGATGGAATATTAGCCGAAGAGCAGATAAGTACTTCGCGAACGTAATCATATCGTTTCTGATCTGATTTCCCCAGTGCACACTTTCCTCTAGCCATATCGGTGGTGTTACTTTTGCCTGCTAAAGCTGCACGCAGGGCGTGAGTGCATCGTAGTGAGCGGCATCGTGTGATGACGCCGTAGTCGCTCTGCTTCAGCCGCGCTGAGAAGAAGCGCTCCGCTGGTTAACATTGCCGTTGCCGCTAGCTTGTGTATAATCCGCACGGGTTTTATATCGAAGAGGAACAACCGCGAACGTAGGCCGAGGGTTTCATTTTAGTAATTGTCAAGTTGGCCACGTTGACAAACGTTGACCCCAATCGCCAGGACCCCAACTGGCGGAGTGATCGAACGCTGAAGAAAGAAGACATGGCCTCGTCGGATAGCTTTGGCATTCGAGAGGACAACTGAGAGGCTGACATTTGCGGCAAATTTCGCCGTAAAGACGTACCCAAGAGGACGTGGACCCCGTCTGTGTCAGATCGGATCGTCGGCGACCACAATTTCTCCTATTCCTACTTTGCCTCTTGGGGAGCAAGAAGGGAACAATACGTCCACAAAGGAGAAACGATTTCGGTCACGTTTGGGAATCGCGCTTCTCCCAAGGGTCGCGGCAGAGTACGCAGTCATCGATCCGGCTGAAGAGGTCGGAAACCGCTGAGGAACACAAGAGGAGCCTTCCACCGTTTACTGTTGTGCTTCCCCGGAGGCCAAACAGGTCGGAGTTTCGTGCGCCGTGAGACCATCTCGCGGTAGGGACCTCATTTGTGATGATGCTAACAGGTACGTACTTAGTCTGATTTGGACGTTCTTGTTTTATTCATATGACTCCTTCGTGTGTCTTCGTTACAATTTTATGTCCTCGTGTCCTTTGCTGTTACTGTTTTTGGGGGGGGGGGGAAGGGCCTAATCCAAATGCATCTCTAAAATCCTCTGCAGTAATACCCATGGCTCTATTCTAGCATGGTAAGCCTCGGAATTTCGGAGCGTCATCGAGGTCGAAGAATAACCGGCTCAATTATAATGACCAGTTTCACCTTTACATTGAACAGTGATCACTTCGTGAGCTAAAAGCGACGAGTCATTTCATGGGCGCAACGCGACGTGAGCTGACCATGCGCAGACGAGCCGAGCTGGTCAGAAGGACGAAAATCGATCGTGTCAATTGTGTCAAATTCACAAAAAACCTACGGCATGAAACAAATGGACAGAAGCTTTTTTCCTAAAGGGATATATATACATATATATTATTGTATTGAATGTGTAAATGTGGGAGAGATTCTGTTCACAACGTGTGTGCCAGCGGATAGCATTAAGCCGCCCAATTGTAGGGAGCTTTCTTTCCACGCAGCTAGATAATGCATATACAAATGGTATATTGTTATGTGTTGGGTACGATTATAAATGTACATTGAAAATTAACAATTTCATTCTGTGATGGGATGTGCTGGGTTCCCTCGCCAGGTCATTGCTGTGTTTGCCAGTCGGCGAGACGTTGGTACAGGGTCATTATTGACAGAGATTCTCTGAGTCAACAATGCCGCCAGAGATCGGGAGAATAGAGATCTTTTCACAGAAGCGCGCATAACGCCTAGCGGTCACTATAGACTTCGAATGCAGTTCACGTCATCAATGGGAGTGAAAAGGGATAAGGCTTAAGGGAAATAGACCTTAAAAAGATAGGCCACATCGTTTCAGGAAAGCTACGGCCTTTCCCAAATATGGGGAGTTCTGGCAAGGTCCTCTCGTTGATTATGGTCGATCACTGTTTCGAATAAGCAGAATAAAAAAATAATTGAGCGGAAGATCCTTCTAAGGGGATCCGCGATGACCTTTACCCTTCCTGAACTCTCGTGGGAGATCGAGGCCAAAATTCGACAAATTCAAGGTGTTGTTGTAGGACCTTTAAGGTTTCGACCGCGTTGTGACGTCTCAGCTACTATATATATCTATATAGAAGGTTTTGTCGTATTTCTATCTTTCTCTTTATTTTAGCCAAGCTGTTGTGAAACAAAATTGGTACGTTGATTGACTGATAAATCTAAAGGCGAAGACGATGTATTTCATCTGACAATAGCACCTACAAGTTTCAGAGTTGGCTTTCGATGTGAATCTCTCCAAAGTGCAGTGCACTCTCTGTTCACGATTTGCTTTGCACGCGAGCCCCACATATTGTGGCAGTCGAGGTCGTGTCAGTTTACATGGCGATCACAATCAATTCATAATAAAAATAATCATTATATATATAATATAATATTACCATATAAGAATTAAATATGCTCGGGTGGGGTGGACACTTGTTCCATAAATCCACCATTCATTCACCCCCAATTCCTCTTGCCTCTCTTCCTGGCTGTATTTTCAAACGCACCGACACCACCAGAGACAATCCAATCTACATACAAGTGGGCCGATCCAGTGCAGGAGGTGGGGTTGGCCTGGATGACAACACGCCGCCTCTGCCTGCTAAAACCACCATCCTCTGCTAAGAGTCCATCTCCTCCCTAGAGTCGGCTTTACGCTTGGCATTACTTGCTTGTGTTTCTAGCTGACTGCTTATGTCTTGCTATGTCGACGAGTCTTGAAGCGGCGGCCGGGGATTCGAGTTAATTCGTCCAGGAAGACTTGATCAAGATATTCGAACACATGAGGGCGCTAGCAGCCATCTGAACTGGACATCGCGTCACCAACCGGTTGATCCAGTAGCTTTCATGATCATTGGGAAGCCGTCAATGAGATCCGGCGTTCTGAAATCCGAGTTCTGAAATCCAATGAGATCCGCGTTCTGAAATCCGAATTCTGATCCGGCGTTCTCCGCGAACGCTTTTGCCGTCCGTTCGGGAGCGGACCCAACTCATGCTAGCTTGATGGCCCTTGGTTCTCACCATCATCTCTATTATATCTCTAGCCCACAGTTGCACCGTGCGCCGCCCACCTCAGGTAGAGAATGCCTCGCCCGCGTAGCCCAACACCTCGATACCACCACGCGGCGCAGACCCCCCTCCCCACGGTTCTCGGCCGTCGCCGATATGTTCCCACAATCAATTACTCCAAACGGAGACAAAGAGTACAAAGCATTGAGCGCTCGCGCGCCCACCCCCTCCCAATCTCCCAGGAGCGCAGAACACATAAACGAACACACAATACAACTGCCGCCCATCCACTACGGCTGTGTCACCCTGGCCCGCTGCCGTTGTAATTGGCGCGACTTCCCCGATCATGAGCTCTCGCTCTCTCTCTATCTCTCTCTGACTCCCGCTCCCTTTTTGTCTTTGTTGCGCGCGCGCGCGAGCACAAGTCACTTATCTTTTCTTCCTCGACCAGGCTCTCCTATTACAGTTCATTGATAGTCGGGAATTGCTGTAGTGCGAGGCGAAGTTGGCTAGCGGCCACCGCCTGCCGAATACCAGCCACGACTGACCCGTGTCGGTTCACTGCATTATAAACGCCTATGGCTCGGGACGGGACAGATACTCGGCTGTAGGTGTACATGGTCTAACTCCCATAGGTAGATCGTGTGAGTTTCGTTCGTCCATGCGAGCGCCTGCAGTCGCTATGCAGATGTGAACTGAAAACGATACCTCGAGTAGAGTATGATTGACTTCACGTTGTTGCGGGGTGCACAGGCTACAGAACGGGCAAGGAGCGAGATAGAGGAATCGCCGAACGTTTGTGTGTTACACATACATATGTACCTTTGTGAATATTGACGTGAGAGCTAGCTGGAGTGGGAGGAGGGAGATACCGAGTCGAGCACAGGCGAGGCGGTAGTCTAGCGAAAGTAACTGTCGGAGCAAGGCAGACAAGGTAGATGAAGGAGCATTTCAATCGAATCGGGACCTGATTTTTCATTCGGTAGAGGGGGTCGCTGGCAGAAGACGCCAAAGGGGGCGATCTGATGCCAGACAATGAGGAGGCTCACAAAATCGGAGAGAAACGTTGACAGAGTCGGTACCGATGAATGGTTCAAGTCTATTTCTAATTAGAGTATACTATGACTCAAGGTAGCGGGCGATGGAGACCAACCAGACATTGACAAATGTCGACTGAGCGTGGGAGACATATGTATATACGATTGATTGATGGATTGATGGCTTATTGGGGACACCCGAGGAGATGTGACCATATCCGTTTTCACAGCTGCAAAAGAAAGACCAATTGCTCCGAACCATCCGACGGAATCAGTCGATCCGAAACAGGCCGACTGACCGATCACCCTACGAGCTGACAACAACTCGATAATCATTCATGTCTATTGATTTTCGGTGAGTGTTTATCTAAGGCCTTCTGTATGAGAGGTAAGCAGGCCTCGCTCGCCATCTCGTCCCCATCATATCACAGCCCGGGGCGTGATTCCATGTCATTCCTACACAACGATGTCAGGTCTGATATCACCAGGCGATATGCCAACCCTTGATTTCCAATTACGCTAAAATGCTCTGCTGATTTTTCCAGAATCAAACTATCGCAGTACGTGGGCAGGCGGCCATTCGCCATCACCGCCACACGGCGTTGGGGGCGTCGGAGGAGCGACGGTTTTGGGCAGCGGTCAGATTCAACTGTGGCAGTTCCTCCTCGAGCTGCTGTCGGACTCGTCGAATGCGAGTTGCATCGCATGGGAGGGCAGCAACGGCGAGTTCAAGTTGACCGATCCCGACGAGGTCGCTCGTCGCTGGGGCGAGCGCAAATCCAAACCGAACATGAGCTACGACAAACTATCGAGAGCTTTACGTTACTACTACGACAAGAATATCATGACGAAGGTGAGGGTGCGACTGCGTTTGAGGAAGGGGAACAGCCGCCGGATTGATGACGGGCCGGTTGTGTCGCTTCGATGTATTGTAGAAGAATTGGAACGAAAGTGAGAAGAGGATTATTTGTTGTTAAAATGTAAAGGTTCTATTGGGCGTATGAAAGGAAATGCAGTTCTACAAGGCTTAAGTTCTGTTACATGTTACTTCGTGGGACTCGAATCTGCGACCTCCGGATTTTCACAGACAAAGCCTTAGCCGTCCAAGCTACGAAGCTGAAGCTGTTTATATATATATATATATATATATACCACGACTCGATCTTAATGTGTTCTAGGATGATCTTCGGTCTATTTTTTTGTACATATTTTATTTTCTATATAGTGTATATTGTGTCTTGATAACTTGACAATGTTCTGTCGAGATTGCACTAGGTTAGGTATTATTATATAACTGAACTGATAAATCATCACAGCAAGAACATTATTCCAATCGCTACCATGAGCTAGCATTCGCATTTCATTTGAGACCTATACATTATTCAAAAACCCGACCACCGCAATATCTAGACGTTCGCCCATTCAATCAATCTAACCTTGTAACCGTATGAATGTGCTTTTTCGACGATTTACCTTATTCCTCGATCGATTCACCAATCGACCGATTAGGTGCATGGCAAGAGATATGCTTACCGCTTCGACTTCCAAGGGCTGGCACAGGCAACCCAGCCTCAGGGGCCTTCGGCGCCTCTGGGAGTCGGTTCGTCCCTGGATCCTGTCGGGGTCGTGTCCTCGATGGGCGTTGGATCTTCGTCCGTCAGCGCTATGGGAGGTGTTGGAGGTGTCGGCGCTATGACCAGCGCCCACCACTCGACCGGCTACTTCCCGAGCAAATACCACCCGCACAGTTCAGCGTCGGTATCTGCTCACAGCGATCTGTTCGGTCAGTCGGCGACGTCGTATCATGCTGCTGCTCATGCGAAACTCAACTTCAACTCGTCCAGCCTGTTCGCGCCAAACTATTGGCCAACCAACGGAGGTTAGCTTGTCGTTGAACAATTGTATTGTATTGTATTTTCGTTTGCAGAATTCTCTTGCAGGGGATGCGATCAGGGCATATGTAGAGATCGCTGAAGGGCTCTGGGGTACGTGTCGTGTTCAGAGGTCGGATGCGACGCGTACGTTCACGGTGCTATTGAGAGGTAGACTTGCAGTTATGAACGGAAATGGGTGTGCGGATGTTACTTCGGCATATTTTCGTTGTACAATTTTCGTTATGGTACAATACGTAGTATTGTACATTCGTATTGATACCTTATGAGTCATGTCTATGGCAGATAACTAATGTTTTACACCATTCTTGAATCGTTGCGCCTCCTGTGATTCCCCCGTCTATCTAGGCGTTTGGGAGCCACCGCCCTGCAGCGCTAGCGGTTCTCACGGGTCTTCGTACGGAGGCTACCCCTGGCCAGCCAGCTCTGCCCCGTGTCCAGCGCCGCCGCCGCCGCCACCCCCCACAGCTCTGTCCCTAAACTCGCGCACGACGCCAGGCTCGAGTTCTCCGATAGCGCCAAATAATGGTCAAACCGCCGACTCCATCATAAGTTCGACTGCGACCGGGCTATCATCTGTTAGCAACAGCATAAGCTCATCATTTTCTGGTTGAATCCCACCAATATGACCCTTCATTGCAATGCAACCCCCCCCCGGACCCCCACGGGACGGAGCCGCCGAGAAGAGCACCCCTGTCACTTGCTTGGATCGGAATGAACGTTCCCGATTGATGTCATCTCAATTCGACCTTCCGTCGAATATCTGTGCCTAATCCTTTTAATGTATTGCTTCGTTTTATAGTTGACTGTTGAGCCCAGGCAAATCGATCAGGCGTACGGGTGCAACTCACACAAAGCCACCAAACACAAGCGATGAGATGACATCGGCCAGATATGGCCGTGATGGCATGACGAATGGTATCGCGCAATAGCAGATCGTGAAACATGAGCTAGATTTCTCTTGATCTCGATCTGTGACACCTCCAGCGAACAGATTCAGTGTCAGCCTCGCAACAAGCGATAACTCCTCATAACGTGGTTCGTCCATAATGACCTGCCGCTTCCCAATCACTCGAGGATCGTGAAACACATAATTGAACGGGATCCGTCTGTAGTGTCCCCTTGTTACCACCATAGGGTTTGTAAGGCGTACGGTGTCAAAACCGAAGCAACAGATTACCTTGGTCAGCTCGACACCGACTGCCTGTTCGTAATCTGGAGCAGCTAGTATTGTCGATCAGTAGGCCTTGCTACACCGAGCGATTTGACGTCCACCGGCTCCACCGGCGAACGACATCACTCCGCGAGTACGAGGAGACACCTCAGAGTCTTCTCCGACGTCGAAGGAATCACCAAATTCTCAGCTCATAGTTCGGACCGATCCGAAATACTGGGCCACTCACTATTCGATTCGCGCCGAAACGATTTTGTACGTTATCGCCGTTGTAAAATACGAGAGAGCAATTGGTCTGATCGTCATGTGCAAAAAACACCGCGCAGCACAGACACATGACTCGACAATATTATGAAACGGAACAACAAACAATGTATCGAGCAAGGCTGTTAATTAAAGCAATTTTAATGTTAATTAAGGAACGTTTCGAAAGGACGACTCACTGCGATGAACAACGCCGAAGTATCTGATGGCATCCTCCACATCGAGAGAACCAGGTCGGAATCCTCTCGTTTTCACCAGCTCTATGTTCGTTTGCGTTGACTAAGTTATCATATGATTGTTATCGTTGGATCGACGTGGTATTGTGATATTTTGCTGTTACGACATCTTAACTGCGTTCTGTTTATAGTTTCTCGTCACACTGTTTCCAATGGGCCAACGTCGAATTGTAAAGATATGATCTGCGTCACCCATTGTATAATCGTTCGACATTGTTTCTATTCATTGATAGTCTACGTTTGGTTGCATCAGCGAATACGAGAGCGATCAGCACCGCGCTCTCTGATTTGTTCATGTTCGAGACGCCGACATCGTCATCACCATCCTCCCCCGCAATAATAGATTTCTATCTAGTATTTCTAGTCTAGGCATTGCGGTACAAGGGCAATGTCACGCTTGAAGCCGCAGCCACCGGTATATATACATATATATATATATATATATATATATATATATATAACATTTCAGGGAATCAACTAAACTCTGTTAAGTGTAAGTGATCGCTCCTCATCCTCAGACTGCTGGTACTAATTAGCGTCCGAGTGTATCCATAGATAACGGATCATTAACCAGTGGCTGCAGAAAGTCGAGATGGCAAGATCACAATATTGACAATATTAGTCACACAGATTTTTTCGACAACATCAGCAGAAGCAACAATGTTCGCCATGTAAATAAAGACTTAATACGGCGTACACGTCAACAGGGAATAATATTGTTATTACTTGTCATTTTTAGCTACACTGTATCTCTCTCTCTATAGATATATGTATGTATAATATTATATTTACGTCCAAAACAATGTATCCCGTTTGCAGTTGAACGAAATACATTGCTTTGGATGTTAACATCCTCTATATAAGTATTACTTAAAATAAACCTATGTATATATATATATATAGAGAGAGAGAGACCGTAGCAATTCCTTCTCGTTTATTATTAAATAAGTAGTATTTAGTATATCTATGCCGAAAGCAGTACCGTGGACGTTAAATGTTTAAGGCTGTGGGTCATCCCGGAAAATATACTTTACTTTAGTATGAAATGTGCCGCCACTGTATAATGCAATAGCTGGACTAATACTGCGATCATCCTCAGACTGAACTGACGCAAATATTGAGAGGTTACACAGGGGGATAATGATAACTCACAATTATGATTTGTGTGTGAACAACACGGCCCCAACGAGATTTTCAATTTTTCTGATTCGCGATTATCTCTTTAGATTCTAAATTATTGCACTGTATTTACAATACAACGTTTGCGTTTATTAATGGAACCGCAGTTTTTTACAACGCTTAAGATATCGATATGTAACGTCAGAATGAGTGAAGTTCTCAGGTTCTCTTCATATATCTATATATATATATATATATATATATATATATAGCTCAAACGATACCTATGGATGCGTAACAGAATATTGCCGGCACAAAATCGAGACAGGCTTGTCATTCTCTCGGAAAGCTGACTCGACAATTCTGCGCGTCGCTCTTACTGATCATAACGCTAGCACGGGCTCAGATCATCATATATCGTTCGTGTGATTTTCTCAAGCAATGACACGGCCATCATCATCGTCTTGTGCCGTCCGCTCCTATAGTATCAGATCTGTAGTAGACGAACCGTTGTAAGTGTTCACTCGATTTGTTTTTTTTTTCAGTTAAAACAATTTACACTGCCCCGTTGCTCCGAACTTGCACCAATTATCTTGTCTTATTATTATTACCATTGCGCTGCCCGCAGAAGATTGACGCCACGAATCTTTGCGTGTGAATCATTGTGGAAACTTCGGGCGATTGCCGCTTACTCATAGCTTAGCGCCGCAGCGAGTGACAGGGGTGGCCGGCATGAGGTAGGGATAGGTGAGGCACACGGCTTGGGGCCAGATGCTGCCGGATGAGGAGAATATTTGGATTTTGTTTTGTTTATCACCGTATTCCTTTGTCCGTGGATTGTTGCCAGGTTGAAAACGACTCGTTGAAAACAAATTAGCAAAGGTGGCACTCCTCATAGTGACACTTAAAGGGTTAGGCGTTGAGGTCTGTCATGTAGAAGGGTCAGTTGAGGATCAGCTCAACAATAAATAGGTTGCAGATCCTCATTGTTGTGTGTCAACATGCCACTCAATTAGTCCACTGCGATACCATGATCTGCCGACAAAAGCAATAAGATAGTACATTCATATGTGTCATGGTGGATTTTATTTACTGACGAGCAATTATTTGTTAACAGAATTTTATAGGTACGGAGTGAGGTACAGCTACGAATGAACGCAAGTCCATGTACGTGTCTCAGATCTCAGATCATTGTTGGTTCAGATTGTCGTCGCTGCTCGAAATGTAGCTTCGTTCGTGCTGATAACGATGTCGGTGAACTCGTGCGCTTGAGGAAACCTCGGCAGCGGAGGATAAAGGAAACGTCCGCAATGCTTTTGGTTTGTGGCCGATGTTTAAGCCGATTGTCAACGAGGCTTCGTTGAGATGGCCATCTCGTGTGAAGTGATTGCTTTCGAAAAGGCCCGAACTTGGAACTTCGTTGCTGGCAGTCCTACGGACAGCTCGGCACCGGTAGGCCTCGCCAAAGGCCTTGATCGCATAAGAGCAGATGGCCTTCCGACGGGACCGACGCATAAGGCACTCGGCAAAACAGCTCCCATACGCCGTCGTCAAATTGTTCCACCCGAAATTTGCTCGATACGCGGATGGCCGGGCATGCCCACGAATGGATTTGAACCCAGTTCTTGCCGAATCGCATATCTGCTTCCAGCATCGTGCGGCGATCGTCCGACGCGCCCGTTGTGTCGATCTGTGTGCCATGCTCAACGTCAATGTTGTCAATCGTAGGCATGCCAACGGAGCCATCGCTTCCGGCAACGACTCGTGCTGAGCCATTAGGAACTGTATCCGAGTCGTCTCCGCGTGTCGTTGTTCTTTCGGTGTCAATAACAACAACGTCGTTATTAGCGGTGTCACTCGTAGTATTCAGCGGTAATGCGACGGCTCCCATGGCCGTATCGGTGGCTCGAGTATCGGACCAAGATTGCGTATCCGAGTCGTTGCAGCCATCCGTGCTGCTAACCAATAGCTCTGGCGTCCAATTTGTTGTTTCTGCAAAGTGGCGAGAATTTGTAACCTGCTCACGGATGGGGGCATCTACTCTTACCTCTGGGTGGTGTAGCGTCGTAGGCAGTAACGAGACGGTTGCCTGCGTCGATGTTACTGATTTAGTAAGTCTGCCGAAAGTGCTAAAATTGTTCGTGGTCTTATTTGAGCCGCTATTCAAAGTAAAGTTCCTTGAACCGGCTTCACCTCTTCGTACCTCACCCTGTTGTGATATCAACGTCGCTAGAGTGCGCGAAGTAGGCGCCGGTCGTGGTGTATGTGCCGGTCGTGGTGTAACTACTATAGCTGTAGGTGCGATCGTGCCTGTCGATGAAAACGGAGATCTATTTGTTGTTAGTGGCTGTGAACGACTATCCAGATTCGTTGCTTGAAGGGTCTTTGTTTCAGCAGCTGCTGTCATCGTGCGTTTCGTTGCTTCCACTGATCCATTGGCGTTCCTGTGCATGTCTTGAACGCGAAGTGGTCCCATAGCACTTCTCTCGACTCTGGGGTTCGAACCGATTGGAAAATGAGCTGATGTCAGCTGGGGACGGCCTGTCGTGGATTGTGATAAACGGTTAGAAGTTGTCGACACCGTCGATGTCGTTGAGGTTGACGTGGACACTAGAGGTAGCGGACTGTTTCGGTCAGTCGACGGTGTCCTGCTGGCCATCTGTGCCAGTTCCTCCTCCTCAGTCATTGGCGGGGGACAAGCGTCGGGAAGGGTCTCCCTCCCCAACCAGGTCCCGTTGCGACATCGAAGCTTGTAAAACGGTCCTGTTATGAGCTCGTTCCGCGACCAGCAGTAGTACATGGCCACTGAGTATACTCGAATACGGCGAAGGTCGCTCCTGTCAGGAGGTTCGCCACAGGACTCTCTCGCCAACCCCTCGGAGTCTGGCAGGGGACAGCGTTCAGGAAGAAAACCGTGCCAACGACCGTGGACACATTTCAAACGGAAATGCCTTCCGCGAGCGGGAAACGCGCCCCCATCGCAGTAGTAATGCGTGTGAAGGCTTGAGCGGACCATAAGCATTCCGTTTCTCTTTGGCGGACTACCACATCCCGCTGACGTGTTGTCCTTGTGATGGGCTTTGTTTGGCTGGCTCTGGCCGAACCGAGCTCCGGCCACTTGTCCAGTTTCATTCAGCGTTGTGTCCTTTGGACAGGTCAATGGCAGGTTGCCTTCCCAAATGCCGTCGACACAGGTAACGACGTAGCGTAACGTACGATTCTTGCGGCACTGGAAGTCAAAGCGGTCGCCTTCACCCAGAACTATCATGTCCCTTCTAGAGGGTCTCAGTCCACAGGGCCTCCGTTGATGGCCGAACGGCGGAACCGTTGTGGTCATTGTCGGGCGACGAAGCGGGAATGGAAGTGGCGTTGTGGTAGACGGTGTACGATGTCGAATTTCGGTGGGAACTCGCCATGGTGGAGCCGATGTCGTGCGCAGTGAATGGTCACTAGGCAGGGGTGGAGTAAAATCATCGCCGTTATCACTTGAGCGTTCCGAATCTTCATCAATGGCCGGTGGTGGCGTGGCTTGCTGCTCTTCAAACGCTAACTCGTTGGGTCGTGTCTCGGGAAACTCGGTGTCGAATAAGCGTCTGTTTCCTATCATTGGTCCGCCAGAGGATTCCTCGTCGTCGTTCAAGGGACCCGCCTGTTGTTCTGATTCGCTCTCCTCCAAATCCACTTGCCCGTCTACGACAGGAGATAACGACTGCTGGGATTCATCATGATCTCCACCCTGAACCATAGGCTGATCGTCGTCACCTACAGAGCCCCCATCTTGTGGAACTTGCTCAGAGTCGATTTCATTAGCAGAGGAGCAGTCCTCTGGCAAATTGCCTATCCACCGACCGCTAACGCACGATACGCGAAATACAGCTCCGTTGGGTAAGTCGGCACTAGGCGAGCAGAGGTAGTCAATTTGGTTGGCCTGATCCAACGCAATCATATCCGGCCGATCCGGCGGTGGCCCGCACGACTCCTGTAGAGTCGTCTCGTCAACGGGACACTCCAGAGGCAGCTCACCCAACCAGTTCCTGCCAACACAGTGCAATCGGAACACTCTCGATTGGCAAAAGTACTCAAGATAGTCCTCGCCGACAACTATCCGCATGTTCGGACGCTCCGGGGGGAGGCTACAGTGTGTCGTTACCCCTGGCCACCCCTGGGCCAGGAGCACGACTGTGACAAGCTTTAACAACATTCAAATTGCACAGCACGGAAGCAAGTCCACTACATGCAGATAGCCGTGTATATCTAACGGTTTTCCAGTTAAGTCGCTCTGCAGTTTACTAGGACCTTGGCAATGACGAGCAACAACCTCTGAATAGCTAAGAACCTTCTGAAGAGCGATCATGCCTCGAGCGACTTTATAAGCAAGGAGCAAATGTCGGATGCAAGAGCAGACGAGAGGGCTCAATTTGCCCCGAGGTTCGTATCTCAGCAGAGCAGAGTTTGGTTCAAGCGATCTAGCGTCCACACATGCGAACCTATCAGCTAAGCTGCTGGCTGACCATGTTCAGAAGGATCTGATATTTTACACGGTCGAACACGCTTCCGCAAGAGCACGCCTCCGAATTTGGCACCGTGGTTATCAGCAGACAACAACATGATTGACGCATGTAGAGCGGTTCATGAGGAAGGTCACCTATTTAACCCAGATCCACAGCCTATGATATGCGTGACCCGATCCAGCAAGTGGCCCATGCACTTACACAAATGTTTTACGTGTCGCTTGGCTTCGACACTCCCCTTGTGCGGGGCCCACTCTCCCGTTGTCATCAATCGTAGGGAGCACCCGACAACCCTGGTCTCTCTATAGTGCGACCAGCCCCTAGATTTGGAAACGTCCGCTGTTAGAGGGGAGTGAGACGATCCACGCTAGATACAGCTGCACACGGCCATGGTGACGACGGCGGCTATTCCCATTCCACAATGTCGACTCGAATGGATCAGCCGCGATGACCGTCGCGGGTCAGACGTCAGCCATGTTCAACGGAGCTATGCTCCAGATTGCGCGTATCGCGCAATCTGGCGGCCAGTTAATGGTTGGTGTCGTGCTCAGTAGAACTACGTAGATTTCGAGCTAAATAGAGTAAGGTTACGAGCGGTACACGTTTCCAAAGATACTGCTATTTGCTATTGCGGAAGAATGTGGACGCCAGTCAATGCCAACAGAGTTGTGCCCTAATTACAATTGTTGCTTTTCGGTGGGTGCGCCTCATGTATGGACGTTGGGTCGGTGTTGGCTGATTGCTTTGTGGTATTGCGTGGGTTCAGATATGGATTGATTGGAAAGGGAATGGGTTTAGCTGCTTCGAATCGTATTCGATGTAATTAGCATTTGTAGAAAAAAAACAAGCACGTAGATGGTCGTTCAAGCTCGCTCACAAGCGCGACGCGAGTTATAACAAGTGCTCAATCTCGGGGTGACCTGCTCCAAGGTTCTGCCACGGGGGTCACACAGGGTCACGCGTGGGCCTCTCTCAGATCGGGTTCGATTATGAAATAAGAAGATCAGAGGCGCAATCAACGATCGATTCTGGTATCCGCCACCTCGAACCCGAATAGCTATATGTTTGCCGTTGGCTCTATGCCAACGTATGACGGCGCCGTTGCGTTCGGTCATATTACAAAGTGGGCTTCCCTTTGTCCGGAATTCATTTCATGACAGGTTTTCCTTGTGAAGCTGCTATATACGGCGATATCTTCACGATATAGTGTTCAACAAATGGGACAATACTAAAGACCTACCAAATAGGTACCTTGAGCTACGAGTAGTACAACCATTTGAAACATTGTGCTACTCGAGAGGAATCACAGATCAACCGAACAGTGCTATATATATGCTTGTCCGCCTCCAGGGCAAATCACGATGAACAGTATAATGCGCACTGAGTGAGGAAAACGGATGTTTATTAAAGTTTCTCTTCAACTCGATGCAATTCAAATTAGACAAGTACGAGAATCTGGGCGAGGTCTGTTGCTAGTCAAGCACTGACGGATGGTTGGAAACGTCAACGAGACATGTTTGCTAAATCCTCTACACTTTAGGCGACGACGATTCTACCAGGACAACAGACATAATAACCTGAAATGAGAAGGCTATTATACGGGAATCCAGACTATATATATATATATATATATATATATAATATTATCATTATTCTTCAGTAAATCTACTTACGCCCTGTAAACTTACATCTAACCTTACCCCAAGCCTACCTTTACAAACCCTGCCCTCGTATGTATATATAAATATATATATATATTATATATATCTATATATAAGGCTGTCCGGATCAAACTGTCCCGCCATTCGAATGGCGCACAATCCGAACTACGCGATACAATGCGTTCATTTTTGGAGTGGGCACGCGGCAGGAATGTGGCTTCCTTTCGAACACTGAGTGCTTTTGATACGATCAGAAAGATGGACACTGCAGCAAAAAAATCAAATTCCCCCAAAAATCAACGGGAAAACATCAAGTTTTTGTTTCTCCAAAAACACCCTCCAGCTGAAATCCATCGAAAATTAGTGAACGCGTACAGCAGGTCTGCCTTATGCCTGCGAACGGTGCGAAGTTGGTGCAAGCGATTTAACAGTGAAAATTTGGACACTGATGACCATGAGGCGGGGACCACAAATAAGGTGCAACGAGGAACGAACGGATTGACAGAATCAAGGCAGCTCTAGTGAGCTAACTAGAGCTTGGTCCATGAGGTCTTTGTCGGCTGAAACTGTGATTCCTCGGGTGACATGTCATGAAATTGTCACCAATATACTAAAGATGAAGAAAATCAATGCAAAATGGGTTCCCTATATACTGAGTTCTGAGCAGATGAAAATGCGTGTGGAGTGTTCGACATCTAATTTGAAGACTTATACGCAACAAACCAGTCGCCTTTTGAACTAATTTAGTTCAAAACTTATTGGCATTTATCGAGCGGACAGTTTGATCCGGACTGCCGTATATATTTGGGGTGGAAATATGTATTGTATGTATATTTATTAAAAGTGGTATCCTTCGGCTTCTACACACTTCGCCCATAGACTGGGTAGATCAACAATTTCCTTCTCGTAAAAGCACTCCGGCTGGGCCGCCAAAAAGCGTATTAATAGCTTATTCTACCTCCACCTCTGCAGTAGAAAATTTTACATTACACTATTAATTATATTATTAACATTACAAAACTCATCCGAGGATTTTCCCCTAATTCTGACCGGAACTACCTCAACAGGTCTGCCTGATTTAGGCGCGTCTTTCAAGTTAAAATCCCCCGCTCCAAAGTTTTTGAACCACCTTTCCACGGTCCAAAAGCTTCACACAACTCGGCAGCCGTATCCACCGCGGAGCGTCTAACTTTAAACTTAAATAAGAAAAATAAAATATAAATATATATATATATATATATATAATTTGTAAAGCGCTGTTCCGTTAATAAACGAATTAATATAGAATTTGAAATATTAGGTAAGTAATTAGAATTCTATCATAGATAACCATATGATATATATCTAGAATAACTCACTCAATTTTACTATGTTGTTCCGTTTCATCGTTCGTTTTATTATGTTTACCATTGTTTCAACAAATGTAACATTTCTGCTGTATATTACCACAAAAGTATGTATCAGTCATAGCAGTAACATCATAAATACGATATATATATATATATACGGTGCGTCTTTGTATCATTGTAGATGATAAATGCTCTCTCCGCAATGATCGGCTCGGATCTGTCCCTCGGAGCGCATTTACCGGCAGTATCAGGTTGAGAATATTGATATAGGTTATTACACAGGCATAAATAACATATATGTCTATTGTATAGGCGCGCGCATGCGAAGTCGGGATCTTCGATTTTCTTCAGACTGGCATCGAACTACCGCGGGAGGACCCCACCTTCGAATTCCACCGTTCGTCTCCCTGCTACCGTCAAGATCGAGATTACTGGCGGTACTGGGCCTGTCTGACGGGCTGAGTCTATCACAAAAGATGAAAGAAGTACAGCGGAAATTTCGTTGAAATACCAACACCAGTGAACTCCCCGATTAGAGTTGTGAGACCAATTTGTACTTGTCACATCGGAACATGTGACAGGCGTTCGCACAAGTTGAAAGGTCATGGCTCGTGTGGGCCCGTTACAACGATTGCCGATCCACTGTTACACGACTGTACTTGGGCAAGATTTGCGTCGATTTCATCTCTCACGCTGTCATCGATGTGTTTCTTCTCTCGGCGCCGAAATAGTGCTTAGAACTTTTCATAGACTCTTCCAGTTTGTCCGTCCGATCGACTCTCGAAATAGCTATCACAAATGTTCTCTCTACTCTCTAGCGCAACCACTACAAGGTAGCCCAACAAATCGATCAATCGATCTCGCTGGCAGTGCTCGGTCGGTAGTCCCTCGATTCGTACGACGTATCCGACCTTCCTCTGTTGAAGTCCTCCGCCGAAAACAAGTACAACTTATCGTCGAGAACAGGATACGCCGACTCGTGTTATTTCTGTTACTTCTCGTCATCCACACGTAATAGTGTATTCTTCACAAATTTCTATCTCATGCTTATCGTTTGTGTTCTATAAGCATCACAGCCACGCTAGAAGGCGTGCGCGGTGCGTGATTCGACCCGCGCCGTAAAGTCTGTCTGAGGCGTCAATCGCTCTCTCTCTCTCTTTCCCTCTGTCTCTCTCGTTTGTTACGGGAGACGAACTTCCCGTAAATGTGGACGTTCGTGTACGCTAGTAAATCGATCGCGGGACGGAAAACCGCTGTCGACAAACGGGTCGCGATACGCGAGTTCAAAGGGTGAAAGTTCGTTCGAGAAGGAGTGAATTGTAATAGTGAATACTAGCTCGGTATTATCTCAACAACCATAGTTTGTTCAATCGGCTCGCTCGCAGTAATATCCATCCTAGCTATTGTCTAATAGATAAACAAGGAGTAAACATTCAACAACAGCTAGAGCGATTCCATGCGAATGCTCATCGATGTTTGTTTCCTGCGCAAACGTAATTCAAGATATCGGGCATAATTGTGTCTGCCGTGAAAAAATGCCGTGTTCGACTATTTCGCTCTGAGAGTGAATTCCTCGTTGTAATGAATTGTTAAGCAAATGTTTTACCTAGTAGCCTGCCACAATGGCAATTGAACAAGGACAATCGTGTCTTTTCTTGCCTTACGCTCGACCATCGTACGGCTCACGACGACAGCCAAGGTGCACGATTTGTCCTGGTCGTAAAGCTGGCCCAAGCTGGCTACCCCAGTTGAAACGAGAAGAAGCGGACACGAACATGATGCACATAAGCTGAACGAACGCATCCCCGCCCGAGACAGAGCGAGACGTCATGAGATTGCGTCTGACAGCCACTGACGTACAGACGTTGCTGTTTAGAACTGCGGGTAGTTGTCGATGCCCTGAGGGCATTCGATAGGCAGATGGCCCTGCCAGTGTCCGTCGAGACATCGGACTCGATAAGCCATTGGTTGCCACGGTCGCCTATGGGGTGGTCGACAATAGTAGTCGATGAACTGGCCACGGTAACCGATCATGGGCAGCATGTCTTTGCGTTCCGGCGGCGCTCCGCATTCGGTGTTCGGAGCGAACGTCGGATGTGGGGGCGGTGGCGGAAGTGGTGGCGGGGGCGGAGGTGGTGTTGGGGGCGGAGGTGGCGGCGGGGGCGGTCGACGAACGGGTAATCGCGTTGGCTGTGCGCACGACTGGGGCACGTGGCCTACCCAGCGACTGTTGGCGCACCGGAGTCGAAATTCGCGCCGAGGCGAAGACGCGGTGGCTGCGCAGATGTACTCGATGTAGCCGTTACCGTAAGCGATAAACATGCCTTCCCGGTGAGGTGGAACATCACAGTCGGAGGGGTAGCTCCACGCTATGGACGGTAGAGCTGCCACGATGGTGACAACGACGGCGAAACCATAGACACTGATTAGGGATTTGCCACTGGTCAATGGCGACAAGAACGACATGGTGTGCGGTGATAGCTGTCGGGTGTCGACGACGCGGGTGCGTTAGCGTGTGTACTTCTCCCCGGGGATAGAGGAATTAAGTTGGTGGGGGTGGGGGTGGGCGATTAATACACAACGGATGTTCTTCCGACGTCTCGCCCTTGTACCTTCTTATCTATTGTCTTGTGGGGCGATTCCCTGTATACAGGGCACTAAAGGACCGTGCTAGAATCCTTGAACCATTTGCCGAACGACGAAACCGGTACGGGAATTCACTGAAGTGCTCCCGCTGTTGCCCGTTCCGTTGTTCCCGTTCTTATAGTTCGTCCAGATGGGCTTAACCGCCGTGATACACTCGCGGCAACCAGTGGCGCTATCCTCGACCGCGTTATCTGTCTCCACGAGCGAAATCCTAATGTGAACGCGCAGACGCCTCGACCTCACATGCGTTTTACACTATCTGGCACTATTGGCTGGCAACGTGGTCACCACCAGTCTACCTGCCGCGGCGCGTCATCAATCCACGAGCGCGCGCGCGCGAATCCCAAAATGAGCGTCGTCAATGCCGCGCTCTAAAGCATGTCTAGGATCGACAACACGACACGGCCGAGCCGACAAGGGTCAGCACGGGATGGAGCCACGAAGATGGACCTCCGAGACCAGCCGTAGGATATCGCGATCAACGGTGACAATATACAGCACAGAGCGTCCACCGGCCGTCCAGTCTCGCACTCACCGCGAGATGATCTCTCAATGACGCTGTAAGCAAGGGTGGCTTCTTATAGCCTCATCAGCCTCTGCGAGGCTTCTTGAGGGACGCCCGCAAGCAAGATAGAATTGGAGAGTGAGAGAAGGCGAAGTAGAGATCGAGGAGGCATCAACGAGTGACTCGTCCGCAACATCTCCGGCTCGAAATGACGTCACCGCAATGGCTTAGTATATCGTAGACTAATCCAGACGTGTAACGTCCGGAGAGAGCCGCGCTTACGGACCTCGGAAAAGGCGGCGAGTGTAGGGTGCACATCATAGAGATGCTAGTACCTCATCTAATCTTACAACATCAGAGCCGGGCGGCGGCTCGAAATGCCGCGCTCGAAATGTGGATGACAACGTCATTAGATCAGGTCTCTATGGATGAATCGTCCGCGTGTCTGTACGCGTCTATCTATAGAAAGATGTGTTTGCCAGCGAGTTCCTGTGCGCGAGCTCCTGAGTGTTCGAGGCCGTGTTTGTCGGCCACGATGCCATCATACCGCGGCATTGAAATTTCCGTAGCACGACGTCGTCAGATAGGCTCGCAGTGCTGCTGTGACCGGCGTCGTTTGCGGGCGGCGAATTTTGCAGCATCGATCTTGCGGACGGCGGCCCTCTCTATCTCTCTCTGTCTCTCTCGTTGCTACCGATCGCTTTCTTCGGCTTGGCCATCGAGCGCACCGAAGTTGCGGGCGATTTGGCCTCGTCTCGGGCCAGCGTAGCCGGCAGACCATCAACATAACCAGCGGCATCAGCATCATCATCAACAACAATGTATCATCACCATAGGATGATTACGGCACGGCGTGTTGACTGACTCCAAGACAATAGGCCCTGCTTGGCCTGATAAGCGGCCGTCCGACAGCGAGATCAGCAGCGTGACGTGACCTGCTTGGCCTTAGATCATCGTAAGAATCGCCGGCCAGTTGGCGCAGGCCAAACCGCAAGGAATAACATCCATAAAGCGGCGTAGGTCGCGGCGTTGTTGGAATGCCTCGCCAATGAGTCAGCTCATGTTTCGTGGCGAGAGTAGTCTGTTTAGTGTTCGTGTGGCCATCTGAGGAGCGCATTTCCAGCTGGAAATATGCGCAGAGCGCGATACAGGTGGTGAACGGATGAGTGGTTGGATGAGATTTGTATTGAGACGTCTTTGTAAAGAGTTGGTGGTCACGAGAATAAGATGAACTGTATATGTACCGATCTGATATCTATTATAATTACATCATTGTCACACATTGTAAGTGAAATAGGCGATCTCGGATGCGTCACTCTGTACACAAAATACATTCTTACCATGAGAGCTTAATATGATGGGGCTGTTCGTCTGCATGAGCCAACCTGTTTGGCCGGATACTTCATACTAGGTGATCGATGCCGAGCTATGAAACCGGAATTTGCCATGACACGCTGTGGTGATATCGTATACAAGGTGCATTAATCTCTTAGGTTAAATAAAGGTCCGCGTTGGGGTCAGCTACAAAAAGGAGGGCTCCTTGAGACGCCATTTGAACAAGGCTGCCTAAATAGCGGATGGAATCACTGACCATTGGCCGCTGGATGAGACACCACTTCAAATGTAATCGAGTGGATATATGACGCGCGCGTAGCCTAGGCTGCTGCCTCAAAGCGGCCGAGGTCGTCTTGAACATTTCTAGCTGAAGAGGACGTTCAAGTGGGAAAAGCCCGTCGTGCGAATTCTCCCCATGGGCGATTGCAATACAAATGTGTAAAAAAATTACTCCCTACGGAAGGCCTAGTTGAGACACTATATTCGAGTAGTAAATGAACTGAGACGCTCTGCTCGAGCGATCATAGATCCCGTGTTCATTGCATTGTGGCAGCATCAGGCATGCGCCGGCGAAGCCGGAGCACTGTCAGAATATCTACGACGACACTATGAACAACTGCCAGTATATTCACAGACAGCTGGATCGCCGAGCGGCCACAGTGGTGGTGGCCTATTTCGTTGGCGTTTGAGAGCATCTTGCAGTCTGAACGACCGTTACCCTCCACCACGCCGTGTGGCACTTCGCGACACTCCCGCCACTGTCCTATGCGTACTCTTCGGGGGCGAGCTGACAACAACTGTGAGTTGCTACCGCTGCCGCCGTTAGCAGCAATTACACGCCGTCTGGAATTGGCGGCCGTCGATGGCCCGCTGTTTTGCTATGGGTCTAGACTCTGCCGCCGGTACTCGCATCGCTGGTTCAACAACGCGGCGGGAAGAAGATATCTGATAAACATGTCATTCTCTCCGCTTTGATTCGACATCCCAACGAGTTGCGCTCGCCGGCTCGCTCGACGGCCTGCAGCAACGCCAGCCTGCTACTGGATTTTCATCATGACCGTAGTCGTTCGTTACACCCGCAACCGCGGAGGCGCACAATCACGTGTCACTTGAGACGGCAGCGGTGGCGGCGTCTACCGGCAGTTGCCGTTGTGTAGTCGCTCGTGACGGCTTCCGATTGAACGCGATCGAGCCAGCCTGCCTGCCTTCAAAGGCCAGCATAGCTCAGTATAGAAATTATAGACGTTATTTGCGATAAACAAGCGTGCTTTGTGCACTCACATCGAGCAGGGATGCCAGCTAGCGAAAGACTTACCTTGACCCAAACAGGCATTACTGGAGCATCGTACGGGGCGAGCATTGGAACGTGGTCATTATTTCGCAGAATATCACTTAGGTCGGTGAGGGGCAGAATCTATGTCCCAATTTGCCAATTGCCTGACATGGCATATCGGACCATGGTGATCGAATATTAGGAACGCCGTGACGAGTTGTGCTAGCTTATTTGATGCGGGGGCTTTTTAATTATATTTACCTCAGCCGAGGAAGGTGGTATGTGCATCCCACAAGACAACTATGTTCCGTCTCAAGGGGTGTGCATTATCATACATTCTCACGAATACTTCTATCGTTGCTCTTTGAATCGGTCATCTATTGTGTTCATGAGAGGCTTTGCTCGCAATTTAATTTGGGTTACATTTTTTATTATATATATATAGTATATATAGTAGTATATATATATATATATATATATATATATATATATATACTTGTGTACCGTGGCAAACATTCTTTTAAAAAGCATCCAAATTACATGATCAGACCGCTCGGCCAATCCAGCAGGCCAACTCAGATGATGATACGAGCCTATTTATATCTGGTTGACTCCGACAATGCCAATCATCGTTTTCGACATCGTCAGTCTGCCTACGTGAGCTAAAACTGAGCAACTTCGTGAAAAGCTTTTTTTCTACCCTGCTTTTACCACCAGCGGCTCAGCTATAATATAACGATGCAAGAAATTCATTTCTGAATTAGTAAGCAAAAAAACCCACATTGATTATTATTTAAACATTCATCCCGCACTATATAAGCTGTGTCAATAAATCAAATGTAATAAACGCCTTTTAGCAGCATAAGCAACTCTTAGCAAATGCTAATCTTAACCGACCCATATCTAGAGACGTGAATATCGCGCTAACTCTGAACAGCGCGGACGACACGACAACAGCCGCCACTCAAGCATGGCTCAACAGTATTCACGGAATAGTGAACGACGATGGAAGGGGTGGCCGCCTCGTCAGTGCCGAGTGGCACGAGGCACAATTTGTCTCACTTTGAGAATCCGCATATATATTGCACAAGAGTATCATTGGAGTCGAACATGTGTCGGCCGGTCATTCGTCGCTTGCCCGCCAGTGACCGCAGGAGTAGGGCCCTTCAACGAGCCGAGAGTTTGACCTAATCTGCTTTCCATTCACGGAGTCTCACAGCCTGCTGCTATAGCAGTTAGCCATATGGGTGGGTGGGTGGACGGATGGCGGGCGCGTTGGCTGAAATAGAAACTTCGAATCCTTTGGATATACTTGAGCGCGTCTGTGAAGTGATGAGCGATTAATGTCAGCTGGCCGTCGCACTGATGTAAGCTGAACAGGTGGACAGCACACGGCACACGCATCAGCTGCTGTTGCTGTTCGTGCCGCTGATCTTATTGTGCTCGTTCGTCATCAGCGTTGATTTATACGCAGATCATATACGCTCACATTTCTCTCGCATCCATAATATCAATTGGCACAGAAGGAAATCTATCAAGCAGAAGGAATTCATTCAATCGCCTGGATGAGATTCACACGTAGCTAGAGATTGTTTTTTTGCCGAGTTATCCGAACTATCGGTGCCAGCGTTTACGTTCGACGACGCGCGGGGTTACCCTGCCACTACTCCTAGCTATCCCTATGACTCGCATGAGATGGTCATCGAGAGATCTAGAAATAACGCCCCCAAAACGCACCCCTTGCGGGTGGGGGTATGATGACTAGCAGAAGCGAGTATCTGTCTCATCCGACCCCATGGCCTCACCCTATGGGGTGCTACAAGTCCCAACAGCGTCGTTGACATTATCGACATGGGCACTATGATCATTGACACTTCTCTCATGTCTCGCTTGTGACGGCGCTCGCGCACACCGAGCCCGATAGTCTAAGCTTCGTTTGAGGTCATTAGTTAATCTGCTTGGCGTATAGCGAAATAACGAAAAGCGATGAAATAATGACTAGTAATAATAACTACTACCACGAACGATAGCGAGATCCGGCGTCATTCAGCCAACGGCGAGGAACGCAGAGGACGCCCGAAAGGTTCATTTTATTTTAGCTAACCATACATCTCTCATCAGTGGCACAAAATCGGGCTAGTACGCGAGATCGACTCACGTCGAACACGCAAGCATCGTCTGACCTCCACCCATAGCGATAGATTCACACATCCTTGTGGCACGATTGAGCACTAATGGTTAGCGACGTACGATAGTAATGGTTAAATAATCGCCTGCAGTAATAGTAACGCTATATAGACTGATGTAACGATAAAGTCGCAGCGCTGCGTCGGCTTGCAGTGGAAACAATCGAATAATTGTCATCATTGTTGCGTCGGCGTTTCCATCGACCCGAAGGACGACATTCGCGCCGGCGAAGGCCGATGATCGCCGGACGCCGGCGGCGGAGTTACGCCAGTTGAGACGTAACTCATCACGGGGAGCGCGGGAGAGACGAGCACTGCCGGAGGGTGGGGTTGCATATCGTGGAAACACTATCAGGATGATACTTGTTGAGGAGCAAGCACCGAATGAACAAATGGTGCATGCACAAACGAGAACCGACGCTGCTGACCAGCGTCTGGCCAACTTGCCCCGAGGCTAAATAGACGGATGGAGTTGAGCGGAGCGGAGCCGTCCGCCGGCGACAATACGAGGCGGGCATACTTTGCTCGCGTGGAGTGCGCTCGATGAGTATGGAGGACGCCCTTCGGAAGAACAATTGTTAACACCACTAACGACAGGGGACATTCATTCGTTCGAAGGAACGGGCAAGACCTTGCCTTGAAATTCGCACGGCAAAGTAGACAATCAACAGCGCGCGCACGACCTTACCAATCGATAGGTCATAAGATGTTAGCCGTGCCAGCCATATGGAAGCCTAATATCGAAACTTGATCAGTACGCCATGCAAACGTGTTCAACTTGGGCGCAATTCGAATTTGCATAATAAATGGGCTCAATTCGCGGGGTCAGTTGACGTCGAAGAACGCCATGAACGCCAGTCGTGAGTGTGTATTGCCGCGAATTCACTGCAGTGTTGAGTGGGGGGTCCAAACGAGAGCAACGGGTCAACTCCTAGATATCAATGGACGGTTGAGGCGTGTAAGGGAAACTGCATGGACACGTCAGTACCCACCGTTTGTTTGGGGCGCTTTCATAGCACGAGCATACGTGGCGAAACTGTGCCCGAAGCTATAGGGCAGGTGAGCTTTTTTCTCTAATCGACATCAGGTTAGCGAATCGCGTATCCAGGGTGCTCGCATCGAGCAATTCATGCATGCATTAATCGCCCTCGCGAATATATATTATATTGAAATTCTTGTATTCATTTTGTGCAATGCCTCAGACGGAACGACACGAATTGAGTGGCGTTCCCACGAGCGTATACTACACTATACAAATAGTGATACTATACAAATATACACGAACTGAGATAGAGGGTGAAATTTCTCAGTCGGTTATTGTTGCAGTGACCCGACCCGGGGCGGGCTCCAGTGCCCGTTGTTTGGCACAATTCGAATATCTAATTGCATTGAGGTACCCTCAGAAACACAGAAACACAAAAGGCTCTTTATTTCTTTGTTATAATGAAAACATTTATTAGATTGCAAACGTCGGGTGACAATCGTATCTGTTGAACACCTCACCGTATAAACCATGAAGAGATATTCATGGTTTATAGTTTATGAAGAGATCTTCATTTGAATTTTCATTTGCACTACAAGTAATACAGATGGCGGCTTCCTTCCAAAGTTGGTGGGCTTGGACGATGTACATTCAGATACAATAGAATTCAATTGGAGTCGTTGTGCTTCTTCGAACATTTTCTTTAAGTATGACGACTTCGACAAGCCATAAGAGCTCGCCTGTCCAACTAAAACAAATGGGTTTTCTTCAAGTTTGAATACTCATTCCATCTAAAAACACGTGGCTAAGCAAAACCCTCAGAGATTTCATCACATTCGTATGGGGTGAAACAAATGAAGAGGAGCGTCACCGTAAAAATATAGTAACAAGTGAAAACCATGTAAAATTCAACAGGTGGAAACATCTTCTTTGAAGTTCGAGCTCAATATTCGGTCTCCGATGATCATTGCACCATCTCAAATCTTGCTAGATAATTGTCGGACTCGAAGCTTGCCATAAATGGCTGTGATTTAGGCTATTGTTCAAATATGGCTGTTTACGGTCAGGTACAGGTAAACGCTTATTGGTTTATTAAACGAACTTCAATTTGTACACTGCTTAAATCCTCTTATGTATATATATATATATACATACATACATATAAATATTCGAAAATTCAATGGCTGCTGTAATCCTCACAAGTCGGTGCGGCATGCGTGACGAAAGCTTGCAAGAGTTGTCTTCACGATGTACACATATGATTAAAACGCTAACAATGCTTTTGATCTTCAACCTCCGAAACTTCGGCGTTTTTTTTACTGGTTTAGATTTTTATTTGCCTACGAAAGTATACGAAAGCTCATAGATTTAACTGGTCCTTAATGGGACACTTCGACGTAAATGGACTTCATTCATGATACCGCATTTGCTGCTCTCGTTTATGAGATCGATAGTCGTTTGAGGACGGTTTGCCGTCTACGGCCGAAATTGACGCCTGATGAACATTTCACGGCGGCCGTTACAAAACTTCGCCTAGGAGCGAGCAAACTTTTCGACGTTTTTTGAAGTATTAGCCTCAAATAATCCATGGTCTCTATTTCTATCATAATAGTATCCGAGAGATTATCAAGAACAACTCGTGTCTATCTTGCCCTTTTAATTGGCTACAGTATCGCGCTTAGCATTCATTACGGTCACATCGTACTACGTGTAATCTAAACGCCCGCAGCCAGCGACATTGTAATGTCTTCTATCTTCATTCTACGGGTCGGAATCGTCATCTCGCTATTTCCGCCACCGACCGCCCTCTCTCGCAGGCTGTGATTACGCCCAGTCGATTCTAGCCTTCTCAATGCTGTTATTACACAAGATGCCATAAATATTCGATTATTACTATAAATACTCAGCCTGATTATGACCGTTGTTCATCATCACCTCAGAGCATCAGAAGCCAACAACAGTCCGAGCGTGACCCTGGCATAGTTTATATTCCGGACACTCGCAGACCCATAGGGCAGTGTGTCGATTTGGTCTGGCGGAAGGCATTCCTGCTTTTACACTTCAAAGTCACTTTCTACGATACGCGCACTCGTCCGTGCTGGGAAAGACGACTCGTCCGCAGACATCAAGCATAGGATCGTCGCTCTGACCTATAGTGTTCCTGCCATAAAATTTCACTTCACCACAAGACCAATCGCTGCGGCAAGCGCACGACCTTCCCCCAGCCTTTGAGCTCTCGTATACGGACGTATGGCTTGTACATATGTTTTATATAACAGCAGCGCCGAGCAGAGTTGAAATTCAACAGGCGAACAGGCGGACAGCCCGAATGATGATAGCGCCTCGCATTGACGAAGCGAATGAGACCCAGGGTGCATGCATGGCACTGGTTATCACAGGCAACAGCCGAACTAGGGGTGCTTGTTATGGTTATGATAATGATCATAGCAATAACGATTCTTGGCTTCACGTCTGAGCGGTGCTGAACGCGATTTGGGTCCGGTAGACAATGGCAGAGGGCACTACGGCTAAGGGACGAACGAGCGCTGGTGAGTCGAACGCGGAGAAGAATCAACTGTCGGCGGCGGGGGTGACAGCAAAGCGAAGATCTTATACAGGTGTATCAGAGATGTAGAGAGATGGTACAGAGATGTAGAGATCTTCGGAGATGACCATGAAGTGTTCAGATATTAGCGTGACATTGTGTCGCATCTATCGTATCGACGTTGTACTACACGTTGCGGGACGTGTTACAGAGAGTTTCGCTGTACCCCGCTGTACTTTCGTTGAAGACCCAATGTATTATCTCACGTTCGTCGTCGATGTTGTCGATTTCGCCGGCGTCACCCAGCGGGCAGGGGCCACATTCGCAATGCCAATTGCCAATGCTGTATGTGAAATGTCTACTGTGAAAACACCCTATCAATCGAGAGAAAAAGTATTGACGCTGATGATACCGATGCCTCCGACGATTTGATCAGGCTCGACTGTGTGCTAGAGAGATCGAGGTAAGGAGAGAAGTAGGCCGAATACCTCGCAAGGACGAAGGATGGTAGGCCTGCACGGCTAGGGCAGACATAGCCATCAGTATAGGCCTAAGTACGGCATCGGCACATGTGCAGGTGCACCTCATCTACGCTGCTCATCGTCGACACAAATCGCTGATGGGTCGGCACCCACCACCCACCCATGGAATGTGTCGGCTGCTGCGCTGAGAGCCGCAAACCAATAGCCATAGATCATCTATACAACATCGACGGTGCATTGAACAGTAACTGAGAAATGGCCTGTAGTTTACTCACGGGCAGTTACGCACCGCAGCAGCTAACCAGCAAGAATGCGAACGAGAACGCCGAGATGTGAAGGTCAAACAAAATGGGCTATTCGTGAAACTTGGCAAGCGATTTATTTTCGACCGATCTGCTACGTAGTGATCTCCGACAGACTGAACGAAGTTGGATATATATATATATATGTGAGATAAATGACAAATTAATTCCTATTTTGGTAGGTTTAGGTAGAAAAACTCCCAGGAATGATTACTGTGCGCGACACAGCACGGGTTGAGTGGTGGTGTTTGTGTGAGCATCATTGTAGAAGAGAGGTTATGCAATACTAGATTAACAAAAACTGTCAACAACATACGACTGACCACTTACTGACTGCTATCAAAATCACTTTCTTCTGAGCATTGGGTATTGTCGTTATCACGATTATTAATTAAATTATTATAAGCAAATAAAAGTGAACACAGCGAACATAAAAGCGACGAGGACAGTCGCCTCGGTCTGGCTGCCGCGTGCGTGCTGCCAGTGGATGAAGATCGCTATTGCGTGATCTCGCCTTTAAGCGTTCCCCACCCTCTAACCGAATCCTATCATATGGTATATCTCAAGAAAGGTGTGCGTTCGTTGACTCATTTCTCGCTATGTGGATAGCTAGGCAACCAATTGTGCGGTCCGTGCTTCAGCCGGTCAGTCGTGGCTACCCACCGAAATGAAGAAGACCTCATTCTCCCCTATACCCCCCCTCCCCCCCAACTTCTTTTGGTTGTCGGGGGTCGACGGGACGAAATATTGAACGCATCAACGCTGTGTGACGTGCACGAATGGGATGAGCGGGTATTCCGTGAAGTTCGCGAGGAAGCCATGCTATTTTCTAATTCTAGTCTCCCCTTCAAGGTTTTCGAACGGCGAAGAAGCGAGAGAGGGAGGGACCCCCCTTAAAGCCAGGGCCCCCAGCCGGGGAACATTCGGCCAAGCTTGTCCAACGAAGTTGCTTCATTGATGAGTAGGGCCACCTGCCCTTCGATCGATAGCGGTCTCGTCGACGGCTGCTGTCCTCGATCAACGAAAACCCCGTTGAGACGGTATCCTATCTCGGTCAATTCACGCTGGCCCTGAAATAAAAGCAGAGACACAAGGCCCGCATTCACCGTCACTAGTGCACGCCGCTGGGTGTCTCTAAACTATTGCGGTTAAGGTGTATCTCGACGCATACCAGTCCACGGGATTGGATAGTGTCATTCAAAAAATCAATGCGATTCCTAAACGAAAAACCATGGAAAAAATCAGTCGACACAGCGTTGGGCTGATTACGGGGCTCACGAAACTGGTGAGTATACGAATTGTACGAAGTTGTCATTAAACGAAGGAAAAGACCACAAGAATATCCTTAGTGTACAAGTTCATCCTCATAAACATCCGCGGTAGAACGGCGTTCGCGTGGAGAATTGTCTACGCAGGGGTTACGCGGGTCCCAGGTAACACTGCACCAACACACTTCGGGTCGGAAGCAAACGTGAAATTGGCTAATGATGAATTAATTAACGCACAGGCTGATCACCGGAGGCAAGATTCTCCTGTTTCCTCTTGTTTCGCCATTCGACCAAGGGATCGTGCACCATTGTGCTAAGCACACTCATTAATGCGTCCTGTTGCGCGCGGAGAATCTTCAGGGTGACCTGGGCAGGGAGCGGAAAACCAAACGATAGAATCCATTATATAAAACATCGCCAATGCGTATATACATATACACACAACAGCAACAACAGTAGTGCTAAATTCAGGATCCGTGACCTTTGCCCAATGGGAAGATTCAATGAGAGCAAGCGGAAGCAAGCGTCGGATAACAACGAACCTGGCAGCATTTGCGGAACGTCCCTTCATATCCGGTAGGGCCCATCGCATCGATCATGTTCTGCGTCAGGCGAAATGGAACCACCTCTGGATAGGCCAAATCCCGGCCCTGTGGAACACGAACCGAGAACATAGTTATATCATAAGGAGTTGAGAAGAATCCTGCGCCATGCTGTCGCGTATCGCCTGAGGGAAGTGCACGTCTCCCTCATGAGGTTCGCTTACCCTCCTCTGCGCAGAGAGGTTGCATAGTAAAAAAAATTATTTGATAAGCAGCGCTAAATGCAGCTTATTCTTTGGCAGTATACTTGCAGCCTGTGGTCATATATAATCAGTAATTCAAATTGTTTTTCGAGCTGACCCTCAGCTGTTCCCCTATCTGACATTGGTCTCAGCTCTTAACCTTTTAGGTATTACTATGAGGACCTGTCGGGGCCACCTTTGCTTATTCCCTTCCTTACTGGTACCGGGCAAGAATCTTCAGATAAAGAAAGATGATGAAGAACTCCAAAGATTATCCGACGTCCCTCCGGTCTTGCAGTCCATATATAATCAATAATTGTAATAACTGTCATTATCTATATACTGCTGAGTGGTTGTTATGTCTGTCACACCGATTAACATTCGTACTAAATGATAATCGCTAATTTCGTTATTTCTTCGAAGACTGCAGCGTTGCAAAGCTGCAGTTGCGCGAATAAACCACAATTTTAATTAAAACTGAACACCGCGCTCGTCTTTCTGCACAATATTATACACGAAGTTGTTGGGCACACATTCAGCAAGTATTCTGTCAGTTGGCAGACTGTCAGTGGGACCCGAATGCGAGCGAGCTCGTACGAGCGCTCGTTACCAGCATAAGATATTGGTATTAGACGAATCTGTCAAGATTTTTCAGAGGATGCCGATATGCTTGCAAATGCATTGTATGGATCGAACGATAGTTGGGAACGCACGGCCACTTTTTGGGCATTCGTCTAACACCGACATCTTATGCTGGCAGCGGGTGCTCGTACGGCCTTGCTCGCATTCGGTTCTGCCCTCGTCTCGGCTGGCATACCCTGAGAAAGATGAGGTTGAAGTCGACGTGAACAACCTGGCCACAGGTCGTCTCGATGAGCAGGTTCTCGCCGTGCCGATCTCCCAGTCCGAGTATGAAACCTACCATACTCATGACAGCGGCAGACGACGCGAACAGAGTGTGAGCCTGGTACCTGTCAGCACGAAGCAAGCACATAGCAAACGTCCGCAGTAGCTAACTTGGGTCACTCGATGATAAAGAAATGGTGCTAACCAATTGGTCAGATTTCAGAAAGCTGAAATGCTTTCCCTGGTCCTCCGGCCGTTGGGAGTAACGAAAGGTCGACATCTACTCTTAATTGCGCTTGGATTGTTGAGCTCAATCATATCTCGGAACTCGTTCATTGTCTTGGCGCATCGGCATTCGTCGATATCCGATAATTGTTATTCACAGAAAGCTGTTTAACAGCGAACAGTTTATCAAAACATTTATTGATTACAAGTGACGACAAGCTGAGAGCTACGTAATTATCAAGACGATGCATCTTAACAACGTCGTTCCATACATTTCATCGATTTCCGCGCGGATAACTTACCACGACGGTGCGTCTGGGAATCTACAGCGAAACCAATAGGATAACGCTGGCTTGTAGAGAGCCAAATTCTTCTCGAGTAGTTCCCGCATCTTCGCGTGGTCACCCATCTGCAACAGCTTATCCATCTCTGGGCGAATCCTCTGTGCCAGGTGGCGACTGGTGAGCTGGGTTAGAACGCAAACCATTAAGGAATCAACAGCTGTATTCACGCAAAAAAAACGTTGACGACCTGTACGTGATGACTTGACTTGAAATGCGTATTTTCAGTGCACGTAGAGTGGAAATTGTTGTTGTCAATACAAACAACGCTAGTGACATGGGTTATACTCTTGTGGCGTAACGAGCGCATCGTATTTCATAAACTCTTCGACCACCATCGAAGTATTCCCGGAGACGACACCATCACGTATATTAAATTGTCAATTTATATTTCACGCACCCTATAACAGGGGCGAGTAATGTATGTCCGCATTTTACTAAACAGGAAAATTGTGCGTGTGTAAGACGAGGGATCCGTGTGGAAAAAAAATGAAGGACGGGGGGCAAGGCAGAGAGAGTCGCTGGAGAGAACATCTTAATCAATCAGCGATGCTTGGGCTGACGACTTGAGAACTATACCGGTACGCTGCGGTGGGCCACATCAATGATCGGCACCACCTTGTCCATTCGTCTCTGCCAGTGGTCGTGGTTCCTCTCAGGTCGTCACTCGCATTTATTGCAGTGCGTGGTACACGATCGCGCCTAGCCTCTATCGCCCTTTGTTTGACTGACGAGGAAATGTTCGAGAAAAGAGGTCAAAACAGACGAAAAGGGCCTATTTCTTGTTTACCTTGGTGAAGGCGCCGGCAGCGTTGGCTTCCTCGACAGCGACGACGAGCGGCATCAAATTATCGACCCATTCAATAATGCCACATTTGTCGTCGAGCGGCGATACATGATAGGTTCGTATTCGCAATTTTCTGAAATAGAATCATTCATTTAGACGTCTGCATGGTGTCCGAACTGGCCACAAATGATTTCGTTCCCCTTTGGATAGTTACACGTTTCAGAGAGAATTGCCCCTCGGGATCTTGAACCGAGCAAACCTTGCGGTACCCTTCTGCACCAGGCCGCTTGAGCACCCTTCTGAGGACAGTGCAGTTGGAACGATATCCACTGACGGAAATTTATTTTCAATGACATTAGATTACGAAGCTTTAATCGACCCAGTGGAATCGGACGACATTGGCGGGTCTCCAACAGCACACTTGCCTGCTGTACGCGTCAGGTTCTTTAGCTAGAAATCGATTGATGAGTCCCATGAACTCCATCAGACGACAGTCCTTACGCAGGTCGTCCTCGGCCTTCAGTAAAAAGCTGTACTTATTGCCGTCAGATGCACGCACGGTTATGCGCCGCGGTTTCTGCAGCGACTGCAGCAGAAGTATCTAAAGAACACATCGCGATAACAGATCGAGATTAGCTATCAGTAAAGATCAAGCATGATGAACAACAATAGAACATAACACATTACGCATTTCTATGCATAGACCATCTGACAGATGGATAGATGTAAATGTAAAGGTTTATTGGTTTATTAAAGGAGCTGCAATTTTACAATGCTTAAGCTCTCTTAAGATGAATCAGATTATCGAAGTGCACCTTTTTTGGAGACCAACTCATAATGTTTGTATGCATTTCATGCATGTATGAATATCCCTGATTCTTTCTCAAGGCAGTACAACAGTGCTAGCCGCTTCGAACACAACTGAGCTGGTACGACGTGTCGATTTTTGCGCAGAACAATTATCATACATTATCCATCTATTGGATTTGATAGGTGGCATATTCGATCGAAGAGATAGAGGATACACTTCTAATTGTACTGATATTTATCTGTCCTCGGCGTCGGCGCGGGAGTTCCACAGAGTTCTAACCTCATCTTCCGCCTTGTGAAAGCAGATGTCAGTCGGCGCTCCTCCATCGATGTCCACCGCGAGCAGCTTCTCAGTAGGAAGAACTACCTTTGCGAACGCTCCCCGCGCAAATGCGTTACTCAGAGCCGGGCAAACCCTTAAGATATCACGGCACAGCCAGAATAAGTATCGAAATGTAGATGTTAGCTGCATCTCATGTATGGCTTATTATACTAGCAAAGAACCCTGTACTATAGCGAGATATTATTCATCGATTTACAAAGTAATTCGTAGGAGGGGTTAGGTAAAACAGATGACGCCTCATCGCGCACGCCTATCGCGTGGCCGTTCTAAAGCGTTCCTACCTTCGGAGCGATTCTGTTTTGGCAGATAGATTCGCACGACAAAGCGAGAGTAACAGGTCTGTCATCGTTGACATCGTGGCCGCCTGTTCTCTTAGGACATCACTCTTTGTTTCAATCGCTGAAATGATGGCTCGGGCTCGGCTTTGTCTTTCCTTATTTTCGTACCTGAAGAAAACACAGAATTAATCTTGTATATATATATATATATATATATATATATATACCAATAAGTTGTGCCCGAATATGACGATGTACTATCATATACTTGACTCACACAAAAAAAATTTCCGCTTTCACAGCCAGCAGTGCATCGGTGTCGAGCACTATAAATCACCAAATAACTCCTCCGACGGTTTTCACAAATGATGAACAATGATGATGTGTGAGGTATTCACAAATGATCAACTACCCGGTGATTGATTGAATTTGTTATTATTGTGAGTGAGTGGTCTTTGATGTAAGGTCAGATTTATAGTTAAATGGAACTAAACAAACAAATAGCTATCCGGCTACATTGCACCACGGACCTTGTAGTAAAGAAGAAGCTCCACAACGCCCTCTCTGGATACGCCGTGATAACTTTACACAGAAGCTCCTTGACCAGCTCGACGACCCGACGATGCGGATGAACGATCCGAGATACCAGCTGGCCCATTACAGCATAGAAGATGCATGGTCTTAGCGTGGATAGGCTCTGGCTTAAGCGGGACGCCACCTGACCAAGCTTTGTTTCGAGACGCTGGATAGGGTCGGAGGTGAACAAACAGAGCAGTTACTCATACTAGACAATCGCATTGCGGGATACATTGGGTTATGGCAAAGCCTCGGCCGGTTCGGGCCCAGCGTTTTAGCGAGCGTTTCTAAAACGACAAAAATCAGTTCCTGCGGAGGGTCGCAACGAATACGTACAAGTGTTAGCCCCCTACGGGTTAACTTAGATCGGCAGCAACTGCTGTGAATCGAAGCACACAATATCGCATTTGTGACCTTAGACAACGTCCCAAACTTGTTCATAATTATCAAGATCATGATATTCTGAATCATGAAAGGTTCGATTCTGTTCATTCTAGAAGGACACTGCTCTGTTAATTTTAAGTAGTACGTTTTTCAAATTTCTGTTTTTCTTTTTTATTGCACCCATTGAACCTAAGTACAAACCTGATCTTTGGATTTGGCCACCTGTCCAGCAAGGTCGAAGAAAATTGTCAGCAAGCGAGGAAGCGAATGAAATACATGAGCGTGGCCGTGCTGTAGCGATTGACAATAGTACTGGAGAATGACGTCAACTCGGCTCATCTAGAGGGAAAACAAACAATTCGAGAACAAGCCGCACACGCACACATACATACAAACGCACGTTAATATTTCCTTTACATAGATGTTCTATGTATATATATATATATATGCCGCCACCTGAGCGTAGCTCACATAAAACAAAGACGAGATTATGTAAGCATACCAATGGTAGCAAGAGCCTTGTTTTTGACGGAATACACAGGCTTTTTTCAGCTATCAAAATTGTAGACCAAGGTTATTATGGTTACAATAGGGGCTAGTGGAATGATTCCACTCGTTGCTGATCGATCAGCTCTAGCCACGGTCACTTATCAGTTCCGCGCTGCACTTACAATTGTGGTAAGGTCACATCTGGGCGTGAGCATCACCTCATCGTAGGATTTCGCCACCCGGTAGACACCGTCCTCCCAGCTCTGGTCGGCTTTAGCCGCTCGTTTGTACAGGTGATGCTGAGCGTCTACATCGACACAGGATGCTTCGCATGAATAGGTCGCATGCAGGAGCCGAACTCTGGCCATTGCCCGGTCATTTTTCGGACGCTGAATCGCCAGACGCGAACACAAACAGAGAGATGGAAGCAATCAGTCGTAAAGGTCGACAAAAAATAACGATGAGACAAGGACAAGCGTCCAGAAGTTGTTTCAGTATGAAATGAGCAACAATCGTGCATAACAGTAGCAGTGTGACGAGAGAGGACCCTCGGCAGGACACTAGTACAGTGCAACAGAGATATAGCAATAGCTGTGTAATACTTTCATTCAAAATAGTTGATTAAATCATATCAAGTCCCGCCACTTCGGCAGGTGACGGCCCTATCATATTGCTTCAAGCGTATGCATCACTCACCATCACATCACGATTTGTTTGTAATTCAAAAACCTACCGTGGTGTGGGCATGTTTATTGATAAAGTCATCGAGTATTTTGATTGAGGCCATATGGTCACCCTTCACCCAGCTGAGGGTCGCCATCTCGAGGCACAGTTCGCCCTCGAGCTGCGAGCCGCTCTCACGGGACTCCGCCTCTAGAAGACAGCTGTACGCGTGCTGATAATGACCAGCTCTGGATACAGGAGATAAAGAAAATACATCCATAAACAGATTGAAAAATTGAAAATAATTGAAATTAAAGAAAGAATACAATTACAACTACCTTCATGAAATGCAACTACAATTATATTAATAAAATACAATTACACGTACTTAATGCAAGCAGTGTTTTCAGCTACTGGAAGCGAAACCGCAGTATGTATTGAGAAACGACCTTTCTCAGCTGACATTGTTGTTAATGTCGACGGTACAACGTTGTCTAACTTACTCTCGAGCAAGCTGGGCACTTCTTAGCCACAGACTTGAAATCTCCTCATGAAGGGGTCTCGACTCCCATCCGGCTTTGTCGGCCCGATAAGCCGCGAGACGAAGTACCGCGCGTCGAACCTCCAACACGCTCTCTTGAAGCACGCCCGATGGCCTCATGCGAACTTGGCGTTTTTCCCAAGCCGTCACTACACGCTGAAGGTTGGACTGCAACTGAAACGAATCATAACCGCAGGTTATTTCTATGTGTGTGTGTGTGTGTGTGTGTGTGTTGAAATCGTGTAAAGGCTGGCGAGAACGGCAGCAGCAGCAGCAGCAGCACCACCACCAGGATCATCTCTAGAAGATATCTCCTAGATATCGAATGCTGTTCCTTTAGGTACACTTTGCCAAACACATTTCAGTCGTGGACTCTTCAATATCGATCGACGCATACCCTTTTGCTGTCGAGTGCCGTATCCTCAAAGCCGACAAGTTTCTCGACGCCAAGCTGGAGATCGTTCAGCATATGCAATCGGACGACTGTTGATGGGTACACCTAAACAAATCAAGAACACAATTGTGGATCGAATGTGTTAAAAGTTTTCTCCAATCAAGTGTCTTTGTACTTGTAATGTAATAGGCAGAAATGTTCAGAGACAATGACTATTGAACCAGCATCAGAAAATGTTTTTCTTTTAAATGAAAATCAAACATTTTAGAAGCCGTTTTCTAAAGAACGCCCGTCGTACTCTCGAAGTCTCTTCTCTTTCTATTCTACTTTGTCAGTAGCAATATAAATATTGGTGAACAACTACCGTGGTAATTGTAGTAATCGATCATACTACTGCACTTTGGAAAGGCACATCGATTACGTATACACGTGTTATGGCCAAACGAAATATATTGTTGAACCCAATTTCTAAAATTTTTTTGCCAGGCAAGCTTTGATTATCAAGTGTTAGAATGCCATTCGAAGCGATAACACGCTGTACTCATACTGTTTACATCTAGCGCATTCGAAGTCGGTCGACACACCCTAGACAAATGTCCTCGACATTTCAAGTTTCCCAAGACTCTTGACGGCATCCTGGAGTACGCCAGTAATTCTGTGACAAAGAAACTATTGGAGAATAGTGACGTATCTCGTCTTCCCCGACAGGAACGACGATCTGACCAAGTTGCTCTGTGGATATTTCACCTCACGGATATCCTATGTTAAGCTTTATTACCTCAGACCGTACCTGCACATAGACTTCTGGCTGAAGGCATGCCGCTGTCGCCGGGATCATTTCCAGACGACGACTTTCGTCCAGCTTCCGCAGGAAGAGGTCGCGGTCGAGGCGTTGCGCAGCGGAGAGGAGACCTCCGACGGACAGCCCGAAGGCGTTGTAGCATCGCCGCCGTATGCCGGCCCGACTTTGTTTCTGCGGCTGGCACTCCGCTAGATAGTCCTCGAGAGCTGACCAATCGCCGAGTTTCCAGGCGGCTTCTACCCGATATGCGTTCCAGTCTGTTACCACGATCTACAATGCAGGTACAACATGTAACGTGGTTTATATGCACGTGGTGCTTTCACACTGTCTCTTTTTTATTCACCTTTGCACTGAGGCGTACGTATCAGGAAGGCATGCATGAAGTAATTTTCTGATAAACAGACAAAAAATACATATATGTATATATATAGCTGACTGTGTATATATATATATATATATAGGGTACATTATATATAGCTGCCTTACTTGCGCTCTTGGCAACGTGCCCTCACTCAGTTGTGCTATCCCCATTTAAGATCTCTGTTATGTTTGCTGAGCGTAGGGTGTTCTTTGCGTTCGTTCAGCCGATATCCAACGACGAGCTTGATATCACACTGTCACATCGATTTACGCACCCACCTCACGCATCATAGTGGCCACTGCGAAGGTGACAACACTTACCTGCGATTGCTCTGCTTGGCTGTCCTTCGACAGCGACGCCGTCGCCGAAGAGTCGGAGCAGGTCGAGTCCTTCTTTCGCGGGATGGGCCGCTTTGGTTGCTGTTCTTCCGCCGTTGACGACGGTGGCCCCCGCGTCGCTGTTGGTGACAACTGCTGCGGGGTAACTGCCATCATGCCCGTCGCATTCGTCAGTGCTGATAACGGCTGGTGAAGAGCCAGCAGACACTCAATAACCCCTCGGTCATGCTGTTCCGCATCGGGCTGGTTTCGATTCTCGGACGAGCCGATTAGACGTTCGTAGCAGGTGAGCGCATCCTGAAGCTTACCTAACGACATGGAGTTGAGAGCGGTGAGAACGCAGTCACACCATTATGAGCTAACGATATTCGGGTTCAATTAACAAAAATGTGTCTAGTTAGCCTTCGCCTCGTAGAGTAAGAGAGACGACGCTACCACATGCGCGTACTAGAAACAGAAACAACACGTTTATGACAGACGGTGACGACTTGAATGCGGCGCAGACAGATCAATCAAGAGAAGAACAGGGAGCTAGTTGGACGCGAGAAGATACTCTGTAGTAATAATATATAGCATCGAGAGCTTCCTCAGAGTCCAGGGACCTGAGCTCCGCGCGCCTAAAGTGTCGATCCAAAACGTATGTCAATATCGTATCGAACTAAAACGCCGTACAAACGTTGTACCCTGTGCTTTGTGTTCGATGATTTTTTCCTTAAGCGTGGCGCCCTTCCGGCGCAGGGCCGCAGCACCGGCCACCCCGTCAGGATCGTTTAATCCTACGTAGATGTCCTGAAGGAACGTAAGATTGTTCTGCAACTCGCCAGGATTCGCTTGTAGATAGCGCGACAGGTGCATTAACGCTCTGAGCGGAAAAAACAGCAGAAATCAGCAGCAACAACACCGAATTACGGGTGTCCCCTTGAGGTCGTTTTTCAACGAGGTAACTTTCTCTAACATAACTTCAACTTTGAGCTGTCGCAGTTTTCGGAGAGCCGAATTAGTGGCTTAATTAATTCAAACGATTCCTGATTGAGCGCACAAACTGCACACAAGGATCTAGCTTGCAACAATAAACAAAACAAAATTGCCAATTCTATCGTGCGGTTACCGTGAGTACTCCTGACAGCCGAACGCGGCTCTCGACAGTTTGTCCTGGGCGATTCCTTCGACAAATTTGAACCTTCTGTAAACAGTAACACGGAACGCGTCTCCATATGAAGCCATCACTCTCAAAAATTAAGATACAGGGTAAGCAAATACAATTTACAACTACTGTAGATGTTACGTGCTAGCCGAATGAGATTATGCCTGGACATCATTTTAGCTGACTCCGTAACACACAATACGAATCTACAGATACACAACGCTAGTGATCGTATAGACGCTGAACATACATCAGGATGCAGAAGAAAAAAGACTACTGCGGCTACCGAATGGTCACTGCTGTAAAGCTTGAGCCTCTCTCTCTCTCCCCTTGTCACTCTCTGTCCGAGTTTACCACGTGACACAATCCGACCACAGCGTTTAGGCCGTACCGGTCATTGTTAAGTTGGCCGTCACCACCACGGCCGCTGCTGCTGCTGCTGTTGCCAGAGCGGGCACTCGAGCGGTGGCGCATTTGAGCGGCGATCTTCGCTACTCCGAGCAGATGACCAAGAAGTGCGAACACAGTCTGGGTGGCCATGTGCTGCATCTCTTTCGAACGATGAACCAACCCTCCGCCGAGGTGCGCTCCGCCGTCAAGTACGCTCACCTATAACAACAACAATGGTGCACCTGATGATGTTGTCGTCGCCTATTGCTTCGAAACCAATGACGCCCCGGAGTGTTCAATCTGGCCGATTCCTGCGCTCGCATTTTGCGCAAATCTGAGAAACGTTGAGCTCACGTGAATTGGATTCATGTTCGTACGTACCCGCTATAATGTGTGGGATTTCTGTTTTCGTGCACGATTGAGTTTCCTGTTTGTTGATACGAAGCACTGCTCTTACCTCGCTCTATATGTGTGTGGTGTGTGTGTGCTTACGAAGTATTCAGGTTCGTCGGGCTGATTCTGGACTAGCTATTCGTGTCGAATCGAGTTGATTGACCCAACAAAATCTCTGACTTACCACTTCCAGCTTAATGTGATTGACCTCCTCGTCAGATGCGGTCACCATCACGGTCGATACGAGACTAGGCAGGATGAACTGAGCGACAGCGATATCGTTCTCGGCGATCAAGCTGGACAGGTCCATCACGTGGTGCTCGGTCGGGTCGCGAACCAACGGCAGGAGAGACTTTATCCAGGCGGTGATCCACGCGCGGAAATCGGTTCCAAGTGGGCCGTTGAATATCGGCCGTTCGACGACGACGCTGTCCAGCTTCTTGCTGGTCCAATCGTACTTCGTGCCGCTCAGCATCTTAATCACTTCTTGTTCATGCGTCTTGAACAGACACCACAACTCCCTGTCGTCAGGTAGTCGGTAGGTTTTCGACAGCTCCTGAATTGCGTACGAAGCCTTGTTCTGCATATCATTATGATGATTGTAGGTGAGGAACGTGTTCACCAGCCGCTTGAGTAGGCCGTGAGCAAACTTCAAATCTTCCGTGATCAGGACAGGAAGCTTTTCCTGCTCGGACGCGTTTATCCGGAGCGCGATCCGCGCCGGGTCCAGCGCGCCGAGATGCGATAGACACTCGCCGACCAGCGAGTGGATGACGGCGTCGCCCGTTTGACAGCATGCGAACAGCTGGCGAATCATCTCCGAGATGAAATCCTTCTCCGTTTCGGAGTCCAGCAACTCCGATAGCGTTTCGTGGTTATCCGAGAGGAGTCGTGCCAGACGCTTGAGCACAAGCCGCCGGACGCTGTTGCTCTCATTGCATATGTTCACCACGGAATTGCCAAGCTGCTCCTTGAACGTGATGTTCTTCCGTGATGCAAACGTCTTCCTAATCGACATCGGCAATTTGTCCATCTCCTGCAGGAAGGCCAGCTCGTGCAGCCGCTCAGCGTAGCACTGCTTGTTCTCGATTAGCAGATACTCAAGAATCTCCCTCGCCTGGGCCAGCACCTCGGGCGTGTTGAGCAACGAAAGGACGGACATGACAAGATCGCCGATGATCGTCGGAAGACCCGACTTATCCAGCGATTTGACGAACATGAACCATGCGTCGGCACAGTATCGCAGCAAGGCGAGGTCGCTCTCAGAGACGGATGACGCCGTACGAAGCACGTACATGAGCTTGATCCGGACGCTCGTCACGTGCTGTACGCCCAGATAGCGGATGAACTCTGGCAGACTGCTGATGATCTGTAGCTTCTCCTCGGCTAGCGACTTCCGAATGTTCGTATCGTAAAGAAACAGAACCCCGAGGAGGTTCTGATGCTCACACACAAAGGCTCGAATATCCGAGTCGTCGTTGATTGTCCTCTGCCGCATTCGCGCCACGTAACTGATGCCTAGCTTAACTCCGGTCTCGTCCATTGGCAGGTACGTCATGAATTCGTAGATGATTCGATGGGGCATCCCTTCAGTAAACGCTGTTCGCCAATCCTTGCCGATGGCGAATGTCAGGAACGATTCGCACTTCCGGGCCGGATCGCGTGTGTGCGTAGTAAACAGATAGGCCACGATGTGGGGAAGGTACCTGCCCGTCAGCGTGAGCAGTTTCGATTGTGTGTTCTCGAGGACACCGCTGCCACCGCTGCTTAGCCTGGCGATCTCGCGCACGCGATAATGGGCCTCGTCGCCCCCGTGACCCACGAAGATTGGCAGCAAAAATCGGTGCAGCAGTTTGAGGCATGGCACCACGTCTGAACAATCAGCATCGAACACGTCGGAGAGACCCTGAAGTATGTGCTCCAAGCTGCGCGACGGCGCGTCGAGAGCCGCTCGGAACACGCATAGGGCGATAACCTGCCGATTGTTAACGATTATCTGCTTTAGGCCGACACGAGAGTGTCGCGATAGCCAATGCATCTCGCTGAAGGCGACCGTTCGCAGATACATGACGCTAGCGCAGACCGCAGATACCAGATGCTTGAAGTACGTGTGCCTGAGAGCAGGCCGAGCGGCAACGATGCGGCTGACGAGCATCAGGCCCGTCTCGTACACGTCGCGATTCTCGACGTCGGAGAACTGCAGCGTGAGATCGACTTTCGGCTCGAGCGAGGGGTTATTCTGCAGGGCGCGGTAGAGCGCTCGAACGAGGCCGAGCCGAACGAGGTAGCTGGTCTCGACCAAGAACACGTCGAGAAGCCGGTCAAGCTGCTGTTGCCGGAACTTCAGGTGGAAACTTGAGCGGACCGCTAGCATATTTCTCTTCTCCGCTTCGACGTCACCGAGACTCAGCACGTTCAAGATGCAATCTCCTAATGTGTCATTCGCAGCCGACGATGTGATCAGCACTGACTGAGCATCTTCGCACGGACACGTTGTTCTCACGTCCTCGTTGTGAGTGATGTTCGTCGGCGGTGCGCCAGCGCCGGCCAGGATACACGGCAGCCTGAGGAGCGCTGACGCCAGATGGCTCAACTCGGCCGGCGATAGACGAAAGCCCGCGAGTATCTTGAGCACCGAGTCGCTGGCATCCCTGTACCGGTGAACGTTATCGACCACTGCTACGAACAGGTCGCGTTTCTTGGCCGCGTCAAGGATGATACTCCGACGAACTGTCGGGTTCACCCGGCTCTCGGAGAAGAGCGGTAGAAGAGACAGGCATTCGCCGACGAGGGCCACGTCTCGCGAGATGTCATCCATGCTCACCGCTATACGGTGACGATCGCGCACAAATGGGGCCGCGCTTGGGCTGACGCTGAGCAGCGGAGCAAACACCACGTTGGCGACGGATTGCTCGGTATTTCCCGATGAGACGTTTAGCAGAATTCGACAACAGACGACTGCCTTCGGGTACGCGTTCATGTCCGAAATTGGGAACAGCGAATGGAAGTACGCCTCAGTCCGCGTGCGGACAGCGCCACTGAGCAGCGGTTGACGGCCGAGAGCGTCGTAGATACGCAGGCTGTGTCCGTCCAGGTGTATACTGTCGAGATGCTGTGGTTCGATATCTAGCTTGGCGACAAGATGCTCCACCCCTGGTAATGGAATCAGCTCGGCGAGGTGAGTAAGCATTAGCAGCTGGGTGTTCCGATCCGTTGGAGCTGACCGGGCGAACCACCGGACCAGGACCGGCCACAGCGGCCGGAGATGCGGCCAGCCACCGATGACCGTTTTGACGTTTTCCGACGACAGGATATCGTACTCAGCCGTTCGGGAGAGCAGTTCACTAAGGTCATCCTGAACTTCGCTGATACGCCGCTCCTCGCCGAGATAGCTGAGAACAGCCACAATCGTGTCGACAAGATGCTCCCGCAACGTATAGAACTCAGTCTCAAGCAATAGATCGTACACGGTCTTCGTGCAGGCGAGCCACGACTGAAGTGTCACACGATCGTCGAATACATTGGGCAGAACGCCAATGAGCTGGGTATAAAATGTTTTCACTTCGAGGCCGGGTACCATTCGAACGAATTCTGCCATTAGTTGTAGCATGACGCTACGCACGTAATATGTTTGACTGGTCTCGGATAACTTGACGGCCGACGGTTCACCCGGCGGCAGTGCCAAATGGCTGTTCGAAGCGAAATTATCGCGCACGATTGCTAGCAGTCCGGTGGCCGCAACTTTATCCTGTTCACCCAATAGGCGATGTATAAGAAATGAGACGATTTTGGTGACAACTGCAGATCTGCTCGCCGAGGTGGCCTTCGTAATGATCTACAAATTAAGACAACACAATGGAAACCAACGTAACTGCTGAGCGAGATTATAACCAACGGCGTCGCGCGCAGCCACAAAACGGCGTGTACCCAAAATAACTCGGCGTTCTGCGTTGAACACGAGATTTGATGACAATTGATAGTTTCGGCTAGAGTAGAGATTCGGCTCAGATTCGAATCGGGATAGAGGGGGGCGGGAATTTGACTCGTAACAAGGATTCGCCTATGAGACTAAACTCGGATTCATTCCTGCTCACTTGATCATGAAATGTATCTATGTTAGTCTTTGCAGGGATTCGCTGAAGGGTGAAGCCAGCCACTACAATTGTCAACTGTTGTTGCGAACTGCCATGCGTTAACCAATTCGATGTGCATCCGATCTCCGCCCGACAAAAGCCAACGAAGACTCATCCAGATCTATCCTAATAACAGACTGCCTACCTTTGCAAGGAAATATGCATTCAGATGAAGGGTAGCGGTCCGCTGTTCCGGCGGAGCTCCGGTCACGAGAAATGTTTCAGGCATCGTATCAATAATACGGTAGAAGGGCTCATATTCCAACCGATGGTAGGATTCAACTGCAAGAGATTTAATCCATAGACGAATCGATTATACAAATCGACCTGTATCACGATTCATCGAGTGCTCTGCGTGTGGCGAGTGCTATGAATTGCATATTAATTACATTTTGCAATACAATACAAACGCACTTTATTCAAGGTAAACTGGGTGCTCACTGGATGTTCAGTAGAGAGTTGTTCGATATTTGATAAATTTTAATTGTTTAATTAAAAGGTATTTGATGAAATTTCATTTCATAAAACTCACCAGAAATCAATAAATTTTGTAAATGTTGTTTTTGTATTTGTATTGTTATTTGGTTTCCGTCGATCTTATTCCCGTGCCATAATTCCATATAGAATCACAGAGGCTCCATTCTACCTGAACCCTGTGTGAACGATATTCGTAAAGTCGTTTACGACCAGTGAGGCTAGCTACTGAAAAAAATATCTCAATGAACATGTTATACAGAGTGACAAGTCAAACACATAACCATTAAAGAAAAGGACGACCGTAAACGGCCGAATTAGTGTTCGCCTAGCCGTTAATTGCTGTTTTTCTGCGGCTACGAAGAGTGCTCTGCTAGCCGTTTTCAACTAACGAAGAAGGAAGGGTAAGTACTATGGCGGAGTCTCTGGCTGGCGAAACCGAACGCCGCCGGTTCGAGCCCCCGTGAAGGATATACCACCATTTGAAATGCGGGACAGCATTGTCATTATTGCCGTAGTGTGTGTGTATGTTTGCATCAGTGGTTTTCTTGCATTTTCACAGGGTTGGGAACAGGGGCTTTTATTTTTTTGTAAAAATCTATGCTGTGAAATTCTACTCGTTGTTTCGCTATACACAAAGCGCCAATCACACAGCGCACTGCTGTGCTATGTACCTCCCGGGCGGCTGCAGAGCATCTGAGCCGAACAGGTGGGCCGTCGTCTCCTCCTGGTGAAATCGACCCTGGAGAATAGTATGAAATTTCAATATTTGCCAAATGCGGTGTGTGTTTTTATCACGTTACCGTTTGCCGGAGCTGCTGCATAGATAGATCTATCTAATGTTTTTTGATCAATCGTTCGATCGATTGTATGAAATGCTCATATTCTATTCTCTATAAATGTTTGCAATTTTATGGCAGGAATAAGTAGTGTTCAATTTCTAATTATCAGACAATTTACGTATTGTGGCAAAATGTTACTGTGCTTTGTCGGGCCGGCCCCAGTCGTGGACAAACTGGCCCCAGAAATAGCGACGAACTCGAGGCAGCATCACGTCCAGCAGATACGCGGCACATAAAACCTCACTGTGTTGTGACTTACGAGTGTCTTCATCGTTGAGGATCCGCAGAATTGCCTCGCGGGCCTCGGCTGCCGTATCGTCCACCTGCATCACGGCCGTGATTTCGCTTCGCGCGCGCTAACAGGTGGTGATCCCTGGACGGCGAATTAGCACCGCCTACGCCGTTGTGCATGTGAGTCGCTCGACGCTTCGCGAGCCCTCACGCACAACATATATATATATATTATATGGAGACAATGGAGCCCCCGGTCTTATGCCGCTGAAATCCAATGCTGCTCAATTGAATGCTGCTTACAGCATGCGTGTCACGCCGCTCGACGACCAAAGTCGCTATTTCATAGTCACTAACAACAGCGGGCAAAAACACGGTATCACACAGGGGCACATGGAAGTGTCACATGAAATTTGTATCCATTCACATATAGTGAATTCGCGCACGGTGGTGTGATTCGCGGGAACGGCTCGCGCGTTCTGCCCACACTCATATCTCTCGTATTTCCAACAACGGGACAGCTCGGTTGGTTGAGTCACGCCGACATCGCCGTTGGCACTACAAAGTACCGGTATATTCGTGTAATACAAAGTTGCAGAGTTGACATAGTGCTGCTTCTCGTTATGGCGCGCCCACCGAGGTGTACATTGCTTGAACGACAAAAGCAAGCAAATAAACAGACAGACAATCAAGTCCAGGTGACGGTAACAAGCAAAATCGTTCTTGTGAAAGTTGATCAACTTTTGTTAATCATCGCATCTTCGACGGGAAACGTATGCGAGCTAGGACGGCTGTAATTGCGACAGTTGTCCGGCGAGAGCCTCCGACTCGGCCACTGGAGAGTGGGGCGCCGTCGCGGCCACCGCCGTTCGAACTTCGAAGTGTGGACGCACACGCTCCGAGTCCGCTAACTGCCTCCGTGTGTTCGATTGCTTCGGCGCGATACTGGCGCGATTGAAGCCCGCCGTTCGAATTCGCTCACCCATGCAAATCGAGCAGACGGATTTGGCTGGTCGCCCGGACTCGTCGACTGACGGCAGTGGCGGGAAAGGGGTGTTGGTGAGCTCGGCGGCTACGTCCATGGACGAATATATATTTGGGGGTTTTTCTTTTATATAATCTATATATATATATATATATATATATATTCAATTGCCACCCATATTGAATATGTCCCAGATCCATTATTAGTTTGATAGTCCCACAGGGAGTACGGGACAGCCCTGCCTAAAACTGTACCAATCTTTGAGCTTAGCACATTCACAAGCTGCAAGTCAGACAACATTGATAAGTCTGAATTTTCACTCAACGCTCATTGAAATGGCGGAACGCAGGGAAAGAAGTTCCACAGAGTGAAATACCCTGCTGCGGCTACCTGGTGCAACGTGGGCATATTCTAATCAACTTTCGAGCGATTGGTGCCAGTTTTCACGCGAGGCCATATAATCATAGTGGCCCGATGAAATTTTCCAGTGAAAACTTCAGAAAACACAACCCCACCCCCACCCCCCCCACACACCCCACCCCACACCCTAACACACTCAAAATACAAAGCCCCCACCTCACATATACACACCACTCCTCACACAACATACATCCAAAATTCCTCATAACTTCCATCTATCCCAACCCCTCCCCCCCAATCCCTCAACCAATTATAAATAAACAATATACATCTCCATCACAATACCAACAACAACCATTATCATACTCCATCCATCACTCTAAAACATCTTACTAAACCACAAATCAAAACTTACTATTCCAAAACAAACCTATATACCCTAAAATCCCTCACCCTTTATAACACTTATACAAATCCTAATCCCCTTACCATTTACCCATTCCCCCTTTCACTACCCTCACTACTATCTATTCAAACGTATACTATCCAACCCAACTTCCCTCACCCAACTTCATCCCTCTTACTCTACCCACAATACCACCCCCAAAACCTCAACCTCGCTCTCCCTACATCTCTGTGTGTGTGATTTGTAGTCTACATCCTCCTATCATCCTCCACCGTTCCTCACAATCATCCATCAATTATTCACAAAATCCCACATACCCCCCTACAATCCCCGTCCTACTTCCTATACCCCCTTCTCTACTCATGCACACCCATACAAAACATGTATCCCATACATATCCCAACAGTCCCCTCTCACTCAACACGAAATATATATAACTAATTATTTACATATATCCTCTTCACCCAAAATACTCGGCACTCCACTCTACTTCCTTACTAAACAACAACCACAAATCAACCATAACTTTTACACCCATCCAAAACTCATGCCCACCAAATGTACAACACTGCCACCACACAAAACACCACAACAACACCACACACTCACTAAAACACTAACCCACACATCCCAGATCTTCGCAACACTAAGTACAACCCCTCGCACTCTCCTCCCAACAAAAACTCACTCATACCTCATCTAGCTACAATCGCTCACCTGCAACGTCCCTACGATTTCCACCCCCCCCCCCCTAAAACCTCGCTTGTAGCCTAGAAAACATTTTTGAGCAGACTATCTCCCTCAAACCTTATGCGACAGGCGTGAGCACTTAACAGGCACACACGTCCCTGTGCGAGGAAGGTGAAGGTCTTGCCTCTGCCCATACAGCCGCTGTTACCCTCGTACATCTAGCGATGAGCCTTCAATGCAGCACACTGGCGGGGCGCAAACCGCATCGAGCATGAGAGAGTTCTGCACCCTCCCATCTCGTTCGTGACAGCCAGACTCCGTCAACCACCACCGCCGCCGCCGAACGCTGACGACCGGCCGACGAGCGAAAGTTATCTTCAGCCTCTCCAGTGGAACGAATAGCCATACGACCAGCTGATCGACGCCAGTCCAGTGAACACGGCCAGAGAAGGTTGTTCTTGTGTTTTGTCTTCGTCGTCTCGAAGTTGTCCACTCTGACCAGCTACGAGCTAGTGGGCACCACCTCTGCCCACTGAGAGCGTCTATCCTCTCAATCAGACAACAGGAGCAGAAGCTGCCCAGGTGCGACCCGAATTCCGTTCGCTCTGCTCTTGTCTGGTGAGCCACTGGTGCTGCTGCTGCTGCTGTATAGGATGATCTCAGCACGAACGATGATGACAGAAGCTACCGCAGTAGAGCGAAGGCACTGAGTGCGGCCGAGGGCGCCAGCAGCTGATCAGCGACAAGTGAGCCTTCGTGGCCAACAACGCGAGCTCACACTCACACCAAAAACACACACAGCGAGATAGACTCTTGTGCGATCGAAACAGCCTCACCGTGGTTTGCATCGGTGGTAGTGGCCGAGGCGGTGGCTGTCCTTGTGGCGAAGTGTTGTTGCGGCCAGTTCAGTCATTGAGTCACAACTCTGCGTTGGAGTTGGTCAGGGCATCCCCCCCCTCCCTCCCTTAGGCCAGTAGCTACAATACCACACAGTTATTCTCTGTTTGCTGTGCTCTGCCCCCGCTCCGCCGCCGGCGAGACCTGCGGGAGATCTGTCGGCTGAAAGCCAGTGTGGTTTGTGTTGGCGTTGCCGTCACTCGTCAGATTGCTGCAGCCATTAAGACAGTGCGTATATTTTCGGAACCGCGGCTCCTAGCCGACAGTATGTCGGTGGTCCGCGGTTTGGCTCGCGGGCTGGCCGCCGCGAACAGCAACAACAACGCGAGTGGCAGCAAATTTCCGTGGCTGGCCTCAGTAGCAGCAGCTGCAGCAGCGACAACAACAGCAACTCCGCTGGCAGCAGCGGCAGGTCAGACGGCCACCGGTAACATTGGCAACAGCCTACGCATGAAGGACCCTCAGCAGGTCCAGGACAAAATCAACAAACTCACCACGGATGGTAAGTAGCTTTTCGAGCCTTTGCAACCGACCACAGGTTGCCAACGCTGGTGACAAACAGCTGTGCAGCTGCTGCGGGCGATGGCAGCCGGTTGTGGGTGCAGGCGGCCTTGACCCACGTCGCTAATTGGCCTTTGTTTTTTGTCTCTTGAACTAATTAGTGAGACGAGTAAATGGGAAAGTTATATCGACTTTGTTGCACGTGAAGTCCAATAGAGTATGACGACAAATCGGTCTGTGACCATCTCCGTAGAGATGGGTGAAGCCGAGCGTTGCCGGCGTCCATCTGAATGTACACTAAACAACGAAAATTACGGGGGAATGCTATCGGACGGCGGCCTCTCGAACCCGATTCCCAACGAGATTCCCAATTTGTCCCGAGGTAGCACACACACACCGCACGCTCCACGAATGCCTCTCTCTCTCTCCAACGTCGAGCAGTGTTAACACACCCGGTGCGCGGCTGGATAGAGGGCTGCGTGAATACGGCTGGCCGTCGTGTGTGGAGCGTCCCGCCGCCGACGTCGGCGCGGGATTCGAGGATCAACGAATAGGACGTGTATCACTGATGACAGCTGACTGACCTCTATACAAGGATAGATTGATATAATAGCTAACGCAGAGCGGCCGGCGGACGATAACAGGAACGGCCGGCGTTTGATCACCCTATATGCTCTCTCTCTCTCTCTCTCTCTCTCTCTCGTTCGCTCTCGCTGTCTTTGTTGGTCAGTTTCCGAAAGAGGCCGACCTCGAATAGAAGCGAGATGGTAAAGGCGATGCTTTAACGGCGAATCGATGAATTTGGAGACCGTATCGATAATTAGAATAAGAAGATTTTAGTACTGCGTCAGGGGCTGAATGGACATTGCGGTATCTCAGAGATGCTGTGCTGATTTGGATTTTTATGACCTGCACTTTTGCAGTTCGCCCGGTGATGTCCACCGAAATCTCGACGGTCTCTAAGATAGGTTGAACTTTTAGTAGAGTTCAACTGTTTTGGTTTGTTCTATACCTCCGAGCATCCGCATAACGTTGCCGAATCCGACCGGTGGAATTCTCCTTGCTTTCTGCTATATATATTATATATATATATATATATATATGTGTGTGTTTATTTTCGATGAAAGAGACGTTTTCTTGATACATTTGCCTTCAGCCACACAGAGAGACGCACGTAACGGGACCATCTACGTAGTTCACCAGCGATTTCCGATCAATTTCCACGAGTTTTCAATCAGTGGTTAAACCATTCCTCGCTGTGATGTTGCTCTATTTCCGATGACCCTATGAGCTGGACATAAAACACGATTGTACGGGATTATTATTATTATTGGCAAGCAGTAACAGAACAGGTGGGCATATTGTTATTAACAGCGATGCCGTATGCGTCGTTCTCATTATCACATGTCGTTGTCATTTTTCTCGTTATTTCTTAATGACTTTTATTAATAGCAGCACGCAATCTCAGCCGACACGATGCTCACCAGATCCAATCCACTTTGTCGTGGAATCGCGCCCCTCTCATATTCACAGCGAGCACATGATCATTTGTAGTATTCGAGCTATTGTGATTAGAATCTGTATACAGCAGTGACACAAACATTAACACCGTCCTCATTTCTGAGAGGGACAGAGAATGACTATTCTTGAACAGAACCAGCCTCATGTATCACTACGCGTATCACTCGCGCATGTGTGTGCGCCACATATACGCTATAGTAGTAAATCTGATACCAGAATCGAATCTTGAACGCGGGAGACGGCACGCGCTAGATATTCACACAGCCACCGCTAGTGAGTGCCGAGTGCTGGGTGCTCTGCTCTCAATGACTGACTTAGCACACGGATAATTAGCGCGCGAACTACTTTCCGTGTATGAACTGCTACTTACGAATGTTATATTAGACTCACTTTTTAAGTCCTTCTTCAGTCTGTTCTAAGCTAACGAGAGTTACCTTCTATGTAACTACTTATCATTAGCAATAGCTGCAAAAGTTGACGGATGGTGGCTAACAAAAAAGCATCGTGTTCATCAATGAACTTCGATATATTTCTTCCTTCGACCCGGTGATATATTACATCAATTTGATGTTAATCATAATACTGATAATAATCAATACTAATTGTTGTATGGACTAGGTCCGTCACGTCTCCAGCTGCTCACGGACTTCGATCGGACGCTGTCACGGACACACTATCACGGGAAGCCCGTCTCGACATCGTATTGTGTCTACGAAGATAATCACCACGTGACGCCTGAGTATAATCAGCAAGCAACAAGACTTCGTGAGAAGTACTATCCCATCGAGATTAGCCCTAAACTTACCGCCGAGGAAAAGATACCTCATATGATACAATGGTATGAGGGCGCCACCATACAAGTATATATATATATATATATATGAAATATGTATATATATATATATATGAAATATGTACTATAATCCATAGGCACACTGGGAATCTACAGGATCTCAAAGTTCTTTTCTCATTCAGTCTATGGTGGCTTAACAACGCATTTCCGGCTGCCACCGATGGGGGTGGCGTCTCCCATCTCAATAATTACCTTCAGCGCTCCCTGTGACAAGTGCAAAATATAAAAGAGGTCGATTTCGGTGGGGAGACCAGGAATGAATCATTGTGCGACAGTCTCTAATTAACAATTACAAACGGCGATTGTCAATCAAATTATTTCACTATTCTCTTCATCCAAAACATATCCATTATTCGCAATAGTATAATAAAGAACATTTTTTATAATACTAAAAACAAATTTTCCTTTGACAGTATTAATATCCTAGAATATAGATGATTAATACTATATAAATATATATATATTTTTTTTTTTACTAAAATAGTGGTATTGCTTTTTTCTGCTGTTAGGTTTGCGGAAAGCTTCGACATTGTCCTTAAGGCCGGGGTGAACCTCCGGGACATGCCAGGCCTTGTACGACGGGCCGATCTACATCTTCGATGCCACACGGTGGCTCTGTTCAAACTTCTAGCGGCCGAGGTATACATATGTATATGTGCCGATGCAATATGACAATCCTATTAACGACGATGATTATATGGCCATAGCCAAATCGGAGAGTCCATGAAAATGAATCATACACGATAGAGGAGGATTGGCCCCATGTTGAATTTAGTGCGTTTCTCTTCTGCAGAATGCCGTAGGTCGCAGGTTCGAGCACCGCTGCGCGATGATGACATATAATATAGGAGAACTTAAGCATTGTAAAATTGAAGTTCGTTTAATAACTCAACAAAGCTTTACCTTATCTTACCTTTTCTGGAACAGTGCTGCCCATTTGCCAATCGCACAGCCTTGCAGTTGCCATATCAGTATATATATATATATATACGTGCTAATACTCGTACCATGTCTCATTATGTGTGTGCGTGTTTTTGTGCCGAAATTTTCATCATTATCCGCGGATATGAAATTCAGGATGTGCCAATCCTGGTGTTCAGCGCGGGATTGGGCGATGTTGTTCGACTATCGCTGCAACAGCAGGGCGCCCTGCTCGATAATGTTACGGTGCTGTCGAACTTTATCGAATATGACAAACAGGTATGAAATTAACTCACACGCCAGCATATATATATATATATATTAAGCATGTTATGTATGTTATGCCACTCGTAAGTTGAATCTCATCGAAACTTTTTGTCTTTTCTCCCCTTTTTGCTGTTTCGTGCCGAGTGTTTCTCAAGCTGCCGCCGCCGCGGCAAGTGCCCTATCTCTCCCATCATGCTGTGGTGATTTTTCTCTAAATTTTCGCTGTAAATCCTACTTGTTCTCTAGGGGGTGCCACGCAAGTTCAACGACCAGCTCTTGCATATGTATAACAAGAACGCGAAATTCCCACCCGCCGAGGAGTACTTCGCTAGCGAACGGATACGCGGTCGCCGTAACGCCATCCTTATGGGCGACTCGTTAGGTGACTGCTCAATGGCTGATGGCGCACCCGGCATCACGCCACCACCGAGTGGCAACAGTATACTGTTACGAATTGGCTTTCTCGATCACGACATCGAGCAGCGTCTCGAAAGCTATTTGGACAGCTTTGATATGGTGCTGGTGGATGACCAGACGGTGAACGTCCCCCTAGCGGTGTTTAGACAAATCTGCTCGAAGTCATAGCGCTTGCCGGGACGTCGTTTAGACAATAAAATTTTACTAGGAAATATTTTACGGCACAAGGCATATGGATGAGCCGGTGCAACTGCTACTAGTTACACGACTAAATAGTAATCGCTAGTTAATCGCTAGCTAGCTAATTGTTTGTAGGTTCCCATTACGTCGTCCAAGTCCTCTGTTAATCGCTACGCTAGCACGTATCATTTGCCTTACGCGTACGACGCTCTGCGGTCCATTGTCTGTTCCGTTTTTGTTAAGTTCCATACCGATTTGTCCATCGATACCCGGCGAGATAGTGTATTGCACCCCCAGTGCAAGTATTTGTGCAGCTATAGCTCGCCACCTGAGTCCCTTGGTGGACACTTTCATCGTAATTGTCAAAGAAATCGTTATCTCTTCGTTCACTAAATAAATAACCGTCCAGCAACAAAGCGTCCCAATTGACTGCCACAGCTGTTTCACAGTTCGACAGCGAACTTTGTCGATGACGTTTGCTATGGTGGAAAGTGCGACAAGCAACAATGGCAGTTTGAGAAACACGAGAAATCAGTTGAAGAACTATCTCCATCGCGAGTCGAGTGCAGCCTGGCGGGACGTAAATCTCGCCTGGTAACGCCGAAAAATATTCGATCAGCCACCCGTCGAATGATGCAAGGGCTGAATAACCACATATACAAGTATATATATATATATATGATAATAATTATGATCCCCATCGAATCACCTTGGAAAATCGATAATCAGAGACTAGCGCAAAGGCGGCGAAAACACCAATAGTGAACTTGGAAAACGACACAAGAGAAACGGTCGAGCTTGAAATAGTCACGCTCACCAACCAGCAGTTAAGGTTCTTAGCTTACAAGGTGCTGTCGCACTGCTGCAATGTCACAATGACAATGACCATGGACTTCTATGAATATGTGAAACAATATCTGCGATACACGACACACCCCTGCTCGACAAAGCGCGAAAATCGCACGAGGCAACGACGCCGTCAACAACAACAACAACATGTTCAACCAACACTAAGATATCATATGTGACCACCCACAACCACACGAAATGATACAGTGGAACAGCATTTTATTAGGATTTTGTTTCGAACTCGAGAAACACTTTGTCGAGCAAGCGAGTGTTAGCTCACAATGCAATTGTATCAGCATTGTAGCATTGTGCCGGGCTGAAACACTACCGATAAAGAAAAACATAACAACAACTAATAACATCGAGCAGAACTGCCCCCCCCCGTCCCCCGTACGAAGAGCAACATCACAATGAGCAAGTCAATGCAAGATCGTCCATTGACATCTCCACCAGCACGATGACAGGCGCCAAGAACAGAAACGTGATCTGCTACGCACTGCGTCGCCCCTTGAAACTTGTACATAATATCGTGTGGTTTAGCCGTACGCCACTGAAATCATTTACTAACACAGAGGTGTGTGTGTGTGTGTGTATGTGTTCTCGTGTTATTAATGTAAGAGCAATTGAATAGAGTGTGGTGATATGTTGTATACAGCTGGACAACACTGTTCTTTATTCTAGATAGAATCTCTTTTTATCTGAAGATTCTTGCTAGGTACGAGTAAGGAAGAAAATAAGCAAAGGTGGCTCCGACAGCTCCTCATAGTAATACGCAAAAGGGGAAAGCCTGAGGCTTGTCAGATAGAGGCAGAACAGATGAGGGTCAACTCGAAAAAAATGCTTTTATTCAGGATAGGTTAATTGCAACTGTGGATTTGTGGGAGGGGAGTTAATGTTTTCTTTTATTTCTTTTCGCTTAATGACCACGTCTTCTACCCTGTACGACATTAGTGGCAAATATTCGTTTTTTTTCTGGAAATGACACTTGATTCCACACCTCGTACGGTGTGCGCTCTCGAGACACGCGTACAGAAATTACGTATGAATAGCTTCTGCAAACTTTTCAGCTCAAGGTAAGAAATATACTTGCCTATCTACGCAACCATTGAGCCCAGCCAATGGTTTATTTATTTGTTCATTTTGTTTCGACTCGTCTGACCTTATATACATATACGGCGTATAAAACTGTCTTATCGAGGTCAATATTATGAGCTATGTATGTGTATGTATATATATATATATATATATATGTATGTTTCGTAGGTATTATAATTAGCTAGGTGATCGATTATAAGAACAGAAATTACTTTAATAATGACTATCACCGTTAGTATGCCGTTCGACCTGATGCGATTATGTGGATGCCATGCAGATGCAGAGAGCGTAATGAATAACCACAACCGTATTTCATTTTGTAAAGGGACGTGTCATTTTGTTAGTTTATCACCTACATAAATCTAACCATCGTCCCGCTGGTTATACCTAGCTAAAATCTCAGTTGATAGTTAAAATAGTTAAAAGTCTGTTTAAATCGTTGAGAGTCTGGTTTGACCGGTCATATTGACAGAGTGATACTGGTGCAGGCGGTTGATTAGCATTTTTCTTGTGCCGCCGCAGTAGCGATATCTGCGAAATTCGTAAATTTTCATCTGAATGTTTCAAACATTACCTGTCTTTATCATATATATATATACTACATCGGAGTTACACATTCGCTTATGACAACAGGCCTTGCTCTGTTTAATTGAATTAATCGGTTTATGTAGATTTCTTCCTGTCCACATGCTCAGTCGATTTGTAGCCTCTCGCTCATTCATTAATCTTAACACACACACACACATTATTTTTCTAATACTAGTAATTAGCTACGGCTGCAATGGTACTCTTCTTCAACTAACATAAAACTGTATCTAATTCAGATAAAAAAAAAAGAAAAAACCTGTTCGCACAGCCCCGAAGAGATCTTTCCTGGAGATCTTTTCCCTCGTGCGGAATCGTTCCCGCCAGCTAATAATAATCGTTCCCGCTCCCACTAATAAAACGCGTCGACATGTATAGGTCCTATTTGCCTCTATGAGTTTGTAGAGAGAAAATTACACACAGATGCCATTTTTTACACCTGTTCCTGCATATGTACCATTGTGGTGTAGGAAAATATATCGTTTTGCTCGTGTCTTGTATAGTTGTGTATTTGTGGTCTTGTTTTTTTTTTATTGTTTTGTATTATTCTCAGTTTGTTCATAGCAACGGGACATATACGCCCTCGGTATCTGAACCAAAATCATACAAAATGAATATCGCTATCACCATCTGGCACGTCGCATCTGTCTTCCAGATCCTGGCAGCGACAACGTGACGCGTATTCCGATTGCTTCACAGACTATCACAGACTAATCGCGGGTTCACGGTTGGACACGCTGACTATCTCGGGGTCGCCTTGAGCGGGGGGGCGGGAGGCGCGGCGCTGATCTCGATCGTATCACAAAACCACACACGCTTTTGAGACGGTGAGACCCGATCGGTGGTCGGGTTGCATAATGCGTTCGGCCGACGATGAGAGGACGTTCTGTGTGTAGGTAAAGTTGCCATCTGAGTGATCGCTCGGCCCCACCAGGTTCCGTTTTGTTCTGCCAGGCCTAGCTGAGCTGGGCGATGGCGACATCGCTCGGCTGGGCGCCGCCTCCGACAAGACCCCGTAGAGTTCATCGCCGTGCGCCGCGATCTGGATTCGGTGTAGAAGAATTCTGTAATAGGGGAACATTGGAGAAACGAGTTTGGCAGATGCTCGGATTAAGAAAGATCTTAGAAGAGAGAGAGAGAGAGAGAGACAAGACCTGAAGGGTCGGAGGAGTTGGGACGCTTTTCATACCGGACACCCGCATCGTGTCAGCCACAAGTCTCTCCCGTATCGGTCTTCGTTCAACAATGAAATTGATTTCGGAAAGATGATCAAGCCTCCTCATTATCACATAATGCTTGCTGATTTCGTCCCAAAAACAAAATCGACTTCTCCATAAAAACAGGTGCCATACCCCAACATTTCGTTCAGTTTGCTGTAATCAAGATAATGCCACTGACAATAGCAATTATCATCGTCCCCAAATAGGATCTAGACCAGGCCAGTTGTTACACATTAGCGGAGTAAGCGAGGGCGAATGCCTTGTGGCAATTGCGTTTCGCGGCATTACCTGTACGTCCCGGTGACCGGGCTCTTGGCTCCACGATATTGGCAGTCGGTCATCATCTCATCGGTGATGCCGAGTTCGTTGAGCTGCTTGCGAACCTCGATTTCGTCTTTGCTTTGGAACGGCATAAGGGCCGTCCCGCTATCAGGCGTCGCTCCAGTCTCGACGTCCTGGTGCTGCAGCAACGTCGCATCGCCGTCTGGTCGCTCGTCATCGACTTGTGGACAAAGGTTGTACTTGTCGAACGGTGTCGGACGCGGCGTGCCATGCAGGAAGTCATGTGACTGGATTTGCTCAAGGGTGAGCCGATCCTGCGGGACCATCTGCAGGATACTTCCGATGAGATCACGACACTCGGCCGATATGCCGGGCGGCATCTGGTGGCAAACGCAAAAATAACGTCTGGTCGGTTAGAGACAACATCGAGGAAACATTGCATAGACATTGAACGGGGCTAAATAGAGCAATTTTTTCAAGACTTTTACGGTGTTTTCATCTGCAGCAAGAAACGCAATTTGTTCGTCGACTGTCGAACAATACATTGATGAACAATAGACGCAAGACAACTTCCAAATCCCATGAAGTAACATTAGTTAACAAGCAGCATGTTATTAACTAACATATAGTACAACGCTTTTTGCCGTATTTTCGTTATTTGACACGCACACCAAGAAAAGCGAACTCTATTCACAAAATCTGCGTTATATCCGTTACAACAGCAACAATACGTACAATAATATGTTCACTGCAAAATTCACTGATCGTCAAACCGAGCGGTTGATATCTAGCTGAAGCCAATGGACAAAACTTCATTCAACCTCGATTGTATGCTCATATCGTATCAATCTGTTTGGTCAAATCCCATTATCCAAGCCCTGGCCAAGGACGAGTTGTCCGCATAGGTTATTCCGCCCACCGCTTTCTATGGCCGTACCTCGTATTGACCATCAAGTATCAGCTTCCGAAGTGCCGAGACCGTGGGTGCCGTAAACGGCATCAATGCACTGACGATAAAATACAGCATAATTCCGAGCGCCCAAATATCGACATAGGGTCCAGCGTATTTCTCCTCCTTAAACAGTTCCGGAGCAGCGTACGGTGGCGAGCCGCAGAACGTCGTCAATCTCTCGTCTCTGAAGCAGATCGAGGTGCTGAAGCCATAATCGCCCACCTGGAAGAACGTCATCACGTCAAAGTGCGGAATGAGGATCTCAGATGATGATGCCGTTGAGGTTGACACACGAAGTGAGGTCAACGCGAAATGAGAACTACGAGCTGACAATTAGAAGGCGAATAATTCGAATTTCTGTTTTGGGCAAACGCGTAACGACTGGGGAGGTGGGCGCCTCCCTGTTCTATTAAGATATTCTGTTGAGCATTTATAGAGGAGAATGCCCTTGGATGTATTTTACGTCCAGCAGATAGTGCAATTGTCGTCGCTATTATATATACATATATATATTATAATTCCACTGCTATCGACGTGGCGAGCCTTGTGAAGGAGTGGATCGCTGGACGCAGAGAAAAACATAGATCGGCTCGCGCTTGCTGGGACCTTTGGACGCTGGCCGAGTTCTAACCGGCTTGGCTTGTACTATGTACATTAATTTATAGCATACGTTTCGCAGGCGGTTTCTATTTGAGTATACGGCTTCCCGAGCCACCTATGAGTGTTAAGGAAATAAGTGGCGAACTTCGTGCCAAAGACATACATTTCTAATAGATATACCTTGACGTAGAGGTTTCTTGCTATGAACACATTCTCCGCCTTGAGGTCGCGGTGAACGATATTTTGTTGATGCTGAAAATGACATTGATAATACTCATTGGAGGGTGAATACGTCTATTGAGGGTGTCATTTGAAGTCACCATCATAAGTCGTTTGAACAATTCAAAGAGATATTATGCCTCAGCATAATATATATACACAGTTATCTGTATTCACCATATGATCGACGGCGGCACAAATTTGGGTGAAGACAATTTTGGCATCAGGCTCCGAGAAGGCGCCTCTTGTAGAGATTCGTTTGAACAGCTCCCCGCCTCCAGCGAATTCCATAACCAGGTAGACTTTTGATAACGTTTCCACAACCTGAGATCCATTTGCGCACACAAGATATACGATACCATATGATTAACGTACGTGAGAGATCATCAACGCTATAGCCCTGAATATATTTCAATGAAAAAGTTAGTCCAGGCGACAGTTCAACAGGCGAATTTTTCGTACCGACAATACACTTGGCATTTGGGCGCGCCACTACGAGGTAATACTGAACAAGGTAAGAATTATTCATACGGAAACTATTCACACATATGCAATGTGTATTTGCTGTTATTATTCAACGCCTCGTGGCGGCGCGAGCAATGCTCGATAATGATCATCACTTGGCCACGCACGCACACATACAGTGTCACGGTGCTCTCTCGCTCTCCCTCCTCTGGAGACATCCTCATAAACCTTATAGGCTATTTCTCTGACCTCATAGAGCCGAATGGCATTTGGATGATGAAGTGCTTCCATCGTTGAGATCTCCCTGTTAAGCATACGGTGTGTCTTCGAGTCTAGCTTGCTTTTGTCAATCATTTTAATAGCAACTTTCTCTGTAACAGGAAAAACACACGCACAAAGACGATTAACTAACGAATTAATTAATGGAGCAACTTAAAAATATTGCTCTATATATAATATAAGTAAACACGATAATCACAGAGCATGTTTCCAGAAGTTCGGCGGCGAAAGGAACAAACGCCTTTTTCCCTTATAGGTTTTCATAACAGAAACGACATTCGAGATACGTTTTTGTGGCTTACCTCTCGTAAGACAATGTGTGGCAGCCTTGACTTGAGCGAAGTTTCCCGTGCCCAGCTCCGCGCGAATTCGGTACAGACCGATCCGTCTACCCAGCGCGACCTCGTTCAGCCACTCGCGATTCGATTTTTGTTGCTTGACTAGTTTGGCATACGGAGTGAGCTTGTCTTCGGTTTCTGTAAGTGCACAAACGGAATATACGAACATAACAAAACAGGTCTCTCTCTCTCGCTCCATATATGAGCTAAAAATAATGCGGCGAACCTGATTATATGGTCATAGCGACGCCGAACGAAGCACGGCGAGTATTGGAGTTCTCAATGATCCAAAAAAAAAAAAAATATATATATATATATATATATCTATATAGATATTGCCGTGTCGTAACCCTAAGCTTGTATCGGAACTCCCACAGAAACCGATTCAAAACCCGCTAGGCAATTTTGGGATATTCCACTATTGTCACCAACAATATTTTCACGTCGCTATAACCTAATCATACCGATTTCACGTGCATCGTGCATCGTAAGTTGTTTTATTTCTCGATTCAATGGCAGCAAAAGCAGATGAAACGAGCTGTGAAAGTACCGCGATGAACCCTCCTCCCTAATCCGCCAGGTCACCCATTGTTGGCCACAGAACCCATATATGCTCCTCGACTCGAATCTCAACTCCAATTACTTGCTACTATTATCTATCGAGCTACATCGATGTCACAATCAGGGATCTCAAAGCGCATACCGAGTTCATCTGTGGCAATTTCTCCCAGCTGCTGTAGCAAAAAGCTGACAACTCTCCATGGCGACATATGTCGAAATATGCCCCATCCCTGCTCGGATCGGTCGTTTGCCGCCAAAATCGCCCGAGCAGTTGGCAGCATTCGAATGGCCATTTGATCCGGAGCCCCCGCTCGGAGCGAGCTTCGCCCATCAGCTGGCTCAGATGAGCGAGATTCTTGACACGCAGGGGACATACTCGACTGGCTGCTGTTCGTACAGCCACCCGAGTGTGACGCCTAATCCAAGTTCACCTACGTCTAGCTATTGATCTCTCGTAGACGCACACCGTGTAGACCCGGCTAGTATCGAGCTAAGATGACACTCTGCTAAAATCAAATCACTGTGGCAGAGTTTGCTCAAATGGAGGACACCCATCGAAGAAGCTGTCTGCCAAGCCAGAACGAAAACGGCTAAGCTGTACATTCGACATAGCGTGGCTGGCGAAGCTTACAGGGGTTCACGTATTGAACGAACTCGAGACAACTTAAACTGATGCATGTAGCACACAGTTAGCATAACCGCACCGATACTACCATGATTAGATGTGATTAGAGCAATTTGAATTACATACAAGGGGACGACTGGTTTCACAGCACAAAACCTCTCGATCAATTTGTGCTATCCGAGTTTCGATAGAAAAACTCAGCCGGTTGACTAGTAGTCTATACGGTACATATCCAAAGCGCAAAGTATAGTCCGTTCACACCACCGCAGGTCATCTCGAGACAGCGCTATAGCCATCGTCACAGGGTAACGCGCGGTAATCACTTAGATAACAAAGAATTCACACAAATTCGAATTTATTTTACGTCCCGATTCGACGAGTGGACCATTATGCGGCTCAGCGCGCGCACTCTTTGACACTTTGATACTTTAATACCTTGAGATCGTTACTGTTGGCGATAGACGAGCTCAGCCGTTGAATAACAGGCGTCCGGCCTAAACTCGAGCGAAACTGGCTCGAATGTAGCGAGTTGCCGGCCGGAAACATCTCTAAACCTCACACAACCCTATAAGAGGTAGGTTATTATATGTAGATTTAAAAAAAAACACGCAATCATCAAAAATCACCAAGCTTAGTTTAAAATAACAATTAGCAATTTTATTTATCATTTGTCCATCAATCGGGATCATTCGCGATATCCGCAATGATTGACTCCTGTGTGTACACATACAATTAAAAATCATACGCAATGCAAAATGACCCCCCTCGTAAGCACTGTCGCACACATCAATAAGAATCATAATCCTAACAGTATTTCACTATTCGACGCATCGCAAAAAAAGTAGCCTGTGCCATTCGAAGATACTAGATTTTCTTGTATACCTAACATGTCAATGTATACGCCAGAAAACATGCCGCTATTTATAGCGATACCGTAGACACAAAACATTCAAATCGCAATTTAAGGTTCTGTCTCGACACCGTTCCGCGCGCCTACTCCATCCGGTTGTTATCATCGCCGTCAACTACTTCATCGTCACCCAACAGACGCGCCATCGACGTCTCCATGTTCAAGTGTCATACGGCCATAATTGTTGTTGTCGTCAAAAATGACACTACGAAATAATGACACGTATCCATTTCATTGGAAGTTGTCTACCCTGTCCCTGGTGTTCGATTTCGTGATTCGCTACGAGAACATCCTGTGCTAATCGAAGCACCCGCTGGGGGCCCCCTCCGCTTATTCCCCTTACGTTTCTCGCAAATGGTGCCTGTACTCGAAATTGTTTATTAGCGTAGCCTATACGAGAAGTTAAGGCAGTCTGAGTTCCGCCGGAATTGGAGCTACGCCATGATCTCCTCGGTCGAACATCATTATCTCTCCTTTTGACACCGCTAGTCACCGGGGATAATACGAGCATAAATCAGTTGGCAGCTTAAAAAAAGTGCAATTAAACAATTAACACTCAATGCCGAGGTCAACCTCGAAACGATTTACGCGAACGCGCACTATCAGCCGAGACTCAAATGCCGTATATCTGATTGAACTAGAAGGAGTGCAGAAATTTCCCGACAGAAATCGAATTAATGCCGCTAGGAAGAAAAACTTCGTTAGCTGCTAGCCCGCAAAGCAATTATAATCATCAGATTCTCATAAGCAATCAATAATCAGATAACAATGTGTCGCTTTTATTTCATGTATTAGTTTCTATGTTCCATCGTAGGAGACCCATATCTCGGTTCCTTCCGCCACTCTCTAGTACATCGTCGCGCCTGGTGCTGTCTGCGACAGCTGATGCGGTGTACGCACGACGCGAACGTAGGGAGTACATCGTATCCACCTCAATCTCTCTCTGTCTATATATAATGAATTACATTTTGTCTCTGACAATCATCGCTACCCGCTACCGGCCCAATGGATATGAAGCCCGGCGTGTCCCTTCGAGGACACGCTATTCATGCCTACTTCAGAGGGCTCACTCACTTATCGCCAATTAGAAGCACCTCGCTGTGTGGAAAGACAGCTGAACGGCGTCGACAGGCTTCCAGGGCAGGCTGAGCAAAGCCGACACGGTGGTCGGCAAGTATTTACACTATAACCTGATAGATACGGCCACCGTTCGATTCGCTATCGGATAATATTCCCTTAAACAACAGTCGCCCCACAGCCGGCGAGAGGCAATGCGCTATGGCACACATCGCTTGCGCCAGGGTCCGATAGATGGAAGGAATATATAGATATATATAAAGAAAATGTATTTTACAGTTGCCGTCACCGCCGCCAACTTGCAGGAAGGGTAGACAACTCGTACGACAGCGCCTAAGAAATGCTCGATTTATATTCGCAATTAATGAATTATTTCAATCAAAAATGTGTTTATGCGAGTATCATTCTGTCGTTGTACGTTTTTCCCCCGTGGAGAAATTGCGAAGTTCGCACTCGTCCACCCGTTCCGTTCAATTCCGCCCCTCAGTGGTCCTCGATCGACGGGTTCGTTACTTGGCATAATTTGTTTTTGCTTTTGTTGTCGCTCTCGCATAATATCATGCTGGTTCAAGGACTACACGCCCTCATTGGCTATCGGTTATCCACGCGTGTCTATTCATTCTGGCAACAAGACTGGGAATTAGCAAGGACATGGTTAACACACAAAAAGTCGTCACATATTCCTAGATATTTGTATGTATATATATATATATATAGCAATAATAGTACCGGCAGTCGTAATAATAATAATAGTCAAAGATCTATCGAGGATTTGTTGTTGTTGTTGTTAAATTTGTTAATTATATTCGTCCACACTCTTCCGCACCGTTTGTGGCCTCTCCACGGCAGCGGCGTGTTTGTATTTGGCCAACTTGTTACTCAGGCAGTGGCCCCATTTAAGAAACTAGCTCAACACACATGACCCTTTCAATCATACGCAATCACATAGCCACCCGCCTACCTAGGCTCATGTCAATGTACAGACACGTTTCGTTATTGGTGCTGTTGCTGCTGCTGCTGTTGTGGTTGTTTCATTTTCCTGAAGTAATTATGCTTCACGATGTTCGCATTCTGAGGGAACCCTGTTGGCTGTGATTCATTTGACTCGCGTTAAGTATGCCACTTTGTCGGACCGAATGCTCGGACCAGGGTTTGTCTATATTCGTGCTTAGTACACATTCTGGCGTTGCTCGCCAGAACCGTTACGGAGACCTTAGCGACCCCCAGTTGGCAAAGTTTCTCCGTTCGTACACCTACAGCGCCAGCGTGCGTCCCCCTTCTCAACCGCAGAGTATGGTGACGTCCGAAGCGGCGAAATCTTTTTTCTGCACCGATTCATTGCTCGACAGCTTATTGTCGAGCAGGTCCCGGTGTCATACAAGCATCACATCGCGCCGGCGTCTAAATACAGTGGGCTCTGCGTTGCTCCACGCGGGGGTAGGGTGGGGGGGGGTCTGTTGTTGCTCATTTGAGACCCAAGTGACGAGAAAGTTAAGCAATGTCGCATTGGATTAGTGTCGGTTGATGTGACGCGCCACTCAGTTACCGGGATTGCCGAATTGTTCGGCAGCGCGCTCTAGCAAGGCACGACATCGCCTGAGGTCTGCGTTAATTACTCTCATATTGTTGTCAGTTATGTGCGACTGGGTATCGACCAGGCAGGTGTCGATGTGCCCGTGCAGAATGCCAATCGTGGGTCGAAACTCGTCCCGAGAGATAAGCTCAGTGCGTTCGGCCAACTTGAAAATGATCCTCATCAATATGATGAGCAATCGTTCCTTTATGCCCCGCAGCTCCGGTTTCTGATAAAGGTCATAGTATATCTTCTCGATTGAAGGCCAATCTTTGCCGCAGTCTTCAGCGAGTATGTTCGCCAACCAGAGTAGGTCATGCTGTGTTGTGCGAGCCTTCACCTCGCACTGCGCCACGATCGTCTCGATCGGGAAGAAGTTTCGCCCGTTCTTGAACACAGTACATGCCTTCCGGAGGGCACCGGGCAAATCGTTCCGCGCAGCCGCCTGCTCAATGAGCCTCAGCCACAGGAAGTTAATCAGATGAGGATCGCCATGCTCGGCACACATCAGCAAACGGAGCTGGCACTCGGCGAGGTCGTACTTTTCGGCGAACTGCGTGTACAGATCATTCAGCGAATATAACCGCATGTTGATCGCCTCCCGTTCGTTGTTCGGCAGATGTCGCGCAATCTCTTCCTGGATTCTCGCTACGTCGAGCGTATCGTCGACCTGCTGCTGCAGATCATTGGTTGTACCTGATTGCGCGCATAATGACGCCCTCGCCAAATACATCGTGCGAAGCTCGAGCGACATCTCGCCCTGCCAATGGGCTAGCTGCAGCCACATCTGAACGGCTGATTCGAGCTTCTTATTAACTTCGTGATGGCGAGCAAGAAGCTCCAGCGTATTGATCGAAGTAGGCTCCCGTTCGGCCCGATGTTTCAGATACTTCTCGAGACCTTTCGATCGAAGATTGATGAGCTTTTCACGCTGGTCCGTCACCACGAGCCAGTCGAACACGCACATATGCAGCAGTGGGTCCTGCGACTCAATGCATCGCGCTAGCATTTCGTCATACTTCTGTTGATTCGCCTGACTGTTCTCTCCGACTTCAGGCTCATCCTGAGGCCGAACTTTTCGATATAATCCATTGAGCATCTCGGTCACGAGGACATAGCACTCCTTACGTGCGATGAACGCCCGACGGCCGCGATCGTCATCTTGCGGCTCGCCATGCTCGTAGTAGTCGGTGGCGAAGTTGTGCGGATCCACGTTGTGGGCCGCCCACAGGCAGATGTTCAGCAGGCCCTCATAGTATCGAGACGAGTCGAGAATGCGACAGACCATTGACAGATGCAGCGCCTGAACCGATACCTTCCGGCAGAGCTGCAATGCCTGCTTGAGCATATCCTCACGCTCGCGATCGTTCGTGATCTCGCTGGCATTCGTGAGCATCTCGAACGCCTGCGTGTACAGCGCATCCTCGTTACCGTATATCGACGGGCAGAACTCCTTCAGTTTGCCTGAGACGACCGACGTCGTCGCGCCGTCGCGCAGGTACGAATCTACAATCGACGTTGCCAGCGCGCTAAGCAACTGTTTGTCGCATAGAACGAACTCGCGTACGGTGATAGCCTTCAGATAGTTGAACAGTTCGGGCTTCATGTTTAGTGAGATCGCCTCGATATTGTGGTCAGCCAACACGCGCCACAGGTTGAGAACTTCCATGGTGTGCGTCGCAAGAACGAGTAGATTGTTTACCGAGTTCTGTTCCTCGAGGATGGCTTTCCGTTTCCACTGCATCGCGTCGGTGGCAGGTAGAACCTGCGAGCGGATATACATGTTCGAGCCTCCTGGAGCGTTACAGAACTCGTGCAAGAACGTCTTGAAGCCCTGCAGCTGCTGCAGTATCGGGGTGAGTGCTGCTGAGGTGAGCACGAGCGAGAGCCGCGGGCGTTCCCCAGCATGCGGCGGGGCCTCCTTCGCTAGCTGGCTCTCGAAGACCGTCCGAAGAATTCTCGAGAAATAGACGAATATCGAGTCGTGCTTGAATGAGTGCGCGAACGATTGATTAACCGATTGGAAGTTCGTCGTCAGACTGGGAATGGCACCAGGCAGGTTGTTGTTGTCGATAATATGCGACTGGTACTGAGGCTGGTGCATGGGTTGTTGTGGCGGCACCTGATACATCGGCTGCTGCTGCTGCTGTTGCTGCTGCTGCTGCTGTCTCGACGACATATCGCCAGGATAAGGGTTGGTAGCTGGATACTGCATCCACGAGCCGGCCGCAGCGGGAACGGGCCCGATTGGACTGACCGGAATAAACTGGGTGGCCATGTAGGGCGGCGGACGGAACGGGGTACTCATTGCGTGCGCTTGCTGTTGCTGTGTACCCCCGACAGCACCGAACTGTGCCCCAGCACCCGGATACGCCTGCTGCTGCTGCTGCGGATGGCCGGGAGGCACATTCATCGTGTCCTGCGGATGCACATGGGGGAACGGCTGTCGGAATCCTCCAGGCGTAGGCATCGCGAGCGGGACATCGAGTTGAGGCTCGCCGCCGTAATAATTGAACGCCTCGCTCGCCCAACGCAGCACCTGCGGGTCGATGTCGCCATCGCAGATCAACTGGAGACACATAACGCAGCCCTCGAGGCAGTTGTAGTAGGCGAAGAACGTCTTGATCGGATCGTCGTTCAGGGCGCCACGACTCTCGCTCAGGAGATGTCGGAGCTGTTCCGTTGGCGTCATCATCGAGATAATCTGACAGCCGGCGAGCGACACCATAACGAAACGGGATAGCGAGTAGTTACCACCTTGACGTTTACGTCGACCTGGTATTTCCGTTGGCGAAATTGACCAGATGTTTCGGTCGACGACCATGAAGCTGTACGTCTCGACGAATTGGTTAGCCCGCCGGAAATGCGCGAAATGATCGACTGCGATCAGAAAGTGCCTGTGGAGAAGGAACAATCAATCGCACGCAAACACATTATAAATCGGTTATACGGAACTCGAAGGGATTGGCGGCATAATTTGCTGCTGTATGCGGAGAAATTCAAAGGTGCTCTCAAGAAAGCACCATTACTGAACGAAGCTGCAAAAACGTTAATATGTCTTTGTAAAATCTTTCACCCATCCGATGTGCATTTAAGGTAAGCTGAAGCTTGTCGTGAACATAAATTCAAGTCGATGCAAAAGCAATCTAGCCTATTATATAACACAACCACATCTGTCTTCATGTTACAGGATCATCCAGCTTACAACGTCTCAACGCGGGTCAGATGACAGTTCTTTCTCTGCTCCCCTTTATTCGCTACAAGAAGGCTTGCTTCGTATCATAGTTTGTCAATCAGTGAGTACCAGTCATAGTATCACCATTAATTTTATATATATATATATATATCTATATATATACAATAAAAGGCCACAACCACGTACCTGTTTTCGTTTTGCTGGTCAATCATAAGTGACGCAGCCTCGAGGTTGAGTCCGTTCGAAATTTTCGTAATCTTGTGCGGAAGTGCAAGCGGCAATCGGACGTGCAGGGTTAGCAGAAGGCAGGGCCTACCAACGCGAAGCGATGGCTCACACGTTGTGAGAAAGATCCGCGCGCCCGATTGGGTAAACGCGACGAGGTGGACGGGGCCGGCATCGTCGACCGGCAGACACTCGAGGTGAATCACTCGACGAATTTGTGTCGGGACACAGTCGGCGACCGTTTTTAGCAGGGTATCTTCGCCAGCTGACGCAACGTAGATGATCTCTTGACCTTCCTGGCCGAGATCGTACACCGAGATGATTCCCTTGTCCGACAGCGTGTACAGAATCTGGCGGGCGTTGTCGATGCAGATCTCCGTGACGGGGTCCGAGACCCGAAACAGCGTCGGGAGCAGATTGTTGAGCAGAGGGAATCGCGCTGAACAGTTTGTCAGCTTACACAGACTCTGGAGCCAGCCGCGTTGGGCGAAATAGCTGAACTCGTACAGCGAGCCATCCTGGCCACCGAGGAAGATGCGGCCGTTTCGGGCGCCCTTAATTTTTGTCACGACGAGATTCTCGAGCGGATAGCTATACAGGGGCTCGTTGACGAAGTGCAGCTCGATATCGTTCGTAATCGTGTTCTCAGCCAACGTTACCCCGAGGATCGCCACCTCGGACGGCGTCGCCACCGCCAGCAGATAGTGGACGTGACTTCGAAATATGTTCGGCTTTGGCCTCACCAGGTCAACGGCTAAGATGACATTCTCGATGCCGTCGTAGTATACAACGTCCTTGCCATTCCGATAGTTCCAGATGACGAGATCCGAGTCGACGGCCGCCCAGGCGCGCTGAATCTCTGCGAACACTCCAGTCTGGAACTGGCATCGCATTCGCTGAAAGTGCTGAACGAGTTCGGGTGGCAGCGCTGTCCGGTTCTCCTCGCGCAGGATCTGCCCCAGTGGCAATTTCAAATAGTCCGTTTCGCTGAGACCGGAGCGGCTGGGATTCGAGAAGCAGGCCTGGCCGCCGAGAGCATCGAGGAGCTGCGACGAGGCTTTGTCACGCTGCATGTGTGCCATTAGAACTCCCATTGAGGTCTCGATTCTCTCCCGAGAGCTGGGTAGGCTCTGCTGCTGTTGTTGCTGCTGCTGCTCCATCGTGGCGTTGTCACCGTTCGTTCGTTTCCCCGGGGGCAAAGTTCCTCAGTCAATTGACGGTTGTGCCGATCCTGCCGAAGACACACCGAAGCACTCCTTCGAATTTCGCTAACTAACGCTAGTACACGAGCACGGCCAACATCATCAGCACTTTTGCCTGCTACTGTCCACCCTTCAAGAATAAACTTTGCACACGAGACACTTAGGGGGGAAAAAACTAACTTGTAGGTTCACCGACAAGAACAACAACAACAATAAGATCGATTTTGGTCAATTGTTGCCGGTTAATCTAGCCAGCCGTTCGAGGCAACCGCTACAATAAAAAGAACAGCACGAACGAGATCGCGAGATCCCTATTCAACCGGCTAATCATTGAGATCCGCATAAAGGTATTGTGCCCACAACGATCGACGAGGAGGCAGCGTCGAGCGAGCTGTTGATACGATGATGTTGTCACGGGGGGTCGGTGCTATCCACCGGCAGCAGGTTTTCCTCCCTTCAATAAACGAGGCAAGGGAAGATATCGCTCGATCAGACCGGTGGTTGACAGGCCACCCACCGGTCCTGAGGGGGTCGCAGGGAGGTTAGCTTCCCGACGGAGACTCGGACTTTCATCTACCTCAAGCAGCGACCCGCAGCCACAGGTGAGGTTCACGGTGTCTCTGTCGAAGTCAGCGCCAACCGTTTGCCGGCTGGTTGTTCAGTTCAGCGCAAGTGGCACTTTTGTAGCGAAGTTTTCTCGTACCGGCAACACTACCACACCGCACCACACTTTAGCGCTCACATGCGCGCCCAAACAGAGAACAACAGCGACTCACAACAACAGTGGTCGGCGGACCCGACTTGCTGACAGGCACAGACCGGGGGATGGCAGCGGTGAGCCGGCCGCTGCGCGACGCCAGCTAGATCCAACGGTTGGTCTACTCGACTGTCGGCCCCGAATCGGGGACACTGTGGATCGGTTCGCCTTTTGTTGGGCATTATTGCAAAAGTGGCTACGATTCGTATGATTACAATTGTATTGTAGGCACGTATGGTAGTAGACACGGAACGGTACAAAATGAGCGTGTGCGGGGAAAAAATGGGAAAACTAACAACGTCAAAATATGGATTCGAGAGTAGCACATGCAAATACTAATACGCTTAACTTATTGTTCTCACCACTCGCTCGGTACTTAACACAGACGAATTTCGGCATTTCTTCAAGGCGTACGCCCAACGGAGGGACTCAGTCAAATGGGATGGAGGGACACAACACCTGCTATAGATACACATTATATTACGCGTAAATAAATAAATGAAATCATTACACGATCGATAGTGGTTGGATAAATGTATAGAGAGGCATCATATGAAACGTATCTACTGCAAAAATTAAGATCTTCCACCCGCGCCAGTAGGCATTAAGCGAGGCATTTTTCGGAGGAAGATTCTAGCGTGCCCACCGAACCAAGTATCTAGTATTATTGCCCTCAGTATACATATTATACAAGTGGTCACCGACATTCACCACGTGGCTCCTTCTTCCCCTCTCTTAGTTAATTGCTCTCTACTAATATTTCATTTGCAAGAGTCTTTCACAATATAATTACTCAAACATACAATAATTAGGAATTAGCTCTAGGGATTATTTGGGAGGATTAGTTGGGGACCAGGGCCGAGGCCGACGTTGTCCCGGCGAAAGCGCTGGCATTGCCTCTCTGCATAGCGAGGGACAGGCATTGCAGAAGGAAAGATCCTGCGCGCTTGTTCCCGGTGGCGCGGATCAGCCTATGGTAGATTCCTTCGAGGAAGTTCGCAGTTAAGGGTCTGTGCCTGCCCACGGTTTTAAAAGCAAGGGGGGAAAAGAGGTGGGTGGCCTGGAGTGCGGCGTACTTCCGTAGCTGGCCCGCTCCGCACGCGCTACCGCGTAACCGGGGCTGGTTGCACAGTGGTTGACATAAGAAGGTGCTAGAGTGTCAACCACTGTACCGTACCAAACGAGGTGCTGACCTCGGAGGTTCAGAATCGTCGCCAGGGCGTCCTGCACCATGTCATCATAGGCGTGAAGGGCTGAAGCCTCAGTGTCGGTCGGGTTTGTCCTAAGCAGATGCTGCATGCGCGCCGCCGAAAAACAGGACCGAAGGAGGAAGATCCCCTGGTGAGCCGCCAACAGGGGCAATGTCATTTGCACTCGTCCATTTTATTTTTCCACAGCACACAGATTTCTATATGCCACAGCGTGTTTCGTTGTCAAATCTCCTACACGGGTTAGATTTATCATTATTATTGTTACTGTTACTTTGCGAGAATGTGGCATGAATGATTGATCGTTCATAGGGGCCAGTATGTGGTGTCGTTCTTCGATAGTTGGGAGAGACGCGCCACCTTGCTGACAATGTGGAACAGACATTGACAAGAAAACTACAAACAATCCTCACTAAAACGGATGTTTCACTCTGTCCCCAACTAATTCTCTAATTATCGTATGATTAAAGTTGCATAAGTAGTTAACGATAAATGTTTCGTATCGCTCATAGAGAAAGTGTGCATAGAATACGATAACCGCGAGTATGAATGAGTAGCCCGGACGCGCAGCAGCGACCGTAACGTTGTATCAGGTGTCTGCGATCGATGGAACAATGAGTGTTCCAAATTCGGTGACTTCGGGAAACACACGGCCGACATGCCAAAATATCGTATTGTCATAGATGTCATGTTAATGGACATATGTATATATATATATCGATGTGTTATAACTACGATCCTTGGGAATGTCCTGCATCACCTTGCTATTTGATCGGTAGCTTATTTTATGAGGGATTTCGATAATGTGTGATGCCTATGCGCCACGCAGCCAATAGTGACTTTTGTGGAGAGAAACAAACCCACTGAGCCCGGATTCACGTGTTGCTTACAAATGCCGAGTTGAGTGCGATTGCATCAACGAACAGATTCTAGATAGATCGTAATGACCAGAAGAGAGTCACGGCGTTGGCGGGGAGCCGAAGGCTCCTGGCGACGCTCGTCCAACTGACGTCTCAGAAAGACCCGAATTTCAACTTTTGAATTAACCAACATCCAACAACTAACATATCGCGAGCGGGACTAGGGCTGACCGCTGCCCGCAGGGCAAGGCCAACTCTAAGTAATGATTTTACGACGCTCAACATGTAGCTGAGATACAAGCCGACCTTACGGCATTGTTCTACAAAGCCGAATACCCAACTTGGTCCGGCTGCTAGGCTAGCCTTCTTGGCTAGCAAACACTCAAAGGTCAAGCACGTCGATCTAAAGTTCCTCCGTCCCGCAGGTCACACACATGGTTCGAAATAATGCAAAAGTAATCCCTAGCGGGAATACGGCCGGAGCGCGAGAAGTTCTGAACCATGGCCCAAGTAACAACACCTTCAGGTCAAGAAAATCGACTGCTATTTAGCGAAAATGAAAGATATCTAATATGCCTCCAGGGTAAATTGACGTTGTAGACCTGATACGATCCAAATTGTTGTGTCCACTGTGGCGTATATCATTAACTACCGTAGACGTTTGGCGGCGCTTCGCTTCCACCAAACGGACGAGAATGGCAGTAGTGAGAAGAGTATGGAGTATGCAGTAATGAGATCTGTTCCTCATCATGGCAAATGCCTTACAGTGTCGAGGGTAATTAGCGGGCGGGCGGGCGGGGGTTGCTACAGAAAACCGGGGCATAAAAATATCTATGTTTTCAAGCGGTGGAAGCATATCAGCTCTCTAGACGGTTGTCTTCTACTGTTCATGATTTCGGGTCGATAGTCTCGTTTATGTGCCCGTATGAGGAAGTGACTATAATGAACTAGCTAATTCAGCTAATTGAGATAAGTAAGGCTGAAGAGGTGTGGAGTTCCTCTCCCGACACCTCTCGTAGTAATGTCGCTAAGTGCCGAGAATTATCTGATGGGAAAGGATCTGGGGGCCAGCCACTAAAGAAATAGCTTTTTTAAGCCAATATACCTATACGACACCTACAGACCTATAGAACAGGTGTGGAATAAAGGAAGTTCTCGTTTTTCACGATAGAATAATATCCGCCGGGATGGCGCGGACGCGCATCTGATTAGCCAAGCGAGAGTTACTGGCTTTAGTGATGGACATCGAGTTTAATTACAGACATATCTCCCTTTGATTCAGTATATATTATGGCGTTGAATTGGTGGTTTTACGATGCACACTGCTGTTGAACAGATGAATCGCATCAAGAACATGACAAATGCTCATTTCCAGACACCATAGCACCGCCACCAGCCTGAGTGCACACCAATGATGTACATATTGAAAATAAAACATTGTCTTAAAAGAATATAAAGATTAATAATTATTATGACAATAATCTCAAAAAACAACAATCTGAGGGAAAATCATAGGGCAATAAAACAGTTCAGATTTCTGCATCCTAAAAGCCAACCGGCTGATTAGACGTGGCTTAAATATAAGCATCGTGTTAGATTGGCGAGGGCGAAGTTTCATGGTATATTCCCTGTGTAATGGTTCCCAGCAGGAATTCCTAGCAGCTCTGAAATCACCGGTGATACCATTTGGTCGTCAGAGACCATTTAGCCGCCAGGCTCTGATACACGTTGGATGACAATGGTGATATGATACTTTTACAGATTTTTATTTTACGAGAACTCGAGCGTTTTTCAAATGGCTGGTTCGTTCAATACACTTCACTTGAACTGGATTGAATCCGGCTCCACATGAGTCCGTTGTTAAATGTGTCTGGCAATAGAGACAACGTACAGCCCTGTACAGGTGTCATTGATGCGTGGTGACGATCTCATCCCAGCCTCTCGTTCGTATCGTGTTCATACACCTTATGCATAATATATACAGTATCATCTCTAACTGCTTCCAGGAGGAGAAGAAGCAGAGGAGAGGACATTAAATGAAATTTAATTGAATGCACTTAATCACGCTTCTGCTGCCGCTCTCGGTCTCCCTTCCCTAATTACTGGGAGAAATACGGATCGATCGTTCGAGCCCCCGCGGCCGGTCGGGGGAGCCCGCTGCGTTCATCATAGGCGGCGGCGGCGGCGGCGGCGGCAGCAGCAACAGCTGCAACGTTATCGCCGTCCACCGTAGAACATCCCGTCGTGAACTGTGTACAAGGGACCACCAGGGTCCTTCAGCTGGATCAATGAGATCAATTCAACAACATGGACGGTGACCTAAAGAGGGAAGCGCCGCGGGGAAGGTCTATGGGAGAGGGTCCAATGGACAAACGATCGCGGTGTTGAAACCCGCTATGAAGGCCGATCTCGAAAATGGGACGTAGCTGCGGGCTTCAAGGCGAAGGACGCGGATGGCTGGACGAGTCGAAACTGCCGCTGGTCAATGTCAGTTCGGGTAGCAAGGGTACCGAGCTGCTTTGCTGGGAGCGGAATCAAGGGACCGTTGGGAGGAAGACAAAATCGTTGGATTTGAAGGAGAAAGCAGCAGACGGAGAGAGAGATCGAGGTAGAGATATCGAGAGAGTGAGAGAGAGAGAGAACGAGAACAAAAAGTATAACGAACATTGTATGTTTGATGATGCATAAAGATGAGCTAATGAGTGAACTGCCTCAACGTTGTCCGGGTAATAAAGGGCGTGATAATTCAACGCGAATTCAAGCAGCTCCATTAATTAACACGGGGAATACAGCCCAAACGCACATACGTCATGCGCACAGATTTCTGAAATACAACCATGGGTTAACCTGGAATCTTCAATTCGATTTCACGTCAGCCACGTCCGATTGCGTACAATTTCCGGGCTAACTTTCAACCAGCAATTAAATCAGTCTATGGCACCGCTGCTTTCGGCAAAAGGCTTCATGGCACGGTCCCCCTTTGAATGCAAATGTGCAACGGTGGTTGGGTGAATAGTCAAAACTCAATTTATGGATTCATCAGGAATCGATAACATTACGCTGAGGAACTCATAAGAATCGGGGAATCTCTTCTTTTTTTTTTATAGTATACCACTATTGTAGGTGAACTACAGGAACGGCTCTTCGGGCGTGCTAAGGTTTACCAGAATTCGCCGCTCGAACAACAGTGGTTCGAGACTTCGTCTCAAAAAAATATGCATGTATTTTGACAAGCTGGCAAATTGAAAAACAATAACTCCGGACTGGACAGGTCCGCCATTTTTCATGTGCCATTTGTGAGTGCGTTTATTTACCAATCGACATTAGCAGCATTGCGCTACCTGCAATAGTTACACGTGTTAATCCCTTATAATTGTAATTAATGTTCATCTTGCCTTTGAGGCCATTCAACGATCGTTCACCGCAATTTTTCGACAGTTCATATTGCAGAGCTAATTATAATGACATGCGTTTAATGTTGGACGGCTCTCGTCGAGAAGATTCACCAGCGCATTATCGATTTCGGCGAGCGTAAACGCAGTGAAATCGGCCGGATGGAGGGGTGCGGGGGTAGACGAGTAGGTAAAATAGAATCTAGTTACGCTCGGATTTACCAACTGAGCTGGCTACGCCATCTGACTGAACGTCTCAATAGCGTCCTTTGTGTGTGTCGCAGATACCATTCATACCTAAGCATATACTGCTGTATATCATACGGTGTGGCCAAAATTTTCCACTCAATGAGTTGACCACGCGGTAGCTCTCGTGAGAGGGCTTTTACTAGTCACGATGTGACATTGATATCGGTATACGTCGCGTTTGCTCAATCATATTTTGAAGCTGGCTCCGCTAGGCGCGGCGGCAGGCGGCATCGTCGATTAGTTCCAGAGAGAATTCCCACTCGAAAGGTTTAGGTACCGACAATTCGGGTAGCACTTGCCCATAAGAGCCAAATGTGTGCCGAGTGGCAATGGTCGTAAAATTCAATCAACAAGTGTCAAGGGCAGCTTTGCTATTATTGTTTTCACTCGATCTTAACGAAGACGTCGTGATCGCCCTCAGAGGGACGTTCAGTAATCTGCTAACGGAGCTCAACCTCGGAGGGCGCATTGATCCGTGTGGGCTAACAACGGTGTGTGCGTAAAAATAAATACGTCAGTCATCTCGTATACAAATGGTTTGAGAGGCCACGCATTACCAGCGACGTCCAAAGGGATATTCTTGGCGAATCGGTTACGTCTCATCGATCTATCTGTCTGTTGTTATTAAGCGATCATAAGCAAGGCAAATTATTAGCTTTTGTTCTATCGTACACATTTCGTACGCATCTGCCACATCTGACACGTCTACAATTGCTGTCGACTCTCGCGAAACTATTCATAGCTATGATAACGGCAGGGGGCAGCTTAGACACAACTGTGCTTCGGGAAGCGTTGAGAAGGTTTGTTTGTTTGGAGACGAGATGTTCCTAGGTCGCCGTACACATTACTACCGGCCTTATTACGAAATGTTTAGCCCGTTCTTCGATTTCTGTGTCTTGAGTCTACAAGCACAAAGCCTCAGTTACATTTACTTTAACTACTACTACTACTTCTTTGTTTTCGGCTCCTAAATGAGGCCTACTTTTGCAAAAACGAGCTGTACTTTAATTAACAAAAAGGGGTTGACAGTGACTAAGTACAGGATGCTTTCGAAACCCACGCTCGTGCCATACCTTCAAGTAACGACACTGATCCCCAGCGCAAGCAAAGCTTTGATAGGTCAATTTCCCCTAGCGGGTATGACGAAGAAACGAATCACACCACATTCGGGAGATATTTCGAACAAAAGCTCGGGATTTATTGCCATCATGTGTCTTGAATTGATAGATTTCAAGACAGCATTACCCCGAGGATATTCTGAAGCGGGTGCAACTAGACAAAAATAGAAGAGTTCTCCTCTAGCTGCTTGTCAGCTGTGTGCGCCACGAGGCGAGGTCACCGAGGGCATTCGAGGTTTCGAGGGTCCGTTACGATGGGCAGCATTAGATAGGGCATAATCGAACCAATCGGACAGAAGCCACTTGATCAGAAGAGACCATTTGTCGGTATGCAACTAGACTCGCACTAGGTATGTAGTGCGAGTCTAGTTGTGACAGGACTAACTTCGGACATACAAACAAACATCACCAGCTACCGATGGCACAGTTGTCCTCAATGGGTCGCCGTTGTCGGTTCCAAATGAGGTTGAGCATCTTTCCGATAACCGATTGCTTTGGGGCTACATATTGTGGAGCAAGTTAATAAGGACTTCGATTGAGGTACAGCCATTCGTGAAGTTTCGTGTCTCGGTGGTCTTCATGTTTTTGTTGTCGATGGCACGTAAACAGAATTGTGTGCAAACCTTTGTCTGTTGCTATGGCTATGATCAGCTTACAGCAAATGATCGGTAAGGTCAGCAGGCGCACGTGGACGGAAAATTGAGAACTCACACGCGATCTTTATTATTATTATTATTATTATTATTATTATTATTATTATTATCATCAATATTGCTAACTATTGTTATTATATTTTTATAATTGTTCTGGTTGCGTTTCGTTCGACCTTTCCATACAACTCATTCTCTCTCTCTCTCTCTCTCTCTCTCTCTCTCTCCATCTGCAAAGGCAAACACTAACACCCGGCAAAAACACACACGCGGACACACGTGGACGAATTGATTAATTGTCTCGCTTCGTGAGCAGGCCATCTCAGAGCAACTCCCGTTCCACAGCATGTCCTATCCGATTCTTCCCGATACTGAATGACAGACGAGACAAGCAGACGCTCGTCATTTCGCCGGCTGCCCCCCTCCTCCCATCCGAACTGCTTCGTAGAAGACACCCGGATAGAGCCGTTTGATTCATTCGATCAGTGGCTATTCGTCGAGATATTGGGTCAGCTGCGGTACGCTTCCGTTCGGCTAACTATACACAGAAACAGGCTTACGGACCGTCTTCTATAATAGTTAGCTTGACAACGACGTTTTGCGGCCGAACCATGAATGAATGCTCGGTCATTACGAACCACCCCTCAAACAGCGAGAAGGGCGGCCCCTTGGGCCACTTCGCACAAGTAACAAACACATCACAGGGAGATGAAGTAGCGACGATTGGGGACACCGCCTGCCCCCCCCCCCGACTGTTTGCAAGCCTAGTGTCCTTGCGAATTGAATACGGCAGAATAGAGGCGAGGATTTTCGGTTATTGGCCGACGAGGATGAACGAGGATGTTGTAGGCCAATGAGGGCTGGTCGTCTACAAGTGGACGCAGCACGCAATGCGATTGGCCTAGGCTGCGGTATACGGGGACCTACGTGGCTTGCAAACGACAGATGCATTGGACCATCAGTTGTTGTAGGTTTGGCCTGCGTCAGCGTGCGGGAGACGATTATCGACTCGCGTTTCCTGTCTGACTCCTTGTTCAAATCATTCATTGTCCGATTACGACAATGGAATACACAGCAATGCAATGCGGGGCATTATTGCTGTATTTGTTATTATCAAGTTACTCCGATGAATCCGTGTCGCTCGCAGTGTTAACAGGTACTTAACATGAGATATATTCTATTGAGTTCAACTTCAGGATCTGGGAGTCTGAACATCCTGGTGAGTTTGGCTAAGTTTAAGGCTGAATATGTTTAAAGGGGCCGGCGACCGCATCGTATTTTATCTTATCGCACCTCAACAAATCTACGGAAATTGATGAATGTCTTCGCTGTATGGGCCAACTGTCGATGATTAATTACGGTGCCGATTACTCTTCTAAGGGATTAACGTCATGTTCACAGCATAATAATAATATATATATATATATATATATTCACGAACGTCGCTCGTTACGTAGCACAAGAACATTTACTGACCACGAACAAAACATCGAGCGACAATAAGATGCGTACGATATAAGTGTTTGCAAATGTTTATTTACACCCGTTATTGTTTGAATAGAAAGAAAAACACCTAGGAACTTTACTTCCTAGGTCGGTTGGCTCGAATGGCGTCGCTAGCGACCCATGGCGTAGGTAGGCGTTCGGCCGTATTCGGTACAAAGGAACACGATCATTGAGAGACTCCCAACGACATCTCCCATAACGACACTCATGCGGTGGCAACGCGTACGGCGCGGTGCGTTTCTCTCTCTCTCTCTCGAAGATCCGTAAAAGGTGCTGTTGCATATCTATAAATACAACACACGTATACGTGGCCACCATCCGTAGCGGAAACGAGGCAGGGAATATACTGAGGATTTAGCAGTGCTTCGTGTCCTTGAAAGATTTTCTATTTCTCGAAGAATACTCACCCTTATACTGCTGGGTGACGTTTATTAATAAGACCTTGCCAGGGACATAGTATAATTAAATGTGACATAGTAAAATTACGAGCTTGGGTAATAATAAGTTTTCGCCGTTTTTTTTTTAAAATTTGAAAGAATCGTTAACAAATGAAGATAAATTAGCCCCTTAGAAAATGTATGTTGTAAAGCAGAGGGCGAAAGCGCGCCGTTTGCTCTTCGTATCTCAACCTTTATAGGATCACTACAGAACACGGATACGCGACATATGGGAACAGTTGAGGACCAGTGTCTGGGAGACGGTTTCAAAAAACAGCGGGAACTAATTGGGTGACTTATATCTATAGTAGCATACGAAAAAGGTTGTCCCTAGACGAAGTATTATCCAAAAAGCAATCCTTTGACAACAAGAGGTCGAAAAATACAAAGCAACGAAAATTGCATAGGTTAAGATTAAGGTTTATTCGTTTATTAAAGGAACTGCCATTTTTCAATGCTTAAGTTCTCTTATATGCCATCACGCAGCAGGGCTCGAACCCGCCGCCAGAGACTTAGCCGTCCAAGCCACCGCGCTGATCGATTGAAATTAATGAGAACTCCAACACTACAATAGATGAAATGCATTTACTAACCGCTCTGATCTCGAGTTTCCTCTACGTTGGTCAATCGTCGACAGCTATGCTTACTGCGCTTTCTTCGGCTCTTCGACGAACCCGTCATTGTGTCAGCGGGTGTCAACCGTTGACCCGAATTGCGTCCCACCGGCTGCTGGATACTGCCAATAGTGGCTCCATCCTTCATTGTCTGCCTCGTATCGGACGCAACGGCTGTCGTCACGTGCGCCGGGCGAACACTATTGCTTTTGTGAAAATGTCCAAAATGACCCAGTCGGCCCTGATCCGTTACCGCGAGCTGTGGTTGCCCGCCAACGGCGCACGTCGGCCACCGCATGACGGAGCCGCCGCCAGTATCCGGCAAGAACTGCCCGCTGCCCCGCTGTTGTATCGACAACTCCTGCTCCTGGTGCTGGTGACCGTGATGGTGGAGCTGGTGACGACAGCCAACTCCGGCTCCTCCACCTACAACTACAATGGACGATGACTCGTCGCTCCGAGATACGTAGCCTTCTTCTGGAGTGTCGTCACCCGAGCTGCTCCCATAACTATGACCGTCGTCGACGGAGACATCGCTCGTGGCGGTTATTATGTTCGTGCTGCTGGTCGAGCCGGACAGGACGATTCGCTGGGGTCGTAGCGTGCTGTCCTGTGCAGCAGCGATCTCCACGGGAGTCGTTCGAGCGTTCGAGGGAACACTTCGGCCTTCACTTCTTGACGAGGTCGTTTGCTCCTCGTGAAGATGCGTCGAACATGACGATGTCGAGGTGCAGAGCCATCCCGAGCACCTGCTGAATTGTGTAGGGCCTACGGGGTTGACTTGCGCCTGATTCGGGGAACGGGGTTGGTCGTGATGAGTTCGGCTTGGCACGACGCTGCCTTCATTGATGGTCGCTTTTGGATGGACCGCGAATCGGGCAACCGAGGCCGGCGACTCCAATGACGCACCTCGGTCCGGCAGCTCACCCGGGCTGGGCGGCAGTGACGGGCTCACTGTCAGCACGTCTAGCGGTGACACTCGCGCGGCAGGCATACTGCAAGAACAGAAGATACGCACATGATTCGATTTGATCTCAGTGGCAATCAATAAGTGCTAAATAGCCCACAATATGATCAATCAAACGCTCCACTCGCATGGTGTTATTGGCGTGAATATTACACCATTCGACAATGTTTTTGGAAAAAAAAAGACATGGCTGAAACACACAAAATACGTACGGAACAGTCGAAGACGTTCACTTATTTTATATCCATACGAATACAACTCGGCCAGTCGCTGAGCGGATTTTTCTATCTTTACGGCGACGCTACGCGGGCTCATCACCAGCGTTGCTGGCGTTGCCGTCTTATGATCAATACTTATCTCATCATGGTAAAAAGTCATACGGCCACCCCGAGGTGGCAGGACTCCGCGTAAAGGTCAAGAAATGCGAGGGAACAATGATCCAGGTGAAATCAGAGACTTGGGAGATATTATATATTATTTACAGTGTGAGCGTTGTCATGATGAAATGAAATCGGCGGGGCTTTGAAATCGACAGCGAACAATCGCAGTAGGAAATTGGAACAGGTTTCCTATGTGAATAGAGACGCATGGTTTTTACTCAAACGTTAAACGAGCACGTCTGGAAGATCATTTGCAATTGTTATACACTCGTCGAGAAGAGAATACAACAAATTAATCGATTGATAGGTCTCTCAATCTCATTTTGTCATTCGAGGGCTACATGTGTGGCATGGACGTTATTTCCGAGAGGTACCTTTTTGACAAGCACGGCCTAAAAGGGAGACTTATACAGAGATAAACTTTTTCGGGCTGACTCTCAGCCAACATTTAACGTCCACGGTACCGCTTTCGCATTATTAACTTATACAGAGATAGGCAACGTTTAACATAACCACGTGGCCTATTCGCGGAAGCCTGACCTGTGCGTTTCGATTGTCTCTACGCGATCGCTATGAGCAGGCTATATATTTTTAAATTTTACTCGCCAAATATCGGGCTGTTTGACTACATGAAATCTTAGTGTCAGACTTCCTTCTCGTTAGAGAACAGGAAGTCGGACTTAATCGAAACATGGATTGATCAACTTTGCCATGTAACCCATAGTCTTGAGGACATGCACGCTGTCATCGGAACTCGGAGCTACTCGCACGGACGACCAGCTCCAGACTACTCGGAACCCGATCAGAGGGTCCTGTTCAGCGTGTACTGAGTGTCAGCCCTAATGTTGTGTACCGGCCGAAAAATTCTGATCTATATCTGATAATTGTATCGAGACACTACCCGCGCCTGCTAAGTGGACTCCCTGCTCGTCCCGACCGATGGCCCGGTACGTCACGGTGCTAGCTTCATTTGTCAAAAACGGATACGGGACAAGGCTCTCTCTCTATCTCTCTCTCTCTTTACCGGTTCCGTAGTCCAGGTCATCGAACTGTAAGGTAACTGCAGTCGACCTAGAACGAGAATCTACAGGTTTCGATTTGCGAAGGTCTATGAGGAAGGCCTACAACAACTGAAGCTGACCTACTGCTGTGAGATTTATTAACGCATTAATGGGTGTGCGTGCTCAGAAACCGTACCGTTGCAGGACGACGTATTGTTCGCGTCGAGCAAGCTGGCAAAAAACAGGCACATAAACAAATCAACCGTGGATGGATCGACAAGGGCACAGTTCGACAGGTGAAACGCATGAGTAATCGATGCGGGCGCGAACGTTACGTACGAATTTGATAAACAATTTTGGATAATAATAATAATAATAATATTAACAATACTTTGTTTATTGACACAACTGCAGTCTAGATGGGTGAAGTAATCCTGTGGCTCGGTGAGGAGGACGCTTGTATTGTTACTAGTTATGTCAAAACTGTTGTTTTTCGAGCTGAACCTCAGCTGATCTCCTATGAGACAGGCCTCAGCTCTTAACCTTATAGGTATTAATATGAGGACCTGCCGGGGCCACCGGTTTGTTACTAAGGTTTTCGGGCCGACTCTCAGCCAATATTTAACGTCCACGGTACAACTGCTTTTAGCATTGCTTCGTAAGACGGACAACCCCTTTAAATGCAAGTGTGCAACAGTGGTAATCGAACCCGTGCACCTACGTGCCTCCTCCGATTGCGAGACGCACACGAATGCATCACTAGGCCACCGGGCTCGACATCGGTTCGTTACTAGTTACATCAAACGAGTATGAACCGTACCCAGGTTAAAGTATAATAATACTTTGTTCTCACTTTCCATTTATTCAGACACATTTTGACGAAGAGGCAAACAAATCTCGCTCGAGACACCGACATATCACACTTGTGAGCGCTTTGCTTAAATACGGACAGAGCTGTGTGGAGTGACGTTCGCCGACAAGCTCTCTTGCTAAGGGATGCGGTCAATCGCACCTTGAGAAAGGAATATTCGAGCATCGTCTTTGAGGTAAGTGAGTATATTGCTTCGTGTTAGCATTTCTCTTCCGAGATCTGTCAACAAATAATGAAAATAAAGATAAAGGTTTGCTGCAATTTTATGTTAGAAAGGTACAACTTACTTAAATCGTTCGAGCGAGATTTGAAACGTACCGAAGCTTCTTCTAACATGAGCGCTTTCTGTAGAGCAATGTTATGATTCCTCATAGACACATGTTCAAGAGGACCTCCTGTTGGGCTAACAACGCGTTTACTCTGTCTTTTACTTCGTTCGCCGGAGTGACAATGCGATATTTCCGCTTTCCTCGGACGCGCCATTGTCACCGATGACACCTTTCCGCGACCAGCAAGAAACATCAAGGCTGGCTTTCAAGGTTGCTCGCAATCACTGTCCATTCAAGTTCGTAGCAACGAAGTCAAGCATCGCTACACACGAGGCACGCCTTGACACTTATGCATTGTTAACAGATGCACACTGTTCGCGAAGACGAGCGGACCCCGTGAACATGCGCAAGACACATAGAGAGTGCTGGCGAGAGAGAGAGAGGGAGCTTAGCGGCGGATCGTTTCGATGATGTGGACCGGGACAGTGGTGCTCTCGTTGTGGTGCAGCAGGACGTGGCCTGCCATGCCACATCCGCGGGTTTGGTTACGGGCTGTTGCTCCTCTGACCCTCGGCAAGCGATTCCGGTCAAAATCAGAGTCGGAACAGAAACTCCCGAGGTCGGTGGCTCCCTCGCGGAGGTCGTGCCATGCCACAGCGACGCGTATATGGAAAAGAGCGCAGGTCGGACCTCAGAAACGCATCACTGCAGGCCGACCTTCACGCTTCGTGGCCCACTGGATCGTACCCGGCGGGTGGCCGGCTGCCAGAGGTACTGCTGAGCACTTGTACCCAGACTGCCGGTGTTTGCTTGTTGGATAGCCTTGGTTATTGGCTCGTAGAATGCCTTGCTAGTGAGGCCTCTGACTCAGGGCTATGTTCTGCTACCGTCGACTAAAGTCGAGAGGTTATAACGTAGCCCTGAGAGGGTGAAGTGATTCGCACAAGCGAGCTTTACCTATCCGTATAGAGTCGCCCGCAGTGCGGATGCATTATGGATATAGTTTATTAGCTGAAACGATACTCGACGCGCGTCATAGACCTGCATGGATATATCGACCGAAAAAGGACGAGACAGCGGCCAAATTAGTTGTAGTGTTTTCGGCGACGTCGCTATAATGTCTCCCTATATCTCGCAGTGCGTGAGGGGTGACGCACTATCGAATGAACAGAATGAACCGCCCGGAAGATTGAATCTCACGATCACAATTCGGCTAGTACAAAAGTATCTAGGAAATATACATGGATGGGGCTAGACCAAGCTGGAAATTGCACTCAACAAGCACACGAATATGGACGTGAAGTTGCGCATTTGAAGAACATAAGAACATTTTCGCGCACTCGCGATGGCTGTCGACAAAGAGTAGAGGGAGCCTGAAGAGAGGCGAGTGGTCCTTCAAACTCCGGTGGTGGCTATCGAAGTAATTCCCTGTCGAGCAAATGTCGAGCTTTGGGGGTCAGCGGGGAAACCCACCCTGGTTTCGTGGGTTTGTAAGTCCTACACTGGTCACTACGGCTGAGTGACACATGTACGTTAAGCATACCCGAAGCATACCCTCGTAAGCAAATAAAAAATAACACATTAACTGGTGGCAATTTTTGAATGAGTGTTCCCTAGCGAGGTTGTTTATACGTACTATTATACATTCTCTAATGTGTAAATATAGCGAAAACAAGGTCCCACTAACTGGAAACACTAAAGGTTGCTCAAAATCAACAGTCTTGTATAATATTTTCAACGTATTTCAAGCCACATGCACAGGATATACATATATATATATATATATATATATATATATAATATATATATATATATATAAGTCTAATCGTATGAAGCAACCGAGAGACTATTAATTTCATAATATGGCAGCATTTAGCATTTGTATGTCTCTACTCATGAATTTCTTGTGACGTATGTCAGAGTTAATGACCCCAAGCTCATATGTACACGACGGCAGCTACACCGTGAAGCTTTCTAATAGCGGATGAAGCTGGACGCTGTTTCGCATCGAACTCGGACACGGATTCCGGGCTCCCCCCGTTCGATCGAAACACCGAGATTTCGAGACGTGATAGCGAGCACAGGGTCGTTGCCAGATCAACGAAACGAGTCATTGCATTAGCTCGACTCGTCGATCCCCAGCTTCGTTTGCACATTAACAACAAAATTTTACGTAGGGAAATACAATTCCCGCTATTGGCCACCAGGTTCCTATGGTAACAAGTTTGTGACCATACTTAACCTATTCTATATATAATTTTTTCTGCTACTTAAATTGCAGCTAGTACACGGTATACTAGTTCCCGACCAAATCGATTTGAGAGGACAATTGAAATTCGAGGAAGTTGTCATCGTCTCATAGACGCGGTATCTGGACCCGCGCATACAATTTCTTCTGCAAAAGGCTTGAGTCATGACGCGGTCATTGCCATTGCTGGCCGGGGGGAGGACAAGTTCGCAGGAGGCGATCTACCTGATTGCATATGTCTATTGCATCTGGTTGATAAGCGGGCGGAAGTTCCGTCACTCCGCGAGAACTTGGCCAGCCCGTTCTTTTGTTTGTGTCTTTATTAATTATCACAGATAATTGGTACACCTTGGTACGGGAAACGGAAAGCTCATAATATGAATTATCTGTCAATTGTTATTATTATTATTATTACTGATAGCAAAATCATGATCATGTTGCTAGTAGTTGCAATTAGCTAATGCAGCAGCATCACCCTTCTCATGCTGTTTTGGCTTGCCATTGTCGCCGGATGACAGACAGTTACCACGCAGTCCGAACGTATTGACGATATTAGCAATCAGATAAAAAATGATTGCTCGCATCGATGATCGGAACAGATTGAGACCATCGCTGTCATGCGCCAATGCCAATTCATCTGCCTTGTGGGGAGATCAACGCTGGAGTCGTTGTCACAAGCCGTTGAGCCCACCCGATCAAGTGGACCGGCTTTCAGGGCCCCGTTTTGGCTCGGCAGGAACTGGCGGGATAGGACAGGTGCAGCGATTGTCGTTCTGTGGCGAACACTTTCAGTTGTCCATGATGTACGCCGATGTTAAGGAATACCGCGAATGAAACGCGGGGGTAACAACAGCTATTGGTCAGCATAGGCATTGCACAAACGTGACATGTGTGGAAGATCGCCGTTGTCGCGACGCATACGATATATTATATATTCGCAAAACGCTTGTCCATTTCGTGCTTAAACCTATATGGGCCTAAGCTTAATAATTGGCCGAAACCACTGTAAGGAGTGCCATTTAAGGGGAGATTCGATTAGTGCTACAATTAGCAGTAGTGGTAGTAGTATATCAAAGAACATGATCTTCGGCTGTGGGTTTGCGTTACCCGCTGCTGGATAATGATTCATTAGCAGGGAACAGTAGCCCGCTCCCCGTCCAATGAGTCTACTCACAATAATGTCACAAGGCCAAGTATCCCTCAATGCTTTCGAGATAGGGGTTCGTCTATCGGTGATCTTGGAGACGAGAAGGACATACAAGAGATCCCTCTTCTCTCTTGGAGACGAGAAGGAGGCACTAGCACAAAGGTTATTACCCACGTAAATACGACTGCTCTCTCTCTCCTGCCCTCCTCACCGAAGCGGTCGCAAGATGTCAACGCCGTCTTGAGGCATGAAAAGAATTGCCCGGCTGCCACCGAGCTCAAAATCTTCTGAAGTGAGTTGGCGGCAGTTAGAGCGATAGATTATAGCGGTACACAGGTTCACATGACTTGTGCATGATCTTTGTTGAGAGCACACACGAGAGACTATTGTCCAGCCCTGCATGATTTGCCGATCGAGTGGCATGCAGCAGGCCAAGCCGCTCTTTGAGCAAAACACTTTAGGGAACCCTTCTGGGTTTCACACCGGCCGCTTTTTACATACGCCGTCCTCAGGCCTTTTTCAGGCCACTCGTAGAGATGGCCGTATCTATTCGAGGTGGCGATTTTGTCGCCGTCGAAACGGCAGCTTCGTGTCGTAAATTACGTTGCTGTGCACGTTGGCATGATTTTCCGTTGAGATTTACTAATTAACTGTGCGCCACCAGATCTTCTAGTGCAGCTTGAGCGTAGCACTTATAAATATTTCCGCAAGCTCTCGGCGCTTAAATGATCGACGCAAATTCATCTCCGGCCACCGCCTCTATCTCTCTGTATCACTGTCTACCCCTCGTATAGCGGATGGACGAGCAGCAAGCGAGAGTTAGCGGACCCTATGACCATGAAGAGAGTTCTGTGTTGATCATATAGTCGCGTACACGAGCAAGGCGCAACGAGATTTGAAGGTCATGGCGGACCTCCCTGGCCAGATCTCTCTGTCGTAGTTCGCACCGAACATTTGGCTCTGCACTCGAGCCGCCCACCATTCCCCGGCCAAATGGTAGCCTTAGTTGTGGGCTTCGCGACCCGCTCCAGCGAGACAAGCGGAGCAAGTGGCAAAATATTAACGGAACCTCATCAGGTCTGTCTGTGGAATTACCGCTTCCCCACGTCGATTCAACTCTATACCGCCAGCTACAGTATAAGCCGGAACGACGATCATAGTCCGTGTATGGGGCAGATTTTGCGGGGACCCCATGCCGCTGTGGGGTAAGATATTATACGATTCACTGCCGAAGTTAGGCTCGGTCTAAAGTCATGCAAGGCGCTGCATGGACCGGGGGAACCGAGTGCTAAATTATTTACCTCATCATCATGTGCCGTTTGATGGGTTTACTGCCTAGATTTGACGAGACGAGAGACCCCTTATAGAATCACGGCTGATGGTAGTATTACGTACTAATATTAGCATGCACAGGTACAAGCAAAGGGTAAGTGGCTATCGTTCAGAAGATGTCATGGAGAAACAATGTTCGCGTTGAGTCGATTCACGTATGCAGGCTCGCTCGCTCGATTGCTTGTTCGACACCGAACTCAGCCGACCCCAGTATCTGCACACCCTGGAGAGGTATCTCTACGGCCGTTAGCCTGGTGCTGCATAAGTTCTCCACCCGGGACTCGACAACAAGAAGACAATGGCGGGCAAAGTCGACAGGCGTCCGCAGGATGACGAACGTGGACGTATGACCCGCCAATGCAGGAAACGCGCACGAATTCGCATCTGTTGCATTAAAATGAACATCACAGGTGTCCACTAAACAAAATGCGTCATAACCTTATGGGTAGGTGCTGGTGAGAAGTGTGAAATGTTCCGCGCCAAGAATAAGCATATCGCAGCAAACAAACGCCAAGGGAATCCCAATGTGTACGTAATACCCCACTTGGCCGCACAGTCACAACCGAGCCCCCTAGAGGGGGGTTGTTGGCTGGGGGCTAACCCTCTGTATGGGGCAAATGGGTTTAGATATCGTTTAGAAACATCAAAACTCCATCATTTAGACACATGTCGCTACAATTACTGACATGAGCTGCTTGCTGCCACGGTGAGTGCGTTTCGGGATGGCGCACTGCTATGACAAAATTGCCTTTGATAATATGACAATGGTCAAATTCAGTCATATTTATAATACTACTTCTAATAACAACCATGAGATCACCTTTTTTCGGAAAATACTCCCCATCATTGTATTGAGCTTTCGACCGTCAGCTGTCTTCCAAGCAATATTTTTTACTTAGAATATAGTTGATTGTCGATGTTCGCCCGGCCAGTGGCTGTTAATTCATCACAAAACCACGTTTCGCTGTTCGCTCCGCAATGTGGAGGATTTTACAGTGACGAAGCAAAAATATAGCCAAACACAGCTGATAGATATACGCTATGTTTGTTCCTAGCTAATTTCTAATCGAAAGACAAAGGCCGTCTCGAAAACTCTAATTGCAATTCTAAGTGATGAGGGTTGCTAATTGAGCCCGGCAGCGTGCTGTTCTGCTGCCCGGACGATTCAAACGTGAATATCCCGATAGGCGTCAACAAGTAGACCTCACCTCATGGTCTGACTGGTTTTGACACTACCTGTTAGAACATGAAGTGTGCCCCCCTCCCCTCGACGCGAACGTCAAACGTCGATATATCTATTCAAACAACAGTTACAACCAACCCTTCGGATGCGGCCAAACACCAGAGCATCAACGGTACAGCCAGTGATAGGCTCCCCGAGCGCTGTCTGCAGCTCGTGAATAGTAGGGGACGCTGGGGAGTATTCGACGGGGGTTTATGCAGAAATCTTTGAATTTGCTCGTTCAGTAGAAGGCTACCTGGACTCTGTGCGAACGTAGCGGAACTCGGCCTGGAACAGCTCGCAATATTCGTATCTCACCCGAATCGACTCTGGCGCTTCTTCTAGCGAGATAAGTGTGCAGGTATGCCAATAATCAGCACAGTAATTAGTACGTCGAGAAGATGACGTGTCATCGCGTTTAAAGCCTGTGCTACAACATTGTGAGGGGTAGCCGCACCCAACGCGATAGGTGACAGCTCTAGCAATGATGAGAGCAAACGCTGCGAGTGCACCCAAAGTCAGTGCCGCTTGTCGGCTCACTTACGAGATTCGCTCACTTAAACGTCCTTGCGGTGTCATGTCCGTTGTCCTTCTAGGCCTACGCTATCCACCATCCACGTCTCCCACCGCACTCCCCGAAATTCTGGCCTGCTCCTGGCCGAAAGGCTTCGGGCTCAACGGTGGCGTGCTTCACCTAAACCTGCCCATCCACATCTGTTACGGCAATGTCTGCTGCCACTGTGCGTGTGCGGCTATGCGATACGCCGCGTGGCTGTTGTCCCCAGTTTCGGCGAAGTCAATGAGCCGTGTCGACGACGATCATAATAAAAATAGTAATAATAACAGACGCCGAAATAATGATGACTATATTGTAATCAATATATTTAAATTAGGAAACGGACCGACGTGCCCGTCTCTCAGCTCCACTCTCGCCTAACGCCAACCGGCATCCAGCCGCACAGACTATTATAGATGTTACGTCGTATCAGGCGGGTTTCCCATCAGCTGCTCCGTAGCGACGAACGGCGATGAGTGCGTCGAGAGTACGTATATACATATGCTAAGCTGAAGTTGTATTCCAAACCTGCGGAAGCAATGATATATATATATATATATTATATACACATAGGGAGAGGGAGCGAGAGAGAGGCGCCAGGAGGACAAGAGGCTGGTAAACTCCGATACCCGGAGGGAAGCTGGAGCTCCCCTTGTATTGAGCCGAGCTAGCGTCTGTGTCCTGGCTAAGTTCCCGTCCTTTCGGGCCGCTTTCATGATGGACGGTATCACTAATTGGGTACAATTGGTATACATGGCCGACCGTAGGCATCAGGTGTACTATAGGAATAGGTAACGACGAGGTCGTCGAGCAATTAATGAAGCGATGATAAAATCACCACGCGCATAGTGGATGCCGGATGACGATACGGGTGGCGGTCACATCGTGTCGCGATGTATTTTGTATGCATGCGACTTTCAGGCAAGTCACATTGAGAGCGGTAGCCGGTAATCACTGCCTGTGTATTTTTAGCTTGTCTATCTTGGTCGGTCGCTTTGACGAGACACATCCAGCAGGATGTGGCTAAACGCGGTTGCTATTCTTTGCGACGGGGTACGCTATCGTCTATAAACCTCGTACGGGGGCTAGATTTATATACATTTACACCCACTTCGTTCCCTCAGGCCCTCACCTGAGGCATCCTGCACGTGGCCGCCATGTTGACCGCCGAATACCGTCGAGCACATTATCTATACGCAGCGTATAGATCTAAACGCGTTCGTCTTGTATATATTATACAGACAATGTGTGCGTGGCGGAACCTCTGTCCGCGGTCAAGTTCATACGGCAGCTAATTAGCAAAGGCCAAATCGTGTCCTGAATGTTGACGAACTCGCCTCGGGCAACTTTGCCACCACTCTGGAGACGGAGAACTTTCTCTGCTTAGCAGTGCCTCGCTAGCTAACCCTTGGCGCTAAAAGCACGAATTCGCGTCGCGTTCCACAAGGACGCTATCGGCCAGCTGGACGTCAACGTCGGCCAAGGGCTGGTCGTAAACAGTGGACATGAAACCCATTGCGTTCGAAACGAACGAAGGGCCGCTATAGTATATAAATGTGTTGAAAAACACGTGATATCCGATGGGCCTCGGGCACCCGCAGTCGATTGGGCGCCCACTGCACTGTGCAGTTGTGTGGGGCGTTCCATTATCTAAGAATATAGAAATGCATATATATATATACACCTAGGAAATATTTACCTAAATAGTCTGTGCGACGCCTCAACGAATGGCGGATGTCGAAAACGACGGATGTTCGCGAGCTACTCTGGTGCAGTTGGCGAAATGCTTAGATATGGAATGATTCATAGAGAAATAATAATAATGATAAGGATTCGTAGCTATAAACTATAACTGTAGAATGACTGGTAAATAAAGTATGACAGGTATGAAACCAACGATGTATATTTCAGTCGTGCGATTCTTTGAACACAAACAGATTCCCAAATTGGTTTTGTATCCCCTCTCGTTTGGAACCCATAATTGTTTGTCATGCTTGCTGCAGCAGGACATCCTCCACAGCCTCTGTCCTCTTGCACCGTTTGTCACCGTTTGTGAGATTATAATTTTTATAGTATTAATATAAAATAAGAACCACTATTAATTGGTGTTTTATTCGTGGTGTTGATACACGTATAATAAATTTTGCTGGGCCGACTCGAATACAACATTTAACGTCCACGGTACAAGCGCGTTCGGCATAAGGCTTCCTAAGACGGACAACCCCTTTAAATGAAAATGTGCCAACGGTGGGGATCGAACCCCCTATCGGAGTACCTGGGAACCCCAACCCAGCCGATTTGTCTATGTATACTGTCTTTCCGTTCAACACTCGTCACACGCAGATTCGTTTGGTTAGTGTTCATTGGCCAGTGTTACCGTTTATGGACGCAACGGACGCATGCCTTGTGGCTGCCTTGAACCCCAGTCCCGCTTAGCCAGAACAGCAGCATTCGGCAACTTCAACGAAGACCGAACGCATCACCCGAAGACAGAACCTTCGCCCCCCACAGTCTATAAATACACATATACACTAACTGTCTGATAATACCGCGGGAATACAGAAACAGCAGCACACATACAAACGGAATAACGAAAATAAGCCCTCTACTAAACCCCTTTAATCTCCCCCATACTTCACTGGCCCGTGCAATGCCACTCTGAACTAATATATCGGCCCTTACCCCCCAGGCATCCCGTCCTCCTCATAATCAGTCAATTCATTACATCGGCCCAGCTGCCGCGAGCAGTGGTCGTTGCCAATCCGTCTCGAAACTCGTCCTCTCCTGAACGGCCTTCGACAGCCGCAACTCCCACGGAATTAGGCTTCTCCGCTCTAACGTACAGGACACGTTAGATGACTCTCTCAATCCGGCGTTGCTTATTAATAAGGTTACATAGATATATATATATATATATATATATATATGTATATATCGTATACATAGTTCCTTGGACATTATAGCTGTTAAATTAAGGGAAAAAGATGTGTCATTGTGATTCGCCGCTCGCCACGTAGATACTGCATGGTCCGAGTCTCCCTCTGGCAATGACCGGTTGGTGTCGATGATCCAGATTGTCAAGAAATTCCCCTCGTCAGAGGCTCAATCTCTGGGGAAACTGGCTGCCGCACTATAAAACATATTGACTATTATATAATGATAAAATGAGAATAGCTCATGGTCAAAGGAGACTCCGAGGTTGCTCTGCTTCTCCATAAAACATCTCGCCCCTCGCGCTGTATGACGAATCTGCTATTACAGGTCGTTCAGCTCATCTTGGGGAATATGTTTATAAATGACAGACTCAAATATCATATATGCAGCATGAACATGTTAGTGAAGTTTGCCCAAAGAGTTGCAGACTTGTTGGCAGACTTGAACGCAGCCAATATTTTTTCCCCTCACGAGTTGTTCACTCGTGCCAACGAATGATGATAATCACCCACTCGACCTTGATCCACGACCTTGGGAAGGATTTTGGTCGGAAGTCGTTCATAGTAAATTTATCCTCTGGTCTCACCTGACTGTCTGCTCAAATCCAGTAGGACTGTGGGAATTGAGTCCCGGAGAACAAGAGGAACTCTCGTTGCGCTCAAAGCCAAGCGAAAATGATCCTCAAGTTATCATGGGATCCCGAACATATCTCATGATATTCCGAGAATTTACGCCATTTCGTAAATGAGATTCGTTTACATGTACCGAATTATATATCTGAACACACGAGATACGGAAATGAAGCGGTAGTTTGATCCGTCAACCTCGTAGGCGACGTCTACGCTCTTGGGTGACGTGCGAAATGCGTCAGGCATACCGGGCCTTACTTGATAAAAGAATTTGCATATTGTATATATTTTATACTGATATTTACCTAGACGCTTTCTCGTTTGCAAACGTTTTTTTGTGGGTGTGAAACCAGCACCGACGTACGCCGAGGTAGTGTTCTCGGTGCCTGAGTATGGTGGCGGTTCGACTTTCAGGAGTATCATCCAGCCATAACAACAGAACATAGCGTTCTAGTACAATAAAAGCTCTTGGTCAGTAAGGGAATAAGCAGTTGGGGTCCTTCGGGAGCATCAGGTAAATCGCTCACATTAGTTCTACTTTACCGTATACGCTAAAATAAGTCGCACACAATGCACAAAACACGTAGTGCTAAACATGTATTTGAAACTCACGTCTGAACTCGAAATTTTATGCTTCGGCCCTGGTCTTTATTGCATCTCGTTAACCGTGTTTGGGAGTGAATTGCAATCTTTGATTATGTGATTTACATAGGTTATGTGTTGCGTTCTAAATGCGACAAATCATTGATAGGTGTCATCAGTCTCAAAAACTAGTTGTACAAGTACCATCACGTCTATATACCGATGTGAACTCAACCGCTGAGAGTCCCTTGTTCATAATAGCAATAATGATAGCAAACAGTATGGGAACAATCAATCTCGAAGATTGTCTTGGAAAGAAAGATTATCTCTTGGAGCCTCGCTTCGCTGTAGTTACAAAATGATAAAGTGATACCTAAGTTAATATCGCCTTGTACTGTCTATTACCTCTAGTCCTGCCATGTCGAAGACGCGTTCTTCGATTTGCAATCATTTTCTGCTAAGCTTCCGGCAACGAAGTTACCCGTGTGGAAGACACCTAACACAAGCAAAATCAGCTTGTTGGTCTGCCAACAACCAAGCCGTCGGATTACCGCTCGCAGCTCGTGGACAAATGCGAACCGGTCACTATATCATCACCTGATATACACCTATCTAGTTATCCGGATCATTTCGACAGGAACACACTGTACTCAACACAAGGATGGCCCAAGCGGGAACTTCTTCCACTCGACGCCAGCTTCACCAGCGAAATGGCAGCATGTGATGACCCATCCATGGCGGAGTCATCGGCAGTCAGCTGAAGTTTGGGGAAGGATGCTCTTGTCAAAGTCTCAATAGGTACACGCACATACACACACGCAGCCACGCTGATGGCCAACTAAGGTCCTCCTGACCCCGAGACCCGACGCCCTTCACACTGTCTTTCTCTGAAGGCAACTCAGGCTAGAGAGCGCAAGTATTGGAAGTGAGTGCGCTCGCGTGAGCAAGTGCCTTAACATACGCAGAGCAGAGATCCAGGACTCGGATGAAGTCAATCATGAGATGAACTTTCAAACAGGAGAAGCCTTGTGTCATTTTGAATTCTTTATCCCCAGTGACACGAAACGAATCCGGATGAACTCGGTCTCTATTTGTTTCGAAACTTATTCACGCTACAGACTGCTGACAAACGACAATTGCTAAATTGTCGAAATTGAACAGAGGATTCCCTTGAGTCCATGGTGGCGGGATAATTCGAAAGTCGTCCATCGGTCGTGTTCAGGTTGAGGCTCACCCGGCGCGGGCGAGACTCGAAGATGATTCGTTTATGGTATTGATGTCATTGGGCAGTGCTCAGGAATAGGTGATAAGTCTGAGTCAACAGCGAAGATATCTCCCAGATGATGAGTGTGTCTCAAGACTCATCCGAGAGATGTCATGACCTTTATGTGTCTCGGAATGAAGGGCCTGACACCAGTGAGGGAATTAGCTCAATTATCGTCTGGTTTATATCGTTAGATTGTCGAGGGCTGATCGCCTTATCACCATATCGGCTGCCGCCAAGAACCTCCAGACGAACCGCTAAAGGCTAGCTAATTGTCGCGGGACCCACCTGTGCCGAACGTAGAGGTCAAGGACATAAAAGTGTAGAGAAAGTTGTTATTGTTTGCACTCTGACGGAGTCGAGGTATCTTTGCCGGACGTACGTCAATTTGTTCGAGCGGCTTGTCTCGATGGTATCGGACAACAAGTTTTTGCGGTGCATCCAACTGCCTACCATATCATTACTAATGAGGACTCACAGGTGAGCATAACTGCAATACGTCCACTCTTATCCGCTCAAATGACAACAATTGATTAGCTAAATTGTTCTACCGCTAAGTGGCTCGTTAAATGCTGAGTGTCATACCTTAACGCAAGCGTTGACTTACAGCAAAAACGGAGCTGATCTGTGGCAGAGCAGGGATCGTGGGTTCCTTCCAGTTTGGTTCGTGCGGAGACGGCCCGAAATCAGCATTAACCTCTTGCGCGCCTTTCAGACTGTGTAAATTTCGACGAACCTCGAGCAATCACAAATGGCTTGGGCAGCTAAGTCTCTGGCTGTCGAAAGCCAGAGGAGGAGGGTTCGAGCCCCGCTGCGTAACATGTAAGAGAGCTTAAGCATTGTAAAATTGCAGCTCCTTTAATAAACCAATAAAGCTTTACCTTTACCACCCGCTCGGCAGAAGGCAACCCGACGTCATTATCTCTCTGCTTCCCTGGGACTCTTATCTATTTTTGAACCTGATGCACCAGCGAAGAAAGCGGCTACCGCGGTAACCGCCACATCTCCGTGGGCGTACATTCTCACTAGATTTGCTCTCCTTGTGACGACTCCTTCGAAACCTGTTGTACTTTTTAGATATTGGCATAGGGGGCGCCGTTTTTGCAAGCCCCTCAATCTTCCGCGATCTGACTCTCTCTCTCTCTCTCACACTGGTGGCAGGCTAAAAACTCGGTGAATTCTCTCGGTCTCTATCGGACCCGTTCATTCCCGGCACTCTCTCAACGGGATGCGATTCACGAGCGAGTGTCACCATCGGGCTATCAAGCAAAGTGTTGCCGGGCTACGGCAAATTTCCTTTGCGGAATCATTGCGTCACCATCGGTTCCGACCAGTTATCGCCACTGTCGCCATCCAACGATCCCATTGAGTGTGCCCGCATGTCCGCTTGCTCACGACGCGAGGCGACGGCTGTGACCCATCTCTCACAGGCGGGGGGCCATTTCGTACGGAAGTTTCTGCCATCTGCACGGTGCCTGCTTCTCGCCACATACGTGCCCCGTAGGTTACGCATTGCTGATCTCACTAGACTTGCACGGTTCCGGCTCACGGCGCGCGGAGCCCTTCTCAGGATTGGTCACTCGGCTTGTTCACTCTGGTAGCTGTCGCTAGCCGAGCATGCCAGCACCACGGTGTGTGCATGCGTCGACGGCTTCTACCCGGACGTATTGTGCTCGGTGTTCGGGGTAACGACCTGCACGATGTAGGAATCAAGCAAAACGTCCCCTCAGCTGACCTAAACAGCTTTTCCTCGTAGGCGCAATCACACTCCTTGCTGTGATGCTGTGATGTGACCTTTCTGTGTCCTTACAACCCTGGCGGAGGTTGTGGTGCCAGGGTCTATATCGTTCGCAGTACGATTCGATACGTGGCTATGGGTAGCGATGGGAACGTATAGAGTTGATGGGCCCTAATACATATGAGGGATAATTAAAGATTGAGTGCTTAGGCCTGTGAGACAAGGGCTGAGCTGAGGGTCGGCTCAAGATAAAATTGGAATTACATGCCAGGCTCACCTTCGTTCAATAGTGAACGATACTTTAGGAGCTTCGAGAAAGTGGTGGCAAGAATGAACCACGATGTGACCTCGGGCGTGCGGGCCCTTTTCTGTTAGCTGTGTGTTGAGTTCAAATTCTGTCAGACGCGGAGAATCTTTGGAGTTCTTTATCATTTTTTGGATCTGAAGATTCTTCGAAGTTACGAGTAAGGAAGAGAATAAGCAAAGGTGGCCCCGACAGGCCCTCATAGTAATACCTAAAAGGTTAAGAGTTGAGGCCTGTCAGATAGAGGAACAGCTGAGGGCTAGCTCAAAAAAACAGTGTTTTTTTGGACTGTCCTATTTCGGATAAGGCCTTGCTTGTTCCTCGGTCAATATGTGCGATACAGTCCCACAGTTTTGGCAAAGAGAGAGAGGAGAGGCGGAAGGTTTGCTCGTGGCCTAGCGCACTATAGTCCACGGGTTAGCATGGCCTAAACGGGAAGTTCTGCCGAAAACTCGCTAGATGCCTTTGGTCGTGTGCAAGACGCTTCTCACAGTGCTAAGTTCTCTGTCCCACCGTTTGCCTCAGCGTGAGTGGCAAGCCATGTCAAGCGTTTTAATTCGGTCTGCCTTGGCCATGTAAGCAGAGGGTATACGAACGGCCTCATCGATCCACATTGACGACAAGAGCATACGTCGTTGCCAAGTTGTTCGCCGTGACGCCGACACCGGTGATTATTACATTATTGAGCTGCACAGGTTGAGAGCATCTGTTTGGCTCCATTTGGGCAACTCCGTGTCCTATTCCTTCTCGTCTCACCTATCATTCCCCCTGACCTAATCGATGTGTTAATATATATTATATACTGTGTATTAATATATACAATATATAATCTATTCCATTTCCTTTAGTAAACAAATAAAACCCTTACCTTCCCCTTACCTAATATAAATATATATATATATATATATATATATATATATATATATATATAAATAATGTGTAATTTAGTGGAGAAGAAGAATGATAATAATACAATAGCAACAAGAAAAATAATGAGATCAAAGCTAACTGTTAACGACGGCAATTCTGGGCCAGGAAACGCCGCAGTGTTGAGGTCATGCAGAAAGAGTTTTTGTTACGTCCGAGACTTTCGGCTCCTATGTACAAAACGAGTAGGATGGCGGTTCGGGGACATGCTGATCCATGCATCAAACTTTCGTTGCATATTCTCTATACTCAGCTCTCAGTAGAAGTTCTAAATGGACCGCTGTGTAAATCAACTCCATGTGTCCGCAAATATTCATGTATATATGCCTCCGTTAACGTATGTTGCCCGAGGCACCATTGATACCATCGTCATCATCATTACATTTTGGGGTTCTCTCCCCCGCACCCCCGCCGTCGTACATAATGCACCTCAGATTCATTACGTTTATCTATGACAGTACAACCTCGACCTCGAAAATGATGACACATTACTACTGGCCTCATCGGACCAACGTTTCGTTGCGAAAAATCATCTATTCGTTCGGCCTGTGACGCAGACGAGTTTCCAACTATTATAAACGAACTTGTAAACTGGTTGGTAATGTCGCCAATCGACTAACATCGATCGATCAATCAATCAATCGGTGTTGACAAAAACAATATCTGTAAATGTTAAGCCTTACCCTACACTCGATGCAACTGGAGCGAACGTCGCACGGTCACATTAATCGAAAGAATGAATGACCCTCCGCTCTTTATAAGCCGATTGCATCAGATTAATTGTGAATACCACATATATGTATGTAGACAAGCTTCGATGGTGTCTACCCAAACCGGATTATTACTAAATTGATTGAAGACGAAAGCAAGCAGGAGGAAATCAATTCGCCACTGGGTGAGTAAGCTGCGATTCGTATACTATATTAACATTTAAACGATATATTTATAAGCTATAACGATAGCTGGCGAAGCAATGCGTCGAGGGTTTTATTCTATATAGATCTATAATTTTACGTAGAGGTAAATAAAGTTGTGGCCGGAATGTACAAGCAACACAGTGGGCCGTGGGAGAGGCTAGTCGTTTTTAGCTTAAACACAATGTGAAGGAAACGTAACAACTATTTCTTGTTATAAATACTACTACTACTAATATCTAGACCACTACAACTAGTTCCGGAAGGCATAAACCGTATATATATATATATATATATATATTATATGTATGAACGCTAACAAATTATAGTTATTTACGATTATTCAAGAATTAATACTCACTTCTATAAGAGTAAAGGGCAATACCGCAATCGATGTGCAAGGCAGTATCTTCCCAGCACCTGTTCGTCGTGTTAGCGCATCTTGCGAAATCGACAGTGATTGAACCGCTGACGATTGACAGGCCTCATTAGACTCGGTGAAGCCGTACGTGGGCAAACCACCTGTAACTTTTTCCCACTCATTACGTTGGGCCGGATTCGGCGCTCTCCGGCTTAAATCGATCTTGAATAGCTCAGTTGGCTGCGAAATGATGTTGGTGGCACACAGCTTTTTATAGACGCCTCTTCCATTATCACAAGCTGTACCCAACTGCACAGCCTAAACCCAGATGTACGGATCCGTTGTACCGTCTGATCATGTGTCTCCGAGAAAAGCGGTGAAGTTCGGCGGCGAAGGCATCACACATGGCTACAACGTCTGCTCAGTGTCTCTCATCACTCAAACGCAACGTGGTCACTTGACGCTCGCACAGCTTGATTGTCGTTTGACCCCTTCCAATAAGAACGCCACCTGTGGCGTGTCTTGCCTCAGTTCCCGCCATTTCGTCACCTACCGACAGCGTTCCGCCGCGGGTAGATGGTAGGTCTGCTGGTGCGGAGCACCTGCCGCTCCTCGACTCACTTTCCGACTGAGCCGGTCGAGCGACTCGTGCTCGTGAGTTCGTGAGCCAATGCGGGCTGTCCAGCTTGATGCTAACAGGAGTATCATAGTGGCCCGAGAACTAGCCGGGGCAGGGAAGCAAGTTTGTGCGCGCCTTCCCGCTATACCCCTGTGGAGAGGGTAGCTGGTAGAGACAGTCGTGGTATCAGCTGATCGGCCGCAGGCAGAGGAGAGAAGCCCTGCTCATGGTGCTTGTCCCCACTTGTTCCTGGCAAAACCCCCACAATGACGGCCGTCCTGTCGAGGCCGTCCTGCTCGAAGATCGTTCGTCTTCGGCCAGACGTTTGCTCAGCTCGACGTTGGTCCCCCTATATGCTCGCATGCTGTCTTACCCCTTTTTGGGGGGCAAGGCGCAAGAGACAACGTCAGCTGACATCCTCTGGGGGGCCCTCGTGGCGTACTTGCTAACACTTGTGGCGGGAACGGCCCAAATGGAACCATTAGCCCTTGTGGCGGGATACCAGGCAACAAGTTAGCAGGTGCACGTAGAGCCACCTATCGGCTACTTCGAAAGACCGAGCGAGTCTTGGGGGCCGACGCAGAATATATTCGCCAGGGAGCGCCACATGTACTGTACCGCTGTAAAATGTATAATATCTCGCGGAACACTCAGCAATCAAGAAATAAAGAGACTTGAAGATTTGTCCGGACGACAACATAGGCGAAGGCTAGGAGGGCGGTAGCTCGCATGACACGACAGCGTTTGGGTGGACAGAGAGTCGCAGCACAAGTCACTGAATCAGTTGGCAGACATCGTCATGGGACTTCAACTGGGATTTCAGTTGAGACTATCTTCTCCTCCAATAGATATTTATTTATTTCATTAGGTATTGACATGTTATTGTGTTATACATGCCTAGCTACCCAGTAGAATGACAGGGAACATCAAAAACGGTAAAAACGCTTCTCGGGCTTTTTCTAAGATCACAACGTGTAGCTGTATCTGCTCTTATCAGAGTATATACATGCATATGTAGATGCTTAAAAATGGATTAGCATTATTTGTATGCCCGGCCATCTAATTAGCAACCAGCGGAGCTATTGGGCAACCAAGTAATTATTTCACTTGCCAAATTCGTAGGGTTAAGAAGTCTATTGTGTGCTTCTTCCTCAAAAAGCATCGATTCTAACAGTCTATGTGTGTTTTTATTAACAAAACAGTCTGCGTCAAGCTCGTGTCTCGTAGAAAAATTCATTATTATAGTTGTTCGAGCTCGTGTCTTGTAGAAAAAGTCATGATTAGTTACTTTTTCTTTTATCTCCTCTGCTTCGACTGGTATGAACCTTACGAACAATTGCTGGTAATTGCATCACAAGCGTTGCGAGGCAAGCGGCAGCGGTGATGCAACAATGGCCTGTTAGCAGCAAACAATGACCGGAGCGGCCTTTATGTCAACATCGGGTCTCTCATAGAACCAAAGCCGATTCGGGCTTAGCCCGTCGCCTGCAATGTCCTCGAAAGTTCCTCCCCTAGATACACGAATAGAGTTAACTAGACAGTGAATACCGTTTGTTTGGCATTACGCGTACGCCGTCCAGCATTCAAGTGATAATATTAACTAGCCTCGTGGTTCGATAATGATGTATATTGAAAAGGGGGACGAAAAATAAACACGATTTAATCGAAAACGAGCATCCGCGTGGGGGGCGGAAATAACGAGAATAATTGTAATCGCCATGGATATTAAGTTTGTGCACGGCACGAAGGGGCCACTACAATGAGATAGGTGAAGCTTATGAAAAAAAAATGAAAACCGCTACATATTGCGGGGCGACACTGCGATGCTTCTCGTCACACGGACGAGGGGGTGTTGTGTCATTTCGATTGTATTCTCTCTATTACTCTCTTAAATTCGTGATACCACCCTGGATATTCATGCAGTCGACAACTCGGTGACCGAGTGGCACAATGTCGATAAAGGTACCGCACAGTCCATTTTTATCACACAGTATTTGTTGATTGCCACGCTTTATGGTGCGTCTCGATTATTACATACAATTTAGTTACAACAAAACTTAACAGTTCATTGCATTATTATTCATACGCTAATTGTGACGTTGTGTCCTTCTCTCGTTGCCAGGCGGCATCGAACAATCATTTTTCACTAACGCGCAAAATTGAGAATAGTTCTACAGCGGAAAAACGATATGTCAATAAATGTTACGAAAAGTTCACAACGTACTAATTAAACTATACAGATCGTATACATCCGGACAGATAAATGCACTGCATTTTCGTAATATATAATATTAAGTCGACAGCGAAATAAAAATAGACGAACATGTCATAAACAACTAGCCTTTCGTATACTGCAAGAGCTAATGCTCAATACTTTATTGCCCCGTTTCCTGTCTCTTAAACAAATTAGGTGAAATTTGAAAATTTCAAGCCTTAAAGTCGTTATCGAATGTCTACATATTTTGCGGCAATAGACTGATTGTATTATATCATAGGGGATAGACGAGCTGATAAAGAGACAAATTGAAAATCGGCAACTCGTGTTCTGTCGAGTGAGACTATGAATTGCCCATAAAGCTGACCCAAACTCGGAAACTTCGATGCGTGTAGCGTTTGTCAACGACACACAGTAAAAACGTGTTTCTTTTAGGCAAAGTAAACATATTGGAATTCCCTGATGCACCCTGGGGTGGGGGTCCACTGAATTCAATATTGTATATGGCAGGAATTTTCTCAGGCACCAGTGTATCTTGGAGGATACAGGGTTGTCGATCATCGGCGAAACATTTCCATGGAGGGAATGACTGCTTCGGCTATTCTAATATGCAGATGGCTGCTGCCACCCGTTGTTGACTCATCCGTCGACTCCATGCACCCCGGGAATCGGTGGAGGGCTTGCCCGTTGAAGAAGTAGGTAAAAACCTTTGGCCGTTGTGGCTGTCGAATTTTGCTCAGGTTTCACATCTGAGCGGAATCTGCGCCCGTAGTCCTGTCGTATGTGGGGGCGAGGCGGGGGGACGGGTCCAATCTTCACATAAGGAGCGCATAATAACAGACTCAAACTTGAGGAGCTGTCGCGGACAGCATCATAGATTTTCGGTTGGATGTTACGATGCATCAAGTTTTAATCCAAAGGGACCCTAACTGGACCAAGACCGAAAGAGGTTCTTGTATGTACAAATTGTGATTATACGTAGGATTTTTTCGTTGGCGGCTGACCCTCAGTTCTCGTCTCCGTCAGACGCTTCAGGACTCACTCGCATGGCATCACTACGAATAGTGTCAGGACGAAAAAATCATACCATAACTGAGGCTAGACCAAATTTCGAACCTGCAATTTTCAAACCTATTTTAAACAAGTTGTGTTTGTGGGTACCGCCGCCGCTACCACACAGGCCATCACAGGAATACTCAGCCGACAGCTAACAGCGGCCAGCTGGAAGATCTAGTGCATATCCTAAAAGCAGCTGGCCTAATATGTCCTCTTCTACCTCGCCTCGCCCCGTGGGCCATTTTCTTAACTCGAAATGACACTTTATTGATCTCGCCATGGTAAATATCATATGATCAGGCATAAATACGAATACAGCATGAGTGACACGAGAGTGGGGTCGTTAGACCTCCTCCCCATCTTCCCGCTCCGCTTCGTCGTTGTTCCCGTGCGTCCATCAGACGAGTTTATTACCAGGCAACTACGTTGTCCGCTACAAAAGTCGGCGAGTTCTATCATGCATTTCGATGGAATACCATAGTCTTGTGGGCAGTATAACAGAGGAGGCAAGGGGTGGCGGGTGGGGGGGTGATGATACCCGCTACCCCTCGTTACTTACGATTTATTCCCCATCCTCTATCGCATACATGCAGATCTCAAGCGCCACTTATTGTTCCTTCTTTTATCCCTTTGCCGTTAGCACACACCCACACATACACCCACACATATGTATATATATATATATACATACAGTTATGGTGTCCTCCTCGCAGTAGCATATCTACTGTTTCTCAGGAGCTCTTCCTCGATGCGTTTCGTTTCCTACGCAGTCATAGAATCTAGCTTTCTCTTGTCATTCTTCCTTCCGGCCGATTCGATGTGTTCTACGCGCACGCCCGATCAGGTCAAGAACAAACAAAAAAACCATAATAAAATTCGATTCGTAAGCGAATCAGTGGCTCGCGTCCATAGCGGTTTTGTCGAAGTCCAGCGATTCTCTCGACGCCTCTGGTCGTGAATCATCGATCGTTGTTCCTCCTGGACGAACCCTAGTGTCCGAACGCTCACAGCTACATACATGTCCTACCTCTTCATCTGTCTCTGCGACGACTGGCGCAGGTGATCTTCGTGAGTAAGTGATTGTTTTATATTCGCAATGCTAAAATCGTACAGGTATTTTTGTTGGCCAATAATTGTTGTTCGAGCAGTTTGCGCTGATGGCGTATGTATGACATTGAAGCATTGACATTAAGAAGCACAGGATCTTTCTTTTGAATCAATACGGTATAGTCCGGCCGGCTGTTGGACCTTTACGAGTAACTATTTAGCGTATCCGATTTGCTGTTAAATCCTCAGACATTCTGTACCTGAGCACGGCGTGTTACAATGATTACGTTTGTATTAATGTTAGCCTGGGATGCATATAGACGGGGGAGGGTTCAATCCTCACAATTGCTCTTAAGGCATCCGTCATATGAAGCAATGCCGAAAGCTGTACCGTAAATGTTAAATATTGACTAAGCCTCAGCCCGGAAAATTTCGTTTACAAGGAGAAAGAGAGAGAGAGAGGTAGACCCTAACCGATATTCTACTATTGAGAATCATAGAGCTATATTGTTCTCGCTACGGAGGACAAACTTTCTGGGTACTTCCGCTTACAGCGCCAGTCAATGAACGTGCAGATAGGCGACGCAATCACCGTCTTCGACAATATCCAGCTGGGCTGAAAAGCGCCCTGATCAAAGTGCTGTTCCTTTACATACGTTCACATGAGACACATAATTTCAGTTGAATTATGAAGTTGCATGCAATTCATATAATCAAAGTTGTGAGTATCTTCTTTTGAGGCGAATTTAGATCAGAGATTCTCCTTCGATTTCTAGATATTCTGTATTTTTCTGGAAATCAATGGTCTCCACGTTCAAGAAGTCCATTTGCAATGAACTATCATAGACAATTATAATTGCAAAGTCAATTTTGTAGTTATGTCAGTCCACAGTTTTCCGACAGCGTTAATGCAATTACTAGACCTCATTGTCCTTTTGCTTCGACTGCTTCCGAGAGCGATTTGTGCACTGAAACCAATGCATATCCTTCCCATCCAACTGAGACCCACCCAAAGCGTCGTCGACGTCGTTACCCGCATCTCCTTCGTTGTCGGGAAAACTTCGTTGTTGACCACCCACGACGCTCATAAAGCGAAAAGGGCACTTCATGAGGAAACGACCACAAGGGGAGATTGTGGGGCCAAATAGCTACGATGAGACAAATGTAGGCTCGGTCCCTGTTCGCCTTGTCGATTTCGCTACATCCAAGCGGCGGAGCCGTCAGTGCCCGTTACTGTATTGACCCCTGCCTGCTCGCTCGAGGTAGCTTTCTGCCGCCAAATGGTGCGGCAAATAGACAAAATTTATTTCAACGCCACAAATCGCCTATGCCTTCCTCCCTGACCCCCCCTCTCCCCCCTCTATGTCGTTTCTGTTTTTCTCATTCGCGATCATAGCCTGTTTACCCCCGAACCATGACCGTAACGATGACCCCCGAATGTTCAGGACTGACCCCTTCGCCTCTGGGTGTTCGCTCTTCCTATTGTTGATATGGTCTAGTAACTTGTAGCGACCACTATACCAAATGGTTGTCTGCTCGCTCATGTCGTTCCCTCTGGCAAGCCCACGCACTCATGTAATCTCATAAAGGACAGTTGGTGTTCCGTTTTTTTTGTGTACGAGCTACCTAGTACGTCCGAGCTTCTTCGTTTTGTCCCTGCTCCTCTACATCTCCTAGTCCTTCCGATGAGAAATAGAGAGAACAGCAAAAACAACGCTCCCAATATCGTAACTCAATCGTGTCTACCTGTCTTGAGTGGTTGGGTCTATACGGACACTCCAGCGAACAGGTGGCGCATCGTTCCGCTGGCTGCGGCCGCTGCTTGGCCGTTGGTCGAACGACACCGGGTCCCTCGAAATGCAGTGAGACATGCTTCCATGAAGGATTTCCACGGCTAATGGACAGTTAGTTGTGTATCGCCATTTTCTTTAACGTCCCACGCTTGTTCCGGTTGTTACCACCTTGCCGTCGTTGTACAACAGCTCCTCCCGGATATTATAGGCCTTTCTATGCCCGCCGTCATTTCCGTCTTTCATGTTTTCCATTCTCTAGCAGACGTCGTGACGGCCGACTTCAGTAGAACGTTGTAAATTTAGCCTAGCTAACAGTTTGACCTTGGTAAGACACACCCTAGCCAAGGAACAACCCCCTCATCGTCTCACACACAACTTTAAAATGAATCCGCTATCGTATAGCACAACACAACGCAATTCCTCTGAAAACTGTATACTAAATAATCGCATCGCGGAAGAGCGGCTAGTTCGTCAGTAGGGCATCTAAAGACGACAAAGGTCACAATGTGCCATCCTGGCGAGTGTGGCCTTCTTCATAGTTTCGTTCATTGTCTTTGGATCTCTGGATGCGATTGATCGTAGCCGTTTATCGTGGCGGTTTCGGGGTGTCGTGGTGTTTCCGCGGCAGTCGAAAGTAGACCCAGGCGTGATCCCAGATCGTCGAGGGAGCCCACCCGCGCATTCATTGCAGCAGCGTTATTCTACGCACACAGCGCGGCGCCAGGGCAAACAAGTCACTCAGAAGCTTAGAAAGCGACGACTGTTCATGAGCACTTTCTGCGGGCCTGTGCAGCTCGTTGCTGCGTGACCAGCATTTCGCACGATACCGATGGTGCCAAGCAGCGATTCATTAAGAACCCGACACTCAGTCGAATGGGGTTGGATCTCGTTTTCAAACACTCTCGTCTCTGTCCGCTGCATCACCGAAGAGTCAACTAACTCACAATCCCCTGTATATACAATAAATAACAGATAAGTCCCAAAGACGATTGACACGTCTTGTGACGCCGGGAGAATCTCGGGAAGCGCTCTTCCCAACTGCGAGTCTGGTTAACGCACTCGAGTGCAGCCAGTTGCAGCGATGGGGAGAGAATTGATGCGCAAGTATCATTGTCTTCTGTCTGGTAGCGTTTCGTGGCGGGCGTCAGATGAGCGTCAGATCGCGGGAGGCCCCTCAACAAATGCACAAATAAACAAACAGCATTCCCAGTTCTTGCGATAACGGCGAACGGGGGTGACATTGCAGGAACTCGTCAGAAAGCCGTCGAGCAGCTGTCTTAGCCAAGCTGAACGTCGAACCGTACCGCAAGCCAGCGTACGGCTCGTATTCGTGCAGCTGCGAAACCCAGCGTGTCCCTCTCGAATTGGCCGAAAGGCCGAGAACCGTCATGGCCCCTTCTTCGCGTCCCGTGTCCCGTAAACATTCGGTCGTTGACGATACCTGGCGATTTCCTTCGCGCACTCGTCAAGTTGCCATCCGTGCAACTGTCTATATTTATCCTATATCAGATGCCTCTGTTTACTTTTCCATTCCATGATGGTACCGAATCGGCTTCCGAGAAAAAGGAGAAAATAAATTGTGCGTTTTTCCCTCTCTCTCTCTCTCTCTCTCTCTCTCTGCCTCCGCTTTGGGTGTTGCGCCTCTATTGAGACAGTTAGGTCGATTGGCCATCCTTGGCCGTTTGCCCACGCTCAAGGTGAGAACGAACGAGTCAGCGCCGATTCGCTGACGCCTGTCCATTCGCCGCATCAAACGTATCGTCGCACACTGTCGCTGCGTTTCCTGAGGTGTGTCCATCTGTAGCCACGAAGATCTATTTTCGAGACACCCATCCAGCGAGGTGGGCCCCGCTCCGACGTCTGGTCCTTAGCGATGTCTTCGCCGATGTCGCACTTCGATTTATTAAAAATCATTCATTGGGTGCCCTTCTTGTTCTATTCAGCCGGCAGCGCTGACACTTTCTTCTGTCATCGGTTACGAATCAAAGCGAACGACGAACGCCGCCCTGGTGGCGGCGGCGGCGGCGGCGGTGGCGAAAGTATTACGCTTCGATGCTGCGTTCGGCGTAGGAGACGCGACGGCTCGTCGGGGCCGTTCTCCGTTAGCAGCCTGAGTCGAGGCACGAACATCGAACGGACCCGCTATATTGATACCTATCTGAAGCTAAGTCGATACGATGAGACGGGGCTGTGCGACGGTGGAGGCAGTTCGTGGATGGATCTCCCGGATGGTTGGACGCCCCTCCTCGTGGATATTGGCTGAAAAGGAAGGAAGGTATCCTCATGATGCAAGATGAAGTAGACGACTAATATATGTCGTGTGACGTCCCCTCTAGCTCGGTCTCCGCTCCCGTCCCGTATTGAATGAATACGCATTCGCAGTCAGCAATAGGTAGGGAGAGTTTGTTGCCTTTTTGCTCGAAGGTCGCCCGCGTGAATTGGGATTTAGCGCTATCGGCAAACTGCCGGTCCCCGGGGGGCGTTCGAATCGCAAGCGGCGATCTACCCATCAATGGGTAGATCTATTTTGGATAGATACAATGTTTCACAATATTTTCGACCTATTTAGTCGTTTCACGCATTTCAACTATAGCAATGGTGCTGGCTTGGCATCTCGGATACACCAATATATGATATGTATATGAAGATGGCTAATAGCAATACATGTGATATTCATATATATTTTGCTACGTAGATTTTCGTGTCGTCTGCAGTTCAATAGGTATCTAGTCTCGCTGTTCAATCATTCGTCCGTCGTCGTTTCTAGACTTATTTCCATTTGCCTCTGACAGGTTTGAAGAGCTTCCCCATGGGTCGTTCTCAACGCCAGTCTTCATCCTTGCTTGAATTTCCCATATCAGCTCTGCCCCTAGCATCGTGTATCATTGCGTCTCGCTAACAATGTCTCGTTCATCCTTAGCCATTCATCCGCGTCATTTCCGTAGCTGCCTGGCTATCGAGTACTGCTGCAGCCCTGAGCGAGCAAGCGTCCGTATTCGTTTCGGCCTGCTCTCGGCCTACCCCCAACTTTACCGTTGTGCCCTTTCCAGGACGACTTCATGCACTCTTTTTCTCATTTGCGCACACGTTGTACCCGTTTGCGACCCGTGTTACTGTAATCTCCTCTTGGACACGCTCACCCCACGTGCGCTCGTCCCTCGGAACCTGTTCGTCTCGTTTCGCGGCGTTCTCCACGACGTACACAAGGCAAACCCGAACAAATTGTCGCCGCTCTGATCGGAGTCATCAGAGCCTTCTGATGTGATTCTACCACCCGTTGTCCCGTACCGGGGTAGTCGTAGGCGTCGTTTGAGTGTATTGTCTGTATTGTCAGTACCCTTTGTTTGCTCAAGGCCTGATCCTTGCGGCGCCTCGTAGGGAAAAGTGCCCTTTGTTCATACTGGACAACACGGCAATAGGACGACGTTTTGGGAGGTGACGACGTCAAGACAGGATAGTTGCTGGTAGTGGCATTTGCAAAGACCAGACACGAGCAGACCGTTGACGAACGCTATTAGCGGTCACATCCCGCCTCCACTTAGCGACTTGTGTGTAAGCGCCATATACACACATACAAATGTTATATATATATCAAACTGCTATTCGTTAGCATGCACACTCGGGTTACAACCGACAAGGTGTTCGTTTAGTCCGAGCTAAATCACGCTCGCGTGGCCCGGATGGTTAATGCGCATCGCTTCCATTGCAGTTGTCGCGGACAGTAGATTTGTGACCACCGGTTCGATCCGCAGAAATTGTATCTTGCTGGGGATATTGTCAACATTGCTTTGCCTATTATTTATAGATAGGTCTGTTGGAGAAAGCGCAGATAAGTCCAAAATCCGGACCAACCGCACGGATTAGGCGAAAAAATGGTGGACGACGATGAATAATCCCTGCCCTTGGCCAACATTATAGTTGCTCTCACATGAGCCCCCTTTCTCATAGATCCTTGAGGCAATAGCGCTGCACAGCGATGACGAGACCTGTCATAAAATACCGACAACTGGGGGTCCAGTGTGACGAAAAAGCTAAATGAAGTTAAAACATATGGATGCATTTACAGATGAATGGTTGTCTGTAGTATTCATAAAATGATTGTAGCCCGCTGTTACTCGTTGAATTGACTCATTGCAGAGCGTTGCCTCTATAATAGTGGACATAATTATAGCGTGTGTGTTTGGAAATGCCTCAACTTCCGAGAACGCGCAGACAGACCAAGAGTACCGTCTTTTGGACGGGGACGGCAGGACGTTGCGAGCATGAAATAGGGTACCAGATCACTCAGACTGTTGTTGGGATACTACTTTCGAAGTGATTAGAAGATACGCCTTGCATATTATGCTTCATGATATCTACTTGATTGAGCTCATAATTGTGTTAAAAGGTCTTTCTTCGATTGGATAAGACCCATTGTTTTGGACACAATTCTCTCGACCCGATTCACACGTGATGGATCAGATGACACGTGGCATTCACCCACGAAGGGTTCGACGCATATGTAGATAGCTCTACGAAGCGGATTTCACCAGGGCGGATTAGCAGTACTCTGTGCTGTTCATCCGGCGACCCAGACGATCGAAGGTCGTTCTTGCGGGTCCATACCGTGTCCGATACCGTCTGAACGTGGTATAGCCAAAAACAAAAAGTATGATCAGTTGAATCCAGTACTCACACCCTGTACTTCGATGCCTCTTCGGTCATTCAGTTTTGCCCACACTTAATTCGGGTCTTCAATGAACGGATTCCCATGACGCGGATCGGACGCGCATCGGAAATTACATTTCGCATTACCACGATGAGAAGTTGTGAGGCGAGTGACGATAAAGAAGGCAACGCGCGTTATGTGTATACACGCAAGAACGATCGGCACCCGACAAGAACTGGCATTAGTGCGGCGACATTGCTTAGTACTTTAGCAATTGGGTTTTGTTCCGCTGAGCGTCGCTTGTCGGGCAGGGTGGACGAGCTAGGATGGATGGTGCATGCGGTCCACTGTCTAAAGGTAGCTCGTGCCGCCTCCCGTGCAAGGTGGTGAAGAGGTCTTACGACTGACTGCAGCAGCACCACTTGTGAATATGGCCACTGTGGCGTGTGTTTGGTCTGCGGCGTCCACTCGCAAACAGGCCGCCAGGTCTCTTGGGAGCGGCTCTGCTAATTATTCGGGCCTCGCTCGGCATCGTCCGTTTTCCCAGACAAGCGCAGTGCATATTGGCCAGACTTCCTTCTTCCCCTGCCACGCGCATGGGTTGCGGCTTTGCCAGCCATACCTTTAGCTTGGAGCCCTTAGACCACAGGCACTACGCAGCTACGTACGTAGCTTCTCCAAGGTTTTTTTTTGCCAGTTCCCTGCTATGCCTGCAGCTCACATCTTGCATCCCTCTGAGGAGCACCGTCCGTTTTAGCGATGTGGCTCCAAGAAGGGGAATGAGGCGGCTGGCAGAGAAGCTGTCGCTCGGTCTGTGTACCGAGGGGACTGTTAGGGACAGAAGAGATGTGCCGTTAGACTACAGCAGATCTCTCCTAGATAGTACCGAGGTCTGATGGCTGAGGCAGTCTTATTGCGAGGAATTATCGCGCGGTATCATTATGTCGACAAGACCCGCACTCGCAACCGTTCTCCGTGAGCGTATCGACGTCGGCGGAGCCTCCCGCGTGTCACAAGTCCCAACCATCTAATAGCACCGTTCTTGGATCGGCCGGATGGCACGGCGATTTGAACATATGATATTCCATTTCTCTATGAGGGATACCCGTGCGAATATGACACAGGCAATAGAAGAAGTTGTCTAAGTCACTCCACTTTTGCCCCCTCCCCCCCCGGCCCCCACGACTATTCGGGAGAACTGGTTCGTGCACTGCGGCCGACTATCGTGGCGTCGATGGTTTGAGACAAGCGTCTCGCCAACGGAGGCGGGCCCGCCCACAGGCTTCCAGAACGACGCTGGTTGGCCACAACGTATCCCCAAGGTGAGCACGAAAGCACCGGTAGAAAAGGTAGGATCGGCATAACGGTAAGACCCAACGGGGGGGGGGGCAGCTTCAAGGGAGAGCAGGGAAAACCGCCACGAGTTAGTTGCCTCCCGTCTCGTTCCCCCTACACCCTCCTCGACTGACTCCTGTTCCCTGATGCTGGGCTTGTCTCCGCTCTTCCCCTTATAGCTGCAATGGGGGTGTGCCGGCCAGCCAGTCAAGGACCAGTGGATTGAGAGAGAGAGAGAGAGAGAGAGGATAGAAGCCAGCCCGTGGCCTGCGACGCACCTTAGGCCAAGGGGAATTTGCCGAGGCCTGGAGACGGCACGCCCTGCGCAGTCACGTAAGCTGGCTGTCGCACAGAGCCGTTCGCCTAGTTTGCTGTCTGCCAAAGAAAATAAGAAGCCACCGGTCGTCGGGGTCGAGCGAGCAACTCGCCTGTGATGACTATTCAGCGTGAGATCATCAGATGCTTCGGCGATCGCTAACTAAGATAGGCGCATTACGCTTCCACTCTGTTGGTCATACGCATCGTATACATAGGAATGATATTTAAATTACTAACCTTCGATGGTGGGAAGCAACGGCAATGTAGGACTGTTTGCCGAGGACGTACATCGAGCACTAACGTAATACGATAATTTTAGAATTATTTCGCTAAAGGGCCTGACACTTCCAAGCAACAACAGCCGGCAAGCTTCATGTGCACCCGTCCGGAGTAGTGGAAAAGGTGTTTAGCCTATTTTGCTATGCTATTTTCTTAATATACCATTATTGTTGGCATTATGTATATATATATATATATGTAACTGTTTTTCAAGCTGACCTTCAGCTGTTCCCCTATCTGACAGGCCTCAGCTCTTAACCTTTTAGGTATTACCATGAGGAGCTGTAGGGGCCACCTTTGCTTATTCTCTGCTTTACTCGTACCTGGCAAGAATCTTCAGATATATATATATATATGTATATATATTACTTTACTACTATTTATATATATATATATATATATATATATACGTTGCGAAGTTGTTGATGTAGTTCGACAAAATCTGATTGTAGCAGATTAACAATGGCTCAGAATAGAAAACAAAGCCAGAAAAAGCAACAAGGAGTTGGTAACAAATGCAATGCAATGACGAACTGCATTTTTCAATCGATGGTCAAAACAATTCAAGCACTAAAGTGGCACCTAACATATAACGAACTACAGTCCTCTGCTTGATTAGCTAAGCCCCTCAGCGCCGATACCCACTCATTGTTCTTAGGACTATTGGTCACTGTGAAGAACTCGAATTTATTTATATATTCGCATTTTAGTTACACCAGCAAACTCGCTGAAAAAAAAATCAGTAAGAAAAAAAATCCTGTCTTAATTTATCTTGAGGAACATCACTTTTCTGAGGCTTAGGTAGATAAAGGAAATTCACATAGAGAATACCAGAGACTTTCATTGTAAAACTGCAGTTCCATTAACAAACCAATAAAAGGCTTTGCCTTCACCTTCGGTGTGGAGTCGATTGTTGCATTTAGGATATGTATGTAGCGCCAATGTGCGACTAAAATCGCTATTACCGGTTAGTGAAAGCCCAATTGTGCCTGTTATTGGCAATTGTCCCCCAGCTCGTGCAGTGGGACTGCATAGACATTCATATTGTTATTCTAAATAAGACACCTTTTTAATTCTAAAAAAAAACAACGAATTATGTCCAAGAAAAATTTGCATAGATATATTTGATAAAGTCATACATAATGAGGCTTGTAAATAGATAACGATGTTCTATACCAAACAGGGGACCATATCGTCTCGCCATAGTCTTTGAAAATCGATAGAATCGCAAACACGTCTCCATCACAAAGTCGATGAATGACTCAATCCTATGTGCAATTATTATGTTCAGGACTCTTCGACTTTTTTTCCGAGAAACAAACGAACGTTCAGCGTCCATCAATTCAAATCCACGGTTCATTTTTTTGTGTTCTCCTTTTTGGCTCTTTTAATATACAGACACCTCTGCAGTACAATCCACGGCCCTCGACTACTATCCATTTCGCGCAAGCCGTCTGGTACGAGGACGCTGGCGCCATTCGCTGTTAGCAGAATGACACTTTGCACCGATGCGGCCGCCGTCGTTGTGAGGGGGGCCGAAGTGAGTGGTAAGTCGCATAAGGCAGAGCTCTTCGGTGGTGGTAGCGCGGAGCGCCTACAGTATTCGTGCCACCCGTATATAGAGTACATATCGCAAGCATGAATGTGTTTCTATATCAGTGTATATGTGTCGCATGCCGCTGCCGGTATGACGGGTGTTGACCGTGTTGGTACGGGACCGCCCATGGCAACGTCGCTCGCAATCCACTCTGGCTGGAGGAGCCACTATCGAGAGGGGCAATATGCTCCTTTTGCTTAGCTCTTTTAGCTTTTCCGCCATGGTTGTTGCTGTTGTCGGCCGCTTCGTCTCCTGGTTCGCGTCAACCTAACCGCCTCCTCTCCTCCAGTAGTCTTCCCTACGCCTGTGCTTTGGAAGCAGCCTAACAGCCACTAGAGGGCTGCACCGCCGAGGGCCAAAGCATCTTCACTTCGTAGAGTTACCGTTGCTACCAGCACAGCAGCAGTGGCCGCCTCGGATGCCACGACACTCACACGTTAGCTCCACGTTGCAACTAACAAGCGGCGTCAGAGCTGACGGAGCCTGCAACGGCGGACCACTCCCTCCGGCTGCGGATCGTGCCAGCAGCAACTGCTGATGATGGTGATATAGTATGATAAGAAAACTAGAGCGTAAGAGCATGCGAAGAGGGTAGACCGCCCTCGCAGGACCTGCAGCGGCTGGGGGGCCGGAGCGCGGCCCGGAGCAGTTCTCCCCCTCGTCGTCGCGAGCTCCTATGGGAAGCTCCCGCAGCTAGCTCGGCGACAGGACGACGGATACGGGGAAAAGGCCCGCGAGGACTGAGCGGGCGGCGAAAAAGTCGCAGCAAGACGAGAGACAGAACGAAGAAGAAGGTGCGAAGAGAGGATGCAGCTGGCCCAGAGAATGAAGAAGGATCCCCCCCCAGAAGGGGAGGGAGGGCCCTCCTAGCTCCTACTGGGAAATAGCAACAGAACAAGGAGGGCAAGTCAAGGCAGAGAACGGCGAGTCCGGTCGCTAAAAAAGGGCCCGCTGCACGAGAGATACCGCGAGGGGAGTCGTACGTAGAGCATTGAGGTAGTCGAAAGTGGTGGGAACGGCAGTAGGCGACGGGGTTCGGAGCAAAACGAGGCATACGTCGGGCTCTACAGAGATGGTGATGACGTTGGTGCTGCCCAACCGTGAAGGTTTGCATACATATGAACGAAAATGACAGAAATGAGAAAAGCGCATGGCGGATGTGAAAGTGCAGGTTGCGCGTGTGTGTTTGCGTGACCGAGCAGCTATCTGAGACAAGAGGTTTTGCAACGAAGGCTTGCAGATATTGGCAAGGCTTGAAGCCTGACGGCCAACGGCAATTGTAGAGGAGGCAGAATGAAAACGCCGAGCCAACCGAGGCACATTGAGGAGGTTACGATTTATGGAGATTGGCCTTTTGCGCCGATACACATAGGATCATAGCCATGTCCAGCTGGAAGTACCTGGCATGTCCACCTCGCAGATAGTCCTTTACGCTGTCCGCAGCCAATGACGTCGTCCTCTTGCCTATTCAGGCCTATTCGGATTATGTTCTTCAATATAAAGACAGGGCGATAACCCAAAAGTGAGTCCGCAGCTTTAAGTGCCTTTTTTGCGCTTTAAAGTGCTTAAACTGAAATGTGTCATCTACTGTTACCCATGCTTGTTACAAACTTTAATATCGGCGCAATATATATATATATATATATATATATATATATATCGCAGTTCTCACATCGTACCTTAATATAATAATGCATATAATGTAATAATGATAAGATCTTAAAAAGGTCAATCCCACGTGAGTTCTTCACCTCAGCTCAGTCTATACTGGACAGATCGATCTCTAGTACTCTGCAATAACAATATTATATACTAAACGTCATCATTTATTCACACGACACTCCGTTATACATAGGTAGGCACCCAGTAAAACGGTATGAACGGTGAAAGCGTTAAAAAGCAGTAAAAAGCTGGCGAGGAGGGGGCGGTCAGTCGGTTCGTGTAAACAGAGCACCTACATACCCTTCTAGGAATTTGCATTGGTTAGGTTTGTTCGACTGACTGACTGACTGCATCAGTACGATAATAGATTGAATACATTGTCTGATATAGCGTCAGATATTATCCAACGTGATGATATCTAGCGCAAGCACTATTCCAAGATCTACATAATATAAACACATATTGAATTAGGCTCGTGTAGATAGGCCCTCTGCTCGGCTCGAGTGTCCACAACAGATGATGAAAACCGCGTAGTCCAAAGCGAGTTACAATGTGTCGCTTGGTTCTGAGTGCCGTCACTCCGTTCATTTGGTCAATGCCGATGTTCTGTACTACCTATGACGCTATTGATATACAGTACACGTAGTTTTTGCAAACATCGAAATTGTGTGGGAGTCGCTCGCACAGATTGCGTTTTGGCGCTTTTTTTTTGAATGGAGCCTCGTACCGCGCTACTTGAGAGCTGAACAATAATAACGCCGTAAGCTTAATTGCCACCGTACTATTTTATGCTGTGTTCTGTGATTTTAGTCGGCCCCACACCACCCCACATATTTGTTTCCATATGAATTGGGGCTGAATATATCTTGACTGTCTGTATTGTTGGAAAAAGCTGCAGGATAGCAAGCGATGGCAGACGTACAACCGTTGTATAATCGAACATCTCCCAAAAGCGACCACCCATATTTTTGGCACAATGCGATGCCGTAATCGCGTTGATGTTAGCCTCGAAGTATCCAAGTAGCAATTTTCAATCGATCCACCATTAACTTAAATGGCCAACCTTCCTTGCTAACCACATTTGTCCACGGATCTCCACGAAGAGCTCTATCGCCGTCGACTCGCCCGAGTGTCATCAAGCGAGCCCCACTTCGACAGCGGGATTCACTTTAGGGGATAGACGCAGTCGGCTCCGTTGGCAGCGCACCTTTCTCAAAATGTTCATCAGTAACGCAGCCGTTCACGGTCAGACATCCACCTGATGGCGTCGTGACGAAGCGGCTACATGTTTTGTATTGAACTAGATGTGTGTGTCTGTTAGCGTGGATATGTTGCCCCAAAAATTCATTAGTGAGTGGCGGACATCAGTGGACAGCGGACGCTGGCCGCCTCAAACTGTCGGAAAACTTTCATCCATCGAACTATCGGCTCATCGAACTGATACCACCCTGTTCTGCTAACTCGCCCGAACGCCACGGGCCCTGTTCACAGTGAAGTTGTTAGACAAGTTTCTTGACCGCCGACCTGATAATCGGCTGATGTTCATCAATTTGTTTTCGGGCTCACCGAGGCTGGTTGGCTGGCTCGTTTCAACCTAGCCTGTTAGCCTCCCATGAAGCTGTATACGCGTAGGTGTGGAGTGGGGTGAGCCAGAGGCGCAGATCATTCTCAAGACTATAGGTGATCTGCATGATTCTGCTGACATCAGCATGCTTCATAAAACTATGCAAGTTGAGTAGGATTGATAGATTGTTTGCGTTACGTGCAAAGAACTTGCGTAGTGGCTAAACCGTCAGTGCACTCGAGGTCGCGCGCAGTAAGCGCAAAATAGCATCTACGTCTTGAGGGCAGCTAGCCTGCGAAAGCTCAAATATAATAACTGACAAAAATAATATAAATACAGTAGCAATCCGGTATGTAATATCATATGTGATGAAATAGCCGTAAATGGCCAGCATTCCTTGGCTCTAAGTAAACGATTTATATTTGAATTGAATTGAATACGCATCTGATTGATCCGACATCGCGGAGGTGAAAGTGCCCGGTGAGGAGAAAATTACATTGATATCCGAATTTCAGCAGGCGCTTATAAATGTTCTCTATTTTTTAAACCCAGTTATAATAGCTTAAGCTGCCCACAAACCTGTGGGAGGAAGTCTGCGTTAGCTGAAACGATTGAATGATCTTTAACAAAATCGCCACTACCCGCCCGATAGTTTGAGATCATCGAGCCGCCAGTCCATTGCTTTGTTAAGCCATAAGTCAGGAACGGGCCTCACCGGCCCAATGTTCTACGCAAGGATCAAGCGAACTACACTGCGCCGAAACTCGGACCAATCGACAACCTGCTGTCGTTGTTAGGCAACTCGTCAATTCGCGTTCGAAACGATCTCGTCACAATACAAGAACAACAGAGAGCACCTGATGATTATCTTCACTATCGACGACCGCAGATCGATACATCAAGACTAACACAGCAGCGATTTTCGCTCTCCTACACGACGGATTAATTAGGGTAATTATTCGAATCGTACACATTTAGGACTATTAGACTCGAGTGGGAATTTACGAATTCACTCGAAATGCAAGCAGAATATTTGAGATACTTTTACATAGGACCATAAGCGTGTGTGTGTGTGTGCTTCTTTACAAAATCGAGAATATTTATTATGCGGGACTTGACAGTTATGCTGTATAAATACTCTAATAAACAGGCTAGGCGCTTAGGAGCTGGCATATGTGCGGTATACAATTAGAATTAGTCTGCCGCGGACAAGCGTGGAGGGTCCGTACATCTGCAGCACCTTTTCCTCGCTGTGAGCCAGAGAGGCAAGGCCTTCGCCTCTTACGGGGATGACCATGACCTCAGGACTCGGCCTGACACCCAACTGTCACCCCAACTGCTTCCTTAATGTTTTTTATTCTGTGTCGGATATTGATTGGGCGTCTTAAAGTCAACAATAATTAGCTAACAAAATCTACAATAATAATTCAAAGCAGCTGGGGTGACAGTTGGATGTCAAGCCGATGCCTGGGGGTCATCGTCACTACCGAGCGACGGGGTGTCGCTTTCTCACCATAGTTCATCGCCTGTAGTGCAAGTTGAACTGTGATAGAATGTACAATGGGTATCCCGAGAGTTTAATAAGCAATTGATTTGCATGTCGAGATATTCTGTATGTGTGCATTCAATATATTCGTGCGGTTTGAACACAGGATGGTATTGGTGAATATTCTCGTTAACAAATCTGGCAATTTGCCCAGTTTCTATAATAGATACAATTTAGTTATGATTATTTTTCAGAATCCCATTTATATTCGATTTAGGTGGGGATTAAATTGTGTATCTCTTCGTATATATATATGAAATTTACATTTCGACGACAGTGCGCAACTGTCCAATGTATGCAATGTTTCCGAAAACATGAACAACACAACGTACGGCAAAAAAAGTTTCTTAGGTTCCACCGAGATTTGAACTCGGATCGCTGGATTCAGAGTCCAGAGTGCTAACCATTACACCATGGAACCACACAGCATTCGTGCATGTCCATGGTCTCGCGAAGAGACGGGCCAAAACGACACAGGAACTCCCACTCGGCCCAGAAATGGACACGAGGTTCGATACGATTGTTATGACGTTTTTTACAATTGTTGCAATTTGCAGCAAAGAGAATTGCCACAACCGTTTTCCCGGAGCGGCCCCAGTGTCGCTGACCTCAGACATCAAGCAATCACAGCAACAGTGGAGCCTCTGAAGCGTCATATGTGCGATAGACACCTACGCGCACCTGATTCTCAAAACGCGTTCGAATTTTGCCACTAGGACGGCAGTGAGACCACGCCGAGCAAAACGCCGTGCACGACTTGAGCTAGTCCCCTGCAGATTATGATGCAGTTCTCATATTCTTTAGGATACGACCACCAACAGCTGGCTCCGTTGGTCGTCAATGGTGCCGCCGCCGCCGCCGCTTCAACGCTAATCGCGGTCCGTCGATCGACTCGCCGCGTCTGCCGAGCCGAAGAAGATGCTACTTCTGTGTTGTGTCGCTTTGGTTAGTCGGACGGTTGTCGTGGATACAACGGCGATTGTGGCAGCAGACAGCGCTGAGCTGGTAAAAGTGGTCCGGCAGCGGCGGCGGTGGCGCCGGCGGCAGAGGCAGCAGGGGTGCCAAAGGTCAGCAGTACGCGAACACAGTGAATAGTTCCATATGGATGGCGGAACACGAAATATTTAGCGTTACCGAGGCCTGCCATGGTGCGGTAAAGGTCGGCTGAAAAAACGAGAAAAACAAGCTCAATATGGGGGCGAAAAAAATCGGCAGTAACAGTCGTAGAAGTTATGATCTAAACTAATGAGGTGTTGGTGCATTAAACATCCGCTTCTTTTGGCCCTAGGAAGCTTCGCTTTAATTCGAGCGAACATAATTTTGTCGATGGTGTGAAGTCTCGGCCGTGATTCGAGGAATATCTAATTCATTTATATCACGCTGGCATTTGACAGCGGCCCTCCTAACGAGTGTCTCATTAACTATTTCAAGTTTTTTATTAACTAATTCAACTATGTCCCCACGTAGACTCGGATACGACAATGGTGAGAAATACGTCATGAGTGGTTCCACGTAGATCTTATATAGTCTGGTACTATACAGTCTCGGGTCATTTATTACTAAGGACCATGTATGATCCAGTTCGAGCGTGGAGAGGTGCTACGAACAACATCTGACTCACGTGTTCTGAGTATTTGTGAGTGAGACAGCAGTGGCAACCCCAGTATCGCGGATGGTGGTCCATTACAACATACACGTATATTATATATTGTATCTTATAGTTTTATTATGTTTTCTATTGGCCGTTAGCAGCAGAGTGCATCGCTATTATATTATAATTATTGTTATATCTGATCAACTTTACATATATATATATATATATACATATATACATATATATATATTTATAATCATCATTTATATCATGTTCGCTTTTCAGCGCATTAACATACCTGCTAACAGGGAGAAGTGTAAATCCGTTTGATTGATTCATTCATGTTTATTAGGTTTTCGTGCGAGCTGATACCTTGACCATGTCTGCCCGACTAATTCGCAGCAGGATGGGGAAGTGATCGTTGATTAACTGGAATAATCGACTGATGATATGGCGGCTGAGGCTTGATAGCGTCGTATTCTTGTACGGGTAAGCGCGCGGAGCGTAATTTCAAACGATCTTCGTCTGATTGCACAGCCTCTCTGTGCACGCTTGTACCACATGGTGGAGATCTATACATATATATGTCATGATACTGAGAAAAGGTTTAGTTAAACATCATCATTATTTCAGTCATTCAGTGCAATTTATTGATGGAACTGCCGTTGCACAATGCTTAAGTTCTCGTAAAAGTAATAGTAAAAAAAAGTCACTAGCAGTGTTCTTCATGACACGATCAATTAATTGACGCGGCTGCTTGATATCATAGATATACTGGTAGACTAACGTTCTTATTATTATGAAGCACAAGTGGTTCATGCAAAGTCACTACAAAACAAATTAACAAACAAAGAAACCTATAACAACGGGTGATGGCTGAAGAAAGCTCAACTGAGCTCGGCTTCGGTACATTCACGCCCATGGATTTGCACAGCTCGAAACAAAGATGATGGGTAAGTGTTCAGAGGCAGGGACGGTGGTAGTTGTAGCGGTTTTGTGGCCTTTTTTTTTGTTCTTCGATAGTCTCGTGTTTTCATCAGCACAAAATGCCAATAACCAACCAAGCAACGAAGCAAGCAACCTTTCGTCATTTGAATCACAAAGCCAAACTGACCGTCCTCCCTCGTCGAAGATCCAGCTTCGATGACCCTGCCGTTCTGCTGGTTATCATTGTGCCACTAATGGCGGGATTTCGTGCTTGAAATTGCTTGGCTATTTTCAACTTATTCTATGTGCGCTTCTCTCTCATCGGGAGCGCGCTCGACGCCGGAGGACGGCAGTAATTCGTGGCAACGGGGGAACTGGGCTTGGACAGCGGTGAGAGGAGGCATTGGCGCCCGATTAGCCGCCAAGCAGGAGACCTCAACGCTACCGGTGTGAGTCTGCGGGCCGAATACGACCGATGAAAGGAATTGAGAGATGGGCAGAGCAGGGCATGATAGTAATAATAATAATAATCATCATCATAATAATAATAATAACGATAGTAACCGTTGTTGCTTCGAACTCAGTCGACATAGTCGATTGAATTGTCAGGTCAGCAAGTTGCCTTGCTAACTCGACCAGTTGACCATGGGCTATCTGTCAGTCCCAACGGCAACAGGAAATGACATATACACACTATATGCTCGTCGTGGCCCAGCTCGAAGAACCCGAGGGATAAAGAAGCCTTGAACGGAAAACGCGCTCGCGATCGAAGGAGAGCAAGCGAATCAGAAGCCCGAAGTAAAAGAACAAAAGCCTAGGCGAACTACGAGGCAAATCACGAAGCGTCCAGTTGGCGAACGCAAATGAATGGAATCTTCACTCGTCGTCGTTCCCGTTAAGGGGTCAGCTGTGGGGATTCTGATGGCGGTCCGGGGCGGGGGGGGGGTTGGGGTGATCTGGATAGGGAACTAGTCCTGGGCTGGACTGATGCTGATGCCACGGAGGCTGGTTGAACAGACCACGGTGTCGCCTCGTTTAACTCGGCTGCAGCATCGTGACGAATTGAGGAAAACCCAATTGAGCGTGGAGTCGACGAGACGACAGGGGGAGGGGGGCCTGTGATGAGAAACACTACCAGATACCGGTCAACAACGACAGTACATGTTCGCTAGAGAGTCAAGAATACGGGAAGAGCGCGGAGACGTCACTGCCAACGCGTCGATGGCGTTAACGATGTGACATCGTTACCCTGGAGACTGTTGGGGACTGTTCGCTTGATGGATCTCAAAATGCTCAGTATATATATGTATATATATATATATATCGAATGTGGACTGGAAACGACGTTCATGTTTTCATCACTAGTTGGAGAGGCCTATTTAGAAGGACACCGACATTATCAACGCCGGATTGATGCTTCATTGATATATATATATATATATATATATCACACTACTCATTGATACAATGTGGAACCATCGTATTCACGGTGCCAGTGCGGAACGTTGACGGAGCGAACAAATGCAACATTGAACGTTGCCACACGACTCAGTGATAGTACACTGGGGGGTCATGGGAGCCTTGGAATCATCTAAGGCTTTGGTTAGGTTAGGTTAAAGTCAACATCGATCTGTAAGTTTTTAATGCCTTTCTGTAACTGACGTACACCAAGTGAATGTTGCTATACGTCAAGTGGCCTGAACGAACCCACAGGGTTCTCACTCACGCACGTATAGATCCGCTTAAATAACGATGATCCGACACGGACATTCAGCGCCGTCTGCAGAATCCGACTCTGCTGTGAGCGTGTGCGCACACCTTGACTATCTCTCTGCACAGTAATTCTCGTAGTAATTCACCACAATCGTATGAGAATTATCGAGGTGGGACTCACCAGAAACAGGGTCGCTCTGTTGTTGATCACGATTCACTGTTTTACGTGGGCGAACCTACTCAACAACCATTTTTACGCTACCCTGGATAACGCGTTGGAACGTTGAGCGTTGCCACATGCGATACAGGATATCTTGGTTTGCAGGACACTTGAACAGCGATGAGATCTCGATAGGTGTGTGTGTAGGTCAGTGTCTATGGTGAGGAAATGAGACATTTAGATGGGAACGGGGGGGTGGGGGGGCGGTGCGGGACAACCAAACAGCAAATAATTGCAACAAGATGAGTATTTATCCCCAGGAGTCCATTCTGCTGATATGGCACCGTGTCTTCTCTACCTGCACCGATCCTCAACTCGCTGGACACAAAGGCGGGTTCACTAACGACTAACACTCGCTTCCTCTGGCCATCGGGTTGGATCAGTCGTTCGTTCCCAGAAAGCCAAACCTTTTCCGTTCGACTCATATAAGCTCGGGTTGGTGGGTAAGTCGGCGTGGGGGGGCGCGGTTCTTCGATGCGACGTCTATCGAAGAAGACTCCACCCCGCTCTGGTGAACGCTGCCAATTCCATTCATGTCTTCCCCAGCAGCATCCGTGTCTATAGCCTGAATCATAGACCTGAATCCCGAAATCATCCTCGCGCAAGGGTTGGAAAGGTTTGATTCGAACGTTCGGCGAAACAGAGGACATGCTCTGTTCCATAGGACATCTCGACGAACATGAACGTCCACCGACGATTCGGCCGTTTGCCTCTCGCAACGTTGGTCACGCGGGCAGACGTCGAGTTCGCTCCCGGTGATAGGGACAGGGATCCGTGCAGAACAGCGAAACAGTGCAACTCGATCGACATGTAAATAGAGCTTTAGTTAAGATAAACTCTCCCTTGACGACACTTCTTGGCTCAGCCTGTTCCTTAGAAATTGGAGACCGCACATGCATACAATGGCTGACTACGTACGCGTTATCTCTGAGCGAATTAGATGGAAGGACCACTCATGGATTCGTGGTCCGAACAGAACAACTCTGCACGCACCGTGTGCTCATTGGACGCTGACGTTAAGACAGGTTCGCTTGAGCCAACTCATTAGGAGAGAAAACCGATAGTGCCTTAGTGTGTTTGTCATCGTGAATGAAATTACTCGCAAACAACCCGTGTATCTTCATTATGGAAATATAACGGTAATAAATATTATATTTGAGCATGCCTTGGGTATATTGACTTGTTTTTGTTTTGTCACAACGTCCACGCAGTTGATTGCTGCTGTTTCTAGCCGACTTCCTCTCTCAGCTGTTGTCCCCCTAGGGGACATGCCCCGGAGCCACCTTTGGTTAGTATTTCAAGAACCTATCGGGGCCACCTTCATTTATTTGATAAACGTCTCCCATCTGGCAAGAATCCACGGATAAAGAACTAGGATAAGGAAATCCGAGAGCTCCCCTAAGGTGTCTGGCAGGATTCGAACCCAAAACATCTGCCCCTCCTGATTAGCATTCATTTGGGGTTTATTTTCGGAACTGCAGTTCCACAATGTTTAAGTTCTCGGGAAAGAAAATTATGATAAAAAGCGTATACAAACACCACCACTACAACAATAGTATATATACACCTTTTATTAAAACTTATGTTGGGGGGGTATAGCTAGCAGGCCAAGACGCTCACCGCAGGAGACAAGTGTGAGGTTATTATTAGCACATTTAAATATATCGCTGGTTTGTGCTGGGCGGAGACATGTGAAATGTATATGAATATCGTAGCTGACTGACATTTCAGACGGAACAAGGGCAAATCTCTCTTACTTCACGTAGCTATTAGCACAATACGTGCCATCGCTGAAAGTCGTGAATACCTACCCCGAATGACGAAAGGCCGTGCTTGTTGATTGCAGCCACCAGCTTTGTCAGGAGGTGGTAGGCACCCTTTGCTAGTACAAGACTCTTCGGTATAGTATGAGAACACTGCGCAATTAAATGCAACTGCCCAAGCGAGCCCCCGCGCGCACACGGACATGCACATCCTCAAGTCATCCTCTACGTTCGCCTCGAATGCCCCACCTTCTTGCCTGCGGACTTCTCCGCCATCCCGGTAGTGCTCCGTTTTAGCAGAAGAAGGTTGCACCGGAGAAGGTTGCAGGCCCGTCTGGCCGAGACCATTCGCTCGACTGCTGGCACCTGGCAATTAAGAGTCGTCACCAGCCCGCTATCATCCCTTGGATCTTCTCAGCTGAACCGCTCGTCCGCCCATCAGCAGGACAGATGCGGAGAGGAGGGGGCATTCTGGGGAGTGTAGAAATGGGACAAGGCCCTCCGCACAGGACCCCAAAGCACCAGACGGGTCCAATCTCCTTCGTGGCATTTGCACAGCAGTCCCCCAGCTGACGAAGCGCACTCAACGGATCTCTCTCTTTCGGCCTTTCAGCTCTCTCTCGTTCGCCGTCGAGCTCCGCTTTACTGCCCTGTCTTTAGTAGTGAGGGTCCGCCACAGAAATCGGCGTGGGTAAGGAGTCAGGGGATGGAGTGCAACATGAGCCGCTGCAGCGCGACCCCTTGCAACTGTTGGGACTACCCCTTGTCCATCTGACGGCAATTTTTGTCCTGGCTGTGTGTGCCGTTCCTTCTGGCTGTCGCGTGCCGGTTTCTTCAATTCGCCGATGTTGCTAGCACGTCACTGTCTCTCGAGCGGGCGAGCTTGACAACAAGCATGTTCCCAGGTGGGTTCCTCGACCTGCTGAACTCCTGTGACTGGCACGTGGTGACTTCTGCGACCAGGAGGTTCGAGGCGACTACAAAGCGAGCCGCAAAGCAAAAATAATGACTCTACCTGTGGAGTCGCGCATAGAGCCTATGGCCGCTAAACGAGACGTTAGACGCAAGATACCTTCACCACTTTTGTTCCTTATAATGATAGAACTCGTGTAGTATACGCCCATACAACTCTAGCTGCTGTACGGGAATACCATCAATAGCTGTTAATGTTGATAATTCCTACTCGGACATGATCACGAACACATCCGAACGAACATTCAATGTGCGGATGGATTCTACCCAATGTTGGCTGTCCTTCGCTGTCTTAGAGAACGAGTTGCAGCGCAAGCGAGGAGGGAAGATGGGTGCTGGTATCTTGCCGCAGAGTGGCATCCTCCTTCCGCGAGGTTCACCTTTTCATTTCTCTCTCTAGCTATCTCTCGTGCCTTCTGCGTCTGCCTGCCTTACTCTCATAGCTCACCGCTCCTCACCGACGTACATACCCCGCCCTCGATACCGCGACCTAAGGAGTACTACCACCTAGTGGCATACATCGCGTAGGGATAGCAGATGGTGGGGCTCATGAGAGAGCTAGTAGTAACTGAAGGAACCCCGACGTTCTCTCGGCTTCACCGTGTCCAACCGTCTATCCGACTGCCTGAGTGATTGTATTAATTATAACGCCACAAACAGTTCCCCTCCCCCTGGTGCTCTCTTTAGCTCTCTCCGTGCCGCCCCTATTCGCGTACCCAACTTCCCTGAGTACTAAGTCAAGCGATCTCTCGTCGCGCCCTTCCCGTGCCTTGTGCATCCGCCGGGGGTATGGGGCTGAAGAAGGTCTCCCCCCCCCCCCCCAGCCGAAGAGGCGGCCTCGCGAGAAGGAAGGATAACAGTCATTCGTTGCGAGTGGAGGACCTGCTTCGCAGGTCGCATGCCTTTCGCCCAGCCCGGCACGTCCCGCATGGCTTGGCCGTCTCAGTGCGGCCTTCTTTGCGCCCCACAATGGCACAACCCCACAGCCAGGCCCCGTATCTCCGGGCAAAGCTGCCTGATGTTAGCGTATACATGCCGCCGTCTAAGCGTACGGCAAAGGGTCAAGTGAGCGGACGCGCGCGGAACAAACAACCCGAGCAGAGCGCAGGCAACTAACATGCTAAATACTACTGAAAGACATTGATCGAATGCGATGGCGCTTATGAGTCACGGGCCGCATTTGGAAGCTTTTTTTTCAATTGGAACACATTGTTGCGGTGTATACATCTCCCCTGGATAGTTCCATTTGTTTGTATGCTAACAGGAATCCCGCATCATCGGAAGCAGTGAGTCGACGGGCACTGGTATTGCTTTCGTTCGATAGTATCGTAAATTCGGTTTGGTGTGCTCGGAGTGCTCACTCCAGTAGGCCTGGGTCGTTTGCATTATTTGTAATATCGTACGAGGGTCGAGATAATTGCACGCAATTAAGGAGAGTATTAATGACTAGAGATGGCTTAAACAATGAGATTTTTTGTTCGCATGAAAGCAGGCAGAAATACCAACCTGAAATATAATTAGACCAGAGTGATTCCTGAGGCTACTGCCATCTCAAAATGCTGCGTAATAACTATTCTGTGCGGGGGCGTGGCTCCACGCGCTGCCCTCCTCGTCCCTTGGTACTGCTCTAGACGATCGCTCCCTCCGCTTCTGTGTGGGCCTTCGCCTCGGGGCCCCTGTAGTTGCGGCCCACAGCTGCGAGCGTTGCGGGGACCCCGTCGCAACGAATGGCCATCACGGTCTTTCGTGCGAACGCAGCGCCGGTCGCCATCCGCGACACACGATGCTTAATGACACGCTCGTGAGGGCCCTCCACTCCGCCGGTATTCCTTGCACAAGGGAGCCACAGGGCCTCGACACCTCTGACGGCCGCCGCCCTGACGGCCTCACCCTTGTCCCCTTCCATCGAGGGCAGCACCTGGTTTGGGACGGCACTGTGGTTGACACTCTAGCACCCTCTTATGTCAACCACTGTGCAACCATCCCCGGTTACGCAGTAGCGCGTGCGGAACGGGCAAAGCTAAGGAAGTACGCCGCTCTCCAAGCAACCCACCTGTTTTCCCCCCTTGCCTTTGAGACCTTGGGCGGGCACGGCCCTCTCACTGCGAACTTCCTCGAGGGGGTCTACCATAGGCTGATCCGCGCCACCGGGGACAAGCGCGCTGGCTCTTTCCTCCTGCAGCGGCTGTCCCTCGCCGTGCAGAGAGGCAATGCCATCGCCTTCCTCGGAACATTGTCGTCCTCACCCCCCCCCCCCCATAATCCCTAGAAATCCCGCCCTACTGTATGTTTGAATAAACAGTAATGTGAATATATATACTATTCTAGACATATTTACTATTCCGAGTGCAGATATATGTATTTACAAGGCGATCCTTTATCATTGGAAACAAATCGAGAACAACTGTACCACAGCTTGATTTCACCTCTCAGCAAACCAGCCCAGACTTGAAGGAGGAAAGTTCAAAACGTTCGTGAAGTGTCTCCGCTAGGAAGTCCGCGATGTGAAAATCATACATAGATACATAGATGCATATAAAACACGGTCCATTCATTTCACAACACGTCGTCCTCGACCGAACCTCTGCCCCATCCGCTACGGCCCTTAATACGAATACACGCTCTTCCCATCGACTGCCACCGACTGCCTCCTCTTCCGTTTCGTTAATACCGTTCGCCGTCGTCGCTGATGTTGCCGGGGCAGCAGCTGGCGCTGCTCTGTTACTGTGGACGGCGCAGCGGCAACAGCGGCCGTCGCAGCGGCAACAGCAACATAAATAATACACTTGATAAATTGTTCTCGTTTTCTGCGCTGCCGCTTGTTCTTGGTCGTCGTCGTCGTTGTCGTCATGGGCGTCATCTGTGGTACCCTGGCTCTTTCGTCTCTCGTGCTCGCTGCCTTTCACTGTGTGCCTATGGCGACGATCCCGTAGTTCTTCTCGTGGTGGGTCCCCGTCGCGGGCCGTCTCTCTTCCTTTTGGCGTTCGCCGTAGCCCCAACCACTGACACCCCCAGCTACTAGCGCCTGTCTCGGTGCCTACTCCCAGCCAACGTAAGTCCCGGGAGGGGCCACCATCTCGCTAGCGTTACTCTGCTTCGTGAGGAATGCTATCTGCCCCCCCTCGCCGCCGCTACGCCAGAGAACACCCGTAGGCCGTATGGTGAACCCGTTATGGCAGCGAGCCGCATCGGTTGCGACCGGACGTCGCTGGCCATGGCCGGGAAATGTAACACAATCCTAAATTATTCAGCTCCCCCTACCAGAAGTACAACTCGAACGGCGGCACGTAAACGCCGCGTGTGTTTACCGTCACGGTATCGACTTGGCTGGATACAGGACACGCCGAAGAAAGACAGGCGCTGGCTGACTGGCTGACACCTTTTTTGTGGAGCGTTGGTCGGACACGTGCCTGCTGAGCTCAGCTGGTCGCCTTCTTAACTACCCCCGTATGCTACTTAGCTGTGTGCCGACGCCGGGAGTTTCAGAGGTACCGCCGAAGCCCCAGGGGCCTAGGATCCGAAAGATACGTATATGCTTCGGGTCGACACGTCTCCCCGCCGAAAACCCCCCGAAACCACCGAAGGCAACACCAACCGCTCTCCACTTTTGTTCGGGACTATCCAAAAGGCACTCGTAGCAGCCATCAAAACAGTCGACGCTTTGATGGCCTCTTCGGGCTGCGGACCTATGGAGACCGAGGGAATACCGCGGCTTTTCCCCCTCTGTCCGCCTTCCACGCGGTCCGTCCCTCGTAGCCTCGATGGCGTAGGCAGCCCAGTGTCTTCCCGCGGTCTCGCAGTGTGTGTCTCAGCTCCGTGTGCACGACTCAACGAGTGGACACCGATGGATGGTCCAAAGAAGACCTTCCTTGCTTGCTTTCTGTTGTTGGCCCTGGGGGTAGTCCTGATGCTGGCGGTGGTGGCTGACGCCAGTGGAGGCTTTGGTATTGCCACAGCTACAGTTGCTCCGCTTAAGTCCGACGTACCCTGTTCCTGGTGCCAGTGGCGCTGGGGACCACGACCGATGGTCATGGACTCTCCCCCTGGTCCCTGCCATCCTCCTGCCTGACTGCCCGTTCGCTTGCTCGCTCCCTATGCAAAAGTACATTTGATTATTAATAACCAGACATTACACTGGCCTGCGCTGATACCGCAGCGAAACTAGAGTATCCAGTAGTTTCGTTCGCTCGTCATTACGAAGCAAACGTCGTAGAACGTACTACGAGAGGGGATAGGCGCCGAGAACCGGTGGAGACGACCTAAGCGAGAGCTTAGCGCCGCGAGGCACCGCACTTGGCGGCCGCTGTGGGGGTTAGTTAGGATCGCATACAGTGGCCAACGCTGGCCATTGGATGGACAGCAAATGGCGGAAGACAAACGGGCCGAATATCATAAAGCGGGACTGGACACAAATGAAAACTCGGTCCCAATGTCTGCTATGGGGCTCTACCGTGGAGCGGACAGGAACTGTCATGTGAGCTGGGGAAAAGTGAAACCGACTACAAATTGTACCTTCGGCAAATAGCGTCACGCCGAAAGCGTTCAGTGATCGAGATCAGATGTGGCGGAAATTTTGCCCTATTGAAATTTGGAAATAAGGTCAACTGTAAGACGTTGTGGCGACTTGGGGCAATATCAAACAAGTAAGAACTATATTTTTCAGTGTATAACCTGGTCGCAGAAAATGTCGTTTTTCTTGATAATACCTTACTAAGTTAGTTACGCTTTTAACGTGCAATCAATACGGCGAGAAGTAGTCCATGAAGCCGATGCGAGGGAATATTGCCAATGACAATTTGTCTAATGGAAAATGTCTGGTACGTCGTTGTTCCATTGTATTAGTTACTGCAACATGTTCTAATCATGTATAATATATATATATATATATATATATATACTCCCTGTATCAGGCATAAATATTGTGAATACTGTAGATTCACTAGCTTGTTTTTGTGTATGGGAGATCATCGATTCCTGTCAAGATCTCGTTACAGCAGGTTGTACTAGGCGAGCCTTTTTCGAAAGACTTACATTTCGATCCAGAGTTGACTCGACACCATGGGATAAATTGCCTCTCGAATTTCAGGTCTCATAATACGGAACCCTTGAGGCACTGATATTTTAGTCAAGTTCGTGAACGGACAATATCTCGCTGGGTGTGCATACGCCCTCAAATCAAAGGGCAGTCGGACGAATTTAGATAAATTGCGTACGAGTTCAATCAGAGCACGAGTTTGAAAGTGTCATTTCGGTTTTCATTTTCACATAAAAAACACCAGTCCTGGTCCTGGATATCTCTCTATTTCTAGACCTTAGGCTCTGATGAAATCTAATCGAGTAAAAACACATGTATAGTAACGACGTATTCGATCCGCACCATAGCACGCAAGCGTTACATAGATCCTAGAACTGAGCCAAAAACAAGCCCTCAATTGCCACAGCCTGCAGGATCTCAGGAGGAAGGCCGTAGTCAGGATCTTCAGGTGACACTCGAAGTGCAATGTGTTTTTCCTTCTGGGCCCAGGGGTTTGCCGCCAGCAGCCCATTGTAGGAACCTGATCGCGGGTGCACGCTTGCTGAAGCGGCACAAAAATATTATGAAATATGGTCGTGTGCGAAGCAGCGTCTTGTTGTTGGCAGTTCTGTGGCGACCTGGTCGAATCAGTCGAGGGGCGGCTCTACGCTCTTTCCTTCGCGTAAAGGAAACCCGCGGGGTGAACACAACCGCTGTGTGCGGACACCAGCAGGTATTAGTCAGGCGATTGACACTTAGTAAGGCAAATTCCCCGAGCTGACTCTTATCCTTGAACACTTGACATCTGCGGTGCAACTGCTTTCGGCATTGCTTCTCCGAAGATGGACTCCGTTAAATGCGGGGCGTATGGTGGGGATCGAACCCATGCACCTATGTGTCTCCTCCGATTGACACCTAAGCTAACCTGGCAATCGTCTATAAACTGCTCAAGCAAACCTATATGAACCTTCCTATTCGTTTCGTTGAAAATCGCACAGACTTCGTTGTATCGTTGATTGTTGCCCCCCCCCCTTGATTACGTGTTGCTGACAAAACGCAAATCAAACTACCGGTGGCCGAGAATGCGCCAAGCGTTCCGAACCACCTGGATGGGGCGGGGGTACGCGACTTTAGTGGGTTTGGAAGTCCCACACTAGCGCTGCGCATAGATGGATCACCGCTCAGCGTCCATGTGCATCAGGCATTCCCGTAATCTCAACAAGAAATAACTACCGATGGCTGTCTCTAGAGTAGACGCGGAAGAATCAAACGAGCAGATACTGCAGAACAAACAGGAAACATTTCCCAATGGAAACTACAGAAATCATACAATCAATTGGCTTGTCGTAGACGTTAGCACGATGCTGAGCTCATGCTCAAGAGCTATGGCTGAATCCCTGACAACAACGCTAAACCATATAGCTCTCTTTCGTGTTACCCAATTATCCCGCCTTGACGACGACGATCGTAGTGCTGGTGTTAATCGGTGAAGGAACCTGTTATTTACAGCTCGTACCCTGGACTACCGGGAAAAAAGAGGCCGAATTTTCATATGTAGTTTATTTGTTGGTTGTTCTTTTGTCTTGCGGTTCACCGCTAGATCATTATCACCATTAAGCTGTTTTGTCTAATACCTAGTACACAATGTAAGGACTTTCGCAACCATTTATTTCTCTGATCCTGTCGACGATCCGACCTGCAGGCCGCACTTCAGCACAGTCTCGTATCCGATATCCTCCATGGATCCTTCGAGCGTGAGGGGGAGTGACACGGAAGTGAGGCTAGTTCGGCGGTTCGGGGGTTGTCGCGCGCGACTGAAAGACGGTAGGTGATCGCGGTGTGGTGTTCGTTGGGCGTTGCGAATGACCGGAGTGGTTTCTCTCCGATGGCGAGGTTTTTCCGCGGCTTCATCCGGTCGTCGTTGTCGTCATCGGCAGCCGCGGCAGCACCAGCAGCGCGGAAGAGTGGGACCACCCAGCCGTGAACTCGTTGAAACGCCATTCGTCATAGCATCGCGGGCGCCGACTATCAAGGCGGTTCGCCGCCTTTGACCGAACCCTAGGGAACAAGTTGAACTAAATCCCTCGTGAGCCTCCACTGTCCTGTTTTTCTCTGGGACATCGACAAGATAGACGCCGGCGAACAGCAGTACTCCTCAACGTCAACGACTCTCGGCATGTAAAACAACGAAATATAAATCGCATCATTAGACATTCGTGATTAATTAACGGGTGCAATTCACTTGAATGTCGAATTCATAGCGAATACAATTGTCCATTTTATATTTCAGTAGCCACGTCGCCAGTGATCTGACTCGAGGCGACATGCGTCACACGTTGCTCGGACTACACCTGACGTGAATTACGCCGTACGTGCTCTCTTCTCTGCTTGAGGTTTCATATTCTGAATTCGCAATGCAGCATGCGATACATGCATGGCACTAGTTAACATTCGGCCAGTTGTTCAGCTAGCTATTTTCGATCGGCCCTCAGCCGGCAACATTTAACGTCCACGGTGCTGCTTCACACCTCGCTTCGTAACGCAATGTCCCCTTTGAAATGCGAATGTTAAACTTTGGGGATCGGACCCGTGCACCTCCACACGTGTCTCCTCCGACTGCAAGGCAGGGGTACACCTTATGCATCAACAGGCCTCGCCAGGTCAACCCGGACTTCGACCTGCTACTTGTGACCTAAGCAAGTAAATCCTTCCTCAATACGGCCTAATCGCAGCGCGAAGGACGAAACTTATGAATGTCAACAATTGTATCATCTTCGCTTTTGTTCGATCCGTCAAGGTGAAAGCATCAAGCTGCCAAATTTTACATCATGTGTTATACACAATGTGATCGACGAGCCAAAGAAAACCAACAATGATTCACATATGTTAGCGGATCGCTCCAGGTCGCAATCCGAAGCCCAGCGACAATTGCAAAATGCTAAGTGCAAATCATTCTCTCTCTCTCTCTCGAATTATCTATTATATAACAGGAAGCGTCAATGCGATGATGTATTCTTTGCGTAGCAGCTACGAGTGAGCCACTTCTAGCCGCCGCCGCCGCCTCTCACAAGCAGATAACATGCTTCCGTACACCCTTGCTCTATTGTCCGAATTGCCAATTACCCATTAGTATAACATTATAAACTCATCATCTCTCTCCTCCCCCGCCTCGTCCCGTACCGCTCCCGGCCTCGCCCATGCCGCCATGAAAGCGACCCGTTGTGGCAACGAGCGGGCGACTCGATCGCTGACTCTGAAGCGAGTCGTTTCGTCGAATTCGACTGACGTTAGTACATGGCAAGAAGGCAAGAAGTGGTAGCCACTGCTGGTGGTGGTCCTCTCCCGCGGCTGTCCAGCGCGCTAACCAGCACTGTCTGGCGGGGCCAGGAGCGGCGAAAGTGAGAAATTACATTTTGATATGGACAAACAGCAGCAGCAGCAAGTCCGTTGTCTTCGTCATCGCAATAGTAGTCAGGCGCGAGGATGGGGTAGTGCCTCGTCTAGTCGTGGGGTACGGCCACGACTACCCCCTACAGTCATCGCCCGTCCGAGCTGGCATCGCTGAGAGCGATGTCGCCTCGCCTTATCTTAATGTGCCGCCCATCGAAATGCTGCGCCCTCTGCTCACAATGCGGCCCGGCGAAGTTTGCCGCACCCAGATCTAGCGTCGCCGACCACCAGCGTCAGTGAGCCTTTCGAGAAGGACATCGTCTGTCCACATTCCCGCCTTCGAGATCTGAGCAAATTCGGAATCGCAGCTTTACGTCCGACGAGTAAAGGATTTCGTCAGCTGGCCGCATTTAAACGCGTTCCGCGTATCCTCTCCTGCGTTCGTATCTCGTGCCGGGATACCATCCACGTGGTACACCGGTCATCTGCATGTCGTGGTCGGGAAATCTTTGATGGAAGTCAAGCGTTCGGTCTGCGCTCGTCAGCGCGTCAGTCGAATGGATGCCTGGTGAAATCGTGATGGGATGGAATCGCCAACGCTCGCTGGCTGATGGACGGAGTGGGCTGGTCGCTCCCTGGCTCGGCCGCTACTCCGCCCTCACTTGAACACACATTACATTCATGCGTTGGCTCGCACATGGACACATTGGAGACACAGCGCGTTCACTCGACTGTCGATGCAGCATCCAGCTCAATGCTAACAAGCTCAGGCCAGCGGCGGGTACTACCCGAGCTGGTGGCGTCTGGGAGCTGGCTATCGCGCCGCTCGACGCGTTCGCGACTGCTACAGTCCACTGCTACCATCATTGCTGCTGCTGCTGCCTCTGTTGTTGTTGTTACTGTCCTTGCCAGTGCTAGCGCTTGTTGGTTATGTAGGTTGGGAAGCGATTTCGTCCAAGTGTCGTCGTCGTCGACGACAACGACTCGGCTGTTACAAGATAGCCAACCGAATATAGAGCGAAGGGGAGGAAGAGAAAGAGAGAGACATAGATAGAGTGAACCTTCTTTCACTCTCTCGGTTGCCGCCTGCGCCACACGCTGATGTCGTGGGAGTCATTGGGAGATCCGCCGCCGCCGCCGAGCCGGCGCAGTCATGTCGTAATGGCCATAAATAAAATTACTCCAGTGACCAGTCAGGCGGTCGCCAGTGACGCCACCAGCGACTCCCCCACTGCACAAGCCAGACGAGCCGATCTGTGACTCGGTGAAAGCGAAGCAAGATATAGGCATCCGGCGGCGACAACAACAGCAGCAGCAGCAGCAACTGCCATCCTCGCGAAGGAACGCTCCCAGTGGCCCAGTGGTGTGGTGCTAGCCAGGCGTCTGAATGTTTCTTACTATAATATATGCTTACGGAAAGCGCATTTCCATCCAGCTAGACAGATAGGGTATACGGACAACATTGGCAGCGTACACACACATGATATATATATATATACATATATATGTATATATGTATATTTATATGTAAAGATCAAGTGTAGCAGGCGTTGGTCGGCGCTCGAGAGTGCACAACCAACTGGTCCACAAAACATTCGGCGAGGATGAGGAAGCACAAGAGTCTAAAACGAATTTGCTTTCAAACATTCCCATAGACATGATCGAAACTGTAGACGTAAACCAAGTTCACCGCCATTGCGTTCGAGTGTTGATGGAGCCACGTTGCTGGCAAAAGGGCTGGGGGCCGGCCGCAAACCAAGCGAAGATCGCTATCGTATGACAGGTCGCTATGCGTGATATGCATGATCGACGCGAATCGACACTAAACCTGACACGAATACAAGGCATGCACGTTCTATGCGATGATGCATATATGTGCCATGTATAGCTTTTATTATTGATTTATAAATGGAACTGCGGCTATACAAACGCTTAAGTTCTCTAGTTAAATAGTGCAATGTTGCGGGACTCGAACCTGCAGCCTAGGACGAGCCTAGGCAGCGAATTCCTCTCAGCTGTTATGGGAAACGCGAACATATAATACAAGATTGACACTTTCCTTGAGAAAGAAAGGAAAGCGAATTGTGTCCCGTTACGTCACCCTATGAACCAGCTTTGTGTGTCCGTGTTTTCTCCTGTGTTTCACTCAGTCTCTCTCTACCTGTCTTTGTCTCTCTCGCTCTGCCAAGAGGACAAACATTGTTTCCATATAGGGATCCGCCCCCGTTCTACTCTGACTTGGCTGCACCAGCTTGCCTTTTTGCTTGAGAGACAACGAGGCAGTGGGAGAGAATTGCCATGTGCAGCAGCGATTCGTAGGCGAGTCAACGGTTGTTATAGCCGCTGGGACATCATGGCTTTCATGCTCCCCCTGATACCGTATGGATGTGGACGATCTACAAATGTTAGCCCTCCCCAGCTCTATGGCCTCGGGGAAGGGAATCCGAGCTCAAGCAGGGCGCGTTAGGTCATTTGATTTCGATATATAATAGCTCAGGCGCCACTCGCCGCAGTGCGGCTGGCGATCGATGGTGGCGGTATCCAAAATCGACACAGCGCTGTTCGGCAACAAGAATCGTCCGCGTGATGAGATCAAGGTCGTTCCGCGCACCAAGCATTGAGTCTCATGGCAGGAGACGAATCTACATTTGACATCTCTGCACCAGCAACGGGTAGACTGATTATGGGACCTAATGATAGAGTGCAGTTTCGCCCGACTGCTTCGCCAATTCAAAATACACATATATATATATACTATATATATATAACCATCTGTATTGAATCGAAGCTTCTTTCATTCCCTAGGCGAAGTAAGGTATTGCATATGACTGAGTGACATAGTTATAATCATGTATATACATATATATATATATATATATCATGTCCAATTCAGCGATGGACCTCACCGGAATTATTCGTCTTACAACTACCATTTCCACTGGAGCTACTGCAAATTTGCGAGCAGCCAAAGGCGTTCGTAGCGCGTTTACCGCTGACAGCACCGTACACACGAAGGTCACCGACGAACCGCCAACCGACATCGGCTGCTGACGACCAACTAGCCAGACAGCCAGCCAGCGAACGGCAAAATCACAAGCATGAACCAACTTCTTAACATATGAATGAATACGCCCGCCGCTTGACTTTATGCACCAGTCCCAGGATGTTTGACCCAATGTGTAGGTCGCGTCCAGAAGGCCCCATTCGGCCGAATGGAGAATTGGCCACTCTTCGACCTGATGACCAGGCCTATCCCTGCCTGCCCTCGGCGCTCGGCCATTGAGGGCGCGCGCAACGGATCGCTTTTTCATTCAATTTATTGGGCTGGGCCGCGCATGAGCACCGTGATGGATGGGCCTATCGGCAGGCAAACCGATCCAACAAGGAATAGCATTTTGGACCAAAGTGACGGGAAGGAGATAGCCGGGTGGACGCCGCTCGCAAGGAAACGGCGGGAACAAGCTGGCGGCGACCAGATGCCAGATTTAAGATGCAAATATCTGTTCTATTCATCGTTGTCGGCCACCTCTGTTTCGGGGCGTGGGAGAGGCGCGCGCGCGCGATGGGCGGCCGGTTGAAGGTAAGATGCGCTATATCTAGCTAAGGAGGAGAAAGTGCGGGCGCGCAAGATCTAGATACGCGATGTTTTTACTACGCAGTTGTGCTGGATAAAGGTTTTTGTGCAGACGATATACGGCCGTAGTTGGACGACCCGGAGGGCGTACGGGTTCAGCTAGTTTGTTCGTATTTCATAGCGAGGTGTGAGCGAAGCCCAGGGATCAGCCCAGCATCGGTACTTGGCGTAACCCCACTACGAAATGCGATGCTCTAATAGTCTTTCACGACACTGCGCTCCTGTCGGACGAATTGACGTCTGGTCGAATGACAATGATAATGTGATAATCGGACATCAACTCGCTTGTTCATCAATCGCGTGCCTGCTCTGGGTCGTCATGCAGAGCAAGCTTTGTTGCCCACAGCTGCCGGGTTACGTTCGTTACCGATCCCCGGATCGACCGCTGCAGTTGTTATCAATAATTCGATGGCCTCAGTGCTGATCTGGGCTGGACGCCATCGCAGAAATTCGCCATGTACTTCGAGGTCGCCGGCCGGCCGGCGTCAGCCCGCGCGAACCTGCAGTAATAATAGCCTCCTCCTCCTCGCCAGTAATCGCCAGTAACACGATAGCCTGCATTTTGCTTCGGTCCGGCGTGGCCGATTCGCGACGGAGTTGACCGATTGGCAAAATTGAGATGCATAAGAGCCATTGAGTGAGTGCACAAGTATTGGACAGTTTCAACGCTCATGGGCCTGCCGCCGATCCCGCCACAGTAAGCAACGTATGGAGCGCCGCTGAGCACCAGCTGATTATGCGGGCGCTCCGGTACATCTTCATTATCCTTCAAGGCGCTTTGAGTGGCGACGGCGTCGTCTGAACTGACGGCAACAGCACAAGTATCTTAGTCCCCACAGATCTTCACGACACCCAATATTCGTATCGGGTACACAGCTCTGCGTGAAGACGATTGTGCTCTTGTTCCTTTGATAGCCCCCTGTGATACGAGTTGTCGCTGTAACAGTGGTAGTGGTGGTGGTTGAGCAAATTTGCTTGATGAGTGACTCAATTATTAGTTGATGCCGCCTCCAGCCGTCCCCGAGTGAAAAGTGTCTGATCGCGATTTGTTTCTAGATGGCGACAATGATTGAACACCTTGTGAATAGCGGCCCCCAGCAGATTCGGTCTCATGCGAGCGTTACGCGAGAGTTGATCTAGAAATTGGCTGGCAGATATCATGTCGGGCCTTGATTAGCGGCAGAGAGAAAGAGACAGAGAGATAGCTGATTCGAAAAAAATTCACACAAGCCAGTCTGACAGATAGATATATAGACAGATTGACGAACATTGCACTCACCCAGTCGTGGTGCATGTGGCCAAGCGATCGCATGAGGGTTTGAGGAGATCGCCGTTTGAGTTCTGTGGTTATCGTTATGGTATCGTTATACTAACACAGATGAGGAAAAGGGCAGCTTCATCGACCTTCATGGTACGCTCGCGCCTCTGGATACTCTCGAAGGAATCAGTGGATGTCGATGTCAGTAGTATTGGTATCGCAGAACGCTCGGTGCTCTGCCGTCGTTTTGACTGTAGTCTCGTGTGCTCGATGCTCTGCCGAAAATGACGACCATTTAATATTATATATATGTATGTATATATATATATCCTTTGGCTATCACTAGCTTACATCACTAGCTTACATGCTCCACGAGATGCCTTCTACGCATACACACATACAGCCCCGCTGCGTGACATATAAGAGAGCTTAAGCATTGTAAAATTGCAGCTCCTTTAATAAACCTATAGAGCTTTACCTTTACCTTTACACACTGATACATTTGACTGATTCGAATGTCTAGCCCATCATGTCGACCCCGATACGAGCGTAGTCCGTAGAAAATGTCTGTTTTGCGGGGAATCTTTAGAATCCTCTCCTCGTCCCTCCGGAGGCTATATGAGTCTTTGTATTACTACCAAACTCGTTTACGGGTCTTCCCCTTAGCCGTACTCATTCCGCGGCGTCTCCTTGAGTGTGATATGTAAATGTTGTAAATGCTGTTACCGTATGAAGGCCCGTCGTTCGCCAGGGGAGACTTCAGTGCCGTAACGAGCATGTTCGTCAAGCGTAAGTATTTTTGTGTTCCGGAAGAGCAGTATCTGCAATGGCGATAGAAGCCTCCGTTCCTCTCCTTCGACCCTTGCTCAGCTGAGCGGTGGAACGGCGCTCTGTTTGACGCGTTACCGGGCGGCGAACCTGTTTCATGATTGAAGCGTCTCAGAAACTCGGAGAGTGAGTAGCCTGCGATTCCAATCATCGACGATCTATACCGCTATAGCCACTAATACTAATTAACACGACGATCATAATCATTACAACAGCGTCTGCCTGTTGTAATTATTTCTGACAGCGAAGGTGTCCCTACGTACGCCATGGCTCGTAACTAGCTTCGTATTTCCATATGTGTCCTACGGGATTCACATTGGATACCCTCGCGTGCCAAGTCCTCGGCGCTGCCCCAACGACATCCCGATCGGCTACAGCGCTTTTTCACCTTCCAGCCACGTTTCTACGTGTTCGTTTCAGCGTGGTCCTTCCCTTTAAGCTGTCGTTTTCTGTCTAGCCACCAATGTGGCTGATTTCCTTTTAACGAATACCTTCATATCTCCGCTCTGATTTCAGTCCACATCCTGCCGAGCAGCGCTAACCAGCGCTAAGCATATTTACACGATGGTCGTCCGCCTGCGCTCTCTACCGCCTTCAATGGTGCGCGCGCTTCCCTTTGCGATGCACCCATCACCATGGCCCGCCACTACACCATCCATAGCAACGCTGCTGCTGCTGCTGATGTTGGTGTTGTCGTCGCCGTTGGCGCGGTGGCGCCACCATTGCCGCTTCCGCCGATCCGCTGCTTTGGCGACGATGGCGCTGTCGCTGTCACCGTTGCGTCTCTTCTTCTTTTCTGCTCCGGCTTCGCCTCCAAAATTTGCCCACCGCCACCGGCATCGTTACCGTGCCGCGCGGACAGCGGCGGAGAGCCCGCCGACTCCATCCCGCCGCCGCTGCCGACGCCGCCGCCGCCGGCCGTTTCCCATCTCTGCATCTCCTCGCCCCGCAATCTCTCTCACTCGCTCACTCTCTCGATGTCCTTCCGCCTCGCCCATGACTCCTGTTCGTCCACCCTGTCCTGTTGTGCTGCTGCTGCTCCCGCCGCCGCCGCCGTCGCCGCCGCTGCTGCCGCTGTCAGCTAGTGCTGCTAGCGGTGTACAGCAGGGCAATACCCCCCCCCCAGATACGATGGCTCGCCTCCTTCCTCCCTTCCTGTGCCCCATGGCCGAGGCGTAGCCTCCGCTGCTGCTGCCGCCGCTACCCCTACCGACCACCCCCGCCCCGGCCAGCGTTCACACACGCGCACACACACACAAGAATGAGAGGAGGAGGCGGCGGCGGCGGTGGCGGCAGCGGAAGAAGAAAAAGAAGAAGACGAAGTTGGCTCCATGGCGGCCTTTCGCGGCAGGCCGTCCAGTGTCATCTGCATATATGTGTGTTTGCGTCCCGTCGCGGAAGCCGACGGGAGTCGCGCGGGCGGGCGGGCAGGGCAGCATCTTCCACTGCGACGGGCGCTGACGCCCGTTCCATCCCGACTTGGTCCGACTAGAAACCTTCTTCCTTCAACCCCCCCCCCCCCCCCCTACCCCTAGCGGAATCTCCCTTCCTCAACCATCACGAGGCCCACGCCCTGTCCCAAACTGCTGCCGGCAGTTGCTGCCCCCTACCCCCCCCACCCCCGACCCCCATAAGCCGAGCGCTGTGTCCGTCGTGTCAAAGCTACCTACGGTGCCGTCAGGCGGGCGGGCGGGCGGGCGAGGAAGCTTTGGCGGTGGCCGCGAACGAGCAAGACCGAGGAACGCGGCGACCTACCGACTACTGCCGGTTGAAACGGTAGCAGCGACCGTCAGTGTCCCCCCACTCCGCAAAGCCCCCATCGCAGGGAGCAGAGACGAGCTCGCTGCAAAAGTCCAACGACGACGATGAGAAGACGATGAGTTCGCCTGGTCGTCGTCTAGAGGGCGCCACAAGGCCTCCGCGAATATCTTACATCCGTTCCACTTCTTCTTTACAGCAAGCAGGAGCGCCTGCTGGGCGCTGCTGCTACTGCCGGCGAGCGCCCCTTGTTAAGTTGAGCGGATGCGTCTGGGTTTTCCTCCTCTTGGAGCAGCAGGGATGTGCTGGTGATGGGGTACGGGGACAAGGCGAAGGCACCGCCGGATGGAGCAGCGCCGTATAGCTGATAGCAGCAGCAGCAGGAGCCGCAGCGGCGGCTGAGGCGGCGGCGGCGGCGACATCGGGGAGTTCTGCTGGATGCCGAGCGGGCGGGCGGACGGGCGGTCGGTCGCTCTTGCGAGGGAGCGAGGGAGCGCCTCTTCTTCCTCTGGGGGAGGAGGGCCATGGGGACTGGCAGGGGACGTTCAGGGGAAGCCAAAGGGGCAGGGACACCGCATAGAACGAAGTATGGAACCCCGACGCTCGGCCGGGGGTTTGGGGGGGACATGCAGTGTACTGCACAGTGCGAGGGCACGATGTGTCGGATGAAGGAAGTCGGCAGACCGGGGGGGGCGGGGAGGTAGAATGCGTGTGGTGCTGGCCGATGGGTTAGTGTACGGGGCACTACCAGCTCCCGCACAGGATGTGTGAGGGGGTTTCATATGTGTGTATGTGTGTGTGTGTGTGAGGACAACCCCGCACGTGTGTGCGCGTGTCGCCTTCTGCGACTCTGTATGAGTGGGGGTGCGTTTGTATGTGTGTGTGTGTGTGTTCGGCGAGATGGCGGCCGGGGTAGAGACAGGGCGGCAATAGAGCGGGGGTAGTGGGGGTATCTTCTTTGAGGGTTTATCTCTCCTTGGAGCGGCGGGTGCTAGCCGGCTAGCTAGCTGACTGCGGCAGCAACGGCGAGCGCCAGTGAACGCAGTGGCTTGTGCTCCTGCGCCTGCCTGCGAGAAAGAGGATGTGAGGCGAGGTGCTGATGAGCGAACGGAACGTTCATCTCCGCCCCGTCCGCATTGAAAAAGTGGGGCCCATTTCTTGTCGCCGGCCATCACAGTCAGCAGCCTAAGCGGCGTACTGTACTGTGTATGCTTCGCCTGCCGCTGTTACTGCTTTTGCTTTTGCATCTATTACAGAATAGTATCGTTGCCACGGCGCAATAGCGGCTAGCATGGTGGTGGTGGTGGCCACGACGCTCGGGGCCTGTGTGCGCGCCCCGGACCGCTTCGTCGACGTGGAGCTACGTCGAGGTTAGGGGAGTCTGTCGAAAGTTAAGGAAATATGGGGCTCGAATGCAGGGGTTCGACGGGGATCCAATAAGGCTGAAGTTGGGGGGAGGATTCGTCCTCGTTCTACCTACCCTCACTTCCGTCCAGAGTCCTGCTCGGTCCCTGAAAGCCCGAGGGTGTCCCAGGGTTCTTTCCTCCAGAGGAAATGAAGGAGCGGCCCTACTGTAGCCCTCTACAGAAGGGCAGTGAACGGGTCGAAGAAGACCTCGAGCAGAAGAAGCTGAAGAGTAGATCAGAGTAGACCGTGAGTGGTGAGAGGGATTTACGGGGGACATTAAAGGACCTTTGAGGCGTGCGTCTCTGCCCCATCTGCCAATGGCTGGTGGGGCGACCGACCAGCCCCAAGAGCAGCGGTGTTGCAGGCGGGCAACCAAAATACTGGAAGGAGTGCGAAGCATCGCCACCGGCGCCGCCGCCGCCTCCACCACAGCGGTAGCGTCAACGGCAGTGGGTCTCTCTCATGGCAAAAGTGAGTACGCCAAAAGCTGCAGCAGGAGCCTGGCAGTGCACAGGGCCAATGAAGAAAAGAAGAGAATTATTATTGGGGACTTTATTGGCGATGGGGCGGACGTCGCCGCCGTCAATGACGAGGACAGCACAACGATGGCTGGTTGGAGTGAGGCAGCGGGAAGCAAATGAATAGGGGCAAGTGCAGAAAGGGAGTCGTCGTGGTAGTTGTAAGCAGCAAAACAAAAATTGGGAAGAGTATACTCTGGCGAAGAGCATTGCTGGGCGACAAGTTGGACAAGTAGGGGACCAGCGGTGGAGATTGAACAGGAAAGGACTCGTGGGGCCAAAAGAACCAGGAGGAATCGGTCCGTCGGCGTTCGGTCGCGATTTCAGATCTGATGTGGCCTCGAACGCAAACGAGCTAGCTCTACGAATTTATCTACGTTAAATCTCATCTTTCTCATGAGAATCTCACATTACGAAAGCATGCATTACTATTGTGCATACAGATAGCACCAAATCGGTATACCGTGCAGTGGCGATGCGCTTGCTACGTTAGAATGAGTGACGTCGTTTGGCCGTCTTGTGGCAGACCAGAGGCTAGACTAAGTGAAAGGGGTCCGGTCGGCGGTGACGGAGGGCAGGGTTTCCTCGACGTTTCGAGCCTTGCTTGAGCTCGAAACGTCGAGTCAGACACGTCATCATGTCTCCAGTCATTAGCCTCGCGGAAAGAAGGCCTCCAGTGCATCCAACCGACATCGAAGAGGCACGACCGGGTGGCGGTACGCAGTTGTCAAGACGGTCTGCACGAGACAGTCGACGCTCTGCACCAGTGCTTGATATGTCAAGGAGGCTGTGGTCTGTGCCAAACAAAGAGACATTCGTTTGCCCCCTGTCGTAGGGAGGAGGCGCGTCATGCAACTTCGTTAAATAGACCGACAACATGTTGAGTCTGTGTCTCAACAGGTAGTAGGCATCTTGAGCTTCTCTCAACCTGACCGAGCTAGAGCTCGGCTGCTTGTGTGTTTGCAAATCGCTGCTTTGTGCATAACACTATATCTACGCACGCATGTTGAGAGCAAGGGTCGAGTTTTGCTTGGGCCCTGTAGAGGTAATTACGACGTCATCCTCGGCTCCTAGTCTCCGCTTGTTTGGAATGATATATATATATATATATATATATCATTCCAGACAACAAACCTGGACTGGAAAGGGACCTGTTAACGACAGGTTTCAGGCTTAGATATCTGGTTAACCGGTATAGATATCCTACTACAGGGGAGCGGGTGCCGCCTTGGCGAAAGTCGAACAGACAATTATATAACAACAGACACCAGAGCCTCATGACGTGAAGGACATATCCATTTTTAATTCTTTGAAATAAATGTACTATTACATCGTATAATTATTCTTCTGATTCAGTAAAAATGTTGTCACGGAAGACAATTGTAGTGGTCCTGATGCACGCATCAAATTTACTTTTAGAAAAACTGATTCTTCTATCTACTCTCTGTATAGCCTCATATGAAAGGCTCATATGAAGTCATTGAATAAATTGTACACATCTGAGAGGTACCCAATTTACAATAGGTCACACGATTAATTCAATTAATCGACGGTAAAAACGTGTTAGCCGAGAATTACATAACTTGAATCAGTGGTGCTGGGATTAAATTCGGTATCGAGACGATAGCAGCACTAAGCCGAATACGTCAACTCTAATTAGCACTATGCGCGTTCGTTCCTTTCTGGCTGCTGCCGGCGTTGGCGATGAATTCGCTCTAAGACGTCTCAGTGCTATCGCTGTCACAATAGCCCACATCACAAGAAACGTATCGTTGCTTCGTTTTGCTAACGACAGTGGCACAGGCTGTCGACTCCCCCAGAGACTGTGTCTCTCTTTTTCTCTCTCTCTGTCTCTCTGTCGACACGAAACAACTCCTCTCCCATTCGATCGTTTCCAACATCCGCTATCCACTTTGTTGTACCCTGATGCCACCCGTCGTGTCATCCCGATTTGAATCTCAAGCGAAAGCCCGCCGCGAAACACTCTGCCCCGGCACAGTTGTTGGCCGGTCAGCGTGACGCTCAACACGATGTCGTTGATGCCTGTTGTGTTGTGAAACAGGGAGCGGGAAATCCACACGGGGGCTGTCAATGTGGGGTTTCGGGGGGTGACAACCGCCGTGGCAGGTCGTTCTCGCCGCAGCTGTTATTCGCACACGTTGACAATGTTGTCGTCGTCGTCGTCGGCGTCATCGCCGGCCGCTGCGGAAACAACCGCAACGGTAACGCTGTCAAAACAGGAGAAGACTGTCACCGCTCCAGCCGCCGCCTGCCAACACGGAGGTGACGCAGTACGCTGCTGCTGCGTCTCAATGTTCGCTTCCCAACCGCCGATCCGCTTGCCAACCTTGCTGCGGCACTGCTTGCGGTGACAGGCGCATTCTGCCCGTCCAACTAACTGATTGCAGCTGAAGCCGGTCGCCGATGCCGAGTCCTCCTGACCCACAGCCGCGCGTCGACAGCGCCATCCCCCACCCAGCCACCCACCCACGTGACGGCAGAAGCGGAAGAGGTGCAGGGGGACTGAGGCCGCGGAACCAGCATTCCTACCCCCGGCACCCATCGTAGCCGACGAGAAAGCGAGAAAGCGAGAGAGAGAGAGCAAAGCCCACGGCAACAAAGAGGCGGGGAGATGGAGTAGGCGGGCTCGCAAAATTCTTCTGCTCACGTTTTGACCCCGATGGGAAACGCAAGGAGCAACGGACGTATTGGGGTCTCACACAGCGAAGTCGACAAGGGGTGTGACACGGTGTGGCGGGAAGGGGTTCCGCCTTGTTGGCGGTGCCCCTCTCGTCATTTTGGTCATCGCCGCGACGACGATCCTGTCGACACTGACGGCATACGGCGGACGTCGATGAGGCTGTTGCAGCGTTCGCACATGAACAGCGTGACAATTGATGCTCGCAATGTTAGAACACTGTCGAAACGGGCTAAACACGTTAAAGCGTGCCGATTTATTCGGCGGCACTGACGTTGTGAGTCTATCGTTAATGAGTGATGCAATCTTTTTCATCGAATGCTTGTGTGGTTATTCATGGTTAAACTCTCATCGAAGACTATTGTGGTAAGGCAAATGTAAAACTTTATTGGTTTATTAAAGGAGCTGCAATTTTTTGCAATACTTAAACCTCTCTTATATGTCGCGCAGCAGGGCTCGAACCTGCGGCCCGTGGCTTCCGATAGCTATACATATATTTCTTCTGTATATAGCCTTACCCATGGTAAGGGTATATAGAGATAAAATGTATATCGTATCCATTTTGTTCGTGGATTGTTTTATTTATTTTATGCTGGTGATTATCTGATTATCTTTTTTATTTTTACCCTATTTTTTTAATCGAGAACTTAAGCACTGTAAAATTGCAGTTCCGGAAATAAACCGCAAAATGTTACGTTATAGCTTGATCTTATCTATTTGTCTGGCTGTAACGCATTTTCAAAATAGTAGAAGCAAATAAATCATAAATCACTAATTAGTAATGAATGACGCCCATATAATGAGATAGGAATACGTGTGCAAAGTCTGGACATTGCCGTTTCTGAATTATAATATGTGGTCTAAATGCAGAGTACACTTCACTAACTTTGCAGAAACATTATAGAAATACCTTGAACGAGTTCTTTAACGAGCGCTCGTCGTCCGACACCCGGCAGTTATCAGTGCTAACTGCACAAGTGGGGGCCATTTCCGAACGTCGACACGTCCACTTTGTCTCACTCTTCCGTGTCCGTTTCGTGTTCCACATCTACGTCAGTGACTGTGCTCACCGATCTAACCTAACGTAACTAAACCTAACCCGGCCCTTTACGATATAGCTTTGTAGCGTCGTGGATGTCAGATGGATGTCTTCCTCTCCTTGATGCCTTCGTACTGTAGCCCATAGCCAAGACTCATCCGTGAACCCCATTTGCCCCTTTTCGCCAACAATACCCCAGTACCCCCAGTCCCCCGTCAAAGGATCCCACAGCCTGCGAACGTTACCTTATGTGCAGTTTTCTCTTTTGTGTCCAGCTAGCCGCCACCGCATTTCGTGTTTTTGTGCCAGCTATTCCCGCTGCAATTTCTGCCTCCATGCCTGTGTGTGTGTGTGTGTCTGGGTATGATATGTTCGCCCGTGTAAGGGCAGACAGACAAACAGACCGTCGTCGCTGGTCACCGGTTTCCCCTTCTTCTTCTTTTCTCAGATGACGACGACAAGAGGCCCAGAGTAGGGGAATCGTATTCTACAGAGACTACGCCTGCTACGTCCACCGTTTTCTTAGCTTGTTTCTCAGCTGGAGCTTTGCCTGCGCTGCTGACTGGTTCTCCGGCGGCTGGTCGCCTATACGGACAGTCATATCAACAGACACCGAGTGGCCTCTCTTGCTGTACACCTCGGTCGCTGGCGAGCAGGACCTGCTCGCTCGTTGAATCCTCGGGCCCGTACGTAGTTCACCGGGTCGTGCTCTTCTCTTGCCTTTGGTGGGTCTTCAGGAGCCACTAGGAGCTGACCGCTCCCGCTCTCAACGAGCGCTCGGCCGATGGGCCTGACGGCAACCCAACGAGGAACGGGCTTCGAGCTTTCCTTCTGCAGTTCCCTCGCGTTGCAAAGAACCAGGATAGGCAAGGGGCCGCATTTGCGTCGGTGTCGGCTGCAGCAACATCGGAACATCATGGTGAGGCCTGCAAGCTTCGCTCGAAGCTCCTGATGCCAGCCAAGCTTCTGATGGCGGGGTTGCTTGCTCGCTTGCCTCCCTCGGTTCTCGTCGGCCTTTCAGTGGGGTCCGTCGGTCTGCCGCCGGTAGGCGCTGAACGAGGACACTACTATTCCTCACCTCTGTGCTTCAGCGCTGCCTCCTACCGTCCTGCCGAACCCACGCCCCATAACGGCCGCGGAGAGCGGCAGACCAGTTCTCTGTTGCCGTTCTCTTATTTCTCACTCAGTCACTCAGTCGTCCGCCCTCGCCCGCTTGCCACATCCCTCCTTCATGTGGCTTCGGCCTCAGACTTAGGTCGAACCCACAGTGCCGCCAATGATGCTACCTCCTGGGGTAGCGGTGGTGGTGGTGGTGGAGGTGCTGCTGCTGCCCCTGCCTCAACGGTCTTTGCTGTTGGTCGTCAGTCATCGCGGAGCTGCTGCGGAGCGCCGGGGGAACAGCAGCCAGTAGAGCTGAGCGGGAACCACCGGAGCTTGGACCGTCACTGGCACCGGCCACCGGCCTGCGGTCGACGACGGCTGAAGAAGAAGAAGGGAGTTCGCCTTCGTCAGAGGAGCCTCCCCTTGCCCCATCCTGCACCCGACCCCCGACCCTCACTCCCCACCCTGAACCCCGCAATCTCCCCCAGGCCCAGCCAACGTCAAAGGCTCTACCTCGCAGCCCACATAGCCATGCCATAGCTCCGCAAGTTGCTTGGTTGGTTGGTTGCTTGCTTGCTTGCTTACCCCATCCCTTGCGCCCCCAGAAACTGGCCTGGCTCAGCCGCCTAACCTCGTCCTCTACACAGCCTCGTTCGCTTCGTCTATACCCTTGTGTCGTTGCTGATGCTGCTGGAGGATGCAAGCATACCTCGCTCACAGCACACAGCAAGACTAGCCTGTATGGGGCCCTGTGCGTGTGTGTGTGAGTAGAGTGTGCTTCTGCAAGAGAAAAATGAGATGAGGGAGTGCTAGACGGCGGCTTCTACTGCTACTACCTGCCTAGAGAACATTCAGCAGTAGCTGCTGGGGAAGAGCTGCTGGCCCGCCGGCCGCGAGGCACAAGCTCTAACCAGCGTACAGAGCGGCGCAGTAATACGTCGCCGTGCATTGCTGAGAAAGAACGGCATAGATGGCCGCTGTCCCACTGCCGTGCCTGTGGCAACCCCAAGGCGGGTGGACGACGCGGGCATCCACGCGGGAGTTGGCTAGGGATGCAATATCGGGGGCGCGATGTCTGGAAAGACCCGCCAAGGGCTCGGCGGTGGCGGTGGTGCCAGCGAGGGCGGCTCAGAGGGGCGAGGCGCTGCAAGCTGCGGAGAAATTGGATCGATAGAGTTTCGAGAAGAGAACAGGACGAGCGGGAAGCACAACGCTCGCTGGCCATTGCTTCGGCGCATCCCATTCCGCCAAAGTCCACCATCGTGCCGGGTACCCCGCTCATCCCGTCAGTCCTCCCCCGAGGGCTGCCACTGCCTCCGCCGCCGCCTCAGTTGCGCCAGTGGACGCTGTGAGTTAGATGAGACAGCACAGCAGAGGACGCCACTGGCCAGCGCCGCTCGATGCGAGGCCACGCGCTATGGGGATGTGTGCTGCTTCCTGGTGAAGGAACTGGCACCGTGCAGCGCTGGCAGTACACTGTATGTATGCCAAGTGCTCGACGGCGTTGCTGCTGCTGTTGAGGATAGGAAAGGAAACTCTTCTCGCAGGCGGAGAGAACACCGGGGGGCGGGGGGCGGGGGGCGGGGGAGGGGTTAGTGGGATTTGGGGCTGTGGGGGGTGCGCTGGCAGAAAGAGGCGAAAGAGGTGAACGCCACCCCAAACTTAGTGGTGGGGGCACATTGGCAGCTGCAACGGTTCCTTCTTCCATACTCAGCCCACTTAGACGGCGGATGAAAGCGCCGCTGGAGCGATGATAGAGAGCACGAGAGGTGAACACATGAGAAGGAGATTTGGAGCGCGCGCGAGAGAGAGAGAGAGTAGCGGGGGTTAGAGGGGGAAATAGGCGATCAAGGGGGGGCGGCGGGGGGCGGAGGGTACTCCATGGTCGACGAGGGGGAAACGCACACAGAACTCCCAGGGCGAACCCCCAGGGACTCTCGAAACATGGGTGTCCCGTCTGCCTCCTTGGTCACTCACGGCGTGTCCGTAAAGACACATATACGTGCTTTCGTACGAAGAAGTTTTGCTTTGCCGAATTGATATGACGTGACGGCGATACGAGGGTGTATCGGTAGACAAAAAAATCCTCAACCTCAACTCACAACAGTTCCGATCGGATAGGCTCACACACATTTATATGAAATATGATGCTGGCAGATTTTTGCTGAGATTCTAATATCGAACAAGTAGTATCGGCCCCGAGTCCCCTTCGTGTTCGCTGCCGCCCAACAGAGCACCATAAATGCGTCCGCAGGCAGCATTTTTCACATTTTAAGGTGGGCAGCGCCACTGACTTGATAGGCTGACGCCGCCACCATTACCACCATTACCGCTGCTGCTGCATAATTTCAAATTATGAACCCAGCTCAACGATACGTCGTTCCACAATCATCTGCTCCTCCTCAAAGTAGCTGTGGTAGCCAAAACGCCAAACTGTCATACCACTTCATGTTGCACAACGCGATCTTACGACAGCGAAACACCCATCAGTGTACCCGCGCTACGCGTACCGGCCACAGCGACATCTTGTTCGTATTTTGTTCCTCTGTTGAAATAGCGTTCGTCCTCTACCATTTATATAGCCGAGCCGCATACAGCCTTGGCCCTGTAACTCCTCCGCAGCGCCACCGCGCGTCTGTTTCATGATCATGCCTTTTTTGTTCGCCTCCTTCGTTTTCTTCGGCTTCTTCTCGTGGTCGTCATGCCCATCTATGTGCGCCGCCAACGGCTATCCGCTCGTTGACAATGGAAACAAATATGGCGGCGTGCGCGCCGCAGCCGCCACGGCGGCGGCGGTGGTTCACCGACCACTCGGTTTTCTCTCGACGGGCCGCCGCCACCGCCGGAGGACTCCTCGCGATAGCAGTCCCCGTCGGGGAGTGCCGGAGCGCTGTAGAGACCTGGCGCGAGTAGTGGGAGCAGCAGCAGCAATGACGGCGGCGGCGGCTGCGGCAGCAGCAGTGGCAGCGGCGGCGGCGGCTGCTTCGTGTGCGACTGGGAGCGTCGTCTCGTGACGGCGGCTAGCGAAACTGCTGCCCGAGCTCGAGTCTGAGTCTTAGGTATGCGCATGCTCGCGCGTGTTTTTCTTGTACTCCCTTCCACCCTTCCTCTCTTTTCCGCTCAGTCACTCAGTCACTCACAGGGACACACATCCATAGACACGGCCATCCAGGCGCTGGGCAACCCAACGCAGCCCGCACTGCACAACAGCAGCTAGCCCAACCGTCCGTTTGCCAGCGGATGGGGGTCATAGAGGGGGTCATGGGGCTTATGATGGGGGGTTACAAGGGGGCCGCGGGGGTAGGACAGGGAAGGGGAAGGTTCCATAGGGGAGTCTAAAGCCTCGAAGCTCTTCGGCCGCCTTCCCGCTAGCTGGCTACCCGCTATGGTTGCCTCCCACGAACTACCCCCGCGTGAGGTCTAGGGTGACTGTCGGAGTCGCTCTAAAGGGGACCACAACGACAACGTCGACGGCGGTGGCAGCCGTCTACACAACGGTGCTCTTCACCCTCTCCAGCCGCGGCCGCCGCCGCCGCTCGCCGTCGCCATCTTCTCTTTTCTCTGTGTGTGACCGCCAATACCTCCTCGAACCGGCTCCATCCACCGTCGGCGGCAACCAGGAACAGCTACTCTTCTCAGAGCTGCCAATGGCAGCAGCAGCAGCACAACCAGTAAAGGCAAGTAAGTCGGATAGCACAGCGAGGCTAGCTGCCTGAGAGGCAGTGTGTCTGCCTGAAGGGAGCTGGGAAACTTGGGGCATCGGTGGGAATGCCCCCCGGTGCGGCGCGGCCCCGGGGGGTGGTTGGAATCGGGGGTGAGGCGCTGAAGAATCGAGGAGAGCCGTTCTGGGGCTGACGACGAGGCAGCCACTGGCCGCCATTCGCCACCGGCGGCTGAGCGAGGAGCGGCCAAGCGTTCCATTTCTACACTGCTCTGGCTTCACTCGGTCGCCGCCGCCGCTGCCGCCGCTGCTGCTACCACTACTACTACTACTGCCGTCTCCGCTCGAATCCGCCCGGCCACTGGCGTTGTGCAAAAATACTCCCAAAAATATTCCCCTCCTCCGTCAGCAGCAGCGGCACCTTCTTCTCGCTGCTCAGCATCGCCGCCCTCATCTACCCCACCACCCCCCCCTCTCTCTCCATCTCCCCCTTTTCTCTCTCTCCACCACCACCACCCCAGAATCTCCCCTTTTACTCTCTCTCTCTCTCTCTCTCTCTCTCGCATACACATCCAGAGAAACACACACACACACACGGGCATAAAATGCTCCCCCGTCCTCTCCAAGTCTTCCCGGTTCTCTTTCCCTCGTTTACTCTCTGTGTCCCTCTCTCCGGGGAACGCTTCCCCCTCGCTCTCTTCTTTCGCTAAGTTTTCCCATTCCTTTCTCTCGTTCGTTCGCCTGCTTTCTCTATCGCACATACCGGCCCTTTCTCTCCCTCTTTCCTTCTCTTTCCATTTCCATCTTTCTCTCTCCCGTCCACTATCTATCGTCTCGTCGCGCTCCAGCCCCAACTTCTCCCCAACCCCCTCCTCTCTCTTTCTCTCTCTCTCTCTCTCTCTCTCTCTCTCTCTCTCTCTCTCTCTCTCTTTCTCTTTCTCCCTCGCTTAACTCACGCTCTATTTTATTTTCGTTTCGTCCAATGCCTCTCTCACATGTTTTGGCACTCTTCCCCCACCTCCCTCCCCCTTGTCCACTCCCTCGTTCGCATCCTATTTCCGCTCCCTCGTCGGCCGCATCTCGTTCTCCCTCTGTCTGTACTTTTCCCCACAGCCGCCCCTGCCTCTCTCTCTCTCTCCCTCTCTCTCTCTCTCTCTCTCTCTCTCTCTCTTTCTCTCTCGTTGCCTCTCTGCCTCGACCCCCGTGCATCTCACTGCAGAATGCAAAGGGATAAGAAGAGGAGGAGGAGGAGGAGGAGGGAGAGGCAGGATCCCCTCGTTTCTTCGGAGTGCAGCATTCGCGCTGCGCATTCGTCGTCGTCGTCTGCTGCTGCTGCTGCTTCCCCTTATCCTTATACTCCCCACCACTTTTCCTCCTCCTCCGCCTCCGCTTGTTCCTTCTCCACCTTCTCTCTCTCTCTCTGCTTCGTTTTTTCGTTATTCTTCTTTTCATCCATCGGCGTCTTGCAGAACTTGGCTTGGCTCGGCTTGCCTGCCTAAGCAGTACCAGTGGCTGTAGCCGCGCGCGCTAGGGTTATGGGACCCCTATGGGGCTGTGTGCGGTGCGGCACGGCCCGGCTCAGCGCTCTTTCCTCATCTCAGAGAGGTTGGCGTTGGTCGGTCGCAGCGACAGCGGCGTGGAGGCTGCTTAGTTGGTTGGCTGCTTGCTTGGGCGGTTGGGTCTTCGCTCGAAGGAGAGGAAGAAAAGACGAAGGAGGCAGGCAGCTTCTCCTAAGGCTTCCACCCCAGCCCCTCGCCCCCGGCCCCTCCTGCCACTCGCTGCTCTCGGCCAACCAGCGAAGTATGCGATAGAGGAGCAGGGCTACAACGAGAATAAGGGATGAAGGAAGGTGGTGGAGTATGGATGGGGCGCACTTTCCCACATGGGCCTCCGCTTGCCTCCAACGTCGGGGGCCAGCTCCTAGCTCTGGGTAGAAGAGAAGACGAAGAAGTCTGGAGTTGCTAGTACCAAGCAGACACCGAAGGTCCACGGCCAGCCAGCCAGCCAGCCAGATCCAAACAGGCAGGAGGCAGCCATGCAGGCACGGGGGGAATGGGGCTGGCGAAATGGGGTTGGCCAAGGGGAAAACGAGTGGCCCCACAGCCCCAGATGGGCTGGCTCTCTGAGGGAACGCTTTCAGGAGAAGGCAGCCAACTGACGGGGAGAGAAGGGGTGCTCTTGCGGGACTCTCCAATAACGCCATTTTCTTCCATCCATACCGCTACGCTAGCTCTGCTGCCGAGATGAGCTCCTACTACTGCTGCTGGTGCTGCTGCTGCTGCTACTCCCGAAGCGAGTCGTTGCCGAGCGTTGCTGTCGTTGTGTTGTGAGGACGCGCAGCGTGCTGGCTTGCAGAACAGACAAGGCAGGGTGGCTGGCTGGCTAGCTAGCTAGCTAGCTAGTCCTGTGCTGCCTGACGGCTGGCCTGGCACCCACCCGCCATCTATACCGGTGTGCGAGCAGCCAACCGTCAGCAGCCGACCATCCTAGTAGATCTAAGCCGCGAAGATGGCTTCGGCAGCCGCAGCAGCAGCAGCACCCGCATGAGCAGGAGCAGGCCTGAAGCGACCAAGGAGGAAGGACGATAGCTCCTTTTTCACATTCGCTCGGCCCCTGATGTGTGGTCTGGTCTCCTTGCTTTCCGGTCGCAGTTTATGCTCGCGCAGCAGCCGGCCTGCCGCTGTTTCCAGTGGTGTTTCTTCTGCAACCAGCAGATTTTGCTACCCACCGTTGGCGGTCAGACGTTCTTCGCCCGTCGTTCGTAGTCCGCGACGGTGACGAGGACAGCAGAAGCAGTAACAGAGGCGAGGCTGTGATGTTAGCCCTGGGGTTGGATTAGGGGCTAGGGGTTTCGTTTGGTTGGGGGACTAGCGACTGGCGAGTGTTCCTGACCGCTGCTCACTGCTCGTTAGGCTCTACGCAACGTCAGACAGATCCGACAACCCCAGCGAAACACCATCCCCTGCAACTACTGTCACCCCCGCGCTATGATGTTTATACGAGCCTCAGACACCTTCAAACAGCCCCACCCGAACGGCAGCGCTCCCACCTTCCGAATCCCGACTACGCCGTGGCGTTCTTTCGGGATCGCGTCTCGGCCGACGACGTCTAACATCAGCCAGCCAGCAGGGGCGGCACGAACAGCAGCTGAAGCAGGCCATTGTGCTCAATGCTTTGCTTTGCTTGTGGTTGGGCCAGCGACGGCAGGCGGGGAGGGGGCACGCAGACCGAGGGGTTGAGGACGCCTCTCTCCATGACCCCTTCGTTCTGTCCTGTTCCCCTCAGCAGCCCCCAACTGCATGCAACCTCCAGCCGACGCAAAGCCTCACCCCCATATCTCTCTCCTCTCTTCCCTCTTCGTGCTGGTTCTGCTGAGGACGGCAATGCAGCTTTACTTCGTAGAGGAGTCGTTGTTTCTGCAATCTCCATTGCCGCGTTGAGGTTGCTGCCCGCGTCATCGAGGTACCACGCATGGTCTCGGTGCTGTTGGTCGTTCGTGGTCCTGCCGGGGGCCGGCGTAGTAACAGGGCTGTAGAGTAACAGTGAATACAAAAGGTGGGCCCGGATGACGCCGGGGCTAGAGGCCCGGGCGGGACAGCAGCGGCAGGATACATATTTTATGAGACGCATCAGTTTTGCTTTGTTGTCACTGCCGCTTTGGCGGGACACTGCTGCCTCGGCGGCAACTGCTGCTGCTGCTCTGCTCCTTTTTGCTGGGTCCGCCCTGTCCGCGACCTCTGCAGTGTTGGGTGCCAGCCGTCCCGCGTTGGACGTTGGGAGCTGGTAGCCAACTCGGGACCGGCCGTTGCTTGCTGGATGGCAGTCAAGCCAACGGTGGAAAAGGTACAGGCAAGGAATAACGCTATAGAGGACTTAGGGTTATGGCATCTGCGTGCCTCTCCAATACGAGCGGTGGCTCGTAGAATAGGGTGCTTGTTTTGTAAGGTGTTGAGTTGGGCGAGGTGGACTAAGGTTAATGTCGGCCGTACGGTCTGTTGTCGGTTGCACGTTGGAGTTGGAAGGAAGCGAACGATGTGCGAAGCCCACGATGGGAAGACAATAGCAGAAATAAACGCTGCTCATTCTATAGAAACCGCTGCGTCTATATGTATTGCATACGGGGAGCGCCTTTGACTTCATCACCTCATTTACGAGTAAACACCACTAGCAATCGGTGACTAAACCGCTTCTGCCAGCACTATATATGTACATATATATATATATATATATATATATATATATATATATATATATATATATATATAAGTGGTTAATAAAACATATATATATTATTAATTATTGGCGAACAATGGTCCTGCCGAATGCGCAGAACGTCCTCGTGTCATGCATAACTCTCCCATATATATATATTGATAAATGAATAGATACATAATGACGATGAGTGCATTGTTCTCACACCCAGCACCCGCGGCATTCGTGGAGGAATGGGATTTTGTTGTTCCTAGCCCCACGACACCCGTCATCGAATGTGGTTATAGGTCGGGCGTAAAACCCTTGAAGGTGGTCTCTGCCCAGAACGTTTATTGCATTTATTGCAACATTCCAAATTGTTCTCCACCTGACTGCCAATCGGTTTGTTCACTGCTCACCGCAGTCCGATTGTGAGTCGATTCCCCTGAAGAGCCAAAACTTTTCAGGTGGTGTATTATGTCATCCTCGATCCCGGTGCCGACTTCGTCTCCCGTCCCGCCTCGATTATTTTGAGAATTCTCAAAGGATCGGCGGCAGCGGTGGAGTCGCCCTCCCCTTCGACTGGAAGCGGCCACTGCCTCAGACAGCGATAAGTCTTACTGCTCGAGTCGAAAGTCTGTCGAGGAGTGCGTAAGTCGTGAGGCCTCTGCGGCGCTCTGGACTATTCCTGCCTCCGCCTCCTCCTTCGACCTCTCTTCCTGTTCCAACATAATTCTTGAGAACTGTGTGGACCGAGTGGATGAGTGTGTGGCTTCATGTGGGGCTCTGTGTTTGTCAGCATATGTGTCCTCACTCCCGACCGACCCGCTGCCGGGTCTGTGTAAATCGACTCTGTCGGTGTGCGACTGGCAGCAGCCCATGCCATTGCGCTGTCTGTTCCAAGGCGGCGCCTCGAAGTTCGAGGATGCGCCCACTGCGCCTTCGAGGCTGTAGAGCCTTCCCGTTCTCTGAACAGTTCTACTCGAGCGAGGAAAGCGCAGTTTTCCTCCACTTGGACCGCCTTCGCTAGCTGGGCGGCAGACTAGGCGAGGTCAGCTCTCGCTCAGGCCTTCTTTACTCCACCCGTCGAACTTTGCCAGCCAGCCGGCAGAATCGAGTTTAAGAACGCAGGCCGCGGCAAACCACCTCTCAACCCGAAAGTATCCAGTCACACGCCAGCGCAGCCAGCCTCGCCCCTGCTCGAGGACTCGTCAGTAGGCTGTGTGTGGTGTTCCGTAGGGTCCGGAGAGGAGGAAGGAGGCTCGCTCTAGCGGGCTCGGCTCCTCCGCCACCGCCGCCGCCGCCGCCAGACCCGACCAGACCAGCTGCCAACTTTAAAGCGCAGAGAAGACCACATTGAGGGTGCAGCAGTGAGGGTGCGGGCGCTTTCCGCTCTGGGAGAGCGGTTGCAGCGGGGAAGCGGTGGGCCGGTAGGGGCCATTGGGGAGCTGGCCATAGTGGAGGCGCCTCTGGCAGGCACGGCTGAAGTTTCAGGGGTTGGGGGGGGGGCGGGGGGTGAAACCCGAGGCGGGAGTCGGGGGTCACCATGCAACGGCCAACGGTGCCACACGCTTCGCGCTTGGCTCCGCCCCGAGACGCCGTGGTGAGAGGGCACCATCGAGCGCAATCGTTCCGACGGCTCCATCCTGGGCGGCTGCGGCACCGGCGAAATAAACCGATTCGACAGAACCCGTTCGAGAGAACGAGACTCTCTCCACTTATTTTAAGAAAACTTTGTGATCCGAGCAGGGAGCAGCCACGGGAGGGCGGAGCGCCGAGATCGCTAGAAGCCGTAAGCAGCGATCGGTGGGCATCCGTTTGACAAAGGTTAACCCTTCGTAGCGATTCTGTCAGACTCGCTCTCTGGGGTCAAATCCTAGATAAGTTTTAGATGAAGTTGTCCGTATAGGAAGCCCTAATATTCGATGAGGTGGGATTAAGTATACTGCTTAATCCCACAGCATTTGTTTCAGGAAACATAATACCTTTAAAAATATTCTATAAGCGTTGTCTGTCATTGTCGAAGTAGTCGATATTGCTTTTCAAGTATCCAGCTAAACATTTCGCAATTTCTCATTTACCTTTGATTTATTGACATTATTATTATTATCTCGAGTTCAAATTGTTGTGTCGATTTTTCTCTATTTTTAGTTGCACTTGTTGCATATTTCGTGTAATTTCTAAATTGTCAATTGCGTTTAACATAAACGAAATTCTATAGATTCACACCAAGGTGGATCAAAATTCCCACTGTTCGGCCGCGTCACTCATACTCACATTCGCGAAAGCAGTCTCATCGTCCGAGGCGAAAAAAAAAGAAAACCTACATTTCCTGATTTTAATTCGATCCCGTCCCCGATTTCGTGTCTGTGTCTCAGTCACGTCCCACGCATTTACCACCGGTCCAGAGCAAACATCAGATGCCAGCAGGAGCTAGCCACCACGAAGGCCGCTCCCACCAGCCGGAAGCTGGCGTGCTCGTAATATCTAGTTAGAGGCATTACCTTCTTATCCACGCTGGGGTACGCCATGGCCTTACGTATGACGGGAGATGGCGGGCACTGCCAGAGAACGAGCGAGAGAGAGAGAGAGCCACCGGTTTATCAGACGTGCTGGCCGTATACCTGTGTACAAATAGAGTGTGGTCGTCCATTCTTTTCAGAGCCGTCACAGCCGTTCCGGGGATATAATAGTTGTTTATACATATGGGTGCAATGTCTGCGTGTATGTTTTGTCGTTACATGAGAGTGGTTTCAGAGGTCGGATTCGTCTGATTCATTCTTTCAGCAGCATGTCGGCACACCCGTAATGCGTGCTTACACAGCAAAAAAAAAGGTATATGTATCTGGAAAATGAAGAAGACAAAACATAGTCCAAAATATGTGAATAAGTGGTGTTCAAGTGAGACCCGCAAAATCGAGTGAGTATTGTAGCATTGCCGAGTAGAAAAATCGAACAAGAATTACTCGTAAAGAAAGTACACACTCCAGATTCAGAGAGTACATTATAACGAGGTAATTCGTCCGTCACATTCACTGACTGCTGTTGGTGGAGATAGCAGTATAGGACACGAGGACGCTACATCATATTATATATTCGGTCAAATCTTATTCTACTCAACAAGTCATGATCGATATTGTCGCCAAGCATTACCAAATACGATTATCACTAACATCCTTTAATCGCCCCCCACTGATATGTGCAGTATCTCAAACTCGTTCTTGTCCGATTACTCAGAGTCTAATACATACATACGTATATATATATATTTATATATATATATATATGGATATACTTATATATATATATATGGATATATTTATATATATATATATATATATATATAACACCTTAGTATTCGATGATGTTGGCGGGTAGATTTAAACGTCGGCCAAGATTGCGGAGATTGTTCGATATTATGGCGCGGTTCTGCCCGCCTGCCCGTCGGCTGGCAACAAGGGAAAGCGCCGCCGCTGCCGCCGCCGTCGACCGACGGCTGGAGGAGCGAGAGAACTGCTTCCTTAGACCCCATCCGTTCAATCCCCCCGACCCTCTCTCGAACACCCCCGAGGGCCCATGCCCCAGACCCCTCCCGTCACGGCCCCAGACCCCTCAGCGTCCCTCGTTGCCGAACTCGCGTACAACGCTTGCTCGGCCGGTCGAACGGCTGGCTGGCGGCTGTTCAGCGACGTTTTTTGTCCTCTCTCTCTCTCTCTCTCTCTCTCTTTCTGCATCTCTCCATGTCTCTCCCATCTGAATTCTCTCTCTCAATTTCTCTTCCCTCATCTCCAAAGTTCCCCTCTAGTTTCACCCCCGGCCTCATTCTCTCCCTCCCTCTCGATCTGCTGTTGGCCGCTCACGAAGGTTATGTTACCCTTGCTACCCTCCGAACCCCCGGCTGGCTGCGCCGCGGCGACGCTTCTACATCGGAGTTCGCGCAGGGCTTCGGCGGGATGCCGGTCGGGCGCTGAGAGCAGCGGGCATCGGGGCCATAGCCCTTGTTTCGTTGGATGGTGCTGCTGTCGAGAGAGAGGTGGCGGAGGCACTGCGCCGGGCAGTGAGCTACGCCTGCCCGCAAGGCGGCAGTTCAACCGGCGTTCGTTCAGCGTGAATGGGCGACGTTCGGCTGAATCTGCATGCTGCTGTTGGGCTCTGCAACGTGTCGTGGCAGTAGCGGCGGTAGAGGCCGCCCTGCCGTTGGGCCGCTAGCGCTTTTTAGACTTTTGAGAAGATGGAGGAGGAGGAGCACAGATGACAGCAGCAGCAGCAAAATGGGAAAAAGGGGCCAGAAGGGAGTGGTCTGACGCTGCCTCGGACGGGGATCTGAGAACTAGGAAATAGCGGCTGGGGAGCGGTGGAACGAACTAGGGGAGAGAGTACGAGTCTGCGGTAAATGAAGTCGGGGCGAGGGCTTGGGGCGAAAGTGGATTGGGTTGTTCGGGGGCTGTTGGGAAACGCGAACCCAGAAGCAAAAACTGGGTTATAGTTTGGGGCTTTAGGCAGGCAACGACGACAACAACAACAACAACACGAAGCACGACAATAACGTGAGCTAGCAGCAAGTACAACGGGACTCTGCCGCTGGAGAAGAGTGTGGCGCATTCCGTTCAAGCAGCCCATTGGCTGAAGTTGCGCCCCACACACACGACCGTCGCCGTCCCTCGCCACCCGGATGCGCTGCGTTCGCTCACAAGTTTTCGGGGAACAGGCTCGGAGCCGACATTGGCATCCCCAAAGCAACTGACCGTAGTCGTAGTGTTAGTGGAAGCGGCGGCGGCGGCGGCGGCAGTGCTCTAAACCAACGCGCAAAACAGCGCGCGTCGCAGAAGGGTAGAAAAAATGGTGGGGGAGGACTGCCTCCGGATAGGGGTCGCGACGCGAAGAGGATGGAGAGGAGGACGTTGAGGGTGAGGGCGGGGCTGTCACGGGACGAACCGAAAAAGTTGAGCAACACGGTAAGCACCCGAGGACCATGTTCAGGGAGCAGAAGGGAACCGGATCGGGTCCGCTCGATGCTGAAGTGTGGAAAGTAAGGCAGCCGGGGCCAGGGCGCGCGAACATTTCTCGGGCAGAGGGACGGCGGGAGACCTCTACCAAGCAGCCGGAACTCGTTGGCTGAGCGAGAAGGATAGCTGTTGCAGCCGCGGTTTTCTAACTTTTGCGGACAGTGGTGCAACCGCCTCCAGCGACCTAATCTATGTTCCGAATGAGCTTGTCCTATGGCACCACCGAAGTACGTACGTAGGGTAAAAATCTCCTCGCGCGGTTCGTTATTGACTCACACAAGGCCCATTGTAAAAGGACGTATAAATAAATCGATATTTCTAATAGATCGGGAACACACCGAAATCGAATAGGGTAACATTAACATGGATAGGGGGTTCGCTCAAAAACGCTAAAAGTTTTGCAAATGCAGGTACTTTATTTTTCTCGATATATACGGGAAAGTCTTACCACGCTAGTGGTAAGACACTTTATCGGTATCCACCAGACAAATTAGTTAGCGGAGTAACGTGTACGGTCGTTGCTGTCTTTGTTGTTCAAGCGTTGTACATATGCGCTCGATCAAGACTGGTTGTCACCATATGCCAGGTATCAATACAAGGATAGCATATATACTGTCGAAGCATCGCACGATATCGGTACTAATTTTGTAAACGAGGCAAACCGCCTGACCTTCATTGCATTGTGTTATTCCACGGGTATGCATAACAAGCTACAATATTTCTGAACTGATTTATGGTTGTGCCGTATAGATGCAGAATGCGAATACATCCGAACCGGTGTCGGCAAAAACGTTCGGCTCTCAGTCGACGACGATCCTATCTGCATGGGCATTGTATACATTTTGCGAATTGTTTAACTCAGCGTTATCTAGTAGACGTTTACTTTTTTATTTTTTTATTTTATTTTCCCATTGAATACAAACACCGTGAACAAACACCCATTACAAGAGGACAGACCTGTCGAGGAATTTTGGACATTAAGCTGATATTTGTCGAGTTCCTGAATCGTCTGCCAATTCCAACGATGAGACAACGACGGCAGACGCCCTTAAATACACCTTAGTTTATCTTTTTTATTCACATGCCCAAGACTAGAGAATTACTTAGTTCAGATCGTTTCATGAACAAATCGATCTGTTCGAGCCATACCTCCTGCCGAAACCTGCTTCTTCAATCTAGCTTCTCGAGCCTGTCATCACCTCCTTCAGCAGTATCACCACTATGGCTGATCTGTTGTAGTCGCACAACACTACCGAGCCGCCTGTACTTAAGTTGGGCGTCTGTTGATCACGGCGGCCGATAGTATTCAATTGGTGTTCGCGAAGAGTGCGTCGTCCGGCCTTCGACTGCTCGTTCTACTCTGCTCGGGATCCGGAAAGCCCGATTTCTTACCACATCGACTATGGGGGTGTCTGGAGCTCGATGTGGGACGATGAGGTTGGCTGGGGGGGGCATCATTTGCGCTATTGGATAAAGGCGAGGCTGTACACTCTCGCTGAGGCCCTTCCATCCGCCGGGGTTCTTCCTCCTCCGAGGACTCGAAGACCAGGCCGACACAGCCCCACTAGCGCCCCTTCCCGCCGCCGCCCCCGCCGCAAGCACCACAGACATTTGCGTAACGACGTGCAGAGGACGCTGTGAATCGCTGATCACCTCGCGCGCGCGCGCTAGGGAGAGAGCCCGTGCCGGGCCGGCCGACGAAGACACCCAAAGGGCGCCAGACGAACGAGGGCGTGCCGGTCTATCGGTCCGAAGCGGGGCAGGGTTCGGTGCTAAAGCAAAATAGCCCGATGCTAAAGCCAACCGGACTCGCACGGAGGGCCTGTTGCGACCGACGCTTTTGGTTGCCGCTGGCGGCACCACCGCCACACATCAACGTCGCGTCTGATGCGTCTCCTAATTCAATCAGACCTTCAGATCTTCGCTGTCGACGGCGGTCAGACGTGGATAGGGTCTGGACAGAGAAAGTGAAAGGCCTTATTTCTGTGTTACGCGTTACTCGTCTGGCTGTCGGCAGACACTGTTCGATGTCGACCCGGATCGATTAGTGAGTACGTTTTGATGTCGAGAGGAACTTACTCGCTGTAACTTGCAGGAACTCGCTGTAACTAGCGACAAATTCAACTAAGAAGTTTGCTTACTTCTTAACCTGCAAACGGGCCAGTTTACCCTACAAAAATACGATTGCGTATGCATAGCTTGTCTATCCATAGTTATGGATGTGGGTAGTTCGCATGACTGATGTTCGTGGCTGGTGGCATAATGTGTGTATTTTTCCCAAATTCTTTCGATCGTAGTGTTTTTTTTGCTCGGTTGTTACTTGATAAGCAGCCGTGTGTTAGTTTATGTCGCACATTGTGTCCGCACAAGTTCTTCGCGCCGTATTCACGCTGCAATGAGTTACGTCCATCATCTCACGTACGCTAGATACAAAGCACAATAAAATTGCTACAATGAAGACCTCTCCGGTAGATCTCCTATAGTATCAGGAGGATGAAAACAGCGACAAAAAAAGGCGCAGCCACAATTTTTTAAACTCTCAGCCACGACGCCACATAAATCCGAATCACCGAATGTGGTGAATCGCCAACTTCTAACACCGAATGTGTTAGCCGCGCTTCCCATCAATGTATTCTATAACACCGCTGTAATTGCCTCCGTGTCGAGACTGAACAGTGAGAACAGAAGTTTGTGTAAACACAGGCTTCGCTCATTGCTCGTCTGAGACAATTAGCGGCGGCGCGCGCGGCCGCCACGGCGACCAGTCGTCGGGGACAACCCGACGATAGGGCAGTAAAATCGGCACCACGAACCAACGCGAACCTGAGCGGTTCTAAGCCGTCGACGCGCAGAGATGGCCGCGTTTGTGCGGTGCCTCGGAAAACTGAAAGTTGTAAAAAGTGGCGCTCAGTTGTTCATTTTTTCAACATAGCGCGTACAGCGTGCGTCGTCTTCTGGCGACCCGCACAGCGTGGCCACTCGCTGTCCGCGCTAGTTATCGGTATTGGGCATTGTACCGAGGCCCATGGTTAGAGGCCACGCCAACGAACGTGGCGGCGATGGTGTCATGCACGGTGACCGTGTGGGAAGGCGCCTGTACCGTCATGTATACGTCAACGGCAATCTATATCGAGCATATAGCACAACTTTCATGGACAACTTTCGAATAGCGAGCTTTGTTTGGGTGTTCCAAACGAGAAGGCGGACACCTCCAATGGGTCGGGGACGCCCGGAGATGCCGAGCGGTTAGCGCTGGAGAGTTCGAGACACATGGTCATGATAAAGTCAAAGCGAGAGAAGCAGCGAACGATGAGAATAGCCGTCAATACATATTTGTTTCATAAACAAAATCACGCACGGCGTTCGAAGCAGCCGCTTCGGCCTTTGAACGCTACCAGGGCCACAGCGTGTGTCACCTAGAGCTGGGTGGCTGGACTAGTCAGAAGGAAAATAGACCCCATTGTCATTGAATGCCCAGCCATAACTACATACATAAACAAACTGGCTTGCCATGTCCCGTGGTGACCTCGGCTTCAGGCCATATGTCAAGGGAAAGAACGTCACCATGGTATAGATTTTTAGAAGAATCAGATTGGCACCCTTCGATGCGAGGTGACATTGTCATTATTTAAAGTTACGTGCAGGTTTAAAAGACACTAATAAGGAAGTTACATTGATTGAAAGACTCGCATTTGGGAGGCGGTAACTCGCATGAAAGCGTAGTCAAGATCGAAGTTATGTATATTAAAAGTAATACCTTTTTGATAACCTTCGAGCCGTGAGTGCTGACATTAGAATAGTTAGGTGAGATTTCACCTGTTTTTGCTTTCCGAGGCGATGCACTAATGTTCTAGCCCCGTAACGAGCTACGTTGGCCATTAATTTATCAGTTGCGGTGTAAGCTCCGACTCACACTCCATTGATTGGCCCTTTGATGAGGGCCTTACCATGACCTTACCATTACTATCTATAAGATCAGTCAATACCAGGTTAGATTCGACGGTTTTGGTCAGTGGGGGCCCCCTTTTGACAATATCGACTCATGTTAAAGACGTACCCACCTTCGAAGTTGGTGGCCACCCGTTCATATGTCATTTCTCCGCATCGCAGACTTGCCCACGCCTTGGAACATTTCGGCTCCGCCGATCGTTTTCCCCGGACCCCACCAGCTGCACTCGACCGTTCAGGTTTTGCCACGTATCGACGATGGGAGATCAGACCCAGTACATCTCCTAAAACTCGCTCTGCCTTGGCGCCCCCTCCCAGGAAGTCCGCTTCGCTAAGGAACCATAGGGAGCTTTTCGTCAGCGAGACTGTCCGACCGATGGGGAGGTCCCCTGGAGGGCAGCTTCGACTGGATACTGAGATGGAACAAGAAGCCACCTTGACTTCCGCTTGAAGGAACTGCTGATGCTGTTCATGATATTATTCTTACCACCTTGTGACTTGTTGGTGTCCAACGCCGAGGCAGGAACTACCGGCGGGGTGAGTGCTAGCGAACCGGTGTTAATGAGCTGAGAATATTAATTGGCCGGCAGCGGGCTGCGCTTCCGAGCCGGGTGACGATCGCCCGTCCAGCTCTGTCCACAGCGATCCCCAGCATCTCCGCTCTTAGTCATTGCCAATGGCCGCCATGTCTACAATTCTATCCGTAGCGATCTCCTTCCATGCTTTGTTCGGGTGACAATACGTGTTCCGGATAGCGATAGCTACTTGAAAGCTGGCCACATCCGTGTCGAAACGAAATAATGCCGACAACTTCGGTTAGAGTTAAAGTTAGCCAGTTACTTGGTGCTTGCAGCGCCGGGCAGACGGTTCCACTCAGCTCGTTCACGCATACGACCTGCTGTACATCTGGTCACGCCATGTCACATTAGCATCGTTTGTTATTACGTGGTTGAGCGACTCCGTCGATTTAGCAAGAAAACCAGCTTCTGTACAGGACTTGCTGGATGGATTAAGATTTGCAATGATTACCAGCAGCAATTACACAAGATGCAAAATTGAATGAATATATCAACAGCGGACAAACCACAACTTGTTCAGAGCCCCATTCCGGAATCACTGTCCAAATCCTTTCAGCGTCTATTATTACATACAATGGCTGGAAATCTACTATTCTATTTGGCTGACAGCAAACTGATTTAGCCTTCTTCCTGCTGTCTCTCTCGCTCCGTTGATTCTCCCGGATATCTGCAACTTTTGCACCGTATGCGGTCACTTCACACAGCCGATACATCGGGACATGGCACAGTTCACAAATGTCACGATCGTACATCAATCAGCCTCGTTGAGGGGCATGCGTTACAAGACGCCTAAGCGATGATATTTCCTATTGTTCACAGTGTGAGTATTTGGCAGTATTTTCCTTTGAGATAGCGGTCGGCACACGAAGCTTATATACATACACGCTTCTCCGACAGCCCTCGGAGGCTATAATCCCAATGAATTGTCATCTGACCATGTCGTATCGTCGTGCGACTCGTTGTTGATGCTGAGCCGTCGTCGACGCCGGCTGTATGGACATACAATTTCTCATTGCCGATTTCTCCACCTCCTTATGCTCCTTGACGTTCCCTGCTCATCACGATCATCGTGCCACCGCCGGCAACCCGCTCGTAAACGGCTCTGGGCGGCAGCAGTGGTTACCAGTGCTATCCGGGGGGTAATTGCCTCGCTGCTACAGCGTCCATCGACGTCTATCGAGTCGACATCGAGGAGCAGTGTGCGCGCGATGGCTCCCACGCCGCCAAGCCATGCCCCGAGGCCTATCCAAATGGGGCCACAACGGTGTCGCAAGTCGACTCTCTCCGTCAAGCCTCGTAGTCAACGGGTATCACTATACTAGGCTGTATTCGGTCTCCTCCTGCTGCTGCTGCTCCTCGTAGACCTATCATGCGTTCGTAAGCGGCGAGGGGCTATGGAGCAACGGGGGGGGGGGGGGGGGAGCAAGGGGTCGGAAGGACAGACACCACGTAACGTAGGGGTATGTGAAGCCCCCGTGACAACCCCCATCAGCCCCATCGTTCGGGCCACTTTCCACCCAACTACGTCTGACTGCGACGTCTTCTCTCATCGCCCCTGCCTGCGATACTCGCAGAGGAAGTGGTGGGCGACGGGTGGCGCTACCCCTTACCTCTGCGTATGAGGTTGAGGAATAAACAACAGAGAGAAGTCAGTCATTCAGTCCTAGCTCTCGCCTGTCCCTGACTAGGTGGCTATCTCTCGCTGGTGGCAGCCAATGCTCCCTTGCCACTTACCAAGTGCAGCGACAACCGTCGCCAACGAAACCATCCAACTAGCCAGCCAACGAACAAACGAACGCAGGCCGGTCGGCACCGACGAATAAGCCACGAGGCGGGCCGTTCGACCGAGCGTGTCGACCGGCTCCCTCTCGTACGGGGCTGACCCCAGTGACCGCTGGCAACAACAGTCAGCCAGAGATGACCGGGACGGAGGGGCGGGGCGGGGGTAGTCAAGGAAGCTCGACTTGACCATGCCGTGAGGGGTTCTAGCTACCATGCCGTGAGGGGTTCTACCGGGGGCAGCAGCAGCGGTAGCAACAGCGGCGGCCGAGTACGGCAGCCCCACAAGGCGGGACAAAGATGCAGGAGTCGACGACGATGACGAGATCGAGGAGATGAAGTCGACGAGGGCGGTGAAGAAGCACAAGAGGATGGAGAAGAAACACTAATAATATCCACATACTACGCACACATACACCGACAGACCGACACAGAGGCATACATACATGCATAGAGATAGCAAGACGCTCTCACACCAGTACATTGGTCGGCCGACCGACTGCCGGTGGACACTGACTGTTAGCCTTATGCAGTGGGCTCGGCTGGAGTACGCTTGCCTGCCGTACGTTGACTTGGCTGGGGTGTATAGCTGGCCTGCTGCTGCTGCTGCTCCTCATTTGTGTTTATCTCGCCGCCGCCGCCGGTTCGTTCGTCTTCGTTGTCGATTCACTTTGGCCAGGGCTCGCATCTGTTCTTCTCTCGCTTGCCACCAGAAGCTGGCCCCCAGGGCGGCCCTTGGAGAGTGTCGCCCGTGTGTCGGCGCCCTTGCTACCGCTATTGGTGCTGACGCCGTTGGCTAACTGTGGGGTATTGGCGGGGGGGGTGGAAGGTGGAGGACCGCAGCATGGCGGCGACGACAACAACAACGACGACGGCGATGATGATGAAGACGCTCGGACCGAGCTCGTTTCGGCTACGGCGGCGGTTGCCTGCCGACGCTGGCGTTTGCTTGAAGCAGCGGTGGCTGCAGCGGCGGCGGCAATAAGCTCGGTCCCACTCATCTCGAGTCGCTACCTCGCTCGCCGGCGGCTCATCCGTCGACTGCGTGGCTGGTCGCCTGCCCTGGTCGGCCACCACCAGCCCGAAAGCCTCAGTCGTCGGGAGATGCTTGGCAGGCTAGATGGGGCAAGCGGCTCGGGGGTGAATGGTGCCACCGGGCTCGAGTTAGGAAACAGACTCTACTATTCCACAGGACCTCCGACCCCCCCTCCCCAATCCGCAATGGGACACGATCCGGGGGAGAAACTTAATTGTGAGGGACTGTAATAATTGCGCGAGGTCGTCGTCGTCGAAGAGCGTCCGAAGTGCTCATCTTCTGCTGCTGTGGACCTTTGCGGCACCCCGTTGTGTGAACGTCGATATATTTGACGTTCGTATATGGAGCGTCGTAATTGAAAACGTACTCGAAGTTATCAGCTGCATTGCCCAGCCCGATACTCTTCCTGCTCCTCCTCGCTTCATCTATATATATATATATATATATATATATATAGAGAGGGAGAGAGAGAGAGAGAGGCTTCACGACGTTCGGGGCGGAGGCGATTAGAGTGCCAATACAGGACTCAACGAGACTGGCGGAATATGATGAAATAGTTGCGCAGAAGAAAGTGGCGGGCCGATGTGGACGATGATCGGTGATTCGGATGATGATACTGAAGTACAATAGAATATAAATGAAACGCACTCGCAGCAAGCAAAGCAACAATTACGCTCCTTTCTCGGATCATTCGTCGGACAAAAAGACCTCGAAGCTTGTTTTTACATAAAGACGGGGAGACACTTACCAGCAGCGATCGCCTGTGTCAACGACGAAGCTCATGTTTCCCTAGCAGGCCCAGGCGGGTTGTTCCCCTTCGAACTGCAGCTGGAGGAACTGAGGCCGGGGCAGGCAGAAGCAATGTAGTCTCTGGTTGGTTAGTCTCTCTTTGCCCACGCCGGATCGACCCCCTCCCCGCCCCCCGCCGCCCCCCGCCCCTCCCGGGGAGCCAGGCCAGGAGAGCAGCCCTCGTCGCTAATAAGCTTCACAGGATACACAGACGCATACAATCGTCGGGGGAAGAGAGACGAATAACCTCCTTGGCGACCAGCCGGTCGCAGTGCCGTCCGCAACGCCGGCGTCCTCTGTGCCGGTGACCTGTAGCCATGATGATAGAGAAACAGAAGGACAGCAGCGCAGCAGCTAGGGTTCACCCTACGGGACGAGTGCTGACGACATCGACCGGCAGGAAAACACTAGGCGAAGATCATCTCCACCTTGAGCGGAGGGATGTGGCTGGGGGCAGTCGATGGCTGTGAGGGCGTCTTGTCAAGTGGCTGCGTGTCGAGGTGACATATCGAGGCTAAGTGAAGTGAAGTGACACAAAAGTTATAATTAAAAAAACGCAAACCACGATCTGTGCGCATACCTCTTGTGGAGATGGTCGCTGCATGGTAATGAGCGATGTGTAGTGCTTTGTCCACGATGGACGTTCATGCTGATAGGGGAATTGTCTGGAACCGCCACTGAGGCTGCTACCGATTCTTTGAGCAGTTTTTGGGATCATTTGGGGTGGGGGGACTCGTAAGGCAAATATCTCGTTCGTATGGATGTGTGCCGAAGTGTCTCGGGAAGACAAACCCACCATTCCGAGACTCAGTCACAGCAGGGTTTAAAGGCGCGATCTAGCGCGGACATAGCCCGCTACTGGATTATTTTGATTCATCCAAGCTGTTCTCCTTGGACACTACGATGCTATCGCCCCAGCCAACACTGTAGCACAGATGAATAACATCGATGCGTAATACAATATGCCATTCCTCTTACACAGCCAGAAGCGAAGCTCATGTACGCCCGCGGGTAAAACGCGGAGTACCCCCGCACAAGACAAACGAACCACGTTCGTTCCTTAAGACATCGATCAGCCTGCCCCACTTCAAGTGTGAACGATCTGCAGAAACCTTTTCTAAGACGTTCTTCGTCGCAATCAATTTCACAATTACACGGTGCTATACCGACCAGAGTCCCGCCCCTTTGCCGATCGCCCATTTCCACGATATTCTAGCCAACCAAGACGTCGTTCGCAGTGGAAGCTGAAAACGGCGCAGTGTTCATTATACATTATACATACATTCATCGTCAGCAAACAAAATCTGACGATCCACACCGTGTCAAACTCAAATCGAATCGCCGTATGGCGAACGGTTTGGCAAACAGAAGCAGTTGTTCCCTGTTCGAGTGCTGATGATGCCTAAATGATCGACATACTGATGGTGACGATGATGCTCTTTCGTTCCATTCGTCGCCACATGTGGGTGGTGATTCGATACCGTGCCCTTCTCAGGGCTGTCGCCGGAGTAGTTCCGTGCTGCAATAACCTGGGCCGTCGTTGCGCCGGCCGAGTCTAGCAGTAGCAGCAGCAGCAATAGATGATCATGGTGGTCGTGGCTGTGGTGGTCAGAGGTGGCGCTTCCATAAGCGCCACCTTAGCGAATAGACAGACCTTTCTCACAATGAACGGCCATGAACAGGCAGGGACAACTTCTGAGCAGGCGCCGTCCACGTGGGGGGGTGGGTGGGTAAGGGGAACGGATGAAGCTGAGGCAAGGGATGTGGCCGATCCTGGTCCCGGTGTTGTCTCTGCTGAGCTAGCGAGAGGCGTGTGTCGTCTGGCTGGTGTGTCCTGACGCAAGGCTGCCACCATGCCGGTCCTGGCTGTCGGTCGGCCCGACGGTGATGGCGTGATTGAAAATTAATGCAAAGGGCGGTACGCGTCCGCCCCCGGCTTACCAGGGCGATCCAGACCCCAGGAGGTGACAATGCAGAAAGGGCGAAAAACCTAGAGCTTACACAGGGGCCGTCGGCCAGCGAGTCTTTGGGGGTGTGGACCAGACTCGTGCGGACCCTCCACCACCTGCAGTCTATCGTCTCCACACAGATGGCAGGGGGGCCGCCATCGTCCCGCCGTCCGGCGGTGCTGCCACTAAAAGCGCTAAAACGCTTTCTGTATTGCACTTGCCGTTCTTTCAGTCTCTGTTACGTCTCTCATGCTCTGCCCAGATCTTCCTGAGCTATCTCAGTGTCTTCTCTCCCTGCACCCTGTATCTCTCACTGCTCTGAGGCTCGGGGAGGGGAATAATTTTCGGGGGCGGTCTAGGTTGCTGCAGTTACGACGACACGGCCGCACCGCAGACTGCTCGGCTCGGTGGGGGGGTACGAATTCAGTGGGACAAACCTTGCTGGATGTCCGCTTGTCCGCTGCATTACCTGGCTGCTGGAGCAGCCACCCAACCATGGGTTGCTCCGCCATAGTTCGGTTATGCCTCCCTTACTCTATCTATGGCATCCGTTTTCAGGACGAGAAGTTTCCACGACTAGAGCCGTTAGCAACCGTTGTCTGTGTGTGTGTGTGTGTGTCTGTGTCTGTTGTCGAAGCGAAGCCCCAGATGGGGTTCACAACGAACCAACCCCGACCAGCGCGGCTGGCAGGACAGCCGGGCAGGATGCTGCGTTCGTGAAGGGATGGCGTGCGGCTTTGTCATTTCTTGCATCAAAGACAACTGTTCAGCCAGTCGCTGCTGAACAACAGCCTCTGCGGCCAACCGGCTTGCTCGACGGTTGTCCGCGGCGCCGGCCCCGGCAGGGCTGGTGCCTTGGTTCGACTGTGGGAGAGTAGAGCCCAGGGAGACCGGTCAGGCCTCTGCTAAATATTAGCGACCAGGCCCCCTCCCCCAGCGCCAGCCAGCAGAGTTGCGGTCAGTTGCCGTTCGGGCCTTTCGACACAACCGTGGGGACGCGGACGGGCCACTGCTCCCCTCGGGGCTCTCCTTAGAGACAACGAAGCTGCAATAGCCATGTGGGGCAGATACCGAGGGGAATGCTACAGGGTGATAATGGGGATGAGGGGTGGTCGGTTCGTGGGCATTGAATCCTTTGTGTCTTGTGCTTCGTCCCGAAACCCCTGCCGGCCGCCGCCGTCGTCTTCGTGCACGTTCGATACGTTCAATGTCGCCGCTCGTCCAAACCCAACATTCTGGTCCGCGGCGAAACTCTTAGAGGCAGCCCTTTAGGACAACACAGGTCCTATAAGACCACTTTGTGGCGGCGGCGGCAGCCGCAACGGCACCCCAGCAGTATCGCTAGTGGTGTTGGTGCTGGTGACGGCGTGTTTGTGTCTTGGTGGTAGAGAAATGGGTTGAGGACGGTGGTCAACTTGCTGGCTAGCCAGTCAGCCAGCTAGCCACCAATGGACGCCTAACTCTCCTGCTTGGCAAGCTTGGTCAGCAAGCGAAAGACGAGGGTTCTACACCTATTCAACGACACTGTGCTGACACTGGCGTCGACATCTTGCTGTCGAAGATGTTAACATGATGACGGGTTTATCGTGCAGCATGCCGCTAACTCACCGGCTGTGGTCGAGTCAAGCCGGGCTGCGTTGGTGCCATTGTTGTTGTTTTCACTAGAAAGGTGCGGCTAATAAAATCGATTTCTTGCGAACATTGTCGTTCTTGTTGTTGTACTTGTGGGAGAGACATAGTGAGAAAATTCACATATCATGAAAACACTATGCATGGGGTAGCTGAATGAAAATACGGATCGTGCATCCCCATGACAATAACACAATGACATGATGGGAGATGCTAATTAAAACTTTCATCTCCTTCCGAAGCCGATTCCATCCAAGGCCACATTCTGTGGGTGCCTTTCTTACTCGAAATGCAGAGTACTATGATACATACGTTGGATTATAGGAAGTCGGACCGAGGACGTCATGGTCAGCCAGTTAGGGGGGCGATGGCATTGGCCCTCGGCCACACAATCAGGAAAAGTCGCGGCTTCTGTAATGATTGTATGTCTACATTTTGTTTTTGCTAATCGAAAATAATTAATATTGCTGTAATGTGGACACGTGTCCAAGATAAGTCCGTCTTGAAAGATCACACCAGATTTCATATCCTACGTTGCTACTTGGATATGCTATTGTTGATAAAATTGATTATGTTTACGGCAGTATATATATATATATATATGCATATGTAGAGCACAAATGAAAAGTGGAGTTCCCGGCTTTTCAAAAATCCACAGTGGACGTATATATATATATATATATAATATTTCGGTTCAGACGGCGACTGCATCGGGACAAGTTGACGATTGTTCGTCAAGGTCGATATCTGCATCTCACTGCTTTGTTATCTAGAAATCTGGTTGTAATTACATTCACGTTTACACATGTACTGCTAATCATATATATGGCTAAACATAGGATTATCAGAGAAATCATTTTCAGATACTGTACCCCGCGTCCCTCCTATCACTGTCCAGGATTTCCTGTCGGGTTATCCCGTCAGGCTAGCTAGACATACACCGAGGAAAACTCATGACGAGTCCAGAGTCCCAGGGTAAATCAGCCATATCAGCGCCACTTCTATGAGAGAATATGTTACTTCACAACAAAGAACACCCATTCATTGGTATAACACGCATCGAAAACAAGATAGAAAATCGTCCCTTTGTCCTCCTCGTAACAAATAGGATAAACAAAACAGCCAAGATTGTGTCCGTTCTTAGAAAGGCGATCGCCCACCACCACCTTCGACGAACACACGACTGCTGCCCGCATTCGGCCGGCGTGCATAGCGGCTGACTGGTCCATGTTGACGGCCCAGCCAGGACCGCGCACACACACACACAGAATAGCCCCTAAGCTGGCTACCCCACAAGCAACGGGGTTTCCACGCCCCACCAATGGACTGATATCAAGGGCTTGGTCCAAGGCCCCTGAAGGCACTACCCCCCCCCCCGAACCGCCTCCTGAGCCCTTGGTGTCCGACGGCCGATGGGCGATGACTACCGATGCCGAGACGTTGTCGTTGATGTTGTCAGCCAGAGATGTTCTTTCGTTCTTCGGGTGATGGCCAAGTTTTCACTTGGCGGCAGCCGCCGGCAGCCCCTGCGGTTGACTCTGCGGCTGCGCTAGACGGTGCTGCCGCCGGCATCCCGCCTCGAACCAGCCACGCGCATGCACATACATAGAGCAGTCTCACATATATATATATATATATATATATAAACACATACGCAGGGTCACACATGCAGTGTACAGGCACGCATACAGCCAGGCGTCCAGGCTGCTTCGATGGTTCGGCTCGAAGAAGCCAGACCCCGTGTATAGTCTAGTTGTTTGCTGGTGGCTTCGAGGCGACCACTAGCCCCCTAGCTTGCTTGATGGCGGACAAGACTTGATGGGTAGACCCGAGCTGCCGATACAGCTCTCCCACAGAGCAGTAGAAGAGACAGGCAACAGCAGCAGCAGCAGCACCACCAATACGGCCGTTCTTCGTTGGTCGACGAATCGACCGGGTGAGCGGAGCTGGGGGCTGTGAATTGGGGAAATCGGACAGGGGAAGCTTGTAGCTGTGGCCAGCAGCAGCAGCAGCGGCAGCAGTTGACGGTTGCGGCGTAGCGTGCAGCACGACAGCATGTCAGCCCATCCCACCAGCGCCCCGCAACAACCTCCACAATGCGTCGGCGGTCAGTCTGGCTCTCGCCCCACGACCCCCGGCAACTCCGGCTTTAGACATTCCCGTCCCACTCCCCCGAGCGGGTCCTCGCGGCCACCTTGCCCGGCTTGTGTCTTCGTAGCATACATTCGCTAATTCGTCGCGCCACCACTGGTCACCACCGGAGCCATGGGGATGGGCGGATTCGCCCTCAAAGCAAGAACGCGTTGACGAAGCATCGACAACTAGAACGCTACCCGCGATTCATCTTTACATGGAGATGGCTCTGCCAATATTCGTAGATGGTACCTGCAGGCTCAATTCGTACAGGTTACATTTGTCCACGCTTGCTGCGGGGAGACGCAGACCCAGCCATCGCAAGACGTTGCTCCGCGGGCGAAGCAACCCCGAGGGGTCCAACGTGCTCAACCCCTGAATATAATGACCCCAGAACTTGTTTCCGCTCTCTGGGTGGGCAATTCTGGCGGCGATTGAAAAAGAGACGAGGAGGGAACGCATCGGAAATCTTTGCAAAGACGGATCTGCCCTGTAGAGTAGAAGGGCGCGATTGGACTTTGAGATAATAAGAGGTGGGCGTAGAGAGGGAGGGAGGTCAGTTAGTGGAAGAGGCATATGCGTAGTAGTACCTTTGATAGTCCCGGTCAGTGCCCTAAGTCTAAATCGGTTCTGGGGTTAGTCAGTAAACTATGAGGCCTGGTGTCCTCAAAACCTTTAACCTCAAAAAATGTATTTATATCCGAAGCTGCAGGGCATTCCATGGTGGTTAGAACGGACAACGATTTCGCTCACTAACTCACTCAGGAGTCTCTTCCTAAAACTGCATTAGTCAACTTCGGGCCCGGATTGGACCTGAACGCAGGACGGCTGGCCATCATTGCTCGCTCAAGCAGTCAGTGTGCATGAACTTCGTCGGGTGTGGAAGGACACCTAGAAACGCTAGATAAGCCACTGGGGGCGCTGTTATTATGGTCAACAGCATAGGCACATTGGCTCGATCAGAGGAAAAGTCCACCGTCGCATCACATCGCCTCGCCCCCCACCTGTACCCCGCATCCGAACTGCAGCGAGGGTCGCGGGATAGAATAGACCCTGTGCATAGATTCTGCTTATGTGACCTGACTTGTCGTTCGCGACACAGTTCCGCGTGGCCCGCTATTCGTGGCCTGGCGCCTTCGCTGACCGCGGCAGGCGGTCAGGCGGCTGGCCGACTGGCCGATCGTGCTCAACCAGATCCGACATCAGAGCATTGAAGTCAGCTTGCTCGAAGCCACGCGTGTGGCTCCACGACGGACCGCCCACAGCGACGACCTCCTTCGTCTCGTGAGTTCCTGTCTGTGGCGTGTGCTGCTTGCCCGAAACGACGGCTCGGATCGTGATTGGAGTTCGGTGCTGATCGAGCGGCTTTCAGTGCTTTCGCCGCGGCATTTTGTTTCTGCCCTCCGGGACAAGAGGAAGCTCCCTGTCAGGAATCACTATCACTTGGCAATCCCGCAAATTGTCTCTTCCTACGCACGTGAATTGAATCGCATCTAATGCAGCGTCTGCTGTAGACGAATAACGCGACAGGGCGATTCTTGAAGCGGTGACATGTGACGTGTGTTTAGTGGGGGGGGGGGGGGGGGGCAGATATATTTATGTTCCTTTTGGGCGGGCGGTGTCGATCGGAATGTAAACGCGCAGTCGGTCGGACATACCCCTAACTAAAATGCGGCTAAATGAGATTTGAGACACACGGTAAAGGTAAAGCTGTATTGATTTATTAAAGGAACTGCATACAATGCTTTAGTTCTCTTATATGTCATGCAACGGGATTCGAACCTGCGGCTCCTCTGGCTTTTTACAGCCAGAGACTCAGCAGTCCGAGCCGCGGGGAGTATCCCACAATCGTAGAGCTGAGACATTATTTCATTCGGAAAACTATGGAATGGAGACCCGTAGAGGGGAAAATTCATGGACGTCTCTGTACCTCACGTTTGAACACCTGAAGTGACAAACTCATCATAACCTGATTTTTAATACACTCTATCCTACATCACAATTGTGTTCAGCTACATAAATATGACGCATAAACGTAAACAAATCACTCTCAGCCATGACGGTATTAAATATGGCTCGCAACTGCAAGCATGGATAGACCAGGTCAGGAACCCTTAGGCGTAACGTCACTGCGGTGAACCCAGCCGTATATTCTCTATGCCGGCCATTTTTCCTGAACAAACCCCATTTGTCGTCGAGTGGGGTACGGCCTTCGCGTTCATCGACGATTCGGTCAAAGGCACCCCGTTGAAGTCAAGACATTTTTTCTTGCACTACCCCCAGAAATAATTATGCATGCGGTGAACGAAATGTGTGCATATACATATATTATTATATATAGCTATATACTGACAGCATTCTGAACAATTTGCCATTGGGTGCCATCAACGAAGGGGTTTTAGTGTACCGCCAACTGCTCCATGCAGCTCTGGTTGACATCACCGTCTCTTCAACATCATCATACTATACAGTATCAATCAGGTCCCTCTCTCTCTCTCAGACAAACGCAGACACAGACGTATGCACCCACAGCGCGACAGTCCGATCTTGTCGAGTTAATACCCACACGCCCGTTCGGCATTCGGCTTTGTTACCTCCCTCTTTATTTCATCGGGGTCTGCAGAAGCCTGCGTCGCAGGAACCACAGCCCTGTTCGCCACCAGTACATGCAGTGTCCTCACAAATGCTCTCCGGCCAGTGATGTCACTGACCGCTTGTCGGTGATGATGATGCTGCTGCTGTTGCTGTTCGCTGTCGTTGGCGTCATTAGTAAAATGAGTTTACAACGAACGTGGAAGCATAGCGCTGCCGCTGAGCCCGCCCGTCACCAGCCAGCCGGCTACTGCTGCTACTGCAGGGACGGAGCCCGCGCCGCCGCTGAATGCTGCGTGTGCACGGGTCTTAACTGCCGGAGTGCGACCCACTCCACGACGCCCCCGACATGGTGTACCCGGCGACTCCACGTTGAGCGTTCAGGACACACTCATGACAACGTTGTCGTCGCCTCCCCGTCACCATCAGCATCTGAACAGGATCCGGAGGGTCTCCTCATGTATTTTTTACAGGACGTCCTTCCCCCAGAGGAGGTCCGTGCGCGTTGACCCTCTAGAGACCCCCTCCCCCGGACCCCTACGCCGCGCAACCCCGCCACATGGCGTATTCTGTTGCTGCTGCTGCTGCCGGCGGTGATCCTTTTCGCTTCTATTGTTGTATCATCACATTCTTGGCGTGGACGCAGTGTGTGTTGGCGCATTGAGAGACGCGCAGATGGGGAGGAGCGGATCGGAGGTTTTCATTGGGGGTATCCAAGTGGATAGGAACTTTAGGGAATACGGGAACGCTCCACCTGAAGCTATCCAACAGAATGGGGTGAGCCTTGCCATGAAAATGCGGATCGCGCCGAATGCCACTTGAAATGGCATCGGGTCACGAGGTGAACTTGGGCTGGCGGCATTAGCACCAGGAGCAAGGGGTCGGCAAAAAAACCGCTAGCACGTCCGAAAACAGGACCGTATGGTCTCTCGTCATCAGCGCTCTTCCACACACAAATGGCACGGATGTACGCGTTAGAGTCGCTCTCTCTCTATCTCTCTCAATGAACGAGTGTGTCTGATTTTAGCGCAAGCGATACACTGCTGCCAGTCACATATACATACACGTCGTCGCGGATGGGACTCGGCGCGAAGTGGCTTATAATACGTCAAAACGTTGGTGTACATTTTTCAAAGAGCAAAAGGTAGGTACAGTTAAGCGAAAGGTACCCTTACAGTTAAATCAGCAGCGTACGGATGTTCATATTGAAATATAGTGACATTATTATCCACTGTTTTGCTTGTTCGAATATTGGTGATTACTTAATGACATTTTATTCACATATTGTTGGACGAGCAACGCATGAGAACGCCTGAGGTATCCTCGTGCAATTAATGGTAGAATTTATATATATATATATATATATTGTAATGCATCAAATAAACAATAAATCGTAACTATCTTTATCCTCCCGCCACGTCAATGCCAATAGCATACTACAGTGATATTGCTTGTGGGGTTGGCACGTAATAATAGGAATCGATCCGTTTATCGCTGTATATATGCCTGCCAGACAGGTAGCATGCGAAAATAATTATAATGTTGTACACACCATGGCATGAAGATATAGCAATTTCACCTTACATCAAGACACACAGTATGAACAATAGAGAATCCAGAGTGATTCCTTGCAGTCAAAGGCTCCTCGCAGAATTCACCTAGGATTATGTTCAACAATTCCCATTTATTTATGAAATCCCATCTTACAGTTGAGAGATACTTTAAGGGGTAAAGTGGCACTTAAAGTGGCACTTTTTGGTAAAGTCTTCTGAAGCAATGGGTAAAGTGGCACCGTCATATATGTGGTCCAATTACCAGCATGTTTTAGCAGCTCAGGAACGTATAAATCCAGCCTACACGCTGCGTGCTAAATATTGGCCGGTGGCTGATGGATACATGGGAGATCGCTATGCCTATAAAGTTAATTACTTAACACTCAGTATTGTGTAAGCGAATTGAGAATACATTTAATGATTTATGTTGGGTGTTCCGGAAGAGCGGAGACAGTGGATGGCAAAACATAGGCCGTATGATTAGGTCAATTAACAATTACTATAATATATTTACTATAATTAATGATGATAGCATAATATTTTAAGTCATATTTGTAAAACTTACAAAGTAATAACTATGTCGTAATTAAATGTATTTATATTACAGCTATTTCACGCCAAAGCAAGATACATCTCGTTTTTACTAATCGCTTATTTTTAAGCAAGATACATCTCGTTAATACTAAATGCCTGCAAGTATCTTCTCTGCCCCAGCAATCGAGAACGGATTAGCCAATGAATGTAAGAATATGGCTTGATTGAAGCATATCCGCTGGGCGTGCTCATTTGTAGATATTCATTTGTGGTCATTTGTACATGTCACGTAACACAGCTCTTCTCGAGCTTAATGGCGTGCACTGAAACTTTAACACTTCCTTCGCTTTAGGCTCGCGTTCGTGAATCCGCCGACATGACGATGCAAGCGACAGATTGAAAAATCAGCACGGATCAGACACTGCATGTGAATGGACACCCGTTGCACCGCCGCCGGTCGGTGCCAGCCAACGTTTGAGGCGTTCGCGCAAGCTGCCCTCCCAAGTCGAAAAGCGAACATCGATATAGATGTTGTTGCGCTGATGCCGATGCAGCCAGCCAATAGTGCCGATTCTTGCGGCGTACTCTCCAAGCGATTACACCCACTGCAGCTCGCTCAGTGCCTGCTTGAGAACAAGGGCAGGATTAATTGCCTGTTTGCGAAGAATGACTACGATTGGATGCTGAGCTCTCCAATGATATCGCTCTGAAGAGCGTGGGGTAACAGGCGCCGCCGAATTTTTATTTGGCTTGAAATATATAGTTAGTGCTTGTATAAAATAATAATAATAATAATATGATATTTAATCAGTCCGTATAATTCTATGGCATTCATTGCCTACCTGAATGCTCACGCAACGATCTAAGTGTGCGCGCTGATCAAGGCTATTGCGCTTTTTGGTATTCGTTGATTGAAGTAACGACAATTTTTGTAGATATATAATTGAGCGATTTTCTGACAGCTGAAGTGTCATATGGCCCCTTCGATTATATATGCGAAAAAATTGTATGATAAGCTTTAAATGACACACGGACACACTTCGAACAACAAGGTACACAAATCGTTTATATACAAGGCCAGATATCTAGGCACAGGCTCCAACTGTTGATCTCTCGCTCAAACAAAGGCTCGAATTGAAGTCCGCTTCCCGTGACGCTAAGTTTAGCTCGCTAGTATTTTCAGACGAGGTTACTACACAGCTGGCTCATTGCTTGATACGCACGGACCGGTTAGTTTCCTATTGGCCCAAGCGTTTCGAAGCGCGGTGCTTGTCTGCTGTCCTCCGGAGTCGGCATTCGGCCCAAAACGAGGCCGAAATGCGCACGCCACAGCGGCAGCAGCAGCAGCAGCAAGCATACCGTCAAACGCAACTAATCTTTGAGCAAATATCAGCGCGACAGGAGTGACGCCCAAGTAGCAGTACCCGCCTTTCTTCCGCGGGAGCGGCCAACTCGCGTCTCGAGCTGGACGTGCTGCATGTTCAACCCGAGAGGCTGATTGCCGAGGGCGACGTTCGTTGCTCGAGGTTCGCGTTCGCCGGACTCGTAGAAACAATACTGTGTTTGCGGAGCAAACTCGCCACGAATGTCCGAAATGTCTTTATTTCGACGGATAACAAAGGCGACGACGGACTTGCTTGGCGATAATTGTCGTTCTGTGTCGAATTCGCGCAGGCGCACAAATATTCCCTCTTCGAAAAGTGAACATGACACACTGTGAAATCTGGTTAAAGTCAATCGTCGAACCGTTTGGCTTTTCGCCCGATGGGAGCGCAATGGCGGTGGGTTGATCTCACATTTGGATCTATATAGGTTATATGGAATATGTGAACGGCCATATGTCAGCGTGGTGGCTCGCTCATTTGATGACAACTTCACTCTTCAACTTGTACCATAGTTATAATCTTTCTACAGATGATATTGGTATAATATCAACACTTGCCTACTCGTATCGTTATTATGCGGGCCACTGACCCGAAGCAGCGCAGTGGCGTCTTGTGTATACTGTGCTGGCGACTGCTTTCATTGAGCTGAATCTATTTCTACCCGAAAATCATGTGTACAGAACTTATCCCAGTTGATGAGCTGATTCACAAACATGCAATTATATAATATACCAGATCATGGTTACAACGTGGCCCATCGCATAGACAACATCGTTCTGTGTTGCTTCACCAAATTAACACAATCCGCTAACGCACGAAACGGGTGCAGTAGTACATTTCTAGGGACGTACGCATAGATCAGAACAATCGAATTCCGTTACCTCGAACCACAAGGCAACATCGTGTGTTTGCGTAATAGGCCTATTTAAGGGCATGACGCGGACTTGATGAATCGCTCCAGGAAGAACAAGGAGGAATTATGTAATGCCATTAAAAGAAGTCCTTCCACCGCCTCTTGCGCCAAAAAAGATCTTCGTTGAGTATATATATATATATATATATATATATATATATATATATATATATATATATATATATATATATATGTATCAGAAAAGCACAGAACAGACTATGTATATATATATATATATATATGTGTGTGTGTCGCCTGTTCAGCGGCTAGCTCCGACCCCCTAAGCATCTGCCACCCTGAAATCCTTCGACGACAAAGCGTATCAACAAGGATAAACATGGCTCATGCACGCCTGTGGACTGACTGTGCTCATTGTGGATTGTAGAGCAGGTCCGGAAAGCAAGCATGGAACTGGAGACATTCGCTATAGTATTTACCTATGAACGCCCTTCACCCTCCCGGCAAGCCAGCCCTCTCATTTTCCCTATATATCTCCCATCTCCTTCATTCGCTCCCAAGTGAAAAGACAAAGCTAGACGGGTGGAAAACAAGGAAAGCGGTCGTGTGGCCCGAGTAGTAGTCGACGAGTCGATACCGAAGTCGGACAACTCACTCGAGGATAGAAAAGACGCAACCGAAATAGCATCGAAGTGTCCCGGCGAGAACAGATCGAAATGGAGATACGCCATGCTCGCCTATGTCATTCCTGGATGCGGACTATACGACTGCCGCCGTAAGCGCAGAGCAATGCACAATCAATAATTCGGCAGGCAGTGAGCGAGAGAGAGCGCGCGCGCGCGGTCTCCTCTCTCTCTCTCTCTCTCTCTCTCTCTCCCGTTGATTTGCCTGTTGTTCGTTACCTAAGACATGAGTCGAACGCCTGAGATGATAGGTCAGGAAAAGCGACATCATAGCGGCCTAAGGGAGAGAGAGAGAGAGAGACTGTCTATGGATTCAGCGATGTCGAGGAGTCGAGCCAGCATGGCTAGCGGGGCGAGCGGATACTGTCGCAGCCGCAAAAAGTCGAAGTAGGAAAAAACTCTGGAAACACCGACGCGAGATGGGGAGGCTGAGGAGGAGGAGTTCAGAGATACTTAGAGGGAAAATGGTACGCAGAGAGGCACGGGTCGGCGCGTGTTCATTCGCCGTCGCGATATGCACCACGATCGTAGTGTAATAGGAAGCCTTCAGAGGCTTGCGGGCACACATTGGGAACAGAGTGTTTTGGTATGGTCGAAAATTCGTTGTCGCTGTCACTGTCGAAGGGGAAGGCGATTCGGCGGTCGGTGTGTCGACAGACGAGGCCTAAGCCACTACCGTTACTGCGGCCGCCTAGCACTTCTGACTCAGACAGTGCGAGTCGGTTGGCCGAACACAACTGAGAGAGCCTACTGATCTCAAGGAGGAGTGGAACGCCAAGTCGAATAGAAAGGACAAAGGAGGAGAGGACGATCGAGAAGGCCTTTCTCTGGGCCTGCTCGTCCTGAGTCTGATGTGAGTCACCTGCTGCATAAAGTATTAGATAATAATAATGCTGCTCACGACGAGCGAGTCGGCTCTAAAGTTCGCTTGCTTTTTTTTTGTTACGCACGGGAGCCTCGTACCATTGGCATAATGGGACCTCCTCTCCTTACAGCTGGCTACCCTCCCCGCGGTTACGCTTCTGACTGGCTGAATTTCCCCTGTGCACTTGGAAGAGCCGTTTTTGAGCATGCTGTCTAGCTGGCGGTGAAACGCGCTTACACTGTCAGTACGGGATATCGCTGGAAGGACGACAGATTGTTGGGAAGAGGCTCTCCGCACCGCCAATGATACCAGCCTGTAGTATATAGCTCTTTTATGGTACGTGGGATTTCGTGGTGGCGGCGGTGATAGACCCTTGCTCTTGCTCGTTGTGAATGTGATATCTCTTTCACTGTCTCGCTATCTCTCTCTAAAAGAAGCGACCATAGTAACAGACACACCCGTGAACGGACGACTTTGTGGCGTGTGGCACCCTCGGGACATAATTGGCGCTCGGGAAGAACGTGCGCGTGCGCGCGCGCCCGCGGCAAAAATAGATTCGGCAGCAGCCGTCGTCGGCGACCGCAGCGACGGCGGCTCGAGCAATCAACCGAGAGGGAACGAGAGATCTCGAGATTGAAAGAAACACGAACAATAAGAAGACGCTCCCCTCGGCGGAGCATAATCAACCAGCTAAAAAGTAGCATACAACGGAATGGACAGAATCATTGAGGATTCGTTATAGTTAGTGAAACCTACCCTGTCGCGGAGTAACGATACGATGAAATTGTGTCATGTATCGCTCACGGTGTACGTTTGAAAATTGGAAGGATTTCACACTGCCGGTAAACCGCGATGAAGTTACCGGATTGGATTGGGTACGGATATATTTACAAGGAGAATCTCCCGGGGACATTAAACTTTTCCAACACGTTTTAGCAACAACTTGTAGTCAAAATGCAGCTCAAATCCGATTAGTACATAATTTGTTATTATTATTAGTATTGTTATTATTATTATTATTAGTCAAAGTAACGGGAGTAGTAATTAAATTACTTTTTTTATTAGATAACTTTCGTTTCAAATAAACCTATAATAGTAGACAAGTAATATTGTGGAATAATTATGATCAAACAAAGGTGCCATTGATCGAATATATTGTCAACGGCGTCATTTATTTCTGCCAGTTACTTTCTACGAGGAGAACTTAAGCGATGTGACAATTGCAGGCCCGGCATTCAAGTTCTCAACGGAATTCACAGGGATAGAGAACAACACGCTGGGTCCTGGCCGCGCACGGACGCGCAGACTATAAACAGCACAGAGTTCAAAATGGGCCCTTAACACTAACAGCATCCTATTGTCAGGCGTTGGTAGGCCGTCAAAGGGTCCATTTACGATTTACGATTATTGCCGGCACTCAGCTCCCGTTTCGGATATGTGGCAATTTCAATGATGACAACGATAACGCCTGCTCCAAGCCCGGTTCCCGATCAGTCCGAACGATTTGCATGAATGTAGACATATCAATAACGCTTGGTTACAAGGTCCTCCTCTGGCGTGTCTCACTCCCTCATGAGACATGACTTTACGATTCGCTTTCGCACGAGATGAATCGTATGAATGAACGTTGTGTCTACCCCGAGTGGAGTCGGCGCTGAAATTTCGGTTTCAAGTGTGGCCATCTGCATCCCAGGCCCGGCTATGGTGCATTTGTTGATCAAGTGGCCGGCATAACGTCCGTTAGTGTTCGGACTATGAGCGTATGCATCGTACGCGGTTGGGCGTCTTGACTGGCGTACCCTGCTGTGTAGACAGCCATTCATTGTAGCCGCTCCGTGTTGCTCAGCAAGCCTGGTTCCTCCTCCTCCTGCTGCCGCGGTAGATGTCAGTTGCGTCCACCCCGTTCAAGCTGCGAAGCGGACTCGGTGTTAGGTCATATCGACTTGGCTGGTTACGACTGTGTGGGAACAAGGCGAGCGCCTTGGACATTTGAATCTGAGGATTATTATTATTATTATCATTATTATACATTCGATCGAGCCGTTTTTCTTTTTTCGTTACAATACCAGCACGATATACACCCGTCGCCAGCAGACGCAATGAACGAGTCAAAGCTCGCTCGTTAACATTGAGAGGGTGATATTTAAGTCATTCGTAGCACCACCATCGACGAATCGCATTCCCCAGGATTCGATATCGCGTTCCGAGGCGTAGCAGAGTCCGAAATAGCGGATCCGGATCTTCCGACAACGCCACTCGCAGGGAGGTTCCAGCCGGCTCGACAGTAGTCCGGGGTGACGTTTCCAGATGAACCCCGCCGCCTGCTGAGAGACCGGTCAACCGTTGAACCCACATCGAAGAGACCAAACATCCGTTTGCTCTGTGATCGTCCGGTGACGAGCATTAAAAACTCGACCTGCTCCTCCCCGAACCAATAAAACACTCGATGTAGCCAGCAAGCAGCAGCCGCATAAGTGTATCATATACACGTGGATAGAAATTCGCCGCTGCAAGAGTTGACATGCATATGTATGATACTTACAAAGCACACAAAAACAAGCAGTTTCTGAATTCAAATGGCCATCGTAACGCGCCCTTTCAAACGAGAAAAGTCAACAAACATCGCCAGCCAGGTAGAAAAATGTAGTGAGTGTTTACGTCGAGTTCGATTCATTCTTTTTTTTCTTTTTCTTTCGTTCCTTCGTTTTCCCTCTTTCTTTTCGTTTCTTTGATTATTTTCCTTCCTGGATCGCCTGTCCATGTCTATCATTCCGCCTCCGTACCACAGTAACGATCCCATAGTCGATACGGGGGGTGGGCGGTGGGGGTTCCCGATTCTTCTAAGCTAAATCTGACGATTCTGCACTCAGAACCACACAGCCAATGACAGCAACATCGACCATGGTATTCTGAGACGCGTGTCTATCTTCGCTCTGAGACGTACCCATCAGGCACCCGTCAGCGGGTTCATGTCCGCGAAGACAGGGCCATGACGGTCGGAGTGCAGTCAGTTTCGTCTGTAGTAAAGCTGTAAAGAAGGATCCGCACGGCGAACGAGCGGGGAACGCTTCGTAAACAACGAAAATGTAAATCTCCCCCTGTCTCTCTCTCTCTCTATATATATATATGTATATATATATATAATATATATATATCTGCGGTTTTGGAGCTATATGGGGATTCGTCGTTATACGATCCCGTTCATACATCCTCCCCCTCCACGACTGCTCGTACTATAACACTAACGACTGGTTCGAGATTACTCCTAGTGTGCTAATACTGCCCGCGAAACAGCAGCCGACGGGCAGGCATTCGTCCACTATCCTGAGCAGCAGGGCTAGATTGTCGAGCGCCGCGCGGCATGGAAGATACTGGAAATCACGAAGGCAACGCAGTGATGGTACATGCGAGATTCGCAGTCAAACAAATGACGAACTTGGATTGTCTTGGGAAGATTGTTATTCAACTGTTGTCGGCGCGAAGAAGCAAGAATATCGAAGCTTTCAACGACCTTTGTAGCCACTGATATCGGCAACGATAACAGGAACGAAAAACAATTGCGTAACTAACAGTAAGCGAAGGTCGTGGCTTTTGCAAAAGGTACCCGCAATGCTCAACCTCGACGGCATGGGGTAGTGCGTCCCGCAGCGTACTCTGGAAATATAGCCAGAGAATCGCTCTCAGGACGGCGTGTGCAGGAGGGGTGTGTATAGCCTCGAGTGAGCCTTGCCACACCTGTTTACGGAATTTTTCGGGTTTGATCATTGTGCATGCATTTATGCATCAGTGGAAATCCCCGGAGAGGATTGTCTTGAACCTGATGCGTGCGGCAGCGCAGCGGCATTTCATCGTGGCCACAAATATGAAGTCTCGAAGCGCCACGTAGCAAATGGATCTCGGATCGGGTGACGTTTACTGTTACAGAGGCAGTATCGATATCCGGCCGTCAACGATCTGGTCGTCATCGCTGGCTCTCTATTCACAGCACTTGGGGATGAGAGCTACATCTACATTGCACAGCGGACCATCACCGATGGCGCTGCCTCCCTTCGAGCCGGCCCCGTACATCGGCTCTCCGAACTGTTCGGGAGGTCCGCCCGGCCAGGGTTGTCATTCATTCGACAAACATCCACATTTATTCCATGGATCTATGCTAACTCCTACATCTCACTCCTTCACACCGTTCCCTTCCAAACCCCCTGTGCCGTCCAGCACTCGAGTTTCGCGCAGGATCTCTAAGGTCACCGGCGGTGCTGCCACCATGAAGAAAAAACAACACCACTACACGCCGTAATCACTTCTTCTACTACTCTGTTCTTCCCTATCTACTACTATCTATACAACGGTGTTTCGTAATCCCTTCCGCTTCCCTTGTCCAGGCTTCGTCATCTCTTACATAACCTCGAGCAGAGTGCGACAGATAAGGAGGGACAGGGGGAGTGGGCACATTGGTCGTTACCGATCGGTGCGTTCGGGTGCGCCTTTCTACGACGATCTCGACCCGAACGAAGGAACGCTTTTTTCCTTTTTGCTTTTTAGCGTTTTCCCTTCCATCTGCTCGTTCGCCAGACCCGGACTGCGCGCGTGGGCGCCGATGCTGTAAGCGTCCGCGGTGCTGCCAACGCTGTCTGCCGGGCGTCTGCCAGTGTCTGGGCTGCGGATTTTTTTTTTGGAGAAATCGACATGGTGTCTCTTCTAGAGAGTTAGCGGATGCACTGGAAAAGCGAGCGAGCATCCGAGAGCAGAGGAGATGGGGGAGGCGATCAAGCGATCGAAATGTCTCAATGGCACGAGTCGCACGCACTTTTGAGACGTGGGCGATGTCGGGACATCTAGCCAAAAACAAGAAATAGGTATCTCTCTCATGTTGAACGCCAAAAAACGATAAGCTCTTCCACCTACAAAACACAAAAAAACAAACACATACGATGCGAAAGTCGGTGGTGGGTGAAACGCGACGCACCACTACCTGCGCTCAGGGTCCGGTGTGCTCTGCTGGAGGGCTTGGCTTTCCAACAGACAGCCATATGCAACAGGACAAGCGCGACTCGAGATGGCCACGCACCGCAAACTCTAGCCGTTGTATGTGACGCGAACTCTGCCTGGAATCGTGTCTACGCATAGGCGTAAGGGTCCCATCGGATGGCCACCACGGTAGCATGTTGCATACATGTGGTAATAGTTTTGGGAGATGAATGGGTATCGATACGTTGCGAGGAACTAGCTCGCTTCTATCGTCGATTGCTCGAAGAGACAGACTTCCGTGTTTGGCATTAGATTTGCTTCCAGCACGATTCTGGTCGTGAACACATACATATGTGACAGCATTTCTCGTAGATGCTCGAATGTCACTGTGATTGTATATTGCTGTTGTGGTTACGTGTATACACTTACCGTCTATGGCAGAAGCGCTGAAGAAATAGGCTCGATGTTGGCGGACATCCGCGCACGGTAGTGGATCGTTATTTTTTGTCTACAGGGTCCACTTACGATGGAAGGAGAGAGCCATATGTCCGTTCTCAATTTTCCATTTTGTTGCTAGGCGGTATCTGGGCGAAACGGAGAAAGAAGGCGCCCATCAAACTTCCTCGACTGAGTAAGCTCTGCACCGGGCGCTGGCTAAAGAGCGGATTTAGCCGAACAAGAACAGCCGACGCTCTGAGTGGTTTCAGACCCCGGCCGTGAAGGTCATAAGGTCGGCTGATACTCGAAGACGGACCAAGACACTATTGGTCCTATCATTTCTGGCCAAGAAGAAGGCTCGTGTCTGTCCATTGTTGTCAAGAGGCATGCCAGAGCGTTGAGCATCGATATCAAGACGGAGAATGAAGAACTAACTAAAAAGAAAATAAGTCCTGCCATGACACGAATGCCAGTTCGATACAACGAAGAAACAACTGCGAGCTCACCACCGCGACATCCTGGTCACACGATCGATTTATTAAGACAGAAAATTCGCAGAAGACGAGAAACATACTCCGAGGGACGATCACTCTGATCGAAATACCATGCCGAGGAATGGTGATACTGGAGTGTTGGGTCCAGGTCGACGGAACAGATTAGTGTACGAGATAATTGGGTGTCTTGTAACACAAACGTTTGCTGGCTGGGACGCAGCCCGCATGCTGTCAGTATACAGACGAGTGCCATCAACCGTCGGCGCAACCTATGCACGTAAAAATCAGGTTGTCATTGAAATTGTGTGTCTGCGAATGACCACCTGTGAACAGACAAACAGCGCGAATCGAGCATACGCCTAGACTGATTATGTTGGATGCTCAAGGACAGTTCTAACGGGTCTTTCATAGAAAAAAAAGTGCTCGCTAATATTGAGACTCTACCGAACTCCTGCTGCGGGTGTGTAGTGTTATCACAAGGGATCACCGTCGTCGCTTACCCAACTGCGGGCGGCGGCGTCGGGACGCTCATACAACTCTTATGACACAAGCAGGACTTGCGTTGGCCGCAGCCCGCAGGGCAAGGCCAACTTTAAATTAATTACATAAAGGGGCGCTTGGTCTCAGAAGGATATGTGATACATGACAAAACCACAGTAATATTTTGTGGACTGTGATCTACGCCGGCAGTATGCCCTTGAAGACGAAAAAAACAGAAAGAGGCAACACCACCATTCTCATGAGGAACAACACTAGTGAGCAGGTTGGTCAACAGCGCGACCGTTCAGATGTCTGAGTTCGTTGTCAGCTAGCGGGCAGTGTACCCCACATAGTGTCGTCTCCCCCTGTTTCTAGTTCTGTTGAGGCTTTCTCGGTCCCCAAACGTCGCTCAGGACGAAACACGACGTCGTAAGATATGTCTGTCAAGAATCAGTCAGGACAGCGGGGGTGGAAACCTCGAAGTTGGATGCCCCCCGCCTCCCCCGCGCCGCCCCTCGAGCGAAGCAAACGAAACGCTTCTCGCTAGCTGATCAAAGTGCGCAATCGCCAATGAAGTTCCTCGACACGACCCGACCAGATAGCCGTGTATCGACACACTTTGCGGTGCGGCTATCGCTAGAAACGCCGATCAAAAGCAGACTTCATTCGTAGACAACGATAACACTGCTGGGGGCCTCGCCTCCCTCGAGCTTCGTTGAACTACCCCTTCAGGCGGATACAGTCAGGCGGCTCGTCAGCTGTTCTGCCAGCGAGAGCAAGCAGCGGCTACAAACTCGATGTCGTCCACAAGAAGACAGTTCGTTGGCCATGCGGAGACATGGACGCGCGCACACACACGCACACAACCCGACTACTAGTCATGGTAGTGGTGGTGCTGCTGCTGCTAGATACTAGTTTCTTGCTGTATCTTCTGTTACTATCACTCCGATACCACGGTATAAATAGCGAGTATGGCATGGGCCATGCGGGGACGTTGCAGGGAGGGGGCGGCTTGCAGAGACGACGAGACGAGGCGGACGAACGAGCGAGCGCGCAAGCCGGTCCTATCTCGCATCTCTTACATAAGAGATGCTGTCTTCCCGTCGGAGGCGATGTATCACAACGGGTGGGTGGGCAGCTACGTCAATCCAATCCCAGCCCCTCCCCCCTATCGATTCGAGGCTGGCCCATTCTGTTGAAGTAGACGGACAAAGCAGAAAGTGAGTGCAAGAAAGAGAGAGAGAGAGAGAGAGATACAGAGGGAGAGATAAAGAGAGAGGGAGTGAAACACGGGGGTGACGGACGCTGTGGGGGTTCGGGAGAGCTGGACAGTCCGAAGAAATCGCCGGCTGAACTATCCGGCACAGTCCTCGCCATCGGATCGTATACAGCTGCTGTCCACAATTCCCCCCACAAGTCGTCTTGCCTGCCAGCCAGTGCCTGTTCGACAGTTGAACAGCGAGCTAGCGAACGTCCAGGCAGCAAGTACACATATCTGCGAATGTGGGAACGCACCATACGCTGATACCGTGGCCCCCCCATCGATGGCCACGATTTCGTGCAATTTCCATCCGCATACGAAAATTTGCCTCTTGACACTCGCCGAACGACTGAGGTAAGGTAAAGGTTTATTGGTTTATTGAAGGAGCTGCAATTGTTACAATGCTTAAGCTCTCTTTTATGTCAAACAGGAAAGGGCTCGAACCTGCGGCCTCTGGCTTCCGATAGCCAGAGACTTAGTCGTCCAAGCCACTGCGCTGACGGAGAGAGTTGAGTCAAGGACAGAGACCGCACCACCGCGTTTTACTGGTGGGCAAACTGGATCAGGCCCTTCCGACAGGAATCGGCAAGGAGTAAGTTCCCAAGGAGCAATAACATATCGAGGACGGGCTCGTCTTTGGTAATCGATACCGCGAGTCGACTTGCAGACTTTACTGTAGGGTGCTTTCATCTAAACGCGGCGAATTAGCACGGAGTTGCGTCTGGCGTGTAAACAGAAAAGTGGCAAGTTAAAAAAGAGAATAGCACACACATCATTTTCGTGTGTGCTCAACGATAGCGTTGTGTGGCTAGTAAGTCGAGTCTGATTTGCACACACAGATAGAAACAATCGTCGATTATTTGTGGGGTATCGTGCCAGTTACCGCCCATTGACACTTTATTTCTGTTAACAAGTAAAAGCTCCTTAATCGTTAAGAGGAGTTCAAATCAAGTAAGATGAATCTTTGATATTTTGTCCTGCCAGTGGCTTTAAATGTTGATACTTCCAAAACTCATAATCCGTAGTCTCACTGAATTCAGAAACGGGTCTTTTTGCCAACGTGCGAAAGATCCCGTCAATAATATATATATATATTTATATATACTCATCGCTGCAACATGTATAGATATGGCTGTCGCAAGATCTGCTTAATGTTAAGCTACCACACGCAGAGTGATTCCATACAGAGCGTGTAATCAATAGGAGGTATCAGTCTTTGGAGCCTGACCGTTCGACCGAGCGGCCCTGCGACGGATCTATCATCTTCAAGGAACGTATGCAGGAAATGCCTCAGCTATGGAATACACACATACAAGCTGTTTGAGCTAGCTGCTATACAGCAGCTTCATCATAGTGGGGTAGATTTTGCCGTCGTCAGAAACTTGCGCAACAACGGAACTCACTGACCACCACCAGATGATTGGCAGGTTACCCCCGGGGGGCAGAAGGGTAATCGTTTACCCGTGAGCTCTCTCTCTCCCTCTCTCCCGGTGATCGAGACGAGTTATCCGCAATGTGGATTTTTCAAAAAATTCACCCGATGACTCGTAACAAAATACGATGACACAAAAGTGGCACAGCTTCCACGATTTGCCATACGAGCAAAAAAACAGGGCTTTGTTGCTGCTAGGAGAATTGTTTTCAGCAACATTGTCGGCAGCGAGCGACACGTTCCTGTTTTCAGAACAGCACGCCCACGGTCGTCCGCCGAACATCCGGCATCTGCACACGTTGATCTGTTGTTCCTGTCCTCCACTCGTAAACCATGAGCGAATCCAACGTGGCAGCTCAAGCAGATCCACTTCCTGTACCGTGTTCGCTTTCGAGTACTTGGCCCCGAGCCGGCTGCTTTTCGCATCCTGCAACATGGTCCGACATTCTGGTCCTGCTCGCTCCGAGCGCCGAATTCCCGACAGTCGACGAGTGGGGGAAAAAGGCAATATGATGATCAAATATGGCCGCCAGCTCGAAATTCCAATCACTCTACCCCAGCACCACCAGCCAACGCCCCCCAACCCCCGATGCACGCGGACCCCCCTGGTCATCCTCTGTACGATGCTAGGACGCCACCGCTTCCTTAGGCACTAGCGCGCGAAGCCCCCACTGGCCAACCGCCTTCTGTTGCCGTACATGTAGATCGTCTACGCGGAACCGCCGCCTGTCTGTGACTGTCCACGCCTCATACTATCTGACCAAGCTGCCCCAGCCATCTTCGTCTCAACTAGCCGGCGCGACGAGTTTCCCCTGTACTCCTGCGGCGGCGGCGGCAGCATCAGCAGCAGCAGCACCACCATTGACAGCCGGTCGAAACAGCCAGCGGCTTCATCGTGGCTGGCTGGCCGAGCCCGGATCGCCAATCTGGCGATCGCTCACATCTTTGCACGACTACTCCCGCACCCCCTCCCCTCGGGCAGCTTCTGCCAAAGCCTCGTCGAAACGCCTCCCTGCTGATTCTCTTTTGCCCCAACTCCGTACGTCCATCGGCTTTCTTCACTGTCTATCGTGCGCGCCATATCCAATATAATGGAGGTGGTCGTGGTGGCCCAGCCCCTGCAGTGCTACCGACAGCAACAAAGACAGCCGGCGCGTGGCCTCTCGCCCGCTACACTATCACCATAACCTGAGATAGGCGCATGTTTGACGCTTTTTTAGCGTGATTTTCGCAGCAGCACTCGTGGCCACCGCTTAATTTCCGTAAAAGAAGATAAAGGAGACCACAAGGTTTATATTCCCAATTTCCGTGCATAGGTCGAGTGCAGTAGGTGGTACAGTGGTCGGCTTTTTCCTGTACATCATAGAGATCTCCCTTTGTAGGTCAGAGCAGGGAAAGCCGGTTTTCCCCCGGGTGCTTATTTTTGCACACGGAGAGTGTTGCTATATAAAGCATACCTATATGCAGGGACGAGAGGACAAATAGTAAGCTTAAAGTGGTGTAGATTGTAAGTTTATCGACATTCCATTTTGTCAACAGATGGAATGGATTATAACAATAAAAATAGTGCAAAAATAAAATGGGATGAGATAAGATACGATCACAATATCTAAAGATATATATTTTGGGGAGGGGGGGTCTTGACCCAGACCAATGAAGACTTGTCCTGCTTGGCAAGTGCTGAGATGCTACCTGGCGCATTGCGTCCCCACAGAATCTACCTGCACAGGCTGGACCCGAATCAATGGAAGTTCTCGGCCGAGCAGACGACATGATGGAAGCCGTGCGCCGCAAAGTTACCAAGTGCCGGTTGCGGTGCGTATCGCAAATACAAGAAATTAACAGGCTTTCAGTTAAGAAAAAGTGTAAAGCTACATTTTTCATTTTCGGCCGCGGTGTAACAGCGATTCGAGCGGCTGTACATACGATTCGTTTCGTTGACAATGTCACGAAGAAGGCAAGACATCCGTCGTGATTCCAGGGATATTCCCTGCGTTTATTAGTACAGTACATCAACAAAGCTGGTCAGTAATACGTCGACGCGTTGCGGCAGTGTGTGCTGACCCCGTCGCCGCCACTGCTGCTCGTTGCTCACTTCATTGTCTGCATGAAATCGTCTATGCAATGTTTTGGCGACGTCTTGACTGCCACTCCAAGAAAACAGTGAACACCTGCGAACACCCATCCACCCTTAATGCCGTATTGGCGTCCAGATATTCGAAGCCGACCATACACATTCACACACATGTACATACATTCAGCGTTTCGCTGTCACTTAAATCCGGAACATCGGAGTCGATTCGTTTCTGCCAGGTACACCAGTCCCTCAGACGCCTCATGGCGCTGCTTTTGGTAGAGTCTCCTATATCGGCAAAGAGGCGGATAGGGTTGGCGTGGAAAGAAAGCTGAAAGTGTTGGGTGTTGAGTGGCAGGACGGACGAGGGAGCCAGACCACCGCGATATTGTTTCTTGCGAAGCCAGTAGAAGCAGCACGGACAAGGGTTGATGCTGCCTGCAAGGCGCACCTAGGCTAGGTTCACCAGAAGCAACTGGCCCTGGCGAGTCAATGGCTGAAGATGTGTACGAAGGGTACTTCTTCCGTTGCAGCCTCATCTGGGTGGGCTCGTACGGAGCAGCCCGATGTACTCTCGCTACTAGAGAGGCTATGGGCAAAGAGACCAATATCCGCCGCCTCCTCCTACAGAAGGGCGTGAACTCACTTAAAGCCGCTGTTCACCGCTACGGGGCGGTGATCGAGGGTGCCCAAGAAGTATGGAAAGACAGCCGGCAGTCCAATGCGCGCGTTCGAGATAGCAAAAGCAAGAGAGAGAGAGAGAGAGAGAGAGCAGTCTTTCAACAGCCGTGCGCCTCAGGGGTGGGGCGAATCCAGGCTAACAACAGCGCGATGGGGACATAGCGGAACGCAAGCTGAAGGCGAGCCCCGATGAGGTGGGGGCTTTTGGGAAAGCGTTTGAGCCTCGGCCGCTACCTTCTCCTCAGTTTGAGAAGCGAACCGCGCAGCTGACGGATGTCGAGCCGCTCTGCTCGAACGCGGCTCTCGCCGAGTCCGCTCAACTCCGGGACGGAGCGCAGGGGTTCCGGATGCGAAGGCAGCGAAGAGTCGGCGCGGGCTCCGCTCCACTCCAAACAGGAACAGGGTGGGTCCTCCGCGAGGGCTTTTAAAGAGGCATTTGTCACTCGAGTTTTTACCAAGATAGAGAAGCCGTGGCCACAGCGAAGTACATGCCCAGCACGGGCGGCACACAGGATATACGGGACGGGAGCGGGGGGGCAAAGAGGACACATGGGGCAGCTTGAAACGCGGTGAAGTGGACCGTGTCCAACGATCCCGGCCACTGAGAGGCGCTGAACGAGAACCGCTGAAACTTGTTGAACGCGTGTCCGACAAGTAGCTGGTTGATGGTCGACGTTGCGCGGTGCAGGGCTGAGCACCGATCGGACGGAGCATCAACTCATGTCGTATTTGACACGCATATGTTCGTGGCACCATAAGCAGTTGTTATATGCGTGAGCGCATTTTCCTCATCAACTGGAAATGGAGAAAATCGCACGTATCATTATAGAGCAATTGCGAAATTACCAACACAAATAGCTTGCCTTTACAAAAATGCCCACGTATGCCGACGCTCATATCTACCTCCATACATATATATATAATATATATATATATCTATATATATATACGTGTGGAGTATGCTCCGACAAAATCCACACCAGAGACTCGTTTCGTCCTGTGACTACGTCTGCGACCGAGCTATCACACCTTAGTGTAGACGTAACTATCGACGATGTCACAGGCGAGATACCGAGAGTCATTCGAGTGGTCTTGAGCTTGAAATCATCTTGAAAAGTGCTCGGCGCATCGCGAGGACTCTCGGTCGACCAATATCAAGCAGTAGAGCGCGATATGGGCCTAAACAAAAGCGACTGTGGGCCCTTGGCTGAGATCAGAGTGAATCGATATTTCCAGAGCGATCAACAGGTCCGAACGGAAGTGCTCGTTAGCCGTTCCATAGCACACAAATCATTGGCAGCTTCCCTCTTCACTTTAGCGTTTTCCAAAACGTTGTCTTTCCAATGGGAAGCATATTCCTATTGCACTACCACTGGGTAGTATAATAGAAGCCGTGATCTGTTGTAGGCAGGATAGCCCTGGCATAACGCGGCCGACTCCAAACAGGGCTTCGCTGATCTCGCACGCATGAGACCTGTCAGGCAGGAGTTGTTCGAAGATGAAGAACTCGTCGCGGAGGTCAGACCCCGCGTAGGCACATATATACGACACCCTTTCGAAAGGAGAGTTTGTATCTGTCAAATGCCTTCTGACCGCCGCGTGCCAGCCATTGTAGGTGCGCTCACTACAATGGATACGCGACTGAAATCGAATGCTGCTGAGGCCCTATCAAGAAGGCCGAATACGTCCATTTCACCATAATATAATGCATACCCGCCTAAATTAGTCGCCTTACGGACACATGGTCTCGGCGCAGTTGATTGCTTGTCTCGACTCACTTCAGCCTTTCGACAACTGGCCGCCATTTTATTCAGCGTCCGAAAGCGCCAAGTATTTCTGATGCTGACGCCATTGCTATCAAAGTAATATTATAGAGATCAGGAGACACGGCCTCGTCAATGCGCTGAGTTCGACTGGAGCTGTTCGCCCGTGCGGTGTCTCCTCGAAATCTGGACACAGCCATAGAAGTTTCACCGGGATCTGGTGTTTCGAACGATACGTCTCCTGCTCTTCAGCTAAGAACGAGTTGGTTAAACCCCGGTGGGTCCAACACTTAACCCCAATGTTTTGACCCTTTAAGCTGTAGGCTGTAGCCTTGATTGTACTGGCGCCACCACCAAGGCACCACTACCACCACCATGCGGCGGAATCTCAGGTCATCGGAGTCAGTGACGCTACCATCTGATGGGTTTTCAGGCGTCCGAACAACCATCAGACCTCGTCTAGTCCGCGCTCTTAAGGGTGCAGGCCGTCCGGGCGCGAGTGATCTTCGAGTCGGCTGTCCTACGGTCCCGCAGTCCATGAGCCTGCGGCCAATCCTTTGGCGACGCGAGAAAGAAGCCCGCACAGAAATGTCTCTTTGTCCTTGCCTTCCACGCCAGAGTGTATCGACGAGAGATCACGATTGAGCCCTGAGAGATAAATTGCTGCTGCGCCAGCCAAGACGCGATAGCGCCCCATTGATGCCGAAGCAAACATTTATGACGCCACACTAACTACTACCATCAGTACAACCACTGTGACGTCTCCTATCATTAACTATAACATTATATAATTTGGCTTACCAACAAAGTTGTAGCGATTATCGGGCCGAGAAACACCAGCAGCAGTGGCAACCGTAGGAGTTGAGATACATAGCAGTCACCGCGCTAAATAAGGAGAACTATTAGTTTAGCCTGCCATAAGGTATATTGTGTGACACGTAAGTGAACCACCATTTGGGCTGACATCTCGTCGTGGGACAACGAGTGGAAATGCGAAACATCTCGACACGCCCCAACGTGGATTGAAATAGTAGAAAAAATCTGCACCGTTGATTACTGTCGCGATTTGTGACTGGGTTCATCTCATAGCATTATTATTATTATTTTTATTATAATTGGTATTATTATCATAATTACTATTATTATTATTATTATTATTGTTATCGTTACTATTGTTATTACCTGGATATGGGCAATTCACCTCTGAATACTTATCCGCACTAGCGTCAGGCGGCATTTGCTTTCGTATGTGTCGTTAATTGTGGCTATTTGTTTTGGCGGTTGCTTGTCACCTAAACGGAATATTTATGGCGTTAGTAATTGTTGAATACGCATAAAAACTGTTGAAGGTAGCGTGGATGGCAGCCGTCATATAGAAGTTCAAACGCACTTTCGTAAGTAAGCCAATCTTTAGGCAATTCTTTGATTGATCGGTTCCCAGCTACTAAGCTAATTACAGCTCGATCAATCTTTGAGACAATGAGAGCTAGACCATCAAGTAAGGATTTTAGCGCTGATGCCGACGAATTTCGGGGCAAGGGAACTATCGCAAGTTGGTTATCTACTAGGAAATATGAAACAGACACTGCCTCTTCGAATATTATTTAGGCACTACCCCGGTGAACGGTAAGACAAATATATTTTGCTGCTGTTTCTGTCCCCTCAGGAATACCGATTCAGGAACAACCGTTAAGATCCACTTATATTAATTAACACTAGAAACCTACCCGTTGTCAAACTTATGGAAATAACAATTAACAATTTCCGTAGCTTCCTTTCCGCTGGGGGAATCATCTCTACAATCGTCAATAAATCAAAACAGACACAAACAACCCAGGACGTCCACACCCACTAACACGGTGTTTTATCGAGTACAAAACAACGTTCGCAATGAAATGGAACGTTTCCAAGAAGCGAATTAATGCTGAAAGAAACTCACTCGCTCGCTCGCTGCCTACGACTTATTTGTCTATGGGCCTTTGTTGCTGATATGCGATGTAGCTAACTGGCTAACCACCTTCTCTCCGGTGCCTCTGGGCTCCTTCGGCGTTGTTGTTGTTACATGAGCGGCTTTGTTTTGTCTGCGTGAGTAGATATTGGTGCATTCCACTCCCCGTCCAGTCAAAGTAGCGATGAGCGCCATACGCGCTATGTCATATTCGACATAGATCTCTTAAGCGTGCCTGCCAATAGCCGCTCATCCGCTGAACGACGACGCGCGATGGCGCCATTAAAGGTCGCGCTCGTCTTCCAGCTCCTCTCTCTCTCTCTCTCTGTCTCGGATTCATCCTTCAGGTTCGTCTTTTTAATTCCCGTCAGCTCTTCTCAGCTACCTACTCTCTCCTGAGCATGCATAGATGTAGGTACGTCGGAACTGGCTGGCCTTAACTGGCAAGTCATGCCCTTCAAGTGGCGAGTGAACACACTCACATTAGTCAATGGCTTGACATCCTCAAGCTGATATCGATCGATACAGGCGTTAGCGATCTTTGTATACATTGTTTAAAACCTACTGAGACAGACGCGCATGCATACACCTACCCAAATGAGCTCGCCGTACAAGCATGGACTTCTGCTCTCGTCGGCTGGCGGGAGGCACTCAAAACAAATGACAAGTTCGACGATGATGATGACGGCGACGAACGATCAAGTTGCCGTCGGCAACTTCGGACGGCAGCTCCTCCCCGGGCGCGCTGAACGGACGCGCACAAGGACGCGACCCGGTCGCCAAGAACAGCCAACCAGATCTGGTAGGACTGGCGCATCTGTGTGCGTTGGGTGTTGTTCGAAACGAGGGCTGTCGCCCGTCGATCACCCCCCACCCCCACCAACTGGCTATCGGGCTATAGTCCACTTCCAGGCAATCAATAGAAGGATAGAAGCACAAACAGAAATGGCGCTTCGCAAAGTAACGCATTTTGCGGCAACAACGACAACACCACCATTAAAATGGGAGACACTGATGTGTAGTGTTCACAATATATTGTAGTTTCTTCCCGCAGGAGCTACGCAGATATGAGAATCGTCAACGGAATCGTTACCATCGTTGGGACTATGTTGCAAATGTTCGCTTGCCGTTTCCAACCGAACCCAAACACCGCAAACATCTATCAGCAAGAACGCTCCAACTAGCGACGATAACAACAGCAGCAGCAGAAGCAGAATTGTGGTTGCACTGAAAACCGAAATCTATCGCCCTTTTCGCCAGGCCTAACCCAGCCAAAAGGAACGAATCGAAAAAAATCCCTCCGAGGTGCTAACAACTTCTGAATTTGATTTCCTCGCGAGAGACGGCTGAGCGAAAACAGACCGTGCGCAGACCGAAAATGCTGCTCAACTTATGCCTACAGGTGTTGTTGTTTCTGCTGCCCTGTTGTCGCTACCGCTGCTGATGCTGCTGTTGGCGCTGTATCGAACGACTCCGTCGGGTCCAATTTGCCTTAACATTCAGATCCCAGACTCGCCCGGCCTCCCGGGCACAGTCACCAACTCTCGAGCTTCCGCGCTCCGTACGTTGAGCCTGTGGGTGCACCGGTGCCGGCTGACTCGCTCCTATTGCCGCCGCTGCCACTACCACCGCTTGCTTACTTCGTTGCTTGTTGGCTTGATTAAATTATAGCCTGAGTCATAAAGTTTGTTTTTTCTCTCTGTCTCTCTGTCTCGGCCCAGGGAGAGAGAGCGAGAGTCGGTATTCACCATGGCTGGCCTGCCGATGGTTTCCCTCGTTGACGCGCGGTCGCGGCAACTGCCGCCCAACAACAAACATCTATTATCCCGGCGAACGCGAACGCGAACACTCGAATCGAATGACGATAATATGACAGAACATAACTCAGCTTTCGTTTACGAACGGATCGCATCGGAGCGGCTCGCCGTCGTCTGAGTTTTCTTTGAGGCTGCACGTCAATGGAATTGAGTCCAATCGCCGACAATGGTATGGGGGTGAGCGTGGTCGAATTGACGACCAAATCGAGTCATCCAGCGAAATATTCAGAAGTCACTTTCTGATCGAGAGAGAGAGAGAGGTAGTGATCGCAGTTAAGTGAACGAATTGAAGCAAATACATCTGTGTGGTTCGCCTGCTCGCGAAACGAACTCCGGCGATTTGACACTTGGTCTACCTTGCTGGCTTGCCGCTGTTCACTATAGAGAGGTTTGTCTGCGGCCGGGTGACCTGGCGCGTTAACAATCCGCTGCTGTTGTTGTCAAATGGATGAAAATTCATGTTTGAACAACGGGCGAGGGGACCTGAAGGTACGTGTCTAACATCCGCACCATTCAGCCGAATCGTTTGGGTTGGTGGGTTATCCATATATATATATATATATATATATATATATATACATATATAAATATATATTTCATCTAAATTTTTCCTTCTAACACTGTCTTGCTGCCAACGAGCTCGTGACCCAGATCATATATATATATATATATATATATATGTTGTCCATCGAATTTCATGTCAACCTTTTTCCATCCACTCGAGAACAATCGAAGGACACCTCGGTTTGTGGCAGGAAGGAGGATGGAGGTAAAAAATTAAGCCGAAATTAATGCGTTCAATTACGTTCTCGATCCCCATCTGTGCGCCATACGAACTGTAACGACTGCGCGATAGATTTGCTATGGTCCGAAGCATCCGGTAGCGAATCGCCCCCACGGCCCACTGCACGCAAGCAACTCTGTATAGATGTCTCCGCCGGCTGTTGCTGCTGTAGCGCGTTAAAAGCAGCGTTGACTCATCCATCGTTCGGTCTGTTGCTGGACCGTAGACCCCCTACGAAACTGTCGCCGTCTGTTTCGGGTAAATAGCCGAGTGCGCGTTGTAGAGATGGGGGTTCTCACTCGAGGGTTGGCCGCTGCCTGGCCGTCGTGTTGGTCCAGCAGTTGGTCAGAAGTAATTCAAAAGAAAAATACCCTCAAATTAACTTCGCTGCACCCGCTCTGCACCCGAGCTGCTGCCTCTCCAGCTGGGCCATTCGTCCTTCGGCAGCGTTCCTGCCGCCGGCGTCCGCCGTCCAATGGGACGGGCCAATGCACGCCACCACTTGGACCACAAGCAGCTATTTCTCGGGAGACTTTGCTTCGTCTCGGGGGGGGGGGGGGTAGAGACGGTTGCGGGCCTCGCCCGGTTGGGGCAACGTTGACGGGGAACGCCACACGGGGCGAACGTCTGGCCGCTGTCGCGCCGTCAGTGGAAGGCGAACCCGATTCGGCGGGCGGACCTGAGCTACCAGCGACTTTTCCCGTGGCACCGTACCACACGGCGTTTTCGTGTGCGCTGATGGTATGGTCGCATACGGAACACTGTTTACTCACCGGACCTTCTGTCGCGGTGGAGACGAGAACGGCTCCACGGAGCGTTTGCAATGCTTTCGTGTATGTTGTGAAGATTCGAATTTGGCGCGCAACCACAGAACGTCACGAGTACTGTGCGTGCCGAGTTCGGGTTTTCAAGTTTGTCGATGGTTAGCGCTAACATTATGCTACAACAATAGCATACATGCTACAATAATGAACTTGAGGAATAAGTATGTTGAACGGTATATACATTCGTACTTGTTGAGTGATCTGTCTGGCTGGCGGGGCGGATTCTCGTGAATCAGGATGAACATGTATATGCGCTTGTATATATGCGCTTTGCGCATCTGTGTACATCTGTGGTCAAAGCGGCACGAACAGCAGCGTTTCCTGTGTAGATATTTGCCGGATTTACTGCGGCGACAATCGTCGGCGGCTCCGCGTGATTGGACCATTTGAATTTATGGACTGGTTTAAATTCAATACTGTATTTCAAGGTGAATATAATGTTAGCCGATCCTGTCGACGACATAATGTTGTCGATGACTATAATGAACAGGTCCGCGACAAATTTTTGCTTGGAGGTCAGATCTCACGACAATGTCAACGTTTACCCTACTCTTGGTAACAAGTCACAGGGATATTCTAACTGTTATTAGTTGTATGTAAAACTCACAGGTTGGCGCGCAGGCCACCATTTAAAACAAAACCACGTTTGAACACAACACAGATCCCCGCAAATCCTCTCGCGCATATTCGATTCAAGTTTCGGGTCTACGCAACCAGGTCGAAGATTTCCCCTTGCAGCTGTATTGGCGGCAAAGTTTGAAACTCGGCCACTTTGAAGTGAACAGCGAATGCAGACTCTTTCCTTCACCGTTGCCAGCCACCACTGTCACTGCTCTGCGATCGTTAGCAACAAAGGGGAGCATATTGTTGTGACTTTAAGCAACGTCCCCGTCCCATGGCTGCGGCCAGCTGCTTCTAGCGGTGGCGGAGAGCGGACTACCCCACGAACAGCGGCGGCAGCAGCAGCAGCAGCAGCAGTAACAGTTGCAGTTGTGCTGCTGGTAGAACAGCAGTTTATTCTCGTTGAGCGGACCGGCGAGCAGATGACCGGGGGCTGGGGGTGTTGGCGGACTTCGGGACTGTAGGCGACTTCGTTGCTCTTTTCGCGAGTCCTCCTTTGGGTCCATTGTAGGTCCATCGCCGTCTATGGTGGGTCGTTAAGAGGCCCTGAGAGTCTGGGGGGGCTGGGGGCACACGACGCCTCCAGGGGTGTAATAGAAATTTATGTTGCCAAATGCCTCCTTCAGTTGCTCGCTCACTCAGTACACACACTCCGTGCACCCCTTACCGAGATCCCTGCTCCCCAAGAAGTCCGAAACGATCCCCGCCTCCTATGCTAGCAGATTGACCGTCGCGAAGCCAAGCAGCGTTTCCATACTCGGACGGGGTCGTCAGGGGCGAAGGCGCTAAGCGGAGAGAAACGACAAATAAATAATGTGTGTGCGTTTATTCCGTTTGGCAATTACATACAGAATGAACACCGTGCGTCCAGTAAGCGCCGTCCTTTACGGGGCCATACTTGCTTCCGCTTTGAACGAAAACAGACATTTTATGCCGCACAACAATACTATTATAATACCACGGGAGTGGGTGTTCGTCAATTGCGATTGGACATCAATATATCGATCTGCTGTTTACATTTAGCTGACGCACGCACGAAGCTGGAGGGAGAGCGAACGCTGATGAAAATCGTCATAAGCCACCTTTTTGAACCAAGCCATTTCAGCGATGAGAACATGGCCGCTCACGTACATGTATGCCATCTGTCAACCTGAGAAAATATATGTATTACGCCGTACATTATCTCGTCATCGAAACATCGACGTGTGGGGAGTACATCGTTACATATCCCTATCCTGTTAGCTATGTTGCAAATGTTGCCATTATTATTGAAACACATAATAATGAAAAAAATTAAGTGTGTCCCGAAATCAATACGAAATGGCTGTCCTCGACCTCGAGTTTCCCGCTAAACGAATTCGATCGCGCCTAGTCCGTCCGTCCCGACTGTCGCATATCCGCTAGTGCGTGGACCAGCCGGCACGGAGATTTCACGACTGCCCGATTCGGCAATGTAGCCAACACGAACACTACCCAATTTAGAAACACAACGATAATATCACACCACTAGACAAGGGGGAGTAGGGAGCGATCATTTGCCGCCAATCAAATGGCCAGAGTTGACATCTAGCGTTGCTGCTGCGTTCGTCTTGGCCGTGCGACTTAGCAATAGAGATGGAAGTTAAGCTAATCAGCAATTTCGATTTAGCCACTCTCTCTCCCTCCTTCCCTCTACTCAGGCTTTCTTTGCTACTGCTGTTGCCGATGCCCCCGGTGCTCTCGTCCCCGGACCTGCTTCGAGCTGCTTGTCTTGGATTCCATGGCAGTTTGATGAGCCGTCGGCTGTTACAGCGTCGGGCCCTGTTTCGTGGATGGCCGATCAGGCCATCCACGAAAGCTCCTCCTGCTGCTGCTGTTGCTGTTGTTGTTTTTTTCCTCCTCAATGCAGCTGCTGCATAGAGGAGCAAAACAGGCCCTGCTTCTGGCATGGTTACCAGGCACCGCTTCAACGGGGTTTGTTCCACTTATTCCAGCTATACTATTTGTCCTATTCGATCACGTTATCCGCAGCGTGTCCCTGGCGCCTCGTCCTCTCCGTCGCCAATGAACAGAAGCTAACGCAGGTCAGCGTTGCCGCCACTACCGTTAGACAAACGTAACGAAGGTAATGAAGCACTGTTTTGCACTGAAAAGGAGACGGGTCAACGGCGATCCGGACCCGATGGGGACATCCCGGTCATATGAGCGAACTCGGCGGCGAGCGGCGGTGTTGAGGAGCACAGGCGAGATGGGGCCAACCGAGAAACAGGAGCAGGAGACACAAGGGAAGTGAGACGCAGCAGAAGAAGGACTCGTTCAGGAGAACGGTTCAGAAAGGAGGGCCCTGCGAAGGAAAGGATGACGGGGACCTTGCGGCGAAGCGGGCTAGCTGTCCGGCAACGGCAAACGAAGCGTCAGGGTAGTAGCGGCGCCAGGAGTAGTGGTAGAGGCGGCAGCAGCAGCAGCAGCAACCGGCACTCGGCAACGCGGAGCAGCACCGTAGCGAAGTCAGGGGACGAAAAAAAAAAGGAACAACGAGAACTAAAGGCGGAAAGGCTGCCTTGCCTTTCCGCTGAGTCACCCCCCGACCACCCCTTGCAGGTGACCGCCGTTTCTTTCTACTGCACTTCCAACAGCAGAGTCAGTTGGACTCCGTCTCGTCCGCTTCGTTCCGTTCTTCTAGTTCTATCTGCCACTCCTTAACTGTTGCTTTTATTACCCTACCTCCCCCGTCTATATCCAGCCCCCCGGGCTCCGGGCAGGCCCTCCTCCGCAACGCAAGGAACTCGGGACTTAGGATGCGTAACGCCTACGCTAGATTATACAGCCAGACACAGGAGCTGCGGACAACAGGCAGACGGACGGACGCCGCCGCCGCCACCGCCGCCGCACAAATAGGAGTAGCTCGCTCACCGACACACCAACTGTACCCCCGAGCCCCCGGGACCCACTAGCTCCTTACCCCTTGACTGGTACGCCTTAGCGTTCTCAAAGACGAAGAAGAAAAGGCCCTCTCTAAGGCCCTCTGATGTGGCGTGCCCCCAACAGACTACCCGGGTAGACGAGGCCCCCGGAATCGAACGAGTCTCTCAAAGGCGTCCGATGTCGCTACTTGAGCGAGTCGAGCGGGCGAACTCCTGTAATGGTCTTTGGCCAGCCCGTTACACAGAACACTAACTTTGTTCAGATGGGAAACAATACGCTGCAGCTTGGGAAGACGAGGCCAACCGAAGGACTTCACAAAGGACTCGGCAATAGGATGGCCTTCTTGAAAACATCATCGAGGCTATGGACCCAGCTCAATAGGGTGGCGTAAGAATGCTTTTTGACACCGAACGATACGCGATAACAAAACAGTGGTCGACCATCAACGAACGCCTATATCCGCGACAAATACAAAAGGAGCAGTCGTAAAAACGATGCTAAAGTTAAAAGTAACGGCGCGTGTGTTCCGCTGTGGCGGTATAACAGCATGAGTGTTTCGTGTGCAGATGACACTTCCTATTTTCCAGATGAGACTCACTAACCAACAAGACAGGGGAGAAGTTTGTTGACGACAACTGCGACGATTGCTTCATTACGTTACGTTATTCCGTTTTCGGTGATGCCGGTCCTGAACGGGGGCAGCAACGTCTGTGTGCGGCAGTGTATCGACGCTGCCGTCGCGGCAAATACAGATCATTATTCGCTGATCGGCGTCATCGCCTTGTTCAATATTGAACATCTGAACACGTACACTATTTCCCTGACCTAAACCGCTCACAGTGCCCTATATAAGAATTGATTTTCTCGCGCGTTTCGACAGAGAGAGATACAAATTACAGCCGAGTGATATCATGATAATAAGAATAATAATAATAATAATACATTTTTGATTGTCCTGTTTTGACCGTTTCGAAAACATCGATAGATATGAGTTAACGCATTGATTTGTTGTCTAACCCAAAGCAGTGCTCGATTTTATCGATCACTCCTCATTACGCTATCAGGCCAGAAGTTTGACAAATGTCTCAAATTAGCTATTTAACAATAGGCTGATGCCACCAGCTCCGCGGCGATTACGACGACGACGAGAAACTGCGGTCGCCGAGCGGCGCCGACATTCGAAACCGCTCCACGACCGCAGCAGCATTTTGCTAATGAGCGTCGTGACTGTGAGGTTTTTACCTTGGCCAGATGAAACAACCCGCATCTGATGGTGGTGTACTCTTCGTCCATAGCGTTTGCTTGGACGCCTCGCGTGTCGTTCCGCTGGTCAAGCTTTGGCACGAGTCTATCAAGAGCCGGTTGTGGGTCAGTTAATTCGACGCCAACTGCGAGCTCGCGCAGCCTATCGGGAGCTTTGCTAAGTTCCACGTTTAGCAGCCAGTTATACCCGATGCGCGTTCGACGAGTAGAAATCGTACGGGACGCAGATCGCAGTGACCGCCGAATTTTGTTTAACGCACGGCGATTGCATGGAGCATGCACCCTAGCCCCTCGCATCTCATTACGTAACGATTGCCAATGTCAAGATTGATGAAGGAGATGTTGTAACGAGTCCGCGCTCGACGCGTATATTTATTACGATTCACCATCTTCGGGTTTCGCAACCGGATTTGTCATTGCTAGAGAAGCATTCGCTAAGTTTCGTTAGGCAGCAGCAGCAGCAGCGGCGGCGGCGGGGGCATTGTCTGATCCATGGATAGATACCACCACCGGCGTCCATTCGCCGATTAGCTCAAGCAACGGCCGACACGCGAACCCTTATCGTGAATAGCAGTCGTTCGCTCGATGCTCGACTCCGACCGAATTCGCTAACCAACATCTCTGTGTGTGTGACTGGCAATCGTAACGATGCAAGTACAGCATCATTGATTGATTAGCTTGGAGTCGACTTATGGCCGAATCGAATTATCGTATCGCAGTTTCTGCTGCTGGGCCGAGCATTGCCATAATGTATAATACGAGGCAGATTTGTAGTGGTAAGGGAGAGAAAATCTTGCTCGGCACAACACGCCTCTCTCAGCAAACATCGTCATTAAAATCGCAAAACGCGGCGTATGGCCAACATATGCAATGGCGATATCAGGAAGCTTGCGCTCAATTTCGACTCCCTGCAAATTGTACCAGAGTAGAGACCCCATCGACACAAAAACGGGCCCGCCTGTGGCAACGATCCAACGAAATCGACTCGGATCAATCGACCAGAGTGCCACTCACGCTACGACGCTTTCAGCCGCTGTCCCTCATCTCGCGAAAGATCAGTGATTTGTCCGATCGGCAAGGTGAACTGTGTCGAGTGGACGTCCGATTGTCCGTGCCGGTACCATCAAAAATTTGTTCGTCTCTCCCTCTCCAGAATAATGCATCAATGTGTCGTATTTATAGGAATCGACAAGGTGTATTTTGTTGCTCGTTGCTCTATCGCGCGAGTCTGCCAAATGGAGCGTCCTCTTCTTGCCGTCCGTCTGCGAAGTGTCTCCAGAACACGAGGAGGGACTTCGATTACAATTCGATAATAGTCAGTGAGTCAGTCGGTCGGTCGGTCCACGATGTATCGGCGCGGCAGCGATTCGGCCGGCCTAGCCTGTTTTCTGTCAGCTTTTCTTTTTTCATCTTGGTAATCATTCGGTTTAATTCATTAATTGATCTTCGCACGCAGCGAACGTTCGCTGCGATCACCGCGCATCGCGTTCGACTGTCTGTCGAACGAACGACGCCTCGAGTTTCATAAGGTGGTGGCGGCGGCGGCGACCGCGCTGGGGACTGCTGTTGCTGATGGCGAAACACGATCGATTATACTGCGCGAGTAGACGTCATGCGTCCGCAATCATTTGTGTGGCGATTTTTGTTATGATTGGACAAATCGCCTGCAGCATATCCTACTCTCGCAATGATACAGATGCGCGGGCTGTCGTAAGACGAGAGCGTACTTGCTTGTGTCGACCTTATCTACAGACACGAATTCCGCTTGTGAAGGAGCTGACGAGCCCGTCTCGATAGCGTTAGCCGTCCATCGTTGTTGGTGCTGTTGTGTGCGTCGTCTCGAGATTGTGCTGCCGCCGTTGTTCCTCAATGACTCCGGGTTCTCGGGTCACTAGCACGACATGTGGAGGGTAGACCGGACCCCCTCGATCCGGACCACCCCCCCCCCGCCCCCCGGCGCGGCCGAGGCAGATCATGATCCGACGTCGGCCAGAGCAGAAGGACGCATACAGACAACAGCGTTGTTGGCCAATGACGCCCACCCGCAGAATTCTCGGATCAGGATCCCCCTCATCTTCGGATCTCTTCAAGTTCGACAATTCGTCAACAGCAGCAGTGAAGGTATCGATAAAGGTGTGTGTGTGTGTGTCGTCACTGCCCCGGCGGCGGCGGCCGCGGCACCACTATCACCATAGATCTAAGCAGAGAAAATTAGTCTGAAACAAGGCGACTGGCAGAGACACAATGTGGGTCGTAGTCATTAAAGGGCACGAGGGAAACCACAGCGAGCGTTGTTTGCGTGCGTCGCAGGAATACGTCTCGCATCTGTCCGCATCAGCATATAAGAAAAAGGCACCGTCGCTCATGACAACGACGGCTCGAATCGTGAGCTGTAACAGGGTGTGTTTGCTAAGCAGAATCAGTTCGAATGCACAGATTTTTTTACGCGTTTCGCTGACGCGGAACTCGTTTTGTGTCAGCCAAAACTGCTAAGAGCAAACGGACATGAAATCCCGGAAAAATCAGCGACCAGACAAAAACGAAAGAAAATAACAAAATATAGCCAACCGAACTCTCCCGGTTACCAGCCCCCCACCCCACCACCCCCCGCGCGCGTCCGTCAGCTGACCCCGACAAGACCCGCGAGCGCGGCGCTCATCTCCGGTGAAGCCACAATCAGTGAGGCTTCACTCGGACCTGAGCACCAAGACAAACGGCTTGCTAAATACAACCAAGAAGCAGCATGACAAATTGTATTCGTTCGACCGGCAGGTCATCAGCGCCGAGTCGTCAGCGCATAATGCACTGGATGGTCGAGTTGTCGCCACTGCTGGACATTTCGTTGGGTAGAGACGCACACGGGATAGAGACAGCAACTAGCGGAGGGTGGAAAGCGCGAGACGTCTCTCGCTTGTACATAGGTTAGAACAGCGGATGGTGTTATTAGCATTGCAAAGTATTGCCGGCGGTGAAAGATCTGTATGGGTACGCGGCTCTACGCCGTTCTAACGAACGGAGGCGCGCAGCTTCTTCGCCGGCCATCGAAAAAGGGTTATTGATATCTTTGCGTTCTTCATTGTTTATAAATACACGTACAATGACTATATATATATATATATATTGAAGTCCTAGAGTAGAATTTAACTTTTAAACTCGACATTCGCAATAGTAGAAGTATTGCACTCAATCAATGCAGCGATTCAAAACACTCGAGGCGTTTATGCGTCACCGTGCTACTTCTCCAAAGGTGTCGATATCAGGTCACGGGAGAACACTCGTAATGTTCATCGAAATGCATAAGCATTAATTAGTCCGCCAGTCGGCTAAAATCATCATTTCCCACTTGCTGTCATTATCCTCAACTTCCCTCCCGCCTCCATCTCCCGGTCACCTTTTCTCAGCATCCCGTTCAACCGCTAGTCGCGATACCTATGTGTCTACACAATTCAGCGAATGCAGGTTTAATTAACGATTTTCGTACATTTTCCGTACATATTGGCCAGCCACAGCATCATATGTCGGCGTTGAGGAAACGGAGGCCCCAGCAGCTATTAGCAGCCTCGCGTTCAAACTTCCCAGGTGACGACAGCACTTGAGGGACAGCAGATGACAACCGAAAGGGCCATCGTTGGCACTCCAATTGTTTGTTCCTTTGAAAAAGGCAACAATCCTTCCAGCTGACCGGAGGTCAGTTCCGCACTCGTTCGTCTCGCCATTTACCTCGCGGTCAAGGGCTATTCACCGGTCCGCACCAGGCCGCCGCCGCCGCCGCCGCCATCGCAGCGGACTGATCGGGCCCGCTCCCGAGACAGCGCACGGGCCGCCGGCGGTGGCGGTTAGACGCATTAACGAACGAACACTAGGGACCTAGCACAAACGGCGCAGCAACATCATAAGCAGCAGCCGCGACTGGGCCGACTGGGTTCTCGGTTGACCAGGAAGGTGAGAGTGAGAGCGAGTGCGAGAGAGAGAGATAGATCGAGAGAGAGGACCCATTCTTCTGGTCATCGAGATGTCCCTGAATGAACGGCGCGCGATGGAGAATATCTGAGATTTTTATCTCGCTAGCGATGAAGATGCATCGATGTTGTCTGTTTGCTGTTGCTGTTGTTGTTGATGCCGCCGCTGCCGCCGCCGCCGCCGCTGCTATCATTGGTCTCCGGCCCGTCCCGCGTTTGATGGTCCGTGGTCCGCCGCTCGAACGGTGCTAGCCCGCCTATTGCTGCTACCGCTGCAATACCTAGGGTGCAGCAGCTTGGCTGTTGTCTCGCTGGGCGCGGGGAGCCGAGGGCTCGGCAGGCGAGGCGTCTCAACCTCTTTGTCTTCAGCGATCGTTCGTCTCGCGGCGGCGGCGGCGACGGCGGCGACGGCGGCGACGGCGGCGGCTGCGTCTGAAGACGACCCGGGAGTGGCGCGCGAGCAATGACGACAACGACGACGATCGGAGTTATCTGAAACCTGAAGGATTATCGAGATGGAGATTTAAACTAGTCGCCCTCTTCTTTTCCATGCGTGTATGCATAGGTATCGTCTGCCCGAGGGGTGCGCACGCCGTCATCTACGAGGCTTGCGAGCCTGGGCTAATACGTCGCGCTCGATTGGCTGTGTCTCGTTGCCGTTGGGTGCCCGACAAGGCGCTGGTCAGCGCTCGATGCTGTTCCAGAGGCTTCAAAGGCGAGTGATTGTGTTCTATGCGCAATCGACGATATCTTGGAAAGTGTCCTGAATCTAGGGGGGGATGCGCGGTATTGTGAATGACTCTGAAACAGCTTGCAGGAACAAGACGCAGCGTGAGAGGGTATGTGCTGGCTAATGACCGCGTTGCCAGGGTTTGAATGAGTTCAGATTAAGTGTTCTTGTCGTTACAGTCCTTGCCTGTGACGGCGTATGCAATGTGTACAGAATATTTCAGAGGGACATTTTAATAAAGATGTTCAGATTAATGAAGAATTAGGCTATTCTGGACGAAATGCAGCTAACTGGGGCATAATGTAGGCTCGCAGTAGTATTGATTATTGGGTCAGATTTGGCAATAGTGCGCTCTTCGGGATACGCATATATGTGTATCGAAATTCTAACCCGTCATGTTGATTGTTAGAAATAAGAATTCACAGAAAAAATAAAATTCTCTCATTGAGATATATTATAATAACCACTTATACTACATACACTTGACAGTGAACATCCTGCAGGGTCGCAAACGCGTACCAATCTACACGGTAAACCTTTATAGTTGTGACTGCTCTGTTCCAAGCGGCGTTTATATCTCCGTGGACAATTAGGTCATAGATAATAATCAATACAGTGCCATCCATTTACGAGCTGTATTGATCACATATACCGTTCAATAGTTGACCGCAATATTACAGGATCCATCCTGGAGAGGACTCTCACGAGGCTTCAAGGCATGAGTCTGATATCTTCAATACCTGCCACCAGCTTCGAGTTACAGTACCACTGTCGACATGTCAAATATCACCGATTATTTGGCCTTAATATATTTCCATGCCGGTGTTGTTGTTGCTAGTGTTGTTTTTTGTACGCGTTCGAATTTGACGCCCCTTTTTGCCTGCTGGCAGCTCGCTGGCACCACCACACGTGTTGTCGTTATGGTGGCGTATGGTAGCTTTTGATGTTGTTTTTTTTTTGTTACGACCGCCCACCGCTATGCCATGGCAGATATGTTGTTCTATGCTTGAGAACCGATAGTCTTTACACACGGTTATGGTTAGCTGCCAATGCTGTGCCACATGGGATGAGATAGCAAAGAAAGTTTTATATAGAAATATATAATCTAAATCCTCAGAGGCTCCAGCTGGAATCGAACCCACTAAAAGTAAACGGGCTGACGCAAAATGCTTCACGCGGTACCGACTGGTTCATCATTGGTCCTATTGGCTGTTTGCGACATCTGTTCCCATCAGCCTCTCTACGGAGACAGCCCCTCAAACGATGACGAGTATGCCAATGCTAACGACAATGATTACAGAGGATTCGGCGAAACGCACTCCAAGTTGTTATCTCTCTCTCTCTCAGCTTTCGCTTAACCATCCATCTCAGAGTAGTTGGCACTGCTCTCATCCCACTGGCAGCACATACATTCGACCCCCTCCCGCTGATCTTGAGTGGAACACCTCCAGCCACAACGTTCACGCAATTTTCGACCAGTAGCCGAACCGAGTCGAGCAACAGCACCACCGCGAAGCGTTAGCTATGGGGGCTGGCCAACAGCGCAGTTAGCAGTAGAAGAAGCCGTAGCGGCAGGCGGCTGGGGCTGCCCTCTGATCTGGGTTTCCTGTAATCAGCCGGCTCAGCCCTGGTCCTCCCACGCAGGGCAGTTGCATGGGGAGTTGCAACTAGAGAGAGACAGCGAGAGAAAGAGCTATACCTGGCTTCACTCGTGGCCGAAACGGATCCCAATGCTGGCGTTGCCTGGGGTGCAAATCTCGTCAGAATCTCGTTCGTCCTATCGAGGCGAGCAGGCTGTGCGGGACGGGCACACTTCTCAGAGGACGCCGGGACACGCCGGGAATCAGTGAATCCTGATTCAGAACTGGCGGACTGGCGAATCCATCGGCAGGAACAGTATTACCGATGAGCGGAGCCTTCCCCGTTCCATCTGGCCGTCTCAGCTTCGTCTCCCAGAGGGCGAACTGTCATGACAAGTAAGCAGAATGTGTCACAGCTTTAGACAAGGGCAAGGTAACAACGCACCCGCCAACGACAATGTGGACGAGCTCAACCGACAGACAAGGTTGATATGCTAGGAAGAACTACAATACGATCTACACTACGAAGACAATGCGTTGCAAGTAACCGTTCTGGTTTTGACGAAAATCCACGCATTTTGCAACGTTCATACACATTTTCGAGATTTACGAGATCGAACAATGTCTACCGTGGATATGTCTAGATTTGGCAGCAATTCGCGGGGACCACATACGAACATGTTGGATATATTCTTGGAAAAAGTGCCCGTATTCATATCATACGATATGAACATTATTTAGCAGTTTCACCCAACTTCTCAATGAAATGATGCGCCGGTGACACCTGTGCAGTTGCGGCATCCCAGATAGTGAAAATGTATTCACAAATGTTCTACTCTGGACTTCACATGGAAGACATGCCGCGCTGGCTATGAAATACACTCAAGTTACGATTTTATTTCACTGGATTCACGCGGCCTTCACACAGTTTGTGCACATGTCGCCCGAGAGCTCAATTACTACAGAAAAAAAGCTAGAAACTTTCTCAGGTGTCAATTGCTTTCTGCCTGGAGTATAGTGTTTTTTGCCCGAGAAGGGCATCAAACACCACTAACAGTGGCCTTTCCGCTTGGCCATTGGTACAAAAATGGCACAGTTACAAAAACGCAGCCAAATTAGATGTTGCGACTGCGAAACTGCAAATCTATTAACATGTACCCAGCTCTATATATATATATATATATATATGATGTGTATGGTTAATGGCTCCGACATGGGCTTTAAATGACAGGCATTTATAAGAAAAAAGTTTATTTTACGTTGCTTAGCGTATATCTTGACGCAGTTTTGCGTCGCTTGAGTTATCATATATAATGATAATAATAAGAATGAAGCATCATCATTATCATCAGCCTCATCACAAAACATACAGGATGACGCGATTTGCATCTCGAAGTAGCCTTGGATAATTTTCGAGTAAATTTGGCTTATTCTTGCGCATCTTTTCCCTAGACGTATCGTGACTCCACCCTTCGGTACACTGTGCCTCTAACCCCACTCTGGTACAGGACCCGAGTTCGTATATGAACCTCTATGGTCAGGCGATCGTCACTTACATCGCTTTCGAGATGATATGCATGCATTATATTTCGATAAACATAGGGAATTAGCGGATTTTTTTCTCAAGATTTCTCGGGACTTGATCAATGTTAGCTTTAGTGAATGGCTTTTTTGTTACAAAGCCCCACGTACACAATGTGCAAGTGCACCGTTGTAATGAAATAAGAACGGCGATTTTCTAACGTGAAACACCACTTACGATTTACATATATATATCTATATATATATATATATATATATATATATATATATATATATATATATATATATATATATCTATATATATATATATATATATATATATATATATGTATAACTTAAATTTACTTCGTTTTCAGCAAGACAGAAGCTATAGCACAAATGAATGATTCTGTCCAATACAAGTGTACCATCATCGAGAATGGCGAGATCAAAACTGTCACGCAGCTAATGAAGTTTTATTAAACGTACGGGAACGAGGAGTGGCTAGCATCGCAAATTGGCAATTTAAGCTATTATTATTATTTTCCGTTGTTTAATCGATTAACTAGTTAATACCCACGAACACGCAACACGTCTGCGTCGATTCGCGCTCGCGTCTCAATCGGATATATTATGTCGCAAAACAACAACAACTCAGATCCTGACGCTCACCATCAATAGCATCCGGACTTGGCTACAAAGATTTCTTCATCCCCAGTGAAACGCAGTGCCCACGCCATCGGTCGTGAGCGAGCAAACGGCCAAGATCTTCCAAGGCTCAAGGCGATCGCCCTGTCTTCCTCTGACCAGCAGTTGACTCCTCCCTGCGATGAGTAGTGGCTACAGTTCCAAATTGGCCTACCCTCATAAGAAAAGCACAACCCTAATAAGCTGCCCTTCTCGCGGAGGATTGTCAGCCAACGCTCGCAACTACACGAGCAGCATATGAGAGCGAAAAATGGCCGATCACGGAATACGAATATGATCAAATTGGAAGTAACTCTCTCTCTTCGAGAAAACCGTCCATCAATCTTTAACTCATCTGATTGATGTTCGCGTCAAGTTTAGACCACTGCGTGTCCTCGTAAGCTCGGACGTCTCTGGACGAAGCGAGACACGCGTGGTATTAATGCGTCGACGAGAACGGACGACGCACTTGAATCGTACGAGAGTGTAGTATGTTAAAGCGAATACCATGAATGTAAGATCGGGGAGGACGATAAAGATCACTGTGAAATTGATGGCCGGGTCTCCATCGCGAACAATCGTCGAGAAGCTTTCCACGTTGTAATAGCGATTACGCGCAAACGAATGCCTCCATGTAAAGCTTCTACAATCTATGCATATCGAAATTCTATCAGTGCTGCAGAGCAAATCGCTTCGGAGGTCCTTATCTTATTCGTGATGGAGCGTGGAAATTCTAACCCTTCCCAGAACTAATTACGTTGAGATACGTACGCAAGCTTCGAAAATGACGTCTACTAATGTCGGGCGTGTTCTACTGCGGCGCGGTGAGTAGATTGCTGTGAGTCGGTGATTCGAATATATGCCCCAGACGCTTCAACGCAGATAATTGCTTCGAGGCCAGTGAGAAGTCGCCGATAGCTGCTGTGTCGACGAAAAGCCGTCACCTTCAATCTCGAGACTGACACCTCGCTAGACATTGATTGACGCGGGATGGCGAACACTGTATAACGTTAGTGCTCGTAAGGTGCTCCATAGTTCTATCATCGTTCATTTAGACTTTCGTCGATTTTAATTATCATTATTATTATTGTTATTATTAGTTATTATTTCAATCATCGACGCGCTGGCGAGCACTTGGGTGGCCATTTTTCGGTCATGGCCAAAATCTCGAACCAGGCCCGTCATTTACTCCAATGACCCTCAAAGAAGGAACTGCTAATGGCTGTCAATGCGGATGAGATGTGAGATCAGGCGTTTCTGCTTCAGGGTGGAATACAGGGCTGAATGTGGATCAGTCTTGTGAGGGTGATCAATGACTCGAGCTTCGTTGATCGTGGTCAATCCCTTTCAATGCTACGATGTCATTTTGGATAGTAACGTAACGAGGGGATAGAGGAGATATTAATTATGTTTCCACACGGTGTTCTTTCAGTGGTCCAAACAAAAACCAATGTCTACCCACAATGTGGCGTACGCGTATTCCGCTCAGGCTAAATCTATAGCCTCGATTGAGGTTCCTTCGAGAGCAGCTCAGCCCCTGTCGTTCGTGTCAAGTGAATTTCGTCACACGATCGACGTCAGCTAATCCTTGAGGGCTATAAATGTAGTATAGTGCTCTTTCGTTTCTCGAATGCACAAGCTCCCCATGGCATAACGACGCTCTAAAATGCTTGTCCCCCCGTTGTGTTGCCTTGGTTCAAAAATTTCCGCGCTTATATCCAAGCAGCCATGAGCGATCACAACATTACCGCATGAACGAAAAGGGGGGGTCGGGGGCAGGGAAAAGCCTGGGCGAAACACATCGCGGTGTATCCCTCCACTGACAGTGATCTCTTTTCTGGCCTTCGGGCTGTGTCTTCGCCGTCCCTCGATGACCGGGTATGTCGTACTTGGGCGACCCTAGTTCGTTCCTAGCGGTGAGTTTCACAATTGCTAATTCGTCAGAGACTAGCTAGCGTTGGAAGCGGCCGCTCCGTGTCGCAGCTGATATCTACCCGTTTGTGTCTCTTTCAGGCTTCGATTTTCCTGATTTCCCGAGACGCTGCCGAAAACACGGAGAAGGCTCTCGAACTCACTCGTTGGGGCGTGTCTTACCGACATTAGGCACAGACAAGAAGGCCTGCCGACACAATCAGATATATAAGCCCAAACTCATACATATATATATATATATATATATATATACTCACAGATATCAACATTAACGCTATCATTGCTGAGCGATCTCTTGCCTCGGAGTCCCTCCTTGCTTCTCCGCCTGCCCGCGCTCGCCGACGGCCGCATTCGACTCTGGGTGGACTGGCCGTTCGCCCAGTATTATTCTCGAAAGCTCGAACGAGTTAACAGCTTTTGAGAGACTCTTGAATTCACCTGTGGTGACTCGCTAAACGTTGCGGCTATCGTAGGACAAAGTGAAAATGAGTTCGGTGATCAGCGCTGCCAACAGGCGAAAACGATATGCCCTTCGTTGCAGTGGTGCTTTGTCAAAACACAGACACACCAGTCGCATTTAATACACATGACACAGTTACCAACACTGACACGAAGTTCTCATTGCTCGTCTTCTCGCGATGCTCGACCGCGTGCATTTGAAGTCATCGGCACGATGCGTGCGTCACGTACGTCCGCCCGGTACATATGACATGCACGATTATACATCGCCGTATGCACGAATAAATCCGTATTCATTTTTGCTATATATATATATATATATATGTATATCTTTCCCTCTGTCTTTTACCTAGTGGGCTACCAGGACCATCTTGTCACCTAGCGGCCCTCAGCGTTCTGCGAGCGCATTTGTACGTTCGGTCCGGTGCCGCGACAACTTTTGACGTTTTCGCTGCTTCCTCTGCTGTTGTCGTTGGCAACATCGATCGTCGAGTAGAGTGCGACCGTCACCATCCGGGCGCTTCCTCTGTTATTGTGCTTTTATTATGAACGGGGTTAACCGTCGACTGCGTCGTCGGCAGCAACAGTAGCCGTCGAGTCGACGGTGGGTCCTTAGGCCGCCTCCCCGAGCGTCCGCGTGTGCGGAGCGTCAGTCAGTCTATCTCTTGCCTCGCAGCTTCTACCATTAACGAAATAATAATAATGTGTGCCTTTAGCTTAAGTCACTCTCACTCTCTTCAATGGCAGCGATTCGGGAGGATCGTCCGGGGCCACTTGTCGCTCCGCTTAACCCGAGAAGCGCAGCTCCCAGCCGCCGCCGCCGCCACTGTCGTTGACGCGGCGGCTGCTGCGGCTGGCGACGCTATGAGATCGCCGGTCGGCCAACGCAAAAGCCAGCATGACAGCACCCCCTCCACCAGCGCTACCAACGTGCCCGCCGGCGCCACCGAACAACCACCACGCTGCCATGGCTGGCGCGAGCCAATAGTGCCGGCCGAATAATCTTGGGCAATTTAACCCTGAAGAAAAAGTAATGACGAAGAGCGTCGCCCGTCGGCCGAACGATAACCGCGATCTCGGATCTCTCATCGGTTACATTTCTCGGCGAAGACGACTCCGCTCGGCCGATTGGCGGATACCTAATATTAGTATTAGCCCACCGATATGGTGCAACCCAACGAACTTCCTAACGATGTCTGCTGGCATCCAGTGGCCAAGGGAGTGAGAGATTCGCTGGGACGAACCGGGAAGATCTACAGTAGCGACTGGTAATCGCGAGCAACAACGACAGTAGCAGCAGCAGCAACAGCAGCAGAAACAGCAACATCGCCAGCGGCGGCGGAGGCAACAACAACAACGATGAAAGCCAATAGTTCCGAATGGGGTAAGCGTAGTAATAATGGCTGCGGCCGCCGTGTTCTCAGTCTATCTAACCTGAACTCATTTAACCCTTGTGCGCATGGTTAATTCTTCCAGCAGAATCGGCTGAGTTGTTCCGCTGTCGTCGATGGCGGCGGACACTCGGCAGTCGGACGAAAGGGGAGACTGGGTTCGGGGCGTGGGTCCTGCTTCGGTGCTACTGCTTAGTTTTCACTCAGCTAAATGATCTCTGAGGGACGCTGCGGTTCCGCATCGCTCAAGCGGTGTACACAAAGGAAGCTGGTGGTGCTAAACATTTTGTAATCCGAACGAATATATTGAACTGCTGATCAGTGCGATTCAGCGGCCGCCAGCTGAACGTCCGAAATGAGATCGTAACCTGATTATGATCAGACAAGGGTCAGCTTGTCTCTGTGCAAGATGCATCTCGCTTTTGACGTATTGAGCAAATTGAAGGCTTTGTTTGTGTGCTTGCTATTGCGAAAAAATTACAACGAAGAATCAACTCACTACTATGTGATAGATGCGCCATTTCGATTGAACAACAAAGTAACGTCAAATGGGAGTCCCCCTAATTAAACAGCTATATAACCGTTTCCCCGTTGGAATTACATGCGCACAACTCGACTGCATTTCTCGCAAGCAGCACGCGCTGCTTGCTACTATACGTCTACACCTACCTGAGCCCGCAACATCTCCAGTCACTATCGATCGACCACATATAAATATATATATACTATATAATGCAACCCGCCTGACACCGTCTGCCGTTCAAACTGCCATCACTGCCAGCTACACAGCACGCTATCATCATCATCATCATCAACCTTCAAAAAGCCGCTGCGGCCAGCCACCAAAAAAAAACACAACCGCTGACAACAGTCGAGCACCTACCACCACCATCGCCTGCCATGTATCTACAAAACAAAGGCTCGCGTTACCGGTCCTGGCTGTTACTGATATAGCAAAAAACAGCAGCAGCACAATGATAGCGGTATCACAACCGAGCGCCTGTCCTCTGCTACAGACAGAGTGTGTGGCATTATTTCTCTAATAACATTATCAACATTACTGGCAATGTTGCCACACTCGCACACGCTCACGCAGGGAGACTACGGCACAGCTTACCATCGCGGCACTACCGCTAACGACCTGAGGCAGAGGCGAGACGCAGCGCGGCATTCATTCTACACGAACGTGTTGTTTACAGGCATAAGCGCTTGAAAGAGACCCACATCGCCTTCGAGCTCTGAGCGAGCATCGGTGTCGCTGCAGCCGAGGCAGTCGACAGCAGACGATGGCCGCTCGGCCAAACGAACGCGTTCCCAGCCCCCAGCGAATCAACGCCCCGCGTCGCGCTACGCCATAGTCCCGTCGTTGTTGTGGTCGCTGCCGCTGGCGCCGGCGCCGCCGCCAGCGAGAAGACACTGACGTCGTTTAAATAAATTATGCTGTAACCCGCCGCCATTTTGCCGCAGCCGCCGCCGCCGCTGGCGACGATGCTCGTGATGACTAAAAAAAGAAAATACTGCCTGAACTGACTGCATCGCCACCCCGTTCGCCGACGCCGCTGCCGTCTTCGCTCTCTCTCTCTCGCTCTCTCTCCATCTCTCCCTGTCTCTCTCTCTCTCTCTCTCTCTCTCTCGGTGTGTTCTTTGTTGCGGTTGTTCGCGGCGGCGACGGCGACGGTTACCGCTATTCGCTGTCCGACGCTGTATCATATATATATATATATATATATATAGCTGATGCAGTAGCAGTAGCAGCAGCAGCAGCGATGGCAGTCGTGGCTGAGTAGTCAGCTGTATCTGCGCGGCTTTCTCCGGAGGCGCCCCCCCCTTCCTCCCTTCTGTCAGTTGGGCTGTTTTCCACAAACGTGGCCACTGTCGTTGTCCTTCTTCATAACGGCCCGTTGATCGAGGGGAAGCCAAAGGAAAAATGTGAGAGATTACAAGAGCACCGAGAGAGAGAGAGAGAGAGAGAGAGCGAGCCCTGGACCCTGATGAGTTTAAACATTTCGCCCCGATTGTCTCCCTTCGTCGCGGCCGCTAGGGAATCATTCTGTTGTGTTGGTGGCCTCTACAGAGGGTCAACCAGTCAAACAGAATGTGTCCGGTGCAGCCTCACGCCAGCGTGTTTCGTTAGGGCTGCTGCTGCGCTTGAAACAATGCATGAACGATAAGGGGAGGCCGTTGCGGCTGATTGCGGTGGCATTCGTCGTCGTCCTCGTCGTCATCACCACGCTGGGGTGAGCCTTACCATCGGCGGCAATGTGTTAGGTTAGGTTAGGGGTGGGGGGAGATAGATGCAAGAAAAGAATGCAGCCATCCGCGGCCTTTTTTGGGAGATCATAGCCGAACGCTCCCTCGATGGCCTGTGGCGATATACGCTCACTGGCATCAAAGAGACAAAAATTCCTCATCGTTCATATCCGTCTATGGTTCGTCTGAGCACCGCTAGAGGCCTCGATCTAACTAAATATCCTAGCGTCAGTAAGTAGAGTCAGTTACCAAAAAGGAACATGGGCGAGCACGTTCACTATGCGAGTGTCCTCTCAGTATGATAGTGTTATATAATAGCACAAAGTAGCAGCTGTGGTAGCACACTGCATCTCAAAAATAGGGCTCCTTCATACGAAGCAATGCTGAAACGAGTAGTGCACCGTGTACGTTCGAATGTTCCAGGCTCCGGAACGGAAGCTCCCAAAAATTTTGCAGCGGCACACCGGTGCGCGCGATCGCTGCTGATGACGTTGCGTGGCTCATTGTCCCTCGTGAATTCACCCGTACTTCGACAAATAGACGCATTCGCAAACGAAAAAGAATGGCATCATTTAACCAAGTGGTGTTTGTCGTCTGCTTTCATCTGCCTGCTGCTTAAACAGTGCATCTTACCTGTGGAGATACTGCCTATATATGTAGATACATCTATTATCATTATAATGACGATGATGATTATTATTATTATTATTTTATTCCTTCGCGTATCACTCGGTCTGACCGGTTAGACCCTTGCCGGGTTCTCTCGTTGCGACACTGCCGGCCGGGTTCGCAACGCCCGCTATCCCATCTCGGCGCTCGGTGCCGCGGCTGCCAGGTCGTGGTCGCCGGGTCGACGCTTCTGATAAGATGTCAAGCGACTCTTGTCTGTACCTGCCACTACTGCCAATGTTTAGGAAACGCATCCGAGTGAGCTGGACGTCGAGCATAGCCAACGTCGTGTGGATGGACGGGCGGATATCGTCAGCGAACATTGAAGCTTGGACATTGCATAGTAAAGCACCCGTTATAGCGGACGAGAAAGATGGCGAGAGACGTGACGGGGTCTGCAATGTCAATTGGTAAGAATAGGAAAAAGTTGCCATTTGTTAGTTTGAGAAGGGTTGCGCGAAAGCCTCTCACTGCTGTATAAATTGTCCCGTCGATCGTGACCAATGTTTACTGTATTGTCTCACATGTGGGTGGGGGGGGGGAGTATAATCCTATTCACGCTGGGTAACTTTGCCATGAGCAAGATACTCGTTAAACGTTAAACCTCTTACGGACTCTCTCAATTAGAAATCGAACTAGGGACGGCAAGGGTAGGTTGTGGGTCGACGACCTATACAACCTGCTTATTTCAGCAGTTCTATCCTTGAGCGTTTGGTGGGCAAGGTTTTCAGGTGGAGCTAGCTAAATGCCAAACGAGATTAACTAGACAGTAAAAAAAATAATTCCTAATTATTGCATGCTCTAATAAAGTAACTGGGCGGTTAGATATATATATATATATTATACATAGATCATAGGTTATACGGTGCGTACTTAAATAGCTGAATTAATTAAAACAGTAAACAATTAAAACAAATTGAGGGAGTCAAAATCCATTCAAATTCATTGCGTGTAATAGAACAAGAACGGTCTTTATACGAATTCCGATTAAAGCATATACTAATTTGTAGAAGATACACATAAATCAATCGGATTTAATACCGTCATACTACTTCGATACTGTAAAAGAGATTTGGCGGTCTACATAAGCGATACAGCAAAAAAAACAGCACAACACGGTTCTGCTGACCAATCAAACGTTTGAATGCGAACGAGATTTTACGAATGAACAGATCAAATATACAGGCACCAATGATAAAAAATGAGAGAATCGGGACAAAATATTCCCTCGCTTAATAACAACGAATAAATGTCTCATACGACATTTCATCCCGGCATATCGTTGAAGCTCGATAATCATCGACATATATAATGGGTATTTGTAATGCATTTGCGAAGTCCCCCCCCCTTTGTCAACTTTATTATAGTATAGACTGTATGGTTCAGTTGATTACGTATACGATGAACGGTGCGACCTGCAAAAAATAAGCCTAAAAATTCATGTTAGCCCAGTGTGTTTAACCCAGGCTCTAACACTTGGAAGCCACTCCGCGGCGACGTGTTGTTCGTATCTGGACTGGTTCCGTTTTCAACGAAGCGATTCACTTACTCGACTATCATATATCTCCCAGGTGAGCCTTGTATCATTTAATTCCACCCCAGAATTTACAGGGCGCGCAGCACAGCTATCCTTCGCTATATAAAAAGGGAGTAACCTTCACATTGTATATAGCCCACGTTGAAACCGAATGCCAATTAAACCTGCCCGATACAATTAGGTAGCTTCCTAAGATGAGTGCAATTGCAGGTAATGGATTGGTAATACCAGGTCCTAGGCTCTCAGCGCGAGCCCTCATAAAACTGCGATCTGCGACGAACTGCTGAAGGTTGCCGGGCCATTTAATGATAATAATAATAATAGTAATCATCATCATAATACTAACACCAGTGCTGTGGGCGAACCTTGCTGGCGCGACGAACCAAATGAATTAATGAACGAACGACCGGTGTATGGTGCCACAGAATCAGCAGCAGCAGCAAGCGCCCTAGAGGAGGCGGTTCCAATTCTCATTAGAAAATTAGTTCGCCGTAGCCGCGGACTGTGCTTCACGAATATAGTATATATATATATATATACGTGTGTGTGTAATTTATTTCCGGTGATAGAGTGAGCGCGTGTCGCGGGCCAGCATCGCCCCAGCGATTTGGTCCCGAGGTTCGGTCCTCGGGACCTCGTTGTTGGTTGTAGCAAAACGCATTTCATTGCTTGGAAAGTGGTACGACATGAATCCACTGATAAATGGAGATTACAAAGAAATCCAAAAATTCTCTACGTCTGCCAGAGTTCGAACCCAAGCCATATGGCCCATCGTGTCTAGCAATCCAAGATGTTCACCACTGGTGACCATCCACGAGACGGTACTAGTCCATATTAAAGCGTACGAAACGTCGACAGATGCATCTCACTCTAAGGCACTAGGCATCCTGTGCCAGTTCAGGATTTCAGTGCTCGTTGGCAGGCGCACGTCGTCCTGAGCACGTTGCCATCCCCATCCACAAACGTCTACACAGACGCATATACCGTCTCCGATGCCGACATCACCATAGGACGTCTCCTGTCGATGCTGCCAAGGAGTCACAATTCGGCAAACCTTCCACGTACATGCCGTGTTGCGCATTTACAATCTTCGCGGGAGGGGCTGCTTCGCGTTTCGCCTTGCCTTACGCCGTCCTGCTGCAGGTCTCGCGGCTACTCGCTCTACAAACTGCTCCCGAGCATGCTAGCTGGGCAACAGGTTGCCCCCGGATAGGTCGTAGGTGTTACCAACGTTTGGTTAGGCTGGATTTGTCAGGTTCCGTTTGCGTGACCGTTCGATTCGGGCCAGCGTCCAGTACTTTTCGGCGTGTGGCGTTCGACGTGCGAGATCTGCATACGGGAGCCCGGTGACATCTCAGTTTGTCACCGTCCCAATGAAATGTCTATTTTAGTGAATTTTCCTCAGGTATACGAAAGCGCTCTGACGAAATCAGACGGGGTCATACGGAGAGCCGAGATACGTCGGTGCTATCAGGAATACGTGAAATGTGGCCGGCGCACCCAAGCAACAAGGAGTGCTCCATGTAGCGACAGTCGAGATGAAGAAGTTTGCCCCTGACGCTATAGTGGGGTACCGAGACTCGTTGAGAGATCACCTACACATGAGTCTTTCCTATTGCACCACTGCAGAGAATGGCACACGCAAGGCTAGTTCAATTATGTAGTATTAAGTATTAAGTAGTACAATTATGATGATAAAATAACTACACACTTCTTGAATAAGTAACTACATGCTTTTCTACCAATAAAGATATATCTATATACAAACGCTAATAACGCTAAATTCGCAATTGTCGTCATGGTGGGCAACGATAAAGCATCGTCACTTCATTGCAACAATTTACCCTAACCTCAATATTGAGTTTACATCATCACAATACAGAGTATTCGTCGGTATCCTTCTCCGTCGTATACAAGCGTGTTACACGTTACGAATTAGAATTTCCGACATAATCTTGCTTTGGAATTTCTACTCCGTTCAATCCATTCGAATCCCTTCCCAGAATTGTCACCTCCAGGCCAAACTATCCCTTCACTCGGAGGTGACGGCCTCGACCAGGCTCGAGGCTGGAGGCCATTGCATTGTTTGTCGTATAGTATGTCGTGGCCAGCGCCGCTTGCGTTGAACCCGTGTTGCCGGCATTGTAGTTCTCGCCGCTGCTATTGAAGTTGCCCATAGGTATGCGCGTCACGAACGGGGAATTTGCTCCTCGAAACGGCTCCTTAATCGAGTTAGCCGACAAACAGGCGCACACACGCGCACTCCTTTGCCAACGCAGGCCTTCGAGCCCACAGACGCTCACATCTTCACATGCCCAACGACATATAATGCGTCCACACCCAGCCTCTGAGATACACCGACACACATGCTTGACGCCGCAGCCTTATAGCGGCGTCTCGGTGTCGACGACGACCCGGTGTGGACCGCTGACCAGCCTCGCGGTTCGGCTCCCTGCTTCACTCTTCTGTGTGTGTCCTCATTGCCAAGTACCCCCCCGCACCCCCGCCAACCCCCAGCTCCTTCCCTGAGATCGCCTAACTCCTTGCCGGCGCTAGCCCACCGACACCCAGCTGCCGAAGCCCGAATACCCTGGCGCCGTTGGCTCCTCGTTCACTCCTAAGGCGGCTGTTCGCTGCGGTGTTCTTGGGTGTCTCTCTCTCGCCTTGGTGGACTACGGTGTTCAGCTGCCCCCTCATGAGCTGCTTCCTTCGAGCTGAGCGCGGTAGAGGCGGTCAGGGGGAGATGCAGGGCTGGAGCAAAAGGGCCGCAACAACAACAACAACAACAGCAACAACCCAGTACAAGCGGGGCTGACAGACTGAGGAGGCCGAAGCTGCCGCTGGCTCAGGACGAAGCAGGGCAACGGCAAGCCAAGTCAACCGAGGGGTCTGCCTGGTAGTTGGCGGACCACTGCCCCCCGGCCCCGAAACGTGGCCGAGTTTAATGGCAGTTTTATGGTGATAATCTCGTTTACACTTCACTGCCAACGCCGCCGCGGCCAACAATGCTGTTGCAGAGACCACGGCTGGCTCACTCGCAACGGCCGGAACGAGGGAGGCAATGGCAGAAGCACTGGTAAGGCCCCGCTGATTCGCACTAAGGGCGCGGGCTCCTTTTCGCTCTTAGTTCCTTGTTGCTTACGCTAAGATATATCTCTGATGCCTCTCTTGCTTAGTGCCATGCGCCTATCCCATTCGTAGCTTTGCCACTACTGTACACTCGATTTTCTTCACTCCCTTTTGCCGCAACCTCCGAGGAGCATAGTCTGACCCTGAGCGACAGGGGAGCCGGATCCCGCAAACGAAGAGAAGGAACGATCCGCCGCTGTACTTGCATGGTCAGTGGGAAAGTCCAATCCAGATCCCGAGGAATACAGAGGCGGAGGCAAGGCTGCCCACCGCCCCCAGCCCGAAGACCAGCGGCCAGCTGGCGTCACCCTTTAGCTCCCGTTGAGGCGCCCGGCGATGGTGTTGCCCTTGCAGCTTTTCTCAGTAGTAAGAACAGCATGGATGCGGGACATGGTCACTTCAGTGGGGAAGGCGAACGAGATAGACATGTGAACGGGCACGGTTAGAGAGGAGGGAGGACATGGGGGTTTTGCACACAGAGGGGCACACTTTTCGTTCGACAGACCCCCTTTAGCGCTCTTGATGTTAGTTGCTTGCGCATGCCGCGGCCATGCCGTGTTCTGTGACCGCCATGGCGAACGTCATTGGCTTACCTAAGCGTTCCCCTGACGGAAGGGCGATCGTCCTTATAGCCAGCCAGCTGTAACGGTCTGGGGGGTTTAGGGTATAGTGGCGTGTTACGCTAACGGTTAAGGCCACCGTAGTGGTCGTCAGTGAGAGGCACATTGACATTTGCCCAATGTGTTTAAGGGGTGCTTAAGAGGGGAATGAGGCGGACCGAGAACGGCGGGTTCGGCGTCTGTTGCAGACTTTAAGCAGTACCAGTGGCAGCAGCCGATGGGCTGATTAGGCAGGTGCCACCATCGATTCGGGTCAGGAGGGTCGATCGCATTATCTGGCCGGCGTCGCTGTGCCAATCTCTTTTGTGTCATAGTTTCTTTGAAAAAGTCAGTAGATAAAGGTGCAGTTCGAGCGAAATGTACAGCATTCGAATGTGTTGGAAAGTTAAGCACGCATCTATATTGTGCCACTGATTAACAAGTGTTACTAATTGGGGCGAGAATTAAGGGGGCTCTAATCTCAAAGGAGGCGGAATATCAACATTTGTCGAAGCAGAGTTCTCGCATGTTCTCTGACTGGATCTCATACTATGAGATTCTGTGATATATGAAATATTGCCGATATGTTGCACACAACTGAAACACAAGAAAGGTATATATGTTGTCAAGTTCTATCTGTTGCTTGCAACAAAGTGACAACGCGATATCAAATTCTGTATATGATCTCCCTACATATTATATCATTTCTAGCCTAGTTCAACCGGCGGAAATTATATCCGGTCGCTTAAACGAGACCAACCGATATGTTATTGTCATAATGATTTCGCGTAAATATACAGAACAAATAGAAACCTCTACCATACACGCATGCATCTATAATGTATATATATATATATATATATATTCAATAGCAATATAACAGACACATATAATATTGTAACATATGTATAACCATAACTATAACTGTCCGCAGAATCGGTATGCTACCTCTGGTCACAGCTTGATTATGTATCACATTGAAAATCTCATCCTTTCATATAGGCGAGACAAGCTAGTCGTAATTGCTGCCTTCGAGACAGATTGTTTCACTGACCATGCTTATGAACTCTGGCCACGAATCGCTCACCTGCTGTATTCGCTATCATTGCGACAATATCGGGCAACGTTGTCGATCGGGGGACGCATTGAGAAATGCCAGGGCTGGCTCAGCTGATACATTTGCTTGCTTGTGCTCTCTCCTGGAGACTCTTCAAAGACACCTCAGATATTATATAAATGTTATTACCGATGTGTGTGCTCGTTACAATACATCGCCGACGTATCCTCGCAATAGCAATTACAACACGAGCACCTCTCCTCAGTGAGAAACTCAACAACGACCATAGGCCCATAGGATATATGCAAGGGACAAACGGAGTGTGTATGTAAGCAAGGATCGTCTGGTATCATAATTGCTTCTATTTCGCCTAGTTCCATATGAAAGCATATATACAAACAACATTATATTGAACGGTCGTCATTTTCTGTTCTCATTTTTTGGATTATCACTTTTGATGCGTCCTCGAGACGATGCTAAGTTGTAGTGCTCGCCATAAAGGTATATTGAGTACAGCCCCTTCTAGCCATATTAATATATATATATATATATGTAAATATATATTTTTTATATATTTTGAACACATAGCTGCATAAAATTTAAATCACCGATATGACGCCACTAAGCACATATAATAATAAGCACACTTTGTTCAAAGGTAGATGTAATAAGACAATAATCAGTCACAAAAACACACAAGTGTACTACTGCTATGCCATCGCAGTGTCGTCGGTCAGTTGCGCAAAGCACGACCAATTCGCCACGCAAACAGATCATTTACTGACGGTTTTCTGGCCGATGAACTTGTGTATAATGTTTCTTCGAGCTCTTGTAGAAGTTTCTATTATATTAAGCATTGCTTCTTTTAGACTAGGACGTTTCTTTTCAATGAACATATGAACAGGCACCAAGCGATCGAGCACTTTCAAATATTAGGAATAGACACAGCCAATTCACGGGTACAATCAGTCGCCCCTACTCGCCGAAGAACCTAACACAATAAAAGGCAATTGTCTTCGCGGCCACTCTGCTTCCCCGTCAAAACGGAGCCTTCAGTTCGTTACCGCACGTCGCTCTGCACAGCTCGCATAATCGGACAGGTGATCTCGTCCCTTCGAAATGCCGCCCATATGCCGCCACGACGCTCAAGACATTGGCTTCGCGAAATCGCTCTAAACACCGATTCCCCACATCCACTGACCTATTGTCCAGCGCTGTGCGTACCTAACCCCAAATCGAATCACGGGAACATTTTCGGCCACATGCGCCGCGGGGTCGGCCGCGACGAACACTGACGCCACAGCAAGAAAATGCTCCATCTCGCCACCTCTGGTCTCGCCATGTGACCACCATCATAATTCGCGTAGTAGTGCCATTCTAATCGTCTGGCAATCTCGCCGCCGCCGCCACAGCCGCCGCCGAGCGGACCCGCATACGATTGCATACAAACATTACGAATAGCACCTACAGACGAATTGTGGACGTGGACCTTCGGGTTGGCTAGGAACATCGTGGATAGTTGCTTTTTCAAGCGGCAAAAAAAAGTGTCACATTTCGACGTCGTTTGCGACGACCCCGAATTATATATATATATGGTATTACATGACGAACTGTGGGGACATATTCAGTGGACTACGGCGGAGACGGTGGCGATGGCGGTGTCGATGAAAACGGACGGCGGAATGAAGCAAATGGATGGGACCCGGCCAAACATGATCAGACCCGATTTTGTTCCGAGATCTTCAGGGGATCGGTGACAGATTGGCAGCAGCCAAGATATGCAAGTGGACGTATATACTATGTATATAATATATTGCGTGCCCTCTTGTCGATTGGCTGGCGCCGAGTTTGAATGCGTTCGACTTTTTCCGTCATGGTAGTAAATAAAGTCCAGTCTCCAGTTCGAGATGGTTTGTGAAAGCCAATCAATATATATATATATATATATTGATAGCGCTTCCACAAATCATTATATATATATATATAATGTATTCGATTCGCTGTTGGACTTCAGGTGTGAGGTAGGTCCACGCTGAACAGGTGATGTGGATACAGCTGACTGGTCACCCTATTTTTAGATGTTCAGTTCCGACTCGTGCAATGTAAGTTTACCACAGATATCTAGGCCGTAGGTAACCGCTTGCTACGTATTCGCCATATGAATTTCGTTGTTATTACAGGACAATCGCTGTATTATTTGCTACCTTTTCGTGACTATGACATTTGAGTAATTATGTTCACATGGCCAATAACATCACCTCGCCGGAGCTTGGCTCACTGTGTATGCACCATCATATATCATCAAGATACATTTATAACAAGTGCAAATCCGATAGATCTGTGTGTCCCTCTGTGAAAATCTAACCTAGTTGATTATCTTCCGTTGCCTAAATGTACAACGGTGGGGATCGAACCCGTGCACCTACACGTCTCCTAAGCAACACGCTTGGAGACAGAGTGAAATCTGACGGTTTCGAAGGGAACCTTCCCCGGCAGGATTTCTTGTTGTTTTTTTCCTTCTGCCAATACGCTAACTACAGAAGACAAAATAGTAAAAATTTTAACGAAATGTTACCATTACCCCCGTCGAACATTAGTCAGTCACCCATAGCGTTGAGCAACTTCCCGAACACCCTGTATGAACCATCGATACGCGCAGCGGTTTCGCCTTGACCAATAGCAGCAAATGTCGTTAGTGTAAGCATCCGTTGTCTGCATTGAAGATGTCCTGTTCAGAGCGATGGTACCGTGTGGCGATGCGGCTAATTGCCTTCTCACAGCGATGGCCGAGACGGCGACTTCGCGGTGTCATCGACTATTAGCTACTCAAATCGAACATAATTCGCGTTGTTTAAGGTCCTCTTCTGATATGAATACTGTCGCCGAGCGTGCTTCCCGGTTGCCGTGCTATTTCGCCTCGGTTGAATGGAAATTGTGGAGTTATTTTGATGGTCGTCTATTTCAACATGGTGTCCGGCAAACATTTGTCGTATCAATCTATCGAGGAGGTAACCTTAATCGACTGATGATGAGCTGGGTGTTGTCTCCTGCTGCTTTGGGTGTTGCTGCCTTTGCGTATGGGTCTAGCGCTGGTTGAGGATGGGGCGTGATTGCTGGCCATCAATCAAAGCCGGCATGAGTTCACCGATGTGCGTGTTTCAACTCCGTCAGCAGCCGTTTTTTTTGGTGAATGGCTACAAAATGGCGCAACGATGATGCTGTGAGCTGTACATGCCTCGCTCTATTTGCACAGGGATCGAATGGTCACTGACATACGCCGTTGACACTGATTCGATCGGTCCATGTCAAAGGTTCTGACGTTTTGTTTATACATGCATAGTATGCACGCAACTATAGTTGCTGCACACCATTTAAACTTTGCATACGGAGATGATGCATATCGAATGAACAGAGAAAAGTAAGCCTGACAAGTCCGATCGAATGGGTTGGCGCGCGGACTGAGCAACTCTATCCAATAAACTTTATATGTCCCCTCGCGGGATTCGAACCTGCGCCCCCTCCGGCGTTTTCCAGCTAGAGACCCCAATCGTCCAAGCCGCCGCTTTTCTATTCACACTTGACTAGTTAGTTGATAACGCTTCAGAAACGCCCAGCGCCAATTCGCATCTAGAGAGCGGATGTATACTACAAACCCGGCCCGTCGTATGACGTCGGTTGCTCATAATCTTATAATCGTAACCACCAGATTATCTGCTAGACTCTTATAGAAAGCCCAGTCATTCCTTCGGTGTCGCGGAGCTCCTGCTGCTTTGCTTCGTGTACATTTGGGTTGGTCATCGAACAATCTAAGCGACACGCAATGGTCGTCAGCATCGGGCAATCATGGAGCCAACCGCTAATATTCTACTGGGAAAAATAGCTTAGATCGTACGCACAGATTGGCAGACGCAGCACGCGGAGTCCGCCGCAGAGAGAAGGACAGCCGAAGATACAGACATACTACGCATGCATGAAATATATAATCATATTAATAATAATTGAATATGCATCATTGTTAACACCGTTCGTTCGGTAAATATAACATGGATAACAGCGGAAAAACAAAATAGCATAAATATGTATTTACACAACGTATACATGCTTTTGCACGATATTTATATATAGACGCGCGTATGTTGGGGTCACGTAGTGTGTGGCCATTATCTATAAATTCTAGTTATAGTAATATATAATATAATAATAGTGATGATAATGATAATAATAATAATAACAAAAATCTTGAATCCCTTTTTTTTGTTCATGTGTTCGCGTCTGACCTCGATACGATTTCGCCCTCCCGGCGATCTGTTCGTTCCTCGCCAAAGTCAGAATTGAACTCAAAGCAGCTCACCGTTGCCATCTGACGTCGTTGTCGTCGAGGCCGGTTGTCCAGCACCACGGCACAATTCGCCAGCGAGATGACAATTGCGAGATATCGGACACTCGCTACGTATCTGCCGTGTTCGGGATAGCAGCGGGAGCCCGCGCTGCTGAAATGTCATTGCGCTTGCTGATTACGGACTCGGTTCGAAGCTCGGCCGGCGACGAAGTCGACGCACACGAACAATCAGAGAGTCTAGCGGACGAGAGCCCACGAGATGAAGTAAGTCTGCGTAAAGTCAATCCCGAAATGCGCGAAATCGTTCATTCAATCAGCAAATCGATAAATGTCTCCGGCCAATGTGACATGAGGTCGATGCAGGGGAAGGTACCGATAGAGAGAAACAAACATATCTCGGCGCGATTACACGCACCTCCACTTAGTTCACTCGTCCTTCCCTACATCTCTCGGCCTTCTCTGTCTCTCAATTGATCATGGCAATGATGGGGTACTTGTGTGGAGCGACGGCGAAGACGCCTGATGAAGAGATAGACAAGCAGGCGGGCAAGTGAAGACTCGCCGGCAGCGAGGTGACTGAGTGACTCGGTGCGGGTGAAAGACGATGAGGAATGGATTGAGGTTGAACGAAACAGAACGTGAAGACACCAACATGATGACAACGCAGCAAACAGCTGAAGTTGTCCGTGAGCTGCTGCTGCTGCCGCTACTGCTACGGTAGGCGAAGTTTTTTTGTTGTGCTCGCCCGTCGGCTTGTTCGAAGGGGAGGCCTGTTTCGTTGATTCGTGATGCCGCGGCGGGTTTGTGCACCGAGCGAATTCGGCGTTGAGTAGCGCACTACCGAACGGCCGGAGAGGTGGACACCTCGCGAAGGTACGAACATACAAACAAACAAACAACCCAGTTCTTAACGACGGTGCCAAATGCTGAATCGTGGCTGCCTCTCTCTCTATCTCATTTTCTACACACACACACACAGACTGTCTCAGTCGCCACGGCCAGACGCTTACTACGCATGCGACAAGTTGGACAGAGAGTTAGATGGAACTATTAAAAACGGGAACAGACCCGGACGAACACTGGGTAAGATGGCGAGCGTCACGCAACCGACGATGTCGACCGGTCAAGAGTTGGTTCGGGGCCACGCGAAACAGTGCCAGGGGCGCGTTTGCGATTGGAGCGACGATATCGAGAAAATAAGCGGAATCAAGTAGATGAAATGCAAAGAAGCATATTGAAGGCGCCTTCCGTAGCGACCGATGTCTGGCTCCGTGTGTCTGAGGGCGCCTAGGGGTGTATTGACGCTCTGGGAAAGCTCTGGGAAGGGCAGAGGTCTCACGGGTAGAATGCGTCAGATGGAAGGAACTGGAGCAGATTACAGTTGTGTTGAACTAGGTGCATTCGTAATGATTGTATTACACTTCCGTGGACGTTAAATGTTGGTGGTGAGTCAGCCCGGAAAATTTATTTTAGGGGTATACAGAGGAATATATGTATATATATATATATATATATATATGAGATGCTTATTGAGATATGATACGACCGGCCGCGTTAGGGTACCTGTTCAGAAGCCAGAAGCCGCAGGTTCGAGCCCCGCTGCGTGAGGACCTTTAAGAGAACTTAGACTTTGCCAAATTGCAGTTCCTTTAATAAACCAATAAAGCTTTACCTTTACCGAGATTATCAGTGATATCAGAATGAAGGGCCGGTGCGCTTATTCATACTTCATGTAGATGTTTGTCTTTCAGTCCGTTTGTAAATTTGTATATTTATGCTCAGTGTTTCAATTGACAATCCCCATAGCTCATCTACTCCGAAGGTAGCAACTACGCCATGCGATGCGGGGGTCCTCCTGCGAAACCCATCACCGTCGACAATCGCAGAAGCCCGAACCGAAACTAGATCTCGTCCACTATCGGCGCACAGTGTCACCGTATCTATTATTCTCCACCCCTTGATAACGACCCCGCTCACTCGAACTTCTCCCCGGACAAACAGCAGAGACAGCAGCTCTCGAGCGGCGGTGTTCTCGTTCGTGGTACCGCCGCTGGTAGCGCGGCAACGGCCGCGACGGGTCGCACAGTTTTCCGCAGCTCTATCCACTGCTGTACGCCGCCCTTTTTTTTATTGCTTGATACAACGAGTTAGCACTGCAGCCACTACGGCTACCGATACTACTAGTCCGCTTCGATTTGTCTCTACGCTTTGTGCAGCTCCGAGCGACAGTGACAATTGCCGTTGAACGTCGTGCGGTGCAGCAGAATTCCGTCATAGACCAGTCACAGTAGCCGGAACAGTAGCAGCAGCAGCAGGAGCCTGCATCAAACTCGCGTTTCGCTTGTGCCGATGATGACACTTCACACAGGAGCTTCACTCCGAGTCATCGAAGTTGCCATTGATGTTGTTCTCACCATCGATCGGACACCTCACCCTTCCCCGTCGGGCCGCCGGCAGCAACAGCATCTGATTGTCGCTCGGCGCGGTGCATCGCCGCCAGTGGCTGTTGTCATTGGCGTCGTCGACGCCGTCGTCAATCGCGTTCAAACAGCTCGAAACTAACTAAGTGGTGTAATAATCGTTGCTTGATCGCGCTGCCCATTCGACGAGTGCCTGATAGAGCTTCTAAATTCTATTCCACAGCGGCGGCCGCCGCCGCCGCAGAGGCGACTATAGCTGCCGCCGCCGTCGCTTAGAAGAACTGACCATCGTACAGCTGTCGTCGCTCCCGATCGATCTCTCGTTCTCTTCAATGCTCATTCTGCGGCCGTTTTTCGCGTTTTTATTTCGTTGCGCCGTTCTGCCCGGACTCTTCTGCCTCGTATCTTCTCTCTTCCATATATATATATATATATATATATATATATATATATATATATATATATATATATATATATATATGCTCACCATGCGTTTCTTCTGCTCACACAGTGCTACTAATGATGACAGCCAATGACGAGTCGATCAACTGCAGCAGGCATCATCTGATTTCTTGATTTCTTCTCTCTCGTGCGCCTCATGCCTCTATGACTATTTCCCGACGCTCCCCGCCCGCCCGCCCGCCCTCCTCCCATATGATGACTCCAGTGGTACTGATTCGAAATGTGACGAAATGTGGGCAGTGACCATAGCAAGGCAGACGTCCACTAGAGTCGAAGAGATACATCATAGTTGGTGACCGCCACTGGACAGGAGATGGCTGACCGATGCCGGCGGCGCTGTGCAGCGGCGTAGAGTTTCGAATATATAATAATAAATCTCGGCAGAAGTTCGAACAGCCCAGACGGATCACTAACAACGCGACAGCAGCAGCAATGACACTAACAGCAACAACAACAGCAGCAACAACAACAACAACAATAAAGAAGAAGAGCGAAGATTATCCTATATAATTATGGCGCAATGCAGTCCCCTTGTGCGACACATAAACGTGTCGCATAGAAGGGCGGATCCAACCGCTTCAACATAGGAGATTCATTGCGCGCGACAAATAAATGAACAAGTGAGAGAAGGGTGGAGAGAGGAAATAAAGATAGACAACAAAATGGGGGGACATGCTTGATTCTCGTTGATCTACGACTACGCCACTTTTAGATTCTTTAGAGTAATGATAATAGTACTACATATATATATATATATATGGTCGAAGAAGCAGTGGGATATTATTAATAATTATTATAATAACCATTAGTAAAGTGGACGGCGATAGATGTTGATCGATCGATCGGTGATGATATGTAGGCCTCAGGCCGGTACCGCCAATGTATTCTATATGTATGTATATGTATGAGTGTGCTGCTGCTGCTGCTGTTGCCTGTACGCGAGTGGAAATTGTCATCGATGCCTCTTCGGCTCGACGTCGCTGCTCATCGACTTGGACGGGACACCACTCTGCCGATTGATGGAACATAAATGGCCACGGCGACCGCCTGCTGCTGCTGCTGATGGTGCTATGGGCGAGCATACGCTAATCATTGAATTCCTGCGGCGAATCCGCAACTGTGCTTCTTGTTGTTTTTGTTGTACTTATTCGTTCTCTCTTCACACAGACACACACAGGAACAGAAACGCAATCTGCTGCGGCTTGTGGCTTATATCGAGATTCGTGCAAGGTATATGAATACGTCAACTGGAATAGACTTAGAAAGAATAAAAAAAATAATATATATATGTGTATATATATATATATTATATATATATATGTTCATTTATTCGTTCAACCAACCCAACTGTGGTTTTTTTGACGAAACTGGATATTTCTTTTACAATGCTTGAGTTCTCGTTAAAAAATATTAAAGTATATAAGGTATAGACCGGTCATCTTTGTTTGCGGGTCACGCTGACTTGAAAATGTAGTCACAGCCGTCCACCGGATCAGGTATAATATAAGGCTAGAATTGATCATATTATAACTATAGCCTAAAGTCTGTTAATAACTATAATATAACTAGAATACAGATCCATTGACACGCTCGCGTAGATCCAAGGTCACCTTTGTTGCCACCACCACCATTTGTTTGTAGGCTGATCGTCGTAAATGTCCCTATTGGTGATGAGGAAATAAATGAAATCGCGCTTAAGTGAATGGCATACAGAGAACGATTCTACACAGATTTGCTATTGTACTTTCTTGCCCTCTGCCTGGAATTGACTTTTTTGTTTTCTTGTATTTTATGAGAAGCTCGCTAATCAACAGCGGCTGGGGAGGGCGCGAGCGTACGTGGGTTCTCACAGTTCTCACCCGGGCCGACAGATTGCATCAGGCGAACAATTAACTTTTGGCCAATTTTGCGTCAACCAAAATGACCAAACAACAGCTGCCAGCGCTGCGTTACTATGATAAAATGGAGTGGTTTCTCACTTTGCTGGTTCCCTGCGTCGAGTCACCACCGCTTTCACCGTTGCAAACAGCCGCCAGCAGGCAAACGAACGAAATCGATTCAAACACCGATAGACACTGAGTCAGATTGAGCGAACGAGAGATAGAGAGAGAGAGAGAGCGAGAGATATAAAGAACACAGCAAAATCAACGGGACAGATATTGGTGAACGTGCAAGCTACCCGTAGGATCGACGAAGGATGACGACGCGAGAGATGCGGACGATTGTGAGTAGATACTCGAGGAGGAGAATTGGCTCATTTAATTAATTTTTAATTTACGCCACAAAAATCGCGTCTAGCCAGCGAGCCCGCCGCGCGCCTCGGGCTGGCCGCCAGCGTCGGCCACCGGCCGACGACGCAGAGACGCGTTGAAGAATGAGTATGAACGAATATCGATGAGCTGGCGAGTGCGGCAGGACGGGCAACATCAATCTCGATGAATCAGCCAGTGACTTGCTCGCGACGTCTTGGGAAGTTCTGGCGAAAATGCGTTCATCGCAAATGGAGAAGACGAAGTTGACTTTCGGCTCAGTATACCGCTTCCTGCGGGGCAGGTGTCCCTCCCTTTTTGCTGAATGGATGAATTTTCTTTTTTCTCGAAAAATTCTGGGGTAACAACACCGGGGCAGGGCATGGTCTAGGGAAGGCCAGCGTATGAAAAAGGCCAATTGAAGGAAAGGCACAGCGAAACAAGGACGAGTGATCCGTCTCCATGGTCCTGCATGGCTCACGTCATGGGTTCATTGGGGAGGGGGAGACATTTTTTCAAGTTATTATTTTCAACCTATTCTCGGTCATCGGCCACTGAAGCACAAGCGGACAATCACGTTGGCAATGCAATACAATGCGAGTCCACGAAGGCACCGCTTCACCCCGATATCGGCGTATGTTGATACAATGATGATACAGCAGATACAGCGATGTCTATGATGCAACCTACATCTGCTAAATGGGTTCGCAAAACAAATAATTATGAATGCTTGTTGAATGTTTGATGGGGATTGATTAATTCTCCTTGGTTTTATATATATATATATATATATAGTGCACTATTTGTGGTTGCAGGGCTGGCTAGCTACTCCCAAGAACGAGCTGAACTTCCGTTTGCGGCTGGAACATTCTCCCGGTGCACAATTCTCCCATCAGACAGTTGTCCAGGTACGTATCCTTAAAATGGCATTACTACAAGGGAGGACATTCCGCGAGGAGGAACCTCGATTATAAGCGTTCCTCGATTTCGCCGCAACTCCCCCAACTTGTGCGCGTTTTGCATTTTTTATTATTGTATTTATTATTATTCTTGTTGTTATTGTTATTATCATTGTTATAAGTTTATCTATGTCTTCTATTGTATATCGGATCCGTGTCCTCTGGCCCTTTTTCTTGTCTGCCAATTGTGGCTTTTAAAAATCGATCTTTCCCTTCCCGTTCGCGCCCTTACGATAGCTGCCTGTCAAGCTGCTCTATCAACCTGTGGTATTCCATTCGCGAAGTTGGTCTTCTCGTCGCCTTCTGCGAAGTGTCCGCATATATATATATATATATATACACACTCAACATACACACACACACACAAAGTACAAGCATGTATGCCTATGTTTTCAATGTTGTCCACTCAGCTGATCACCTCCAGTCGATCGGTTGGACCGTCGATCGCCGGTTCAACAGTTCAACAGCTGGGTTTCCCGCCACCAGCACCGCCGCCGCCGCCGCCGCCACGGCTGGCGATTCATCGCTGATTCGAAGTCGTCGAATTCGTGAAAGTGATCAATAATCTCTGTAACACCAACAGCTCGTATCATCGACAGCAGCAGCGGCAACAACAACAACAACAACCGCAGCAGCAGCAGCAGCAACAACAACAACCGCAGCAGCAACAACGACAACCACCAACAATAATATCGGCATTCGATCAGATCGTCAAAGCGCGGCAACTTTTGACTGTCCGCTATCTCTTCTCCACCTCTTTCGGTCTACCCCTGCTCCTCGATCGACTCCTCGCGCCGGGCTTATATCGCCGCGCTTCTGCTGCGGCCTGAGGCCGCTATGCCGCAGCGAAGCACCGGGCGGCCGGCGCCGAATGGAGGAAAAGTGAGTGAAAAATCGCTAGGGTGGTCTTGGCCGTCATCGTCGTCAAAAAATCCGTCAATTTTTCGCCAGCGTTTTCGCTCCGCCGTGCTGCCGAACGACCAACCGCTCACGTCGAACTCATCAGCATGATTATCATCATCATCATCATGATGATCATGAGAAAGATGAAATTTTGCGATCGTCACGGCGGCGGCGGCGGCGACGTCTGGTGCTGCTGCTGCGTGTCTATAACACACCGGCAGTGAGGGTATTGGTGGCTGCGCGGTGCGCGAACGGGCGCTGGGTGCTTAATACAGAGTAGCAGACTGGAGCGGAGCTGGTGTTGTGCGCAGAAGCGGACCGCAAAGCGGATTCCCCCTCGTTAGCACAAGTGCAGCCGTACACACACATATACAAACACACACACACACAAAGCCGTTTGCGCATACACAGACTACACACCACACACACACGCCCATCAATATTACACCACTGTAAGAATCGACACATCGAAACAAACCCACACACATGCATAAACAAACGAATGTCGATGTTCACGAACATCGCGCTTGGCAGTCGTCATCTTCGTCGACTGTGGTCACACGACGACTTCTTCACGCCACCAGCAGAAGCTGAGCCAGCGTCGGCGGCCGACCAGCAGACAGACAGGCAGACCGATACAATAATCAGGCGCGCTCTTTCTCTCGTTCACCTTTCCGCTGTAAATTTCTCGATGGTGTTCACCTCCTCGTTGCGCGGCCGGCAGCGGGACCCGATCTCATCAATCGACGCAAAACATACACATATACATATGTATATGCATGCATACACATATATATATACACACACAAACACACGCACGATCAGACCAATGCGTACTTATATAGACGAGGTATGCCTCGGACTGCTCTCGTGGACGCCGAGCAGGGTGGCAGTGGTATTATATAAGTAGACGCTTCGGCCCTCGACTGCGCGAACAGCGATCGCCGATCCTGCTCTTGGTTAGCGTCTCATTTGATTGTTACTGCTGCTGCTGCTGCTATCGTTGTCCAAATTCGTGAGATGATCAATTTTGATCAAGTGTTTTGAGATTCGGCAGACAGAAAGGCGAAAGAAGAAAAAGCGATACGAAAAGAAGAGACAAACAGAAGAAAATCGGCGGAAAGAATCGATGAAGAGCAATGAGAGGAAAAATGAGCGGATCTTTGGCGTTGCTACCCTTTAAAAGAAGCAAGGAATGAGATCCAGAACGGGCCGACTTCGGGAGGGGGAACAGACACTCGGGTATACAGTGACGAATATGGAAGAAGGCCCATGATCAGACTGGCAGATTCATACGAAGGAATGGGAGTACGCGGGGCGGGGGGGGGGGGTACCTTGATTTCATCGGACGGAAAACGACGTCTAGAGTTCTGGACAGAATACGTGCGATGTCGAAAACAAATGAACTGAATGTGATATCGAGGCGTGTGTAGCCGGGTCACACGATGCGAGTGACATGGCGGTTAGCCTAAGCAAGGCTTGTAAAATCAAACATGATTTGGCTATAGGAATCAAGAAGGCGAAATCATTAATGAAGCGCTTGATTGGAGCATTGTCTTCGATGTGGCCAAAATAACAATAGCCGTTGGAGCTTCTGAGAGAAGTGACGGTTCGAGCTCGTTATGCTAACAATTAGAAAATGTATGAGAAGATAGAGAAGCAAATTCATTTCGAGTTGAATAAGTGAAATGTTCGTCTATATATTAAGTACATAATAATAATAATAATAATAATAATAATATGGAAACTCTATTCGATTTTATCCTAAAATTCCTTCAAACTCGATCGATTTATATCATACTTTTCAAGAGCAATCATAGAAGAACCAACGTTTGACCATTAACCACGTGCGGGGACTACATCTGCTAGACTATCTCCATATTTTCCTGCCCTGTTCACCGCAATATTCCGACTTAAATCGTCGTCAAACGTATCGCCGGAAACTGGTCCACCTTTTTTTGTTGATGGAGCCTTCTCTGCCCTCACGTTATCAGTTTACAGCGCACCGGGGTCAACTGAGTCGATCTCGTGGCTCGAAACGAGATCTATCCTTATTCCTTTCGACAGTAACCGGCCGCCGCCGTAGGCCTTCATGCGATATTGTTGCCACGGTCTCAGGCGATATCTGCTCGGCGAGTGTGTACGTGTGTATGTGAGTGTGCGAGCGCCAGTAGTGGAGCATTCATTTCTCTTCATTCTGGCAAAATCTCGCAATTTGTTCTCATCACGCTGCCACTGCTGCCCCCATTGGCTTTGACCTCTCCCCCCCTTCCCGACTTCGACCCCACGCGCTCAACGACCCCCGGGTGCTCTCGCCGGCCACGACCGCTTGCGCCTTCCCACCGTGGCCCTGCTCGCCATCGGGGGCGTGGATGGGGAGGTCTTCCAGAGGCTAACGTGGCCCTCGCTCTCGTGTCCTCGGGCCTAGAGTGTTGAGGTGTTCAGCTCCCGTGGGGGCTTACAGAGCGACTCCCACCACCGCTGCTCGATGTACGGACACTTCCGCACAACGGGACCGGCAGTGCTTCGCGATCACTACCGGCCTAACAACCAAGAGGGACTTGGTGGTCACAACAGCATATGGGTGAACCGCGGCGGAGCGAACAGGCTTGATTCTACGACGACGACGACAACGCACCATGCGACTTCGAAATAGCGTCGGCGGTTAATATGCAACTAAGATAATAGCACGTATTATAGAAATGGCTCGTCCATAACGACGAATGCTGGAACCGATTGAATTGCCTTACGCGTATCCTTGTTTGCCATAGGGTGGTTACAACGAACGCGGGTTGTACGTCCTGGGTACGCGAAACGGCCACTAGAGGGATACTTCGAATGCGGGTCAGGCCCGAGGAGCGTCAGGCGCGTCCATTCTTCACTCTTCCAAATGCGTTCACGGTGTACTGTCGTTTCGCTATAGGCGCATTGGCCATTCCCTACGGCCGCTATGTTTGCAGCCGTACCAACATACGCTGCGGTTTTTCCTGCCGCCGTCGCCGCCAGGATCTCCAAGAGCGCACCACCACCGTCGTTACACATACATACCCTTGGACGTCTTTGCACGTCATTCCATCGGCGGCCATACTCTTAACCCTCTGTAACAGCAGTAGCGACGACGCCGACGGCCGCGAGTCGAGGCTAATTCTTCTTGTTGGGCGATCGTACGAACACACTTTCGCAAGACGCCTGCAGGGGAGAGCCGCCCTGGAGCAAAGCGCGGATTCGGCAGAGCGGCCAGCAGGCCGGCTTACGAAGGGGCTTAACGCTAAGCGTAGGGGCACGGTAGAGTCGCACAGCCCTGACGAGCATGGGCAAATGAGCAAACACGACCCAGACGCAATAACACGAGAAAATGGTTTTTGTCCGTCAAAAAGATCAAATGAATTAGCTAGGCCTACTGGACAGGCTTGCTTGGCCTGGCGAGGCTGAGCAGGAGAACGATGGATGAGGAAGCGAGTTAAGCAACAACAGCAGGATGCTGCCACCTTGCATGGTGTGAGCGGCGCGGGCCTTCGAGCCGAGTGCCGGACTAAACATATTGCAGCAATATAAATCTACGAGACCAGATGGCTAGGTAGCTGAAGGAATATGGATAGCTGAGTGAGTGCTATGATATCGAAGCCGGTGAGAAGGAAAAAAGGTTTTATTGGCTTATTAACGGAACTGCAGTTTTACAATGCTGAAGTTGTCGATATGTCCTCACCAGGCCACGGGTCAACTCGAACCTGCGATCTCCGGCTTTTTACAGCCAGAGACTTAGGCCACCGTCCAACCGCCACCGCGCTGACGGGGAGGAATGGCGTGATTTCTGATGCGATTAGGAGGAGAATTGAAATGCCTAAACGTGTCATGTGTCACGCTACGTATGTGTGCATAACAGAGATGAAACGCTTTAAGCATGATTAAGATGCTTAATAATTACTAATATATATATATATATATATATATATAGGGAAACAGCTAAGGGTAAGCTCGAGAAAAAAAAAAAAAAAAAAAATATATATATATATATAAGTAATTGTTAGAGGGAAATAGGGTGTCAGCCAAAGGGTGCCATGGTGACCCCCGAGCGAGACGATGACATTGAATCTTTGCACAACCATTTAAGCTAAGCAGGTGACAAGCAGAAGTCAAAGGTTGGGTACCGTAAATCAAAAGCTTGGAAAAAGTGCTTTAATAGGAATCGCTGGTTGGAGCCGCGCGATGCGACGCTCACTCGAGCGTAGTATGCATGTGCGAGAGTGTATGTCTTTGAAAAATCTAGAAAGTCTATTATCCATAAGAGCCTGCTTGAATATTTGACTATTCGTGTAAGGATGCCAGTGTCATCCTGGCCAACCCTGCCGTCTCCCGCCTCACATATCCGCCTTCCATTTTCACAGCACGTTCAGCGATTTGTGGCTTTTGTCGCGTGCTGAAGTCTGATCTGTGATCGAAGCGAGGCTTGGCAGCAGACGAGACACAAACGTGAACAGAGGTAAACTCTAGATTATCAATCAGCCGATATGTCAATTAGCAAATGGAATGGCAAAATCTGCTCTGAGGCATCGAGAACGGCCCTGCCCATTACGCTGGGCTGATTTCCCGATTGACGGCTGGGGTGCAGTTGGGGTAGGGGTGTCGTGGACTCGCCACAGGCTCATGGTCCGTGAATGCCGAAGTCCACTGTTGCAACGAACGCACGCGATACCGTCCATGGTCAAAGAAAAAGAACGCACGCCACTCTCTCAGATTGGCGAATTTCTAACGAATTCTGTCCCCCTGATGCTGTGGTTGCTGTTGTTGTTGTTGCCGTCATCATCGACAGCAGAGAAAACATAATTGCACATAGAAGTGTACCAGCACAAAAATCGGGCGCGTAAGAATCCGGGCGTGTCGTGCTTGGGTTGTTGTTGTGCACTTTGAAGATAGCATGATTTTTGTACGACAGAACAAACACAGGGCGGCGATTTGCCATGATGCTTCCTGTAGCACAAGCAGGAGATTATAAGTAGCACCAAGTGTATGTGTGAACTATATATATATATATATATGAGTAACCAAATATATATATTGGGTTGTTACACAAGTTCGTAGCGGAGCTTTACCCAATTGCGATTCGAAAGAGTATTTCGCTAGTTGCTCTACACGTAGAGCATTGCACAGGGCTCGATAGTGCTAATTGCACTAATAATGCATGTTCTACAATGATTAGACGTAGGTTATGTTTAGAGCCCGTGCGAGATACACGCTAATCATTGGACAGCAAATGTCAAACACGAATCCACAGGAATCTGTGGTAGAAATTTGAATTCCAGTCCGTCGCAAGCATCTGCATACAAAATAACAATATATATATATATATATATATATACAACGCCAAGCCGGAATAATTCACTGTAGCTAGGTAAGGAGGTGGAGTATGACCATTGAACCCTTTCCAACTTAAGCGTGACCGTCATTAGCTTGGCAGTACTTTGTGCTATCAGTGCGCTGATCAATGCTGACAATTTGTCGTTGATGCATATTTGCTCTACGAACGAATAGTATATATAATAGTATACGAACCGCTTCCCTGAACGACACTGGAACCACTATTTTGCTAATAGAACCATTGATTGACGGTGGCGTGAACGTAGCAGCGGTCGAACGACGACCAAGCAGCCCTCTAGCCGGCGAGTCATTCGCCATAACACGGAGGCAATGCCCGAGAAACCCGCTGCCTGCATCGTCAATAGTTGTCGCCCTTCTAAGCTGGTGGTGAAATAATCCAAGCACATTCGTGACTTGGCTTAGTTTAACAGTTGCCGACTCGCCGCCGCCGCCACCGTCGCAACGACAACGGCGGACAAAAAGTGTTCGTTAGCATCATAAACAAATAATTATACAATCACCCCGACGGCATTCGCCTATGCCTGCATACATACATATATATATATATATATATATATATATATATATATATATATATATATGCATGTATATTTTTATGTAACGATTGTGTTCTACGCGCCAAAGTCAACATAACACAGATTAGGGCTGGCAGTAGCGAGGCTGCAACTGGTGTCAACTGGTCTCGTTTGGCCTCGTCTCTGCCTCGGCTTGATCATGCTGACTGTTGAATGCTGCTTGGTGAATAGTGATGATAATATTTAATGTGGCCCAATGTGGGTCTATGTGGGTTTGCGTGACGTTGGCCGGCGATCGAGCGCCCGCGCGCGCGCACTTCCTGAGCGCAGATGCAGGTAACACGATAATAGTGCCGTGCTGTTCGTCAGCGAGCGAAGTCACAATGAATTGGACTCAATTCGTTCGACTGTAGGCTTTTCAATAGAGAACGAACGCTAGCAGGTGGGAAAATCTGGGTCGCGCCGGACAATTAAGCGTTTGCACAACAGACGTATAACACCAGACAGCTTGGGGTACTAGGGAGGGATACGCTTACAGTAGCAGGATTGTATATAGCGTTGACAAGCAGCTCGTCGGCGAGTATGGGAACTCTGGTGAGTTTTGGAGTCCGGGGGAGTTCATCGCAGATCTATAATAATTCCAAATTACTACCCCGCTCTAAATGTATTCCGGTGATTGATTTCCAAATATATTTGCAAACCATGGACATAGAGGTCCGGAAGCTTGTCGGACCTCTATGTCCGCACACGGACACATGTTCTTCCAAGGATCCAAACTCATGGACTCCACGCGCCCAAGCGATATCACCTGTGTGTACATGGTGATATCTCCATATCGGACGTAAACGTTGACATTTGGCTTCTCGTCATTTCGCCATTGTGCGCCGCTTTCTGGCCGAGTTGTCCCCGCAACTGCTGCTAGAATCGAGTAGAACAACGAATACAATGCTAGAATTTCGCGGACCGGTCCATGTTCGAAGTTCGGACGTCAGCTGTGCCGTAACGCTGCCTCCATCTCATAGCGGAATCGAGAGCCACTCCGTCGGCGGTAACGGCCGAGCCGTACGCTATACCTGGACTTCGCAGGTTCTGCCGCTCGCCTGCGTGTCCGTCCGGGTGTCTACCCGATCTGGTCAGATTCGCCCTGTCGCCGCCGCGTGCTGACGGAGGAAGAGAGACTCGCATTCTCACACACCTCATGAGGGACTCTCTATTTCATAATTCATCTACGACTGAAATACGCTGGCGGTGGTGGTGGTAGCCGGCTGACACGTCTCATGAGATTGATCGATTTCACATTGCGTTCGATTGCCGTCGAATAAATAACTCCTCGACTCGGCGAACTTCTTGCGCGGCTCATCGGGAACGATGGCCACCGCCGCCGCCGCCGCCCGTCCTCCTTGTGCTGGTGCTGCTGCTACCATGCGGCGGCTGGGGCTGTGTCGCTGGTCATCACAAGATGACGGTCCCAATTCTCCGTGTTGTCTCTGGGTATCTCTCTCTCTCTCTATCTCTCTCTATGAATCTATCTCAACGACGGGAGTTGTTGCGCTCGCTGCCGTTCCAGGAAGGAAGGAACGAGAGGGAGAGAGCGAGAGAGGACGCAACGCCTGGTAGCCATCGGAAGACAGATTTGTTGAGGGAAGCCAGATTTTATTATAGATGTCGAATAGCGATAGCTGCAACAGCAGTCGACATTTAGCAGTTGGATCATAGCGATGATATTATGAGTGCCAACGGCGGTGGTGCTGTAACTGCTATCGCTCGTGTATGATACTACATAGAAATTGTGTTAGATGGGGGCTAGATAGCATGATGGAACATTCGGAATTAAAGACTATGCACGCATATATATATATATATATATATATTATACATGCATACATATACACATCAACAGACACATCTATATACATACATACGATATATATATATATATATATATATATATATGAAGTGGTACACCAGCCAGCAGCAATATAAATGTGATTGTATTACAGTAGTGAGCGATGATTTCAAACGGCAGCATCTGCGTTACCTGCTTGTTCAGGTATCTGTACAAGCAATGAGCGTTGGACCATGTTCAACCCGCATAGTCGGTTGTCTCATGTTCCATGGGCTGCAGCCGTGGCAGTAGGCCGACACTAGCAGCAACAACAACGCTGTAGCAGCAGCAGCAGCGGCAGCGGCTTTATCTAGCGCGGTAATGTTTGAGCTAGCGGACACTGGTCGGAGCACCAAACCGCATCGATTCCCGCCATTGGGTAAGGTCCATCGTGGTCTGCCAGTTTGTCATGCCACGCCATGCCGGTGCGTTCACGATCAACATGCGCACAGCCATGCATCCGCTCCTACAAATGCATACGTATGATTTCTAGTTGTTGATCAGGCTCCCCCTACCAGATATATGTGTGTGTTTGTGTGCTGTCTGCGGTAAACGATGCCTCAACCGCGTGTGCCCGTGAGCCTATCCTGAATCGGCGATTGCGATTCATGGTACTAAAGGTTAAAGGTTTTCGGGCGATATTCATTGTACTGCGCCTATCTGAGGTGGGGGGGGAGGAGGCAGAGGTTTTTCCGGCAACATTTATAGGTGAGTATGTGATAACGGGTGAGTATGTGGGTCTACTCAGGATCTCTTCGGCCCTCCTCGGCCTTCTCCGATGCAGACCCTGCCTCTGGTTGAAGCGGAACTGCAGAACAGCCATCGCGACTTCTTGCGACAGAGCCGGACCCCCTCCCCAGCCCGGGCCCTCGATCAATCGTGGATCTGATTGAGAGAAAGAGAGAGAGAGAGCCTACGGTGTCTTGTACGGCTCGTATGTGAACAACGAGAAAATGCTTGTCTCTGATTTTACGTTGTACGATTATGCATGAGCAGCGTTTGTTTTCCTATTATAGCTGCCGCGAATCACGCCAATTGCATATGTATATATATATATATATATATATATATATATATACATATATATGTATGTGAGTTCATCTGTTCGTGTACACGTCTGCATTCTGACCTGGCTCCGACGCGAGGTGAGGCGCGTCTCGACGCGGCGAGCTGCGCTTCGGGAAGCCAGCCCGCAGCTGCGTCCGTCGGCGCCGGCAGAGCGCCGGCGGTTGGCACGGAGCGGAATCATTCGCGACGACGGACGCAGCCAAGCAAATTTCGAATAAATTTCTGATCGGATTTTAATTGCTTGATGATCCTATGCCAAGTCGGCCGAATTGGTCAAATCGTAGTCGGTCGCCGAACGTGTAGTCGTCGCCGCCGACTCCGCTGTTGTTGTTGTTGTTATTGATGTGACGCTGCGAATTGCGATTGTGGTGCCGGCGCCATGCCGCTATCATCGATGCTGTGCGGCAGAGAGTTGCTCGCTGGAGAGTTGCCGGCCGCTGCCCGAAGCGGACGTTGCAAATGTCAGCGGCAAGCATCAAGACATTGGCAACGCCAGAGCCATGGCCACCAGTGACGACGGTGCCGTGTGCCCTGCAAACGATCGATGTGGCATTCGTTGCGTTTTTGTGCTAAAAAGCAGAAGCTGATCAAGAACAGCAGGAGTTCCCCCCTTTTCTTTCGGCCATCGAAGACCCGCGATGTCCATCGCAATCGGTGCGGGATTGTGTGCTGATACATGTTCTGCGGCTGCTGCTGCTGCTGCTGCATGTTGGTCGTCCGAACAAACAGCCCCCAGCAAGTGAGCCAGCGAGCAGACGCCGGCCGGCCGGCCGCTTTTTTCCATTCGTATGTATACCTTTGCCAGACGACCACATTGGCAGGGGGTCGCTTGCCGCTGAGAGGTTCTGCCTAAGCCAAGAAGAAGGTCGTGCGGGGAGGATGGCAGAGGTGGTACGCTTCGTTTGCTGGAGCTCGCTACTGCTGAAGAGGTATCGTCTTCTCGCTAGTCGTCTTCTCGCACGGGTGATCGTTGGTCGTCAAGCAATGATCGATCCGTGATCGATTGGATTGCCCTACTCCTGCGATTGGCTTGATTCAGTCGAACGATTCGAACGCGTTCGGCTCCGCACGGTGTGTTCATCTGTGCGTCCGTCCACAGCGAAACGCCCGAGAAGAAGTGCTCACTAATATATCGTCTATCAGCAGTGGTCAAGCATCACGCTGTAGGCAAACAGAGTGTGATGATTCGAGCGTTTACGAAATATCGGGACGAATGGTCGACGCACACAGAGAGAGAAGAGTTGTTCAGCCTCATGCCTGTATTCTAGAAAGAGACGCCCCCCCCTGCACGCTACCGGCAACGATAATTGCTGTATAAGGTCATCGAAGATGTCAGCTACACGACAAACTGCTCAAGTATTATTACCACTGGGTGGGTTAACGATATCGTTTATTGGTGTATCAAACGAATATGCAATCCTTGCAATGCTTAAGGTCGTATTATGTTGACGGCGTTTGGAAGCTACTAGACACTGTGACGTCCAACAAAGTTACACGTACACACTCACACAAGTTAAACGCGAAGCATAGAATGAGGAAACGCCATAGGGAAGGGTTTGTTAGATCTTTTCCTTTTGGAACAATTCACTCGGCGAGCGTTTTCATCGCGCGTTTTTGTAACTCCAACGAGAATCTATCTCTATCGTCTATCTCTCCAACACAGAGATGGACGCTACTAAAAAATGAAGAAAAAAAACGAAAGGTTAGCACACACACTCATTAACAACGTCTCCTGAGTCCCCTTTGTTGTCCTGAATGCCTTAGCAACTGATGCTTAAGCTGAGGACATTTAATCGTAGAACAGAACTGAATTCAGGCCATACGCTACGATCGTCTCGTGCGACAAGCGTTGAATTCTAACTGTGAACCTTTCTCGTGGAGACCACAGGTAGCGTTCACTGGAAGAGGATAGACATTGTTGGGTAGCATTATCCACCGGTGATATCACGATACGAACAGCCACGCCTCTGTCGAACGGCGGTCGCAATACTATACAATGAATGCCAAACGTTCAAGTGAGCAAGGGCCATCGGAGTTGTCATCCTTGTCGGGCATATTAACAAAATTAGTTGGGTCATTGAATGGTACGCCCTATATATATATATATATATATACACTACTACTTCAGTGGTTCGAGTGGTCAAAGTTGAAAAGGCAAACATTTGAAATTTTCTACCTTAATTTTTGCGCTCTCCACTGTAAAGTGCCATTTTCGTTTGGTTCGTCAGTGGCGAAGTGCGAGCGCGCGACAGGAAGATTTGTTTGATAACCGCTACCTGGATATACAATACGACGGCTTCTATATTTTGAACCCACTGATGGTGATTATTAGGTGCACAGCTGAACAAAAACAAGAAGCAATGCCCCCCCTGCATGGTTAGATGAACACCCATGTCTTCACAAACATGCATAGGCGCCGATATCAGTGCTGAATAACACAAGCATATGACTGTGCGGAGCCAATCGACGAAGGCGAAGTAGGCTCTGATAATGTTACAAAACTAAGGTCCGACTACCTAGGTAGACTCTTCAAGGACAGCGCTCATATCAATTAGGACGATTCTCCTCTTCTCCAAGCTATCCCGTCATAGTCCTCGTTTGCATCAGTATCACTCCTGCTTCTTGCAGATGATACAAGGGAGCATGTATACCGATCGAGCCTCATGGCCGGCAGTGCTAAGGCCACACATTCAGCTTATCAAAATCTTCCACCTGCCCTCTCATTATTCAGCGAGACGCTCATAGACGTAACGAAAAAAGAAGCAAACCTTCGTGCGCGCGACCTCGGCGCCATAAGCGAGTCCCCTACCCTTGGAGAGGCACCACCGTCAAAGAAGAACCTTCGCTAAACTCGGCCTCTACGGGATGAGAATGCGTGTCTTGCCACTACGAGTGGGTTCACCTCACAATGTCAATCGATATTACCGATACGCACTACCAATGCAAGGCGCATCGGGTGACGAGGGTGGCGCAGGAGGGTGGAGCATTATTGTCTTGAGCTTTTCCTATTGCGCCCCCCGCTGTGGACGCCGTAGAGTGGCGGCGCTACTCCCAGCTATCAGTGTCTTCAACACCGCCGTTGTTCCCACTAGCTCTCAGTGCAAGCTCCGTGCCACAATAAGGGTGGTCCTGAAGTCGACGATTCTTCGTCGATCATCGTCGACATGTGTAGAGATGGACATCTGCGTGGGGTATGTGTGTCTCTATGTTTCGCCTAAAAGTCATCGCACCACCGAACTGATTTCTGTCAGTGTATCTGTGTATCCACTCGCCGGCGTTGCTAGAAACCACTACAGCAAACTTGTTCAGTTCTCGATCAATGTACGTGGCTGACGATGGGGCGTGGGTCGGCAAACGCGAGAATGCATCTATCTACCCCTCAATATAGTATGTTCTGTCTCTCTCTCTCTCTCACACGTCTGAGCTCCCTGGTCTTTCTGTGCTCAGCGCGAAAAGCCGCCGTCCTGCGCTGTGCGTTCCTCTCTCCGCTTTGCCACCACCGAGGTTAGCCGAGCCACCGAGGTGGCCCTTAGATACAGTCGTACGCCTTAGTCCGCTACGCCCCCGCCCAACCCTATCCCCAATCGGCCATCAGGAGAGACCTGCTGACTTTGCACCGGTAGCAGCGGCGGCGGCGGCGGCGGCAGCAGCAGCAGCAGTGACGGTAAGGGCTGGTAACGCCTGCAGCCTAGTGAGCCGCGGTGCGACTAAGCGGCGGCGGTGGCTTTCGGGGGGTCCTTTTTGTTATGGCGCTGTCTCTGTCTCACGTTCCGACGAATCGTAGAAGCTTTCATCGTCATCCTGGACAACAGCAGCAGCAACGGAACCACGACCACCCGACCGGGACTGGCGCGGGGGGGGAGGGGGCAGGGGCAAACAGCAGGATGACTAGGGCACCTCCGGGGTCTACCCTGAATTTCCTTCGGGTTACCATTGCATCAACCAGGCCAAGCAGGAGCTGGCGATACTCCCCGCCCCAGCAGGCCTGCTCCGACGAGAACGCGAAGGATTGTTCTTCCGCAACGGCTGACCACTGTGGGCCGGCTGACTCGTCGATCGGCCGGCGTTCAAGCCGGCGCGCCCGGCTCTTTTCCGTCCACTATTTCCGAGGTTCGCAGTAGTTCCTTCGTCCGACCGTCGCGCACAACACAATCGTTTCTGCCCTGCCTCGATGACGACCAAGAAAAACCTGCTGTCGCTGCGCACCGTCTTGCTGCAAGCCTGCGACTCTCCGCACCCCCCGAACGGGTCCTTCAGGGGGTTCCTCCGTGCTGCTCGCTACAAGAAGTCTCTTCCGTGTATGGTGGATACTTGCCCGCTCTCCTTGGTTGTCCCGTTGGTACTTCCCTGACCAAACCCTGTCACCCCTTTGGACTAGCGGCCCCCGTGTTCCTCCTCCTACTGCCTATCCGGCATAAGCGGATTGCGCCTTTTAGTTTCTTTGCTGGTGCTTCGGCTGGTGCCGATAGCAGCCGCTCGTCTTGGTAGAACGTCTGGTCAGAGGCGCAGTTGGCCACTGGGGTGCTCACTGCTCCTCCAGTTCTTCAGTCGCAGGGATAACGAGTGCAGGGGCAAGGCACAGACACCACCTTGTGTCATGGTGGTGATGCTGGTGGCGGTGACACTAGCGACACGCGACACCAGCGCCTGCTATTGAAGTTATCGTTGTTTGGCTGCATAGTGTATGGCCGAGCAAGAACATTACACTTTGCTACTGGAAACAAGCCGCTTCGCCTTATCGTGGGAAGAAATGCTGGGGCTTCAGACTGTACATGTACAGTACATGCGTACATAAATATCCATAAGCTAATTAGACGCTTATGAAAATACAGTGGGCGTCCATTGCACATTCGCCGTAGCTAACTCACGGAGTGTAAATATTGCAAATGTATTACGTTGTACTGTTGCAGAGCTTCGAAAGAGAGAACCACAGAGCTCCTTGTAATGTATAACAACTGTAAATCATTGCCCAGCTAACTTCTTCATAGTGTATCGCTTGTATTAGGATATTTCGCAACACGTTCGTACGTACAAAGGGAGTCTCATATATAGGCGTGTTGGTATACCTCCCACACCCCACCCTACCTTCGGTTGCCGGGATGAAAGATAAAATCACTCAGCACCAATAGCCAACAGTTTATCAGCTCGATCATATACATGTCCAGGTTAATAGAACGTTCAGATTTTTGCCATTCTGCCACCACCTGTTCACGACGCTCTCGAGCTGGAGGTCGTCGGCTCAGACTGTTCAAGTGCTGCTACTGATGTTGCCACAGCAGCAGTCACCGGTAGAGGTCGATTGCCGCAGCGATTTCTTGTGCTCTTGAGCCCCACGGCGGATTCGGCCCCCTCCAGTCTCCTCTCGTCGCCGCCCCGGTTTTTGGATAGGCATCATCACGGTATTAGCCTGTGACGAAGCCCATATTTGTCTTTACCGCCACAAGCTGTTCGTGATGGCGCCTCTCTCTCGCTATACGACGTACGAACGGGTGTGTCCAGCATTCCCCGTGGGTGTCCGTGGTTGCGCTGCAGAATTCGTTGGCAGATTCGTCTGTCGCGCGTGTCGCTCCCTCGGTGGTTGTTCCGCTTGCAGAGGGGTGTCTTGAGCACAAAGTATTACGCGCCGGCACTAGTCTATTTCGTGTGTCCTTTTCGAATCTCTCCCGGTAGATTCCTTAGCACCCACTGTGCTACCCAGTGGAGATAAAACTCTTTGAGTCCGTACCCAGCCATCGAAGGGCGTGTAGTCTGTACGCCAGTGTTCCCTGTTTGCAATTCACGCCAGCCAGACTTTCTCCAGTGGCACGCAGCAGGCGAACGAAAGCTCCAATATCTCGCTATCAGCCTCCCTCCTTCTGCAGGCGGCGAGGGTAGTAGCTGCTGGAGTCCGCCACCATCGCCTCTGCTGCTGTTCTTCTCATTGCGCCGCTCGCTGTGCCGTATATCCGCTGTGCCAAAGCCTTGGCAGCGTGGCACCACCGCCACGACGGCTCTGAGCCTTCTCCAAGGCCTGGGGGCGAGCGCCAGGATGGGGCCTACGCATGGATCCGAATCAGGGGCTAACGCCGGCACCGCGCCTCCGCAGACTCTCATATTCCCCTCTCCTCCTCTCCATACCGATGCTTCGTTGGAACACACATGAGCGCGAATGGGGGGGGGGACCAGTGAAGGTTTCTAGGGGCCAACTGCACCGTCAGGGAGTGCGCGTGTGTGCCAGGGGCCAGTTCGGTGTGGAAAGGGTAGTGAAGAGTCGAGACTGCCGGCTTGCTTGCCATCGTGCTGCAGCAGCCTGGCTTTGCGAGCAAAGAGAAGCCAGTCCACTCGAGTCTCGAGAAGAGAAGCAAGAAGGAAGCAGCAGTCTCCCAGAGAGTTCCCCGAAGCCTCTGCCCCCTCTGGGGGATTGCCGGGGTAACGCTGCGGTCAGCCAGCCTGCCTGCCAGCCAGCCCCAACATCAGCCCATACCGTCGAGTGGCCACAACCCCCCCTAACCCCCGCTAGAGCCCCACCCGCGGTCGCCGTCAGCTTCCCACTGCCACCGCCGTCGTGCCATTCCCAAATATTCATTAGTTTGATTAATTTTCCATAGCGCAGCGGTCCGCCGGACGGACAGGGGTCGGAGCGTTCGGGAAACCCCCGCTGGCCCCCGGACCCCCTGCAACTGCCAACTGAGCCAACGGGCCAACTGGTCGACCCACCGTTCGCACTGCTGGCCATTCTGTCCAGCGCCCCCTGTCCCAGTATGGCCGGCGGCACTGGCCAAAGCCTTCATACATAACTACTACTCTGCAGGGCCACCGGCGTCCGCGCCGCGCACTGTGGACTGAAGGGAGTAAACCGAACGGCACCAGCGCCGGCAGTAGCGCCAGCAAGAGAATACTTGGGGAGTCTGCCAAGGCAAAAGGAAGATCGGCCGTGGAGAGGAGTGTAGCTCCGAAGACGCTTGTGTCTGTCGGTCGGGGGGGAGGCCTTTCGGGGAGGGAATCGACGAAAGAAATGAGCAAACCGATAGTGAAGTGAGCCACTGGGGGCTGGATGCAACTAGGCCTCACGGGCCTAGGGGGCTGGGCTGAGCAGCAGTCGACGGCACCCGGGGGTGCTCATGGGGAACAGCACACTCCTCGGAAGAAATGTAGCATCTATACACGCCGGGTATATGCAGTCACACCCACAAATAGATCGGCCCGGCAAAGTCATATCTATAATGCCATATCTGCAACACTACTGTCGTCTACTTGATATTTGTAATTGTGCTTAATGTACCCGTTTATACGTATCGTATTGGATCGTCAAGATAGTTAGCTAAACGACAAACGAATATAGCTGTGCCGAAACCGAGTCGCGTTGTCACACCAAGTCAGACTGAATACATGGGAGTATCGGAAAAGTATTGATTGTGGAAGCCGTAGACTCAAGAGCAAAGGTCAGAACATCGCCTAGTTAGACGTGTTCCATAGTTGAACAACACTTCAACATTGAGGACATGGCCATGCCATGCGAAAGCCCTTATGACATCCCTATCTGCTGCGTGCCCATTGGGAAATTAATTGGCCCATGTAGCAAAATTCGTAGAGATCAGTTGACTTTCAATAAAATTTGAACCGCCGTTTTCATTCTGGCCGACTTCCCCCCTTATCGGCAAACAGTTCCCTAGAATTGGTTGGTAGCAGCCAACAGGCGTTCAGATTTTAAACGTTAATACCACCATAGACGACGTAAACTGCTATGTTACACGCCGATATATCAGCCCAATGCCTCGCTGTCAATAGCCCGCACCAGGCCCCGTCAAATCGACGCTGTTCGCATCGCCTACATCTACCCCCAACCCCCGCTACTGAGCATCCTCGCGCACGGCGCGGCAGAGTCATGTTGAAACATCGATCCCCGTTTGAACAGCCGTACAACGTACGAAGCATAGAAGAACTCTTGATGTTGAGCCTTGGTGAGCCTCAGGCCCAACGCGGCCGTGCTGTACTCGGTGTGCTCCACCTCGTCACGGTAGTCGTAACTATTGTAGTTATAGCAAGAGCCGGGGCCAACTGCCGGAGGTCACCGTGCGCGGCAACGCCAACAACGACGGCAGCGGTAGAACCAGCAGCAGCAGCAGCAGCATCAACAACAGCAGCGACCGAAGTCGCGTCTGCAGAGGGCAGCGTACCAGCCACAATTATGCAAACTTTTTTGTCGTCGTCGTCGTCGTCGTCTCCAGCAGAGGCTGGAGGAAACGGAGCGCTCCCTGAGCGCTCCACGTAGTGGCCCTCTCCTTTTCTACGGCGGCGTCTACTCCACTCACTGCGGCATCCGCTTGCTTGGCCGTCCGCTACTCTGCTTGGAAGGCGGCAGCGGGGAGCCGCCACCCAAGAGCGCCCCGGAGTCGCGGGGCGCCGAGCCAAGCGGAGCAGAGCAGAGGCTGCCCCCTGCTGCTTTTCTTCCTTAAGCTTTCTCCCTCGAAGCGGCAAGTCAGCGGCAGGCTCCGCCCACGCAAACCGCAGCAGTTTCCGTTGGAGAAGAAGTTGGAACCACCCCAAAGCCGACCGACGAGCATCCCCTTTAACTACCCCCCGCCCCCCCCTTCGGGAAGAGCCCCTCAAGAGAATCCCCAAAAGATTCCCACAGTTCTCCCCATTCGGGCCTTCGTCCCTGCGTCCGCCCCTCGGGGCCGCTCTCAGACTCGACAGCACCCCTGCCCTCGAGCCAAACTCAACCCAACTCAAGCAGCAGTGCCTTCAAGCCCGTCTTCCTGCTTGCTTGCTGCCGTCGCCTCGTCTCAACGCAGCGGCGCAGCAGCAGCAGCAGAAAAGAGAAACTCTGGGACGACTCTGGGGGCCTTGAGCACCCGCCGAAGCGAAGGACCTAGAGCCTGAACCGACAAACGCAGGGTCTGGGACCCACCGCCGACAAGTGGACGGGGACGAGCGGAGCGAAGGGCCCCGCTTTCCTGTCCGACCCCTATTCGCGAGAGTTCGGACGGGGGCCCTCAGAGGCTGGAAGTGGAAAGGGCAGCGCGATCCGAAAACCCCAACAGCGCTACGCAGAATATCGGAAGAAGTGGAGGGCCCCCCTTTCGGGGGGGCGGGGGCGACGTTGGAGCAGATCGAGGGTGAGGGTTTTGAAGCGCCGGCGAGAAGTGGTGGTGGTGGTGGTGGTGGTGGTGGCCGTCGTAGCAGTCGCCCTAGTGGAAGCCGTGGGACAGCCAATGCTGCTTCTGTTGCTGGCGGTGATGGTAGAAATGGGCGGCAGTGGAAACCAGCAAAAAGTGCACCGCAAGTGGAACGCGAGGGAGGCAACGACCGGCGCAGGACCCCCGTACCACCGCGGGAACCAATAGCAGGCCCCGGCGAGGACGACCAGAGCCGGCACACCACTCCAAGGGCCACCGAAGGCCCCCGTTAATAGCGCCGATGGGAAACGCCAAGCGAGCAGCAGGCAGGCAGGCAGAGAGGCTGGGGATGCGCTCTCAGGCTGGGAGTGACGGTTGAGGCTGGTGGTAGCTGCGGCAGCGACGTAAGGGGACTTTGAGCCAGCAGCTCCCGTGCGAGTGAAGCCTCCCCTCCCGTTGATGTGTGTATGAGGGTGAATGCCTGCGCATGAACTGCCTTCTGTGCGGCATGCCTGAGTGTGCAACCACAGACCCTGCTGAAGCTACCCCCAGATACACCCTGACACTGCTGCGTAACTGCGCTAGCAACGGCGATGTGGGGTTGGGGATCAAACAGGGGCACAAGAGAAGAAGAGACGGGAGCCATCGAAACGCTAACTGATGGAAAAATATTTGCTTCGACGCGCGGCCCATACTCGAACACCATGCGGTCCGTCCCCTTGAGCGCGCGGCCCGCCCTCCTGATCTAGCTGGCACTGCAGAGCCTGGCTGGCAGCTTGCAGCCTGCACACACAAGCCAACAACAGTTAAGGGGGAACCTGGAAGCTTGCTCCGTAATGAGAGAGAGAGCACGGGAAATACGGGGAAAATGTGTGTGTGTGTGTGAGAGAGAGAGAGGGCCAGAGATGAGGTGCACCAAAGACTGGAAGACTCAAGGCGAACGCACGCCGACGTTCGGTTGGGGTCCGAGCCGAGCTCGCTCAACCCGAGCCAGAGACAGGCAAAACTCGCGGCGCCGCATACTACTCACCACCGCTTATTCGTTCGAGCAGGAAGGACGAAGGCCCCCAGAGGTTTCGCGAGGGCTCTGATCAAGCGAACTACAGAGCGCCGCCATACAGCGAAGTGTCAGCAATGAGACGTACGAGGGCAGGCGGTGGGAGTAGGGCTGTTTTGGGCTGTGCTGCCGGTAGGAGCTAGAATGTGAGAGAGGGCGAGCCAGAGAAAAAAAAAAGCGAACAGATACAATCGCTGGTGGAACACTGCTGCTGCGGCCGGTCGCAAGCGAACACTTCAGCTAAGTCAATGCGAACGATACAACGAAGCTGGGCGATGGCCCGCGAGCGGTCCTGAAGGCCAAAATATTACGTGGAAATAGCGACGAGGAACGATGGACAACGCTTCATCGGCGTCTGCGACATCTGCCACGAAGAAAATAGCGCAGTAGGAGTACAGTTGAGAGACGCCATGCAGAAATGTCGATGGTACAGACGACGATGACAGGCTGAGTTGGCTGGGACGTCGTCGCTATCTATAACATATACTGATATATTTTGTAATAACCTAATAATAAATTCTCTTGTTTAAGTGCATCGATTGTCGTCTCATTGCACGGAATTATACATATATATATATACAGAAATTACAGATTTTTATAAAATGTCAAACTGTGTCAGCCACATGACAACCTGTGACTGAATAGTTTGGTTACCCCGTTACCCGTTGCCTCGTCGCTGTGCACAGCTGATCGCCCTCGTATGATCCACGAATGATAAATCCATCGGCGCATTGGGGCTCGCTCACGTTGTGCTGCTGCGACAGTTGACGGAAGCCCCTTCACCGTTCGGTAGCTGCCGGCAGCGAAGCTGGTGGAGGCTTCTGGCCGTGTCCGCGAAGATAGACGATGAAGAGCGCTTGCAGACTGCTAGCGAGTGGTAGACACAAGAATCGTTTCGGGTGCTTTGGTTAGGGATGACGGATGCTCCTACTAGAGGTGGATCATTCCTGGGAAATGCGGAGTCAGCGACATATTCGCGTGACACTCAGCCTACGTAACATATTTCTAAGGAAACAGAAAAAAACGGCGTGAGTCCCTGGATAGATTCGTGGAGCAGCAATTGAGATTTTAATTGGACCTTATACGTGCACGACGTTCGACGTGAACCTGTGACAATGACACGCACCAGGGTCATCACGCGTACGAGCTGACGAATACGGCCGTGTTCGTTTACGTGTTGGATACCACCAAACCGCCTGAAGCTCCTCGCATCAAATGTCACATAATGGACAGCTGATCCGCGAACATGCACCGATGGGCAGACTTAGCGATGAATGTGCTACTCTAAGAACAAAATTCATTCATAATTGACCGGTGCTCTCTATTCGGCTGCTCTCACGTCGTTCATATCCATCCATCCCCCCTTCGGAGAGAAATCGACACATTCATGATAGATACAATGTGATGATATATTATAGAGCGATTGCTCGATAGGCTACGCTACGCGTAAAACTACTGTTATTGATAGATTTTTCTTCCTCTCTCTCTATTCGTGTGTGTGTGTGATCGCTAAGGGGACATGGTGCCATTAGTCTCAAGATATTTGTAGGCATGAGATCCGGATATGACCCCCGGCGGCACCCCCTAGATCCCGCGAACAGATCCCGCCTCCCCCCTCGAGTCCTGTCGTTATCCCGCTCTCCCTCGAACGACGGTGATCTCGTGTCGTTTGCGTCGGTGACATAGCGCATATTGGTAGCATGTCGTAACACGGGCTATACACGGCCACAGTATCGCGAGTCGGACGAACTCGGATGATCGGGTGCACACGTCCAGTGGGATGATGTGGCTTGGGGGACAATTATAGCACGAGTTATGGCGTAAATAGGCCGAAATTGTCGAAAGCCTTTGTCAAGTCTATGGACAAGGCGACCTTTATATCGATGTATCGATACCGGCCAGATCTGACGTCGTTCCCCGGCTATTCGTCCAGTTCCTGGAACAAACATCATTTGGCGGGCATATTTCGATGCGACAATCTATCGGCGGTGGCGCCGACGCCGGGCTCCGCTGGGTTTGGGCGAGCGGCTTTGGAAGGCTATGGCCACAAAGAGTGTAGCGGCGGGCGGACGGAAGACCGTCGCGATGTCGGTCCTGACGGGACGAGCAAGGTGCAGGAGGACGTCGAGTTGGCGACCTCGACGGCTGCTCCCCCTCAGGCGGATGACAAGCAGATCGCCGGGCGGCAGGGGTCGATGTACAGTGAGCCCACCATGGAACCAAAGACCGGTAGGACGCCACTGACAAGTCCGTGCGCGACCCTCCTTGCGATACCGTCGGGATGCACGATGATGCGACTAAGCCGACCCGATAGAAAACGCTAACAGATACGATATGCGGTCGACGGTGCATAAGCCGCAGTCCTTCAATGTCCCTTCGTAAAGACAGGTTGCAGGAGCTGGCTCCATTCCTCTCTGGCCGTCCGGAGCGGGGCGCGTTGCAGCTGTCATACGTAGAGGCACCACCGGGTGAGTTGCTGTTGCTCATTTCTGTGTACCGTGCTGCTCGACACATGGCCGAGCAGCAACTAAGCCTTAAATTAACCCCCACTGAAGAGGCAGTGCCCTGAAAGCAGATGGCTGCTGAATATGCCATCCTTAAGATATAATCAATAGAAAATAGCACGGAGCAAATTCAGGTTCATACGGTTGTCTTGTTTGCTGGCCTTCATACAGCTGCTTTCTGCTATAGGTCGTCCGTAGACAATCAGTCAGCGTTGTTTGCGGATCTCTCGTCAAACCTCCGGTGGATAGCTGACCGCAGAGTGATTCCCTTCTAGCTAAAATCGAAACGTGCAACGGGATATTTTTTGGCCTTGACGCAAATTCGAGGTGTTAATCTTGTAGCGTGGGCTCGATGCTGTCATATCTAACATGCATTGTACATTTATATAGAAGTCTATTGTGGAATGGTAAATGGATGTCGCCTCATGATCACATTAATCAGCTTGTCCTTCTCTGACCAGAAAAGTCGAGTTTCACCCGAACGCATTGCATGTCCACTGTCAACAATAGTCGTTTGTTCCTCGACGACTTGCCAGATCCATGATACGTCTTCTGTCCACGTGGCCACAGATTAGGTCTGATAGCAAATCGAATTGGCTTAGTCAATCGAGCTCAAGTTTGATCAGACCATTCCAACGCATCATGGTCGCCTCTGGCTGAAACGTCAACTGACCATTCGATGTTCGAAATATATATATATATATATATATGGCAAGAGAATTGCTATCACAAATCTCAGACACTGGGAATTCACGATACGATCTCACACCGTCTACCATCTTATCTATCTTAGCTGATCTCGAGTTGTTGGTCAGTTCTTGGTGCTCGAGTCGAGCAGCTGTCGGGCATTGTAGCCGAATCTCAGCGGCGATCGAGCGCGGGGGAGGATCAAAGATGGAAAACCTATAGACACGCTATGTCATGGGACCGAGCGACTGTTCTCCCCGTGGCCATTCCGCTCCGTCAGGGCTAGCGACGCACGGTGAGCGACGAGGGATTTGCCTGGTGAAGAGACATCAAATAGGCGACCGAAAACTGATCAGTGAGCTGAGCAATGAGAGTTTTCATATAATAATGAACGATTGGAAGCTATTGTCCCACATCCATAATCAAGCCAATAATAAAGAAGCAGCAACGAGGATAGCGAGGCCGGGCTACACACAACGGACGAGTTGACTTTTGGCGACGTGATCTCGTAAGGCCTCCACTGCTGGCGTTTCCGTAACAGCGTCCGGATGAAGGATCACCTCAGGGTAGCATGCTACAATATCTATTCGGCACCGACGTCAGATTAACGCGAAGAATAAAATTGGTATATTTGTTGATGTGTTTGTTTGTAGGCCTACAAACACGTAACTCAAGATATCGAAGGTTGGATCGGAGTCAGAAGAGGAGGTCACTTTTGAAACGTTGTTCCTATACTGTAATTCGCTTAAATGAATTAGTCCTTTGAACGAAGCTTTGCTCAGATGAGCACAGGTCAGTATATTCTATATGCATTGTGGTCTTTGCCTTTTGCTGCCTCGCCTGATCACTTCTGGCCCTTCGTGAGTTGATTAAGAGCAACATGAGCCCACTCCAACACACCTGCATACTGTATGGCATCGAGAGCTCGAAATTCGTACAGTTTCGAAGAATAATTAGCTAAGGATCTATAACTGAAGGTCATGGCGAGTGGTTCATATCAACGTATTGTGCAGGCTCAATTGTTTTTCACCGCTATGAAGCAGATTTCATCGTACGAAAAATATGGCCTCCGCATCCCGCAACTCCACGGAGGCGCCTATTGCTAATTACCGTGCTAAACGACTTTAGCTCCATAAAACGACAATCTACTATTTTCGATTCAGGATACCTATTCTAAACAGGCTCACCTAGAAGCGCCGTATTACCTAGAAGCACCCATAGTTCTCGACGATTCCGTATCTCACGCCCTTCAAACGATCCTCATGGCCGTCAACAAAATTCGAGGATTTTCCCCACCAGCGCCGTACATTGCGTCGGACGGTCAGCAGCCCGGCCGAGCTACCCTTCGGTCCGCGGCCGTTTCTATCTACTCCATTAGTATTATAGATACAATCGCAGCAGCAGCAGCCGCCGCCGCAACAGCAGTAGATCCACGAGATCGTTCGTAGATGTGGTAAGAGCAAGGGGGGCGGCCAATTGAACAATTGATCAACTGAGCGAGCCAGCCAACGGGCTGAGCCGGCCGACAACTGGGGGACGCGAAACAACAATTCCTCTTTGGCTGCTGTCTCATCGTCCGCTGTCTTCGTCTTCTAATAATCCTAGTAGTAATAATAATAATAGCACCAAGAGCGAATCTACGCTGGTGAATCTGCGAAGGAGACAATCTAAAGGATACTCCCTCTCAATCTCAATCAGCAAACCGCTATCGGACGGCCGCGATCGTGCCCGAGGTAGCAACTGCGCGGGCGGTGGCAGCGGTACAGCGGCCGTCTGAGCTTGAGTGCTTCTAGTTCTGGTGGCGGTGGTGGTGGTGGTGGTTTTAGTCTACGTACGTGGCGCGCGGAAAAACTCTCAAGGAAAACGCGCCCGCGCGCGCAAGAGAGCGAGTGAGAGAGAGGAAGCTACTCGAAGAAATCTCGAGAAGGACTCCGAGGATCGCGTCCGCCCGGCTCTATGTGTTGCGGATTCAGAGATTGCGGGAATAGAGCGAGCGACAACAGTAGCAGTTGTCGGAGCAGGGTTTGCCAGCGGTTGTCAGCGGTGGCAGCGGCGACGGCGGCAATGGAGGAATCCGGGCAATCCGTGGTGAATCCCGTTCCGCCGTTTCGCACGGCATCGCGTCGCATTCGTTTGAGCGAACGTGGAACTCCTCGAGCTCTGGTGCTGTTGGCCTATGGAGGAGAAAGGCGTTGTCGTTAAGACGGAGAAGCATCGACGAGCGCAGGGACGATGACTCGAGAAGGCGGGGGTAGGGGGGTGGGGGAGGGGTAGCCGGGACAACACGCCGCGTTAATGATTAATAAAACAAAAATAACCGTGACGCGAGTGAGCCGCGAGAACAAGATGAATGGGAGATCGAGATCTAGAACAGTGAAGGAATCAACGGTGGGGCGGAGCGATCAACACGAACGGAGATTGTGAAGAAGCGGCCATGACAAAATGCCGCTCGCTGCGATGTTCGCTGGTGCTGTTGTTGAAGAAGACGTTCTCAGTAAAGACTGCGCCATAAGCATGCCTTGAAAAGGACGCCACAAAACGCTCCAACGATCGGCCAACGGACGGTGGCAGCAGATCAAGTTGAGTAGCGCGAGCGTGTGGAGATGTTCGGGGTCGCGGGGTGAGCCGGGACGAGATCATGCTCAATAATGATAAGAACAACAATAATAAGAACAGTCATAGTCGTCGCTCAAGCATCTGCTCAAGAGCGGCAGCTGGCAACGTCGCCAAGCGCAGCCTGGGAAAGGCTGCGAAAAGACCCTCCGCGAGCTCGATATAATCTAGCGTAATATAATAATATATAGCGTAGAATTACCTGTGTATAGTATATAGCGTACAGCGAAATACTCTCGGCTCGATTCGACCACAGCGGGCACCGAGCGGTGATCGGATTCGCTGAGCAGGCTGCTTGACTCCCTGCCCCGCAGGTTTGGGGCGAGCTAGTCGACGTTCGTCCGTCCCGGTGGACGCCAATGCATTTCACATTATCTACACGAGTGAACTCAGCTAACGGAAGCGTTCGTTACGGTACGCCTCAGTGTTTGGAGGGGGGTGATGATGTTGGAGCGCGGAGGCTGCGAGCTTAGCAACGATGGAGAGCGGGATTGCTGGCCAATTGTGCCACCGTCTCGAGATTAAGAGGGTCGACGCGGAGTGAACCTTGACGAAGGGGACAAATTGTTCGCGGTCGGTTACGCTGATGACGGGTGACACGCGACAGATCGCTGACCACGACGGTCGTCCGATCATAGCGCGCGCGAAAAAATGGCACTGCCACGGTCGCTGTGAGCTGAGGCGTCGTACGCTGCTACAAGATCTACAGTTGATTGACTCTCGTCGAACTGCGGAATCAGGTGACGGCGTCACTGGATCGTAGCGCGCGTAGACGGAGTCAGGCTGGACGCTCGGTGCCCATTGTAAAGGGAAGTATGCCAATGCTCAAGCGCTGGCAAGATGGGAAATTGATTCTCAGCCCCAAGTAGAGAACATTTTCTGTGATTGACCGTCAGGATTACAACGGAATACTTCGATGGATCCGTGCCGATCTCGACTAGTTACCTAGTATAGTTTGAGTCGAAGTCAGTGGGCGAGTCTAATGGTCAATCTTCGGGAGAGAAAGCTGTGAAGCCGTGAGATATTTTTATAGACCATACCCGCAAAACGTATATCAACGCATTGTCAAATTATAGACGTATGGCTTCCTATTGAGTGCCCATATTCTGATTTTATTTCAAATAAACAAACAGCTTTCCAATAGTAATAATAATAATAATAAGAATCGAACGACTCAATCGGCGGCTCCGCTTTATATCACCCATCAACAATACAGCACCCACCCCCAGAAGAACGACGTTTCGAAATCGCTGACCTATTTCGTATCGCACTGCCGCTGTTGAGCCGACTCAATCGTACTTGTTCAACCACTGTGGACTGTATCTCTGGACACTCTGCGCAGATACTGTTGTCTACACCCAAGTGGCGATTGACGTCGTACACTATAACGCTATCGATGTGTATGGCGACGCGAAGGATTCGACACAGCCTAGTCAAACGGCAGCTAGCCTGGGATCCCCCTCGTTGTTGAGTGTCGGCAATAGCTGCAAAGTCATCGCGCGCAGACGCACGGATGCGACTGGGCTCTGCCACCGCGCCGAGCCCAGTCGCGAGCCTGTGATTCTGAGAACAAATACAGCACCACGTGACTCTATGCGAACGAGTTTGTTCACGGCGCGGTGCACGCTGTGGTGTCGAGCTCCTCGAGACGTTGGTTCTCGGGGCCGGCCAGCGAACGCCTTCGCTGGAATCGGGTCATTGGCCATGACGAGTGGCATCTTCGGTCAATCGGTGCCATTCGAGCGGTACTTTTGTTGGAGTCGGCAGCACTAGCGCTGCCGTCCGTCGTGTACATTGAACATGTCGCCAATGGACGTGGCATACGCGCGACAGTAGTCGATGGAAGACAACTAAAAGTAATCGAGTAGAAGACACAGATGAAGAACTGAGCGTGCGTCAGTCATGAGTCCAATCATGGTGGTGGTGGACGCTTGCGGCGGCGGCGGCGTCGGCAGCAACAACAACATCACCAAACATCACTAGCAGTCCCGGTAGGGACTAACAGATTGGAGCGACAATACGAATCGTCACGAATTGACGGACTGTGTACACGGATTCAGAGAGCGCCGTTATCGTCGCCAGCGTCGTCTGGCTGTGTCCGCTGGGCCAGCGCATCGAAAAACCAGCCGGCGGCGGTGGCGGCGGCGGTGGCGACGTATCCTCGAAAGCATCACTCGTAACGAACGAAAGCGCCCGGTCGTCTCGCTGGGGGAAACAGAGTGCCGGATCGAGGACTAACGGCAGGTGGCTGTATAAAGGATGGTCGAGGAACGGTCTCATCTCGGCAGGGTCTCTGATTGGAGCGGATTAAAGGGGTGGAACAGTCCCTCGCGAACGTACAACTCTTAAGTCGTTCGCCTAGCGTTGAGCGAGTTACGGCTAAGTGAGAAGAAGGCTCTACGCGACTCTCGTTGTTGACGAGAGTCCGCTTGTCGCTTTCACGTGTCTTCATTGAAGACAGCGGTGGCCAACAGGAGGGAATACATCTCTGGGCCGAGTTTCCACTGTGATTTTCACAGCGTTTGGCTACGAATCGTACATAGATGCGCGAACATATATCGGCAATGTTGAGCAGTACCAACAGTGGCGGTGATAGTAGTAGCCGTGAGGGAACAGCTCACGGACGCTTATGGGCCGCATAATAATAATAATGATAATACAGAATATATCCAATAGGATAGAGCATGCGGCGGACAAAATGAGATGAATACAAGATATCTGCCATATACTTCCCGTATAGAATAAGATACTATTATGTTGTTGTTATCAATTTCCCAACTCGGCCTACCAAGTGCTGCTACTCGCGTCATCGAACGTAAAGCCGCCGTCGTCGCTGAAACGTAAAGTAGATCGTAGGTCGTCAACATAAATATGACGGATACACGACGCGGTTCGCGCTAGCCGGCGTGTGGTGATTTTCTAGCACAGTTTCTAGCAGATAGCAACTGAGTTCGCATTTGGTGTCTGTCCGGTACAAAATAGCAGAAGAGACAGTATCCTCAGGTGGTGATTGTGTTTTGCGGGTGCCGTCATCACGAACAACGTTTCCACCTGGTGTAAGTGATTTGCGCGTCAGCTTGGCGACAGATGGGATTGTCAGTAGAGGCCGGCCGAGGAAGAGGACGCTTAGAAAGGCTTTCGTTCTCATAGACGATTTAGGCAAAACCCCTTTTCAAAGGTGACCCGCGCCGATGAGTGCCCTTGGCCAGTCACCCTTTGAAAAATTTATCGTTTCTCTGCTGCCCGCTCTCCTCTCGTCATCGGAGCTCTTCGATTCAACGTTCTACCGTACGCTTGCTTCAATTCGTCCTCCTCCGCGCCGGACGACAAGAAAAGATCGTCTACTCTGACCTGTGCCGGAACGTAGGGGCTAGGCAAAGGGGGCGCGCAATGATCCTCGACATTTTATAGCACCGACGATATCCGAGAGCTTTTTACGGTAGTGGTTGTTGCTGTTGTTGTTGTTGCTGCTGTTGTTGCTGCACTGTGATAGGTCGCTCGCCGATAGGAGACCGCCGCGCGGAAAATTTATGAACACTATTTGTCGACGTCGTGGGAAAACCATTGGGAATTGCGGCGGGTGCCGTACCGGTGATGCGTCACCTGTTTTTCTAAGTTTTATCGTCATAAACACAGTCATCGACTGATGGACATCACGTAACGGATACAACAGCCATAATACAAGACATTCGAAGAGTTCTTAAACGGTATTCGATGAGTTCTTAGACCTGGAGTGTTTGTGTAGAATATGGACTAGCTATCCGCATATATTACAATAACGTATATCATAGTATATATTGCTTGATTATTTATTACAATTATTATTCTTATTATTATTTATTATCAATATTCATTATTATTATTATTGTTATGATTCGACGAACCCTTTGTGATTTGTAATTGATTTTTTGCATACGTTATTGTCAGAGAACAATCCTCATCTCCGTTCGTCCTGGAACAATCGAGTCTCGGAAGTCTCTAATAGTCGCAAATTGTATCTCGGATTGCCTTTTCCAAACACAACGAAAAAAGTCGAAACTAATTCTATCGAACAGTCTTCCAGTTCGTCAAACGGCAATCAGCGACGTATCTCGAATCAACCATAACAAACCGGTCGAACAGATACGGCCATTTCGGGTGCGATGTTGAACTAGAACACGCGAGCGCTAGTCGACAAGCTGCCCTATCCATCTATGCTATAACAGTTTAGAACGATACGCGGACCATTATCAGAGGTGTACTATTGTTAGCTTCGGTAGCGGTCTCAGCATTTGTCGCTGCGTCATCTGCTGTTTGTTACGACGACGGCTGGCGATGTTCGACGCTGCCAACGATATCGGGGAGCATATTTCGGGAAAAAAATCATAACAATCATAGAAAATAATAATATTCAGCGGGGCAGGCGAACGCATAAATCTTGGGTGGCGTTTCGATTGAGCGAGACTTGGCCGCGTAGCAGCAGCCGGCCAGGTTAAGGGAAGGTTCAACTTGACCAGCGAAGTTCAATCATCGCTCATTGAGTTGATCAGATACCTTAGCCTGGTGCTCACCATCACATCAGTGCAGAGTGGATTCGTTTTCGACACCAAGGTCATCTTCACAAGGTATGCTCGTTACCAGAACTTGTTGTCCGTTGTTGACCAACTCTGTTTTTGTCGTCCCGAGCGCCAACCAAGGTCACGCTGACAGAGCTTGCACTGTCAGCGCATTCGTAATTAGACTGATTAGCGACTGCAGCTCGCTGGACGCAACGCTCGTGTGACAGCTGTGCCCGTGGTGTTCAGCAGTTCGGTGAGCAGTTCGGCTCTTGACTATCGCGACGGATATTGCAACCAATCCGTGACGTTGCCTTCCCATTGATCGCTGCGGCGCTGCGGGTCACCCGTTCGATATTCGATGGTAGTCCTGAATGGCTGATTCGTTTTAGTGCTGCCGAAGGTGCTGAACATGATCAATGGCGTGGATCGGTTCACGTTTGAATATGCCAGGGTAATTAAGTTCGAATTGATGCTTTGAGGGGCCTTCGCGAGCGTTTTTATTTGTGCCAATTGTCAGCGCTCATCATCAGCCCGACTGTTCTCGATCGAAGCATTGCCAGTGATGTCAGTGACCGTCACGGACACTTCCCGGCAGGCCTCTCGCACAAATCGCCGCTCCGGGCCTACCCTTGCATATAGCAATGAACACAAGCGAAATTCAATGGCGCTACAGAGCTGGCGAAGGCGAGCGCCGATTCGGCGTGAGCTACCCGCGCATCAGAGACACGTGAAAAACAATCATAAACAGGAGTCCATTACGTGCAATTCAATGGGACCGCGGTATGACCGGCGGCTGAAACAACACTTCGACGTTGTTGGAGCGTTCCGGACGAGCGTATCGTAGCCGATCGTCCACTGTAGTTGCTTGTTAGCGAATAATCAGCAGAATCGAGTACGCAGTTACTAAGTGCGAATTATATAATTAAGTCATGTTGATGTAATAGCATATATATATATATATGTATATATATATATTGCGAATTGTTGCTGATTCAGTATTACTACGCTTACCACGCTGCGAACATGATGTTGGGGGAGGCGTCCGACAAGTGCCGGCCGAACGCATATATCGCACGATACGATTCAGCCAGTATTTGTTCATTCCATGTATACTCTCCGTTTCATAAACGAATACTACTACAACTGCAGAGAGGAGTCAGCCGAATTAGCACGTCCGCCGACCGAAGCAAACACAGAGAGCGGCAAGTCAGTCATACGGAGGAAGGCGCAATTGTGGCTAAATGCAGGCGGCAACTGGAAGTCGGAGGCGAAACTGCGACCCTGCCTCGGTGGCAACGCCATCAATCGGCAGATTGAATCGAGCCGCTAAACTGCAGCCGTGACGCGGATATCGATGGACGGACGGACGGAGCGACGCCAAATTATACCACAATACCATTATCGGCGTTGTACAGCCGCGGCAGCAGCAGCAGCCGCACAGTTTATGGGACAGTGAGACAGTCGGAGCCGGGTAGGTAGGAACTAGAGGCGAATTTTACTGCGCCAGTTACTATAGGGGCGGGCAGAGCGCGAACCTACTGATTATACTTTATAATTATCCTTTATTATGCTAGTTACTGATTCACAGATAATGCAGAAATGCACAACAAGGCAGTCGTGCAGGGCTGGACAGGAGCACAGCCGCAGGCTGTTGTTGGCTGCTGACGAATACATTTGAATTCGAACAAATAGCATTACGATATTTCGTAATAATCATTGTCATTCGTTCCGCTGCATTCATTGTACCAATGTCTGCAGCCGCTGCCCTACAACACATTCGCAGTAGGTGTTGTTCGTCGTTATCCCCATCGAGCTTACCGTGGCGTGAGTCGGCACCTTTAATAGCGCGCGGCAAAATTAACTTATAAATACACATACATTTGCTTACTGACGCAAGCACGCACACACACACACAGACAGACACGTATGAACCGGCGGAGTCTTGGCAGGACAGAAAAACAACGGAGTTGACTAGCTGGGAGTATACCATGGCGTAGGGCCACGATGGCTGTGGGGCCGGGCGAATTTGGTGAATCATATTTTGCATAGCCAAATATGCGGTCAGACGGTGCAGGAGGCCTTTGGCGACAAGTCCACCGATAAATGATCATACAGCTTCAGGTCATCTGCGTATTTGGCTGAGGCCTGCACATTGTAAAAATGCCGGAAAGACATACGAGCCCTACACACGATGCGTCCAAAACTTCTGGCGGTGATACCGTACGAGAGTTCAGCGATCGCTTGTCTTAAACCTAATCGGTTTGTCGGCAAGCTGATGGTCTTGTGATGAGCCACGGGTGCGCAGAGTTCACACGTGAGAACTAGATGGGAAATACGATTGGAGCCCTTCGAAAAAATCGAAAGAAATACAATTAGAGTTCTATGTACGATCTGTACACTGTGTCCAGCCCAGTAACAGGCCACATAGCTGCCCTCCCCAATAATGCAGCAACAACAAATAGAATCTACTCGTATATGTGAGGCGTCATTTCAATGAGCTCATTTATATATATATATATATATATATATATATAGACCCGGCAGTGCCCTCTGAATAAGAAGATGAAGTTTTGCCATTTTGACAACATGTTCTATGAACTATCCCACTCCTTTTATCTGATACCCGTACACTGCATTCTCGATTACAGGAACCTTTTCCTAAATCACGTGTTGATTAAGCATTATTGCCTCCGTGGATATTTTAATTAAAAAATGTAAATTTGATTTGATTTTTTTTGTTTTCTTCCATATCCGTTCGCCGTCGTTGCTTATGCGCTTATGTGCGATCCCTCCCTGCGATCCATTGCTCTTATTGTTACTGCTGCTGTTGTTGTTGTTGTTGTTGCTGTTGTTCTCGTCGTTGTTGTTGTTGTTCGTGTTGTTGCAACAACCACAACTATCGTTTTGACCTCCACTTCTTCTGCCGCTGCTGAGATATGTGCCGGTGCCGTCGTCGTCAGGATCGTTGGGCGATGCGAACCCTCATTGCGGCGCTGCGAAGCCAACATTGGCCAGGCCGGCTGAGGAGCTCGTGGCAGTCAACGGTGTTGCCACTGCTAGCGGACAGACGCAGGTAGAATGCGTCCTGGCAAGCAATAGTAGCCATAGTGGTAACAGGAGAGTACAATGATCCTGATGGGGCAGGTAGTGGCAACGGCCGTAGCAGTCGGCGGCGGCGGCGGCGGCGGCGGCGGCATGTCTAGGAGGCAGTTTGTTTTCGGTAGCTGCGCAAGTCCACGAGCAGATATAGTACCACATACACGGCCACACCGACGATATGGACGTACTAGTGGGATGTGTCTGCGAGAGGATGCGTGCTTGGCTGGCCCCTGCAACTCGTGGCTCATGTACAATAGTTGTGACTGTAGGCAGTCTTGCGGGTACGTGCGGCAATCTCTCAAAGGCAGCTGCGGTTGCGGCCGGCCGGCCGGCCGGTTTCAGCTAGGCTCAGCCCTAAAGCCGGCTGGGCCGGGCAGCAACACTTGCCAGACCACCCTTGTCTCCTCAGTCTTGCTTGCCATTCCTCCGCGCGCTCTGGTGGATACGGCTTTTCGGTCTTGAGCAAAGGTGGAGATTGGGGAGGAGGGCGGAGGGGGTTGCAGTGCCCCCAAACCCCCAGAACACCCTCTCCTTGCGGATGGCGGGCCCGAGCGACGATACTTGCCAGCTCACAGAACACGGTCAGACACAGCCGCCACATGGCTATCCGTCGTCATTCGCAGTATCAAGAAGTTGCGAGCAGTATCTGTGAAGTAGTAGTAGCGGTAGAATCGGCAGCATCATCCACTGCTTGACTGTCCATTCCCGGGGCAATCGGCCCGACTCGACGAGTGGCTGGCGCGCACGACTCCAAGAATCGCTTTCAGCACACGTATTCCACGCAATTATGACGGTACAGTTACAACAGAAATGCTGGCGCCTTCTTTTAAACGTCGAGAAGAGACGACCGCTATCCCTACCCCGTGCGTGTGTATGCGTGTCGAACGACGATATCTTTTAGTGAGGCTTGTTCTGGGCCAGCATGAAACGCCAGACGGGAGCTCTCGCCGGGACGATTCGCAGCGCGACGATGACGAGGTGAAGAAAGAGATTTCTGAACAGTACAACGAATAGAACAGTATCACGAAGCGGAGGGAACACAGAGAGAGATCCGGCGAAGAGCAGAGGCGATTAGAGGTCCCGTACGCTCGAGCCCCGCAGTAAGAGGCAGCAGGTTGAGCACTGGGCAGATATCTAGTGCTGCTCGCGTACCTACCCATCCGCGTAACCGTCCAACCGTCTGTCCGCGACTCCCGCAATGTGTTTGGGGTATTTTCCTGCTGCAGCCTGCTCAAGTGCTCAACCACCGTGTGCGTCGCCTATAGCGCCCTGCAAAAGAAATGAACGAAAGAATAAGATGAAGAAAAGCAGGACGAACGAGAGAAACGGGACCCCTAAGGGTGTAGGCATGAACGCGCCGGCGTCAGCAGCGAGAGGCAGAAAGCTAGAAGTGTACGGCCATATATTGAGGAGGAGCCTGGGGACCTGCTTGCGAAGGATTGCTGCGTCTGCGGGTCGGTCGGTCGGTCTGTGTGTCTGCTTGTCTGCCTCGATATGCCTCGTCCCTGACTGCCTGGAGGGACGAGCACGGCTGCTCCGGCGACCACGGCTTCGGGCTGGCCCTGCCGCAATCGCCAGCCCTGCATGACTTATGTGCTACGCCGTATATCCCGCCTTCTACCGACCAGGTTCTCTATCTCTCTCTCTGTTTCACTCACTCTAGCGTTCTCGAGCAGCCAGCTAACGTGGAGTACTTGCTTTCTTGGCATCGCCTCCACCGCCGAGCCTCCTGTCCGCGTCCGAATCCCGCCTCCCCAGACCTTCAGGGGTCTTTCTCTTGCCCTGACTGTGAGTCGCCCACCGTGAGCTGTTAGATGTGCGCGTTTATGAATGGTCCCATGTATCTTGGACCGGCAAGATGGCGGCGGACAAGGTTGATATGGTGGATGGCTCATGTGCGTCCACTCCTGTTCTTCGTGCCTGTCAGAGCAGCGGTACTGCGACTACCCCGGTGTGCTGCGGTGTAGGCGGCCCTAACGTTACGGCCGCCACCACCACCGTCCTCTGCCGCTTCTGTAACCATGAAGCCCGGCGGTTGTTTCACGTCGGTGAATGTCTTGCGGATCGTGTCCGCGAACGACATCTCTCGACAACGACGATACGGGCAGCAGAGAGACAACGTTTCGAACGACAGAGCTGGCAAGCAACCTTTACTAAAGGACACGAAGTTGGCAAGATAGGCCAGGAGCTCAGTTGTGCCTAGCCATCTCTCCAGCGAGATATGCTCTCGTGTAAGTGTTCTCCGTACGAGGAGGAATTTCTGGGGGGTGGGGGGGCAACGAACAGACCAGCATTGCTGTGACAACTGCCGAGCTAAGCGAGCTGGCTGCCATGATGATGATGATGACCGTATGTGGATGAGTGTGTCGTTGTATATCTGAGAAACATAGCGTTGTACACATATGGGCCGACGATGCTACATGGGCGACGATCACTAGTGTGATCCCAGTTTCCCTGGTAAAATGTCAACTAAGAAATTGAACAGTGCAGATGCCCACGTGAATAGTACGTGAACATGATTGTCTTAATGGAATTTCCACCATCCGAAGGAGACACTCAGGGACGAGCTATCGTAAAACACTCGTGAAGCAGACACTTGAACGTCAGCTTGTTGAGAAACGTATAGAGATACGTATGTACGCTATGAAAGATCTGACACGCTGTCAAACGATCTCATCCTAACGAGGATGTATGTCCGTGCTATTGTTGCTCATGTTGTCACAGTGATTATATCAGAAAGTGTGAATATATTCGTTAAACAACTATAGCTAATATGTAATGTTTCTCATGTAAAATCATTACTCTTATTATTATGCATTTGATGTTAAGAGAGAGAGAGAGAGAGAGAGGAAGGCGTTGTTAGAAGTATTTCCCTTTCAGCGGGTACAATTGTTGCCCACTTTTATAAGTGACTAATAAATGCACGTTATGTACCTCAGATATAGATTTATATTTTCCAAGTGCCTTACAGATAATCCTTTCTGGCGGGTCCCAGCTTGTGACCAACTTGAGGAGCAGCCATTAGCAGCACCATCAAAACGACTCGGAATTCATCTCGCATAGATCTATTACACGCGAACACATCGCAAACACCATCAATATGCTTGGGACATTGTCGTCCTCACCCCCCCCCCCCCCATAATCCCTAGAAATCCCGCCCTACTGTATGTTTGAATAAATCATTGATTTGCGACTTCGTCTAAGTAGATATGCGTCATGGTTGGGCTTCGAAGCTGCGGTCTTTGGCATTTTATAAGACGGCCACCGATATGGAGTACTCGTGGCAGAAGACGTCCGTCGACAGTAGCAGAGAAGTCATTTTCGGGTTGTCGTTCCTGCTGCTGCTGTTGTGTTTTGGGACAGGGTGTCCCCGAAGCGGCCGAAAGCGATTGGCCTATTAGGAAGACAGCTGCCCCTGACGATTTGAACGCGCAGACTGGACGCCAACCCTGCCTCGTGGCCCCAGCGTCGCTCAACACTGCCAACGACGCCGGGGCCTTGCTTCGAGATCTCACTGAGGTTTCACGCCATCGTCGTCGTAGCTGACGCGCGTGACACAGCAATCGCTGGCTGCAGGGTGTGCCTAGCGTATTGCGCATGGCGCACCCTGCAGCAGTCTTGAGGTCTTCTTGGATTCCTTCAGCAGGCAAGCAGAAAGTGCGCTAGCTAGCTAGCGAGCGAAATAACGAATAAATCAGAGCTGAACGAACGGAGGAGCCTATGCGAGCGGATGAAGGGGACGCGATTGGCATCGGCCGGAAGTGTCCCTCTGTCCCGGTTTCCCGGCCTGTGCCCGTTTGCCCGCTGCCGGCGGTCCAAGTTCCATCACCCGTTCGTTTGGCCACGACGATGAACAACCCGAAGCGGCGGTGGCTACTCACTCACTACGAGCAATTCTCGCCTCGCGCCCCGCTCCGCCCAGCCCACCAACACCCCCAGTGGACCCCCCCCCGCCCCCCCGCCCCCGATAGAACATTCCCCTCAGGACCCCTTCTGCATCGGAACTCCCTCATCGCCGTTACGGGTGGAAAGGGGACAGTTCGCCTCGTTCAGTTGGCGTTCCTGCAACGCCTACAAAGCTTCCTAATGCTTTGCATTGCCTGCGAAGCGCGATACCGACACTGTCGCCTGCGCCAGCACCCAGCTACTTCCAGCGTCTACCGTTTCGTCGGCCTCCCTTCTCCCATTCTTTCTTCTCTCCTTCGTTCATTCTTCTGTGCGACTATGGTCGCAGGCCCTATGGCTCGGGCAAGAAGCGCCCAGCTCAAGGCCCAAGCCACCCGGACGTCCTGCGTCGCAACGCTCCTCTGCACTATGTATGGCCTATCCCTTAGGTGGCACCCCAGCCGGGGGTCTATCCAGCCCTGTTTTCCCACATCCTCCCGGGTTACACCCCCCAACCCCATCAACGTCTTCCTGTGCGCAGAGCAAGATGGCAAACCAGCCAGTCGTTCGCTCACTGCCTGGTGATATGCTCTGCAACGCTGGCTGGTGTTAACCCGTGCGGGCATACTCATGCCGGTGAATGCTAGGCCTCCACCGGTTTCGCTGCCCACTGGAGTGGACGGGCGGCGATTGGCGGCGCGGCCGTTCGCCAGAGGTGTGCCTTTGCCCGACATCGACGTTGCCTCTCATTCCTCTTATCTCTTAATTGTGTAGACTTTGGCTATTTACATAGGCGATGCGAGGCATACACAGACACACACACGCACACCCTCCGGAGGTACGAACGGCCCAAAAGGACAACGGCATCGAGGACCCCCGGCAGCTGACCCAGGTCCGTAGGCATCACACGTTCTTGGCGGCGTTGGCGGCGGGGGTGGTCGCGACTTTGCCGCCGTCGCTTCTGCAACCGCCGACCGGTTCGGCTCGCGTCTTGGCTCTACGTCTCTTCGATTTCGTAAGGGTTCTCGGTATTTCTCCGATGAGTGCTCGTGTATGCCGCTAGTGAAAGTGTGTTCCCATGGGCAGTCGATCGTCCATCGGTGAAGTCTATAGTATTCGACACAGTGGATAACACCTTGTGATGATAGTGTGCGCTGCTGACCGACTGCTAACTGGCCGAGGGTACCTGCCTCTGTCGGGTTCAGGCTGCGTCTGTGTTCCTGAACGAGAGACAGGAACAGAGCGTATTACGAGAGGTGAAGATCCACACTGTATATATATATATATATATATATATATATATATGTGTGTGTGTGTCGTTTTTCTACATCGTCTACCTGTTGGACTCAGCTGTAGCTAGGTGAGCTCCGCCTAACTTCTTCGTCAACGTCAACTTGGAACGAGAGGCGAAGATGCCGAGAAGACCGTACGAACGACGGTCTGTCCGGTCCAATCGCGAGCCCGGCACCCCGAGCCCGTCCGGCATAGGTGATGGAGGTTCCTGACTCGCTCGATGAGCAATGCACCTTCCTAGGCGAGTCACTCCGCAGGAGCGAACGTCTTGTATTAGCCTTACGTGTGTGAGTCGCCGCTCCCCGGAACGGCATACGAAATAGGCAGCTGGCACAACACGCCCGGTCGCCCCCCGCGCGCTAGTCGCTGAGCACACCAATGGGCCAATCGGACCGAACAGAATCGAGGCTGCAACAGGAAAACGAACGCGCCGTCTTCCCTTCGACCTGCAAACAGCGTAGAGCAACAACCATTCCGCTCAGCCACTCTTTGCTGGACGATGATGACATAATCGTCACCACGGCTCAGCCCGTGCTCAGCTCGGTGTTAACATTGGCATCAATGAACATCTCAGTGAGGTGCTCATACGGTGCGACGTGTCGATTCGACGACACCTGCACCCAGCGACAAGAATACGCGCAGGGCAGCTGGTGCTGGCACAGATGCTGTGGCGCTGTGAAAACTTAGAGTCGCCATACAAGAGCAGCTTCGTACCGCTGCATGTCTGGCTGGCTACGAGTGCTTGTCGACGTGGGCGCGAATGTATCTTGATGCTGCTGCTGCTGCGAGAGCGAGCGAACCATGTTCCCGTTTGCACTGAGAACGTAGCTCAGTGCAGCTACGCCAGGAGCTCGCTAAGGAGAGGGCTCATTCTGTGGCGGATATGATGCCTGCATTAGCAGACGGCCCAAACCTCATCCGCCGTGCAATCGTGCATCCGAACGTGGGCCGTCATGGACGTCGGAAACTCCGTTAACAACTCCGCCGACCAACGAACAACCGTCATATAGCCGTACATGTACTGACCTGCTCTCGAGCCAAGCCAACGTTGAGGCAGTCAGTTCTGCCAGAAAGCCTTTCAACCTTTCCTTGGCGAGGTAGGCTGTCCGGAGCCCCTTCAGCGGGTATCGAATATTGGATGTGGCATCTGAATGAAATGGCCAACCGTCGGACTCGCATACGTCCTAGCACGGATAACACGGCGAGGCGTCCACACCGTAAACAATAACACAACCTTGTGTCGGATATTATTACAACAATCATAGCGCAAATGATATTAGGTACTCGAAAATAGAAAGGAACGTGCGGTGTACATACGAAGGCTAGTCTTCAAATTCAAACAAGTGCAATTCAATAAATTAAGTAATTTATACTCAATTCAAACTGTCCGCCGAAAGCTTATTATACGCAGCAAGAGCTCTCCGAGCTTCGAAGTTTGTTCCGGTGATAGGAACGCTTCGATGGTCTTCTACGTATATCTATGCAATAGATAGCCGGGAGAGGTATCACGATCTCAAAGAGGCTATGCAGACGCACAGTAACAACAGGGACACGAGACACTTTAGAGTTATTATTATTATTATTATTATTATAAAGACACCACATCTCGTGAATTTGCTCTCACGGTGCGTGGCTGTTATTGTCGTTGTCGTTCTTATATCATATCTGACGACAACAACAGCTCCCCTGTCCAACAGCTATACATGGCACGTTATGTGGGCTCGGCCCCGACTCCTTCCCAATGGAGGCCCTGAAAGTTGTTCCTCTATGGGTGTTCACATCATAGCTACGCGTCTACAAGGCGCAACAACAACAACAAGATTCAGGTGGAGCATCTTCGTATATGGTCTGCCTCGGATAGCGAAGAGATGGTGGACGAACTATACTGTCTCGCTCTAGGTCAGAGGAAAACAGCCCCGCAGAGACACAAGATGATGATAACTGCGTTTCATCATGGACCCCTGGATATTGCTCCTCCCCGGCTCGTTGGCCTACGCGCGCCAAGGATGATAGTGGTCGCGGTGGAGGCGGCGGCGGCGGCCATGAAGCCCAAACCCCCCCACAGCTCGAATGCCCAGAACCCGGCTCCTGGCTTTACTTTGCCCCACGGAATGGAGTGTGCCATCAGCATCCAATGAACACGGCATCGCAGAAAACGAATCATGACGCTTCTAACGAAACCAGATTCAGCACCACAAGCCCAGCCAGGCCCAACGGCGTTTGTATCTGAGACACCGACTGCGGCTCGAACAGAGATTGCGGATTGGCTCCTGCCTCCCGCTGAAGGGTTAGGTGCAGAGAGCACTTCGGTGCCAGCGATTCGGCAAGGTACACGTACACCGACCCCGAGACAGTGGGGCGGGAAGGGGGGTTCGCGGAAGCCAAAATGGCTGGCCGCAGCTGCAAGACTATAACATATAGAGCAGATATCCACCTGAACGACGGCAACGACGCCAACCCCGGTGAAGGCAACGGCGTCTGCATGTGAACGAGCGCGTAGTCGACGAGCGCGAACCAGGAGGGGCCGGCGCTCGTGGATATGTGCGTTTTTACGATGAGATAATGTCTCTATTCTGAGTTTTTCCGCTGTTGCGGCTTGTGCTGCCGTGTGCGTTGCGAGGCGGGGGTGTACGGGTAACCCGGCACGCAGACCGATAGTCCGCTGGTGACCTTATCGTAACGCGAAACGGGACGTCTCAAGGCGTGAACATCGCGGTTCGTGTTATCTGCATTTTTTTTTTGTTTTTTCCAGCTGACCCTCAGCTGTTCCCCTATGCGACAGGCCTGCCAGGCACTGCCGATGCCGCATGACCATCATTTAGAACCGTGACCACATTAAAACCTGTCCCGTTTGCAGGTCAGCATTTGGCTATCCAGTTCTCAGCAGTTTGCCGAGTTCATTCTGTTTGACGAGGTTCCTGGGATGAGTGACGCGCGCGCGCGTTCACTCGGCTAATTGTGAGTGACCGTCGAATGTGGGACTTACAAAGCTGCTCACTAAAGCCAGGTCTCGTCTCCTCCGACCCCCGGGGCCGTTTGCTGTTTACCGACTGCCCAAACATCACGGACTAATTTTCCATCTAACCATCTAACCAACTTGCGTGTCTAACTGCAATACATGTACATAACTTCGAATTTCATGAATTTAAACTAACAACGATATCTTCTGGCGGTCATGCTTCTATTCTTGTCTCTACCATCAACATCTACATATATACAACGTCGGCGTATGCCTCCATCTGCCGATGTATCGTATGTGTGGTGTGCAATGGCCAATGCATAGACCCCTCCATCCTGTGTGTGCGTTCTGCGAGTCGCGACTCCATTGCCTCCGTCACCAACGTGGTCCTGACCCAGTAGCAACGAGAGGCCCACGCGCAGCTTCGAGTCGTGCTACCATGTCCTGCCCCCGCCCCCGCCCCGTCTCGTCTGTTCGCGCGAAGCCATCGATCAAGTTGACGCCATAAACTCCTCGCAAACACTCTCCGCCCGTCTCTCCAGTACAACAACCGCCACCACTTCTCTTTACTCGCGCGCCCGCCGGGGCCGGGCTCAGTGGCTGGAGCCGCTATGGAGGCAAGAGCCCGTTTCGTCACAAGTACAGCTATTCCCCACGCGCTGCCTGATGCCCAATGTACCCATTGAATGTCCACTCGCTCCTCCAAACAGTGGCGCAGTGGCGGAGGATCCTCTTCGTCAACAGCCGCTGCTGACCCCACAACCACTCTACCGCTCTAATCTAACCCTACACTACGCTATGGGGTGGGCAAAGCGAACCTAACCTAACCAAACGAAAGCTATGCCGACGATCCACCCCTTTCTTCCTTGCCTTCGCCGGTGCTTAACACAGTCAGAGTGGCTGCGTATAGCGGGCGACACCATCGTGCGGTGGCGGTAGTCACAGTGGTTATGTAGAAGCAGACGAGGTAGAGGTACCAGCAGTAGTGTGCTGTGCTGTACAGGAAGGGAATGCGTGCGACTGCTAACCATCGTCGAACCTTCTCCAGTCTATTTCAGCCCTCAACTTGCTGGCCGAGACCAGGCAACGAGCAGCGAGAGAGAGAGAGAAGGACAAGGAAAGAAAAGAAAAGTAGGGATAGTGATGGGGGATGTTTTCCTCAGAAAACCCCTTACCCCTCTTCGCCATCAGCCTCTTCCGCCCCTGGGGTGACCACCCTGAGATCACCCCTTTGACTCGACTGCACCACGGAGTCACCAGAGTGGGCCGCTAGTTGCCAGTGGTGGCGAATACGCGTTGGGAAATAACAACAACGACAACAGCCAGCTGCAGCGGTGGGCCGACAGAGCCCAGCGGGGGTACGTCTCGCCAGCAAGGCTAGATGTCCCTTCGTTGAGGCGGATAGTCCGCCTTCGAAGCTGGTGTCGACGAAGGCTGGCAGACCGGGACGCGGGAATCCGCACTGAGTGACCATCATTCGGCCAGCAGCTGCCACTGCCGCTGACAAAAGCAACCCGTTAGCCTAATCAGGGGTTCGTTGACAAGTTCGGCTCCACCCAGCGCCTGCCGGCGCCGCCGCAGGACTCTGACTGTCCCGGATTCTGACGCGCCGGGCGACGTCGTCTTCTTTCTCACCATCACAGCCACCACTACTGCGTCCTGTCGGCTATTTCGTCAAGGCAAAAAGGTAAAAGGGAAAACAAGAAAAGGCGTCCGTGTCCACCAACCAATGAGATATATATATATATACACGCACTGTTACAACGGAAGAGAGACCTTGCCAACTGGGGTGTTGGCATGCCACTTTGACATAGCGGCAAACTATGCAGCGGTCAACCTCGTGGGCGACTTGTTCACGACGGTGCCAAAAATACACCACTTGATGCCTGCTTATTATAGAGCTGACAGACTGACCATCGCTCTAATTTCACGTCTTGCCGATGTCGTACTTCTTGCAAGGTTTCTAAGCAGATATCAAGCTGTCGTATGGAACGTGGACATGCTCAACGGACAGCAGCGTCTCGGTATTGTGGATATTCGATCCCGAAAAATAAGTGAATAATTAGACGATAATTGTCATGTTGGCAGCCTCAGTCAACGCATGCCAATGCTGTCATGGCAAACTCATGTCGGAAAAAGAACCTTTATGTACAGTTGAGACGTATTCTCCGAATGTGCTTTAGAGGATAGAGACAGAGCTGTTGTAGTGGAAACTCGAGGGGAAGATAAATCTTCAATCTTCCTGCTGCAGGACTGGTCCCATTCGGGATGCGGCCGGCACGATCTTGATCGCTTATAATGAGCACACCTACTCTATGCCTTAATAAATTTCTCCTGTTACCCCGGAAGATGACAGATGTTCATTTACTGACCATATTTAACCGCCTGAATTATTGATATGTGTTATGGAATATTGCTGCCCGCTTCGCTTGTCAACATAACAGTTTACCAGAAGATGTCTGTAAAATTCAAACACCACCTGAACCTGCAGATACAGCCACTTGTTTCGATCGGACAATTTCTCTGAGAATATTATATGTTTATAAATATTGAAGGATTTATGTCAGTTGTCGGAGACGCCATGAACAAATGGTTACGGGAGCGCCATAGCATAAATCAATCCCTTTAAGAGGGTATTCAACTGTGGCCTAGATCCCAGCCGGCAGTAGATTGAACAAGCTCCATTCGAGCCTGATTGATTTCGACAGGGTTATACAGCACAAATGAGTTCGCGTTGTTCTGACGTTCGCCCACCCGAAGGATGCAGGTCGACTAAACAACAAGGCATGACATGATGGATATATGAAGAAGAAGAAGCCATTTACCGTTGTTTCTGATACCGTTACTATAACGAATATATAGATAGGTCAAGTTGCCGGCACAAGTGGGTGTTCCAATCGACAGAAAGAATTGGAGAGAGTAGCCGCGATTTCCACGACGTGTGTAGAATACTACGTGCGTTAATTGTTCTTTTGGGTAACTACACTGTCAAAATGAATTGTTCACGCAGAACTTTGGTGGGTAAGCCGTTTTTAAAATACACGAGAATACCGAACGGATATCCCGAACGGATATTGTTAAGGGAACGCCGAAGACGAGGGGGTGACGGCGGGTACAATCTGTAGTTTGAAAATTCGATACGAGATAAACATAGAGAGAGAGAGAGAGAGCGGTCTCTTTTTGTATTCTCGCCACGAAGGTCCCATCTCACTTGTTGGGAGCTCGACTAACAACACTACCTTTGGCGGATGGGGGCTAACTCTGCCTGAAACGAGGTTTGCAGGTTAGTTCGAAGAGGGGCGACGGTTAAGAAGAAGCTGTTTGGCTACGCTGAAGCGGCCCCTTAATAGGACCATCCGCCCGATCGTTCAGTAGAGCTACGAACGGCTGCAGCCCATTACCCCTATGCAGCACATCGAAACGAACCTCATCAGCCTCCCTAAGAGTGGCCGGGACTTCGAATTTGCGCGCTACTCGGTGCGTGCCGTCAGGCGAATATAACTGTATCCAATCCTGTACCCAAATTCTTCTACATATAACATCTTAATCTTTCGGGTAATATATACAATCGCAAAGTAGTGTTGTTTAACGAAATAATTCGACTGTTTCTATTTCACTGGTCAGTTATATAAGTGGGCGACAATTGTACCCGCTGAACAACTAGAAAATATCCGTATTAGACTTGATTGTTCTATCGATTCCCCGTTAGCTGAAACTCTTCATTGTCAGCTCATCTGCGAAAGTGTACAAATATCACATTCGGCGCCTCAGTGCAATAAAAAAATGTTTAGCGCCCCAGTGCAATATTCGTGCCGTGCTCAATACCGGTTGAACTTCGCTGGTGGCGCGCGGGCAAATTTGAATCTCCGCCAAACCTCATACCGCAACCCAAACGGCTTTCTCTTGGCTATAAGGTGGACAGATGGCCCCCGACAGTGGTCCCCAAGCAAGCGACTCATTGCTCTATCGGCTACAACGACTTCCAACAAGACCACCATTGGTGGCGGTGGTGCTGCTGCTGCAGCGAGCAGCATTCAGATAGCGGAAGAGGCGCAGGCAGTCAGGCAGCTTCTGCAGTAACAGCAACTCGCGATTGCCCCCACGTCCTGCCTCGGACCGCCGGTCCGTCTTCGCTAAGACGACGGCTGCACTGGGCCAGGGTCGGCGAGTTAAGCCGCTGCCGCTGGTGCTGCGCAAGCCGATGCCAACACCCGGACCTCAGGTCAGGGTGTTTAGGAGTTGATGGTTTGAGGCCGATGGGGTGGTAGGCACCCGGCAGGCCGAGCAACCGGGGCGGTGAGCCGGCAGACGCCAGCGCGCGGCGTCCAGAGAGTTCAGTGCTGTGTGTGTGCGATGCGATGCGCTGCTGCTGCTGCTGCTGCAGCAGCAGCCGGCAGGAACAACGCCAACGAGGAACCGAGGACCTACTTCGGAAGCTAACGACCGCTTGAAGGGCCTGCCCGACTTAGGAAATGGGGAAGAGACAGGAGGCATGGGGTGCAGGCGGCAGGGACGAAGTGACACACACACACTTTAGGACACGCCGGGCGCAGGGGGAGCAAGCCTAACCCCCGTGTGTGTCGGTCGGCTGATGGGGAATCAGCCGACAAGTCCTCTGCTGCGGCTGCTACCGCGTGTGAGGGCCTGTGCATTGAGATTGGACAGTGTACGGGACAATGGTCCTAAGTCAGGTTGTGCGAGGGCATCACACCACCAACAACATTAACAGTAGGCAGGAAAAACGCAATGTCGGCTGGGTCAGTCGTACAGCCGGATAGTCCGGGGAGAGGCTAGCGGGCAGGTTATGGTACTATGGGTCGCGGCGAAGCGCCGGGGGTGACGCAGAGCCAAAGAATGGGGGTGGACGCCGAGGACGAGCGAAGGGGTTCGCTGATGGGGGTTGTTCCTTTTCTTTGCAGACCACTAAATAAGGGGCGGTACTAACGACACCTACACAGGACACTCAATTCCAACTTCCGCCCATGCCGTCGTCACTAGAACCTACAATAGCCACAACACTGTACGCGAACAGCAGTGCAGAGAGGTAGATACGCTGCGCTTCTGGTACATGATCACCTCGATTCGATCAAAGCCGCCGCCGCCGCCACCGCCGCCTTATTTAACTGCTATATCTTTGATCTTCTCTGTGTAAGCGAGCGAGGCTGTCTCCAAGACGTCACGTTGGCGCGTCAGCTTGACACAGCCACCAAACGATTAGCCTGTTATTATACCTACAATCATTCAGAGGCTTCTTCAGGCTGTTGTCCAATACAGGTCGGATATCGCAATGTTTCTTCGTAGCAAACATCAGTCCTATTCAAGGCCATCTCTATCCTAACCGTTCTGCTTAACTCCTAATCGGTGTCAGCGATCAGGAATACCATCAGGATCAGTTTCCATTCGGGATCGTCCGGCTGCCGTTCGGCTCATGCGAAAGTCCCCTCCTCTTCAGGCGCGTCTTCTCGTTTTCTGAACGATCTTCGCGCCTCTCTCTCTCTCCCTCCTTCTCTGTGTCTCTGCCCCGCTTCCAATGGACCGCTCGGTCTATTTCGCTCTTCGTTGGCCACCGCACTTCATCCGAGAGGTTGTAAAGTACAAATTTTATACGAGGGCCAGTCGTTGGCGGCTCCACACTCACCGCTGTCTCCAGCGGCACATACAATGTCAACGAAGACAGTTAGCCACGCCATAGGCTATAAACCGGCTTGGAGAACGGCCAGCCGCTAGCGAACAGCGATGAATGAGGCGACTCCGGGGGACGCCTTGAGTAGCGCGGTCATACGACAACGTCACAAAGTACCGCAATGAACGCCTTCGTAGGCGTCGTCTCGAGACAACGAGACGAAGTGAGTGTTTGGGTGAGGTGTGATCTCAAAATTTCGAAAGTTCGAACTTAATTGCATTAGGATGTCTGCTGTACGATAATTACTCCAGAGGACCAAGTGTGTTATGTTACTCGTGAAGATGGACGCTACGTGAGATATTGTCAGTGGGATGTTCGGCTTCACGTACGCCGTTGAGAAGTTGGCGTTTTCGGGGATGATTGCATTACGTAGATAATACAAGGTGCAGTAGTTAGCTGTGATGGTAATTTATCAAACGGTGATGGTAATTATTTCACAAAGTTTTTTCGTTTCAGAGCGAAAAATAAACTGCTTTTGTAGCCTGAACTCAGCCGGTCAAACTTGTCTAATTTTCTATCATACGGCGACTTCATATATCTATGGACCACATTAAATAGTATAATGATATCATTTGGCAAATACAACGAGGAGGTTTACGAAGAAATACGATTCAACGATTTGCACTGTATACAAAGCCTATTGCCTTCTTCTCCGTCGGCAAACACATACAACAAACAGCCCAATCCGTGGTCTGGCGAGCAGCCATATCCGCTTGTGTTCGGCGTCATTAAGCTAAACCACAGGGATGAATCTCGGACGAGCATCTCTTTGGCTGACTACGCGTCGGTGTCCAGGTGAGCTCTCGACTAAGTCACCAGCGACGGAATGAAAAAGTGTTCAGGGATCTGAGATCAACCCAGCTCCAATGCATTCGGTAGGATACTGAGGCGGCAACAGCAGCAGCCCGACAGCCAAGCGGATGACATCGGGCTATCCCCCGGTGGTGGCCACCTTCGGATCAACCAACTGAAAAGGAAAAATTCGTCTAACAACTCGCATCCAGCGAACACCACTGGATCCTTAACTCTCTCGCAAAACGAATGTGCAATATTTTTTCTTCTATTTCCTTGCAATGTGTGCTGCTGTTGCCGCGGCCGCCGCCGCGAGGGCCGAGGCCGTGCGACTCAGTCCCTACTCTTGGGTGTAGCGTCCTCAGCGAGTGTCCACTGTAAAATGAGTTGCAGTAGCTCCATTCTGAGTTATCCACCTCGAATATCGCAATGGGTCGCTAAGGCGAGGTGGTCAAGCGAAGCTGGCTCGCCCCGATCGCCTGATCAGCGTCGTCGGATTTCAACGAGCGCAGGGGGGTGGCGGTCAAGCGGCGGAGAGCAAAATCGTATTTCGACTTCAAGGCCATCGACTCTCGAGCTCGCTCTCGACATAGCGTATGGTAACATGCGTCACGCGCAAGCAGCTCCTATACGAAGTCCGGCCGGCCACGTTCACAGGCGGCGATGATGGTAAACCGAGAGTAAGCGCGCTATCCCTCAAGCGAAATCCACTTCGTAGAAGACACTGAGGATGTCTGATTATAGGAATCATCACTGCAGGATGTTGAATCAAATCCATAATGGTTCTCTTCGCAAATTCGATACGCCTATATACGACATTGAAAATGAGTTCGACAAGTTAGGAAGCACTATATTCACTATAGCAATGGTTCGCATTGTACCACGTTCGCGTGAGTGGAGCTGTAAGAACGGGCGAATGTCAATTAACACAGGTGTTAATATTAGATAGAATGCGAATGTGTCAAGTGGCCTTGTTGTATAGTCCACGCTTAAATGATCTGTCTCTTCGCCGTTCGCTCGAGTACATTTTATCGCAAGCTCTCACCGGCTTGACTCCAGCCATCACGGAGCGGACGGGAATGAGGACAAAATCATAGTTCGGTTGCGTTGCCGCAATCAAATTCAAAGTTTCCATACTCTTGACTGACACGACTGGTGAGGACCTGCGCGCCCCCGGAGTAGTTCTCATGAAGTCGGGCCACCTGCACTCGCAAAGCCCGTCCAACGGGTCCCGCCCGACCAAAGCGTGACTCTAGAGAACGATATGGTTCGATATGGGCTAATATTATGTTATAGTTCAGACGTATACACAGATTTAATAAATCTTAGTAAAATCTGAGTACCCTTGCATGAGGACGCTGCGTATTGTTATTAGTCGATTGATCTGACCTTGGCCAATCTGCAATCTGAATTGGTCACATCAGAACCGGCCTGCGACCAAGATCGTCAATATATTTGCATACAGCGTTGACCAACCTAATATAACGAAAATGCTATTTCAGAGCACGGCTACCCACGGTGGTGTCATCCTCCAAAGCAGACACCCTATCTGCTTTTCGTGGCAGACATTAGGTTCCAGCGATAACGGTGCTCGGACGGAGAGTATAATATTTGGTCAAATTAAGGTTATCCTGCAGGCGCTCATCCCATCATTTATTACAGTCCCATTTGTCGACAAACACCTGAATTACTGCTATTTGTACATGATTTTCTTAAAACGGAGATGGTTCGATTCCTGCTTTGTTTCATGCAAATGCAAATGATGATGAGTAGGGCTCGCTATCTATGCCCAAGACAATATACTCGCTCAATATCGTCGGTCGGCCATACGCCAATAGGTGATGCTGGCAACGCCGACGAGGAGAATGTGTCCAGTCAATGTGTCCATCAGCATTATACAATCTAATCGGTAAAGGGTTGATGCTAAATAAATTAGATATTATATAATATAATATACTATCGCGATAGCATCGTTGTTGCTGACGATTTCTGCGGCTGTCGTTCGTAGACCGCTCTTAATGGTCAGGCGATACTCGCATCAAAATACGCTCATTCTATTCTCACTCACTTTCTAGGCTTATAGTTCCCTTCCTTCCATCCATGCGAGCTTGCAGAGGGGCGTGTACGTCGAGGATCGGACACCTTTGTAGAACTGCCGGCGAACGCTTAATCCGGCACGTTGTCGATCACGGCCTTGAGTACTGAGACGACGTTGACGCAGAACGACCGCCTCCGAGTGCTACTGTTTCATTTCTAATCTGTCTCTCTCTAAACGGGCCCTCCCACATCGACCGCAAAACTTGGCTCGGAACGGCTCAACGATACTTGTTGACCTCTACCGAGCATCACGCGTTAGGCCTCAGCAACGCAGGCTGAGAAAGGCCGATATAAGTCGATGTATGCCACTATCTGCCTAGGCTACTAAAGCTCCGCCGCTGTAGTCTCCTGGCTGCTGTTCTGTAGCTCATCCTTCGTTGTCTAGCTTTAAAGCGCCGCTGCCCATTATCCGCCTTTGCTTATAGGTCGATTTCAGCCGGTCCCCCTTTCAGCAGACGGTACATGATGAGCATGGGGGTGTACGCAAGTTCGCATACGATGAGGCGCGATGAACTCGCGGAAGCCTATGCAGCGTTCGAACACATCCCCGGCGATAGATCCCCGGCGGTTGGGCCAGCAGCTTAGCTGGTAGCCCTCAATATTATGGGCGACTTGCCAGTCGATCGGGCTAAACACTGCAAACCACTTGCTCTCGTTGATTCTGCGTGGGCGGCTGAACGGCGGACGCTCGTGTGGGCGGGGATCTCATGGGGTTTAGCGCGAGGTTTATCGGGGGTAGTCAGGCTAAGGGAAAGCGAAGCGGGGAGAAGGGGCGTGGAGAGGTGCACGGTGGGGCTCGTCGCCTAAAGTTCGTTGTCCTCCAAAATCCCTTCAAGCCACGGTCAGCGGTTGGCATTTCTGTCTTCAACATGTGCTATGGCTCTGCAGGAACACTTGGTTGTGGTCATGTGGCTATGTGTTGATGAAAAAAATGTTATATTTGAAAATTACAACTACTCCCGTCAGCGCGGTGGCTTGGAGGACCGAGTCTCTGGCTGTAAAAAGCCAGAGGCCGCAGGTTCGGATCCCGTTGCATGATATATAAGAGAACTTAAGCATTATGTGCGGTTCCTTTAATAAATCCATATAAAGCTTTACCTTTACTACTAAGCAATGAATAGTTAACATCCGATTCTTTGGGGCACCACGCGCACTGTTGCTGTTATTTAGTATTTTTTTTTCTATATTCCCATTATTCCTAGTGGCCATTTACGTCGGCTCCTCATCAAACACCATTGTCCACCATGTTAAAATGCGCGCGAACGGTAGCACACACTCTACATTTAAATTAAATCGACCTCCTATCCCAAGCTACGTAAAGCCCAAGCTAGGTCTCAGTGACAAGAAAATTCGGTTTTTCTCACATTAATCTTCGCCTTGAATTGGCGTCTCTGGCTGACTCAACTGACCATCCACAACGACGTCGGGATTACCCTGCGCTTTTCCCATTGCTTCCCATAGGATTTACGTAGGATGCGTGTCTAGGTAGCTAGCTGTTCCAATTCCTGGTAACATCTCGTAGTGTCTGTTCTATGTCCGCACGAGTCTAGTTAAGTTATTCGATTTCTTCGGCCGTCCCTGTGCGGCTGTTGCTTCCTCGACCACCGGTCTACGCCTCGAAGATAACACCTAGAAAGAGCCCTGGCACTCGGCCTAGACTCTTCTCTCTCATCTACAATTTAAATCGCGCGATGACCACGCGTTCCGATTTCTCCGATTTTTCACAATTCCTCGGCGGGGAGCATGGTCCAGCCAGCCGAAGTCCTTGAGCCTGTGGTTCTCACTCGCGGACAGGCGCATCCTGAAACGGTGATACATTATTATTCGTTAAGGACCCGCTAAATCAATGAAGCCGCGGCCACCACCGCGGCCAAGTGTCCATGAACCCTGCCGGTGTAATAGTAACAGAGGAATGATATAGGCCAATGGAAAAAAAATCGTACGCCACTACCTAGCGTTGATGCCGACTCCGGGTGGGTGTAACACGGCGACTCCTATTGGGATGTGTCCTCTCCAAGACGAGCCCCCGGGACGCATGGCTCGTGTGGCGAAACATATCCTTTACTCATATTTACGAAAACGAATCGTAAGCAGATACTAGTATTCGATTGAGAGACGATCTCTGGACGAACCTAACAACTCTCTACCTACAGCATGTCCATGGATAGGAGATGCTTGAAAAAGGATGACCCTCTGATACCCCGAGAGGCTCTTCAGTTTTTGGGCTGTGTCGTGCAACCAAGCCCGTTGTGGCTATTTTGGATAATCCCCACGGTATCGCTGCTCGCCGACATTTAGCGTGGGTCAGTGGGCCGCGCAATGGGGGTTAGCTGGGTCGATTCGCATCTCGCTCTTTCGACAGTGCGAGGAGAGTGGGGAGTGTAAGCCTAAAAACTCATCGAGGCATCAATTTCGCTTTAAATTTCCGTTGAATAGAATTGTATCATTGGACGCGTGCCTGTGCAACGATTTCTGTGCTCGAGACTTGTTTTTAAAGAAAAAAAAAAAACACAAGGTTTTTTCGGAAATTCGCTAAGCACGAGTTTTGTTGAGGGTTTATAGATGGATCGAACTCGATTCACGCAGCCCAATGGATTCGAATTAGCAAGCAAATATGGCAAGGTATTATTAACTCGTATATCGGATATATCCGAATTTGAAATGCTTTCTGAGCGCTTAATTAGCGCGCGTCGACGATATCGAAATAATGTCTTATTAATAGTTGTTCGCTCCTTTACTAATTCCGCCATTGTCCCATACGACAATCGGGCAGAAATTCGAATACATTTCAGCTGCTGTAACTCTACCACCAAAAGAAGCATTATTTCATATTTGAATTATGATAAAATTTATTATAAAATCATTTTAAAAAAACACAAACATATTTGCCAGCGCTAACAGTGCGGTATACAGCATTCAATAACCTAACCACCTAGAGTTGCATCTAATTTTTTCAAAGAAAAAGCTCAGCTGGATCGGCTCGTTGCGGAGCAGACAGACCTCGGGTTGACATTGTATGCCCATTCAACCAACGAGTCTTTGGCATCGGGACAGGGAACTCGCCGCCCATCGCATCCGGCGCTATACTGTACGAGATAGAGCCGTTAACGTTAGCTCTGCCCGAACGAGCGGCCGCCGTCGAGTGATTTCAGTTAGCGATTTTCTGAAAGTCTCCTCCGACCATCACCACTACCATCACCATAACACTAGAACTACTATAACAACATATACCAGCGGGATCTGCCAGCCAGGCCGTTCACGAGCGCTGAATCTTCGTCCGGCTTATCAGCATTTGGAGCTATTTATTAGAAGAAGAACGCGAGGAGGGTAGTGACTCGCCCTGGCCAACAGCCCGAGCGATTGGGACTCGCCGATCCCGATTCGCGCGTGCGACCACAGTAGCGGCTGCTGTGTGTGTGTGTGTATCATGATGCTGATGGTTGAGTGATGAGGCTCGCGTCAAGACGGATGAATCAATTGGACAATTAGGACGGTGGCGAAAAATCATAACCATACTGGGTCTCACATATGATCTCACTGAACGACAGTAAACACCGAACAGCAATAGAAGACAAACATTAGAGGACAATTAGGTTACAACAACTCGGAAGGCATGGGGTCGAGCATTGGAACGCACTGCGGTCGTTACCTCTCGATGAGGCCGTGAGGCTGATTAACAGGTTAACAGGTGCACAATGGCTTGCCGTACGAATTACGTTTCATGATTGCATGAGAAAAAACAGTTTTACCAATGGACAACAATGGCAGCTGGATTTATCAGATGATCCGTTTATTATAACTAATATTCTCCTTGGAACTGCTATTCCTGAAGACGCGTAGATTTTTTTCAACTAATACGAAAGTATAAGTTGAAAGCCCGATTTTGCATCGGAATGAGCTCTGAAGGAGATTTTTATTTGAATGGCACGTTCAATATTTTTTATTGAATTTACGAAATATAACTTTTCAATACGTGTGTAGAACGGGGAAAGGCCTCTGCCGCGAATATACCAATAAGAAGTTCCACTTGTAACGCCGTTGGTTTACACGGGAAACACTCGGGAAGTGTATACAGTACACTAGCCGCGGACACCAGAATGTCTCTGATAGTGTCCAAGCGTTTGACGAAAAATTCTTCCTCTCAAAAAAAAAGACTGCTCAGTGGCTCCTAATATTGTACAAGCCTCGTAGAAACTTGTTGTACTGTATCCGAGGGACAGCTCGTCGAATATAGCGGATGTAATTACGAATTCGAGATGTTCCAGACATGTGTTGACAAATGACGGAGGACGCGCCTTTTGCCCTTGAACGGCAACTTTGGGTCAGTCAACGTGACCACTTGTGGCCGTTTTGAAGCTGACGTACGCCAATGCCTATTCGAGTTAGCTTTCGTTAGCAAGATATGCTACACCCACCTACGGCATTCAAGTATCTCCTACAATTTCCAGTAGTCATTGGTAATCATGTGTCCGGACGATCTCGACGGTGGTGTTTTGAGTTTGAACTTCTGAGGAGAACTTCACTGGGTTATGCCCGCCCAAAGGTGGCCCTAACAGGTCCTCATAGTAATACCTAAAAGGTTAAGAGCTGAGGCCTGTCAGATAGAGGAACAGCTGAGGGTCAGCTCGAAAAACAGTTATAATGCGGGCCAGACGACATCGGCGAACCAGTCTACTGAACTGGTTAGCTCAGACGACCTACACGTGCAGCGTAACACTTCCGCAGGCCTGAGCAACGCCTGCAAACAAACGAGTAATAATTAGCAGGTAAGCGCGTTGTTACGTTGTCCCGGCAGGAGGTCCTGACCGAAGTCGACAATCGATGGTGTTCCCATCGCTGTGTCACTCCAAGCACTCGTGCCATGCAAGCAACCCGTATAGATATCATTGCTGCTCTCCCGGTGAATTTCACTTGTGTTGTTTAGTATCCTCCTCTTTTGACGACACTCGTGTCCGCACGACGAACAAACGAATCAACGCAATGAGGTGCTCATTGCTCGGCCGACGAGCGCCCGCTTCATGTCCACCAGCCGCCGCCGCCGCCGTTACCGAGAGATTTATATGGAAACGGCGAAAAACACATCAGCAGCATCGGCGACTGCGAGCGCCCATTCGGAGTCCCGGTCTCGGGTTCGACTGGCTGACGGCGATCAATGGCGACCTGCGCTACCACTCGACGGTGGATTTCGAGCTGGTCCGACCCGGCTCGGAGCCACCGGAGGCACGGGCCCAGAACACGAGAATGAACAATACTTCGTGGACCGTTCGCTGGCCGACTGCCCGACGCACCGGCGGCACTAGCGGTCCGACCGCTGTTGTAGCAGCCTTGCTACAGCGGTTGCTCGCGACAGCCCGTCTACCTGGTAGAAACGTTGGCGGCCATCCCGGGAAAGCCAGGGATGGCGGAGAGATAAAGGAAAGCCGGTGAGATAGGACAGAGAGCATGAAAAGTGAATAGTATCAGGCCAAAGGCCAAAGGACGATCTCGAGAGAGAGAGAGAGAGAGAGAGAGAGAGGGGGGGGGAGAGACAATCGGCGGTCAGTATCTGCGTGCGGCTGTACTGTGGATGTGTTGTGGATGTGAGCAGTGAATTATTCCAAATTGCCACCACATAAAAATTGAAAATGCGCGACGGGTGCGAGACGAGGCGAGGCTCACGATCCACAAAAATAACGAAAACGACGACGACCGCCAAGCGAACTGCGATGCTGAGAGACAACCAGATTCAAAGAGCGCTTCAACGTTCGAGGGGAGCCGACCTCCGCAGCAGAAGTAAATGAAGCTAACGATTTGGCACCGAGTTGATAGGTAGTTAGGGGACGGAGCGGCGCTTGTCGAACGGGTCGAACACAGCGAGCGGCGAAGAGTTCGACGAGCGACAATCGAACAGTCGTACGGACCGAATCCTCGGTCGGGAGACGATTGCGACAGTCGACGCCGATTGATACGATAGCCACTGGCCACTACTGCCCGACGAGCAGAGACCAAGAAGAAGATATATGTTGAGTGAGAGTGAGATAGAGCGAGAAACAGGGAGGGAGAGACAGGGAGATGAAACACATTTCATGAGCTCGTGAAACTCGTCGGGCACATGACGAAACTATGCTATATGAAGCTACGAAAAGACAATGGCATGTTCTGCGAAAGTGGGTAGTTTCTAGGGTTCGTCAAGGTTCGCCGTCGTGGTCAGACCGTGCGAAATAAACAAAATGGGTGAGGGAGGGAGAGAGAGAGAGAGAGAGACACACACACACAGAGAGAGAGAGAGAGAGAGAGAGAGAGAGAGAGAGAGAGAGAGAGAGAGAGAGAGAGGGAGAGAGAGAGAGAGAGGAGAGAATCGTGGCTTTGAAAAAGGAGTGGGCCACCATCGATGATAATGTCAGATAGAGTGAGAATTGGCCGAGAGCCGGAGCTCGGCGGGGACCTCAGTTCAGACCTTGGCGGAAGACATCACGGGAGTGTAGGGAGCGAGTGGGGAGTTCGGTTGAAGTTGAGGATGACAGGGCATGTTTGACAGTGACGTGTTATTTTAGACAGTGAATATGTGCTTCGTTGCCGTCAGGCCTGAGCGGTTCGAACTAATGCGGTTATCCTTTCGAAGTTTGTAATGTAATGCTCGTTTTGGGTGTTGCATTCTACGCCCGAATACGGATTTCTGCGGTTAAAAATGAGCTGATATATATGATATTTGTATATATATATATATATATATGTATATATATTTTTTTCTCCTTCTAATTTAGTTAGCTTTTAATGGATATTTTTCAAGTTGCAAAGGAAAGGCGTTGATATATCAATAATATGAAAAAGTATAAAATTACAGGTTAGTGCTGGGCAGACGTTTCCACAAGACCCCCCCCCCAAAGCAAGGTCATACTAACGCTTAACTAAGCAGGCCATAATTCGCGGTCTAAATCCGACTATGGCTATTCGGCAACACTTGAGTTCCATCTCGAAATGGCCGACACAAGCTATTGAAGCATAGGTTTCGAGTGGTTTCCCTCTCAATTTATTACACTATTCGTTAATCCAATTGGCTCCGGTACTTGTATGGTACTCATCGGGCCTCTATCAAGCATTTAGCAGCCGTCAACATTTGCATGTTTCCGGTAAAACATGCTCAAGTCCACCAACATACATCGATGCGTCAATCAGCTACCGGTGGCCTGATTCCCTGAAAGAAATAGTTAAACACTAAATACTTCTGCCCACCAAAATAATGTCAATTCAAAAAAAAATTACTGAAGTTGCTAATTACCTGAAATCGGTAAAAAAAAAGCCCGTTTTTGCTTGCCAATAATATCTGCTTGCTAATTTGCACAGTCTCTGTGAAGAACCTCTTGGCCTCGCTGTGAGCCAGAGAGACAATGTTATCGCCTCCCATCGGGATGACCTCAGGCCCCGGCCTGACACCCCGCTATCACCCCAACCGCTTCTCTAATCATTGTATGCCTTAAGACGCACGATCATAATCAATATACTGCAATAAAATAAATTACAATATGCTTTATTGCGCTTATTTCAATTTAAAACAAAGACACATTCAAAGAAACACCCAATAAATGTCTCTGATACTCCAGGTATTTATTTTCATCCATATAACAATACGATCTAACAATAAATAATAATCAAGAAAGGTTAATAAGCATTATTTCTATGTCGAATGTGTATTCAATGAACGGCATTAGCGAACAAGCACCGATCCTTAAGCTTTGGACTTCGGGAAGAAATCACATCGTTCTTCATCGAATTGGGACCGACTGAGTTTCAGTGAATATTCACATTGGTTCATAGGCTTGATCGCTATGAGGCTGGTTGCTGCCGTTCTTCTTGCTGTTTATTAAATAATTACTGTTGTTATTGCTGTATCGTTACTGCTAGGTGGCCCGAAATATCTATGAGATATTAGATGCGTAAAATTTGTCGATCGTGTGCTTTTTGCGCCTCGGTGACAATTAAAACCAAGCGGTCGAAGCATGATGGTAGACACCTCGCTTGTACAGTTGCGATGGCGTTGTATCATACATCATTCATTTCAAATTATTGTGTCACTACTGCACGCGCGCACACACTCATTTTTTATCATATTGAAATCTTGAATCGAATCCCATCAATTTTCCATTCGAGTAACATAGGACATCCAGCCCGTATGACCTGGCCACGTATTCCCCGATAGCGATAATTACCTCTCGACCTTCAACAGATTCTCCTTTTTTTCAAATTATTATTTCAACGACACGATAAAGGACAACAGAAGCAAAAACATAAACAACAGCAGGATCTGCGACAATATCGTAACAATAACATCACACACGATGAATCCCGCAAAAGGAAGGGTGGTCGTTTCTAGCCATTGTCCCAACTTAGGTGCAGCCCCTGTGGCCGAGGTACGAATTGCGGATCCCAGCACGCCTGACCGCTAGCTGAGCCGGCCACCCCCGGGAGGTCTCGGTTGCTTTGAGAAGAGGTTAGGCTCCACTTGAGGAGTGACCAACCACTGATCCTTCCTATAGTATGTGTCAATGACGAGCTGACAGCCGTAGGGTCGTCGGTGCGGGTCGCTTCGCTGTCGTGAGCCAGCAGCGATCAGCGCCTCGGCGTGCGCAGCTTCTCCCTAGTGCTGCTGCTGCTGTTGAAGCAAGCACCGCCGCTGCCGTCACCGCTACCTAGGTCCGTAGCAACAGATGAGTTAGAGCAAAAGAGAAGCTGGGGAGTGGGACGGGGGGGGTTTGGGGGTTGAGCGATACGATTCCTCGGCTATCCGGATTCCCGGGTGATGTACGACGAACGGAAACGTTAAATCGCCATATTTCATATCTCGCCTGCTGGCTAGCCAGGGGAGCGACCAACCCCCCCCCCCCACCCCGGGAGGGTTTGTCACAAGCAAACGGAGCAGCGCCCGGCCGCTTCCTTCGTGCTGGAGGCTCGTAGCGCCTATTGCGGCCTATTATGGTCAACCAGGCTTGTCCTACTCGTGTTTCTCGTGCCTGCCGCTATCTCAGCCGTCTGGCGTCAAGTCGATACGAGGGCTAGCATATACAGTATAGCAGGTCTACTGGCTGGCAGAGGTCACACGGGCCACATGACTCACTCGCTATACTCATTGTACTTTGGACAACTTTCATCGCGAACAGACCTCGCTAACTGGTGCTAACTAATGCGTCGATCTCGCCACGCCGTGATTCGCAGCGGCCCAAAATGGGTGAGCGCAGAAAACGAAAGAGAGATTGACGAAAATTCGAAATCTGGGGTAAGCAGACAAGACGGCATTTGCTACAGAGCCCGAGGCAAGATTATGAAGTGGAACGCCATCTACCGTTGGGCCCATAGGTGGAGCTGAGTGGTCACACTCTGATTTGCCGTGTACGGAATATATGAAGTAGAGGGGGCAGCATTCACGGATGCACTGGCCGCCGGGTCAGTGGTCGACGCGTCGCTCGTGTGTAGATGACGCTTACAGATAACCGCAACACGAGCACTGATTACGTCGAGAACCCGATAATAGTTAGTAGTCGCTTGATGCAGAATGGCGAACGTTGATAACGGCACGGTCTCGTTCAGAGACCCAGACGTCGCACGCTGAATGCGTTCAGAGAAGGACTTTATATTTAGTTCGGTTACATTAGCAGTTCGAAAACTCTGCAACCTTGTCTACCCATCTATCAGCTGCGACAATGGCACAATCTCTGTCGATCAGATCGTCTATCCCTCGTGTCCGAAATGCCAACATATTTCTACAACAAGAGAAGCGATAGGTTATTTGCCGGCGAGAAAACGATCTCAACGGGACTCTTTCTCCGTGGACTGGTCATCCCATCCTCACACAATGGCACACACAATTGGTATTTTAAAAGGTACTACCTTCACATTGAATGGATATCTAAGAGGAGGAGGAGGTGCTGTGTGTATGCAAAATGTGTAGGTGTACACGTCTCGGTGCATGCAGAGTAATAATAATAATAATGCGAATATATTGGGAACTCTGCCTGCACAAGACCGAATCGATCTACCGCACAATGGTACGCGGATGCAACTCCCTCTCGATCGGGTTTCGTTCGAGATTACGCCGCTACAGCAAACATGAGGGTTTGCTGTTGGTCGTTGCCATAAACCACGGCGGCTGTCTCCGTCATTCTTATCGGCCTTGTCCGCGATTTGGGATTTGTCAAAATTGACGACAACAGAATGTTAATCTTCGCACCTTTCGTAGTGAGATACGAACGTATGCTCTCATTCGTATTTATAATAACGACAGCTCCGGCCTACCTTCGGCTTGTCGTTTGCTGTCCGCAAACGTAAGTAAATCTCTCTGCGTACGATGTACGTGGGTATTATATGGTCTAAGCTGCAGCTAAAGCGGCAGCCTCGTGCATATTCTTGGGTACGCGCGTCCTGCTCGAAGTCGTTCTACGTTGACCTCAAAGGCTTCAGCAATTGAGCCATAGTGGTCGGTGAAGGTCTACCGTAAAATCGTCACGGAGTGCCCCGTGACATCTTCATTCAGGCTGCGGCGAGCTCCCACCGCAGCCTATACGAGGCTCTGTGCACATATCCGGCGGATTTTATGCCTGTCAGCCATTGTGCGAGGTCAACCCGCTCAATCATTTGAGGAAGACGTCGAATGAACCACTCGAAGTACGCGCTATATTTTCATGGACACCATCGCGTTCACCAGGCTGGCCGCCGGCAGGCGGTATTCACCATTAAATGTGTATATATTCAACGACCGCATTCCCGGAACGGGAGTCGCCTAGCGTGCTCGCGCTTGCCGCGAGCATACTCGCCCGCTACCCCTGAGAATCTACCTTTGTCGACGCCTCTCCGCAGGCCAACCGGCCGTAACAATCGGTTCGATGTTGGCGAACGGCCGAAAGGCTGTAACTTTGACAGAAAACGACCCTTGCTTTATTTATTCCGAGCGCTAAACAGACTTTCAGCACCGACGAACTGCATCGGTGGAGCCTTTCTGAGACCACTGCCTCTGATCGCTGCGCTGTGGCCGCTTGAACAGAGATGAAAGCGGGCCCACAAAAAGTGGCTCTCCTACTCGCTCGCACGATGGTCGCATCATTGTAGAATGAGATTGCCTCTTCATTTGATGTCGAACAACCGATGAGAGTACCAGCCAATAACAATGGTGTCTCAATAGACACCGGCGCAGATATCATCTGAGCTCAATCTGAGCAAAGAGAGAGAGAGGAATCGCGCTGTTGGTGAGTCTGAACACCTGGAAAGTTTGGAAACGGGGAAGAACGATATATATATATATATGTGTGTATTTGTATTGGCTCGGTTGGTGTATATCGATATATATATATATATATATATATGAGCATCTGGTGGAGTTTACTTCTCATAATGCTGTACAGTCAGACTGGGAAGAAGAAAGCATGAATCGAATGGTTCCACCTCTGATCATCCAAGACTCCCTCTCTCTTTCTCCCACTCTCTCTCTCTGCTCACATTTGAACAGCCTTTTGTGCTCTGTTCTTTCTGAATTCGAGCGGTTTGCGCGCGTGCCAGTTGTGGAAACTGTGTGCGCCGTCGACGATTGTGTCTCGGTGTGTCGCTGTTGTATTATATAATATCACATTCGTAGACGATCGATAGCGAGACGGCTATTGTATTCGATGAAACGTGGCAGATTAACTGAGACCTGCCATCCTTCTTCGCGATGTGAGCGGGTCGCGCGCTATGAATTCCCCGGAAACCAATTCCTGGGTAGAAAGACCGCTGTGCTGTTGGTTCAATTACCCGCCCTTCTCTGCGCGTTTACCTGTTGCGTTGGTCTTCGGCACGAACGGTGGCGGTACACCCGGCAGAATGAATCATTGCCAGCTGGATGCTCTGACACGCCTGTCCTGCAATCGATGCTCTGTTCCCGGATAGGTGTGGCGGGATTGCTGACAATGCGTTTGATTTCGCTCCGTGCTAATAATGGGAATTACTGTTATAGTAGTGGAATTGTTAAGCATGTCCTGGAACCCGGTGAAAGCTTCCAAAATCCCCGCCGAACCTGTAGACGAATCGATTGTTCAATGATTCAGCTATTCTCAGTGTGGTGTATTCTGTCATATTTTGTATATCTAGTCCACAACCTAAACCAATTGTATAATATATACAAGCATATATTGGGGGTAGAAATATGTTTTGTCGCTATTCTAAGAGAGAACAAAATTGTTCTTAAGTTACGTCTACAAAACTTTGCCGGATTTTCCTCGAGTTCGCACTCCACCCTGTCATTGTCAAGCCCAGTGATTCTTCCCGACTTGGGAGCGTCTTCAAGGTTAAAATCACCGGCGCGAAAGGTTTTCAACCACCTCTCAACCGCTTTAACTGAGACACGTGACGATCCAAAAGAGCGTTTCCAAATTTCAGATGACGGCCAGACGTTCGCTCCAGACGACGATTTTGGCTGGCCCCTTCTGCTGGTGGACGAGCTGGTCGTACACCTTGTCCTTCCAGGCACGGTATCCAAGAGTAGAAACGCACCCGAGCCCGCCAAGCAGATAACGAACGAGCTCAGAAGAGAAGGCACGATATGCGAACGCTTCTTTAATCTCGCTTGTTCCTGTTGTGTCCCCGTGCCGGAGTGGCCGAGGTTTGCCACCCACACACCACTTCCTCTTTCAATTTTCTTTGCCTGATGATGTCCCGCGTCGGCTGCCGGCGTTCCTGCCTCGAAGCAGCGGTGTCTGCGGCCGCGGCAAACGCCCGGTGTAATATGGTACCACCGGATCGTGGCTTGTTCCGCGACTGCTGTTATTTCGCTCACGCGGCTTTGCCGACATCTTTGTCCTTCGTTGACGTTTTCCGTTGCTCCCAACAAACCAACAAACCAACATCGCCATCTCGTCGCCGCCCGACCCATGAAGCGGTGGCGGTGGCGGCGGATACGGCATCGCTTTGTAGTTCTGCTTGTAGATCCCTTCGCCGGCAGCGTGCGTGTGTGCGCGCGTGCCCACACTAGTGACCGCTCAGGCCCCGTGGATCTACTATACATGCAGGCTGTCTTTCGACCGCTGCCAGTGCTGTGTCTCCTAGGGAAAAACTGTCAGAGGTCCTCCTATGCCGACTGTGTTGAACCTCCATTACATCATCTGGCAGCGGGTTTTTTCTCTGTCGGCATCCGCAGCAGAGTGGATTGTAGCATCAGTCAAAGGAATCTAAAGGCACTTTTCTCCTATTATAGCCGTTTGTGTTTGAATACGCCCACCACAACAACAACAACCGCAGAAAAAGCAGCAGCAGCAACAACAACAACAACAACAACGACAACGACAACAATAATGACAGCAGAAACAGTAAAAAGTCTAGGGGATGATGCGCGAGATCATTTCGAGAGCTATGTATGCTTGTGACAGGCAATGCAAATCGTCTAGAGGACGAATAGGAGACCAAGACTCAGTTTTCTTCATCATACTCTACAGTCCACAATAGATCTTATGATGGATATAGAGGGGCTCGGCGAAACGCGAGAGAGAGACAAAGCCGTATCGGGAGCTACCGAGAGCGATATAACCGACAGAAAACGAGATCAGCTCTCGCGATTCTCGGCGTAGATCCCGAGTGGGAGAGGTCGTGTGCTTTGTCGGGTGTAGGTCTAAAAACAAGCAAAAAATCGTCGTCGTTGCTGCCTAAAGAGCGAGAGAAAGAAAGTTGTCTGGCCACAAGCTTCAACTTGTTCACCCATCGTTATCCTCGCAGCAGCAATGCATAGCTTTGGCTGACTCTTCCGAGCAGCACCACTGCGATACGCCACTACGGACAGGCCTTGACGGAGGACCTGATCCTTGGGCCTTTCTGTGTGTCCTGCGCGGATGTCGCGGGTACTGGCGCGATCGCCTCCGAGTGTCTTCTTCAATTCGGTTGTTCTTTCATTTTTTGTGCTGTCTCGACAGTCGACGCAGACAGCGGGACGCACGCCGGCTGAGATCGCTCTGAGATCGGTCTGAGTTTGCCACTTCTGCCCGAGTCCTGCCGCTCGGGATCCGGCCGCCTGCAGGAACCACCACCAGCACCACCACCTCCTAATGGTGAAGAGTCGCGTGTGCCACACCAGCCGACACCGTCGGTACGCGACGCGGGCGCTGTTACATAAGAGGTTCTCTTAGTGTTTTATCGTCATTGTCCGCAGACCTGCTCGCTCTCCTCTTGGCCTGCGGCTTCCGTAGGCACGATCCGAGCCAACGCGACCTCTCATGTTGTAACCTTCTCTGCAGTTTCCCTGTCTCGCTGCTCCGCTCTTTCCCCGCTCCCCTCCGGAATATCGCCCAGATCAGGAAGAGCCAATTGTTTTGCTTGACGGCGGCCTGGCCATACCAGCCGGATCTGCACGCTTGCCTGGCCGCCCATCCATGATACAGTAGCGGCCGCTGCTGGAAATCGATGAGGGACGAAATGTGAACAGGAGGAGAAGAACAGGGGAAAACGCGGGCAGTGGAACAGACTTGGAGGCCGACGGCAGCAGCAGCGGCCAGCGACAGTGCAGAGGACAGCGTCGAGGAAAGCGAACGGAATCTATTTTTTGCGGCAAAACAGCCATCTGCTGCTGCTTCTGCCGCTGCTACCCGATGTGGCACGCGCGGTTGAGCCGCTGGGTCGGCAATAAGGACGACGACGACGACCATGACAACAACAACAGCAGCAACAGCAGTAAGAGCAACAACAACAGCAGCAACAGCCGCCGCCGCAGCAAGCTGTCTAGCGGGGGAAGATGAGTAGGAGACAGCCGGCGATTGCGGCGGCGGCGCAGAAGTCGAAAACATTGCGTAAGCGGTCTGTGGTTATCGAATCGTTCGTATAGGAATTGTCCTCGTTTGCGATCCTACCTGAGCCAAGGGAAGATTGGAAGGGGAGAAACAACGTGGAGCAGATCGACACAGAGGGAAAAAGGGGTCCTCTGCTTGGACCCTCACGCCGACATCTCTCTCTCTGTTTCTTTCTCTCTCTCTCTCGCTCTCTCTGCGTCCACCGACCCAATGCAGCAGTAGCCGGCGCGCGGCTTTTCGCATCTACACACAGAGACAGACGCTTGCGCGCAGGTCGCGTACCTATAGGCACGCGTTCGCTAGACTAACCAAAAGAAGGTATGTCCAGGTGGTGGTGGTGGACCGAGAGGTTCACTAACTGAGAAGCACTTTTAGCGGTGGAAGAACTCGCGAAACAGCGAAAGTGGGAAGGAGGCGAGAGAGAGAGAGAGAATTGGAAGTAGTCAAGGAAGAAGTGATAGCCACACACAGCAACCGATTAGACCTGCGAACTCCTCTCGGCGCACAGTCTAAACCCTGTAGCAGTGTGCACTGTCCAAATGCCTCTAGCCGTTCGGGCTAGCAAGTTAGAGAAGGGTGGTCGTACACGCGCTGGCCAGCCGCACAACGCGCCGGCTGGAAATGGCCTCTCAACAGAACGCCGAGTAGACCAACGATCTCCGCAAATCGCATGTGCGGAGATCTTCCTCATCCGCGATCCCCACGAACTGATTATGCATTCGTCCGCTCAGATTTATGCGATCCGATGCGATATGATATAGGTATGCTGTATGTTTGTGGCTTGTAGGAAGTCAGTCGGTCGTTCTAACCCGAGCTCCGACAGCGTCAGGGATCGGCATCCACTGTCGTCAGAATCGCGGACCGCTGTGTCCGACGAGAGGGTTCTCTGTTCGGGTTCTCTGTCAGGCCGACACATAGGGTCACATGCCGTGCGAGTAGTTCAACGGCGTACGGCCGACCAGATTTTGTTTGTTGTTCGCAGATGCGCCGGCCGCGGATGATTCACCGGTTGGGGCAGGGTACGGCAGCCTGGTAGACAGTCTAACTGTCGTATCAGAAACACAGTGTCATTCGCGAGCGAACAGCTGCTGGACAGGCTGTTGGAAAGTGGGGAAAAAAATATTAGCAATCGCCGAACGAGTGAGCCTAGCATCACGGATCGTGTCGGCAACGAATCTTCCAGCGGCGGAGACCATTCGGCCGCCGTTCGTCTCAATGTCGTCGATATGGCATCAATGTATGTGTGCATGTCGATTTATGAATGAGAAAGGGCCGTTGGGTGTGGAATTGGCGACGAGAGCACCGATTGAGAAGCGAGATATATATATATATATATATATATATAGGGAGAGAGAGAGAGGACCTAGAAAGGCTTCGACGATAGAGTGCGCCACAGTCTATGACATAACGCAGACTTGTGACTTGCGTCACGAGTAGGGGAATTTCGTCGCTGGAAGCCGAGCGCTCGGGGGAGCGGAATCCATGAGCGCAATCGGCAAATCGACTCGAGCGACTGAACACCGCCCACTGAATCTACAGCGGCTTTGAACTACGACGATCTTCCCCTGAGAAAGCGAAGCAATTGTTGCTGAATCGGCTTGTTATCCACGAGTCAGCTGGGCCGTGCTCGCGTCAAAACGCATGGGATGAACTCTGGGTGCGCGCCACCCTATAGTGTGACCCGCATTTCGATGGATGAAATAAAAAAAAAGTCGCGGACAAATGACGGCAACAGCAACAACTGTGATCGTGATCTGATAATCGGCGTTATCAAATGCTTTTGCTAGATCGACAGAAAAATTGTTTTCCCTTGTCGATATCATCTTGACAATCATTGGCGCCCATTCGAAATCGGTGTACTTCGACTACAGCCATTGCCGTTCGTTCGCTCGCGACGTCCCCCGTTATCAGTTCAGGGTTCTCAGCCCTGACCTTCGTTCGACCCAATGACCTCAATCTTAGTTGATTTTAAGAGTTCATTTAAAACTGTTCGTTTAAAGGCTGTTCGCAGTACAGCCTCGAATTTCGTCGCGGCACGAACAGCGCGGCAGCAGCGGTCACGAGGTTTCCAGGTGCAACAAGTCGTGTATGTTCAACACCTCAAACTTCGGTGCGCATTAGGTCGTTCAAATTCATGTTACTTGTCAGCCACTGGCAGCATCTAGGGTCTCCGCCGCTCGTGGCGTCGGCCGAAGCCACACTCTTCAAGTGCGGCGGGTCCCGCAAGTTGCTCTCGTGTTGAGTATCGCCGAATTCTCCAGCTCATCGTATAGAAACTCTACCCGATGCTAGCCAAAGTTAACCTCAAGTCGCCGTCCAGCGCGAGCGCCTTTTGTTGGATCTCTTTCAGCCGTCGAAGTCGCAGTATAGCCCAGTAGTATCTGCAGTAGTAGCCGCCGCCGCCACTACCATTGCCAGTGGATTTAGTGAAAAATCTCTTTCTCTCCCCCTGCGCTGATCTGACAGTAGTGTCTTCCGCGCGGTGCGGCACTCGTAGCCCATGTATCCTATGTACGATCATTGTCGACCCCCCCCCCCTAGTCCACCACCGCCCTTACTGTGTTCGATAGTGTCCGGCTGATATCTAACTCGGCAGCATTCACCTCGCGCGCGTGAATCGGCCAAGTTCCACGCGTCGCCATCAGCCAGTATACAGAAGCTGAGCATTGATGTCAGCCACATGGTCGTTGTCTGCTCGCTGCTGCCGCAGACACGGGCAGTTCACTTGCCTCGTCTCGTACTTCTGTAGGTACCCGACTACTTCGTTTGCGGGCTGGCCTCAGCAGCAGCAGCACCGCTAGCAGCATTGGACTAGATCAGTGCAGGCACGAAGCCGCGCCGCCATCCACTTCCACGGACATCGTGACACTTTCTCTCGCTCTCTCTCTCTCTCTCGCTGGCTCGCTCTCGTTTTTTCTTTCTCAATCTCTCGATCTCCGTAAGCTTCGAATTGTGTTCCTCTTTATCGTCGTTTACCTCGCCTGTCATCCGCTCCACTGTTGTTGCTTGGACTAGCTCATCCAGTCGTGCTGCAACAGCGCTCAAGTCTCGTTGAAAAGTTGCGCCGTGGGTTAGATGTTCAGCCGGTCGCGCCGGCCCGGTTTGTCAGTTCACCCGCCGAGGTACAGGTAAGCAGCGAAGCACCACTTTCACTGGTCAGCCGGCAAGGTTACGCTGGTGATAGAACGGCGCCGCCCTACAGCTCTTAGCTATGGCGAGCTCGCATCGGCGATGCATGTTGCTGGTCGCCTCCAACGCGTAGGCAGGGCCAGTGCGCACAAACACCATGGACGCGCCGCTAGGATTCTATCATACACACACACACACACAGAAACATACGCTCGATTACTAGGATCTACCCACACCCAATAACTCGACAACTGTCGTTATCGCTGCCCACAATAAGAGCCGATAGCTTATGCTGAGCTATATGTTGGTCGCCCCGAAGCCACCAATAGCAGACAAGTCGTAGAGGGACGGCCGGCACAAGCCAGTCGTCTTGAGGCTTGACGGACCTCGGGGAATAGTGTGAGCAGCGCAACGTCGAGTTGTCGCGATGTTCCACGGACTAACATCGACATTGGACATACACAGATCTCGTCTAGCTAACCTGCCGGTCGAGCTCACCCAAGCACTCGCGGACAGCTCCGCTGCTCGGCCGCCCCGCCGCCGTGCTCGTCTGTTGCTTGGAGGTAATAAATTTCATGAAATTTCAAGGTCGAACTAGTTTTGGCCGGCAGCTCGCCGGTTCGCTTTCGCCGGCCGGAGCAGGCGGTCTCAGCGCGCGGGGGTCGCACGCGACCAGACCCCACTAGGACACTCTCTCCTCTGAGTTCGGCTTCTCCTCCGCATCTCCTTCGTTTGATCTCCTCCTTTCTCGCCTTACTCTTGCTCTCTCTCGCTCTCTCTCTCTCTCTCTCTGTCCTCCTGACTGAAGACTCACTCTGCCGCTCCGAAGATTCCTGCTCTCCGCGCTCGGACTACACTGGGTCCCTGTCAGTTCCTTCATCGAGAGCTTCGTCCACTGCTGAGCCCACACGCGAACGCGCGTGCGCGCCCGGCGAAGAGCAGACAGCCAGCGAATCTCCTTGAAAAAAACAGCGAGAGAACAGCGAGACACAGAAGGAAAAAAGCGAGATAGCTCCAAAAGCTACAGGGCGATTGAGGGACAGAGTGAGAGGGGTCGGGTCCTGCCACCGCCGCCGCCGCTGCCGCTTCGGTTGCATGGTGGATTTTTTAGCGAATCAGCCGACCTGCTGCTGCTCCTGCCGCTGGCCGCTGGCCGCCAGCTCGTTGGCTCGAAATTCGCGCGCGCTTGGGCGAGAGAGACAGAGAGCGGGGCGCTGGAGATCGAAGAACTGACGAGTCCAAGCGGCGAAGAAATAGAAAAAGTACAAGAATGGAGGCGCGCGAAGAGATCGCTGCCTCTCCTCGCCATCGAGCGTCACAATGAACACATACATATCGACATTCAGAATGACACACACACATGCAATTCTAGCGAAAACATCCGCGGCAGCATCAGCGAACCACACAGACACACAAACTCACACAACAACAACAACTTTTCGTTTCGTTTCGTAGCCTCCTGATCTCTGTAGTGACCACTGCTCTACCTTTGCGCTGCTAGAGGTCAAGTCTAGCAGCCTTTTTTTTTTGTTGCTAGATCTCCCCTGTCCCCAGTGGTGTGACACTGCTTGTGCACTTTCTCACCATGGTGCCCTAATATCTACAGTACTCCGGAGCGGGATAGGGGTGCGCGAGAGACTCCCCGCTCGCCTCCGCAGGTCAGTGGGTAAGCGAGGTAGCACGAACAAGAACGCAACGTGCGGTGGACAGCAGGCAATTTTGTGCTCCCAGCTGCGCTAGTATTTGTGCTATGTTCGTCTTAATCGGACAATTAGCGTGGGGAACGAATGATAATTATGCTGCTGGTGATTGAGCACCGGGTGATAACGCTGATGGCGGACACCATACAAGCGTAAATCGATGCTGAGCAATACGGGACGATCGGTGCCTTCAAAAAAATCCGATCATCTTCAACCTCTGACATAGGCACGTGGACGGAGGTGAGCCGAGAGTGCGATACTCATTGTTAGTACTTCTTCAACACCCAGAGGCTGCAGGTTGCCTGGCTACCTGAAAGGCAGTGTGAACTATACCTAGACAAAGCGAAATGCAAAAATTTATACAGATATATATATATATATGTATAAGCTGTGAACAAAACGTAAACCATAGCAAAATGGCTTGCCATTCAACCAATGATGTTGAATTCCACCGATTCAACATCAAGTTTATCGATCAGCACAGTCCCGCGACTAGCGACATCGCAGTGACAAGCAATTCAGTGAAATGCGGGCACGATGATCGAGTCACAAAATGTCAACATCGACAATAGAAATCGGCCTCCCATCATCCGGTCTCCCAGTCTGGTCATGTTTTCCCAATGGCGAATCCCTCGCCTCTCTATCTCTCTCTTTCTCATGACAGAGACCCGATTCTTTTTTCGGAAGGTTTCCTTTTCGTTAGCTCTTCGAGTGGCAGGCGGCGTTGACCACCGTCCGCCCTCTAATCCATCCTTTTTCGGGTGGCCGAGAGACCAGACTAGAGAGGGCAGTATTCGTGCACGGGTGCAGCCACTGTTGCGGCAAAACACCGTTGCTTTCGTCGATAAAATCATTCGAGATAGAAAAGTTAGCCTAGCAATCTATAGCTACCTCACTGGTGAGCTTACTTTGTCCGCATCTGTTACTTGTGGTTAGACCACCGCCATCGACTTTGCATGTATCTCTCTGCGTAGTGTGTGTACATATTATGAATAGGGGCACCTCGTTGTGGTCAGTTATATATATATATTATATTGTATGATGGTACAACAAGTATTGTAGATGTGTGTACAGTTCCACGAGTGGAAGCAGCGGCCTGTCCGTGATGCCTCTCCTGCAGCAACAGCGCAATGTTGGTATAGCGCACATGACGCCCTCGTAGGCACTCCGTCTGCTTTCAAACCATCAGCCTGTCTTCTCGGCGCTGCAGGGAGGGTGTTAAGAGATGAACGTCGGGTAGGCTGCACTCAAAAAGCCGATGAGAGTTGTTAGGTGAGACTCGTCGGGATGTGATCCCCCTACCCCCGAGTAAGGAGGACGATATATATAGGCTCTATAGGCTTGAGCCGGCAGTTGACCGACAGCTCCAGTAATTCCCTCTCGCAGCGGATGCGTACGCTGCAGTAGCCATAACAAAATAAGCAAACAACGGCATCAACACATCGAATCGATGGCAGCGATATGGATGTCATAGAACAGCATCATCTACCCATCGGCATATGCCCGAAGCGATTCCGTTTATACCATGGAGCATGCAGAGTGCAGTTCAAAAATTTGACAAATCATAAATGCTCCATGTGTAACTTTTGCAATCAAGGAATATCGATGATCGGGTGATTTCTGCTGGTGTCGACTCCAATACGAGTTTTTTTTCTTCAACCACGGTTTTCTCATGGAACGCTGCTCCTGGGATTGACGCGACAAACTGATAGGTTCGTATTAAAAAGCACCGCCTATATATGCTGGATGTCTTAGATGACACTATTCATTATCCTCAAATGAAATCAGTGTTTGCCTGTTCGTGTTGCTTGGGGCGGTGCTTGATATGTGGGAAAAACGAGCCGACAAGGTCCAGCCCAGGAGGAGTGATTAATGGTTCTGATGCTTAAATTTACAACATCGTAGAGCCAGCAATAACCGTTATAGGCTAGCGACTGGTTGCTCTATTTAATATACTGCATATTGTCATTGAAGTAATTTTGCTTTCAAGTAACAGACGTCATCTCTGAAATAGTATATTTCAGTAGGAGGAACCACAGTGGATTTTATTAAAACTAATGTGAACTCAACGATTATTGAAAGAGAACTAAAGCGAAGTTACATTGTAGCATATCATATGACTTCAACAACTCTTGTATAAGGTGCAAGGCGACGATGCGGCTAATTAGGACAATTAGCTCGGGCTGTTGTGACCAAGCACGCACATAATGATGGGGCATCTTTCAGTTTATAGTATACTTATCGATTGTGAAAGAATGTTTAATTTAAAAAAAAGTACGTTTATTTGAAAACGCTAAATTGTGGGTGGACAGCGTCATCTAATACATTCAGCTCGCGTCAACCATTATTAGCAGTCAGGCAGTAGTAACCAGTTGTAACAACATCGTTGATTGCTGTAATCTTCCTGTGCGCTATGCAATTGGCTTTTTAGCATCCCTCCCCCAACCAATAATTGGATCTAAATGTTGAAAAATAACTAGAAAAATAACAGTCACGTCAGTCCGGCGACGAAACGCCGCTTTGTGCCTCCATCGCCAACACGGCACTACTAGTGCCAATAGATTGACTGATTGACGAGCGCCGAAAAAAAATAAACGATCCACTCGCGTGCTCAGATCACTCGATCACGGCCAAATCAAAACTGGACCAGAAGCATGCACGGGCCATGGAGGATTCTGTGCGGGCGGCCAGCAAATCTACACAAACATATGTATTATCATATATATATATATATATATATTCGTGGTTGGACCTAATGTCACTGTATCACCATTGTGCTGTGACGCAATGCAGCAACAACCGGGCTGGTCGTCCTGCTGACCCAGCCAACAATGCACAATGTCCACCCGCCGGACCTCATCAAAAATCATCAATGTGGGTTCCGTTCCTATAACCAATTTAACAATGACGAGGAGAAACTGGTCATAAAAATCATCCGAGCCGAGGCAGCGGCTACAGCAGCCGTCGCCGCAGCAGCAGCAGCAGCAACGGCGTCACAGTCGTTGAAAATCGCCTTCTTCAACCTATGACAGCGATTGACATTGACCGCCCCCGCGCAGACGCGTGCGCCACGAGAGACCGACGGCGCTGCTGGCACGCGAAGAACCTAATAGCATTGCCCGACAACGAAGAGCGCATTTTTTAAAGCGAGCGAGCGAGCGTGCGCGGAGAGTGAAATGCCGGCTGGACGCCGCACCATCGGCGGCGTCCGCAGCGTTCGCAGCAGGCTGGTCGTATGAAATAGATAGGCGTCTGAAGGTGTGATTTGTGGGTGACCTTCAGCAGCATGATCGCCTCTGCGGCGGCTCGCACAAGCCTACACACGGTCAGGTAACCCTCAGGTGTTGGGGTCCGCTCGAAGGGCTGGGCTCGGGAAGAGGGGAGAGGAATCGCGGAGGTCTATGCCCGCGCTCGTCGGCTCAGCCGCACAGAGCTCGCTGTAATGCGGCGATGCTCTGTCCGCTCGTATCGGGAAGTCGCAGCGTTGTATGATAATCGAGATAACTAATTCCATGTCGTTGTTGTTGTTGTTGTTGCCGGCGTACCAGTGACGATACCAGCAGCAGCAGCAGCCACGGAATTATTGTACCATTATAGAGCTGCGGATGGATGGCAGAGTGCGCAGCACTTCAGTTTCGATAAATGAAGTAAAGATACCTTTTTTAATAGTAGCTTTGCGTAGGGATAACTTCGCTGCTCCTTAAGGCAACGGCGTTTGAAGGGAAAGTTTCGCAGGTAGATTCAGTTCATCGAGCCACCTCTATCAGTGTGCTTGTTCACTTTTGGGAGAGACAATCGAGAACACATGAAACCCTGTCGCCGCCTGACTTTTACCGAAGCTTCTCAGCAATGCAGAGCTGTTATTGATTCGAAACTCACGTAGTACTCAGTTAGTGTGTAATCGAAATCACATCTATCCGCAGCTATTATAATGTCAAGTCATTGTAGCATCGTAAGATTTCCTCTATTTGTGGTTCCTTCAAACTAGAAGCGGATTATCAGCGCGGTAACCCACGGTGGCCGAGATAGCCCAGAACAACGGCATAATTGAAGAGACAAAACTGAAGGTCCGCCGAAGCGTATCGTCACCGACTCTAAAAGGCAATTTCTTGAAATAAATAGAATTAACCAATAGAAAAATATAAACAAAGTATTCATATTTATATTAGTAAATTATAAAGGTGGGCAACAATTGTACCACCCTGTGAATATAACAAACTATTTATATATATATATATTTATCTCTTTGCTTCGAATGTATCTGCACTGTAGACAAGATGCGATGTGCCTGCATGTCGACAAATCACGATCTCACCGGATAATGTCTTCGTCAGCCTCGACGCACTTCGCGGGATCGCATACACGTAACCCATCCTCCCAGAGAAACACATAAGCGATATTTTGTGACCCAAAGTTCGTAGCTTGAACGAAGCCCTCTCGCCGATTGTGGACAACGCATCGAAAGCCTTCGCGAAGTCGACGCACACTCACACACTCGGCGCACATGTATAATTCAAAGCAGCAGGCCTAACCTCACCTAACCCAACTTAGCCTATCAGCCTATCAACCTAATCCACTGCTGGCTAACCCATTTGAATATAGATTCGATTTTTCATCTTTTTGTTCACGAAAACGAGCGCGGGAGGCTACGAAGCGAGCGGGCCTTCACTTCGGGTCTCTGCTCGGCTCGTGCGGCTTCGATCTGTTGTCAGTGCTCTGTCCCGTGTAATGGCGACATTCAAAGCGGCAGACGATTCCAAGCGGCGACCTCGATGCTCGGCCGTCTCCTCAACGCCGGCTGACCTTTACGAACAGCAATCCGATGGGCCCGCGACGCACCCGGCGAGTTAACAGGTCATCACGATAAATAGATAGATATCTCCTATTGGCATATTGCTAATGTTGCGTTGTTGTTGCTGCCGCCGCCGCCGCTCAACGAAACTGATGCACAAAATAGGACCCCTAACTTCGTGGACAGTTCGCCAACATTTCGAAACGGCTGCAAACCAGCCAACGGACTCGATGGCCATCCCCATAGAGCTTGCAGTGCTGTTATTAAGCAGCGCTGCTACACTACTTCGCTTCGGTGGGCTGCATCGGCATGGCTCATGGTCGTCATAACGAAAGCGGTCGGCGTTTTCATGAGTTACTGAGTGAGGCAATCACTGGAGATGGAGGAGGCCTGTATTTTCAACTAATATCCACACGGTAGCGCCATTGACTGACGTTAACCGTTGCGACAAGAGCAACAACGTGTGGGATACATTACAATACAAAGTGTGGTTTATTGACGGAACCGCAACTGTTCCGAGATGAGATGAAGCTATGTCGATTAAAATCAACACACATTTTTTGGCGGGCCTGCGTATGACTACGGCTGGCTAGCCTAAAAAATTTCCCGGCCTAACTTACCTTGCCGTAAACGTTTAACTGCGTCCACGGCACAACCGCTTTCGGCGTAAGGCTTCATAAGACGCCCTCGCCGCCTTTTTCCAACTGCAATTGACGTGACGATGGTTTTTTTATCTTTCCTTTTTGTGGGCGACCTTACTTGTCCTGCGAGCCAGTACATTGAAAATAGCTAAAAACACCTATGACGTTGCAAGGTTCGAAACGTAGCGCTCACAGTATAGGCATAACGAAGACCACTTTATCAGTTTGGCAACAGGACGAACGAGTACTCGCGCTAGCCACCCGGCGGATCCGAGGCCGTCCACATGACCAAGGCATCGCCTGACGACCTGGCCATCACGTACAGCCCAGACCTCAGTCAGACTTTGCTCGCGTCATTGCTATGGGTTATGCCAATTTACTCTCTTCTGTTACTGCCGCCGACGCCGTTTGGGCTGCTGTCGCTGTCTCAATCTCGTCTCGTCTCGACCACCTCGGGCATGGGGTGCTCCTCCCCGGCGTTACATTTCGGCGAGATGAGAAGTTAACGGCAATCGACATGTAAGAAGGTCATGCTGAGATGAGACCCGACTGCGCGAGCTGGCCAGCGCCTGCTCAAACTCTACACTCAGAGCTCTATCATGAGCGTTCCGCTGCTGGCCACTGCGCCGCGACCGCTGACTGAGGCTGTTCCATGGACATCATCGACCTCCGCCATCCTATACAGCCCCCCGCGCGCCTCCCCCGCATACGGCATCATCATGAGCGTCTCTCGTTTCGACAAAACGATGCCGATTTTAGCCGACTCTCTCTCTCTCCCCTCCCTGGTCTCAACGACGTCTCTCTCTCTCTTTGACTATTCATTCCAATGCGACCGAGAGCTTTCTCTTTGGCCCGGAGAAATGATGACTGGCGCTACTAGAACTAGTGTTAACACTATGACTACAACTGCGATTCTAACTTCTACATACACCCACGCATATATATATATATATATATATGGTGTATGTACATATTGGCTATTGCGCGTGACCAGTTGAATAAATTGGATTTGGTAGTAGCGCCAGCAACGGCGGCGGTGGTGGTGGTGGCGGCGGCAGCGAGTTCGGGTCTTTAGGATGCAGGCCCCCTTAGGAATGGTCGCGTCAACGAGGACAGGATGACCCGCCGATTCGGCTGTTCGCTGGCAGCAGGCGGCGGCGCCGGCGGTCAGCTGGCTCGAAATGAGGCTGATGACGACGATGCGGCCGAGCGATTCACAAACAAAAACGATGCGACTGTTTGTGGCTGTGTGCGCGAATATGGATTTCTATTAGACATATTCAAACTATATATATATATATATATATATATAGAACAAGGCGTATGTATGTTTTTGAGGATACCGTAATCGAATCAGATATGCTAATTACTCAGAGTTGAAAAAGTTGACGCGTGGTACTCAGTTCGGACAATTTTATTTCGAGAAGCACTTAGAAATAGTGTATATATTATATATACATATATATGAACTTTCCGGACTCTCAGCCAACATGCATCGACCAGGTGTGTATATGGATAACTATTGGAGCGAGTATGATACAACGAGACTCTCCAGGCCGCCATGACCAGATTGTCTGGTCGATCGCCACCCGCTCGAACCCGACCAGCGAGGAAGTTACTCGAGTCGTTACAGTTAACTGATGATGTGTAAAGAAGAAGTCAGCATATATAGATACATCGGGTGTACTGAACCCTAGAGGCCGGTGATTCACAACACTACCTTCAACGGCTGTCGACGTGTTTTACTTGTTTCATATATATATATATATATATATATATATATAGTAAGTTGAATGACGACCGAATGCGAATAATAATAATATCGATGTTCTTTTTCCGAAAGAGGAGCTCTTATTTTCTCTCCGCTTCTTCGAACATAACAGGCAATGATGGCTGCCCTGGTCGCCTGCTTGATGGAGTTTTGCTCCGGCGAGAAGCGAACGACGACCGAACTCAACGACCCAGCTATTCCTTCACGTTGCGGACGGCTGCCAACGTGGAGCTCACTAGCGGAGAAGTACGGTGCTGCGGGTGAGAAAACGCATCTTATGGGACGCCGCCGGCCACTGCATCCTTCAGCGCTGCCCTCCAGTAGCCGGGTTCGTATAGATATACCATACCTGATACCGCGGACGCTTGCCCCCTTGATTCGAAGGAACCCTATACCGCTCGCAGCTTCCCGGTAAGTATGGTCAATGGACACTCGCTCACTCACGACGAGCGAGCAAGAGAGAGAGAGAGGCAAGATGATGCTGTTGGCGATAGCAGTGATATTGCCACTACTGGAGCCCACTACTGCGCTGCCGCTGACGCCAATGGTGCTACTGCTCCTCCTCCACGATCTATTTATTTCTCGGCTACTCTCTCGCAATCACCTCCGGCGCTCTGCGCCGTTCAGGGCGGGGCGGCACAGCAGCGATGGACGTTCAGCAAAGAAGAAAGTGGACCCGTAGATCGTCGTGGTAGGGGTTAGGGTATGGACGGGGAAGAAAGCGAGAGACAGCGAGAGACAGAGAGTGCGAGCGGGACCCGGGGCGTCGGCAGATCACGGAGGGCATCTCGATCCGACAGCTTCGGGCTGTATTACTCGATAGAGCGCGCGTGAGCTACGACCGGGTCTCACCGGGAGAAGATCGGAGCTGGGGCGATCGGGGGCTGAAGGGAGCTGGCTGATGCTGGAGAAAGCGAGCGAGAGAGAGAGAGAGAGCTCCAGAGGCACGGCTGTGGAGCGGGCACTGGACGGCGTTAGGGGGCATCCTCAGAAAGATGAACACCCACAACCCTCAACGCCGAAAAGAGATGAGATGGCAAAGGTGCGCGCGAGGCCTCCCGAGGCCAAAGTACGACGGGTTCCACGACCTGCGTTGCACGACCATGTCCTCAGCGGTCCGGAGAGAAACGAACGGACACCAGCAACGCTGGCAAACAGGCAGCCGCCAAGGGATACCGTAAGGGAGTCCGACAAGCGACGAATCGTGGGGCCAGACACGAGTCACAGCGGCGACAGTGGCAAGGCGAAAATCTCGGGGTGTTCCTCATGGCTAGGAAGGTATGGCACGATGGAGGACACAAACTCCACCTTCCTTTGGCTACAGTGGACGGCCATCGAGCGTGATATCATGCCCAGATAGGTGGACTGTGAATATCACTGTAGAATGTGGTTATGCATAACGAGTTAGGTTAGCTCGGCGAACACGCACAGTGCAGGGGGGGGGGCTGAGAAAAGAATATGCTTAGCGGTAAGTCGTGGTAAACACCAATGGTAAAGACTTACTTTTCAATTAGGCTTTTTTTTTCGTCATTAAAAGAAAGGAGCGAGTATTGACTCTGTAAAGTGCATCGCACAATAGTAAGCTGCTGTCAATAGTAAGCCAAACTGATTGCACAGGCGCCATTGGGATTAGCAAGGGTTACAGCAGCCATTCAAGTCAAATACGAAAATAAACAACGTTCTGTACTATAAATAATGAATTCATCTCTCAAAATATTGAATCCGCTAGTGATCGACCGACGGTGCTTGTTTCGACTGTGAAGTATATTTATCTCTTCGAGCACTTCTGTTCGCCCGATCGGCGTTGAAGAGACGCGGAACTGTTGGCGTTCGGGAGCGGGTCGGATTCGTTCGTCGGTAGCTGGTCGGTACAGTCAACGACTGTGGGATGCTGATAGTGTTGTCGTGAAATGTGACCGGCGTACCGGATGACGATCAGTTCGAGTTGACTTGGCGTCGTCGCGAGGGTCTTGGAGTTCCGGACCGGAGGGAGTTCGCTCGGAGATGGAGTTTGGAGTCGGTTGGGATGATGTTGTTCCGGAAGTCGAAGACACGATGGGTGCACAGCTTGGTCGAGCACGAAATAGGCCCTGGGTACGGACGAAGGCCTGGGGCCACAGGAACGAGAATAACAGCTCAGCCAAAGAGATACACACACACACACACACACAGGGCGACTGCTGCTGTTGTGGCTGCAGCAGCCGCAGTAACAACAACGAGATTGGCCCTTCATGGAGCGAACAGATGACCATTTGACATACAGACGCCGGGGTTGTCACTGCCATGCCCTCGTGTCGAAGCGAGCAGGAGTTTTCGACTAGGGCACAACGGGCATGTTATGTAACGATAGTTCCGCTTGCGAACATAACCAACCAGAAGTAGGTAGAGGGACGTCACCCGGTAGAGTTAACGACGATGTTTCCAACTCTTTTAGAATAGTCAAGACATTGTCTGATCTGTTTACCTGCGTGCTAAAGTGATCCCATGGCAAAAACATGCTCTTTGCCGATGTCAGAATTAGAAACAGTCAGAGGGAGTGTGTAGTTCATATAACAGTTAATTGTTTCTTTCATCGTTGTCAGTGAAGCCGCTTCTGGATGGACTACGCTAGCTCGCTCAGTTTTCTTCAAAGGTGAATCTTCAAATATGATTAATGTAATTTATCATTATCATTATTATTATTATTATTATTATTATTATATGTATGTCATTATGTACAACTTTTAGATACATCTGCTGAAATAAGAGAATAATAATACGTTGCTGGCCAACGCACACGGGTGCTAACTCGACAAAAAAACACCACTGATAAACACCTCCGTAAAATGAAGCTCTGCCGTTCGGTAAATGGCACACCTGAAGCTCGATTGAACTCAAAGTTTCTTGTGTGTTCTCTAAATCGTTCTCGGTATCAGACAACCCCGTCTCTCTCTCTCTCTCTCTATAACCTCCACGTCCTGTTTCGTTGGTAGTTGTCGATGATGCCAAGCTGCAACGTATCGATGCGCCCTGCCTGGGCCTGGCTTTGGCCCCGTTTTTATTGGGTATTTTGCAAATAATTGAGGCCAATAAACTCCAAGTTTACGCTCGGCCTGCTGGAGAGAACCTTCCGTCCTTTCGTTCGATCGTAACTTTTGCCAAGGGTCTCTGGACCAGCAAAAGCTCTTAAAGGAGCTGACGCCCGTAAAATGGCCCTCATCATCGGCATCTCTTCGATGCCTTGCCCCCTGTGGAGGAGGGCTGCTGCTGCTGTTTTTTCCGCTCCCCGTTCGCAGTGCGTCCTGCCAAGCTGGCCTAGGCCAGGACGCTGTAGCGCTTCCACGCCTCGCTCCACTTCAAGTCCTTCATCCGTGTGCCTTGAACGCACGACGGCCAGCGAAAACAGCGAACGTCATCGGCCGTCTCATCCTGCCAGCGCTATATTATATGAGCACGCCACGAAGCCTCCCTCTGCCGAAACTCGAAACGCATCCATAGTATCGTTGAGTTGGGTCAACACTTGCTAGCTCACACTGCTACGGGGCCCACCATGAAGGGGATACCTCAGCGCCGCACAGATCTACGCGGCGAACGCTTACAGCCTATGAGTCGGACGGTACGCCAGTAACCACGTTGTCCCGAGCCACGCTAAGCAGGCAGTCTTAGCTTTTGCGTACGAAATAGAAGGGAATCCTCTCCACTCTGACTGGATGGATTATGCGGTCAAACATAGCTTGCTCAGGGAACGATAGTTTTATACCACCTCTGGACCCAGGAGATGCTGCAGGCCTCTGCGGGATCGAGGACAGCTGAGGATGGCTTGACGGGCGGGTGAGGAGCAGCAGGATTTTGTACCATTTTATGCGCTGGTGGCGTCGGCGCTGCTATGGGGGCTGGGGGTGCCTCACCCAGGACTTTTACACTCGGCTGGGACGAATGGATAAGCAACCGAATGAACAAACGTCGGGATCAGGCGGCGCGTCGATCAAACCGATAAAGTGTGCCATTCTATCAAGGACCCACACGTAAATCTATATATAAATATATATATATATATATATATACGTGGGTCTATATGAGCATATATGTATCTATGTATAAGAGAAGAAGGCAGACCACCCTTTCTCAAAGGGTGTGACAAATCGTTTCGTCTCGTGCGGGATCACAAGCTCTCCCCCAAAAGGGCCGTGGACAAACATGATGATCAAGCTAATGATACTGGCTAGCTATAGTAGTACCGACTAACAAATCGAAGGCTAGTTTCACCACTGAAAAGGTGGTATAGTATGCGCTATACATTATACTTGAATATGAAAAATGAATATTGCCAATAATGTTCAGACCACCACATTGATGCGGTGGCCTGAAAGAGGCGGGCAGCCATGTTGTTTTCAAGACGATCGGCACAACATGGAAACGCTTCGAAATCGCACTTACTCAAGTGGAGTGTCGGCAAGAACCGAATGAGTTCATCCTTACCAAAGCCATCAAGTCAACTATTTAACTTGAACAGAACTTAGGCGAACGCATGAATCACAGCAAGCGTATGCCACTTCCGTCGAGGTCGCCACTGCCTCTTCATAGCCCTCCCGAAGAAAGCGCACAAGGGCAGAGACGCGGAGTCGAGCGTATACGGCAAACTCAGCTGTACATGTACGAGCCGAGAAGGTTAGACCAGACGAATCTGTCCGTTACAATCTATCAAATGCGTACCATAGACACCAGATAACTATATTGAGGTAAATCGCACAAGGATCAATTTGCACGCGACTTTTCTGTATTCCGCAGTTCCCCGCCGTTTGGCCATCTCAAAAAGAGATGCACCGAATCCTGGGCTGTACGAGCTCGCGCCGTGGCTCAGCAGTGTATTAATACCAGCATTCACAGCGAACCTCGACTCTCCGCCCTCTTGCCTCACATCCTATTCTCATCGGTTCGAGAAGGGGTCTACGCGGCGCTGTCAGTCAACCGAGCTCTTCGTGGGGTTTTGTAGTGGCAGGCAATTTGGCCGTTACCCCCAGCGCGTTGGTTAGACCCGCGTGTCTCGATTTGCCGCTCTCTCCGTCCGCTTCTCTTTTTTTTTCTCTACACGGCGCAGGGGAGCGGGGGTGTGTGTGTGTGTGTGGGGAAGGCACAATCTTTCTTCTTTAGCGGGGGCGGTACGCGCTGCTCCGGCGGAGGTGGTCATCGATGAGAAGCACACAGCAGCAGCCTGAGAAACAGCAGTTTGAGTGAAGGCAGCCTTCTCGTCGTCTTCTTACCCTTAGGCCATTGCAGGCGTAGGAGCGGCCGCGGCGACGGCGGAGTCAGCTCGCGGCGGCGGCGGCAGCCGGCAGCAGCCGCCGGCAGCGACTCTTCTCTGAGTGGTTGAGTTAGTTGAAGATTGGCCACCACACCACAGTGCACTGTACTACTGCAGTGTATACCGCCTCCGCCACCACGGTTGAGGTCGGAGCTACCGCCGCTTCGGCCACTACTACAACAACTACTCAACTACCCAGCCAAACTGGCTTGATTCGCCTTCGTTGTTCGTCTCCTTTGCGCGTCCAGCTATACGCAGCAGCAGCAGCAAGGCAGCCGAGACAGACGCGGCAGAGGAAAACTAGCTTCTTGAGGGAGCCAGCCTTGGGGAAGGAAGCTGCAGAGTCCTCCACTCTTGAGTCTGCAGCCTCGGCGGCGGCTGCGGCGGCGGCGGCATCGAAGCCCATTGTAGAGTGGCTCACCGCTGCAGCTGACGACGACGACGACCACTACGCGAGATGGGCCCTGCCTCGCCCGAACGCTGTTGTGCGCTGGCGGTGAAAAAAAATAAGATAAAAATACTGTCAGGTCCATGATGGATCACCCCACCGAACAGAGAGAATGGGAGAGACTGAGAGATAGAGAATCGCCTACGCAGTGGTCCGCTGCTTCCAGGGCGCCTCGGCTTCTGATTCATCTCGAAGTGGCACAAGCGGTATCAGGCGCGCCGATGGCGGACACTGGACGTTGGACGTAGCGATGGAGGACCAAAGGAGGCTCCACTCCGTTGTCTGAGCTGAGTGGCTTCTGAGGCTCGGTCCACCTCCACCACCTCCTCCGCCTCCCACACAGCCGCCGAGATACCCGTACACCACCACTACTGCTGCTCCTGCTGCACATACGCCTCGACACGATCGGATGGTTGGTTGGTTGGTTCGTCCGGCGCTCAGATCAGGATCGGCGGGAGGCAACTCCGCCAAGATTGGTCGATTGGACAATGTACGCATGGCCACTGTCGCGCTGCCCCTTTGCACAGCCTTGAAGACCTCCTCGGGGCAGAGGCAGGGTCCACGAGGGGAAAAACGAAGTCGCATGGGGGTTGGCGGTGAGGCAGGTTTTGTATTACTGTGATGTTGGCCTGTCCTGCTGGATACTGCTATGTTGGGATCTAAAGCTGTGCCTTTGGAGGAGCTTCACTGATGGTGGTGGTGGTGGTGGTGGTGCTGCTGCTGCTATAAGCTCAACTCGGAAGGTGTTTTGAATGCAAGAACATGTCTTATTGTTGCATCTGAAAGCATAAATCGAAGTTGCAACTGCCAGCGAACAACGGAACT